>OY992533.1:18354877-20854877 GCA_963921185.1 Dasysyrphus tricinctus | reverse complement strand
TTGAGTTTCAGCAATTATGTGTTTAGTAAAAAAGTGAAGTTTATCAGAAACAATTTTCTCGAACAATTTTGGAATGACATATATGTAGCTTACAAATTGGTCTATAGTTGGATACTTGTTGTCTCGATCCTGATTTAAAAAAAAAAATTATTATTATATTGTCTGGTATCATTCGGATTAAAGAAACTATTGCCATTTTGCCTGGGATAATTATTGTTAGAGTTATTATTATTCTGCCTATTATAATTTTGATTCGAGTTATAATTATTTTGTCTGAAAGGATTAAAGTTTTGATTATATTTTGACGTATTTCTAAAATCATTCCATCTATTCTGTGGTCTGGGGTAGTTATTTATCTGTTCGAGTTGTCTGTATTGTCTGTTCGTTTTGAAGTCTGTCTGTATGTTCCCTTCGTCATATCCTACATATGAGTAAAGTATTTCTTTAATTTTGTGAATGTCATTAATGTCCCTAATATCCCATACAAATTTCCTATAGTTAATTGTTTAACCTTATTGCTTATCAATACGTACAAATTAGATTTGACCTCTCTTGGATTCTTTTCGTATGTCGCAAATGTGTTTATATCTTGAATCAGAAATTCTATTTTGTTACTTAGATCTAATATCGAACTTACTTTAATATATGTAATTTTATTCGCAATCTCTTTGTAGCTTATGGTTGGACCTTGGACGGAAATGCTGCTTTAGACGATTCCTTGCTGCTTCCCATGTTGTTGATGTATTGTGGATTAATAGTTCCTTTGCTCTTCCTGTCACTATCGTGTTGTATATTGCCTGCCATATTTCTGGTCTTTCCTCTATTCTGGTTGCACTAATATGGTTCTCGACTACGTTAATGAATTGAGTCAGCTTCTCACTTTGACCTCCAAATTCTGGTATGTATGCGATTTCTTTCAGTATCATAACGGTACGACTCTGTTCGTGAGGACGCACTGCTAGGGCTTGGATAGCCTCCACTAAACTATTTAAGGTTTCTTGGTCCATTGTTGGTATAGTTGGCCAACATTTCAAAGTTCTGTCTCATTTCTTAATTGTGATTTCTTTTAACTAAAAGTTCACTTCCTAATGTTCACTTGTTATGCTCGATATGATTTCTCTTTATCGACGATTATAAAAAAAAAATCCTTTTTTTTTTAAATTATATTCTCGAAAACTTCACTTTTCGGATATTTTTGAGATCGCGTTAAACAATATTCGTTTGTTTAAATATATTCTCGAAAGCGTTAAACAATATGCATTTGTTTCGTTCGTTCTCGTATGGATTTATACCGTTTATAGAAATCCTACCGACTGCGCCAGATAAATGTTTGTGTACGCGGAATGACTTTTTAAAAAAAGAAAATACTTGACTTTTAATAGAGACATAAACTTTATTGGTTGCGATGTTACTTACAACTAAACTTGAAAAAGTATTTTTATTATTATTCAATCGTTTACAGTTTTTCTTTGAAGGTTCGGGTTACAATAAAAGGAATGTGCTTTGGAAATATTATATGCAAAAAATTAAAGAGTAATGCACTTCTGTGGGAACGGAAATCAAAAGAAATTTGATTACTGGGAAAATATGGATGGACGGGATTGTGTGGAATGTGTTGAATATGTAACCTACATACATACACACAGACATATGTAGATGAAACAAAAATATTGTAGAAGTTTCAATAAATATTCAAAAAATTAATATTTCCCCAATATATTGTGCAAACTATAATAATTCCGCAATACAGCCTTTACACGGTCAATATTACTGCACACTATGTGATATTTTGCAATAATATTGCCTGGTGTAAGGACCGCATTAGGGTCCTTTGTGTTTAATTTAATTTGAAAAAAACTGATCTGAATCCCATAAAACCAACAGCAAAATTGTAAGAGATTACGTATGGGCTTTGTAACAATATGCGTGTAACCCGGGCTGTCCGCCAATTCAACCTTACCTAACTTTCAAGTGCTTGAATAGTTGGAAAATGCAAATAATAAAACAAATTTTGCTAAACAGTAAAAAAAACAACAGTTTATTCATTAAGACATTAATTTTGCCTTCACACCTACTTTTTTATCAATCCTCTTACATCCTGATGTTGCAAATAATCCATCCTTATTCTCAAACGAGACAGATTCTTTGATAATATCTCTGTAAAAAAGAAGAATGCAATTTTATTCAAGGACTCACATGATGCTCATGAAATTACTCAATGACATCACTGTCTGCGAACTTATCCCAACGCTGAAACTCTGCCTCTATACACTTAGCTACATGTTTTTTTTCCAAGGGCAAAAATGGAATATAGTGGTCTACGATATGTTCATCTATTAAAGCTGTCTTCTTCATTCCGCCTTCCAGATTATACGCTCCAAGTTCAAGAATTTTCTCAAAATCACTGATTTTAGTTTCTTCACGCGATATTCCTTTGCTCAAAAGAGATTTCAAATGCAAACCAATTTCTTCTCCAGCAGTATTAGAAAGAAACACAAATATGGCTCTACTGTAGTCAGTTTTTCGGGTAGAAGAAGAGTAATCTACAAGCGATGTTAGTGATTCGAATACCCCATGAGGCATTTTATGCACTTCATCAAAGACAAATAGTGAAAGTGGGCAGTTTGTGACTGCGTTTTCAACCACATCTTTTATTTGTTTCTAAAAAAAAAAACATTTTGAGAAAATTAACAAATCACACATTATGCTTTATTTTGCAAAAGGCAGTAAGAAGGAACATTTGGAAGTGGAGCCCTTCGGAAGAAAGTCAAAACTTTAAGATTGCCACCGAGCAGACTCGATAAAATACAAAGAATAACACATCCAAATCTCAAAGTTAAGACCGCACTCGCACTTCAGCGGAACTGCACCGCAACTGAACTTCAAAAAAATTTTTGTTGGAAATTGTATGAGCTATATCGCACTAAGCTCCAACTGAACTTCACGGCGCGGCACGACACTATGCGGCAGAGTTGATAATCTTACCAAATTTGTCGCGGCTTGAAGTTCCGTTCAGTTCGCGAAACATTTTGTTTGTGAGCTTTGTTTTTTTATATGCCACGTGGGGGTGGGAGGCATAACCTTGTACATTTTAGAAATATTTCATGTTGAAAATAAAAAAAAGGAGGAATTATATAGATCAGGATATCATAGCATTTCATCACAATGCCATTACTCATGGTATTACTCATAAGCATTACTCTTTTATTGATGAGGGAACCCAATATGTACTATCGCGTAGCTGCAGATCAATGAGATATTGCAAAAAAGTGCCGTAGAGTGCTGAGCAGTGTCACGAAGTTCCGCTGAAGTTCCGTCCAGTGCGGTTACCTTAAAGGTCCTTATGATCAGACTAATTATAACAAATCATGAGCTGTACCTACAAAGAGCGGACATTTTTTTTAAATTGTCCCAGTCATAGGCTAGCATTTTCTTTTTGCTTAAAACACTCAAATAAAAACGTAAGTCCCAAAGCGAAAAGAAATTTCTAATGCAATCAGTTATGATTTGGGAGTTCCTCAGGGTACTATTATAGGTGCATTTCTCTTTCTTTTATATATAAATTACTTTTAAGAGTGTTTGAAATGTTGTAGTGTAAAGCTTTTTGCTGATAGCAGTCTGATCTACATTTGTGAAGACAACAGCGAAAAAATTTGCCAAAGATTGATTAAATGAGGACTTGGGAATAGTTGATAATTGGTTGAAATGAGTAAATGGATGGCGAATGTG
Source organism: Dasysyrphus tricinctus (assembly GCA_963921185.1). NCBI lineage: Eukaryota > Metazoa > Arthropoda > Insecta > Diptera > Syrphidae > Dasysyrphus > Dasysyrphus tricinctus. Next base: position 20,851,148 of record OY992533.1, on the reverse strand, counting down.
AGTGAGGCTTAATGTATAAACTTTTGAGTGAATGAGAAAATGAATGTGTATGGATGGTACGTCAATTTGTGGATAGTATGAAATACTTAAGTAAATTGCCCTGCTGATGGTGTACTTCAATTATTGCTCAACTGCACCATTTGGTTGAACCACAGATGACCAATTGAAACTTCAAAGACTTCAGAATAGCAGAATAAGGTGATTAGGGATATCTTGCAGCTGAGTTTTTACTATCCCAGCGTTATGCTCGAATGTTAGAATTGGATGAACGTCAAACAGAGGCTGATACATGATGGAATGATTTTTGTTCCATTCTACGACCGGAAAGATATCGGCTAAGCAGTACCCAACGTACCTATAATATTACATGATGGTATTTTTTATTTGAGATGTTAAGAGTGAAACTAGAATAAATCGATTCAAGGAAAAACTCAGTGCATTAATAATAATGTCATTTAGTCAAAATATGATACCAGTCCCGTAACCTTGTAGTTTCATATTAGGAAGCCTTGCGTCAGATCCGGCAGTTCTAATTTTTGCTGAGTTGTTTATGATGTTAATCTAATAAAGGATAATAAAAGGCAGTTGAAATAAAAAACATAAAAACTACAACAGAGATTCTAGCTTCAAACTATCTACAACATGGGATCCACTGGTAAGCGAGCTTAAAACTACAACAACGAAAAACGTAATAATAATAATAATAATTATCAACCACCTACTCTTATTGAAAGTGCACCAACAACAATGCATCGGTACATATTAAGAACAAGACAAACAAACAACATCCATCATACGCCAGTCTAATACCGTGACCACGAAGAGTGTAATTTCTTTGAAACGTGTCGGGAAGAAGAAATTGGTTACAAATTTCTTAATACAAAGACTGTAAGTCCGAAAATAATTTAAATTACAATTATTAATGGCCGTGAAGAGAATAGTTTAAAATTACAAATACACAGTGTGTTTGGCAAAAGATGCTTCAAAACTCTAGAGCATTTAGATTGGGTCAAAAAAAGGAAAAAAATAGTATGCAAAAAAATAGTTTTTGAGAAAATTGAAAATAACTAAATCTACCTCACCTTTTTCAGACCAGTTCATTTGTTATTAATTGTACTGTCTGTAACTACATTACTTGTTTAAGTTGGGTTTGTGTGTAAATGGAAATCCACACAAGTGCAGTGCATGCTGCAAGTTATACATCAATTTATATTGAATAATTTTTGAATGAACAACAACAACTTGCGTGTGTTGCCACCAAGTATATAGGCTGGAGTTATAGCTATTTCACGAGAGCCACCTCGATCATCAGACTCCTTTAGTGGTGCTTAGTCTGGTCATGCTAATATTGAATGAAAAACTCATTGCCGTCATCTGGGAGCGAACCATGAACCTTGCAATTCAGAGGCCGATGCACTACACACCACGCCACTGAAGCCACATTTTCTGCTCAATCCCAATGCAGGTTTCGTTGTTTATCAATTGCAACAGCGACTAGCATTTTTATTAACACAAGCTTGCCATTGTTCAGTCGGTTTCTTTCTTTTTTCCCCATGTACCGATTCGTATGCCAACAATTTGTTGGTCATACTTGTTATTATAAATTTGCTATTGCTTTCTTTTGAACAGCTGTATTTTTGGAAACTATTGGGTCTACAGAAACGATTTTAAGCTCAATGTGAACCCAATTCAGTTGTTTAATTAATCGTAATAAAATTATAAATAACTGAAAAAAAAGCGAAAAACTACTGGTATTTTAGATCTTTGAAAATGTTGTTTGGCGCTCGCGCTCGAGCTCGAGAACTTGGATTATTCATAAGACCTTCGCCATTAACAAGTTAGAAACTACCAGATTTGGTGCAAGAATCTTTCCCCACAAGGTTCCCGCAATAGTAAAATAGATAGGTTATTTTTATTATTTAAAAGTTTTATTAACTAATTACAATATTTCTTAGATTATTCTTTAGCTAGGGACTATTATAGAGCGCAATTTTGACGTTAAGATGGTTACTTTTGGCCTTAGCCAATATGGTATGCAGAAACTCTATACCTATGTATATGCTCGAATGTTTAAATTGAATGACCGCTTATTTATGTTGCAATGATTTGTATTTTCAAAATTCGTAATGGAATATTCTTTGATGACCAATATACTTAATCTTTTACTTTTTTTCATAATTAATTTATTAATGTACTAGCTGGCCCCCCCTGGCTCCGCCCGGGTAGACAAAAATTTCGAGAACAAATGAACAAAACAAAATTTTAATTATGATTGTGTCCTCGATTAATCGAATTCCGGATAATCGAGACTCGACTTTATTTTTTTTTATTTTGTCAGAACCACATTTCATGATTGATTGATTTTTTTTCAAACTCAATTGATTTTTTTTTACATAAAACAGGTACCCAGAGTGTGCTTCTGCACCTTTTTGGCAAAACGCAAGACCGAATTTACCCAAAATGACAATAACACTCCCAATACCATAGATTTCCTGAAAAGAATCATCCAAATAAATAGCTCAAGCAATTCTTGAAAATACATTGTGGTGGTCAAAGAGCCGTGGCATCGATGCCTTGTTGGTGGCATGTAGTTTGCACAGATCCAAACAGTACGTCGACAGTTTTGAGCAAAGCTTTCACCACCTCTAAGACTATATAATTATTGTTCTAATTTAGCTGTCTGACACTTTGAGAATCGATTATTTCTACTTGTTTATAATCATTTCCTTATTAATTATTTATTTCGACACAATTTTCCCTTAATTTCTTTGTTTTTCTAATATTTCAAAGAAACCGTTCACATTGTTGCAATTTTAAAGTAGCCTAGATTACTCCCTGAGTTGTCCACTACATGTATGAAAAGTCCCGTCATAACCTGTTCTGCCGTTTTGAAGGTTACCGCGGACAAACAGACAGACAGACACAAATTTTTTAAATGATGCAGTTATGTTTCTTAGCAATTAAACAACCACCTAAGGTCAAAAGCTTGAAATTATTTCAATATTAACGACAGACACTCCAATTTTATTTATATGTATATGTATATATGTATATGTACATAGATGTATATAGATATAGATATATATGCATAGATGTATATAGATTAATTTGAACAAATTAAAAAAAACTTTTTTTTTTATAAAGTTTGCATAAATAGCAATACAACAACCCGTCGAAACGTCGGGAAAGTAAATGGAATAACTTGTTTCATTTCGTATACCAAAGTGACCAAAACAGACGAAGAATAACCACAAAATATATCAACTTGGTCTTTTGTAATTGGTAATAGGTATACAGTGGTGGCCATAGAATTAGAAACAACAATTCTAAACGCACTTTATCAGCCATAATATTTTTTGTAAGCACCAGCGTGCGTGTCGTTGGTCTTTGACAGGTGACATGTTTGTTCTAAATATGAGTTTCCTTGAACGCGAACAGTTTATAAAACACCGTTATTTTAGAAAATTCATTTATAGTCGAAATTTTAGCTGGACACGAAATTAGAAACGACAAAAGAATTGGTAAATTTAAAAATAAAGAAAATTATTATCAATGTGAGTTGATTGTTTTCAGTTTTTTGTTTGATTATTTTTATAATATTAATATTAATTAATTAAAAACACAGCGACGAAAATGGGCAAAAAAAAGTCTTGCAGTCCAGAACTCCGGAAGCTCATAGTGCAGTGCTATCAAAACGAAAACGAGTCAATTGATTCCATAGCAAAAAGATTTAGTTGCTCGAAAAAGATGGTATTTGATGCTTTTCAAGTCAATAAAAGGACTGGCAGCTTTGAAAACCCAAAAAGAAAACCAAAAGATCGAAAATCGACGCCAAAAGAGGACAGATTGATATGCCAAATAAGCAAAGCTGATCTTTTTTTGATTTCTGCAAAAATAAAAGAGGTTTTTTCGCCCCAATTGGGTCAAGAGCTATCAGCTAGAACCATAAGGCGCCGACTTCTTGACCATGGGCCACGTGGATGCATTGCCAGGAAAAAACCACATGTTTCCAAAAAGAATTTGAAGAGGCGTTTGATGTTTGCTAAGCTTCACGCAAATAAAGCCATGGGATTCTGGAAAAACATACTTTGGAGTGATGAATCCAAATTTAACTTGTTCGGGTCAGAAGGTAAAGTGTATATTAGACGCCCTCAGAAGAAGGAATTGGATCCTAAATATACTTTAAAGACCGTTAAGCATGGAGGAGGAAAAAAGAAAAAAAAGCAAAGCTTTCACCACCTCTAAGGGTTTGTTTCACAATGTCTGAGTAAAGTTCTGATTTGTTATTCGACAATTAAATTAACCGGAAATTAAATCCTCCCATTAACGAACTTTGCGTTTCACAATGATCGAAGTATTAAAGTAATGTGTCAATTAGCTATTCGTAAGTTATTCCAGTTGTCCAGACAAAATATTTTTGACATAATGAAAATATTCAAAACAATAAATAATAAACATCATCAAAATTCAACCGAGACTTCGAAATAGATTGCAACAAGATATTTTTGGTGAAGATCATTAGGAATACATTCGTCTGCTGCATTTAGTGGTACCATACTGCCAAAAAGTGCATTAAAGTACAATTTTTCTGAAAATTTAATTTCATCAAAAAGAAAATTCCTATAGTGAGGGTCGACTAACCACTTCAAATTCATAACCATTTAACGCCCTCTAATCGTGGTTCCAAAACGACGAACAAACGTTCCCGAAAATATGTGTTTTGGGTGTTCAAATGCAAAGTGGTGACTCCTTTTTCCTTGCGAGTATGCATATGAAAGACGTTAATGTGACCCTCAAACCACTGCAGTTTTTATCGCGTTTTCGGCAGTTAAATGAAAATCAAATAGTTCTTTCCTTACTGATAAATGCATAAATATGTACATAAATGTACATATTTGTTTATAGGGACTCTGGTAGTCCAAATCTTTCGATTTTAATATATTCTGAGAAGTTGAATAAGATCTTTAGAAATTCTTGTAGCGACTTTAATTGCATCTATCGGAGGTTTGAACTTTAACCCGCCCGCTGTATCTTAAGATGAAACAATATACAATATAATGATATACAAAAGCACGCAATTAAATAATTTACAGATGCGAGCGTGACCTTTGAAACAAATAAATCTATGGTGTTTGGTTGAAACATGATGACTCCATTTTAAAATTTGCGTCCTTCCGTCCACTTTACATCGAGCTAGAGCCAACGGGTGCATGTTCATAACCATTCCAAATTTGAAGAAAATCCATAAACTCGTTTCGCTAGAAGCGATGTAAAGTGGACATAGAGATGCAAATTTTAAAATGGTGTTATCATGTTTCAACCAAACACCACAGATTTATTTGTTTCAAAGGTTACACTCGCATCTGTAAATAATTTAATTGCCAGTTATATTCGATAATCGGTACTTCATCTGGCCATTAAAATACTCAGAACTTTAATTACTAGTTAGTCTTATTCGCATATTGTGAAACATAAATTAAATTTTTAACTGACGAATAAGTTCAAAGTAGCTTAATTGAAACTATAATCAGATATTGTGAAACAAGCCCTAAGACTATATAATTATTGTTCTAATTTATATATAGATATATATAGATTAATTTGAACAAATTAAAAAAAACTTTTTTTTTTATAAAGTTTGCATAAATTTGTTTTCACAAATTTTATATATCCCCTCAGCAAGACAACAACCCGTCGAAACGTCGGGAAAGTAAATGGAATAACTTGTTTCATTTCGTATACCAAAGTGACCAAAACAGACGAAGAATAACCACAAAATATATCAACTTGGTCTTTTGTAATTGGTAATAGGTATATGTATAAAATATTCATCGACTAAATCGACTATGGGAATCTATAGAATGTAGATGAAGCGTATACCGAAACAATAAAATCCCAAAAAAACAGTAGCAAAATTGTATTGCAAAAAAATGTTTCTTATTTGGTTAAACGGATGGCAATAATGATTGATAATAAAAAGTTTTTAATGACATTAATCAAAGAGCGGATGCCATAAGCCAAATGTTTGCTTCTATCTTAATAAACTTACAGAGTATTCATCACTTTTACTTTGAAGCGGAAAATCAGACCTGCCTTTGAAATGATGAAAAAACTTACTCCCCAATCCTTTCGCGTACAAAGATTTTGCTATAAAATCGGCAACATAGTTCTTTCCTGTGCCAGCAGTTCCATGGAAACTCAGTGTTAATGGTTTCTTAGGAGCAACTTCCTTACTGAGGTGTGCTCCCAAAGCAGCAACAACTTGTTGTATGACAATATGCTGGCCAAACAGATGTGACTTTAATTCTTTCTCTAACTCTGGATTTATTTGAGTTAATACACATGTCTCGCGTGTGTTTAATTTTTAGATACTTACTATAAATATTTCCAGGAATGTAATCATCATTGCAACATTCTTGCAATTTGCAGTAAGTGTTTTGTTTCACATAGTCAAAACCCAAACTAGATAATACTGCCCCTCCAATCGATATTGAAACCGGATCTAGTAAGGCATCAGAAGAATAAATTACTAAAGATAAAATAATAAGTAATTGAGTAATCAGAGTTTTATAAGTTTTCATTTTATAAAATTAAAAATAATTTTTCAGAGCGTTTCTTTGGCCTTCGTCTTGGTGTCAACTGTCAACTTTATACCAAAAAATACTATGCCTGTTTGGTGACGTGACACCAAGTTACCCAAGCTTGGGTTTTTATCGTTATAGCCTTTTCACCAGAGAATAGCACTGTTTTTTAGTGCATTTTTATCTTCGCTTGAAAAAAAGTTGCATGTTAAATACAACAACAGTACGGAGTTAATACATTGATCTCTATAAAACTCTGTATTATAGAGATCAGTGAGTTAATAGCCCTGTTTTTTAGTGCATTTTTATCTTCGCTTAGAAAAAAGGAGCGTGTTAATTGCAACAACAAACTGGTATAATTCCGTATTGTTGTTGTATTTAACATGCTACTTTTTTCTAAGCGAAGATAAAAAATGCACTAAAAATCAGGGCTAATATCAGGGCTAATATCAAATAAGGAAGCCAATGGGCACGTTCCGATGGTTATTCTGTTATCCGGATAGCTTTGTGTTGTTGTAATCCCTTGTTAAAAAACAGCTGATAACCGCAACAACAACTCAAGTTAGCCCTGTTTTTTAGTGCATTTTTATCTTCGCTTAGAAAAAAGTAGCATGTTAATTACAACAACAAACTGGTATAATTCCGTATTGTTGTTGTATTTAACATGCTACTTTTTTCTAAGCGAAGATAAAAATGCACTAAAAAACAGGGCTGTTATCTCAAAATTTTTGGGATAACTAGAAAGCATAGCGAATAAACATTGGAACGCGAGGAATCTTTCGTACGTTTCACCCTCCAAAACCCATTTGTTTACATTGTTGTATTTGTGCTTTTATTTCGTGTCGATGAATCGATGTGAATTGCAACAACAACAAGACCTGCACTGAACGATGTGCTGAATGGACGAGTTGATTCTATGTGTCATTGACATATTATATATGGACTGCTAGTTGTATGTCATTTCCATACAAAGTGTGCTTAGAAATTGACTCCACTTGAAACAGTCGAGGTTAGCGACAAACACAGGCCTACATGTGAAAATATAAAACATTTTGACGTAGTGATGGGGGATCAGGCAAAAAAATCCCTTTTTTTATTGAATACAAAATAAATTTGCTTAAAGATTTATACTAAGTTTTCAGTAGACCAAATGACGTAATTTCGTTGAAAATTTCCAAATTCGATACGAAATCATCTCATTTCCCCCACAAATTCACATTTCTAAAAGAGATAATTTCAACCAAATTTTCACGAAATTAGGTTGGAAATTAAGTCAAAACCTAACGAACACATCCAATCGACCACAGTTTGAAGAGCTCTGAACAGATTTTGTATGAAAATGTCAAAGCTCAATGGAAGGAAGATGAAAAAAGAAACAACAAAAAGCGATTAACAGCGAGTTGAAATTCAAAAATGAAATGAGCTGTCAAACGAAGTTACCAAATTACAAATGAAAACACTTTTTCTGTGATTTGCGAAATTACCTCATTTCGGCTCTAATGAAAACGTAGTATTATATTCAAAAGAACAAATGAATAATATAAAATAAATTTTATTTTATGGCGAAAAAGAGAGTACAAACATTACTCTCCCAAACCAAAGTGACATCGGAGCGAAACGAAACGAAATATATAAATACAAAATGCTAAATAACAACAAAAAACATTCTTCAATGAATTTTTCGAGTGAGTTTGGTAGAACTTGGGTTTATTTTTTGAAAAACAAACGAAAAATAATAACTTTTCAAATCTGAACGTGGTTCAAGTTTTGATCCGTTGTTCAGCTATTTTAAGAGTCACTGATTTCGGTTGATTATGTAACTGAAGTACAACGATAGTTCAAGCGTGTTAAAATAAGCCAACTACATGCTTGAACCACCTATGATTCTTTGTTAGCTCGCACTTATCGATGAGTTAAAATTTTTGTACCACGGATCGAAAATCGGTGAACTAAAATTATTGAACCACGGATCAAAATTCGATTCACGTTTATGCAACTGGCCTTTAATGTTCACATATATGAGCTCAACGCAAGCGTGTCTTAGGCATAGATATTTATCTTTTAATTTATTAAAATTAAGGGTATTCATATAAAGTCGTCTTAAACGTTGTAAAGTTTTCCTTTCTGTCACAACTTGTATGAAAAATTTGACATATTTACGAAGTTTTCAACCTGACTTCGTTTACGACGACTACGCTGTTGCATGATTACCCTTATTTATTTTAATAGCTGAATGTTATAAACACAGCTTTATGGATCTGCCATACCTACCTACCTACGAAAAAAAGGAAATTTTTGAATTCTCTTATGGGCTTTTCTTGAAAAATACCCTTCAGCACTGGTTTGACGTTTGTGTACCATTGTTGTTTTTTGCATTTCACATTTCGGCTTTAAAAACGTCTAAAAAGTTAATTTCTTATAAAAGAATTAAAATAAATATAAATAAAACATCAAAAAACAAAAGAAAAACAAAAACATTATTATTTAGTATTTTTTCAGTGCAAGCCGAAGTCTGCGAAAAGTATTAAAAAGTTAATTTTCGATTGTTCTGAAAAATGCAGAAGTGAGAACTGATGTGGAAATCTGTTTATTTTGAAGATTAACTTACTAATTATAGTTCAACAAAAACAAATCAAGCATGGCATTGGTGACATGGGCCAGGGCTGGATATCTACACTGGACATATCGTGCGACCAATACATATGCTAGGGGTAACGCTTACAGGTGCCTTCCTGGTTTGTTCCTGAAGACGCTTGATCATCATTGAGTAAACATTTTGTAGGGCGTTCCTTATTTCTTATTCATTCGTCATCCTCTGGCCCAGAAACATCAAGGGTCTTTGGGTGAAACCATGGAGGCATCTGGTATAATGCACTAATATGCTTCGCTTAGTACAATATCGTTTGAAAGTTAGTTTCTTTTCCTATTTTTTTTTTCCGTAGTAGTATAAAAAGGACTTAAGGAAATTTAAAACGGCAACAAGTATTTAATAACTCAAATAAAAAGCTTCAAGAAACTAAAACAAATGAAAAACATTGTATCAAAAGATAAAAATACTTCGATGGTTTAGCTCATTGTGTTAAAAACAATCAAGGAACGAGGTGTTCTGGGCTATTTTCGTGGACATAAGTGTTCTTTTATATTGCACTCCCAAATCGACAGCAAGGTAATGAGGATACATTTTTTAGAAATTTAAGTATCTGGAAAATAAATTTAAAACAATTTTTAGATTTGGAGCTTTTGAAACTTACAGTTAAGTTATTCTGGAAAATTATTATGTGGTTTGGGAGCAATTGTATGTGACTTCAATGGAGACTATTTAAGTTTAGTTCATCAACGTTTATGGAAATACGTTTATGGAAATAAACTCGGAGATACTTATAAATACAAAAGATTAAGGTCCTATTCGTTGGATATGAACACACAAAAGAAAAGAAAGAAACAAACAAAAATATTTACACACAACAAATTGACGAAAACTTAGCCTTGTTACAACATTTTGTTTATATTTTTTTCTAAACATAATTTACAAAAGCAAACGAAAACTAAAGAAAGCCAAGTATACCTATATACATATTTTTTGAATCTATTTTTAAAAATAAATTGTAAATTTTTAGAAATTATTTTAATATTTATCATAGTAACTATCTCAAAATATGCTTTAATATTGCCAGTTCTATTTAAAAGAATTGACAAAAACAAATTGATTTTGTAAAGGTTAATACAAAGTAATTAAATGGAAAACTATTCAAGGAATATATAAGTGATTCAATGTTTATAATAAACAAAAAACCATATAAAATGTTTAAATTTCTTATGAGTCATGTACTGAAACTTTAAATACCTTTACCGTCGCAGAGCTTATTCAATAACTTACATGCAGATGTACATTATATGTATGTAGATGTAGATATGATCAATTCATCATGGATTTTAAAAGTTTTCACCTTACAATACAAATGAAGGGTGCAGCGGGAAAACGGCTTAAGTCCACTTGAATTGATTCACACGTTTTTACAACGAGTCCTTACTACAATTACAAAAAGCGGACAAACTTTTTTATTAAAGTAAAACTTTTATTGGAATCGCAAGCTTCGAGTATTGAAATTATTGTAGATTTTTCAATTTGCTAACTTTCTAAGCTTTGCTAACTTTTTTTGTTTTTATAAAAGTCAAACAAGAAGACAGAAGTGAATAAAATCAGCTGGAAAAATTTCCCTCATTTCAAATGTCAAAAATTATTTCCGTGTTTGACCGATAGGACTGAGTTGGGCGCTAGTGACGCCACTTTTCAAGTGGAACTATTAAAAACTGGCAACTAGCAGTCCATATATAATATGTCTATGCTATGTGTGCGTTTTGTCACTGCTTTTCACTAATACTTTGCAAATCTTATACATCAGCAGTTCGCTTCAGCTTGTAGGCAAATCAAATTGACAGCAGAGGATTGGCTTCTTTATTTGATAAGGTGTGTTCCTTGCCGACCTTCAAACAGTTTGAAACCGCCAGATTTAGTCCGAAGTCGTTCCACACTTGAAAAATTGTACTGGTCCGCCCCAATTCTGGCGGTCTGAAACTGTTTGAAACTGTTTGGGACTAAACCAAGGAACAGGGTTATATTCTCTGCTTTTCACACCGAACCCAAAACGCGGTTTTCGTGAATATCGGTTTTGGAGAAAAACCTAATCGAAAACTCAAGTTTTCTCATACAAAGGGTATTCATACAACAGCGTAAAGTCGTCGTTAACGTTGTAAACTTTTAAACTTCGTAATTCTGTCACAATTTGTATGGAAAATTTGATAGTGCCCTTTCACACGAGGAAACTGAGTTGCCAGCAACTTTTAGTTCGTGGGTGAGAAGGGCAGGAGGAAAGAGGGGCGAACAGAATCTCCCCGGTCGAAGATTTGAAGAGATTTTTGACATTTCCTTTCACACCTAGGTTAAGGTGTGTTCAACCAATAGAATTTCAAGGGGAATTTCACAAATTGCCTGGAGATTTGTTTCCTCGTATGAAAGGTACAAGAGATTTTAAAAGAGATTAAAAGAAAACGTCAAAAAAATCTCCAGCAACTTGTTTCTTCGTGTGAAAGGGGACATAGATTTACGAAGTTTAAAGCTTTACGATGTTTACGTTGAGTTTACGCTGTTGCATGAATACCCTTACAGTTTTTGTAGCTTCAGGTTTGCGTAAAACACAAGTTGTATATAAAACCAGTTGAAAACATGTTGGAATTCAGAGATGAACAAAACAAACATACCTTTTAATAAGTTCAGCGCCTATTGGGCACGTTCCGCTGGTTATTCTCAGTTATCCGGATAGCTTTGTGTTGTTGTAATCCCTTGTTAAAAAACAGCTGATGACAGCTGACGCAACAACAACTCAAGTTATCTCAAAATTTTTGGGATAGCTAGATAGCATAGCGAATAAACATTGGAACGCGAGGATTGATTTGTCAAAAAAGAAACTGATGGGATGCTTTCAAAAGAAATTGAAAACAGCTGACGAAATTCTGTCATATCAAATATAAAATTCGAATCTCAAAATAAATTATTAAATTCTGTCATATCAAATATAAAATTCGAATCTCAAAATAAATTATTTTATTTAAAATTGATAAATAATTGTTTGTTGCAAGTCAAATTGTTCATGAATCTTCCTTATAAAATAAATCACCGTTTTGATTTAAAAAAAAATGGAAGAAAATACAAAAAATTGTGCGTGGTTTGTGTAAAAAAAGCTGGAACGTCAAACGAAAACATGAAATGTTCAGTGTGAGTGGTTTTCGCGTTTTGGAAAAGTTTTCGCCGAAAACCGGTTTTGGGGTTTGGTGTGAAAAGCCTATTAGCAAATTGAGAAAATTTGCAAGAATTTCACGTTAACAAACACACCTATTTACATGTTTGGTAACGTGAAATTAGGTTTGTTTGCTTACTTTTGTCACGAAGTTCAAAAACTGTCAAATTATTGAAAGAAGGGGAAAATTCTTTCATAGAGGGGAAAAATTGCTACAAAGTTAACAAACACGAAAAACTAATTTTGTATCACTTTTGTGTATGAAACTTCAAACGTGACACACACTATCAAACACTACAGACAAATCTTAAGACACATAGGAACAAAAATACACACAGACGTGGATTTGACAGTTGTTTACTTCCTGCACACAAAAATTTGTGTAGCATAAATTTGCAAGATTTTTCATGGAGGGGAAATTTCTTGCTCTCTCATTGCTATACTTTGGAGTTAACAAACGGGAATTTGTGAAATGTAGTGCGACGTCGTACGAACTCGTACGAAATTTCAGTAACCAAACAGACCTATTTTCGTAGGACCTCGTGGCATGGTTAGTGCAAGGAACTATCATGCCGAAGGTGTGGGTTCAATTCTCAGCCGTGCCACCTAAAAACAGAAATGTTTTATCCGAGGTACTGCCTCTGGCGAGAAACTGACAAAACCTCAAAGAGTATACTTGTCATGAAAAAGTGCCTCTCACTAAGCCGTTCGGACTCGGCAAAAAGCTGTAGGACCCCTCTATTCCTGCCAACAACACGCACACAGGAATGGTTGAGAGTTGTAAGTCACTAGGCCCTGGTTCTCCAAGTATTGTGCCACCCAATTTATTTATTTTATTTAACGTGAAATTTTCACCAAGTTTGATCCTGGGTTAAACGATTCGTTTTTCGTTCGTTTCGTCATTTTGACAAGTACGTACCTTCGTGATTACACGCAATGAAAAAAATCCATTCGTGATTTTGACGTTCAAAAAATTTAAGGTTCATTTATTGCAAAAGAGGCAAAAATAAGGGTATTCATACAACAGCGTAAAGTCGTCGTAAACGTTGTAAACTTTTAAACTTCGTAATTCTGTCACAATTTGTATGGAAAATTTGACAGATTTACGAAGTTTAAAACTTTACGATGTTTACGACGAGTTTACGCTGTTGAATGAATACCCTTAATAACTAAAAATATTTTGTTTTTATATTTGCAACAAAATTACCTGGGTGCATCCGGATGGTCAAACCGAAAACCAAATTGATCATATCATGATTCAGCAGCGATGGAGGAAGTCTATGTGTGATGTCCGGAGTATAAGAAATGCCGATGTGGGAAGCGACCACCATTTGGTTCTGATGAGTCTCAAACTACGAACCGCTGCCGTACAAAAACCAGCGCAGGATGCAGCAAGGAGCACAAAATTCATTACTAATGCTTTAAATGACCCCAACATATGTCGAAACTATGTCACCACCCTTAACGACAGAGCCTCGTCATTAAATGGAATCCAGAATTCAACAATTGATGAGATGTGGGGTGAAATTAAAAGTGTTTTTATGGAGGCTGGATCCGAAACTGTACCCAAGCGAACGAGACGTAGAGACTCTTGGATATCCCAAGACACCTGGGATAAGATCGAACTTCGCAAATCGTTAAAAATCCAAATAAATGCCGAAGCTGATGTTCAACGAAAGGCTGACTTGCGAAGAGAGTACCGCATTGCACATAAGATGGTCTACCGCTGTGTGAGACGTGACAAGAGGGTGAAGTTGGATGGACTCGCAGATAATGCGGAAAGCGCTGCCAGAAGAGGAGATATCCGGGAATTGTACCAAATAGCCAAAGATGTTATCGGGAAAAAAAGCAACACCAATCATCCTGTAATGGATGTGGATGGCACACTTTTGGTATCAATTGAGGATCAGCTTCGTAAATGGAAGGACCATTTTTGTGCCCTGCTAAATGAGGATTCAGTTGAGCAGAGTTCTGAAGTGCCCCAACTAAACGAGATGCGCAGGTCCTATAGGGGTATTGACATCGAACCCCCGTCAGAATCGGAAATTCGTACATCAATAAATCTCCTCAAAAACAACAAGGCAGCTGGACTGGACAGAATACCAGCTGAATTCCTGAAAGCCGATCCCGTAGCAGCGGCTAGTATTTTACATCCGCTGATACAAAACATTTGGGAAAACGAAAGCTATCCCAGGGACTGGAAGGATGGTGTGATTGTTAAGTTGCCAAAGAAAGGTGACTTAAAGAATTGCAACAATTGGCGTGGTATCACCGTTTTGTCCGTTTTCCCAAAACTAATGGCAACAATCATACTCGAGCGAATAAAGGATAGAATCGAGTCTACACTCAAGAGGCATCAAGCTGGCTTCCGCAGTGGTCGATCGTGTGTCGACCATATCAACACCCTGCGTATCGTCCTCGAGCAGTCGATGGAATATCAATCACCGCTTTACCTCATGTTCGTGGATTTTGAAAAGGCCTTTGATCGAGTTAACCGAGAATGTATATGGAGATCGTTGCTTGGTAGAGGAATTCCACCAAAAATTGTTGCCATTATTAAAGAGTCCTACAACAACGCGAGGTGTTTTGTTTTGCACAATGGGCAGCTATCCGACTCCTTCGTAGTGCAACAGGGTGTGAGACAAGGGGATGTTCTATCGCCAATTCTCTTCCTGCTGGCGATGGACGACGTATTGACGGCCAGTGTTGGTACAGCTGAGCGACAGGGCATTCAATGGAGACCGTTCGAAAGGCTCAGTCATTTAGACTATGCCGATGACACATGTCTACTGGCAAATAACATCAGTGGGCTGAACGGGATGTGCCAAACACTGCAAGTGAAGGGAGAGTCAAGTGGTCTAAGAATTAACAGCAAAAAGACAAAAATAATGCTCACAGGCCGCTCCACACAGCAGCGTATTATTCTACAGGAGACGCCAGTTGAAGTAGTGGAACAATTTAACTACCTTGGCAGTATTGTTTCTGCAAACGGTGGTACGGATCTGGACGTTAAAAGTAGAATAAATAAAGCTCGTGCTGCCTTCGGTACTCTGTCCCCAATTTGGAAATCCAGTCAAATCTCCTTACGCACTAAGTTGAGATTCTTCGAATCCAATGTCAAATCCGTGCTGTTATATGCTTGTGAAACCTGGAAAGTCACGTCTACCATTTCGAAGAAATTGCAGGCTTTTGTGAATCGCTGTCTTCGCCACATCCTAAAGATTCGCTGGCCACAAATAATATCAAATGAGGAATTGTGGCGCAGGACAAGTCAAGAGCGGCTGGACGTCGACATAAGAAAGCGTAAATGGCGTTGGATTGGTCACACACTGAGGAAACCAAACGATGAAATTGCAAAGCAGTCCTTTGAATGGAATCCTCAGGGTGCACGGCGGGTTGGAAGACCAAGAACAACATGGAAATCAACTGTCTTAGCGGAAGCAGAAACCCAGAGAAAGACGTGGCCACAGCTTAAGTACCTTGCAGCAGACCGTGAAGGATGGAGACGTTTTGTTGACGCCCTATGCCCCAGCCGGGGTTACAGGACACGATGATGAAAAATATTTTTAAATCACTTCTTGTTCAAATGTATACTAATTTAATTATGAAAAATAATTTTTAGTCTCGTTATTTCATGTTTATAAACATCCCGCCTTTACAGTACACATATTAGATTTGTTTACTGTGTCCCACCTCTATACTCCGTTTGTCAAAACAAACAAGAAAGTTCAAACGGAAACAATCATGTAATCAGGTCCTTTGCCAAACTTGGGTTTTTTCTCCTGAAAATTTGGAAGAAATTTCACGTTACATAAACGGTTAAATCATAGATTTTAATACATACCTAGATAACCAACTTCGCCTTCAAAAGTGAAGCTCGGCCACCATTTCGTCGGCGGCATTTACAACAACAGTTCTATTGTGTTTTGTTTACTTTTTGCAGAGGAGATTTTTTATAAAATAAAGTATTTGTATTTGTTTAAAGGCTCTCCCAAACCAACGCGAAATTATAGCGAATCATTCGCAAAGGCGTTTTTTTGTTGTTGCTTAGCATTGTGTATCTTTCATATTTTGTATTATTGTGAATGATTTCGCGTCGTCGGCGAATGTTTCAAGGCTCTCCCAAACCAAGGCAAAATCATAGCGAATCATTCGAAAAGATCGTTTTTTGTTGCTGTTTAGCATTGTGTATCTTTCATATTTTGTATTATTGTGAATGATTTCACGTCATCGGTGAATGTTTCACGTTGGTTTGGGAGAGCCTTAATTGTTTTTTTATTTATGAAACATTATTTTTAGGTGTGCAAGATTGCAAAAATATTAAAATACCTAGTTCTGGTAGTGCTTATGCTTGTAAAAACAGTAACAAGAAAAAATGGTATTTTTGCCATATTTATTTGAGAAATGACAATAAATTATATCTGCAATTAAAGTCAACAATTTAAGCTTTCTTTTGATACCAAAAAATGTATATGTCATCACAAAATTAAAAGATATCAGTGTACAACTAAGGAGTCCGCCGTGACCGTACAAGTACAAGCACCTATAGTAGCGAGTTCCAAGTTAATAGTTCCAAAGTGTTCATAAATAAAGTGATTTTATTTAAAAAGATTACCTATCAGCACATTGTTTGTTTATTTTTTAATAAATTAGTGTGACTGATTTATCTAACAAAACAATCAGAATTATTTAAAATTTAATTTTTAAATTCATTAAACATAAATGAAAGTAAGTGCACAAAATGTAAATCACCGATTCGCGGAGAAAGGGAATGAGATGCGCGGGTGTATGCGGCAAAATTTATCATAGTGCTGCAAAGTGTTGTGGTATAGACGCTTATTCTAGTGCATGCCTAGTGAACCCTATGCTAAAGTTTATGTGTGAAGATTGTGTTCAATACATACACGACGTGGATTTAGTACTTAAAGAAATGCAAGAGTCAGTAACAAAGAATAGTTGTTATCTGAAAGAGTATAAACTAGACTTTGAGGAATGTCTCAAGAGAAGTGAAAATGAAATAAAAATGTTGCTTGAATCCATTGAGTCGATTTATATGAAACGACTAGATTCAATGAAAATTGCTCAAGACTCATGTGCAATGAGTGTAAGCGAGTTAAAAAAATAATCAACTACAGTGAAGTGTTAAAAATTCAAACAGAGAAAATATGCAAGTGAAAATATTCAAAGTGTTAAAGAAAATATTGACACCCAAATAAAAAATAGTGCAGCATCAATATCTGAATCTGTAATAGATCTTAAAAGTGAAATAATTTCCAATAGAAAAGTAGATTCAAACGGGATGGATGGATGGACATATTATCGGAATCCGTAAATCAAATGAAAGCTGAAATAAATAAAAAAAAAACAAAGCGAATTATTAAAAAGAGAAATAATAATAAATTGTTTTCTGAAGTTTTGAAACAAAACCAACCATCTGTAATTGTTTATCCGAGAAAGGAACAAGAATCGTTGATCCTTCTGAATTAAATATAAGTGCGGTAGTAAATAAAAACAAGGGTGGTATGTATATTTAACCCTGAGGCCACACGAGCCAGTACTGGCTAGCCGCAATACACTCACATTTATTTACTAACACACACAAACCTGAGCAACTGGCTCGTCAACTGGCTTGCCTTTTTTGTAGCCAGTTGGGAAGCCAGTAGAGCAGCCAGTAACAGGGTTCGGTAGCACTATTTCGTAGCATATTTGGAAAAATAGGATTAAAACTTAAGTTTACCCACATTTTCTTTCACAAAATATTAATAAAATAAAAACTGGGAGTCCATGCCCAGTTCTTAAGAATTCATAGTCTTATAATTTTGCTAAGTGATCTAAAAAATGTTTGCAGATGACTAAGGCCGGAACCACACTCATTTCATCTGGTGTGTTGTAGGGTCTTATTTCCGTTCAAGAAGAAAGCCAAGAAAACTGGCGAATTAATTGATTAAAAGCTCTCCCAAACCGACAAGAAACGTTCGCCGACTACATTTTTTTGTCGTTGCTTACCATTGTGTATCTGTCGTATTTTGTATCGCTGCGCGTGAAAAATAAAACAAGAGTTTTTAAGATAAATATTGTTTTGTCATAGAAATAAGCTAAGGCTCTCCAAAACCAACGCGAAAAATTCTTAATGACAACGAAACTTTGGCTTTAGTTGTTTTTTGCTAGTGATGTTGCATGGCGTTAGTGCGTGTGTTTTTAATGCATTTTTATGTCCACATAAAACGAAGTAGCATGTTAAATACAAAAACCAATCTGGTATAATTCCGTATTGTTGTTGTATTTTACATGCTTCTTTTTTGGTAAGCGAAGATAAAAATGTACTACTGACAAGGCTAACAACAATACTGAATTATACCAAATTGTTGTTGCATTTAACATGCTACTTTCTTAAGCGAAGATAAAAATGCACTAAATACAATGGCTAATCACAGTTTGCAACATGGCAGGCTTGAAAAGTGAGCACAAAGTTTTTAAAATGCCACTCCACACCACACAGAAGATAGATGGAAGTGGTTCCATCTTCAGTCTTGAAAAAGTGGAAAATCGTAGTAGTTAAATTCCTTTCCTGGAAATTGGAGTAGATTTTCTCCGTTTGGAGTAAGATCCGAACACTGGCCAGTAGAGAAGCCAGTTTGGCATGCCGTCTACGTCACAGCATATACACGAATAGGAATTTGACAGTTAGTGTGAGCCAACTGGCTAGCCAGTACTGGCTCGTGTGGCCTCAGGGTAAAAGAAAATTATAAATAGTGAAACAATGAAGCACACCTAAATCATCTGGCTCTGGAGATATGTCGATAAAAGATTTATTAAATCTGAACTTTCTTGCTGTCGTTGTCTTTCATCTGCATTCTTTTGAAGATCTAACTGACGAGCTCTCTGGAGTATTAAGGAACGTCTCACCGCAAGATATCTATAATAATTTCCCGACTTATTAATTTTTTTCCACGAAGTAGACATATTAACACAAACAAAATTTCACAAGCAATTTATTCAATAAACGTATAGTTATCAATGATTTCATTAAAATAACTTTGACAGATTTGAGTCCATTTAGCATAGACTGAGATTTTCTATTATGGTTCGTTAATAAAATCCGAGAAGTCTCTTCGAAGTATTCGATAAGGCTTCCAGCAAATTGTAACCGAATCTTTTGAAGACCAAAGCGACAGGAACTTCAATTAAACTACTCTTTACAATCCTTATACAGTGACAGTTTCATGTTTCTTCGTTAATGTTATTTACAGAGGTCTTTCCGAACCAAAGACGCTAGTCTCGTTTAATTTTCTATATCAAGCTTTCAAACGACTTTAAAGAAGCAGTTATTGAAATCATGACTTCTATTAGAAATTTATTTTTGATGAAAGTTTTATAGAAGCCTTATACATATCCAGACTTGCAGCATATCAATATTTCTAAGCTAATAGAAATTGAAATGTTAGTTGGGTATAGCTATAAAATGTGCTGACAAAGCCTCTACAGAAAAATAAAAAGTGTAATTGAAAGCAAAATGAGTAAAGATTATCAAGTTGAAATGGTATGGTCAAACCAAAGGCTTGTGTGATGAATGTGGAAAATTATGAAATTCAGGATGAAATATTGAAAAAATAAAATAGCTTGTATAAGGTGTGGAGGTGAGCACAATGTTAAAGATTGTGATAATATGGCTCCAAAGTGTATTAATTGTACTAAAACAAATGAGTTACTCGGAATGGATACCAAGTGCGATCATGAAGCTAGAGATAAAAACTGTCCAGGAACGAATTCAATACTAGCAACTTAGTTGCTTGTATTTCAACGCGCAAGGATTGATAAATATCTTCAACCAAGTAGTGTTAGTCGCAATAATAAATTTGATTTAATTGCTGTTTCTGAAACCCATTTAAAAAGTGATATTAATAATAGTGAAATAAACTTGCCAAACTATACAGTTGTGAGATGTGATTCCACCAGTAGTCACACTACCTTTCCAAGGTGACTTATGTTCCCTGTGCGAAAGAGAACAAATTTATCTATTCTTTTAGTTTGTGAGTAAAGGACTAGGACAAAGTCAGTACTCTTTTTCTTTGTATTTATGAGATAGAAAAATTGAATAAATATTGTCAGTGTGTTGGTTTAGTTCGGTGTGATTGCTTGTAGAGTTGCCGTTGTGCGCGCTCATCAGTCGGCTAGCTGTTTGGTTGCAATAGCAGTTGCATGTGCGCGACTAGCCTTACGATTTATCAATAAAACTGAAAAAATGTCTAGACAACAGTGTACGGGAAATGTACATTACCAAACGTTTATACCCACGTGAAAATGAATGGTTCACAAGTGAATTGAATTATTTCAAAATTTATAAGATCCGCTGCTACCAAAAGGCCTCTTTATTCAATCTTTCTGAAGATTGGATTGAATACCGTAGAGCTAGAAATCTTTATAATTATAAACTACAGCAAGCCAAAACAAACTAAACGTGTAGTAAAATTAACCGATATTCAAGCCAAACAGAAATGTGGCGAGTTATAAAGACCTTAGTTTTAAAAAAAGAAAAAGAAGAAATTAGTGAAGTTCAATTTGAAAATGGGAAAGAAACTGATAATTTGATTATAGCAAATAAACTAAACTACTATTTTATAGGTAGTATAAATGAAATAAGTAACTCTATAAATCCAAGAAACTTGGACATTAATTGTTTGACAGAGTTGTCCACTTCATTTCTATTTAAATCAATAAATCTTAATGAACTAAGTATAATATCGTCGTCGTTCAAACAAAGCTCCCTAACTCCATGTTTTTAGAAACCGAGAAACCTCTCGTAAAAATGTGATATACAGGGTGTCCCGCACCTGAGTGGAAGTATCTAAGGATGTGGTTCCTGATTTGACTTTGAAATTTAATTTCTCAAAAAATATTCACTCAAACAACTTGATTTAAAATGCAAATGCAAGAATGAAGTATTAGCTTTCAAAGAAAATATAGCACATTATTAGATGTGTTTTCGTTGATTTTAAATGTTTTTTTTGGCATTTTAAGTCAATTTTTCAGAAACTGCCCCCCTGCCTCAGGGAGGGGAGATACAACTTTCTCCCCATACAATTTGTTTCTTTGAATATACCCAGGAACCACACCCTAAGATACTTCCACTCAGGTGCGGGACACCCTGTATAGTAAAATATAAACATTTTAGATCTGTTAAAGGTCTCTAAATCTTATATTGGCCTATTTATAAGGGAAAAATTTCTCTATATCAAATAATTTCAAATTCTAGTCAGTAAAAATCCATAAAAAGTACGCATGTCTCAAAATAAAACGAATAATACTTCCTATACCTAAAGAACATAATAATGTAATATTTTTTCAGGTTCGTTAATAAAACTTATTTACTTCATTCAAAACGTCCACTTATTTATTTCGCAAAATAAAACACTTTACTTTTCTTACTACAAACAAAACGATTTATTATTCACCACTGAATTAATTCACAAACTTTACTTTTCACTTTTATTACAACCAACTTTATTCATTCACGATTAAAAACAAACTGTGTCGCTGCCGTTCAAACATGTGCCTTTTATACTTGTTTTCCAATCTCTCGAAATAAGGAGAACGTTCTGGTCTCTGCTTCTAGAGCTTTCCGTAGGGGAAATTTCCCAATAATTTCCCTTCCAAAAGCTTTTATTTGACAGCTGGTAAATCTGCTATAATCCAGCAGATGGCGCTTCCTTCGTTTGAGAGTTGCTATAATTATAGCTAATAAGGGTATGTTTGCACTGCGACCGTAAGCTTTATTGTGTCCGTTTGTTTGCATTTCGGAGTCGTTATAGTTCAAATTTGGAAAGTCATTACACTGCCCCCCTCTTAGGATTGATCGTCCCGAGCAAATCCATCACTTCCTTCACCATTATAACGATGTAAACAGTCGATGTGAACTACTTTTATTTTGCCTCTTAATCCTCTCCGAATGCGGTAGACGCCATCGTTTACTCGTGTTACAACAGTATAAGGGCCTTCCCAATTTTGTTGAAGTTTCAGTGACATTCCCCTCCGACGCTGGGAATTATAAAACCAAACAAGGTCTCCCGCTTGGAATCCTGTCTTTGTTGCTTTTGTGTCGTATCGCTTTTTCATCCGACCACTTGATGGCTTCATATTTGCCCTTGTTCTTTCATGAACGTCACTCAGCCTTTCTTCTTCATTTCCCTTATCACTCCGATTCATGGGGCCAGTCTGTTGAATTTGCACTATCCTTTCGTTGTTCTTCAATGCCTTCTGCTGAGTCTCGATTGTCAGGACACCGTCCATTGAAACCGTTGAGATGACATCCTTGGCATCATACCCCTTTGGTAGCTGGTACTTCCGTACAAACTGACGACTTATGTAGCCATGTTCATCTTCACGTTCATGATTACCTTCCACTACCACGCTGTTGCCAACAGTTTTGACCATTAACTCATTTGGCTTGAAATGGCTGACATCCATGCACACTTGAAATCCGTCCGTTCCAACTTTGTAGTTTTCTTTGGAATCACGCTTGTCACCCTTTCGCCGGATAGGAGTTAACTGCAGCGGAGTCACTTTTGGGCGATAAATATCGCTTCCCGAGTCATCTTTTTGCGCAGTCCTCATTTTCCTTTTACTCCAATCGTAAATGGGATCGGCTCTCAGTCGCTGGATGGAAACATCTTCCTTTTCTTTTTCATGCGTGCAATTATTGTAGTCTGGTTTCCATGGTCTTCTAGGTGGCAATCTGCATTGGCGTTGGAGATGTCCAGTCCTGTTGCAATTCCAACATGGAAGTTTTCTAGGTGTCAGTCTGCACTGGCGTTGGAGATGTCCGATCTTATTACAGTTCCAGCATCGAGCAGGTCCATCTCGCTGGTTTCTTTGGAACGCAGTTCTCTGGCAAGAACACTCCTCAACTCCTAGTTCTCTTACCCGATGAACTCCTTGAGAAGCCTGTTCTGCTGCTTCCATAGTCAGGGCGAACGCCAATGCTTCAGGGAGTGTGCGTTTTCCAGCCGTTCGAATTGCTCGCTGAAGGTTGATGTCAGATACAGCACGAACAAAGGCTTCTGTTGCGAATTGGTTGATGATTTCATCTCCTGCAGCTGGATATGCTAGATGTGCCAATCGTTCGATGTCTGCTTGAAGCTGTTGCAGAGTTTCTCCCCTCTTTTGGATTCTAGTATTGAGTTGAACACGGAAGACTTCTTGCATATGGCCATCTCCAAAGCGTTTGTCAATGGCCTGAACAAGAGCACTGAAGTTGCCACTCTTATCTGCTGGTATGGTTTGCAGCAGTTCAGCAGCAGTTCCTCTGAGGGCAAGCGTCAGAGCTATGTATTTGTCCTCCTCATCCCAGCCATTTGTTGCTGCGGCTGCTTCAAACTGCTTCTTGTAGATTGACCAAGAAGTTTGTCCATCGAAGGTTGGGGGATGCATCTCCTTTCTCCTAGGACAGTCACCAGAACTTTCTCGAACCTTCATTTTTCTTACTTTGTCCAATTCCTTAGTAATGGATTCGATTTTATCTTCCACTTTTTCGAATTTTGATTCTACTGTCGACAATTGCTTATCGACATTAGACAATAATTGTTGATCGACAGTTAACAATTGTTTATCGATAGAAGAAAATTGTTTATCGACACGCTCGTCAAGGGCAATAATTCTATTGTCAAAGGCATCTAACTTACATTCGAGCATATTTGTCTGTTTTTCCAGCAGACACTTTTGTTCTTGGCTTTGTTGCTCAAATCGTTCGAGAAGATTCTTTTGTTCATTCCGTTGTTCTTGGCTTTGTTGTTCTAGAAGATTCTTCTGCTCTTGGCTTTGTTGTTCTAGAAGATTCTTCTGCCCTTGGCTTTGTTTTTCTAGAAGATTCTTCTGCTCTTGACTTTGTTGTTCGAAACGTTCGAGAAGATTCTTTTCCTGACTATCAAATTTGGCAAGTAGCTGAGACAGCATTTTGGTCATGCCCGATGTACTTACTTGCTCTTGCTGTTCTTCCATTTCAATGTCGAATATAAACGTGTTCGGGTTTTTTCCACATCTTCTTAAATCTTCTTGCAGACGAATTATAAGATCATTCTTTGTTCCAGCAGTAGGAAGATCTCGTTTATTCAGTTCTGCCTTTAGTTCCACTAAATTTAAATCATTCAAAGATTTACCCATTGTCTCTTTTTTTTTC
Source organism: Dasysyrphus tricinctus (assembly GCA_963921185.1). Classification (NCBI taxonomy): domain Eukaryota; kingdom Metazoa; phylum Arthropoda; class Insecta; order Diptera; family Syrphidae; genus Dasysyrphus; species Dasysyrphus tricinctus. The sequence goes on along the minus strand of OY992533.1, from coordinate 20,826,600 downwards.
ACTTTTCACACAATAACTGAGTGCACAGATAAAACAAGTTTTATCCCACTTCTGACACCAATGTAATATTTTTTCAGGTTCGTTAATAAAACTTATTTACTTCATTCAAAACGTCCACTTATTTATTTCGCAAAATAAAACACTTTACTTTTCTTACTACAAACAAAACGATTTATTATTCACCACTGAATTAATTCACAAACTTTACTTTTCACTTTTATTACAACCAACTTTATTCATTCACGATTAAAAACAAACTGTGTCGCTGCCGTTCAAACATGTGCCTTTTATACTTGTTTTCCAATCTCTCGAAATAAGGAGAACGTTCTGGTCTCTGCTTCTAGAGCTTTCCGTAGGGGAAATTTCCCAATAATTTCCCTTCCAAAAGCTTTTATTTGACAGCTGGTAAATCTGCTATAATCCAGCAGATGGCGCTTCCTTCGTTTGAGAGTTGCTATAATTATAGCTAATAAGGGTATGTTTGCACTGCGACCGTAAGCTTTATTGTGTCCGTTTGTTTGCATTTCGGAGTCGTTATAGTTCAAATTTGGAAAGTCATTACAATAATATTAACTGTGATAAATTTAGACCCATTAACATGCTATCAATTTTAGAAAAAATCATCGAAAAAGTGGCCCATGAACAATATTTAAATATGTTTCAGATAATAATATTCTTATACAGAATCAATCGGGATTCCGCGCAGATCACTCTTGCGAAACAGCTCTTTATTGGCCGATAGTGACCTTAAAAACGCAGAGGTATGACAAAAATAAAATCATTTCCGTGTTTTTCAAAGAGCTTTTGAAACGATTGATACATCATTACTTCTTATAAAACTGAAAAAATACGATATTAAAAACAGAGAATTAAATTGGTTTCAAACATATTTAAGTAACAGGACTCAGAGGACTAAAATTAATCAATATTTATCTAACAGTGAAAATACTTCCTTTGGTGTACCTCAAGGGACAATATTAGGTCCACTTTTGTTTTTGATTTACATCAATGATATAGGTAAAGTCCTAAACCATTGCTGCACAATTTCATTGTCTGCAAATGATGCTCTTTTATTTGTCCCGGGAAAAGATACTCAAATAATAACTAATAATTTAAACCACGACATAAACAAAATCTGTGAATGGTAGGACATGAATAAATTTAAAATTAATGTAAAGAAAACAAAATGTATGGTTATAAACGCTGATTTCGAAACTAATATTCATATAAATAACAATAAAATTGAACAAGTGAATTCGATAAAATATCTTAGTGAACTTAACTTCAATAGTCACCTTGAGTACATTGTGAAAAAATCGATTATCAAACCACACACACACACTATTTTGTACATGGGGAACTCAAGTGACATCAATAGACTCCAAAAACTCCAGAATAAAGCGATGAGAATCATCTTGAAATGCAGTTTTTATACACCAATTAATGTTATGCTCTCTTGCTTCCAATGGCTTAACATCAAACAGAGGATAACTTATAAAGCAGCAATATTTGTATCTAAAATTCAAAATAAAATGGTACCTGACTATTTATCTTTAAAATTAAATTTAGTGCAAGAAACTCAATCTTATAACTTAAGATCAAATAATAATTTTCGATTGCCTTATTAAGGCTCCCCCAAACCAACGCGAAACATTCGCCAACGACGCGAAATCATTCACAATAATACAAAATATGAAAGATACACAATGCTACACAACAACAAAAAATCGTCTTTGCGAATGATTCGCTACGAATTCGCGTTGGTTTGGGAGAGCCTTTATAGAGATACCAGAACACAAAACATGATAATGTATAAAGGGGTGAAACCTCCAGTGAAATTAAAAACGAGTAAAACTTCCATAATTTTAAAAGATTGTTAATAGCTTATAGATAGATAGATAGATAACTTCTTTACTCATCAACAAATTTTACATAGTGTTTTCTTAAGAATAAGGACATGGCAATCCTGCCGTCTGCCTTATAGCTTATATTAAGTTCAATTGGTGATTTTAAATGTGTTATTTTTCAACTATAAGTTGTTTTTTTGCATTTAAATATTTATACAACTTTTATGTAACTAATTTTATATAAACTTTAAAATTGTATATACATTGTTTACCAAACATTTGTGTAGTAGAAAATAGTAAATTTATACTAAATAAGCAATACATACATACATACAAAAGCAAGAAAAAATTTCTCGCAAGAGGTTAAATGTAAATATATCAAAATATATTAAACGTAGCTAGCCCATCTAGGTATATATTAAAATCTATGGGTTACATAGATTTTTCAAATTTTCATCGGGTAAGCTTGGGATACCAAATAAAAAAGCATCACTTGCGACCATTTAAATCAAAGATTACCTATCTTCTTTATAATAACTTAATTTAAAGACTGAATTGTAAATTAGAATAAAGATTTTTTTTTAACTAATAAATAAATTACAATTACAATTACAATTCGGTCATCAGTTTAAAATTGTACAGCAAGATGTTTTCATGTTCGATTGGAATCAAAAAAGAGTGAAACAGAAAGTCCAATCAATCAAAACGACTTCTTTTGCACGATGATTCTCTGAGCCATGCTTGGACTCATCAGGGCCAGTTGTACAAATATTTAACTCTTGGTTCAGCAATTTTAACTCACTGACTTTGGCGAATTAGCTGAAGTTCAACGATGGTTCAGGCATTGAATTGGGTACTATAATATACTTAAACCATCGCTGAACCCCAGTAATTTGCCGAAATCAGCCAGTAAAAATATTTGAGCCAAGTTTGTACAACAGGTCCTCAGACGCAAAGAATCATCGTGTGAAGGCTTAACTACATTGGCCACTTTTTGCGCAGTTGCTTTTTAAAAAAGAATATACATTAAGGGCCAGTTGTACAAATATTTAACTCGTGGTTCAGCAATTTTAACTCACTGACTTTGGGGAATTAACTGAAGTTCAACGAAGGTTCAGGCATTAAATTAGCTACTATAACATACTTGAACCTTGAACCATCGTTGAACCTCAGTAATTCTGCCGAAATCAGCCAGTAAAAATATTTTAACCACGGATCAAAATTTGAACCACGTTTGTACAACGGGTCCTAAGGGTATTCATGAAACAGCGTAAAGTCGTCGCAAACGTGGTAAAGTTTTAAACTTCGTAAATCTGGCAAATTTTCCATACAAATTGTGACAGAATTACGAAGTTTTAATCTTTACAACGTTTACGATGAGTTTACGCTGTTGTATGAAAACCCATATTGTTTTTTAAACCAAAATTTAAGCTTTCTGGATCATTTTAATAAGTTTTCCAGTGATCCAAAATCCGAAAATGAGTTTGAAAGTTAAGGCTTAATTAGTGGACAAACGACATCAACATGCCGGCTCCACTTGACATGAGCCATGCTTGGACTATGAACATGTCTTGAAAAAAATCAATGTGCCCTTTCACACGAGGAAACTGAGTTTCCAGCAACTTTTAGTTCCTGGAAGAGAAGGGCAGGGGGAAAGAGGGGCGAACAGAATCTCCCCGGTCGAGGATTTGAGGAGATTTTTTGACATTTCCTTTCACATCTAGGTTTCAACCAATAGACTTTCAAAGGGAATTTCAAAAATTGCCTGGAGATTTGTTTCCTCGTATGAATGGTACAAGAGATTTTCAAGGAGATTAAAAGAAAACGTCAAAAATATCTCTAGCAACTTGTTTCTTCGTGTGAAAAGGGACAATGGAGTCTCAAAAATCCATGTCCGAGCAGTGACATATCCATACAAATCATACTGCTGATAGGATTGGGCATCGTTCATCTAACGGGCTCACTGATAGCGTTGGGCTGGTAAAGCGATAGGGTATCTGAGATACTTTAGAATCCGATACGTTGCCGGACGACCAAAACCGGATACGTAACAGTGAGAGGCTAACAAAAGGAAAAACAAATTGAAATTTTCAGCAACGATTTTTTGTCCTTACATAAATTATTTTATACCAAATCTCCTCTGTACCAAAAATTTACTATTAAGTTTCATTGTAAATGATTTCAATATGCATTTAAATATAATTTGGAAATGTTTTTGCTCAAACAAAAAAAATCCGACGTGGAATCGCAAATCCAAATAAATAGTCAGCTGTTCTTCAATTTTCCCATCGGATAGTTGAGTATCCCGAAATTTTTTGGATAGCTTGAGATTTCTTTCTCACATCAGCTGCTCCACTATCAGCTGTTTTTTCCTATGGGATTACAACAACACAAACAAATCCGGATCGCTTAAGATACGCAACCGAACGCGCCCACTCTCTAAAAGCGACGTACTGAATTCCGTTCAACATTTTACTCTCTTCATACATCCCTGGTGTCGGCCATTTGTAAACTGTTGGTTTGACATATTTGTGGTGAAAAAAATTCTCTTGCTAAACTGCCTTCATTCTGCCAAACTCGTGGCGAAATATTTTTCCATTTTTCTGCATAAATAAGACCACAAAATAGTAAATAAAACTTTAAAATAAATATCCAAGAGTCGTTCTTTACTCTATTTCAACTTTTTATTTTTTAAATAGATGCCGGGTGTAGATACAATTAAATCTTCATGGGCCGATGAGGTCGAACTCGATTTCGGTGGTCTGCCACCTTCAACTGAGAATACCGAGAACGGCTTGAAATACGTCACCGAATACAAGTACAATAAGGACGATAAAAAGATCAAAGTTGTGCGTACGTATAAAATCAGCAAGCAAGTTGTTCCAAAAACTGTAGCCAAGCGTAGAACTTGGTCAAAATTCGGCGACTCCAAGGATGACAAGCCAGGTCCTAACTCACAAACAACGATGGTATCTGAAGAAATATTCATGCAATTCCTCAACTCAAAGGAGGAGGAAAAGACGAATGATAACCTCTTAGATCCATCAAAGAACATTGCCAAGTGTCGTATTTGTAACGGTGAGCATTGGTCAGTCAACTGTCCTTATAAGGGAACGGCTATGGACACCCAGTTGATGGAAAACAAAGCAGCCCCAACCACCTCGGATGCACCAAAATCCGGCAAATATGTACCTCCATTTATGAAGGACAGCCAAAAGGGTGGCCCTGGAATGCGCGGACGCGACGATACTGCAGCTATTCGTATTTCTAATCTCTCCGAGTCCATGACAGAAGCTGATTTGGAAGAATTGGTGAAGAAAATTGGCCCTCAAAGTAAAATGTACCTAGCCAGAGACAAAAACACCGGCCTTTGCAAAGGTTTCGCCTACGTACACTTCAAACAGAGGAAGGATGCCGCCGCTGCTATCGAGATTTTGAATGGTCACGGTTATGATCACTTGATTTTGAATGTGGAATGGTCTAAGCCACAGACTAACTAAATTTTAATCATTATATTTTGTGCGATTTGTTATTGATTAACATGAGAAATAAATAAATCGTAAATTGAAAGCGGATTACTATCCTTTCTTTGTGGAATGGTTGCCCTCAGTCAATAACCGAAAATCATCAAGTAAAAACTTTCTTCTTATTCCCCAAAGGTTTTCTTAAGATCAATGCTGGATAATTTGCAGTTGATTATGTTTTGGTTTTTCTTAACTTCATTGTAGCAATTCCAGTAGAATACTGAATTTTTTTTAAATTGCATTCCAACCTATTTAGTCAAAGAGCCGGCAGCAAATTTAACCAAAATATGAGTGTGGGAGTTTGTAGGTGCATGCGTCTTGGTATCGAATACAAAAGTCTCTGACAGGATTTTTTGGCGCCCGTAGCGGGGACGAATGTTTGAGAACAGTAATTTTCCAATGTTTGTGTTCTTGGTACACGCAATTTAATTTATTAAAAATGAGAAATGATGCTCGGTAATTTTCTCTCATACCTACTTATATTTTGGCTATGCGTTCACCCACAAAATTTGCTGCCAGCTCTTAATCTAATTGGTTGCGAAAAATATATGTTTCAAATAGGCGTTTTCCTTTGGAGGTGGCGAAGTACTTGAAAGTACTTTGCTAGCTTTTTGCAATGGAACACATCAAACTGCTTTCCCATGTAAAATGTATCTACTCGCACATAAGAGCATGCAGTTAGTAGTACTAGATTAGGGTTTTCATCTACTTATAAGTACTTTGCCACCTAAAAAAGGAAAACGGCTAATAGCTGTTTGTATAACTGTGTTTTTGCAGGAGTAGGTGTGGTATGAGTTATTTTTTGCTTCATGATTAAAGTAACTATGAACTTAATTTCATTATTTATTTAAATTTCTAAAACAAAACTTCAAAATTTTAAAAATAAAACTAAATTTGTATGAAATTTTGAATAGCCACAAAACTTAAAACCTAAAAATCTACTCTTTTTGCAATGCCGCTTAAAGATATGGAATTTAAAGAAGTTCGAGTGCGAGATAATTCAAAGGCAGTTCGAATAACAAACATGCCACTTTCGTCAAATGAAGTAGATTTAAATTTACTTGCTCGAAAATGCCGCGGCATAACAGAAATGTACTTGGCTAAGAATCAAAAAACGAAGGATTTCAAAGGATTTGCTTACATGCATTTCAAAACAAGAAGACAAGCTGAAGATGCGGTGTCTACTCTAAATGGTCTTAACTATAACAAAAAGGTCTTGACAGTGGTTTGTGCTACACCAGCATCTTAAAACAGGGAAAAATAATATCCAACACAAAAAAATCAAAAATAAAAGGAGTGTACGATAAAGTATAAAATGTTTTGAATAAAATATTAAATCATTTTGGAATTAATAACTATTATAGTCTTAGAGCCAACGACATAAAAAGTCAAGTCATTTGCGTAAAGTTGTAAGTCATATCAATAATAGCCTTTGAGGTGTTGAACCAATAACCTTTTGTCTGCCTTAACACGTGTCGTACAAGTGTAAAATTTGACGTAAATTTTTTTTATCGAATTATATCAATACCTTTTGACCGGAGGGAAAAGTATGCATGAAAGAAATATTTAGCTTGCAATTTGAACAATTATTGTCATAAGGTCATCTCTCTGTAGAGAAGATAGAGAGCCACGAAGTTTTTCATAGGTGAAACGCTCTGCTCCCTTAAAAGAACGAAAGCAGCAAAAAACCCTCAGGTAAACAAGAGATGTTTGGAAACTTCGTGGCTCTCAATCTTCTTAGGGATTCACTACAGAGGGGTGACCCTATGACGAAAATTGTTCAAAATTACAAGCTACATATTTCTTGCATGCATACCTCCTTTTTCCCTCCGATCAATAAATTAAAATTGCAAGCTAAATATTTCTTGTATGCACACCTTTTCCCTCCGACCAATAGGCATTGAAATAAATCGATGTTAAAAATATACGTCAAATTTTACACCTGTTCGACACATGTTAAGGTAGGCAGACAAACGGCTATTGGTTCGTTGATATGACTTCCAGCTTTACGCAAATGACGACTTTTTATGTCGTTGGCTCTTAGTATGTATGTATGTACATAGGTCGGAAAGCTTGTTATTATAATGTATGTACCTATAGGGTTTATATAGGGTAGAGTCGCCTTATTTCGAACACTCCCAGTTGTCGAACACTTTTTGAAAATAAGCTTATAATCTGTGTTATTTCTTAGATTTTCAACTTCTATAAACGCAGAATAATTCATGTGTTATTCCTTTAAAACTTGAAATCCTATCAACTAGTCAAATTTCATCCTAAAGTTTTAAGAAAATGACTTAAAAAAAAGGCTTTAGGAAATCCAGTAATTTCAAGTTTTTGTAATTAAAAAACTGTTGGAAGTGTTCTGGGAAACTGTGATTTTTGGTGTGAAAATTAAACTTAATGCCTGTTATAACGCGTTTTCTTGTTGGATAATAGTTATTTTATTTATGTAACTTAAAGTTTTAACTTAAAGCTTAATAATTTATTAATAAATTGACTGTTCCAACATAGGAAACCAAATTTGTTAGAGTTGCGTGTTCGAACACTAGTGTTCGAATATAGGCAACTCCGTCAAAATTGTTTTATTTCGTTCAGGCAATAAATATTATAGTAAATCAAATTTTGTTTACGGTTTTAAGTCAAGAACACTGAGAGGAACGTTGGGTCCAGTATTCGAACACCTTTTTCTTCTTTTCTTCCAGTGTTGATTTAAGGAAACTCATGTAATTCTCATGTAATTGCTAGCTTCCTTTGTTCGAACAGTTTTTGAATTGTATTCAAACTAAGAATCCGTTAAACTGTTTTTGTTTATTTTGTTTTTAAAAGAATTGAATAAAAACATATTAACAAACACAATTTGTTTAATAAAACTGAGAGAAAATTACTTCTATGATTTTTTTTGGTTGAAACTATGTACAAAATCGTGTGTTCGAAATAAGGAAACTTTCTGTTCGGGCTTAGGAAACTAGTGTTCGACAACTGGGGAGTTTGCCTTTTTCAGCTTTTGATTTTTTATAAAACAAGTTGTTAAAGTTACTAGAAAAACCTCAAAAGTTATAACAAATATTTGAGTTTAAGCTGATAAATAATTTTACCTACATCAAATATTTACGTTGAATGGTTTCCTCACTGTCAACGATTACTTTCTTATGAACCACTAAGTGTTCGATTACTGGGGACATGACCCTACATATACCTATTATATAAACTTATTTTTCAAAATAGGGGCTTTTATGCAATATTATTTTCAAATATATGCGTAATAGGTCCTACTTTCTGTAGTTTATTTCTAAGGTCCAGTTGTACAGACGTGGTACAACAATTTTTACTGGCGGATTTCGGCGGAAACACTGAGGTTCAACTATGGTTCAAGGTTCAAGTAGGTTATAGTTAGCCAATTTAATGCCTGAACCTTCGTTGAACCTCAGTTAATTCGCCGAAGCGAGTTAAAATTGCTGAACCACCGATCAAATATTTGTACAACTGGCCCTAAGAAGATAGAAACGGTAAGGCTTCCATTTTTTACACACAAACTTTTTCTCTTTCGATTTAAAGAAATAGAAAGGGACAAAATGAAGGGGAGAGCAGACATAGATATTAAGGAACAATAATATGCAAAGTGTAACCTGTTTCAAATCATAATTTTCGTTGATACCAAAGGTCATTTAATTATAAAATTGCACCCACTTTATTTATTTCAACGCTTACCCGCTCAGTTTTGCTTATGAGAAGTGGACACTTCAATTGGCCTGCCGCTACACAGGTTAATTCGATACACTTTGGCGTTCACTTTGAAATTGTTCCGCACCGTACACTAATTAAAATAAACCGCTTCATTAGGTGGATCATCGCGCACTGAACTGATACAAACCAAATACAAACTTTCAATAGATTTCGCACTGACGACTTTTGCAAAATGGACAAATGGTGGCACTATTTGGACTCACTTAACCGACGAGTATACAACCGGCGCCAGCGACTATTTTTTTAACGTGTAGATACGTATACGTACCCTTTGTGTAGACATTTATTTTAAATCCGTTATACAACCCACGTTTAATTTCAATACCTACCTTCGATCGATTTTCACCCGGTTACTTTTACTTAAATTGAATGACCCCCGCTACTTTTAAAGATCAAATTAAAAAACACGATTTTTAAATCATGAAACTACAAATTTAATAATTTTCTGAAACTGTCAGTTGCTCTCAAATTGTACACAATAAACGGTGAATGGGTACCTTCCGATCATTGACCTTAAAGGCCTGGTCAAACAGAGCGCGGTCCGACGACCGACGATCTTTGTAAAAATTACACCACCCGATTTTTCCGCAGACGATCTTTTGTTCATTGATGAAGGGAGTAGAAAGTCCTCGCGTTCCAATGTTTATTCGCTATGCTATCTAGCTATCCCAAAAATTTTGAGATAACTTGAGTTGTTGTTGCGTCAGCTGTTATCAGCTGCTTTTTAACAAGGGATTACAACAACACAAAGCTATCCGGATAAGTGAGAATAACCAGCGGAACGTGCCCAGTGAGTCGGCATTTACACCACCCGATTTTTCCTCAGACGATCTTTTGTTCATATATGTGCCCTTTCACACGAGGAAACTGAGTTGCCAGCAACTTTTAGTTCCATGGTGAGAAGGGCAGGAGGAAAGAGGGGCGAACAGAATCTCCCCGGTCGAGGATTTGCGGAGATTTTTTGACATTTCCTTTCACATCTAGGTTTAGGTGTGTTCAACCAATATACTTTCAAAGGAAATTTCAAAAATTGCCTGGAGATTTGTTTCCTCATGTGAAAGGTACAAGAGATTTTTAAGGAGATTAAAAGAAAACGTCAAAAAAATCTCCAGCAACTTGTTTCTTCGTGTGAAAGGGGACATAGTCGGAAGACGGTTCCACATTGGGTATGAAAAAGTGGATTTTTAATGACTTCAGTATTCACATCTCACTTCAATGAAGGAGTGGGAGCGAGATGTGAATACTGAAAAGTCATTAAAAATCCACTTTTTCATACCCAATGTGGACACCGTCGAAGGGAGTAGAAAGTGAGGGGTAAGGACCAAATCGTCCGTTCCTGGCAAACTCACACGATTTTTCCAGTATGTTTGCGTTCTCTTTTATACTTTTCCCAGAGTCTTGTGTGTTCAGCGTTGCCACTAATCGGAGAATTTTCCGAAGCTGATCCAAAAAGAAAATATGTTAACTAGATTTATTTTTTTTTCGCAGTAGATATGCATTTCCAAATTTGTATTTGTATTTTCGAAGAAGAAATTAATGATACATATATAAGTGATTGAAAATACATACATAGTTTGCTACACAGCTCATATGCAAGGAACTTAAAGCTTGGGTTTCAGGAGAAAAAACAACAACAATGATGATGAAATTATTTGTGGGTTTAATTTTGTTGAATTAAATTTTTGTTCGTAAAACCAAAAAGTATTTGATGGCCAGTAGATGTGTTCTCTATGCTTAATTCCCATTTTAAGCTTTTCCATTTTCGTTTTAGCTTGTGTTTGTATGTACAACCGCATTTTTTTAACAATGGATCATTTTGATTTTTGGATCTTGGTTTCCATGACAAATTTAATACTTTTGGTAAGTTTTATGAGTGTAAGGCGCGATTCACACAGAAGTGGCTTACGGTGCCGGTGTGGTTCTGGCCTGCTACGGGCGTGGTATCGTTGTGGTGAGCTTTGTTCACACAGAAGTGACAGGGAATGGTTATTTGACAGAAAAGTAATAGACACACACACACGAACACAGAGGAACACTTCACAAGAAAATGGCTTCTACACAGAAAATAAATTAAATATAAAAAACAATTGCCTCTCGTTATTACATAAATCTTCATATATTTGCATTTCATTGCAGAATTCAATTTTTATAAATTTTATTGAACTCATAATCACATTTATTTTTTTTTAATGCCTGACAATTTGGCATTTGACTGAGAGATTTCATTGTGGCGTGACGCTTACGTAGGCCACTGGAGTTTTCAATATGGTGTGGCAATGGCATGTGACACCATACCCTCGCCTCGTCATCTGTGTGTGTATTATCTCATAAGTGAACATGATGTGAATTCCAAAACGTGGAATATGTATGCAGCAAGCCAGAACCACACCAAAACCTCAAGCCAGTTCTATGTGAATAGAGCCTAAGAGTTTTTTCGTGGTTGCTATGGTAATAGTTCTACACTTGCCCTTAACTTTAAAAAAATACCCTTTCACCAAAGTTATTTCAAGGGAACTCTCTTAATTCTCGGTTCTATTTCCAAATGAAACATTTATTCCAAGTTTTATTGAATTACAATTATTTTCATAGGGTTTTCAGTTATATTTTACTTGTTCTACTTAAAATAAAATGCACGACTGGGTCGCACGTACTTGCTCTTATGTTCAAGACACTGCGGGTTTAAGAAAATTGTATATAAAAACATGGAAATTATGAGGGAAAAATGTATAGAAGCATTTAAATTGGCTAAAACAACTCTTTTGACAGTTTGAGGTGAAAAAAGAACGCCATCTTAATTCTTGATTGAATATGATTGTACGGGAAAAAAATTTTAAGTCGTTGGAGCGGTTTTTTAAAAAATTAGTTTCTTATATATAAAATTCTTACAATATTTTTAAGAACAAATTTTGGTATGCAAATCAAAAGTATATATTTATGTGTATATAAAACCAAAATTTGAAAAAAAAAATTGTCAACCCGTTTTTGAGATATCGAATTTTCAAAAAAAAAATTTGAAACTTTTTTTAAAAATCCAAAAACTTTTTTTTTGAAAATTTTGATATGCAATATTATTTAATTTTATCTGAAATTATATAATAAAAAAAATCATCTAAATCCTTTGAGCCGATAACGAAAAAACTCAAAATAAAAAAAACACGTTCTATGACAGGTACTATTAATAGTTGCGAAGTGTTAAATTTTATAATTTCTTATAGTAGAACGTACTAATTTTAGTTTATGAAAAAAAATTAATCAAAATCGTAGGAACCGTTTTTAAGCAAAAAAATATTTTCCTTTGCGGTTTTTTAACTTTTGTATGGAAGGTACCGTTATTTTTTCATAAATTTAAATTTTTTCTAAAAATATCTTAGAGAGTACTAAAAAAGTCTTTAATAATTTTCAAAAAATCTCTCATGTCGTTTTCGAAATATTTGATTTTTCAAAAAAAGTCTTGAAACATTTTTTAAGAATCCAAAAAATATTTTTTCAAACATTTTGGTACACAAAACTATTAACATTTTTTGGAAACTTCTGTATAAAAAAATAATTGAAATCGGTCGTACCGTTTTGAAGAAAAACAAAAATTAAAAAAATGGTTCTTTGGGAGGTACCATTAATAACCATTTTTGAAAAATGGTTTTCCACCCAAAGAAAGCCTTTACTAAAATAAAATTGTTGAATTTTTTTTAAGAAAAGTTATCGAGCCGTTTTTGAGAAAAATACGATTATGTAAAATTGCTAAAAAAAATTGTATGGCAGGTACCGTCATTTTTGATTCAAAACAAATATGAAAAAAACGTGTGGGCATAATCACCAAAAACAACTATGTACCAAGTTTGAAGAAAATCGATCGAGCCGTTTAGGCTGTAGACGAACAGACAGACAGACAGACAGAATTTTGCCACCCACTTTGTTGGTGCTCTCTATCTCTCTCATCGTAATATCATGTTTGATTTTTATCTCAAAATTTTTGTTTGCACGAATCCAAAACTTGCCTTATAGTACCTAATCGCAAGTAAAAAGTAATCACTACATAAAATGGACTATTTGGGTAGTTGTATAATTTTGGATTTTGTAAGCACCAAAAGCAAAGAAGAAATTGTTAATATTGCCCAAAACTATTTTGAATAAAGGGAAATATTATCTAAGCATGAAAATTGTTTTGGTAAAACTTGGGCGATATTTCCTCAATTTCGGGTGATATTTCCAAAATTGATTTAAACAAATACGAAAAGTTTTCGGAAATGTTTGAGAAAGGTGATATTTTTTTCATGTATATGTAAGTTTTTTTAAATCTTAAGGTAGCAAAAAGGCTTCCGAAGAGGGGAGGGGCGCGAATATCGCAAGCTGTTGGCGGTGACACGTATAAGTAGGTACGTATGTGGACCGTGTTCCGATTGGGGGTGGCGCAATGTAGCGCGGTGGGGTTCTTGGGTTGTCGCCACACCGCGGGTCATCACGCCAATGCGCTGGTCGTTACACCACACCGCGTTCCCGATGCGAATGCGAAGCATGGTTGTACTCGTTAGCGCTGAAAGCTCCTCGCACGATGCACCCAACTCCTCCGAAGCGCAGCCTATTTGATAGAAAAATATTCACCCATTTAGGCAGTATTTCCTTATATTGCAGTTGTTTTTGGCATTTTTTTCCTATTTTAAGCTTCTTTTCCCATTTTAATACGTACTTTAATTTATTATTTTGGACATTGCTTCATTTTATGGTGAAAGTGCGATAACGCCAGTATTTGCATAAGCTTAAAATTGGTATTAGGCATAGAGAACCGCTTTAAAAGTCGTGATTTTCATTTTTTTTTTTTTGGAAAACAATTCAAAACTGTTAATACAAAAATATTCATATCTTTGTCATTTATTGGAATACAGAAAAAAGTTATATAGCAATATTGTTGAAAATTTAGTGGCCAACAAACTTTTTATAGAAAGTTTTTTAATTTCCGATGGTGCACATTGCTAAATTTTCGAAAACACTTAGAAAATAAAAAAAAACTCTTTTGTTGGCTTGTAACTTTTTAAGTATTAAAAATATCGAAAAAATGTTGTTAACATAAAAGATGGAAAATTTTATTTTCTACAATTATTGTTTTAAACACTTTTTCGTAGAACTTCTAGGAATTGAGATATTTAATAAAAACGGCCAAACGGTAAATTTCGCGAGTGCAAAAAATCAGGGTTATGATCTTCAATCAACTACCCTTCGAATAATAAAATAAAATTTGGGGGTGTTACAAACTGCTGGGTCAGATTATAAATGCAGTGGACTATATTGTGAATAGGTCTCAATAGTGCAAAGAAAAGTGGCAACAGGCACGTGAAAAATAAACAAACATATAGCAAAAAGAGACGGGTATATAACTAAGATCCTGTCTGTTTTATTTATCATGATCTAATCCGGATCAGATCATAAGGATAATAAAATGCGGCTAATTTTCTCGTTTTCGCTTCGTTTAGAAGGTATAAAGGCTCTCCCAAACCAACGCGAATTCGTAGCGAATCATTCGCAAAGAGATTTTTTTGTTGTTGTTTAGCATTGTGTATCTTTCATATTTTGTATTAAGGCTCTCCCAAACCAACGCGAAAGGCGATTTTTTGTTGTTGTGTAGCATTGTGTATCTTTCATATTTTGTGTTATTGTGAATGATTTCGCGTCGAGGGCGAATGATTCGCGTTGGTTTGGGGGAGCCTTTATTGTGAATGATTTCGCGTCGTCAGCGAATGTTTCGCGTTGGTTTGGGGGAGCCTTAAAGGTGATTTTAGAGCCCGTTTTTTTTAATAGTCTCTATATTTCCTCGCGTTCCGATATTTATTCGCTATGTTAGTCGGCATTTCCACTACCCGATTTTTACACAGACGATCTTTTGTTCATGGATGAAGGGAGTATAAAGTGTGGGGTTAGGACCAAATCGTCCGTTCCTGGCAAATTCACCCGATTTGTCCAGTATGTTTGCGTTCTTTTTCTTTATCAGCGTTACCACTAATCTGAAAATTTTCCGAAGTAGACCCGAACAAATAAAACAGTATGTAGATAATGTTTTTGCTTGAAAATACATAAAGGGTATTCATGCAACAGCGTAAAGTCGTCGTAAATTGAAAACTTCATAACTGTCAAATTTTTCATACAAATTGTGACAGAATTACGCAGTTTTAAACTTTACAACGTTTACGATGACTTTACGCTGTTGCATTATTTACGATTTGCAACTGCGAATAAATTTGTTTAAAGGCTCTCCCAAATCAAGGCGAAATCATAGCGAATCATTCGCAAAGACAGTTTTTTGTTGTTGTTTGGCATTGTGTATCTTTCATATTCTATATTATTGTGAATGATTTCGCGTCGTTGGCGAATACTTCGCGTTGGTTTGGGAGAGTCTTTAAAGGCTCTTCTAAGCCAACGCGGAATTATTATATTATTATTTTTCGTTGGTTTGGGAGAGTCTTAGTTCTAGTTTTATTTTTTCGACAAAGTTAATAAAAGATGCTTTCTACAATTTTAATAAGAAAACATGGCCTTCAATTCGTTTAAATTGTAAAATTTTGCATTTAATATTTTCTACGCAACCAACAAGAGAACTGTCAAAAGCTAATTAAGTCCACAACATCAGGGCGCATTTCACAATGAAAAAATTCGCTGAAATTTTACCATTCTTAGCATCTATTTATTGGTTTATTTTTATGAAAATTCACGTCATTCGACGACCAAGAAAATTACTCATTTGAAAGTTTGCTATACACAGCTCATAATATGAGAGGCAAGGGTGGGTTTCAGCCACTGATCTCTGTATTATAGAGATGAGTGGTTTCAGCAGGAATGAAGATCCAATTATTTTTGGTTTTAATTTGTTTGAATTTCAATTTTTTTTTCTTTAAACCAAAAAGTATTGGATTGGCAGTAGATTTGTTTTATGAAAAAAATGCAATAGGCAAAGCTGGTCTTAATATGCCATCTACCTCTGAATGCAAAATGAAAGATCAGAGCAATAAAGTATGAAGAGCACAGGGACAGAAATCTGACTGGAAAGATCGTTTCATGTAAACATTTCATCCGATTTTGAGAAAAATCGTACTGGAAAAATCGGGTGATGTAAATCCCAAAAATTACGAGATAACTTGAGTTGTTGTTGTGTCAGTGGTCATCAGCTGTTTTATAACAAGGGATTACAACAACACAAAGCTCTCCGGATAACTGAGAATTAACATCGGAACGCGGCCTTTGCCAAACCCCTGTTTTATCAAACTCTTTTATCAGTTTATTCAAAAAACACGTTATTGTGTATAATTTTTTTTTTCTTTTTATGAAAGTTCAATTCATATTCATAAAAAGAATAATTTTTTACAATAAAGTTTATTTAAAGTTCTTAAAAAAAATTAATGAAAACAAAACGCATTCAAAAAATTAAACATAATACAGAAAGTTATAAAAGATGTTCAAAAATACCACCCTTCTCTTTGATGCTCATTTGAGCTCACCTGATAATACGATAGAGTTCTTAATCATTTCTAATGTAACACTTTGATACGCAACTTGAATTCACGCATTTAAGTTTTCCATCTAATATACTTCATGATCATGCACGAAGCCGAAGCACGACGTTTTTGATTACTTCTTGTGGGTTGAGATCTGGTGACCATGGGGGCCAATTAACAGGGCCTCTTCTGCAGATCCACCGCCCCGGGAAGTTGTCATTACGAACTTTGCGTGCCACGAAAACGTATAGTGTGCCGGGGCACCATCATGTACAGCTCAATAGAATTTTTATTCATATGTATTTATGCAAAAATTTGAATTTTCTTGGAACCTTTAATATCTTGTTTTTCTTTCTTTCTTTTTCTTCTTTACTTTAATGTAAGACCCCTGAATGCAGAACGCCGATTTGACAACTGTTTCGTCAAAATTAGCTTATACGTATATACATACATACCTACATCTTATTGATTCTTTCTTAATTTCTCTTTTTGATACCTACTTTGTCTTCTTCAAAAGGTTTTTTGTGTTTTTCTAGCTTACTTTTGGTAATTGAATATTAAGAGTATTCATATACAACAGTGTAAAGCCGTCGTAAATGTTGTAAACTTTTAAAATTCGTAATTCTGTCACAGTTCGTATGGAAAATTTGACAGGTTTACGAAGTTTCCCCTTAATAAGGGTATTCATGCAACAGCGTAAAGTCGTTGAAAACGTAGTAAAGTTGTAAACTTCGTAAATCTGTCAATTTTTCCATACAAATTGTAACAGAACTACGAAGCTTAAAACCTTACAACGTTTACGACGGGCTTACGCTGTTGTATGAATACCGTACGTATTATTTAGATAAATTCGGATTAACATCAGCCGTTCATGCTGGATCCAAACAACAAAGCCTTTAAGGATTTGTTCTCAGCATTGACATACTAGATATGGACTGCTAGCCCAGTTTCATTTCCATACAAAAGCTGTATTAAAAGGAGCTCATATCTTTTAAGTGACTTAAGTGCTTATTGGTGCAAAGTGACAAAAAATGTAATTATTATCAATGCTATCTCTTGTCACTCCTTACCACCGAGAACAGCAAAGAGAAGGTCCATCCTCTCGGCATTGTATATCCACTCTATAGTATTCTCATGAAACACGATTTTGTAGGTTGACATTTGGTCGATAGGTTCGCTGTGATCGCCTTACCGAGATCTCTTAACAAAAAGGATTACATTTGGACACGATGGCCACGATCTTTTTTCTTCATGAGAAGTGTTTCATGGGCTCTGATAGCTAGCGATTAGTCTAATTTATCTTTCCATTCTATTTTCTAAAAATATAAACAAAAATTGACAACACAACCGTCAAAGCAAACTGTCCATTTTTCAAAAAATTGTTATTAATGGTTCCTCCCAAAGAACCATTTTTTTAATTTTCGATTTTCTTCAAAACGGTAAAACTGATTTTAAAATTTTTTTATACAGAAGCTTTCAAAAAATACAAGTAGCACTGTGTGTGAAATTTTTTATAATAATATTTTTTGGATTTAAAAAAAATTTCAATTTTTTTTTTTAAATCAAATCGATATGATCGATTTTTTGAAACTGAATACTTAACAGTTTTTATTACTCTCTAAAATATTTTTGTTCTCAAAAACGACTCCTACGATTTTAATTTAACTTTTTTCATATACTAAAATTAGTACAATCTACTACTTAAAATTATAAAATTTTACACTTAGCAACTATTGAAAGTACCTGTCATAGAACATTTTTTTTATTTTGAATTTTCTCGTATCAGCTAAACGGATTAAGATTAATTTTTTATAAACAAATTTCAGATAAGATTAAATAATATTGCATATCGAAATTTACAAAAAAAAAGTTTTTGAATTTTTAAAAAAGTTTTACATTTTTTGATAATTAGATATCTCAAAAACGGGTGGACAGTTTGTTCAAGTTTTGTTTTTATACACGCATAAATACATATTTTAGATTTGCAAACCAAAATTTGTCCTAAAAAATGTTTTAAGAATTGTATACAGGGTGTCCCGGACCTGAGAGGAAGTATTTTAGAGTTTGGTTCTTGGGGTTATTCTAAAAAAAAAATTTTATGGGGGGAACGTTGTATTTCCCCTCCCTGAGGAAACATTGACTTTAAATGCAAAGAAAAAACATTTAAAATCAACGAAAAAACATCTAATAATCCCTGAGGCAGGGAGGGGCAGTTTCTGAGACATTGACTTTAAATGCAAAAAAAAAAGCATTAAATATCAACAAAAAAACATCTAATAATGTGCCTTAGGTTTTTTGAAAGCTAATACTCCATTCTTGCATTTGGTTTTTAAATAAAGTTGTTTAAGCGAATAATTTTTGAGAAATTAAATTTCAAGGTCAAAATTAAAAACAAAAATTGTGATTTTTTTTCTTAAGTCAATATTTTTTAAAATTTTACGTAATTGAGTGCTTTTTTTGTGTTCAATATTCAATGCCCACTATGCTTTTAAAACTAAATGTAAAAATCTTTCTAAGTTTTTGAGAAATTAAGAAAAAACAAAAGGTACTTGCACTAAAAAAGCCGGAAAAATTAATTTATTCATGAATTTACCCTTTTTTGGGCTTTATTGGTAAAAGTACCTTTTGTTTTTTCTTAGTTTCTCAAAAACTAAGAAAGATTTTTACATTTGGTTTTCGGTAATGGACTAAAAAATAATGAAGGCATTGAATATTGAACATAAAAAATGCACTTAATAACGTAAAATTTTGAAAAATATCGACTTAAGAAAAAAGACGTCACAATTTTTTTTTTGAATTTTGACTTTAATTTCTCAAAAACTATTCGCTTAAACAACTTAATTGAAAAACCAAATACAAGAATGGAGTAGCTTTCAAAAAAACTAAAGCACATTATAAGATGTTTTTTCGTTGATTTTGAATGTTTTTTTTGCATTTAAAGTCAATGTTTCATAAACTGCCCCTCCCTGCCTCAGGGAGGGGAGATACAACTTTCCCCCATACAATTTTCTTCTTAGATTAGACCCAAGAACCACACCCTAACATACTTCCACTCAGCTCCGGGACACCCTGTATATAAAAATGTATTTAAAAAAAAACCGCTACAACGATTTTAAACTTTTTTTATACAGGGAGGGGAGATACAACTTTCCCCCATACAATTTTCTTCTTAGATTAGACCCAAGAACCACACCCTAAAATACTTCCACTCAGCTCCGGGACACCCTGTATATAAAAATGTATTTAAAAAAAAACCGCTACAACGATTTTAAACCACACCCTAAAATACTTCCACTCAGCTCCGGGACACCCTGTATATAAAAATGTATTTAAAAAAAAACCGCTACAACGATTTTAAACTTTTTTTATACAATACAATAAGGGTATTCATGCAACAGCGTAAACTCGTCGTAAACATCGTAAAGTTTTAAACTTCGTAAATCTGTCAAATTTTCCATACAAATTGTGACAGAATTACGAAGTTTTAAAGTTTACAACGTTTACGACGACTTTACGCTGTTGTATGAATACCCTTAATATTCAACCAAAAATTAATGTGAAGTTCTTTTTTCCACCTCAAACTGTCAAAGGAGTTGTTTTAGCTAATTTAAATATCGTAATTCATGCTTCTCTACATTTTCTCTTATAATTTCCATTTTGTATATACAATTTTCTTAAACCCGCAGTGTCTTGAACATAAGAACAAGTAAGTACGTGCGACCAAAAGTCGTGCATTTTATTTAATACTGAAAAGAGCTCTGAAAACAGTCCGAGCATGTCAAGCATGTTCTGATATCGACCCCTGATTGCAAGAACTAGTTAATTCAATTTTCAATTTATAAAATATCTCGGCAAAAAAGGTATTATATAGTACAGTTTTCAAGATTTTGCGTCCAATTTTTTTCTATTCTAGACAAATATAGAATATTTCTGAAGTGTAAGAAACATAATAGTAGGGGAGCCCACTAAGGAATTTTGGGATTTACTCGAGCGCGTCAGATTAGTATTAAGGGGGGTACCTTGCACCCTGCTGAACACCTCCACCATATATCAGTCCTCTATGTAGGGCCGGGCGCCTAGGGCACGTTGTCAGATTAGTAAAAAAAAATCGATAGCTCGAAATACTCGAGCGCGTCAGATTAAGATAGGGTAGGTTAATTACATGCTGAAAAGTGTGTATTTCAATAATCTACAAACTTGTAAAAAAAATTGTCACCTGGACCCATGTTCTGTAAATCAGGCGATAACTTTTCGTATCGTTAAAATATGAAACAACTCATTCCTCAGTTATCGCCTCTGGAAAAAATTGGGTTTCTGTAACTGAACGCGATAAGCTCAATTTCCGAACTCTTCTGGCTGGAATTTCCACTGGAAGGCGATAAAATTGTCACCTGGACATTCTCGAGCGCGATTGATTTTTTGTTATTGTGAAGCAAATAATTCTAGGATAACGGGAAAAGTATAATCTGCCGTTTTCCTCGTCCCGTTTAGGAGGGAGAGGTGATTTTCGAAAAAAACGACTTAAATGGAAAAATAAATATTAAAAATCAACGACAATACTTAAAATGCAAAACAATAACGGCTTTAAAAGCCAGAAATCTATTCCTTAATCCTACATTTAAATTGAATTATTTGTGTTAATAGTTTTCAAAATACTTGCATTTCAACTCAAAATTTTTATAAAAAAACGCAAAAAAAATGTTTGGATTAATTTTTCTCAAAATTGTGGAATAAAAACTAATTTTTTTTTTGTGTGGTCAATGCTCGTATTAATTTTGAATCGAACAGAAAAAACCGGAAGCTTTCATGTCTCCTAGTTTTTAAGAAAATTGTAAATTACTGATACTACTTTTTTATGAGATTATTATAATTATATCATTATGTAGCTGTTCCCATTGGAAACAGAGAATACATTCAAAGTTATTAAATGCAAACAAAATTTGGCAAACACCGAACCTCGCACATTGGTTGCATATATATCTTACTTTTAAAACGCAGCCGTAATGCTGGCAGTGCAAGCAAATTAAAAATATTTCAAAAACTAGTATCAGTAACTTGCAATTTTCTCAAAAACTAGAAGCCACAGAAGCTTCCGGTTTTTTGGTTCGATTCTAAATTAATATGAGCATTGACCACAAAAATAAAATTTAGTTTTTCACTCCACAATTTTTAGAAAATTTGATCCCGACATTTTGTTTGCGTTTTTATCAAAATTTTGAGTTTGAATGCAAATATTTTGAAAACTATTGACATAAATAATTTAATTTAAATGTAAGATAAAAGAACAGATTTCTGACTATTAAAACCGTTATTGTCTTGCATTTTAAGAATTGCCGCTGATTTTTAATATTTTTTTTTCCATTTAAGTCGTTTTTCTCAAAAATTGCCTCTACCTCCTAAACGGGGCGACATAGATCCCCCTCCCATAGTAAGAAATGCTTGTACATATTTGACCCTTCTAAAAAAAAATCGTTTTCAATTTTTGGTGCCCAAGTTATTATACTCTCCCCAGTGATTGAAAAAATCCTGAATAAAAATATTTCTTCTTTTCAAATCGTCAGATTAAGAAAACCCCTCCAGATAATTGTCAGATTAAGGTTCAGCGCATGTAGGACATCGAGTTGAACCATATATATCAAAATCTGACGCGCTCGAGTATTTCGAAATGGTGATTTTTTTTTGCATTTTCAAGAAGCTGCCGCAAGCTTGCGTCACATCCGAATCGTCAGTCTTTTGAATGTGAGCATCCTTGGGGGTCACTTAACATCCCCTATTAAAATCTGACGCGCTCGAGTAAATCCATTTGTTTTCCAATTTCTACACTTGCATACAGCCGCCCCCACCACCCAAACCAGCAGATTAACATACCACCGTTATTAGAAAGACCCAGGCTATATACACTATCAATATCTGACGCGCGTGACTGTTTTTTTTTACATTTTTGAACACCTGTAGATGCTCCCCCCAATGATAAAACGGTATACTTTATTAACATTTTTTTCTCTCTATCATCAAATCTTCAAAATCCATTAGGTCCCAACGACGCTCGAGTAAATCCACATTTAGCATCGTGGGCTCCCCTACTATAAAAAATTAACTTTCCCTCGTTCTCTTGTAGTTGGGCATCTATGAACGTTGCTACCTCTAAAATTTATAAAATTGAGTTACCTAGTTCTTGCATTAGTGAACGATATCGTCTAAACAAGTTTACTCTGAGCACTCTGAACTATTTTTGAAACACACCTAAACACTAGCTGTCAAATCCTATGTTTCACTGAACTAACCCTGAGGCCACACGAGCCAGTACTGGCTAGCCAGTTGGCTACATACACTAGCTGTCAAATTCCTATTCGTGTATATGCCATGACGTAGGCAGCATGCCAAACTGACTTCTCTACTGGCCAGCGTTCGGATCTTTTTCCAAATGGAGTAAATCTACTCCGGTTTAAGAAAAGCAATTTAACTACTACGATTTTCCACTTTTTCAAGACTGAAGATGGAACCGCTTCAATTTATCTTCTGTTGGGTGTGGAGTGGCATTTGTGTGCTGTGCTCACTATGCCATGTTGCAAACTGTCATTAGCGGTTGTATAATGGATTTTTATCATCTTCGCTTGATTAAAAAAGTAGCATGTTAAATGCAACAACAATTTGGTATAGTTCCATATTGTTGTTAGCTTTGTCTTTTAGTACATTTTATCTTTGATTACAAAAAAATAAGCATGTAAAATAAGACCACAATATGGAATTATACCGGATTTTTGTTGTATTTAACATGCTACTTCTTTTTATGTGGAGATAAAAATGCAAGAACACACGCACTGACGCCATCACGCCATGCTACATCATTAGCAAAAAACAAGAAAAGCCAAAGTTTCGTTGTCATAAAGAATGTTTCGCATTGGTTTTGAAGAGCCTTAATTTATTTCTATCACAAAAACAATATTTATCGTAAAAACTCTTATTTTATTTTTCGTGGTAAAAACAACAACAAAAAACCCGCATCGGTGAACGTTTCGCGACGGTTTGGGAGAGCTTTAATCAATTCATTCGGCAGTTTTTTTGACTTTCTTCTTGAACGGAAATAATACCCTACCTACAACACACCAGACGAAATAAGTGTGGTTCCGGCTTTATTCATCTTTAAATGTTTTTTGGATCGCTAGCAAATTTATAAACTTTTGAGTTCTTAAGGATTGTGCATGGACTTTTAGTTTTTATTTTATTAATATTTTGTGAAAGAAAATGGGAGTTAACTTAAGTTCTAGTCCTATTTTTCCAAATATGCTACGAAATAGTACTGCCGAACCCTGTTACTGGCTGCTCTACTGGCTTCCCAACTGGCTACGAAAAAGGCAAGCCAGTTGACGAGCCAGTTGCTCAGGTTTGTATGTGTTAGTAAAAAAATGTGAGTGTATTGCGACTGGCTAGCCAGTACTGGCTCGTGTGGCCTCAGGGTAACTCAGAGCTCATCAAATAAAGAAGCCTATCCCCAGTACTTGTCAATTTGATTTGCCTACAAGCTGAAACGAATAGCTGTGATGATTAGATTTGCAAAGTATTAGTGTAAAGCAGTGCAAAACGGACACAAAGAATCAACTAGTCATTCAGCACAGGTCTTTTTGTTGTTGCAGCTCACATCTATTACTCGACACTAAATGAAATTACAAATACAACAGTGTAAACAAATGGGTTTCGGAGGGTGAAACGTAGGAAGGATTGGCTTCTTTATTTGATATTCTCTGGTTCAGGCTCTACTCTGAATTAAAAAAGAAAAACCCTTTATGGGTAGTTGCAGGAAGCTCTTTTAAATGCTCTCCCAAACCAACGCGAAATCATAGCGAATCATTCGCAATGACAACTTTTTGTTGTTGTTTGGCATTGTGTATCTTTCATATTTTGTATTATTGTGAATGATTTCGCGTCGTCTGCGAATGACTCGTGTTGGTTTGGGAGAGCCTTAAATTTGTATTACTTCTTCAAATTTTAAAATGAAAATTATCAGTGCATCGACCATTTAACTTTATAAGATGTCAATAAAGATTTATTTTCTTCGAGTTAAATTTTAAAAGTGAATTCTAATGAAAATACGAAAGAATTGATGACAACAAAAACTCGCCATACCCATACCAGAAAAACTCTCCATAATCAAATACAATATTGTTGAATATCTTTTAATTGGCACTTAATGTGATGCTCCTTCAAAACATAACAAAAAGATTTATAAATCTTTGAGAAGACAACAAAATTTCTAAGTACTCTCTTATTAAATTAAAACTTATTAAAAATTAATTTGATTATGAAGAGTTTTTCTGATATGATCTTGGAAAGTTTTGATTGTCATCAACTCAAATAAAGATCAAACCAAGCATTTTTTATTCGGCACAACAGATTTTTTGAATTATGAATTAAACAAAAAAAAAAATCTAAATTAATGGGAAAAAGGCATTTGTTTTTTATTAACAACTCGATATTTAAATTTAAAAAAATCAAATTCTTTTTGTTTCTTCAACCCTGAGGCCACACAAGCAAGTTGCACTACAAACACATTGTTCACATAAACACATAAACACATACAAACCCAAGCAACCTGCTCATCAACTGGCATGAAATTTTTGAAGCCAGTAGTGAAGCAAGTTGGGAGACAAGCAAGTGGAAAGCAAGTGGAAGGCAAGTGTAATGCAAATTACGAATTTGACAGGCAGTGCATTTAGCCAACATGCTTGCCAGTACTTGCCCGTGTGGCCTCAAGGTAAATTACTTCATTAATATTTTCAGGCGAACTGCATTTTGGAAAAAATTGCTTATAGTGTATTTTGGGGCAACTGGACATTAAAATATAACAAATTGACATTAGACGTGTTTTATTGGAAAATATTACAGCTAGCACAGTGAAATTTCAAAAACAAATCTTGGAAAGTGTCGATAAATAAGTCAGTAAAAATGTCTCTTTGTTGTTGTTTTCCAAGAGAAACTTTACTGTGCTAGCTATGCATTTCACAATAAAACACGATTAATCTAAAATATTATAGCTAGCACAATAAAATTTACCTCAGCAAACAACAACAAATCCTGGAAAGTGTTGATAAATAAGTCAGTAAAAATGTTTCTTTTTTGTTGCTTGCCAAGGGAAATTTTACTGGGCTAGCTATGCATTTCCCAATAAAACACGACTATTTTTTTGTTTTAAGGAAAAAATATCACGGGTTTTCATGCAACAGCGTAAGTCGTTGTAAAGGTAGTAAAGTTGTTAACATTCGTAAATCTGTCAAGTTTTAATACAAATTCTGACAGAAATACGAGGTTCGAACCTTTACAACGTTTATGACGACTTTACGCTGTTGCATGAATACCCCTATTATATATTTATTTTTTATTTATTTGACAAAAATATTAGATTCAAAATCAGTTTTCAAAACAAATGAATACCTATTCTGCATATTTTTTTAATCCAACTTAAACCGACATATCGATTGTTTTCTGCCGGCAGAAATCATCCCATGTGGGCAGGCCCAAACGCTAGTAAAATTCGAATGTCAATTTTTCAGTTGAAACTTTGATGTCTTCAACGTTTCTTGCAAGCAAAACTGTTTCAATTAGTTTCAATTCCTTTTCTTTATCATCCGTGACTGTCAAAAAATATGGGTGATAGAAGAAAAAAGAACAAAAATATATTTTTGTTTACCTCAAACCTCACCCACCTCAATAATTTATAGAAAAACAGCACTTTCGCTAAATGCGTTTCTAAGAATAAACCATCTCTATTTCTTGTTTTTATGATTGACGACGAAATTGACTACATTTTTTAATTCAACAACACAAACAAATCCTAAAATTAAACTCGGCGAACGTCACCACACTTGGAAGAGGGACTTGCCCCTACAGTATAAATAAATTAAGAAAAACACCATTGACCAAAGACTTCTTCTTTTGTGACAAAAAAAGTGGAATCAGTTTTTGTTTGCTAGTTATCGGAGAAGGAAAGTCTCACCTGACAAAATATGCAATCGAAAGGAAAGAAGAAATCTATCAAACGTGGTGATCGTATCCTAACAGAGAGGCCTTTTGTTTATGTTCTTCATTCCAAGTATCGCAAAGAACGATGTGACAATTGTTTAGCAAGGTAAGTTTGAAATAGAACCATCTTGTTCAAGTAATTGAGGTTGCACAAATGAATTTTCATTAGCGGTAAGGTTCTGAAGTGCTCTAACTGCCAGTATGTTTTCTACTGTAATCGAGCATGCCAAATGCAATCCTGGATCATGCACAAGCATGAATGTGATTCCTTGAAACAAATAGGCTCTCGTATTGTGCCAGATGCAGCGCGAATTCTTTCTAAAATTATCATCAAACTCGACTCAGGGGGTGATTTGACGAAGGGTTACTACACAGAGACATCTTTTCGCAGATTTAAAGACCTTATGTCACGTATGTGAAAAATGCATTTGTCTTTTTATTAGTTTGTCTTAATAAGTGTAATTAATTAGATTACGCTGAATTGAAAAATGATGCAAAGAGAGTGGAGCATTTAGAGGCGCTGCACTCGGTATTGTGTGAAATAATGACAAATAAAACTGTGCCAAATTTATCAGAGCTAATGGGAATCTACGGACGGGTGAGTAATCCCTTCTTCTTTATCTATAAACTTTGACTAATATATTCTAAAATGCTCACAACAGCATATAAATTGATCACTGAAGAGTAGTGGTGTGCTTTATATTGAGCTATAGAATGCAAGTTGGTAGTTTTGCGATTTTTTTTTTTTTTGTATGATTAGTTGAAATACCACATGCAATAATGCACTCAGAACGTTCCAATTTGCCATTTTAACGTTGAAGCCAATGTATTGCGGAAATAAAACGAGCGGTATGCAAATGAAAGTGCCACCGAACTCGTATTTTGTAGTAAATACAAATTTAAGGGCAAAACATCAAATAAAGAGTATATGATTATAAGACTTAAATTTGAAGATAAATCGGTTGTCCTCCAAAGAATGGTAGCAATAGCTCTCAAACTTATATTCAACACTATGGACATTATTTGAAACTATTGAGTATTTTGTGATTTGGGAACTCAGTTCGAGTTTAGTTATATTCTGTGCGCTCATGTTCACCTTAATATTTATTTTTATATTACGGTGCAAGCCCCTTTTTTCCCGCAGCTATTGCAAATAGTTTGGCCAAAAGCCATTTCACCTCTTGGCTTCATGCATTCTGTACATCATAACGATGTAAGAAAATATGTCTACCAAACGCAATTTCTCTTACGATCAGAAACAGAATCTAAAAAAGATGTATTCAGCCACACGCATTGCAATTTATCAACACGAGCTGTGTAGCTATTTTTATCGAGAAAAAATGTTGGCATGAAATACCATTGTTTGCCGGCGTTAAATGCTTTTGTTTTGCAGCTGGTAACAAATGGCTTTAACATACTTGATCCCGAAATGAATGCCATCGCCACTGGGATTTATTTGGGAGTTTCTGTGACAGATCATAGCTGTAAGCCCAATGCTGTGGCCACATTTGAGGGAACAGAATTACACATTCACGCTACCGAAGATATGGAATACCTAGACTGGTCAAAGGTAAGTAAAATAATTACAAAATATAATAGTTCCTAAATTTTAGTATTCTTGAGTTTAGATCTTCATCAGCTACATTGACCTTCTTAATACACCCGAACAGCGACGCCAAGAACTAAAAGATAATTATTTCTTTTTGTGCACTTGTACTAAATGCATTGATCCTCGAGAATCAATTGAAATGAATGCGGGTGTCTGCCCGAATAAAAACTGCAGTGAAATGGTTAATATGTCACAAAATAATTGTTCCAAGTGTGGAACTGGAATAACTCCCAAACACAGGAATGCATTCAATGAAGTTTTGGCATTGACAAAGCT
The DNA here is from genome assembly GCA_963921185.1 of Dasysyrphus tricinctus. Taxonomy (NCBI): domain Eukaryota; kingdom Metazoa; phylum Arthropoda; class Insecta; order Diptera; family Syrphidae; genus Dasysyrphus; species Dasysyrphus tricinctus. The sequence goes on along the minus strand of OY992533.1, from coordinate 20,798,105 downwards.
TCATTTGGAAGATATGAAACACACAACATGTAATTTAAACACATTCTTAAATATAAATCCTATAACAAAATTATGGTAATTTAAATTATTTTAGACCTTGATATTTGTAAAATGTGCCTGCCCAGACAAAAAGGAGTATTACATTCGTTGAGTCTTTGGCATGTAAAAACACTTGATGCCGCCGTAGAAAGTGCCTTTTCAATGAAAAAATGGAACGATGCATTAGAATTTTCAATTCAACTTATACCAGGCTTTAGGTAAGTATCGATTTTTGTTTCTCTTGCAAATTAAGATTTCATGTCTATATTATAGGAAATATTATGGTACGTGGAATCCATTGCTAGGGCTGTTGCATGTAAAAGTCGCAAAACTGCAGATGTACGAAGGGTTTTTAAAGGAAGCCCAATATAACTTAAAGGAAGCTTTTAAAATTATAGAAGTTACACACGGTCGAGATCACAGCTTATATAAGGAAACACTTTCATCATTGATGATGCAGATAACCTACGAACTTTCTAAGTAGTTAAAGATTTTGTTCCAATATGTGATATATAATGTATGTTAAAATTTAAAAATTAAACAAGTTTTTTTTTGATAAATTTAAACTATCGAAGCCAAGGCATTCGCTCGCCGGTCTGTATTTTGGAACAGCGCTCGTATTAGGTGCTTTACCTCTTCAGCCTTGTAGTTTGCCGTCAGAATTCCATGGCCTTCACACCATTGCTCAGTTATTTGTACCAAAGAAGCACCAAGGATCATTTTCAGTTGTTCCAATTTCATCCACACTTTGACATGAATGATTTGATGCTTGTCCTATTGTTAATCAAAATAAACAAAGAACATTAAAACATAATAAATTATGTGGAATATTATGTTAATTCAAAACCTTAAACAATGTAGGTGCTTTTTCGAGAATAACTCCAATCAATTCGGCTAACTGGTCACCAACTTTCGCTGATATATCCTCCATGACCATAATTTTTCGAATAACTTCTAAACAAAAATCGTTTATCAGGCCGCACGTGGTTTTGTTATAAACTTCATCAGGTAATATATTTTGCCAGACGTTCTTAAGTAAATCTAACTGTCGCATACATTGACCAATAAGTTTTTGTGGGCCAATTCCAAGAGCAGTTATGGCATCTGATAGATCTAACATAATGTGAAGTAAAAATGTCAATTTAAACTAAATCAAACTTAAAACAACGAACATGATAATATTGCTCCTTTATAATCCCTAGCTTTTTCTATGACATTAAAAACTTATTAAAGAGTTCAAAATCAAATGTGTGCGAGAAAACAATCGTTTAAATTTAGTTAAAAGCAAAATTGGAGTTAGTAAATCCGTAAACCTTATACCAATACATTTTGGAAGATTGAATTAATCCAAAATGTAAGGAACTCAAAATCAACACGAACTTATTAAAATCAAAAAATATAATTGAAATTATTGTAAAGGCCTATTAGGACTAGTTATGGTTTTAATTTTTACCTAATTCAGCAAGAATACCCATCAGTAAACTTCGCTGATTTCTTATCTGACTATTGAAGTGTTCCTGTGCGAGATCTTGAAGAGATTTGACTAGTGTCGCAAAAGTAGCAATACCCTTGTCTGAGTTCTTCGTAACCCAATGACTCAAAAACATTGTGTTGTTGTAAAATAATGCGGACTGCTGTGGGATATTTTGTAAGTATCTCTCATGATGTGTTGGTACTTCGGCTACATAACGATGAATAAGAGTGGGAATGACGGAAATCAACTGCTCGCTGAGATCACCTTCTACAGAACCAGCATGGCGAATGATTTTTTCCATCAAATGAATGAGTTCCTATAAATGTACTTAAATTAGTTTATTTTTCTTTCATCATGGCGTTTACATTACCAAAATACTTTTAGAGACCATGCAACGCGGGAAAAGAAACGGGTTGTTTGCCACGTCCTCTGTACTATTTCGTTCAGCAATCAATGTCATTTCATGCAAGTCTTTTCGCATGATATCCACTGCAGTGTCCATAATGGTTCCGCAGAAGCGATTTCGAAACAAAATATCTACCTTTTCTGTGAAATTTAAAAGGGCGAGGTCACTTTCTTCGTTAATAAGCTGGGAATCAACCAAAAATTTATTAAAACTCAAAACGTCCTCAACCAAAGTAGACTCATGCATTTCGTCCATTGTCTCGGGGACTGCATTTAAGAGGCATTCATTAACAATCAACGACAACAGGCGTTCCTTCATCTGGTCACCAAAAATAGTAAACACATGCAGCTGGTCCGATAACTGAATATTCATATGGCCCAAGCAAAGCACAAGCATTTCGATGTTTTTGAAAACAACTTTGTAATTAGGCCTTAAGGTGACTCCGAGGTCTTTTAAACTGTACGAAAGAGAAAGTTGGAAAAAGTCGGGACTGGCATCGTCTCTAAACTCCATAGACACTGGTTTCATCACTATCGGTTCGAAACAGTTATCCAGTAAAAACTCACACATTTTTTTTGGATTATACCGAGCATTAAATAAAGCAAGTACAGTGTCTTGTAGCTGGTTTTCGTCTTTTGAAATCTTCAGAGTCACTGATTTGGTATTTTGAAAATTTTTTTCAGAAAACTGAACCAAACGATCGAAGCATTTTTTCATATTCTGTAGAAGCATGTCGGATTCGAGACGAAATTTTACTTTGATTATGTGATAGCATTCCAAACGACTGAATATCTTTTCGGTTGGATCATCAATAAGATTCTTTAGCTTACCCACAATGTCCATCACTATAAGGTATTCTTTATTACTTTTGGCTTCTTCTAGACTTTGGAACAGATCATCGATGCGAAGAATTTTACATGAAACCCTTAGCCCAATTGATATTTCCCTAAGTTCGTCGATGTATTGCTGGAGATCTTCGTTGGCTTCACGGATGGCATTTTGAGTATCCCCTTCAATGTTTTGGAGCAAATAATCTACCTGCAAGTATTTTCGAATTTATGAATTTAAAAGATTTTGTTCAAGAATTCTTCATTTTTTACTAGTTGGAAATTAAAGAAAAAAAGCTGTAACCATGCGAAGGACTTTGCATCTAAAGAAAGAAAAGGATGGGCCAGTGGCCGTTGTATGAATGTCGATTTTTGATGAGTGGTGAAATATTCTCATTTCAAAGTTTTTAGTGGAAAGAAATGTATTAACCAATATGGTAATTTGACAGATATAACTACGACGCATCTTCAATTTTTGGTATTTGTCATTGTTGTATTATTTACTAGCAGGAAAACAAATATTATCTTGAAGCTGTCGGGCAAAGCTGAGTGAACTGCATTGATTGGTGTTGCTCAATATTATGCTTCCGTTTTGTTTTGTTTGCTTGGATATGCACTACAGCATTAGCTACTTACCTCCTTGATAAGTGTTTCACCCTCTTCCAAGTATAATTCATTGCTAGATAGATTTACCAAGAACTCAACGTGATTTGTTTCGATGTAGGATTTTATTTTCTCCTGATATCTTTTTATTTCTGTAGTGATTTTCGATATTTGTCTTTTTGTATCGATGTTATCGCTATCGTTCAGGATTTTTATAATATCCTGCGAAACGCTTGTGGACATTTTTTAAAAACAATTTATAAAACCTTTGCAAATGCAAACAATAGACGGACGTATGTACGCCAGAATTTCTTTTTCTTTCAAGTCAACGTTCAACGAATACAAATAATTTTGACAGAATTATTAGCCCGGTTCCCTAGTGAGTTTGAAACAGTTTCAGACCGCCAGATTTAAGTGCGAAGCCGTTCGCATTTTATTATAGATTATTTATTATATTATAGACGATTAAAGCTCAAGACTTAATTAATTTTTCTAGTCAAAAAAAAATTCAAATAGGCCCAACTTTTCACAAAAATTGACTTTTGATTTTTCAATGATCATTGGTAAGGTAGTTCAATCATTGAAATAAGAAAAGTCTTTTTATGTGGAAAGTAGGGCCTATTTGAATAATTTTTTTGGCTAGAAATATTAATTAGGGGTTAACCTTTATCTGTCCATCAAAATAATAAATGATTTTACTTCCTAAACGACTCAAAATCAATTATTAAAATTTTCAATGATGAGTTTTAATGATAGCTATAACTGGCACCTTAAAAAAGCTTCCTTTTTATATTAAAAACTATTTTCTTCATGTTTTGAGCACAATTTTCCCAACCGAACAAAATAAACAAAGCAAAACCTACTATGCCAATTGATTGTTTTCATATTAGTACAGGGAGGAGTGCCGAAAAATTAAGATCTGTAAAATTGATTTAAAATCAAAAAATAAATCAATTTTTTCACCCAATGGAATGCAAAAATTGATATGGATCTGCCAAAAAGGTGATTTTGGCAGGTCGAAATCAAAAATAAGTTGATTTATTTTACCAATGGAAAGCCCCATAAATCGGTCTGAAACTGTTTGAAACTAAAGGTAGAACTATAATAGTCGGAAGGGCACTGAAGCTAATGTCAAAAACCAACGAAAAGTAGCTTTCCGTACCGAAAAAAGGGGAACACACCCATAATGTAACTATCATCTTTCTCTTTTTGGCATTCCTATTTCACCAAATGTCAGTTTTACTTAAGTGAGGTGCGCTCCGGAGCGCACCTCACTTCCGTAACCAAAGTTGAACGAAACTTGACGAAACGCTCCACTTCGCAATTATAGTCGCGTCAAATGCTTTCCGTGTATTCGCTTGTTTTCTTCCGACCACTTAAGTGCCCCTCCGAGCATTATAGTTCTAGCTTAACTAGGGAACAGGGCTATTTTGGTAAAAGTAGTTCAACTTGGTTGAATGATGACACGATAGCGATGCCATTTGGGTGGTGTTCGTAGAGAAGAAAATATATATATAACGGCCAGTTGTACACATATTTTATGCGTCAAGTTAAGGCGCCATTCACACAGAAGTGGCTAGTCGGAAGGCCACTTTAGTGGTTGTACGAAACCAAGCGAATACAAGGAGTTCATATGTTGCGCCCATAATTGCGAGTTGGTACTGTTCGTCTAGTCTTCGTTAACTTTTGGCGTCGGACGTGAAGGGGGTTCCCCGACTGCTCTTTCGTGGGCGAAAGTAAAAATCAAAGTGGTGGAATCAAACTAAAAAAAAAACATCGAATTTTTGTGGTTTCGCAAAGTAAATAAATAAAAGCCTATCACTCTGTGCTGTGAATAAGTATAAGAAAATTAACATTGAACAAACAATTACATAATATTACCTAACATTTTTTTTACTTTGAACCACTTAAGTGCATTATGGGTGACTTATGAAACTGACGTTGCGGAAAGCTACTTTTTGGTTGGTTTTGACATAATGTTCCGTCTATTATAGTTCTACGTTCTACCTTTATGGTGCTGGTGTGGTTCTGGCCAGCTACGGGTGTGGTGTTGTTGTGGTGAGCTTTGTTCACACATAAGTGAGAAGGGAATGGTTATTTGACAGAAAAACAATAAACAAACACAGGAACACTGCATTAGAAAATGGCTTCTACACAGAATTAAAATTAATGAAATATAAAAACAATTCCTTGAATTTTTGTTCTATTTTCTGCTATGTTTGGCGTTGCAGTAGTCTGCCCTCCTGTAATTACATAAATCTTCATTTGTATGTGCAATTCTATAGCTGAATTCAATATTTAACTCATAATCATATCTCTGTTTTTTTAATGTCTGACAATTTGACATTTTGACAGAGATTTCATTGTGGCTTGGCGTTTAGGTAGTCCAGTGGAGTTTTTAATATGGTGTGGCGATGGCATGTCACAACCATAGCCTCACCTCGTCATCCGTGTGTGTATTATCAAAGAAAAGAACATGTAAATTCCACAACGTATGCACCATGCCAGAACCTCAAGCCAATTCTGTGTGAATTGGGCCTAATAGGCTTTTCATACCAAACCCCAAACCGGTTTTAGGCGAAAACTTTTCAAAAACTCAAAAACCATTCACACTGAACATTACACATTTTCATTTGAAATTCCAGTTTTTCTTTTTTGTTGATACCAACCACCCACAATTTTCTTTTATTTTTTGTTTTCTTCTAGGTATTTTCTAAAAATAAAACTGTGATTATTTATATAAATAGGACCCATATGAACAATATGACTTACCACAACAAACTATTTAAAAAAAAATTAAATAATAAGGGTGGTAAAGTTTTAAACTTCGTAAATCTGTCAAATTTTCTATACAAATTGTGACAGAATTACGAAGTTTTAAACTTTACAACATTTACGACGGCTTATTACGCTGTTGTATGAATACCCTTAATTTTAAGACTTGAATTTTATATTTGAGGTGACAGAATTTCGTTAGCTGTTCTTTTTTTTTAAAGCATTCCAACAGTTTCTTTTTTGACATTTTATTAGGCGCTGAACTTTTTAAAAGGTATGTTTGCTTTGTTCATATCTAAATTCCAACTAGTTTTCGACTGGTTTTATATAAGACTTGTGTTTTACGAAAACCTGAAGCTACAAAAAATGTATGACAAAACTTGTGTTTTCGATTAGGTTTTTCTCCAAAACCGATATTTTCGCGAAAACCGCGTTTTGGGTTCGGTGTAGACGCCTAAATTTAGTAATTTTTAGTGCGAACCAACACAATTTTTCACTTGTGGAACGGGTTTGCACTAAAGGTAGAACTAAAGGCTCTCCCAAAACAACGCGAAACAATTAAACGAAACCTTCTACTCTGCAATTAAAGACGCGTAATAATATTCAAAGCCATAATTTCAAGATAAAAGTGAGACCACAGCGAGATGATGATAAGGCGTGAACAATGACAAAAAACACGTGTAAATGTCACGGCGTGATTATAGCGAGATTAATGCGAGAAATCCACGATGCAGGTAGCCGTGTAAATGAAACATAAACCACCTTTGGAATTTTTAGCTACGGTTTTAGCTTATTGTAACCTATTTGAAAAGTAATTTTGAACAAAGAGTTTTGGCGAGACCAAAGCGAGGTGTTGGAAAAACGTTATATGACAAAAACCATGTGTAAATATCACGGCGAGACCATAGCGAGAAAACCACGACACAGATAGCCATGTAAACGGGCACGGCGAGACAAAAGCGAGATTAACACAATGACCACGAAACATAAAACAATGCTTGGTATTTTTAACTACGATTTTAGCTTATTGTAACCTTTTTGAAACAATAATTTTGAGAAAAAAGTTTTGGCGAGGCTATAGCGAGACCAAAGCGAGATAGTGGAAAAACATTCTATATGCCAAAAACCACGTGTAAATAACACGGCGAGACTAAACTGAGATCAAAGCGAGAAAACCACGACACAGATAGCCGTGTAAACGGGCACGGCAAGACAAAAGCGAGATTAGTGCAATGCCCACAATGGCACTAAAAGCCACGTTTAGACAGTATCTGCAGCTTCGTTATCGTAATACCTCTTCTTTTATAAATGTTGATGACGATTTGAGTCTACTGAGATCTGAATTATTTAAAATATTTCAAACAACAGATTTTATAACTACTTTTTCTCAGAGAGAAAAGATAATTTTTGATTTATTTTCCATGGAAACAGTTTAAGGTTGATCGTTTCCCTTTATTTTTTAGAAAAAAAAAGTCAACAGATAAGAGTTATTCTGGAATTTAAATGATACATCTCACCAAAAGACCTAAAAAATTAATTTTTAAAAATAAATCACAGACCGAGACCAAAATGAAATTTGACGAATTAAATATCTCTCAGTGAGAAACCAATTGAAAATAAAGGTCAACTGTTATTTTCGATCTCTGATTTCAACAGATTTTTTGAAATGTTTGTTTTGAATTTGTAATGATTACAGCTTTCGTTTATCGCAGAAAATACCTGAGTTTTAGTGCATTTTTAAATCCGCTTAATTCCTTTGTGAAATACAACACAATTTGGTATACATAATTACGTATTGTTGTTGTCTTTGACATAAGCTTTTTTTTATAAGAGTAGATAAAAATGCACTTAAAACAATAATAATAATAATAATGTGCTTTTTTGACACACAAAATGTATACAATGTAATTTTTATTTGTTAATGCTAGTATAATACTCTTCTTCTAAGTCATACAAATCCATCGCCATTTCATCTCTCAGTTTCATCAGTTTTTTGTCGCATTCAATCTGTGTTGCTCGAAATAGCTGTGAATTCGATGTGATTGCCTCATTTACTGAATGAAAATCATTTAAAATTAAATATTGCTTAATATCTGATACTAATTTCATTAGAGATTCTCCAGCGCGCACTGTAAACAAAAAAAATATTCAAATAATAATTATGAATATAAAAAGTACATATATGTAGGTATTCAATATTAATACAAACCAATATTTGCAGCCCGAACTTGCATTTCATATGTATCTTGCTCGCATTGTGTGGTTTTAGATATCTGCGAGTCTCCTTCTCCTCTTGCCAGTTTAACTATTTCTGTTGAACAAAAATTTGAAATTTGAAATACACACAACATAGCTCTTCAAACTGTAAAATTTAAAATTCATATTCTTCCAACCGTTTTATCTCCACGTATCCTGAAATGAAGTTTCATCGTTTTGATGACAAATTGAAAAGCACACTCTAAAAGAACACGTCATTCAAAGAATTTGCATTTAAGCAGCAAAAAAGCAATCTCCGAGGCACATATCAAAGTAACTCGTCGTTAAGAAACAAATAAAGTTTTGAGTTAGAAAAAGTTGAGTAGTAAAGTTAGTACATCTAAAATGGGTCTATCAATATCATATCTTCTCACGCGCTTCTTTCCCAAAGAAGATATGAGAATTGTAATGATTGGACTGGATGCAGCAGGCAAGACTACAATTCTCTATAAACTTAAAATTGGAGAAGTTGTGACAACGATTCCAACTATCGGCTTCAATGTAGAGACAGTTGAATATAAGAACTTTCGATTTACTGTCTGGGATGTTGGTGGACAGACAAAAATCCGCACGATGTGGCAGTATTATTTTCAAAACGCTAGAGCAGTCATTTACGTTGTGGATTCTTCAGATAGAGAGAGGATTGACAAAGCGGAATCTGAGTTGTCTGCAGTTTTGGAGAGTGACGAGCTAAGAGATGCAAAAATATTGGTTTTCGCAAACAAACAAGATCTACCGAACGCACTGACTCCATCCCAGTTAGCTGACAAAATGCAAATGCACAATCGAAGTCATGAATGGTATGTACAGGGAACGTGTGCGCATACTGGAAGTGGACTCTTTGAAGGGCTTGACAATTTGCATAGAATGTTATCCAAGAAAAATTAATGTATTATACCTACAGTGTTTGAAAAAAAATTAAATAAAATAATTAAGAATATTTACAACTTATTTGATTTTTTTTAATGGGAAAATGTGTTTGCTCTCAAGCATAGCCGATGAAAACGAGAATGGACCATAATGTTTTGCGGTCGGTAAGTATAAGGGAGTACCTATTGGCTATTTCTATTGTCGTTTTCTAGCGGACATCCAGAAGCATTCCGAAGTGTCCGGTTGTCTTTGAAACCATTCCATTGGCACAAAAATCATCTTCTGACGGACGATTCTGAGAAGAGAATTTCGCTGCTTGATTCGAGAAGCACTAATACATTCAAACCCAAACGTCAAAACAAACTGCAATGCAACTTCATATTTTTTGAACATTCCATTCAAATTAATTGTGCACTCAAAAACAAAGAATTTAATATAATTTAATAAACAAATTAAGAAAAATTATAATTTGTAAGTTAGGGGTGGATATACTATTGTTTTAATTTCACTTTTTGTGTGCTAGCAAAAAGTTTCTATTTAATGATTCACCAATATACGGAAAAATTTCAAAATTGAGTACAAGTAACAAGCACTGTTCCATTGGATTCAGAATGGTGTCTTCTTGGGTGAAACCAATGGGAAACGACATTAGATAAAAAACAAAGCGTAGTTGAGAGGAAAGCGGCGAATTTAGTGTTTCTAAAAGGTATGGTCTGCCATAAAATGTTTTACGAATAAATGGAAAGCTAACGTTGGTTAAAGTATTGAGTCTTAACTTATAAATTTAATTTATTCAGTTATTTTGTATTTACCAAACTGTTAAAATATCGTTTTACTTCCAACAACATGCAAAACACGTTTACGTTTTTATGAAAGATTAATCATCATTATCTCTAGTGTACTTATACACAATTGATTAATCGAATGGTTATAATATGAATCACTTTTAATTAAATTTAAAGGTAACGTAGTAACCATAAAACATTTGTTGTGAAAACAAAGAAATTAGATGCAGTATGTTATGTACTGCAATAGTCAGCAATATGGGTCTTACGATGTCATCTGTGATAGAGTTTTTATTTCCAAAACAACAAAAGAGAATTATAACGTTTGGACTGGGTGGTGCTGGGAAAACAACATTACTTTATAAATTGAAACTCAATGAACTCATAAATTCAATTCCAACAATTGGTTTTAATATTGAGACATTAGATGTTAAGAATATTCGATTTGCAGTTTGGGATTTCCCTGGAGGAGATATTTTACGTCGTAAGTTTCAGCACTATTTACAAGGCTCTCATGCTCTGGTTTTTGTAGTTGATTCTTCAAATGTCGATAGAATTGATGAGAAATAGCATTGACGGATACGTTATGGTGTGATGAATTTAAGAATGTCCCCATTCTTTTGCTTGCCAACAAACAAGATGTACCTAATGCACTTAGTCCAGAGGAAGTGGCAGAGTGAATGAAAATTAGTGGAAGAAAACACAAGCATGTACAGGGAACTTCCGCATATTCAGGAGAAGGTCTTTCTAGGGGATTGGAGTATTTACACAGTGTATTGTCCAACAATAACAATAACAAATACAGTTTTACACGGTAATACTTTTTAAGTACTACATATACATAATTATAATAAATACATAATATTAAGTTTCTTTGCCTTGAAATGATAATGAACTCGTTTATTTTTCAAACTACATAGTGGAAAACTAGCCTAAGTTTGAGTGTATGCACATGCACATAATGTATGTATATTATGTTTGCTCAAGTGATCAAGTGGCTTTCCTATATAACAACAAATAATTTCTAATTCATAATTCGCCACCTAATTGCAAGAACTAAGCAGATTTATTTTTTTAATTTAATAGAACGCAGGTTTCTTTGGAAGATAGCTCCAAAGAGCAATGAACACTTATGCGGGCCTTTCACCACACAATATTATTGTCCATTTATTTTTTTTTTAAATATTGCGTGGAAATGGATTGCCCTTACACGACGAAATATTAGCTGCGTTTTATTATCTCTGGGTCTGGGTCGAGGTTATCTTTTAACATGTATTACAAAAACAACATGGGATCTAGGTTTCTATCGAGGTTAATTTCAATAACCCAGATAGAGGTTTTCACTCTGGCCGGCAGAAGGCTATTTACCATTGTGAATGGATGTCAGCGATTTGTCAGCAGTATAAGGAATAGAGAGGAAAAGAGACAAGTGCTCACATGAAAAACAAATAAACATAAGAAAAAAAGAGACTGATATACAGCACTGCTTTTGCACTAACCCACATCGTTTTATTGGGCACGTTCCGCTGGCTATTCTCAGTTATCCGGATAGCTTTGTGTTGTTGTAATCCCTTGTTAAAAAACAGCTCATAACAGCTGACGCAACAACAACTCAAGTTATCTCAAAATTTTTGGGATAGGTAGATAGCATAGCGAATAAACATTGGAACGCGAGGATTTTCACGAGGTGAACCATATGGGTTATGAGCGATAATAAAACGCGGCTATTATTGTTCATGTTAAAGCCTTTGTGTAGTAAAATTCTGTGATTGTTTACACATACCTACATAGCTGAAAGAAAAATATTGTAGAAGTTTCAATAAAATCAAAAAATATTATTCTCTAGTATACTGTGCAAAGCGTAATAATTGCGAAATACAGCCCTTATACGGTCTATATTAATGCGCAATATGTGATATTGGGCAATAATATTGCCTGGTATAAGGCCCGCATTACATTTTTCTCATTTGAACTCTTCAAAAATATATATGTACATATATTTCACTAACAAAATGTATTTTTATAGATAAACACAATTTTAGAGAAGCAAAGCGAGTATCTTTAGTTATAGCGTTATAGGCTACTAAATAAACCGGAAAATAAGGGGTATAAAAGACCAATTTGTACGTGCAAGGCTCTTTATTATTTAATATGTTTGTTTGGCGGCCCATAAGCATGCTTACAACCGAAAATGCAACTTAATTCACCCATGCGTTTCTGAGAGAATGGTCACACTCGACACTTTTCAATATGTTTTCAATAAATTTATTGCAGGAAGAATTAACAAAAACCAACTAAAGAAAATAAAATTTCTAAATTTTTCAACAAATTGCACAAATTTTTTTTTGGAGCAAGAATATGCCCAAAAAATGACAAGACAAAATGAAGTATAGGCTCAAAGCTTTAATATGGTACGTTAAAAAAGTCATTTTTATTCGAAATTAATAGATATACCCAATCAAACTTTACCATTTCTTATAATTTTTCGCAGTTTTGGCCCGAAAGCCTCTTTTCGGTACGCATTCGTACAAAAATATTAGAACTCAAGATTTTGATGAAATATGACATTACGATTACTAAGAATAATTGAAAAGTACGTAAGAAATGAAAAAAGCATTTATGTATTTTAAAACTTTGAATAAAGCAAATTTTATTATTTTGGTTTTATGCTATGCATAGTAAATATAAATATTACCAATCATTATCATTTTCTTTTTAATTTTGCTTTAGGTTTATCTTCATCTTCTGAATCAGAATCCACATCATTCATATATAATCGAATCTGTTTTGTCGGGACATTCCACTTTTTGCAAGTTTAAAGGCGAGGTTCTCCAATACCATGTCCAGAGAAAAACCGCTGTTGGCTATTTTCAACATTTTTTTTAATTAAAAAAAAAACTCAGTTGATTTGTTTCAATATTTTTATCAATTCTCGTGAATATGCGAAGAATAATAAAAAACTACAATTTTTAGCATTATTTCACCCTATTAAAAAAATAAATTTGGTGGCGCACTTTTTCATAACAAAATATACTCTTGGAAGGTTTATCACGTCCTCGCAAGAAGCTGATAAATTTTTAAAAATATTTAGCCCTAACTCCATCTTCTGGCTTTCTAACACAAACAAATTTTTAATTCTACAAAAAAAAAAATAACTATGCCCATTAAGCTTCATGTTCATCAAAAGAGTAGTGTAGTAGAGTGATTTTGAGAGCTATAGTAGAGTAGACATGACTCAGAACAAATAAATTCAACAGGGTATATCCAGGTATGGATAAGAAAACAACAACAGCTGATTTCTTTTAACAATAATTTAAAGCTATAACAAGTCGGATGTATATAATATAGCATGCGAATTCGAGTAGAGGCAATAAATACAAAACATTAATCATTGAAGAAAAACCAGTCACAGTGAAGTGTTGTTTATTGGAAACAAAATTGATAAAATGGGTCAAAAGTATTCATCTTTGATGAAATATTTTTTCTCCAAACCAGAAAAAAATATCTTACTCTATGGATTAGATGCAGTCGGTAAAACCGCAGTTTTTAACAAAATGCAACTCGAACAAAGAACATATCCGATGCAAATGTCAGACATCTGTGAGGGAATGGTGGAATTTAAAATGTTTAAATTTTACATTGTGGACATTGCAAGGCGTCTTACTGCTCGTTACAGTGATAGCTACTTTATGGAAAAATGTGATGCAGTCATCTTTGTTGTGGATTCTACAGATCCTGACAAAATAGATGAAGTTAATAAGATATTAACTGATATGTTGTTGAGTGAAGAATTAAAGAGAGCCACTATTATTGTATTCGCTAATAAACAAGACCTGCCTGGTGCATTAAATCCAACACAAGTTGCCGAGAAAATAAAATTACACGAAATAAATCGCATTTGTCATGTACAGGGAACTTCTGGATCCACAGGAGATGGAGTTGTAGAAGGATTACAGTATTTATATTCTTTTTTTTCCAAAAATAAATGGTTTAATATTTTATGACAAACAAATGAAAAACATTTTGTCATAAATCATGTGTAATAGCACAGTACAGATATTTATTTCTATTTTGTGTATTGTAGTGTAATATAGTTTTAATGATTATTTTATATTTATTATTTTGTTTTCTTGGAGACTATTTGGTGGCCTATTGTGAGTAAATAAATATGTTTCTAAAAATGTTTACGCAATACACTAATATAAATGTGGTATCACAACGGACCAACTTTGGTCTTAGTGTGTAAGTATTAATTACTGAGAGCTACTTCTATCTAACCTAACACTAATATAGACATTAGAGTTATAAACGTATGTAGATTAGAGCAAACTGGATTTAATCAAAAGAAAAAACAACAAGAAAATGACCAGTGTTTTAAAAGTCTTTCCAAACGATTAAATTTTTGCTTTCATATCACATTTTCTTTGACAGATCTTTTAAGAAATCAATAAAGAAAGTCATTTTGAAAATCAAGATCATGAGAAGGATGACCCATACTTAGCAATAAATCCATAAACCACAATAATCGAAAGAAAGTAATGCCAACCACCACACGTTAACCTAAGCTTGATGAAAGGTTTTGTATACGTGTCTTTCGATCTTTTAATTTTGTTATCATGAAAACATGACGTGGCATACAAACGTTTTGTATTTCATAATATCACAAACTTTCTCTATATGCTATTTTTTTTTTTTTTTTTTTGAAAATGCTTAAGAAGGGTAATATTTATAACGTAATTTTGTATAGTACGGTTGAGTCCCCTCTTATATCTGATTATCAGATATCTACAGATACAATCGAATTTACATAAATACAATCCAGATACCAAAATACTTGTTGTTACTCATACCCACTGACGCAGCCAATTGAATTTATGTCAGTGTTTGAATAATTTTTTAGAAATGGGAATCGCATTTTCTTTACTGCAAGAAAAATTCTTTCCCAAACAGAATAAACTTATTCTCATGTTTGGTTTAGATTCCGCTGGAAAGACGAGTATTGTTTTAAGAAAACTACATATAAAAATATAACATCGACCTGGTTGTTCCGTTTTAATGCCACAAAAGTATACTACCTATAAAAATATTGAGTTCCTTGTTTGGGAGAGTGAATCATAGATGGCAGGATTATATAGAGATTTGTTGTGGATTCTTCAGACCACAAGCGAATTGCAGAGGCCGAATCTTTATCAAGAGAAATTTTGATCTGTGAGACATTGAAGAACGCTCCAGTTCTCTTGTTTGTTAAGCAAGACCTACCGAATGCATTAAGTCCCACACAAGTGGCTGAGATAATGAAAATACAACAGACATTGATGAAGCACGTATATTTTGTACAGAGAGTAAGCGCGAAGTATGGGGAAGGTATTTTCGATGGGTTTGAATATTAATATAAAATATTGTCAAAGAAAAATATATTCAATAAAATAGTTAAATAACAAATAATAAGTACAATAAAAAAAGTACAAGATGTTTAAGCGCATATCATTTTTTTCCTTTTTTTGCAACCTATTTTGGGGTTAACCACGGAGCTAGTAAATAAGAAAATAAATTGGGTGGAGCAACAGCTCGTGGAGAACCAGGGCCTAGTGACTTATAACTATCAACCATTCCTGTGTCGTGTTGTTGGCAGGAATGGAGGGGACCTACAGTTTTTTGCCGAGTCCGAACGGCTAAATGAGCGGCACTTATTCATGACAAGTATACTCTTGGAGGATTTGTCAGTTCCTCACAAGAAGCAGTACCTCGGATAAAATGTTTGTTTTTTTAGGTGGCACGGCTGGGAATCGAACCCACACCTTCGGCATGACAGTCAATGTATGTACCTTCAAAGTTTTCCAGCATACTTTTTACATCTTCTTTTAGCCTTGTGTTGTATGATTTTAAAAGGGCTTCTTTTGATTGAGGTAATGACCTAGTTCCACTCATATCAACTTTATTAATTATGACTACAAAATTACAAAATTTATCAACCCAAGCACAATTAAAAAGAAAACAAACACAAATTGGAGATCAAAAAAATGTCAAAATGTACTTTATCTACTTGCCGCAATGCATATGCATGTAGGTTGAGTGATTTAGGGTATATTTGAACTAGCCAGATAAACCTTCGCAGTAAGGCTGAACTTAAACTAGCCGTATTTTATTTTCTACGGATCTAGATTTCAGGCTCAATTAGGCCTATTCGCCACATCTATTATTCTGCTATGAATCATAAAAGATTTTCAGCATAAGAGATCTTTTATGATTTCTATTCAGGTGTTCGAACTTTTATAAAATTCTGTTATGAAGCTCCGAAAACGAAATCAGTTAATGAACAGACCTAAAATCTGTTGTCATAATCAGCTGTTCTGTTATGAATTTCATTGAAAAAAAACTGGGCAAACATAAAGTGCCTTTCACATGAGCTGCGAACGGCGAATGCGAATAAATTTGTTTAGGCAATTCCAAGCGCAAATACCAACAAATTAATGTTTTAACTCTTCGACGAAGTGAATAAACGACCCTATCTACAATTTGAAAAAGAAAACACGAACAAAAATTAGTTTAAATTGTTCAATTTAGCGTTTTATATATTCTACGCGACCACCGACATATTTCTGCGAACTGCCAAACACTTATTCGCAATCCACAACATCAGGACGCATTCCACAAATCTGCGAATGAAAAATTCGCTCGAGTTTAACCTCAAATTTATTTAGCGCCCATTTTACTGGTTTATTTATTATGACAATTCGCGTCTTTCGGCGACCACTCATGTAAAAGAAATGTCAAAACTCGCGACCATTCGCAATTCGCAGTTCGCTATTCGCAGCTCATATGAAAGGCACTTAAGGGGTATTCACAATCCAATAGGGGTATTCACGATCCAATGTAACTGGTTTTGTATCATTGCAAAAGTGTAAAGGTGTAACACTTTCTTGCACTACAACAACAAAATATACTAGGGGTATTCACGATCTGGTGCAACAAGCCTAGTAAAATTGTAAAATTTTATTTTTTTACAATCGATTGTGAACGCACTTCGTTTATCTATAGTAAAGGCCTAACTACATTCAACTTACTTTTTGCAAAAAGTGCAAAAGTGTAAACACACACATATGCTTGCGACACCTTCTTGTGAAAAAGCGTATGAAATTAGAGTTTTCAAGTTGGTATTCACACAAGCTGTCAAAAAATTTGTTAACTATAAAAAGTATTGTTTAATCGGATCCCATTTTTTTTGAATTCATAGTTGCCATGCATCTAGTCTACCAAGCTTTAGAGAAACGTGCCGTACCCGATGTACTGCCTCCTGAACTTCAAATGCGAAAACCGGGTGCGCCACCACCAATTCCAGCACAGCCAGTAAAACCAGCACCACCAGTTATTGCTGCAATGCCTCGCGCTCCAAGTGGAGAAGGATTCGGTGATGGTGGATTTGTGGCAAACTTCCCAACTGACATTGCTCCACCACCAGTACCACCTCTACCAGTCGCTGTACCACCAATGCAACGTGTTCCACCACCAATAATCCCTATGCAACCTCTTATCTCAACTGATCCCCTTATTCCAATTGGTGCTCCAGCACCAGTTGCTGCAGCAATCGATTGGGTGGTAGTACCATCTGAGCTAAAGAGATTCGAGATCATATTCCGTGATTCGGATAAAGATAGAGATGGATTAGTTTCTGGTTTAGAAGTGAAAAATGTATTTTTGCAATCAGGCGTTCCACAAAACTGTCTTGCTCATATTTGGTAAGCTTTTTAAGTTTGAAACTTTTTATTTATTTGTTTTCATTTGTATTTGTGAATGTCATAGGGCTCTTTGCGATACTAATCAATCGGGAAAACTAACTCTTGAGCAATTTGCTCTAGCCATGTGGATGGTTGAGCGTAAGCAAAAAGGAATTGAGCCACCACAAGTATTGACAGCGAATATGGTACCACCTTCGATGCGTGGCATTGTTCAAGGTGTTGATATCACCCCACAGGTTTGTTAGTTTTTCTTAATTTAAATTGTTTATGAAAATTGGTAAATATCTATGAAACATCTACATAATATATATACTCTTTTAGGAACCTAAACCAACATATTCCAATCCAGAACTAGAAATGATTTCCAAGGAAATTGAAGAACTCGCTAAGGAGAGGCGAGTTCTTGAAACTGAAATTGCCCAAAAAGAAGCCGATATTCGTATCAAATCTGGAGAAGTCCGTAGTTTACAGGTTTGGTTTAATTTTAATCTATTTATATTTCTTTAAAAATTTATGAAATTCTTTCCATTTTGTAGAGCGAACTTGACACTCTTACAGCAACTTTGAAACAATTGGAAAACCAAAGAGGTGAAGCTCAAAAGCGTTTAGATGATCTTAAAGCTCAGGTAAAAAATGAATTCAATAAATAATTATGTTGTTATTTTGGTATTTATTTTTATACTTTTCTTTTTGATTAATGCTTTTGGTTAGTGATGGGCATAATCGAATGATTTCAATAATCGAGATGTTAGTATTCGAGTGATCATAATAATCGAATGATCATTCGAGATATGAGAGTTGAGAACCAAGAAATAAGAACGAAAGAAAAGGAACGAAAACCCACATATTCGAGAACTCAATATGTCTATGTATGATTGTATTTAACCACTCGAGTCAACACTGTATGTGACTGTGAGAATTCGAAAGTAGTTGTGTACACATACATAAACAGTGAGAGCCCCGAAAACCGAGTTCTCAATTAATTGTGTTTGTCTTTTTATTATTTCTCCCACCGCATTAGCTCGAGTGATTGAATATACCAAAAACTCACACAAACTACACAACAATCAACTTTTTGGGTCGATAATGTGTGTGCTCTCTTTTTCTTGCTTGACATTCGTTCTCATTTCTTTTCTTGAATCTCGACCTCTCGAGTTCTCACGACACTTACTACAGTAGTAAGCAGGTAGGTAGGAAAATCATTCGAATGCAAAATCATTCGAATGATTCATTCATTCATCATTCGAAGTATGTATATTCAAGTTGCCGTCGGCTCTCAAGCTCCCATCGCGTTGACTCGATTCGGTTGAATACACCATACACTCACACAAACTACACAATCTCATATCTGTTCTTGAATCTCGACTTCACGTCTTCACGAGTTCTCACTACACTTACTTCAACAGTAAGCAGGTAGGTAGGAAAATCATTCGAATGCAAAATCATTCGAATGATTTTCATTCATCGTTCGAAGTAAATTCAAGCTGCTGGTCGGCTCTCGAGCTCTCATCGCGTTGAATCGCGTGGTTGAATACACGTTCATAAACAATCAACGGTCTCGAGTGAGTGTTCATCTTTCTCTTACTTATTTTTAATTCTCATTTCTGTTCATAGTTCTCGAGTTCTCAATGAAGTTACAATTACAATAGTAAGTAGGTGAGCAGGATCGGTATTGATGAAAAATCATTCGAATGATTCAAGTGAAGAATCGAGATATCTCGAGATGTTACCAGAATCGATTATAATCGATTATATCACTCGAATGCGCCCATCACTACTTTTGGTTTAAATATTCTTTTTTTACTAAAAATAATAGTAAAAAGGTTTTATTTTTAATGCACACAACTATTGTCACAGCCAGTTTAGTGACAAATAAAAGCATACGCATAACACTTAAGAAGGTGTTTGTAAATATTTATCATTTAAGCTTCCATTTCTATTTGCCTACCTTCAGTTTTTTGGCTTTAAAACATCAAGTTGGAAATGACCAACAAAATTGTAAGAACTATTCCTCAAAAACTATTGATTAATGTGGAAGTTGTTTTCTTTAACAATTTCACAACTTCTTCGTGTACAATTTATTTGCTGGTTCAGGAGTCATTCTGTCTGTACGTCCTTTCGGAAACTCAATTTGGTAAGGGTATTTTAAACTGAATCAGTGGCAACAGGGGTAGCATGCAAAATACTAAAAAAAAACCACTGACCTATATCCACCAAGCCAAAACATAGCTAGGGTCGTTGCAACATGTATTTGTCACTTCGGTGATGCTGAAAATTCCTAACAATACTTACTGAACAGCAGAAAAGGATACAATCATTAATTTTCTCTGTAAATGTCCGGTTCAGGCTGGAGAGTGATTTTTGACGCTCTCAACGAACATTCAGAACTGAATATCAAAGACTTAACCTCATTTTTCTTCTAAGATGAGCATCGGAAGCTTCTGAATCGTGTTCTCTGTCGCATCCAAACATGAAACTGTAAGATTCGCCTTAGATATCAGATCATTATTCTTGCTTGAACCAACCATACTATCGAACTCAAAATGTGGACGATAATCCTGCAGTGGGTATGTCCACAAATCAATCATATCTAATTCCGCCACTTTCATCAAACGAACTACGGTATCAAGATGGCACACTCCAGCTGATGGAACACAGAGCTAGGTTGCTCGTGTTCGCCATTTCCAACTAACTACATATACAAATAATCAAATATGGGTACTACCATCCGTTCATCTTACCTGCACATGAATTCAAAAATATCTCTTCCAAAAGTTTGGAAATGTTTTTCCTTATTCGCATATTCACCTTAATTTTGAATACGTTACTCCTATTTCTTTCTTTTAAATTAAATTTTCATAGAAGTTTTGGTGGCCTAAATTTTATATTGCTATCATTCATCATTCTATCAGCCTTGGTTTTTTTTATTCTAAGCCTTTATTATCTTATTATAAAGGGTCTTCCAACAAGAGGTTTCATTTTAAATTTCGCGCCATTTTTTAATTTAATCAATGAATTTAAAAGTTTAAGGAAATTTAGTGACTTGAAGACTCCAATTCATGTTCTACCAGCGTGAATATATTGCCGCTTTACCTGAGAGTGTGGCTGAAAACCCAGGTGTGTCCATTTTGAGAGTCCATTTAGGGATTTGGGACTCCAACACCTCGGCACACTGCGACACTTGCCACAAAGCTCGTAAAACAATGGCTCTTTTGCGTAACGAATTTTGTAGACGAGTGATTTCTGGAAATGGAGACTTGAATTTGTCGCCCATATCGCGCGATTTAATACCATTAGATTTTATCATTGGGGTTAGGTCAAAGATAAAGTTAAGAATTTATGCACTTACGAAAATATCAGAGTTGTTATTCCCATAATAAAGCCACAATTACGTGATGCAAAATCGTAGGCAGAGACAAGGCGATTTTTCGGTAGATATTGTATTCCATTATTAACCCCAGAATTTGCACCTAAGATATACAAAAAAATATCACCTTTATTTAAAAAAAAATGTCTTTTCTTTAAAAATATCTCTGATTTAAAATGAAACCTCTTGTTAAAACACCCGATACTTAAATCTCCTTATCTCAGCTACTGTCTTTGTGGACGGACGGACGGGCCTCTTCAACAAAATCAGCCTGTGTCCTTCCTTTTACATTACTGACTCATAATCTAAATTTTTTACTCTTAACATTTCCTATTAACCATTAATTTTATTTATTTTATTTATTTTACATTTTTTTATTATTTTTTTAATTTTTTTATTTTATTTTTTTCCCGGTTTTGGTTTATTTTCTATTTAATTTAATTTGATATTAAATTCAAAACGCACAAACAACATTACAAATCTAACATAAAAATAAAAACTAAAGGAATCAGAATATGAAGAAGCTATAACTAGTGTTAATTTAGAAATATCCGATGTACATAATCAGGTTTGTTGGCTCGTTACCTTTTCTCTGTGTTTTGCTTTGTATTTTGTTTAATTTTGTTTGTCTTCTTTGTCTACTTTGTTTACTTTTGTATAATGTTTTGTAAAATTTTCTTGTGGTTTTGTTTTACTTTTGGTGCTTATAAAGACAAATGTCATTCTCTACCTGTATCTAATTAGAAAAAAAATATATATTTATCCTTATCTCTGATTTTGTCCCATTATTAAGGTCAACAAAGTTCGTGAACAATGCTCGAAACAAGAAGAAACTATCAACGAACAAGAAGGCGAGTTAAATTCGAAGCGTTCAGAATTACAAAAACTAAAAGACGAAGAAGCTTCTCTTGAAAAGGAATACGAGGAAAACCAGAGATTGAAAATGCAAATATCGATGGAAAATCCGTGGAATTTGTTAGTGAGAATGAATCAATTCTTGAAAATACAAACATTAATGAGAAATCTGTAGAAATAAGTGAGGGTTGTTATGAAAAACCAGCGCTTGAAACAACGATTATTGATGGAGAATCCTTGCAACTTACTCAGAGTGCAAATGATGATACTGTAAGAGAATCCTCCGAAACAACTGATGTTGAGATGACCTTCATTGATAGTGCAGACCAAGCGTCAATTTCTCAGCCGAACAACTTAGATCATTGGAAAAATGCAACTGAGAAAAACTCAATGCATGTTACAGAAGGAAATCTAGAATCTCTAAAATCAGAAGAGAATTCAAATAAAACTACAGTAAATTCTTTTGAGACAAATTTGGAAAACACTGATTTACCTCAAGTCTGTGATGATTTAGAAAGTAAAGAGAATGAACAAATTATACACAATGCATGCATTTATAAGGAAGGGCAACTTGTTTCTACTGATTTATCCACATCTGCACCTTCTCAAGAAATATGTTTGGAAAGTAGTATTTTAGGAACTAGCATGGTAATAGATCTAGACCAACGTTTATATTCTGAGGTTCCAAATGTTGATCTTGCGAGTAGTTTATTACCCCCAGAAGGAATAGATGGCACAAATATAGGAACACAAAATGTCGCTGAAGTTACTCAAGCAGCTAGTAAATCAGAGCAACCTGATATTAATATGATGTTGATAGATCAATGTTATAACACTGCCCTTCGATCAATTGACGAAGCTTCAAGGCATGTCGATGTTCGCTGTGTAGGGGCTTTTGGCGAAGCAACTGAACGAAATGACAACGGTCAACAAGACAGTGAATTCCAAGAAGAATTGCCTGTTGTGACAAAGGATGGAGGAATGCTGTCTGCTTGCACTGATATTTCAGGAGTTGCATTAACAAGTCAATGTCAACTGAAAGTAGAAATAGCACCAGTGGTGGTGCCAGTACCAGTACCAGAACCACAACAACCAACAAAGAAAAAGAAACTTGAGTTAATTAAACTGAAAAAGCTTCCACAAGTAATTGTAAAAGCAGAGAAACTCAAAAGAGGCATGTTAGATACAAAAATGTGAGTCAAAGTTCAAAGTAAAAGATTTGTTATTCCAAAAAAAAACAACATATTTTTTCCTTATCCTTAATCAATTTTATTTAATTTAGAAAAGAGGAGACACCGGTTGCAACCAAACCCCGCACCAGCTCCATCGTCAAAAACTAAATCAAGAACTAAGGAAAAATGTATGTAAGATAAATACAGAAAAATATGTTTATCTCGAAATAACAAAAGCAGATACGTTTTTTTTTTCTTAACACGGCAGTATAGCTGTCCATGATAACGTTCTATGTTGGGTAGACTGTTAAAGTCATCTTAAACGCTTCTCTCTTAACACTTACAAAAGTGCTACTGACATCAAACTTAATTCTTTCGATATTTATATAATGGCAGCAAGTCCCACAGCTGCAGCAGCTTTTTTGGACTTGAGTTTAGTTAATAGGATTTGATTATAAACTAACATCCAGCTCAATGAAGTAAAACTACATAAAGTTCAAAAATTTTATAAATTACAATTCATGTACGTTTTTGTATAAACCAAAACATCAAGTCATTGAATTTATCGTATGATTTTAGAGTAAAAACAAAGATGCCTTAAAACTGAATCGGGAAGGTTTAAAACTATTACGTGCCTTAGCTGGTAATGATACAACCAAAGCTCACATTATTCAGCAAGGTGCTGCACCTATTATAAAAGAACTACTGCAAGAGTGAAACGTTCTACGGTATATTAAGTAAAAGAATATGAAGAAAATTTGAAAAGAAAAATTTTCTGTTTGAGTGACTGAATATAATTCAAGTTAAAAGTTCAAATGAGCTCAACTCTACTTTTAACTTGAATTATGTATATTAAGGTCGGAAACTGCCTAAATCTGTCTTATTTTCCATACAATTTGTAATGGGTTTACGAAGCTTAAAACTTTTCTAAAGCTAAAAATTTCAGAAATTGAAAAGGGTTGTGTTAGTGAAGCTCAATCAAACCTCGAATAACACGTAATGAAATATAAATTATAGTTTATTCACACGGATATCAATCTAATAATCAGTAGTTTTTCTGTGGGTTATGTTTGAAATCTTTAAAAATACTAAAGACATCTGCTGCTTGGAAAGATTTCCAGTTTTTTTTTTAATATACCGTTATACAGTTGCAGAGAAAATTTGACTTCGTTTCTTTGAACTTTTTTTTCAGAGGCTGCCTCAGTAACTCACCAGGCTCCATTTCCGAGTACCCTGAAAAATATATTGAAGAATGATGCTCCCGAGTTAAAGCAACTATACAACCCAGCTGCAAAAAAACATCGTAATTTAAAGAAAAAACTATACAACAAATCTTATTTGAAACTTGATTTTTATTTATCAAACTTAATTTTAACTATGGTCTTTCACGGTTGAATTCTTATTACATAAAAAACAGAAAAACTAAAATTAACTTGTAAATCCATATTATATACACTTGATATCAATATTAAAATTTAAATTAAAGTATAGGTAATGTATCTGAAGTAAAAATATTTTTGTTTGTTTTCTTTTTAATTTAATTTTTTACACATTTTATCCCAAAACACTTCCATCAAATCTCGTACAACTCTGTTTCTTTCATTACTTGGCAAACGGAATGTTTGTCTTCCCATGTAATCAAAAATTTTAAGGTGATCTTCTAGTTCCTGAGTTTGTGTTTCTTCATCCGTTACCGCTTTGCTTATTTTTCGCAAGACCTCTGAGCTCTCTCTGAAGAGGTCATTACGCAGCCGATTGCCTTGTTTGGCTGTTGTTGGACACTTTGGGATTTGAGATTCCGTTGGTAATGTATTGAATATAGATGTTGCTGGTGAAAGTGTTTGTGATGCAGGTTGTGGGGTTGAAGTTATCAAAATTTCTGGTGTGTTGTCCACGAAATCATAGTTGTCGGAGTATGTGGTGTTGATCTCTGACTCCATATATGAGCTGCCTGAAATAATTGATATTTTGAAACAAAAAAGAAGTTTATAAAATGCTGTATGTTGTTAGCATTTCTTTTACCTGTATGAAGATTGGATGAAGTAGTATTCCTCGACTTTAAAGTACATCCCAGAAAGTCAAGCTTTGGCATTAGATGCCAAACTTTCTGGGAAACAGCTCCAGACCCCGACCGTGTATTTTTTTCAATTTTTTTCTTTTCCCTCCTATATTTTTCTTTTAAGGCTATAAATCTTTTTTCAATTTCCATGGGAGTTGTGCCGGGGAATATATTTGATAGCTGCATTATTATCCGTTGCTTTTTGGTTGAGTCTCTGTAGTCGGTCCTTTTGGTGTCCCATAGGATTGGGTTTTCCCTTATCATTTCAATAAGGATCTCGTCGTCACTGTCTGGAAGCATACAAAGGATTATTCAACATGGCATAAAACGTTTGTAATAACAATAACATAATAACAAACCTTTCCAAATATAACTTAGTAGATCATCCATTTCCAACTGTTCTAGACAACAATGTACTTGAAAAATGCATTCAAATCAAACAAAAAAAAAAAACATGTCGGACAAAAAGGCCAGTTCAGCTAATAATTATCGATGTGAGTGCCATCTATCCGTGAGCTTCTTGAAATATTTGTTTAGATGTAGTAGTGTTTCACTTTTCTACAAAAGTAAAAGTTAGGAACGCTCTAACTTTTACTTTTTGAAAACTTGAGATAAAAGATAGGATTGAGTAGTTTATTGGAAAAAGAGAAAATATTTTTTCACTTTTGTACAAAAGTGAATTGAATGTAGTTAGGCCTTAACACTGTAACAAATTCACAAAATTTCACAAGCAAATATCAGCTGACAAAAAGAATGACATTTGGCGAGTTATCAAATACACAAGCGCAAACTTTACTATGGTGTATTTTTCTGTTACAATAGGGTTGGAGTATAACAAAAGTGTAAAAGTGTAAGAATTTGACATTCAGTAGGGGTATTCACAATCCGATGTAACTGGTCTTGTATCATTGCAAAAGTGTAAAAGTGTGACACGTTCTTGCACTACAACAACAAAATATACTGAAGGTCAAATTCTTACACTTTTACAGCCAAATTAAAAAACGTGGAATAGTGAAGGGTGCCTTATTCCATGGATTAAGTGCAAAATGTTACTAATAAAACGAAATTTCTTTTATGTGACGTTTACTATGCTAAACCACCAAAGCAGATGGTTTAGCGAAGGAATAAGCAGCAGACTCTTTTTTTTATTGGTGTTGGTATCAGAAGATTTCCTTTTTCAATAATGCTATGTTCCCACCAAAATGAAATCCGAGATTTCGGTTGAAAACTTTTGATATTTCAAGTTGATGGAACAAGATTTCATGGAAATTTCAACGAAATCTCAATGAAAACCCTAGATTTCAACGAAATCTTAATGAAATCCCGCTCCAACAAGTCGAGAACTCCAAATTTTTCAGCTGAAATCTCAGATTTCGTTTTGGTGGGAACATAGTATAACATTTGTTTTCAATGCACAATGATTTGCCTATATGTTGTGAAGAATATAAAGCAAATGGTTATTTATAAATGGTTTGGTTAATTTATATGAGCTTACTTTATCTTTGGTGCTCCAACTCTCGCTACTTTTTCTTTTTCAATTACATTTTCCATAATACCTAATAATAATTTAGATAGCCAAAAACAAGAAAATTCTTAGGTGTGTTTGGTAACTTGAAATTTTAAGATGTCAAAACCCATACGGAAAAAACCCAAGCTTCCGAAACTTGGTACAAATTTCAAGATACTTAACAGGTCTCATACGGTAAACGTCACTTTACTATTCCACGAACATAATTTTTGTTTAATGAGAAATTTTAACCCGTGGCTTAGCTCTTATTCCATGGCTTAGTAAAATCGTGGAATAAAGGTAGAATAAGCGTTGTAAAAGAAAAATACACCATAGTAATGTTTGCGCTTGTGTATTTGATAACTCGCCAAATGTCATTCTTTTGTCAGCTGATATTTGCTTGTGAAATTTTGTGAGTTTGCTACAGTTTAACTATAGATAAAAGAAGTGCTTTCACGATCGATTGTAAAAAAAAATCTTACAATTTTACTAGGCTCGTTGCACCAGATCGTGAATACCCCTCCGTAATAGTTCTTGGCTTCAAGAAGACGGATTCTTTTTTGTGCGAGTGAGAGAGATGTATGTATGGACCTTCTGCGTGAAATAAGGAAGGGTATATTGAAATGAAAGGATTTTTTTGTATAATGTCGACACCCTTTTCATGGTGAAACTGATTTGATTTGATGCAAGTATGGAAGCAAAATATGAAAATCATTTTCATCACACAAATTTGGCAGTCATATGAAATTTCTTCCCACTTTATTCTGACATGTTGTGTTAATACTCTGTGGGATTAGTGGTAGAGGTACTTTAACAAGATAATAGGTGTATTTTTTTCCTTGCCCGAATGGGCTTGGACGAAAAAAACGACGTCGGGGCTAAGCAATTTACATGTTAAAAGCAACAACACCTAGGCTTTTTTGGGCTTAGCTTAGCCCAGAGAATTTTCGGGGCTTAACTTTAGCCCAGATAAAAACTGTGTTACCGGCATGAATTTCATACATGTTATCGATAGTTTGTATGGAAACTCCATTTTTTTTTTGTAATGGCGTTGTCAAGCCCCGATGTCGTTTTTTTCGTGCGATTCCTCCGGGCTTGCAAAAAAACACACCAATGTAGACAGACACTAACCCCGAGGCCACACGAGCAAGTACTTGCAAGCAAGTTGCAATACATACACATTTGTTTACTAACACAAACAAACCCAAGCAACTTGCTTATCAACTGGCATGCAAGTTTTGAAGCCAGTAGTGAAGCAAGTTGAGAAGCAAGTTGGGAGACAAGCAAGTGGAATGCAAGTGGAAAGCAAGTGGGGGGCAAGTGGAATGCAAATTACGAATTTCCCAACTAACAAAATTGCTTCGCATTTCAGACATTATAGTGTTATTTGTTTCTATAGCGCACCTATTACCCTCTTACGTGAAGTAAATACCTTATTGGAGTATTACTGCTTCCTTGAATATTTTCTGGTGCAAATTTTATCAGGTTGATAGAAGCGATATACCAATGTTTCTATAATCTCTCTATATTGCTTTTATGAAATGACGACGGAGCTTTTGTTCTATAGTCATCCTGTAAAATTATTATACAATCTCTATGTTAGTTTCTGGTACTTGCTAAGCTCAGCCACAAACCATTTCTGCTGTACTAGTAAAAACACAAACCACTTCTGGTATACTAAAGAGTATAGACACAAACCAGCAGTGTGGAGAAAGTGAATACGTTTTTTTTCATCGTAATTATATTCTTCCATGGTCGAGTGGTTAGCGTGGTGGACTTTCAGTGCGAGAGGACCATGGTTCGAGTCTCACAGAAACCTTGTAATTTTTATAACTTAAATAATATCTAATAAATTCTAAGATTGTATTTCAGATAAAAACTTTCAAATAGAATATCAGAAAATTAATAAAATAAAATAAAAATATAAATAAATAAATATAAATCAATTGTGAAATATTTTTTTTTTATTTTTCCACCTTCTTCTATAAGACCTCTAAATTGAGTCCAGTAAGTGTTTTCCGGGGCAACTGAATTTAGTCCATAAAGGTCCAATAGGAGCTTAAAAAGTGCGCCCTTTCAATTCTATGGACTATTATATAATGCTTATATGATTGCAAGAGATGATTATGGGAAGTTTCTTTGGATGATTATAGGGACAAAATTGTTAGTTGGGTTGACAGGCAGTGTATGTAGCCAACTTGCTTGCAAGTACTTGCTCGTGTGGCCTCAGGGTAAATGAACGAAAATATGAGTAGTTGAGAACCAAAACTCGTCATACCCAAAATTTTTGTTTTGTGCAAATGGAGAAAAACTTAATACGGCTAATAGCCCTATTCTGGCGTTGTGAGGGCTCACAGAGGGCACAAGCTCTTGTGAGGTTTTCCTTGT
Source organism: Dasysyrphus tricinctus (assembly GCA_963921185.1). Classification (NCBI taxonomy): domain Eukaryota; kingdom Metazoa; phylum Arthropoda; class Insecta; order Diptera; family Syrphidae; genus Dasysyrphus; species Dasysyrphus tricinctus. Next base: position 20,768,986 of record OY992533.1, on the reverse strand, counting down.
GAGGTTTGTTGTGATTCGATAACATTTTCGGTATTCTGGGAAAATCAAGAAACTCACCACGGTGAGTGGGCACGTTCAAACATGTCAGATTTTCATTATTTCTAGTTTTATTGGGCTCTGATTGGCCGACTGTCATAGAAAGACAGATGAGTGAACTTTCAAAATGTTCTGGATTTATGTTGAACGCACCTACATATTTTTTACGTCAAAAGAAACATGATTGGTTGGATTTTTTTATAAATCGTCGTCAGCGAATGTTTCGCGTTGGTTTGGGGGAGCCTTAAAGGCTTAAAGGCTCTCCCAAACCAACGTGAAACATTTGCCGACGACGCGAAATCATTCACAATAATACAAAATATGAAAGATAAACAATGCTAAACAACAACAAAAAACCGCCTTTGCGATTGATTCGCTATGATTTTGCGTTGGTTTGGGAGAGCCTTAAGGATCTCCCAAACCAACGCGTATTCGCAGCGAATCATTCACAATAGCACAACATATGACAAAAACACAACGCCAAACAACAACAAAAATCAGTCGTCGGCGAATGTTTCGCTTTGGTTTGGGGGAGCCTTTAAGACTCTCCCAAACCAACGTGAATTCGTAGCGAATCATTCGCAAAGGCGATTTTTTGTTGTTGTGTAGCATTGTGTATCTTTCATATTTTGTATTATTGTGAATGATTTCGCATCGTCGGCGAATGTTTCGCGTTGGTTTGGGAGAGCCTTTAAAGGCTTACAGGCTCTCCCAAACCAACGTGAAATCATAGCGAATCATTCGCAAAGTCAGTTTTTTGTTGTTGTTTAGCATTGTGTATCTTTCATATATTGTATTGTTGTGAATGATTTAGCGTCGTCGGCGAATGTTTCGCGTTGGTTTGGGGGAGCCTTAAGAGCAAAAATTTATATGAATTGTCCAGTTTATTATTTCTGAGGGCTCAGAGAATTTCCCCAGTTTTTCTGTCAAATAGTAAGTAAAAAGTTGGATTCGTCTGCTCAGTTGAGCGCTCTGATATATGTATAAACTGAACAAATGGATATAGAAAGTTTTGATGCAAATCGCGATGTGTTTTGGGAACAATAACGTTGTTTGAAATCAATATTAAAGGGGATTAGAGGGGTAAAGCTGTCAGATTTTCTTTCAAAACTATTCAATATGCCCACCTTAATAAATCTGCATCAAAATCTCAATTTTTGATAAAAGTGGATATGGCGAGTTTTGGTTCTCATCTACTCATGTAGCTAGGGGTTAAATATTTATTCGCTATTACTCACCTAGTGACGCTGCAATCATATAAATGAGTTTTCGAGAAACACCTCGAAAAGAGAGCCACTTCATTTTAACGTGGGCCAATCACAATTGGCGAAAAATGACAGCTAGTTCACCAATCAAAAAGCCCCACGCTAGATTTTAAGGGGTAAAAATAGGCGGCCGGCTCGAGGAGAGCATTCAGTTGAATTTTATACGCCACAAAGAGAAGAACATACGTTTATTTGATAGCAAGTGAAACAAATTTTGTGATTTTCCAATTGGAAGAGAAGAAACGGATAATTTATTTTATTATTTGTGAAATAAAACGCATACAAATTCTTAGTTGTATACTTCGAAAAAATATAAATGTAAGTATATTTTCGAAATAAAAGGTGTATTATTCTGTGAAGATTTTAAGTGTTTTTAAAATGAAAAAAAAGCTAAAAAAGAGGAGCTGAAAAACGAAAAGTGTTCCTTAATGGTTTCCAAAGTTCTTAAATGTTAAAATTTTAACTTTTTCTTTGTTATAATTGTTTTTGTCATAAAAAATGTGTTACAAAGTTCTAGAAGAAATAATCCCGTCATTCTCTCCATAGCAACGATTTTCTACTTTCGAATAAAAATGTGAGTTTGGAGAGATGCGACGTCATCATTTTGTAGGTTGTAGAGCTTTCTTTTTGCTTCTTTTATCCGTTTTTCTCCTACATCAATTTTTTCTTCTATCCTCGGGTTCGGGTTGCGATTCGATTGGTTTTGTTAAAATTGATGGAATAGCAAAGTGGTTATAAAATTAGTATAAAAACTATATTTTTTTAGGGCTGACGTGTCCCAAACTAAAACTAAAAGTATGTATGTACGTACCTACAAAGAAGTAATAACCTACAAAGATTCAATTTGTATATTCTATGTGACGATGATGATGAGTGCGATTAGCAGTGGGCGTTTGCTTAAAAGTCGACTCGACATCATTCATTCAAGCTAAAAAAATCTTCACAAAACCGGAGACGAATGTTCGTAAAATCACGGTTTTTATGTAGGGTTGGGTACACGTCAATGTGGGATAGTCTCAAAAAAAAAACAAAATAAATATTCTACTTTCAACAGTGTTTGTATCAAATTTATTAAGAGTTTTTGTTTCTTCAGAAAATAAACTTTAATGCGGAATCCACTTTTAATAGAGTTCAGTTTCAGCACTTGTTACAAAACTTTAATAGAACGTATTCTTATTGTGCATGTACAAAGACCAATTTAATTGCAATCGATTCCTGATCTTCTTTTAAGATTCGTAGATGAAAGATTATGAAAGATTCCCTGATATGGTTGAATTTCACACTGACTAACTTACCTGTTCGAGTATAAAATAATTTCCTAATTAATGCGAGTTGATGACGTAGACGTACACATCGCAATTCCAACACGTATATGTACCTACTTACGCCCAGTAAAAAGAAGAATACTACAACTTGAACTCATTTTTTTATTTTCCTCTGCATTTCTTCAGATCGAGTATCATTTCCGGCGACTTTAAAAATTCAATTGCTTTCAAGGAAAGGATGATAAAATTGCATAAAATAATATGAGAACATACAAAATTCCATTCACGATTCTCAACGTGTCATTGGCCGTAGTATAGATACCGGTTTCTAAACGATTTTCTTGAAAATATTTTCTTTCTAGCTCAGCCATAGCCCTTTTCTTCGAGTTAAATCAAGTTCTACATAAATTGAACTTGTGTATTGTATTTTAATGTCCGCCGATGCTCTTGGCTTTGCATAATGTAGTAAATAGGCTGGCAGGAAATGATTACTTTTTAAATATTTTTATTCAATCAAATGAATACTTTTGTTTAACGTTTTTGAATATCACGAAGAGGTACGCAAGAAGCGTGTTAAGTAGGTCAAAATTTCTGAGAATAAGTTTTTTAGGTCATAATGTATACCTACTTCTACGTGGGTACGTTATGTTGTTAAAAGCCATAAGTTCATACATACATATATAATAATAAGCAACAGACTAATTATTTAAGTTTAGTTTTAAAGTAAGTGAATTGTATTTAATAAAATATTTGTTTTTATTTTTTTAGAAATAAACACTCAAAATGAGGTTATGTATATTATTGGCTGTAGTGGCATTTGTTGGCCTCTCTCTTGGTGAAGAGAAGAAAGAAAAGGATAAGGAACTTGGAACCGTGATCGGTATTGATTTAGGAACCACATACTCATGGTAAGTTTATAGGAAGTAGATATACCTACCTGATGGAATCTGCTAGGAAAAGAGGCAAATTGACATTTAAAAATTGTTTCTTTTACAAATTTGTGATGAACTTCGAGATTAGACATCACTATTTAGAAGGAACAGAAAAATAGAAATAAATAACAAACTATCAGCACTATCAAAAGTGCTACGAATTCCTAAAAGTCAACAAAAAATAACACAAAAACAAAAAAGAAGACATTGAAAGAAGTTAGTTTGAAAATTAGGGGTGCTAAAATAATAAAAAGTTTATTAAGATAGCCCTTGAGTGGCACAATTACCCTTATTACAATATTCGTTTTACTAAAACACCAGTAAAACGACACGGCTCTAAAAGCGACATTTGGCGTTTATTTACCTTATCACTTATCAGATTCCATCCCGAATATTACGTTTATATCGTTTTGGTTTAAAAGTTCGGAGTAGACCTTATTCACTTCGACTGTGCCAAGAAATAATGGGCTTAAAAAGAGCATTCTGAACATCCGTCGTTATAAAAACATTTTAACATACCTACTTTAAATAAATGACAATATTTTTATTCTTATTCCAGTGTTGGAGTCTATAAAAATGGACGCGTTGAAATTATTGCCAACGATCAGGGTAATCGTATTACACCATCGTATGTTGCATTCACTGCCGACGGCGAACGTCTTATTGGTGATGCTGCCAAGAATCAGTTGACTACCAATCCAGAGAATACAGTATTCGATGCTAAGCGTTTGATCGGCCGTGAATGGTCTGACTCTAACGTGCAACATGACATCAAATTCTTCCCATTCAAGGTTGTTGAAAAGAACTCAAAGCCTCATATTAGTGTAGCTACCTCGCAAGGTAACAAAGTATTTGCTCCCGAAGAAATCTCCGCTATGGTTTTGGGTAAAATGAAGGAAACAGCTGAAGCTTATCTCGGTAAAAAAGTCACTCACGCTGTGGTCACAGTACCAGCCTACTTCAATGACGCACAACGTCAAGCCACCAAAGATGCTGGCGTCATTGCTGGTTTGAATGTTATGCGTATCATTAACGAACCAACTGCCGCTGCTATTGCATACGGTCTAGACAAGAAAGAAGGTGAAAAGAACGTGTTAGTATTCGATTTGGGCGGTGGTACCTTTGATGTATCCCTTTTGACAATTGATAATGGAGTGTTTGAAGTCGTTGCTACCAACGGTGATACTCATTTGGGTGGTGAAGATTTCGATCAACGAGTGATGGATCACTTTATCAAGTTGTACAAAAAGAAACGTGGAAAGGATATCCGTAAGGACAACCGCGCTGTACAAAAATTGCGTCGTGAAGTAGAGAAGGCAAAGCGAGCCCTTTCATCAAGTCACCAAGTCAGAATTGAAATTGAATCGTTCTTTGAAGGTGAGGACTTTTCCGAAACCTTGACTCGTGCCAAGTTTGAAGAATTGAACATGGATCTGTTCCGTTCAACATTGAAGCCAGTGCAAAAGGTCTTAGAGGATGCTGACATGAATAAGAAGGATGTGCATGAAATCGTTTTGGTTGGTGGTTCCACCCGTATTCCAAAGGTACAACAATTGGTCAAAGACTTCTTCGGAGGTAAGGAACCCTCTCGAGGAATTAATCCCGATGAGGCCGTTGCCTATGGTGCAGCTGTTCAAGCCGGTGTTTTATCTGGTGAACAAGATACCGACGCAATTGTCTTGCTTGATGTGAATCCTTTGACCATGGGAATTGAAACAGTCGGAGGTGTGATGACCAAGCTTATCCCACGTAACACTGTCATTCCAACAAAGAAATCACAGATTTTCTCCACTGCCTCCGATAACCAACACACAGTGACTATTCAAGTGTACGAAGGTGAACGTCCAATGACCAAGGACAACCATTTACTTGGTAAATTTGATCTCACAGGCATTCCACCAGCACCAAGAGGCATCCCACAGATTGAAGTATCTTTCGAAATTGATGCAAACGGTATTCTGCAAGTAAGTGCCGAGGACAAGGGTACAGGAAACAAGGAAAAAATTGTCATCACCAACGATCAAAACCGTTTGACCCCAGATGACATCGATCGCATGATCAAGGATGCCGAGAAATTCGCTGACGAAGACAAGAAGCTGAAAGAACGTGTCGAGTCAAAGAACGAACTTGAATCTTACGCCTACAGCTTAAAGAACCAAATCGGCGACAAGGAAAAACTCGGTGCCAAATTGAGCGATGAAGAAAAAACTAAAATGGAGGAAGCCATCGACGAAAAGATTAAATGGATGGAACAAAACGCTGATGCCGATCCAGAAGAATACAAGAAACAAAAGAAAGAACTGGAGAGTATAGTGCAACCAATCATTGCGAAACTGTACCAAGGCCAAGGCGGAGTGCCACCAACAGAAGAGGGTGACGACTTAAAGGATGAACTGTAAGAGACGAGTATTCCGATCATTGAGATACAGGAGAGATAAGATTGAAGGGGAGAAATAAATGGAGAGGGCATCTAATATACCATGAACCCCAAGCTCTCCAATTAAAGCGCTCACACAAAAGAAAATTCTCCACTAAGCTAAGGCATTTCAAAACACAAACTAAGATCATATGTTTTTTTGTAATTTAATTTAAATTAATTTATTGATTTACTTCTAAGAGTTTTCTTCATTTTTTTTATATTTTTGTTTAATGATGAAAAAAATTGTAGATCAAGTCAACATTTTCGACTGACAAAAGATGAAGAATCTAGAGTTGTTTCAATAGAGAAAGAAAAAAAATCAACAAATAAAAGAATAGCTCTTTCGATTTTTACGAAGGGGCTATACATATTACAAAAATTGTTTTCATTTATCAAAATGTTTTGTATTTTTTTCTTTTGTTCTCATTTTTGTAATGCCCATCTGTAGTTTATTTGATCGACTAAATTTAAAGTTTGAATAAATAAGAAGGCGAAGATATGCGTGAGGATCTCGACTTTAAATGATTCTTTTATAAAAAAAGAGTGTAGACATGTATGGTAGTTTCCTTTTTGTAAGAAAATAAACTAAATTAGAAAATATATTTTTTGAATTTTTTTTCTTTAAAGTTGGAAGAGAAATTTATAACTGGAAGACCAACTGTATTTACATTCAACCAAATTGAATCTATATACCTTCGGGAATTGCATAAATTTCCAAGGAAATGTTTCCCTCGCTCGAAAAGTTAACCACGAGGTATGGGGAAAACATTTTGTAGGGGAAATTGGTTGTCAACGAACTTCGGATGAAAACAAATTTAAACATTAATGTCGTCTTCGGTTTTGTTTTGTTCCAAATTTGTGAGTAGTATGAGTGAAAAAGGAGTACTCTGATCGTACTCATCATATCCAATTTTTTAAAAGTGAATTGAAGTTCTAATGACCCTACCATATATATAGGAAACTACGCGGCTTTTAAACCCCCACCCCCACCAAAGGCTAAAACAAAACCTGCCAGACTTTCATATTCTAAATCACGATACATGTACCTATAACCCCTCATACTCCGATTTTGTTTATACCTCCACTCCCAAAATTTGCTGTCGGCTCTTAGACTATTTTGTTTTAGCTTAATTGTAGAGCCCCTTTAATAAACTCGGTGTGTAACTAGAGGAAGCTAACCAAGGAATTGGAGTAAGCTTGCTAATGGACTGGCTAGCTGAAAGGCAGTCTGTGGCTCACCCTGGACTGTAAGCGCTATAGTAATAATAGTCTAATGTCAATAGCAAATTTTGTGGAATATAAGTACAAGGGTGCACGCATCGAATACAAAAGTCTGACAGTATGTGTCTGACACTCGTGTTGGGGACGAGGAGGTCTATATGCTGTTTTTTTTAAATTTTACAGTTAACGTCAACTAATTTAAGCCTGGAGCTCAATGGACTTAGTCATAGTTATTGAGTTATTTCTAATACCATTCGACTATTTTAAATGAGGCAACCCTATATTTTCGTATCCTCCGCAAGCGTTACAGTTTCAGTGTGGTTTCAACCTTAAACCCCATGACCTAAGTAATTTGTTATGAAAATACACCAGAAATTACCCATTTCGGACCTCATGCCGTGTAAAGGAAACTCGTAAGTACTTTTTGCTTGCGAAAGAGTATCATATGGCAAGTTTTGGATCTGTGCAAACAAATATTTCGAGATAAAAATCAAATATGACGTTACGATGATAGAGAAGTGGGTCGTTCGATTCTGCCTGCATGGCTGTACCTCAACCTATAGTAGAAACCACTGAAGCGATTTTCTCTTAATTTTGAAACTTAAGGTTTTTTTTACTTATACATATGTACATTAGGGTGGTCCTTATTTTAAAATCTTTTGAGCACCCGTTTTTTTTGTTCATTGACATCTTAAAACACTACCCTATTTTTTTTTATTTTTTTAAATCACGTTAACACGTGCCGCATTGAGCTTAAAGTTGATGCCCCTGTGAGAGTTAGGGATTATTTAAATACTGTTTTAGCTCCAAAAATAACGGTACTTGCTACACAACCCTTATGAAAAACCTTATCTATCTTAAAAACACCTCAAAAGATTTCGATAATAATTTTAAAAATGTTTGTATAGTTACTCGGATATTTTTAAAAATTCTTAATTTCCAGGCAAACTGAACTTTTTGAGCAAGAACGTGCGACCCCAGTCGGGCCTTTTATTTTTTTATTTTGAAGCAAGAGTAGGTAACAGATTTGAAAGTGCACTTTATATATTCTGCAAATCAAATTTTTAATAGCACCCGGTTTTGGTCGATTTTATGAAAATTCAAATTTTCAAACTCATTGCGGCACGTGTTAATACAATCCGATTAGCATGAAATTTTTTTGGTACACGTTTTAAATGTAGAAGAACAGAAAAAAATGGTGCTCAGTAAAAATAAACAATTTTTTTTCCTCCATACAAATAAGGACCACCCTAATGTACATGTTATGTAGATGTAGAAATGGTACACTTTTTGGGAATTTTATTTAAAAAAAACTTTTATTAACGGTACCTGCCATACAACGGTTTCTTTATTTGCGATTTCTTCACTAACAGCTCAACTAATTTCAATCAAAATTTTGAAAAAAATAAATTTTTGAGTTTGACAAATTTAATACATGTATTTCTTAAACAGGTTGATGATTTGTTTTGAAACTTACATAATTAATTTTTATATATGGAGGGCTCGCAGCTGTACAGAACCAAGTCATTTTTTTATTTGCAAATTTTTGTGAATAAATGTTGGTGTATTGGCAGAGTGGCTCTTGAAGTATCATGGATACGATTAAACTAGTCCAATTCTAATGCATATATTTTTCAATTTAATTTTGTAACCTTTTTTTTTCAATATACATATTTCACTAAAAATAGGATTACAACTCGAACACAACTCAACTGAAAAGTGTATGTGTGTTTGGTAACTTGAAATTTCACAGTTTCTATCACAACTCACAACAAAATACAAAACAGTTTCGGTTTGAAGTTAGAAAAATTTCATGTTGTTTAATTAGCTAAAAGCATTTTCATACAAATATTATTTAAAATATTTGTATAAACATATTAGTCTAAGAGCCGACAGCAAATTTTGGGAGTGGAGGTATAACCAAAATCGGAGTATGGGGGACTGTAGGTACATGTATCGTGATATCAAATACCAAAGTCTGGCAGGTTTTGTTTTCAGCCTTTGGGAGGGGTGGGGGGTTAAAAAGAGCTAGATCCCCTGATTTATTTTCAGGGCTATAAACCATTTAATTCATTTAAAAAAAATCGGATATGATTCCCAGTCATTTGTTCTAAGCATAAACACCACAATCTTGTCGGTCCGATTAACAGAACTCAAGATATAACCATTTTACGTGAACCTTATCATCCCTATTTTGGAGATTTTCAGCAAAACAGAAAATCAACAAATAAAGTCTCCACAAAAAACGCTAATAAGGTCTGCTTAAAAAGGTTAAATCATGGGTCCTATTTATCGGATCACCAAGATATAAGTCTTCAGACTTAGGGAAAATGACAGAGCATCATATCCTATCTTTTAAAAGTGAATTGAAGTGTTAATGACCCTATCATATAAAGAGGGAACCAAGCGGGCTTTAAACCCCCACCCCCACCAAAGGCTGAAAAAAAATCTGCCAGACTTTCATATTCCACATCACGATACATGTACCTATAATCCCTCATACTCCGATTTTGGTTATACCTCCACTCCCAAAATTTGCTGTCGGCTCTTGGTCTATATTACATTATATTAATTCTAATGTCTTTACAAGATCCAGTCGTGCATTTTATTGTTCAAGCATTTGTTTTGTGTTATACCTATTCAAAATTAAATGAATACATTTTAATTAATAAACGACGATCGTCCAATCAAAATGTGTAACATTTTAGAACTTGGTGTGAATATTCACTAGCACCCTTTCCCCCTTTTTCACTTAATTGAGCCTAGTTAGATTTGTACCAAGCTTGATATATTAAGATCGTAGACAACATTAAATTGTTTTGCAGATGACAGCACCCTCAGCTTCTCATATTCGTTTCAAGATTCACTTCTTAGTTCTTCGGATGTGGAACTTGAACGGCAGCGTATGATAAGCTCATTAAATTCTGATCTAGACAGCATTGTCCAGTGGGGAATTAAAAATCGTGTAGAATTTAATGCTTAAAAAAACCGATGCTGTCTGCTGTCACTAAAGCAAAACCCACCCCCAATGCCGCTATCAATGAGTGGTACTTACAAAAAAAAAATTGTCTCCCCTTCTGAACTGGCTGTAATAAATAAAGCCTTCATCCGACCAAAGCTTGAGTATAACTCTCACATCTGGGCAGTTGCCTCCACAACTCACTTGAATCTATTAGATAGAATACAAAATAGAGCCTTAAAAAATGATAGGTGATAACTATTACGCAAACAATTACATACATCTCTGAAACACCGCCGCAGTTTTTCTTGTCTCACATTACTTTATTACTATTTTTATAAGCAGTGTTCTAGTGAAATAGCCAATTGCATTCCTCCCCTTAAAAGATTCAACCGCAATACTCGTGCTTTTAGGAAAGCTCATCACCCTTGAGCCCAACTTCGGACGTAGGTACTGTCAAGTATAGAGATTCTTTCTTTAGCCGCACAACACGAATGTGGAATGCTTTACCAAGCTCTATTTTCCCCTCCCATTTTGATATTCAAAACTTCAAAAAAGTGGGTCCCTCAATTGGCATGCGTTGGTATTGGTACGCGATCATAGTTACTTTCTAATACCGATACCGCAAACAAAACAATCGTTATGATCGTAAGACCTCTACGTCTCTCATCATCTGAATTGTACGAACGAATATGATGATAGGGCTGATTATCGCTGATAAGGATATTATCCCATCGCTGCCGCTGCTGGCTGCTTCCCCATTTATTATCTGAGGCATCAGAGATGTATACTTGTATACTAAAACAACAATGTTAATATTTGAAGTTTTTTTCTTTTTATTTCAAATGCTGTTTTTAAATATGCACATTATATTAACGTGTTTCTATGTATTCAATGTATATAATTTATATATATATGTATGTATATAGGTTATTCGTGTTCAGTTGAACTCGGAAACGAAAGACCTTTAAACAGTTATTGTGTTTCTTATCGTTAACTTAAAATTAAGGTTTATATTTTATTACAATTTTAAAGAATCATACATTTCATAATAAAATCAAATAGGTATTTTCTTCTAACTATGATTTTGGTTTTACGATGTAAGGTGTGTGTTGAAGATATGCCAAAACAATAAATTCCAAACCAAAATGCAGAAAGAAACAGAAAAACAAAAACTTCTTTTATTTATGTTGTTCGAAAAATGATTCAGTCGTTGCTTTGTACATTGAATGTGTTTTCTGCATCTAAACGGTGATTTATTGCCAAACATTTAGAGCCAGTTGTACAATTATTTAATCCGTGGTTCAGTAATTATAGCTCACCGACTCCGGCAACCTAACTGAGGTTCAACGATGGTTCAGGCATTATATTGGCTGCTATAAGAAACTTGAACCTTGAACCATCGTTGAACCTCAGTAATTCCGCCAAAATCAGCCAGTACAAATTTTTGAACCACGGATCAAAATTTGAACCGCGTTTGTACAACTGGACATTAGAGGTGAAAAGACAAGCCAATGCAAGAATGCCATTGTTAATTCCAATTAAATTATTTAACCCACTCACCGGCAACGGAATTGTATTGCTGGCAAATTCAACAATCTGACAAAATTTGCATAAGTGACGCGTAGTAGAACAAGTTAAGTGAAAGTATATCCTTATTTTCTGCGAACTGTAGCACCACCACCGGTCCAAGGTATGTATATTCAAGAAGTCAACAGAGTATTATGCAGAGACGAGCAATCCTGTCGGAAAAGTTCTTGATTTAAGGCTTTTTGCACGAAGCGTACTACGAGGCTATTTAGAGGTAATACATCAACAAATAAGTAATTACCTAAGTAATTAGTAACTCTTCTACCTGACTAATTTATTTCAGTAGTATAGAATTTGTATTATGAAAACCTTCTCTTTTCTGTTCAACAAAAAAGTATTTTAACGCATTCTAAATTATTTTTGAAATCATTTCCCTTCAATTTTATACGAAAAAATAAAAAAAAATTATCTTTCTTCTAAATAGATTTCAGTGCGAGATCCTCCGAGCTTCGAAGTTAAACTCGAAATAACGCGCCAAATTTGCCTGTTCAAACAGCGCGGGCCGACGCGACGGGACAGTCAATATTTTACTTGAAAGGAAAGAACGCGGCTGTCAAATTTTGTTTGTAAATTGTTTGACCAGGCCTTAAAGCCTAGTTTACAGTTCCCGTGCGCAAAAAAAAATCTATGCAAATATTCTCGCATGTCAAAAATAATTGAGGTGAAATGTAAAATTAATTGTTTGCATGATTGGTTTACAGTTTCATGCAAAAAAAAAAAAACTATGCTGTCATGGAATGTCATGCAAAACAATGGACCGGCAATTGATTTGCATGCGAAAAAAAGTGTGGTGAATAAAATATTTTTTTTTTGATGGTCGGTTTATACTTCCGAAAAAAAAAAATATATTCACCTCAAGGCATTATTTGCATGCAAATGGTTTTCGCATCCAAAAATAATTATTTTCCATTTTTAGGCCTATAGCTTGTCAATTAAGAATAAATTAATGACTCAATGGGTGGTTTAGGCCAAAGCAAACGTTTTTCGCCTTGAATATCATTCAACTTGGTGCGCAGAATAGGTAGAAAATCGTTTTGAAAATTTTGATTTTTTTTTCGCATCGGAACTGTAAACTATGCTTAACGCACAAAATCGAAAATGGGTGATTTATTGACTCTAAATATTTTTTCTTGTACACTATTGAGTTAACTTACCAAAGCTTTTTTATGCATATAACTGTTCTGATGGTGTTAATAGGTTTGTTCGCTGTTCCCTGACCCAGGGCGCACTGGGGAATGTCATTCAAATGTCAAAAAACTGGGGGCTGCCCGGGTTTTGATTTCACATCGAACACCTCAGTGCTACTTTTGTATGATAAAAATGTTAAGGTGCTTGGATACTATTTTGTGCAGCTTCAAAATCTTTATGCAAACACTAGATATCCATATATTTTCCTTAGCAGTGTATTTATTAATATATAAATTAATAAAAAGTAACAAAATAGTATACAAAATATTTCACATTTATTATTTATATCGTCATAAAAATGCGCAAAGTTAATCCTTTCCCTTTGACATTCAACTTTTACAAACAGCTGATTTTAATTTCGCAGCTCTGATTTCTTTCCCTGACAAAAAACCTGGGGTGCGTAAGAGCGAGTTCAGTGCTCGCCCCGAACACACATCGAACACAGTGCAAATAAACTAGGGTGAAAAAAGTGTCACATAAAACACATTAGAGCGAGTTCAGGGCGACCCAGTGCGCCCCAGGGCTCACATCGAACAAACCTAATGTGAGGTCAATAACTGTTTCTCTTGTCTGACTTTTCATATTAAAAAGTTTTTTTTTTTAAAGCTAAGTATACAGTTCTTTTGAGTAAAAAAATTCTTCGAGGTGAGAAAAAAAATATTTTCCACAAAGAAAAAATGTCCGTGGTGTAAATATTTTTTTTATTCGCCGTCAGTTTACACTTTCGAAAAAAAAATCTCAATGAGACTGATCCATGGAAAAACAAACACAAATGCCAAACGCATTTTTTTTCGGAAAAAGAATGTCAGTGACATTGTTTTGTACGAAAAAAAATCGTGGTGAATATAAAATTTGTTTTCTTTGGGTAGTTCACAGTTCGATAAAAAAAATTTAAACGTCAAAAAAATTTTTTCTCGCAAAAAGCGCTCCCATAAGAAATACATGTAGTTTTTTTTTCGTCAAGGAACTGTATACTTAGTTGGGACCACAAAGTGAAAAGGATTAAGGTATGTAATTTGTTTTTTAGGATACTCTGCAATGTTTAGTTTTTTGTTTTATGTATGAGTCATTCCATTTGAAAACGCCTAAAAACAAAATAAAATTTTACTTTTGCATTTTAGATATTTTTCAACTCCGTGAGAATATTCCTTATGGTTCAAAGGAAGGATATCAGCCATCTTTTAATTTTCGCTTGCCTCATTCCCCTCCTATCCCCATTGAAATCTTTGAAAATCGTCATTTAAGTGCTCTAGTATCTTTGCTTTAAAAAATTTCAATTGAAGATATCAAAACGTTTAATAATGGCATCTTAAAGCTTAAAAAGAGTACTTATTGTGACTACATTCTGTCACATAATCAATACCAAACAATATCAAAAACGGTGCCGAAAGTACGAGAATTTTTCTGATTTTTTGACATTTTCAACTGACCCTGGTGTCTCGACTGTTGAACGCAACTAAATCATTTTTCTTTAATATCAAGTACACATATTAAAAGAAGTCAAACCTAAAATTGACTCTTTCAACCTATGCTTTGTATAAAAAATCTCTACTTGAAATTTTTAGATTTTGAAAAATCGCTGTTTTTAGACTATAAAATCGACATGTTTGACTGGATGAAAAAATTTTTCGTGAGCCAGTGGTTTAAAAGCAATATGCCATATTAAACGTTTTGATATCTTCAATAGAAAAATTTTTAAATCAAAAATACTAGAGCACTAAAATGAAGATTTTCAAAGATTGCAATGAGGACAATAGGGGAATGAGGCATGCAAAAATTAAAAGACAGCGGATATCCTTCCTTTGAACCATAAGGAATATTCTCACCAAGTTTGAAAAAATCTAAAACTGGTTGGCATTTTCGATTAAACGACTTTACATATATGGAATGACTCGTATGTTATTTTATAAAAAAAAAGTATTTGATATTTATTTTTGTATTCTTCAACGATGGAACATATGCAAGTTGATTACCATTTTTTTGTGTATTTTTGTATTAATAATAAAATTAGTTGAAATTGACACTCGTAAAGGCGTCCTTCAACTACATGGTTTCAATGACCTGCTACCAGCATTCGAGTAATTTAATAATCTCGTCGAACTCAATAATTCTTTTCAAATTATTTCGAATGAACAGAAAACATTCATTACGTTTTCTCTTCCCTATTTTCGCGTAGAAGTTTTTATTCTGCTATCCTTCAGGGGATATATGTAATTGTTTCAAAGTCATTAAATGAAACGTGGTTAAATTGCGATCAGAATAAAATGTATGTTTTTGAAAATTTCAAAAATACATTGCAGTGTAGTTGCACTCGAAATTGAATAAGCAAAAACTAATTAAATACAAAATTCACATGAATCGAAATCTTTGATCGAATTGTATAAGAGTTGGTTTCATTTCAATATTAGACTTGTAAATATAACGTTTCCAGGGTGTTAGTTTGTTGCATGGTATAAAAATACAAGGTATGTTGTATATGAGATGAAGGGTCGCCATATTTTGTTTTGTGTGACGTCATAGCGAGTGTTCACCAACACATAACTTTAAAAAATAAATTATTTACTGTTTTACTTGAAATTTAACAAAACATAACTTCAAGACATAAATAATCTATTGTTTTACTTTGAGTTTTAGTAGCAAATAGCTTCAAAACATAAACAATTTCTATATACTTTCTTTGCCATAAATGACAAACAATGGAGATCATTCACTCACAATGAAGTCACGACTCAATTGTCTGAACTGTCAAGCATACCTTGTTATTCTTATACCATGAGTTTGTTGTATCTTTTAATAATGGTTTCAATTTCAACAGTTGAATTATTGTCATTTCCACTGTGTTTATTATATATTTTATGTACTGATCACCAAAATCACACAAAAAGCAAATAATGCTGAATCGTAATTTTATTAAAAAGCTCAAGTCGAAGAACGAATTGGCTTCCGTTTAAGAAAGACCAACACTCTTTAACGTAAACTTGAAAACAAATATGCAGTTTATTTCAAACTTTGCAATTTATTTGTTGATAATTTTATCAGCTTTATTAATTCAATTAAATTCTATTGGGCCGAATTCGTTTGCAAAACAAAAAACATGCAAAGCAACATTACACAATCCCAAATGAGCGACTTACTTTAAATTTTTGAGCCTAAATCCCTTTGCATTTGCACAAAAGAAAATAATCTATTGCATTTTGAGTGCTTAGCAGCTTATATTTTTTGCAAAGCGTATTATGCTTTCCCAGAGAAAGACGTGGCCGCAGCTAAAGTACCTTGCAGCAGACCGTGAAGGATGGAGACGTTTTGTTGACGCCCTATGCCCCAGCCGGGGTTACAGGACACGATGATGATGATTATGCGCAAGTTTTACATTCACGCTTTTGCCCACAGCTTATTGAAGAAGCCTTAACGCGGAGCTAATTGAATGGAACCACCATTCAAAATTTCAACTGCAGATCAGTAGATGCACCTAGTATATGTGGTACATATTTTACATTCAGCCTTATTGTGAGTTTCACGTGAACAAATTCCACCCGGAAAAATTGAAATTTCACTTTTCACCAATTGTGAGCTTCTGAGTAATCATTTCGGGCGAAATGTATCATTTGAAACCTTCAATTATCACTTATTTTTTGATCACGAACAAAAAAAAAACAGAGGGTACTGGTGCCCTTTGCACAAGTTTTTTGTTTATTTTAGGCCAAGAGAAGTTCGGGCGAAACTCATAATAGATTTTTAAATTCCGGGGAACAAATATTTTTCGCGGGAAATATTTTCCGGTCGAAACTCACAATAAGGTTCACAGAACATACAATACAAATCAGAGCTTCCATTTCATCTAAAAATGTCCATTAGTCCAATTGAACTCATTGCATTTGTTGGTAAAAGTTGACTTGTTTAGGGCGATTTATTCGTTCTGTTCTGTGTGATAGTGAGTGTTGTTTTCATCAATTCAATCAACGAATGTCGAGAATAATCTCGCGTTCAATATGAATATCAACTCACCTTGAAATATGTGAATAGAAATTAGAAAATTAAGTAAAACTTTTGTTAAAAAATGCCAACTTCAGTTCGTTTCTGTTTTGTGGTAGAACGACATTTGAAACTTATGTCGTTTCTTATTGTTGAAAATATTTGATCTTTTTGCGAAAAGATTTGCATTTATTCTACTTTTTCATGTTTTATTCAAAAAAAGATGAGATCTGAAGAAGAAAGATCCGATCTTTCTAGTTTGGGAGATTTGATCTGCATTCCCTAATAGTCTAAGAGCCGACAGCAAATTTTGGGAGTGGAGGTATAACCAAAATCGGAGTATGAGGGATTATAGGTACATGTATCGTGATATCAAATACCAAAGTCTGGCAGGTTTTGTTTTCAGCCTTTGGGAGGGGTGGGGGGTTATAAAGTGCTAGATCCCCTGATTTATTTTCAGGGTTATAACCTCTTTAATTTATTTTTAAAAAATTGGATATGATTCCCTGTCATTTTTCCTAAGCATAAACACCACAATCTTGACGGTCCGATTAATAGAACTCAAGATATAACTATTTTACGTGAACCTTATCATCCCTTTTTTGGAGATTTTCAACAAAACAAAAAATCAACAAATAAAGTCTCCACAAAAACGTCAATAAGGTTTGCTTGAAAAGGTAAAATAATGGGTCCTATTTATCGGACTACGAAGATAAAGGTCTTGAAACTTAAGGAAAATGACAGAGTATCATATCCAATTTTTTAAAAGTGAATTGAAGTTCTAATGACCTTACCATATATATAGGAAACTACTCGGCTTTTAAACCCCCACCAAAGGCTGAAAACAAAATCTGCCAGACTTTCATATTCCAAATCACGATACATGTACCTATAATCCCTCATACTCCGATTTTGGTTATACCTCCACTCCCAAAATTTGCTGTGGGCTCTTGGTCTATAATACATGCAAACACTTTCCTGTGAAACAGCAAATCGCAGTTGGGCATTTTTTTGTTTTGCATTATAAGGTCTATTTCTTTACTCGCCCGCGGGATGCCAAAGTATCCCAAATCTACCCAAAACGTGTTTCTTTACTATTTTCTGGCGAAAATGCCAGAGCTTTTGACTTATTTTCATTTCCCCTCAAGCAAGAATCTACCCGAACATTTTAGTTACTGCACTTTCTTGCTTGTCAAACAAGAAATCAGCTGATCAAAAATTTGAAATAAAATGGTTTAATTTATTTAAATTAAATGAAAATGATACAATGGAGACAAATATAAAGTAAAATGTTTCTCCTTGTTCTTTTAATAGAGTCCAAAATGATAACTGCATATAAAAAGAATTGAAATTGCATAATTTTGTATGCGGTAAGCCTACAAGCAATGAAGTAAAATAGGTAATTTAAACCGCAACAAACCAGAAACATCCCAAATGCGTTTCTTTACTTTTCATTTCTGGTTAAACATTACAACAACAACATCAAAAATCTCAATCCCAAACTTTTTCCCGAACTTTTTCCCAAACTTTATCCCAAAACTAAAGAAACAGACCTATATTTGTACGACGACGAACGTGATGTTTACTTATATGCGTGTATGTGCGCTATGTGTGTAATTGAATCAACTCAAAAGTACGCCCAGATGTTTCATTCAAGACAGCAATTCTTGATTTTAAAATCAAATCTTTCAGATTTCAATGAAAAACGACATTATTAAAGAGATGTAGATACAACCCTATTCTGCTATACGATTCGATCGAAATTTTCGATTCACACGAATGTTTCCTTCAATTTTTTTTTAAATGTTTTGCCTTATGGGTTCAAACCTTAACCGATAATTTCATTTGTGAACTCTCAAGAGAATCCAATTCATAAAATTTTATTTGTATCGCAATTTTTATATATATGTTGGAACAATTCTTTCCCTCCGACGGATAATAGAACACAAACATTCACGCCAACGTTTGACAGAATAGGGCAACTAATTTGAATGTTTGTTTTTTCAAAGCGTTTTACGTAACGGTAATGGAAAAGAGTGGATTTTTTCGCTCGGACGACCACTTGGATGGAACATTAAATATAATTTGAAAACAACTGCATCAATTGAACTCACAAAATTATCAATAATAATTTGTACTTTTTTTTTATAACAGTATACGTATAATTTTTCAAAATATCGACCGTTATTTTTTTGTATGGTAAAAAAGTCTGATGTGAATATTATGAAATATTAAAAAATGGAGATGAAAAGAAATACAAAAGATGATACAAAAAAAAAAAAATTTTTGAATCAAGCGGATGATGTGTCATTTTCTTAAATAAAGTATTTAGAGATTTAACTTTTTTGTTTTAATATTACAAGCGTGGCCAATATAAAAATTACTATATATTCTCTATCCCTTTCTCCTATACATTTATGTGTGGTTGTGTGTACCTTAGTAACAATATTCTTTCTATATGCGATTTGGACGGTCATTAGCCTCGCCTTCTTCGTCCTTTTGTGGACCACGCTGTGGATAGAAGAAAAGAAAAGAAAAAAAGAAAACACACAATAAACATAAATATACGAAAAACATAAAAGAATAAAACAGACACTTGTTTTTGCATTGTTGTTTAATTAGGAAATTTATTTATATTTGAGTATTTTATTTAATATATTTTGTTTGGTTTTCAACAGTGGTTGATACGATAGAGGATTCAAAAAGGAAGTAAGGGTCGCGTTCAGATCCAAAAATAATCACCATGTAGTGAAAATACAAAAAGGCAAACAAAAGAATATGTACATACATACATACATAGATGAACGTCAAAAAGGTTCTTGTTGTTTGGTGGAGGCTAACACAATAGTCTACAACAATAGGAGCACA
The DNA here is from genome assembly GCA_963921185.1 of Dasysyrphus tricinctus. Taxonomy (NCBI): domain Eukaryota; kingdom Metazoa; phylum Arthropoda; class Insecta; order Diptera; family Syrphidae; genus Dasysyrphus; species Dasysyrphus tricinctus. Next base: position 20,749,271 of record OY992533.1, on the reverse strand, counting down.
AAAAGACATAATTTTGAAAGAAAGCGACATCATCTTCTTAAACTATATACATATCACAACACTGATAAGGCGGGGCACATAACTCGCCACTTCTTTTTTTTTTATGAGTGCGATTGACACATCGTTGAGGGAGAACTTAAACAAAATTTAGTTTTCCAGATTCAAACAATCAAGGACTTGCTGCGTTGCCTGCTAGCTACTCTGCCTCGGGTTCGGGCCGGCTTAAGATTTCCTGACACAGAGCAATATAATCCTGAAAAGTAATTTATTTTTAAATCACGCTGAAATATTCAAATTTCCATTTTTTTTTGTTTTTCTCAATATTACCAACCAACACGAGTATTATTCACGGTGTTTCTAACAACATACAAAACTCCATGGTTTTTTTCTGTGTTTAATTAAGGGGGTTTATCACATACATATTTATAGCTATCATAAATAAACACTGAGTACGAACTCGATAGTGCTAATAATGTTTAATTACATCAGTAAATTATAAATACATTTTTTAACTATGTATGTGTAGCCTTAAAATTAGCAATATCTAGTAAGCACGGGATTGGGCAGGAATGCGACAATTTTCAAATTTCAATTTAGTGATTGAATTCATTGATATTTTGAAAAAATAAAAATGCAGTCATTCTTCTAGTCACCATTCATTTTAGCATTTAAAGGATTTCAAAAATGTTTCTACTATTCAACTAATTTCTAGTTTAATGTATGAAGTTTGTTTTACTTTCATTTGCATTTTAAAGAGGGCGGGCCCATTCACGTTGAAACGGTCCCACGGACTGCGATAGCATATCGACAGGTTCTAGATGGACGTTCCTTAAAAATTTCTATCAACGACACGACCGAAACTCTACGACCGTCTCAACGTGAATGGTCTTCTTTTACTCATTTAAAATCATCTGATACTACATTTTCTCAGCAGTTCTTCTTTCCAATACTCTTCCCTGCAAAAGTTTTGAAAACACACTTAGCTGCATTTTTATATAACGACCAAGCAATAAGAGACCAAAAAATTAAAACATAATGAGTTTGTATGGTTGCGCTTGCAGCAGTCGTTGAGCGACTAGCGACATTTCTGAGCGACTACACTCTGCGTTCAATTTTGCTCTTTTATTTTAGGGTAATGCTTATCTTTGAGCACAAAATACTATCATATCCGGAACTAACGTGGAAGCTTTATTTCAGCCGAGCAAAACGCGGCAAATACAAAAATGAGTACTTTTGGTTGCCAAGCTTTTGCAGGGTACATAAACTGAAAAATAACCAGTGTACTTGCAATACAAACACTCAAGCATTTAAAATATTTCTTAGAAGACTGTAATAATTACAAACATAAACTCTGAAATGGAGCTGTGATAAACGATTATAGCTGATTTGATTACAGTTTCGACAACTTTATATTGTTTTTCCTATTAGTGTTTATGTTGGAGCTGCGTTTCAAACAACAACAATCAATGTAAATCGTTCTCAGCTTTCCTCACATCACTCGAATCGTGAAATAAAATTAAGGCTCCAGTTATAGTTATCATTGAAAATTTTGTTCTTCCATTTGAGGTGTTTAGAAAATAAAAGTATTTTATATTTTGATGCAGAGTTAAAGATAAAGACTTTGAATATTTCAATGATCATTGGAAAGGTAGTTCAATCTTTGAAATAATAAAACTCATTTTATGTGAGAGGCTGGGCCAAAATAAAATTTTGTTTGACTAGAAATAATCATTAAGACAGGAGCTTTATTTTGACATCAAAATAATAATTTCGCATTCTAAACGTCTCAAAATATATGATGGCTATAACTGGTGCCTAAGATATTCAATTCTCGTGCTCTTAAATAAGCCAAGAACAAACTGAGAGTTGTAGTTTAGAAACTTCGTTTACTTTTCACTAAATTACAAGAACTTCTACCTTTCTTGAGGAACATTTGAAATTTCTGAAATCTTTCCAATGCCTTTTTCGCTTACATTTTATGCAAAAAGAAAAAACAAATAATGAAAAGAATGCAACTGGGTGTAAAAGAACTCAGTCTTTTAAAAATTAATTCAACAGACTTCAACTATTGTTGAACGATAGAAACAACATGGAAGTGCGATTGTATTTTAATTTAAATCTGTAGTGCTAAGGCAAAACCCGATATATGCACATAAGTTAAGAATGAACTTCCTGTAAATCGAATTTTTCATTTTGAGAGAAAACAAAATCATTAGAAAATTGTTTCTTTACCTGATCGTCGCGTAAATTAGCTAGGTTAAAATCTGTCCAAAAATGTATTGAATGAAATATTTTCAGTTATAAATAAATAAATAAATTGGGTGTCGCAACAGCTCGTGGAGAACGAGGGCTTACAACTCACAACCATCCATAAACACTCAAATGATCTCAAATTCCGTGATATGGGATCCGCAGAGCTTATCTAGGGAGGGGTGAAAACCAATTTCGGCTAACACGATTATCCTCGAAGTTGCATTCATATTTTTTTTTCGATGCACTGTTTCTCGCAAAGGCCCCAGTTGTGGACTGCAAGACTTTGATTTTTTTAATAGTCTTTAATGAAGCTTTCGACGCCTATACTTCTTTTTTTGCTATCGTTCACACCCAAAATCTGCTGTGGGCTCTCGGTGTATGAAGGTTAAATATTAAAACATTAAGGAGGATAGTTCATGCTAGCAAATAACTGGGTGAGGCTTGCTCTATTTAACTTGTGGTAACTCTCTGAGAATAGGTTCAATTATTCGTTTTGCAAAAATTTGGGGGCTACCTGCATCCAAATAAGGAAATTCATCATACAACCATTTTCAGCTTATTTTATAAACATATTTTTGTAGGGGGAACGTTAAATTCATTGTCCACGATATGTAGGGAATTTATCCAAATTCGATTTTTTTAAACACTCCAGATGTCATAGACTCATCTTGTAGCTTAGTAACGAAGCGTTTTGAGTTTGCACAAATAACAACACTCTACAGTCAAATTTCCACCATTACCACTACTATTAATTTGTATGGCAAAACAAACAAATAGTCCACACATACAACATTAAACTGAAAAAATCAATTTCATATAGAAAATGATTTCCAGTAATTGGTACAAGAGCAATAAATCTGAATGAAAATGGCCCCTGATGACAAGTGTATAGTCAGCGCAACAAATTTGTTCACACAAACAATAACTAAAAGAGTGATTGTAAAACACAAATAGCAAGGCTATACAATTTTGAAGAAAACACGGCTTTTAAGTATATTTTTAGGAAGGCTAGGTATATAAATTTAGTCTTGAAAATCAATACTTTATTGAGTTGAACTCCAAAATAAAAAAAAGGTATGTAGTCTTCGCAGTCTCAATTATAAAACTCAATCACGTTTTACGAAGTAACAAACAGGTAAATAAATTGTTTGATTAATTTAATTGAAATTATAAATCTAGAGGACCTAGAATGCAATTCAATTTCCTTGCGACAATACAAATGAAAACTCATGGAGTCAATAGTGATAGTAGGAATTGTGAATCAAACACGCATACAATCAGTGTTATGCTACTCAAATAATCAATTTTATGGAACAGAAATATATAATCAGTCATTAAAGATTTAATATTTTTTTTCAAAGAAATACACAAAACAACTACGAAAATGTGAAGATATTCTATGAAAATAATTTTTAAAAACTACACAAAATGTTAAATAACAAAAATAATGAAAGTGGTGGCGTGATTTTGATTTTATGTTTTTCTCTAGTTTTTTTGTTGCATGTTTTATAAACCAGAAGTGAATGCTTTATTCGAATAAATTGTTGTTAGTTCTCGTTTTTTTTTTTAAATATACGTTGTTTGTTTGTTTACTATATTCAATTAGAGTTTGGCATTTTGTTTTTATTTTAACATTATTTTTTCTCTTTATTGTTAATATTATTGAAATTTTAGTTTTTTTTAATGTATATAAATGTAAATGCAATAAATTTGTGAGGAAAATAAAAAATATATAATTAATATTAAATGTTTTCATTTCAAATTTACCGCTCGAAGTGGCATTTTAAAATTAGCTGCGGCTTGCAGTTGAATTTGATAAGCTAAGCTGTGTATTTTGAATCCATAAAGTCTAAAAATAAAGATGGAATCAATAAAATTATAGTTTTAAGTAAGAATAATTGTTACCTTGGAACAAATTGGTTGGTGGGTCGCTTTGGGCGATATTCTGGATGAACCATAAAGAGCATATGGGGGAAGCCTGTACCGAAGTATGCCCCATCTGTGTGATGGTGACGTGATGACTTTGGTGTATAAACATCAATGCATTTAGGGCAATATGTTTTCACCATTGCTTCGCCGGGTATATCAGAAAGGCCTTCGAAGTAAAATTGATTAAACAATTTTTAGTGAAACAAAAAATTCCTACCTAGTGGAAGCATTGGTTGACTTTCACAGTAAACACGTGGACAATGACCAAAGTCTCCAGTTTGATATTTCTCTATCATCTGAGCAATTCCACGATTTGTCAAAATGTATCTACAGTGGATTAAGCCATAGAGCATTTCAGCTGCTTGTTCAGTCATATCCGATTGATGGGGGTTGTCTTCCAGTTCGTCTTCTGCAAATGAAAATTAAAACTTAATATAGTAAATGCAGCAAAAGGAAATGTTCTTGAAAATGTTATTATTATTATTTATTAAATGCACATAAATGTACAAGTAAAAAGAGTTTACGGCAATAGCTACCAGGGCTTATAGCTGTACTATAAAAATATATAATAACTGGTTATTAGAGATGAAAATAAAGGTGGAAAATATTTATAAAATACTAAATGTGTAAACACATAGCATAGCATAGGAAAAATGCAATGCAGTAGAGAATTATGCAGTTCTACAGCAAAAAATTGAAATTAAAAAATCGGTTTAGATCGGTTTAGCAAAAAATTGAAATTAAAAAATCGGTTTAGATCGGTCAAATCGAGTGATCTTGCGAATCGCTTAAACTTGATATCAGAAGACTGGATACCTCATTATAACTCGTTCTCCAGGAGTGCAGTTTCTTATTCAAATAAATTCTAACTCGGTATGTGAAACCAATGCCACCGACGGATTTATAAAATTTAAGCCACTTTAGATAGGACCACCCCGCAGTTGATCAATAGTTAGCTTTTGTTACAAAACTTTGTGATCGATCTGTAGTCCTGTGACCAAATCACGTGAAACCATGACAATAGATCGATTGAACGATAGTCGTTTTTTGACTTCCTCTATAGGGATGATATAGTCTCCCAAACCAACGCGAAATATTCGAAACGACAGAGAAACTTTCGCTTTTGTTGTATTTTGCTGGTGGTGTCGCATTGCGTTAGTGTTTTTGCTCTAATTTATCGTTCCGAACGTTTCGCCGTTTGGGATAACCTTTAAGCTATCCAGTTCAGAAAAATAAGATTTCAGCAATCCCCCAAAAATATTTTCGTCAAAATAATTGGAATTGTTTACTCAATTTTTGACGGAACAAATTTGTTGTGATCTCATTTTTAAGGACTGGACAATTAATTCGTTTTCAAGGCAAAACATGTTTGATTTTATAGCTTTACAGAACGGGCCCAAACTATACTTTTAAAGACCCAGTAAAAGTATGATTTCTCTTTTTTTTTCACTCACCTGGTTCAAGATCCAAAATCATATCAAGAGCCTGTCTGTAGTTTGGGACTTGTTCATTTAATCCAGTTAAATTAAACTTGTCCTGTATGTAGTCTTCATCAACCTTAAATACATATAAATACAATATAATTTAATTTATCTTTAAATTTTAATCGAGTTACCTCACAAAAGAATTCATTTCCACGGAGTCCACAGAACCATGTTACCCAGGATACTTCCTCGGAGCTGCTCATTTTTCTGCAAATCAATCTGAACAGTCTTTTATTAAGTTATATATTAATCCACTTCATACAAAAATAGCTTGATAAATTTAATGATTTTCTTTTTCTTTTATAGATATAATTGTTCTCTTCATAAAATAATTTTTATTTGAGAAAAAAATATTTTTTAATTCGCCGCCATTTTTCCCTGAATATTTTGTAAAAATTTCCTAAATCTCATTTTTGTGCAGCGAACTTACTTTTTCTCAGTGAATCTTTTTTTCTTCTCACTCTTTTTACTTTTCTATAAGAAAAGTGAAAAAAATGTTTTCTTCGGAAGGGAAATTTGTTATTTTTTTCAAGAAATACGGACGTACGGTAGCAAAATTACACGGATTATAGTTTTTTAATTATTTACGGAAGCTTATGATGTTATTATTAGTTAAAATTTTCACTTGAAATACGTAATTTTTAATGAAATTAACCGACTCACCTTTTAACACTTTGCTCCACCTCAGCCACGCTTATTGAATTTCTAGTGTGTTTGCAGTTGCCAGTCGAAAAAACAGGGTTTCTTGTTGATAAGGTAGTAAGGTGTCATTTTTGGTAGAATCAAACTGCATTATCTATTAAGGGCTGGTTGGTGGTCATGCTAATGGCCGTGTTCGAGTATCTATTCAAGGCCTGTGCCAAACAGAGTGCGGGCCGGTGCGGTCTATGTAAGAATTGAGAAAATTTGACCGTCGCGTTCTTGCTATGTTATGGTTTCCACCAAAGGTTTATCTCAGTTCAGATTTATTAAATCAATTTGGTGTTTCCACCGCACAAAAAGATATACAAAAGGTTTACTTTGACAACACCTTTAAAAATGCAAATGGTGATTCATTTTTTCTTATGAAGAGGAAGTGAGATAAAATGTTTCATTTGTGAAGAACTGAATTCAGCCAAGAATGAATCGTTTACCGCCATACAAGAATAGGTTATACTATGTTCCCACCAAAACAAAATCTGAGACTTCAGCTGAAAAATTTGGAGTTCTCGACTTGGTGGAGCGGGATTTCATTGAGATTTCGATGAAATCTAGAGTTTTATTAATAAACCCGAGCAATTGCTTTTGCTAGCTAGAATTGTCAAATCTGAAGCAATTGCTTTAGTTTCATAGTTATAAAAAATTTATAGCAATTGCTTTTGCTTTCTCTATCTTCGAAAAACAATGCCCTCGCTCATTTGCTTCAATCGGTAATTATAAAACACAAAAAATATAGCAATTACTAGAAAATTTGAAGTCTGCTATTTAGGTGACTTAGAACATTTGCTACGGATATTAACGTGAAATATTTTTTTTCAGACTTATAAAATCATTCTATTTAATTAATTTAAAAGAAAATACATTCAAATAAATGTTTGGTATTCTAAAACTTTTGTGTCAAGATGAATGAAATAGGTTTGCACATCATTCTTACCGGCAGTAGTTACAACAAATGTTCGTGAAAAAAAATTACAGACCAAGAACTTTTGGCGACGATAACAATCCTTAATTAACAATTATTGATCAATTTTATAACTATCATCCACAAAATAGTGCATGGAAGTGAAATAAACGTGAAATAAAACAATAAATATAGCTTGGTAGAATGTTTTTGACAAGAGTATCTCTTGAATTCTATTAAAAAATAATCAATGAAATTGCCGATCTCTTTATGATTTTCATTACATTATATCTACATGAAGTGTTAAGAGCCACAAACACCATGGCAAATGTAAAGCAATTGCTAAGTTCGAATTTTCGAACTAACTTAAGCAAGGTAGATTTTTATCAATACTTATATAAAGCAATTGCTAAATGCTTTTACTTTGCTACGGAGTTCAGTTCAAGCAATTGCTCTGTTTTATTAATACTACCCATTGTCGATGATTTATATAGAAATGTCAAATATTTGTTGGTAAGATAGTTCAAAGCCAAATGGTAGACTAAGCAAAAGGTAAATAAATGTTGAAATGTCCCGATGACGTTCTTTTCACCAAAGTCCATATGGACATACAAAAAAACGCTGCTAACAGGTGTGTTTTTTTTGCAAGCCCGGGGGAATCGGATGAAAAAACGATATCGGAGCTAAGCACCGCCATTGCAGAAAAAATGGAGTTATCATACAAACTATCGATAACATGTATGAAATTGATGCCGGTAGCACAGTTTTTATCTGGGCTTAAGTTAAGCCCCGAAAAATCTCTGGGCTTAGCTAAGCCCAAAGGGGCTTAGTTGTTGTTGCTTTTAAGGCTCTCCCAAACCAACGTGAATTCGTAGCGAATCATTCGCAAAGACGATTTTTTGTTGTTGTGTAGCATTGTGTATCTTTCATATTTTGTATTATTGTGAACGATTTCGCTACGTCGGCGAATGTTTCGCGTCGCTACGAGTTCGCGTTGGTTTGGGAGAGCCTTTAAAATGTAAATTGTTTAGCCCCGACGTCATTTTTTTCTTCCAAGCCCATTCGGACAAGGAAAAAAACACAGCTAAAATTGCTCTAGTTATCCGGGATAATACAGTGCCAACAGCCAAACAATTCAGAGTCTACCCTTTGCTTTCACATTTGAATTATCATTTTTGATATATGAAAAGTCAAAATTTTTAGGAATCAACGATCAACCGTGAGCCAGAGATGAGCTAAGTCGTGATTTTTCAATCACAGGTAAACCTGTGACTGTGATTTACAATTCACGATGAGTTTAACCTGTGATTGTGATTCTTGAATTAAAAAATAGATATATTATAAAATCGGAATAATTTTATAGTGACTCATTTTACTAAACACTTTATTATTGAAAAAAAAACTTAAAAACAAGCATCTTTTTGAATAAAAAAGTTTTAACTAAATTTTTTTTGTAGAGATCTATCATATTTTCGCATTAAAGATAAATGTCTACACATTTATATGAAAATAAAAATTTCAATTTCTAGGCAGCTACTTATAAAATGTTGCACTTAAATAAGTAGTTGTGGCGTTGGGTGGATTTCTAAAAATTTCATATGTAGGTAACGTAGGCTTTAAGCAGCTTATTGACAAAAATTTAAACCCTCTGAAAAAACTGAGAAGGGATTAAACTCAAATCCAAGAAAAGAAGGCGTGGCAGTGGGTGGATTTCTTAAAATTTTGTATGTTGCTTTTTAAGTTCAGACAACTTATTTACAAAATGTCACTTTTCTAAACCAACGTATGAAGGAGAAAGCTCAAATATAAGAAAAAGAGGTGTGGCAGTGGGTGGATTTCCAAAAATATTATGATATTTTTTGTAAATAGACAACTTATTTACAAAATATAAGCTCCCAAGGGCAATGTATTATGGGTTAAACTCAAATATAAGAAAAGAAGGCGTGGCAGAGGGTGGACTTCCAAAAATGTAATATGTTGTTCTTTAGGCCCTAGAGAACTTATTTAAAAAATTTCGGCTCCATTGGACAACGTTTTAAGGGTAAAACTCAAACAAAGGAAAAGAAGGCGTGGCAGTGGGCGGCTTTCCAAAAATGTAGGTGTTGTTCTTTAAGCTCTAGATAACTTATTTACGAAATTTCAGCTCTCTAGGGCAACGTATTTAGGGGAAAACTAAAATAAAAGAAATGGAGGCGTGGCTGTGGGCGTATTTCCAAAAATGCATATGATGTTCTTTAGGTTTTAAACAACTTATTTGCAAAATTTCAGCTCTTTAGAGCGTAAACTTAAGTATACGAAAAGGAGGCATGGCAGTAGGTGGATGTCAAAAAATTCGCACTTGCCTTGCTGGTCACATTCAGAATCTCCAGTTTTAAAATCTACCAAATTGGAAAGCAAAATCTATCAGAAAACCAACCCATAAAATGCAAAGAAAATCACGACATCGTTCTCATTATCTATACTTTCGTCTTGGTCTGTGAGATTTTAATTTTTTTTGTGATTCTATTCTGGTCGTGATTTTGTTCACAGGGGAAAATGAATCACGACCACAGTTCTTTTCGTGATTTGTGAATTGTTCCTGTTCGTTGTGATTTTAGCACTGTGATTGTGAATTTGTGATTTTTCATAGAATGTGAAATGAGCGCAGGCACATATCAAATCACATTTAAGGCGCTCACAGTTTGTTCGTGAATTGTTCACAGGTCGTGATTGTGATTTTCTAATCACAGGTTCGAAATCACAGGTCGTGATTTTTTGCTCTTCTCTACCGTGAGCCGAGCTGTGGTCCGTTCCTTTTCTCTAAAATGTTAACAATTTGTTAACAATTGTTAACACTGATCGTTCCTTCTAAAATTGTAACATCGTGTAACATTATGACGTCATAAAATCGTTCCTAAACTCAATGTTGAAGTGTCAGAATGTTACACTTTGTAACAATTTCCAACTCATCTCCTCGACATGAATTGAAAGTGTTGATCTGTCAAAAGCAGCTGAAACTACAATGTTTTCATTTTGTGATTATCTTTTGTTTACTTTTCGTTGTTTGGATTTGGAATTGTTTGCATTTTTGCAAATATGTGTTTTCAATTCAATTGAATTTAGTGTTGTTTTTGAGTTTTGAATTGTTTTATGATAAATTTACTTTTTTTTCGACAGTGCATTTTATCAATTCCGTATTTTTTGTTAAAGAAATTTGTGCTCATAGTTAGTTTAAGTTAATAGAAATTTAATTTAGAAATAATATGTATTTATTTTCAATTAATTTTACGCTGTGGCTCCATTGGCAATTTTTTTAGGCAATTGCAGTTGGAATAGGAATGGCAATTTATTGCTTGGGTGGGCATTTTCATTGCCAGGCAATTTCAATTATAAAATGTGTGTATAGAAATATTTGACTGCAAATGCTGTTCAAATCCCCTGTTTTTAATAAAATTTAATTTTAATTCACTATATTTTGTCATGTGCGTTCTCATTTTCTACGATTTAATTGAAAAAATCAATAAAGAAGCCATTCACAATTACGGGGAATCCCATTTTTCCTCAATTTATTGCCTTGAAGATGGAAATCAATAATTGCCTCTCATCTTCTAGGCAATATTGCCATTGCCATTGACAAAGCGTCTCCATTTGCATTATTAAAGGCAATAGCAATGAGTGAGGCAATTTATTGCCTCAAAAATTGCTAATGGAGCCGCTGGGTTATGCAATAAATTGTTTTTTCTTGATTATTCATTCTAAATGCATTTCGATTTTTTTTTTCAACCTTGCCGTTTGACAGATCAACAATATTTTCAACATTGATCGTTCCTAAATGAAATGTTACAAAGTGTAACATTCTTAACAATGACATTCCAACATTTTTTTTTGACACATCAACAATTGTTAACATTTTTAGAGAAAAGGAACGGACCACTGAGCACGTTGTGGATTGTTTTCTTTTCTAAACTCAGAAGTTAAAGTATCGTTTTCTTTATATAAAATAAATTAATTAAAGATGGATAATGGTGATCTTGACTTAAAACCACCCAAATTTAAACCGAAAAACAAAGCTACAGCACGCTACTTTGACAAACCCGTTGATGAATCCCAGGTGAAAAAAATAAAATTGAAACGCGAAAAAGATCAGAAATTCAAAGGTGAAGTAATTCATGTGGAAACTAGAGCTAAACCATTACGAAAACTCATAAAAGATGCCAAAGCACCACTTCCTCCACGAAAATCTAAAGTTCCAAAGGAACTCTTGGCAAAACATACCCGCGGTGCAAAGATAGAAGCAAGTGGTGTCAAAACAAATTTCTTTAAAGATAAGCTTAAGAGAAAAGAAATATATCATGAGTATGCGACGGAACAAGCAGCCAGAACTGAAATTCTTCTAAAAGAAGATGCGGGGTAAGTGTTCACGAAATTATGCTGTTGCTTTTTACAATATTCATACTACAAGGTCTTGTCATACAATAGTAATCTGTACACAATGAAGACTATGGTTTTCAATCTAGGATTGCAATTACTTTCAAAACTTGAATATTAACGAACGCCCACAATATTCATTCCAGTGGTGATTTAATATTACTTTTATAAAGTCGATGTTAGAGCAGCTAAATACCTTTTGATTGACACAGCAGGTTACAGTCCAAGAACGCAAAGTTGTTCTTCAAGCCTGTTTTTTGATATAAGATAAAATATTTACCCATAGTATTTACACAAAAATTTACTGTCAGTTAGTGGTTTTTTTAGTTTGTAAAATTTGTAAAAAAAAAAATGATAATGTATTGCGCTTCACAACTCTAATGCGAATGTTGACTCTTTCCGAAGGTGAACTGTGAACAGCTGAACCTTGCCTTTATTTGCCTCAGTGTGACTGTGCCCTGAAACCCGTAAAAGAGTGGCCTCGAGATTAAAATTTAGGCTTACGAGCTTATTTTAGAATTGATAGACCAATTTAGACGATGAAGTTAGCCGGATCAATGGTTTTAATAACTGCCGTACTGATTGAGGGTAGTTGTATGTCGGCTCTGGTTTTGGTCCTATTTTAGTTATTATTTTTCTCTCTTCCCTAACTACCAGTATTTCAGCTTGAAATACACTAGTAAATTTGGGTAGCTGAAAGGACCTACAAATATTTAGAGACTCAGACAAAATTCCTGAACCAATACCAAACTTCAACTTTGGGCCACCAGAACAAATAGTTATTTTGAAGTCTCGCCCCGGCGTGGTGCACAGTGGTCCGTTCGTTGAATTTTGGCTACAAAAATCATTTCCCACGCCAACTCTCGATACAAATTACTGAAATTTGGTACACTTAATGATGTGGGGATGCTGAATTCAATAGAACTGCCTATTTTTTCTACTTCAATTAGGGGCTTCACAAATAGTCCAAAATTTCAAAGTTTAAAAAAAAGTATTGCTGAAGTCAGGAACTGAGTCAAATTTGTGTTTGAAATTTGCTAAAATATATGCTTGAACGTATACTTTCATATAAAAATTATTCCAATTCAGATTTGTACAAAATAAAAAAAAGGTAGTCGAAAATGTTGAGCAATGTTCTCAAGGGACTAGAACTATTTTAATGTTAGTTTCTAAATACATAGGTTTGCATTAGAAACTATTTTTAGACCTTATCAGATCTAATCTGATAGAAATTTGACAATTTGAAAGTTTGACCGTCGAAAGTTCCCAATGAAATTTTAGGTCAACTACTCAAAAACTCGAAATAATCAAAAATAATCTAAAGGTTTAGTTTCAATAGTGTTGACATTTTTTTTGGTTGCATTATTTAAATCTGACGTCAGGCAAAGAATTCTGATAGTTTACACTTGGAAAAACCGTTATACACCCATTATTAATGAAGCAATTAAAATATCCTGACATTTGAAAAATAATGGTAATTTAACCGTCTTTTTCAACTGTAAACTATCAGAGTTAAGGGTTTGTTTATATTGGAGCGAAAAATAGAAGTTTTCTGTTTGAATTCGAAACTAGGAATTTATTTTAATAAAAGCAAAAAGCTATAAACAATATGTTAGCTAAGGTTAATTTAATTTCAACACTCTTTCTAAAATTAATATCTGCCAAGACCCATAACTTTTAAGCATTTGTTGATTTTTTCTTTGTTGAGTGGTTTTATGAGAGCATGAGTTGTCATTTCTTGAGTTGAAACGTGTAGAACTTTTTAAATTTGATATTCAATATATGTACATATGTACACGAAGAAAATAGTGTCGACCATCTACATAATGTGCTTGGTTCTGGCATGGAATGTATTTGCAGATGCCAAACTAAGCACTTTCGCTATCACAATATATGATTCTTGGTTTAAAACTCTTTTGCTTCTAGTTCTTATATTTCAGCTGTTTGAACCACATCGCCTCCTGATCTACATTACTAAGCGACATGTCTTCGGCTTCGGTTGTCGAAAGAGCAACGGTTGGTTGTCATCTTGTTGCCCAAGTAATTGCGCCGCCTTGATCTGAACATCGGTCATTTGGATCTGAACCCCAATATGCAACGCAATAAGCGTGAATAGATGATTTAAAATTCTTGATGTATGAAAGTTTAAAATTCATTGTTGCTTTCAAGTAACGAAATATGCGTTTATAGCTTCCCAATGTGATTTCGTTGAATTATTGCAAAAACAACTAATGTTGTATATATAGTAATATAGCAAACTTCCGGATTGACAGATACAGTTTCCCGGTACGGTACGCCTGTTAATTATTGAGTGTCTGAGTCACATATAACTAGTTCCTGTCCAGGATCAATTGGTGTGGAAACAACATTACAATCCAATATTTTAAACTTATTAAACATTTCTTGGATATGTTGCTGCTGATCTTTTTCGTGTGTAATAGACAATCCCAAGTAGTATTTTGCTTTACCGATGTCCTTCATATGGAACTTCTGTAATAAAGCTGTTCTTAACGAAATTTCCCATTTTGTATCGTTATTAAAGATGATCAGATCGTCAACATAGATTTCCACAAATAATCTACTTCCACTTCTGATCTCTTGAGCTCAATGTTCTGTAGTCCCTTGTCAAGTTTTTGTTTAAGAAAATACGAATAGCTTGTTGTAGTCCGTACAATGACTTGTTAAATTTTACTTCCTTTTGTAAACCCTTCCGGTTGCATCATGTAGATTTCATCTTGTAGATTTCCCTGCAAGAAAGCGGCTACTACATCCATTTGACTAATTTGTAGATCATATTTTGCTGCCAAACTAACGAGATACCATATAGTTCCATACCGCTCAACTGGAGAAACGGTATCTTAATAGTCTATTCCCAATTTCTGAGAACAACCTTTTACGGGTTGCGCTTTGTAACTGTCAACAGTACCTTTTGCATTTCTTTTTGACTTAAAAACCAGTTTACAATTCAACGCCTTCTTTCCTTTCAGGAGATCACACAAATGACAATTTTTGTTACTAATCAAAGATTCATGTTCTTTCATTGCATGTTTCCATGCCTCTGCATCAGACCTATGAAGTTCACGTACACTATTTCGATCATCTAATGATTGTGTACCAGCTGTCATATATGTAACAAAGTTTGAGGTGTTTTAAGATCCGGTTTAGCACCTGCCCACAGTTCAATAGGAGCCTTAATAGGAAGGCTTCGGTCCGGAGATCTATTTATCAAATAGACGGATGTTGAGACTGCTTCTGCCCACTATTCGTTTGGTAAAGATGCCTCGAATAAAGAGCATCTTACACGTTCCACTATTGTTCGATTCATCCGTTCAGTGATTCCGTTCTGCTCAGGTGTGTAAGGGCTTGTTGTTTGGTGTCTTATAGCCTTTTCAGATTTGTACAAAATAAAAAAAAAAAAAATAGTCGAAAATGTTGAGCAATGTTCAGCGTTCAGTAATGCCGTTCTGCCCAGGTGTGTGGTAGTCTCTCATTTCTTTATTGCAAAATTAAAGTGCCATGTCTGTTCGTAGTATCTTGATTCTTCTTAAAATTTGATTTTCCTCAAACGTCATGAAGTTCTTAAATTTTTCTAGAACTTCATTCTTTTACTTAAAACGGTAGATGAAAACGAATCTCGATAGGTCATTGGCAAATGTAAGGAAATATATTGCACCTCCAAGAGAATTTTTTGAAATTGGTCAACACAAATCTGAATGTATGATCTCTAAAACTGTTGTCGATCTAGATGTAGAACTTTTAAATGGAAGTCTTATCTGTATGCCTTTGATACAGATACTACACTTTTGCTCCATCATTCCAGTAAGTTCTTAAGATTTTCTTCGTTCAAGTGTCCCGTTTGACGATGCCATAAGTCGAAACTGTTTTCAGTAGATGATTTTAACCACTTGAAGATTCACCCGGTAAATATTGCCTTCTCGATTTGCTTTAACTATTTGCTTTGGTTAGTTCCTATTCTACAACTTGTAGCCCAGTTGCTAACCTACTTCATAGTCTTAAATGAACTTTCCTGACATCTATAGTACCCGATCATGTTTTCTATTGGAATTCACATTTTCAAATCCGTATAAATTTTTTTTTAATATTCACTCGAACTTGATTTTATGTGGTATTTCTTTGTTGGTTTGCGCCCGGTCCCTAGTTTATGGTTTTTGTATCTTTGAAGTCAAAAGTTGTATACAAAAGTTTGCCCTAGTACCCATGGTGTACAAAGGACATTTCAGTGGTACTAAGATATAAGTCAGTAACAGTACACACTTTGGTTACATAGTCATTTCTTGGCTGTTTTCTTCCCGACCGTTTGTCCATAACATTATTTTAATTAAAACAATTTCTTATGATGCAGACATTTTTAATAATAATTTGTTTCAACAGATTTATTGTACCCGATGAAGGTGAAAGTACCATAGGTTATAGACAGTCAGAAATAGCTGCAAAAGTTGATATAACAACTGCCTCGAAACTCTTTAAGTTAAACTTAGATTTTGGACCATACTCGATGCGATATACAAAGAATGGGCGGCATTTGCTTTTGGGAGGCCGAATGGGACATGTCGCAGCATTTGATTGGGTTACAAAGCGCCTGCATTGTGAAATTAACGTTATGGAAGAAATAACTGAAGTGGCCTGGCTTCACATTGAAACAATGTTTGCCTGTGCCCAAAAGAACTGGGTCCACATCTATGACAACCAAGGAACAGAACTGCATTGCGTGAAAAAATTGTATCGTGTGAATAAAATGGAATTTCTCCCATATCATTTTCTTCTTACATGTGCCAGCACTCAAGGGTACCTGTCTTGGTTGGATGTGTCCATAGGTGAGCTCGTTGGTCACTTTAATTCAAGACTTGGTGATATTCGCATAATGCGTAGCAATCCTTCGAATGGCGTTCTTTGCGTTGGAGGAGGAAAGGGCGTAGTGACGATGTGGTCGCCAAAAGTGAGGGAACCTTTGGCCTCAATGGTATGTCATCCGACACCAATGTCGGCTTTAGCCGTGGACCCGAAAGGTAAGCATTTAGTGACCGCGGGCTTGGACAGAACCATCAAAGTTTGGGATGTAAGAGAACTGAGTGGGCCCTTGGCGATATACAAATTGAAAATGTCCGCAAATGAATTGGACGTCTCACAGCGAGGAGTTTTAGGATTTGCTACTGGAAATCTTTGTAATACGTACAAGAACTTGTTTGTTGAGAAAGATAGTGAACCATACCTAAGACAACGTTGTGATGATTTTATTCATGGACTCCGCTTCTGTCCGTACGAGGATATTCTTGGTTTGTCCACTGCAAAGGGCTTCCAAACAATGATTGTACCTGGTGCTGGAGAGCCTAACTACGATGCCCGTGAAGACAACCCCTTCCAGACAAAGAAGCAGCGAAAGGAGTATGAAGTTCATGCTCTGCTAGAGAAAATTCCTCCTGAATTAATCTCCCTCAATCCCAATGAAATTTCTGGTGTTGATGTACCAACACTGCAAGAAAAGGTCGACGCAAAGAAAGAATTATTCTTCCTGAAACCACCACAAATTGAATTTAACTCCAGACACAAAATGAAAGGTCGTGGTGGTACTGTGAAAGCAGCCAGAAATAAACAGATAGTCAAAGATACGGCACGAAAGGTAAGAACAAAAATTTATTTTCAAATAGTATAGCTTAATTTATTTTTCTTCATCAGGAATTTATTGCGGATATTCGGAAGAAGAAAAAGGAAATTATTGCAGAGACCATCGTTCAAGAATCGGATAATTTTATTCCACTTGAGCAAAGCCAACCAACAGCTCTAGATAGATTTAAACCAAAAAAGAAGAAATAAAACTTTGATATTGGTAGTATAAGCTTTGTCTAAATTGTGTACATATCCTTGGGCCCTACTATGTAACTTTATTCTACTTTCGAATCCATTCGAAAGTTGTTTGCAATGCTTATTATAAGTGGTAATATGTATGAAAGTAGGACACAATTTTAGT
Source organism: Dasysyrphus tricinctus (assembly GCA_963921185.1). Classification (NCBI taxonomy): domain Eukaryota; kingdom Metazoa; phylum Arthropoda; class Insecta; order Diptera; family Syrphidae; genus Dasysyrphus; species Dasysyrphus tricinctus. Next base: position 20,731,612 of record OY992533.1, on the reverse strand, counting down.
GCTTCCGACATTGGGCCATAGAATCTTCAAATAGCGCTCTTCCATTTCCGTTTATAAGCGCTTGTTTAAGAATAAGCGAGCTGAGATTTTGCGAATTCGAACGTTTTTATTGTAGAATCGAGTTACATAGTTAGGCCCCTTATGTGTATATAGAAAATATTATATACCTACATATTTTTATATGCAACAAAGGATGTTACTTTTTACAATGTTATTTATTTTTTTTGTTAAGACTGAGCGCTTTATTTCTAAAAAAAATAAGGCCGATTTTATTTATTCAACCATTTTCTTGTCATACCGAACATACCGAACCGATATCTAGATTTCGAGCAACAAGATTTCAAAATCTAAAAATCTACTTGAATTGCTCACACCACACACAATCGAGATTATGTTTGACATTTAAAAAGAAATTAAGTGCTCTAAAAAAGATCCATTGCAATCAGGCAAAGTCCCAAGGCTCAATTGAACTATTTTAATTTTTCTCTCTTTTTTTCTTTAAATAAAACATGAAAAGGACCACAGCCTGAATACAATGTACTCATAAATATAAAATCACTTTTTTCTATCTTCTCCCTTCTATGGGTAAACTGTTATACGGGAGAGAAAAGATGGGTAATTAACTGTGAATAGGCCAATTAGATATTGTGGTACCTAATTAGTTTACTAGATTTAGAAATCTTAAAATATATGGGAAATCTAGTTAATTTTGATGAGATTTTGGACTTTTAGAAACAGCTCCAAATTAGAGCCTACAATTCTGTACGTGTATTTGTAAAACACGGATACACGGAATCCGTGTTTTTATTATTCGCAAAAAAAAATCCGTGTATCCGGATATCCGGATTCTTAATACACGGATTCTTAATACACGGATTCTTAATACACGGATTCTTAAGGCCCATTTGCTGAAACGAAACCTAAATCTTATTAATAGCTAAGTTCCACCTAACTTTTAAGTGATACACAAATTTATTTATGTTGCACATAAAAATTTATGTTAAACTTAGCAAAGAAGCAGATTTAAAACACATCTAAGTTCACTTCGCTCTGCGCTAAATGTCAAAATTTGAAATTCGTGGAATTTTTTTTAAATTGATGCGGTTACGGTACAGTTTTGTTATTTGTGGGTTCCTATTGTGTTATTTTTTTGTTAAACTGTGTTATTTTTGTTTAATTACATAAAATGGAAAAAAATAAGAAAAGAAATCCGAACTTTTTCTTAAATGAAAAGTCTTTGCTTCTTCAATGCATTTATGAAGAAAGAAATGTTATAGAAAATAAAAAAACCGATGCTGCTACATGGAAGGATAAGGAAAGTGCTTGGCGCCGTATCGAGAAAAATTTCAATAGCCAATCTGGATCTTCATGTTATAGGAGTAGCGATTCTCTTAAAAGGCTGTATGCGAATTACAAAGCCGAAACGCGGAAGGACGCTGCTCAAGAAAGATTTTCGAGTGTGCAAACTGGTGGCGGAAAGCCTTTCAAACCAACAGATCCAAATTTCGAGCTGGCCATATCTATTATTAACCCAAAAACGGTTCATGGCATGGAGAACGAGTTTGACGGCGATATTCAAGTTAAAGAACGAGGAGACGAAAATGTAACTTCAATTCATTTAACTTGACTGCTTGCTTAAAGACTACCTTCTTTTTTTAGATTGAGGAAAACTCGAACGACATCGACTGGAGCAGCTATAAACCCTCTATGCTGAAGAAAAGTGTTCATCCCAAACTTAAAACACCAGCACATTCAATTAATGACACCAACGTACGAGATGTTAATGAGGAAAGTATCTCGCCTGGCATAGTAAAAGAAAATCCACCACCAGTTGTTTTGTCAAAAGGCTTCAAAAAACAATTTGAAAACACTGAACCAGAGGTGAATACGCCATGGATTTCCAGAAGAAGACCCGTTGCTTCAAGTCTACCAAGCCACAAAATTACTGAGCAGTATTCGGAACTATCTAGAATAAAAATAGAACTTGCCAAATTGCAGTATGATACACTGAAAGAAGAAGCAATCGAGAAAAAGTATCAGAGGAATATCGAGCATGAGCTGAAGACGAAGTCTATGGAACTCGACATTCAAATTAAAAATGAAATTTTGAAAAAAATCAAAAATGAAAATTGCACTGCCAAAGAAGCACAAAATGTTTTAAATGACATTGAAGTTTATTTTGATGATATCAACAGAGAATAATTTTCAATTATTCTTCGAATCTACATGAAGTACCTTCGTACATATTTTAACTATGTATATGTATACATATTCCTATTTTTGAATGTTATAGTTGGCAGTTTTTATTATTTTTTTAGTTTTTAATGTTCATTCTGAAATAAAAAGACTCATTTTTAAAATTAATGTCTTTTATTAACCAATCATTTAAATGATTACAAGCGTGCGAAATAATTATCTATCAAATTCATACGTCTTTGCATGTTAAAATTTGAGGAATTTGTTCTTGAATTGTTTTGTTGGGAAGAATGATCAATATCTATCTGTCCAGCGGTGATAACACGATCGAGGTCTTCATCACTGAAGTCTAAACTTTCAGGTGGATCATCGAATATATTGTTATGCCTCAATATGTTATGCAAAACACAGGTTGCAATAATAATGGTTAAAACTGTTTTCAACTTTAAACGGGCACCGTAAGCCAAAATGGGAAATCTTCGTTTTAAAATACCAAAAGCTTTTTCGATAACACCTCTGGAACGAATTTGAGCCTCATTATACAAACATTTTTTATTCTGCAACTATTAAAAATCGTTGCATCATGACTAGATCCAGGCCACCTTGCCACCACATTGGTGAATATCATTTTAGCATTACAAATTGCCTGGACATTTACAGAAAAATAACTTTTTCTGTTTCGGAAAACTTCTGCATCTTCCCCACCTTAACATAATGTACATAGTATTCGAAAGGGATTTTCAAATATATAAATACAAAAAACATTATTTACCAGGAGATTGAATTTTTACATGAGTGCCGTCAATGGCGCCAATAACATTTGGAAACGATGCTATATCGAAAAAATCCCTTTTAGTTTTTAAAATATCGGTTGTATTTTCAGGAAATTTGATATAGTCATTCCCAAGACTAGCTATTGCTCTGGAAACTTTCAAAACTATCCTTGAAACGGTCGAGACATGCATCCCTCCAAAATCAGCTATGCTTAGAAGGTGGTTCCCAGTTGCAAAAAACCGCAAGGCCACTAAAAGTTGATTGATAGGAGCTATGGAGTTGTTTCTGAGAACGCCAATGTAATTTAAATTCTATAGTTTAATAATTCATAATCGAATTAACACTGTACCTGTTTGAAGGACATTCTAATAAGCTTTCTATTTTCTCTAAAACAACAATAGTTATTTCTTTTGTCAAGCGAAACCTTTTATAAAACGAGAGCTCATCAAACGATGAAAAATATTCATTTCTCTCGTATATTTGACGAGGAACTCCAAGTTCTACAATTTCAAGTATTTCAACGTCATCATCAAACACATCCAGAATTTCAAAATCCATTTTTATTTAGTTTTTATATTGATTATCTTGAAATCACTTTTTATTAGTTAAAAACAATGAACACCCAAAATTGCTATAACGCGTGCTTCAATCACTTATGGCTTACTTAAATATCTTAAGTGACACTTCATCCTACACATAAATTATGTTCGACTTAACGACTTTTAAGTTTAGGTTTGAGTTTGGTGCAAAGCAATATGTGTCACTTAAGCGTTTATGTTGAACATAAACTGTTAAGTATCGTATCAGCAAATGGGCCTTAATACACGGATTCTTAATACACGGATTCCAAATACACGGATTCTTAATACACGGATTCTTAATACACGGATTCTTAATACACGGACTTTTAATACACGGATTCTTTATACACGCATCCTTAATACACGGATTCGGATTCGTTTTTGGTTTTGTATACGGGATATCTAGCCAGTTGATTTTATTTACTTATATGTAAGTTAAAATTCATATCGTTATGGCAATTTTTTAATGGATCTTAATTTATATTAGCAATATTTTATATTAGGTGGCTAAGTGGTGCCTAGTAAGTAGTAAGGAGACACTTCTGAACATATTCCATCAAAAAATCAGTTCCGTAATAAATTGCAAAAAAAAGTACCCAAATTAGGTTGTTTTGTTATCATAAGTACAAGCAAACGAAATAGCAAAGTGGCATCCCACTGATTTTTCTAAAGCATTTGACCAGCTTAGTCACAACATTATTATATTCAAACTCAAAGCTTTTGGTTTTCCGATTTGTTTTATAGCATGGATAAAATCATACCTTGAGAATAGATCTTACCAAGTTAAATTTAGAGACTTCCTTTCAAACTCATTCAATGCTCACTCGGGCGTACCTCAGGGAAGCCATTTGGGCCCGTTACTTTTCATTCTCGCTATAAATGATGTTACTTCGTGTATACATTTTAGTGACATTCTTATTTATGCTGATGATATGAAGATTTTTAAAACAATACAATCTAGTCATGACCACATTCTCCTGCAGGCTGATATTGACAATTTTAATGTTTGGTGTGGGAAAAACGGTCTTTCTCTTAACCCAGTCAAATGTCAAACTATAACTTTCTCTAAAAAACGAGTAGTGAGTGCTTTTGATTATTCAATTTCACAGCACACACTCTGCCGTGTTTTTAGTTTCAAAGATCTGGGTGTTCACTTTAGTTCTGATCTAGGTTTCATAGAACATATTAATTATATTGTAAATAAGGCAAGTTCCATGCTTGGATTTATAAAACGCTGGGCAAAAGAATTTAACGATCCGTATGTTACTCTTTCCTTATACAATTGTTATGTACGACCCCATCTTGAGTACGCCTCCCAAGTTTAGACACCCTTCTACGAAATTCATAAAAGCCGTATTGAAGCAATACAACATAGATTCATTCGTTTTGCCTTGAAAAGTCTTCCCTGGGCTGATCCGTATAACCTGCCACCATATGAACACAGAATTCAGCTTCTCCAACTTCAAACTTTATATCAAAGGCGTGTTAATAATGATTTGGTATTTTTTCATCAACTTATCAATAGTAAAATTGATGCGCCTGACTTGTTAGCCCATGTAGGCATTAATTTCCGCAGAGGATCGCACCACCTGCGAGGATTTGAACTTTTTCATGTTCCTTTTCACAGAACAAACTATGGTACACACGAACCTCTCAATCGCATGTGCAAACTTTTCAACTTGAACGCCTCGTCTGTTGATTTTAACATGAGTAAAATGGGATTAAAAACATTGTTTCGAACCAGTGCTCCACTCTCGTTTTAATGTTTTAACTTTGATTATTTAATTTTATATGTTTATATTTTTTCTAATTTTGTATATTGTCTTAGTTTTGTTAATTATCTGTATTTTTGTGTATGTGCTTGTGTTAGTTTACTTAAATTTTACTAACCACTAACACATGCACTCATGATGAGACTCTGATTGTAGAATGCAGCTTGCTCTAAGCTCACTACAACAAAGAATCTGAAGTGAAAAAAAAAGAAAAACAAAATCCCTATATGATGGACGCAGTGGCGGATCCAGGGGGGAGGTCATGGGGGTCATGACCCCCCCCCCCAGAGCTCCAGATTAAAGAAGAAATATGAACAATCTTTACTTGTTATTCAACACATAAGAAGACAGAGATAAACTTTTTGGGTAATGCTACATTTCCACCTAACGCTAATCTGAGATTAAATAAGATTTACTGCAAATCTCCTTTAAATCTTGAAGATTTACCATACAAATTTTGTTCGTTAATCTTGAAGATTAGAAATTAATCTTGTTAAATCTTCCTAGGACAAATACTTTTACAAATCGAACTCACCTATTCCTGTATGGCGCTGAAGGTTTCATTTATGGCTGAATTCAGTTCTTCACAGAGGAAACATTCTATCTCACTTCCTCTTTATGAGAAAAAATGAAACTCCATTTTCATTTTAAAAGGGGATGTCAAAGTAAATCTTTTTTAAATCTTTTTGAGCGGTGGAACCACCAAATAGATTAATTAAATCTGAACTGAGATAATCCTTTGGTGGAAACATAGCATAATTCCATATATTTTAGTAAACTATACCAAATCCATGACCTATTAATGGTTAGCTTCTATTTTCTTTAGCAAATTCTAACTTCGTAATGATATGGTCAATAAATAAATATTGACAAAAATTATTGGCAGCCCTGGATACGCACCCTCTTAGATAATATATCGTCGGTTCAAAGGTAAAACTCACTAAGTGCAGAGAAAAATGTTTAAGAAAATTAGAATGAAATGCATTTTTTTAATCCAAAAAGTCCCGTTTTGCACGTTTATTATAGGGATATAGAAAGGTATGCCCGGGAACCTTATTTAAAAATTTTCGGAACGTGACTTTTCAGCTTATAATAAGTATGTTTCAATTAAATTTCCTTCAAAAGTGTAATATGTTAGTTAGAGAGTTTTACCTTTGAACCGACGATATATACGGAGTCCGCCAGTCATGGTTTTCATATGCGGTGGTTATAGTCTAAGAGCCAGTGGTCGGCAGGCTAACTGTATTTCAGTACGATAAGTAGAGCCATTAGACTTTCTGAACATGGAATGGGCATTCCACCGGAGTAACAAAAGTTAAAAAATCGACCTGGAAACGTGATAGCAGTATGTCCACCCCTTGATATGTAAGACTTTATAGTTGTTTCTATTCCAAAATAGTAAAGGCAGGCATAGGGTTTAGAATATCTTGGAGTTATACCTTTGGGTCTTTAATATTTCAATAAAAAGTAGTAAATATAACCAAAAGAATAATTTTTAGACACCTGTTGCAGTATCAGGATTTTAAACGGAATTTTGAAATACAAAAAATAAGGAAAAATCTCCATTCACGTTTAACTGTTTTTTTTTTTCAAATAAAATAAAATGTGTTTCCTGTTAATGTTTATATTTGAAAAAAATATTGGCAGAAAAATGCTGAAATTCCTAGTTTTTTAACAGAATTTTGAAAAATAGGCTTTAAAAATCTCCATATAAGTTTTACTATATTTCAAAGTTTAAAAAAGCACAAAGAAGGAATACATCTATCTCTTTAATATATTAATACTTAATTTTTATTTATTAAAAAAGTTATGTAATGATACTTGGTGCAGTATCCAGATTTGTAACGGAATTTAAAAAAATATGTCCATACAAAACCACTGTATTTCAAAGCAAAGACAGTTTGTTTTGTACTAAAGCAATATGTCTGCCTCTCTGATATATAAATTTGTATACTCTTTTTCATTAGAAAACAATTATAGCAGAAACCTGGTGCAGTACCTGGATCTATAACGGAATTAAAAAAAAAAATGTTTGAAAACTTCATACAAGCTCCGATGTATTTTAAAAACAAACAAAAAAATTAAAAAAAATTAACAAAAGCCATATGTATGTCTACCTCTCTGTTATATGAATCCTTATATTTATTTCGTTAGAACAAAGCCATATGTTGCAGTACTTGGATTTATAACAGAATTTTGAAAAAGGGCTTTTAAAAACTCCATACAAACTCTCCTGTATACCAAAAGCAAAAAGAAAAACAATTTTAACTAAATCAGTATGTCTGACTCTTTTATATGTTCCTAAACCATTATACTGTTTAACCAGAAAAAATTATACTGGTACAGTACATGAATTTATAATGGAATTTTGAAAAAAAGGCTTTGAAAAAATTCCATACAAATTCCGAAAAAAAAATAATTTTAACTAAAGCAATATGTCTGCTTCTCTTATCAGCGAATACTGATACTCTATTTTATTGGAAAAATTATAACGGAATGTTAAAAAACGAAAAACTCCATACAAAGGACAATCGGCAAAACTGTATGGAAGGTGGTCTAGGAACAAATAAAAACGAGTCGTATGTCGTTGGAAAGGTATTTTTATGCGCTACAAAAGTCACTATGGCAGTTCATTTCAAATCACTGTGTGAAAAAAGTTATTTATTAACCAAGGTTTTGTTTTGGTACATTTCAGTGTGGAATAATTTTATACAAACTGGTCTTACCAATTACAATTATATGTATGTCGTTGAAAAGGTATTTTTATGAACAATATAATAGTTTCCATAACAACTTATTTAAAATCACTGTGTGGAAAAAGTTATTCGCTGTTTTAGGGAATTTTGGTACAGATAAAATTTATGGAGCATGAGTAACAAGTAGCGAATAACTTTTTTCACACAGTGATTTGAAATAAGCTGCCTCATTAACTATTGTAGTGCATAAAATTTCCTTTCCAACGACATTTGTCTCGTCGTTATTGATCCTGTAGACCGTTTTGTCCTATTCTCCTTTAATTGTATTTAATAAAAAAATATGTGCAGATACTTGGTGCAGTACTCAAATTTGTAACGAAATTTAAAAAAAAATGTCCATGTAAGAAAATACCCTCCTCTTTGCATTGACAACAATTTTTGTCTTTTCGGCATGGATTCCACCACATATTTGCAATTATTTCTATCTTTTCGTTTCAAATTTACACTTGAATTACTCCTTTTTTTAGTTTCTGTCAACTATTTCTTTTAGATTGCAAATTTTGCTTCCAGTCTTATACGTTCATTATACTCTCATAATTGGGTGAAAAGTATGAAATGGAGTTAAATCACGTTGATAAATAAGTTTTCCAGCAGCCAGAAATTTGTGTGCTTACTCTAAGCAGGAGGATATAGTCTTATGGCCTGGTCACGTATAGTGAGCGGCAAAGCGGCAAAGACCTCTGATCATGCCTTCGACTGTAATAAAGTCTTGATAAAATTGGACTTTTTGTAATCACCATGTAAAAAATTCAAGGCTATATATTTCAAGAGGTTTCAGTTCAAATTAGGTATGATGTTTCAATCTCATGACCCCCCCCCCCAAGCTGAATTCCTGGATCCGCGCCTGTGATGGAGCTTCTTTGTCTTTTCGTTTGCTTACCTTTTTTAAACCGAAACTAACTTCGTTGGTGCAATGAAACTACAGTCCAATTTTTAAGTACGTACATGCATTTTTGCATCATTTTTTGCATTTTTTTCCATATTGCGTCATGAAATTTTACTCGCAAACCTCAGATTCGTATTCAGCACCTCTGAAAATATAAAAGAGGGGCAAAACTCAAAACTACCCCAAAATTTGCTCGCTAAGAGCCTTTTTTAGCACAAATTGACCGGACTAATAATGTTTTGTATTTCAACTCAATATGATCATTCATCAAAAAGATACAGCTCTTCAAAAAACACTAACAAAAATTGAAAAAATCTTGTTCCTTTATTTTTTTTATTGGTGTATTTAATTTTAATTGAACGAATTAATTAATTTTTAATTAAATAAAACTATGAAGTGTTGACATTTAATATTTACAATTAAATTAAGATTGCATTCAGATTTAATAAAAAGGCAGAATTTTGAAAAACAAAATAAATCTCTAAACTAAAAATTTCTTTAACTCAATCACCATCTCGTTTCATTGAATGGTCGGTTCTTTTATACAAAATAATTTGCACAAGGTGTGACAAAAAGCTTAGATCTTGTAGGTTGGATCCAGACAAGAAAAAAGTTTATTTGGAGGCTAGCCCATTCATTAATTTTCTAAAAAATTGGTTTAAAATAGAAAAATATTAAAAAACAACCGTCAACAAAATACCTACAATGTAATAGTTTTTGGGAAAATAATTTTCAAACCAAAAAATTTGAGCAATTAGGGATTTTTTAAATTACATAATTGTTTTCTATACGAGTATTTTAATAATTTTGGAACATAAGAGATTTTATTCCAAACTAATTTTTTTTTTAATTTTACGTTATTTGGTACAATTTTTGTTTGTATTATTCGATACTCTTATTAATTTTTAAACAAACAATTGAAATTGTATACTTAAATGTTTTATAGTTTTTTGAGAGAATTCAAAATAACAGACTTCAATTTGTTGTTTAAATTTCTCCAAACACCCAATTTCCACTTTGGAAGTTGTAAAGTCACTATGTACATATGTATTATAATTTAGATTTTCTCAAAAACTACAAGACATTAATTTAAGCATATGTTTTTTAGTGTTTGATTAAAAATTAATAAGAATATAGAATACAAAAAACAACAATAGTTCCAAATAACTTCAAATTAAAAAAAAAATGTTTGAACCAAAAACTCCCATATTTTTCAATTTTGTTTTATATATTGAGAAAAATAACTTTGAAAAAAAAAACAATGATTTATTTTTAACACCTATATGATTGATGATTTATTGTTCAAAATTTTTTGTTTGGAAATTTTCTCTCAGTTTAATTTTAAATAATTTCGTCAGGGTTCGAATTTACCCATGTTTCTCGTTCTGGTATAGTCTGTAGATCAGCTTATCTTCCTTTAATTGAAAAAATTCAAGTTGAATAGGATACAATTTACTTACATTAAATTAACGAACTTCATTTAAAAACATCGTATGTATACCATAATTCCATAAGAAATGTCTGCTTTCTTCAAATCTATTTCCTTTTGCCATGTTTAAAATTAAATAGAAACTATAGGAACACGGATTTTAAAATATACGGATACACGGGTATCCGAATACACGGGTACACGGATACACGGATACACGAATACACGAATACACGGATACACGAATATACGGATACACGGTTATCCGTGTTCTTATAATTACAAGGATTCAAATCCGGATTTCCTAAGAACACGTGTATCCGTGTTCTTAGATATCCGTGTAATAGGGAGCTCTACTCCAAATTGACTGAATCAAATTTTGATATTCCAAAATTCAATAATCAACTTTTCGAAGTGGGTAGTTGTTGACATCGAACGTCAAAAAATTTATAAAAAGGGTTTTCATGCAACAGCGTACAGTCGTCGTTAACGTGGTAAAGTTTTAAACTTCGTAAATTTGTCAAATTTTCCTGACAAAGTTTTAAACTTTACAGCGTTTACGATTACTTTGCGCTGTGGCATGAATACCCATAAAATAAGTTTTATAACGAAGATAAAGCAAACGATAATTTTTTCTTTTTAAGAGATGGCAATACAAGACCGGGACTTCATCTATTGGTTTTTTCTTTCAAGGACTAAAAAAGAGGGAATAAAAGCAATTTACAAATTTCAGTTTGAAATGAATTCCGAAGTTGAAGGACTTTGATTTCTTCAGCAATTTGAACAATAGTGATTACTGATTAAAATGTGCCTTAAGGTTGCTTTTGTAACTACAAGTGCAAAAATGTATTGAGCTGTGCTACTTTTTTAGTCCGTAAAATAACATACTAGGGAGTCTTCCATGTTCGAAAAAAGTCTCCCATTTACAATTTTTTTTAAAGCTTTCTGTCTAGGCCTACAGATGCAGATTATAAAAAAAACTGAACTATAAACAAAACTGACTGATGCTTAAGCAGACTGTTACCATGATAAAAGGTGCCCTCTAGGCGTGATTTGTTGAGCTCCTTATGTGAACATTAACGGCCATTTTACTCACTGGATTTAATTGGATTTAAGTGAATTTAATTCCTACACTTAAATCAATGTCCATATTATTCACTCCACAATATACACATCCAATCCAGGGCAATTCTTCTGTCCTTATTTACTTATTATAAATAATTGGTCTTATTTAATTAATTTATGTTGTCTCTTTATTTCTGAAAGTGAAAATAAATCATAAAAACTTCAAAAACAAGTGAATACTGGAGGGTAGTTTAAATTTAATTGGATTAATCGAAGCTGGATTTAAAAAAAATGGATTTTAACGAGTGAGCAATATGGAATTAAGTTGAAATTTGGATCTAAATTTCTTTCAATCTGGACTTAAAATTTCATCCGGATTAGGCGCTATTTAGACCCCAGTTCTATCATTGAAAGTCATCATTGAATTTTATTCTTCCATTTTGAGGTGTTTAGAAAACAAAATCGTTTACTGTTTTGATTGAGAACTAAATCTCAAGACTTAATATTTCTAGCCAAAACAAAATTTCGAATAGGCCCAACCATTGATCTATTATATATGGACTGCCAGGAGCCAACTTCACGACACGGTTCATTTTCAACCACTAAGCGCCACCAGCGCTGGTTGGACCTAAACAGAAAAATGGTGTTGCAAAGCGATGGTTCGAGCCACGATTTAGCATCCGCATTAAAGAAATAATACTGTGATGTAATTCATAATGAATGATTTTCCATGAAACAGTGTAAAAATACATATTGGGATTGTTATATGTATGGCAATGCTGGATTAAGGCCTAGCCCCGTGAGGCCTTTGCCTAGGGCGGCAAAACTTTTGGGGCGCAACAAATTGGGAACAAACAAAATGTGAAGGCGCAGAAATATACCTAATGCTATGTTACCAGTGCTGCCACTCAGAAATTAAAAAAAAAAAAACATAGTTTAAAAACATGATTTGAGTTCAAAAAACATGATCCACAATTTTGAGTTGGAAAATAGTAAAAAGAGAACTAAAAAAAATTAAAACAATATTTATTGAGAGTATTTGATAAAAAAAATACAAAAATGAAAGGAATAAATAACATTAAAATAAATAATTATTAAAATAATAATGCCAACAATAGCATTGATTTTTAAAGCGAATGTGGAAGCTCGCTATCGATGATACCGTGATAAGGGAATTCGCTAAATCGTTCGCTTTTAAGCGAACCTTTGATTCGCTATTCATAATGAGGGCCTTAATCTTGTTAAATCTTCCTAGGACAAATAGTTTTACAACTCGAACTAACCTATTCGTATTGGCGGTGAATTTTTCATCCGAGGCCGAATTCAGTTCGGGTTCGGGTCAAAATTCCGCGTGTGCAAAAATTCTGTTTTCAAAATTCAGCTTTCGAAATTCTGCTTTTCAAAATTCTGCTTTCAAAATTCTGTTTTCCATAATTCTGCTTTTCAAAATTCTGTTTTTCAAAATTCTGTTTTTCATAATTCTGTTTTACAAAATTCTGCATATAATAAAGAAGAAGTCTTTTGGAAAATGTTAAAAAGCGCGCGCTTTTGGAAAATGTTATCTTTCTTTTTTATTATATGCAGAGTTTTGTAAGAGAATTTAAAATGTAAGTTTAAATGTCGATTTAAGATTAACGTGCTTAGAATTCATGCAGTTGATGCTGACATTTTTTGTTGTCTTTGTGATTACCTCCGACTTTTTGGACAGCAAATTGTTACATAGAGAATAAATAAGAACAAAAACATATTTACAGCTCGAAGGGACTGTCTTATGTCAACTACATTCGCTGGTAAGCGTCGACATTTATCTAACAAAAAAAAAAAACATCGTAAGTAGAGAATGCAATCCCGGACTGTTTTTTCAATCCCGGGATTTCGGGATTCAAAAATTTCAATCCCGGGATCCCAGGATAATCCCGGGATTTCAAAAATATTTTTTAAAAATTTATTAAGAATATATTTTTGTTTGAAACTGTTCGTTTTCCAAATTAAAAACGCTTTTCTGAACATGCAAAGAGTTAATACTTCTACTTCGGCCTTCGTCTGGCAAGAAAAATAAGTTTTATGGTTTTTATTTAGAAGAAAAAAATCGTTATTCTTCATGTTTTCTCACAAAACAGAAAAGTTCTTAGGAAATAAAGAAACAAAATGTATCTACCTAGTTATAATAATGAATTTCTTTTCAAATTTTCTTCATATTCAATCTACCTAGTTATTTCATTAATAGGTACCTATCTACTCTTAACTGACTGAACAGAGTGCAAGACGGAGCTGGAATAGATATCAAAAATGCTGCAGCCGGCGCTGCAAGAGTTGAAAAATGTTTAACTTTTACTGCAGCATTTTTGAAATCTATTCCCAGCTGAGTCTTGTATTCTGTTGAGTCAGTAATGCTAGTTGCAGCTTTGTATATAAACTTATAAAAATTATACGCAAATTCGACGAAAATACGACTTATATCTTTAAACGCGATTTGCGGCTAAACTAAGGTGCCAGTTATAGCTATCATTGAAGCTCATCATTGAAAATTTTAATGATTGATTTTGACATGTTTATGAAGTAAAATCATTTATTATTTTGATGGCAAAATAAAGCTAAAGCCTTAATTAATATTTCTAGCCAAAAAAATTGTTCAAATAGGCCCAAATTTCCATATAAAAAGACTTTTCTTATTTCAATGATTGAACTACCTTACCAATGATCATTGAAAAATTAAAAGTCAATTTTTGTGGAAAGTTGGGCCTGTTTGAAATTTTTTTTTGGCTAGATATATTAATTAAGTCGTAAGGTTTATTTTTCCATCAAAATAATAAACGATTTTCTTTCCTAAGTGTCTCAAAATCAATCATTAAAATTTTCAATGATGAGTTTCAATGATAGCTATAACTGGTGCCTAAGCGTCCTAGAGGCATCAAAGTTGACACCTTTAAACTTGATTTGCGGATAAACTAAGCATCCTAGCGACTTAAAAATCCAGATTCCTTAAATGCAAAAGAAACTTTGCATATACCCAACCTCGCACCCACCCCAATCCTTTAATGAGCCCAAGCAGGGGGTTGCATACACTAGCCCGATCATCCTAGACAAAATTTTACTATATATCAAAGTTAAATGAAGTACAAAATGTTTTGATGCAGTTTTGTTCCAATGATAGATAAGAATATAAAACCACAGTTTTACACCAAAATTTGTAATGGCGTCTAAGGTAAAATGGGGTAAAACTGACAAAGGGCCAATTCTAATCGGGAGTTTCTAGAATTTTGTTTTGTTTTTTGTCGATAGATGTTAAAAATATAAGAAAGTCATGCATATATTTTAAAATTCTAAAAAAAATTTTGAAGGAGTTATGATTGTTTAAAAGTTGAAAGCAAGAAAATAGTTATTTATAAAATAATTCACCAAAAATCAGAAGTTCAACCGATTTTGATTAAATTTCTATTTTTAGAAAGATAATAAGAAAAAAAATTAACCATATTTAAGGATATTTTGATGCTCCTTTTCTACAATTTTTTTTTTATTTTTTTAAAAAACATGCTTTTTTAGTGTCAATTTTTGACACATTTTTGCCTATATCTTTCTAAGGGGGCGGTCTAAAAACTTCAAATTTTCACAGCACATACATAATGTTGATTTAAATTTTTGAGCAAAATTTTGATTTTTCAAAACACCGTTAACCAGAGATATTTACATTTTACAGTTAGTTTAAAAAACACATCATATGTCTGGAGTTTATGAATATATAACTTTTGTTTTTTTTTAGTTAAAAAGTTTAATATCTTTTTGTTATCCAAATATATAATACATAACTGTACATGCTATACAAGCTTCTCAAATCGAGTCGAAAATCGAAAAAAATATCACCTATTTTACAGTCTTTTAAGGGTAATAACCTAAAATAATAATAATAAAAGATTATATCGGTTGATTTTTCGTGAAAATTTTGTCTTTCCAAAATTTAGGTATTTGCATTTAACAGTTAGTTTGAAGACAACTCATAACTCTGGAATGCAGTAGCATTCCAAAAAAAAAAAAAAAAAAAAAATTGACACTAAAAAAGCATGTTTTAAAAAAAAAATCAAGAAAAATTGTAAAAAAGGAGCATCAAAATATCCTTAAATATGGTTAATTTTTTTTCTTATTATATTTCTAAAAATAGA
Organism: Dasysyrphus tricinctus; assembly: GCA_963921185.1. Classification (NCBI taxonomy): domain Eukaryota; kingdom Metazoa; phylum Arthropoda; class Insecta; order Diptera; family Syrphidae; genus Dasysyrphus; species Dasysyrphus tricinctus. The sequence continues at coordinate 20,715,996 of OY992533.1, read as the reverse complement.
AATTTAATCAAAATCGGTTGAACTTCTGATTTTTGGTGAATTATTTTATAAATAACTATTTTCTTGTTTTCAACTTTTAAACAATCATAACTCCTTCAAAAATTTTTTAAGAATTTTAAAATATTTACATAACTTACTTATATTTTTAACATCTATCGACAAAAAAACAAAACAAAATTCTAGAAACTCCCGTTTAGAATTGGCCCTTTTACCCTAGACGCCATTACAAATTTTGGTGTAAAACTGTGGTTTTATATTCTTATCTATCATTGGAACAAAACTGCATCAAAACATTTTGTACTTCATTTAACTTTGATTGAATTCCTAGATTTATCGGGCTAACACACCTCGCTGTTCATTCGCGTTTATTTGTCATTCAAGGTACCTACTCTTGCTCAAGAGAACTCAATTAATGCATATCATTGTACGAAAAATCAACTTTTATCTTTAAACGCGATTTGCGGCTAAACTAAGCGTCCTAGAGGCATGATAATATTAATTGATTTTATTTTTAATCTGTGGGGCCATTTCTGAGAATATTTAATTAGTGAACAAATTATATTGCAGAAACCGTTAAATTTGGTTTTAAGAAAATGAAGAAGAAAACTAATGTGGAATCACCAAAAAACGCTATGTACCAAGTTTATGGAAAATTGATCCAGCCGTTAAGGCTGTAGCCGAACAGACAGACAGACAGTAAAAATAAATCGTAAAAAGTGTAATAATAAAATTATTTATATGGGAAAAGTATCCAGTAATGAAAATAAGGAATCAGAATTGAATATAGTATAATATAATTTATTCAAAAATAATACAAAGTTTGTGTTGTGTAATTAATCCCTTGTGAAACAAAAGCAACTCAAGATAACTGATTTTTTTAGGTAGCTAGATAGCGTAGCGAATAGACTGGAAAGCAACAAAAGATTCTTGATCTGATGTCAGGAATCAGAAAATCACTCACAAACAAAGTTTGAATTATTTTAGGCAAACAACAATTCGCAATTTATCTGTCCATTTGAAAATAACAATTAGGGGGAAGGCGGGAGACTTGAGCCACTTTTTGTAAAATTGTTGATAAAAACTTGTCTATTTATCTCAGCCGCATGAAAGATACATCTCTATAAAGCTACACTTATCTATTTTGAAACTAGTTAAATTGGCTTCAAATATAGGCAATCGGTTTCAACCCAGAGCAAATTGTTTGAAGAAAGATTTTCGGCTCAAGTCTCCCGCCCCTACGGGAGACTTGAACACCCCCTGGGGGAGACTTGAACATACCCAAATTGAACAAGTTAACAATACAAAAAATGAGATCACCGTCTATGATTTTCATAAAACTCAACTGTTACTATATTTAACGTATTATTTGCTAAGACAAATGTTTTAAAAATGTATACACGAAAATATTGATACAAAATTAAAAACAACCTTAAAAACCGTAACAAACGAAAATAAATACAAAACTTAAATAAACTCCTCCTTGGGAAATACAGTAAGAAGATTGTAAGATTTTTTAAACATAATTTGAGCATTGTTATCCTTGTATTTCCCCCTCTGCGGCAGTTTTTTGACTTTTTTTTGGTTTTGCTCCTCATTTTCGTATGATCAAGTCTCCCTACAATAAGTGGTTCAAGTCTCCCGTCCAGGCTTTTTGAGACAAAAGAGATTATAAATTCTGTTACGTAAGCTGTTGCAATATTTTGCACGGGTATTTACAAAAACAATTATTCAAGGAATAAGATCATACTAAATTATTTAATTAACTACGAGACAAACAAAAGTTATTGAATGAAAAGAAAAAAAAAATTGTTTAACTTTTCATAGCGAAAAATGCATTTACTCGTCCAGGAACCAAAATAATATGTTGATCCTGAAACCTTTTCATTAGCAAGTAGAAGGTCATTTTCTGCTTCGGATGTATAAACTCTTCTAGAATTTAAGGAAAGTCTGAGTGAAATATTGCGAGTGGCTCATGTCTCCCGTATGGTCAAGTCTCCCGTTTTCCCCCTACCTATAACTTCCTTTTCTATTGGCAAATGCCCGTAGGGGCAAACCATGAACATAGAAAAAGTTGTCAAGAAAATAGTTATATTTTGAAATCAATATCGAAGATAAGGATATTAGTATTTTATAAAATTTATCATAACAAATTAAACAAATATGTGCCCTCCCTTGCTCACCCCCCGGGCCCCAGTGGACGTATTGTTCTATATTAACATAGAACATTATAGTTCTGAGCAATATTAAGAATTCTCAAAAATTCTATAGTTCTTTGGGGTGTAAAAGAGTCATTAAGTAAAAAATAAAAATGAAACATACATTTTCTTAAGCCCGGTAACGAGAGAATTGGATAATAAAAATTTTCAAATGCTAATTCCAACAAATAAAAAGTTAGCACACATTGGATCTTCAGTTACTTCAGGCTTATGTGAAGCATTTCTTAAGGCCAATTCGCTGGCTCAAAACTATAATGTTCTATGTCAAACAAAATGCAAAAAAATGAGTTTTATATACAGGGTGCCCGGTAAACATTAGATAATCTTGAAACGGCGTATAGCCCACTTTATGACTGCTCTGAAACCGGAAATAAAAATGGGCTATCTCAAAGGGTACTTAAAATGTGTACTTTTTCGTTCAGTGTACTTTTTTTAAAATTTACTTTACATTTTTGATTACTGGGACTACAAATGGATGAAGCCCATCGATTTTCTTTTGCAGCAATTGTCTACGCTATGCCAAAACATAATCGGTAGAAAATTTGAATAGCTCTTGGACTTTTTCTTATCAAAACAAATTAAATTTGTTTTTAACTCCAAAAATTTAAAAACATAAAAAGAAAAAAAGAAAAAGTTTAAGCATCTCTGGTATAAAAAATTCGTATGGAAACCCTGTGGCAAACTTTTTAAAAAAATGGCACAGCAAATTTAGATTTCAGAATGGTATAATTTTCTACAGTATCTAGAGTAACTAGGTACTTATTAGTGGTAATATGCAAAAAAAAAACGAATTTAATATAATAATTTACTTCGTTATATTATTTTATGTTTTTGAATATTAAGACTAAAAATGAAAGAATTGGATATTTGTAGTCGTGGTTGTCAAAAATGTAAAGTACAGTAGTCAGAAAAAGTATTTTGACATAAACATTATTTTGCATTTTTCTTTATATCTTTCGTTTTATTGATAGAAAAAATCAGAAAAAATAAAATAATAAAAATGCTAGTAGCTGTTGCAATTGATAAACAACGAAACCTGCTAACCATGTGGTTTCAGTGGTGCGGTGTGTAGTGCATCGGCCTCTGAATCGCAAGGTTTATGGTTCGCTCCCATTATGACGGCAGAGTTTTTCAATTAATACGAGCATAACCAGACTAATACTGCGTTTTCATTAGAGCAAATGAGGTAATTTCGCTGAAAATTTCCAAATTATATCCCAAATTACCTCATTTTCCATACAAATTCAAATTTCGATATGAGATAATTTCAACAAAATTTGCACGAAATTAGGTTGGAAATTAGATAAAAGGAAATCGAACAACTATTAATATCTATTGTGAATCAGTCTGATTCATATGTCAAATTTGAAGTAAAGAATCATCAAGCGAAAATCAAGACAAATTTAAAAATTTTAATTACTCTATTTAAAATGGATAAGACAAACATTTCAATTAGGTAAATGTATTAATAGTTAGTGTATTCATATTTTCTTTCATTTTTATATTTTTGTAGAGGAAATCTGAAGGGAACCATCCATTCGCGTGGCAAATTTGAAGGAAAAGGAAAACCGAAACATTTGATTAGAAATCCCACTGCATCCTCGTCGTTGGAGTTCCAACACCTCGCGTCGGAAAACCGGATATCAACGAAGAAGATAATTCATATTTGAATGGAATAATAACTTTTTCTGATGATTTTGACTCGCGATCAATAAGTACCTACATGCAATAATTCTCGGATAATTTTATTGTACAGTGTGCCGGAGGCCTATAGGTATATAGGAAAGCTTACCTGTCGAGGTGTTTCAAAGAAATATTACTATGTTACCTCTATACTCTAATGAGGTTTATTATAACAATGCAAAATAAAATAATTTAGTTAACAAGCTAGAAAAAAAGAAAGAAATCATGTTTTATTTGTAAGTTTGATAACCACTACACTGCAAAGTCTTTTGTTTTGATAGCTATTAATCCTTCTTCGGCAAATGGTGATGTAATTATCAGACTCATACGCCACAAATGGCGAACACCTCTTGGATCCACCACCAATCCTGCCATGTTTCTGGGTCAAAATCGGGAACTGATGATGTTAAATTCCGCGGGAGCATGGATCGATTCAGTCAGTGGCATCAAGAGATTCTCCGGTGAATTTTCCATTTTAGTTAATAGTAGATGCAATCCCCAGACTCTTCCATATGAAATGCGTCTGAGATTAGGGCAAATGACTTATGCATTGAATCAAACACCCATCCTGCTCGTTTCTGAGTCAACATCCACGAGGTTCAAATGCAGAGAAGCCTAATCTTTGGCGTGTATGATTCTATAACTATTCTATTTTCTTAAACAATACAAATCCAACAGATTCTCCGACGTAGTGTTTCATTTTAATTAACTTTTTTATTGCAATTTTACCAGTGACAATTTACGATGAAGTACAAAAAAATCAACAGGGCTGTCAAACGAAATGAGGTAATTAGATGAAAACACTTTTTCCGTAATTTACGAAATTACCTCAATTCGGCTCTAATGAAAACGTAGTATAAACACCACTAAAAGGAGTCTGATGATCGAGGTGGCACTCGTGAAATAGCTATAACTCCAGCCTATATACTTGGTGGTAACACGCACAAGTTGTTGTTGTTCATTCAAAATTATTGAAAAAAATATATTTTAATGGTATCAAGATGAGCTTCCAAAAAAATATTTAAAAATTAGATTAATAATTATAGTTTTGGAAATAAAAATTGTATTTCAAAAACGTATAGGGAAAAAAGTTTTTTGACAAAGTAAATAAACGATGCTATCAACAATTTCAAAAAGAAAACATGGCCCCTGTCAGGACGCATTTCATAAAGCAGATAATGACAAAATTCGCTCAAATTTAAACGTACCATAAACCAGGGGGCTGGAGACTTTCGGTTACCTTTATATAGGAGAGTGGCAAACACAAAACTATATCTTCTTTATAAAGGACTTCAGTTATTCAACCGTCTTCCGACTGATGTGAACAATTTGGTTAACTTAAATTTATTTTAATCAAAAATCAACTTCTTACTAAAAATTAATATTTTGTAAGCAATTGTACAAATAGAATTAAGAGTTTTCAAAACTAATAAAAACAAATAAAAAAAAGCGCGGTGGATCGAATTGAAAGCGATACCTCAATTTCGACCGTTTTGATCGAAAACGATCCTTCCAGGTATCGTTGGACTCAAGAAATGAGTTTTTAAAGCTTAGCAAGGGAAGAAGAGTATTTGCACGTGATTCAACACGTGTTTTCATTTTCTTTTAACCCGTCAACAATCCGTAATCTAAATACCTATCGTTTTCAAACACAAAATCAATCAAAAACACAACTTTTAAGGCCTTACTACATTCATTTCACTTGCTGAACTACAACTATTATCGATGTGAAGGACATCTATGGATCAATTTCTTTACTGTTTATTTAAATGTAGTTGTGTTTCACTTTTCTGAAAAAGTAAAAGCTTATTTGAGTTATTCCACAAAAAATGGCAATAACAATAAAAAACACTTTTTTATATAATTATTTACATTTTGCTTCGATCCGCCACTAATTCGTCAACTTCACATCTATCGCTTTCAAAACGTAGTGGCAGAATGACATTTAGTTGGAAAGCGCTTTAGTTTTCCATATAAGGTCGAATGAAAAGCGAATCGCTTTTGAGAATAGGAAAATGCAAATCCACCATTGAAAGCGATCCGCCGCGCTTTTCAGAATAGGCCCCCAGTAAATAGTTTTATTTTTATGAAAATTCATGTCATTCGACGACCAAGCAAATTACGTATTTGTCAGAATTCATGACCATTTGCAATTTTTAGTTTGCTATACGGCTCATATGCAAGGCACTAAAAGGGTTTCAGGAGAAATAAAAATAACATTAGGCGTGTTTTATTGGAAAATATTATAGCTAGCACAGTAAAATTTTCTTCGGCAAACAGAAACAAATCCTGGAAAGTGTCGATAAATAAGTCAGTAAAAATGTTTCTTTGTTTTTGTCAAGGGAAGTTTTACTGTTTTTTTTTTTTTTTTTTTTAATTCATTTTTATTTTTCCATTCCACTTATAACTAACTTAAAGCTAGACAAAAATTCATACAAAACTAGCCTACTTATCAATATCTTACCACTATAACTTACTGGCCCCATGCGGGCACTCTAAGTTAAACTATTATAACTTAACACTTATGCCTTTCGGCCTAAGAACTATATTAATCCTAAAATTCATATTGGTTTTATTTTTTACCAAGAAGAATTTAAAAAACTTGGTTTCATTATCATTTTTTCTTTTATTGTTTACTGTGCTAGCTATGCATTTACCAATAAAACACGACTATTGAGGATGAAATTATTTGTGGTTTTAATTGTTTTGAATTTAAATTTTTTTTCGTAAAACCAAAAAGTATTTGATTGGCAGTAGATTTGCTTTACGAAAAAAAATGTAATAGGCAACGCTGGTCTTAATATGCCATCTACTTCTGCATGCAAAATGAAAAGGACAGTAATAAAGTATGAAGAGGACAGGGACACAAATCTGACTGGAAAGATCGTTTCATGTAAACATTTCACCCGATTTTGGGAAAAATCGGTATAGCTGCCGACTATGTGTAACCACCCTTAAAATTTAAATAAAGTACTAAAACCTACCTTACCTTTGAAATATTTCGTCGGTATCACAGTCTAGTGACAGCTACATGTAAAAAGGAATATGTAGTTGTCTCTACTTATCAATACAACAACCAACAGCAAAGAAAATTCCAGGTTCTCTCTCACTCTTACACATGACATAGGAAAGGAAGGAAATATCAAAATGTCCGACTTGAAGTAAGAACTAATTTTTTTTCCCCAAAATATTTTCACAATTTTCATTATTTTAAGAGTGATTTTACTAAAAAATATAACATTTAACAATAGAAAAACTCTTATTTTATATCATATGCTTATTATTTGTGTGAGGAAAAGACGCTGAACATTGAATTTTCAAGTGAAAAATTTCTATGCTGGGGTTTGAGTTTTTTTCTTGAAGTGTGTGTAGTAAAGCAGTGAAGCGAGCGGGGGGCAGCGTACTTTTCATCTTTTACAGATTGTGCAAATTAATTTCACTTTTCCCATTAAAATTCTGTACAGACTTGAGAACGTAGCTTTTTTCAAATATGGCTTTTAATTTAAATTTTCGCAGTGATGATCTACTGAATTATGAACTCGGCGATGATCTCGATGACCACGCATTATATGGTGCTGACGAGGACGAATTGCTCCTATCTGACGATGGTAAGCTAAACAAAATTTCTCAATTTTATAGTTTTTTAGAAATAAAGTCTTGTGTTCTATTTAATTTAATTTAAAGATTTAGAAAAGCATGTAACACAAGAAGAAAAAAGGCAATTAAAAGAAGAAGCTGAAGAATGGGTTAGCGAGCAAACGACCGAGAGAATAAATTCCAATGGCAAGTCGAAATCACCCGAGGAGGTGTCTTCATCGGGAAATAGCAAAGCAAACATACAAGAAGAAAACACAAAGCCTGCTGCACCGGCGGCCAGTGATTCTGATGTGTCAACAAGCGAAGAATCTCCAGTGAAACAGCAACCTGCTCCAATTTGCGACTTTAAACTACCAATGCAGCAGGCGATAGCAATAGCGACAACAACTAGCAGCTGCGAGGAAATTGTTACGTCGACCAATTACGAGGAGCAATCACATGCGGAATATCAAAATGTGAGTTTGCTGAATATACACGCGCCAGAATTCATGTTGCCAAGTTCACAAGACAGCTCCAGTGTTGCTGGAACTGAGTTCTCAGATCCACGGGAAGATCCCGAGGAAGAGCGTGAAGAACGTACAAATATTAAACAAGCAACAGAGCGTGAAATGGAAGACGGAATCGATTCATCTCCAGGTAAGTGTTATAACTATTAGATATTAACCATAACTTTTGTGAGCAAAAAGTCATTCGAATCAGAACAAGTTAGAGCAGATCAGAATAGTTAAGACCAGGAAATACCATGACAGAAAATATTCGTGAGCAAGAACAAGTAATGTAGAATTATAATTTGGTATGTTCAGGAAAATGAGATTAATTTATGTATTTATTTATTTATTTATTTAACGCAGCTTAATTACTAGCCTTGTATTACAATTTTTGTGTTAATAACACAACTAAATTACTAGCCTTATTATTATTATTATTATTATTATTATTATTATGCCCCGCCCTCTTACCCCTCCAAACCCGCGCGCGGGGTGGACCTAATTTATTTTGTTATATTAAGTTATATTAAATGAAAAGTTATTATTTTTAATTAAATATTATTTTTAAAATTATTATCATGTATTATTTTTTTTATAAAAAAATAAATATTGGGTAGCAAGAGTTTATGAGCTAAGAATTTGGCTTAAGAGGCAATTTGTTTATCAAGTTGTTTTTTTATTTATTTGTAAACTATCCGCTTTTAAATATTTTATGACTTCTTTTTTAAATTTGTTTTGATTATTTATAGATTTTATTTCACTAGGTAGATTATTATATAATTGAACTCCTTTAAACATCATTGTATTTTTATTGAATAATTTTTGAATGAACAACAACAACTTGTGTGTGTTACCACCAAGTTTATAGGCTGGAGTTATAGCTATTCCACGAGAGCCACCTCGATCATCAGACTCCTTTAGTGGTGCTAAGTCTGGTTATGCTCGTATTAATTGAAAAACTCTTTGCCGTCATATGGGAGCGAACCATGAACCTTGCGACTGAAGCCACATGGTTAGCTCTATCCCAATGCAGGTTTCGTTGTTTATCAATTGCAACAGCGACTAGCATTTTTATTAACACACACAAGCTTGTTATTGTTCAGTCGGTTTCTTTCTTTTTTCCCCATGAACCGATTCGAATGCCAACAATTCGTTGGTCATACAAGGGGGGGATGAGTTGAAAGAGTTGACACTGGTCAAGAATAAATTTACAAATTTAAATGGAAATTCACACACAAGTGCAGTGCATGCTGCGCATTATACATCAATTTATATTGAATAATTTTTAAATGAACAATTACAACTTGTGTGTGTTACCACCAAGCTTAAAGGCTGGAGTTATAGCTATTTCACGAGAGCCACCTCGATCATCAGACTCCTTTATTGGTGCTTAGTCTGGTTATGCTCGTATTAATTGAAAAACTCTTTGCCGTCATATGGGAGCGAACCATGAACCTTGCGATTCAGAGGCTGATGCACTACACACCGCGCCACTGAAGCCACATGTTTCTTTGGACATGGAGTGAGTCCGATTGATAAAATATATGGAATTTTGGACCGGTGCGTATTCAAGAACATCATGGAAAATGTCATGCTTCTATGTGCTGAGGAGGATCTTCCCCTGAAATGGATATTTCAGCAAGATAATGATCCGAACCATACCAAAATATAGTCAAAAAAATCGTTTCAAGTGGAAAAACTTGATGATTTGAAGTGACTAACTCAGTATCATGGTCTCAAACCCTTGGAAACACTATTGGAGATTGTAGATCGAAGAGTAGTTCAGAGAAAATTGGAAATAGGAACGATCTCCTTGTCTAGGTCAAGGAGGCTTGGAATAATATACCAGGTTCCACGGTTCCTAATTTTATGGATAATATGCCCAGGAGCTTCAGTGCGATGATGAAATACAAAGGTTTTGTCACAAAATATTATAAATTAAACACTAAATTTGATTAAAAACATGAATTTTTTAAAAGTTGCTTATGTTTTGACCAGGGAAAATGGGACATGATATCATTGTTCTTTGAATATTTAATATTTTTAGTTATGAAACATCATTTTTGTTGTTATTAGTTTTATTTTGATAATAATAAGAGCATTTATCAATTAAAAGATTATTAAATATATTAAAATCCAGGCGGTTATAGACCAGAGTTTAATTTCATGAAAAGATTTGCTTATGACACTGTACTCAGTTTTTTTTAATATTCAATTTTAACTTATTTATAATGAGCAATTTACTTATTGATTGTAAGTCCATATTTATTTTTCATAACATTCTCTAACATCTTTTTCCGAGATGAAGAGAAGAGCATCATCCGCAAACATACATAATTTACAATAGATCACTGCCAAATTTATATCATTTATGTACAATAAAAACAAGAACACACCTAAGACTGAACGTTGCGGCACTCCAGTCTTAACGTCATTTGGATCGGTAATACTACTGTTCACCGAAGTACGCTGAGTTCTAAAATTAAGATGAGACTCAAACCACTTTAACTCATTTTTTAAGAAGTACATATTTCACGATCAACAGTCTCAAACGCTCTCTTGAAATCCAAATCTGAACTATCATTGACTCTTTAAAAATTTCTCTTAGAATCGGTCCAAGAATTTCAATTCCGTCTAAAAACATTTCTGCATTTATAAATTTATATAATCTTTCTTTTTACCCATAGTTTTTAAAATATCAATTATGTCCTTAGAGCAAACCGGCTTAAAAGTAAAAACAGTGCTTACATTATTGATACTGTCAGAATAATCTATTTTTGGAATATCCGCGATGATATCTTCCACACTTTTTATAAAATATTTATTGAATCCACTAGCAATTTCTTTACTATCATAAATCATATTTCTTTTAAAAGCAACATTTTTAATTTCACTTCTTTGGATTTTGAGAACTAAATTTTTAATATTTGTCCATAGCTTTTGGGGATTACCTGATGTGTCAATCTTCTTTTTAATATAGTTATCTTTTGCTACCCGAAGTTCACTTTTATATAAATTTCTCGCCGAGATATAATCGCTCCATGATGAGCCTTGATTATCAAATTTATATTGTTCATATTTTAATACTTTAATTTTTCTTTGTTTTGTTAGCTTCTTACTAAACCATTCACACTTATTAGTATGCACTCTTTTAGTGACTATCATTTTATTAACAATTATATCCAACTCATCACTCAACACATCAACCAGATCATCCAAATCGCTATTAACAATATCCACTCCAATCAATCTACTAGTTAAGAGTTAAGAGAAAAACATATCCTTATCATAATTCAACACCTTATATTCAGTAACATTATTTGCTTTTACATTTGTTTTTAAGTTAATATCAAATCGAATGGTTTCGTGATCACTTATTTTTAGTTTGGCGTCAGTTTTGGCCGTTATTTAATTAGAATTCGAAATAACATAATCTATGAGAGTTGAGGAGTTAGCCGTTATTCTCGTAGGTTGGTCATTGACAACACTCAAATTATTTTCAACACACATAGATTTTATTCTTTCTTATAAGTTTTTTCACTGAACCAATCGATGTTAAAATCACCAACTATAATAAAATCCATATCAACGTTCACTTGTTGAATTAAATTCTCAAACATTGTACAAAACTCAGCTTTTGAAAAACTAGGGGATATATACACTAACAGTAGTTTTAATTTTATATTTTGATTACCCACATCTACTTCCAGACAATCAGACCCAACATTGTTTTTAATGTAAATTAAAACTCCGCCGGTATGAGAAGAAACACTTTTAACTTGAGCTAAGTTGTAATCCTTTAACATTAATTCAGATTCACTGATATTTTCCGTCACATGTGTTTCACTCAAGCATATTAAATGTGTTTTCTTCTCACTCGCCAACAACTCTATTTCATCAAAATTATTAATAAGGCCTTGGACATTCAAATACAAACACTTAATTATACTTAGGTGCTAGTATGAAATTTTTTCCCTTTCAATTTTTAGTTTTCTTTGAAAAATTGGACAAGTGGCATCCCTGGAATCATGATTAACATTAATATCATTCTCAATGTTATTTAATCTCTCTTTCATAAAAACACAATTTATGCAACGGGCATTCTCATTCGTACACTCATTTGTTGTATGATCATTTTCACCACACTTTGCACAGATCTCTTTCTCACTCTTACATTTAGCCGCACTATGGTTGAAACCACAACATTTAAAGCATCTCTTGACATTTAAATTGTCATAACAAACGCACTCATCCCATTCAATATAAACATTTTTTACTTCCATTACTTTAGCAAATGCGTCACCATCAATTTCCACAATTGCATTATAAACAGATTTGTTTTTTGCAGACTGAAAAACTTTTAAACACTTTATAAATTTAAAATTGATTGAGTTATTTTGTGCTTTCAAAGCCACTTCTACTTGATCTTCATTCAAAGTTTGCCTCATGCCATGGATTAAAATTTTAGGATTTCTCATTTCACTCATTTTAATACCATAATTGTCTTTTAATTTATCCATAATTTCTGTACTAATAACGCTCCATCTATTTTATTAGAAATTGTATTTACTTTTACCGATAATTTTGAAGGATTTATTTTCTCTTTAACTTCTTTTATTGTTTTTTCACTCTCCTGTTGTTGCTTTGGCTTTATATAAATGGGGGCTCTAAGCATTGATGCATATGATTTTTTTTGTTCTTTGTCTCCACTTTTAACTTTCACCTCACTGACCGCCTCTTTCACGCACTCTTAACTCGCTCATATTATCTTTAACGTTGTTTTTTTTACTTATAATTTCACTAACTGTTTTTTTAACACTCTTTTCAATATTAAAATTTATAATTTATTCATTATATATTATTAGATTAAAGTTAATTTAAATTTACTTGAAAAATGTATAGGTAGGTAGTATAGTCCAGTAACTATATACATTAGACCTTGCGTCAGGTCCGGTAGTTCTGATTTTTTGCTGAGTTGTTTATGATGTTGGCCTAGTATTAAATCTGATTTTTCGACCTCGAGCGCCGAACGCAACATTGGTAAAAATCCAAAAAACCGCCAATTTTTCGCGGTTTTTTCACTTATTGGCTATTTTAACCATTACGCTTTAACTTCCGAATAAAACATTGCTCTACGATTTCAACCTTACTAAATTTGCTTCAATTTGAGTCCAAAGCCGGTTCTGTAGACATAACGGTTTTCCAAGGGACGGCATTTCAAAATATAGCAATAAAAAATTTAAAACAACAAGTAGTATATAAAACAGTATAATAACAAAAACATGGTCTTTGACATATGCTGCATCAAAGCAATAGAGCGTGTAGATTGGGCCAAAAGAAGAAAACAATAGTACCGGATGGGGGGTATATATCCCCCCGGGAGGGGCAATTTTAAGAAAAGTTGACTTCAAATAGAAAAATAACCATAAAAGTACAATGGTGATATCTGGACGAAAATCCATTCCTCATCTCAAAGCCAGAAATCCATTCTTTAATTTTATTTGTAAATAAAGTTTTTTTAGCTGATAGTTTTTGAAAAATTTACTCTCAAACTCAAAATTTTGAGAAAAAGACGATTTTTTGTTGTTAATCTATTTTTTTAAATTTATTTTATGGTATTAAGTACTATTTCTGATTTTGATTTTCAATGCCCTTATTAATTCTTAGTTAAAAACTGAAAACCAAATGCTAAAATGACTTCTAGTTTTTGAGAAAACTGAAATTAACATGATCAACTTCACTGTTTTCAGTCTAGTATCCTTTTTCTTCGGGGTGGGAGGGCTCTGCTTCAGATCCGGTAGTTCTGATTTTTAGATGAGTTGTTTATGATGTTGGCCTTACCAATAATCCAAGTTTTCGACCTCGAGCGCCGAACGCAACTTTGTGAAATACGCAAAAAACCGAGAAATTTTCGCGGTTTTTTCAGTTATTGGCTATTTTAACCTTTAAGGCCTGGTTTTCGATTATAACTTTGCTCTTCTATTTCAAAATAATTAAATGGGCTTCAATTTGAGCTAAAAATCAATACAAATTGTGAATTTTTTCATCAACTTTTGAATTTAGAATGCTGCAAATCGAATTGAAGGGGGCTTATTCACCCCTTGTGTGAAATCGTTTGCCCCTTTTCAATGATTTTTTTATACTGTGTAGCGTGTCATGTTGGCTTTATTTTAAGATCTTAATCATGAACATCGGATGAGTAGAAAGGGAGTTATGATTTTTTAAAGTCAACCATATAAAACTCGAACTAAAACAGTACTCAGTTCAGTACCCACCAGTGAGTTATCTGAAGCGAATGTTTTAGTTCGAGTTTTATATGGTTGACTTTAAAAAATCATAACTCCGTTTCTACTCATCCCATGTTGTTTTAAATTTTGTATTGCTATATTTTGAAATGCCGTCCCTTGGAAACCTTTATGTCTACAGAACCGGCTTTGGACTCAAATTGAAGCAAATTTAGTAAGGTTGAAATCGTAGAGCAATGTTTTATTCGGAAGTTAAAGCGTAATGGTTAAAATAGCCAATAAGTGAAAAAACCGCAAAAAATCTCAGTACTATGAAACTTCAAGGTTACTGGACTAGTATGTTTACACAAATTATTAAATCTATTTTTGAGAACATTAAATAGTTTATAATTCAAGTTAAACTGGAAAGTAAGGGAAAGCCAGGGATATTCAGGAAACACAATTTCGGTCAGGGAATGTCAGGAAACACAATTTCGGTCAGGGAATGTCAGGAAATTCGGGAAGCGGTCAAGGATTTTTTTCTGTATCAAATTTTTAAAAATTCGCTGAACTCCTTCACTTTTTACTCATCGAACATTCCTTTTTATGACATTAAATTCAAATATCCCAAAAAGTTCTGATTTACAAGCATTTTATTTAGTCACTAGCCGACCCGTGCTCGCGTTGCTTCGCAAAGTATTAAAATTTGTTTTGTTTAACTATAAACATTAGCAAATCAAAACGCAGTCCAGAGAAGTTTTCAGCGATTTCTTCCATATTTTTAATAAAATGTTTATATTCTTATGCTAACCGTAGCAAAATAAAAAAAGTTGATTTTCTTCCATGGGAGTTCTTTAAATAAAAAATAGACTTATAGGTAACTATTTCCATATATTCAATTTCTTTGTATTTCAAGGCTTCTGGACAATTTTGGCATTTTAATTTATAAACTTTAATTTGCAGTTTTAGTATTTTCGGGAAGAAGTAAATACTAATTATTTAACTGTCACCGCTAGAATTGAAAGGGTAAATCTGTTGGGATCATGGGTATCCTGGGTATAAGTGCATGCCTTCCCAATGCGGGTCCAAGATTATTTACAAAGCTTTTCCACTTGGAGTGGTAAGCCATTGCATAGGTTTGGGGGACTAAGATTTTTTATTAACATGATCGGTTTGCCAACTTTTAAATTCAATTGGTAGGGCGGCAGTCCTGCTGGGTTGAGAGAATTATTGTAGTGAACGATTTTTCCGAAACGTTCGATTAATTCAATTAAATTATCTGAACCTGTGAGAGTATATTTTCCATCACCAATTTTCTTAGCAAAAGAGATGCCAACTCAGAATTTTCAGTAATTTTAGTAATCTGTACTCTCATATTGGTTTGAAGTTGAATTTTTTGGATATAGGTCATACCAAATAGAAGATGACTTAAAGCAAGCTTTGTTGTTCCACCCATAAGGTTCGATGAAGATCTTAAATCTTTTTAAACTCTAATTATCTATCTATCAATATGCGCTTTATTACTCATAGTACATTCATCCCTAATGATGAGTACCGCTTCTTTGAAAGCTTTTGCTACTGGACTGTCTTTTGAAAATTGACATTTTTTAGCTTCTTCATGCAGAATGGTGTTTATTGACAGCTTAACTGCCTCAACAGAATGCAAGACGGAGCTGAAATAGATGTCAAAAATGCTGCAGTAGATGTCAAAAAAGCTGTAGTGAAATTTTAAAATTTTCAACTCTTGCAGCTCCGGCTGCAGCGTTTTTGACATCTATTCCAGCTCCATTTTGCATTTTGTTCGGGAAGTAAAAGAAGAGTGTGCAGTTCTGCCATCGTTTAGCATTTCCTTACTGTAGATATATGTTTTTGGTAAAATTTAAATAACCTTATCTGTAAAAAATAATCATGCAACTATCTCCACACAAACACATTCAAAATCAGGAGTGTTTCATTTCATAATCTAGTGAAGCTTTTCCTCAAATGAATTTCACTCCACTCAAAACACGCAGAGAATAAGAAAGGCAAAATAAACACAGGGTGCCTACAAAAAATGCCAGCTGCCTCATTTCTTACCAGAGTTGAATAAAATTAATTTTGGGTAAGATTTAAAATTATTAATGAAGAAAAATGTATTTCGCGTGAGGGTGATCAAAAAACTTTAGAAGTAAAATTTAATTTAAATCGTACGAAAATTATGAGAACTCTGGGGAAAATTACGCATTTTTCGGAGGGAGTTCTAGAGTGAAATATGTAATTAAATTTAATAATTTTTTGTCGAAGTACAAGCTTCCTATACTTTTTGCACGATTTAAATTAAATTTTACCTAAAAAGTCCGCATATCCTTTTTTGTACCAACCCCCTTGTGCGCTTTAAACAAAATTTTTTCGTAGAAAGTGCGGATTTTCTTCTCTTTTTTTAACCACCCTTTAAAGAAATACTTTTTTTCTACAATACTAATATTTAAATCTTAACCAATGTGAATTTTATTCAACTCCGGTAAAAAATGTGGAAGATTGCATTTTTCGGAGGTACCCTATTTTGAATTGTCAAAATATTCAATTTAATTTTTTTTTGAATACACCCTTTGCATTGCATACTTGCACACAGATGTATGTGGGTATGGCAGGCTCGCTCTAAATAAATATAATAAGTTAAGTTTCTATGCCCATTTGTTTCCTTTTGTTCTTACACTCACAATTAGCATTGGTATGAGTTCAGTTTCAAAAGAATAAATAGGAACTAAGCTCACAGTGAAGTGGTGCGGAGAAATAGAAAAAAAAAGATGCTTGCATCATATAATAGGGATATTTGAGTGGAACAGAAAACTAAAAACAAATGAAGGGAGATAAAATGAAAAACAGCGAAATGATATGAAATGGAACAAAGCAGCCACTCCGAGATTGTGATTCCATTGAGTTCCTGTTAAATTCCTGTATTCATACATTTATTTCTCAGGTGATATAAAGAATTAAGAAACGATTTAGGGCTTAAAACTTGCGTGAAGATAATGGCTTCATAAAAGAATTTTTCTTTTTGTTAAATATGAGACGGGTTAAAACGTCTAAGTGAATATATCGGTCAACCTTAAGTAAAAAAGATGACAACAAAGTTAAAAAAAAATAATTTGTTGATTTAACCATAAATAAACCAAACAAAAATTGGCATAAACATTCTTGTATAAATAAAGAACATTATAGAAAAAAAATTATGTTAATCAGTCAAATACTTTCTGAGATTACCGCGGCCTAGTTAAATAGTTGTTTCGTCTTTATATAATAGTTATTCTTGTATAAATAAAGAACATTGTAGAAAAAAAATTATGTTAATCAGTCAAATACTTTCTGAGATTACCGCGGCCAAGTTAAATAGTTGTTTCGTCTTTATATAATACTTAAGATTACAATGAATAGTTCATAGGTATAGTCGTTAAACTTAAATTTTTTTGTATTCGCGCAGTTATTATTTTTCACTTACAAAGCAATCGGTAATGTAAGTACAGATCTTTGAAAAATGCAAGTTGAGTTTTTTCTTGGTTTAAGGTTTAATGAACTTCTATATGTATACTTTGGCACTGTAATCTTGGCACCTCATATATGGGATACAAATAAAATGTAGTACCTAGTGGCATGATGGTTAGTGCATAGGACTGGGATATTCATACAAAAATTATATTATCCAATTGGTCAGTCAACTATTAAATAAAATGCACGACTGGATCGCACGTACTTGCTCTTATGTTCAAGTTGTGTGGGGCTTAAGAACTTTAAAAAATATTCAAGTAATTATAGAAAAAGTATAAAAAGCATTTAAATCGTTCTTTTAATTGTATAAACAGCCTGATAAATAACTTAGAGCTAAAAAAAAGTATACCATGTGATTACTTGAAAAAATATGAATATATGCAAAAAAAAAATTAAAAATCGTTGGAGCCGTTTTCTTAAAAATTAATTTCTTATATATAAAATTTTTGTAACATTTTTCAAAAAAAAATTTGGTATGCCAATTTTGAGTATATATTAATATACACATAAAACTGAAATTTCAAAATAATTCATCAACCCGTTTTTGAAATATTGAATTTTGAAAACAAAAAATTTGAATCTTTTTTTAAAAATCCAAAATTTATTTTTTTCAAAAATTTTGGTATGCAGTATTATTTATATTCAAACAAAGCTTTTATGTAAAAAATTTCATTGAAATCGGATGAGCGGTTAATGAGGAAATAAAAAAAAACGTTATATGGCAGGTACCGTTAATAAATGTTTTTGGTGATTTTTTTTCTTACTGAAATTTATATCATGTCTACAATAATACACTGATTTTTTTTTTATCAAAATCGTTGGAGCCGTTCTTGAGATAAATAAGCTTTTCCTTAACGGTTGTATGGCAAGTGCCGTTATTTTTTGAGCTAAAAAAAAATTTCAATTTCCCCTTTGGAGAGTTACAAAAAAACCTTAAGTTCAAAATTTGAAGAAAATCGTTTCAGTGGTTTAGGCTGTAGGTTGAGGTACGGACAGACAGACAGACAGACAGAATTTTGCCACCCACTTTTTTCGTGTTCTCTATCATCGTAATGTCATGTTTGATTGTTATCTCGAATTTTTTTTTGCACGAATCCAAAACTTGCCCTATAGTACCCACATATATCGCAAGTAAAAATTGGTCAGCCCTAGAAAACTTGTAATCAGGGCTTAAAGGTTCTGAAAGGTATGAATTTTTACAGTTTTTTTTTTTTTAATTCACAGTAAAGTTCATACAAAATAATCTATGGCTGAGTAATTACTGAATTTAGCTGACTTTTTATGCCGATTGAGTGGTAGGCCAGGAAAAATGGGTTCCGAGGTTGAAAAAATTAATTCATGAAATATTAAAATTGGAATCGACGCAGAACTGCAATCTCTATAGCATATCCAAAGTCCCCCAAAATCCCCGCATTGGCTTTTTGTGTAGATGCATTTGAAGATGTGCAGACGGGGAGAATTTGGAGGTCTATCAAACTAAAATATTTGTTTGGGTAAAACCTAATTATATGATACATGTTTAAAAGGTAGTTTTTAACGCTGAATCTAATGAAACCAAATTCAAAATGATACAACCACCCAAAAAGAAGTTATAGTCCTTTTTATGTAATGATAACTTTTTTTTAGGTACAACAGGTAAAATATTACCGAAAACCCTTTGAAAATAACGGAATGTTAATGAAACTTGAAATGAATGTTTCTTTTGTCATAGGAACTTAGAATCAAGAGAGTCCCTAAAAATATCCATGGTGAAAGGGTGTTTTTTTAAGGGGGAGGGGCAACTGTAGAATGTTAACCATAGCACCCACGAAAAAACTCTTACACTCATGAAATTTGCCAAAAATATATAATTTGTCATGGCAACCAAGAATCAAAATAGTCCTCATAAATATATTTGTTCTGGGGATTTTTATTAAAGAGAGGGAAAATCTGGGAAGAAGTTGGAAGATTTGAGCCAAAATTCCGATTTGGTGTAATTGAGGTATATACACAAAGTATGGTATATGATTTAAGGGTATTTTTTAACGCTGAGTCTAATAAAAGCAAAACTAAAATGATACAAGCACCCTTAACAAAGTTATGGGCCTTTTCAAGCTAAAATTAATTTTTTAATCGTATTTTCCGTTTACTGCCTGCACTTTTCCATTGGCCTTTAAGTAAAATAAAGTTTAATTTTACAGATAAACATCAAAATCGCTTTATGCATTCCAAACGTGGTCGTGGAGGCATTGGTGGTGCATCGATGATGCGTGGTGGCATGATGTATCCCGGTCAGAGGCCATTGCTGCGATATCCTCCGCACGGTGGTGTAATGGGTCCAGGTGGCGTTGGTGGTGGGTTCCCACAATATCCTCATCATCCCAATGAGAATATAAATCCTCAATTAATTCCAGGTCAATTTCCCGGTCAAAATCCCTATTTATCCGATCAAAAACCACTGCGACACACATATCCCCATAATCAGCATCCAGTGCCTGGGCCAAGAATGGATTTCCGACAGCCAGGGGGCAGTTATCGCCTTCCTAATCCTAATATGTATGGGCAGGTTCCACACAACGAGTATTCTGGTGGGGCAGTGCCCTCAAACGGTTTGCCCTATGTCGGCTCGTTTCCTCCCAACCATCATCAGCGCCAAATGTTTCGCCCCGAGCTATCGTCTGCAATGCCTGGAATCAGACCACCACGCGTGCCGTTGCATCGACCGCCAGGCATGATGATGCAGGGAAATCCGAACTTCGCTAACCCTACTGGTGCTCCACAACAAGGTGGAATACAGCGACAAATGCCTCCCCAATCCCAAATGCCAACAGCTTCGGCAGCGCCAATGGCAACGTCACAGCAATCAATTCGCCCTAGCAAAGTGCTTATAAACCCGAACTTCAAAGGTGGTGTTGAGGCAGCCACAAGCAAATTCATCCAGGAGACTCAGTTTATGCATACTATAAGTAGTCATGTGTCGCATTTACAGAGCGATCAAGAACTACTGCGACAGCAAGAGGAGTTCATAAACAAAAATCGGCAGCATATTGAAAAGCGCCGCAATGAGAGATCACCGCCCCCCAGGCAGCGTAGCCGTAGTCGCGAGAGGAGCCGTAGTCGAGAGCGCAGTTACTCGCCACCAAAACGTGACCGCCACATGGATCGTGTGAACAATAGTGGTGGTGGCACTGGGGGCCCCGGGGGTCTAGACAGAGATCGTGATCGTCGGGCAGGAAGTCGTGATAGATACAATTCTTTTAACAGAGGAAGATTTCGTCGCGCTAATAGTAGAGATTATGAAAATAGAAATTATGGCAAGAGAAGGCGAAGTGCATCGCCAATGCGAAGGCGAGATCGCGATAGAAGTGATGTAAGTTTAATAAATTCCAATCAATTTAAACGATTAGATTAAACTGACATACAATTGTTTTACTTTAGATGGAAGAGGACGAGGAGACAAGAGTGTATCGGCTGGAAATTGAAAAGCAAAAGGCCTTAAGGGAAAAGATTTTAAAAGACAAAGAAATGCGTCGACGAAGGGCAGCAGAAGAAAAACACCACGAGGTGAGTCAATTTTCCAACATTTTCTTATTTGTATTTAGATAAATTTATTCTCATATAAAGTACAACTACCATTGAAGTTGAGTTTTAATACATCAGTCAGAATTATTTTATGCCAAAAGCCCACCATAAGTGAACTGGGGGACAACTAATTAAATTTTGTTTAGGTATTAGGTATTATGGCAGAAAGTTGCGTTCCCATTAGTCACAAGTCAAACAACTGCTATTTAGAGCAACAATCAACTATTACCCTCCGACCAATTGAAATAAAAATATACAAAAGGCCAACAGTCCGCACACATGATAAGCCAAGTTTATTTATTACAATTGAAATGAATCAATTTTATGTAATAGAACGGGGCAATTGTGGGAAACGCCAAATATTATTTTTATACTTCAGACTTTGAAGAACAATAAAATGCAGAGTCGAGTCTGTTAAAAATGTTTGTGATGTACCTCCTATATTTGTATAGTTTGACTGTACTATTATTGATGCTATCATATAATTTTATAAATATTATACATATCATAACAATATTTTGCAAAACATAAAACTGTACATATATTTATGTTTCAAATTAAGTAAAAAAGCAACAATACCTGTGTTTCGTAATTACAATCTAACTCGAAGTGCTTCAACAATATACTACCTGCCTTATCCTTTTTGTTGAGGGGAATACTTTGAAACAATTTGGAACTATAGAATTCTCATACAAAAAAGAACTTTTTAACCCAATTGGCTCCGCATTGGTTTAGTTGAGTAGCTTTTTTACTATGCTTTATATTTATAATTCTCAATACACGGCTTGTAAAGGGTCTTTCAATAAGGACGCAAGATTTTTAAATAAAACAAGTTGTGTGGAGATATCCACTTGGAGCATTTCATGGCTTTAAGTATGGAATATAATGTCGTAACAGTATACGCTGCGGCTAAGTTTGGTTCCACGTCCCATATATCTGGCTGATTTTGTTGGATGGGGTTCGTTATTGGCTTTGAAAATTGGTGTCTTAAATAGAGCCTAAATGAGTGAACCGATTTCTAATTTGGAATATAATTTTTTTAAAAGAACATGTTCATAAATATTTTAAATTTGAAGAAAATCAGGTTCTAGTTCGATGTAAAGAGGACGTAAATACATTGAAAAAGATAGGCAGCATCTGTCATTCTTAAACCGATAAATATGCTGAATTCGTTGGCTTTTATTTTTTATTAATGGCATGATGGTTAGTGTGTAGGACTGTCATGCCGTGTGGGTTCGATTCCCAGCCGTGCCACCTAAAAACAGAAATGTTTTATCCGAGGTACTGCCTCTTTCGAGGAACTGACAAATCCGCCAAGAGTATACTTGTCATGACAAAGTGCTTCTCATATAGTCGTTCGGACTCAGCAAAAAATTGTAGGTCCCCTCCGTTCCTGCCAACAACACGCACACAGGAATGGTTGAGAGTTGTAAGTCACTAGGCCCACGAGCTGTTGCGCCACCCAATTTATTATTTATTTTTTTAATATGATTAATTCGTGTGCAATGATTCATCAGCTTCGGGAGTTTATTTTTGATCTTATAGTGTCCCCTTCTGTCTTGATTTTATTTTCAATCACACTTTCTCCAATTTCGTAATATAGCTATGATTCACTTGGAAACGCCTACTACGCTTGGGAGTACTTCAATTACATTTACGCGCGATTTGCTTTAGTTAACATCGCCCAGCTATGCATTAGCTCGATATTAAAAAATAAACAGATCTTATTATATTTAACTAAGTGTGTTATTTATTGTGATAGCCGGTAAGTGCGAAACGGGCGATCTGCCAATGTATTTTGGCTGAGGTATCCGCATTCTAATTTGTGTTTGTTTGGAGAACAGCAGAATGTTTGGAGAGCTCTGTGATTATTGCTGTAATATTTGATTTGATTTAAAACTAAAATCTTAGCCTGAAAAAATTAAGTCCATTTTCTATTTCATGTTCATATGCTTATACTAACGACATAAATACATATTTATTCATATGGCGAGCGCTGTGTGGCATTATGCACCGTCTTTATGAAACTTAAGATCATCCACATACATAAATACCATTTAATTGAAGAACAAAAAAGTCAAAATGTATAGAATTATAGTGCTCTCCATTGACTGAAACGTTTTGGCTTAAACCATTTTTGAAAAAAAAAGTGATAATTTCTGGATGTAATGGGGTGTCTCGATTATGGCTTTTGAATTTTCTTCACATGCACTTGAGCATCTGTGGTTTGCTATTTTATGCTATTTTATGATCTTTATGGCTGGTAGTATAATAGTTTCATAGAGCGTATCGCTTAAGAAGTTTTGAGACCATTAGTTTCGTCATCTCCACCAAGGTGTTTTTCGTGGAGCTAATGTTTACTCCGAGGTAGATGAATTCCTTAACTACTTCGAAGTTGTTGCTATAAATAGGGACGTGTTTTCCTAGCCGGTGGAGAGATGTTTGTTTGTTTGCTTGTTGATGGAGTAATGTTGATAGCGTGTACTTGGTCTTGTCCTCTTTTACTTCAAGACCAACGAATACATTAGAAACGGACGATATTGTCTGCATACCTCGTGGCATGATGGTTAGTGCGTTGGACTGTCATGCCGAAGTTGTAGGTTCGATTCCCAGCCGTGCCACCTAAAAACAGAAATGTTTTATCCGAGGTACTGCCTACTACATGAATGTTTGAGATTGTAAGTCAATAGGCCCTGGTTCTCCACGAGCTGTTGCGCCACTCAATTTATTTAGTAGATACTGTCCGCATATTTTAGTATTTGGACAGATTTGTTACAAGTAGTTCCAAATAGTGCTCTAGAACGAGATTAAAGACATCACAGCATAGCGCATCTCATTGCCCAAACTCTGTGCTTGTTTGGAATAGTTCGGAGGGGCTATTCCCTAGTTGTACATCGCACCGCGTATTTTCCAATGTTGCGCCACAGCTGGATCAGTTTTTCCGTGATCCCAAAAAAATGATGATTCGCCCATCGTCATATAGCCAAATCATCTTACTTTGCCTTAATCTTATTATAGTCTTGAGTTGATAGTCCTTTAACATTTTAAAAAAGAAATACCTTTTCTCATTCGGTTTTGTGTTGTCAAATTTTGTTCTCGAAAAATTACTTGCCTTCTTTTGGTGAAACTGTGTAGGCTGTTCATCTCTGTTCATCAGCTATGCTATGAAAATAGATATATTGCAATGTATCTAAAGAACTTTTTTTTTAATGTTAAACAATTTAAATTTGTATTTATTGTTATTTACACACTTGTCTCGATAAATAAACTTGCATCTAAAAGTATTAAAAAATGGTATGTTTCATTTATTCATTATTTATTTATTTTATTATTTAATATTTTCTTTATTATTTATTTAATTATTTATTTAATGTATAAAAAATGGGATTTGTATGAAAAAATATGTATTTTTTGCATTTGATAATATCATTAATTTTTCTCTATTCATTTTTCTACAATGTATGTATATTAGGATGGGCAAAAAAAATAGCTATAGTTTTTCTTGAAATCATGAAAACTTTGTTGTTTGGGGACTAAAGAACACCCTGAAATGTTAACATTCAACGACCGATTCAGGTTTTTAACAAGAGGTTTTTAATTTTCGTGCTATTTGTCAACATTAACCTATCATTGCGACCAATTTTGATTATACAAAACTAGGTGGTTATAATTTTGAATTCGAAGAAAATTGGAAAACAATATTCTTCTGTTTAAGTGGAGCGAATGAATTAAGTTCAAATAAAAGTATTAGGTGAGCTCTACTTAACTACAACTACCAGGTTGTACCTAGGCGAAACGAAATAATATGGTGTAGATCTCACTTCATACTTTTATTAGGCAGTTATACATTATGGATGGGAATAGCAAAAACACACAGTAAAAATGGTAAAAATATCGTGTAAACGTTTCGTAGAGTTTATACCAGTACCAGTTTCGTCGTCTTTTGAACTCGTGTTCGTCCCGCAAAGGTCAGGTGCAAATATCGCTGGTGTAGCTGAGAGTGTGTTTAAAAACCCAGCATTGGAAAAAATCTTTACATCGTTTTGGAGGAAGTAAGATTATTGCGGTTGATATTTCAAAAGCGTTTGATAGAGTTTGGCTTCAAGCTCTCTTATCGGAAATCCTTGCATTTGGTATTGATGAATCTCTTCTTCGTTGGATTAAAAAATTACCTCTCTGACCGATTAATACAAGTTGTTTTGAACTGTTTCAAGTGCCAGGGCTCCGTTTTGTCTCCTACTCTCTTTCTAATTTTCATTAATGATCTAATATCTTAAACTTCTAATCCATCAAATTGTTTTGCTGACGACAGCACCCTCAGCTTTTCATATTCGTTTCTAGATTCACATCCCTGCCCTTCGGATGTGGAACTTGAACAGCAGCGTATGATAAGCTCATTAAATTCTGATCTTGACAGTATTTTCCAGTGGGGAACTGAAAACCGCGTAGAATTTAATGCTTCAAAAACCCAATGCTGTCTAGTGTCGTTACAGCAAACCCCATCCCCAATGTCGCTATCCATAAACGGTACATCAAAGAATCTGAACAATTTTCAGTTCTTGGTATGTGCATCACAGATTACCTTCTGTGGAATGATCACATATTCGACGTCACCAAAAATTTGCAAAGTGTTTAGGTTTTCTCCGAAGATGCAAGAAATGTTTCTCCTCGTCTGACCTGGCTGCAATCTACAAAGCCTTCATTCGCCCAAAGCTTGAATTCAATTCTCACATTTGGGCCGGTGCCCTTGAATAGTATCCAAATAGCCTTAAAAATGATAGGTGACAGTACTCTAACGGAAACATTCGAATCTCTTGAGCATCGGCGTAATGTTTCATGCCTCGCCTTATCTTATCGCTATTTTTATAAACAGTATTCTAGTGAAATAGCCAGTTGCATTCCTCCACTAAAACAATTCAACTGTAATTAATACTCGCACCTCCAAGAATGCACATCAGCTTACCATTGAGCCCAATTTCGGATATACTGTTAAGAAAAAAGTTTCTTTTTTTAGTCGAACCACACGAATGTGGAATGCTTTACCAGGCTCTTCCTTATTTTCCTAACGCTCCCACTGTGTAAGTGCGCGCAGTTGTAAAAAAAAAAAAATGTGTCCATTGCGAGATGGTCGAACTGGGGCTATATAACAACACTTTTTTGTGTCAAATTAATTCCATGGACGCCAACGACTTTTACTTTCGCAGGCCACACGCTCGTGAAACAATGGCTCTTTTCCTAGACAAGTGATTTATCGAAATACAGACTTCAATTGACCGCCTAGATCGTGCGTTTTAACACCATTATATATTCCTCCTTTTGGTAATGTCAAAAGTTCGCCAACTACCACTAACAATTTATGCACATAAGGAAAAAATCAGAATTGTTATTCGCGATATACAGCCATAAATATTCGAAAACGTGACAAAAAATCACTTTTCAAAAAAAAATTAATTC
Organism: Dasysyrphus tricinctus; assembly: GCA_963921185.1. Classification (NCBI taxonomy): domain Eukaryota; kingdom Metazoa; phylum Arthropoda; class Insecta; order Diptera; family Syrphidae; genus Dasysyrphus; species Dasysyrphus tricinctus. The sequence goes on along the minus strand of OY992533.1, from coordinate 20,689,248 downwards.
AGAAAGAAAGCAAGATCCCGTATTGTTTTTGTATTAAGGCTGTCCCAAACCAACGCGAAATCGTAGCGAATCATTCGCAAAGACGGTTTTTTGTTGTTGTTTAGCATTTTGTATTATTGTGAATGATTTCGCGTTGGTTTGGGAGATCCTTTAGTTGTTATATAATAATCCTTATCTAGATTCGTAAAAAACAATACACGGAATCATATATACTAAAAGGGTTTTCCCAAGGCCTAAAGCAACAAACTTTTTATGGTTTCAAGAAAAAAAAAAACAGTTTGTTTTTTACCCAACCTAACGAGACTTTTATATTGAACGTTAAAACATTAAAAACTTCTTTTTTTATTTATGCATACCTTCTAACGAAATTGGTCTCAAGTTGTGTAATGTATTTTCTGTAAACATAAAATAAAAATTAATTTTCCAGGATAAACCACAAAGTGATGAGGCCCCACAAAAGCTTAAGCCAATTATAGTAACTGAGAGCAAAATAATTTCTTTGAAAAGAAAACAAGCAGATATTGATGCGTCAAAGAAACACGAATCATACAGTCATGGAAATGGCAGTAGTAGCGGTAGTAGGAATTCAACAAAAACAATACCAACTGCAAAAATTCTACCCGAAGCCAAAAGAACCCTTTCCGATCATATATCGGCTGGCCATGGAAATAGTGGTGGTGGCGGCAGCAGTTCAAGTTCACATTCAACTGCGACAGCCATTATCAAGCCAGTGATTAAAAAGCCACCGACGCCAAGCTCTCAACAGATTGCCGCCAAGCCAGCCAAGCTGCACGACACGCCGTCAGAAGACGAACTTGACTATGACGATATTGATTTGTTAAACGAAGAAGATCGTCTCCTTGCCGATACGCCATCTCCACCACCTTCACCTGGGCCTCCATCACCAAAGCCTTCGGCAAATAAAAATTCCAAAGCTTTTAGTTCATCGAACAGAAGAGTCGTACTAAAGTCGTCTCCATCATCATCGTCGGGTGAGCGCAGAACAGATGAAGGCCGAGGACGAGGAGGACGTGGAAGATCCAAAAACAAAGAATCCAATGATGAAAATTACCGCAAAGGCATTTTCGACAGGCTCGACAGGAAGATTGGTGTGAGTGAACCAAACAAACGAAGAATTCAACGCATCGTCATGAAGAACTCTTCCGAAGACTAAAAAGAAAAATACACACAAAATAAGGGTTTGATTGCGTATACATAAATGTATTGTTTGCTATAATTTTCATCCCAAGGGCGAGAGTAAAGCTCGTTCCTCTTTCAAATTGTATCTATTCTTACAATGCTAATAATTTAACATATACATATACTTGCCTTCTGTCTGGATCCCATTTGGATGTCATTCTTTCTCTTTTGTAACAATTATTTAAGACATTGATTATTTCCTTTGACTATTTTTTTGTAATTATTATTATTGTTTTTTGTTTGCACTACCGCGCATATATATGTTTAAACACAATATGACTTTTTTTTAATTATTGTTTGTAATGCTTTACATACAAATAGATACAGTTATCTATTATTATTTTGATGCAACACTTGACTAAAGACAAATTATTTCTGATCCACTCACACATTTTATATTATTTTTTTTTTTTCATTTTTCAAACTAAAGTTTTGTTTCCCTTTATGAATTCCCTCTTTTATTTTTTTATATTCCTTTATTTTTCTATTATTTCTCTTCACCCATCAAACCATACAAAAAAAAACTATAATGTATCTTGTTGAGATTTAAGAACAAAATTAAATTTCCAGAGAAATGTTTCGTGTTTGTTAAAATTTTTTTCATACATAATTATTTCTATAGACCAATACGACTTTTTTTAAATGTTTTTCTTAGTATGTAAGTTTTATAGTTTTAGAAAACGTTAGCTTTTAAGAAGAAACACAGTTTACCCCACCACCCATAATAAAGAAAAACTTGACTTTGCTGACAAAATATATATTTTATTATGTTTATCAGTACAAATAAAAATGGCGTTTGTTTTTTTTTTTTCGTTTTCTAAGTACAATTTTAATTTATTCGACTAGTGTTTGTCGTCCCGCTCATATCATATCAAGATTTTACTGGCTACAATAAGATGTTAAAAAATAACAAACAGAAAATGCATTTTAAGCTAAAAAATTAATTTTTAATTAATTATTAAAAACAAAAACGATTGTAAAAAATGAATATTTTATAAAATTTAACATAATTTTTCATAATGGATGCGGTGTTTTCTTTTCATAAAAATTTATTATTGTGTTAATCGATCCAAATATTATTAAATGTCAATCAGCTTTGTTATAAATTTCTACTCCTTTTTAGTATAACGAAATTGTTAAGAATATACAAAAAAATATACAAAATAATAAAGCCGGTAAATCTCACCCTATAACGCTAATTAAAAATAACAATTCTATCAAACTATTTTAATTTTTAACTGAAAAATAACCAGAAGATAATATCCATAACTTTAAATTTTTTTGAGAGAGAAAATAGGGATAGATACCTTTGAAGTATTTTTTATCGAGCTTCGGCGTTCTTTATGTCCCGCAACACGAACACACTTTAAATAGTTTATTTATTTTATTTTATGTAAAAACATTTCAGACATGGTCGCTGACTGAACGAACTTTTACTTGAGTGATCAATTCAAGTTTGGGTAGTTATACTTGAATTATACAAAAAATAAAAAACTTCCGATCTAGTGGTTCTAGTGGTTCTATAAACAATTTAAAAGGACTTGAATATCTTAAACCTTGCGGACTCAATCCGATGTCACCGTATATATTTGTATAAAGTTCTTTTAAAGTGTGTTTACAAGTATAACCCTGGTTCAAAACTTAATTTGCCAATAAAACGGCTTGTGTAAAAATTAGGGCCTAATTAACTGAATTGGTAAATTGTGTTTTTTCGTTTTGTTTTTGCTGGTCGGCCATAAATCTTTCTGCAGCCAAAGCTTCAACCTTTGCTAGCTCCTAGTCTATACACAAGAGAAAAAAAATCTTTTGTAAATTATGTATTATGTAAGGGGCGTGATAAAAACTTGTTGCATGTTAGATTTTTGATCAATGTGATTAAAGTGAACTTTAGAACTTTAGTTTTTATGAAATTTACATAAATTGATGGAATTTAACTGATATTCATTATTTTCCTTTGTGAAAGGATTTAAAGTTGTGAATTGATTTATTTTTAAATCTCAAACTCTTTTTATATTTTTGAAAATATATTTTAACTCTAACAATATGAAAAATACGAACAATTATATAATCATATCGGGAAAACACATTTTGAGCTTTGAAGATTTTTTTTAATAAGCGGTTTATAGAAAAAACACTTAAATGACCATCTAGATAACTACAACTGATTGGTTAACATGATTTTTATCTCCAAATGAAGAAACAATGTAACATGTGTATGAGAGAGATTCAAGTGCTTGGAAACATACTATTTTAAAAATGCATCAGGGTGTTTTTATGATGGAGCTGCGATAAACGATTCGAGCAGTGAAGCAGAATAGACGTAGAAAATGTAATGATAAATTCAATTACTAAAGCAAAAGGTAAAAGCGGCTATTTAAACTCCATTTGAAACACCACACAAGAGTTGCAAGATTCGATTTCATCAGATCCAACGTAAAAACACCCTGAACATCATCAATCAAAAAGAATACTTAATTATGCTACATAAATATATTCTACGAAGAGAGCAGCATTCTAATTTCAATTAAAATAAATAATGTTAAATATAAATTTTATAATAAGAAAAATTGTAGCCCAATCGAGATATTCGTCTAGTTGCTCATTCCCGATTTTAAATAAAAATACAAATTTGCGAGCTCTAGTTCTATTAAAATTTTGTTAACATTATTGTCAAAAAATAAACATTACGTGCTTCGTAAAGTTTCCAATTCATTGAATAGTCATAGTGTTACTATACTTTTTGATTGATAAACTCAACGAATTTGTTTTCCACGGTAAAAACGGTTTAATAGAAATTAATAGTTTGTATTCAACGTTTCAATTTAAGTTTCCATTTTATTTTAAGCCTAAAAAAAATAAAATGTTGTTTTAGAAAATATGATCTGTGGGTAGTCGATAATTACGTTGAATCCTTTTTTTTTTTTTTTTAAATAAATGGACACTTAGAGACAATTTCTTAGGATTTTAAAAAGAACAATTAAACAATAGCATTCATTTTCCTATGACAAACTAAATTATGACGTATAAAGTTATATTGCATTTCTGCATATACATTTGTTTATTTGTATGTAAAACGCTTGGAAATGTTTTTTTTTGTATGTATATGGTAAAATTATTTAATATCTATCGCATAATGTAAAGAATAGCTTTAATTGACAAAATTTCTTTGTAGAACAAATATAATAATATTAAACATCTATTATATTCATATATCGATTAAAATAATGAAAAATAGCTTCACAATTTTTAAATGTATTTCAAATAATAATAAAAAAACAAACTTTGAAAATAAAAACAAATTTGAAAAGCCATAAAATCATAAACGTTTAAAATAATCTTGAAATTGATAAATCACAGTATTGGACTTTCAAAGAAACAAACAAAAAAATCTTTTCAGTTCTACAATAACATCTTAAATATAAGTAAGCCATACATACAAATTGATTGTAATACAAATAAATTACAAAACTTATTAATAAACAACTATTCAAAACAAAAACAAACCTATACATATATATTTATTACTAATTTTTAAAATAATAACTACTCGTATGTGGCTTATTTTGTGTGTGCGTGTCTCTCGTTTTATTTTTTGTTGTTATTTTTAAATCCATACTACAAAATATTTGTTCAAGCTTAAGTAAAAACTACAAACATAAAATAATTAAATTGAAATTAATTAAATTATTAATATTAAGATTATGAAAATAAAAAAATATATTAACACAACCGATAGTTACAAAACAAAACAACCAAATTGTGATATTTTTTCCTCGTACTATTTAAATAGATCAACAAAAAGCCATATATATACATGTATATATATATATATTTTTAAAACTATTTATTATTATTGATTATTGTGAATAGTGTGTGAATGCTGATTTAGACGCCCTAGGCGTATTTCTCAATTTGACTTTAAGTTTTATTTTGTTTTTTTTTTTTTCAAAGGTTAAATGACTTCGAATTTAGTTCAATTTATATTTATATAATTTTTTCATTTTATTTATCAGATGAATTGGTTTTTTTTATTCTGATTATTTTTGTTCCAATACTTATTTTTGGTTCAAAGATTTTTTTTATTCCAGATGACTTGTTAATTGATAACAAGGGAAAGTGAGTACGTTTTATGTACTCAACAAAACAAAACAAAACAAACAAAAAAGAGATAAATAAACAGAATTTTTACAAAGAAATTTTGTGTTTTTGATTTTATATGTATAAAATTCTTCGTTGAAAGTTTTTCGCCACATTAATGATATCAGTCTTCGGAATGTTCATTTAAGCTAATATCTTTTTTCAATGAATCCATATCGAAATCGCTAATCAGCCAATATTGGTTTATTAGCTCCATTTAACCCAACATGAACAAACTGGACCTTAATCCATTAATATTTAGTCAAATGCCTTGCCATCTGGTAGGGCTGCGGATCCCCGGCAGCCCCATACATTATACTTATACTCCTAATTCTTTATAAACGAAAATATTTATTAATTTCAAGCCTTAAGTCATGGTAGCTAGCGCTTTGTAAATATGTATTATAATGTTAATTTATTTATATTGTAATAAATAATAATAATAATAATAAAATATTGGAGTTGTACACTTAGACGTTCCGTGTCACCCTCTAACAACAAACACGACAACCAACTGAACGAACCTAAACTCTTTTTTCGTATTTGACAGATACAGTCGTTGATCATTCAGATCTTATAGCGTCGTACACGAAGTTCATTTTCTTTACTTAACTTTTTACTTTTATCAGTTTTCGAATCAATAAAGACATTCTTATATTAAATAAGTTAATCGGTATATTTTTATTATTCTTCTTCGGTTCATCCACTCGCATAGTTTGAATCCTCATTGCTAATAGGTTATGGGCCCAGAGGATTACTCGATTTAGAATATTGTCTCGACATTGATGACCTCCATTTTGTTTGGTACAAATTAAACACGTGAAATGAATGCAGCAGGAATAACCAAAATTGAAACCCTTAACAAGGACAATTATGATACCTGGCGAATGCATATGGAGGCACTTCTCATCAAAAATGATGCCTGGGAATACGTAAGTGGTACAATACCTAAACCAGCTGTGGATTCGAAAGATCCAGCGGCAGCCACGAACTGGTATAGATCTGACCAAAAGGCCAAATCCGACATCATTTTGTCCATCAGTGCAACTGAGCTGAAGCAAGTAAAAGGATGTGAAACCTCTCGAGATGTTTGGCTGAAACTCAAGAGTATCTTTCAGTCAAAAGGACCTGCCCGAAAAGCAACACTTTTGAAGCAGCTTACTGTTCAGCGTATGCAGGAAGGCGAAGATGTGCGTGGGCATTTGGGTAAATTCTTTGATGCGGTAGACAAACTTCACGACATGGAAGTCGAAATAAATTCCGATCTACTTGCAATTATGCTTTTATATAGTTTACCATCAAGTTTTGCCAACTTTCGTTGTGCCATCGAGTCTCGAGATGACCTGCCGTCACCAGAAACGTTGCGTGTAAAGATTATCGAAGAGTCTGAGGCACGTAAGAGTGAATCGCATGAAGTATCGAATGCAATGGTAGCTGGAAAATTTCATCCAAAGTTTAGAGGTCAAGCTAGGTTGAAAAACAAAAGCAGAAATAATCCTTCTGACCAACAAAGCAGTTCGAAAATAATATGCTACAGGTGCAGAAAAATTGGACACAAACGAACTGAATGTCCACAGAAAGACGAGCGACTACCACAAAGCGCTAAAAATGCAGAACATTTCCTGTTTTTCTCATCAAATGTTCCAGAGAATGCAAATGCATTCCAGTCTGTTGGTAGGTCTAAGAGTCAGTCATGGTGCTTGGACAGCGGATGTTCTTCTCATATGTGCAAGGACTCAAACGAATTTTTGGACATTGAGAAGGTTGTCAACGAGAAGCTGCAGTTGGCTAGTAGTGCATCGGCGGAAATTAAGGCTCGTGGACGAGCATTGATTCAACTCCATGAGAATGACGTAACTAAGGAGATGGAGTTATCAGACGCTCTTTTCGTACCAGACTTACGCACCAATTTACTGTCAGTGGGGAAGATAACTGACAACGGATACCGTGTGCTGTTTGAAAAGGAATCTGCAAAAGTAGTCGACAGAGATGGGCGCGTTATTTTAACTGCAAAGCGCGAAGATGGACTGTACTTCATTCACACCAGTGGCAGTGGCGAGAAATGCTTGTCATCGACTACCTCCTCAGGTCTAACAACGAATGATGAAGATCTTCAACTGTGGCACCGTCGTCTGGGGCACCTCAACTTCAAAGATCTTAACGAGGCCATTCGCAAAAGAACCATTGAGGGAATCAACGTCGTTGGAACTACCAATAACTTCACCTGTGAAACCCGCATTCAAGGAAAGATGGTTCGTGCTCCTTTTCCAAAGCACTCGACTCGAACATCACAACTTCTCGAACTCATACACTCCGATGTATGCGGACCGATGAGGACGGAGTCGATTGGAAAGGCACGGTACTTCGTCACGTTCATCGACGATCATTCGAGGTGGTGTGAAGTACGTTTCATTGCCAGGAAAAATGAGGTTTTCTCGGAGTTCCAAAATGTGAAGGCGTTGCTTGAAAAGGAAAGCGGAGTTTCTATCAAGAGTCTACAGTCGGATAATGGCACCGAATACAAAAACAACTTATTTGACAGTTTCCTGAGTTCCGAGGGTATTCGACGACGCTTGACAGTCGCCTATAATCCTGAGCAGAATGGCATCGCCGAGCGCAAGAACCGGACCCTCGTTGAAATGGCGAGATGCCTTCTCATACAGTCAGGTCTGCCAAAATGTTTTTGGGCAGAGGCTCTCGCAACTGCGAATTACATAAGAAATCGGAGTCCATCAAAGTCGCTTAATGGAAAAACACCTTACGAAGTTCGGTTTGGTAAATGTCCAGATGTTAGTAATCTTCGCGAGTTTGGCTGCAAGGTGTTCGTTCTGGAAAGAGCTCCAAATAAAGATAAACTTGATGCTAAGTCTGACGAAGGCATATTTCTCGGTTATCCAAACGAGAATAAAGGGTACAGGGTTTGGATTCCAGACAAACACCAAGTAACAATCTCACGAGATGTGAAGTTCTTGGAGGGCCTTTCGCAGATAGATTCTGTTGAAAGCCAGCAACAGATGATGGATGTTTCACTGACACCAATGGAACCAAATAATGATGACACGATCTTCAGCAGCGATATTCAGGTAGATCCAGAATTACCTGGCAATACAGCGATGGAGTCTGACCAGGATGAGTCCGAGTATTCTGAGGAGGATCAACAATCTTGTGAGTCTACCAAAAGAGTTCCAGGAAGACCGCGAAAAGTCAAGACTGGTTTGCCTGGAAGACCTAGAAAGGAGTATAAAACAGAAGAGGTAAGAAATGTCACTTTTGAACATGGCCTGTTGGCCGAGATAGACCTTGACTTAGCAGTTTCAGGTTCCGATGCCAGGGAATGGTATGATGCTATGGCAGCTGAATTAAGATGTATTATCGCCTGTGACACTTGGGAGATTGTTGATCGCTCCTTAGCTGACAAAGTCATTGGAAGCAGGATGGTGCTAAGGAACAAGCATTCACCAGATGGAACTCTTGAACGCAGAAAGGCCAGAATCGTTGCTAGGGGTTTCTCTCAACGACCCGGTGTAGACTTTGAGGAAACATTCGCTCCAGTGACACGATTGAGTTCCATACGCTTGGCTACAGCAGTTGCATCTCAGTACGGAATGACTATCTACCAGTTCGACATCACCGCTGCTTATTTGAATGGAAGACTTTCAGAGAAGATTTTTATGGATGTTCCAGACATGACGAAAGAATCTCTTCAGTTTATCCTACGAAACGAGAAGGATGTTTCGATCAAAAACAAAGCCAGAAAGATGTTATCGGAACTTCAGCAAGGAAACAAGGTGTGTTTACTCAAAAAGGCTCTATATGGTCTCCGTCAGGCAGGACGATGCTGGTATGAAAGACTTAGCCAAGAACTGCTACGCCTTGGGTTACATTCAACAAAGTCTGACACTTGTGTATACGTTCGTGGTTCAGGGGGAGACATGCTGATTGTGCTGGTCTACGTAGATGATATCCTCGTCATCAGTCGGAACACAAATGATGTAAAGCAACTTAAAGAGAGTTTATTAAAAACATTTGCTATAAAAGATCTTGGTGAAGTTCAATGTTGTCTGGGTCTGGAGTTCATCAAAAGGACGGACGGATACTCTATACATCAAAGAGGCTACATTGGAGATGTGCTGCAACGATTTGGAATGGCTGATAGTAAGCCGGTTTCTACTCCGATGTGTGTTGGCATTTCAAATAATTGTAATAAGGAAGTAGACATCAACAATCAAAAGAAGGTGCCATATCGTGAACTTGTAGGATCACTTATGTACCTGGCAATGGGTACACGTCCCGACATCGCTTATGCTGTTAGCTGGTTGAGCCAATTTAACGATAGCCATAAGGATGAACATTGGGTTGCTGCCAAGCGCGTCTTACGTTATCTGCAAGGTACTAAGCATATTGGTTTGGTTTATGTGCCATCTGAAACCGGATTGACAGGTATGGTAGATGCAGATTGGGGAAATTGCCCGAATGACAGACGTTCTTATACTGGATTTGCATTCATCCTCGCTGGTGCTGCCATTACGTGGGAGTCACGCAAACAGAGAACTGTGGCACTCTCTTCCACGGAAGCAGAGTACATGAGCCTTACGGAGTCTGTAAAGGAAGGTATTTATTTGCAAAGATTCATCAGAGAACTTGGGTTCGAGTCACTTGTTAAGGATGTATCAGTCCTGTGCGACAATATGGGAGCTCAGAAACTTGCTTCAAATCCCGTATTTCATTCCCGTACCAAACATATCGATATTCGACATCACTTCGTGCGGGAAGCATTGCCGAACAACAATATTCATCTTCGTTATTTGAGAACTGAGGACATGGGAGCTGACATTTTTACGAAACGTTTAGCTGGGCCTAAACACTGGAAATGTCTCGAAATCCTTGGTGTGCAGTCTTTGGACACGTAACGAGGGGGAGTATTGGAGTTGTACACTTAGACGTTCCGTGTCACCCTCTAACAACAAACACGACAACCAACTGAACGAACCTAAACTCTTTTTTCGTATTTGACAGATACAGTCGTTGATCATTCAGATCTTATAGCGTCGTACACGAAGTTCATTTTCTTTACTTAACTTTTTACTTTTATCAGTTTTCGAATCAATAAAGACATTCTTATATTAAATAAGTTAATCGGTATATTTTTATTATTCTTCTTCGGTTCATCCACTCGCATAGTTTGAATCCTCATTGCTAATATAAAATTTAGTCAAATGCCAAAATCTAAGTTCTTAAAAAGTGCCTAAGGGCTTTTTTCACAATTTAATGTTCTGGTTAGCTATTTATGACTAATATTCACAACTGTCCTAGCCTAGGAACACACTTGCAATTTTCTGTCGCGCGATTATTCAGTCACAACAAATAGAACACATGAATTTAAATGTGAATGAACGCACATCCCAGTAGGAAATTTCCAAAAATTCACTACTGAAGAAGTAGGTTTTTCCTCACGGAAAAGGAGCTGCACCCATGAATTTCCTAGGGAATCCTATCATGAATTTAACATGGGCTTGTCATTGGAAGGAAGTACCTACACACTCTCTCCATGAATATTTTGTAATGAAATCACTATGCTCATGGCACTTTCGAATTCATAACTTCATTTTCTTATCAGAAAAAAATGGTTCTCGTTATGTGATGCTTTCTTCAACGCGAATGAATACATGAAAAATGGGTCAACTGGGAGGGGATATTTTCGTAGAAGAAAAAATGTGACTGAAATCATTATGCATTTCTTCTTTGATTTCATCAAAAGAAGCGAAGCATCTGGAATGAAGCTGGACTTATGACGAATAAAATAAAATAAATTCAACTAGTATAATGTATTTAAGATGTTTATTAACTAATAAAATATTAAAGAGAAAAGTGGATAATTAGTTTTTTAAAGTAACTAAAATAAAGAAGATAAACAGAACAAACAATGTTATTCCAAATAACCATACTTATATGTTTGTTCGATTTTAGAAAGTAGGTAAGGTACTTCCTCGTCTTTTTGGATGCAATTTTCTTAAAAATGATGATCATCGTCATACTTGTTCAATTTGGAGCTAGGTAGGTAGGTAGGTTGTAAGGGGTGATAATGCGGCAAGCCGCACCATCTCACTTTGGAGCTAAGGAATAGAGGAATACAAACTTTAAGAGTTATAGAAAATAATCTATCTAATATAAAATATAATTACCTAGGTTAATGTGATTAGTCTCCTGGGTCATGGTTATAATTTTATCAAATAGGAACATGTTTATCAATTTGATTGAAAAACACTTAAAAAATATACGTCTTTTCTCTTCGATCACAAAATCTATTCTAGAATATTCTAGAACAAAGAAACTTCACGTGACCGATCGAGGAAAACCAAAACAAAAAAGGTTTACTTTCGCATCGGAATTTTTTGTTTCAGGTCAAATATCTATTCAACAGACAGAAAAAAGAAATATGTACCTATCTACCTACAGCTACGACCGTAACAATTCAGAGCAGACAAACCACTGAAAGGATGCATAATTTTGTATGCAGGAAATCTTCGTATCACGGTTTATATAGAATTCATTCAACTTTTTGATGCGGAAGAAAAGAAAAGGTTGTTTTCTCTTTCGCATAGCAGGCATAAAACACGCAATGCTGTGTGGATTGCAATAACCACTGAAAAGGTACAGGAATTATCCCTCCCGTTCAGTATTGAATTCATTTGAGTTTATGATGCCAAAAAAGGTTATTGCTTTGTTTCGTATTTTCTTTACCTGTTTTCAAGAGCAAAGCAGAAGATGCAACTGGAATGGCAATCTACTTACCTTTTGCATGACTTTCAATGAATGAAATCAATGCAGAACTTCTCCTCAATGAATGTGACAGATGATTTCGACGAGGAATGCACCTTTATTTTTCATTGAGGAGCAAATTTCCTGCTGGGATGGTACAAGGGTGCAGGGTTGAGATCAATATTTTTAGTCATACATACACATACAACATATAAAAGTTCTATTGGGCAATTAATTTTTATATTCGTGCAAAAACAAAATGTCGAGATAATCATCAAACATGACATTTAGCCAGTTTATATTTCTTGAGCGCTCAGTAATTTTCCGCCATCCTTTGACAGAGCAGGGACCTATTTCATAAAACTACAAGACTAATAATTATTTGTGAATTAAAGTCTGGGAGGCGATCGGACTCATAGCAACAACCTACAAAAATCTGTGCGACAGTTAGGAAATTGTAGAGGACAGTCTTAGCTTTCACTTGGATGTCCAATTTATAGAACTTCCTTATGTGAAAGGTATACTTAGTCAAAGCTGCAACCTGCACAGTGCATTTTCTAACTTTAGTAACCATGAAACCTTATGCGACCAGCGGTTTTTTAAATGTTTGAAAAAAAGCTATAGGCTCCTATGCTGTTTTTCAAAAGCCACAATGAGATAGAAAATCTTACGGTCACCTCTCGAACTATAATTCACAAATAATTATTAGTCTTGTAGTTTTATGAAATAGGCCCCAGGTGTTGTTCTCCCATATAAACAGGATCTCTCACATAGAATTGAATCGGCAGATTGAAGAAGGGACTAAGTCCAAAAATCAAATGTGGTAAATCAGAATACAACACCCTCTGAGATCTCTGAAATATAAACTGGCTAATGACGATGATGGAGAACATTAAGAAATGGTCTAAAAAATAACGATGTGCCTTTTTGAAATTGTTTTCTCGCTAATGCCGCTTTTGATTCATTCTCATAATTTGGTTCTAACACATTTGAGATCGATGCTTTATATTTTCGCTGAAATTTGAACATTAAGATAACAACCTAGAACATTGGTTGACTCGGCCCGTCCGTACGTTTTTTTTACATTTAAAGAAATACCTTCAGAATGTTTGCATATAATTAAAGAATCATGTACAAACTGTTCTATAAAATTAACATATGACATGTCTAACTAACGTATCTAAAACTAGACGTTAATGATAATTAATGATAACATAAAAGTACTTGATTTTGTCTGTACGTGACGATGGAATGCTCCTCTACCGTTAAATTTTGTTTTTTTGAATAGAACAAGTTTCATGTTTTCTTTACAATTTTTTATAATTGACTGCATATTTTCAAAAGTTCTTAAGTTCCAAGTGAATTGAACTATAAAGCTGGCCATACACGACCGAGCCATCCAATCCATTTGGCTCGGTTGGATTTCAGATTAACTGAAAATCCAAATGGATCGGCAGCCGATCCACTCCACACACGACCGATTTTGGATCGGCGCAGGGCCATTAGACTCTTTGGCTCTGTCGTGTATGGCCAGCTTAAGAGCAAAAAATTGAACTTAGGTTCAATTTGAATGACTATGTTATGATAGGAATTATTTCAAGCGGCGATGCATTTCGATAGTTGTAATCGAAATAAAAGATGCATTCCAAAAATACATTAAATAGTAAATTTCACGAGGAATGTAGGTTGGAAAGATATTCATAGAAGGCCACCGACTGCGATATGCTAATTACCACAGTACACAAATCTAAAGGTATTATACTGCGCAGGTTGTGAGTCGAAAATAAAAAATGGCTGTGAGCGTGAGGAAGAAAACACACGTAAAAACAACAACAAATTAAAATTAAAATTGTCAGACATAACAATGGCTGGGACGGTGATGACTTAAATACACGTAAAAACACAACAAATACTGACATTTGACACAAATTTTGATATATGCGCAGAAGAAACAAAAATAAAAACTCTAATGATATTACCTTTAATATGTGTACTGTGGCTAATTACAGCTCTTTCTTTTTTTTTTCTCCAGCTTTCATAATATCAGTTTGACGAATAATAATTTAAATAGTTCACCAATTTGTTCGTAAAGTTTTTTTCGATAATAATTCTCTTTCTAGAAACTCCAGAAAATTGTTTAACCTTTTCGTTGCTTATAAGGGCTTTTTGGCGTTTTCTAGCTGACGACATTCAATCTAACGATTCCTCATTAGAAGTTTTATGGAGTATCATCTCTCAAATAATATCTCGGGCTTTTTCTCTGCGCTTAAAATATTATGACCTTTTCGATTGGGAGGAGAATGACAGTTCTTGTTCTGAAAAGAAGAGAAAATTGTTCTGGATTTGATTTCAGAATCGAAACCAGAAGCGTTCACATTCACACGTATCGAATCAATGATCCGGATTGCCAATGAAAAAGGCCATTATACTAAGAGCCCTTAGCAGATTTTGGGTTTCATTGCTAGCAAAAAAAAAAGAAGTATAGGCGTCGACAGCTTCAGTAAAAGCTTTTCAAAAAATCAAAGTCTTGAAGTCCGCAATCGGGACTTAAGTGATTAAACAGTGCATCGAATAAAAATATAAATTTGACTTCAAGGGTATTCGTGTTAGCCGAAATTGGTTTTCACTCCTCCCTAGATAAGCTCCTCGGATCCCATATCAAGGAGGTCATTGAGTGTATAGTTCGCCCGTAACGTTTTACGTTTAATGCCCAAACATCCAAAACGTAATTAAAAATCCAAAACGTCTTAGAGCCGACATTTAATTTTGGGAGTGGATGTATAAACAAAATCGGAGTATGAGGGCTTATATGAAGGGGAAGGGTGCGAACAGTCAGACAGTGCAAACAGTGAGACAATGCATATTGTGTTTTATATATTTATTATACAAATAACATTTTTTTCTAAGCCGCATTCTATATTTCAATTGCACACTTAATGCAGCTGAGGATGTGCTTTTGGTGAACGGTAATACAGAAAAAGTGACAAAACTGGTTTTTTGAATTTGTATTTTGAATTTGTGTTAACTCACGATTATTCAATTAAATGAACTAAGTTTTTTTTTAATAATTTGTTGCTATATCTTTTTTTAATGCAACAAATCATTCGGATAAATATTAAACAATTTTTATTTTAAAACAAAAAAATCTGAAAAAATCACAAGAGGCGAACAGTGAGACATTTTCAAAAAGCGAACAGTGAGACATTTCTCGCACTTAAGTTTTGGAAATACCTCTCTTTTTCAAAAGCAAGCAAGTAGAAGAGAGTTTAAGTTTTGTTAAAGGTTATTTATTTGTAAGAAGGTTTTATAATACAAATTCTATATACTACTGAAATAAATCAGCCAAGTAGAAGACTTAGCATTAAGGATTGGACTTGTTGAATTATTGATTCAAAATAGCTTTTTATGGCCTTTAGTCCTATAAATTGGCGTTTCGTTCGGCTTACTCACTTGAACTCATCAGTGACATAGTGAGGGCTTTGTCATACGCAATTTATATTAAGTTCAGTTCAACTTACATGAATTTTTCAACGAAAATCCACTGTAAACTATATCCAACAAGATTAGAATTCCTAATCATTAAGCTGGAAGTTTTTTTGCCCTGGGCCAGGCATATATATTATAGGACTAAAGGCCATAAAAAGCTATTTTGAATCAATAATTCAACAAGTCCAATCCTTAATGCTAAGTCTTCTACTTGGCTGATTTATTTCAGTAGTATATAGAATTTGTATTATAAAACCTTCTTATATAGAAACTATGCCTGGCCCAGGGCAAAAAAACTTCCAGCTTAATGATTAGGAATTCTAATCTTGTTGGATATAGTTTACAGTGGATTTTCGTTGAAAAATTCATGTAAGTTGAACTGAACTTAATATAAATTGCGTATGACAAAGCCCTCACTATGTCACTGATGAGTTCAAGTGAGTAAGCCGAACGAAACGCCAATTTATAGGACTAAAGGCCATAAAAAGCTATTTTGAATCAGTTATTTATTTGTTTGAAAGTTTTTATTGATTTCTTTATTTAAAAGTGAATAAAACATGTAAGGCTTTAATTTTATGTAGTTTGTTGTTACATACAAATTAAACAGTTATTTTTTCTTTTGTAATCTGTTTATATCGTCTCACTGTTTGCCCTTATTTGTCTCACTGTTCACACCCTCTATGCTGAAATCAAATCCAGAACAATTTTTTCTTCTTTTCAGACCAAGAACTGTCATTCTGTCCCCAATCGAAAAGGCCATACACTTTTCCTTCTGCAGTATGCTGTTCGGTGAACGAAATTGATAATTGTTGCATATTTTTTGGAGAAGTCTACACTCTTTTTTCGCACACAATTAATTATAAAATAAATAAATTAGGTGGCGCAACAGCTCGTGGAGAAGCAGGGCCTAGTGACTTACAACTGCAACTGAAAAAAAGAACACAGACAGCCACGGTATATTAAAAGAAACAACAAAAAAAAACATAAAAAACCACAAATATTATTTTTCTGCACACAATAAATGGCCTGGGTAATTATTTGTGTGCGAAAAAAGAGTGTAGACTTCTCCAAAAAATATGCAACAATTTTCAATTTCGTTCATCGAACAGCCTACTGCAGAACGAAAATTAAAACTAAATTTTTCGTTTATGATTTCATTGTCATTTTTGTATGGGATTTTTCGTTTCGCATCAGCAGCGTACTAGGCTTTAAGCATAAACACCACAATTACGAACGGTTCGATTAAAAGCAAGAAACATATAACCAGAGACTTTCACTTACTTACTTACTTAAGGTGGCGCTACAGTCCGGGGTGGACCAGGGCCTCAACCAACAAGCTTCTTCCAGCCGGCTCGGTTTCTAGCTAGCTGTCTCCAGTTTCGCACGCCAAGTTGGTTGAGGTCCTCTTCCACTTGCGTGCGCCACCTTTTACGCTGTCCACCTCTACTGCGTTGTCCCACGGGGTTGGATTCAAAGACTTTCCGGGCCGGAGCATTGGTGTCCATTCGCTCTAGATGACCCAGCCATCTCAGTCGTTGGCTTTTCACTTTTGTGGCTAGGTCGGTGTCGCTGTACAGCCCATACAGTTCGTTGTTGTATCTTCTTCTCCATTCCCCATCTATGCAGACGGGACCAAAAATCACCCGGAGAATTTTCCTCTCAAAACAGCCTAACGCGTTCTCATCCACTGTTAGCAGTGTCCATGCCTCTGCACCATACATCAGGACCGGGATGATAAGCGTCTTATACAGGGACAGTTTAGTTGCTCGAGAGAGGGCTTTGCTTCTCAATTGCCTTCTTAGCCCAAAGAAACAGCGATTGGCAAGAGTAATTCTTCGTTTGATCTCAGCACTGGTGTCGTTCGCTGAGTTTATAGCGGATCCTAGGTAGACAAAGTCTCTGACTACCTCAAAATTATAGCTGTCTATAGTGACGTTCTGTCCGAGACGTCGGTGTTGGGTGTCCTTTCTTGTTTGTTTTGCTTTCATTCACCGTTAAACCCATCTTCTTGGCTTCCTTCTCAATGCTCACAAAAGCACCACTGACATCACGCTTTGTTCGTCCGATTATGTCAATGTCGTCAGCGTAAGCGAGTAATTGGACGGACTTTTGAAAGATTGTGCCTCTGGTGTTGACGTGAGAGTTTTGCACTATTCTTTCAAGAACGATGTTGAAGAAGTCGCATGACAGCGCGTCGCCTTGCCTAAAACCTTTTTTGACATCAAAGGTGTCGGTGAGGTCTTTGCCGACCTTGATGGAGCAGCGTGCATTCTCCATCGTCATCCTGCACAAACGGACGAGTTTGGCAGGGATGCCAAAACTAGACATTGCTCTATATAGCTCGTCTCTATAGATGCTGTCATACGCGGCCTTGAAATCGATGAAAAGGTGGTGGGTATCGATTTGGAACTCCTGGGTTTTCTCCAAGATCTGCCGTAGTGCGAATATTTGGTCGATGGTGGACTTCCCTGGCCTAAAGCCACACTGATATGGACCTATCAGGTTGTTGACGAATGGCTTCAGGCGTTCACAAAGTACGGCAGAGAAGATCTTGTAGGCGATATTAAGAAGACTGATGCCTCTGTAGTTGGTGCAGTCCAGAGGATCGCCTTTCTTGAGGATCGGGCAAACAATACTGAGGTTCCATTCATCGGGCATGCTTTCTTCCGACCATATTTTACAGATGAGCTGGTGCATACTCCTAACCAATTCATCGCCAGCCGCTTTGAATAGCTCAGCCGCAAGGCCATCAGCTCCAGCAGCTTTATTGGACTTAAGTTTAGATATGGCTATCCTCACTTCGTCAAGATCGGGTGGACGGAATTGTTGGCCTACGTCGTCCAGGTTGAATGGTGCAATTTGCATGGTAGCGGAATTCGGTTCGTCATCGCCGTTATACAATTTGCAGAAATGATTTTTCCATATCCTCAGCACCGACTGCGTTTCCACCACGATGTTCCCCTGATCGTCCTTGCAGGCTTCGGTTCGGGGTTTGTAACCTTGGGAGGTTCTTTTTACTTTTTGGTAAAACTTCCGAACTTCATTCCTGCAGTGGCATCCCTCTAATTCCTCGATCGCGCGCTTCTCATGCTCTTTCTTTTTCTTTCTGAGAAGCTTGTGTTCCTCTTTCCTCTTCTGCTCGTAGAGCTCGCGAGCAGCTCTGGTCCTTCTATGCAGCGCCGCTTTGTATGCCTGTTGTTTGGCTGCATGTACTTGCCGGCATTCCTCGTCGAACCAGGGGTTTCGCTGTGGTGGTCGTGCGAAGCCCAGCACGTCAGAGGCGGCATCTCTGATGGCTTCCTGGCAGTTTTTCCACTGGTTCTCGATGTTTGCAGTTGGCGGCAAAGGACTAGTTAAGAGGGCGCGAGAGACTCGATCGGAAAAGGACCTGGCGATTTCTTGCGACTGTAGCCGTCCGACGTTGAACTTCCTGACAGTATTTCCCTGTTTTGGCTTTGGTCTGGATATCCGTAGCATTACCTTTGCTACAACGAGGTAGTGGTCCGAGTCAACGTTGGCTCCTCGGAACGTTCGGACATCCTTGATACTGGAGGAGTGCCTTGCGTCGATCGCAATGTGGTCAATTTGGTTGGCGGTTGATTGACCAGGAATTCGCCATGTTCCCTTATGAATATCGAGATGCGGGAACTGCGTACTAGCTACCACAACGTTTCGCCCCGCAGCAAAGTCGATTAGCCTGAGTCCGTTATCGGAGGTGGTGTCGTGCAGGCTGTATCTTCCGATTGTGCCACCAAAGACGTCTTCTCTTCCTAGTTTGGCATTAAAATCACCCAAGACAATTTTAATGTCATAGCTAGGGCATTGCTCATATGTCTTGTCCAGGAGCTCGTAGAACTCGTCCTTGGTGTCGTCATCTTTCTCCTCTGTGGGGGCATGCGCGCATATCAGGCTGATGTTGGCGAATTTAGCCTTGATGCGAATTGTCGTGAGGCGCTCGTTCACATAATTGAAACTCAAGACCTCTTGCCTCAGTCTGCCTCTAACAACAAATCCACATCCAAAAAGACGCTGCCCTTGTGGTCGGTAACAGTCACCGTAGTATACATCGCAGTCTTTCAGTTTTCTTTTGCCCGGCCCATCCCATCGCACTTCTTGGATGGCGGTGATGTCTGCTTTGTAGCAGTCTAGGGCCTCCGCTAAATGTTCGGCTGCACGTGGTCTATAGAGAGACAGAACATTCCACGTGCAGATCCGAAGTTCGTTGTCCTTATTTCGTTTGCTAGGTTCGTCAACAGTAAATCCGTCCGTATCCGAGGCTTGTTGATGCTTCGCAACTAAAAATAGCTTTACGTGGCCGGGAAGTCACCCCGACGGCACGACCCCCAACCTGGAGGACCAGACCCTATATATATAACTCCAAGGGCGGGGAGCCGGATTAACCGCTCCTTATAGGCCTGAGCTCCGAATATGTCGTAGTAGCCCGTATAAGGTGTTCACTAAGTAGTTCAGCCTAACTGGAACTGTAGACGCCACCGTTGATTCCATCTTGAGAATTCTTCCGCTGCCGCCTGGATGAAGGAGAAGTGCCTTAGTGGGAACACTCCTCCCCCCCTCTCTCGTTTGCTGCCCCCTAAAACCGTCCACAGGGATTGGAACCCCATCTTCAGTTAAAGGTACTAGGCACCCGATGTTCACCGCGGGGAGGTGAGAGTAGGAGTTGATAGACAGAGGTTCGCTTTGAAACAAAGCTTGTGGACGCTTGTGTCCTCTTGAATGCACATGTCTACCCTTTGAACATCAAGAGACTTTCAGCAAAACGGGAAATTAACAAATAATAAAGTCTCCAAACAATGGTTTTCTTAAAAACCGAGTGTAGACTTCTCCAAAAAATATGCAACAATTTTCAATTTCGTAAATCGAACAGCGTACTGCAGAACGAAAAGTAAAACTAAATTTTTTGTTTCTGATTTCGTTGTGTCATTTTTGTATGGGATTTATCGTTTCGCATCAGCAGCGTACTAGGCTTTAAGCATAAACACCACAATTACGAACGGTTCGATTAATAGAAAGAAACATATAACCAGAGACTTTCAGCAAAACAGAAAATTAACAAATAATCTCCAAACAATGGTTTTCTTAAAAACCTTAAATCAAGGGTCCTGTTTATCGGATCACCAATATAAAAGTCTTGAGACTAAGGAATAATGACAGAGCATCATTTCCTATTTTGCTTCAAAGTGAATTGAAGTGTAAATGACCCTACCATATAAATAGGATACCAAGCTGGCTTTAACCCCCCACCTCCACCAAAGGCTGAGTGAAAAACTGCCAAACTTTTGTATTCGATATCAGTATTCACGATACATGTACCTATAATCCTTCATACTCCGATTTTGGTTATATATATCCACTCCCAAAATCGGCTGTCGGCTCTTGGTCTTTAAGGCCAGATCCACACTATTGTGCCAATACTGATACACTCTCGCTACGATAAAATATTTTTATCGATGATGTGAATATACTCATTGTTTCTAGTGTAAGAATATTTTATCGTATCGAGACTATAGATATCAGAACTATAATGTGAATCTGGCTTAAGTGAAATCGCTTGGACGAAACGCCAATATTTGTGAAGCTATTTTGAATCGAAGAAAAGAATAGTTCGACAAAGAGAGTTGAGAATGTTTTTCTTTTTAATTTAAGTTTCGAAATAAAAATTCAGTTAGTACATGTTTTTAAAAAAATATTTACAGTTGTTTTTATTGTTGTTATTATTTTTACTACAAGTAACAACCCCACCAACCAGAAAATTAAATAAAAGAAAAAAAAAATCAAAATCCGTTACATAATACTGTGCCTAATTTTATTCACGTGTCCTAAGGATAAAGCAAGCTTTTTGCACCATTAAAGGATTCAAAGAAATTTAATATTAGAAGTACATGATATCGATTCGATCCGAATTAAATAAAATCTTAACTAGGATTGTATTTAAAGCTAGTGTTTAGAGGAAGTAGATGTTTTACTTAAAAATTAAACGTCTGGGGTGTTGGGAGTTGTGGATGAAGTTGTGTCAGCTGGAGGTTGAACGATATCATTTGATGCTGCTTCGTTTGTAATAACTATCGCAGGAGCTTCGTCATTGTTGTTGACATCGGTTTTTTCTTCGACTTTTGGTGGGATTGATTCGACAATTTCCGGCGGCGGCGCTAAGGCAATAGCTGCAGGAGCTAGTTCAGCAACAGAAGCTGGCTGAGCTGTAGGAGTTGATTCAGCTGTAGGAACTGATTCAGCTGTAGGGGTTGGAGGGGTTATAATAGTTTCTGGTACAACTGAAGCAGTGGGTTTCGTTTCAGTGCTTCCTTCTGCTGCTGGTTGTGGATTTTCAGATTTCAAAGAACCTTCTGTTGCTGTCTCTTCTTTTACAGGTGTTTGGCTTTGTGCTACTATAGATTCTTGTGGTGCTTGCTCGTCTGTAACAACCTCAATGTTGGTTTGAACTTCAGCTTTCGACTGATCCTCGACATTTATAATAGGATTTGCTTTTTGTGCGATCGGCTTAACGATCTCGACCTTGGCACCTTCAGTTTGTTCCTCTGCCGTTTTTGTGGCACTTGCTTTTGGCTTTGACTTTGGCTTTGGCGTTGGTGATGGTGATGGGCTTGGTCGCATTTTTTGTTGATCCATCATTACAGTCGTTGCTTGAGGTGAGGGACTGACACTGCGACGGATATCATCCTGTTTCTGTGTTAAAATTTGACGAATTTCCCTTATAGGTTTCAACAGAAACACTGGAACATCTTCGTCACGATGCTGAAACAGAACTTCCCCTTCAAATTCGACGAGTTTGTGCTTTCGGGCTCGAAGCAAGATACCCACAACTTTATCAGAAATGTAGGTGTAAATCTATTGAAAGAAGCAGAAAAAAAAGATGTTAAGAACTTCACCCAAACTCGCTTAGAAATAACTTACGTTGAAAAGCTCGCCGAATGGAATGACTTTCATTTCAGGTTCGTCTTTAACTACGTAGCCTTCTGAATCAATGATTTGGCAAAGTTCAAGCATTTCCTTTAGAACATGAATGTTTGCTTTTTGACCACGTTGTTCTGTTAAGCTTCCGGCTAAAGGTCTGTAAATATATGTATTTATTTTTGCATAAGCTAAATTTAATATTTTTTTTTGTTCAATTTAACCTACTTTCCATATTCGCCCTTCTTAAAAGTTGGCCTAGGAAGTCCACCGGATTGTGAGAATGGATTTAAATGCTGCGATTCCTGATGTTTTGATACAGCATTATTGAACATTGCAACTTTTGATGATAGTGGAGATTCCTGAAAAAAATATAAAAAAGTTCAGGTGAATTTAATTGATGGTATTTAAATAATGTACTTCATTTATTATTATATTGTTTTCTATCATTATTTTTTTAATTTAGAATTTAGAATTTTGAATTTGGTTTCCGAAATGAAAAATTTCAAATAAATATTTTTTAATACATAATGTTCATAAGTACGTTTGTTTGTATGTTTGCTTTGTTTTGGAAAGTTGACTTGGTGAGATATTTAAGGGTGATTAAAGTATTGCTTCGCTATGTCGTCATGCGGTTACACGCGACTTAACTGTAGTAGAATCGAATTTTAACGATTTTATGCTCAGAGTTAAAAATAGCTAATCGTGAATGTATAGCGCACTGTCAAGGAGTGTCCAGTTTCTCAACCTTGTAGTTGAAATTTCAAATAATAAAAACTGATAAAAAGCTAAATCAGGTATTAAGACCCAGTTAATCAGGATTGAATTAACTATGAGTTGAATCAGAGTTGAAAAATCAGGTTTTGGCCGTGTTAATGGGCTGGTGGAATCATTTGCACATATTTCGTCAAACATGATGCTGCTCCGAACATTACAGTCAATGGAATTGCAGTATGTACGTCGTTGATTAATAATTTTTTGTTTTTCAATTAAATGATTGATGTGGAACAGCTTAATATTCAACAAGACGGCGAAACATTGGACTGTATGACATATGCCACACAATTATCTTATTGCAGGAAACATTCGATGAGCGCCTAATGTTCATCACTTATTGAAGTGCCCAAAAAATTTTTGAGAGAAGTTTGTAACTTAAGTATCAGTAGCAGGTAAGTAAAAATAATTTAAAAAGCAGAAACTTAATACCCTTTCTCCGTGCAATATTGGCTATTTATCAAACACTTAGACTTACTTAAAACAATCAATTGAAAAACTTTGAGATTATTTTTTTAAGTGTATGTGCACTCAGGAGCTTATTCTAAAATACACAACTATTTTAATTTAATTGGGACAAACATAAAAAAATGAATATAATTAAACAACAGTCAAAGTGCTTTTCTGTTGTTCTAGAATCCAGAAGTAAAGCAATAATTGGCAGTATGATTGATGAATGGGAAATATGGAAAAACAGATTTCAATTAAGTCGAATTATTCGATTTATATAAACGTATTTTGACATACATACATGTTTACCTACGTACATACAAACAAAACTAGAATAGTTGTAGACCTTGGGATTTTTGCATGCTGACTCACTAAGATTTCAGCAAACAACTAGGTACCTACTGCCAAGACAATCTGTACCCGGCAAAAAAACTGCATATCAAAATTTTGAAAAACTAATTTTGAAATATTGTACATGTACGAGTACCTACATATACTCGTATTTGTATGTTTATATCTCAAAATAAGAAAGTCTTCATTCCGTTTTGGAAGATTTAAAACACACGAAGTGCTTGCGTACACAGTATCGTTAGCGTTTTCCCAAATGGGCACAGAACATCAGAACGGAATCTTTGTACACGAAGCTTGTGCCTGATGTTAGAAGTAATTAATTTATAAATCTGTATCATGTTTTTTTCTTGTTGTTTTGTTAGATTTCGGGTTATTAATTCGGAATTATAAGCACCGCATACACACGTGTAAATGTTATATCTTTTAAATATACCTATATTCTTAAATTTTATTATTTAATTAAATTTGACCTTAAATAAACAGTTTTCTGTCTCGACCATGTGTCTGCCTATATCTGAAATAAAAAAAAAAAAAAAAAAATTGGCAGAGAACTAGGAAACATTTTTGTTGAGTAATTTAACATAAATGTTTAAAATTCAAATTTTCTTAGGAAAAAATTATTTTTATTATTTTAATATTTTTTTTAATAATGTGCGCGCACTTATAGGGTTCAGATTAGCCATAAGATGATTAACACAGTGGGAGCTTCAGGAAATTAGATATGTAAGAATGAATGCTATTTATTTCATATCGTCGCTTCGGAGTGAAAACCTTTATTTTTATTATTATGGGTATTCATGCAACAGCGTAAAGTCATCGTAAACGTTGTTAAGTTTAAAACTTGGTAATTCTGTCACAATTTGTATGGAAAATTTGACAGATTTACGAAGTTTAAAACTTTACCACGTTTACGACGACTTTACACTGTTGCATAAATACCCTTATTATAAAAAAAATACCTAAAAAAACTTTTGAAGAATGTCGTCTATATTTTTGAATTTATTCAAATATTACAAATACATTTTTTTTTCATAAAAATGCAAAACTAGAGTTACATAGCTGTTTCTCACTCTAAGACGACGGTATATTACTTTATTTACATTTTTAATTATTTTTTTATTTAAATTGAGAAACACTTTTTTCGCAGTGCTTACCGAAGTTGAAAGAAATTTTAAGTCCCGTATTTTTTTTGTAATTTTTTTTTCAAGATCTCTGATCCTGACAGACTGATACGGTTGAACGGTTGTTGAATAAGTGAATCAATTCCTATTTTGAAAAACAATTTCCAACCATTGAGCTATTATGTAAGATCAGATATTTTTAAAAGGTGACCTTTAATCGACAGTTTCTAAAATGCTCGAAATAATTTATCTCTTCGATTTGTTCTATATCGATTGATGAAAAAGAACATCGAAACCTTAAATACCAGTGGTACCAAAAGGTGACTGTACAATACAAGATTAAATGTTTGTGTTAAAGTTAAACCGATTTGGAATATTAACAAATTAAATTTGTGTATACATAGAAAGGTGGTTCAAATTAAAGGAATTTACTTCGTGTTTTTTGTTGAACTCATGAAAATTAGGTTGGTTGGGGTTATTGAGGCTTTGAAAATATTAGTTTTACTTGTGGCCATATTGTTATTTTTTTTTTCATACAAATTGTAATATTGAAAAAGTAAAAACTGAAATTCTGAATACCCTTGGTCCTGGTTGAAATTCATTGACATATTTTTGTAAAGAAAATTGAATGCTCTAAAAAAAGTTTCTGACCATTTAATAGATAAAAGTAAGCGCTTAAGAAATAATCATTGCTTAAGCATGTATAACTCATACAAAAATCACTGTTTAAGTACTTATTAAAAAATTAGTCAATAATTTGTTAAGAAGGAAGACGGGTGATTCGTAAAAGATATGCTGTGCAGATTGCTTTAAGACAAAATCAAAATCGTATAGGAAAAGGAGGTCTATAGTAATAGGGGTAATTGTCTAAAAAATAACTTAAACAAATTATTAGAAAAACAACGGCAATATTTTCAATATTTTTTTAAGGTTTTTAAAACTCACCCATTTCTTTCTTTCTTCATTCAAATTTTAAATCAAGATGCCAGTTGTACATTGATTCAAATTTGGATCCATATGGTTGGCAATTTTAACTCCTCGATTTCTGCGGATTAAATGAGGTGCAACGATGGTTCAAAGCTGAAGTATGTGCTAGTAGCCATATTATTATACTTGAACCATCGTTGAACCTCAGCAAATCCACCGATATCGACGATTTAAATTGCATGTCACGGATTGAAATTTAAAAATATATAAATATAAAATGTTAAAAATTTTAACACCTTCAATATCATGCTATAGCTTTTTTAATAAAGTTGTTTTTGTAAATATTTTTTGAAAAAAAAAATATTTTCAAGTAAAAAAAAAAGAGATTTGGGTGTTTGAAGGATTAACAAAAAAAAAACGCATTTGTGTGTCAAACTATAGCAAAACTAGTTTTTTGTTATTTTAAATTTTCTTAAGAACTACAAAACATAAGAATACGGTTTTTATTGTTTGATTAAGAACTAATGAGATTTTTGAATACTAAAAACAAAAATGATACTTATTAGCGTAAAATTTTCAAATTGGCATTGCAAGTCAAGTGTTGCCGTTTTTGTTAATAATTTTTTTCGATTTTAAGTCAATATTTTAGAAAATTTGTTCTTTTATGGCTTTTTATCACTTTTTACGAAAAACACCTTCAGTCGTATTTATAAACTTTGTCCAATTTTAGACATTTTATTGTCAGAAATTCTTAAGTTTTGCCTAACATTAGTAATCAGTGGATTTTTATTAGGAGTAATTTGGAATTGTCTGCTTTGTTGCAATTTAAAATTAAATATTCTACAATGTTACTGAGCTGAATACTCTTGAAAAAATGTTGATGGTTTTATAAAAGTTTAGGCGTCGAAAGCTTGAGTAATGCCCATTCAAAAAATCAAAGTCTTGCAGTCCACAAACAGTGCATCAAAAAAAAAAAAAAAAAAAAATATGAATGCAACTTCGAGGGTAATCGTGTTAGCTGAAATTGGTGTTCACCCCTATCTATATATGCTCCTCGGATTATATCACAGAATTTGAGGAGACGCATCTTCCCGTGCAAAGTTGGGCGGGTCAGCTTGTTTTTCAATAAGTCAGTGTATATAGTTAAGGGTTAAATAAAGAATTATTAATTATTATTATTTTCACATTGATATAATGCCATAAAATCACCGTAGCGACGAAGAACACTTCACATTCCACTTTTAAAATGAACTTCACAAGTTTATTAATAATTGTGGGCTCTCAATAGATAAAAAGTTTATATTGATGGTTAAATTCTATTATACTTTCTTTCAACACACGAATAGCACATAAGCCCCATATATGTACTTACATATGTAAGTTCGGAGCCCTTTTATCTTTCCACTGGTTTCTTCTGCCGAATTTCTATACAAAAGGTCTTCAATACTGAAAGAGATGATTTGTGCAAAAACTTATGTTTTAGGTGCGTAGTATAAGGAACACAAGTTATTGGGTTATAGTCAATGTTTCTTTGGTTCACGGACATTTCCACAGTTTTGATTAAGATACATTATTAAAATTTAATACAAACTTAAATAACTTGTATTTTTGCCAAGGGTTTTTTAAGTTTTCAACAAATTATTACGAAAAATACGTCAGTGATTGAACTAATTTAACTTGAACATGTTATTAAAATAATAAACTAGATTTGAAGTTAATTAAGTCTTGAAGAATAAGTAGAATATAGAACAAGCCAAGAAAACTACTTCTTTTGTAATACCAAAAAAGAAACTGGATGGCCAGAATTTTTTTTCTTACATTCCCTGAAGTAGAATTGTAAATTACTTAATTAATCTGTTTCTTTTTATTAAGTCTGGGAAACTTGTAATATTTCTTTCACGTTTCACCCATTGTTCGTCATTCAACCTGTCCCTTTTGATGATCATGTTTTGTGGGTAAAGTGAGTCTGATTTTGTAATGCAAAATTTTGAATTTAATTACAAATACATTAAGCAAACAAAAATTACACACAGCTTTCTTTTAAGGTTTTAATAACTGTATCACGATAATCTTAAATTGACCTACAATAATGTTAATTTTTCTTTGTTTATTGTTTGTTAATCATTTTTTTCGCCCTCTATCTATATGATATTGTTAAGTTATTTAATTCAAGAGTGTCATTTGTCAACTTTCTGTACATCCATTCAATTCAAATAGAAATAAACTCAGCAACATACAGAAGTCGATTTCCATCTCAATTCTTTTATGAATTGAATTAAAAAATAAAATTAAAACAAATTTTCTATAAAGGAAAATCCGTCTCTCAATAAATATTGAAGATTATATCCTTAGGTATATGGAGGTTGGAGGTGGAAGAACTTTTTTAACAAATTAATTCAAGGTGACTTAAGAATTTGTATGTTCCACCCACCCACTCTTGAGAAAAATAATACTCCTTCAAGAATTTTTAAGTGATTTTGAGGTTCACATCGTAAAGCATTGTCAAAAAGCGGATGTTATGATTTTTAAAATAAAATTCTTGTCTTATTTTTTTTTGTTCTTTCCAACTATACAAAAGATTGAGTAAAATTCTTAAAGAAGAAAGAATAAAACAAAAAAAAACTGAACAAAAACATTTTTTGTGATTTTTGTTGTTGTTTTGGTCGCATTTTTAAATGAATGAAGACAGCGGTGGCGAATATGATGACACTTCTGGGTCTTTAAATGGCCCGGCTGTCCGGCTATGGTGGCGGCGGCAATCTTGATGGTCATTGCCAAGAATTTTTCACCCAGTAGCAACATGGTATATTTAAATACAAAAAAAAACACACACACATTATGAATTGGCATGTATGTATGTATCTAGGTATATACATACATAATTTGTTTATAAATGCACATAAATAATACGTTATTCTGCCAAATGGCAAACAATTTAAATTTCATTTTCCGACTTGAAGTAGGAATTTTCGTGAGGTTTTAGTTGTGTGATTTATCTGTAACAGATTGAAATACCAAAGCTAAGAAGCGACATAAGAGTTTTATACACACCACTTGTCCAATTTTAAATGCTTGATATATAAACATAACAAAGATAAAAGTAAAGCAGTATTTTGTCTAAATTTATACATAAATTAAAATATATGAGAATAAATGATTTGTAATGTTCTTGTTGGTCTTAGTTCGAGGAGTAAAGAATTTCGTTGTGAATATCCACATCCGCATTCTCATCAAAGTCGTATTTATTAGATTTCCTTAGAATGCTTTTGGGCAGTTTTCCAGCTATAGCCATTGTCTAAATTGTCGGACATGATGCTTAAGGCTTATACGTATTCTTAAACGCATTTCAAGAATTGTTTTAATATGTCCTCACATATATTCAGTGACTAGCCAGTAATCATTAAATGGTGAAATAGATTTATGAATTTGAGTGGACTTTTCGGTACGTTCAATAAATATTGTATCCATTTTCAGATATCAAGAAACTTGCCTTACTTTGTAAACTGAACGAATTCACATTGAAAAAATTTAGACAGCCAATTTTGGTGAAAGACAATTGATCAAAAATGATTGAAAATAAAGCTATCGTGCTGAACACGTGCCTGAAGTTAGACATTCTTTGGAATGGGTTTAATATTTCTATACGAAATATTTTTTTAAAGAAACAATATAAGTCTCTGATCAATTTAGTCATATTTTTGCTAGCCACTTGAACATTTTCAAAATTTGAATTAGTAGAAGTTATTCTCAATTTTGTACTTTCAAAAATTGAACTTGAAGCACGAAAAACTGCGTGGCTAATGCCATAGTTTAGCATTTTTTGGATACTTTCCAGTGGAGGTTTTCTTATGCTTTTTATACTTGTATGATAAAATTTTATATCGACGACTGCCAGCGAAGTTACTACTCATCAAATACCTTACTAACGTCTGAGCCAATTTAAATAAATTTATGTTAGTCTTAGTAATCTTGAATACCATATTCTATGTGTAGGTATTTGTGTTATTTATATATAAAAAGCTTTGAAATTCTTAAGAAAATTTAACTAAAATCAGCAGGAATATATTACATACATAGATTTAAGAGTCAATCACCTGGTAAAAATTAAACTTTGACTTATTTAAAAATAGATTAAATTAACCACTGCTTTTTTGTTATTTATTTTATAGTCACACGCAGCGGTCCCACGCTGTGATTGAAATAAAATAAAAAAAAAATAACAATGTTCACATTTTGTTCTGAGAAAAAAATGAGTTTTTGAAATAGCTTCGTAAAATGTTTGATCAAATTATGTGATCTTTGCAGCATTTGGTCCTATACTTATTTCGAGGTTTTAAGATTTTCGAAGACATTATCGATATCAACGCAATCAGTTGATTAAATTTAGCTGAGGTTGACACACCAAGACATGTTAATTTTTGAAAACTGCCAGTTATTTTTTACACAATTATGAAAAGTTAACTTTTCGTGCTGAACTGAACAACTGATTTCCGTTTATATCGGGCTTTTGAAATGTCTCAGATAGAAAATGAAAAGCAGCGTCATTTTCGATATTTTTTGATGTACTCAACAAAATAACGAGAGGTAATATTTTTCAATAAAATGTGCGATTTGACGACTAGTAATAATATTTTTATTCAAATTTTTAATTAAATCTTTCCAATATGTACCTATATTTGTTTGTGTTTGAGAAATTCTCCAACCCAGAATTGTTTGGGCAGTTAAAAAGATATTGGAAGGATTTTAACACAATTTTGAAGAATAAGATTAGTTTTTTCAGGAGTCGTTGTAGATTTTGTTGAAAAAAAAAAATACTTTTTCATTCTAACATAAACATAACATCAAAAAAAACCTTGTTTTTTTCATTTTCTTACGGGAATATCTCGATAACTTGAGCTGAAAGCGGAAAACCATGGATAATTTGAGTGCCCAAAAGTATGCTTTGAAACACTTTTGTCTTATGTTGTCAGAAACTTATATTTGTTAACCTGTGCCTACCTTCCATAACTCTCGCATCGATAAAATTGGTCGAGAAACGTTGAAAAACTCATGTATTTTGTTTCAGTTTTCATCCATTCTCGACCAATTTTATCGATGCCAGGGTGACGGAAGTTCAAATATAAGTCGAGAAACGATGAAAATTATGCGAGAGTTCCCTTTTCACATGTGATAATATTTATACATTGGCTGTGCCCAAAAAATTTAAGTATTCCGTGTCGGAAAACCGAATCCAGATTCACATCTATAGATATAGTTTAATGAATTATTTGTACAGTACAGGTAAAACTGGATCTTCTCGAAACGTTCGTTTTGCTAAGTTATAGGAACTATCCAGACATCCGATACAATGCGGTAGTGTGAATACCCAATACTGAATGCGGATGTTTTGTTGTTTGTTTGATATCCGGATATCTGAAATATCCGGATAGTTTGAAATACTAAGCGAAAATGTTGCTAGTCCATTTTTCTAAGTAATCATCAAACAAATTTTCGAAAAATCACATACAAGAAAATAACATGATTTTCTTTTATGAAGAAATCGTTTTATGAAATTTTCAAAACAACGTAATTTGTAGCTCAAAAATTAATGTATTGAAGCTTACCGGCTCTAGAAAAGGCAATTATGCAAAAAAAACTGCGTACAAACTTTGAAGCAAATCCGATCATCCGTTTAGGATTTAGCTCAATGTACATTTAAAGTCTGGAAAACTGCGGACTCATTTCAGACTTGAAAATCTTTTTCTTCGTCGAGAAATCTTTAGTTATTAATTATTGTTGGTTTTCATTTTACTCTACTTTATTCTTAAATATCATAAAACGGATTACACCATCCGATTAAGCCAATAGAGAATGACACCACATAGAGGCTCTCCCTAAATCTAAGGTTTGCCCCTATTTTGTGACGATCGGTGTGATAAAAATGTGGAATTTTTCTATCATCGGAATATAAATTTTTATTTAAAACTCGAAATTTTTTCTAGCTACACGAAACCCACAGTACACATATTAAGGGTAATATCATTAGAGTTTTGATTTTTGTTTCTTCTGCGCATATATCAAAATTTGTGTCAAATGTCAGTATTTGTTGTCGTTTTTACGTATTTAAGTCATCACGCTCCCAGCCATTTTTATTTCTGACAATTTCAATTTTTATTTGTTGTTGTTTTTACGTGTGTTTTCTTCCTCACGCTCACAGCCATTTTTTATTTTCGACTGACAACCTGCGCAGTATAATACCTTAGATTTGTGTACTGTGCACGAAACAAAATACTTCTCCACTAATAAAATAAGAAGAAATTTTGAAAAGAAAATTCTTCTGGTTAAAAGTTCATTTTTTTACAGTAGTTGTATTTTGCAGTGATGCAGAACTTCTAAATTTGCGAAATCGATTTTCATATATTTTGTTTTAATTATGAAATTGTGTGCAGGCTAAGAATGAACATGAACTTATTTAAGGCGGACATCATGTTAACTTCATACATTATAGGACAACATGGCTAAAATTACAGTGGGTCCAGTTACTTTATTCTGGTTCTCGTGCAAGTGTAATAGAGCTACAAATATGTGCCCTGATGATGTCCTAACTAGGACGAAACGCAAATTAAATTTGTGAACAAAAAACAAGTGTTTCTTTAAATTTTTTTTGAAATGTCTACACATTCGATTCAATACTGAGACATGCTGTTTAAAAAAACACGTGATGTGCTGTCAGCTTAACAGTAAACACTGAATATCTTGTGGAAGTTTTAAGTTTACAAGATGATTACAGGTAGGTTTGACAAGAAGCTTGTGTTGATATAACAAGCCATTAAAACCTGGTATCTATTTGACTATTTACCTGGATGATTGAATTTCTGCTTGATTTCACCTTATATTTTTTCTGAGTGGTCGGCCTTCAGTCTAAATATCTGAATCAATTTTAATCAGATTTGGTACCTAAAGGTTCTAAGTGATTCCGTAGCACTTAAATTGAAATTTATTTTCACTCTAAAAATAACGACGTTACCTGCGATTTTATCATTAAAGATGGGTTATCTTTTCTCGTGAACGACTCTAAGGGATTTAATGCAAAAATATCTGCTTAATTTCAAAACAAATTTTTCTGTATAGCGTTATTTATTAACAACCATGGCTGTTATTGAATCCGCAACATAATGCTCCCGGGGAATCGGGGGATTTTCATATTTGTTCCTAGATGCTTGCTTGCCAAACTACCTCCATTAAACTATTTCCTCGTTCAATCCAATAATTGATTTTAA
Organism: Dasysyrphus tricinctus; assembly: GCA_963921185.1. Lineage (NCBI taxonomy): Eukaryota > Metazoa > Arthropoda > Insecta > Diptera > Syrphidae > Dasysyrphus > Dasysyrphus tricinctus. The sequence continues at coordinate 20,655,857 of OY992533.1, read as the reverse complement.
ATGGGTACTGGGATCTGTTTTCTCTCAAAATATAAGGATTTTGAAGCGCCCAGGAATACAGATTTTGCAAGTTGTGACATCCATCCCATCCATAGACTACATCAAATCATGGCTTTGCTCAAGCCAAATTGGTAAAAAAATAGAAGTAATATTCAAAAACATAAAACAATGTAACGAAGTAAATTGTTTTATTATTTAGCACTAATAATAACCTATTTACTCTAGATACTGTAAAAAAATTACACCATTCTGAGATCTAAATTTGCTGCGCCAAATTTTTAAAAAGTTTGCCACTAGGGTTTCCATACGATTTTTTTATACCGGAGATGCTTACACTTTTGCATTTTTTTGTTTTTTTTTTTCAATTTTTGGAATTAAAAACAAATTTATTTTTTTTTAATAAAAAAATCCAAGTGCTATTGAAAATTTCTACTGATTATGTTTTGGCACCAATAGTGTAGAAAATTGTTGCAAAATAAAATCGATAGAATTTATCCCTTTGCAGTCGTGGTATTCAGAAACGTAAAGTAAGTAAAAAAAAAATACATTGAACAAAAAAATCTACATATTTTGAGTACCTTTTGAGATAAACCCTTTTTATTTCCGGTTTCAGAGCAGTCATAAAGTGGGCTATACGCCGGCTGTTTCAGGATTATCCAATGTTAACCGGACACCCTATATAAGTTTCACTACTGATATACTGAAAACGCTTGCAATTATTGTTGGCACAAGGATATTCACTTTGCCTATTTCGGTTATTAAATTATAAAGTTTAATAATGAAGTTTAACAACTAACTTTAAAAAACATAATTGGTATATCAATGATTTGAATGAATTTCTGTTTTTTTTTTAATTGATAAATTAAACTTCATAACTGCTTGTGTGTTTGTTGTTACAGTCTATCGAAAATAATACCCCTCAAGAATTTAGTGCACTTAATAGCTTCCGAGCGTGAAAGAAACTTCGAAGCTCTTTCAACCTAAAAAAACACCGTTTTTAAATACACAATAGCCATAATCAGGATTCTAGCAACAATAACGTGCTACTTAATCTTGCATTTTTATAATACAGGTATTCGTACATACATACATTTGTTGATAAACAAGCTACATAATTACTTTCTCATGTGTCTAATTCGAAACTAGTTAAATACAAAATATCCAATCTTAAACTTACCACTACATATCGCAACGATCCGAGTTCATGTGACACATCAGCCATTTTTGACTAGACAGTAGTAACTATATTAAGCGATTTGAAATATTCTCCCAAGAAGACAATCACAAAACTATATAGGCAAGGCGCGAGACCTTCTCTTGTAAAACTAGATTAGTAAAATGCTTTCCAGGAAAATCTTCTTTTGCACTGAACTAACTAACTGTCTGTTTATGAATTTTTCTTTTCAATTTCGGTTACGCACTTACGACGACGCCGACGTGCTGCGGATGCGAAAAAAAGAACTGATTTCCTTTAAATTACGTTTGAATCGAATCGAATAACGATTTATGCACACTTAATGTATCTCCGTTAAATAACTGCCGTTTGTTTTGAAATTGATTTTCTGTTTAGGTTTTATACGCTGTACGAGTATCTGTATCTTTCTTCTACGTCACGTTTAATTGACGCACTATCTTTATAAACACTTCTTCCAAATGGCTTTTGTTTTTCTTTCTTTCTACTTTTGCGCCTTTGTACGACTGTTTTCCGCGTTTCACTATGATTATTAAGTAAACTACTTTAATAGGAAAAAAAAATAAATAAATTGAGTGAGTACAATGGTCCACTTCTTTTCAGTTGAGTTGGTTGAAGAAAAGTGAGCTGCGGTGCAGACGGTCTTGGGCTTTTATATGGGCCACTAGAATTTGTGTTTGGGAAATAGCTTTTAGAATTTCCCCTGATATTTTCTGAATGAATTCTTATTTGTGTGCGTCGGCCAGAGGAAAGCTCAGTGATCTTGCGCGTTCTTTATTAGCTTTATTAGTGGGTGGTTGTTCGGCGGGTACGGCTTTTGTTGGCTTACACTCAAAATACGCTTCATTGAAGGATCTCATTTCTTCTAACATAAGATTGAAGATTTATGTATTTGTTAAAATTTAAGAGCATAGTATTCTCAATGAGTGAAGCCATACAATGTGAGTTTTTGGCATTTCAATGGATGAGCCTATGGTTAAGGTATATTTACTTAGTTTTCTGCTCATAAGAGACCCTTTCCGGGCGAAGCCATTTTTGTTGATGTTTTTTAACTTGCGATATAGGTACTATTAGGCAAGTTTTGGATTCGGGCAAACAAAAATTTTTGAGATAACAATCAAACATGATATTACGATGATAGAGAACACCAAAAAAGTGGGTGGCACAATTCTGTCTGTCTGTTCGTCTGCAGCCTAAACGGCTCAATCGATTTTCTTCAAACTTGGTACATAGTGGTATTTGGTGATTATGCCCACACGTTTTTTTCTTTTTTTTTAGAACCAAAAATAACGGTATCTGCCATACAATTTTTATAGCAGTTTTACATAATCGTATTTTTCTCAAAAACGGCTCGACAACTCTTCTTAAAAAAAATTCAATAAATTTATTTCAGTTAAGGCTTCCTTTGAGTGGAAAACCATTTTTCAAAAACGGTTATTAATGGTACCTCCCAAAGAACCATTTGTTAATTTTTGATTTTCTTCAAAATGGTTTAACCGATTTAAATTTTTTTTTATCCAAAACCTTTCAAAAAATATAAATAGTTTTGTGTACCAAAAGTTTTGAAAAATTTTTTTTGGATTTTTAAAAATGTTTCAATTTTTTTTTTTTGAAAATCAAATATTTCGAAAACGACATGATCGATTTTTTTTAAACTCGATATTTAAGAGTTTTTTAGTACTTTCTACAATATTTTTATAAAAAAGTTGACATTTGTGAAAAAATAACGGTACCTTCCATACAAAAGTTAAAAAAAACCGCAAAGGAAAATATTTTTTTGCTTAAAAACGTCTCCTTCGATTTTGATTAAACTTTTTTCAGATACTAAAATTAGTACGATCTACTACCAAAAATTATAAAATTTTACACTTAGCAACTATTAATAGTATTAATTAATTAATTAATTAATTAATAGTATTAATAATCATGGAACGTATTTTTTTATTTTGAATTTTCTCGTTATCGGCTGAACGGATTAAGATGAATTTTTTATATACAAATTTCAGATAAGATTAAATAATATTGCATATCAAAATTTTCAAAAAGAAAGTTTTTTTTTCAAATTTTATTTTTATATATACATCAATATATATTTAAGATTTGCATACCAAAATTTATTCTTAAAAATGTTTTAAGAATTTTATATTCAAAAAATTATTTTTTTAAAAAAACCGCTCAAAAGATTTAAAATTTTTTTTTTCCCATACAATCATATTCAATCAGGAACTAAGATGGCATTCTTTTTTCACCTCAAACTGTCACTGGAGTTGTTTTAGCCAATTTAAATGTCATATTTCATGCTTCTCTACATTTTTCTCTCATAACTTTCATGTTTTTATATACAATTTTCTTAAAACCGCAGTGTCTTAAACATAAGAGCAAGTTCGTGCAACCCAGTCGTGCATTTTATTTTATTTATTCATCAAATTGAATGAGTCAATAATTGTAAAATTAAATTAAAGTTTTAAAAATCAAAGGGCATTGTAGTGCCCAGCCAAGTTCGCGGCACTACACCCTTTTTACAGGAACAAACTCAGGTGATTTTCAACCACCCTCTAACTTCAGTACCAATAAATAAAATTCGCAGTATTTGCTGAGCTGATCAAACACAGGTGGCTCACCAAATTTCAACTCTTTAGCATTAGTAATTCCCGAGATATGGGACTTCAAAAATCGCAAAAACCGTAACTGACTGACTGACTCACTGACTTACTGACTCACTTACTCACTGACTCACTGACAGATCATCAAAATTATGGAGCACTTCCCGACATCGTAGAAGCTTGAAATTCCGCACAACGGTAGGTCTTGTGGTGCATACAAGGGAAAAAATCGAAAATCTGCAATTTTCTATTCAGGAGGCGTGGCATCCACCCACTTTCTTAAAAATTCTTATAAATTATATGGAGCTCTTCCGATTGATGTGGAACGATGAAAATTGATAGGTCGGTAGGGCTTCAAGTACTTCGAAAGGAAGAAATCGAAAAATTGAAATTTTCCTTTCAGGGGCGTGGCATCCACCCACATTCTTAAAAATTCTTATAAATTATATGGAGCACTTCCGATTGTTGTAGAACGATGAAAATTGGTAGGTCGGTAGGGCTTGAAGTACTTAGAAAGAAAAAAATTGATAAATCGGAATTTTGCATTCAGGGGGCGTGGCATACACCCACATTATTACAAATTCTTATTAATTATATGGAGCTCTTCCGTTTATTGTAGAACGATAAAAATTGGTAGGTCGATAGGGCTTGAAGTATTTTGAAAGAAAAAAATCGAAAATTTGGAATTTTCCATTCAGGGGGCGTGCCATCCATCCACTTTATCAGAATTACTATTATTTATATGGGGCACTTTCGGTTGTCGTTGTCGTAGAATTATGAAACTTTATAGAGCGGTAGGACTTGATTTTCAGCCGGTAAAGTAAATCTTTTCAAAAAGGAGTGAAATCACAACAAAAACATAAATGTTTAAAAAAGAGCCAAGTTCTTATATGTATCTACAAGAAACCTGTGCGTAAAAAGTCAGCTAAAAAAAGTAATGATATCTAAAATTATGCCAAGTTTTAAGTTCATGAAGTTTAATATCAAATATCTAAAGTAGAGTAATATCGAAACAATTCCAAGTTCATGAACTTAAAACTTGGCATAGATCTCATTATTTTTTTAGCTTAATTTTTACGCACAGGTTTCTTGTAGATACATATAAGAACTTGGATCTTTTTTAAACATTTATGTTTTTGTTGTGATATATGTATATTTCTGTGAGTACCTAGGTATCTACAAGTCTTCATATTCCTCTATCTGTATGCTATGGACTTAAAAGTATTTTAGACAAATTATTATTGAGAGATATTTCAAAGTACCTATAACGGAAGGTTTATTGTGCTTAGTGTTTCGAATATCGTTACTCATTGGATTATTTCCTTTAATTTTTAGTCAGTTTGACACACATGTTTTGTCCTCAATTTGTAGTTATTTGATTAAAACTTTTCAAACATTAAATATACGTTAAACCAATTTTGGTAAAAATTCTGTTTTTGATGCTAAAAAATTCGGCACTTTTTAAATCATACACAGTTATTCCAATTTATCTCATAAAACTTCTAGATGTGATATGTCAAAATGATACCCTGAGAGAAAAGTATGTATATGTTAAGGCCCAGCTTTCAGTGTAAACTTACATATTCTAGTTTGAATTAGAATAAAAACGTAAATAATTGATAATTAATTATTTTTGTTTTTGTTTTTGTGGGCTTCTTGAATATAAATTCAATTTTTTAAAGTTCTTGTGACCTTTAGTCCATATGCGTTTCGCCCAGGTACAACAATTAAATTCAGACGACTAGAAATAGATGATGGTAAAGCCTGGCTGGTATTAGAATATTCTAGTTTCGGGATTAAGTTCTGGAAACATGTTTTTACTCAATTTAGATCTGGACTTAACTCCGACCTAAATCACTTGAGTAAACTCTAGACTATAACTAAAGACATATTTTTGACAGATAGGTATTAAAAACCTATGGAAATCGAAGTACGACGCTATGGAAGGGGCAATTTAAATAATGGTGCCATATCGATTTCGAATAAGTAATTTTAAAAATTTTATTATGACCAAAAATAACTGGAATTTTTCTTCGAAATTATTTTTTTTTTTTTTTTTTTTTTTCAAAAATCTCTTAGACCAAGAGCCGGCAGCAAATTTTGGGAGTGCACTGCACAGAGTGTATGTAGAGGCGGTCATAAATCTATTAAAACTGGTTCAGATTTGAATGACATTTTTAGACATGCTCAAAGATAGCATAAGGTATCGTCAGAGCAAATTTCCGCCCACTGACATGCCCACTTTTTAAAAAAGGTCTTGTCAAAGTTGATTTAAATGAAGGGTCTTTTCTTCTAGAAAGTTGTAGATAACTTTATTTCATATAGTTTTTCTATACACTGTGATGCTTTTTTAGTTTCCAGCTGAGGTAGGCCAGCGGGGTCCAGGGTTTAACCGTAGAAAGCAAGAAAACTAGGTTTGAGTAAGATTCGGAACTCTCTCGAAGGGTCACGGTGAATCGGTGTCTGGTCACGGATAAATCTTTCCAAAGGACTTTTCGGAGAAAAACGGATACGGCGGCGGACGGTGTTGCCTTCGAAAGATTTACGGTCGGTCGGTCGGTGGGAGTTCGGATGATCCTTCTAAAAGTCCCTGCTCGGGTGCCAAAATGTGATGCTTTTTTTAGTTTCCAGCTGAGGCAGGCCAGCGGGGTCCAGGGTTTAACCGTAAAAAGCAAGAAAACTAGGTTTGAGTAAGATTCGGAACTCCAATTTAATATATTTTTATATATATATATTTTTTTTTTTTTTACACGGTATTCTTATGAATTTAATATTTTCTTACTTTACAAAATATTATTACTTATGCTAACGTTCCACTTCTTCAACTGGTGTCTCCTGTAGAATTATACGCTGCTGTGTGGAGTGGCCTGTGAGCATTATTTTTGTCTTTTTGCTGTTTATTCTTAGACCACTCGACTCTCCCTTCACTTGCAGTGTTTGGCACATCCCGTTTAGCCCGCTGATGTTATTTGCCAGTAGACAAATGTATGTCATCGACATAGTCTAAATGACTGAGCCTTTCGAACGGTCTCCATTGAATGCCCTGTCGCTCAGCTGTACCAACACTGGCCGTCAATACGTCGTCCATCGCCAGCAGGAAGAGAATTGGCGATAGAACATCCCCTTGTCTCACTCCCTGTTGCACTATGAAGGAGTCGTATAGCTGCCCATTGTGTAAAACAAAACACCTTGTGTTGTTGTAGGACTCTTTAATAATGGCAACAATTTTTGGTGGAATTCCTCTACCAAGCAACGATCTCCATATACATTCTCGGTTAACTTCATCAAAGGCCTTCTCAAAATCTACGAACATGAGGTAAAGCGGTGATTGAAATTCAATCGACTACTCGAGGACGATACGCAGGGTGTTGATATGGTCGACACACTATCGACCACTGCGGAAGTCAACTTGATGCCTCTTGAGTGTAGACTCGATTCTATCCTTTATTCGCTCGAGAATGATGGTTGCCATTAGTTTTGGGAAAACGGACAAAACGGTGATACCTCGCCAATTGTTGCAATTCTTTAAGTCACCTTTCTTTGGCAACTTAAAAATCACACCATCCTTCCAGTCCCTGCGATAGCTTTCGTTTTCCCAAATGCTTTGTATCAACGGCTTTCAGGAATTCAGCTGGTATTCCGTCAAGTTCAGCTGCCTTGTTGTTTTTGAGTAGATTTATTGATGTTTGGATTTCCGATTCTGACGGGGACCTGCACATCTCGTTTAGTTGGGGCACTTCAGCACTCTGCTCCACTGTATCCTCATTTAGCAGGGCACAAAAATGGTCCATCCATCTGCGTAGCTGTTCCTCAATAATTGATACCAAAAGTGTGCCATCCATATCCATTACAGGATGATTGGTGTTGCTTTTTTTCCCGATAACATCTTTGGCTATTTGGTACAATTCCCGGATATCTCCTCTACTTGCAACGTTCACTCGCATTATCTGCGAGTCCATCTAACCTCACCTTCTATGTGCAATGCGATTATCGCTTCGCAATTCAGCCTTTCGCTGAGCATCTGCTCCGGCATTTATTTGGATTTTCAAAGATTTTCGCGAAGTTCAATCTTATGCCAGATGTCTTGAGATATCCAAGAGTCTCTACGTCTCATTCGCTTGGGTACAGTTTCGGATTCAGCCTCCATAAACACACTTTTAATTTCACCCCACATCTCATCAATTGTTGAATGTTGGATTCCGATTAATGACGAGGCTCTGTCATTAAGGGTGGTCACATAGTTTCGACATATGTTGGGGTCTTTTAAAGCATTCGTAATGAATTTTGAGCTCCTTGCTAGTTACATACAAAGCCCACAAAGAAGCCCACAAAGATAATACAAAACCAGAAGATCATATTAAGATCACCGCAGCAAATATTGCAGAACCATCATTTGGAATATTTCTGCAACAGTAATAAGAGACGAAAGAATAACATTGGCATTTCATTTAAAAACCCACAGTCCATCACAAAATGCTGACAAAGGACGCCACAGCGCACAACAATAGATACTTTTCATAAAGTGAAGATAGAGTCATCATCGAGTCATCATAGAGTCATCATCGAGTCGTCATCGAGTCATCATAGAGTCATCACAAGAACGTAGCAGCCAGCGGTCAACCTCAACTTATCTCCTGTTATATTATTTTCGTACTTAGATCAATAAAGTTTAATTCTTTTTAAAAAACCTTTTAATAGAACGCATTTTGTAATTGGCGCAGTCGGTAGGATAGGGTTTAAAAATTATTAAACGGAAATTAATAAAAACTCCTATCTAGTGATCGTTAACGTGAGTCGAAACCCAAACGCATATTGGGAACCAAACGTATATTGGAAAAAGCGACATCATACCTACGAAAAAAAAAAATAAAAATCAGTGAAAAACATTACAATTCAAGATCCGTAAGGACAAATATTGTGAAATCTCGTAGAGAGAGTGTTTAATTGATTTTATCTATTAAGAAAAGGAAAAGATTAAGAATATTGTGAAAGTGAAAGTGAATATTGAACTTGAGACAAATTAACATAAAAAATAAAAAATATGTCAATTAATGAGGAACTACCCGTAAATGTGGCAGAGGAGAAAGAGCAGGAATTTCTTCTTAGAGAACTCCAGCATATACCACCATTTAAAGGTGCTTCGGAAGACAATTTGGCTCTTTTCATCTCATCGGTGGAATATTTGATGACAAAAATTCAAGGACAACATAATATTGTCAAGGCGACGTTCGCTGTACACCACAAGATACAGGGTGATGCAGTAAGAGTGATAAATGCTCTACCACATCTTGCGCCATGGAGGGATGTAAAAACCAGCTTGGTAAGGAATTATAGTGTAAAAGAAAGTTATTTAAAGATAGCACAAGAAATAGGGACAGTATTAGAAAAAAATACTTTTAAGTTATATCAAAAATTAGATAGTTTATTGCAAAAAATTCAAATAAAGGCACAACTCGAGCCTAATCTAATTTACACGCAAAGAAATAATGAAACTTTAATCTTAGAAGCTTTCAAAAATAATTTAACTTCTAGTCAAAAAGCAATAGTAATTGCAAGTAAATGTTCCACTATGATGGAAGCATACGATTTACTAGAATCGAATTCAATGTTGTACAATAATGAACATGTAAAGAAACCCATCGATATGAATAAAAATCTCAATGCTTACCCTCCTAAACAAAATAACTTCATTCCTAATAGATATAATAATAATTATAAAAATCCGAATAACGTTCAGAGAAATAATAATTTGGGAATGAGTTCAGCCCAAATAAGGTTTAATAACAATCAGGTTCTAGGTAACCACAGGCAGAATCCTTTTAGAGATTATAAATTTGGATTTCAACACAATAATTATAATGGCTATCAAGGTCAAAATAATAATTATCAGAGTCAAAATTACTTTAGAAATCCTAATAATAGTAGACAAGTTAGACAAGAACCAATGGAAGTTAATCGTCTAACTGACGAACAAATTAAAAATGGTGATGAGGTAAATTTTATAATAGGGGGCCTTCGAAACTTCCCATTGTAGAACTTCACGTTCAAAATGAAAAAATAAAAGTCTTAGTAGACACAGGATCTACTATGACCCTTCTAGATAATAGAAAATTACAATACTATAAAAGAATCAAATTAGAAAAAGAAATTAGAGTAAACACAGTAAATTCTTATATTTATATATCGGAACAAATTATAACGAAAATTCCTAGAGAATTTATAGAAAATGCCACAATGGAGTGGAAGTTAATGAATTTTGAGAACAAGAATTTTGATGCGATCATAGGATCGAACTTTTTAAATGCCATAGGTGGTATTATTAATATGAAAGAAAAATATTTAGAGATTAACGGGAATAGAATTCCTTTTGTTTCTTTTCAAGTCAATGGAAATGAACACATCAACGTAAATGATCAATGTCCATTTAAATTTGACGAAATTCATATTCTAGAAGATAATTCAACTGATATGAATCAACTTCTACATAAGGATTTAAATGAAGAAGAGAAAGGAATGTTAAAAGTATTCTTAAATAAGAATAAAGATATATTTTATAAAGATGGAGAAATATTAAGCTCCACAACGCAAACCGTTCATTCTATAAGAACAAAAACAGATACGCCGATTTTCACTAAAATCTATCGATATCCTAAAATTCATGAATTAGAAATAGATAAGCAAATAAAAGAAATGCTTAGTAATGGAATTATAAGAAAAAGTATTAGTCCGTATAATTCACCCGTTTGGATAGTTCCAAAAAAAGTAGATAACTCGGGAATTTCCAAGTGGCGTATGGTAATTGATTACCGCAAGCTAAATGAGGAAACTATTGAATATAAGTATCCTTTACCAAACATCGACGATGTTTTAAATAAGCTTGGGAGATCCCAATATTTTACGACTTTAGATTTAGCTAAAGGGTTTCACCAGATTAGAGTGAAAGAAACTGACATAGAAAAAACGGCTTTCAGTGTTCCACAAGGACATTTTGAGTTCCTTAGAATGCCGTTCGGGTTGAAAAATGCACCTTCTAGTTTTCAGTGCATGATGAATGAAATCCTCGAGGGATTAATTAATAAAATTTGTGTAGTTTATATGGATGACATCCTTGTATTTAGTACTTCTTTAATAGAACATACAATCAACTTAAATAAAATATTCGATCGTTTAAGACAATATAATTTGAAAGTCCAAATAGATAAATGTGAATTTTTGAAAAGAGAAACTAAATTCCTTGGACATTTAATAACTAAAGACGGGTTAAAACCTAACCAAGATAAGATAGAGGCAATTCAAAAAATATTAATTCCTAAAACTGTTACAGAGATAAAATCATTCCTTGGTCTTACAGGATACTATAGGAAGTTTATTAAAGATTATGCTTCTACAGCACAACCTATGACAAAATATTTAAAAAAGGGAACAAAAATAGATGTTAAAGACTCCAAGTATATACAATCATTTGAAACTTTAAAGAAAAATATAATGAGTCCCCCAGTACTAGTATACCCCGATTTTACTAAAGAATTTGAACTCACAACTGATGCATCGAACTATGCAATTGGAGCTGTCTTAACGCAAGACAAACACCCCATCACATACATAAGTAGAACCCTCAATGATCACGAGAAAAAATATTCAACTACAGAAAAAGAATTATTGGCAATAGTTTGGTCAATTAAATATTTAAGGCCATATCTCTATGGAAAGAAATTTCAATTAAAGTCAGACCACCAACCTCTGAAATGGTTAAAGACAAAAAGTCTAGGTAAAGATATTTCAGGAAGATTACAAAGATGGATACTTTCCCTTGGAGAGTATAATTTTGATATTAGTTATTTAAAAGGTTCACAAAACACAGTTGCTGATTACCTAAGCAGAGAAATAAAAGACAATGAAAATGAAATTAATCATTTAGATGAGGATCAAGAATTAGAAACTCGACATTCAAAAGAAGAAGAATTGTTAGATCATTTTGTAATTATCGAAAAAGCTGTAAATTCTTACAAGCAACAAATAATAATAAACCTCAATTATCAAGGTAGAAAAATAGGAATAAGACGCATAAATGGAAATAGAAAATTAGTTGAACTTTCTCCTAGTTTATTAGAATCTCCAAGTTTCGAGAGGAAAATAAAAAAAGTATTAGAACCAAAGCAAACAGGTATATATTGCGAAAATGATAATATATATAATATATTACAACAAAAACTAATAAAACTTTTTGATAAAAGCATAATGACATTTCATAGATGTAGCTATCTAGCTAAAGAAATGAAAACAGAAGAAGAAACTGTTGAACAAATTAAACTGTATCATGAATTAGAGACCAGTCATTCTGGCATAGAAGAAAATTACACAGGATTAAAAAGATATATCTTTTTTCCAAAATTAAAAAATATAGTTACTACAGTAGTTAATAATTGCGCCATCTGTCGTTTAAATAAATATGATAGGCATCCAGTTAAGCCAAAGTTTAAATTAACAGAAACCCCAAGCGACGTGAATCAAATTGTACACGCAGACTTATTTTTCTTAAATAAACTACCATTTTTATCCACAATTGATAAATTTAGTAAACGTGTGACATTTACTTCAATCCCTAATAAAAATATAGATAGTATTCATACAGCATTAGTGCAGTATATTTCACAACATGGGAAACCAATTAAATTTGTAATGGACAATGAATTTGACCAAATTCTTATTAATACTTTATTTAATGATTTAAATATAGAAAGACATTTCACAACCCCTCACTCACACACAGGGAATAGCCCTATTGAAAGAGCACATAGCTCAATATTAGATAAAATAAGATGTCTAAAAAACGGAAAACAATTATCAGATCTAGAGAAAATTAATATCACTTATAAAGCTGTATTTTATTATAATAATGCTATTCAAAATATAAGTAAGAAAAAACCATTTGAAATTCAAGAAGGAAGAGTTGACAAAAAACAATTATACAAAACTTTTGCTGAACATAAAGAAAAAAAGATATCTCAGTTAAATAAAAATAGAGAAGATACGGAAAAACCTGAAGATAATGATTACGTAGTTAATCCAGGGAGAAGGGATAAAATATTACCGAAATTCAAATATAAAACGACTAAAAGAGTCCACCCTATATTAATATTCAGAGGAAGAGAAAACGAACCAAACAAATATCCCACAATGACATGATCGATCAAGATCAAGCTAATAAATCAGGAAAGAGTGTTACATCTGCAACAGATTCAGTGACTCAAAATACTTCGTCAAGTATAGATTCTGAAAATATTCCTCTCGCGCAGTTAAAGTGAAAATATTAACCATGTATATTTTATATTTTCTCACCCTAGTAGTTTTATTGGTTACTAAAATTAGAAGTGAAATAACCACAGAAAACATTAATATCCAAGAAGGATATGCAAAAATAAAACTTAATAAAGTTAAAATAGTAAAAGATTACATACATATTTTACATAGAATAAATATTACTCAAATTAAAAATGTTTTAAAAGACATAGAAAATAACATGAACAATTTAACAAAAGTAGATTTTCCCGATGAGATATTCGAAGAAATAAAATTGATTAAATCTGAAATAGAAAGTGTTACACAGCATCGAAATAAGAGGAGTTTGTTTAATTTGGGCGGAAGTGTTTTGAGATTTTTGTTCGGAACAATGGACGAAGAAGATAGAATAAAAATTGAAAAAAGATTGGAAAATAGTGAAACAAATAATCACAATATAATAAATAATTTAAATAAGCAAATCAAAATTAATGACATATTCCAAACACGAATCAAATCAATTCAAAAAGAATTTGATGATTTATATAAAAATACAAAGTTTTTAAATTTTAGTCTAACAGGAATGTTATTCGTTCATAGAGTAATTATTTTAGAAATAAGAGAAAAACTTTATAAAGTAAAAGAAATAATTGAAAAAACTCAAAATAATATCCTGGCAAGCAAAATAAATGTTATGGTTAATTCGGTATTAACAAATTATGAAATAAATGAATATAATATAACTTTTGAAAAATTAAATAAAATTAGATTATCTGTAGCATCATACAAAGATGAAATAATATTCATTATAAGCATTCCAGAAAACATTGTTACGTTTACTAAATATTATATTTCAAGTATGCCTAATTTTAATAAAGAAGAATTAATTATAAAAGACGATTATATTATTCAATTAGAAGATAATGAATTTCTATACGAAGAAATAGAATATAAAAAATTGAAAGTTTATAAAAACTGTTTAAACTTTAAAAATTGTAAGAAACAAATAAACAGAAACAATAATATCATATCAGAACTAAGTAGAGGTATATTGTTAGTAAAAAATGGAAAATTTCAACTAAATAATACTTGTAACGAAAAAGATAAAATTGATATCACAAATAATGTGCTGATTAATTTTGAAAATTGTGTTTTAAAAATTGACGAAATATTATACGAAAATAAAAATGAAATAGTTGAACAAGCTATCTATATGAACAATCCAATATTGTATAAAAACATGTCAGAAATATTTGAATATAAAGAAATAAAATTTGAAGATATTAATAATTTAGATGAAATCCATGATAAAATATCAAATATTAAAAACCATACCAACATAGCTTATATGTTACATGTACCAATAGTATTGTCAATAATAGTTATCATATTATATATTAATAAGAAAAAAACTCGCCAAAATTTGCTCCAGGAGAAGCAACAATTTTTAAGGAGGGGGGAGTTACATACAAAGCCCACAAAGAAGCCCACAAAGATAATACAAAACCAGAAGATCATATTAAGATCACCGCAGCAAATATTGCAGAACCATCATTTGGAATATTTCTGCAACAGTAATAAGAGACGAAAGAATAACATTGGCATTTCATTTAAAAACCCACAGTCCATCACAAAATGCTGACAAAGGACGCCACAGCGCACAACAATAGATACTTTTCATAAAGTGAAGATAGAGTCATCATCGAGTCATCATAGAGTCATCATCGAGTCGTCATCGAGTCATCATAGAGTCATCACAAGAACGTAGCAGCCAGCGGTCAACCTCAACTTATCTCCTGTTATATTATTTTCGTACTTAGATCAATAAAGTTTAATTCTTTTTAAAAAACCTTTTAATAGAACGCATTTTGTAATTTGCTGCATCCTGCGCTGGTTTTTGCACGGCAGCGGTTCGTAGTATGAGACTCATCAGAACCAAATGGTGGTCGCTTCCCACATCGGCATTTCTTATACTCCGGACATCACACACTGACTTCCTCCATCGCTGCTGAATCATGATATGATCAATTTGGTTTTCGGTTTCACCATCCGGATGCACCCGTGTAATTTTGTTACACGTCTTATGCTTAAATACATTCCCACCTACCACAAGACGTGGTATGTTAATTTCTCCATCTAATGGGTTATTATTTAAAATGTCCCTTCAATGTATAATCTATACTAATATATAAAGTAAGACTTTTGTTTGTTTGTCGGTTGTGTGTATATGACCGATAAACTCATAAACAAACAAAAGTCTTACAAAATAAATTTGTACAAATTAAAGCCCTATGCACTGATTGTGCAATAGGCTGTTTAAAAAAAAAAAAACAAATAATTATTAGTATAAGAAAACATAATTTAAAATTTGAACTTACCTGAAAAATGTATTTTGTTTATTTAAAATGACAGCCGACTGAAAACTATTTGAAATTTATATTTATTTTGTTTCTATTTATCATTTCGTTTCATTTCATTTCCTCTTCATTCTTCTATTATTATTATAAGGCTCAGCTCATACTTAAGCTGTTGGACCAAGACACTGTTTACACGTAAATTCTTCAACACAATTTTCTGTGCAAAACAAATTTTTAACATCGATATTCAAAAAAGGCATGGATTTCAGTTTCCAATTTCAAAAGTTTTGAAATATTGATGTCTGTAAAGGGTGTTCAAAAAAGGAATGGATTTCACTGTATGCACATTGCATAATACTAACTTATGTTCGTAATCTTAATAGCTACTCAAAAAAGTCATGGATTTTTGTTAACACATTGAGTACGATTTTCTGTGCATCAAATGCTTAAAAAGGCAGCGTTTACACATGCATGTTTCTGGCATACAAATTTCGCATAATGAATATTAGGTTCGCTCTTTTGGAAATCTATATGAAGTTCTATGAAAAAAAAACGCCATTGGGCTTTGGAATTTCGTCCCCAAAAATGTCAATAGTTCAACTGAGATAATGAAAAGAAACGTCACGCAAGTTCTTGCGAACGATTTTCTTTGCCAACAGACTTTGCAATATCGATTCATGGATTTAAGTTTACAACTCATGTATGTATGTACATATGTGCATGAAAATTTTGATGTTTGAAAATAATGTCAATTAGTTTAACCAAAATTTTCTCTTAGTACACTATGATTCAACTAGAACTTTCTTCGTTTTTTTCGTTTTCTGAACAATTTTAGAAATGTCCATTCTTACGGAAAGGTTTCGATATGTATTGTAATGCCTTACAAAATTACTTTCGTCAATTATGTTTGATCTTTTTTTGGTGCAAAAATCATGTTTTAACATCGATGTTTATGTATTTAAATCATCAATGCTCAGGAAGATGCCGTTGACACATGCAAGTTTCTGCTATTTTCTGTGCATGAACATTTTTCATGATGAATATTAAAAAAAGGCACGGATTTCAGTTAACACATTTCACACGATTTTCTGTGCATACAACATTCGCAATTTCGATACTCAAAAAAGTCATGGATATCTATTGAAACATTGAATACGACTTTCTGTGCATGAAATAGCCTGCAATATTGCTAGCGTAATTTTGTTGAATGCTCATTTGTGCAAAAATCAATACTAAAAAAGACAACGTTTACATAATATGCACTTTACACATAAAATGCCCTGCAAAATTGCTTCCGTAAATTTTGTTTGATGTTAATATGTGCAAATCATGTTTTAAAAATACTGTTCACATATGCAAGTTACAGCGAATTTCTGTGCATCAAAATTTCGTAATATCGATGTTCGAAAAATTCATTCATATTCGCTCATAAAAAGCACCAAAACTTTATTTTATACGTACATGAAATAGATGCCTTACAATATGGCTTTCATCAGATTCTTTTCCATACGAAATATTGATTACACTGTTCACACGCAAGTTCTTGCGAACGATTTTATTTTTCTATTCCAATGACGGAAATCCGTAAAATGGAAAAAAGTAATTGCTTTTTCGAGCTTTTTTTTGTCAAAAAACAAAAATTCTTCAATTGATTTCCGATCGATTGATACATCATTTGCGTTTCTAGCCAAAAGGAAACATACTAAAAAAACCATTCAAACATTTCCAATGATGCTTTTCAATGATGGCTATAATAAAGGACCGTTTATATGTTTGGATATATAAAGATTTAATTCGCGACGAATGATTTATTTTCTTAAATTTTTGAAATTTAAGACACCAAAAAGCAAATGTATGCTTCTGAAATTCTTCATAAACTATCATTTCCTTCAAAAATCATAAGCAATAATGTCTGTAATGTGCGTAAAATCAGTTTTTATTGTTTATTCGTTGGTCGCTCTCATGTGAATAGTCCTTAACATGGCCCTAAAAACACGAAGCACAACACGACCGAAAAAATGAGTCGTGTAATCAGCCCCTCAAATTTGTTGAACCAAAACAGAAAACAAAAGGTCTGATCCTTTACTTTGGGTTTCTGTGATTTTTAGTCCAAACTTGTGTAAAATTTTTTTTTTTATATGAAGTTTGACACAACTTTGGACTAAAATGGGCAGAAATGCACAGAAAATCACAGAAATTCAAAGTAAAGGAACAGACCTAAAATGTTCCAGCCATTTTCGGAGGAATTAAAAGTCCCAAAAGAAGCTAACAATTTAGAAATACATAATAAAAATTGTATCAGAAACTGAAACTGATGATCATGTAAATAAAGAAGAAGGTTCTGAAATAGAATAGACAGACAGACAGACAGACAGACAGACAGACAGACAGACAGACAGACAGACAGACAGACAGACAGACAGACAGACAGACAGACAGACAGACAGACAGACAGACAGACAGACAGACAGACAGACAGACAGACAGACAGACAGACAGACAGACAGACAGACAGACAGACAGACAGACAGACAGACAGACAGACAGACAGACAGACAGACAGACAGACAGACAGACAGACAGACAGACAGACAGACAGACAGACAGACAGACAGACAGACAGACAGACAGACAGACAGACAGACAGACAGACAGACAGACAGACAGACAGACAGACAGACAGACAGACAGACAGACAGACAGACAGACAGACAGACAGACAGACAGACAGACAGACAGACAGACAGACAGACAGACAGACAGACAGACAGACAGACAGACAGACAGACAGACAGACAGACAGACAGACAGACAGACAGACAGACAGACAGACAGACAGACAGACAGACAGACAGACAGACAGACAGACAGACAGACAGACAGACAGACAGACAGACAGACAGACAGACAGACAGACAGACAGACAGACAGACAGACAGACAGACAGACAGACAGACAGACAGACAGACAGACAGACAGACAGACAGACAGACAGACAGACAGACAGACAGACAGACAGACAGACAGACAGACAGACAGACAGACAGACAGACAGACAGACAGACAGACAGACAGACAGACAGACAGACAGACAGACAGACAGACAGACAGACAGACAGACAGACAGACAGACAGACAGACAGACAGACAGACAGACAGACAGACAGACAGACAGACAGACAGACAGACAGACAGACAGACAGACAGACAGACAGACAGACAGACAGACAGACAGACAGACAGACAGACAGACAGACAGACAGACAGACAGACAGACAGACAGACAGACAGACAGACAGACAGACAGACAGACAGACAGACAGACAGACAGACAGACAGACAGACAGACAGACAGACAGACAGACAGACAGACAGACAGACAGACAGACAGACAGACAGACAGACAGACAGACAGACAGACAGACAGACAGACAGACAGACAGACAGACAGACAGACAGACAGACAGACAGACAGACAGACAGACAGACAGACAGACAGACAGACAGACAGACAGACAGACAGACAGACAGACAGACAGACAGACAGACAGACAGACAGACAGACAGACAGACAGACAGACAGACAGACAGACAGACAGACAGACAGACAGACAGACAGACAGACAGACAGACAGACAGACAGACAGACAGACAGACAGACAGACAGACAGACAGACAGACAGACAGACAGACAGACAGACAGACAGACAGACAGACAGACAGACAGACAGACAGACAGACAGACAGACAGACAGACAGACAGACAGACAGACAGACAGACAGACAGACAGACAGACAGACAGACAGACAGACAGACAGACAGACAGACAGACAGACAGACAGACAGACAGACAGACAGACAGACAGACAGACAGACAGACAGACAGACAGACAGACAGACAGACAGACAGACAGACAGACAGACAGACAGACAGACAGACAGACAGACAGACAGACAGACAGACAGACAGACAGACAGACAGACAGACAGACAGACAGACAGACAGACAGACAGACAGACAGACAGACAGACAGACAGACAGACAGACAGACAGACAGACAGACAGACAGACAGACAGACAGACAGACAGACAGACAGACAGACAGACAGACAGACAGACAGACAGACAGACAGACAGACAGACAGACAGACAGACAGACAGACAGACAGACAGACAGACAGACAGACAGACAGACAGACAGACAGACAGACAGACAGACAGACAGACAGACAGACAGACAGACAGACAGACAGACAGACAGACAGACAGACAGACAGACAGACAGACAGACAGACAGACAGACAGACAGACAGACAGACAGACAGACAGACAGACAGACAGACAGACAGACAGACAGACAGACAGACAGACAGACAGACAGACAGACAGACAGACAGACAGACAGACAGACAGACAGACAGACAGACAGACAGACAGACAGACAGACAGACAGACAGACGGACAGACAGACATTTGTTATTTTGTGAATAAATAAATAATTATCGTTCTTTAAAATGTACTTAATTTTTTATTTTCCATATTATTTTTTCGCTTCTTTTTATTTGTTTTCAGTGATGTTCGCTGGAATGGTTCAGGTTTTTTGTAATGTAAATAACAAAAGAAAAAGAAAAGCAATCTAAATTTGTTTCCTTTAAGTATAGAGATATGTAGGTACATATATGCTTTTAGTTTTTAGATAGTTGTTTTTTTTTTTTTCACTTCTGTTAGCACTTATTTTGAACTGAAACTGCATTTTGAACCACAACTTCCTTGGACTTTAGCATAGCGATGTTATTCAGAATTGATAAAAGATTTAATAAGAATTAATTTTCTTCTCTTTCACTGCAAACTCATATTACAATGCATTAAAAACCGTAAATGCAATCCCAATTTCTTTCGTTTAGCCTTTATTATGTTATGATTGTTTTGTAGGAATTAATAGGTGACTTAATATGTAATAGTTACTGTTATTGTTTATTATGATTTCTATTATGAAATATTTTTACATGCAACTGCAATTATTACCACTTTTTTTTTAAGCCAGCTCGGTGGGTGAATAAAGAATAATTTAAGTTATTCTGTGCTGTGGTTTAGATTTGATGCCCGGACACACAAATTTTCATTTCATTTTTATATAATAAAATATAATATTAAATTAATACAAAAACAAATACTCAAAGGAAAAAAAGAAATTTTTTTTTAACGAAATAAAAAAAGTTTTGTAGGATGTTTAAGTTGTCATTACATAGGACTTTTTGTGCGGAGGAAATTTGTTTCACAGGGACCCGGCAGCGCCGGGTATTTTCTGCTAGTGTTAATATATACCCTGAAAGTTTCCAAATTTTGGACTTCGTGTGTACTTCCAGATCTGAGAAGCCATACAAAAAAAGCTCCACCTTCCTAGGATCTGTTTCAATTCTTTTCTGGTAGTCCTGAGGGTAGTGAAGATCCTTTTAAAATTTCATCACCAGATTCTGCTATTTTTGCAATCAGTGAATAAAAATTCAATTTCTGATTGAATAATATAACTGATTAAATAAATAGGTGATTTTTTTCCACAAAATTAGTAACGGAATCTGAAAATTCAATTATTCTTCTTTAAAAATAACTTTGATTAACTCCAATCGGCTTTTTTTTCTTTGAGAAATCATTAATTACTTTTTAGCTTCCACCTGACTATACTTGATACAAAATATCCCACTATTATGAAAAATTAAAAACTTCCCTTTAACTCTGATCGTAAAACGGATGATACCACTTTCAATGTAGGGGGTGCAGATATGTACATACAGCGTCATTTCACCGAACGTTAGCTGAAAAATGTACCCAACAAATTTAAAATTCGTGAGTGCTTTTACTAATAATTCATTAATAATGATTATACCATCTGTATACTTCTAAGTATTTCAAAATAAAATTATGGTTAAACTCTATTGAACTCACAAGATTTGAAGTGTTACCTCGGCTCTCACTACGCAATTCGAATGGTTTTGCACTGAAAAATTGGGCCTAAGAAAACTAAATACAGTTTTCCGTTAACAAAATTAATTGATAACGATGCAAGTAGAGTTCTTCAGTAGCTTTTGAACTTTACGAATTTAAGGTAATTTAAATTTTGCGGTAAGGACCGAGAACCCACAGCAGATTTTGGGTGTGCAAAAAAAAAGTATGGGCATCGAAAGCTTCATTAAAGGCTATTCAAAAAATCAAAGTCTTGCAGTCTTGGCATTTGCGGTTAAACAGTGCATTGAAAAAAAAAATATGAATGCAACTTCGAGAGTAATCGTGTTAGCCGAAATTGATTTTCACCCCTCCTTAGATCCTAGCTCCTCTGATCACTTATCACGGAATCTGAGACCATTTGAGTGTATAGTTCGCTCTACCGGGCCTTTTAAAAAATTCAAAGTGAAAGACGGTTATTTTAAACAGTCTGGGAAAATCAAAAGATCTCAGATTCCGTGATATGGGATCCGCGGAGCTTATTTAGGGAAGGGTGAAAAGCAATTTCGGATTATCCTCGAAGTTGCATTCATATTTTTTTTGTATGCACTGTTTAATTACAAAGGCCCCAGTTGTGAACTGCAAGACTTTGATTTTTTGAATAGCCTTTAATGAAGCTTTGGACGCCTATACTTCTTTTTTTGCTATCACTCACACCCAAAATCTGCTGTGGGCTCTTAGTCTAGTAGTTTGATTTTTGAAAATTTTGAAAAGAAGTAACTTAAATTTCGCCCTAAATTTAAATTAATTCTTGAAATTTTCACAAAACAATCATCATCGTGTCCTGTAACCCCGGTTGGTGCATAGGGCGTCAACAAAACGTCAAAAGGTCTGCAGCTAAGGTATTTTTACTGTGGCCACGTCTTTCTCTGGGATTCTGCTTCTGCTGAAACAGTTGATTTCCATGTGTTCTTGGTCTTCCAACCCGCCGCCAAGCAACCTGAGGATTCCATTCAAAGAACTGCTTTGCAATTTTATCATTTGGTTTCCTCTGTATTTGACCAATCCATTGCCATAAACGCATAAACGCTTTCACAACCCAAATTACCGCATAGTTTTCGTTCATTTTATCTTTAAATACAAATATTTTCTCTTTAGCTCGATTACGCTGGAAATTGAACTCAGACCTCGGTACAACGCACTTACCAATTCGGTGTTTTATATTTACTTTATGCAGAGGAACTTTTTATTCTTTAACTACACAAATACGTAAGTCCTTTTCGAAAGCGAAATAACGCTGAATCGGCTTTATTTCACTTTGTCTAGGTGAATAAGGCCGAACGCTAAAATTCGGCGTTATTTCACTTTAGTAGAGCGTAATAAAGCCGAATTTCAAAGTCCGGTGTTACCGACTTCTAATTTCTTATTATATTATGCCTGATTGGTAACGCGAAATTTTAACCAAGTCTCGCAAACTTGGTTTTTCTCTCTTAGGGGTTCTGACAGTAAATTGTGAAAATTTGTAAGAAATTTCAAGATATCAAACTAACACATTTATTCAATATTTTTGTACCAAAATAGTTTTAAGTGAAACTGGTTTTGATATTAAAATATTTTCCAGAAACAACCAAGTACAAATAACTTTTAATTCAATGTCTTTTTAGATTATAAGCATCTGATACAGTAGCGTAGTGGGGGGAGGCCCATATCAAACATTTTTAGGGGCCCCCTTTTCCTGACGGTGGTGGCACAACCGTTTTTTGTTTCCTGCAAAGTAAACTTACATCAACTTATTTTAAATGTATAACAATTATGAACTTTGCATAAGTTAAAGTACGATTAGATGGTCAACGCAAATAAATGGTCAACGCGTTGACTCTATGACTTCAAAGTGACGTCAAATTCTGTGTCGAAGTTGTCTTGTCATGTGATCGTCAACGCAGAATACTGTCGGAGCGTGGACGGCTTCGTGGCACTCTCGTTGACACAACTTTAAGCGTCAATGCGATGATTATTTTCGTTGGCGTGTAATCACTCTGTCAACGGAGTTAGGACAAGTTCACCAACGCGTTGACTGCATTCTCACGTTGACACAGCAGAAGTGTCTGCGATGTCAACGTAGCTGGCGTTGACCTTCATATCAATCTAGAAAATTTTGTATTTTTGTTGAGGATTTTTAATACATAGCTTAACAGATGGGGGACGAACTAAATTTTGACATTAAAAGTACATTTCGATCTAAATGCCACGAAATTGCCCTAAAATCACTTCTTTCCGAGCAGTAAGAAACTTCAAAAATTTCTGATTTGTAGAGGTTTTTTAATCCATCGGCATCGTAGCCATCCTTCGATGGAATTTGAGGATTGATTTTCGTGATTTGACACTTCAAAGCATTTTGGGACAACATTGACCAAGTGGCGTCATTCGTGTGATCTTCAACGTTTCAAGCGTTGACGCGGTATATTTTGACGATGGTTTGGGAGTCAACTATCGAAAAGACAAATGCAAAAAAAAAATAAGTACCTACATTGTAAAAATGACATTGTGTGTCGTATCTCAATGAAAAATTTCTTACGCACATCGAGTCCTCTGTATTGTGGGCCCCTTAATCTCGGGGGCCTCGTATCATTGATACGACTGATACCGCCGCGCCGTAGCTACGCTTCTGATCTGATGGAAATCTTTTTCGGGTCATGCCAAAAAATTTTGTTGAGTCCCTAGGAATAAATTTCGTTTGCATAGATATACATATTTCCGTTTAACCATCACTTTAAGCTATTAAAAAAAATACCATGAAAATAAAAACAATAAACTTAATGCGCACATTGAGAAATTTTCTGCATTGTAAAAAAAAAATAAAAATGTGCTTTCTTAAGCACAAACACCAAATATGGAAAATCTCGTAGTAGATGTCATTAAAAATTTTAATTTATTTTTAACTCAGCTGCAATTGAATTTCATCACTTATGTATTTGCGAGCAACATTTAAAATTGTAGGTGGATGCATTCCTTGATCGAAAATCACTCATCTGACAACTACAACTGGCATCTTGTCGGTGTATATATGCCGATGCTCAATGCATCAGTTTGTTTGTTTTTGAATTTCATTAATTAAAATCTCGCAACCAAAGCGTCAGATCTATGAATTTATTATGTTAGTGCACATGTGTATTTTGGTACCTATACACTCAGGTGTAAATTTAACCAACACTAAAAGTTATTATTAGTCGATTGGTAATCCGGATAACATCTTGCCAATAGAGTAGATGCGCATAGATTTTGAAGAAACAAATCAATCACAATGCACCAAAATGTTTCCTTTCTATTAATTTGTATTAGTGTCATCCATTTTACTGTCGTGATCGTGAGCGAGATTGCTTAGGTTTTCTGGAGGATCCATTGAAAATACCATTCGGAAATTGACAGATATTTGAGCTTTTCTCCTTAATCCTTTACTGATTTGACTATGTGTTTTTTTTATTGGATTTTCAGATCATTCTTTTCCAATCGAATATGAAAAAACGTCTTGCTCAATATATGTAGTTTCGATGATAGGAGTACTATTTTTACACTCAATTTCTAATTCTACTCTATAAAAGTCTTCGATTGGTTGTACCTACCGAGTCATGTTTTTTGAGTAATGGAGCACACAATGTCATAAATTTTACACCTTAAAATAAAGTTTCTGTAAACAAAATTCCCAAACTGTAACCAATTGTAATTTTCTGTCGCGTAGCTACATATGTATCTACATATCACAAAAAAGTAGTACCTCGTGGCATAATGGTTAGTGCGTTGGACTGTCATGCCTCAGGTCTGGGTTCGATTCCCAGCCGCTGCCACCTAAAAACAGAAATGGGTTTTCCGAGGTACTGCCTCTTATGAGGAACTGACAAATCCTCCAAATAATTACTTGTTATGAATAAGAATAAGTAAATTTAAATTTATACTAGTTCAACCCCTTCAATTGTTGTTCGAGTTTTCTTTGAGGACAGGAGTATTTCCCAATTTATGGAAAAAATCGTTTCTTACACAAATCTTTAAAAAGCGGTGACAAAAATGATATAATGAACTATAGGCCCATAGCAAAGCTCTCTTGTATTCCAAAGCTTTTTGAGCAAGTTGTATGTGAGAGCCTAGCATTTCATACTAAGAGCATTGTATATAAATTCTATAGTATTCTCATGAAGAAAAAAAGCTCCTGGCCATCTATGCGTCCAAATGTAATACTAATTTTTGTTAAGGGATCTCGGTAAGGCGATCAGAGCGAACCTATCGACCAAATGTCTACCTACAAAATCGTGTTTCATGAGAATACTATAGATTGTATATACAATGCTAAGAGTATTATATGTGATCAACAGCATGGATTTGTGAGAAGAAAATCAACGGTAACAAATCTCCTTACCTTTCTGCATAAATGTTATAATGCATTAGTAAACGGGAATGAAGTTGATTGCGTATACACTGACTTTTCAAAAGCATTCGATCAACTTAGTCATGAAATTATTGTATTCAAACTTAAAGCCTTTGGTTTTCCAACTTTTGTTACATCATGGATTAAGTCATACCTTGAAAAAAGATCTTACCAGGTAAAATTCAGAAATTGTCTTTCAAACCCATTTAGTGCTCACTCGGGTGTACCTCAGGGAAGCCATCTGGGCCCGTTTTTGTTCATTCTCGCTATAAATGATGTTACTTCATGTATCCGATATAGTAATATTCTTATATATGCTGACGATATGAAAATTTTTAAAACAATACAATCAAATCATGACCATATTCTCCTGCAGGCAATTTTAGCGTTTGGTGTGGGAAAAACGGTCTTTCTCTTAACCCAGTAAAATGTCAAACTATAACTTTCTCAAAAAAACGAGTAGTGAGTGCTTTTGACTATTCCATTTCACAGCACACACTCTGTCGTGTTTTTAGTTTCAAAGACCTGGGTGTTCACTTTAGTTCTGATCTAGATTTCATAGTACATGTATTAATTATATTGTAAATAAGGCGAGTTCCATGCTTGGATTTATAAAACGCTGGACAAAGGAATTTAAAGACCCGTATGTTACTCTCTCTTTATACAATTGCTATGTAAGACCCCATCTTGAGTACGCCTCCCAAGTATGGACTCCCTTTTACGAAATTCATAAAAGCCGTATTGAATCAATACAACATAACTTCATTCGTTTTGCCTTGAAAGGTCTTCCTTGGGCTGATCCGTATAACCTGCCACCTTATGAACATAGAATTATGCTTCTGCAACTTCAAACTTTATGTCAAAGGCGTGTTAATAATGATTTAATATTTTTTCACCAATTTTATCAGTGGCGAAATTGATGCTCCTGACTTATTAGCCTGTATTGGTATAAACTACCGTGAGGGATCCCACCACCTTCGAAGATTTGAACTGTTTCACGTTCCTTTTCATAGAACCAATTTTGGTATTCACGAACCTCTTAATCGTATGTGCAAACTTTTTAATTTTAACGCTGCCTCAGTTGATTTTAACATAAGTAAAGTAGGGTTAAAAACACTGTTGCGAACCAGTGTTCCACTCTCGTGAATTCCTATGTCTTGATTATATCTTAACTTATGTGTCTAATTTTGTAATTTGTTTAATTTTGTATATTTTTATTTATTTATGTGCTTGTGTTAGCTCTGCTTAATCTACTAACCACTAACACATGCACTCATGATGAGCCTCTGATTGTATAATGCAGCTTGCTTTAAGCTCATTACAACACAGAATTCTGAAGTGTAAAAAAAAAAAAAAAAGTGCTTCTCATCAAACCGTTCGGACTCGGTAAAAAATTGTAGGTCCCCTCCATTCCTGCCAACAATACGCACATAGGAATGGTTGAGGGCTGAAGGTAACTAGGCCCTGGTTCACCACGAGCTGTTGCGCCAGCAAATATATTTATAATCACAAAAATCCAACATACAGCTTGTAATGTAAGTTCACGCAGCGATTAGTAAAATGTATTTTGCTCACGATTATCCTAGGAATTGCTCTTACCACCGCACTCACTTATGGTTGTATACTTTTCTCGCGTCTATTTTATCGTAATCAAATAAAACTTTTCGAAAGTGTGTCTGGGATCATTTAAATCAATTTGATCTATGAATGTAATTTTGTGCCAAAAAATGCTTTCAAATTTAGATAGCTGCAATTTTATGTCGCATTATGTGTGCATTCTTATTTAAAACCTTGCAAATATTGTATAGTTTCTACATCTAATTTCTTATTTTGTAAAATTTTTTAGTCGCAGTAATTTAAATTTGCATTAAAAAAAAAAAATTCCCGTGACTAAATAGTCCCGCCATTAAAATCGCAAGTGTTAGCATAAGGCTAAAATCGCCATTAAAAAATTAGGATCGCAACTAATTATTTCCATGCACTCACTTCCCGTTATCTTGTTGCGGTGCGATTCATTAGTCGCAACATACAGCTCTTAATGCGAGTGCTCGCACATGCTTCAAAGTAATCGCAACGATTTATAATATGTATTTTATTGAGGATTACCTTAGGGACAACATTGCGATTTTCTTTAATTGCAATTTATAAAAAGATTTTGCCATTAAATGTCGTGCGATTATATAATATACCTACATATAATATGATTGTGATTATACAATCCCAATCAAAAACAACATGTCGCAACTCGCAAGTGCTTGCACGCTTAAACGAACTTACGTTTTTTTATTGCAATAACTAAATAGTTTTTGCCAAGCACTCACTTGCGATTATGTGTCGTGCGATTATATAATCACAACCACAAACAACATACTGCAATAAGTGCGTGCATGCTTATAGATATATATATCCATTTGTCAGACTAGTTCCGTTCTGTGATTACTGCAATTTTTAAATCGCTTTTGTACGCTTTGTAACTGGTGGTCTCATTTTTTGCAACTGTATGATCGTGTGATCGAAAATAACAAGTGCGTGAATGGCTATTTCTTGTTTCGACTACGATTTTTAAGTCGTCGTATTTTAAATCGCAAGTGTGAGGAGCATATACACATGTCAATACATTTGATTCTTTTTCGCCAGTAAAATGTTACACATTACGAAATTCTATTACGGTAGAAGCTATTCCAATTTTTGTATTTGCAGATGCTGAGTTAAAATTTTGTGCGCTCATTCAAATTTAGACTCATTTGTTCAATTTCTTGCAATTGAATAGTCGCGTGATCGATATGACAAGTGTGGTACTAGCCTAAGAAGACTATGAACGCACTTCTGATTTTCTGTCGCACAATTATTCAGTTGAAAAAAATAGAACATATGAGTTTACGCACATGACACCAACAAATCCTACTAAGCTGCGATCAGTTTTTTAGTCGCTGCGACAGGAAATTGCAAGTAGGTTCCTAGCCTAAGGCCTTTTAGTTTTTCAGTGCGAGTTTTATTTTTGAACTCACCCACCAACTTTGAAAGGTTAAGTCGGAAATTCAGATGGCCAACGAACATTTCGCTATTGACAACGTTTTTATCGTGCGTCGGTAGGTAGGCTATCGACTTTGCATAGGATTCATCACGTCATTGGGGATATTCTCATTTATCGTTTTGTAAATTAATCTTGACATACCAAAATTTCATTGGTTTATATAACTAGCGCAGCAATGCAAGCAATAATAAAACGCTATGCTCACTTTTATATTCAGCACAAGTCCATCGCCACCGTAGTTTAAACTTAACGATACTTTATCTCAACTTTTATATCCACTTTTTACTGACTTGTTTTTCAACACTTTAGGGTTTGTTGTTGTTTACCAAGGGAAATTTTGCTGTGCTGGCTATAACTTTTTCAAATAAAACACGCCTATTGTCATTCCGGATGTTTCATGTTGGTTTGGGGGAGCCTTAAATGTGCCTTAAGAATGCCTTAAGTGTGCCTTAAAACAACGAAAAATAAAAAAGGTATTAAAATGGTAGTTTCCTGTATTTTTGATGTGTTACAAGAAAATCTTATTGCAATTTTTGTTTGTTGCTTTCTGAAACCCCAGGTCTTGCTAATTTTAGGTTGGGTGGTTATTTAAGGACTTGAGTGTATTTGTTTACTTGTTGAATGACGGCAGATTGCCCAAAACGCTCACCTTGCCCTCTCACAGAGGTTGCTATGGGAGCATGAAGCCGAGTCGATTCGACAACGTGATTTGTGACTAAAATGACTTTTGGGCGAAATTCCCTTATCATGAACTTGTCAGGGCAATTTGTTTTCATTTCGGTAAAAAAGCCATCTTAGTTCTTAAGTTGTTTGCAAATGTAAATTATTTTAAAGAAGCTTTAAAGAATTTTATTGTCTAAAGTTATTATAGGTTTTATATTTAAGGAAATTGTCTGACCTTGAGAGATGAGTATTTGAAATGAGATATAATACATTATATGAATGTGGAAAACATAAGCGTGATTCAAATTCTTTTCTCGTGAGTTTTTTTTCTATAATATTCATAAATACTAGTAAGATACAAAAATGAAAACTAGAAAAAAATGTTTTTTTTTTTTTAAATAAATTGCTCGCACGCTTTCATCACATTTTTTTGTAGATTTACGAGAATTAATATACATTTTTGTGTTCCTGTGCCCCGGCGAGTTTGTTGGCGGTATATTGTCAACGATTTGTGGCACTATAACTGCGTAATAATTATAATTTATTTACTAAAGCAATTGGCGACTAGCTAAGAAAATGGCAATATAAATATATAAATACATAAATCATCCAACAGAAATATTAATGCAATAAAACAATAAACGTGTGTTTCCAATGTTGAATTAATTTTTAAATATACAAACGGTTTTAAGTAGCCTCCTCTCGAAAATTATTATGACATTTGAAGAAAACGATTTATTGATATCTTTTTAAACGTTAAGTATACGCCCAAGTGCACCTGAGACATATATTTATTTTTTGTTTAGTATGACATAAGCGATTGGCTTAAAATAAATGTTATACAAAAACTCATTAACTTCTGAATACATTATGGTGACATCAAGGCCTCGCTGAATTTTAAAATTTGACAATGCCTCTATGTCGTTAATATACACTTCGAAAGAACCTGGTTTTACCTGCGGTATAGAGTTCACAAGTGCAAAAAAAAAATCTAAATGTTCAAAATAATTTTCTATCCACCTTTTGTGTGCGCCATGTAGGCTAATGTTCCTTGACAGAAAGCTTGATGTAGTTACAATGATTTATGGATGCATTAAACTCCACGCGGTCATTGATTCCTCATTCGATGAGGCTTATAAGATAGGTATTTAATGCGCTTATCGTACACTGCTGTTGACACTCCACATCCAAAAATCAGGGATGTTAGTCTGGAAACGAATTTCAAAAGCTGACAGAGCTGTCGTTTGTGACACAGTTAAGTGCATTAGAGGTTTAAGCAAAGAGATTAATATATATAAAAGATAAGAAAAATTGCCCAAGCCAAAAGAGAGCGTTATTGCAATACATCGAAATACTTATTTATATTTAAATATATCACTGAAATAAGTTTGTTGGACTGAGGGGTGGCAGTCAGGTTTTAGAAATTTTTTCAAAACAATTAGTTTTGTTTTGGAAAAATGTATAGTTGTTCTACAAAAAAATATTTTATTCTTTTTTTTTTGTGCAGCCAAGGATCAAGCAATATATTTTAAGAAAAAAACTTAGTCATTTCTTCGAAAGAAAGAAAGAAATGAAGAAGTTCTTGACAAAAATTTAGCTTTGAGGGATTTTTTTTACTTCTGTCATTTTGATGTCTTTAAAGTTTAGCAAAGCTTAAACTAGGCCGAGTGAAATCGGCAGGAGTGATGAGGGAAACATTTTGGACGGGAAAGGGGGTAAGGCAGGGGTGCCCGATGAGCCCAATATTGTTCAACTTGTTGACGGCGGATATAGAAGAAGAACTGGGCAAAGGAAGCTGGGGAGGGGTTAAAGTGAGAGGAAAAAGAATTTGCTCGCTGGCATACGCAGACGATGATGTGGTGGTAATGGTGAAAAATGAAGAAGAGATGCAAAACATGATAAGAAGACTGGAGAAGTACTTCGAGAGGAAAAGACTGGAAGTAAATGTGGGAAAGACGAAAGTGATGAGTTTCAGGAAAGGAGGAGGGAGGAACACAACAGTAGACTGGAGATGGAGGGGAAAGAAGATCGAAGAAGTAAAAGAATTTAAATACCTGGGGTATGTGTTCAAAAAGAATGGAGGGCAGTAAGCACATATAAAGGACAGAATAAAAAAGGCAGCAGCGGCCATGAAGGAAGCATGGGGGATTGGAAGGAGGAAATTCGAGAAGGATTGGGAGAGGAAGATGTGGCTTTTCGACACTCTGGTGTGGACGGTGATGGGATATGGGGCGGAAGTATGGGGATGGTAGGAGAGATAAGAAATGGAAAGGGTGCAAAGGTACCTCAAGTGGACGCTAGGGGTAGAATGGCAAACTCCAGGGTACATGGTATGAGAGGAAACAAAACGAGATAAGATAATGATTAGAGCACGAAAAAGGGCATGGAATTATGAACAGAAATTAACAGATGGAAAAGGAAGCGAAATAGCAAGGGAATGTTTAGAGGAGATGAAAGAGCGACAGAGAGATGGACGGGGAAGAGGGTCACTATGGGAACAAGGGAGAGACAAAATAAAGGGATGAGAAGACAGTGTGAATGGATACGAGGGAGTAGAAAGAGAAGACAGGAGAGAGCAAGAGAAAGAAAGAAGTGAACGAATAAGAGAATCCAGTTACAACAGGTGGTATAAAGAAGTAATGACAGAAGGGATTCCACAATATTTAAAAGCGGGTTGGAAGACAGAAAGAACAAGGAGAGGCTAGGGAATGAGGTGAGAGAAAGATGGTACTGGAAACGGGAAGAGGAGAGAATGTGCAGAATATGTGAGGGTGAACAAGAGACATGGGAACATGTATTAGAAAGATGCAGATCTGGCGGAGATGAAGGAAAATC
This sequence comes from Dasysyrphus tricinctus, assembly GCA_963921185.1. Classification (NCBI taxonomy): domain Eukaryota; kingdom Metazoa; phylum Arthropoda; class Insecta; order Diptera; family Syrphidae; genus Dasysyrphus; species Dasysyrphus tricinctus. The sequence goes on along the minus strand of OY992533.1, from coordinate 20,623,535 downwards.
AATAGGGGAAAGGATGAGGGAAATAATGGACGAAACGGGGAAGGGCGAAGAGTGGATAAAGGCACTAGAGGCAGTGAGAAAAGATAAGGTGATAGAGAGGGGAGGAGAGGGAGCAGAGTAGTGAAGTGGGAGCCCTTAGGGGAGTCAATACAAATCAATGTAATGTAACTAGGCCGAGCATTTCAGCCGACTATTTTGCATTACTACTATAGTATATAAAAATAAATATATAAAAGTAAATACATTAATAATAAATAAGTAATACAAAAAGAAAACGAATAAATATAGAAGTGAATACACAGTTAAAATAAATAAATGCATATAAAAATCGTCAAATTAAAGAATAAATAAACAAATAAATTTATAAACTAAAAAACATTCATAAATCGATCGAAGAGAACAAAAATATATTGTGCACAGATTTTGATATTTGATAGAGCTGGTTGATAAGTGGGTTTTCAAATAAATCATATATGTAGCTATAAACAATGTTGATTGGAGCTTCTGAATTCCTTCTGAAATCAACTCAACATTCGCTCTTTGGTGAAGATTTATTCGAATGATGCTAGAAAAGATTTAACATCTCTTAGAACAATTTTTTTTTGTGACACCTTTAATTTAAAAAAATTTAAACGAGCTGCTTCCACCCATAGAGAATTACAATAGAGTACCTAATATTTTTTGGAAGATTACCTTCAATATAATAATTTTATTGTCGCTTGTAAGAAATGGCGAGCTACTACTAGACACCTGTTACAGAATGACTCCTTGTCCCTGAGGTTTTTTGTTGAAATTCAATGAGGGTGAACGTGAAATCTAAATCAGATCATCTTTTTCTTTTACTCTTATTCAATTTTGAAAAAAAAAAAAAAAATTGGAACAAATGTTATCGTGTAATAGAAGACTCTTAAGGTTCCCTCACACCGTGCAAGTAAAGTACTTGCAGCAATTGTTTCAAAAATTTCGGTTTTGAAATATTCGTGCAAGTAGGTACTTGCAGTGAGCAGTCACACCAGGCAAGTAAATTGCATGCTAAAACGACTTTTTACTTTCTCACAAAGCAAACTTGCTGCATAAGTACTTTTTAGGTCGTCACACCGTGCAAACAATTACTTTGTGAAATTAATTGCTATAATTACTTGCTGAAATTACTTTCTGAAAGTACTTGCGTGTGTAAACGGATATGGTTTTGCCATTTGCAGTTCAATTTGATTTATTGTTTCTTCAGAAATAGATCTAAAATGAATAATCCAGATTCAGAAGCAAAATTTTTTACGAGGAAATGGTCTTTGAATAAGACCATTTGTTAAAATCGAGGCAATTGATTCTTGTAGAGACAATTATGAAATTTTATTTTCGTTTAGCTTCTCATATACAAGTAAAAAAACTGTTCCATATTAGCGGTACCTTCCATATAATATGTTTTTATTTTGACTTTAATCAATAATCAAAGACTCCACTGGGGTATCAACGACAAAAAAGAGATCTCTACCTTTATTTATGCTCACTTTCGAGAATAAAGAAAGTCTCGATAAGATTTACAGTATTAAATCAATTATGGGCATAGTTGTCAAAATTGAACCACTGCGAAAGTCAAAAATTGTTCCACAATGCTAGCGCTGCCAAGCCTTTGGGCATACACAAAAATACTGCAATCGTGAGTTCGCTTGTGTTAAATGCGAAGGCAGGCATGCAACTCAAAACTGTCCCATGGGCAGAGAACAGATAGCGAAATATGTTAACTGTCAAGGCAATCATCCTGCAAGTTACAGAGGATGTCCAGTCGCCAAAAAATTCCAAGACGCAAAAAGAAAAAAACAAAACTGGGAACAAGCTTAGAAACTCAACAAACATAAAATCAATAGTTGAAAGCAAAACAGTAACGGTAGAAAACAAAACTAAAAATCAACCGGCAAAAGCAATTGCACTAAGCAAAAGTGATGAAAATAAATCCTATTCCCAGATTGTAAAAAATGTGCGGAAAAACGAAGAAACATCTATCAAAGAAATGCTTGAACTTATCCTTAAAAGGATTGACAAACAAGATTTAAACATAAAACAGCTAAGCGAAGAAGTCGCTCTTAAGAAACAATGATGGACAGAACACTTGAAATCGCAACATGGAATGCAAACGGTCTTTTACAACATATATCAGAACTAAACATCTTTTTAGACATAGAGCACATAGACATTTGTTTGGTGTCCGAAACTCACCTCGCTATTGAACAAAGTCTTGATAATAAATTACCAAACTATACGTGTTATCACGCTCCGCACCCAGCTGACAAAGCTAGGGGTGGATCAGCAATACTTATAAGAAAGTGCTTAACACACTATGAAGAACCAAAGTTTACTAATGAAAATATGCAATTAACAACAATTAGTATTGGTATAAAACAGAAAGAGTTTAAGATAGCAGCTATATACTGCCCTCCGAGGCGCTCTCCAACTGAAGAAGACTTTGCAGAACTCCTTAATTTATTAGGACATAACTTCCTTGTTGGTGGCGACTTCAATGCTAAACACACCCACTGGGGATCTAGGCTCATAACCACAAAGGTAAACGGCTATACCAAGCAGGCCGCAAATACAACTGCGAATTTTATTCTTCTGGTTCGCCAACATATTGGCCATCTGATACTAGCAAAATACCAGACCTTATAGACTTTTTCGTAGTTAAAGGTATTAAACGAAACCATATAAGTGTCGAAGGTAACTACGACTTATCGTCAGATCATACTCCAGTAATTTTAACACTGAGTGAAGCGGAAATAATAGAAAAAAGTAATCCTAAGCTCGTGAATAAGAGAACAAACTGGAACGAACGAAGTTTTATAAACCTCAGATCTTCTATGCAAACAATTGAACAAATTGACCATGAAGTAGAACAATTTATTGCTGATATGCAACAGGCTGCAAAAGAAAGTACTCCAACTATTTCGAACTCAAGAGAAAGAGAAATAAAATATCCTGTCGAAATAAAGGAGCTGATATTGGAAAAAAGAAGAGCTCGAAGAAAATGGCAAGTTACGAGATTTCCAGGTGATAAGGCAGTTTTTAACCGTCTTAACAACGAACTAAAGAAAAGAATCTGTGAGTTTAAAAACGATTCACTGAGTAGATTCCTGAATAGCCTTACGGCGGATGCTTCAACAGAGTACTCCTTATGGAAAGCAGCTAAGCGCTTAAAAAGACCACAGACACAAAACCCGCCAATAAAATCTCAAAACGGTAAATGGGTCGGAAACCCGAAACAAAAGGCTGATCTCTTCGCTGAACATCTGACTAATGTTTTTAAGCCATTCCCAGCAAACACAGCTACAGATCCCTTACAGTTTGTTGATAGAAACGACGAATGCGAAATACCTTTTGTCACGCTCAAAGAAGTAAGAAGCATGTGTCAACATAAGTTGTCAAACAAAAAATCACCAGGGTACGATCTCATAACTGCTCAGGTTTTGAAAGAAATGCCTTTAATAGCCTTCAAGAAACTCCAATTTATAATAAACGCATTCCTTAAACTCAGATATGTGCCACATCACTGGAAAATTGCAGAAGTCATTGTTATACCTAAACAAGGTAAGCCACCAACAGAAGTAACATCTTACAGACCAATATCGCTTATACCAATCATGGCAAAAGTTTTTGAAAAACTGCTACTGAAAAGGCTTAGCAAAATAATAGAAGAAAGAAGACTAATTCCGAGCCATCAGTTTGGATTTAGAAATAAACATTCCACGATAGACCAAGTGCATCGAATTACGGATGTTGTGGAAAAGGCACTTGAAGAAAAACAAGTATGCTCGGCTATATTCTTAGATGTTGCTCAAGCCTTTGACAAGGTTTGGCACTTGGGACTTGAGTACAAACTGCATAGGGACCTTCCCAGGCAGTACTACGAAATACTGAAATCCTACGTTACGAACCGACTCTTTAGAGTACGGTACGACCAACATTACTCGGAATTAAAGAAAATTGAAACCGGTGTACCACAAGGAAGTGTCCTAGGACCAACCCTGTATCTGTTATATACAAGGGATATCATGGCCACCTTTGCTGATGATACTGCAATATTGGTGCCAGATAAATCTGTTACGAAGGCTACACAAAAATTGCAAAATTCAGTCGATAAAGTTAGTGATTGGACGCAGATATGGCGCATCAAACTAAACGAAACAAAATCGACGCATATAAACTTTACAAATAAAAACATAAACAATGTTCCAATTTATATAAACAGTACAGCAGTACCTTACTCCAATACCGCCAAATACCTTGGAATGGCTTTGGATGCAAAGCTTAAATGGAAAGAGCACATCAAAAAGAAAAGAGAAGAACTAAACTTGAAGTACAGAAAAATGTACTGGTTACTAGGAAAGAACTCTGACCTATCTATCCAGAACAAACTAATGTTATATAAGCAAGTATTGAAACCCGTTTGGACATATGGCATCCAACTATGGGGCTGTACAAAGAAAACAAATGCTGAACCCATCCAAAAATTCCAAAGCAAGGTCCTTCGTGGAATAATTGATGCCCCTTGGTATATAAGAAATAGCGATCTTCATCGTGACCTTCAAATTGAAATTGTCACAGAAGTGGTTAAAAAACACGCTGTATCACACAATCAGCGACTGCAAAGTCATACAAACTCTGAAATGGAGACCGTCCTAAATGTACGAAACAATGTTCGGAGATTAAGAAGAACCAAGCCTCATGAGCTGATGGTCTAAAAGCTATGGGAAAGTGTTATTACTTTAAACTTCCCCCAATGCGATTTAAAAATTAAGAAATAAAAATCATTTGTCAATCTTTCATAGATTGGTCCTGATTCACCGGTGGTTTTAGTGCGGTAAGAGTCCCACACTACTTGGTACCGATTCTTACCGAGTGTCTTTTGAAGATTTCCATCGGATAAAAAAAAAAAAAAAATTTTGACTTTCTCATTAATTGCTCTACCGATTTCAATCAAAATCTTGCGAGTTCTTTTTACAATCGTTTCATGCTTCATTGAATTTTTCTTTAATTACTCAAATACATTTTTAACAGATCTGAAGTTCTAAGCAATATGAACTAGAAGAGCAATTACCTACGAGCTACGACCCAGTCATTTCATATTATTATTGAAATGAATGTATTAAAAAACAACACGAGACAAAAATCAAATGTAGCAATTAATTGCTTGCAAGTACTTTTTTGGATCGTCACACCCAGGCAAGTTTTATTTGCCGCAAGTACTTGCTGGCAAGTAAATCACTTACAGCAATCACTTGCTTGCAAGTATTTTTCGGGTCGTCACACCAGGCAAGTTTTATTTGTGGCAATCATTTTACTAGCATGCTTGTTCACAGCTTATCATCATTAATCAATGATAGTTGTGCTTGTTAACCACAATTTAAGTCAGTGAATCCATAGTTTCAGTTATTAATCATCATTACAAATTAAAGCCAATGTAGACAAACTGGCCCTTAGTTTAAAGGCCACGTAGTTTAATTATAATGCCTTTTTTCTCTATAATGCTATTTATAACTATTTTGAAATCCAACTTTTAGAAATTGATGAATAAAACGTCTTCTCATAACCAGGAAAAATAGCACAAATCGTATGGGGAACCTTGAAAAAATTAATTCATGAAATATTAAAATTGGAATCGACGCAGAATTGCAACCTCTATAACATATCCAAAGTCCCCCAAAATCCCTGCATTGGCTTTTTGTGTAGATGCATTTGAAGAGGTGCAGACGGGGAGAATTTGGAGGTCTATCAAACTTAAATATTTGTTTGGGTAAAACCTGATCATATGATACATGCTTTTAGGGTAGTTTTTAACGCCGAATCTAATGAAACCAAATTCAAAATGATACAACCACCCAAAAAGAAGTTATAGTCCTTTTTATGTAATGATGACCAACCATAACACCCACGTTAAAATTCTTACACTCATGAAACTCGCCAAAAATATTAAACTCTTCATGGCAACCAAGAATCAAAATAGTCCATACAAATATCTTTGTTCTAATAGTGTTTTTGGTGACTGTTAACTTTTGACTTGTTCTACGGAAAATACGATTTCAAAAATTAATTTTTGCTTGAAAAGGCCCATAACTTTGTTAAGGGTGCTTGTATCATTTTAGTTTTGCTTTAATTAGATTCAGCGTTAAAAAATACCCTTAAATCATATACCATACTTTGTGTATATACCTCAATTACACCAAATCGGAATTTTGGCTCAAATCTTCCAACTTCTTCCCTGATTTTCCCTCTCTTTAATAAAAAAACCCCAGAACAAATATATTTATGAGGACTGTTTTGATTCTTGGTTGCCATGACAAATTATATATTTTTGGCGAATTTCATGAGTGTAAGAGTTTTTACGTGGGTGTTATGGTTAACATTCTTTGTTGCCCCTCCCCCTTAAAAAAAACACCCTTTCACCATGAATATTTGTAAGGACTCTCTTGATTCTTAGTTCCTAAGACAAATGAAACATTCATTCCAAGTTTCATTAACATACCGTTATTTTCAAAGGGGTTTCGGTAATATTTTACCTGTTGTACCTGAAAAAAAAGTCATCATTACATAAAAAGGACTATAACTTCTTTTTGGGTGGTTGTATCATTTTGAATTTGGTTTCATTAGATTCGGCGTTAAAAACTACCCTAAAAGCATGTATCATATGATCAGATTTTACCCAAACAAATATTTAAGTTTGATAGACCTCCAAATTCTCCCCGTCTGCACCTCTTCAAATGCATCTACACAAAAAGCCAATGCGGGGATTTTGGGGGATTTTGGATATGTTATAGAGGTTGCAATTCTGCGTCGATTCCAATTTTAATATTTCATGAATTAATTTTTTCAACCTCGGAACCTATTTTTCCTGGCCTATAGCAGTCAAGCCATTAAGAGGCATTGTAGAAAGTTTAGAAGGCTAAGCCGAAGTTCCTCTAAGTTGAAATTCTCTCCCTAGGTGTTTCTATCTTAAATGCACCTTTTGCAAAGGTCATCGCTACTGAGCCCCATTTTCTTTTTGTGGTATCTCACTAGGTTGTGTCCGGTGATTATGCTGACAAAGGAACGAAGATGTTTCTTGTTCATTTACATAATTTTGTCAGTCCTCTGCTATTGAAATTTGCCCATAACTGTCTAGTTGTTGAGGTGCCATCTCTAATTGTTTTTTTCTAGATGCTACAGGTTGGTACTTTAATATGTAGTTCGGGTAAGCACTCATTCCGTAAAACGTTTATCACCCGACGATAACGTTTTGACGATATTCCTGCATTCCGTAAACCTGAAAATGACTATCGTTTGGGCGATATCGTTTTAAAAATCAAATGTTTGCTTCACCTAAGTCGAATCGTCAAAACGCTATCTTCAAAATGATAGCGTTGAGGCATCGCTTGCATTGGTTTTCATGTTCACTTAATACTTTCTTCGTGATTCTAATTTGTATGCGACCGAAATTGAATGACTGAGAAGCCACTGTAATTTTACATCATGTCTTTTGTCTCTTTTTTGTTGCGCTATAAAAAAAAAACAACGCAGATTGTCATTTATGGCAGTCAATATGACATTTTATACACCAAACGCTCCCATTGCATTGTGAAAAACGATAGACGAGACGATAGTGGTTGAGTTACGTGAAGCAAATCATTTTTACGAATATCATTTTGAAAATCACGGAATGACCCTCCAGGACTTGGATCAAGCGACGATCCTGCTTGTGCGAGCTCATCAGCTCTTTCATTTCCCTGTACATCACTATGACCAGGAACCCAGCAGAGTCTAATGTTATGCTGCATGCCAATAATCCTAAGCTCTTCGCGACAGCAAGTTACAAGCTTCGAGTGTATCTCGGTGGCAGAAACTGCTTTCCTTGCTGCTTTGCGATCAATAAAGAGGGTGATATCAGCTCGTGGTATCACCATCATTTATATTTGCGGAGCTGCTTTGGTAACAGCCAAGACCTCAGTTTGCAAGAAGCTGGAAAAGTCCGAAAGTCTGAAGGAGCTCGGTAGTACCAGAGTTTCCGAGGAAATTCCTGCACTAACTACCAGTGTTCATCTTGGAACCATCAGTGAAGACAGTAATCGTAGATTCATTACTGAAAGGCTCGTTGTTTTGCTATTCCTCTCTATTATAAAATGAGGAAGTGAAGGTCTGTTGACATTTAAATGAGGAGTTATTTAGTCTGTGCAAACATTAATTCCTACATATTTCTGAAGAATCTGGATATAGTCCGTTGTGCTTTGTTTCCTCCAGCTGCCGATTCTTGCACGAAAAGTTCTAGATTTTTATTTTTTTCATTTTCGAGATTCCTTCCTTTTTTGACCCTTTCGAATTCTCGTAGTATTACGTTCTTTTTTATGTCGCACCTCCGGTGCAATATAGACGTAAGTGCAAATTTTTCCAAAACTGAGTTAAGGACACCAACATTTTAGCTTTCAAAACGACATTATTGTATCTTTTCTAGTTTCTAAAATATAGCTAATTTGTTTAGCTGCAAAAGTTTAACGGATAGTTTTTTAATGACGTAATTGAAGGTCTTCAAACGCTCAAAAAGCCTAAGACAGGGGCAGATATAAAACTAAGATATAAATCTTGCTCATACAATATGTATCCATCATTACAACCATTGTTGTACAAGAATGATCGAAGTCATAGCTATTTACCTATTTATTTTATCAAGTTGTTTTGTTGAAATTTATTTGAAAAATTAAATTCTGAGTCAATATTTTTGAATAAACTTGTAGCCTATTGAATAGACCTTTTAAAAAGGAACAATTACGTGCAAGGGTTTTTATTATTGAATATGTTTGTTTGGCCCATAAGCATGCTTAAAACCAAAAATGCTACTAAATTCACCCATGCGCTTCTGAGAGAATGGTCACACTGGCCACTTTTCAGTATTTTTGGTATAACTCGAAAACTAAGCCGAATTTGAAAATTTTACATATAATACTTTTTGTTCAAAATTGAATTTTCTATTGGAATGGATAGTTCAAAAAATTTTAGGAAAACATTTAAGCAGGAAAGTTAACAAAAACCAACATAAGAAAAATCGAAAAATCTACGTTTTTTAAATTTTTTTCTAAATTGCGCATAACTTTTTTCGGAGCAAAGATACGCTCAAGACATTCATGAACAAAGTAAACTGGAGTCTTACGGCTTTAATATGACATGTTAAAAAAGCCATATTATTTAAAAATTGACAGAGATATAGCCATTCAAACTTTATCATTTCTTATCATTTTCCGCAGTTTTTGCCCGAAAGCCTATTTTTTGGTACTTTATGACAAATTTAACGTTCCTAGCAGCTAATACCAAATCTTATGTTAATCGGACCAGCCGTTCGGTCTGTAGGTCTGAACGCATTTAAAAACAGCCGAAAAACGAAATTGCGAACTTACATCCTTTTTATAAATTCTCTATAGTTCTAATGTCATATTAAATCAAAAATTTTGATTTCTAACAATTCTACGAATGTGAAATTTGCCATATTGTACCGAAGAAGGGAATTTCAGGCCAAAACTGAGAAAAATTATAAGAAATGATAAGGTTTGAATGGGAATATCTCCGTCAATTTTGAACAAATATTAATTTTTGAACATGCCATATTAAGGCCTTTAGTTTCTATTTTGTGTTGTCTATGCATGTCTTGACCCTATCTTTGCTGCAAAAAAAGTTATGAACAATTTATTAAAAAATTTAGATATCCTTGATTTTTTGATTTTTTTTAAGTTGGTTTTTGTTAACTTTTCCTGCTTAAATTTTTTCGTAAAATTTTTTGAACTATCCATTCCAATAGAAAATTTAATTTTGAACAAAAAGTATTATAAAAGTTGATTTTCCTCTAGTGGGCTTAAGGTCAATAATTGATTCTATATCGCTTGAGCTGTAACGTTTCGGGTGTGATTACACCCTTCTTCAGACCTAGAGGAAAATCAACTTTTTTAAATTAAAGGTCACGAAATAAGGATACATAGTTCAAAAAGTATTATATGTAAAATTTTTAAATTCTACTTAGTTTTCGAGTTATACCAAAAATACTGAAAAGTGGCCAGTGTGACCATTCTCTCAGAAGCGCATGGGTGAATTTAGTAGCATTTTTGGTTTTAAGCATGCTTATGGGCCAAACAAACATATTCAATAGTAAAAACCCTTGCACGTAATTGTTCCTTTATACCTCTCATTTTCCGGTCTATTCAATAGGCTATTGTGAATTTTTTCAAAAGTTGATTTTAGTCAACATTTTGCATAATCAAGCACCATTTTTCTTTTTAATATGTATTCAATGCTCTTATCAATTTTTAGTCAAATGCCGAAAACCACATGTAAAAATCTTTTTTAAATTTTGAGAAATAAAAAAAAAGACAGGTTTGTTTTTTGAATGAATTTTTTCAAAAATATTGATTTTAAAATTTGATTTCTCAAAAGCTTTTCACTAATACTGCCGTGTTAAGAAGAAAAAACGTATCTGTATTTTGGGCATTTCGAGATAAATACGTTTTTCTGTTTATGCGTGCAACTTTTTTATTTTTGGATGAATTTGTTTCACTTTTTAAAGAAATGATAAGTAATCAAATTATTAATTTTTGTTCAAATACTCTTTTATTTATATTTAATAGAAGTCTAGTTAAATAACTTTCATCTTAAGGCTATCTGCCGTATCTGCAATTAAATAATTTTCCTTTCCGGATCAACGAATATTTGTTTGGTAGTTACGTTTATTTTTCTTATGAAAAATGCAGATACGTCAATTTATCTTAAAAAAGCATGGTTTTTTGTACATACGTCATATTTCGTAAGCGTTCTTAACCACGAAAAAGGGAAGATAATGATTTTATTACTAAACAATAAAATAATAACCCTACCAAGGTTGTCTAAGCTGGCTCTAACTCAAAACAGTTAAAATGTCAGTTACGTTTTTTCTTCTTAACACGGCAGAATACAACTTGATTTAAAACACAAATAAAAGAATATTAGCTTATAAAAATATTTGTCGTGTCCGATGCCCAGTGCACAAGATTTACTTAAACGCGTTGTTCAAGATGGTGACAGGCTCTCGCTCCCCCCGTCCCAGCAACCTGGGTTTACATTCGGGGGACACCTGCCCTGAACATATTCTAAATAGAAAATCAGTTCAGTAGTCAATTGCAGAAAAAAGTACACGGCTCTTGGCATATTATGAAAAAATAACCAGTGGACAAGAAAAGTATATAAAGCTTAACGACACCAAAAACAGAAAAAAAATTTGAACGCATTCACTTCCTGTTTCGTTTGAAAATCAAAACTTTGGTGTGAGGCTATTTACAGAGAAGATTAACAAATTAGCCTTTTAAACGTCCTTGCAAAGATATGCGAGTAGAAAACATTTTTGTTGCCCTCTGCACTCATATGAATGTAGTACTTAAATATATTAACACAAATCAGGGGCTTTGTGTCAGAAAACATCCGTTGACCTTCAATAGTTGTGAATTAAATAAAAATTTCAAATTATTTATAAACAAAAATTCCTATACTCGTACTTGATTTCCTTAATGCGTATTAATTAATGATATAAATATTTATTTTCACAAAGATCCGTCTCATCATTCATGAATCACAGGAAAACTTCTCTTTCTAGCTGCTTATGTCAATATATCTTCCACTGATCTATTTTTGAAAAATCGTGCATAAACTACATGTCCACCCGTACGTCAGAATTTGTTATGAGAAAAAATAGTTGTTGTTTTTTTTTTTTCTGCACACATGTCACGCATACACATACACATACATCAAAAATCTCCTGCTCCTTGCATTTGAACTCAGAAAATAAACAATAACTACATAAACCATCCTCAGATTTATACGAGGACATATACAATACAAATTATGGCGCCGCGACGTAGCTTTTTGCAATAAATTTTCGCTTTAATTTTCCGTCAAAATCAAGGTCGTGATTTTTGAAAAATTCCAAAAAAAAACGAGCCAACAAAATGAACAAACATGTTTGTTTGTTTGCGTGGTTAATTGAAGGGAAAATCATCTCGCAGCTGAAAAACAGTTTCCGTAAAATGTTGATTTGGCATAAAACACTTTTCCGGTGAGGAATTTTTGGGAAAACAGCGAGTCATATGGCTCGAAATCATTCATAACAATCTGAAAATAAATTGGAAAACATATTTTTGTATTTTCTTCGACTGTATATTAAGTGTGGGTGGAAGGACGGATAAGTACGAACCCACGACCAATAGACCATCCTATAATAATGAACCGACCGACGAACGTCGACGTGAGTCATGATCAAGGAATTTTGATTACATTTTGTGTATACCATACGTCATAGTCAAGTGCCGATGTGCAGTCATTGAACATTGATTTGTCATGCAACAATCTATTTACATCGGCGGAACGTCTCCCGGACTCTGAAGACCTTTGGTTGTACTACTAAGATCAAAAGAAAACCGCGCGTCGTGCCGGCCGGAGGAAACTGCAAAAATTGAGTGGGCTCTTGCCAACGACAACATGAAAAATATTTTAGCAACGGCTAAATAATGCCAAACCACAAATTAGGTATATACGGATGAAATCACTCTGGTTTTAAAATGGCCAATCTCAGGTGCAGAACAGCTGCTCATCTCTTTATTCTACTAATAAGAGAACATCCGTAGCAAGCATTTGGCACCCTGAATAACGTACTATTTTGTATACGAGGTTTTCAGAATTTGAATGGTCCAAGTCCGTTTGAGTGTTAACCTAAACTGCTGAAACGCAATTTCTTCGTTTTGTTGTGTAATATAATTTAGTTAATATTTGGACCAAATTTGAAGTATAAGAGCTTCCAGAATTTGAAATTTTTTTTCGTAGAATAATGCAGGAAAGATAAAACTTTTTCGTGGAACGAAATACAAAAGGGTTCAGAAGAGTTAAGAATTCCTCTGGTCCACTATGGATAAGTTTCTTACCTGACAGTTTAGATAGCTTTTTTTCGTTAATTCATGAATCATGACATTTATGAAATCTTATGTCGAATTCCTTACAACCAAATAATCGATTTTTTTCTAAACAGAATCGATTTTTTTCTAAACAAAATCGATTTTATTCTGTCAAAACAAATCTTGCATTTTCAGCAAGATTTCAAATCGATTTTACACACACCAACAAGATTTGACATTTCTCTGGAGTTGAAAGTATTTTGCGGCGGGTTTAACAAATGTTCTAAAGTGTTCGTCGCTCATTTAAATAGATTAAAAGCAAATAAATCATTTAAACTAATTTTAATTCATCAAAAAATAGTGAATGGTCAGTTAGAAGTTATAAAAATATCAACTAACTTCTATTCAAAGTGCCCAAAGTCAATTAAAGATATAAATCGCGCGCTCGCCGTTGTGTTTCTCGAATGATGTGTTTCTTGGATGAATTTGGGTTGTTTTTTTATTTTAATGGCCACATCACTATTTTCTGTTTATTTTTGCAACTATTCTTGGAAATGTATATGTTTTTAATCTAACAAAATGACGCGAAAAACTGAATGCACTTTGGAATATTTGTAACAAATTTGTATGCGCATAGTTTGTTTACTTTTTTGCCTCAAAGCTACTGTCAGATGACACACACACAATCCCACACGAAAAATTTGATTTTTTGTGTGTTCCTTACAACCAACAAAAAAATCGATTTGAAATTGTTGTAAGGAATTCGACATTAGAAACACAGATTCGACAGCCGATTCGCCTTTGATTACTTTTTATGAGTATTTACGAAATTTTAATTAAGGAATTCCAATGGTTTTTATGACCTCGTGTAACATTGAACTTTTACGTGCGATCATTCATCTACATAAATATCGATTCACATTAATGGATTTTGTTTAAATTGGGGGGAATGAAAAAAGTGAGAGGATTGCGAGCATAAAAATATGAAGATGCAATAGATTTATTTTCAAACGTCGCTATTGCCACGTTTTTGTTGTCTTTAAATGATTTTTTATTAATCTTGTGCTTTTATTTCTTTGATTATTATTTGTTTATAGAAGGGTGATGCGGATGAAGCTAATTGATATATAATCATTTTTATGTTGAAAAATCAATTTTTAGGGTGGCAATTGTATTAATAGACAATATTTATTGAGTTCAAAACTTTTGGGGAAATTTTTGTTTTAAATTATTTTACTGAGCATCCATAAAATGCTTAATAAGGATTGGGTATGGAGTTTGAAGATAAACATACATAATTTGAATGAATAATTCTCTGGATTTCAAAATTTTGTTGATAAAAATTTTATTCTTATACACAATTCCACTAGGAGGTGGAGGAGGAGGGGTGAATTTAATCCAAATGTCTAGATAAAGATAAGAACAAAATTATATTCTTGCTTTAGAGGTCAATTTGTATCCATTAACTAAATACTCTCAAACCCTGTAAATGTATCATCAGGAGTACCCCAAGGAAGCCATTTGATGGGTCCTCTTCTCTTTCTTATCTTTATTAATGATATATCTGATATCTTTTCAAATTCCGTTCGACTTCTTTTTGCTGATGATTTAAAATTCTTCCGATACATAAAATCTGTTTGATCTGATTGTATTCTTTTACAGGATGATATTCTGGAGCAAACATAATGGTTTTAAGCTAACCAATTATTTTTAAATGTCTCTAAATGCCACTGTTTATCTTTATGTCGCAACTATTCACCAGTTTTCTACGAATACAAAATTAAGAACCATGTTCTTGATGTTCAAAAAAAATTAACCCAATTTGTAATACGGAAATTAGGTTGGAACATCGAAACTCCCTCCAACCCTACTAGATGCAAACTTCTTGGCCTTGGTTGATCGCGAACGGTGCCGACGCGGCGAACAAGAAGTCAAGAAAATGTTACTCAACTATGCTAACATACATTAATAGAAATATCGTAGATTTGACATGTGAAAGCATAATGACCGATTATGAAGTAGCACTTCAGAATGCAATTTTAAGCAAAATGAAATAAGTCCTAACATTCATGAAATAACTCCTGGCATAATTTTTAGTGAAATATTTCCTAATTAGTATTTATTTAATTTGCATAATTTAAAGAGTTACTTGAATATGAAGAAAATTTGAAAAGAAATTCTTCTGTTTAAGTGGAGTGGCCGAATATATAATTCAAAGTTAAAAGTTCAAGTGAGCTCAACTCCATGGAGTTGAGCTCACTTGAACTTTTAACTTTGAATTATTTAAGGAGTTACTTCATCACGAAATAACTCCTTACCATAAACAATGCAGCAAGTCCTAACTTTGTTGAAAATAACAACACCTAAAGTGTTTCTTCATTTCTAATAACACCTAAATTTGTATGGAAATGTTAGGTTCTCTTTCACATTTTTTTGTTAGGAGTTAATTCGTTTGGAGCTAATTCATAGAAACGAATTCGATATCATGACCAAATTTTCTACTTCTTCCACATGGCGTAGAAAGTTGTAGTAAAAATGTCAGTACTTAGGCATGTCCGTTAATCGTTTTTCCGATTAAATCTACTTTTTTTTAATAAAAAACTTCATTGAATAGAAATGTTGTCCTTAGAAAAGTTTGAGTGCAATAATTGCTTGACGAAATAATGCAAAAATTAATTCAAAATACTCATTGCTGGGTAAAATAATCATGAATGAATGTTGTCCAAGGTTTTAGTTTGATTTTTGAATTCAAAATATTTCCCGCTCAATCGCTATTTTGTTTTAGTTTTAAAACGTATACGGTATATGTTGTTGTTTTTTAAAAGATACACTATGTATTTTTCTATAGTTAACAACAGTCATTTTATTTTGTGTACGTTGTTGTACTTTAAGAGTGATATATTTTCATGCGATGAAAGTCTGTCACAAATTTGTTTGTCAGTACCGTAATAGTATTTTTTAAGCATGTTATAACATGTTTTTGTTTCACAATTTTGTATTCCTTTTAACGGCATAAGTTAAAATTGTACTGAAAATTATTTTTCTCATAAGCTTAGAGAAGTTATGTAAAATAAACTTAAGGAAGCAAAACAAAGAATAAATACAAGTCAAATAAACTGTTTAAATGTCAGTACCGTGGATGTCAGTACCGTGTCATTTAAATACTCTTTGAACTTTAATTAAATGTAACTAAGTAATTCCTTGCAATAATATTTTTTTTAACCAATTCTCCTTATAAGAACGGTAGCAACACTTCGGACGAGCCAAACAAAAACTATTCCGTGCAATAAAAACTAAGTAATAACCCAGCACAAAGAAAAGGGTTGCCATTCAGAAGAACATACTAAAAAAAAAAGAGATCATTTTTTAAAGAAAAAAAGGGCAGTAGAAATGTCATTTCACCATATTTTATGTTTTTTAAAAGTTGTAGCAAAATGCTTGTACCAATTTGATACTCTGACTAAATGAAGCCACAAAAACAAAACCAAAAATTGTTTCCAAGAAGTTTTAATTTTTGCAAATTTTCTTAAAACAAAATTCACAGTTGGCGGAGAATCACCCATAAAGGCTCAAAATAGTTTAACTGGACAGAATTGTTCTCTATGAAAATTGAAGTAAGAGTTTGAAAACAACTTACATAGTTGTCGTTTATATTTCAAGCTGACGGAATGATTTTTTTTTTCGTCCAGCAAATTTGCCTCTTACGTGCGTTTTTTACTAAACCGTGTATGGTATAAAGATTAAACAAGTTTACTCGAATGTGTCTTTTACAAGGACCTACATGATAAATAATATGAAGCATTTCATTATCTAATAACTTCGATTTAATTCTCATAAAACACCCTTCGGAGTAATTCCCCTGACATCATTTTTTATGTACATAATTTCCCTGACTTTCAAGTTTTCATTATAATGATTGATTGCGTTTTGATACTTTTCGAAGGATCTTTAAATAATATTGCATTTAAACATATTTACAGTATCGTTTAGAATTTTTGACATTTTCTTGTTCAGAATATCATAAAATAAAATAATTATTATTACTATAAAATGTTTAGCCACCCAATCCTTGAATCACAAAAGCAAGTTCGTGCGACATACATGGGTGATTCTACAAATGATGGAATTTTCGGTGGCTCCGCTGATATTTTAAGAATCGCTCAAGTATTTAACCTGATTTCTTTTGTAACTGTAAATTTGATTGATATCTACATGGTCAGACAAAATTATTAAGATCTTATACACTTTCATTACTCAAAAAAATTCTTCAAAATGTCTAATTCTCAGTCCCCTGACGTGTCGTGTCCCCTGCCCGTTTTCGAAGAGCAAAATTTTAACAATTTTATTATTTTAGTTCCAAACCAAAATGAACCCTCAATTTTTGACGTTAAATAATATATCTTTCTATGATATAAATATATTTTTAGTAAAATTATTCTTTCTTAAAAAAAATGTCATTGAACTTTGTCCCACGGATTTCTAGTCAGTCCTCTGACAGATTGAAACAGGCAAAAATATCGTTAACTTTGAAAACTATCGAAGTTTCAGATCTAGCAGCGTGAAGTATTGAGTCTCGTAAAAATCTTAGGTCCGTTTGTTATTTCATTTGTGAAGAAGGCATTTGTGCGAGAGATCATGGAATGTCCGTTCAGTTTCTCAGTACCCTGATGAGTATTTACAGGAAAAATTTCTATGTAAGTGGGTATATTTGCTTACATTATATTAAAGGCTAAGTAAAACCCTAATGGTATATTTTTGTTTTTATTTTTTTGTACAATGCGTTACTATGTTTTTGGCCCAAAAACTATTAAAACACTCAGTCCCCTGGCCTCAGTCCCCTGGCCTCAGTCCCCTTGCACTTTAATGACTGATTTTCTATCTGGAGGGCTCAGAAATGTTCAGTTAATGCTGCTTTCCTTAAAAAATAATTGTAAAATAAAAAGGACGACTCTGTCGCACGAACTTGCTCTAATTTTCAAGTTGCTTGGAAAATTAATGATAAGCTATACAGAGTGTCTTGCATAAAATGCATAAAATCGCTACAGGGCGCTGGTTGGATCGAAACAAGAAAAAAAATGTGTGGGTGGGGGGTGTAGTCTCTCCGTTTAGATGAGGGGTACGATTTTTTAAAAAAATTACCTAAAATAAGAAAATATTTATAAAAATTTTCACACCTGTTTTCAAAAAATTGCCATAATATCGTTATTTTTTATTTTTTTGACTGGCCACTTTCAACTATGTGAAAGAACGTTCAAAAGTTCAACTGTAGTTAGTTTTTACGTTTATTTGCTTCCAAAAATATTTTGCCGAAATTATCATCATTTTCTTCCACTTTTTGTAGAATCACCCACATATAGTCGTGCATGCTATTTGTCATGTTAGTATTTGTTCTCTTTTTTCTTTATGCTCCTGAAACGATTCACAAAATTAAATCATCGGAATAAATATAAATTTTTGTCATTCCCCTGATACAAGTCATTTCCCTGACTTAAAAAACCGTAAGATTTATTCAAATACTTTGACCCCTTGTTTTAAAGTAGTTATTATAGAGTTAATAGGTTGTTTTGACCGAGGGTCTAATTTGGATTGAAAAATATTAATATTTTGAAATATTGACCCATGTCCATATATTTGCATATTTAAGTAGGTACTTTGTGCTAGACAAAATAATTTGTTACTTTTATTGATTTTCCTTTGTATTGAGCGTTTTTTTTAGTAATAAACTTATTATTTAATTTTTCTCGGAATCAACCCAAGTTTGTCTCATGAACCCTTCAATTATTTAATCAGTGAAGATGTCCGTATATATATTTTTTACTTGTAAAATGATCAATAGGTTTAAATTCTTATTTAAATGTTTATATGTATCTTAAAATCTAACAATTATTATATTAAAATCTGTGAAAAATGTCGATCATATAAAATGAGGTTTATTCAATAAGGAAATGTTCTCACTGCGCCATTATTTTTATTACCGTCACTAAAACTGCACAAATTTAAGTTTCATTCATAGATTTCCCAAAAATTCGTTGGCATTTTTAATATTATTTTCAGAATAGCTACAAACAAAATTCTAGGAAACTTTTCTTATTCATCAAACATGCAACACCTAATTTTATAATTTCCTCAAAATGTCAGCTGTCAGAGAGATATCACAAACAGAAATTGCTAATCACGTCATAGTTTAGACTTATGCACATTTTAATAAGTACATAATAATAAATATGCAGGTAATTATAATCGTAAATTAAAAAAAAAACATTTTTCTTTCATAATTATAAAACGAAAATATTGACCAGAAATATTTCTAAATGAGCTAGCTGGGTATATGTACTTATTGAAAAGAATTTCTATTTTTGCAAGTGCACTTTTATTGGAACATCAAATGAAAATGTTTGCAACAAATGAATTTATATTACGTGAGACATTTTAAAGGAACACCAGAATGAGACCTTAAGGTCAGAGGCTGAGTATTATGCCAAAATTTGTTGTAAAAAAAAGGGAAACCACCGGTGGATGTGAACAGGGGCGGACTGGGCCACCGGGCAACCGGGATTTTGCCCGGTGGGCCCCCGGTCAAGCAAAAAGTTTTTTTTTTTTAAGAAAAAATTGTCATAACAAAATTGGACTCACACTAAATATAGACTTTTTGTGGATCAAAATGGATATTTTGAGGCCCCCAAAAACTCGCTTGGTGGCCTCTACGGATCTTTGAAAGCCTCAAAAACTCGGATGGTGGCCTCTAAGGATCTTTGGAGGCCCCCAGAACTCAGTTGGTGGCCTCTACCGATCTTTGGAGGTCTCCAGACCTCGGTTGGTGGCCTCTACGGATCTATGGAGGCCTCCAGACTTCGGTTGGTGGCCTCTACAGATATCTGGAGGCCTCCAGACCTCGGTTGGTGGCCTCTACAGATCTCTGGAGGCCTCCAAACCTTGGTTTTTGGCCTCTACGGATCTTTGGAGGCCCCCAGATCTCGTTTGTTGGCCTCTATGGATCTCTGGAGGCCTCTAGACCTCGGTTGGTGGCCTCTACAGATCTCTGAAGGCCCCCAGACCTCGGTTGGTGGCCTCTTCGAATTTCAGGAGGCTTCCAGACTTCAGTTGGTGGCCTCTACAGATCTCTGGAGGCCTCCAGACCTTGGTTTGTGGCCTCTACGGATCTTTGGAGGCCCCCAGATCTCGTTTGATGGCCTCTACGGATCTCTGGAAGCCTCCAGACCTCGGTTGATGGCCTCTACAGATCTCTGGAGGCCCCCAGAAATCGGTTGGTGGCCTCTATAAATCTTTGGAAACTCCTTAAACTCGGTTGGTGGCCTCTACGGATCTCTGGAGGCCCCAAGAAGTTGGTGGGTTGTCTCTTCGGATCTCTGGAGGCCCCAAGAACTTGGTTGGTGAACTCTATGAATCTTTGGATTCCTCCAAAACTCGGTTGGTAGCCTCTACGTATCTTTAGGTATTCAAAAGTTGATAGAAAAATTTTACAGTTCCAAAAAACTAAATATGCAAAATAAAAATAAATAAAAATGACAATGATGAGTACTTTAAAACGTCTGAAAGTTAGGTGCATAACCTGAATTCAAAAGATGAGAATAAATTGCCATATTTTATCTGATCCGGATCAGATCACGATAAATAAAACAAACAGGATCATAGTGACAGGAGTGTTAAATAGCCGTCTCTTTTTGCCTTAGGTTTGTTTATGTTTCATGTATCTGTTGCCTCTTTTCTTTGCGCTACTGAGATTATTCACTTAGCAATTTTTGGATCACTGAAATAGATCCAGATAAAAAACAGGATCCCATGTTGCTTTCGCAATTACTTGTTAAAAATTGATCCGGATCAGATCACGTGAATAATAAAATGCGGCTAATGATGAGGCAGAGGACGAACGTCAAGAAACAGAAAGAAACAAGAACAATGTGGAGAAAAGCTTTTCTTAGCATATAATTTGATGCTGACATTTTCATGTACACAAGTTACTTGCAAGAGATCATTTTCAAATTTTAAACACATCAAAAATCGATGGAGAAATATTATGACGCAAGATCACCTTGAAACCGCAATGCTAATATCCGTGGAGTTTACTGTCAGAGAAGAGAAGTTAGTAAAAAAAATATTTAAAATATTAAAGTCTCTGGTCAATGATTGTTAATTAAGTAGATGTTTTTATAAAATGATGAATTAACAGGTCAAGAGTCTTTTTTTCTGCAATTTTCTCCTTTTTTCGAAAACTAATATTCTATTCCCGAATGGACAAAATCCCAAAAGCCAAAATCCCGAAAGACAAAAAATCACGAAAACATTTGGGACTGAATCCCGAATTTCAATACTTTTTTAGTATCTACTATTCAGTAATTTTAAAGGAAATCAAACTGTTTTGTATGGCTTTTGAATTCGGCTCGCCTTGGCATCATGACATTGCCTATAAAAGAAATTTTAAAATAAATAGTCACTTATAAATCTTGAGATATAATACATACATTAATTGAATTCTTCTTTAATGATTAAAAAAAAAAACAATAGTTTCCAATCGTAACTTTTATTTAGTTTAAGTTTTATCCAAACGAATCTATGTCTACTCTTTACAAATAATGAGAAGACAATGTTCTTGTTCCGTTTCCGCGTAATATCTATTTGTTCTAGAACAAGCATCGCTTACTTGGAGAAGTTGATTTTGTGTCATAAATTGTTCTCAGCATCTGCTTGGGTTGCTACACACTCTTATTATGATTGCCAATTATCAATTTGATAGTAGATAAACTTTTTCAAAAGTAAATTGTTAAAAAACTGACCAACTATTCATTGAAAATAAATAATATTCTTAACATTACAAAATGTATATTTTGAAGGCTAGAATCGTGCGCGCGATTTTTAATACCAAAAAAGTAACTACAAAGCCAACTGGGATTTTGGCATTCGGGATTATGGCATTCGGGATTCTAGAATTCGGGATTTTAGCAATTCGGGATTCTGTCCATTCGGGATTTTGCCCATTCGGGATCTTGTCTTTCAGGATTTTGGCATTCGGGATTTTGGCATTCGGGATTTCATACCCAACCCCAATTTATTTTTTGAAAATATTTAATGCGTTTCATTTCTTGTGATTGCACAATAACCGTAGCTTAAAAAAATAATTTCTAACAAATTATTGAAAAAAAAAGAATAAGAAATATGAACATTAAGAATACTTTTTGTTTCATATCTCCCTTAGTTCCCATAATTTTTTTTGACTAGCGTAATTTTGTTTTGTCTAAACTGAAAGTCACACCCACTTAAGGTCGTAAAATTAATGTAATATTACTGCATGAGACCCACAAGAACATTTTGCAATTTTGTATGCTTGCTTGAAACTCAAACTAATTACTGCCAGGTGACGCAGCCATAAACTAAAAATAGCTGTTTCAACAAAATTAAACTTTAACCTTAGAATTCAAAACTATACCTTAAACTTAAATCCAATCTGTGGCCCTTTTTCTTAAAGTCCCGGGAGGCCCTTTGATCCCCAGTCCGCCCCTGGATGTGAATAGCTAAAGAACAAAAATACATTCTATGACTTATTTCCTGTATTTTTTTTAGATATTGGGTTTTGTGAATAGAGAAAAGCTAAAGCTAAAACTTGGAATTTTTAGTAGAAGTAAAGTTTTGCGCTATTAAAAACAAGCTTAAGCTAGCAAATAAAAGATGCCTTCTAGTAATAGCTATTTTAAGAACGCCAGAGCTTCATGTAGCTTTAGCTTGTTTTCCAGCTTAAGCTCCAATTTGTCTGATTAAGAATACCTTAAGCTAGACTGTTTAAGTAAAAGCTACAAAAATATTAAAATTCTTAGACCTTTGACTAGTTCTGTCTTTTTTATAACTCTCTTCAGTAGGGTGTGTCACTTTGGTATGGCGAAAAAAATACTGTTCACATTTAAAATCTAATACCTGAAAAAAGTTGCATTGGAATCGTAGGAATAAGAATATATGAAATTTTTTTTAAATTAGATTGTGTTTTGGCTCGCTAAACAACAAGGTTTATTTTCAAAAACTGTGTTTTTAGTACTTTTTCTGTCTATTGCTTGGATATGGTTATAGTTAATCTGAGCTGATTTTACTAATTTAAATAATTTTGCATAAAGTATACAAACAATTAAAAAGAGAAACATTTTAGGCAATACAAATTTGAATTAAAAAATCGAAATCACTCAAAATTGTATTTTTATACAATTTTCAACTGCGACAGATATTAATAATTTTTTCTTAAATCAATTTTTACTTATCCGCTCAAACTGGGTGCATAAGTGAGTCATGACCAGTTAAGTCAAAAATAAAAGTCAAGTTTAAAATTTTTCGCAGTTTTAGGGTTGCCATCTGATTTTTACAATATTTAAAATAATTTCCAAATTCAACACACTTGCTCTTACAAAGCCGGGTTTTGAGCACTTGTTAGCATGAACATGAACATGAAAAAAATAGAGTCAGACCAGTTTTACGGTTGAAAGTCCTTGCCAGACGAGCTAAACATTTTCTAAGTAAAAAAAGCAAAAAATGCGGTTTTACACTTTTTTTTGCAATAATGTTTTTAAAATTCAGCTTACTAAAATTAAAAATTTTTTTTTTTCAAAAATCCATTTCGATGGTAAATTTAATTCTCTACAAAAAAGGCTTTCAAAATTATCTCGAAATTTTGCTCTGTTTTCGAGTTATATGCAAATAACCAAAAAGGGTGCTTTTGCACCCCCCTCTCCAAAAAGCACCCTCTCATTTAATAGCTCTACGTGGTTTTCTCATCTTCAACGACCCCTTTGAAGATTGTTACAATAAAATCCCTTGAACGTCTTAGTTCCTTATTGCCCTGTTTTTTAGGACATAATCAAACGTTTTTGATGTTCTTTTCAAGCTTTTTTAGCGAGCCAAAGCCAATAACTTAAACGAAAATTTCAAACGAAGAATTTAATTTTAATATGTATGTAAAGCAACTTTTGGAAGGTATTAGATATGGAAATTCCAGAGTTGAAATAAATGACACACCCTAATCTTCAGTTATAGTGCGTTCAAGACCATAATGTAAATACATTGAAGATAGCATAAATCCAATATTGCAATGCTAATGGGAAAGAGTGTAAATATGTCAAAAGAACGAACAAAATATTGTTATTAGGTACTTTATTCTTGTAAAACTTTGGATCCAATCATTTTATTTGTAGTTTTAAGAAATATCTGTGCCAAAATTGGATCAAAATAAATGAAAAATACAAAAAACTTCAAAAATTTTCGAAATTTATGTTTAAGGAAAATTTCGAAAATGTTTAAAGTTTTTTGATAACATTTTTGCTTTGACCAAATATGAAGTAAATTGGTACATCGATTAACAGTGGACGTACATCCATCAATCATCGTAATGTTGAGTTTGAATTGAATCTCAAAATGTTCTTTTTGCATGAAAACAAATACTTGCAATAGTGTGCCAGTCAATTTAGACTTTTTTTTAATAAAAGATTGGAGAAGCAATTTTTTTTTTTGATTTAGTTAAAGTACCATACAAAAAGCTTAAGTCCAAATTTGTGACAGTCAAACCCATGCAGGGTTGCCGCTATATTGATTTAAGGAGTGGATTCGTTTTTAACGAATTATAGCCGTAATTTTAAATTTATCGAAAAAATAAAAATGCATTCCTTACAAGAAGAGTAAATTCTAGAAATTTGAATACATGGTACTTTTTAAATTTTGTATTTAAGGAGTTATAACCAATTATAAGCAAACAAAAAAAGAGTTCACACTTTTTTTCCTTCAGTATTACGTGAAAATTTCTTTCAAAAATTCTAGTAATCACTATATCCTACAGTTTTGCTCTTAACATTTTCTGTTTACCAAATGTATTGCCTGAAAGGTATCCGCACATCATCATAATTAAGTGCTTTGAAAGTGTGCGTGGGTTTTTCTCAATATGGAAACCGGAAGACATTTTTTATTTTTGAGTTCGTTGAAGTACTTTAAATCCAAATTTTCGACCATCAATACATTACAGAGTTGCCACTATCTTCAATTAAGGAGTGAACTCGTTTTTCACAAATCCGTATTTTTAATTTTATCGAAAAATTCAATTGCATTCCTGACAAAAAGAATAAGTTCTACAAATTTGTTATGTGGTATTTTGTCATGTTTTGTGTGCTTAATGAGCTATAACCAATTATAAACAAAAATGGAGCTCACATATTTTTATTTAATTTTTGTTCAGTGCTACGTGAAAAATTTTCTCCTAAAAGTTCTTTAAAATCGTTAGCTTTTAATTTGTATCTTAGTATTTTTTTTAGTTCAGTTTTTAATTGTACCTACCTAATTTTCTTGTTTTGAATCAATAGCAAGGCTCGGTTGTTGGTTGCAAAAACAGAATTTACTCTTTCACTCAAGATGGTCGAAGCTTGCAGAACAAGTCGATACCCTCCCATAAGAATGTATTAAGCGACATTTTCAAAATTTTAAATTAAAATTTTAAATAACCTCTTGCTTAGTTATTTATTTGTGTATTTTTTTTGTAATAAATACATTTTTAAAGGGATTTTGAGTTGAAAATCCTGAGCCTAATTTTTTTAATCCATTAAATACACAAATAAATAACTGAACAAGAGGTTTTTTCGATGCCTTTATTTTTTTAAAATGTCGTTTAATACATTCTTACGGAAAGGTATCGAAGTATAATCACGTATCTGCATATGCAAAATAACATTTACATATATATTTGATATTTGAAAACCCAATTCAATACATGCTCGCAATTTACTCTTATAAACGGCTATCTAAAAAAAAAAATGTATGTGACTTCTCTGCGCTCAATATTATGTGAAGAATCAAAAATAGAGATTGATAGTCCACATCATTTCTAATGATATCCGATTTTTAAACTCATCCGTTAAAAATATAAAAATCCAGTAGGTAGGTACTTGAAAAAATTGATCTCGAAAAATTGCGATTTTCAAACAAATTTTGATCCAAAAACTAACACATTGATCGAAAATTCCTCAAACATGGGTAAAATAATTTTTTCTTACCTTTCCAAAAATATAAAATTTTCTAAAAACAAATGTCATTCTGATTTATTGTTTCACTACACCTACGACTTTCTTGCAATTGCATAATGTATCGAATACAGCAAAAAAACATCTTTCTACCTCTCCCCGTTTAGAAAATAGCCAAAACCGAGTTTACTTCTTAAACCAAGGTGTCAGAAATCCTACAAAGGGTTGATGGTTGAAAACTTGGATTTAAGCTTTCCATAAAGTACTCTAACGATAACAAGAAAAATTGTCTTCCCCAACATTTTGTAAAATTCCCATAGGAGCTGTGACTAAATATACCTACTGGAATACCTATCAGTTTTATTTCTGATTGACTTTTGTCGATTTGAATTTTTCGAATAGACTATCGCAATAAAGCCTTTAATTGACTAGGAATACTGTGAATTTTATAAAATAATCAGTATCAGTGCCACACCCGTAATAAGAATAAGAACACATATTTGCCAATTATAATTTTCTTGTCCTCTTCCAAGAAGCTGTGAAAAATTTCATGGCTTATCCTGCAAATTTTTACCTGGAGCTGAACACAAAGAATATGTACATTTCATATTTTTTTAATTTATTTAAATTATTATCCCAGCCTTAAATTCATACAACCTTAATCTTAAGTACCTAATTTGAAACAGAAATAACTTTTTTTTCAAGTGTAAATTCTTGGTTTCAATCTAAACATTAAAGGATCACGAGTTCGCAATATCAGTTCGCCAATCAACAATGGCTCTCCTAATGGACTTGGCACATATTCCACTTCGAAATTTCTCAAGACATTAGCAACGACACTCTTAATTTCCAGCATTGCAAACTTCTGTCCAATGCAATTTCTCGGCCCAGCCGAGAATGGAATGTAAGCATAAGGGTTCATTTTCTCTGCATTTGTGACAACATCAAAACGTTCCGGAATGAATTCGTTTGCGTTGGGAAAGATTTCTTCTATGCGACCCAAATGAAGTGGTGAAATTCCAATATTGGCACCAGCCGGAATAATTTTTCCATCTAAGTTAAATAGAAAAAAACAGTTACATAGCAAATTATCAATAGCAAATCAAATACTTACTAATTTCACACTCTTTAGTCACTCTTCGGCCTAACAAAGGTACCGAAGGAAACATTCTCAGTGTCTCTTTTATGCACAATTCAGTGTAATGAAGATTGTTAAGATTGTCATACGTAACAGGTTTGTTCTTATCTTTTCCGAATGTCTCCAAAATCTCTTCGAAGCATTTCTTTTGAGTCTCTGGATAGCGACCGATATTATAGAATAAAAATGTTATAGCCGAAGAGGTAGTATCGTGTCCTTCGAACATGAATGTATCGACTTCTTCACGAATGTCCAGGTTTGACAGAGGCTTTCCATCAATTTCCGATTGCAAAAGAATATCGAGGAAAGCCATTTTACGTTTAGAACCCACATCATTTGTGTCTTTTTGAGTTGGATTTGCTTTCTCTCTGATAATTTCTTCTCGGCGTTGAATAATGATTTTTTCCGTAAAACCATGAAGAATTTTTAAGGCTTTCTTTTCCTCGCGGGCCAGTTTTGTAAACCAGTAGGTAAAGTCAAAACGGTAAAATATGTCAAACATTCGCTTATGAAGGACTGTAGAAATTCTGTAAAGTTACACAAAGAAAGTCAAATAGTATTTTAGTTAAAAGAATCTCAGAATAAACATTCTACATGCAATTACTACTCTTTAAGTTAACTGAGGGCTAATATTACTTTTGTTTTATAAAACTCAAGAAAGTCTTGATGTAAATCCAGACATAGCTTATTTGCCTCAGTTCTAGCTTATGATATCTCATAAGACCTCCGTCGGTGATTTTACAAGGCACACGAATAAAAAACTAATAATGCCGTATTTTTTTTAAACATCAGCAATACAAAAAGAGAAATTTTGTAGAATGTCAGAAGAAAAACAATACTTACGTTTTAACAGCTTTCACGTATTCGGAATCGGTATTCGTTTGAGCATTCACCGACACGCCCATTGCGCTTTCTGGAACAAGAAACAAATAGTAAAAATTGAGAAAAGTTATAAATTCGTATTAACTCATATTGACATATGTATGTAGTTATTCATTATTACAAAGTTTTGTTGGGGAAGCCAAAAAAAACGGTAACTTAAAATAATGATTCTCATAAAAAATTAAGGCTGTAGGAAATCTCGCAAATTTAAATCTTGCATTACGAAATCTCGAAATTATAACATATCGTTTTTCATAATCTTGCAAATTACAAAATCTAGCTTTTAAAAATTTCGCAATTACAAAATACCGTTAGTTAAAAAATTGTTAATTGAAATGTCGTGCGAGATTTGGATTTGCCGCATTTTGATTAAAAATTTGTGTCTGTTGCAATTCAATAAAATTTGCGAGTTTTCCTAACTTCTGCAAAATAAATCGAGTGTCGACCTTCTTTTAAATCATATTGTTATTTATAATAACAATTTTTGTTATTTCAATTGTTGTTAAGAGAAAGAGAACGAAAACGAGAAAGAGAACATAGAAATTGTATATTCTGTTTTAATGTCGGGTAATTTCTTTAATAATTATTATTAAATATTCGTTTTGGAAAACAACTTAATCCAAAGAAAAAGTTTTGCCTTCTTTGGTTCGCAGGATTTTAGTTTTTCAGTGTTAAACTGAGAGCAATATTTGATATGAAGTTTTGATTTGCGAGGTTTTGATATGCGAGATTTTTAACTACGAGGTTTTTGGTTGATATATGTGAGATTTTTTCTAGATTTCTAGATTTTGGTTTGCGTGATTTTGTTGGGTTGTGTACTGAATCTCGCAAATTGAAAGCTCGCATTCGAAAGCTCGCACTACGAAATCTCGCAATTAAAAAATATTGCTTTTAAGAATCTCGCGATACCATAATCTTGCTTTTAAGAATCGCAATTACAAAATCCCCCGTAAAGAAAAACTTGCAAATTTAATTCTCGTAAAACTTTATCGCAACAAATAAATTGGCAAATTTTTTGCCAATACCAATAAATTCTGACAAAATCCTACAAGTGATAACGGTACACGTGTAGTGTAACTTTAATTTTGTGTAACAGACGCCGCAAACAAAATACCTTTGAGAGGGCTCCACAGAATCTCAGCACCTCATAATGTGGGATGTTCGCAAAATAGTATGCCGTCTAATAGGGCAGAAATCGGACAAAAAAGGTTCACCATGTTTTCAGAAATTGTGGTCAGTCGTAGAAAATTTGTAATTAATGGTTAAATCTTAAAAAGGTAAATCATTCGAGGGATATTCGTAAAAAAGTAAACCACCTGAAAGACTTTCTTAAATCGTCTCAAAATGGCTTGTTCCGGTTAATGTTTGCGGATAGAATTTGACGAAAATTTTAAAAGTTCTTTTTCATGGTCACAGTACCTTGCATAATTCTGTCTGTCTGTTCGGCTACAGCCTAAACGGCTGGATCGATTTTCCCAAAATTTGGTACACAGGGTATTTGATCTTACAAAATCTCATTTTTCTCAAAATCGTCTCCACAACTTTTCTTTAAAAAAATCAATAATTTTTTTTTTAGTAAAGGCTACATTGGGATAGGAAAACGTTTTTCAAAAAATGGTTATTAATGGTACCTCCCAAAGAACCATTTTAAAATTTTGGATTATCCTCAAAACGATACTTATTATTTCAATAATTTTTTTTTATACAGAAGCTTCTAAAAAATACAAACAGGTTTTCCTACCAATATTTTCAAAAAACATATTTTTTTGGCTTTCTTAAAAATGGTTCCAAATACTTTGTTTGCAAATCAAATATTTCGAAAACGCCACGATCGATTTTTTTGAAGATTTAACATTTTTTTTTTTTTTTAACTTTCTAAAATATTTTTAGAAAAAAAAAATACTTTTATGCAAAACTAACGGTGCCTTCCATACAAAAGTTTAAAAAAACCGTTAAGGAAAATATTTTTTTTTCTCAAAAACGTCTCCTACGATTTTGATTTCTTCGTAAGCTTAAATAAGTGCAATCTGCTGCAAAAAAATATAAAATTTGACACTTAGCAATTATTAGTAGTACCTCTCATAGAATATTTTTTTTATTTTGAATTTTCTCATTATCAGCTGAACGGATTTAGATAACATTTTTTTATACAAGTTTCAAATAAGTTCAAATAATATTGCATATTAAAATTTTCAAGAAATAAAATTTTGAATTTTTAAAAAAAGAGTCAAATTATTTTTTTGTAAGTTCGATATCTCAAAAACGGGTTGACAATTTTGTTTGAAATTTTATTTTTGTATGCACATATGTACATAAATAAATACTTAAGATTCGCATACCGACCTTTTTGTTTAAAAATGTTTTAAGAGTTTGATACTTATATAAAAAAATATTTTTTTTAAAAACCGGTCCAACGATTCAAATTTTTTTTTCATACAATCATATTCAGACAAGGTTTAAGCCTAGTACGCAGCTGATGCGAAACGAAATATTTAGTTGGTCTCCAACAAGACAACGAAATGCTAACGAAAACGCAGCGAAAAAATATTCATTGACAGTTACCCCAATTCAAAAATTCAAAACCAATGCAACTGAAAAAAAAATAAACACAGACAGCCACGCTGTAAAGAAAGAAACAACAAAAATACACACAAATGTCATTTTTCCGCACACAATAAATGGCCTGGGTAATTAATTGTGTGCGAAAAAGAGTGTAGACTTTTCCAAAAAGTATGCAACAATTTTCAGTTTCGTTCATCGAACAGCGTACTGCAGAACGAAAAGTAGAACTAAATTTTTAGTTTGTGATTTCGTTGTGTCATTTTTGTATGGGATTTTTCGTTTCGCATCAGCAGCGTACTAGGCTTTAAAATGGCGTTCTTTTTTCACCTCAAACTATCAAAAAAGTTGCTTTCACTAGTTTAAATATCGAATTTGATGCTTTTCAACATTTTTAAATCATTATTTCCATGGTTTTATACATTCAATTTTCTTAAACCCACAGCTTTTTGAACATAATAGCAAGTACGTGTGACCCAGTCGTGCATTTTATTTTTATTAATGATTGTTTTTCCAAGGTCGTAGCGATATTAAGAACTTCATTTGTGGGATATTTTCAAAAAGAGTGTACCATGAAGAAGACCACTAAATCGCCATAAAAGGTCAAATAGCTTCAGTAGTCATAGTCAGCTCTCCCTTATAAATATTTAAAGTTTCCGTTCAAGGTCACAGAATGATGTGCTAAAAATCTATACGATGACTTTGAACAAAAACCTAGAAAATTCATAACAATTTTTTTTTTTTAATTGGAAAAACACTACGAACATTGTGATATATACATGTGATCACAAGTGGACCGAATTTTTACTAAAGCTACTGCCAATTATTAAGGCTCATTTGCCGAACCGAAATTTAAATGATTATGTCCAACATAAGAGCTTATGTGACAATCTACGAGGAGGAAACAAGAAGAAAATGAGAGCTTAAGCTGAACATAAATATTTATAAATTTCGTTTCAGCAAACGGGTCTAAGAAGTTTCCATTCTTCAATATATTTCTCAAGCTGATGATTGATCAGAACACAAAATATTTCATAAATAATTATTACAAACAAATCACACGCAAATACTCGTATTCAAACCTTTCGACTAAAAATATTTTTGTCATTTTAAATTTAAAAAAATAACAAACGAACAAGGATCCGTTTTTTTTCGAATCTCTTGGTTTTTAACTTGGTGGTTGCCCACTTTTCACTTTCTTTTTTTGAAATACTAATATTTACCACATATTACATCCAAGGTGCAGATATTCACAAAGAAATATAAATCAAACGATTCCTTATCGATTTGTTTTCTCAAATTCTCTACCAATTTGTTGCTGCCGCTGTCAAAAACTTCAATGAATTGTTCAAGTATCTTAAAATGAAATGCCGGTGTGATAATCTTTCGCCGTTTGAACCACTTTGTACCTTTTTTTTTTAAACAAAAAAAGTTCTTTTTTAAAATTTGAGTTCTATACTGATGAAAGGACAAACAAACCTCGACTTACAAGCAAACCCTCATTCAGCCATGGTTCCATAGTCTTGTACTCTGAAGCTTTGCTATTAAATTGCGTTGTTCCCAATATAAGTTCAACATCTTTCAAGTCACTAGTGAGTATATTCAATTCAGGGCCAATCCATATTTTGCAAACGTCGCCGTAGGTATTAATTATTTCGGTTATGAGAATAAGATATTGATAGGGTAATTTTCCAATGAAAAGATGACCATGACCAACAATTGGCAAGCTTGGGGGACCTTTAAATGCCTTGGCAAGATACAGAGTTCGAGCAAATTTTAAATACAAATAGCCACCGAGAATCGCGAAGAACGCAATCAAAATTATCACCAAGACCATTCTAAATAAACTGTTTGTAAAAATAATAATATTTGGAAAAAAGTAATTTTTTTTTCTTATCGCATCACCGTTTATTGTTTTGCTGGGTATATCTAATCTCGCTTGATTTTGACTTAGGTACTCTATAGGTCCAGTATTGGGTTTATGTAAAAAAAAATTGTATACCTACGATTAAAGAGAAGTTCGAAAAATAGGTCCGTCGATCTATGCTGCCGCCATAAGCCTAGTTTCACAAGCGCAGAGCAACTACGAACGGCGACAAACTTTTTTTTTCTTATGTTAATCGAACTGTTATCTGTTCACGAAGAGTTTGCTCATGAACGAAAAATCTCTACACAGCTTCATGAGCAAGTTCATGGTTGAACAAGAATTCTAATTTTGTGTGCATTCACGATATGATTAATAAGTTTGTACTTGGTTTATGGAGAAAGGGCGTATCTCCATTTTTGTAGTTTTGAGATAGATGCATTTAAATTATTTTGCTTTTCTCGCCTTCAAATCGAATATAATTTTGAAAATTTTTAAGATAAAGAATGATTTCTTGTGAAAAAAAAATATTATTTTAAGATGCGCATTTGTTATAATAATTTTTGTGATAGCTTAGAAAAATGAACTTGCGACTTTAAAGCTTAGTATATGCACATAAGCAACTTGCTTGAAACCTGCAACGTAATTTTCGTTCGTGATTTTGTGTCATTCGTTTGGAAATATGAGTTTTAAACTTTACAATTATGGTACTACAGAATTTTTGAATTTTGGCGTTTACGCCCTTTTTTCTGTGGACGGTAGTATGGGTCTGTTCCGTCTGTTCGTCCAACTGTACATCCAAGTACAGCCTAAAAAGATTAATCTCAAATTTGATATTCTTCGAACATTTTGATGGTGTAATTAAATTACCTTGAAGAGATATTCACCCCAATTATAGAATCTGATGAATGAGCTGTGGAGGGAATCAGACTCAATATTGACATTCTTAAAATGAGTGAAATGTCAAAAATAAGTCTAATTCCCTCCGCAGTATATTCTTTGGATTCTGTGATCGGGGTAGTTTTAATTTTTTCATTTGCCGAGACGTGTGGCTTTTTTCATTATCATTTCGATTGAACTTCGTACTCAGCAGCTGTGTGGTGTTCAAAGTAAATTGTAGGAAAACTGACTGAGCTTTTCGGCACAAGGTGTTGACTGCTATTTATTGCCAACTCAACCTTTTGTATGGTCTTTAATATTTCACTTACTACTCGGATTTTTAAAAATGCTCTCTTAACAATCATTTTACTTAAAAAGAACAATATTTGTTTCTCTCAGTGAGAAACTTTTATTACGATTGTGCAGTGATCGTAAGTGACTTATTGGCCTAGAGCTGCATTTAGATCTACGGTTTTACCGTCCGTGTACGTTGTTTGTTGTTGGCCGTACGTAGAATAGCGGAAGTCTAAACACACCGAACACGACCAACGACGAAATTCAAAGCACTTTTGAATTTTCGATGAACTTTGTTTGCTGTTGGAGTGACAACGCTCAGCGATCAAAGAACAAAGGTCTAAATGCAGCTCAAGAGCCGAAACCAAATTTGGGGAATGTATGTACATGGATGCTTGGGCATGTTTC
Organism: Dasysyrphus tricinctus; assembly: GCA_963921185.1. Taxonomy (NCBI): domain Eukaryota; kingdom Metazoa; phylum Arthropoda; class Insecta; order Diptera; family Syrphidae; genus Dasysyrphus; species Dasysyrphus tricinctus. Next base: position 20,589,599 of record OY992533.1, on the reverse strand, counting down.
TCTGGACATGGAGTGGGTCCGATTGTTAAAATATATGGAATTATGAACCGGTGAGTATTCAAGAATATCATGGAAAATGTCATGCTTCCATGTGCTGATGAGGATCTTCCCCTGAAATGAATATTTCAACAAGATAATGATCCGAACCATACCAAATTATAGTAAAAAAAAATCGTTTCAAGTGGAAAAACTTGATGATTTGAAGTGACCAGCACAGTATCCTGGTCTCAAACATTTGGAAACACTATTGGAGATTGTAGACCGAAGAATAGTTCAGAGGAAATTCCAGAAATAGGAACGATCTCTTTGTCCAGGTCAAGGAGGCTTGGAATAGTATACCAGGTTCCACGGTTCCAAATTTTCTGGAGAATATGCCCTGGAGCTGCAGTGCGTTGATAAAATACAAAGGTTTTGTCACAAAATATTATAAATCAAAAACTAAATTTAATTAAAAACATGCATTTTTAAAAATTGCTTATGTTTTGACCAGGTAAAATGGGACATGATATCATTATTCTTTGAAAATTTAATATTTTTAGCTATGAAACATCATTTTTGTTGTTATTAATTTTATTTTGGCAATAATACGAACATTTATCAATTAAAAAAATTAATAAATATATTAAAATCCAGGCAGTTATAGACCAGAGTTTAATTTCATGAAAAAAGTTGCTTATGTTTTGGCCGACACTGTATGTACATACATATGAGTAAGTTGAGAACCAAAACTTGTCATATCCAAAATTTCGTTTTGTGCAAATGGAGAAAAACTTAATACGGCTAAATGATTAGAAAAGATTTTATTTTGTATAAAAAAGATTTTTAAATCTGTGTTATGATTAAGAGCAAAAATATATATGAAGTTCCGTGCAAAGATATTACACAATAAAATTTGGATATGAAGAGTTTTGCTACAAATAATTGGATATGGCCAGTTTCCACACCTACCCCCCCCCCCCCCCCCCCCTCTCTCTCAATTGTACCATCTAATATAATACCTCTACACTATTTTCCAATCTTCCATGACCCATTTAAAGATTTTTACAATAAAAACCCATGAACGTTTTAGTTCCTTCTTTAACGACATAATCGATTGCCTATGTATATGATGGATAAAAAGAGTTTTGAAAGCAAACCTATTGCAAACAATGGATATAGAAAGTTTTGATGCAAATCGCAATGTGTTTTGGGAACAATAACGGTGATTGAAATCAATATTAAAGGGGATTAGAGGGGTAAAGCTGTCAGATTTTCTTTCAAAACTATTCAATATGCCCAGCTTAACAAATCAGCATCAAAATCTCAATTTTTGATAAAAGTGGATATGACGAGTTTTGGTTCTCATCTACTCATATGTTAAAAAAATAAAGTGCTTTGCACTGGGAAATCTAATTTTTCCTAGTAGTCACTAAAAAACTAGATCAAAACAGTATGTTGGCACGCCAAAGACCAACAGTATGTTGGCACGAGGCTCTAAAAAGGTGTGCCATCCCTGGCCTAGTGGATGCGTATTCGGCTGGTAAGCGAAGAGTCCCAGTGAAATAAAGCTTTCCAAATGTTTATTTTTGGCTTAATTGTAGCTTTGTATATAAACTTTTATATACAATGATTTTAGCTTGTTCATTCTGAAAATTATCACGAAGAAGTGTTGAAGCAATAATTTTTAGATTTTCGCACTAGTTTTAAGGATTTTCGATTTTACCAGACAAGCTTGCTTAAACAATTTTTTTAATGATTTTAACTTGTTTTTTTTTTTTCTGAGTGTAATAATCACTTTGAGCGAAACGTTCACCAGCTCTCAGACAATAAATGATTTAAAATAAAAACAACTTGTTTTTCTTTATTAAAATAAAAGATTACGATATTTGTAGGTGACTCAATCCGTTATCTCTTTTTTTTTTTGGAAAACGGACTTAGCCCGCTTTCAAAATAAACGGCTCACTTATTCTATTCTATTTTATTTTGTTTTATTTTTATAAAAGTTTCCTATTAAATACACTCCTCGTCAACTGAATACGCACAAACATTTTTTAATATACTTTATCCATTTTTTCCAAACAGTGATGGTTATTATGCCATCTGTTGATGCTAACTATTCCCTTAAGATGTTAAGCAGATAATTCCGAAAGAATTATCCAAAAACAACCGTGAGTTTTTCTTCAACCACTTGCAAAGTGTTTTATATGCAAAGTAGGAGTTTTTTTTTTAGTCAACTGAATAGGTACAACGCCATTTTCTTCGTTGTTTATAAGTTTTTTGGAGTGCTTGACAGTTTAAATTATCGATTTTAGTGTTTTCAGTAAAATTTAATTCTTGATTTCAAATTTTAAGAAAAATGGGTAGATCTACGTGTCTTAACAGTATTGAAAAAGCTAAAATCGATTTACTTAGAGACCAAGGCCTAACTGGACGTGCAATAGCTGATAAAGTTGGCCGAAGTTTTAATGTAGTTTATTCTTACTTGAAAAATAAAGATGCATACGGCAAAAACATGAAGGGAGGTAAGAAAACAGCAACAACAGCAGCTGAGAGACGAAGAATTTTAAGATATGCATCAAATTCTTCTGATTCTGTGGCAAAAATAAAACAAAAAGTCGGCGTAAACGCAAGTTGCTCAACAGTATTAAGAGTAATCAACAACTCAAGCCATCTTAAACGAATGAAACTTAAGAAAAAACCACCACTTGACGAGAGACGGAAAATGTTGCGATTAGATTTTTCAAGACTTCACATGAGTTGGAAAAAAGAATGGTATCACGTGGTTTTTCAGATGAAAAAAAGTTTAATTTCGATGGCTCTGATGGGTTCAACTTCTATTTTCACGACTTAAGAAAAGAAAAAAGATTTTTAAAGCGTCATCATAGTCGTGAAGGAGGTGTCATGATATGGGGAGCAGTCAGTTATTATGGAACAGTTGAGCTCGAGGTTGTAACATCAAGAATGACAGCAGCTGGGTATAAAGAAATTTTGGAAAGAAATTTTCCTAAATTTTCTAACATCTTTGGACCCATAAACTGGACCTACCAACATGATAATGCGCCTATTCACTCAGCGCGCATAATAAAAACATGGATAGAGGAGCAACAAGTGCAGTTGCTTCAATGGCCGCCGTACTCACCTGATCTAAACATCATAGAAAATGTCTGGGGATAGTTAGTACGCAAAGTTTATGAGGGTGGTCGTCAGTTCGAAGACAAAGAAACCTTAATTTCTGCAATCAAATTAGCGTGGAGCGAAATTTCGTTAAATTACATTAAAAAGCTATACGATTCCATGCCGGATCGAATTTACGAAGTAATTAAAAATAAAGGTGGAAGTACCCACTACTAAACTTAAACAAAAACTTGTTTCATTCCATTCCAATACCAATTTTAATTTTTGTACCTATTCAGTTGACTCAAAAAAAAACTTCTACTTTGCATAAGTTACACTTTGGAAGTGGTTGAAGGAAAAACTCACGGTTGTTTTTGGATAAAACTTTAAAATTCTGTTATTTATATGTTACGAAAATTTTTACCATCAACAGATGGCATAATAACCATCACTGTTTGGAAAAAATGGATAAAATATATTCAAAAATGTTTGTGCGTATTCAGTTGACGAGGAGTGTATATACATTAGGGTGGTCGTTGTGAGTTGTTTTGAGTTAACATTTTTATATTTGGATGAGCAACCAACCTCCAAATGAAGAAAAAATCCCTAATTTTTATTTTGATCCCCTTTAGTCACTGTATTTTATTTGCATACCCAATGATTCGCGTAAGGTCTTACAAATAATGCCAGGGCATGTTCGTTCACACTAGACAAGATGGAGGAGAGCTTGGGGTTATAATTCCCACAGGAGGGAATTCTTCTAAAAAATATGCTTAAAATGAAAAAAATAAAATAAATAAATATTAAAGAACAACGGCAACACTTACAATGTCAATACAAAGACAAAAGTCTTTTGTTATTAGTCTAAGGGCTGACATCAAATTTTGGGAGTGGATGTTTTACTAAAATCTGGGTATGAGGGTTAATGGGAAGAGTGCGAATAGTGATAGAGTTAAAACCAGGGTTGCCAGGTCAATAAGCATTTGTGTAGCCCAATTTCAAAATTGCAATAGGCCAAAATCGCTGCCATAAATGTAGCCCAATAACTAGCCTTATCTCATATACAAACATTTTAAACTTCTTATATATTCCACGTTCTTCTTGTTTTTTGGAATAATTTCCAATAGACTATTAAGGGCCAGGCTACCATGCATGGTTCACTAATTCGACCCATTTTTGGTACACGTGTAGGTCATGACTTAGGAGTTTAAGTGATCCATGCATCGTAGCATGCCCTTGTAAGAGCTGGCTGCAAATTTTGGGAGTGAACGCATAACCTTTTAAGCTTTTAAGGTGCACCATATCGAGAGATATGTTTTTGAAGAATTGCAAAGATCAAAAATCAACAAAAGAGTCTGCTGGTTTCGCTTCAAAAGCTCATATCTTGAGCTTTATTTTTCGGGCCGTTTAAATAAAAATCCGTTGACTCAAGGAAAATGACAGAGCATCGTTTTTAATTTTTATGACAACAAAATTGGAAAACCGCTGTTTTCAATATCTCGTCGCCACTTCGGTGCCAAAGAAAAACTTGCCAGACTTTTGTAGATTTTAAACAAAACGAAAAATTAACAAAATAAAGTTTACAAGAAAAGGCCGAAAGGGTTTGCTTAAAAAGCTTAAATCATGGTCCTATTGATTGGATCATCAAGATACAAGTTTTCAGACTTAGGAAAAACGACAGAGCATTATTTCCTATTTTTTTTAAACTGAATTGAAGTGCTAATGACTCTACAGCAATATACATAAATAAGAAACCAAGCTGATTTTAACCCCCACCCCACCAAACGTTGAAAAAAAACCTGCCAGGCTTGTGTTTTCGATTCAATATCACCTATATACCTATAAACCCTCATTCTCATATTTTATTGGTAAACATCCACTCCCAAAATCTGCTCTTGTACTTTACATATGTGCATAAAATTTATTTTCAAATAAAGTTCTTTTGATGAACAGCTTCAGATGGTCCATCCAAGATGACTTTTTTTTTGAACGTCCACCCTAATGTTTATAATTATTTTAATGTTTAAATTCTTGTGTCTATAGATAGTACAGGTAAATTAGTACGAAAAGTCTTTCGAATAACAAACAAATTAGTACCATCATGAAACTTGGTGAAAACGTTTCATGTACCATGAGAATGAAAAATAAAAAGTCTATAAAAATATTTTTTGTTTGATACACCACAATTTCCCCTCTCTTCCCCTCAAAACAAACACCCTTCCATGTGAAATATTTTTATAGACTCTTTCGATTTTTCATTCTCATGGTACATGAAACGTTTTCACCAAGTTTCATGATGGTACTATTTTTTTGTTTCATTTTTCCTATTTTACCTGTACTAAGATCTTAGCAGCTTAAATAATAAGGGTATTCATGCAAAAGCGTAAACTCGTCGTAATCGTTGTAAAGTTTTAAACTTCGTAAATCTGTCAAATTTTCCATACAAATTATGACAGAATTACGAAGTTTTAAACTTTACAACGATTACGACGAGTTTACGCTGTTGCATGAATACCCCTAATATTTTGAAGCATTGAAAAAATCTCTTTTTTTAGTACTTTTGACTTTTTACAGTTTACACTCTGCCAATACTGTCATTATAAATAATTATCACTAAACTAAATAGCTTTGAACGACAAGTGCGAGTATCAGCAACCTGTTCTCATACATTTTTATATTTTATACATATTTTTTTCTTGTAATCTTTAAATTATTATCGTTGATACAAGTTGAAGGTTACAGAGCGATAAATTGTTACTATCGATTTTAGAAAGTGTTAAATTATAAAAAGTGCAATAAAAAGGGAAAATATTATATTATTTTTGTATGGAAAGGTTAATAGTGGTGCCATCTTGATTTCCATAGGTAAGGGCAATTTTAAAGTCTTAGACTTCAATTTCAATATATGTACATATGTATGTATGTATATTTTGAGTACTGGAAGTTTAAGCTAATTTTCCAGAGAAAAACTGCATCTAAAGAACCAGTTCTTCAGTGCGAGATCATCCTAGTCTCCAAGTTAAGCCTGAGCTAATCCTAGAAATATGTTTTCAGGCAATTTAAGTCCTTAGTTAACTCACCTAATTTAACCTTTTCCTTTGGATAGTGCAATTTCCGTTGTGGTGCCATCTCGATTTCGATAGTGAAAGGATTTCAGGGTGATATAGTCACACATTGATTTCAATAGATTTTTTACAAAGTTAACTCGTGTTTAATTTATTTTAAGGACTAGCTAGCTCTGATTATACACCTGTCAGTTTTATAAAAAAAACCAAGCTACTGGTTGCTGGTCTTAAAACCGGAACGCGGAACGCAGGCTCTTCGAAATAGCGAAGTGAACGAAAAATCAACTTTTGGAGTTTAAGGTATAACCAAATGAATGATACATCAAAAAATCAGAAAAATTCTTCTGATTGCAAATATATAGGTCCCAGACGTTTTGGTTTCAGCCTTGGCCCTGCCAGACGGCTCTCAAGTATCCAAAAAATGCAAGAAAAATAACTTTTTCTATTTGAGGTATAACCAAATGATTGATACACCAAAAAATCAGAAAAAATCTCCTGATTATGAAAATATAGGTCTCAGACGTTTTGTTTTCAGCCATGACCCTGCCAGACGTCATTTCAGTATCCTCAAAATGCATTTTTTTAATGAAAACCTCAAAAACTTTTTTCTTTCCATATATAACCATAAGATGGTCACATCAAAATATTCTGCCATTCTCCCTCATTACGAGCATATAAGTCCCAGACGTTTTAGTTTCAGCCTTGAGCGTGCCAGACGACATTTCAATATACTCAAAATGCATTTTTCTAATGTAATTCTCAATAACTTTTTTCTTTCCATATATAACCATTAGCTGGTCACAATAAAATATTCTGCCATTCTCGCACATTACGAGCATATATGTCCCAGACGTTTTGTTTTCAGCCATGACCCTGCCAGACGACATTTTAATATCCTCAAAATGCATTTTTTTAATGTAAGTCTCAATAACTTTTTTCTTTTCATACATAACCATAAGCTGGTCACACTTAAACATTCTGCCATTTTCCCTCATTACGAGCATATAGGTCCCAGACGTTTTGTCTTCAGCCTTGAGCGTGCCAGACGACATTTCAATATACTCAAAATGCATTTTTCTAATGTAATTCTCAATAACTTTTTTCTTTCCATATATAACCATTAGCTGGTCACAATAAAATATTCTGCCATTCTCCTACATTACGAGCATATAGGTCCCTGACGTTTTGTTTTCAGCCTTGAGTCTGCCAGACGACATAATGAGGCTTACATTAGAAAAATGCATTTTGAGTATATTGAAATGTCGTCTGGCACGCTCAAGGCTGAAACTAAAACGTCTGGGACCTATATGCTCGTAATGAGGGAGAATGGCAGAATATTTAAGTGTGACCAGCTTATGGCTATGTATACAAAGAAAAAAGTTGTGGAGGTTTACATTAGAAAATTGCAATTTGAGAATATTGAAATGTCGTCTGGCAGGCTCAAGGCTGAACACAAAACGTCTGGGACCTATATGCTCGTAATGAGGGAAAATGGGAGAATGTTTAAGTGTGACCAGCTTATGGTTATGTATGAAAAGAAAAAAGTTATTGAGACTTACATTAAAAAAATGCATTTTGAGGATATTAAAATGTCGTCTGGCAGGGTCATGGCTGAAAACAAAACGTCTGGGACATATATGCTCGTAATGTGCGAGAATGGCAGAATATTTTATTGTGACCAGCTAATGGTTATATATGGAAAGAAAAAAGTTATTGAGAATTACATTAGAAAAATGCATTTTGAGTATATTGAAATGTCGTCTGGCACGCTCAAGGCTGAAGACAAAACGTCTGGGACCTATATGCTCGTAATGAGGGAAAATGGCAGAATGTTTAAGTGTGACCAGCTTATGGTTATGTATGAAAAGAAAAAAGTTATTGAGACTTACATTAAAAAAATGCATTTTGAGGATATTAAAATGTCGTCTGGCAGGGTCATGGCTGAAAACAAAACGTCTGGGACATATATGCTCGTAATGTGCGAGAATGGCAGAATATTTTATTGTGACCAGCTAATGGTTATATATGGAAAGAAAAAAGTTATTGAGAATTACATTAGAAAAATGCATTTTGAGTATATTGAAATGTCGTCTGGCACGCTCAAGGCTGAAACTAAAACGTCTGGGACTTATATGCTCGTAATGAGGGAGAATGGCAGAATATTTTGATGTGACCATCTTATGGTTATATATGGAAAGAAAAAAGTTTTTGAGGTTTTCATTAAAAAAATGCATTTTGAGGATACTGAAATGACGTCTGGCAGGGTCATGGCTGAAAACAAAACGTCTGAGACCTATATTTTCATAATCAGGAGATTTTTTCTGATTTTTTGGTGTATCAATCATTTGGTTATACCTCAAACAGAAAAAGTTATTTTTCTTGCATTTTTTGGATACTTGAGAGCCGTCTGGCAGGGCCAAGGCTGAAACCAAAACGTCTGGGACCTATATATTTGCAATCAGAAGAATTTTTCTGATTTTTTGATGTATCATTCATTTGGTTATACCTTAAACTCCAAAAGTTGATTTTTCGCCCACTTTGGGGGGCGTCTGGCAAGGGGAAAGCTGAAAGTGAATCGTCTGGGACCTATGTATTCGGAATAAGGATACAATTCTCTGTCGTTTATATATAAATTGAAGTGGTTATACCATCAACACAAAAAGTGGAAAAATTAGCGTTTTCTAACGCCCACCCCCACCCCCGGCTGAAAAAAGAACCTGCCAGACGGTTGGATTTGGTATAGTATTGCGTATATCTACACATGCGTGTTAATTAATTTTGGTTATACCTCCACTCCCAAAATTTGCTGCCGGCTCTCGGTCTATGACACTAACACCCAGTATAGAAGAGGTAGACTTAGCTCTAAAGACTCTCAAGAACAACAAGGCTGCCGGATCTGATCTGACTTAGCTTTAAGGACTATCAAGAACAACAAGGCTGCTGGATCTGATCTGGATCTGCATGAACTATCGAGGCATATGCCTGATAAACGTTGCATACAAGATGCTATCCAAGGTTCTGTGTGAGCGTTTTAAACCGTTCTGCAATATACTATAACCGTCAAGTACCAGTGTGATTTCTGGCCAGGCAGATCGACCATAGACCAAATATTCACTCTCACGCAAATTCTGGAAAAGAAAGACCAACGAATTTCAAGTCGAGACTCACAATGTATTCATCGACTTCAAAGCGATAGATAGCGCTCATCGTCAGAAGCTCTATGTAGCGACGGCTGAACTTAAGATCCCGGGAAAACTGTTTCATTTGTGTCTCATGGCATTGGAAAATACGCGATGCATTGTGCAACTAGGAACAGCTCTTATGAACTATTCCTAACATGCCCAGGTTTTCAGCAAGGAGATGCATTATCATCTGATTTCTTCAATGTCGTTACGGAGCAAATCATGTTCAGGGCAAGTGTTAACACTGAAGGCTCCATTTTCAACAGGTCTGTTCAACTTCTAGGGTATACCGATGATATCGAAATCATCGGCTGCTGCCAACAAGTTGTTAAAGAGTCTTTCATGGCAATTGTCTTCAACTTGTTGGTATTCAATGTAACGAGGACAAGATCAAATGCATGGTATCAAAAAACAAACCGGCTAGGACAATTTTCACTGTTGATAGCAACAACTTTGAAGTAGTTAAGGAGTTCATCTACCTTGGAATAAACATCAATCCCACGAAAGACATCTTAGTGGAAATCCGACAAGGAATCTCCATAGCAAATCGGTTTTGGTTCATAACTCCTCACACAAAAGACTAACTGCACGCTCTACAAAACCTTAATACTGTCAGTCCTTTTTTATCGTGCGGAGTTTTGGGCGATAAGCAAACAAGGAGAGCTGATACTGGGCTTCTTCAAAGGAAAACTTCTTCGAAGGATATTATGGTCCTGTATGCGAGCAGGTGAATGGAGGAAGGTGTGGATGTGGTCCAGAATTTAAAACACTATGACTACATGGCTTGGCCACATCGAGCGAATGGACAATAATGCTCCAGATAAAAGAGTCTTTGAATCCAAGCTCCCAGGTTCGAAAGAATGAAGAAGACCGGACCCTTGGTTTAAAAACCAACCCATCCCGGATTCCTGAAAGCTTGGCCTACATGACTGGAAGCTTCATGTGTGCTTCATTCATTTCTAAGCTTCATGATGGCGTTCTGAATATAATCGGCTTAGAGTGAAAAGTGGCTAACTATACACATTTTTTTTGATCATTATAGACCACTTCAAAAATTGCTGGAAAATACAAAAATCTACCAAAAAAAAAAAACTTTAAGTTATTTTGGTTTTATTCAAATAATGCGAACACTTTTTTATAAATATTTTTTTTTTGTAAAAATGCAACATAGGAGTAAGCTGCTTCTAAGCTGAGGGTATGCTCCGAATGGAAAAAAGACACTCAATTCAATTCAATTAAATTCAATTCTATTGTTGTCCAATCTGTGGACTTATGACCCTGCGCTACACAAAGAAATTAATCACAAATATTTCAAAAAAATCGGTATTTCTTATCATAAACACATTAGGTATGTTAATACAAAAAAAATATCTTGATAGTTATAATATTGAGAAAAGTTTAAACTTTGTTATCTAAAAAAAATATTTATTTATGGTCATATCAATTTTTTTTTTTACAAAATCAGAATAATATTTACCACCAATTGGATCCAAAGTGCATAAATTCACAATTCTTACCTGGCTAGCAAAAAGGCCCCACGCAAACAGCTTTTCAGAAAAACGAAGAAGAAAAAATAAGTTGTTTTTCTGATCTGATTGTGATATATACTTATGTATATGAACATAAACAGAGGTCATCACAAATTGTTTCCTAGTATTTGTATGCTTTAAGGTACAGACATAAACATAAGAAAAATCACACATAAAATAGCGAAATCAAGGATTCGGATCAAAGATCCTAAATACCTCGATGCTATAGCTGTCTATGGTAATGTTGAATGCCAAAATCTCGATGCAAAAAAATCCCAAATGACAAAATCGCGAATGCCAAAAATCCCGAATGCATTTTTTGTATAAAAATCCTTTTCCATATTCTCATCCATCAACTAGCGATTCTACTACAGTGTTTCCTTAATCGTCCTTGCAGGGTTCTGTTCGGGTGTTATAACCTTTTTTTTTTTTTTTTTTATTTTTTTACACTATCAGATCTTTGTCGAAGAGAGCTTAGTACAAGCGACATCTTGCGACCAAAGAATTGCCAAACACAAATTAAGTGCTTATCAGGCTCATCACTTAGTGTAGTGTTAGTAGTTAGTAAGCAACAAACTACTTAAGACATACACTTTACAAAATAAAATCAAAAACAATAATTATAAAATAACAAATACAATGACATTGAAAAAAATAACAATTATAAACATTTAAGAGCGTGGTACACTGGTCTTCAATGTAGCTTTGAGACTATTCTTACTTATATTAAAATCAAAAATATTTGAATTCAAATTCAGAATGTTGCACATGCGGGTAAAAGGCTCATGCATTCCATAATTGGTACGGTGTTGAGATATATGCATTAGTTCTAGACTACGAGTGTTGTGACCTCCCCCACGGTAGTTAAGGCTAGTACAAGATAATAAATCAGGTGCATCAATAACGCCCGTTAAAAGTTGATGAATAAATACAATATCATTATTAATTCTCCTTTGTGCCAAAGTTTGAATCTGAAGAAGCTTAATCCGGTGTTCGTAAGGAGGAAGATTATAAGGATCGGACCACGGTAGACCTTTCAAGGCAAAACGTATAAAATTACGCTGTACTGCTTCTAGTCTACTCTTATGGACATCGTAAAAAGGAGTCCATACCTGTGATGCGTATTCAAGATGAGGGCGAACAAGACTGTTGTAGAGAGCAAGGGTAACATAAGGATCCTTAAATTCCTTAGACCATCGTTTAACAAACCCTAACATAGAGTTTGCCTTGTTGACGATTAAATTGATATGCTTCGTAAAATCAAGATTAAAAGTAAAATGAACCCCTAGGTCTTTGAAACTATCAACACGACGCAATGTGTGCTGCGATATTTTATAATCAAATGAACTAGGAACTTTTTTTTTAGAAAAAATCATCGCCTGACATTTAATAGGGTTGAGATTTAAACCGTTTTTATTACACCAAATAATAAAACTGTTTATATCTTCTTGCAAAAGCAACCGATCACTCTCAGATTTGACGCTTTTGAAAATTTTCATGTCATCCGCAAAAATTAGAATTTCACTATAACGTATACAGAGGGATACGTCGTTGATAGCTAAGATAAAAAGAAGTGGGCCTAAATGACTACCCTGGGGAACTCCAGATTTGGCAAAGAAAGGGTTGGAGACAGAGCTCCTAAATCTAACCTGATAGGATCTATTATGGAGATATGAAGAAACCCAAGTGATGAGTTTAGGAGGAAACCCAAACACCTTTAACTTAAACGTGATGATGTCATGAGAAAGTTGATCGAAAGCTTTAGAAAAATCTGTATAAATGCAGTCGAGTTCATGGCCATGTTCCAACGCAGTTGAACACTTATGCAAGAATGCAAGTAAATTGGTTATCGTCGATCGCTTTTGCATGAATCCATGTTGTTGATTGCAAATTATATTCTTACAGTTGAATGTCAAACTATCGCACATAACTTGCTCAAAAAGCTTTGGAATGCAAGACAGTTTGGAGATTGGCCTGTAATTACATATATCAGATCTGATACCCTTTTTAAAAACTGGTGTAATAAATGCTTTATTCCAAATACTTGGAAATTTACCTGAGCTAAGTGATAGGTTGAACAAATTAAGAAGAGGGGGTGCTAATATTGATTTACATTTTTTCAAGATTATTGATGGGATGCCATCAGGTCCAGACGAGTAATCATCATGAAGTAAGGACATATAATGTAACATTTTTTCAAGTATAATTGGGATATTATTGAAGGTAGTTTGTGGACAGTCTTTTAAGTAGCGAAAGAAGTTCTCATCAACATCAACGGGGGTATCAACGAAAGACTGGCGAAAGTTGTTAGCAAACGCATCACAAATATCCGGAGGACTATTTAAAATAATATTATTATAAGTAAAGTTGACTGGATAGCCATCAGATTTCTTTTTTAAGTTAACGAAACTCCAAAAACTTTTGGGGTCAAGCTTAAGGGAACTTTCCATTTTTTTAAGATATTCAGCGTATAAATGATTGGAAAGGTTTTTAAACTCATCAAACAAGGAAATATACAATTCTCGGTCCTGAAGGGACATACTTTTTATGAAGTTCTTCCAAGCTCTGTTTCTTTTATTACGAAGAATTTTGAGTTCTTTCGTATACCATGGATGGCAGAAGCTAGAGTATTTGGGTAATTTGTGTGGAACTATGTCATTTATACAGTTAGTCAATACTTGATAAAAGTATGAAACTGCAACGTCAATGTCGCTTGAAACTGGTATATTTTTAATACCAGATGCTCTTAAATGCTCAGAAAGCAACTGAAAATTAGCTTTCCGAAAGTCAAAAGAATATGAACAGTCTTGTGAATTACTATTATTAAGTAAATGCCCGTCCAAGTCAAGAAAAATGTCAAGAGGAGGATGGTATTTATCTATGTTTGATATTGCAGTAGTAGACTCTACCACTACAGTATTAACAGCGTCAGATGAGAAAACTAAATCGAGTATTCGATTTAAAGAGTTTTTAATACAGCTTATTTGCTGTAAGTCCGTAGATATAATATGGTCTAACAATTGAAGCTCCTGTTGAGATGAAGTCAACGACGACGCTTCAAAGTAAGACTCGTCTTCTGAAGGAATCCAGTCAATGTGTGGAAGGTTAAAGTCGCCTAAGAGAGTAATAATACTATGAAATCCAGCAATCTCAATAATATAGTCGAGAGCAAGGGAAAGCTCAACATATACTGAAACTGTACTTTTGGGGGGAATATAGACATTAAGAATAAATAAATCTTTTGATTGCATGGATATTTTGATGCAGGCAAGTTCTATTGAAAGATTAAAAGGGAATATAATAGGAGTTGTGTTGAAATGATTTCTAACCGCAATCAGGACGCCACCGCCTACTAAATTTGAACTATCCACATGACGGTCTTTCCTGAAAACTATGAATTCTTGATCAAAAAGTTCTGTGTCTAAGATCGTGTCATTAAGCCACGTTTCAGTGAAAGCAAATAAATCATATGGAAAAGCTTGGGAGTTTTGAAAGATTTTGGCAGTTTTACTGCGAAGCCCTCTTACGTTTTGGAGAGGTTCTTTGTACCTTTTCGTACAACTTCGGAAGAAAGCGCCGGTGTCCATCTCCCCTCTCTGGCTCGTTGATTCCTCAAGCAGCCTTGATCTGCATATGCTTTCCGATATTCACTTTCAAATCAGGGGCTTCGTTGTAGTGATCCCGTAAAGCACTTCAGAGGTGACATCTCTCTGGTGTTCAATACTTGATGGTGTTGGCATAGAGGTTGTAAGTTAAGGACCTGGCGATCTGTTGTAGCTCTAGATAGTAGCCGTCCAACTTCAGATTTCCTCTCAGTACTCCCGTAGAAGTAACCTGGCTCTAACGAGTACCGAGAATGTTAGCCACTCCGAAGTTCGAACAGACATTCTTGATTCATCTGGTTAGGGGTTGACTGAGGAGGAATTGCGTGCTACGAACCATACCTTCCGCCCAACCTAAGCTTTTATCAGCGAGTGGTAGTGTCGTGCAAGGGCGTATAAAGGGGGAAAGGGTGGGTTGAGCCCCCAAAATAAAATTCACCGCTAAAGAAATGCATTTTTAAATTGACATCTGATTTTATCAAAGGATTTTGGGCTTGCCTTGGAATAAATTTTTACTGGTGCAAAAAATTTAATCAAATTTTCTTGCACGTTTCTAAAATTATCGATTAATGCATCAATTTTACTGTTAAAAACATAGATATGTACATTGGTACCGATTTTCAGAATGTATATAAAGTTCGCAGGACATTTTTGGAAATTCAGGTTAAAAACTGCTGCAAAAAGTTGGTTATTTAGAATTAATTAATTGGAGTTAGTTACGTAAAAAAACAAAATTGGATTTTTGGTTTGCGAAAAAATGGGTGTCCTGCTATCCTCATATGAACTTAGCAGGACAACTTTCTCAAAAATGATGATAATCGAGCTGAAAAAATTTGCTTGTTGAGAACTAATTAATTGCGAATTAGTTACGCAAGAAAAATTAATTGCATTTTTGTTTTGCGAAAAAATGGGTGTCCTGCTAACTTCATATGAACTTAGCAGGACAACTTTCTGAAAAATGAAGATAAGATACTTTTTAACCCGAATTTCCAAACGTGTCCTGCTAACTTTATATACATGTTTTCAGAATTATTTGTATGTTAAATTGACATGAGAAAAACTTGTTATTTCATATTTTATCAGAAAAAAATTATATTAATTTTATAAGTTCGTTTTATACAGCATTCTCGTTTGTCCTGTGCCAGATCTGTATTCAGCTCTTCCTCTCCACTTAGTTTCCATAATGCCCAGGATACTGACCCTTAGGCGAAGCATTACACGCTCAACCTGCTCGTATCTACCTTTGCTATACAAGGATCGAATGTTCCATGCTTCCAAGCCTAAAGTAACGATTGTGCTTCTTGAAAGACTTCTTCTGTTTGTAGACGATTCATTTATTATTATGGCGTCTTGATTGACGCTCGATCATGAAAGATGCCGCAACCCCAAATCCAATGTGCTGTTTACTGCAACCGAAGCTGCAGGAGGACTCTCCATAAAAAGGTTACCTCTTGGGGTCTCATTTCCAGTTGTTGTCATAGTTCATGAGTTTGCATATGGGTGATTCCAAACTACACTTTACAAAAAATCACAAAATATGACTTCGAATTGAAAAAAGTACCGTTAGACGAATTTAAAAGATTGCGTGTTTCATTTTAAAAGTGAAATTATCAATCATTTTTTTTACCACCGCTTATTTCGCAGCTCGAACCACTTAGCAGAATAAATAGGTCTGCAAAAGTCACTTTTTGTTATCAGAAGCTCAAAACCCTATTTTCAATAATTAATTGTTTGGTTATTTGCCCTTATCAGAACTCTAAGCAGGTTTTTGTCATTGTCACGCCCGTGACAAAACAAATTATATGTTTCATTACTAGAAGAAAAAAATTGTATCAATGTGATAATTTAGGGAAAAAAGGAGAATACTATGATTAGGCCAGATTCATGAATATGTATTCTTGGTTGCCATGACAAATTTAATATTTTTGGCGAGTTTCATGAGTGTAAGAGTTTTTTCGTGGGTGTTTTGGTAAACATTCTTCACTTGCCCATCCCCCTTAAAAAAACACCCTTTCACCATGGATATTTTTGGGAACTGTCTTGATTCTTAGTTCGTTTGACAAATGGAACATTCACTCCAAATTTCATTAACATACCTTTATTTTCAAAGGGTTTTCGATAATATTTTACCTGTTGTACCTGTAAAAAAGTCATCATTACGGGAAAAGGACTATAACTTTTTTTTGGGTGGTTGTATCATTTTGAATTTGGTTTCATTAGATTCAGCGTTTAAAACTACCTTTAAATTATGTATCATATGGTTAGGTTGTACCGAAACAAATATTTTAGTTTGATATACCTCCAAGTTCTCCACGTCTGCATCTCTTCAAATGCATCTACACAAAAAGCCAATGCGGGGATTTTGGGGGACTTTGGATATGTTATAGAGGTTGCAATTCTGCGTCGATTTCAATTTTAATATTTCATGAATTAATTTGTTCAAGGTTCCCCATACGATTTGTGCTATTTTTCCTGGTCTAGATCTACTATCAGACAAAATTTCAAGAATTTGAAATTAATACTGATACTAATACTATGTTTTTCGTAATTTTGGTTCTCATTTCTGAACTGAAACTGAAGATCAACTATCTGGGTTATTATTTGCAAAAGAATTATAAATACTTTTCATGCCATATTTTACACCATACGAAAATTAGATATCAGTGGGTGGGACAATTCTGTCTGTCTGTCTGTTCGTCTACAGCCTGAAAGGCTCGATCTATTTTCTTAAAACTTGGTACATAGTGGTTTTTGGTGATTATGCCCAGAAGTTTTTTTTAATTTTTTTTAGAACCAAAAATAACGGTACCTGCCATACAATTTTTTTTTAGCAATTTTACATAATCGTATTTTTTTCAAAAACGACTTGACAACTTAACCATTTTTCAAAAATGGTTATTAATGGTACCTCCCAAAGAACCATTTTTTAAATTTTTGATTTTATTCAAAAAGGTACGACCCATTTCAATTATTTTTTTTTATACAGAAGCTTCCAAAAAATATAAATATTTTTTTACACCAACATTTTTGAAAAAATATTTTTTGGATTTTAAAAAAATGTTTCAATTTTTTTTTGGAAAATTAAATATTTCAAAAACGACATGATCGATTTTTTTGAAACTCGATATTTAAGAGTTTTTTATTACTCCCTAAAATATTTTTAGAAACAAAATTTACATTTATGAAAAAATAACGGTAACTTCCATACAAAAGTTAAAAAACCGCAAAGGAAAATATTTTTTTGCTTAAAAACTTTAAGCTTTTTTTTTTAAAATTTTTTAATATACTAAAATTAGTACGATCTACTACCAAAAATTATAAAATTTTTTTAATAGTACCTGTCATAGAACGTATTTTTTTATTTTGAATTTTCTCGTTATCGGCTAAACGGATTTAGATGAATTTTCTTATATACAAATTTCAGATAAGATTTAATGATATTGCATATCAAAATTTTCAAAAGAAAAGTTTTTGGATTTTTAAAAAAAGTTTCAATATTTTTTTTGAAAATGCGATATCTCAAAAACGGGTTGACAATTTTTTTCAAATTTTGTTTTATATACACATAAATATATACTTTAGATTTGCATACCAAATACCAAAATTTGTTTTAAGAATTTTATATATAAAAAACCAAATTTAGAAAAAAACCGCTCAAACGATTTTAAATTTTTTTCCCCATAAATCATATTAAAGAATTAAGATGGCATTATTTTTGGTCACCTCAAACTGTCAAAAGAGTTGTTTTAGCCAATTGAAATGTCGTATTGTTTTTATATACAATTTTCTTAATCCCGCAGTGTCTTGAACATAAGAGCAAGTACGTGTGACCCAGTCAAGCATTTTATTTAAAAGGGCTTCAGGTGTCCCTTAGAATAGTAAAGTTTTTATTAATAAATTTGGAATAGTATGTGAATAATTAACACCCATATTTTTTCACAATGTTGTTTTCCGAGACACGATTAATAACATTCATAAGCTAAGATTTGACAGGCACACCCGTCCTTTGTATGGTCAAACCCATAACTGATTGAGGCTGCCCATACTATGGGAAAACAGACGCCTTTTGTAGCAGATCAGTATGGGATTAAAGCGCTACTTGCTGCTGCTGTTGGCCTTTCAAGATAGGCTCCCCCGCCACCAGACTATCATGCCGTTGACTGCCACCTGCAGTTCTACCGCTGGGAGGGACTTTTACCCATCCCAAGGACAAGTTTTTGCCCTGACCAGCATCGCTGGTTTGTCTGCTTATCCCGTCATCGATTCGGTCCCCCTGCACGCTAGCGCTTCTCTCTCTCTACCACGGGGAGGTGTGCAGGGGGATTTTTCTTTCATTGAGCCTAGGGTCAATGTGGCGTCCTAGCACTCTCCAGAACTTTAGAGAGCAAATTTATTTCTACTGATTTGGATAATTGTTTGTCGGTGTGACTCCCTGTGTCGTGAAGGCTGTAGGCATTTAGCCTGTAGCCAACAATAAAATAGACAGACATAATTGCGCGACCAAAGTTCATACTAATGCAATACTTGATAAAAATCTCAAAAACGATTTTCACGCATGCATGGCCTGCCATGTCTCGCAGGTAAACATGTTGAAAGGTTATAATTTATAAAAATTATCTCGTTCAATTGCTAAATTTCATCATTGTATGACTTTGACCAATATCTGGTGGTGGCTAAAAGATAAGAAGTCTAGAATTTAGCTATCAGTGAAAATTTCATTCAACATATTGCGCTTTGCGGAGGAATTAAAAACAAGGTATCGTTTTCTCATTTTAATAAATTCTTCGATTGCCATGGATCACTGAGACTTCGAGTAAGAACAATATTTATTTTTTTAGTCATGCAAAGAAAAAGTACTTGTTCTTCCAACACACTTCCAGTTATTTAAAACTAAGCGATTCTGAATTTCGGTAACTTAAAAAGGACTTCAATTATTTTATTTTTGAAACTACTACTGCTTCGGATTGTGAGACACTTCCGTGAAATTGGCATTTGAATGCTGATATGCACCTTATCGATTTCGTTATGTAATGTTAAAATCAATAAATAATCTTAATCTTAATAATCATTGTTAAATAGCTTATATTGTGTCAAGCTCAAAGTGACAACTGATAAGTTGTTTTTTTTTTATAAACAAATGCAGTTATCAAAATGTAGTTATATTTTTTATAACACGATCATAAAATTTCTTTGCTAATTTATTTAAATCAAAACAAAAATAAAATATTGAAGCAGACAAAATGCAATGTGCTCTTTAATCCACTTTATACATATTTCATTACCCATTTTATATCTTCAGTAACCATCAAATATTTAGTGATACAACAAATATCATTAACTTTCTCATTTTACCACTCTTATAAAATTGTATTCTAAAAAGTACTAAATGAATGAGTTGTCTGATATTTTTGTTCTCTTCAAAATTGTTCATCTTTGTTTTGACTTTTGAACCGTTCTTCTTCACAATTTGCCACAAAAGGAGTTTTCATTATTTTCAATTTTATCAAAAACTAGAAACCCTACAACCGTCTGGTTTTCAGCATTCGATTCAAGGCTAACAGCAAGATTGAATGATAAAAGACAATTAACTACTTTAAAGTGTAAAATAAAACATGAAAAATCATTTAAAAACATTTTTCAATTTTTTTTTTTAATAATTTTGAGTTTTCAAACGAATTTTTCAAAAATTGTTAACTTGATTTGACTATATGAAAAAAGAATCTATTTTAAGCTTTTAAAAAAGATGTAGGCCAATATTGTAAGTATTTCCGTTGTTTCTAAATAGCTATTTTTCTATTTTCAGTCAATGTTTTAGGGAATTTGTCCCCCCTTATAGAAAGGAGGGGGAAATACACCTCCCCTTCTAAAGAATTTATTTTTTAGGATATGTCCAAAAATGCTTTCATAAAGTATTGGCCTGTAACATTGAAATATTCTGTGTACTTCTTAGCTTTGAAGAAACAGTGTTTTTCATATAAAAATAAACACTGAATCAAAAAAAAAATAAAAAAGGACATTTTAAACACAACCAGCTTCTGTACACTTCAACTTGCTCTCATGACCTCACTGAAATGACCATGAATCAATATATACGTACTTTTCCGGTTATTTCTGGGTTAATTGATCAAAAACCATTGATGTTGTAAGACGATAACATTGTTTTTTAAAATTTTTTGAATTTTTTACCCCCCGTATCTTTCTTAACCTTGCTCCTATCGAAAATATGATTAAGATCTTTTTTGTAGGAAATTTATTATTCTTTCATTTTGTAGTGTACACTTTTCCGCTCAAACGCTTAGTTTTCAAAATATTCCCGAAAAGCTACAAAAGGGGACCTTTAACCCCCCCTCCTGGCTATAGCTCGCGGCCCTGGGCTGGGGACTTTTAGTATGTTATATCTGGGGGTTACCCTTACCATATTAAATAATAACCCAGAGAGCATGATATATTGCATTTATTTTTCCTTCGTTGACTGGACAATGTGTGGAAAACGAATTTGCTTTTCCTTGTGAGCTAATGACAGGAGTGTTTCCAGTTTGCTTCAGTGGATTTTTTTCAGCATCAAAAACTTAACTCTCTCAACCTGAACACCATTTTACAGCCATAAGGGTACCAAGAATTTATTTTGGAGCTTAAACTCTTGTGCCATTAATCAGCCCCGGATCTATGGGGGGGGGGAGTGAAACGGGGCGTGTACCCCGGGCGGAAGCTTACAGGGGCGCCAAATCCATTTGACTGAAATAATTAAGAATTGCGACGCTTATAATGGAATTAAATGAATTGAGATGCGGCAATGGAATATAAAATTATATTTCTCCGCTAACCTTTAGCAGTTTTTTCTATCATTATTTCTCCATTTAAAATAATTTTTCAAAAAACTATTGACAAATAAAAAATAAAAGAAACGAGCTTTATACATTGTTGAAAGTTTTTCTGATGTTTTTTAACAATAATTGTTTTTTTGCATTAAGTGTATTAAGTGTATTTTTACAAAAGTTCCCCTCCTCCCTAAACTATAGGATATAGATCCCCCTTCTACAATAATAAAACACTTGAACTTTGTCCCTCTACAATTGTCGCACCACGCCGTACAAATCCTAGTCTTGCCTAAAGAATTATTTGCTGGATACTAGCAACTTTATTACACTGTACTTTAGACATTTTTTAGTTCACAAAAAAATTAAATACAAACAAATGTAGGAAATCTTAACAAAATCTTGGTTAAGTAAAAAATTTTTCGTTCAGATGAACAAAGAGTGAGATAAACGCTTAACACCATTTTTACAGTTTTTGACAACAATTTTTCAAGATCTGGAAAATATTTGGAAACAAAAAATGTATAAGATATTGTAACCTACAAGATCAAATACAAAATTTTACTCTCAGTTCTCCGAGAAAATTGGATTTACCATTCTCAACACTCTTTTTCAAAAAGACGGATAACACAAAATTTCCGCCCAGCCAGAGACTGTTCTCACGCGTATCAAAGAACCAACCAATCTAAAATGACTTGTATTTTGACGTTGCTAAGCTCTCGTACTATTAAGGTTTGAAATTGTGTGTTTGAAATCGTTCAAGGAACATCGAAGTTATATGTTGATATTTTTTGCAAAATCCTGTTGTGAAATACTTTTTTCTGTTACGGTTTTGTATTAGCTATCACCTATGTAAATTTCATTGCAATCTCTCAAGAAAGAACGAAGTTGCAAAATGTTGACATATTTTTGAAACATTCTATTTTGAAAATATTTTTGTCAGCTTTAACTCTGTCTCAGCTATCACCTCTGTCAATTTCATTGAAATCGCTCAAGGAACAACGAAGTCCCGAGGATTTAAATTTTTTTTCGGAACTTTGTTCTTCGATACTTTATCTTGCGTAACTTTGGCTTTTCGAAATTGTTTCCTTTCGTAAAATTACATTTTCCTTTCTTATTTGAACGGTTCGTGAATGGATCTTGAATAGTTCGCCCATTATAAATTCGGGAACGAACAATATTTTGCAGATTTGATTCGAATGAAAACTAATTTTATTAGGAACCAAAAAATAAGATTCGTGATCGAATCAAAAATGAAATTCTTTTCCATTATTCACGAGAGAACGAATCATATTTTATGGTTTTATGAATCCTGGTTGTGGATCGTGTTTATTTAGCCATTGTCAATTTTCTTATCTATAGTAAAAAATTGCTGAATAGGTATGGGCTGCACATCCATTAAAAAATCCAACCAAGTAGTTATATAGTTTTTTTTTAATTTTTTATAAAAAACGGCAGGGGCGCCAAAATCAAATGTTTGCCCTGGTTCGAATAAATTGTAGATCCGGGGCTGCCATTAATAATACCTAATAGTATTAACAATTAGCACTGGCATCTCCAACTCAAATATTATACATGCGTGAAAGCATAATAACAAGTAAAGATTACGATAGAAATTATTAAGACCGTCCTAGTTGGCTTTCTCATATTGCCAGACGGTTCTCTTTTGAATTTTTTCATTAACTGGGCTAGTGGAGCATAAGAAATTTGCTGATAAAATACAGTGGTCCGACTTGCCGTAGGTACTAAGATGTTCATAGTGTATTTATAGGCTATTGAACATACCGGAATATCAGAGGCATAAAAATACAAGTACGTGCAAGGGTATTTATTATTGAATATTGTTATTTGGACCATAAAAACATTAAAAAATAAATTCGGTGGCGGAACAGCTCGTGGAGAACCCGGGCCTAGTGACTTACAACTCACAACCATTCCTGTGTGCGTGTTGTTGGCAGGAATGTAGGGGACCTACAGTTTTTTGTCGATTCCGAACGGCTAGATGAGAGGCACTTATTCATGGCAAGTATACTCTTGGAGGATTTGTTAGTTCCTCTCAAGAGGCAGTACCTCGGATAAAACATTTCTGTTCTTAGGTGGCACGGCTGGGAATCGGACTCACACCTTCGGCATGACAGTACAAGAGTCCAATAAGCATGCTTAAAACCGAAAATGCTACTAAATTCACCCATGCGTGTCCAAGAGAATGGTCACACTGGCCACTTTCCAATATTTTTGTATAACTCGGCAACTAAGCCAAGCTTGATAATTAAACTTTTAAAACTTTTTGATAAAAACTAAAACTTCTATCGAAAAGGATTGTTTAAAAAATGTTACAAAAAAAATTATCAGAAAACATTAACAAAAAAAAAAAAAAAAAATCAAGATCGAAAAGTTTAAGACTTTCATTTCTTTTAATTTTTCGCATTTTTTGCCCGGAACCACATGGCAAACTTCACATTCGATAAAATATTTGAACTCAAGATGTTGATGACATAATAAAAATAGCCCTGGAAAATAAGTCAATATATGGAACCTATTACGGAAAAATCCTATAAAGCTGAATTTTAGTATACACCTTCCTTTTAACCTGCCTTATATATCCTGAAAAGTCTTCATCGATTAGTTGGGTGCTAATTTGTTTATAACGGGTTTTTCAAAAAAAAAGGGTTTAAAAAAAAAGTTTTCTCTATTTTTAACGGGTTTTCGTCAAAAACACTTAAATCCAATATACATATACAACTTTTTTTGATAGAACTAACGGTAGCCGAGTTATTGACTGTTAAAGATTTTGATTTTTCTGTACTTGTCACAAAAACATCATTTCCCTATTTTTTCTCGTTCAAGGTTCTTGTTTTTGCTTCGATAAATATGTATTTATGTATATGTATTAGACTGATTCAAAAAAATGAAAATGTCTTCGATATTCAATGCCACTAGCTTTTTCTTTAGGGTTTAATAAAATAATAATCCTGGCAAAATTTCAGCCCTTTAGGTCAATATTTAGAGGTCGCTCATCGCTACTTTCTGTTTTCCATACAAATCGTATGGGAACTTTTTTTTGATTCCCTCTTTATTTTATAACTTTAGAAACGGGTATCATACAGAAATGATCAAGGTAGAATCTGAAAGAAGATTTGATGTTCTTTAAAAAAGGTCCTTACTTCTTATCTAATTAATGTTTCTAAGTTATTCAAGGTCAGAGTGGTATTCGTGGTGAATTTCAAAGTTTTTTAGATTCCGTGTTGAAAAAATCAGCTATAATACAAGGTGTTTTGCAAAAGTTGTAACAAAAGGCAATTGCGTGTAGGTTGAACTCAGACAAGAAAAAAATCATCTCGGAGCGGGGGTCTATTTCCCCTCATTTAGGCGGGATGGGCAATTTTCTAAAAAAAATGGTTTAAAAAAGAAAAAAATACTAAAAATCAACGGCAATACTTATAGTGTCATGCTATTACTTTTTTTAAAGTCAACAATCCATAAAAAAAGTTGTTTTTGTAAATATTTTTTGAAAAAATTAATTTCAAACATAAGTTTAAAAAATTAAAAAGTGATTTTATTTTTTAAATATGTTTTTGAAAAATTTTTCGCCATCAAGTACATTTTTTGTTTACGGATTTCAATACCTTCCTTAATT
Organism: Dasysyrphus tricinctus; assembly: GCA_963921185.1. Taxonomy (NCBI): domain Eukaryota; kingdom Metazoa; phylum Arthropoda; class Insecta; order Diptera; family Syrphidae; genus Dasysyrphus; species Dasysyrphus tricinctus. The sequence goes on along the minus strand of OY992533.1, from coordinate 20,564,676 downwards.
TTTTATCAGATGCTGATAACTAAAATGTTTTGAAGTTTCTGAGAAAATTGATAAATAAAATACCTAGTATTACTACTGGAAATTGGGTGTTTTTAGGAAGGAACAATTTAAATTCCAGGGCGTCAGATAACAAGAAACTTAGTTTTTGTTATTTTCAATTTTCTCAGAAACTACAAAAGATTTTAGCCTACGGTTTTCAGCATCTGATAAAAAATTAAGGAAGGTATTGAAATCCCATAAACAAAAATTGTACTTGATAACGAAAAATTTTTCAAAAACATATTTAAAAAATAAAATCACTGTTTAATTTTTTAAACTTATGTTTGAAATTAATTTTTTCAAAAAGTATTTACAAAAACAACTTTTTTTAAAAAGTTAATTAAATAATGGATTGTTGACTTTAAAAAAAGTAATAGCATGACACTATAAGTATTGCCGTTGATTTTTAGTATTTTTTTCTTTTTTAAACCATTTTTTTTAGAAAATTGCCCATCCCGCCTAAATGAGGGGAAATAGACCCCCGCTCCGAGATGATTTTTTTCTTGTCTGAGTTCAACCTACACGCAATTGCCTTTTGTTATAACTTTTGCAAAACACCTTGTATTATAGCTGATTTTTTCAACACGGAATCTAAAAAACTTTGAAATTCACCACGAATACCACTCTGACCTTGAATAACTTAGAAAGGAGTACATTAATTAGATAAGAAGTAAGGACCTTTTTTAAAGAACATCAAATCTTCTTTCAGATTCTACCTTGATCATTTCTGTATGATACCCGTTTCTAAAGTTATAAAATAAAGAGGGAATCAAAAAAAAGTTCGCATACGATTTGTATGGAAAACAGAAAGTAGCGATGAGCGACCTCTAAATATTGACCTAAAGGGCTGAAATTTTGCCAGGATTATTATTTCATTAAACCCTAACGAAAAAGCTAGTGGCATTGAAAATCGAAGACATTTTCATTTTTTTGAATCAGTCTAATATGTATTGTATGTTAATTATATACATATGCATATACTTAATATGTATATGGCTACCTACTCAGGCGCGGATCCAGGAACTCAGTTTGGGGGGGGGGGTCATGAAATTTTAACATCAATAAGAACTCCTTAGCAAACGTGTAGCTTAATTATGGCTTCATTCCAGTCGAAGGCATGATCAGGGATAAGCTTAAGACTTAATCGGACTCCCGCTTATACCTATGTAGTTTGAGCTAGAAATTGCATTCATCAACACGATTTAGCTTCATTTCATACTTTTTGGATAATGATGAGAATAAGATAAACAATTAAGATTGGAAGCGAAATTGACGAGAAAACGGTTCTTTTGAAAACTTGATCTATTTATAAAGAATAGTTGACAGTAATGGATAACACATTACATATAGATACATTACCTATGTAAAACTAAAAAAAAAATCAAAAGGAGTAATTCAAGTACATTATCAAGTGTCAATTTGAGATAAAATAGATAGAAAAAACTGCAAAAATATGGTGGATTTCATGCCGAAAAGAAAAAAACTGCTATCAAAGCAAAAAGGAGGGTATCTTCTTATTATGTAATATTATTAAAAAAAACTTGCTTTTAACCCAGACAAAATAGTTATTTCAGTTTAACAAAATTTACACAAGAAAACTATAAGATCGTATTAATTCAATACTGTACTTGATTAAAAAGGATTAAACTAGTTTAGATAAGCTGTGGGTGGAGTTAGCACCGCCATTTTCGATAAAAAAAAAGTTGTGGTGTATTCTGCTCAACTTGTGCTGCCTTGTGCCGTAATTATTTTAAAAAAATCGCGAATTTTCAAATTTTACGGATGAGAATTTTTTTGAAATGTTTGTTGTCTTATGGCCGTAAAAGTTGCAAATATGGGAATTTCTTATCTCCATATGGCAGCACAAACTGAGCACAAAATTTAAACAAAAAGGCATGTATGCATTAGTTTTTGGCCTAAAAGTTGCAATCATAAGATTTTTTTTTTATCTTTTGGGTGCCTCACAGCTCAAACTAAGCACAAAACAGCATACCTTTCACTTTTAAGAAATTGCGAAATTTCGAAAAAAAATTCCACCAAGTTGATCACAATGCAGCATAGCGAAAATGGCGGTGCCAACTTCACACAACAGCCCTTTTATTTTTGTCCATTAAAATTGCAATTTTGTGAATTTAATGTTAATCCCTTTAGCGCCTAGCAGCATAATCTGAGCACAAAATAAAACAACTTTCTTTTTTAAGAAATATTGAAAGTTCAACAAAAAAAATTTTGCAAATTTTCGATTTTTTAAATATTTACGGCACAAGGCAGCACAAAATGAGCGCAATACAGCACAATTTTATTCTCGAAAATCAAAAATGGCGGTGCTAACATCACGCACAAGCACATTAAGGAAAGAAGACATCCAAGTAATACTTTTAGAATATTTAAAATAAGCAACTTACATAGATCTGCAATAAAATTTTCAAAAAAAGAATGCTGTCTTATTTTCCTCCCTTTTGATCGGTGCATCCACAGCAAAATGTCTGTGACACCCAAAACTATTTTCTTTTCGATTGAAAACAAAACAGAGTTTAATAAATAGAATGTTTAAAATGCTTTGATAACTTATAATCATAACTGCTATACAGGGTATCAAACAGTGACCACCGCAGATGGGTTCCTGAAAACCTTAAGAGGTATTTTTCTCATTTTTGTTTTGCTTAGGAGTTATAACGGTTTTAATGATTTAAGGTCCCGTTTCCTTTAACTGGTTAAATCTTTGTCAAACTACGGCAGAGCCTTTTTTTTTTGCGATGATGGTGACTGTGGGGAACCGTCATTATTGAAGAGAGTCCGCAGAATTTTAAGTCGGATGGATAAGACAATTTAGTGTATCCTCGAGGGCTAGTAGTGATTTTTAATCAATATTTCTTTCCTGTCCATTTCATTACGAAGCTTGGCTTTGTTAAAAGAAAATAGAAGCTAACCATCAATGTTTTTCGTATAAATAGTAGATTACTAAAAAATATGGAATAACCCAAAAAGTTGTTCTGTCCTCTAATTTTTTGAATCATCAGTAAAGATTGCTCGTGTTTGTTTCTTTCGCTGGAGCTCTGGGGGGGGGGGTCATGACCCCCATGACCTCCCCCCTGGATCCGCCACTGTACCTACTTGGGTTTCACTCAACGCCAACAACATAGCTGGTCTGTGTGTGGGGGGAGATAGAATTCCCACCCATACAACTTTTTTCTTGGAATTAATCCAGAAATTATCCACCAAAAATACCAAGCATGAATTTGGGGACACCCAGTATACATATACATGAACATTTAAACAGGAGATTTCCGAGCAAAACTTAAGAAAAGTAAATGGCTTGAGCACCGCCTTCCATTATTCCTAAGAGGTTGAGTTTTTGTGTCGATAACACAATTATTGATGAAGGTAACCACATTATGTCTTAAAATAAAAAAACCGTTTTTTTTGGACCACCCTAATGTTTGTGTTTTATCGTGTGGGTATTTTTCGAGCAGACTATAGCAGCACTCGTGGTTTAAGAAAGAATTTTCTAGCTGCGTACCTTCACACTGTAAAGCACAGGCCAGCTATGTTGACGTAAAGTGAAACACAAGTAGGTGGAAATACTAATATTTCATAATTTAACTATACATAACACAATTTTGACCATAACCAATCACTAAGTCCAGCAAAGGTAAAATGTAGAACAAAGCTCATTTATTTATTAAATTAAGAGAACCTTAATAAAATTTAAATAATTTATACCACTATCTGGGTGATTGCTTGTATATTAAAAAAAAAACATTTTATTTGTGTAAATGTATGCTTTCAATGACATGCATTATAGATTTAGATTTTTTTATGAATTTCTAAAGTTTTTTCTAGGTCGTAAATATCGAAGTCTTGGGCTGATCGATCTCGAGATATTCAAGACAAAAAGCATTTTTTAATAATTTAAAGTTTAATATGAAGTACATACATAGTTTGATTTTGTCAATGCTAAAAACTTTGTTTGCAAATGTCACAGTGTGTAGAGTAAAATAAGCCCGCAAAGACTTAAAGTCGACAGTAAATTAAGGTTGTGAATGCAAAGCTAATATATGAGGAAATGCAGAATCAAATATATACATTAGGGTGGTCGTTAAAAAAAAGGTAATCGCAGATGAGCCTAAATCGGCTCTAAATAAAGAAACAAAAATTCCCTAATTTTTTCAGATTTTTATTTTCATCCCCTAGTCTATAGTCGTAAGGTTAAATAGTTGGATATCATAGAACAAAAACGGAGACAATTACACCAATGTTTTGTAGCTTTCTGGAAAGCCAGAAGCCCATTTTTATAGTTTATTTTCAAATAAAGTTCGTTGAATAAACAGTTTCAGCAAAAGCTATTTTTAAACTTAAAATTTTGAAAAAACAAATTTTTATTTTTTCTTCAAAATGGTGAGTTTGAAACAATTTTTTGTCAAAACTTTTCTTCAAAAACAACTTAATTTGAAAACACGCCCCAAGAATGGGCTTTTAGCTTTCCAAAAACTTTACAAAATATTGCTGTAAGTGTTGCCGTTCTTTTCTTATTATTTTTTCTAGTTTATGCAATTATTTTATTTAATTGCCCCCCGTTCAAGAGGGGTTAGATATTACCCTCTTCCCAAAGAATTTTTTTCCTGTCTCTTAAATTTTACGCGAATTTCTTAGTATGCAAAAAAAAAGGGAAGTTTAATTAGTGTCTCTACAGTGACTATAAGGGATGAAAATAAAAATCTGAAAAAAATATGAATTAATTTTTTCTTCATTTAGAGCCGATACGCCCATTAAAATATAAAAACTCAAAAATACCCACATAACGACCACCCTAATACCTAAAGAGCCCTACACACGATCAATGTTTATTGTCAATATTCAGTGAAAAAGTCATTTTTCGCTGAGTATTGATCGTTCGTATGCTCTTCAATGTCATTGTCAATGAACATTGACGACATTGATGAGAACCAAAATCGATTTGGTTTTCTTCAATGTAACTGTCATGTTGACGTTTGAGTCGGTGGCAAAAATATAGCAAATAGCAAAATAGAATTATAAATGGTCAATTTTTGGGCTTAGTTCTCTTGAATTTCAAATTAATTTATTATTTAACGACTTCCTTAGTACTTAATTTTGTTATTGCTTCTTTTTCATTTGCTGATACACCCAATGCAATATTCTTGCAGCCAAAACAAACAATTTTACGTAAAATTATTGTCAATTTTCATTGATACGTGTGGTGGCAACTGTGCATCAATGTTTTTTGACAGAAAATATCATCAATAATTATTGTCAATGAATATTGATCGTGTGTAGGGCCCTTAACGTCTGGTGGATTTTTTTCTACGGCGACGAGGGGTTAAAAAGTTTTCTAATTTTTGTGTCAGAGGTACAACCACTTCAATTAATTTTCATTTACCTACATATCATCGGCCCTCTGTCAAAACCTCGTAAGTCCTTATATGTCATTTTAGTATGTTTTCGCTCAAAAAAATAAAACTGAATTCAATTCAATGCCTCGCAACTGTTTTATGGTTCCTTTTAAATACATCAATCAGTTTTTAAATCTTTAAGGATCTAAATAAAATCATAAATTTGGCAATCGTGAAGTCGGAAAGTCGAGGTTTATACATTGTGATTTCCAACCCACCGTTCTTCGTTCCGAGTCCGTTTTCTTCCCACTATTTCCCATTCGTCTCACCTCCCTTGCCATCACTTTTTTGAGTCGTAAGTTAAAAATCCGAGTGTTAAAAAATCCCGATATAGTGAGTGATTCGGTAATCGGGATAGGAGTGTTAATTTTTTTTTTTTTAATAATTTGAACCAGTTTAACATTGCACACCATAACCGGGATAAGTGACACACTTAAGATTCCCTAATTGGCCAATTAAATGCCACTTTAAGTGAGACTCGACCTTAAACTGAATACAACTTTTATAAAACCATTTGAATGATAGAAAATAAAGTGGAAGGTGACCTACCAGCAGCCCCGGATCTACGATTTTTTCGAACCGGGGCAAAAACTTGATTTTGGCGCCCCCGCCGTTTTTTTATAAAAATGAAAAAAAAACAACATATAACTACTTGGTATTGGATTTTTCAATGGATGTGCAGCCTAAACCTATTCAGCAACTTTTTACTATAAATAAGAAAATTGACAATGCCTAAGCAAACACGATCTACAACCAAGATTCATAGAACGATAAAATATGATTCGTTCTCTCCTGAACAATTCAAAATAATTTCATTTTTGATTCGATCACGAATCTTATTTTTTGGTTCCTAATTAAATTAGTTTTCTCTATTTCACGAGAGCGTGTGATAACACACGCAAGTTGTTGTTGTTCATTCAAAATTATTCAATATAAAATGATGTATAACATGCAGCATGCACTGCTCACAAAACCCAACTTAAACTAGTTTTCATACGAATCAAATCTGCAAGGATCTGCAAAATATTGTTCGTTCCCGAGTTTATAATGGGCGAACTATTGAAGATCCATTCACGAACCGTTCAAATAAGAAAGGAAAATGAAATTTTACGACACAGTTTCGAAAAGCCAAAGTTACGCAAGATAAAGTATCGACGCGCAAAGCTCCGAAAAAAAATTTTAAATCCTCGGGACTTCGTTGTTCCTTATAGCTGAGACAGAGTTATAGCTGAAAAAATATTTTAAAAATAGAATGTTTCAAAAATATGTAAATATTTTGTAACTTCGTTCTTCCTTGAGAGATTGCAATGAAATTTACATAGGTGAAAACTGATACAGAATTGAGGCAGTGAGAGCCATAGTGGCCTAACTGCAATTTTATCGAAATTGAGTTTATTACAAAAATGGAATCTGTATATATTAAGCAATATTTCTATTATATTCTAATTTTTTGAATTGATAGCTCCATGCCATACTTATAAGACTTTTTGCATTTATAGGACACCCACAAAAAAATTCAAAGCTTGATTGCTAAAGTGGCCTATCTGATCAGTTATAACGGTATTTTGAAAAATCATTAATGCAAAATCAAAAGCATTTTAATTTTGTATCATCTTGCAAATAAAAATCAAAATTATGTTAGTTTATATAAAAACTAAAAATGTTTGATTTTTTTTTAACCACAAGTGTTTAAAAATAATCTGCTCCTTATTTTTGCTCTACTGAAAATAATGAAAAATGCAGTTAGGCCACTATGGCCTCACTGCCTCAATTGTAACAGAAAAAAATATTTCACAACAGGATTTTTTAAAAAATGTCAACATATAAGCAACGTCAAAATACAAATCATTTAATTCAAAGTTAAAAGTTCAAGTGAGCTCAACTCCATGATTGCGTTTCGCCCAGGTACGATAGTTGGGCTCATCAGTATCTTAATGCTGTGATTTTTATATTAGTCGGTAAACATCGATACAAAATTGCGTCTTAGAAGGGTACGATAGTCATCTAACTGATGAGCCCAACTATCGTACCTTACCTGGGCGAAACGCAATCATGGAGTTGAGCTCACTTGAACTTTTAACTTTGAATTATATATTCGGTCACTCCACTTAAACTGAAGAATTTCTTTTCAAATTTTCTTCATATTCAATTATTACAAATCATTTAAGATTGGTTGGTTCTTTGATACGCGTGAGAGCATTCTCTGGCTGGTCGGAAATTTTGTATTATCCGTCATTTTGAAAAAGGGTGTTGAAAATGGTAAAACCAATTTTCTCGGAGAACAGAGTAAATTTTTTGATTTGATCTTGTAGGTTAAAATATCTTATAGATTTTTTGTTTCCAAATATTTTCGAGATCTTGAAAAATTGTTTGTCAAAAACTGTAAAAATAGTGTTTAGCGTTTATCTCACTTTTTGTTCATCTGAACGAAATTTTTTTTACTAAACAGTATTTTGTAGATCACCAGATTTCCTACATTTGTTTGTATTTAATTTTTTTGTGAACTAAAAAATATCTAAAATACAGTGTAATAAAGTTGCCAGTATTCAGTAAATAATTTCTTAGGCAACACTAGGATTTGTACAGCGTGGTGTGACTATCGTAGAGGGACAAAGTTCAAGTGTTTTATTATAGAAGAAGGGGGATCTATATCCTACAGTTAAGGAAAGAGGGGAAGTTTTGTAAAAATACACTTACACTTAATGCAAGAAACAACTGTTAAAAAACATCAGAAAAACTTTCAACAATGTATAATAGCTCGTTTCTTTTATTTGTCAATAGTTTTTTTTTCAAATTATTTTAAATGGAGAAATAATGATAGAAAAAACTGCTAAAGGTTGACGGAGAAATATAATTTTATATTCCATTGCCGCATCTCAATGCATTTAATTTCAATAAGCATCGCAATTCTTAGTAATTTCAGTCAAATGAATTTGGCGCCCCTGTAAGCTGCCGCCCGGGGCACAGGCCCCGGTTTGCCCCCCCATAGATCCGGGGCTGCCTACCAGAAATAACATCCATCGTATATCTATTGACTGCCTGATATAACTCAAACGAATCCAATTCCATCAGCTTTGACAAAACGTCACAAAGTACCTGGCTTTGTTTTTCGAAAATGCTTGTAAATTGTTCAAGAATAGTAAAGTGAAATGCTGGTGTAATTATTTTCCTACGAGTGTACCACTTTTTTCCTGAAATAAATCAAACCGTGTTTTTATTCACTTTCAACGAGTCCTAACGTGCAATTACATTTACCTTTGCTAACAAGTAATCCTTCATTTAACCAAGGTTTCATTAGATCGTAAGGTGAACCTTTATTTATGAACTTATTGCCACTCATTATAACCTTCAAGTCATCGCTATTGTAGAAGAACACATTTAATTCTTTTCCGATCCACACGCGATAAGTTTCGCCATATTGCACGATAAACTCTCCCAGAATTCTCATATTATCCTCCAATGGGATGTTTATGAAATATTGTGCGTTTCCGAGTATTGGCAAGTTCGGCGGGCCCGGGATTCGGTTTCCAGCCTTCGTAATTTTTGCATATTTGAATTGATAGAAAATAAAACCGAACAAAATTATCACAAGAGGGAAAATTAAAAACATGATTTTAGCGATATGAACTGTTAAGTTCTGACAAGCGAAACTAAATGACAACACGTTTTACATTAGATCTATACTAAAGTGGCTGAAAGTAAACAAATGTGGTTTCCCTTGGACGCAAAGTGGATCTGTGACTATCATGGAGTTTTATATTTTATTAATCTCTAGTTAAGCAGCAGCGATTCTTATTAGTCATTCTCCGAATGCACGGTTGGTTATTTCTATTTGCAATATTATAAATGTTGGTCCTATAGGGCAGTGTTTTGCATTCGTAAAAAATGCGATCTCGATAATGTTAATGAAACATGAAATTACGACGCGAAAGAAGGTAAGGAGAAGAATGAAAAAAATGTTTATGTGCTCGTACATTTGTGTTGAAAAGTAGTCCTTGTATTGTTTTTTTTTTAATTCTGAAGTTCGATAGGCATCAAATGGCCCTAATAATTCTAGGTACAGGGTGTTTCTTATAACACACAAAAAAATATCAGAATGTATAGATTAGATCCAGACAAGAACAACATCGTCTAGGATGGAAGTAAGCTATTTACCTCCGTTTAATAGGGAAGGGAAATAAAAAAAAATGTTTTAAATTGAAAAAAAAAAAAAATATATATATTTAAAAACAACGGCAACACTTGCAATATTATTTAATTGCTTTTTTTAAGGACAGGGGCCTAGTTCCGTAAGTGTGAGTTTTTTCTGTGTACACATCGATTTTTGCGATTGTTTTAAATTTTTGACAAATAACGTGAACACTATTAGTCAAATTTATTCAAACTTGTTTTGGGCGTGAGTAGAGTGTGTACACAGAAAATCATTCACACTTGCGGAATTGGGCCCCAGAAGTCAATTATTACAATGTATTTTTCAAATCAAGTGTTTTTAATGATAAGTAACGCAAAAATTGTTTTCAAGCTCACAAAAAAAAAAAAAAAAAAATGCACGACTGGATCGCGCGTACTTACTTGCTCTTATGTTCAAGAGGCTTGGAATTTTAAAAATTTGTAAATATACACAAATATGAATGAATGAATGAATTCTTAATTTTATTTCTTAAAATCCAAAAAGAAATAAGTACAAGTAGAAGGTATTTACTTTGCATATATAAAAAGAAAGAAATATAAGTGACAAAGTTATTTTTTTTTTGTACATTGATATTGTGAGAAAAAAATGATTTAAAGCATAAGATTCTATAGGCCCAATGACCCCGTCACGCGTTCCACTTCAGCGGCCACAACTGATGCGTCATTAAAACACATGTATTCTTATGGGGAATGGCACCATAAGCAACGTCCGTGACGTCCGTGGCGGCGTTAAGATTAAAACATTTTTAATATTAACGCACTTTTCGACTTTGATTTGCTTTAAGTTATTTCTCTTTCGGAAAGAATTTTTTTCTTTGAAATTTAAAACAAAAACAGATAATTCTGAATGTACATAGGCAATTATTGATTTAGATTTAAAGATATTACCGCTGAAAAAAAATATTTTTATTAGAGGATATATCTATGTGAATGTCAATATCCAATACAAATTTTTTTTTTCGATTTCGTACTTTTATACATTTATGTAAACACATACATAGCTACAGAAATAAGGTATTTCTTTGCCGTCGACAACAAACACCGCATAACGCACGACTGATGCATTGGGCCATCGAAAATTGACGAGTATGTCAAAGTCGAAGTTGTCAGTTCAACGCAATAACGGCGAACGCATAACGGAGTCATTGGGCCATAGCCTTATCTTAACTATTTGCCTTAAAAAAATCTGAATTCTTGAACAAATATGAATTTATGCAATCAATTTTTAAAATCGTTGGAGTAGTTTTTCAAAAAAAAAATTATTTCTATAATATTTGTACATTAAAAAAAATTGGTAGTATGTATTTCATTTTTAGTATTTCATAAATCATAATAAATAATACAAAATATCGAATTTTCAAACAAATATTTTGATATTTTTTAAATTCAAAAGATCGTTTTTTGAAACGTTTATTTTTATTTTTGTTTTTATTTTTATTTTTACTGTTTGGAAATTTTTCTATAAGAAACTTAATTGAATTATGAAAAAATTCAAAATAAAAACCATTTTCTAATAAGTATTGTTAAAATTGTTAAATTATTTTAATTGTAAGTAGTAGTAGTGATTTTTTACAAAATCAAATTTTAACATTTTTCTGTTGGGTACCATTATTTTTGAATTAAAGTAAAATTTTGTTTCAAAATATTCTGACGAGCGGTAAAAAGTTTTTTGGTATCAAGTTTCAATTAAATCTACCGAGTAGTTTTCAAAATATTGATTTTAAACAAAAAAAAATTGAAATATTTTTTAAAAATATATAAAAAAGCCTGCCTTTTACATTGAGACGGTCGTATCCTCGTATGGAGATGGACTGTAGAGATTTTCTATGAACAATTGACATGCTGTATTTTGAATGGACGTGTGTACTGAAGTGCGTTGAAAATCACAACGAACCTTGCGACCTTCCCTACGACTGTCTCAACTTGAAAACCCAGATTTATTAGCGAAGAGGGTGAAATATAATAGTTAAAGCTAAGTAGGTATACAGTTCTTTTGAGTAAAAAAATTCTTCAAGGTGAGAAAAAAAATATTTTCCACAAAGAAAAAATGTCCGTGGTGTAAAATGTTGTTTAATTCGCCGTCAGTTTACAGTTTCGAAAAAAAAATCCCAATGAGACTGATCTATGAAAAAGCAAACACAAATGCCAAACGCAATTTTTTTCGGAAAAAGAATGTCAGTGACATTGTTTTGTACGAAAAATAATCGTGGTGAATATAAAATTTGTTTTCTTTGGGTTCGATAAACAAAATTTAAACGTCAACAAATTTTTTTCTCGCAAAAAGCGCTCCCATAGGAAATACATGTATTTTTTTTCGTCAATGAACTGTATACTTAGCTTAAGGCAAAAAATGTTTGGCTTGGCCTAAGCCAAAATTAATAAACTATAGGTAGGCCTAAAAATAGAAAACAATTGCTTTTGGATGCAAGTAAATAATGCTGTGAGGTGAATACATTTTTTTAATTTGAAGTGTAAACCGACCATACAAACAAATATTTTTTACTCAAAAAATAATAGGAAAGTTTACAGGAATCTGTCAATTTCAATAGCTATCATTTTTTGTGGCGAAAGTGTCAAATTCCAATGTCAAAGCGAAAAAAAAACAGTTCCACAGCAAATCTCTTTATGATAATTCCCAACAATGCTGACTTTGACGTTTGTAAATGAACGAGAGGGTGATATATTGCTATTTGTTAAAGAGCTCTATTGTCGGTCAATTGTTTGGCATGACATTCCATGACAGCAATTGTTTTTTGTTCATGAAACTGTAAATCAATCATGCAAAAAATAATTTTGTATTTCACCTACGTGCAAAAATATTTGCATTGAGTTTTTTCGCACGGGAACTGTTAACTAGGCCTTATGCAAAACACCTTTTAGGTATATGAGCAAGAACGTGCAATACAATCGTTAATGTTATGCCAGAATAATTTCAGATTCAGTCCATGTTTCAGAAGAAAGAACATTAAAAGAACACAAATTGTAATATTCGTTTTTAATAGCTATACCTATACCTACCTATTGATATCGTTAAATTGTTGACCTTGGTTCATAAGCCAAAATAAGTATGCGGCTATAATCTACTTACTCTCCGCATGATCGTTTATATTCTGCTATCCGTATGAGGGCAACGATTGTCTCAAAATAACATTGAGCAAAAATAATAAAACATACACTGTCACTTGATTGCAAGAACTAATAGGTAACTGCTTTTTTTAATTCGGAGATAAGCAGTTTTCTTAGGAAGCTCGCTCCCTTAGATCAACGAATTTTAAATTCTTCTCATTTTTGTTCTTCACAAATTAATATCTTATTTGTTTCAGCACGAAGTACATATATTTAAATCATTTGGGGTGATATGTAGGTACTTGTACAATGAACATTAATTAAATCTCGTATCTGCTTTTGAGAGTCATAAAAATAAAAATGACGCATAAGAATAAAATAGATTATACCGTCGCGACGGATTAAAGGTATAACTCACTAAGTGCAGAAAAAAATGCTCAAGAAAATGAGAGTGAAATGCATTTTGTTTTATTAAAAAAGTCTCATTTTGCACGGTTATTATCATCATCGTGTCCTGTAACCCCGGCTGGGGCATAGAGCGTCAACAAAACGTCTCCATCCTTCACGGTCTGCTGCAAGGTACTTTAGCTGTGGCCACGTCTTTCTCTGGGATTCTGCTTCCGCTAAGACCGTTGATTTCCATGTTGTTCTTGGTCTTCCAACCCGCCGTGCACCCTAAAGATTCCATTCAAAGGACTGCTTTGCAATTTCATCGTTTGGTTTCCTCAGTGTGTGACCAATCCAACGCCATTTACGCTTTCTTATGTCGACGTCCAGTCGCTCTTGGCTTGTCCTGCGCCACAATTCCTTGATATTATTTGTGGCCAGCGAATCTTTAGGATGTGGCGAAGACAGCGATTCACAAAAGCTTGCAATTTCTTCGAAATGATAGACGTGACTTTTCAGGTTTCACAAGCATATAACAGCACGGATTTGACATTGGATTCGAAGAATCTCAACTTAGTGCGTAAGGAGATTATAGGGACATTGAAAGTTATGCCTGGGAACTTTATTTAAAAATTTTTATAAAGTATGTTTCAATTAATTTTCCTTGAAAAGTGTAATATATTAGTTAATGAGTTTCCAACTATTTTTTTATATTTTTAATTTTCTTAGGATGAACAACGGTCTACGTCATTCCCACTGGTCAAAACTTTTATCAATGGGTTTTTAAACACCATTTTAAATTTTTCGATTGATAATTGACAATCGCAATAGGGCATAGGGGTGTTTGACGTTCAAAATATTTGCGGTTCATTTATTTGAAGATTGACAGTAATAATAATTAAAAATATTTTTAAATCATTTCGTGTTCAAATTTATTTATTTCTAAAGCGGGCCATTCACGTTAAGACTGTCACACAGGCTGTCGATCGGACTGTTGCAACGACTGTCGAAAGTACGCACACACGTTGCGAACCAGTTTTACGAACAGTCTGTCAAAAAATTCCTTCAATTTGCTTTTTATTTATTTCGTCTCCTAGAAACAAAATAAAAACTATGAAGATTATTCGTAGACTGAGTAGTTCGGTCGCAAGACTGTCTCAAAAACTGCCATTTACTAAACGACCATTCGGTCGTGTCGCAAGGTTCATTGAAGTTTTCAACGGACTTTCCACCTGTCGTTAGTCGCACTGTCCGATGTACAACAAGGACATTCACGGTAGAACCTGTCATATACGACTAAAATTTGTCGGACAGTCCTTACCGACAGTTTTAACGTGAATGGCCCGCTTAACTTATGAAAACAACTTTAAAGCTCATAATATAAAGTTTATAGGCATCCCTTGCTTCTACTCGTTTGTCAAATCATAAACGTCAAAGTTCGACCGGGAATTTTTTTTTAAATTTTAATAGCTGTGTTTAATGAACAAAAACTGGATCAGAACATATTTGAACGGCACAAGTGTGTGGAAACTGTCAGAACAAGAAACAACAGAAAAGTGCAGCTTTGTATTGACGGGACTGACCGTTGGCTTTCAGCTGTCCAATTTCAAATTTATAAATGTTTTAATTGTTATGTATTTGTTTGCATTAATTTTCAATTCAAATTTAGTATCAATTCACAATTTTGTATATTCTTTTACACTCCTCGTCAACTGAATACGCACAAACATTTTTGAATATATTTTATCCATTTTTTCCAAACAGTGATGGTTATTATGCCATCTGTTGATGGTAAAAATTTTCGTAACATATAAATAACAGAATTTCAAAGTTTTATCCAAAAACAACCGTGAGTTTTGCAAAGTAGAAGTTTTTTTTTGAGTCAACTGAATAGGTACAAAAATTAAAATTGGTATTGGAATGGAATGAAACAAGTTTTTGTTTAAGTTTAGTAGTGGGTACTTCCACCTTTATTTTTAATTACTTCGTAAATTCGATCCGGCATGGAATCGTATAGCTTTTTAATGTAATTTAACGAAATTTCACTCCACGCTAATTTGATTGCAGAAATTAAGGTTTCTTTGTCTTCGAACTGACGACCACCCTCATAAACTTTGCGTACTAACCATCCCAGACATTTTCTATGATGTTTAGATCAGGTGAGTACGGCGGCCATTGAAGCAACTGCACTTGTTGCTCCTCTATCCATGTTTTTATTATGCGCGCTGAGTGAATAGGCGCATTATCATGTTGGTAGGTCCAGTTTATGGGTCCAAAGATGTTAGAAAATTTAGGAAAATTTCTTTCCAAAATTACTTTATACCCAGCTGCTGTCATTCTTGATGTTACAACCTCGAGCTCAACTGTTCCATAATAACTGACTGCTCCCCATATCATGACACCTCCTTCACGACTATGATGGCGCTTTAAAAATCTTTTTTTTTTCTTAAATCGTGAAAATAGAAGTTGAACCCATCAGGGCCATCGAAATTAAACTTTTTTTCATCTGAAAAAACCACGTGATACCATTCTTTTTTCCAACTCATGTGAAGTCTTGAAAAATCTAATCGCAACATTTTCCGTCTCTCGTCAAGTGGTGGTTTTTTCTTAAGTTTCATTCGTTTAAGATGGCTTGAGTTGTTGATTACTCTTAATACTGTTGAGCAACTTGCGTTTACGCCGACTTTTTGTTTTATTTTTGCCACAGAATCAGAAGAATTTGATGCATATCTTAAAATTCTTCGTCTCTCAGCTGCTGTTTTCTTACCTCCCTTCATGTTTTTGCCGTATGCATCTTTATTTTTCAAGTAAGAATAAACTACATTAAAACTTCGGCCAACTTTATCAGCTATTGCACGTCCAGTTAGGCCTTGGTCTCTAAGTAAATCGATTTTAGCTTTTTCAACACTGTTAAGACACGTAGATCTACCCATTTTTCTTAAAATTTGAAATCAAGAATTAAATTTTACTGCGAAAACACTAAAATCGTTAATTTAAACTGTCAAGCACTCCAAAAAACTTATAAACAACGAAGAAAATGGCGTTGTACCTATTCAGTTGACTAAAAAAAAAACTCCTACTTTGCATATAAAACACTTTGCAAGTGGTTGAAGAAAAACTCACGGTTGTTTTTGGATAATTCTTTCGGAATTATCTGCTTAACATCTTAAGGGAATAGTTAGCATCAACAGATGGCATAATAACCATCACTGTTTGGAAAAAATGGATAAAGTATATTAAAAAATGTTTGTGCGTATTCAGTTGACGAGGAGTGTATGTCTTTTTCTTCATGTTAAGTCCAAAAATGTAAGAAAAGTACTTCTGTATTAAATTTTAGCTTATTATAATCCCAAACAAAGAAAGCTGGTGCTTTGACATTTCTCACTCACTTGCTCCACCTCAAAAGTAGATGCAGAAAATATTGCTCTAAACTGTTCTGAAAAACGTCATGGAACACAAAGTGACAGAATGTAGAACAATTTGGGGCAAGGTTTTTACTCATGGAATCACAATCCTGTAATTTTCTGTTTGGAACAGATTCATTAAACACACCTAATACGTGCTTTCGTTACTTCATTCCCCCTTATTTCTACACGGCTCACCTTATGTGTCAAATACGAAATACAAAACGACCGATAAAATGAATCGAAAAACGAAAGAAACAACAAAAATAAACACGAAACAACTCAAATGTCAGTTTCTGCATACAATTAGTTATTAATTCTGTGTAGGTTATTCTCCAAATAATTTGCTACAATTATTATCAATTTCGCTCATCAAACAGCGTATTTCAGAGCGAAATGTTTAGTTTATGACTTCGTTGTGTCATTTTTGTACATTAAATTGATATGATTAAGTTCCTCATTAACGGCAATTGCGTGAATTCCTGAAAAGCAATTATTTAACAATTAAAATTCATAAACATTAACTTATGTATATAAATGATGGGTAATCTATCATTATCAAGAATAAGTATTATTTAAACGTGTCGTATTTAAAACTAGAAACACTAGATTCACGACATGCATGAATTCGGTCTTTTGGCTATAAAGATTATAGTTATGAATAAGACAAATTGAAAAAAATTGTCTGTTTAAGTGGGGCTACTGAACAACTATAGTTTTATTTTAATAACTTGATTTTATAATACAAAACTTTTTTATAGATTTACATTATGTAGGTATATTCAATCGCTCCACATAAACAGGAGAATTTTCTTTTCAAATTTTTTCATTTTTTATAATAAATTATAATTGAAGCGTCTTAAGCAGAGGTCCCCAAACTTTGTTCTCGTAGACCACTTTCAAAAATTAACCTTGTTTCGGTAGACCCCCTGCTGCAACATTTGTACCACATTCCCAAAACTCGTCAAAAATGCGAAGATTAGATCTAAAGATGGAAATCTGGGTCGCAGCTGAGTTCCAACCCTAAGTTCGGGCGCCACTTTGCAAGTCTCGACAGGCGTTGCACTGAATAAGTGAATATCGAATATCGTCGGCTTTCTGATGCCAAAGCCTCGTCGTAAGTCTGTTTTGAAAAATAGCTTAGAAGACACAAAAGAACAAATTTAAAAGGTAATAAAATGGAATTCTTAGATCGTAAAAGGGTTTTAAACTGGTTGATATCACCAAAAGCTACCAAAACATAGTTACACGGTATTAATATTTGAATTCTGTGATTTGTTTTGATCTGAAATACATACATTGAAATGGCATTTTAAGATTTATGAGGTTTAGACAGAAAGCCGATGATATGCAAGCTTTGACAAGTAACAGTCGCTAATCTTCTTAAAATATACTTCTCAAAAAAATGAAGGGAGGCTTAAAAAAGGGAATTACTGCTACATAGACAGGCTATCTGATCCACATGCCAGCCTTACTGAACAATTTTTTTCAAGCCCGCGGACCAAAGAAAAAGCAAAAAACTAAAAATATTTTTTTATTGATAGGACTGCATGAGAAGCTCCTAAAAAAAATTTAACCAACAATTTTGAAAATAAGAATCTTAATTCTTAAAGCTTCAAAACCGCAATACGATCATTATTCACCAAATACAGCCTGTCAAAAATCACCAAAAAGATTGGAATTTTTTTGTTCCCTCAATTTTTTTGATTAGTGTAGGGAATATCTGCCTTCATTTGAGAGATAAGGCCAAGCCTACATTTTTGTTCTTTGTTATCGAAGCCAGATACATTTTCGTGGACCCCCACTTACAACTGGTGAACCCCTCATTTTTATGTTATGTCAACGTAGATCCCCGTCGAATTTCCTGTGGACCCCTGGGGGTCCACGTGGACCACTTTGTGAATCACTGGTCTAGAGTGAGAAGGGGTCAAGTGATATCTTTCGAGTTTTTGTTTGTTTTATTAACGAATAATGGTGTTAAGCGACAACTTAAATTTTGGTCTAATTCTTGTGTATCTATTGTTATTAATTAGGTAAGAAGGGGTTAAGATTACTTAACACCTCTATGAAGGTGTTAAGTGCACACTTAACCTCTTTATGAAATAAAAGCCGAAAGATAAAATACCAAGAAATAGGTATATGGTTTTTTGCATAAAGGTGGTAATTGCACACTTGTTCACTTTATGCAATACAAGAATAATAATTTCCAACTTTCACTTGACCCCTTTTTTCATACAAAATAAATTTAACTCATTTTCACTAAAAAGGGGTCAAGTGCTGAATTTTTTGTAAAACATCAACTTCTAATGAATTTAAATAAAATTGGTTGATATACTAAAATTGTACAATTGTTTTCTTTTCTTAAAAAAAGTTATAAACGTAAAACTTTAAACGCTTATAGGTAACTCAAAGCTTCAAAAATGTCACTTGACCCCTTCTCATTCTCAACGATTCAATTATAATCCTTGTAGCCAAAAAACCGAATTCATGCAGCACACGCTATGGACCTGCACATGGACATGACTCTCAACTGCTTGCACAGAGTGATAGGAGCTTTCATCTCCCGAGCATTTCAACTCCGTTTACTTTCAGTTGCGTCCATCCTTTCCCATGGGTCTATTATTTCTTTGTTCCAGTAAATATTTATTTGTATATATACATTTATGTACATAAGTATTTCTATCATGGCATAAGGAAGTCATGTTTATATTGCTTCTTTCCTCTTACACATCAGGCTCATCAGTTGAATCCCTCCTTACCTTATTTCAATTTGAGCATTGAGCTCATTTGAATGTTTATTGAATTATAAAAATAATCAAAACTTTGGAAGCTTAAATGTTAATATGACGTCTTTCATCTCACGAACTACTGCATTTGTTTTTTTATATTTAAGGGAAACCATCATATTAGGCTAGTGAATATACCTATTAATGCGGAACAATAACGTTCAAGATTTTTTATTGTTGAATAAATGTTTGTTTGGGGCATAAGCATTCTTAAACCCTTGTGTTTCTGAGATGATAGTCGCATTGGCCACTTATCACTTATGTTTCCTATCGAAATGGATGGTAAACAAAATTGTATACAAACATTTGCAGAAAAAGTTAACAAAAAAAATCGAAAAATCAAAGATTTTTGATAAATTGCGCATTTTTAACCCGAAAATTTTTGTCGGTACTACATGGAAAGATTTACATTCGTTAAAATATTTGAACTCAATGGGGGCAATCGTGAATAAAATTTCCCACGGAATTTTTCCCACCATGTGTCGAAAACTGGGAAGGTGAATTGTGGTGGCAGTTTCTCTGGGAATTTATTGGCATCAAAAATGAATATTCCATGACCACACTAGGCTGCCATTTTGATCAACCAAATTTGAACTTGCAAGGAACAGATGAACATTTTTGGCATTTCCAATTTAAGAAAATAGGAGAAATTCTGTGGGAAATTTTATCCACAATAACCTCCAATATCTTGGTCAAATTTGTAATTACGATTGTCGATTACACTAGTCAACAATAATTTTGTTGGTTCTGTATAGGATTTTCTCATTCCTAATATATTTATTAAATTAAAAATGGTTTCGTTTGAAAAATTTTGTTTTTTGGTCAGAAGCATATAATTTGAAAATTCTTAAAAATGTGCTATGTTAGAATCATTTACTCAAGATATTTTAAAATATAAGATTTAGAAGATGCACCAAAATGTTAGAGCGTGTAGGCCGTTTCCGAACAGAAAAAAAAAACCATATGAAAAGGGTGTCTATTTCCCCTGTTTAGGCAGGAGGGACGATTAAACAAAAATATTAAAAACAACGGCAATACTAAGAATAACATGGTGTATTTTTTAAAGCTAAGACTCCATTCTTTGATTAAATTTTTAAATCAAGTCATTTGCATGCCTACTTTTTTAAATACTATTTTTCAAACTCAAAATTTGAAAATAAAATTATAATTTGTTTGTTAATTTTCTTTTTTAAATTTTACTAAAATAAATTAAATGACTGTTAATGCTTTTACAAATTTTAAGTCAAATTTTAAAACCAGATGGTTGTATTAATTGAGAATTACAAAAACTTCTTTTTTCTTAACTGTTATTGCAAAGCAGCCGTAGCCAAGCCTAAAAATGTTTTTTTTTTCAAATTGAAACAAAAAACAAAATACATCCTTGCTTCAAAGTAAAATTTCAAATGTGCACCAGCAATCAAATTTTGATCAATTACTTCACTCGTTGAAGATTATAAAAGACATCGGACACAACTTAGAGCAGAGGATATGGAAATGCCTACATCATTGAGACATTGATAGTAATTTTTGTAGCTGCGACCTGCGACGTATATTCAAATTATTTCGAATAATAAAGCGAGCACATAAATGTTACAGATTTATGAACAGATAGTAGGGATTTTAGTGGAGACCAACCTGTTATTTCGACCTGACATGACGGGTTGAGCTTTAGTATACTAATAGTTTCTTGCCCTATCTTTACTTTTAAGAAGTGTTGCCATTTTAAATGCAGTCCGTAACATTTGGATGGCCTCTCTTATATTTTATATTAAAATTAACTGCAGG
Source organism: Dasysyrphus tricinctus (assembly GCA_963921185.1). NCBI lineage: Eukaryota > Metazoa > Arthropoda > Insecta > Diptera > Syrphidae > Dasysyrphus > Dasysyrphus tricinctus. Next base: position 20,543,607 of record OY992533.1, on the reverse strand, counting down.
TATATTGAGTCACAAGATGAGATAGACTTCCTCAGATTAAGTTTAATCTGAGCTAATATAGTTTGCTGTCAATAAAATATGTATGCTCACATTAAAGCGGTACCGAAAACATGTAGTTTTAATATAAAATATAAGTTAGACTATCCAAATGTTACGGACTCTAAAGCAAGAACACAAATCATTAAAGAGGACCTACCAGAAATTACATCCATCGTATATCTATTGACTGGCTCATATAACTGACAAAAATCCAATTTCATTAGCTTTTTCAAAACACCACAAAGTATCCGGCTTTGTGTTTCGAAAACTTTTGTATATTGTTCAAGAACGGTAAAATGAAATGCTGGTGTTATTATTTTTCTGCGACTGTGCCACTTTTTCCCTGAAATGAATTAAACGAAAAACGATTCCTGTTAATTCACTACATCACCAAGCGTTTTTTTTTTTTTCAAATCTTTTCAAAAACTTTTACCTTTGCTAACAAGCAATCCTTCATTCAACCAAGGTTTCATAAGATCGTAAGGTGAACCTTTATTTATGAACTTATTGCTACTCATTATGACCTTCAAGTCCTCGCGGTTGTGAAAAAACAAATTTAATTCTTTTCCTATCCACACGCGGTAGGTTTCACCATATTTAACGATAAAATCTCCGATGATTTTCATATTATCCTCAACCGGGACGTTTATGAAACATTGTGCATTGCCAAGTATTGGCAGATTCGGTGGCCCGGGAAAACGGTTACCAGCTTTTGTTAGTTTGGCATATTTGAAATGATAAAATATAAACCCGCACAAAATAATCACAAGGGGGAAAATAAGAAACATCATTCTTGCAATATGATCTGTTAAGCTCTGACAAACTAGACTAAATGAGAATATGAAGCAATCTATTTATCTGTGATTGAGAACAAACAAATCTGGTTTTCCTTGGACTCCAACCATCTGTGACTATTGTTGAGTCTTATATTTGATTACCTATTTCAAGTGTATAGCAACAATGTTTATTATTCATTTTGAGGGTGTAAGACATTATCTGCAATCTGCATCTGCAATAAATATGTACACTGTAGTATGTACATATTCTACACAGTACGAGTTGTAAGGGTAAGGAACAGTTAAAAAAAAAAAACAGAACTAACTAAATCTCAAAACAAAACACTTATTTTAGTCAAGTAAATCTATGGTTTGACCCCGGACAAATTTTAACAAAAGAAAACTTTGTGCGAATAGATTCAGACCACTAGTACTTAAGACATATCCAAAATTAGCCCATAGGAACATTGGTATTTAGTCACTTCCATTATCGCATATCGTCCCCTGATTGCAAGAACTAGGTAAAATAATTTTCAATTTTTAAAATATCTCAGCAAAAACGGCATTATTTAGAACAGTTTTCAAGATTTTTCGTACAAATAAATACAAATACAAAATGTATTCAGTCATAAAGCAGACTTGTGATACATCTATTTATAATGATTTTTCTCGCTGATTCGAACTTGATATCAGTTTTTACCAAAATGAATCTTTAAATAAATAAGGAAAATAATCAGTAATTGTTTTGTCATTTCATCAACTTAGTTTTTCTTTGTTTTTATGAGTAGGTACCAGGTTGGTTTAATTATTTGTATATATCTTGAAAAATAAAAGTCCTAGGACTATTTGGTTTTTTGTGTTTGACTAAAAATTGACAAAAGCATTGAATATTTTAGTCAAAAATAGTACTTTATAACATGAAATTTGGAAACAAAATTAGTTTGAACGATTTATTTTTTATTATGTTTTCAAAATTTTGAGTTTGAAGGGTAATTTTTCAAAAGCTATTCGCTTAAAAATCTTAATTTGGAAAAAACATTAAAGAAAAAATTTCTGGCTTTACAGTAAATTATAGCATAATGTTGTACGTAATGCCATTGGGCTTTAATATATTTTTAAGATTAAGGTTCATTTTTGTATCACTAAGTTAGTGTAGGTCTTTGTATATATCTTGAAAAATAAAAGTGCTAGAACCATTTGGTCTTATGTGCTTGACTAAAAACTGACTTAAGCATTGAATATTAAAGACAAAAATAGTAGGTACTTGATAACATACAATTTTGAAACAATAAAATCAGTTTGAACAATTTGTTTTTAATTATGTTTTCAAAATTTTGAGTTTGAAGTTAATTCTAAAACTATTCTCTTAAACAACTGAATTTAAAAGTAGAATTAGGGGATGTATTTCTGGCTTTACAAAAACCTATAGCATGAAATTATAAGTGTTGCCATTGTGTTTTTAATGTTTTTTTCTAATTTAAGTAATTTTTTTGTAAATTGCCCCTCCCGCTCAAACGGGGGGCAGTAAAACCCCCCTTTAAAATGACTTTTTTCTTCTTGCGGTACAAAATACATTCTCTCATCATTAATATTATCGTACCTATGCACATGCATAAATGCATTCAAATTTAAGCCATTTCCCGGTGGTGGAATGTGGCTAATTTTGGATATATGTTTTGGCATCCGCAAATGAATTTCTTTTGTTACAATTTGTCCAGGGTCAGCCCTATATTTTCCGAAGATTTACCTGACTATTTTAATAAAATTGAACAAGAAACGTGCTCATGCCTTCTATTCTTTAAAAATGGAAACCAAATAAATCTATTTAAAATAAACGAAAACATTAATATTAAGTGATTACGAAAAAACTAGACAAAAACAAGCAAATTATTTGTACACCAAATTTTCCATGTAAAAATGATGAAATGCCACGTTAGTGACATGTTTTCGCTTTCATTTAGCAGCAGGTTCGATTCATGAATAAAAGTATATGGTGTTTTCGAAGTAACGAATTAACGAATACCAAGGTAATGACAATTTTTGACAATCTACATTATAACAGCTGTACGAACACGAAAATAAAAGCAAATAATTTGAATCTATTTCTTTTTCAAAACTCGGGGACAGGTTTTAACTCAAACTGCAAATGCTGTAAATTAATGAATGAAGATTTCCGTAGCGTCAAAGGGGGAACACACCCATAATTTACTTAAAATCTATATCTTTTTGACATTCCTATTTCACCAAATATCTATATCAGTTTCACTTAAGTGAGGTGCGCTCCGGAGCGCACCCCACTTGCGTAAGCAAAGTTGAACGAAACTTGACGAAACGCTCCACTCCGCAATTATAGTGGCGCCATATGCTTTCCGTGTATTCGCTTGTGTTCTTCCGGCCACTTAAGTGCACCTCCGGGCATTATAGTTCTAGCTTTAGCGTTTATTATGGAAAAATATTTTCTTCTTCAAGTCACAATCTTAATGTTCTCTCTCTCTTCTTCTCTTGATAACAATTGAAATATAAACAGAACAGTTAGTAAATACCAGTGTGGTCTAAAGGTAGGTAGAAATACTCGATTAACAATACCTATGTTTTGCAACAGGTAGGATATTATTGTATTAAATCTCGTGCGAGATTTAAAATTGCGAGATTTTAATTCAAAAAATGTATTTGTTACAATGCAATACAATTTTGTGAGATTTGATTTGCGAGATTTAAGGTTGCGGGATTACGAGATTATGAAATGCGGGATTTTTCAATTGCGAAATTTTTTACAATATGTATGTTTTGGTGTCTACAACATTAGTAATAAGAGCGATGGGGAACTGCTTTGAGCAAAGTGGAATACAATAATTTTTGAATGTATTTTGATTAGTTCTAAACTTAACTTAACTAAGATAATTTACTCGGCGAAAACAATCCATATATTCAAAAACATACCAGAAATAACATCTAGTGTGTGACGGCTAACCAACTCATGCAACTCGAAAATCTCAGTTTGTTTTTCCAACATTTTGCAAAAGATCTTGGCTTGCTTCTCAAATACCTTAAAGTATTCACTAAGTATTTTGAAATGAAAACCTGGTGTGATTATTTTTCGGCGTTTGTGCCACTTTCTTCCTTAAATAAAGAATGATAAAATCACCATATATCAATATTCTCCATGCTATGCAGTTGTAGTTTAAATGAAACAAATTCATAACTCACCTCTACTTATCAAGAGTCCTTCATTTAACCAACCATTCATTAGATCATACTGAATTGCTTTATCAACAAATAAAATTCCTCCTAAAATCACTTCTAAATCCTTTCGATCTTGAAAGAATATATTAAGTTCATTGCCGAGCCACACCCGAAATGTTCCACCATATTGCTTTAAAAATTCCCCAATTATCCACATATTGAATTCTACAGGGTTATTGATAAATATTAACGCATTTCCAAACAATGGGATAGTTGGTGGCCCCGGAAATTTATTTCCAAGTTTTATAAAGCGGCCATATTTAATTTGAAAACATATCACTAGGATCACGATAAAACCGAAAATTATCAAAAACATTATAAGAAATTCAACAATGCACGTTTGAAATTCCGACTAAATGTTTTGCTTGGTATTAGGACTGCCTCAAGCATAATGTAGTTGAGTTAATGTTTACACTGCACACATTGATTAGGGTGTCAATTATTTCCCAAATTCATTTTTGTTTTGAAATCAAACACCTCCTCAGTCGAAAGCCATACTTCTCCCCAAAAAAATCGATATAATATTTTTTCAGTGTATACGTTTTTAGTTCGTTTTAAGGCTCTTACAAACCAACGAACGCGAAATAAACTATGCCAAACAAACATATTCGATAATAAAAATAATAAAAATCCTTGGGCGTAATTGTTCCCTTTCAGAAGGTATATTCAATAGCCTTTAACCGTGCGCGATCGCGTCGGTATATCTTGTTCAGAAACAATAATTGAAGCACAGTCGTAGAACATCTTACGCCGAGTTAAATGAAGTACTTATGTATATCAATTTTGTAAAAAATTGATATTGGCCCTTTTAGGACCAAGGTACAGATTGTTTCGTTAAAAATTTGTTTAGGACATCAAATTTATGCGTGTGTATGATTTAAAAATATAATTTGAAATATAACAGTCACCCTATTTTAGATAAGGAGCACACGTCTCATAGCAGCGAATTGTCATACAATATTGCGCTAGATTCAACAAAAATTATCAGTGCTTCTATATAGCTAAAAATAGTATTCATTGCATTTCATAGGAGTTGCAGCTTATTGACCTAATTAAGTTCTTATCAGATCAATTGAAAGGTAGTTTGAAAATAAAAATCAAATCGCCTGCTGAACACTAAAAATAAGTATACGGGAATTTATTTTAAAAAGAACCTCTTTCTCTAGAGCTGGTGATAGAGATTAGTTTTAATACAACTTATTAAGAATTATAGAGTCATAAGGTTAAGCTGATAATATTTTCGCTTCCTTTGAGTAAGCGCTATTATGTTGATTTAGCCAATTCGAGTTCTATAAATCTTCTGAATTTTATATTAGAGGCGAGTTAGTAAGCAACAAATTAAAGTTGCAATTCGATTATCGGGGATTCTTTGAAGCGGGTTTTTATTGGAAAAATAATTTCATATTTTTAACTCTTTTAACCGGCATTCAATTTGGAGTTTTCGATTATCCGTGATGAGCTCGGTCCTGATCCTGACCATCCGGGATAATCGCGTTTCGACTGTTCTTTAAAACATACACTTGGAAAATAAAAAAAAACTACAACAATTCATTATTTTCAACAGTTAAAATTTTCAAATTTTCGCAACAAATTAAAAATAAAATGTTATAATATTAGAAATTTTAATGCCGCACTCAGTTGATAGAAGTACGCAAGGGAAACACCGCGCATATGGGTTGCATTATAGCATGTACTTGCCGCATGGCAAAACTACGAAAAAATTCCGACAGAGTTTTGTTTGACGTCTTAAGCATTTTCCAAAAGTTTTTTGGGTGCCCGGCATAAGGGAAGGTCGAAATTTTAAGAAGTGGGTGATTTGGTTTTTTGCCACAATCTTTTTCTAAGTAGAATTTTATGAGCTATAATATTTGCCACATTTTACTATCCACATGATCTGACCTGGATCAATTTTTAACACGTATTAGCAAAAACAACATGGAATCCTGCTTCTTATCTATATGTATTTTAATGATCCAAACATTAGTTATTATTTTGGTGGGTAAGAGACAATTTACTATTGTGAATAGTGGCGTACAAGGGCGTACGCAGGATTTCGATCAGGGGGGGGGGGGGGGGGCAGACTCATTCAAAATATTAAAAACTAGATTTCTATTCTGATATTGCCGTGCTAAGAAGAAAACGTATCTACATGAGGATGGTCGTTATATGGGTTTTTTTTTAGTTTTTATATTTAGATGGTCCTAAATCAGCTTTCCAAAATGCTACAAAACATTACTTTAAATGTTGCCGTTTTTTTATTAATTTAAGTAAGTAATTCTTTTTTATTTTATGCAATTACATATGTATTTTATTAAATTGCTTCACCTACATGCTCTGAATTTTTGGCAGATTTTACGTGAACTTCCTAGTATGCAAAAAAAGGGAACGGTTATTTAATTTACCCCTACAGCGACTATAAGGGATATAAAAATCAGAAAAATTAGGGATATTTTTCTTCATTTAGAGCCAATTTAGGTCCATCTGAGATAACTTTTTTTAACGACTACCCTAATCTACATACATTTCTGGCATTTGGAGACATATATGTATGTACTAGGAAATAATTTTCTAAGGTAATTCGCCTGATCTTCAAGTGCTAGTATGGTGGTAACACCTTTTTTTATCTTAAAAAAAAGCAGATACGTGCATTTTTCTTAAAAAAAAGCAAAGCTTTTTTTAAAAACGACATTTTTCTCAAGCTTGTTTAACTTATTATTTTGTATAAATAAAATAATAGGTAAATAATTTGTCAAAGCTGGCCTAACTCAATGCAGCCAAAAATGTAGATACATTTTTTCTTCTAAGCACTGCGATATTAGAACAGAAATCCAGTTTTAAGGTGCCAAATTAAGGATTTTACTTTCTTAGAAAAAAAAACTGCTAGGAATTCAGTTTCTAATATGTACCTATATCTATGTAGATATTTTGTTGAGAAAAAGACACTGATAAAATAAAAGTTTAACATCTCGAATAATTTTCTAGTGTTAAGGGTTTGTTATTCATCAGCAAAAAATGTGTGAAAGATATTTTGATTTTTCAGATTTTCCTGCCCCCCTTCCGTACGCCCTTGGTGGCGTATAAAGCAAAAAGAGACGAGTATATAGCGCTCATGCTACAAAAATCTTGTTTGTTTTATTTTATCATTACAAAAAAAAAATTATGAAAACCCAATGGCACAAAAAAATCTCCAGTAAAACTACACTCACCGCAAATAACATCGAGGGCTGTTAATGAAAACAGGCGATAGAGTTCTACTTGATTACGTTCTTGATAAAGTTGTTGCAATGCCTTTACCAGCCTTCGGCTATGTTTATCAAAAATATGAACAAATTTCTCCAAAGTCCTAAAATGAAATGCTGGATTGATGATTTTTCGGCGACGAATCCATTTCCGATCTGTATAAATCAGTACACAAATACAAACATAATTTTAATTTTCAATTTTTTACCGACAGTGTATCGAATAAAATTATACATACTTTCACTTATTAGCAATCCCTGATTCAACCAAGGCTTCAGATAGTCATACTGAGTTGATTTGTTATTAAAACGAGAATCACCCAAAATAGCTTCGATGTCTTTGACACTTGAAAAGAACAGATTTAGTTCGGATCCCAACCAAATGCGATAGCAATCACCGTACTTCACTACAAACGAATAAAGTATATCAGCATATTCGTGAGGTTGTTTGCCTTGATAGACAAAAGCATTTCCAAGGATTGGTAAGGCAGGTGGGCCGGCAAACTTTGAAGCAAGCTTGTATCTTCTCAAAAACGCTTTGGCAGTGGGAAAGAAGAAAACTATAGATACAATTGTGAAGATTACGAGAACTTCGAAAATCATTTTCACTGCGAATTCAAAATCAAACTGCGATTCGTTTGAATTTTAAAGATTTTTGCTGTGGATAATGATTAGAGGCAATTATGGTTTTCCATTCATTGGTTTTTATTAATTTATTTTTATAACGTACAAAGTATAGAGTTTCAAGTTGTGCACAAGTTGCGTGTCTACACGCAAAAATTGATTTAAAGTAGATAAATAACTTACTTTCAGCATCAGAGAAACATCAATAAAATATTTATTTCATTGCATTGGTTGTCTATATCTTTTGGATTAAGGGGCAAGTACAAACCGTTAAAGCCCATTTTTAATAGAAAGTGACATAATGTGACGGTGACAAAACGCAAATAAAAACTCCAAGAGGGATTCTGATATAAATTGATTGATAACTGTATTATGTATGCAGATACCTATACCCAGTAGGAAATTTCCAAAAATTCACTACTGAAGAAGTAGGTTTTTCCTCACGGAAAAGGAGCTGCACCCATGAATTTCCTAGGGAATCCTATCATGAATTTAACATGGGCTTGTCATTGGAAGGAAGTACCTGCACACTCTCTGCATGAATATTTTTGAATGAAATCACTATGCTCATGGCACTTTCGAATTCATAACTTCTTTTTCTTATCAGAAAAAAATGGTTATCGTTATGTGATGCTTTCTTCAATGCGAATGAATACATGAAAAATGGGTCAACTGTGAGGGGATGTTTTCGTAGAAGAAAAAATGTGACTGAAATCATTATGCATTTCTTCTTTGATTTCATCAAAAGAAGCGAAGTATCTGGAATGAAGCTGGATTTATGACGAATAAAATAAAATAAATTCAACTAGTATAATGTATTTAAGAAGTTTATTAAATAATAAAATATTAAAGAGAAAAGTGGATAGTTAGTTTTTTAAAGTAACTAAAATAAATAAGATAAACAGAACAAACAATCTTATTCAAAATTACTATACGTATATATTTGTTCGATTTTAGAAAGTAGGTACTTCCTCGTCTTTTTGGCTGCAGTTTTCTTAAAAATGATGATCATCGTCATACTTGTTCAATTTGGAGCTAAGGAATAGAGGAATACAAACTTTAAGAGTTATAGAAAATAATCTAATATAAAATATAATTACCTAGGTGAAAGTGATTAGTCTACTGGGTCATGGTTATAATTTTATCAAATAGGAACATGTTTATCAATTTGATTGAAAAACACTTAAAAAATATACGTCTGTTCTCTTTGATCACAAAATCCATTCTAGAATATTCTAGAACAAAGAAATGTCACGTGACCGATCGAGGAAACCAAGACAAAAAAGGTTCATTCAACTTTTTGATGCGGAAGAAAAGAAAAGGTTGTTTTCTCTTTCGCATAGCAGGCATAAAACACGCAATGCTGTGTGGATTGCAATAACCACTGAAAAGGTACAGGAATTACTTCTCCCGTTCAGTATTGAATTCATTTGAGTTTATGATGTCAAAAAAGGTTATTGCTTTGTTTCGTATTTTCTTTACCTTTTTTCAAGAGCAAAGCAGAAGATGCAACTGGAATGGCAATCTACTTACCTATTGCATGACTTTCAATGAATGAAATCTATGCAGAGCTTCTCCTCAATGAATGTGACAGATGATTTCGACGAGGAATGCACCTTTGTTTTTCATTGAGGAGCAAATTTCCTGCTGGGCAGTAGCGTCACTACCACGGTATCAGAGCTATCAATGATACGGGGCCCCCGACATGTAGGGGATTCAGAGTGCTTGACGTGTGTACGAAATTTTTCATTGAGATGCATTCGATACACAGTTTTAATAGGTTTGCTCGCTGAAGTTTACCTAGAGTTTATCCAGGTTTTCTTGACAACCACAAGAATTGTCAAAAAAAAAGTGTTTTTAAGGCTCTCCCAAACCAAGGCGAAAACAAAGAGAATCATTCGCAAAGATAGTTTTTTTGTTGTTGTTTAGGATTGTGTATCTTTCATATTTTGTGTTATTGTGTGCGTTGGTTTGGGCGAGCCTTTTCGGTTGTACAAAAATACTAAGGGGTCCTCAATTGTGAAATAAGCAAGAATGAACATTTTCTTTAAAAATGAACAGAAACAAACCACGGGTTCCATTTTCTATTCCTATTCATTATTATTACAGTTAAAACATTATGTGTATTCCTTGAATTTCTATAAAAAAAAAAACTAGAATTTTCTGGAGGACGTGAGTCCACAAAAAAAAATGCTTTGGAGCTCATGCCACTTTGACAATTAATTCCTTACCTCAACTCGCCCCAGCAAGAAACCTAGATTTACTTCAGGGCGAGTTCAGAGTGACCCTAGGTGTCAAAAAACACAGAATTTGCTGGTCAGGGTGAGTTAAGGGTTTTCAAAAAAAAAAAAAACTTTGGGTGATGGCTTAACGATCAAACCTAATTTACATATTATTTAAAATGCACCTATTACCAATTTTGTTTACATGTGTCATTTCGATAGTTTTCTTTCCAGCGTAGTTATCTCTATCTAAGTCCTTTCAACTTGCAACGTGCAACCAGGTACCAGAAGCCCAGGAGAATCAAACGAAAAAATAGTAAAATTAAGAAATAATTCTTATAAAACTGAATTTCGATGGAGAGCTCCGATTAACTTTACCTTCATGGCCAGTTTAGTTGAAAAACTTATCAAACTTCATTTATTGATGGACAACATTTTATATACAATTTGTATTCGGGTTCATCTCCTTATTATTATAAAATAAAATTTTTGGGTGGAAGAGGTAAGGAGAAGCCCGTTTCTTTCGAAAAAGGGTGTGCTAGTCTGGGAGCCAACCGTAAGATTACCTATCTCATCGTGGCCACGCAAAAATTGGATGCCAACTGTTAGCTTTTGTTCAAACATTTACAAAACTACTGGTCGGAGAAGCTTTTTCTGGTCGCAATGGTTAGAAAATGCACTTTTCAGGTTGCATTTTTCACTAAATGCATCTATAATAAAAGCGACTTCTATAAATGGGGTATCAAATGAAAGCTAGACCGTCCTCTACTCTACACGATACCAATATCCAGACAGTAGTTTTGTATATGTTAAGTCGCGTCCACATTATGTCGAATTGTGTAGATCAACATCGTTGATCAACAGTGTTGATTCAGTGTAGACCTGTTGATCGACAAAGCCATTCAACATTTGTTGACCCGAACGTAACCCGTTTCAAATGGATAGCAATCGACAAAGTTGTTCAACAAATTTCATTTTATTAAAAACATTTGTAGGGTTTTAATTTCATGAACATAACTTATTGGTTTTGTGCGTTATTAATCACATTTTTACTAGATGAAAAATGCAATATTTGTTGTGAATAAATATTTAATGTTAATAATATCGTTTTAATTTAATTGTTCACAAGAAAAAATAAAAAAAATACCCGATTTGCCATTCCAGCATAGTTGAGGTAGGTACATAAGAAATGAAGAAAGCATTCATGTATTTTAAAACTTTGACTAAAGCCAATTTTATTGTTTTGGTAGGTATGCATAACAAATATAAATATTACCAATCGGTATCAAGTTGTTTCTTTTTATTTTTGTCTTAGGTACATCTTCATCTTCTCTAAAATTTTAAACCTAAGGTTTTTTGTTTATTCCCTAGAGACGAAGTTAATCCTTGTAGGTCCAAAATAAAACGGCACCTGGCATTTCCATTTTTAAAAAGGCTATTTTTCCCTAAAGATTAGTAGGTATACAAATATTTGTGTGTATATAGTATGCATTTGTATTAAAAAATTAATAAAAACCATGTCCAACCATGTTGTTCCATGTGAACCCCCCTATTCAACACATTCAACAAACCAAAACCATGCGCCAACAGACTAAAGGCAGACAGTATTAAATAACCATAAAAGCAAATGTGAAATCGAACCCAATATTATCTATTCCCTCACTTTCCCCCTTTTCCTAAATCGCTATCAGTTGGCATCCAATTTTTGCGTGGCCGCGCTGAGATAGGTAATCTTACGGTGGCCTCTCGGACTATGAGCTGTGAATTTGTTTTCTAATAACTCATTCGAATTCATTTCACAACGAATAATTTAGGAACCAGAAACTTTGAGACAGTCGTATTATCTAAATTTTGGGCTATTAATGAAGTCTAAAAGTTATAGTCTAAAAGTTATAGCGTTTCAAAATTTGACTTTTGATTTTGACCGTAAAAACAAATATTTTTGTAAATACATACATCTAGAAAACTATTATTTTTTTCAGAAATGTAGCTGGCTTGAATTGTTTTCATAGAATTCTGCACAAGAAAGATTATTACACTATTTCGTTAGAGCAACAGATTTTGGGAAAAACGTGGGGTTGGTATCTTTTCAACACTTAAAATTTGTTTCTTTCTTTTATGAGCTTAGATTTAAATCTTTTGAGAAAATTAACAGTTTTCGAGATAGATACATATTTATAAAGACAGTTTTTTGTCTCTTTTACCGTACAAAATCAAATAATATGCTGATGCAAAAAAAAAAGTTTATACCTAAAGCTGAGTCCCTATTAGGAAAAAGGGGACCCCTAGAAAATGTTTGATACGAGGCTCCCAAAGTGCTCGCTACGCCACTGACATCAGATATGTATCATCATCATCATCGTGTCCTGTAACCCCGGCTGGGGCATAGGGCGTCAACTAAACGTCTCCATCCTTCACGGTCTGCTGCAAGGTACTTTAGCTGCGGGCACGTCTTTCTCTGGGATTCTGCTTCCGCTAAGACAGTTGATTTTCATGTTGTTCTTGGTCTTCCAACCCGCCGTGCACCCTGAGGATTCCATTCAAAAGACTGCTTTGCAATTTCATCGTTTGGTTTCCTCAGTGTGTGACCAATCCAATCTTATGTCGACGTCCAGCCGCTCTTGACTTGTCCTGCGCCACAATTCCTCATTTGATATTATTTGTGGCCAGCGAATCTTTAGGATGTGGCGAAGACAGCGATTCACAAAAGCCTGCAATTTCTTCGAAATGATAGACGTGACTTTCCAGGTTTCACAAGCATATAACAGCACGGATTTGACATTGGATTCGAAGAATCTCAACTTAGTGCGTAAGGAGATTTGACTTGATTTCCAGATTGGGGACAGAGTACCGAAGGCAGCACGAGCTTTATTTATTCTACTTTTAACGTCCAGATCCGTACCACCGTTTGCAGAGACAATACTGCCAAGGTAGTTGAACTGTTCCACTACTTCAACTGGCGTCTCCTGTAGAATAATACGCTGCTGTGTGGAGCGGCCTGTGAGCATTATTTTTGTCTTTTTGCTGTTTATTCTTAGACCACTTGACTCTCCCTTCACTTGCAGTGTTTGGCACATCCCGTTCAGCCCACTGATGTTATTTGCCAGTAGACATATGTCATCGGCATAGTCTAAATAACTGAGCCTTTCGAACGGTCTCCATTGAATGCCCTGTCGCTCAGCTGTACCAATACTGGCCGTCAATACGTCGTCCATCGCCAGCAGGAAGAGAATTGGCGATAGAACATCCCCTTGTCTCACACCCTGTTGCACTACGAAGGAGTCGGATAGCTGCCCATTGTGCAAAACAAAACACCTTGCGTTGTTGTAGGACTCTTTAATAATGGCAACAATTTTTGGTGGAATTCCTCTACCAAGCAACGATCTCCATATACATTCTCGGTTAACTCGATCAAAGGCTTTCTCAAAATCCACGAACATTAGGTAAAGCGGTGATTGAAATTCCATCGACTGCTCGAGGACGATACGCAGGGTGTTGATATGGTCGACACACGATCGACCACTGCGGAAGCCAGCTTGATGCCTCTTGAGCGTAGACTCGATTCTATCCTTTATTCGCTCGAGAATGATGGTTGCCATTAGTTTTGGGAAAACGGACAAAACGGTGATACCACACCAATTGTTGCAATTCTTTAAGTCACCTTTCTTTGGCAACTTAACAATCACACCATCCTTCCAATTCCTGGGATAGATTTCGTTTTCCCAAATGCTTTGTATCAACGGATGTAAAATACTAGCCGCTGTTACGGGATCGGCCTTCAGGAATTCAGCTGGTATTCCGTCCAGTCCAGCTGCCTTGTTGTTTTTGAGGAGATTTATTGATGTAAGGATTTCCGATTCTGACGGGGGTTCGATGTCAATACCCCTATAGAACCTGCGCATCTCGTTTAGTTGGGGCACTTCAGCACTCTGCTCAACTGAATCCTCATTTAGCAGGGCACAAAAATGTTCCTTCCATCTACGAAGCTGATCCTCAATTGATACCAAAAGTGTACCATCCACATCCATTACAGGATGATTCGTGTTGCTTTTTTTCCCGATCACGTCTTTGGCTATTTGGTACAATTCCCGGATATCTCCTCTTCTGGCAGCGATTTCCGCATTATCTGCGAGTCCATCTAACCTCACCCTCTTGTCACGTCTCACACAGCGATAGACCATCTTATGTGCAATGCGGTACTCTCTTCGCAAGTCAGCATTTCGTTGAATATCTGCTTCGGCATTTATTTGAATTTTCAACGATTTGCGAAGTTCGATCTTATCCCAGGTGTCTTGGGATATCCAAGAGCCTCTACGTCTCGTTCGCTTGGGTACAGTTTCGGATCCAGCCTCCATAAAAACACTTTTAATTTCACCCCACATCTCATCAATTGTTGAATGCTGGATTCCGTTTAATAACGAGGCTCTGTCGTTAAGGGTGGTGACATAGTTTCGACATATGTTGGGGTCATTTAAAGCATTAGTAATGAATTTTGAGCTCATTGCTGCATCCTGCGCTGGTTTTTGTACGGCAGCGGTTCGTAGTTTGAGACTCATCAGAACCAAATGGTGGTCGCTTCCCACATCGGCATTTCTTATACTCCGGACATCACACATAGACTTCCTCCATCGCTGCTGAATCATGATATGATCAATTTGGTTTTCGGTTTGACCATCCGGATGCACCCAGGTAATTTTGTTGCACGTCTTATGCTTAAATACAGTCCCACCTATAACAAGACGATTCGCGTAACAAAAGTCGACAAGCAAGTCACCATTTTCATTCCGTGACCCCAAGCCATTTTTTCCCATCACGCGTTCCAGTCCGTAATTGTCTGAACCGACTTGGGCATTGAGGTCTCCCATAACGACTATGATGTCGGCTCTCGGAACACTACTGTAAACTGAGTTAAGATGAGTGTAGAACGCGGTTTTGTCTTCCTCGGTCGCTTCAATTGTGGGGGCGTAGCACTGAATAATTGTGACGTTACGAATTTTTGAACGAAACCTTGCAGTCATTAATCTCGCAGAAATGGGCGCCCAGGAGATCAAACTACGCCTCGCTTCTTCGTTCAACATAATTCCGACACCATGCAGTCTTTGGCCGCCCTCTCTTTCATCTTCCCCGGAATACAGCATTCTTGTCTGTCCAGTGTCTGATCTGTATTCAGCTCTACCTCTCCACTTAGTTTCGCTTATGCCCAGGATACTGATCTTTAGGCGAAGCATTTCACGCTCAACTTACTCGTATCTACCATCGCTGTACAAGGATCGAACGTTCCATGCTCCGATTTTCGTACGTATGCGGTAGCCAAAAGAAACATTTGCGCTTCTTGAAAGATTTCTTCTATTTGTCAACGATTCATTTATTATTATGGTGTCTTGATTGACGCTCGTACATGAAAGATGCCGCACCCCCAAATCCGATGTGCGGTTTACTGCAACCGAAGCTGCAGAAGGATTTTCCATAAAAAGATTACCTCTTGGGGACTAATTTCCATTTGTTGTCAAAGTTCATGTATTTGCATATATCCTTCCACCATGGTGTTTTCCGAGATATGATTAATAACATACATAAACTCAGATTTGACAGGCACACCCGCCTTTTGTATGGTCAAACACATAACTGCTCGAGGCCGCCCACTATGGGAAAACAGACGCCTTTTGTAGCGGCCCAATATGGGTTACAGACGCTACATGCTGCTGCCGTTGGCCTTTTACGAAAAAAAGCTCCTCCGCCACCAGACCATCATGCCGTTGACCGCTGCCTGCAGTTCATCCGTCTTAAGGGGGCTTTTAACCATCCCAAGGACAAGTTTGTGCCCTGACCAGCAAAGCTGGGTTGTCTGCTTATCCCGGCATCCATTCGGTCCCCCTGCACGTTAGCGTTACCCGCCCTCTACCACGCGGAGGTGTGCATAAGGATTTTCCTATCATTGAGCCTAGGGCCATATGGCGTCCTAGCACTCTCAAGTACTTTAAGAGGGCAGATATGTATACGTGGAAAATATTGTGCCATGTGACCATGTGGACTTGTATAAAATTCCATTTGAATCAGTACATTAACTATTAAAGCATGTGTTTTCCAAAGTCTATTAATTGCTTATCTCATTATGATTTAATTGACAACAAATGCAAACGAAAAAATAACCCCATTTATTTATTTTTCTTTGCTTGCACTTGAATCCAAAAATAACCAAAGACCCGACGCATTCCATTGGCATCCAAAACGGAAGATCAAAAGATTGACTGGTTGTGAAAATATTCTTTTGGTTGAGTGATTCGCCCAAAGGC
The DNA here is from genome assembly GCA_963921185.1 of Dasysyrphus tricinctus. NCBI lineage: Eukaryota > Metazoa > Arthropoda > Insecta > Diptera > Syrphidae > Dasysyrphus > Dasysyrphus tricinctus. Next base: position 20,527,171 of record OY992533.1, on the reverse strand, counting down.
CGAGATTTATTGCACCGGCTATTTGCTTGGTCTTATGGTCAATCGGTCGTGTTTAAAATGTTGAAAGAAAATAACTTAGTAAATTAAAACTCTTTAGTGACAAACCGTACGAGACAGATGGGTTCTATTTTTGGTAGATATATTGAAAGGAATGCACATTGCACATCATGTAGAAATAACAATTTTTTAACAACGAAATAATGATATGACGCAAATTCGTAACAAAATTTATGAAAATTCGGTTGAGCATCTGGACAAAGTAAATAGTGCAATTTGGTACAAAATTTCATAAATGAGTAAGTATAAAACATCTCCCTCATATAATGCATTATGCTCGCCAAAGCCGCTATCATATGCAGTCATATGCAGGCAAAAAAGATGTTCCATAATGCAAAACTATAAGGATCAAATTTGTTGATTGGAATTGATAGACGGATCGTTTCTGAGTTTGAGAAAAAAATGGCAAGTCTGAAGTGTTGTGCGTCAGCAGCCATTTTGAAAAATGCGTTTCAGCCAATATCTCGACAACGGTTCATCGTACAAAAAATATGTTGCAACCTTTCCCATAGGAAATTTAATTATCTTTATTTCTCTATACAAATTTTCTTATGAATGTCTATCGTGTCAGAGTTATAGCGCCTTAAAGTATGCTTTTTTAGTTTTTACCTTATATCTCCTTGACGGTTGCTGTTATGGAAAAAAATGTTCTACGAAGTTGTAGAACATGTTATTGTATTTATTTCCAATAATTTTCGTAGGCACATTTTTGTTCTACGAAGTAGGGTTCAAAAGTTATTGTTCTCTAAAGTCGATATTTTCACGCTTATAGACCAGATAGCTGTACTGTTTGCATCAGTGCAAACTCCATGGAAGACACCTGGGGGTCAATTCTCGATCTGTGAAACTGTGAAATGAAAACAAAGTTATCATTTCAGTTTTCACAGAGTTTTATCATTTTATCACTTCACAAACACGCGCAAGGCGATTCCCGAACTCGTTATGAAAAACGGCTGTCAATGTGAGTACTAAAAAGTACTAACATGAAACATGCTACCACTTCCTCATAGAAAAAGATGATTGTGACGTCATAGAAATACCAAGATGGCGACTTGGGTGTTTCAAATGAGTACAATTTTTTTGTTTTTATCATTTTTCTTTTCATAGGTTTTCACAGAATGAAATGATTGTGATAAACGAATTATCATATGAAAACATTTTGGCATTTGTTTTCATTTTTTCACACTTCGAGAATCACATTTGGCGTGAAGGCGTTATCATATTTATCACTTCACAGTTTCACAGATCGAGAATTGACCCCCGGTAGTAATACCGTGACCCTTTGACCAACATAATGCACTCTCAAAATGCAAACAAATTAGCAAAGTTAACGTGTTTGATACCGCTCAAAAGTTTGAGAGCATACAATTTGTATTTGTGTAAACTTTAATTGATCACAAAAATGCGCTTCCAAAATGCTAACAAAGTGTTTATACCCTCGGAATTTCGTTCACTTACACCTTACACGTATATACAAACAATATGACATCATCCTGAAGGACGTTTGCTATATGTCGATCAGGGGGGACGGGGTGCTCATTCAAAAATTTGTAATAGAAATCTAACTTTGAGATGAATTGTGATGAAAAAAGACAAATTGTATAAAAAGTAGGAAATATTTTTATTGATTAGGGAGGAGCAAACGCAACTTCCTGCCCCTCCCCCTTGCGTATGCCCTTGATCATTCTGGCATCGTCATAACTGCCCTAAGACCATAATAATACGCTTTCAGTTTCAAAGTGCGGCATTTTTCATAGGACTAAAAATTAATAGTTTTCTTTTTTTTAAAGAAAATTAAAAAAATCATGAGATTTTCTATGTAATCATGAGATCATGTGACGGGGGTCAAAAATCATGATAATCATGATAAATCATGAGATTCGGCACACTGTCCTACCACTGCCAGTTTGATGGGATATTATTTGTGCGAATATAAAGTGTAAGTGTAACTTAAGTGTAACTTGGGGCGGCAAAAAACATGGTTATGCTATGTTTCCACCTAAGGTTTATCTCAGTTTAGATTAAATAAATCTTTTTGGTGTTTCCACCGCACAAAAAGATTTAAAAAAGATTAAATCTGGCAATACTTTCAAAAATGCAAATGGCGCTTCAATTTTTCTTATGAAGTGCGAAAGAGACAGAATGTTTTATTCGTGTCAAACAATGAAGAACTGAATCGAAGGAAGATTTAATAAGATTAATTTCTAATCTCCAAGATTAACGAAATATATTTGTATGGTAAATCTTCAAGATTTAAAGAAGATTTGAGGTAAATCTTATTAAATCTCAGATTAGCGTTAGGTGGAAATGTAGCATTAGATTTCTATTACAAACTTATGAATGAGCCTACCCCCTCCTCTCTGATTGACATATTGCGAACGTCCTTCAGGATGATGGCATATTGTTTGTACGTGTAAGTGAACGAAGTTCCGAGGGTATGAACACTTTTTTTTTGCATTTTGGAAGTGCATTTTAGTGACCAATTATAGTTTATGCTACATTTCCACCTAACGCTAATCTGAGATTTAATAAGATTAACCTCAAATCTTCTTTAAATCTTGAAGATTAATACAATTAATACAAATACAAATTGTATGCTCTCAAACTTTGGAGCGGTATAAAACACGTAAAGGATTGCTTATTCGAGGTAGCTCTGATAAGTTTAGCTTTATGCTTAGGTCCATTAAAAATGTATTGATTTCTTGATAGTTTAATTTCAAATTTTTAATATTTCTTTTTCTTTTATTTTATACAGGATGGCGCATAAGAAGTGTTATTATAAGTACTTGAAGAATATCCGTATCTTCAAACTATTCGGTTATCCTAATACCTACCTATGAATGGGACGATGGGGATCCGACACTACCTATACGGATACTATTGGATACCCGAATCCAGCTTCAGAACCGGATCCAATTTAATGAACAGGTAAAACAGAGGATCTAGGCCCCGATTGTTGTTGTCGATTAGCATTCAAATCGACATTTTGTCTATTGTATCGATTGGTGATATTGACAACTTTCAAACGTGATAAAAAAAGGTCGTGCATTCATCAGCAGATCGACAACCGCAATCGTGGCCATATATTTTTTATTTTTTTTTAACTTTTCTAAAATCATCTAAGTCGATTTGAATAATTTTACTGTCTACGTCTTTTTTTCTGTTTCAGAATTGTGGTCCGGTCAGGAACCTGAAAACAATGCGTTTTTTGGATATTTTTATTATGATTGCAACTCAAAAATTAAGAGGAAGTATTTTTTGTTATCCTATCGTTTCGTCACCATTTAAAAAAAAAGACGCCCAATGTTGGACAAAGGGGGAAATTAAAAATAATCTCAAATTCATCATCATTATCGTGTCCTGGGGGTTGGTGTATAGAGCGTCAACAAAACGTCTCCATCCTTCACAGTCTGCAGCGAGGTATTTTAATGTGGCCACGTCTTTCTCAAATTACTTGAATAATATTCATGGTTAAAATACATTAAAGTACGTATTTAATCGACAAAACAAGTATATAGTAAAAGTAAGCAGTACAAGTAACTAGTTTAAGTAACAAGTCTAGTAACCAATAAGAGTAATCAATAAAAGCAACTAGTTCAAGTAACTAGTACAAGTAACAAGTAAAAGTTACCATTACAAGTAACCAGCAAAAGTAACCAAAAAGTCACCATCAGAAAATGTAACCAGTTAAAGTCACCTGTAAAAGTTACCAGTAAAGGAATCCAGTACAAGTGACCAATAAAAGAAGTAACCACTAAAAGTAATTAGTTAAAGTAACCTGTAGAAGTAGGCAGCAAAAGTAATCAATAAAAGTAATTAGTCCCAGTAACTAGTTCTAGAAACCAGTATACATAAGTGATAAATACAAATAACTAGTGCAAGTAACCAGTAAAAGTAGATCACCAGCAAAAGTAACCAAAAAGACACCAATAAATAGGCGCCAGTACAAGTAACCAATGCAAGTAATAAGTAAAAGTACCAAGTTACCAGTACAAAAGTTACTAGTACATTTGTACCAGTATATACAAGGAAACACAAAAGTCAGTAGCAAAAGTAACCAGTAAAAAACAACAGGAAATTAACCATTAAGAGTAACCTGTAAGTCACCAGTAAAAGTACCCAGTTCAAGTTACCAGCACAAGTAACCAATTAAAGTCATCAGTAAAAGTAACAAATTATAGTAGAATATAAAGAAACCTATAAAGTTTACCAGGAAAAGTAATCACTTCAAGTTACTAGCACAAGTAACCATAAAAGTAACTAGTACAAGTAACCAGTAAAAGTAACCCGATCCTTTTTCAGTGTTACTACATCAATTTAATTTTACAACTTCATTCTATGATAACATCAGTTACACTTATAATTTATAAAAGTTTTGTGTGTTTTATTTCATAGTTTCAGCTGTATATTTAAAATAGACAAATGTAACTGATGTACTAAAAATAATAATGATAAAATAGGCCCTGGTACAGGTCACCACTTAAATTTTCAGTTATAGTTACCAGTAAGTCACCAATACAATAAATCAGTAAAAATCACTTGCAAAAGGAACCAGTAAGTCACCAGCAAAAGTAAAAAGTACAAGTTACTAGTACAAGTAACCAGTAACAGTCACCAGTAAAAGTAACTAGAACAAATAATAATTAAAAGCAACCACTAAAAGAAATCAGTAAGTCACCCAGCAGAAGTAACCAGTAAAGGTATGCAGTAAAAGTAGCCAGTACAAGTAAACAGTAAAAATGACCAGCAAAAATAACCAGTAACAGTTACTAGTAGGTCATCAGCAAATGAAACCAGTACAAGTCACTAGTTTAAGTAACCAGTAAAGTCACCTGTAAAAGTAACCAGTAAAAATCACGAGCAAACGTAACTTAGAAGTGACCCGCAAAAGTAAGTAGTACAAGTAAACGTCACCAGCAAAAGTAACCAGTACAAAGTAATAAGTAAAAGTAGCCGGTAAAAGTAACCAGTACAAGTAACTAATTAAAGTAACCTGTACAAGTCACTAGTAAAAGTAACCAGTAAAGGAAACTAATAAAAGTAGCGAGTAAAAGTAACCAGTACAATTAACCTGTAAAGATCACCAGTAAAAGTAACTAATACAAGTCGACAGTAAAATTAATCAGTACAAACCAGTAAAAATAACCAATTACTTTTACTCATGAAGAGCGTTTACCTACTTTAATGTATATTTTCCATGAACATTGTTCAAGTATTTTGGGAGTACCTACATATTTTTCTTTTTCCCGTTTGTCCAACATTGGGCGTCACTATTGAAAACGGCGGCTTAACGACAGGAAAACAAAAATGATCCCCAAGCTAAATTCAATCTTTAGTATGTCACAAAAAGTTGCAATCAAAAAAAACGCCCCCAAAAAACGGTATTCGATTATTCACGCAGATACCATATCAAAATGCCTCGCGTCCTTCAAAAATTTACTGATTGGTTCGGCATTTTCAGCAACAAGGTGCTGTCTGTGATCTTCTGCATTTTCAAAGACCTCGTGCGGTTATAACGGATGTTAATGGTGCTATCGGAGGCTCCAAGCAAGTATTGATGAAAAGTCTGACATTTCTACCAAGCGACGCGTCAGCAGTTGGTGATGGCGATCTTTGCAAAGAATTTTACGGCAGTATATTTGAAATAATAATAGATTTCCATAAATGGTTCAATTGGTTCACGAGTTAAAAGCAAATGATCCAAAGATAGGTACGCATTCAATATATTCGGAATTGTGCCGATAGAACAAAATTATTCAAAAACCGATGTATGTAGTTCATTTATAAAATAGTAAATACATGTATTGAAAAAAAAAAGGATTTTTATTTCACTTTTTTTTCAGTATTTAATTCTTTTAAGCTGGGCTTCATTTTTGAGAACTAAATATCCTACGATAGTTCTGAAGGGTAAGTACAAAATTTTAGAACCGAGCGAGTCCTAAAGTAACCGACAGCAATCGTTAATATTTTCGCTGCAGTATTATTTGTATAATACAATCTTTCAATGATTGGTATTTAATTTTTTTAAAACAGCAATAAAGAGGGGCAGAAGCTAGAAGCCATTTTTTAAACACTTATTATTGTTTTTCAAATAACGAATTTGAACGACAAATAACTGCATATTTGCTCGATTTCGAGTTCAAAAATGATTTTAAGTCATTTGAAGCTTGTTCGTTGTTTAATCATTATATGAAATACAAAAATTGAAAATCGGTGAGAAAATAGAATCAATTTTGTCAAAATGTTGCTTTCATAACTCTCCAGACCTATTAGCAAAAGTTCTATGGATATCTATTAATTTTGTATGCTATACATTTGTGATCCTCAAAGATACCGCAACTTAAATTAAGTGTACCTATTTCGTATTATTTTACAGGTTGATTTAAAATAACGAATCAGCTGCCCAAAATTGTCTCGAAGTCGGTAAATACTGCTTCGATATTTTAAATAGAGGTGTCCATAGAGAGATACACGTATTACAAATAATAACTACTAACAATATAAAAGATTAATATCTATCCATACAATTTTGATGGCTAAGAAGCTTCGATAGATACAAAAGCAAGTTTTCCACATAATGGCAGATTACGTTTCCATTTTCCTACCGATTTTCAAAAATTTGACTTCGATTTAATCGTGACAATTCAACGGTTATTTTGATATATAAAACAATTTTCTAGGCGAAAAACCAAATTCGTACTTTTTTACAGGTAAATGTAAGGAAAATCGAAAAATTTTCGATCCAGGTGCACAAAATCGCTTATAACTCGGGAAATACTGCTTCGATTTTCAAATTTGACGTGTCTATCGATAGGTATATTCGTCACGATTAAGAACAATATAAAATTTGTACAGGTGTCCATATAATTTTAACGGTTTAGAGGCTTCGATAGCTAAAAAAGTAAGTTTTAGATAGAATGGTCATTTTCATTTCCATTTTCCAACCGATTTTTAAAATTTATGTTTCATTATGATCTGGAACAATAACCGGTCATTTTGGTGTATAAAACATTTTTATACGACATCCACAAGCGTCAATATAACTGTTTGAATGTTTTTCAACGGAAAATTTCCCAAAATTACAGACTTATTGGTCGTTCAATATTGTTGTTTGAAAAAATGTGAATAATATGGCATAGCTTCGGCAATTTTGTCTTGATCGTTATAAATAAGGTGTCAAATGAGAGATGACATAACGGAGGTAATATTGCCATAGAAATAATAACCAATTTCAATACCCAGACATTTATATGAGGGTTATTGCCTCAGCTGCACAAAATTGACTATAAGTCGTGAAATTATGCTTCGATTTCCGAAGTTGAGGTGTCTTAAGAAAGGTTGAGAGCAGATGGTAACAATTATACAAAATTAGCAGGTACCTAAAGTAACGTCAGTGCAGATCAAACGAAGAAATTACTCTTGCCAACCGCTATTTCTTCGAGCTAAAAAGGCATTTGAGTAGTAAAGCCCTCTCTCAAAGAACCAAGGAGACCTTATATTAGACCCTAATCATCCCGGTCCTGCTGTATGGTGCAGAAGCATGGACCCTGTCAAAAGCGGATGAGAATCTGCTTGGGAGCTTTGAAAGGAAAATTCTTCGGGTGATCTTCGGTGCAGTCTGTATCGATGGAGTATGGAGAAGATTTAACAATGAGCGACGTCGACCTGATCGGCTGAGATGGCTGGGACACGTGGAGCGTATGGACACCGACGCACCAGCCCGACGACTCTTCGAATCCACCCCTGATGGTGTGCGCAGCAGTGGAAGACCCCACCTTAGGTGGCGCGCATAAGTGGAGAACAACCTCAAACAACTTATAGTGCATAACTGGAGGCAGCTAGCTAGGGAACGAGGGGCTTGATGGTTGTGGCCGTAGTCCACCCTGGACTGTGAGCGCCATCTAAAGTAAAGTAAGTAGGTAAAGTTGGCAATTTTCTTCTAGCCTCCATAAATTTGGTATTTAATAAAAGATAGGTACATAAATAGATATAATGCTGCAAAAGACAAATAGCTATTTACAGCTTTTGCGCACTTACCCTGGAATTTGCTAGGAGTCTTAAAAATTAACAATAATAATAATACAAAATTGTAACTTTGCGTTGTTTCCAACAAACTTTATAATTTTATTTTAATATAAGAATCAATAACATGCAAAAGATTTCGTTACAGGTTATGAAAGCAAAATTGTCGATACAGCTGCACAAAATCAGGAAATACTGCTTCGGTTTATGAAGTTGTGGTGCCTATAGAAATGTACAATGGTTACAAATAGCAAACCACAATTGAAGCACCAGTGTCAAGAAACCTTTCGTTGTAATCCTTTATTCTCGACTGACATCATGATTAGATCGGGAGCAGGAAAAATTTGAATCGTGATGATTGGAACTTGCCCCAGACATACATTCTTTCTTTGAGTGAAAAAAGTACTTCACGTAACCATCTTACGAATTTGATCCTGAAAATGTTAAAAGAGAAAGGAAAACATGATCTTTAAATACTATAATTACTTTTATTCACTTGTTTTTTTTTTTCAAATATATATGTATGTATATATAATTCCTTTAGAAAAAATTGAAACGCAATAATACAATAAGTACAAGGTTCTCATCTCACATCTTTTTTTTCGTTTGTATGTTTCATAAAAGGATCAATTTATACAATGAGTTTTTTTTCATTTTTAAATATAATTATAAATATTTTTATTTGGTTTTCTGTCAATATATAATATACAAGAATTAATATATAATAATTTTGTATTTTAGGTATTTTTTTTTTATAAATATTTCAATAATAAATTGAAAGGTTACAAACGCGGTTATGCACTTTGGTTTCATTTCTTATTTTTTTGTTTTCGTGTTTTTTAGGTTATTTTTGTAACAAATAATTAACAAGACTTTTTTATCATTCCAAGAGGTAAAATTTCGGAAAAATAAAATCGAAAAAATTAATGTTATAATAATTATTACATTACTGTGTATTGTATATTTTTATACATTATATAATTGATTGACCTACTTATTTAATAAGTTCTAACGTCTTATTCTTTGTTTTGTAACTATAATTATTTTGAATTTTTGTTCACTGTTAGTAAACGGTCAAATTTATATATTTAATATATAAATTTATTTATATATTTGTATATATAAATATATTTTATAATATCAACAGAGCGTATTTTAACACATATTTTTATTTTAGTTTATTACAAGTTGTATTTTTCATTTTATTAAATTCTCCAAGTCATCATATTTTCGTTTTATTTTACTTAATAGATTTATTAAATTAAAATATAAATATTCTTTACTATGAAGACTTTATATATTATATATAATTATATATTTATGAAATCGGAAGGTACTTGTTTAAGAAAAACTTTTTTTTTCGAATCTGTTAGCTTCGATAAATTAAAAAAAGGAACTTGAAACATTATTTTATATTTTTAAAAATTGATTCAATATCAATTTTCTAGGCAAGAGGCTTTTCTTGGGGAAAACTTAATAGTTTTTGTAAATATACATTTCGCTTTCTTAGAATGGGGATAGGTATAGTTAGAAAAATGAAACAAGAATTAAAAAGATTTAATTTGAAATTAAATTAATTATCATATACATATAACTCTGTTTTGATTCAACGCAAGCAGGTATATTTTATAATTGGTCGATATAATATAAAGTTAGCGAGTCTAACGAATTTCGTTGTAGTGTTTTCATCAGGGTAAAATCGAGAGCAAGCAGTTTTACGAAAGATTGATTTATGCAAGTTTCACACATATTAGGTTTCATTCGGTTCGGTCTGTATTCGGTTTCAGTATTGAATTTTCACACATATACGGTTCATATTAAGTTTTTATTCAAATATCGGAAACTACAGTCTCATTTTTAATTCCAAAAATAACAAACTTCAACACTAGGTTCTCAATTCAAAATAAAAACAAAAAAAAACCTTATGGGACCGAATATGTGTGAACGCTACGATAATTTTGTCTGCCCTAGGTTTTTAATGAAATTCTTGACCAAATTGAATGTTAGATATATGTCTGAGAATAATTAAATATGAATATTCTCATCGGCTTTTTTGGTCGAAATGATGATTTAATGAAAGATTATTTCATTTCCTTTTTCCCATTGTTTCGAAGGTGGTTTCCGTCTTCTTCTTGGGAAATATAGAGGTTGGTATTTAAAATTTTAAGCTACAATATTTGAATACAGTCGCCAACAATAGATCAACAAATTAACATCACTTAGACTAAACTTCTTTATCCGAAGTGTTTAAATATTTATTTTTATTAAAAACCTTAAGTTTAAATTCTCAAAATATTTTCAAATATTGTAGCTTAAAATTTTAAATACCAACCTCTATATTTCCCCTGAAGAAGACGGCAACCACCGTCGAAACGTTGGGAAAAAGGAAATGAAATAATCTTTCATTAAATCATCATTTCGACCAAAAAAGCCGATGAGAATATTCATATTTAATTATTCTCAGACATATATCTATTAGGTTTTTAATTCAATGATAAACGTTCATGAAACTCCACAAAAAGAATATATTTTGGAATTATTATTGATAGTTTTTTACTATTAATAATGTTTTCTTTTTATTTTCTTATAAATCATTCTTTGGTATTTATTCTTGCCGTTTGTATCGGTTCACACTTATCAGGTCTTACCGAAAATGAAACGAATACAGACCGAACTGAGTCAAACCGACTATGTGTGAAACAAGCCTAAAGCGGCTATGACTTTACGTTAAATGAAATACATAGAATTGAGTATTTAAAAAATAAACGATACTTAAGCCAAGAGTCCTTACATTGGTACTAGTACTAGTTCTAAAGTAAATACTCAAATCGGTATCTCTAAATTATCCATACACCCAAGTGTGAATTTAACTATTAAGTTATTTATTGCAAAACTATTTCTCTTTCAATAATACGTGCACATGTGAATTTAAATTATATGTAAGTACAAAATTAAATAAAGAAATATCAAGAAACATTTGAAATTTAAGTATAAATTGCCTTAAATGCCCCTTTTAAAATTGGGTACAATAGTGGGGTTACCCTTCAATGCATAAATAAGAGATACCGATTAAGGAACTTACTTTAAAGCTAGTATTGGAACGAATGTTAGGATTGTGTGAAGAAATTGACTACTAATGTTTTAAAATGACTAAATTTATATTGAAATATTTAGCGAAAGAGTATCTTACTAAGTAGAAGCTATTGGGTCTAAGTAAAACAAAGCTTTCTCTGAATGAATCGTCGGCAACACTGAAATAGTGGTAGGAGTGCCCAAACGAAGGTAACCAATATTATTTGTGTACTTACTCATTTATTGGCTAGATATATGCATATAAAAGCGTTCTAATTAACATTTTAACTAATCAACCCCTTGCAGACTATTAAAGTGTCAGAAAGGAAAAAGGGCTTTTCTGCATAAGTATAGTAATCGTTGCATCATTCGAGAAATTTCAACATATTATTTTAAGCATTGATCTTAGTGACTAAGTGAATGACTACTTGGCTCTTTTACTTAAGGATTTTTCGTGGACGATTTAAATGTTATGTTACTTTGCCAAAGTATAGTATCACTGTCTTTGAAAAAATTGGCATTTTAAGATAAAAAAATGATATTTAAGAAATAATATTTTTTTTTTTTGAAAATGTTCGGTATAGTGCCAATTTTGGTTTGTATTACTTTTACGCTCCTTGAACCATCCTGAATGAATGTTAGGATTTTTGTTAGTGGTAAAAATGAGACGTCACTCAGTTCGGCGAAAAAGTATTCTCCAAGGGCTGCTTCTCTAGTTCTCGCTAGGCTGAGATGAACAGAAAGAAAATTATGAGGATAGCTGTTATAAGCAAAAAAGAAGTAAGCTTTTTCGGATCTAAACTAATGGTTTAGTGGTATCTGATTAAAAATTAATTAAAGAAATTGAGGACACCATAATATGTGAGGAAATAGTTGAGAATTGCTTAAAAAAAAATAAACAATCATATTTAATATTTTTTCCAAATATAGAATATAATATTTCCATTCATAGGTATTTATCAAATTGCTGTCGTTAGTCCTTTAATTTGGTCACATATTTAACTAATTGATCTCGATTTATTTTTTTTTAATTATATTAAAGTATCGTCACAATTATTTAAGTACTTGTAATTGCTAATTGTTTTATTTAATAATTTTTGGTGAAAATCCTACAACTCTAAAACTCTAATAGTTGTAAATCTTTTCGGGCAGTTAATGTTTGTTTGAATAGTGATTTTTCTATTTATATATTCTTTTTTTTTTAATATGATTCTTGTTCACTTGATAATAATTTCCCCATTTGAACAATATTATTGTTGGATTTGTATTGATTTATATATATAGGTATATATTCTTTCTTAAAATAATAGCTAATTTAAGCGCTATGGAAGTCTGTTTATTATATTAATTATTTAATATTTATTCATTAATTTGAATTATAATTTTGTTTTATACTTAAAACAAATGTATACATATATATTCTTTTTTTTAGAAAAATAAATTAACAATCTCAATCCAACAACCAAAAAAATGTATATTCATTGCACAATAATTCAGATTAAAAGTACTATACGTATCAACATCAATAAAAATAAAGCTTTACTTTCATTCGTTGTGCAAATCATTTAAACAAAAATTGAATTAAATAACAAATCACTCTTTGACAGAAAAAAAAATATATATAATTAATTTAACTATTATTATTCAGTCATAAAAATGTAAGGTACAATTTATTAGAGATCTACCGTTGTAATATAATACACTCTGTCTTTTTTTAACTTACATTTAAAATATAGTTACCCCTATCGTGAAATGTATCTATTTGTCGCGGATTCAAGATTCACTTCAAGATGTCAGTTTGTTTTCATTATAAATTGTGGAAAAATCAAGTTTTTTATTTTATAATTTTATTATTTTTAATTTAACAATACGTTAACTTTCATTATAAGATTGATTGATACATCCGAAGCTTTAAAAGTTAGCCGTTAAATAAAATAAGTTTAAATTGTAAAGAATTGAATAAACTAAACAACAAAATGGATAATTGTTGTCATTTTCCGTTACCCTGAGGCCACACGAGCAAGTACTTGCAAGCAAGTTGGCTACATACACTGCCTGTCAAATTCGTAATTTGCATTCCACTTGCCTCCCACTTGCTTTTCACTTGCATTCCACTTGCTTGTCTCCCAACTTGCTTCTCAACTTGCTTCACTACTGGCTTCAAAACTTGCATGCCAGTTGATAAGCAAGTTGCTTGGGTTTGTTTGTGTTAGTAAACAAATGTGTTTGTATTGCAACTTGCTTGCAAGTACTTGCTCGTGTGGCCTCGGGGTTAGACGCCGAAGAGGAATATTAAATCTTCCAAATGGGATTAAGTACCTACACTATACTGATGTTGTCAATTGGTAAACCGATGGATCGAGAACTATTGACGTGCAAGTGTTTATTATTGTATGTTTGTTTGGCCCATAAGCATGCTTAAAACTGAAAACGCTATAGCGTGTTTTTTTAGACGTGTGGTTTTAAATCTGGCAATACTTTTATTTATGCTCAGTTTGGTTCGCCATTTTATAATGAATAGACTTACTTCTGAACAACGTTTGCAAATCGTGCAAATTTATTACCAAAATAATGGTTCCATTCGCGCATCACGCGCTGCGTCCAATATTCGGTCGACATAATCGCCCAGCAGACTCGGTAATTCGAGTAACCATGGATCGGTTTCGCACCACGTTTACTCTAGTCTAGTGGATAATGCGCATCCTCAGAGACGCCGTACAGTGCGAAGACGCTACTGCTGCTGTTGAGCAAATTATCGAAGAAGACCCGAATGAGTCCATCCGTCATGGCGTCGAAAATTGGGCCTCTCGGCTGGAATTTATTCGAGCCAGCCACGGCGGCTACTTGCCTGAAATCATTTTTAAAACATAATGGCAAGCCCTTATCTTTATAATAAAGCTAAATTCTTGGCCATAACATTAAATTATATGCCTTTTATTTATTCTTAAAAACCACACGTCTAAAAAAAACACCCTTTACTCAAGCTGATACAGTAAAACTCTTTTTAAACCATCCATTTGATAGAAAATTTAATTGTTGGTCTAGTTTCCGAGTTATACCAAAATACTGAATAATTGTCAGTGTGACCATTCTCTCAGAAACGCATGGGTGAATTTAGTAGCATTTTCGGTTGTAAACATTGTTTTGGGCCAAACAAATATATTAAATAATAAAAGCCCTTGAACTTCATTGTTCTTTTCTCCAACTCATTTTCCGGGCTATTCAATAGCCTATTAAGTCTGATAGTCAAATTGAGCTCAAGCACTGAGTTCTTACAGCTCTAAAGGGGTGAAGGAATGTGTAGACATGTTAAACGAATTTAGCAAGAACAATAATGTCACATTTAAGTGGGTACCTGGCCACAATGGTGTCCAAGGTACAACGAATCTCAAAATGGGACCTGATCCCCGTTGCGGGATAGGAGAAAGCTTGATTGAAAACAAAATCCAAAAAGAAGAGGAGGTCAAAAGAGAGCCAAAACTTGAAAAGTAATCCCAAAGCTGAGGCAGGCCGAACTATTACTTGGGACTGCAACCAAGAGTGTGTCACTGTATCAGCCTAAGTAGAAACAACCGGCGAGTCGAACGCTCGACTCAAGTCGAACCTTCGACTTTTCAAAAATAAAAACTGCGATTTTGTTCAGTCATCGAGAATTGCAGTTCGATATCGACGATTAAATCGAATGTGGTCAAACTCTCTGTCTGTAGAGAGTCCCAAGCTCACTTGCTGTTTTTGCTGGTACATTCAAACCTTCAAAATTAAAAAAAGTATTCACTATAATCATTGAGTATAAGTTGGGAGTAGAAACAATATTTTTTTACATTTCGCTTTTTTTGGAATACGAACTGTCCTGTCGATCGAATTAATGGTCAGAAGCGGGTGGTGCATGCGTCGGAGTTCACATAAACACCTTTTTTTTTTATCAAATATACGTTCCATTCGTTTCTCATTTTCTGTGCCAACAGTTCTGATGAACGCTTCAACAAAATCAAATTAATTTGAACGTTGAATCTGTTCTGACAAACTCGTGAAGATTCATGATGAGCAAAACGAGTGTCCTATAATTAATTTCATGAGAATATATTGTAGCTTTGGCGTATGGCAGAATAAATATTCGTTAAAACACTCATCTATTGTAACCATACAATAATTCATCATAAATAGGATTATATAGGATATCGATGTTTTTCTTATAATCTTGTCATACGACTAAGGTGAGCTCTAACCAAAAGTCGACTTTTACGAAAAAATATGAAATTAAAACGGATGTTATGAGTTAAATTAGTTTCGTTCGTAGTTCACGATAGGGATAAATTAAAATCATTTCTATAACTTCGACATAATAAATAATTTCCTTAAATTCGTCTACAAAACTATAATAATTTAATTATTAGAAATAACCTAATATTGATTTTCTTTAATTTTAATCTAGATTTTACCTTAATATTTACACAAGCTTATGTAAATTATAAATAAGGGTAATGATACGATTTTTTCCTGTACAGTCCATCGATGAGTCCTGAATGGTTGAAGACTGAGAACATACATGAAATAAGAAAGTAAAAGTACAAAATAGATTAGCAAAATATAATTTGACAAAATAAAACTTAGAAAATAGGTTAACAATTAAAATGTTCACCGAATAATAGATTTATACTTCTTTTTTGACGTCTTGTGTTAGAACAAAAAAAAAAAAAAATAACAAAAAAAGAACATCCTCAAGATTTATTAGGGTGTACATTAATGCAGTGTCATTATTTTAATTTGCATACATTCATATGGAAAAAATAGCTATTACTAGAAAACAAATAGAGGAGGACTCTATTTTCTATACTCTTTTGGTTAAAAAAAAATGGTAAAAAAGAAAAGCTCGTAGTATACATACATTTTAGCTTAGCCTAGTAGGTTTGTTTTTAATATAGGTACATAAAAAAAAATAAAAAAAAATCTCACCTTCATCCAGGCTTTTCGCGTTTTGTTGACTATAATTGTTATTTATTTATTTTGCTGAAGATAAATGCTGTAATTTTTTAATTTTCTCAAGAAAAGAACACAGAAATAAGCAAAATTGAATGGTCCAAGTCTTTTTTTACGAATGAAACGAAGAACTCGAATCCTGGGACGACCATAAGCCCATTTTTTTTCTAAGCGGGACATTTTATTTCGTGATATCCTCAAACATACATATATACGCAGGTGGACAAAACAAAGATAGATGCGTTTATTAATTTATTTTCTAAACTCAATTGTTTAATTTTTTTCAGAAAGTTGTTTTTTTTTATAGGGATATTAATAAAACTAACATAATTACTAAATATGGCAAACCTTCTGATTTAAAAAAAAAGATAGGTTGAACAATTTGAAGAGGTTGAACAATTTAACTAACTAGAATTAATAAAGCTCTCGCACCCTTCGGTACTCTGTCCCAAATTTGGAAATCCAGTCAAATCTCGTTACGCACTAAGCTGAAATTGTTCGAATCCAATGTCAAATCCGTGCTGTCATATGCTTTTGAAAACTGGAAAGCCATGTCTACCATTTCGAGAAAATTGCAGGCTTTTGTGAATCGCTGTCTACGCCATATTCTAAAAATTCACCGGGCACAAATTATGTCAACAGCGGCTGTACGTCGACATAAGAAAGCGTAAATGGCAATGGATTGATCATACACTGAGGAAACCAAACGATGAAATTGCAAAGCAGTCCTTCGAATGGAATTCTCAGGGTTGGAAAACAAGAACAACATGAAAATCAACAGTCTTAACAAAAGCAAACTGCCAGAGAAAGTTAAAATAACAACTTTTTGGCGACATATGCCGCAACCACGGTTACAGGACTTGATGATGATGATTTTTTTGTCCAGCTGTGTATATCGAAGAGAGGAGCTATTCCAAAAACGGGCTCGAGTTCAAGACATGTAATAAAGTTATTTATTTGAGGTTGCTAGTAGAAAGTGTAGCAATCAAATAATTTGTGCAACACATGAATTCAAAATAACTCTCGAGACAGGATTTTATTTAGATTTTGTTCTATTCTGAAAAGAAGACAAAATGCATTTAGATTCGATTTCAGAGGCATTCACACTGATCGAATTGCTTTTCCGGATTTGTATATTTATTCTTGGATAATGTTTAAAAAAAAATGTTTATTTTGTTTCTTTTTTAAATTAATATCAATCATGCATTTTAATTTTGATTGTTTATATTATAACATAGTACAACATTTATCTTCACTTAGCAAAATAAAGTCAAATATTTAAAAAAAAATATATATTTTGTTAATCAACATTTGTTAGGCATCCCCTAGAAAAAAATAAAAAAAATATTCAACCCGAAGTGAAAGTCACAAAATAGAAACGTCTTTAGATAGAAGTTGTATTTGTATTTGGGCATAAGTTGCTTATCATGATTTGAGGTGTCGTAAATCGTATTAATAAAAGCAATATACGTTTGTAAACATTTTTGGAAATTATTTTAAATAGAAGAAAAAATGTGGTTGGAGAAATGTATGTGGAGTATCGAAGAGCATGATCAAGTCAATTCCAGGTTAAGGTAACGAATTTAAGACAAGCTCGTAAATGTTAGACTAAGGCTAATTTGAAGTCAATCAATGTATACATTTGGATTTGGAGGATTACATTATTTTTAGCTAATTTTTCGAATTAAAAATGATAGGCTTTTATTACATACATATGTACGTATCAACTATGTAATACTGTTGATTCAAGACCTAAAAGAAACAAAATAATTTTTTGTAACATTGAGCTGTTTGAAGTTACTTGAATGTGTAAAATAACGAATCTGTTGTTTTTTTAAATAACCCAAAAAGTATAAGTACGGCTTCCCGATTTATTGATAAGGGAATAAGTCTTATTACCTACCAACCCTAACTCATTCAATTGTACGAAAAAGAATAATGGTGCATTTATTTCGCATTTATCTGACATAAACCTCATTTTTGTAAATTACAAAAGCTTTTAACTTTGATTTGTTTCCCCAAATACATTTGATGAGATAGACAAATAGTCATAATTTAATCTTTAAACGCAAAGAAAAAAAAATAATAAGCAACGCCACTTTCAAACTTCTAACCCAATCAATCAACAACTTTACAGATACAATATTATATATTATCTGTTATAAAAAAATGTTTTCTTTTTCATTCCATTAGTTGTCCATTACTTTTATCTAAAAAAAAAAAAAAAAAAATATCCACATTTATGAATCTTTATTTATAATTTCACGTTTTCAAATATACTTATATAATTTTATAAATGTTTAAACACATGTATGTACTATAATAATAAGAATCTTGTAATATTAGTTATAAGAAACAAGTAATTTTTTTTAAATATTCAAGTATAATTTTATCCTACTTTTTTTTCTCATTTGTTCTTTTTTGCAATAAATTTTTAAACATCGACAAATAACTTTTTTATCTGGATAATCTAACTCTTTATTGGAATATATGTATTTTTGATTCATTATACGCACACAAAACAAAAAAAAATATTTCATTTCACTTAATTTCATATTTTTGAAATTTATTTCTCGTGGATAAAATAAAATTCCTTGTTTTCGGGTTACAAAGGGTTATCCATTACATAAAAACATTAAGGTTTAGACAAACTGAAAGGATTTTGTTTTAATCTTTGAAAAAAATATTTTGTGATTGCTGATTTGATAACGTTTCCTCACTAATAATTATGAAAATGGGGTTCGGTGGGTTTGGCTGATCCTTTCTATAAAAAAACAAGATCAACAGATACCAAAGTATACAGCTTCTATATATTCTTTGTTCAGTAGAGTGATACATGCTATGTTCCCAAATTTGGTATTTTGTTGCCTGGATACACAAGCCGTGCACTTATGAGCTTGTATCATACTCTCCCTATTTACTTGCTTCGGCGTTGGAGTGAGACCTTTGATACTTAAGTATCAAAACATTTATGAGAAAAATATGAAATATGATGACATTTAAAATTGACTCGTTAATTTTGAAAATCTCGTATCGCTATCTTGAAATTCTGAGAACTGTATACAAAAATTTGAAGGTTTGGAATAAATTCAGTGAAGTCCGCCATTTCGCCTTGGCGGGAACATAGTTAGAACAAGATTTTACAGGGTTTGGAGTCCAAACTCTGGACTAAAAATATTAAATATAAAGACAGAAAACCATTTCGGTTTGCTTGCAAGCAATATGGTACAAGGTATCATATCATTTTCTAGGTTAGGTAAGGTCGTTTTCTAAGTATGCACGAAAAGTACAGGTTACATTGTTAATGGATTTTATATCTATTCCTGACCACAAAATGAAATGGGTTTTCGAAGGTAAAATGTATTAAGGTTTCCGTTCTTTTTGTTCAGTATCTTTGACGTGTGCTCAGTGTGAAAACTCAGTCAGCAATCAACTTTCAATTATGCCCACAGAACTCAGTCCATTTGGCAGAGCGAAAGGAAGTATATCTTTAGTTTTAATAAACCAACTTACAAATAACTTTTATTTGATTTTTCTTTATTAATTAAATCCTATTTCAGAAATTGCTTTGAATCTTTTTCCACTTATGGTGAGCTTAGCTCAAAAATTTTAACCTTTTCACAATTTTCGGATTAATTCACCAAAACCAAACTACCATAAGAATTTGGCGGTTTTCTTTATTATTTCCACAACTTCAAGTGCCTACCTTAAATGCTACTTACTCAAGTTAAAAGAAAAGATAGTGAGAACTCCACCAAAAAAAACGAGTATGTAATACGATGAAAAAAATAAAGGTATACATATTATGTACATATGTATTTCAAAATGTATTTTCGCAGACTATATCTCCCCGGCAGATGAAATGGCTGCCTAGTTTTTTATTCATTGGATAGTAAAAGTCAGAGTTTTAAAATATTTCAAACACCGAGGAAAACGAAAAGGTTAATTAAATCTATTTATGTATGTAGGAAAAAAATCTGTTTTTAAAAATTATTTCATTTTGATAAAAAAATTGTTAGTTATTATTTTACTATTATGAAAAAAAAATGGTTCAATCCTACAATTTTTTTCTCACTATGCATGTATATTATTTTTAATAAATTTTTATCATATTTTGTTTTTTTTTAATGTTATATCAGATGATGATAATTTTTATCATTTTTTGCATTTGTTATTTTTTAGAAAAAATTAGGATTCTGATATGGATGTACTTTTTGGAAACGTGTTTTTGGTCTACCTCTGTGCACCATTGAATTGTAGGCATTCATGTTCATATTCATATTCATGTTCGCTGGCACTGGAGGTGCCGTCATAAAGCTGTGTGCTTTCGCCTTGCCGTGCTCTTCTGCAATGCGGACGGACAATGGTTGTGATGCACCCTCCGGTATAACGTTGTTAAGAGCTGAGATTGCTTCTTGGGCTTCCTCGCGTTTGTTAAATCTTTAGTGAACAAAAGTTAAAAAAAAAAATATATTTAATATGAGATTATGAGAATTTTAACAGGGGTCTGTTTGTGAATGTTTCTTATTTTTGTATTGTTTTTTTTTTTATTATGTAATATTCTTTTTTAGGAGATATTAGCTATGACAAGGGTTTCTAATCAACTCGAAACGTCGTTTTTTATTACTGAGCTTCATAGCTATTATAGGTATGGTAAAACTCTATATATATATGTACAATGTATATACATATATGTATCATATATCATTTATCAGTTAGGTACTACAAATAACGTAACGTAATTAAACAAATTAAAAGGTTTTCCAATAGAGACAGGTTTTTGACAGTTTATGGCATCCATGAGCTTCCTAAACCATATTTGAGTAAAACTAAAAGGTTAAGTTTACGTTATGACGATGAACGAGCTTTAACTGGATTGCACTCGCTTCTATTTCTTCTAACTAGAGCCGTGCAATTCAGGTTGCATTTAAAAGACCTTAAGTCTTATAGGCATATAGTAAAATTTATTATTATTAAAAACAAAATTATTCCACATTCTGTTTTCTATCACTTTCTGTACCTACTTTGAGGTAGACCAAGTGAGTGAGCAATGTTAACATACATACAGTTGCGGTCAAAATAAATAATAAATAAAAAAAAAAAATTTTATTTTGCAACGGTAATATGACAAATAAGCAACCGTTATTAATCAAAGCTACGAATTCTGTCGGTCAAAATAATAGTAGTGCAACGGTTTATGTGAAGAAATATTATTTTTCTCCCTAATTTCTTAAATAAAACATTTAAAAAAACGTTGGTTTTTGTTTATCCATAACATCTTCATAGTTTTTATTGAAAAATTGGTCATATTTTTGCCAGCAATGGGCAGAGGCAAACACCGAACACCGGAATAGCGTGTCTTAGTTAGAAGACTGATATCGAAAGGCAAAACTTATGCGCTGGTTCAATGCCAAGTTGAACTCTCAC
The DNA here is from genome assembly GCA_963921185.1 of Dasysyrphus tricinctus. Lineage (NCBI taxonomy): Eukaryota > Metazoa > Arthropoda > Insecta > Diptera > Syrphidae > Dasysyrphus > Dasysyrphus tricinctus. The sequence goes on along the minus strand of OY992533.1, from coordinate 20,505,616 downwards.
CAACAATAGTAAGAAAAGTCATTATTTAACTGCCAAAGTCAGAAAATGGCGGGCGGAAACCGCTTTTGCCACCAAAGTTGATGAAACGAGTCATCAGGCATTTAAAAATCACTCCCGTTACGCCAGCTTCTGAAATTAAAGGCATATTTTATGTTATTGCCATCAATAAAACGGTTCGTAGAAAGTCACGAGAACATGTTCAAGCCGCCCACAGCCTGGAAGGGTACCATTGTTGACAAAAAACAATGTAACAAAATGATTGAAATTCGCAAAGGAACCACTTTGACTGGCCTGCATCAAATCGGAGTAATGTTCTGTGGTCAGACGAGCTCAAGATTATTTTATATGGTGGAAATTGACCTCATCAATATGTAAGAAGGCCAACAAACACAGAATATAATCCACGTTTCAAAGCAAAAACACTTAAACACGGAGGACTCAGCATAATGTTTCGGACATGTTTTTCCTTCTATGGTGTTTTTCCAATACACAAAATTGAAGGTATCATGGATTTGGAAATCTGTATTAAGATCATGCAGGAAGTAATGCTACTCTATGCTGAAGATGAAAAACCCACTGAAACGCGTCTTTCAGTGAGACAATGACCCAAAGTCTACTAGTAAACTTGCGAAGCAATGATTCCAGGCAAATAGAGTTGATGTGATGGACTGGCCGCACAGTCTCCGGACTTAAATCCCATTGAGAACTTGTTGTGCGATGCAAATAAATATGTTGCTAGTTGCCATCCAACTGACAATAAAGCCCTTGGGGAAGCTATACAGCACTCATGGAGCTCGATAAGCGTAGAAAGGTGTGAAAACCTGATAAACTCGATGCAACGCGATTGCGCTGCTGTTTTTTTCCAACAAGGGACTTGCGACTAACTGTGAGTTTAAGGTTCAAACCCTCAAATAAATCTAATGATACAAATTTTGCCCTAAATTTGATTTTTTGTGATATTTAAAGGTGTATTATCTGCGCACTACTATTTTTTTGACCGCTGTTTTTCAAAAGTTCTTCAATAAATTTGAAAATATCTTATAAAATATTATATTCGGAACTTTTTCTTTTTTCGAAAATAAAAGCTTAAAAACACCTATTTGAAAATCACATGGGTATTAATTTGTTAAAAATTAAGGGATCAACTTTTTTTCAAGTTTGATTTTTTATGAAGGAGTACTACTATTATTTTGACCGCAGCTGTACATTTACATATAATATACCTTTCAGATAAGATGAGCTTACATTTATTTGAGACGATATATTTTAAAGATTTGTGGAATAAAAAAGTGCAAATTGAGAAAGTCATTTTAAATAAATAATAATTAAAATATATATGATCGAGCTTCCAGCCAATCTCATGGTCTCATGACACAACAGTCTTTATTTTTCTATTTTAACTTGTTCGGGGGGTTTTCTTTTACAAGCTTTACATACTTATTAAATATTTATTGAGATTTATTAAAAAAGTCCTTAAAACTAAACCAGCCCATTGGATCAATTCTAACGCCATGTGTGTCGAAGGGTCAAATCAAGTCGATTAATTTAGTCGCTATTCATTGAGGCTCCGAACGTTTCGCATTGGTTTGGGAGCACCTATACAATGGATATGTTGACAATCAAATGATTTGTCCAGAAATTGGAATATTGTAAACCAAACAAAAAAAATTTCTGGGTCTACCACGATATCTAGAAAACAATAATCCAGAAAGCAAAAATCTCTAATTACAAAAATCTAGAAAAAAAAATCTAGAACAAATATTAATTTTTGAGACAATGGTTATAATACGCGCGCGCGAATTATAACCATTGTCTCAAAAATTAATATTAATTCTAGACTTAGAATGTCTATCTATCTAAAAAGAAGTTACAATTTTGAGCCTTGCAAACAGCTGGAAATTTTAGAATGACATTTATATTTATACCAACTTAAGTTTTTGTTTTTAAATAAGTTTATTGATTCTGTTTTTTATATTTTTTAAGACTTTATTTTTGTTGAGGCTGTGACTAGGGACTGGTATAATAGTACGACTGACTGAGGTGGAGCAAAAGTACCTTCAGTAGCCTGGTTCTCGGGTTCAAAGGTTTTTAATTCTCTTCTTGGGTCATATATACCGCTTAGGAAACCCCGTTGCTCCGTTTTGGTTATGTTCAATCGCCAGGTAGGCACCTAGGGGAACAATTTTCTTGGACAGCTGTATACTTTTACACTGTAACACTGAAAAAAAAGTTTATCTAAAAATGTGCCACTGCCAAACTAAAAGCCGAAAAAACTCGACACTCTGTGAGAATGTCAGACTGTTGGCATGCCTGGAATCACTGCTATTATTTTTGAATTCTATATAGCTTATATTTTTATTTATTTTTTGATATATTTTTCATGTTGTGTTGTTATGAAATACATATATCTGTTGCATTTTATTTGCCCAGAAAAGTCAATAATTTGATTAACTGAACATAAAATACGTGTTATCAGAGACTTAACTTTTGAAATAAGTTTAAAAAAAAATCTCGAATTTGTTTTTATTTTTCGAGATTATGTCTTTCGTGATTTTTTGCATTCGAGATTTTTGTCATTCGAGATAACGTCATGATCCCAAATTTTCTGAGTGATACAAACGGAATAATCGAACAGGTTAAGAGAGGGAAGTAATGTAAACCAAAGTACCTGATTATGTGTACTGTTAAATTACCGTTAAGCTAAACCTAAAACATCTTAAACTAACGTCTTTAAAGACTATAAACAGAAGTCCAAGGAATTGGAAGGGATAATTCTACGACTTACAGTTACTATTTATTACAAGAAAGCAAAATAAATTCGCAGGTGTTTCGGTGAATAACAAAGCATATTGAGTGTTGACTTTAGCTCTTTTCTTATGTCGAATATTTTATTGAAGGTTATAAGTTGCATGTTGGTTTGTATGAATTGATTTAAGAAAAATTCACGCTTATGACCATTTTAAATTGGATTATTTTCGAAAAAAAAAATCAAAAACAAGCAAATTTGCTGAGGATTGAAGATTATTGTTCTAGAATACGATTGGCTAATACAGCCCTTAACCAGACATTTTTTCTCAAGATCAAGTATTGCGCAGTTACTACAGTGTTGGACAGAGAATTAGCACACATTAGTGAATCGGATTTGGAACACAATTTATTGAAAACTTTTTAATTCAACCCTGAAAAACTTAAATATATACAAAAAAAGAATTCAATAAAATAACAACAACAAAAAAACCCTAAATAAAATTTAATGGTGTAACTTGTAGCGGTCACAGAATTAGCACAAGTACAAAATTAAATAATTTATCACTGAAACCAGTAGTTTTTTTCTAATATTTTGTTGGGTACTCTTTCTGCTTTAACACAGCCTTAAACCGCCGAGGAATACTCGCCTCTAGGTGCTGGCATTGATGGATAGGAAGTGCTGTTCCAGCCATCCCTAATTGCCTCTCAAAATTCTGCTTGATTCATTGGGTTCCTTAGTCCAACCTGATATTCAACTTCGTTCTATAGATTTCTATGGGATTCAGGTCAGGACCCGGCGCAGGCCAAGGCGAAAAATTGATTTGCTGATGAAAAATTCACTGTTTCACCAGCCGGAAAGTGTATTTAGGATCATTATCATGCATGAATGTCCATGATAATGGTAAATTATCGTCTTCAAAGGGCTCCATATGGTTTTCCAAAATGCTCTTGTACTGATGCTGGTCCATTTGCTGCTTTATTTTCGCAATAGGCCCTACACAGTACCATGAAAACGCAGCCTACACCATAATACATACACCACCGTGTTCCATAATTTTAGCTATGTAACGTGGATTAAGATCTTGCTTTGGTACACGCCAAACATGACACTTTCCATCAGAGCCAAATCGATTAAATTGTGACTCATCACTCCAAAAAACATTTTTCCAAAATGATAAGGATTTGTATCCGTACTCCGGTGAACTTAAGCCTGGCTGTAATATTTTTGTATGGCACCAGTGTTTTGTATAGTGCGTTTCCATGGTGCGGTGTAGGGCCTATTGTCAGAATAGAGCAGCAAATGGACCAGCATCAGAACAAGAGCGTTTTGGAAAACCATATGGAGCCCTTTGCAGACGATAATTTACCGTTATCATGGACATTCATGCATGTTAATGATCCTAAATACACTTTCCGGCTGGTGAAACAGTGAATTTTTGATCAGCAAATCAATTTTTTGCCTTGACCTGCGCCGAGTCCTGACCTGAATCCCATAGAAATCTATAGAACGAAGTTGAATATCAGGTTGGACTAAGAAACCCAATGAATCTAGCAGAATTTTGAGAGGCAATTAGGGATGGCTGGAACAGCATTCCTATCCATCAATGCCAGCACCTAGAGGCGAGTATTCCTCGGCGGTTTAAGGCTGTGTTAAAGCAGAAAGAGTACCCAACAAAATATTAGAAAAAAACTACTGGTTTCAGTGATAAATTATTTAATTTTGTACTTGTGCTAATTCTGTGACCGCTACAAGTTACACCATTAAATTTTATTTAAGGTTTTCTGTTGTTGTTATTTTATTCAATTCGTTTTTTTGTATATATTTAAGTTTTTCAGGGTTGAATTAAAAAGTTTTTAATAAATTATGTTCCAAGAACATAGCAAAAATACATATTTTCCTTATTAAAATCCGATTCACTAATGTGTGCTAATTCTCTGTCCAACACTGTACATTGACCGTTTTATGCAATTCTTGCGTTTCTCGCTTTTTGTTTTTGATGAGTGTTTCGCTTAGTCAGTAAGTTTTGTAAGGCAAATAATAACATATTATTTGTATTCTGTTTTTCTTTTACGTGCACACATTAGCCGTATTTTGGCGTAAGCGTAAGTTAGTAAGACAATGGGCTTTGTGAATAAAAAAGTTGTGGAAAAGTTCGAACTTTCGAACTTTTGTGCTAGTTATGTAACCTAAAGGTTATGATTTTTCCAAAACCGATTCTACAGATTTTTATTAAACTTCGTAGATACCTGTTGTGGAAAAGCTCGAACTTTTGTGCTAGCTATGTAATCTGAAACTACGGTTATGATATTTTTCAAAACCGATTCTAACGATACTAAACTTCGTAGATAGCTGTGATAACCAGTGCAATTTTAAAGAATTCTTCTTTAACAAGAAAAAGCACATAACAGAAATGGAGCGTTAAAGTTTTTTGAGTACATTGGTTTATTTTTTGGTTTATATTTTTATATAAATCAAAAAGAGATCTCTGAGACCTCAGCAACCTCAGTCTCATTATCAGAATACCTTAGTAAAAATTTTCCGTTTTGCTGTCAAATAGAGAAAACACTGGATTCGCTTGCTCACTTTTTTGATAGAGCAAAATATGTGAGATCTCATATTCTGAACCTACCAAATAATTTGTTAGTACTTTTGATATTTTCACACTTTTCCATTAACATTGTAATTGTATTCATGCTATATATCTTCAATGCCTAGCCACATTATGGCCTTAAACACACTTTATGTAATTGAAAATAATGCTAAAAAAATAAGAAGTACTAAAGATTAGAAATCACGCGATTTTAAATATCTAAAAATGTACTAAGCCATTCGGGATTTTAGCATTCGAGATAATGGCACTCGGGATTTTTGCCATTTGGGGTTTTAGCAATTCGAGATTCTATCCATTCGGGATAGTCTTTCGGGATTTCGTACTCATCCCAAAAAGGACTTCTTAAAATGAAGAATTCAAAATGTCATCGAACACAATGGAAATTGCTGCAATAAATTGAAAAATACTTTGCGCTACACAAGTTTCTATTTTAGCTCAGAGCACTCTATGTACACGTGTTTCTTTTTTAAATCAAAAGCTAGCTCGGAGTACGTAGTACCTCGTGGCTTGATGGTTAGTGCGTAGGACTGTCATGCCGAAGGTGTGGGTTCGATTCCCAGCCGTGCCACCTAAAAACACAGAAATGTTTTATTCGAGGAACTGCCTCTTGCGAGGAACTGACAAATCCTTCAAGAGTATACTTGTCATGAAAAAGTGCTTCTCATTTAGTCGTTCGGACTCGGCAAAAAACTGTAGGACCCCTCCATTCCTGCCAACAAACACACACACAAATGGGCGCGTTCAACACATCAATTTTAGTTTACATTTTTCAATCTTTCGAGTGTTTGATTGGCCAGCTGTCAGATGAAAATTAGAAGTCAGTACTAAATTTTGGTGCGTTGAACGCATCGCAATCGTATGACAGTTCAGTGCTTAGATGTGCTTCAAAACTATATTGGAAAGCTCTGATCCATTGTTCAGAGCTAACTCCGATAGCTCGAGCTCTACTCTATGCTTTGTACAGAGATAAAAAACGCCTAATGTGATCGATATATCGTTGAACTATATATATTCTATTGGAATTTTATTTAACTTTAGTGTAAAAGGGGGAATTCGTTCTTGTGAAGTTAAGTATTGTTTGGAAGTAAGGGAGCCAATGGAAAGGCTTGATACAAAATTCGTTCCTACTCTAACAGACCCCTAAGGCGACGCAAATAAAATAAAATGTTTAATCTATACTTCCGAAAAGGCCTATAGTCAAATCTCTTACGTTTATTATATTAAAGTACATACAAAATTGGAAACACCGAAAGATAATGTTGTTTTTCCTTTTAAGGAAATAACCACTTGTCATTTTTATCCCTTTCTATTCTTTCACTTTTGTAGGATACCGCATTGGGTTAAGATCGCTTTTCAAATCTCTCACTCACTTTTAAATGAATTCATCTTTTTTATCAATTTTTAAAATTAATTTTCTCTTTCGAGCTATCAAACAGCTTCATCGATTTTTTTAATATGTATAAGATCGGATAGATTTTAAGTTTTATGTTACTATCACGAATTAATAAAAGGAAACAGATTTGGAGATACTTTTCGGAAGCATATTTTTTCGTTTTATAAAATCAACAGTCTTACCTTACAAAAGCTACACCTCGGGGCTTTCCGGTTAGTTTATCTCGAAGGATATTCTTTTGTACAATTTGCCCGTATTTACCGAATATGACATCTAATTGATCTTCGGTAATTGTTCGTGGAAGATTCGTGACATATAAATTTGTATCTTTAATTTGTTCGCCACCTGGTCGTGCTAATGAAACCTGTAAAATCAAATAAATTTTTTAATTTCGTTTTGGCAATGAACAAAATATATGTAATGTTAAAAAAAATGTAACGTCAAGAAAAAATAAAACTATCTCCTTGGATTCTTATATTTGCAAAGTGTCGAGACAGCACATCTCAACTCATGATAGATGCATAAAATACGTACTATCCGAAAAGCATAAATATACAAATATTTCAGTTGAGCACATGAACAAAGCAAAGAACAACTTCTTCTGTACGTCAATGTATCATCATATACAAAAAATCATGCACAATTCAAACAGAAGAGGGTGGGCCATCTTCAGCCATAGTCGTCGTCGACACGACACCATTCTAATTGTCGACTACTTGGTAAGAGGTGGGTGGCAGTATACATACTACAAATCCAACAAAAGCACACCGTATCCAACAATAGTTTAAAAAAAATGAAAGGGGCAGGTGACTTGGGTTTAGTGTACTTTCATCCAAATGCTTCTGTGTGTGGGGTGTAGTATGTTGTTCCAGGACAATGTGATAACTACCAAGAACTGGGCGTATGGTTGTTGGTGTCATGTAGTATGTAGTGTCTGCAAGGATTTCTTTATTTCCAGAGCAGCAACAGCAGCAGCAGCAGAAAGCATTGTTGCGATGGATTTGGTTAATCCGCACAATAATCATACCATGCCAACTCTGTACGGCGGCGTGTGTCCTTTTCACTTCCTTTTTTCTAGGTAGTTTATTTTAAACATAATTTTTTGTTTTCTTCATTGTGTCCTCGAGAGTCATCTTTTATTTTTGTTTGTGTAACTTTTTTGTGCGGTAATGGTAGAGTATACCTTTAAGGTAAATTGGATCCGGTATATAGTCGTTCTTTATATAGCGACATAGAACATAGAGCATATACTGTACATACAATGAAAATGAACTTGAATTTCTTTTACTTCAGTTGGCAAAATATAAGAATGGAAAGTTATTTCATTTTGATGACGTTGGAGAGAGATAGAGAGCGCGCAGAATAGAAACGGTTCCCTTGATTTTTCTTTTTGTAGAGGTCAAGTACTTCTTTCCTGAGTAGTTTATATTTTCGAGATTTGCACTGTTTTTTGTGTTGATTTTGAGATGGTTGAGTTGGTGCAAAAACAAGAAAACACATCATTTTATAATTAGGAAAAAAAAATATACTCATCGTCATCTCCTAAGCAAGCACTTGAACTATTTTCGATTTTTGATGACTACTCAAGTTCTAGGTAATTAGTTTGCATATAGCAGCTCAGTTTCTGGTCCTTATGCTCTCTCCTCTAAAATTATTAGCTTAAACAATAATAACAAAAGTCGGTAGAACTACTGAACAACAACGCGCCATAACATTTCTCTTTTCATTCGAGTGTGTTGTTGGAAAGCATCCACGAGAGCAATGAAATAATAATATTAATTAATTAATGTATAGGTTGTAGTCTAAGAGCCGACAGCAAATTTTGGGAGTGGAGGTATAACCAAAATCGGAGTATGAGGGATTATAGGTACATGCATCGTGATATCAAATACCAAAGTCTGGCAGGTTTTGTTTTCAGCCTTTGGGAGGGGTGGGGGGTTATAAAGTGCTAGATCCCCTGATTTATTTTCAGGGTTATAACCTCTTTAATTTATTTTAAAAAAATTGGATATAATTCCCTGTCATTTTTCCTAAGCATAAACACCACAATCTTGACGGTCCGATTAATAGAACTCAAGATATAACCATTTTACGTGAACCTTAGCATCCCTTTTTTGGAGACTTTCAACAAAACAAAAAATCAACAAATAAAGTCTCCACAAAAACGCCAATATGGTTTGCTTAAAAAGGTAAAATAATGGGTCCTATTTATCGGATTACCAAGATAAAACTCTTGAAACTTAGAGAAAATGACAGAGCATCGTATCCAATTTTTTAAAAGTGAATTGAAGTTCTAATGACCCTACCATATATATAGGAAACTACGCGGCTTTTAAACCCCCACCCCACCAAAGGCTGAAAACAAAACCTGCCAGACTTTCATATTCCAAATCACGATACATGTACCTATAATCCATCATACTCCGATTTTGGTTATACCTCCACTCCCAAAATTTGCTGTCGGCTCTTGGTCTATTGTATATACGGAGCTAATGCTTAACCAATTATTTGATTTTTTCGTTTTGGTTTTTCTTGGCAACCTGAACCTGCTGTAGCTGGCTGTGAACGATCAAGTTTATGCTGGCACAAGAACCATAAACAAATGATTTGAAGGTTTTCCAATAGGTGATTTAATACGAGTGGGGATGTATGTATGCTGTTTTTCATGTCCGCAATACATATTTATTTTGTTAATAATAATCGAAGGTCCAATTTATTGATTGAAGTACATTTCTAGGGAGAATATAGGTTTATTTCTACAATGCATGTGCATCGGGGTAATGTACGACAGCAGAGTATTATTGTTTTCGTTTCAGTTTCGTTAAGAAGTAGATTAAACAAGTAAAAGTTTCAATAGAAATAATTACTCAAGTAAGTAAACTGAAGACAAACTTAGAAACACAGGATTACAAAAAATGGAATTATGGCTTCATCTTTATGCTTTTGACATGAATGGATACATTGTTATTGCTTTTCTGATTGGAGTTTCGAATACCTTTGGCGTAAATGCTTGCACATCTTGATATTTCTTACTATTCGCATCATGTTACTCCTGCTCCTCTGGACAAAAATTTTCATCTTAAGCCTAGTACGCTTTTGATGCGAACCAAAATTTCACAACAAAATCATAAACGAAAACTTATGTTCTGAAGTCCTGTGCGTTGTTTCCAAAACATTTTTTTTTTCTTGAAAGGACACACTCTCCAAAATTATGGTCAAGTCCTAACATAAAAGTTTTTGACAAGCAAACAAAAATAGGAATTTTTATGGTATTTCCACAAAAAAATAGAAAACATAACATACACAGAGCAAGTATGGCATCAAAGACACGGCTCTCTGGGGCGAAATTAAGTTTAGGACAAACTCTGGTTTCAAAAATAAGTATGACGACTCTCTGGGGCGAAATTAAGTTTAGGACAAACTCTGGTTTCAAAAATAAGTATGTATAAGTACTGCATAATAATGTACATAAAAACAAAGGTCGAGTTCGTAATTGTAAAATGGCAACACTGCTAAGTTCATCTCCAATTTCTTCTGGCAAGTACTATTTTTTGTTTGAGGAAGCATAGGTGTGAAAGCTAAGTTTACCAAAAATTAAATTTAATTGTTAACATAATATATTAACTCAAGAAAATTATGAATCGAATCGAAATCGAACCAGAGATTTTAAGCAAATATGAAATAGAATGATAAAGTAGTGGAAAAAGTGGCTACTGCAATTCCGCAGGTCTGTAAGGCAACTTTTTCTTTTAACTTCACACCTAAAATAACGGTGCTGATCATATGACCGCTAAGCAACTTTTAAGAAAATCGTACTTTTCTCGTAACATTATTGCTTCAGACAGCAAACGCGATAGAAGTACAACTTTTGAGAAGTAGTGAAATGGAAGAATTCTGGTTAGCCAATTTAGAGTATATAATTTTGTTTTTGAATTTCTACACTTTACAGAAGTTACAATATTTTTAAACAATTTAACTTACCTTAAGTCGTTTATTCCGAACTTGAACTCCATTCAAGGTCTTTATAGCTCGCTGCGAATCGGCCTCCGACGCAAAGTCAACAAAGCCATAACCAAAACTGTATCCAGTCTGAAATGTTTTAAAGCCAAAATCAATTTACATCGTACCAATTAATTTATGAGTAAACAGAACAAAAAAATACTATTCTATTTCTCAAGTAACCGATATCTTTTGTCTTACCCTTACCTTAAAGTCTCTCATTATTCTGCAAGTGTTTATAGGACCGATTGATCTAAATAACGCATACAACTCACGGTCTGTCATATCTTGTGGCAAATAGTTTACTATTAGATTTGTCCCGCTGTTATTTAAAGAGGGTCCGCCACTTAATGAATTTGCACTCATTGCTGCCATATTGCCAACAGAGCCCATTGCACTATTGGTTTGAAAATCCCCATACATTCGACGTGAATTCAGTGACGAAGATGTTGGATATGAGGATGTGAAGTCTGTGTCCTGCGGTGAAAACGCATAACGTGACTGAAAATTTTCAAAGATTTGATTTTTCAACTATGGCGGCGATTGCTTTTCATATATAGCCAGAAGTCGAATCGATCGAGTTTTCAAATCGAGTGAATTGAATGTAACACAATTAATTTGAATTGTAAAAAAAACCAACAAAACAAAACATTAAACAAAACAATGTACACACTCAAAATGTTAAACGAACAAATCGTTTGTATTAACAACATTCACAGTACAGCACATTACCCATTAAGAGATATAGTAAGTTGAAAGTGATTTTTTAACTTTTGAAAACATTTTTCATAAAATATCATTCTTATTCATTTATTATCATATAAAAAAACCTTAAAAGTTAACAAGTTGACAGGCATACGTATAAACGGACACATACAAAAAATTGTTTTTTGTTTTTGACTGGATGTGTGTGTGTGTTAGTTTACTATGTTTATATGGGTAGAGTTTGATATTGCATAAGGAATTTTTTGAAACTTTCTAATAAAAACACAGCAGTAATTAAACTTAGGCTTAGTACGAAGTTGGAGAGAAAAAGATATTTTTTTCTTTCAAATTGTCTGCTTTTTACTGTCGATAACAAACACATATTTAAACTTAAATACAAATTCGCCATTAAGCGATCTGCCACGCCTTCTAGAAAAGGCCTACTGGGATTTGGAAATTGCGATATGGCAGTGGATTTCCGTTTTTTTTAAACTTATAAAAAATAAAAAACTGCTTCATTTTTATTTAAGTCCATTTTTAATTTCTGTTTATTGACATTTTTAAATTCCTAACCTTTCCTTGTTTACGAAATACATAATTTTACATATAACCAAAAGTGCTAATCTTTTTATTTATTAAATTCATCTGACCATTGCATTTGTTTTGCAATTGCTGCCCATGCTTTTTCTTTCAAGTCTCTTCTGGAGTATTCTTGCCATGTATTACTATACACGCCGTCTCCATTGGAGATAAAAGCATCGCAATCGCAATAGCAATAGCAAATAGCAGATAGCAGACGAACTTTCAGATTTTATTCGGTGGGCATTTCATCGCATACCTTTTTAGTATAGTGAAGACAGAGCGACGATGACGTTGGATACAAAGAGATACGTTCAGAGCATTATTGCACTTAAAAAATTGACAAATGACAGTTCCGCTTGCGATAAAGCAAGCGATGAATAGCTTGCGTGAAAGCATACTATCTATCGCATACTATGAAAATATAGCTGCGATATTGGTCTCCACTTGCTATAATGAAAGCATGCTATGAATTTATCGCTAGTGGAGACCGCATGATACAAACACTCACTCTCCACCAATAACACACATTTTTCGATGAGTCTGACATTTTAAACAAATTTTCCATGCACATAATGAAACATTTACGACCGGCGTCATCGAAGATACTGACACTGCTGTACGACAAGCGATTTCTTGCTTGTGTGCTGTGACGAATATGTGTTGCGTACGCCTATTGTGCAGTTATTCATTGAAATCAAAGTGCGCTGCACACAATCTGCACACAATCAGCATACAAGCGCAGTACGCGTCTATGACGAGACGCGTCGTGTGCAGATGGCCTAAAACATATGTACATATTTAAAAAAAAAAGACCGCCTGCCAACATCTCAAGTTCAACTCTTCTCCTCCTGATCTAAGAAAAGAAAAGCAAAATCTCTTAAGCCCAAGAAGTATTTCGGTGCTGCTTTTTGATATATAATAATATATGTTATGTACATGTAAGCACAAAAACCTGCCTAACATTTGCAAAAAAAAAATAATAGTCGTAACATTCAGAGAAGCATAAAGTGTGAAATAGGATAAGTTCTCAACTCTTGTATATTCTCACAATGATGACATCTTTAAAGAGGATGAAATAGTTTCAAAATGTCGTAGCTAGGAATTCAGCTATATGGATATACTACCTCGGCACTTGCATTAATTGGTTGTTGGTCTATGAACAGCAAGTACACCACAGCTAATTGCAAAGGAAGTAATTGTGGATTTTTTTATGGTTTCAGATTTGGACACATTTGGCAAAAAAAAAATACTGAAGATATTTCTTTGGCTCGTTTATAATTGGAATCTATTTTATTTGATTGTACTTCATTAATTAAAATTCTTGGAAAAGTTTGTAGAGTATACAAAAAATTCAGGGCTATGATGATAGATACAAATGGGCTGAGAGCATTAAAGAGGCTCATGACCTTTAAGGAGAAAGGACAGAAAACTTGTTTTCTAGATAAAACCAAGATACAATATTCGAAATGGATAAGAAAATATATGGAGAACTAAACAGACATACAAACCGAATTAATCGATTTGAACGATTATGACATCCATTTGACGACTATTCATGGCAAGAATATTACAACTTAAGCTTTGAAATCAAAGCGGCTGCATACTAGGGTGGAGAGGAAAATTTATTAATGAAGCTTTTAGTTTCGTGGACTCAGCCAAGTCATTGTTTCGTTTAAGTGATACGGTATTGATGTTTTACATGTGTATAAGAAGCTGGTGAACAAAAGCAAACTAGTCCGGTTTAGCAGAGCTCTATTTTTAGCTCATAACTGCATTAGATGCTGATGGACTTAAATAGTTTTGTTTTTGTTCAGTACTTTCGGTCGAGTCGGTTCAACTTGATCTAGAAGCGACCAGGTATTAAAAGGACAAAAATGTATTTCAAGGTCACTCCACTTCCAAATGTGTATGTTCATAAAAACGCACCTTTTTTTCTATAATAGAATAAGAAGCACGCGGAGGAGTGAGGGGCAGATGCTACCGACAAATTTTAAACTTTGAACTCTTGAGCTAGGATACAATGCCCACGATCTGTTACTCCCACATTGATAAAACTAGTCGAGAAACGACGAAATGGAAACAAAATACATAAGTTGTGTTCAATTTTTCAACGTTTCTCGAAATTTTTTTTTTTCAGATTTTTTAACATATCACAGTACACTGTTTATGGGTACTAACTCATTTCACTCAAATTGATTTGATATAATTTTAAATAAATTCAATTTTCGACGAGAGTTTTCTGATTTTTTTCACACTGTCGTGAAATAAAGCAAGTGTAATTTTACTTCCCAGTCGACCTGCACGAAATGATAGAAACTGACGGTTTTTGACAGCATTTCAGAGGGATGCAATTTTACCCTGAGCTATAAGAGCGAGTACTGGCAAGCGTGTTGGGAATTGTCAAATCACTCGCTACTTTACTCGCATCTCAACTGGCCACAAAAAAGGCAAGCCAAAACACCAAATGGGTGATAGTTAAATCAATTGATCAGTTTATATTTCTGAGGGCTCAGCGCAATTATCCCGTTTTGATGTCAAATACTTAGGACAAAATTAAACCGAATTTCATTAGATACAAATGTTTATTTTGAAAACACATCATATAAATATGTAGTTACATATATTGCACCTTTATAACTCAAAAAATGACGATTTTTAACCTAGTAGGTGTGCACATTAGGGTGGTCGTTGTATGGGTTTTGTTTGAGTTTTTATATTTGGATGGTCCTTAATCAGTTCCAAATGAAGAAGACAAAAAATTCTTTAATTTTTGCATAATAATATTTTAAAAAAAGGGAATTTAATTAGCTCCCCCTGCGACTATAGGGGATGAAAATAAAAATCTGAAATAATTAGGGATTTTTTTTGACCCGATTTAGGCCCATCCAAGATGACCTTTTTGACGTTTAATTTTCTAGGATAAAATAGATTTTGATGCGAGCTTTGAGAGCCCAATAAAACATCCAGCGTGGACAAGATCGCTTATGTCAGCCAGCTCCTCATTATATGAACCCATTCATAAAGAACTAAGTTGAAGAAAGACTTCATTAAAATTGTTTGTGTTGACAGACGGATAATTCATTTGTGACAGAAGTCTGTGGAAGAGAAGGTTCCTCAACAAGCGTCGCATAACTAGTAAATTCCAAAAATTAAACAACCTAAAAAACCATACATGATCTTTTTCTTTTCTCAGGCGTACTAATAAAACAATTAACGTTTAAACACAAGCTTACTCAAATTAGGCGTGAAATGAATGACTAAACAAACTAGAAATCGCCTCTACGAAACTCCTTTACACTTCCTGTTCAGTTAGCTAATGGCTGGGCTTTGAAATCGAAATCTACAATTTGTCTTTCTTATTTGCTTGTTGCACCCAAGCAGCTTAGCATGTAGTAGGTAAAATAAAATACATGTGTCTCTACATGACCAGGTGGTGTTGGTGATGTTGATAGTTTCAAGTTCCAACCCGGGTCATGTGATGTGCTACCCTCCATTATGCATATCATCACTTCCCTTTTTTTTTTCTATTCCTTGACTAAAAACAACTCTTTTGTGTGTACTGTTTCCTTTTTCGTGGGTTGTTTTTGTTATATATTATGTAAATGTTTTGTTCTTATAAATCTGTGTTGTTTAAACTTTAATAATAATGAATGCACTTTAATTATAACGTATATATGAAAAAGCGTGTGCCCCAGTTTAAAAAATAACAAAACTCAAAAATATATAATATAGATAATATTTGTTTTAAAATCTGTCTTAATTTTAATGATATATTATTTTTATGTTTTATTTAAAAAAAAATAATTAATAGTAACACGAACAAAGAATTTGCAATGAATATTTTGTGAAACAGACGAAAGAATTTATCAATATTTAAAAAAAAAACGAGACAGATGCAAATCAAATAAAAATAAAATATTCAAGCAATAAAATACAAACCATTCCGGACGGCAGTGAATGGGACATTCCCCATATTCGGCCACCACTAAAAAATAAAGAGAAAATTCAAATAAATACCAAAAGAATATTGTGTACGTATGTATTTACTAAATTTCAAGAAAATTTATTTTATTATAATATATTTTTGAATGTGCAATGAAATGAACGATAAAATTGATGAAGGATTAAAGAAAATGTAATCGAAATAAAACAGATTGTGTCTTTTTTCGGGAAAATTAATCGCAAAGGGATATTTTTGAAACTCTTCACGTAGTGTATCAGAAATTTAGATAAATCGATATGAGTCCATTGACTACGAAAAAAAACAAAGTGATATAAATACAGACACCGATTCATAGGGTCATCCAACGAAGTGTCATTTTGAACTTTCCAGACAATAGACCTGTTTTTTCACGAGTTGTGAAACCGTTCTGCCGAAAAACCTTAATTTCAGACAAAAAAAAATGATCAAAATTGTTCCATTCACTCTAACACTTGCTCTAGCATCATTTTCGCAAAAACTATAGCGAAATGATACATCAAGTCCATTAAAACCGAAACCAACTGGCAATCGTTCTGGATGGAGATATTGATCCACTATTTATCTTCGATTTTCAGAGCCGAGCGGTAGTTTTGTTTGTTAAGGTATCCGTTCCGTTTAAGTCGAAATGAACCTCTTCACTCAAAATAATTTTGGGTAAGAAATTACGATATTGTTCAATCACTTACTGCACCTAATTAGCGATTAGTGCGAGTGTGTATGGGCACAAAATTAATAACCTCCTTGTGTTTCATTGTTAGGACTTATCGCAATGACGGTAGAGGGTTCAGAAATTACACGAAATTTAAAACGAGAACTCTGGTTGGATGACCTAATAATAGGTTTGTTGGATGTCAGCACTGGGGCGCTCTGGGTCGCCCCAGTTTATTTGCACTGGTGATCGGGGCGTGCACTGAATTCGCTCTCACGCACTCAGGTTTTTTCTCGGGGAAAAGAATTCAGAGCTGCTAAATTGAAATCAGCTGTTGGCAAGAGTTGAATGTCAAAGGAAAAGTATTTACTTTGCGAATTTTATGACGATATAGGTACATAAATGGTAATTGTGATATGTTTTGTAGACGATTTTGTTACTTTTTATTAATTTTAGATTTATAAACGAAGTGCTTAGGAAAATATATGGAAATCTAGTGCTTGGAAGAAGAATTAACATTTTTCCATACAAATGTAGCACTGAAGTGTTCGATGTGAAATGAAAACCCGAGCAGCCACCAGTTTTTTGACATTTGAATGACATTTCCCAGTGCAACCGATTATAAACTTTAAGATTTTAATTGTATTTTTTAATTAAATCATTAAGACCTTTTTCATTGATGTAGTGGTTTTTAATATGCTGCCTTTAGTTAAAAAAAATAAAACAATAAAAATTGCTGCAAGCACAGAAAAACAACTGTTTTTCGAAATTCAAGAAGGTACCTAACATTTTAAGAAGAATTAATTTTCGAACTTACTTTTTTGAAAATTTGTTATTAAAATTTCAGTAAGGTAAATTTTAAAAATTCGCGCGTGCCGAAGTTTTGTGAGAAATGGAATTTTTATATTTTTTGAAATGATTCTGTTAAATTTGAATTTTTGAAAAATGGAAATCCACACAAGTGTAGTGCATGCTGCGAATTATTCAATATAAATTGATGTATAATTCGCAGCATGCATTACACTTGTGTGGGTTTCCATTTACACACAAAAAACCACTTAATATGTAAAAATAAATTCTTTTATTTGATTATAAGTTCCAATGAGCTCCACTTCAAAATGCTCCCCGTCCAGGTATGATAGTGGCTGGGGCTCATCAAAATTTGATCGATGTTTAATGACTCATAAAAATCACAGTATTAAGGCTGTCCCAATCCAACGAGAAATATTCGGAGCAACGCAACCGGCCATAATTTAGCTTTGAACTTGTTTTGCTATTGATGTTGCACCTAGTCGTCAGTGTGGTTTCATTTATCATTTTATCACCTAGCAATTTACACTAGGAAAGCTTCAAACGGTGTTTTTCTTATAAAATAAGTAAAACAATTTTTTTGTTGCTAATCGATCAAAAATTACGGAATTTACTTTAGCCCAGTCAAATTAGTCAAAAAAGGGCATCAAATCGCATTTTTCGATGGACAAAACTTTTTTATGGAATCTGTACGTCTCCTGATCATAAAAACGAGTTTTTGGGAATTTTGAGGTTAGGGAAGACCCGCCATCTTGAAACAGAGATTGGTTTTGTTTTTATGCAATAAAATATGACTTTTCTTGAGTTTTCTAGGTAACCGTTGATTTTTTTGGATGATGCTCTTAGAATCATTTTCAGTTCTTGTATCGACCTATAAAATGAGTCATCGATCGATATCATCGGCCACGAATTGTGCGAGTTATCCAATTCATAGGATCACACTTTATGAGTAAGGAGAAAAACATAAATATATTTTTTTTTTCGAAAATGTTTATCCGGTGAATCGTACAAAAAAACTATTACTTAAAATGTTGTCCATAGTAATGATAACAATTTAACATACACATACACACACATACATGCTACCTGGAGTTGCATCCGCACCACACAGAAAGTTGTAAAGCAGCCGGAAAACTTAAGACACCTACATTTCTTGTTGTTGAAAACTGAGTTATCTTTTTTCAATCCAAATGTAAAAGGTATTGCATGCGGTTTCCTAGGTACTACGAAGAAAAACTTAATTGAATTTCAAATTTATTGATTGGTTTTTATTAACAGAATAATTTGAAAAAATGATAAAAAAAGAGGTAAAGTGTATTTTACATGAAGTTTTCTCTGTGAAAGTATTTGAAGGGGAGACAAATAATATTAAGGGGAATATTTTGAGATTTTTGAAGGTCCGGGTAGCATTTCATCATCGCATACATCAGCTTCAAAAATCGTTTCGTTTGGTGTCATTTCATCGTTATGAATCTGCAAGAGCAGAGTTCTTTCATCTTCGCAATAATCTTCAGCAATTGTAATACATTTGGGGATGTGGCTGCAAGTTTCACCGCTGCAGTGTGCACAGACGGCGGAACATTTTAAACTCGCTTTGCGACATCCACAAGCTGCTCCACATTTTGATGCACAGGAACAAGAAATAACCTTCATTATTTCGGGAGGAACTGGTTCCTTGGTGGTCGTCACAGGAACATACATTTTTGTATTTTTTTCCAACCCCACTTTTCTGGATCCTGGTCGTTTCCTAGCCACGTTTGTACCTGGTGATACGTCCGAAAAATATGCTGTCGTAGCGCATCTTTTGTGGGGGGAAGTGAACATAAATTGTTTTTCGTTTTTGCCACGGACTTCGTAAATTTTTTATAACGAAGTTCGTCAATTGAAGTTGTCTTTCCTTCAAAAGTGATTGAACTCTTTAACAGTATACACTTGACCTTCATCCAGCGTTGATTTGCACACAAAACAGTTTTTCATTGTACCAAAAAAACAATACCTTTTTAAAATAACAGGGCGGACATAGACAGTTTATAATTACATTTATTTGCAAGGCGTATAAACGCAAGCCTACTTTAGGCAAAGTGCGTAATGCCGCTGAAAACATTACGATTTTTGCACAGTACTGTGCATTCATCTATAGTGCGAAAATTTTGTCTGAGCACTGGTGTTTTGATTTTTATAAATGAATACCAATCAATAAATTTGAAATCTTGCTGAGTTTTTTTTTAGGTAACACCTGTGAAATCGCATGCAATACCTTCGGTTTACATTTGGATCGAGAAAATATAACTCAGTTTTCAACAACAAGAAATGTAGGTGTCTTAAGTTTCCCGGCTGCTTTACAACTTTCTGTGTGGTGCAGATGCAACTCCACGTACCATGTATATGTTAAATTGTTATCATTACTATGGACAACATGTTAAGTAATAGTTTTTTTGTACGATTCACCGGGTAAACATTTCATACTCATAAAGTGTGATCCAATGAATTGGATAACTCGCACAATTCGTGGATATCGATCGATGGCTCATTTTATAGGTCGATACAAGAACTGAAAATGATTCTAGGAGCTTCATCCAAAAAATTCAACGGTTACCTAGAAAACTCAAGAAAAGTCATACCACCCCCAAAACACAACCCATAGGGGAAAATTGGTCCGTTATATCTCAAAAATGAAACCACCTACATAGGTCGTTGATAGCTTATAGGTAATTTTATCTTCTACAAGATTGTAGTAGGACGTTTTGTTGTAAAATAAAATGCAAGCGAGTTATTGCATATTGGCGGGTCTTCCCTAACCTCAAAAATCCCAAAAACTCGTTTTTATGATCAGGAGACGTAGCCAAACAGATTCCATACAAAAATTTTGTCCATCGAAAAATGCGATTGATTTCCTAATTTGACTGAGCTAAAAGAGAGTTCCAAAATATGTTTTTCGGCTCAAACAAGTCAAAGGAATTTGTGATGCGAAGTGTTACAAAAATTATTTTTCTCTGCTTATTGGCAAAAAATGAAAATAAAAAATGGAAGATACTTTCATTTGTTTTTTTTTTTGTGAATTTACATTTGTTAAACTCGGGAAAAAATCTATACCGGCGGGAAAGGTCTAAAGAAATCTCTGTTAAAGAAAATGAATACGAAAACATTCGAAGGGTCCAGGGGAAAAAACGGCTTAAGTCCACTTAGTTGATGACGAGAAAAATGAGACTGTAAGTTAAAACGTTAAGTAACTAATTACTTTGTCCAGCTCAAAGTAATTACTAGTCAAACATCCGAACCTGGAATTCTTGCGGGTTATGCAAATTGTTATTTTTCCGTCCAAAAGTTAAAAAAAAAATTAACTCCTGTCAAGCTGTCCATTGATTTTGATTGAAGCACCTTCGAATAAAAATTGTTTTGCCAAAAATCTCACTCCAAATATTCGTTGACAAAACAATTTTTAATTTGTATATATGCGTTTACGTTCAGTTACTTAAAAATTTAAATTCTCATCGAATACCAAACTTTGTATACTATTTCAATCAAAACATCATATACGTATATACATATCTCTGATGAATTTTTTTTAATAGTGTTCCGGAGTAAATGGTGATTTCATAAAACGATTAAAGTATCTATGGACAGAAAAACTTGTTCTCTAAAACATCATTGAAAAAAAAAAAAATATTTTGTGCTCTATTATTTGGTAAAATGCCTTTAAGGCAAAGCGAATGTAGCTTAAACTATAAAAATAATAACATAAAATTTCATATTTTTGCTAAGGCAGAACAGACAAAGCTTTATATTACATGGCGCAGCCATTTTTGAAGAACATTTTTAATTTTAATAATCCAAAATAAAAATGCTTGTAAGTTTTAAAAAAACGCATTTCTAACAGTCAATTTTTCATACCTAACGGTATTTTTTGACAAATTTTTTTTAGTGGATATAAATTCAATTTATTATTCAAGATTTTCATTACTTATTTAATCATTATTGTATCATTTGATATTGAAATTTTGTATTCTTAAAAGGCACTATTTGACAGAAAACTTTTACAAAATGGTTGTTTTAGTACAATAATACGCTTAGAAGTGACCAATTAGTAATCATAAAAAGTTTTATAAAACAAATTATCTGATGAAAGTGAAAAAAGGTCATTTATCATTAGATTATGACTGGGTTTATTCACTCCGAAACATTCTTAAGACATGTAGTCAGTTTTCCTCTACCAACTTTACCAACGGGTATCGGATTAATTTGTCAACGGAATCTGTTTAGAATATTATGATTTGAGCGCATTGGTGATTCCAGAAAAAGTTTTAGAAATCTTGAAGAGTAGAAAAATAACATTGACCTCTTCAAGTTTTTTGCCTGATACGCCGATATGAGTCAAAAGGACCTTCGACGTTCGAATGTTTTTTTTTTTTTTTTTGAAAATTTCTTTTGAAAGAATCGGACAAGATAATTCGATGCGGTTTTTTTAGTTTTTCCATACATCTTTAAATTTTCAAAATATTAGTTTGAAAATATGTAAAATAATTTTCACAAACATGACAAATGGATTGTTTTTAAAATGTAATTTGTTTTGACTGGACCAACCGGAGGTAGGTATTAAGAATACCGGATATTTTTTTTTTATTGTAAAGCTGGCATGTCGCTAGGCCGAGGCACAATTTTTCTTTTCTTTGATAAATTTTTGGAGCATAAAACAAAACTTTGGAAAAAGAAGTATTAATAAAAAGGTATGTGAGAGAGTTTTACACATCAATAGCGCCCAGATTGTATAATGCTCTTCCTTGTATTATTTTTTGATATTCTACCCCACAACAATATTATTTGTAAGGCCTAATTTGAATTTGTATTTTATATTCTATTTATTTTTAATTTATACCTATTTATAAAAAAAATGTATATTATATACAAAGATGCATTCGACACTTGTCATAGGACAACAGAGTGTATCTTTTCTTCTTCAATTTTTGTTTTTTGGAAAAACACTTACAATAGATAATATTATGTTCTTTATAATAATCCATATTAGACTCAGATCTTTATTGTTAGTTTTAATACGATTTATGTTAACAAATTGAAGATGTAAAAATAAAAGTTAAACTGAACTGAACTGAATGTAAAATTAAAGTATAAACTTATTAAATTTCGATAGATACTTGTCATTATAGCTTGAGCTTTCTTTGCATGTCAATTTATAATAGCTGAGGCAGGCTATTAAATTGATGGTATTACCTGCCAAATTAATATTTTGTGTTTGTATATCAATGCAATAAGTCTGGAATATACATAGTAAATAAATCAGCACTTAAATCTAAAGCTTCTTGTCGTCGTAATTTTACGGTATATTTAAGTACGAATCTTTTACGTTTCAATAAATAGCAATATAGTAGTGCTACTTAAGAACCGTTTCAATAAATATAAATTCCTATCTATTTTTAGAATCCAATGTTGAACATAAGGAATTAACAAAAACAAAAAACTCCATCACCTCACTTGGTGTCAGCAAACAACTTAAGTAGATTAAAAAAAAGTATAGGATCCTCAGTCCTCACCACAGTGGGAGAACACTTCCTTCGTATCCTCATCACAAAGGGCCTTGTGTATCGGAATATAATACACACATTAAGGAAGACAACTCTAATGTATGTTATACACGCCACTAATACAGTAATAAACATTTGTGTTTACACAATCTTCTCTATAAATAAAATATAACTTTATACTAACATATGTACATAAATGTATGTGTCTCCCGACTCTTGAAATATATGTAAAATCAAATCAGAACTCAAAAGAGAGTGGCTGACATGGGAACAAAGGCATCCGAGCGGAACACAAGAATCGAGACTTCAACTTCAAGTATATTGATTGAAAACATTGTTAGGTAGGATATGAAGAAATACGTAATCGAGATTTACTTGACGATGACACGTTTACTTCATTAATAATTGTAAAATGTTATTTCATTACTCGAAAATAAATTCTAATAAAAAAAATTAATTCCCTTAATTTAACAAGCATTTATCCTATTATAATGCCCCTGCAACTCGCAAGTCAGCAATAGAGGTACAATTTTTCATAAGTCTATTTGGCTACTTGTATATTATGATGATAATGACAGTCAGTCCCATCACTAATTCCATTGTAATCGGAAACTTGTTATTTTAGTACCGCAAAAAAATTTTCACAGAATCCCAAGATAGTGAAAAATCTAATACGAATTCCCATTACGAAAGGAAGTTTAATGCCAAAGCTAGCCATACACAACAAAGCCAATATGCCGAATGTTCTCGCGTATTCAAAATCTCTCATGTATGGATCCATTTGGATTTTAAGCCATCTTGAAATCCAACCCATACAAATGGATTGGCCGGCTCCGGTCAGCTTAACATTCGTTTAAGTTTCTTATTACCATGGAACTCGTGATACGGGTGAGACAGTAAAGTTATCAAGTATCAAAAAATTGGGCCTGTATTTGAATCAAGACCTACAGCCAATGATGCAATCTTCTTCAAATTTTGAACTTAATGCTATTTGGTGATTCCTAGTGGGGAAATAGATTTTTTTTTTTGGGTTCAAAAATAACGGTACTTGCCATACAACCGTTAAGGAAAAGCTTATTAAACTCAAAAAAAGCACGAATCATTTTT
Organism: Dasysyrphus tricinctus; assembly: GCA_963921185.1. Lineage (NCBI taxonomy): Eukaryota > Metazoa > Arthropoda > Insecta > Diptera > Syrphidae > Dasysyrphus > Dasysyrphus tricinctus. Next base: position 20,481,492 of record OY992533.1, on the reverse strand, counting down.
ATAACAGAAAAATCAGTGTATTATTGTAGGTATAGTGTACATGTTGATAAAAAAAACACCAAAAACTGTTATTAACGGAACCTGCCAATTTGTTCTTTAATTTCTCATTTACGGGTTAACCAATTTAAATCAAAATTTTTATGAAAAAGCTCCTTTAAATGTCAATAATATCTCAAATCAAAATTTTGAAAAAAAAATAAATTTTGGATTTCTAAAAATATATAATTATTTTTTTTTGAAAATTCAATATTTCAAAAACGGTTGATGCATTTTTTTTTAAACTAGGTTTTTTTTAGTGTTACCAATTTTGTATATATAAAAAATTAGTTTTTAAGAAAACTGCTCCAACGATTTTGGATTTTGGCATACCTACATATATGTATTCATATTTTTTTAAGTAATCCAATGGCATACTTCTTTTTGAGCTCTTAGTTATTTAACGGATTGTTTATACAACTAAAAGAAAGATTTAAATGCTTTTTTATACTTTTTCTATAATTCCTCTCATATATGTTTAAGAGCAAGTTCGTGCGATCCGGTCGAGCATTTTATTTAAATAATTTTACATAATTTGTGTACATACAGTTAAATAGAAAAACATTTAAGGTTATACAAATTTGAATTTAAAAAAAAAACGAAATTATTCAAAATTGTATTTTTACAAAAAAATTTAAGTGCTACAAATATGTAGGTATGTAGGTATTGAATAATTTTTTTTTAAATTAAATTTAACTTATAAAAGGTGCCTGAAAAAAATGTATAGACAAATTTTGTGTCTGAAAAATAAAATGAAACTCACTTTTTTTTGTAAAGAACCCTCTTTGAAACATCGATATCTAAAAAAGCATTAAGAACCTTTTACGTATGCTACAAAATCTCCTTCCGGAATCTTAAAATACTAGTTCAACCCTCTTTAAAATAAAAAAAATGAACTTATCATTTGAACTATTTTTAGCAAATTTATATTTTGCAGGGCCAGGCGAACTAAATGCTGCCATGGAGAAACTACTTTCAACATAGTCGAGATGAATACATATTAATTCGAAGCGGTCAAGGCGTGTATTTATCTGTGTCTACTATTACCTCCTTAAAGTGCAGAGATCAAACGAAGAATCACTGTTTCCAATCTCTGTTTCTTTGGGCTAAGAAGGCATTGGCAGTAGTTGGTAAATGAATAGAAATAACACTTTTTTATCATTTTCATAAATTTGCATTTTGAAAAGTAAATAGTTTATATCATAGGTCATATATGCATGAACGATAGCAAGTGCTTTTAATGGTAGATTTTATTTACTAATTGTCATATGCATAAAACCAAAGTAAATACTGAATAACAAGTATTTACTGGAGGTAAAAGTATTTTCTAGTTTCGGATGAATTTAGCAAGTAAATACTTTTTAAAGTAGGTACCTTTTATTTCTAGAATTTACCTACTGCAAATTTTTCAAGTTTGTAAAACCAACTTGAACATTTGATAGCAAATACTTTTATATGCTGAATGCAAACATTCACAGTTGTGAGTCTAGTTTTAAAGCAATCCAACAACATTTTCCAATTTCACGTAAACACATTTATTCAGAATACACCTACTACCAATTTCGGGTGAACTTGTAGTATTTACTTGTATGAATCCAGTATTTACTACTGGTATGTGGTTACCCGTATCAAAGACTGTTTTGGACTTTTATTAATTTATTAATTTGGTTGTATTTTATAGGTTTGCTTCTCGGGCGGTCAATATTTAAATTTTGATGATATACAAAATGCATTTGTTGGACGACTAGTAGTCCGTTCCTTTTCTCTAAAATGTTAACAATTGTTAACACTGATCGTTCCTAAATTCTCAAATTAAAATATCGTGTAACACTATGACGTCATAAAATCGTTCCTAAGCTCAATGTTGAAGTGTCAGAATGTTACACTTTGTAACAATTTCCAACTCCTCTCCTCGACATGAATTCAAAGTGTTGATCTGTCAAAAACAGCTGAAACTGTAATGTTTTCATTTTGTGATTATCTTTTGTTTACTTTTCGTTGTTTGTATTTGGAATTGTCTGCATTTTTGCAAATGTATTTTCAATTTAATTGATTTTATTGTTGTATTTGAGTTGTTTTATGATAAATTTACTTTTTTTTCGACATGGCATTCTATTAATTGCGTGATTTTTGTTAAAGAAATTTGTGCTCCACAGTCGTGATTGTTTTTACTTCTTGAAACTATGACTTAAATATTTTGTATATTGTTTAATTATGTATGTATATAGATTTTTTGTTTAATTTTGTTAATCTATTAGTATCTTATTATGCATGTGTTAGATTGCCTTTTTTACTAACCACTAACACAGGCACTTATGATGAGCCTCTGATTGTAGGTTGCAGCTTGCTCTAAGCTCACTACAACTAAGAATCTGGTGTAAAAAAAAAAAAAACAATAACATTTCAACATTGTTTTTTTTGACACATCAAAAATTGTTAACATTTTAGAGAAAAGGAACGGACCACAGGACTAAGAAAGTGAATTTCGGCAAAACAACACCTCAAACCGCCAAACTAAGCCCGATGATGGTTCATTGAAGCCGAAACGCGTCGCTTGTTATATCAAACAAAATAAATTATGTTGTGATACATTTAAATTTTAACAAATTAAAATCGTTTAAAAAATTGATTTTGTTTTTAAATTTCCTTTATTTAAATCATTTTTTTTTTAGAAAAACACATTCATATAAAATACACAACATGGAGACCACACCACAAAGAAGGACCACAGTTGTTTTGATTGCTGTTTCACCTAGGCGGCTTTTCGGAGAGGCCGCTAGTCTTTCAGCGTAATATTAGGTATGTTCGTTGAATTTTACCTAGAGTTGACCCAGGTTTTCTTGGCAACCCCAAAAAAAACTGTGTTTTTCGGTTCTTAAAAAACACCAAAGGGTTTTCTTTTGTGTTGTTGAGATAAGAAAGAAATAAAATTTCTTTTAAAAATGGATAAAAACAAACCACAGTTTTCGTCTTCTATTTCTTTTTGTTATTTTTAAATTAAAATTGTGTATTCCGTGAATATATATTTCAAAAACAATAGAATTATCTGCTAAATGCTTCAGAGCTCATGTCACTTTGGCAGTTTATTCTTTACCTCAACTCGCCCCATCGAAAAACCTAGTTCTACTTTAGGGCGAGTTCAGGGCAACCCTAGGTCTTAAAAAGCACAGAATTTGCTGACCAGGGCGAGTTCAGGGGCCCAACTATGTAACTCGATTCTACAATTAAAACGTTCGAATTCGCAAAATCTCAGCTCGCAATTCTTAAGCAAGCGCTTATAAACAGAAATGGAACAGCGCTAATTGAAGATTCTATTGCCCAATGTCGAAAGCACTAAAATTGTATCCCACTTTCATACATATTACCACTTATAAAAAGCATTGAAAACAACTTTCGAATGGATTCGAAAGTAGAATAAAGTTACATAGTAGGGCCCCAGGGTTTTCAAAAAACACTTTGGGGCGACCCCATGGTGACTTCAGCGCTTAACCAACAAACCTAATATGGCATAGGATAATTTCACATCGACGAAAAAACCATGAACCAAGTCGAGCTCAATCGAGTTCTGAGAAGTTGGCTTCTACATCAGGTGGAATCAGAGCCCCAATCTTGAAAAGTCAAATGGATCGGCTTTGACATACAAAGCACATCACGACGCCGACGCTTTAAAGCTGCAATCGCACATTAGCGTGGAGCAGTATAATCAACATAAACAGCAATCTGGGAGAGATTGTTTTTCCAAAGATATTATTTTACCCAAAAGTCTAGTATACGATTTATGATTGAAATACTGTATTGATACAATCTGTAAAAAATTATGAGAAGTGTAAATGATTCAGAACAGAATTTAAAAATCGAAAAAAATTAGAGCGTACAGGATGGTAGCATTGAGTCGTAAACTGGAGACAGCTGGGCCACAAAAAAATATGTTGCAAAAGTTTTGACGAATTTAAATCTGGCTATAATAGTAACATTTACGAACATATGGAAAGGGAAACAGGTGGCCAAAACGGAAAATTCAATAAGCATTTATATAAGAGTTAAATACTCAGAAAACATACCTTAGTGTACGATTTACGCAAGAGAGTGTCAGGGACCAAGCAAAAATTAAAATATTACTAAAAGTCATAAACCTGCTATGTACTTAATTCGATATTGCATCGCTATTTCATAATTATCCTCTAAAAAAAACTTGAATGGAACCGTTATCCGAAAGAAAATAATATTTTTTTGCAAAAATCAGCAAGTCAAACTTAAGTATGTTAGTTCAATTGTCCAACAATCCAAAGGATCCTCTTTCAATCATCTCTTGGATATCATCTGATGATCTTGGTTTATACGGCAAAACCTAAGGATTGTTTGGGAGTACATGTGGCTGGTGTAAATCACCCCCCGGGATACCCGAAGGCTCGTCTGCTTGACTTCTCGATTGGCCTTGGATAGAACCAGCCTTGGCATTTGCACATTATAAGCCAACACAGTTCATCATTGAGCAGGATTCCTCGAATCGCTTGAAGACCATTGTAAATTAATTTCTCCTTGGAAAAGTCAATGAACTCACACATATGGCGAGCACTTCGAAACCGAGGACCAATCGACATGGCCTTGCAGTTGAAATAGTAAGCCGTTGGCACGACTTTATAGATGTGTGTGGTCCTTGGTCGTCATAGTCAGCAAATACCAGTCTCAACCAAGAAACCGGTTAGGTTGTATCGCAGGAGTACTTTTAATTCAAACATTCCGTACGAAAATAGCGTACAAAACGCGAGTATTGGCGACAACCAAAGAAGATATCTGAGCCTGGACTGACGGCTTAATGTAAAACATACAGTCAATTAATGATAAGAAAATAGAATATTTTCCTAACCTACAATCCAATTCCAATAGATCCAGTCGACCGTACATATCGCAATGAAATGCAAATCTATGAGCTTTTCTTTGATCCCAGACTATGGAGAAGAATAATTATTGCACCTAGACTGCACAAAAAAATTATTCAAAAGAATCATCATCGATTGATGATATACTTTCTATCTTCGTTTGATTCATAAAAGAAAATATAGCTCTTACAAACAAGTTCACTTGTCTGGAAATTCAACGGTTCGGGTCTCGTGCAATTTAAGTGGGCTGTCGTCACCTACAGCGCGGTGCGGCGCACAGTGGTTCAAAATGTATGGAGAGGCGGTCTTAAATCTATAAAATCTGAAGCAGCTACCCGATTGAGAACATTTTCAAGAATAATAAATGATATCATACCCGGCTGGGAAAACAATCTAGTTTTTGGCGATACTAGCAAGGGCTCAGCAAGGGTAACTCTAGAAATTCTCTAGGGCCTCGCCAGTGAAGTAACCTTTTTCCTCGAGACAGCAAAAAAAAAAAAAGTTGTCGATCGATCCTGCAATCTTCTGATTGCCAGTCCTATACCTTAACCACTGAGCTATTTCGCAATACGGTTTAGCAATGTTGAAAATGAAAAACTATATACATACGAATATGGTAATCAATAAAAATAAAATGATTTAAACAAAAATAATTTTAATTTATTAAATTTTAATTTTAATTTTTTTTTTAATTTTTTTTTTTTTTTTTTTTTTTTTTTTTTTAATTTTTAACACAACATAAATTTTTGATGTAAATAGCGACGCGTTTCGGTATCAGTGTACCATCTTCGGGCTTAATTTGCGGAATATATTTTCCTACTACATATTGTACGATGGGTATAAAATATTTGTTTTTTTGTTTTTGTCATATATGGGGTATTTGCGATGGGATAACAAGACCTATCCAACAAGTTCTTACTAGCGAGGGCCTCGCGAGTATTTGACAAGTTTTCTTTGTCTAGATTTTCCCTGCCGAAGCCTTTCCAGTGCCTCGATTAAACTCGACAAAAACTTGCCATTTTTCCAGGCGGGTAAGACATCATCAGAGAAAATTTCCACCCACTTTTTAAAACAGGTCACCAAATCGCCAAAAGTTGATGTAAATAAGGAGTGGATTCTTTAGAAAAGTTGTAAATAATTTTAAATTTTGGGGGCGTTTTGACAAAATATTCCTTTTTTGGCAAAATAAAATAAAAATTGAAACAGATAACCGATTAAGATAATTTTCAGGAGTGATAAAGGATATCATAAGACATCATCAGAGAAAATTTGCCCCTACTGACACACCCACTTTTTGAAATAGGTCATAGGTGTATTCTTTAGAAAAGTTGTAGATGATGTAATTTATAATAACTCTCCCATACAAAAATGTTGGCCACGCCCACTTTTGGGAGCGTTTTTGACAAAATATTTCTTTTTTGGGTAATTGAAAACAAATCGAACTGCCCAAATAACATGTTAAGAACAAAAAATGATGCAAAATGTTTGCCCCACCCACTTTTAAAGGCGTTTTTGGCAAAATTTCTTTTTTTATCGTTTTCTAAAAAAAAATGTGAAAAAAATCTACATAGGATAAAATGTGTAGGAATTGTTTTTTTTTTTTAATTAGCTCATACAAAGTATCAATGCAAAGATTTAGCTCCACAAATAACATACATATAGATTTGCCCATAATATAGGCCAAGGATTTGAAATTCAATAAAAAAAACGTTATTCAAGAATTTTTTATTTTCAGTGGTCCTTAGACATAAAATCGATGTTTTTGAAGGTTCGCAGGTATTAGCAGCTATTTTTTTTTTTTTTTTTTTGTATTCGATACATCATGGTCCAGTGTATAATATGTACTATAAGTCCCACCGGGGAAGACCAGAGAACATTAACTTTTTCTTTGTTGAATTTTGAATTTGACTTAAAAAAAGGTACCAATTTTAAAATTCGCGTAAACAAAATATACAGTTATCTAATTTTTTTCTAAAAAAAATTTGGTTCTATATGCCCATCATACAACTGAAAAAAATCTTTTAATGCTATTTTTTGCTCATTTTTTGCTTCAAAATCACTGAAATCTGATTTATCAACTTTGGAGTCCAAAATTTTATATTTAGAAACAGTTTTCATAAAAAAAAATCGTGATCATAATACTTCAACTATTACTAATCTGCAATGTCAATAATCCAAATATAGTCGATAAAATATTTTTGTCCGCCCCTGAACCACAGTGTGGCGCTGTTTTAAATATAAACTCCAAAATATAAAAAAAACTAAAATAGGTAAATGTCCTTCGTTATTGACATTTTTGGCGAACAAAAAATTCGATACGACGATTGGTCCTTGAATATGATATATGTAAATATGTAGTACCGCGTGGCTTGATGGTTAGTGCGTAGGACCGTCATGCCGAAGGTGTGGGTTCGATTCCCAGCCGTGCCACCTAAAAACAGAAATGTTTTATTCGAGGTACTTCCTCTTGCGAGGAACTGACAAATCCTCCAAGAGTATTACTTGTCATGAAAAAGTGCATCTCATTTAGCCGTTCGGACTCGGCAAAAAACTGTAGGTCCCCTCCATTCCTGCGAACAAACACGCACACAGAATGGTTGTGAGTTGTAAGTCACTAGGCCCTGGTTCTCCATGAGCTGTTGCGCCACCAAATTTATTTTTTATGTAAATATGTTTCTAACTACATTTATCGATTGTTTAAAGTTCAACTACCCCATTGACAACAAGGCGATATCAGTTGAATTAACCAGAATAATTAATACATTTGACAGGGAACAACTTTTCGTCTTTTTGAAAATTGATTGTTATGTGTCGCCATTCAAGAAGAATCATAGAGACCATTTGGCTGCCAATTCGTTTATGCGGCACAAAGTGTACACCGCTACCCGCATGAATAAAAAAAAGTATGAACACCGAAAGAGTCACCCAGACAAATTGTCGCCACTGCGTCGCAATATAAACATATCGGATGTGAGTGAATCCTCGGTTTCGTCCTCGTTATTTACTCATAAAATTGCTTAGAGGAAGCAAAAAAATTGATAAAATACCTTTAAACATACTAGTAGAAAACAAATTTGCTGGGATTTCTTTGGTCAAGCAATTTCAATGTATGTATGTACCTCGAAAGCTGTGCGGTGGAAGCCAGCATCACATTAAAAGAAATATTTGCACAACAAGTTGAATGGAATGATTTTGCGGTTGAGTTCGGCGGGGGATATTCTGTATAATATCTACCTATATCTCCCTGTAAATTCCTCTTTTTGTTGCAATCGTTTGGTAGGGCTTTGAGGATACATTTAAAAAGTACCCAAATGTAAAAAAACCGTCGGGCACACATACACTTTCAAGGGTATCCGAGGACGAGAATGAAAAATTACCTAGCAATTCTGGCAACTCTCTGGCTGGATTTGGACCTCGACAATGTTACAATTGTGTGTATATGATGTTGAAGCTGCTGTATTTAATCAGAAGGAGAGAGCAAAAACAGAAACTCTGAGACACAAGCGAGAGGAGGGTGTCAAGGCCGTGACATGGTTTTCATAGTACACCTCGATACCCTATGCCTATACCATGAATGAAGGAATATCTCAGCATATCACCGAGAGTGTAAAAGGTTAAAAAACAAACTCTTAAAGGAATCCATGATGGGGAAACTTATTCCTGATGTTTAGACTCTTAAATAAGAAGTTTGTTAACTAGTATACAGATTGCACACGCCGATGGATTCACTTTTGGCTTTATTTCCAAGATATCTCTCATTTTGGAAGAATTATTACAACGTGTTTGGGGAAGTCAATTTCATGGCAAAATTGAGGCAAAAAGAAAGTTCTTTTTGTTGTATTATGTATGAGTCGGGAGTTTGGATGAATTTTTATATGTACATACATACATACATATTATATTGAATATTTTCTTCAATTTTCACATTAGGAGGAAGAAGTTTGGCGTCTGCTTTATAGATTGACATTGGTAAACTTGAAAACATTAAATATTTATCTTTATGGAGGGTAGCAAACTGTGTGTAAGCGGCTGACGCGTCGGGCAAAGGAGGAACTGGGACGATGTGTTTTAAAAGATAAACTTATAGAAGAATTTTTGTTCGACGAGAAGTTAAGAAAATGAGATTTATAGAACCCAACAGTTTAGGATAAATGATATCATTAAAAATTGAAAAGAATTCATTCACTTTAAATTTAATACAAAAGTCATTTTTTAAAAAGTTCGGTTACCTATGTTTTAAAATTTGAATAAATAAAGATTTAGATACACTTATGCATGTTGTTTTAAAGTACACTGATGATCTGCAAAAATAAACTCTTTTTTTTTGTCTTCAAATAATTTCTTGAAATTATGACAGATTTGACTTTTCTTAGCCTTAATCTGGTTTTAGAAAAACTCTATTACGTACCACAGTACACAAATCTAAGGTATTATACTGCGCACGTTGTCAAAACTGAAAGTTTCGGAAATAAAAAAAAAGTGGCACGTGATGACAAAAATACACGTAAAACAACAACAAATATTGACATTTGTCATAAATTTTGATATATGCGCAGAATTGAGCAAAAATCAAAACTCTAATGAAATTACCTTTAATATGTGTACTAGACTGATTCAAAAAAATTAAAATGTTTTCGATTTTCGATGCCACTAGCTTTTTAGTTAAAGTTTAATGAAATACTAATCCTGGCAAAATGTCAGCCCTTTAGGTCAATATTTAGAGGTCGCTCATCGATACTTTCTGTTTTCCATACAAATCGTATGGGAACTTTGTTTTGATTCCTTCTTTATTTTATAACTTTAGAAACGGTTATCATACAGAAATGATCAAGGTAGAATCTGAAAGAAGATTTGATGTTCTTTAAAAAAAGTCTCTACTTCTTATCTAATTAATGTACTCCTTCCAAAGTTATTCAAGGTCAGAGTGGTATTCGTGATAAATTAAAAAGTTTTTTGGATTCCGTGTTGAAAAAATCTGCTATAATACAAGATGTTTTGCAAAAAATGTAACAAAAGGCAAGTGCGTGTAAGTTTCACTCAGACAAGAAAAAAATCGTTTTAGAGTGGGGGTCTATTTCCCCCCATTTAGGCGGTAGGGGCAATTTCCTAAAAAAAATGGTTTAAAAAAGAAAAAAAATATTAAAAATCAACGGCAATACTTATGGTGTCATGCTATTATTTTTTTAAAGACAACAATCCATTATTTAATTAACTTTTTAAAAAAAGTTGTTTTTGTAAATATTTTTTGAAAAAAATTAATTTCAAACTCAGATTTAAAAAATGAAAAAGTGATTTTAGTTTTTAAATATCTTTTTGAAAAATTTTTCGTTATCAAGTACAATTTTTGATTATGGATTTCAATACCTTCCTTAATTTTTAATCAGATGCTGAAAACCGCAGACTAAAATGTTTTGTAGTTTCTGAGAAAATTGAAAATTAAAATACCTACTACTACTACTGGAAATTGGGTGTTTGTAGGAAGGAACAATTAAAATTCCAGGGCGTCAAATAACAAGAAACTTGGTTTTTGTTATTTTCAATTTTCTCAGAAACTACAAATCATTTTAGCCTGCGGTTTTCAGCATCTGATTAAAAATTTAGGAAGGTATTGAAATCCGTAAACAAAAATTGTACTTGATAACGAAAAATTTTTCAAAAAGATATTTAAAAACTAAAATCATTTTTTCATTTTTTAAATCTAAGTTTGAAATTAATTTTTTCAAAAAATATTTACAAAAACAACTTTTTTTAAAAAGTTAATTAAATAATGGATTGTTGTCTTTGAAAAAGTAATAGCATGACACCATAAGTATTGCCGTTGATTTTTAATAATTTTTTTCTTTTTTAAACCAATTTTTTTAGGAAATTGCCCCTACCGCCTAAATGGGGGGAAATAGACCCCCACTCTAAAACGATTTTTTTCTTGTCTGAGTGCAACTTACACGCACTTGCCTTTTGTTACATTTTTTGCAAAACATCTTGTATCATAGCAGATTTTTTCAACACGGAATCCAAAAAACTTTTTAATTTACCACGAATACCACTCTGACCTTGAATAACTTTTGAAGGAGTACATTAATAAGATAAGAAGTAGAGACCTTTTTTAAAGAACATCAAATCTTCTTTCAGACTCTACCTTGATTATTTCTGTATGATAACCGTTTCTAAAGTTATAAAATAAAGAAGGAATCAACAAAAAGTTCCTATACGATTTGTATGGAAAACAGAAAATATCGATGAGCGACCTCTAAATATTGACCTAAAGGGCTGAAATTTTGCCAGGATTAGTATTTCATTAAACTTTAACTAAAAAGCTAGTGGCATCGAAAATCGAAGACATTTTCATTTTTTTGAATCAGTCTAATGTGTACTGTGATCACAGTGTACTGTGTACTGTGTACTGTGTACTGTGTACTGTGATTACGTACAGTTTGTTTTTAATTGATTTTTGAAAAATATGATTGATTTGTAGAGCAGCCTTATTATATTAGGTTAAGCTGGTAAAAAATAAACTATTGTGTATATTAGCTTTCACATGAAACCAGATTTGTCTTTTGTTTTTGAGTAGAAAATGAATTTCGAAAAGATCTTATTAATAGTTTTGCAAAAACGTTTTAAGTGTCGAAGAAATTCGACGTCAAACGTACCCAAAAAACGGGTTTTGACATGTTGTTGCTAAAATATTTCAAAAATGTGACGTGCAAGACCAATTTTGACTTCAAATTCAGCATGACAAAATGCTTATTAAAAATATAGTTTGGTTTAAAGGCGATTTTCGTTTATGACCAGTGTTATTTGGTAAGCGATAGTATATTTTGCTACAATGGCAACCTTATGTCGTTTTACTTTTGAATCAGAAAGATTTGATTTTAAAATCTAGAACTGCTGTCTTCAATGAAACATCAGGGCATATTTTTGTGTAGATTCAATTTACACACATAGCATACTAACATTAATACACATAAAAATGTCGTATGGCGTAGGCACGAATAATACAAAACAAACAAATTGCCCCATTTCGATTCGGCGTTTAGCAAGAGAATGTTTGCATTTATGGATGAATGTAGATAAAATCTCTAAAACTAGAAAGATCACACCTTTCGTCTGCTTTGACGAAATCAGGTTTTTTATGTTACCACACTGGCAAAAGCTCGTAGAATAGGGAGAGCAAAGTATGAATGTGAAAATGATACAACAAACTTTTTTTTACAGTTTATTCTTGTTCCTTGTAACTACCGTTATGTTGATTGGTTCCGACGAGAACCCCCTAACTACATTTTGGCGTTTTAGTTGCTAGGTTCTTAACATTCTTTGTAGTGCCGTTACCCCGATTTAAGTAAGTAGCATTGGCGCAAATTTTTAAACATTTTTTTATTGGTGAGTCTGATGGAGAATAGTTTAACGGAGGAGGTTGCAGAGTAAATCTGGAACTGGAACAAAAGAACCAGTAACCAGACCCACCTCCGCCAGACCCTAATCCATCAGAGATCCACACCAACCTCCAGAACCTTCTCCGAAAAAAATTCGCTGAGAAAAGTTAGAGTAAGTTGGGGAAATGTGGTATATGCGGGTAATGTGGTATAGGCAGTTATTTCAAAAACAAAGCATGCTTTTACAACGGTTCTTAGTTCGGCAGACTGTGATTATAATAAAAGTAATAATGCGTATGTAAACATATCTAAAATCTTCCATTAATTCACCCAAATTGTTGAAATCCGTAATTGTGTGCAGCTGATTTTTTTTTTGTGGAACAAAAAGTGTTTGTGCGCTTTAAAAAATTTCGTTCCAAACCAATTTGTCAATGCATCGGAAGAATATATTAATCATTAACGTTACTTAATTGTTCGTTTTGCTTAAAAGTATTTATTTTAAATTTTATTTTATTTTTTGTAAACATATAGAGTTTCGGCTAATGTGGTATACTAGCAGTGGGCTAATGTGGTATAGTATTCCTAATGGGGTATAGTATACCACATTACCCAACCTTAAAGTTTATACCTGCGTCAACTGACTTTTGTGATTTTGCAATGATGTTTTTTTTAAATGCCCAAAAGGGTGAAATTAGAAAATGGGACCCGAAAGATATGCAGATACCCACTTTTACTATGTTGAATGATTAAATTTGCCTTAAAGACATTCGAAGGACCACTTTGTATAGTATACCACATTAGACAGCAAGGCGTACCACATTACCCACTACTTTTCAAAAGTGACGATTTCGAGGTGTTATCATTATTGTGTCGAAATCTTTGTAAGTTACAGTTAGAATCCGACAAAAACCATAAACGTTGTAGCTTATATGTTTGTGTTAAAATCTACCAAATTTGATAGCATTCGTGTCACTCCTTTTTCTATTAAGTCAAAAATAAACATGTATACCACAATACCCTAACTTCCTCTACTCGGTATTTAGTGATGCGATGCTAAAAAGATAAAATAGCCAGTTGGTGATTTTAACTTTAGTAAAATATTAAGAAGATAGTGTTACTAAACTCTTTTAAGACTAGCCAAACCCTTTTTTAACCTAATATTATACTAAAAATAATTTGATAAGCACTGTTTCGTCTAAGAGTTTGCGCCATTGTCAACAAAACGATAATTGTTTAGTTGTGCGATCGCTTTGGACTTATGCGTTACGGGCCCAGTTCTTCACAGATTGACTTAAAATCAATAAATAAAAATTAATTATAGAAAACACGGATCGGGAAGTACCTACCTAACTACTAGTAATTCTAATTTTGTTTGCTTCATGTGTTTCTCATGTTTTGGAAAATTTATCAAAAGTATTTGGCAGTCCAAATGTAAAATATTTTTGATAAATTAAGACCATTTGACCATGTAGTTCGCCCTGCAAGACCGTTTAAAAAAATTCAGTTCAAAATGAACAACGGGTTTCTTAAAATATCTGGCAGGGCAAATTATGAACTCAATCTCTCGATTCCGTGATATCAGATCAGAAGAGAATTACCTAGAGAGATGTGAAAAATAATTTTGGTCAACACAAACTCTCGAAGTTGCATTTATATTTTGCTTTCGATACACTGTTTAATCACTAAAGCCCCGGTTGTGGACTTCAAGAGTTTGATTTCTTGAATCAGATTAAATCTGCTGTGCGCTCTTAGACTATTAAGTTTAATTCTTATAAAGATTAGAAACATTTAAAGTTTTAATTTTTCCCCAAGCTTTAATGTTACGTTGATATAAGCTTTTCATGAATAAAAAAATATATTTCAATGTAATCTGTTTAAATTTAACAAACCAAATGTTTTTTCTTTTCGATTCCTGACAAATTGTGTTTTTGTAGATACTAGGTTAACGCAGAAACAGGACGATATGTACAGCAGCCATTTTGTAGAATACTTTTTCATCCCAGTTTCTATTAGTCAACAGTATACCACAAGGATCTCCTGTGATCTTGGGACTTCCCAAAAGAGGCAGGTAGCTAAATTTCAGAATTGATTAGTTATACAAAAAAAACTTGAGAATTCTACAGCAGGCCGGAAGGCGGAAAGGAATAGAACAGAGTAAATTATATTAGCATGGGCACGGAGGCATTCCAGAATCAAAGGTAGAGATCCTTATAGTTACGCACTAGTTCTTCAGTAGCAGTTTTACTTTCTTTAAAATAGTTTGTAAATTATTTGATTAAATGAATTCATAAGCACGCACTGAGTTCTAATGAAAGTTTCATTTGTGCTTTCTCAATATTTTAATATTGTTTATCATAGACAACTTCAATGAATTATATCTTTTCTTATTTCATGTAACTAATATAAAGAAACAAATTATTTATTTACCAACCACCAAAATAACCAAGCCACTGACAGACTATTTCATATTTGATTTATTCTTAGCCCCCCGCCCAAAGGAGACACCCAATTCTCAAAGGGCCAGCTACTTTTACTTTAACTATATGTACAAAATACATACATACTAAGATAATCTCAAATTTCCACAGTTTAGCTTCTTTTACTATCGCATGTGGTCGTTGATGTGGTGTCCTACATACAACAGTCTGTAAAATTGGGTGACGAAAATGATGTAATATATACATACATACATTCATAAATATAGGTACAATTACCTATACATATTTGAAATGTTAATGCTGCAGCACTACCAGCACTGAGAATAAAAGCCTGAAAAGGGCCAAGTTAATACATTATGCACGAGAAACAATGAACAAAAATAAAATGTGATCTGCCCTTTCCTGCCCTATACATAAACGAAATATATACGTGATATGGTGACCATATTTTGTAAATACAAAAATAAAAAGGAAAAACTATGTACTCCACAAATCAAAAAACCCATAGTTGTATACCCATAATGCCTCACAAAGGAGCAATATTGTTGAAATACTGTTGAGCAAATTTTAAAAATTAATTATTTGTCAAGTTCAAGGGCTAGTCTGTTCATAGCTAATCATTTTTAATCAATTTGTATTTATTATTCCTAGAAATACATTATTAGCCTAACTAATGACTGACACATTGAAAATGAAATATCAATAAATAAACACCTCACACTATCTTCTAGCTACAGTCCCTTTTGACATTTTACTTGTTTCTTTTGAATCGTGAGCGATTTTTGTCCTTAAATAAGTACTTAAGGAACCAAACTATTTAATTTGTATAAAAATCTCATGGAGAAACCAGTGAGTTTTGAAAAGGCTGATATGATGCAATAACGAAAGAGGGTGAGGAGTTTTTCCACTTAAGTATTTCTCGTTGGATCCAAGCGACAGTGGCTTTCGATAAACTAGGTACTTTATTGTATGAGCTACTAACACTAAGATATATTCACAGATTCACATCCTAATTAATTTGGTGTGAACAACATCTCACGGAGAAAGCAGTGAGTTTGAAAAGGCAAATATCCCATATGATACAATAAGGAAAGATGGTGAGGAGTTTTTCCACATAAGTACTTCTCCTTTGACCCAAGCGACATCGACATCAGAAAGAATTTTCCATATGGTATCAATATGGGCTTTGGTTTAACTACTTAATTATATGAGCTTCTAAGACATATCACAGATCAAGTCCCTTGAATCTGAGTTTCCTGGTTGGGGACCATTACGAAGCAACAACCAGTCTCAAACCTATGACCATACAAATTTTCAAAAACTTTTCTCCGATTAAACACTAAAACATAAGGATCATAAAAATGGTCACCATAAATTCATAACATTGACAATTTTAAACTGCCATCAAGCCTCTGCCGTTTATGATAACTTAATACACATTGGATTGCCAAATGCCTAAATTAATAAATTTTCACGTAATTTGGCATAACCAGAGAAATATTTATCAAAACAAAATAAATTGTGCGACTACGTCGCACCTACTTGCTATAGCAATGCTGAGCTCACACTGAGACGTTCGTAAGGACTGTTGCAAAGATCGTAGAGATTTTCTGTGGAAATGTGATAGGTTCTATTGTGAATGGGCCTTATATGCACGAAAGTTTGTTGAAAATCTCGTATACGTAAATCATGTTTCTACCCAGCACCACAGAAATTCTTTACACTCAAACATTTTTTGTATACTTCCTTATGATGTTTTTGTAAGTCTGATTAACTGGTCGACAGAATTCCACGACAAATAGCTATCTAGACTCCATTTTTGCAAAGGTTTTTTGATGACTGAAATCGAATCCGAGCTCATAATAAATTGTTTCATGACCCCCCAGTTTTGAATTATTTAAATATGAATTTTAATCAACTGTTATGTTTTGGGTAAATTTGAGTTTATGTTACATCGAGAGACAGTTTTTCTTAACATAACTTCTAACTGAATATGAAAGTTCTTATCTTCTTCTTATATACTTATTTAACATAAGCTGATATGCCATTTCATTATAATTTAGGTTGTAGAAATAAAAGTTTATAAGAAAATCTGTTATACATATTTTCATTATCATATTTTTTTCTGTTATAAGGAAAGATTTCTTTTATTTTTTGCCAACAGACACTCGTTAGTTTTTCTGTCGCCACACTTCGTGACTCCATGAGACACGAAACCGACCCCCTGCTCCTATAATAAGTTGTGTTCTGATTACCGATATGTAAGTCAACAACAAAGAACCAGAAATAGATACTTCTGTATCTCTTCCACAATTTCTTATTCTTTTTTTTTTTGTTTGCTTCTCTTCTTTATCTAAACAGTACACATAGAATATTCGTCCTTTGGCAAAGCGACAACAAAAGGGATATCCTATTTGTTCGTGGCACTTTGCACTTGGGTATGATAATTATTTGCAAAACACTCAATGGTAAGGATGGTTTAAATCATACCGAGTTTAATTTTTTAAAATTGTTTCAGAGTAAAACTTCCAGGATAAAATATGTACATATTTATATGTATTCGTTATTTGTAGCTATATAAATAAAAAAAACACATACAAAGTTTAAAGGATTTTATAGGATTCGAATGAAATGCCAATGGCATGACAATGACACGATTTTTAATGGTGATGTTCTTTAAATGTACAATTATTTACCGATACATGTTGATTGAAAAGTTTTTTTTTATTGCTGTTTTACAAGTGTAGTTGTTTTACTGATTCTTGTTCAAGATTTCACAAAGCTTGCACAACAGATGGATATTTAATAAGCACAGACACTCTAGTTTATTATTATTTATTTAATTTTTGTATTGTATTCTTTTTTTTAATTTTCACTGGATTTCACTGAAGTAATACCATTTTTGTATTTGTTATTTATAGTTAAAAAAAAATATTTAAAAAGGTATAGATTAACCATGCAAAAAATGGCATGCAATTAGGCTTATAAACAAAACAAAAAGCGTATGTTTATGATCTTCCTTACTATCTTCATATTAAACTAGATATGTATATATTAGTTTCATAATAAACTCAAGTGCAATGATAGTATTGTACCAACCAAATGAAGACTTATTAATACAGTTGTAAACAAATTAATGGATTAATTTTGCCGGGACTTCTTGAAGATGCTCCAAATAACCTATTGCCTTTATTCAAGGAGTCCACCAACGTAGTACAATTTATAGAATCGATTACGCCTATGTTTCACAAAAAGGCTCATATTTTTACGAAGGATTATTATTGAATTTTATATAAAATAAAAAGTCAACAATATCCCGCTTTTCTACCACAGTCAAGGTGTCATTTTGGAACAAAAATTTCTCTGATTTGGAACAAATTTCCAACTGACAGACTTTTCGATCAAATGTTATACACAGTGCAACCATCGCGTTAATTTTTGACAGCTAATCTATATAATTTTTTTCTAAAGTTCTAAGACAGTAAATAGTTGCCACATTAAATCCGAAATTCATAAAAAATGTTAAGCAAATAAAATAATTACTGCGATTATGGAACTAGCAATATTTGACTTCGGGGTCAAAGGTCCTTAGATTTATCCGCTACTTCCAAAAATAAAGGCACTCGGTCCTACTATAATTTTTACACGAATTTAAGTTCAATTGATATAATTGTTTAATCAAAGGTAAGATTTTTAATTACCAAGTTTTTTAATGACCAAAGGTTGCCTTCATTAGGCAAAAAAGTTAGCAAATAAAAGAATAGAAAATTCCCTTGACAAATTAGATTGACTTTCACTTGTGGACCTAAGTAACTGATGCATCAAAGCAATTCTATTTTTTTGCTTGTTTTGATCCCAAACGGATACTTTAAAAGGGAATCTAAATTCTGATGAGATTGGTATTTCGTTAACAATTCATCCTGAAGGAACAGTCATCACGACAGAGTTCATAAATGTGATTGTTCGAGGGTTGAAGTCTCCAAACTAAACTATGACTCTAGCCCAGCCTAAAAAAAAAAAAAAAAAATAATACAACACCACATAATTTGGGTAAAAGGCTGAAAGATGATTTTTATTTTCCTGAAAGCGATGGATAAAACATCTTTCATTGACCCGATTATAGAATCTTATATCGAAATTACGACTTTCGAATACCACTTACATGTTTTGGTTTAGACTTAAGCACTAAAAGGATTTTCCTCTCCAATTATACTTCCAAACAGTTTGTACGCCCCTTGGTTCTAACGGAGCAAAGCATGTGTACCTTTTCAGCTTTTTAAGGGCCTATAAGACATTTTTGTATCTCGGATTTGTTTCTTCCCAAAAATGCAAAGGAGCTTTTGCGACTGCAAGTTGAGGAAACTAAAATATTATAAACACACAACGTATGCTTACACTAATAGAAACATAAAACATGTCACATATAGTCGTATGAATATACCCAACTTCTTTGCAAGTTTTTACCTACCTAATGCAAAAATTAAAATATCCAAATTTTGAATTTGGAGCAATTGTTTTCCTCAACAAATTAATGAATAGGAATGAGTCGTTTTTCTGTTCAATGCAAAATATTTCAAATTTCAGGCTTATTAATTACTATTTTTTTTATTATTTTCATCTACAAGCACTTGCTTAACAGATATGGCATAATAACAATGATTTGTTAGTAAAAATATAAAAATAGGAAATAATTAGAATACAAGTCTCAATAATACCTAATACGTTTTTAAATTTTTCACGAGATAAATGCAAATCAAAAATGGCACAAACTTCATTGAACGAGGAAAAAGCTCGTGATATTGGTTCATTCTGCCCGTAATTTGTTCTATGTACTTGTTCAAAAAGGAGATATCTTCCTTTTAACTGTCTTGTTGGTATATAAAAGGAAATAACAGAAAGCAATAACGGAATCTTTATATGGTTGCATATTATATCTCACACAAACATTACATCATGAGTACTTCTTCTAGATGCTAATGATCTTATACCAAGCAATTGGCACCTAGCTTTAAAGTAAGGCCTAAAATTCCAACGCATTTTATAAAAAACAAATTTAGTAAATCGCCTTTGAACTTGTTCACTTCTATCAGAATGGATTCTATAACATGGGTTCCAAATTACATCTGCAGACTCAATTGTCGACCTAACCAGCGAGGTGTAAAGATTTAGTAAAACATAAGGATCCATAAAATCTTTACTATTTCTCTTAATGAATCCAACTAAGGTATTTGACTTAACAACAATATAGTCGATGTTTTTTTGGGGAAAAGTGCAATCAAAAATAATACCTTAATCTTTAATGTCATTAACTGTAGAGGATTAGAATTATTGTTATATGGAAAGTAAAGAGCTAATGCTGATTTAGAAAATTTCATTGTTTTACATTTTCCAATATTTAGTTTTAAACTATTAAGAGAGCAGCAATTTGAAATACGGTGCAAATCTTATTGAACTCTTACACAATCTTCAATGCATTTGATTTTAAGAAACAATTTTACATCATCTGCATACCTACAGCAGATAACAACAATTTTGGATTACGTTCACTATATCATTAATATAGTAAAATAAAAAAAAAGTAATGGAATGTGGTGAAGTCTCCATGTTGCGTGAATAATGAATTTGTTTATTAAAACAATAAAAATACAAAATATAAAAAGAAAACTTTTTAAAATTTGTTTTGTTACTTAATTTTACTTAATTTTATCACAACGTTAATTAATTCAAATAGCGACGCGCGCTTAATGCGCTGATGCTGACAGTTCGTCAGCATTAGCCCGATGGTGGATTAGCAATCGCGTTGCTATTTGAATAACTTAACGTTGTGATAAAATTAAGTAAAATTAAATTAAATAAAACAAATTTTAAAAATTTTTCTTTTTATATTTATTGTTTAATATTTACACGATTTAATTATTTATTATGATTGAGTTTCTATATACTACTCTCCACCCCTTATTATTTTATTTTTACCTGTGTTACTAACCTTGTTTTTAGTGCAAAAAAAATGTTCATGTAAAATACCACAGTACGGAATTCAATAAAATTGTTGTTGTATTATAATTTTTTAAGCGAGGCTAATGTATACATACTACCCTGATATTGAAGAGATTCTTCTCGCATCCAACAAATCGAGAATCAATTAAAATGATGCACATGGTAGCTAATTTGTGTATTTAGTAACTATTCTACAATAATTTACTTCTTGGAACAAGTCGAAAAGAATATGTACCTTAAAACAACAATTAAAAAAAACTCCCGCCTATTGAACGCACATCATTTTTGTTTTTGCATTCCCAGTTTTCATAGCTATGGCTGGTGCCAGCTAGGTTATGTTTTCCAATTTCCTTGTTTTTATCACATTCATTCTGCGACCGAAAAAAGATTATTTTACTATAGTAAAAGCAACAAAAATCAATATTTTGCATTCACAACAAACGATGCACTACAAAAAAAAATTAAGGAAAAAAAAGCAGCACTCCATCGAGGTCTTATAATTGATTCTTCCCCCAAAATGCAATTCACTCACATTTGCACTGTTTTCTCATCTCAAATTGAAGGATTACAAATTAAATTACACTTTTCTTTTCGTAATTATTTTAAAGTTCATTTAAAATCAAAGAAAATTTAGGCATTTTGTTTAGTGAGTAGGGCGATAGAAATTATTTAAAAAAAGCATACAAAATAAATTAATTTACCTCTGTCTGTACCCGTTGTAACCGTATGGCGGCGCGTAGCCATTCATATTATTACCATACATTTTGTTTGTTTTAAGTTAAGATTAAGGTTTCCAATGCAATTGATAACAAATTAAATTCAAAACAAATTGATTGCTGATTTGATTTTTACAATAAAATCTCGTCTCCGGATAATAAACTGAGGAAAATCCAGCAAAATAAAGAAAAACAAAACTCAACACTCGGCAGCGACAACGACGATGGCTGCCAAAATTGTTCCTCCTCGTTTGCCAAACTTCAACACAACGATGATGGCGTTCGGTTCTGTTCGATTTGACTTTTTCCCTTTTTCCAGTGCATGGGTTTTTTTTTGTTCTTGTATGAATTTGTTTAATAGTAAAATAAAAAAATCAGAAAAGTTGACTACTTAAAGCAGGTGGAAGAAATGGTTAAATTTATAAAAACTTATTTAAAATTAACGCCAAACAAAACAACAATAAATATTATAGTTAAAAAATCCACTTTGGCAAATATAAATAGCAAATACACACGTGAAAAATGACAAGCAAACGTAGGGAGGGAGTTGTGTATATATATGGGTAGTAAAATCGAAGGGAAAATAATTTTATTATGGGTATATCCTTTTTGAATTCACAACACTTTGCTTTTCTTTTAAAATAAAAACATATTTGGTTTCTTTAAAATTAAGGTAAATACTTTAACAGCAAAAGAAAGCGGGGTTGTAGGTTTTCTTCTTCTCACAACGGCGACTTTTAGTTAAATTGTATTTAAATTTTTCGTTCACAGCCGACGAAATGAAACTGAAAGGATTTTGCTTCTTGTCTGTATCACTTTTTTGATCTACTATTATTTCTTCTACTCGATTTGGTTGGTGGTTTGGTTTGTGTTAGAACAAAAAGGACGCGCGTTGATGGTAAGAGAAGAGGAAAAATAATAGGGAAATTGTGTCAAAAGGAAGTGTAACAGAGGAGAGCAACTATGTGTGCATTCAATGTTTTAGAAAGAGATAGATATGAGTTTTTTGAATGAAGGTACTTTTGTGATTGTGTGGGTTAGTTTTGGGAAATTTATAGTTTGAAGAGCCATGGACTAGGATTTTTTTGTAAGGGTGAGTGGATCGAATTTGGTTTTGGGAAAATAATAGGTGTGTTTGATAACGTGAAATCTCTTCCACACAAGTTTCCATAAGGTGTGTTTGCTAACGTGAAATTTCTGCAATTTTTCACAATTTTGCTGTCAAAAGCCATAATAAAAAAAAACAAGTTTCTGAAACTTGGTGAAAATTTCACGTTACCACACAGGCATATAATTTGAGAGCAATCGCATAAGGAAATACTCAGTTATGTGAAACTTGGGAAAAAATTCAAGTTTCCAAACGCATAATTATTAATAACTTGATAAAGTTCAGTGGCCTAATTCCGAATAATTGAATTTTTTCTGTGTATACAAAGGAAATTGTGTACACATCGATTTTTGCTATTCTACAAGAGTGAGTAAGATTTTTGGCAGAGAGAATACTTGTTATGTCTGCTAATTTTTGTAAATAGACCTATTACCCACCCCCCTGGTAAGTATATTATGATGAGCAAAGATTTCAATCGCGGCATCCCGAGACACTGGCCCTAGCCCAGTTTTTTAGTGCATTTTTATCTTCGCTTACAAAAAAGTAGCATGTTAAATACAACAACAATACGGAATTATACCAGTTTGTTGTTGCAATTAACACGCTACTTCTTTCTAAGCGAAGATAAAAATGCACTAAAAAACAAGGCTATTGTTTGATCCCCAAAATCCCGGGATTATAATGTCGTAATCCCGGCATTTCCGGGATCGGTGGCATACAATTTACAGCAACAACTTACCAACATTTTGTAGGTAGTTCAAAACTGGTTCTCATCTATGTTAATTTTTTTGGGTAACTGGATGGCCATATTTAAATTTAATCCATTGACTAATGCCGGATTTACACGACTGGAAAGCTGCCAGTATAATGACAAAAAGAATGAAACTGTCCATTCCTTTGTTGTTGGTTTTGTCATTATACTGCTAGTTTTCTGTGTTTTTTAAGCAAACTTTTAAAACCGACTTACGAGGTTTTGACAGAAAGCCGACGGTATACAGATCTTTTGAGTAAAAAAATGTTCAAGGTTATAACAAAATATTTTCGACAAAGAAAAAATGTCCATTGTGTAAATTTTTTTGTTTACTCGTCGTCAGTTAACAGTTTCCAAAACAAAATCTCAATGAGTGTGATCTGTGAAAAAGCAAACACAAATGCCAAACGCAATTTTTCTTTTTCGGAAAAAGAATATCAGTGAATGTCCAGCGCCACGAAGCTTACACTTAAAGAGACTTTATCTCAACTTTTTATATCCACTTTTTTACTGACTTATTTATCGACACTTTTGGGCTTATTGTTGTTTACCACAGGACATTTTACAGTGCTTAATATAGCTTTTTACAGTAAAAAACGTCTATTGTAATGACTTTTGATAACTCTGTTGTAAAACTTGCGTCCTTAAGTCACTTTGCACTGAGCTAGAACCTAAACGGGTGAACCGATTTTCTTCGAATTTAAAACATAATTTTTCAGCGATAATTTCCATAGATATTCCAAATAAATAAAATAAAATCGGTAAACACGTTTACTGCCTGAACAGAATGCACGACGGAGCTGGAATAGATGTCAAAAATGCTGCAGCAGGAGCTGCAAGAGTTGAACAATTTGTAACTTTTACTGCAGCATTTTTGACATCTACTGCAGCATTTTTGACATCTATTCCAGCTGCGTCTTGCATTTTGTTCAGGCAGTTAGGCTCTACTACTATGTGAAGTGTCCATAAAGTGGCAAATTTTAAAATGGAGCTATCACGTTTCTACCAAACAACACCCATATATATGTATGTAGGTAGGAACATAAATGAATGAATGACTTAATTTCGCAATAATGGCATACTAGGTCGGGCTTTCGGGACACCACGACCGTGATGAACTACCATGGCCATGACCCTAAGGGCCGTTGTACAACCGTGGTTCAGCCTTGGTTCAAGATTTAAACTCGGTTAAACTCGAATGAAGTGTCGTACAATCGGAGTTTAGGACTTAACTCACTGCTGAACCAGGCAGAATCTAACTCTCCGATTTTCGGGAGTTAAATAGGCTTGAAACGGGGTTCAAGCATTTGATTGGCTAGTATTTTACTCTTTTGATGACATTTTTTTTGTGGAACATGCTTTCTAATTTCATTCGGAATTTTTTGACAGTCAGCAAAATAGTAAAAAAAAAAAAAATAAATACAAATTAATTGACAAGCATGTATTACGTTACTTTTGATTTGATTTATGAACTCCACTGAAAGAACATTATATAAAATAACATTATTTGTTCGTGAAGATATTCTATCACTTATTAGGACTAGTATGAATTGGACCAGTTTCTTTGGACATTATTACTCAACGCAATAAAATGAAAAATAAAATAAAACGTTCTCTGATCAACTTTTACTTTACCCTTCGCGGAAAAGCTATCATAATAGTAAGTTCCAAGAAATAATCATCGTCTTCGTCGTTTTGCGTATAAGTTGTTCCTTTAAATGAAAATTATATTCAATATACTTCACTTTTAATTATTTGTAAACAAAGAAAAAGCACTAAACCTTTCCAAATAATTCATGATGGATTTATGAAATAAAAGTAAACTGACAGCTGACAATAACACTAGCCATATTTACTCCAATTTAACTCGAGCTCAGCTATGTAACTTGCTCTTGACTCGCAATTGTACAACGCACGCATAGTTGAACCTGGCTCAGGAAATAACTCGAGCTCAGTTGACTATCGAGGTTCAAGTTAAATTTGTACAACTGGCCCTAACGCTGTGGCTCCATTGGCAATATTTGAGGCGATGGCAATTGGAATAGGAATGGCAATTTATTGCTTGGGTGGGCATTTTCATTGCCAGGCAATTTCAATAATAAAATGTGTGTATAGAAATATTTGACTGCAAATGCAGTCAAATGCTGTTCAAATCCCCTGTTTTAATTAAATTTAATTTTAATTCACTATATTTTGTCATGTGCGTTCTCATATTCTACAATTTAATTGAAAAAATCAATAAAGAAGCCATTGACAATTACGGGGAAATCCATTTTTACTCAATTTATTGCCTTGACGATGGAAATCAATAATTGCCTCTCATCTTCTAGGCAATATTGCCATTGCCATTGACAAAGCGTCTCCATTTGCAATATCAAAGGCAATAGCAATGATTGAGGCAATTTATTGACTCAAATATTGCCAATGGAGCCGCTGGGTAAGAAGCTTGCGTAAATCGTTCCCATATTATAACCATTACACGTAGAGCACAAAAATTCTAATATTCTGGCCGTTTCCGAAAACGTTAACTCAAACGCTACTTGATCGTCATTATTTTTTGACGCAGATTGCAATCATCATAATCAATCTTAGAATATTCCTACTTGCACAAAATCGGTTTGATGTTTACGAAGACGAACACGCTCTATTTTTTTGTATCGTCAACTCAATTTTTTTACTGCAACAGCTGCATCGCATATATAATATTTTCGTCGTAAATAAAGACTGTAAATATATCTTTGGTAAATCTCTCGATATTTTAGCCATGTTTCCCACCCAGGATTGCATGCAATGAATGCAAAGCTTTTATTACTTTGACAATAATTCAAAATTAGCTTCTTTGTAAAAATATGTACAAATCAGTTCTAAAAGAGTGTGCTCAGAAAAGCTTCACGTGAAGCGACTTTATTTTACGCCTCTCATTTTTATCTCACTCTGATCTCTGGAAAAAAAGAGATGGCCAAGTGAGGCACAGACTTGTATTTTTTTTTTTGAAAATTCCAGCCTCACCTCACCATCTCTTTCTTACCAAAATATAGGAGTGCTATAAAAAAGAGACACCTCAAAATGAGTCGACTCACTTGAAGCTGGTATAAACACCATCGTATGCGTTTGTCAATCGTATATAAAGTTTAAATACTAAAAAGAAATAGTCAGAATATCATAAAACCATTTTTCGTTTATTAAGCATTATACATATGTATTTATAAACAAAAAATTAAACTTTAACAAAATAAACTACACTTAACTTCATCTATTTTACAAAACAAATTTAGTACAATCTAGGTCTTAAACCCAAGTTCACACCAGTTTTTGATCGTAATACGATCTTAATAGACGGATGAACATCTTCTCCTAGTGGTAACAGTTCAAAGTGCCTCAATATGTTCATCAATACGCACTTAATTTCAAGCAATGCAAACTTTTGCCCAATACAATTTCTTGGTCCAGCACTAAATGGAATATAACTAAAGGTATTCGATTTCGAGTTGAGTTCTAGATGTCGCTCGGGCCTAAAAACCATGGGGTCTCTATAAATATCTGGATCTCTCAAGATCTCCCAGAGAATAATGATCACATTTGTACCCGCCGGAATGGTGCAATCATCTATGTATGAAAAGATAATTTTTTTTGTTTACTTATTAATCCTTAAAAATGTGACTTACGCAATTCAAAATCTTCTTTAATAAACCTTCCTATAGCAGGAATAGGTGGGAACAATCTCAATGACTCCTTTATAACACAACTCATGTACTTCATGTCATGAATATCCCTATATGTTATTGGCTTAGCCAAATCATCTCCAAATAATTCTTTGACTTCTTCAAATAGCTTTTTTTGAACTTCCGGATGACAGGCAATTGCTCTTAGCGTAAAGGAAATAGCCGAAGTTGTTGTATCATGTCCTTCGAACATAAAAGTGTCAACTTCCTCACGAATGTCATCATCACTCAAACGCTCTCCATTTGATGTGGTTGATTGAAGGAGTACGTCTAGGAAAGCCATTCTTTTCTTTATACCCAGATTGTTTATGTCCTCATCCATACTGGGTTTCTGAGTATCCGACATATTCAAAGTTTTCCGGCGATCCTCAATTATTCGATTTGTAAAAAGATGCATATAAAGAACTCCTTCTAACTGTTTATTGAAGAGTTTCGGCTTAAAAAACTTGAACATTTTCTTAAGCATAAGATGAGGCTTCATAAATCTCATGGCTAGAATGTCAGTGACACTTAAAGCGACGACAAAAAGAAATAAACATACACTGAAATTAACATTTTCTTAGTTTAACTTACTCGTTGACTGCATTAACGTATCTTGAATTTTCGTCTTCTTGAGCTTTTATTTGGGTTCCCATTGCGGTCTCCGCGATTATATCCAGAGCCATCAAACAAATCATTGGATAAATATTAATAGCCGTTTTTCCATCAGCTTTAGGATTTAATTTCTCAACCAAAATCCTGCTCTGTTGATCAAATACTTCCACAAATTGCTCCAAAATTTTAAAATGAAACGTCGGGGTTATAATCTTCCGCTTATTTTGCCATTTAGTTCCATCACTAAGAAGTAAACCCTGGCCTAACCACTCCCTCAGCATTAAATACAACCTGTGTTTACTTATATGCTTTGGGCTATTGAGAATGGCCTCAACATGTTTGGGATCTGAAGTGTTAAGGATCAATGTGTGTAAAATCCAGGACTTATAAGACTTGCCGTATTTTTCCCGAAAATATTTGAATTTTGAAGCGAGATCTTAAATAGGATAATAAAGCTATTTGATAGTTTGTTTCTGACATGAAAACTTACTTTCTGCGTTGAAAGATGCTGATTCAGAAATTGCACCGATAATTGGTAGGTTCCTCACTGTTGGTATGTTTTTCATCATGTCATTTTTTGGTTTTTTTGCCCAGTAATCAACTAGGCAAAGAAATGTTATGAGTAGCAAAAATCCAACAAACATACTCAACTATCATTGGACCGATGAAAACTAGAAATTAAAAAAAATTATTTAAAAATTATTTTTTAGTTTTTGACTAAAGGTAAAACTATAATAGTCGGAGTGGCACTGAAGCTATAGTCGAAACCCAACGAAAAATAGCTATCCGTACCATAAAAGGGAACACACCCATAATGTAATTATCTAGTAGTATTTAAAATTAATTGACAAGCATGTATTACGTTACTTTTGATTTGATTTATGAACTCCACTGAAAGAACATTATATAAAATAACATTATTTGTTCGTGAAGATATTCTATCACTTATTAGGACTAGTATGAATTGGACCAGTTTCTTTGGACATTATTACTCAACGCAATAAAATGAAAAATAAAATAAAACGTTCTCTGATCAACTTTTACTTTACCCTTCGCGGAAAAGCTATCATAATAGTAAGTTCCAAGAAATAATCATCGTCTTCGTCGTTTTGCGTATAAGTTGTTCCTTTAAATGAAAATTATATTCAATATACTTCACTTTTAATTATTTGTAAACAAAGAAAAAGCACTAAACCTTTCCAAATAATTCATGATGGATTTATGAAATAAAAGTAAACTGACAGCTGACAATAACACTAGCCATATTTACTCCAATTTAACTCGAGCTCAGCTATGTAACTTGCTCTTGACTCGCAATTGTACAACGCACGCATAGTTGAACCTGGCTCAGGAAATAACTCGAGCTCAGTTGACTATCGAGGTTCAAGTTAAATTTGTACAACTGGCCCTAACGCTGTGGCTCCATTGGCAATATTTGAGGCGATGGCAATTGGAATAGGAATGGCAATTTATTGCTTGGGTGGGCATTTTCATTGCCAGGCAATTTCAATAATAAAATGTGTGTATAGAAATATTTGACTGCAAATGCAGTCAAATGCTGTTCAAATCCCCTGTTTTAATTAAATTTAATTTTAATTCACTATATTTTGTCATGTGCGTTCTCATATTCTACAATTTAATTGAAAAAATCAATAAAGAAGCCATTGACAATTACGGGGAAATCCATTTTTACTCAATTTATTGCCTTGACGATGGAAATCAATAATTGCCTCTCATCTTCTAGGCAATATTGCCATTGCCATTGACAAAGCGTCTCCATTTGCAATATCAAAGGCAATAGCAATGATTGAGGCAATTTATTGACTCAAATATTGCCAATGGAGCCGCTGGGTAAGAAGCTTGCGTAAATCGTTCCCATATTATAACCATTACACGTAGAGCACAAAAATTCTAATATTCTGGCCGTTTCCGAAAACGTTAACTCAAACGCTACTTGATCGTCATTATTTTTTGACGCAGATTGCAATCATCATAATCAATCTTAGAATATTCCTACTTGCACAAAATCGGTTTGATGTTTACGAAGACGAACACGCTCTATTTTTTTGTATCGTCAACTCAATTTTTTTACTGCAACAGCTGCATCGCATATATAATATTTTCGTCGTAAATAAAGACTGTAAATATATCTTTGGTAAATCTCTCGATATTTTAGCCATGTTTCCCACCCAGGATTGCATGCAATGAATGCAAAGCTTTTATTACTTTGACAATAATTCAAAATTAGCTTCTTTGTAAAAATATGTACAAATCAGTTCTAAAAGAGTGTGCTCAGAAAAGCTTCACGTGAAGCGACTTTATTTTACGCCTCTCATTTTTATCTCACTCTGATCTCTGGAAAAAAAGAGATGGCCAAGTGAGGCACAGACTTGTATTTTTTTTTTTGAAAATTCCAGCCTCACCTCACCATCTCTTTCTTACCAAAATATAGGAGTGCTATAAAAAAGAGACACCTCAAAATGAGTCGACTCACTTGAAGCTGGTATAAACACCATCGTATGCGTTTGTCAATCGTATATAAAGTTTAAATACTAAAAAGAAATAGTCAGAATATCATAAAACCATTTTTCGTTTATTAAGCATTATACATATGTATTTATAAACAAAAAATTAAACTTTAACAAAATAAACTACACTTAACTTCATCTATTTTACAAAACAAATTTAGTACAATCTAGGTCTTAAACCCAAGTTCACACCAGTTTTTGATCGTAATACGATCTTAATAGACGGATGAACATCTTCTCCTAGTGGTAACAGTTCAAAGTGCCTCAATATGTTCATCAATACGCACTTAATTTCAAGCAATGCAAACTTTTGCCCAATACAATTTCTTGGTCCAGCACTAAATGGAATATAACTAAAGGTATTCGATTTCGAGTTGAGTTCTAGATGTCGCTCGGGCCTAAAAACCATGGGGTCTCTATAAATATCTGGATCTCTCAAGATCTCCCAGAGAATAATGATCACATTTGTACCCGCCGGAATGGTGCAATCATCTATGTATGAAAAGATAATTTTTTTTGTTTACTTATTAATCCTTAAAAATGTGACTTACGCAATTCAAAATCTTCTTTAATAAACCTTCCTATAGCAGGAATAGGTGGGAACAATCTCAATGACTCCTTTATAACACAACTCATGTACTTCATGTCATGAATATCCCTATATGTTATTGGCTTAGCCAAATCATCTCCAAATAATTCTTTGACTTCTTCAAATAGCTTTTTTTGAACTTCCGGATGACAGGCAATTGCTCTTAGCGTAAAGGAAATAGCCGAAGTTGTTGTATCATGTCCTTCGAACATAAAAGTGTCAACTTCCTCACGAATGTCATCATCACTCAAACGCTCTCCATTTGATGTGGTTGATTGAAGGAGTACGTCTAGGAAAGCCATTCTTTTCTTTATACCCAGATTGTTTATGTCCTCATCCATACTGGGTTTCTGAGTATCCGACATATTCAAAGTTTTCCGGCGATCCTCAATTATTCGATTTGTAAAAAGATGCATATAAAGAACTCCTTCTAACTGTTTATTGAAGAGTTTCGGCTTAAAAAACTTGAACATTTTCTTAAGCATAAGATGAGGCTTCATAAATCTCATGGCTAGAATGTCAGTGACACTTAAAGCGACGACAAAAAGAAATAAACATACACTGAAATTAACATTTTCTTAGTTTAACTTACTCGTTGACTGCATTAACGTATCTTGAATTTTCGTCTTCTTGAGCTTTTATTTGGGTTCCCATTGCGGTCTCCGCGATTATATCCAGAGCCATCAAACAAATCATTGGATAAATATTAATAGCCGTTTTTCCATCAGCTTTAGGATTTAATTTCTCAACCAAAATCCTGCTCTGTTGATCAAATACTTCCACAAATTGCTCCAAAATTTTAAAATGAAACGTCGGGGTTATAATCTTCCGCTTATTTTGCCATTTAGTTCCATCACTAAGAAGTAAACCCTGGCCTAACCACTCCCTCAGCATTAAATACAACCTGTGTTTACTTATATGCTTTGGGCTATTGAGAATGGCCTCAACATGTTTGGGATCTGAAGTGTTAAGGATCAATGTGTGTAAAATCCAGGACTTATAAGACTTGCCGTATTTTTCCCGAAAATATTTGAATTTTGAAGCGAGATCTTAAATAGGATAATAAAGCTATTTGATAGTTTGTTTCTGACATGAAAACTTACTTTCTGCGTTGAAAGATGCTGATTCAGAAATTGCACCGATAATTGGTAGGTTCCTCACTGTTGGTATGTTTTTCATCATGTCATTTTTTGGTTTTTTTGCCCAGTAATCAACTAGGCAAAGAAATGTTATGAGTAGCAAAAATCCAACAAACATACTCAACTATCATTGGACCGATGAAAACTAGAAATTAAAAAAAATTATTTAAAAATTATTTTTTAGTTTTTGACTAAAGGTAAAACTATAATAGTCGGAGTGGCACTGAAGCTATAGTCGAAACCCAACGAAAAATAGCTATCCGTACCATAAAAGGGAACACACCCATAATGTAATTATCATCTATTTTTTTTTTTGACATTCCTTTTTTACCAATTGTCAGTTTTTGAATTGAACAAAACTGAAGAAACCTTCAACTCCGCAATTATAGCCGCTTTAAAAACTTAAGTAAAGCTTATTCGTGAACTCCAATTCTCGCAATCCATAACCGGGGCTTAAGTGATTAAACAGTGCATCGAAACAAAATATGAATGCCACTCGAGAGTAATTCAATTTATAATAATAGAATATGAAGAAATTCTTCTATCTAAGTGGAATAATAAAATTCACAATATCTCCTATGCTGTGATTTTTATATTTGTCGGTAAACATCGACACAAAATTGCGTCTTAGAAGGGTACGATGGTCATCAAACTGATGAGCCCAACTATTGCACCTGGACGAATCGCAATATGGATTTGAACTCACTTGAACTTTCAACTTGAATTATAAGTAATGCAATTTTTATCGAACTGGTAACTCTGCAGTCGATATTTTCTATAATTTTTATATTTCTTATTATTCATGTATTTGTTATATACAGACTTTGTAACTGGAGAGAAGAGCTTTGACGAAAGTCTTCCGAGAAAGATAAATAGAGTTTGTGCTGAGATGCCAAGATAGATGGAAAGCGATTATGTTGGCAAACAAAATTCCAGATAAAGGTAGAACTATAATAATCGGAAGGGCACTGACGTTTACGTCAAAAACCAACGAAAAGTTGCTTTCCGTACCGTCAAAAGGGGAACACACCCATAATGTAATTATCATCTATATCTTTTTGGCATTCCTATTTCACCAAACTTCAATTTTACTTAAGTGAGGTGCGCTCGGGAGCAATTTTTTCTTTAACGGCTCCACCGATTTAAAAAAAAAATATTTTTTTAATATAAAAAAATAATTCCTCAAAACTGACACACCAACATTTTTGTTTTTATTTACAAAAATTTTATGTATAGCTACATAATGTATATAAAAAACTAATTTTTAAAAAAACCGCCCAAACGATTTTAATTTTTGTTTGTCGGAATTCTTATTTTTGAGCTCAATTCGATTTGACTGGTTATTTATGCAATTGAAAGAGTGAGTTTCATGCTTCCTTTCTTACAATTTTCTATAAATTACTTACATATTTTTAAAAGTTCTCAAGTTCCAAGCAACTTGACTTATAATATAAGAGCAAGTGGGTGCGACCGAGTCATGCATTTTATTTAAGTCTCCCTAAAGACCCATCATTTCAAAAAGCTATGTATATATACATATGTACATATGTACATTCATTAGTTTTCTAATTTATACAAAACTGAGTTATGGATAGTATGCAAAAAAGTAACATCTGACTTAAGCAACCACGACACCACGAGGTTTTCTAAATTAATAATAATTCAATCGACATAAACCAACTGAACGTGCACGTGCACAAACAAAAATTATAGGTAGTATGATATTTGTTATTATGGTAAAATTACTAAAAGATAAAAAAAAAGTGCGTATACGCCTGCGGGTCCCCCTACTTTAATGGAATGAATATTTTCCCTTTTTTATATCACCGCCACTTTGACTTTCAATTCAATGCAAATTTGTGGAACTCATTCGTGCAATTTTATTAGTAGACTAGAGACATTTTAGCCAAGGAAAACGACAGAATAACCATCCTTTAGTATGGAAGACTTTTTGGATACAGTTTGCAAATTTTAATTGATTTTTTTTTTTTGAAACAATGTACATCAGGGTGGTGCTTCAAAAGGGCATTGTTATATTTCAAATGACGCTTCCCCCTAATTTGTTTCGAATAAAAAAAATTCCTGTAAAACTGTAGCTCACTATTTTACCTTTAACCCGGCCCCTAAGACGAAAGAAGTTTTATATGGAAAAACACATGCTAAATTTTCAATCAAATTTTGAATTCTTATACCTTTAGTAAAATTTGATGATAGAATTTTAAATTTTAAACGAATAATTTGAATTCATCATTAATGAGTGGGGCTATTTTCGGCTCCAAGATTTTTCAAATTGGGCTCCATTCATCTTGAAAAATCTGGCAACACTGACCACGAGGTTTTCTAAATTAATAATAATTCAATCGACATAAGCCAACTGAACGTGCACGTGCACAAACAAAATTTATAGGTAGTATGATATTTGTATGAGTGTCAAGTTAGCAAAGCAACTTTAACGAATCGAAAAATGGTTAGTTGGATAATTTGCCATTAATCAGTCGTTAATAAGTTGTGACAATTCCGAATTTGTCGTTCAATGTTTTCTATGTTGTTTGGGTGCTTTGCTAACTTGATATCAAGTAAGCAAAGCACCCTGTCGAAAATCAGTAAAAACTTCTTATACCTGATGGTTTATGGCTTAATAATTTGCCAATAATTAGTCGTTAATTTAGTTGTGACATATTCAATTTGATCGTGCAATGTTTTCTATGTTTTTTTTGGGTGCTTTGCTAACTTGATATCAAGCTAGCAAAGCAACTCTCACGGATCGAAAAATGGATAGGTATATAATTTGTCGTTAATATGTCGTTAATTAGTTGTGACAATTTCGAATTTGTCGTTCTATGTTTTTTGTTTTGAAAATTGGTAAAAACTTCTAAAATTCAATGTTTTAGTGCTTAATAATTTGCCGTTAATTAGTCGTTAACTGGTTGTGAAAAAATCAATTTTGTCGTGCGATGTTTTCTATGTGTTTTTGGGTTATTTGTTTTCTATGAGTGTCAAGTTAGCAAAGCAACTTTGACGAATCGAAAAATGGGTAGGTGGATAATTTGCCATTAGTTAATCGTTAATTAGTTGTGACAATTTTGAATTTTTCGTTCAATGTTTTCTATGTTTTTTTGGGTGCTTTGCTAACTTGATACTATCGAAAAGTGTGAAAAACTTCTTATACTTAATGTTTTATGGCTTAATAATTTGCCGTTAATTAGTCATTAATTAGTTGTGAAAAATTGAATTCAATCGTGCAATGTTTTCTATGTTTTTTTTTTAATTCTTCGTTAGCTTCATACCAAGTTAGCAAAGCACCACCTTTAAAAGGGATTAAAACTGCTCATACCGAGCTGATGGCTTAATAGTTTACCATTAACTAGTGTTCAATTAGTTGTGACAATTTTGAATTTGTCGTGCAATGTTTTCTATGTTTTTTGAGTTCTTTGGTAAATTATCCACCAACCCATTTTTCGATTCGTTAAAGTTGCTTTGCTAACTTGACACTCATAGAAAACAAATAACCCAAAAACACATAGAAAACATCGCATGACAAAATTGATTTTTTCACAACTAATTAACGACTAATTAACGGCAAATTATGAAGCACTTAAATATTGAATTTTAGAAATTTTTACCAATTTTCAAAATAAAAAACATAGAAAACATAGAACGACAAATTCGAAATTTTCACAACTATCCATTTTTTGATCCGTGAGAGTTGCTTTGCTAACTTGATATTGATTAGCAAAGCACCCAAAAAACATTGAAAACATTGCACGATCAAATTGACTTTGTCACAACTAATTAACGGCAAATTATTAAGCCATAAACCATCAGGTATAAGAAGTTTTTACTGATTTTCATAGAAAACATTGAACGACAAATTCGGAACTATCACAACTAATTAACGACTAATTAACGGCAAATTTTCCAACGAACCATTTTTCGATTCGTCAAAGTTGCTTTGCTAACTTGACACTCATGATATTTGTTATTATGGCAAAATTTGTAAAAGATAAAAAAGCGCGTATACGCCTGAGTGTCCCCCTACTTTAATGGAATGAATATTTTCCTTTTTTTATATCACCACCACTTTGACTTTCAATTCAATGCAAATTTGTTGAACTCATTCCTGCAATTTTATGAGTAGACTAGACACATTTTAGCCCAGGAAAATTAGACTTTTACTTCGAAAAATTCTGAAAGCTGAATTTTGGTGGATAGCCTTGTTTTTTGGTGTCTTAAACATTTCCTAAAGAGTTCCGTAAATTTGGGCCGCTGTTAAATTTTTAAGGGGGGATAAAAGAAGGTTAAATTAAGTTTTTTTCTTAATTCCTCGAAGACTATCAGTGTTTTTGAAAAAAATGTGAAGCTACAAATTGTAACTTATGTAATTCTACACAAAAAAGATTAACATATTTTTTTTCATAAAATCAATTGATTCAGATCAAATTTTCAAAAAATGTATTAAAATTCCATTAATCGATGGGCAAAATTTTTTTTACGATTTGTGTTTGGTTATATCTCTTCATTATAAAACCAAGTTTTTGGGGTGCCGGGGTAAGGGGAAGGCCACCATCTTGAAAAAGAAAATGATTAGGTTTTTATTCAACAACTCGATTGAGTTTCCTCTTACAACATAATCATGAGAAATTAAAATTTAGACAGTAAAACTATCTTAAAAATGAGCTATTAACAAACTCTGTAGGTTTATCAATCTCGAAGTAATAGCGTGTCAAAGTTACACTTTTGATTTTGTACTTTAAAAGGGACACATCACAGTTTTTTGTAAATATCTCAACAAATTTTTTCAAAAGATTAATAACTTTATATTATTGCTCACAAAATTCTACAGAAACAAAATTATGACATTTTTTTTTTTGTAGGAGTAACAGACTTTGAGAAAAACGTGCAGAGCCCTCAGCAATCGCAGTCTCGTGAACAAATTTTTGCAAAAGATTAATTACTTTATATTATTGCTCATTAAATTCTACACAGACAAAATTATGACATTTTTTTTGTAAAAGCAACAGACTTTGAGAAAAACGTGCATGCAGAGCTCTCAGCAATCGCAGTCTCGTGAACAGGACTCCTCAGCAAAATTGCTGTCTAATTACTGAGGAAATACATGTTTGGATTCGCTTGCTCACTTCTTGACAGAGCAAAATTAGCTGAGGGCTCTGAGATTTCATTTTCCTGAACATGCCTAGTTTTTAGTTAACATCTCTGGATTTATTAATTAGAATCAAGAATGTAAGCTCCTACCAAGCTAACAGCTGATAATAAGTTCAAATTGTTTAGAATGTTTACTTGAAAGCTTTTCTCTCTAAAAATAACACAGTTGATATGACATGCCACTGCCGCTGAAGCTGATTTGACTTCTGTATTGCATTCCCACACTGTACAAGAATATTTAATTTTATTAATGAACTTAAGACACCTTCATCAAAAACACTACCACTATACAATCTTCTTAATCAGTTCTTTTTAATTAAATAATTACCAATCCAAATGGCAAGCAACTAAAAAATTATAATTAGTAATAGACTGGGATGACTTACACAGCTTTACGATAAATCGATTTATCAATCAACCCGCAACCGAAACAGAACTAAACTAATATTTTGTTGGATGTTGTTGTTACTGTTTAGTTTACGTTATCTTGACATTTGAGATACATATGTATGACATAAAGTGATGTTTGTCGAAAATGTTATTCATTTATCATTTTTGTAGTCTAGTTGTATGAACGGATTACGAGTATTTATTTTTATTGAATAGATTGTGTACTACCAAAAGTACAAACACTCTTGTTTACCAACTACTAGCAATTGATTCGCGATTACTAACTGAGAAATAGAATTGCCAGGCGATAACATTTATTGAGCTTTTTAATGAGATGATATAAATTATCTTGCATGTATATGTAAATATGTACCTACTCGTATGTACAATGTACAAATGTAATTAAATAAGAGATTAAGTTTGATACCGAATGGAAAGACTTAAGTTTGCATGTCATGTCAATTATAATGCAGTTAAAGAAAAAAAAAATAATATTGGATTGAGAATTGAGATTATGAGAAAGAGTACGATAGCTCAGGAAATTTGAATACCAACGCAAGCAATACAAAAAATATTTACGAAAAGGCCATAAAAAGTCGGTTTTTAGTCCTTTTTTTAAACTAATGGTGAACGGTAATACAAATAATTTCTACAAAAAAAAAAAAAAATAATTTCTTAAATTTTCAAAACTGTCTTTGAACTTCTAATAACGTCATTATTTGCTGAGATATTGGTAAACAAGGCTACAAGTATATTTTTTCATTAAAAGTCAGATAAATCGTTGGAGCGGTTTTTTAAAAATTTAATTTTTTATATATAAAATCCTTAAAACATTTTTAAACAAATTTTGGTATGCAAATCTAAAGTATATAGTTATGTGTACATAAAAACAAATTTTGAAAAAAAAATGGTCAACCCGTTTTTGAAATATCGAATTTTCAAAAAAAAAAATTGAAAAAAAATCCAAAAACTTTTTTTTGAAAATTTTGATATGCAATATTATTAAATCTTATATGAACTTTGTATACAAGAAAATTCATCTAAATCCGATTAGCTTATATCGAGAAAATTCAAAATAAAAAAATACGTTCTATGACAGGTACTATTAAGAGTTGCTAAGTGTAAAATTTTATATTTTTGATAGTAGATCGTACCATACCTTTTGTATGGAAGGTACCGTTATTTTTTCATAAATGTAAATTTTTTTCTAAAAATATTTTAGAGAGTACTAAAAAACTCTGAAGTATCGAGTTTCAAAAAAATCAATTATGTCGTTTTCAAAATATTTGATTTTCCAAAAAAAAAATTGAAACATTTTTAAAAAATCAAAAAAATATTTTTTCAAACATTTTGGTACACAAAACTATTTATATTTTTTAGAAGCCTCTGTAAAAAAAAATAATTGAAATCGGTCTTACCGTTTTGAAGAAAATCAAAAATTAAAAAAATGGTTCTTTGGGAGGTACCATTAATAACCATTTTTGAAACATGGTTTTCCACCCAAAGGAAGCTTTTACTAAAATAAATTTATTGAATTTTTTTTAAGAAAAGTTGTCGAGCCGTTTTTGAGAAAAAAGTGATTATGTAAAATTGATAAAAAAATTGTATGGCAGGTACCGTTGTTTTTGGTTCTAAAAAAAATGTAAAAAAATTTGTCGGCAGAATCACCAAAAACCACTATGTACCAAGTTTGAAGGAAATCGATCGAGCCGTTTAAGCTGTAGATGAACAGACAGACAGACAGAATTGTGCCACCCACTTTTTTGGTGTTCTCTATCATCGTAATATCATGTTTGATTGTTATCTCAAAATTTTTTTTTTGCGCGAATCCAAAACTTGCCTTATAGTACCTATAATCGCAAGTAAAAATTGAATTGAAGCTGAATAAACAAGGTATATGATCATTACATTTGATTGACTCAAAAAAAGTTATCCATAGAAATGAGGAATACAAAATAATTTTTTATCTCGTCTCATTTTTTGCAAAAACGCAATAACAGTACTTCAAACAAATTATTTTGCAAAATCTCGAAACAAAAAACATAAAGCTGTAGAATGCTTTTTGTTTCAACTCAATACAACCACTCGTCACAAAGATACAGCTCTTCAAAAAACACTAACAAAAATTAAAAAAAAAAATTGTTCCTTTAATTTCGTTGACTAGTTTACTTTAGAACTTATTACTGACTGGCTGACTTTTTACGCACAGATTTCTTGTAAAAACAGGAACTTGAATTTTTTTACATTTATGGTGGTAGACTTTTCCGGCCTATAGCGTTTATCAGGTTTATAATTAATGGCTTCAGGCGTTCACACTATGATAAAATCTTGAAGGATGAAGGCGGAGTTAATGAAACTGATGCATCTGTTCTGTCGTTAGTGCATCCAATGGGGATGGGACAGACAATAAAGCTGAGTTTCTTTTCATTGGACATGTTTTCCTCGAGTAATTTTATGAGTACGAGCTGGTGCACCGTGCATATACTCCTATCCTAACCAATTCATCAGATCGGCAGCAATTTAGATAAGGCTCTCTTCACTCCATCGAGAGCGGGTGGACTGAACTGTTGGCAGTCTATCTGGCATTTGTTTTGATATCCTCAGCACCATTTGAAATTCCACTATTATTTTCTCCTAACCGTCCCTGCGGGTTTCTGTTTAGGCATTGTAACCATGATAAGTTTTTTACCTTTTAGCAAAACTTCAACTCAATACTGCTATCCCTCTATTCGTATTTCTATTTCCTCGAACACTAATGCTTCTTCTCTTGTCCAGAATATGGTGATGTGTGACGTCTACCCAAGTTTTTCCTACTCTCCTTTACGTACATATGTACTTTAAATGATTCTGGTGGTTAGTCAAATCAGTTCTAAAATTAATACAGGACTTCACTACAGGAACTGTATTAACTGATTAAATTCTTACTTTGAGAGAAAATATTTCTAATAAATGGAAACTATTATTTGTGCTCCAAAACTATACGATCCAAATTATTATTAACTAAACAAAATTGCTTCACACTTTCTTCTCAACTAGTATGCCATTTTGTAAGCAACACTTCACTTCATGAATATAGCTACAAAGTAGTTTGCAAGTTCGTGCTATCCAGTCGTGCATTATTGTATTAAATAACAGAGATAAAATGTTATGTTAATTTAAAGCAGACTAAATATAACATTTATATGGTTAAGTTAGCGATAAAACATTTGACATCACATATTTTTTGCAGAACGTTAACTATCTGCAAAAATATATTTTTTGATGATTCTTAGAATATGTCTTAATTGATTTGCCATATTTAATGTAAGGTCACTGCCACATGTTTTTTGCCCATAAAACCTTGCAGTGAAAGATAAGGGTAGTACTTATAGGCTATTG
Organism: Dasysyrphus tricinctus; assembly: GCA_963921185.1. NCBI lineage: Eukaryota > Metazoa > Arthropoda > Insecta > Diptera > Syrphidae > Dasysyrphus > Dasysyrphus tricinctus. The sequence continues at coordinate 20,440,693 of OY992533.1, read as the reverse complement.
GATAGACCTTTTAAAAAGGAACAATTACGTGCAAGGATTTTAGTTATTGAATATGTTTGTAAGGCTCATAAGCATGCTTAAAACCTATAATTCACACTGGGCACTTTCAATATTTTTGGGTTAACTTGGAAACTAAGCCGAATTTGACACTTTTGCACTTAAAACTTTTTGTTCGACATTGAAATTGAATCGAAAAAATAAAGTTTTAGATTTTTTTTAACTGCGCATTATTTTGTTCAGAGCAAAGATCCACTCAAGTCATACTTCAACAAAAATAAAATCTTTAATATGGCATATTCAGAAAGTAGTTTTTATTTAAAATTGACAAAGGTAGAGCCTTTCAAAGCTTAATCATTAAGTTTTTGCCCAAAACGCCATTTGGTAAACTATCCTTGCACCTAATACCAAGTCTTATAGTAAATAATCGGCCGAACCGTTCAGTTTGTAGGTCTAGAAGCATTTAAAAACAGCCGGAAACAAAATTATGGACGTTCCTACTTTTTAAATATTCTCAATAATCGTTATGTCATATTTCATCAAAATCTTGAGTTCGAGTATTCTTACGAATGTGAAATTGACCATCCTGTAGTACCGAAAAAAAGACTTTCGGGCAATAACTGTGAGAAATTATAAGAAATGGTAGAGTTTGAATGAGTATATATCTGTCAATTTTGAATAAAAATGACTTTTCTAACTAGCTTTGACCCTCTTCTTTATTTTGTCGTAATATGTTTTGGGTCTATTCTTGCTCCACAAAAAGTTATGCGCAATTTGTTGAAAAATTTAGAAATCTTAAGTTTTTCGATTTTTTTTGCTTAGATTTGTTAATTCTTCCTGCAAAAATATTTGATATAATTTTTTAAATACTCTATTCCGATACGAAATTTAATTTTGAACAAAAAGTATTAAGAGTTAAACTGTCAAATTTAGCTTAGTTTTCGAGTTATACCAAACATATTGAAAAGGGGCCAGTGTGACCATTCTCTCAGAAACGCATTGGTGAATTTGGTAGCATTTTCGGTTTTAAGCATGTTTATGGGCCAAACAAACATATTCAATCATAAAAACCCCTGAACGTAATTGTTTCTTTATATCTACCCCTTATTATCCGGTATATTCAATAGCCTATTGCTCTTAGACATATGCTAATAGAAGAGTATGGGTTTCTATTTAACTCAAAACCTGTTTTCGGAGTTCTTAAATCTAGCTTTGAATTTTATTGTTTTATAATTGCTTTCCATTTAAACACATGGCAAGCATTCTTACCTGATGCATCATTTGTAATCACTTAATAATTATTGAACACTTTTCTACACTTAATTTTCTTAAGTTTGAATCACTTGAAAAGGGGATAGTTGAGGATTTTTTCCTTTTTATGTATGTATTTTTATTTTAAAAATATTGATTACTTATCCTAGATTTGTCAATCATAATCAAACAAAATTAAGATGCTGTACATACACTCGCTGGAACGAAACATACTGAACTGCGTTCTTGAGTCACCCGAGACCAAGAGTGCAGTGTATTTTCGTGGCTAATGTTTGTTTTCAATAAAAGTTGACTACAATTTACTGTCAAATTGTTGATAGAAAATTTAATTTTGAACAAAAAGTAAAATTGTCAAAATGGGCTTAGTTTCCGAGTTATAATAAAAATATTGAAAAGTGGCCAATGTGACCATTCTCTCAGAAACGCATGGGTGAATTTAGTAGCATTTTTGGTTTTAAGCATGCTTATGGGCCAAACAAAAATATTCAACGGTAAATATCCATGCACGTAATTGTTTTTTAAAAGGTCTATTCAAAAGGCAAGCGAGGCGGTCCAGATAGTTAGATATAAAAATCAAAACTCTTGTTTTCACGTTTCTCGTTAAATACTTTGGTTTATAGTCTAAGAGCCGACAGCAAATTTTGGGAGTGGATGTGTATAACCAAAATGGGAGTGTAGGTATATGTATCGTGATATCGAATATCAAAATCTGGCAGATTTTGTTTCCAGCCTTGGGAGGGATGAGGGGTTGAAAAATGCTTTTATTTTCAGGTTTATAACCTCTTTAATTCATTTTTAAAAAATTGGATATGATGCTCTTTCATTTTTCCTAAGCATAAACACCACAATCTTGACGATCCTACTAACAAAACTCTAGATATAACCATTTACGTAAACCTTATCATCCCTTTTTTGGAGATTTTTAGCAAAACAAAAAATCTACAAATAAAGAATCCACAAAAACGCGGATAAGGTTTGTTTAAAAAGCTTAAATCATGGGTCCTATTAATCGGATCACCAAGATAAAAATCTTGAGACTTAGGGAAAATGACAAAGCACCATTTCCAATGTTTGAAAAGTGAGTTGAAGTGTTAATGACCCTAACATATAAATAGGACACCAAACTCGATTAAACCTCCCACCCCACCAAAGGCAGAAAAAATACCTGCCAGAGTTTTGTAACCGATATCACAATCCTAAGAAAAAAGGGGGGGGAAACCCCAAAATTCAAAAATTGAGTTAGTACTACAATTGGAATCGTATGTTTGTATAAACCTTTAAACTCACATTTCCAACTGCAAATAGCTAAAAACCATGAATGCCAGTTCAATTGCAAGCTTCAAACAAGTTGCTAATGTGCCTATACTAAGCTTTAAAGTCACAACTTCAGTTTTCTAAGTGATTGGGGATCATTACTATAACTTATGCGCATAGTAAAAAACACCTTTTTTCGTAAAAAATCGTTCTTCAAAGTTCTCAAAATTATTTTGTTTGAAGGCAAGAAAACAAAATCATTAAAATGCATTTATCTCAAAACTACTAAAATGGAGATACGCCCCTTTTCCTCATGACGGCAGTAGATTTTTAGATTAGATTTGATTTTTATTTAAACATTAATAAAACATTTTTAACAATTTTGGCTAAATCAATTTAAACATGGCTTTGCCGTCCGTCTGACTGCAGTATAATCCCTCAGATGTCGATTTTGGTTATACATCCACTCCCAAAATCTGCATGACCCTGAACTTTGCAGACGATTTGAGTATCATATTTTGGACTGTCATCTGTTGCGTAAAAATGGTTCGATTTCAAAAAATGAAACGGCAATCGATTTTTCATGACAAAATCTCGATACGCCATTTTTTATTTTTTTTTTATTTACCGTAATAAAAAAGTTATGATGAAAAAACTAAGAAGTAACGAGGAAAAACACATTAAAAATTTTTGGATTGTCACCAGCACCGTAAAAATGCATCGATTTTAAAAATTGAAACGGCAATCACCTTGTCATCACAAAATCTCGATACGCCATTTTTTATTTTATTTTTATTTACCGTAGTAAAAAAGTTATGATGAAAAAAGTAAGAAGTGCCGAGGAAAAACACGTTGAAAATTTTTGGACTGTCACCAGCACCGTAAAAATGCATCGATTTCAAAACTTGAAACGGCAATCACTTTTTCATGACAAAATCTCGATACGCCATTTTTTTTTTTTATGAACCGTAATAAAAAAGTTATGATGAAAAAACTAAGGAGTGCCGAGGAAAAACACATTGAACATTTTTGGACTGTCACCAGCGCCTTAAAAATGCATCGATTTCAAAAATTGAAACGGCAATCACCTTGTCATGACAAAATCTCGATACACCATTTTTTATTTTATTTTTATTTACCGTAGTAAAAAAGTTATGATGACTTTGTATCGACTTTGATAAAGAACACGGTTCTTGAAAAAGAAGTTTAGTTTCGACTTTGTTTTCGAGTAAAGAAACTTGGTTTTCATAACTTAATCTAATTTTTTTCAGTAAAATTATTACGATTTTTTCTCCAAATGAAATCTATCCAAGTACGAAACTTTTTGGTATCTTTTTTTTTAATACCAAGATGGATATACAATTTTGATAATAATGGTTCATAAATAGGACCTTTATCGAGCTCATGAATATCAGTGATACAATGTATTATTGCATTGCTCACATCAGTAAGTTTAAACTTCATTTTATAATAGCCTTGTAAAAAAACGTCTATATCATAAGAGGTACAAAGTCATCATAACTTTTTTACTACGGTAAATAAAAATAAAATAAAAAATGGCGTATCGAGATTTTGTCATGACAAGGTGATTGCCATTTCAATTTTTGAAATCGATGCATTTTTACGGTGCTGGTGACGACAGTCCAAAAATTTTTAATGTGTTTTTCCTCGTTACTTCTTACTTTTTTCATCATTACTTTTTTATTACGGTAAATAAAAATAAAATAAAAAATGGCGTATCGAGATTTTGTCATGAAAAAGGGATTGCCGTTTCAATTTTTGAAATCGATGCATTTTTACGGTGCTGGTGACAGTCCAAAAATTTTCAACGTGTTTTTCCTCGGCACTTCTTACTTTTTTCATCATAACTTTTTAACTTCGGCAAATTAAAATAAAATAAAAAATGGCGTATCGAGATTTTGTGATGACAAGGTGATTGCCGTTTCAATTTTTAAAATCGATAACTTTTTTACTACGGTAAATAGAAAGAAAATAAAAACAGGCGTATCAAGATTTTGTCATGACAAATCGATTGCCGTTTCATTTTTTGAAATCGAACCATTTTTACGCAACTGATGACAGTCCAAAATATGATACTCAAATCGTCTGCAAAGTTCAGGGTCATAAATCTGCTGTCGGCTCTTGGTCAATTAGTAGGTATATGTATGAGATAAGATATAAATTGTAGTAGTATTTTAAAACCAAGCTGATTCACATCAAAATAAAATATTTAAAATATAATCTCAAAGTTTTTTAATTGTTAAAGCAACTAATTATTATTACTATTATCATTTAATAATTTAATAAACTCTAGGTTTAAGTCCCATTTGCACTCCATTCATTGATCTTGTGACCAAATTCATGAAAGGTCTGACATCTTCTCCTAGTGGTAATAGTTCATAGTTCCTAAGAATCTTACTAATTGTGCTCTTCATTTCTAAAATAGCAAATTTCTGCCCAATACAATTGCGTGGCCCTGCACTAAACGGAATATACGCATAGGGATTGGATTTTTCAGCAGTATTCTCTGCCAAGTGCCTTTCTGGAATGAATTCATTTGGTTTGGGGAAATACTCGCCATCTCTTAACATGACATAGATTCCAATTGTAAAATCTGTACCTCCAGGAATCTTCTTGCCATCTGTAAAAAATCATATTATTATACACCTGTACCCGAAATAATAAGGTACAATATAAATTGTCACTAACTTATTTCAACATCTTCTTGGAATCTACGCCCTATTAAAGGCACAGGTGGATATAACCGGAGTCCTTCCTTGATGACGCACTCCAAATACTTTAAGTTATTCAAATCATGCAATGTTATCGATTGGGTGGCAACATCCCCTAAGACGTCACGAATTTCCTCGAATACTTTGCTTTGCACCTCCGGATGTCGGGACACAAGAAACAGTGTAAATGACATGGCACTGGTGGTAGTATCGTGCCCTTCAAACATAAACGTATCAACTTCTTCACGAATGTCTTCATTGGAAAGAGATTTTCCATCAATTGTTGACTGCAAGAGTACATCCAAAAGAGCCATCTTTTTGGGAGTTTCTATGTCGAAATTGGTTTCAACTAGAGGCGTAATATTTTTAGATTTTAGTCGAAGTTAAAGCATTTTAAAAGTTTTACAATAATTATCTATACCTATGGAGCACAGATATAGTTACTCCACTGACCTAAATTTTTTAGTTTTCCATCGGCAATTTCTTTTTCCAAAGCATCCCTTCGTGTCCGAATAACGTTTTCTGTAAAGTCATGCATTTTTTGTATGGTCTCTTTTTGTTTGTTGTAAAGACTAGGCTCTAATAGACGAAATGGAAGATCGAAACGATACCATGCCTTCAGAAGTCTCTTGGAAAATAAGGCTGTAATGCTATCAACGAGATATATTATAGTGAGATTTGTTTTTAAAATTAACGATCTTACATACTCTGAAACTGCTCGTACATAACCAAAGTTGGGGTTCTTTTGAGCGAAGACTTTAGTTCCCATTGCAGTTTCTAGAAAAAAGACCAGTTCCTTAGAAATAATTCCTTACTCGTTATTTAAAATGCCATATTTACCAGCAATAATATCCAATGCCATTCGACAGATAAAAGGATAAATATCAAAAGCTGTCTTTCCATCGGCCTTATCTTTAATTGCCTCTATAAGTTCCTTGCCTTGTTCATCAAAGACTTCAACAAATTGTTCCAGAATTTTAAAGTGAAACGTCGGTGTTATAACCTTTCGCCTTGAATGCCATTTCTGTCCAGTACTAATGAGTAACCCATAACCTAGCCAACCAACTAGCATATCATACAACGAGTTTTTGGTTATGTGCTTAGAACTATTGAGTATCACTTCTGCATCTTTGGGATCAGCACAGAAAATTGCCGGGCGATGGAAAATCCACACTCGATACATAGGGCCATATTTTTTACGATTTGCAGCGATGAGGTTGAATATATCTATGCAAGTATAAAGATTAAAAAAATATGAAACATTCGTTTGTTTTGTGCTAGTAGTGAGTTGAGTTACCTTCTGGTGTTTGGCCTACATATGCCAAAATATTGCCGACTAGCGGTAACGATCTTGGTCCTGGCATGTATGATAGAACGTCATTGACTCGTTTCTTGCTTAAGTAGTCATAGGCCAGAATAATAGTGATTAGGAGTACCAACAGTTCCAGAAACATTTTTGTTTTTTTTTAGGCTTTGACAACAGTTCTTTACATTCCGCTCCAAAGGCGTTGTTTCAAATAATCAATAATTATTTGAGTTAATTAATCCTTGTTCAAAAGAGTCTTTTTTGGCTCTCTTTTTTTGTCTTTTGGAATAAATTCCAGATTTAATGTTTGAATGGCTGTAAAAAATCATGAAATAAAAGATAAGATGGGCTGTTTAAACGGGACAATATAAACATTATAGAACCATACATATAGCTACTAAAGTAGAAACATAAAGGAAGCTTTTAAAAGAGGTATGCTATGAATTTGTGTAAGTAAACACCAGAAAACTTCTAAAATTTTGAACGTGAATAAATAAATTATTCCACACTTTTTTGCCAGCGCAAGGTCAATTTTCATTGATTTCGACGGAAACTTCAATTGCAAGTCATATCTTTCTAGATTATGAACCTTTAATTATAGCAAAAATACCTGCAAAATGTATAAACAATAACACATTATGTACATTTTACAAAAGTTTTTGCTACTTTCTTTTGAGGTTATATCTTATCAATCTGATAACATTTTTCACGATAAACTTCTAGAGGGGTGGTACATATACACAGGCACAGGCACAGGCACATGAACATGACAACCCACAACAAGTCACTTTGCATTCATTCGATAACAATAAAAAAGCAGTTTGTTTGAATATAGTAGCCCTGTTTTTTAGTGCATTTTTATCTTCGCTTAGAAAAAAGAAGCATGTTAAATACAACAACAATACGGAACTATACCAGTTTGTTGTTGTAATTAACATGCTGTTTTTTCTAAGCGAAGATAAAAATGCACTAAAAAACAGTGCTAGTATCTCGAAATATTAGCCCTGTTTTTTAGTGCATTTTTATCTTCGCTTAGAAAAAAGTAACATGTTAAATACAACAAAAATACCAGTTTGTTGTTGTAATTAACATGCAACTTTTTTCTAAGCAAAGATAAAAATGCACAAAAAAACAGGGCTAATATTATAATAGGGGCAAGTATCGATTTCATGTAAAAAATCGATGCTTTAGTGAAATTTTACATTTTGACATATTTGTCTTATTTTAAGAAAGTGTCCGGTTGTGACACCTATCATTTTTTATATTTTACGCGCACTCAAAGGGTTATGACTACCCTTAAAGATTTAGGCACAATGCGAGCGCTCGGAAATTTGGAGAGGATTTAAAAGGAAATACCAATGCACATTGGTTTTGAATGTTCGAATATCACAACGGGAGGGCAAAATTGAGTCGGGTAAAACATTTCACATTCATGTAGTGTGGCTGAAGATAGGATCTTACAGTACGTCCGAAGTTGGGCTCAAGGGTGAACTGATGAGCATTCCTAGAAGTACGAGTATTACGCGGTTAAATTGTTTCAGGGGAGGAATGCAACTGGCTATTTCACTAGAACACTGTTTATAAAAATATCGGTAAAATAATGTAAGACATGAAATATTGCGGCGGTGTTCGAGAGATGCAAATGCTTCCATTATAGTTGTATCGCCTATAAATTTTAATGCTCTCTTTTGAATCCTATTTAATAGACTCAGGTGGGTTATTGGAGCACCTGCCCAGATATGAGAATTGCACTCGAGTTTTGGGGAGAAGAATTTCTTGCATCGTCAGAGAAATTCTAATCACTTAGCAGCGTTTTTGGCGACGTCAAATATATGATCATTCCACAAAAAGGTGGTCTGTGATGCACATACCGAGAGCTGGAAGTTTTTCGGTTTCCTCGATGCTAGTACCACACATGAATAGTGGCATTTGGGGTGGGTTCCGCTTTAATGACAGAAGCCAGCATTGAGTTTTTGAAGCATTAAATTCTACATGATTTTTAATTCTCCATTGCACAATTCTGTCGAGGTCAGAATTCAATGCACTAATCTTACGCTGCCGTTGAGGTTCCACACCCGAAGCAAAATGGTGTGAGTCTAAAAACGAATGTGAGAAGCTGAGGCTACTGTCATCAGCGAAACAATTTTATGGAATAGAAATTTCAGAAAAAAGGTCATTTATGAATATAAGAAAGAGAGTTGGAGACAAAACGGAGCCTTGGGGTACACCATCATTTATTCTATGGATTTCAGAGTTGAAACCGTCCAACACGACTCGTATTGATCGGTTCGAAAGGGAGTTTCTAATCCAAAGAAGGAGAGATTTATCAATACCAAATGCATGCATTTTCGATAAGAGAGCTTGATGCCAAATGCTTTGATAAAGGCTTTTGAAATATCAATTGCAATACTCTTACTTTCTCCAAAACGATGTACAGATTTATGCCACAGTTCGGTGAGATATACCATCAGATCACCATTGGACCTATTGCTACGAAAGCCGTATTGCCGGTCATTAAGAAGCTATAGTTCTTCAAGATATTTCTTAAGCTGATGATTAATCAGCGTTTCCATGACCTTAAAAAGAAGGGACGTAAGTGCAATTGGACGATAGTTAGAGGGAGAAGAAGATTAGCCTTTTTTAGGGACAGGCTGGTCAAATGCTGATTTTCATCCAATCCGAAAGAGACCAGTAGAGTAGGACAGATGGAAAAGCTTACGCAGTGGTTTTGCCTGCGTTGAAGAATACCTCTTCAGAACAATGGAAGGGATACTATCAGAGCCAGCGGATTTGTGTATGTCAAGATGTCTTAGAACTCTTTCAACTGCACGAGTGCGAAAGAAGATTTGTCCCATAAAATCGTTGGCGCTCTCAAGTACAGGAGGAGTCCTTACAACTTTGGCAGCGTCGAATTTACAGCAAATCATGCTGCAAGCAAATTGGTTTTCTCTAATGAGCTGACATAGCGAGTGTTATTGAAGACAAGCGTTGAAATCATCCATGCAGCTGATGTGCAATCTACTTAGAAATATCAACCACTAGATCGCTTTAAATCCATTATTGGCGAGACTGGTTTTGAAAAAACCTTAGGTGGAACAATATCACCACTTGCATCTTGTCTCAGCATAAGTTAATATGTAGCTATGCCTCGGCAACCAATACAGGTGTTTGTTAAACTGCTGTGCCACCTGCATCTCCGGCACAGGTGAACGGCAATTAAGGGATATTATAATGTGGCCGCAAATGTAAAAGTTGTGTAACCCTTTCTTTGGCAAAAATGATACTTTTGTTTCGTATTTTTACATTTATGCATGAAAAGACACCTTAGCCAAAATTCTATATTCGTAAAAATCTAAGCTTTCTAAAAATTTGACTTTTTTACGGTCGATTAAATTTAAAGATGAAAAATATGGATACAAAAAGTGGGTTGCATCACTTTTGCACTCACAGCCTCATATAGACTTGGTCGAGATCGATTCCAGAGCTTTGATATCACGGAAAGAATTCTTGGATCAGATCAAGAAGAATGAGCTGCAAATCACGAAAAGTATTCCCGATTCATACCTTGGCTTAAGATATTGATACTCAAAAATCATGAATCTACACTCTTAAGTATCAATTATTCGGTCGGGAGAAAACAAAAATAGCCACCAACATGTCGCAATTTGATCCAAATATTCCTCAGTTGTAAACTTGTAAATTTGCAAAAAAGCTGTGTGATCACCACTTTTATTTCGTGGTTTGCCACTTTGAAGCAATCGCTTGTTCTTACCCTTCGTTTTGAAGGTTTATATACACATTTAATTTATTTGAAATAAATACTTTGATTTGCCTCTAGTTGGTTGTGAACTCGCATCCTTCCAGTTACCTCTATAGCGAGCAGGCAACCACAAGGACAGTTCGCAATACAGAACACTGGTGTCAGAAAAAATCAAGTAGATACATGCCATGTTGTGGTGCTTTATTTCCTGAAGAAGAAAATTGCGACAAGAAAGTCGTGATTTGGGAAAAATCAATTTCCACCAAAAACAAAACTTTCGGGACGTACCACAGCCTACTTATAGCATTTCTTTCCCTACAATAATAAGATATGAATACGACATGAAATCTGATCAGTTTTTGAATGTTTTTGTAAACATTTGTTTATAAAATTTTTTTCTGAATCAGGTATGTTCTAGCTATTCAAGATCTCGGTTTTACTGTCATATTATTGAGGAAAAAATGTGAGATCTCATTTTCCTCAACATATGTACATACGTATGTATCAATTCAAATTCAAGCTATTATTATATTAAATTATTTTTGTTTACGACGAGTAAATAATTGAGACGGCATTAGGTTACAAACAACAGAGGTCACTTGAAAATCACTTATATTTAATTATAAATAAGACTAATTCAATGTTGGAAATTAACTTACATACATACATACATAAAATGTATATTTTAAAACAAAATCAACTAGGTTTTCCAATTCGATTTATTATTTATTTATTTCTATTTATTTATCTCGCGAAATATTTTCTTTCTTATTCTTTAATAATACTCGTGACCCGAATGAGCGAACATACTTAATTCCGATTTGCAAACGCTTCCACCGGACAACTAAATTATGAAAATCTTTAAAAGTGGAAGCTTTATACTTTAACGCAGTTTTGTTTGTATAGAACACTGTTTTGTTTTGATAGATACTCTATGTTATGTATAGTGTAGGACGTAGGTATCTACTTATTTTCCGAACCGGTCGCACGGGTTATCTTAATTGTAGGTTACTATCTTGACTTATTATATAAAAACGCATTGATAGCGAGTAGCAAGAAACATGATATACCTATTCCTATACCTATACTTGCAAAACGTCTTCTCTTTCGTCAGTTATCTTAAGTTAATCGAGCTTCGAATAGGTTTAATGGTTAAATTTTTTTGGTGGAACTGATGAAATGATTCTTAAAATTCAGTCACTAAAAAAAGCCATACCATGTACCTATTATGAATAAAAATGAAAAATAAATGATGAAAGATATGCAATGTTTTAGTCAAATTTGTATGACATCAACAACAGACTCAGACTTTGGCTTCTAACAGCTACCATATGCTTGGAGAAATGGATTGAGTCAGGGAGTCCGATGACCGTTAGTGAAATTTGGTTAAATATCGGAAAGTTTTCTTGCACAAAGGAGAATAGGACAAAACGGTCTACAAGACCAATAACGACGAGACGTATGTCGTCGGAAAGGTATTTTTATGTACTACAATAGTTACTATGGGGGCTTACTTCAAATCACTGTGTGAAAAAAGTTATTCGCTAAATAGGATTGTGCTCTGGTGCATTTTAGTATAAATAAAATATATTTAGTATGGGGAAAATTTATGAAAACTGGTGTAACAAAAAACGACAATATATATGTCATTGGAAAGGTATTTCCATTACCTACAATATCTTTTATATTAGTTCAGTTCAAATTACTGTGTGAAAAAAGTTATTCGTAAACTAATGAAATATTGTGGTTCATTTTAGTGTGAAAAAAATGTTTTTTTTTTTAGTATGGGCAAAAAGTGTGATGGCAAGTTCAACCAATAACAACGGGACATATGTCGTTGGAAAGGAAATTTTATGTACTACAATAGTCAATACGGCAGCTTAACTCAAATCACTGTGTGAAAAAAGTTATTCGCTAATTGCTACTCATGCTCCATACATTTTATCTGTGCTAAAATTCTCTAAAACAGCGAATAACTATTTCCACACAGTGATTTTAAATAAGTTGTTATGGTAACTATTATTGTTCATAAAAATACCTTTTCAACGACATGCATCTTATTAGTACTGGTAAGACCAGTTTGTATACATTTTTTCCACACTTAATGGTACCAAAACCAAACGTTGTTTAACGAATAACTTATTTCACACAGTGATTTGAAATGAGCCACCATAGTGACTATTGTAGCGCATAAAAATACCTTTCCAACGACATACGTCTCGTTGTTATTGGTTCCTAGACCACCTTCCATACATTTTTGCCGATTGTCCTTTTGAGTCTTTTTCGTCATTGGGCTGACATTGATTTTAGCTGGAACATCCATTGTTTAAATCGAAAAAAGGCTGGTTAAGGCATAAATAGCCGTTTTCCTTTGGAGGAGGCAAAGTAGGTACTTATGAGTAGATGAAAACCATAATCTAGTACTACCAACTGCACATGCTCTCATGTGCGAGTAGATACATTTTACATGGGAAAGCAGTTTGATGTGTTCCATTGAAAAAAGCTAGCAAAGTACTTGCAAGTACTTCGCCACCTCCAAAAGAAAACGCCTAATGACGACTATGTACACTCCCCAAAGTAAGTATCAATACAGATCATTTCTTTATTAAAATTCATAATATTAAGTACACATAAGAACATAAGAGTTCAAACCAATTTGTGGTCTAGAGTTTTTTTTAAATATAATAAATTTAAGTAATAATTTTAACTTTATGTCTGTAAGACCTTAGGTCTTTTAAATGCTATCTTAATTGCAAGGCTCTAATAAGAAATAGTAGGAGGATAGGAAAGATTTTGAACATTGGATTGAGATCAAGGTGTTTACTATCTCATTAAATCCAATTAAGCTGGGAGAATATAGAAAAGAATTCTGCCTAGAGTAGGGCTCGAACTCACACCCCTAAGTTGGCAGTCAAGCACTATACCCACTGTACCATCGTCACCCGCAATGAATTACTATAACAAATTTGTTTGTAATCGGTTGTCCACAAATGTGCGCAAGATTTGAATTTGCCACCATTTGTGTAGTAAAGTGTTGACAACCTTAAAAACAAATTAGATAGCGAACAATTCAGGGTTATGCGACCTTTTTGAAGCAGAAGCAACCTTGCCGATGTGACACTATCTTGCACTTTCACACATTTCGTCGCTTTAGTATTGAAGTGCTGTATACGCCAAATTGAATTTTTTGAACTGGATATGCAGTTCTTTGTTTTCGGAGGCGCTCTTTTTAAATCCTTTATCCATTTTTTTCTATCCCTTTTCGTTGCTGAGATATTCAGAACGGTAAACGCCAAAAATTGGCATTTACGTCAAATTTTCCATACATTTTACGCAATTTCTGTTTAAGAATTGTTTTGACGTACATATGTGTCCTATTTACCAGCAACGTACGTCATAAAACTTCATATGTTCATGTGTTCAGTTTTGTTTTGACTTATGTATGTGCATACAAAGGTACTTACACCATTATTAAGAAAAATATTTCTTTTGATTGCCGTACGTATACATAGGATTTAACTTTATTTTTTGACGTATGTACGTGTATGAAGAAAAGAAGCTTCCGATTTTTATGGCGTATACGGCAAACTCATTTTGGACAAAAATTAAAATATTTTGAAAACTAAAAGATTGCAGATGTCCAATGACATGTACATAAATGAGAATCCTTAACTATATACAATAGTCGGAAAAAGTATTTTGACAAAAAAAATATTTGGATTTTTTTTTATATCTTTCGTTTTATTGATAGAAAAAGTCTGAAAAAATATATTATAATGGTATCAAGATGAGCTTCCAAAAAAACATACAAAAGTTAAATTCATAATTATATGTAGTTTCGAAAATAAAAATTGTATTTCAAAAACGAATAGGGAAAAAAGTATTTTGACAAAACTAAAAAGGATTGTAAATAAAGGTTTGCTTTTTAGTACAGGCAGTGATTGGTGATTGGTTTTTAGTATATTTTTGGGTGTTGAATTCAAATCCGTCATCCGTTTTTGGCTATCAGCTCGGATTTTTAAGAAATTCCCGTTAGAAAATGACCAAAAATCGTTTTTTTGCTATTTTTGAAGCCTTTTAACATATGGAAATAATTATTTTTTAACAAGTTTTGTGAAACTATCTGAAAATACTAATCTTCTTCTTCAAATATCAGTTTATATCTTCCCAATATCTTCTTTCCTCTCTGATCAATCCTTTGTTGAAATGTATGCGTTTGGCATATTTTACCATACACGGTTTATTTTACATGAAGAAATATCGAGTGAAGACTAATATCTTGCTAAGAATTTCTCGGAAAGTAAGTGAGATATTGAAAAGATTTAAACTGATATTTGAAGAAGATATTTTTTTATTCACGTTCACGTTCAATTATTCAATTAAAACCCCTATTTAGAATATTTATAGGTACATGAAAGATATACCACAGTCGTATATTAAATTGAGTTTTTAGACCAAATTATACATTATGTAGGTACATACATTTCATTATGTACATACAACATACATATGTACGTAATGTGTAGTTTTATGAGAATTTTATGAGAATTCACTACACCCGAAGCTATTCGACGACGCGACGTAGCTCAATTATTACCTACCAATTTTTACTTGCGACATAAATACTATAAAGCAATTTTTGGATTCGTGCAAAAAAAAACAATTCAAGATAAATCAAACATAACATTACGATTGTAAAAAAGAAGAAAGTGGTTCCCAAAATTCTTTCTGTCTGTTTGTATCTCGATCTGTAGATTTTGACAGTGGATTTGAATTTTGAAAAGACTTTTTGTTGACTTCTAGAAGGAAAATTGATTTTTTTAGATCCAAAAATAACTGTACTTGCCATACAACCGTTAAGGAAAAGCTTATTTATATCAAAAATGACTCTAACGATTTTGATTTCAAAAATTCAGTGTATTATTTTAGTTATGGTGTACTTATGGATACAAAAAATTAACAAAAACCGCTATTAACGGTATCTGCGCTGTAGTGGTTTTTTGACTTTTGATTTTCTCATTAACGGCTTAACCGATTTCAGTCATTTTCAGAAATAGCTCCTTTCAAATGTCAATAATATTGCACATCAAAATTTTGAAAAAAATTAATTTTGGATTCAAAAAAAATATTAATTTTCTTCAAAATTATTTCAGTTGTATAGATAGAACTTGTATTATAAAAAAACCTTCTTATAGAAACTATGCCTGGCCCCGGGCAAGAAAACTACCAGCTTAATGATTGATTAGGAATTCTTATCATGCTGGATACAGTTTAGAACTCAATAAGTTAAACTGAACTCAATATAAATTGCGTATGACAAAGGCCCTCTCTATGTCACTGATGAGTCCAAGTGGGTAAGCCAGACGAAACGCCAAATTCTATAGGACTAAAGGCCATAAAAAGCTATTTTGAATCAATGATTCAACATAGTCCAATTCTTAATGCTTAGTCCTCTACTTGGCTGATTTTTTCTGTAGTATATATGTACATAGGTAGAATTTGTATTATAAAAAAAAACCTTCTTACAGCCCTATTATTGACACGATTCAAAACTTAGTTTTAATGTAAAACTAGTTCTATAGAGTTTTTGAGTTTCAGGTTTTGAACACATTGGTATTATTCAAACAAAATTTGACATCTAAAACTCGAAATCAGAGTTTTAGATGTCAATTTTTGTTTGAATAATACCAATATGTTAAAAATCTACCACTCGAAACCCCTATAGAACTAGTTTTACATTAAAACTAGTTTTGAATCGTGTCAATAATAGGGCTGTTAATATTTTTTTTTTTTTTTGAAAATTCAATATTTCCAAAATGAGTTGATGAATATTTTTGAAACTGGGCTTATAAGTGTATATTAATAAATACTCAAAACTGGCTCACCACAATTTTTTTTTAATGTTACAAAATATGTTTTTATATATACAAAATTTGTTTTTAAGAAAACCACTCCAACGCTTTCAATTTTTTGTTTTTGTATATATTTATATATGCTCAAGTAATAAAATAGCATACTTGTTTTTGAGCTGTAAGTTATTTAACAGGGTGTTTATACAATTAATAAAATTCCTATAATTCTTAAATTCCAAGCAACTTGAACACAAGAACAAGTACGTGCGACTCAGTCGTTTATTTTATTTAATTATAGGTAGGTACATTATTTATTCAAACATTTTTATCTGAGCCACACTCATCAATATTAATGACACAATGATTGTTTAAATTTTGTACGTGAGATATTTTCCAAATAACTACATAAAAGAAATAGTAACATCTTCCTCAACTTGGGAGATCCCTCTCCTTCCTCTAGATAAATCTGCGCAGACATAATGAACGGCGCACGTTTTGAAAACTCAAACAGCCTTAGGAGGTGTCGATTGTTTGTAAACAAAAAATCAATCACGATCATGAAGATTTAGCTACCGCACTTTGTCAAGACTGATAATGGACAAATAATACCATAAGCCATTCTCAGAATATTTCTTATTGCATTTTTAATTTAATCGTTTCAATTGAAAACACATTTTAAGTGGTTTGGTTAGCTTAGCAGTATTTAAAATAGAAACACCAATCAGAGCTCAGTTATCAGCTGAAAGGGTAACAAGCCAAGTTTTTTTTAAAACCATATTTTAAGTGATTTTTAAAATACTAAGTTTGAATTTGTGGAGCTCTGTGGAAATTTGTATTTTTGTATGTGAGTTGCAGCATGTATTAATAAATTTAAAAATTAGGAAAAAGAATTAAGAATACAAAATTTAAAAGTGCTTTATTTTATTTACTATTATTTTTATTTAAAAAATTATCTTCGATTACTTAAAGAGTTTTTTTGAGTTCTGCCATTTGTTTGTACGTTAAAGAGGTATATTCTTCACGAAGCAGTTTTAATAAGATCGGTTTCGCAGGATAAGAATTTTTATCAAGTAAACTGAAATCGGTTAAGTTATCAGATGTTACAGGACGATTTTTGAAAACTTTGAAAACCACCAAGCAAGTAACGGGTGATTCATTTAGAAGTTTTCTTTTTTTCATTGTAAATAGAAATATAAAATGGAATTGTATGGTGGAATTTTAATTATGACCCGAAAGAACAATTTCTTGTGTTTACATTTTGATGATAATTTCATTAAAATAATACCGTTTATGGTTCGGCAAATCCAATTTTTAATCACTCTGTCCAGCATTGCAACCGGTATCTGCCCATTCACGTGCGTAAGGTTGACTTTCAAGTCCTGAACTGTAACCGACTTAACGGCGAAGACGTTTGACTTCAAAAAACCCAGTTGGAAAACATCCAAAAGTTTGATATTACATGATCTAGGCGGCCAGTCGACAGGTCCGAAACGGAAAACTAACTTTTCATCTAATTGTTCTCGCAAAACAGCCATGGCTTCACAGCCTGTGTTGCCAGTTGCGCCATCTAGGTGGTACCAAATATCCTGAAGATCACGGAATTCAATTTTAGACAGCAGCTAATTCTTTAAAATGGCGCGAAAACGAGCGCCATTGACAGTAACCATTGAATAATTACAAATAGAAGGGGACACCGGACATTGCTCAAACGACAGTCGCACCAATCGAGTCCAGTGGCCGCTCATGAAGCTATAATTTCCTTTTCACACAATAATTGGTTTTCTTCTCGGCTAAGTGAGTCTCAAATAAATCCTTTTGTATTTTTCTTAGAGATATAGATACATACGAGTAGATATGTACATAGATACAGCGAAGAAAGGATACATATTTTTTTTCTTCAATTTGTGCTTTGATTTTCTTTTGTGAATGAACGCACATGTAGGTACACATAGGTGCATTTTGAATATATTGGTGTTTGGTGTCCGTCTCACCGCCATACAGCAACAAAACAAAAAGATACAAAACGGTTTCTCTTTTATTTAATTTTAAGTTTTAATTTCTCACTCCCAGTGGTGTTAAAAATTAAACTTATTTACAGTTATTATCCTGACATCCAATTAAAATTAAAAGAGCCAAACTTTTTCCTACATAGATAATCTAATCATCCAAGCAAATTTTTTGCCTACAAATAAAAGGTCTGTTTTTTTTTAATAAAACGATATTATAAATCAATCATTTAAATGAAAAAAAAGGAAAACGTGAGTATTTTTTAAGAAAAAATCTACATATTATGCAGGCACATATAAATATCATTTAAAAGATATCATTAAAGATTTTTGTTTTCAAAATTTTTCATTTTAAATGCAACTTAACATGTGAAATGTGAAGATAGCAATATTTGTGAGTTTGACGATTCAGATGACGAGGCATCCTTAGACAATGAAGTTGAACAAAATACACCGTCAAATATTTCAGAAATGTCTACAATATATTTTGCTGGATACATCGCAAAGTCTGTCCTCAAAAAAACCGGTTGTGAAATATGTAAATTCAACATAGTCAAAGCTCGACAATATGAAAAGACCACAAATGGAGGCTTGATAATTCCTTCAAAATCATTTGTCAAGCTCATAGATATTATTGTAAAATGTTTCAAAGAAAATTTTGATCAGCTTTGTTTCCAACAAACTGTTCTACAATCTTTTTTAAATATATGCGATGCCCAAGTTTATTACCCCTGTACATCCACTGATCATAAGTCAAGATTTAAAAAAAAATGTGATTTTTTGATCTTAACTCGATATTTTTCAAAATTTTACGTACTTAAGTTTGTGTTCAATATTCAATGTCCTCATTATTTTTTAGTCCATTACCGAAAACTTAATGTAATTATCTTTCTTAGTTTATGAGAAATTAAGAAAAAACAAAAGGTATTTTAACCAAAAAAGGCCGAAAAAGGGTTAAATTATGGATAATTCATGAATGAATTCATTTTTTCGGGTTTTTTTGGTAAAAGTACCTTTTGTTTTTTCTTAATTTCTCAAAAACTAAGAAAGATTTTTGCATTTGGTTTTTGGTAATGGACTAAATAAATGATGAGGGCATTGAATATTGAACACAAAAAAGCACTTTATTACGTAAAATTTTGAAAAATATCGACTTAAGAAAAAAATCACTTTTTTTTTTTTTAATTTTGACTTTGAAATTTAATTTTTCGAAACCTATTCGCTTAAACAACTTGATTTGAAATCCAAATGCAAGAATGGAGTATTATCTTTAAAAAAAAAACTATAGCACATTATAAGATGTGTTTTCGTTGACTTTTAATGTTTTTTTTGCCTGCCTCAGGGAGGGGAGATACAACTTTCCCCCAAACATTTTTTTTCTTAGAATAACCCCAAAAACCACATCCTAAAATACTTCCACTCAGGTCCGGGACACCCTGTATATTATCTATACTAAGATTTAAATAATTTCTTGTATTTGTTGTTTGAATTAAGCTTAACAACAAACTACCGCTCACTTTCAAAAAGTATTCTTTATTTTTTTTATTATGTGTAGACTAAACTTTTAAATCTATAAAATAATTTAAAAACTCAGTTTGTTTTTAATTAATTAAATAAATACAATTCTAATGTTCGGACTCAGACGTTAAACTTCAACCATTCAAACAAATTTAAGGCAAACAAAATGTTTGTTTTTATAGTTTTGTATTCATGGTACTAAGTTGTGGTATAAGATGAAACACGAAGCATTTTTTTTATTTTTGAAGGTTGTCAAAGTGAGAAAATCTCCGAACTTTTTGTTCGGAACTTTAGTTAGGTGACTTGTGTATTCAGCTTTAAGTCACCTTGTTTTTGTTGTAATATTTAGTTTTACCTGAGATATGTGATCTTCAAGCTTCATTGAATAATATTTTTTTATCACCAATATCCCAACTTATAATGATCATTTTAGACTTTGTTGAGACTATTTGTTTTTGTGGCTTTTCACTGTTATTTTAGAAAAAAGTTCAAACGACTTTTTGTGATCTCTTCGTAGGTATGTATATCTTTTGCTTCCTTCCAAATATTTATTGCATGGTTAATATAAGTATGCAGATTTGAAGAGTAACATATTCTTAACATTTTTGAAAATAACAAATTGTGTTTTTACTAAACATTTGTGTAATCACCATCGAAATGAAAACAAAAATAACGAATTCTTTTCAACTATTTACAATTTTGTATTGGTCACGCACTACTTGGACAAGAAAAAAGACTTAAAGTTTTTTTTTAAATATTTTTCAATATAAAAATGTTCAGCAATGTTAATAATATGTTAATCTACAAATTTGCATACTAATATTTACCACATTTACTACGAAGGGATCACAAAAAGTCGTTTTTTTTTTATTATTAGGTGTGATTTTGGTGATCAAAACAAAGTTTTTCGATTAAAAGTCAGATATCGCAGGCAGAACAAAATTTTACAACAACGGCAACAACAAAAAGGTGAGTAACTTTTAGTTGAATAAAGTCATAACCGATAGATTTGATTGACTTATAAAAGTTCCGAGAAAATTACAACCTTTAAAAATAAAAAAAAAGCTTTCTGTCTCATCTCACACATACAACAAAAACCACTGACAAAAAATTCAAAATCTTGTTCCTAGAATTTTTCTTAACTAGTGTACATACATGCGATTTTTTAATTTAAATTAAATTATGGCCAAATTCAAATCAGAATATCTACCTCTCAAAAGTCCACTTAAAGTGTATCCTTTTATTTAAAAGAAAAACATAAGATTTTTATCGCTTAGTTACTAAAAAAAGGGAGTTACATACCTACATACCTTCAAATGTGTTCTACACCCTGTTTCACGGTTTTAGTTTTAAATTTCAAACATTTTTCATTTGGGTACAGTAAAAACAAAACTTTAATTAAAAAAAACTACATCTTTACTATCACTGGTTGCTTAAGTTTCTTTTTTGATTTATTAAGTACATAATAATACTTATAATTTTTATTTTTCTAATCTTAAAAATAACAATGTATGTATGTACCTACATTTATACCAAAATCGTTGAAAAAACAATAAATGAGAACAAATTATAAACCATTACTTATTTAATTATTTTTATGTGACAGATGGCAGGTACCTATGTAATAAATAGGTACGAATTGAAAATTGAGTACCTACTTGATAATCTATATTAATTGATAAGGATCCGTAAAAATCGACGAAAAATTTAAAAGAAGATGGAACAGGTACCTTCCTGCATATACCTATAAAACGACCCATTCACAGCACATAAGTGTGCACACATATACCACCGATCGACCCACCACACCAAAAATCAAAGAGTGCACACTTGTGTTGTGTGTATGTACCACTTGAGACTAATGTTTTCAAATAAAAAAAAAAAAAATATTATTCCTTGCCTATGGATCTCAAGATATAAAAAACAAAACAAAGCCATCATCATTTCATTTACTGGACAACACACACACAACCCAGAAAAGAAAATATAATTTTTATCTCTACCCCATATTTTCATTAACCTTGAGTCCTCGAATGGCATTGAAAAAAATACCTCAAAAGCAAAACTAAAACGGCTGTTCAATTCGTTGTTGTTGTTCATTTTCATGCTCTGTGAAAAAAAAACATTTCTTCCCTTTCTTCTTCGGCAATTAAGGAAATTTCCCAAAAGGAACAAACTTTTAAGGAACAAATTTATTAAAGGGGTGTTGTATTTGATAGAGCGATTGCAGCGACAGCCTGCCAAACCAGGCCACCTAGTGGACGTTTTGCCCGGTGTCCCTTCTATTTGTAGTTATTCAATGCAGTAACGTTATGAGTTATGACCACCTCATGTTTGAAGACATATGGACCGATGACCAGCCTACAAACCACACAAAACCCTTGATTTTTCTGGATGTTATGATATCTTTCAATCTCTTCTGGTTGCTCGTCAGCCCAAATGTGAAATGTGCCTCACCGCTGCACAATTTTTTTGTCGAAAACAAAAAAGTAATAACTTGATAGTAGTTCTGCAGCATTTGAAAAAAAAGCCTCTAAGTGCCTATAAATTTCATCAAAATCTGTCCAAGATGCAAATGAAATATTTTTTTTTTAATTTATTCATAATTAATAGCTCCCCAGGCTAATAAGTTTAACAACAAGAGCGTTTACACCAAAAAGTACAAGGAACATTAACAAACGTTTTCGGTATGTACGTTCATATGCTTAGCGATTATTGTTCGTTTACTATGTTTGTATAATCGACACAGTTCCATGGGCCTGTTAATCGGATTTTTGGATTTTTTATAAAAATTTATATTGATTAATTTTTGGCAATAAACTAAATTATATCGTTAATATAGTCAGAAATTGTTAAAAGTCACTTAATTTAATAATAATAAATAAATAAAAAGATGTGTATATCCTTAATATCTTCAGAAATTGTTAAAATCAGTTTATTTTTATTGGGGCTTTTCTTCATAGTGGGCCTTATCGGGAAACTTTCGAGTATCGTTCACATTCCCACGAGGGAAACATTTTCAGGGAAATTGTATTCCCGTAGCCCTCATTATACCTACATATTTATAGAATATTATACATATCTATAACCAGCATCTCACATACAATTTTATTTATCCCTGATTTTACTGTTGAAAATACATACGTATGTATGTACATTGTACTTTGTATATCTATATAAGGGTGTCCCGTAATGAGTGGATAATACTACAACTGGTGATAGCAGGCCTTATGACTGCTCAGAAAAAAAAAATATAAAAACAATATTTTCCTTGTGGTCTCCATGGTATAATTTATTTTCGAAAAATGTTAAAAAATTCAGGGTCTCCTAAAATACCTAATTACAACGGCCACCCATAAAGGATTCTTATTATTTTTGTATTTTTATAATATTCTTGAATAACCGTTCTAAATGATGGGTAGTAAATTTTAACACCAGCTGATGCATTTTTTGTGTTATAATTTTTTAAATTATTTTTTTATTCAAAAATAATTCAATATTTTTTTTCACCAAAGTTTGAAAAATAATAAAGGGAAAAAGAATGTATGAGAACATAAGTGGCAAATTTGATAAAAATTGGCCTGTTTAATGTACTTTCCAAAATGGTATAACACATGTTTGTGTCTACAACCATAACCAATAAAATTGGCATTTAATCTACTAAAGTAGTTTTTTAACATTTTATCAGATGAAATTAAGTCACTTAATTAAGTAAACATTACGACGACAAATGAATGACGCATATTGTTTTTTTAATTTTTATTGCATTTAAAAATAACCGTTCTTAAATAAAGGCAGTAACATTTAACACTAGTTGCTGGATTTCTTTTAAATAATTTTTTTAATTAATTAATTTTTTTAATTTTCATCAGCGTTTGATGACAACAAAAATTGAGTTGTAAGGAAAAGTCTGTAGATATACCTTTGTCACTATTATGTCTGCTAAATTCACTAACTAAAATGATAGTATGCACTTTCAAAAAGGTTTTGATTTAGGTATGGGAAATGCGATAAATAAAAACAACAGTATTAAATATTATGATTTATTTGTATTTTTAAATAAATTTATATCAAGTGTTCAAACTGTCCCCCATTCATTGTGATACAGGCTCTGCATCTTCTAATGAAGGACCTCTCAATAAAACGAGCATATTGGCGCTCATTTATTTTCATCACAGCGTCTTGAACACGACGACGCAGTTCCATAATGGATTTAATTGGTTTAGTATAAACCATTTCTTTCAGGCACCCCCAGTAGAAAAAGTCCAAAGGATTAATGTCTGGCGAACGTGGTGGCCACAAAATTGGGCCCAGGCGGCCTATCCACCTGTTGGGATACGTTCGATTCAAGTACCTCCTTACATTTACAGCATAATGAGCAGGACATCCATCGTTTTGAAGCCACATTGAATTCCTTAGCTCCTCGGGCACTTCTTGCAACAGAGTTGGCAAATAAGTTTGCAAGAAATTAAGATAGGCTTCACCATCTAAGTTGCCTGGTAATTCAAAAGGGCCTATAATTTGTCCATACAGGATACCTGCCCAGTAATTGATTTTGAATTGGTACTGCGATCTGTCCTCGCGCATTAAATTTGGATTTTCCAGTTGCCAGCTATGTAAATTATGGATATTGAAATATCCATCCCTTTAAGAGACGATTCATCACTCCACAATATTTTTTTGAAGAACTCCGGATCTTCGTGAATTTTTTGACAAAAAATAACTCTTGCGGGGAAATCTCTTGGTAGCAGAGTCTGGACACGCGTGAAATGAAAGGGATGAAATTTATATTTTTGCAATACCTTATAAACTGATGATTTTGCGATCCCTGTTTGTCTTGCAATCACCCGTGTTGATGTAGTTGAATCTGCTTCAATTTCATTCAGCACAATACCACCAATTTCTTCTCGCGGTAAACATCCTCCGCTAGTGTTGCCCAGTCCATTACCAGGCATTCGTCCTTCTGAAAAACATTGGTGGACTCTGATGAACACTCGATATTCCGGATGTCACGCATTTGGATATCGCTCTCTATAGAGTGCTGCAGCTGCGTTAGCGCTTCCTCTGCATTCCCCGTATATTAAATGCATATTTGCATACTTCAGCGGCGTATACTGTGACATTCTTAATCAGTATTAATTTAATCAAATTCAAAAATTCCTTTAATTGACGAAACCAGTATAACAACGTTATACGTTATGTAATGACAGAGAATTTACAATATTTGCAAATAATACATTTTTTATGCATTTTAATGCCTATTTTATTACAAGTCAATTTTTATTTGAGAAAGTGTTAAAAATCTTCTCTAGTAGATTAAAAGCCAATTTAATGTGTTATTTTTGTAGATAGAAGCTTGTGATTTACCATTTGGGAAATTACATTAAAAGGAGATTTTTTTAACATTATTTTCCACGAAAGTTTTCAGTTTTTATCTTTTTTATTAACTTACAAACTTTGATGAAAATAAATATTTAATTATTTTTTTATTAAAAAATTAATTAAAAAAAATTATTTAAAAAAAATCCAGCAACTAGTGTTAAATGTTACTGCCTTTATTTAACAACGGTTATTTTTAAATGCAATAAAAATTAAAAAAAACAATATGAGTCATTCATTCGTCGTCGTAGTGTTTACTTAATTTAGTAACTTAATTTCATCTGATAAAATGTTAAAAAACTACTTTAGTAGATTAAATGCCAATTTTATTGGTTATGGTTGTAGACACAAACATGTGTTATACCATTTTGGAAAGTACATTAAACAGGCCAATTTTTATCAAATTTGCCACTTATGTTCTTATACATTTTTTTTTCCTTTATTATTTTTCAAACTTTGATGAAAAAAAATATTGAATTATTTTTGAATAAAAAAATAATTTTAAAAATTTATAACACAAAAAATGCATCAGCTGGTGTTAAAATTTACTACCCATCATTTAGAACGGTTATTCAAGAATATTATAAAAATACAAAAATAATAAGAATCCTTTATGGGTGGCCGTTGTAATTAGGTATTTAAGGAGACCCTGAATTTTTTAAAATTTTTCGAAAATAAATTATACCATGGAGACCACAAGGAAAATATTTTTTTTATATTTTTTTTCTGAGCAGTCATAAGGCCTGCTATCACCAGTTGTAGTATTATCCACTCATTACGGGACACCTTGTATAAATAGGCTTAAATAAATTTTGTGGTACCATTTCCTCAAAAAGTATTGGACCGATTTGGATAAATGTTATGTGGTTGGAAAGCTATAGCCACGGAAGGTGTGTGAATCACAAGATTAAGAGTTGTGAGTCCTGCCACTCACTGTGCACATTCAAAAAATTAAATTTAAAAAATATAATAATTGTTTTTTGCTTCAATTTTCAAATATTTTATAGCTAGTTTTCATTTTTTTATTGGTGTCGAATTTCGACACGGGGGGGTGGGGACGAGACTAGTATACTCAAATGTTTAAAAAAACATTAATTTCAAAATTTAAAATTGCCATTTTTTGCTCCTATTGAGAATTGTATCGAGTTTCAAGAACTACATATAAAATTTTGGCACATATATGTACATATGTATGTATGTATATTATACATGCATATGTACATAATGATTCATGGTCAAAAAGTTTTAAATAAGTTAAGTTTAAAAAACAATAACTAAAAGTTACAAGACTATTTATTCAGAAAAGACCCGACGTATGTACATACATATGTACATATATTATGTACATAAATACCTAACAGCTTTTATAAATTACGAATTAGTTTTTAGCGAGTTTTAGCTTATAGACATTTTATTTTAATTTGAGTCACTCATTAAAGTATTCAACACATAGAGTGCTTGAATTCCGTACGTGAGTTATTTTCGAGAATATCTTAAGCAAACATACATACATATATTTCTTAAGATTTTGCAGATCTCTCCTTATTGTCTTGATAAATAATAAACCTAATGGCTGGAATTCATTTGAAATTTCTAAAATCTATATTTAGGAGTGCTGTCAAGGTGAAGATTATTTGTAAACAAAAATTAATCAAAATTACTACCTCTACCGCTACCTCCTTTCGACCATCAACCTTGAACAAATAACATCATAAGCAATTCCACGAATAATTTTTATTGTAGTTTTATTCAAATTCATAAAGTTCCTAAACGTGGTTGAGAATATTTGAAAATATGTTTTTTACTTGTTTACTTTTAGATTCGTAAATGCTTTTCACTATATTAATAGTCTTCCTAGCGATATGTCTCCTCGATGTCCTATGGAAAAAGAAACGCATTTCAAGATTAAAACATATTCCAAGTCCACTGTCACTGCCTCTTATTGGAAGTATTTGGATATATATTGGGAAAAATCCCGATGGTATGCAAACATTACATATTACAATGCTTCCAGCAAACCAACAAAATATTCTGAAAGTACTTTCATTTAACTAGATCTACTAACTATGGCTAAAGAGCTTCCTAAAAAATATGGCAATACATTCAGAATTTGGATCTTTAACATACTTGCTATTTATACATTAGACTTGAAAGATGTCCAAGACGTCTTAAGCAACAAAGCTGTAACGAAAAAGAATAGAATGTATTCCATGCTGCACTTGTGGCTGGGTGATGGAATGCTAGTAAGTTATGGTCCCAAATGGTGTACTCGAAGAAAGATTATAACGCCGACATTTCATTTTAAAATTTTGGAACAATTTATTGAAGTATTTGATCGTCAAAGTTGTATATTGGTCAAGAAATTTAAGCCACATGCTGATGGGCAAACACCATTTGATGTTCATGATTATATTGGATTAGCAACGCTCGATGTTATATCTGAAACAGCAATGGGAACAACAATTAATGCACAAACTGACGAAAATTGTGAATACGTCAAATTACTGACCAAGTGAGTAGGTTTAAGTAAAATCAGTATTTTCAAAAATAACGTTCAATTTATTCATATTGCAGAGTGACAGATATCTTTGTTAAGCGCTTTATTAATGTTCTATATAGAAGCGATTTCCTCTTTGCAATGCTAGCTCCACAGCTTAAGAGAGAGAATGATAAAGTGGTGAAGGAGTTACATGCATTTACAGATACTATCATAGAAAAACGCAAGCAAGAACTTCATAGGCAGCCGGTATCAGAAGCCAATGGTACGCTTTTGCGATGCATATTATCTAACTTTTTTCTAAGCTGTTTTGTTTTAGAATTTGGCATCAAGCAGCGAATGGCACTTCTTGATGTTCTACTACTATCGACTGTCGATGGCAAACCGCTTTCGAATACCGATATTCGCGAAGAAGTTGACACATTCATGTTCGCAGGTCATGACACGACGAAATCTGCAATAGGATTTACTTTGTATTGCATTTCAAGAAATCCTGAGGTACAGGAGAAAATTGTACAGGAAATCAATGAAGTTATAGGAATAGATGCCGATAAAGAAGTCACATATAGAGAGTTGATGGAGCTCAAATATACTGATAAAGTTATCAAAGAAGGTTTGCGTGTCTACCCAACAGTTCCATTCATCGGAAGACAAACTCTCGAAGATTGCATCATAAGTAAGCTCAATAATTCAATTAAGGAAAATATGAAACTAAATGATTAACAATTACCTCTTCCAACAGATGAAAAATTAATTCCCAAGGACACCACGATACTCATACCACTGGCAATTCTCATGAAAGATCCACAGCTATTTCCAGAGCCAGAGAGATTCATGCCTGAGCGCCACACACCTGAGAACCCCTATTCATTCATACCCTTTAGTGCTGGACCGCGAAACTGTATAGGCCAACGATATGCCATGCTTGAGATGAAGGCAATAATAACAAAAATTTTGAGACATTATGAACTGCTGCCTTTGGGTTCCCCAGTTGAACCAACCTTGAGTGTGGTACTGAATTCAAAAAACGGATGGCAAATGGGATTTCGGTCAAAGAAATAAAAAAAAAGAAATACTACAACACTTCGTAGCTTTAATTAATTTTAATCAAATAGACATATTAACAATCTCTTTTAATCCCACCGATACACTTTACCAGGAGTTGGTAGTTTTGTTGGTGACTTACTTCCAGAATCACCTCCAGCAATAAGATTCTGTTTGACAACGTCGATCGGTGGAGCCACTTCACGTCGTGGATCACGGTTGCAATAGTAATTGGCTGAGAGGAGATGAGCAGGACCGCCGGGTACGTCTGGAGGAGGTTGGGTGCGATCGGCTAGACCATCTTCAAAGCGAACGGCTACTGTGTGTTCCCTCTGCAACGTAAAAATTATCGTCTTACATAACAAAAGAAAAATACCAAAACAACAAATTTATCGTCTTACGCCAAGTAAGAAAGCCCGAATTCTTTGCAGAAAAGGTGCAACATCTCTTCGTGCAGCACTTGCCATTTTTTAACGTTATTGAACTTCTAATTTTTTAAACTGATAAAATAAAATAAAATTACTTTTAACTTGGGAAGACCGAACACTGTACACTGAAGAGAAAATTGAAGAATAACAAATTTTATAATTCGGTTTGAGATGTCAAATAAATGTCAGGTTGACAGTGAGGTATTCATTTTTATTTACAGCGGATGTTATTTGACTGCATGAACGCAATAAGTGCGACGCGAGGACGCGCGCCCGTACTACTTACTACGCGAGGCCTATGCTATGTTTCCAATAAAGGTTTATCTCATGGTAAAAGCATTGACAGTTCAGGCAACAGATTTTTGACGTCGTTGCGAGTGAATAATCTCATATGGAAAAGAAAGTAAACAATAAATTATTTATTTCGTGAAGCTATTTGATATTAAAATTCAAAGTTTGACATCACCTTCCAAAACGCACATTGTGTTTCAATCTTTCTTATGAAGTGCAAGTGAGATAGAATGTTACCTTAGAATTCAAAATATGAGGAAGCCATTGTTGGAAAAATCTGCGGCATTTTCCATATTAGTATTTGCTATCACAACACAAATGCACTCCAACAGGGATGGAGTGATTTTTAATTGCAACTTATTAGCTGAAATCTTAAATTCCGGTTTGGTGGGAACATAGTATACTGATTTTCATTATGCTATGTTTCCACCAAAGGTTTATCTCAGTTCAGATTTAATAAATCTATTTGGTGTTTCCACCGCACAAAAGATTAAGGGCCAGTTGTACAAATATTTAACTCGTGGTTCAGCACTTTTAACTCACCGACTTTGGAGAATCGACTGAGGTTCAATGATGGTTCAGACATTAAATTGGCTTCTATAGCATACTTGAACCTTGAACCATCGTTGAACGTCAGTAATTCCACCGAAGTCAGCCAGTAAAAATATTTGAACCACGGATCAAAATTTGAACCACGTTTGTACAACGGGTCCTAACAAAAGATTTATTTTGACATCATCTCTAAAAATGAAAATGGTATTTCGTTTTTCTTATGAAGAGGAAGTGAGATAGAAAGTTTCATTTGTGAAGAACTGAATTCAGCCATGAATGAATTCTTTAGCGCCATACAAGAAGAGGTTAGTTCGATTTGATTAATTTCTAATCTTCAAGATTTACGAAATAAATTTGAATGGTAAATCTTCAAGATTTAAAGAAGATTTGAGGTAAATCTTATTAAATCTCAGATTAGCGTTAGGTGGAAATGTAGCATTAGAGCTGAAATGAGGTAATTTCACAAATTACAAACAAAAAAATCCTCTTCATTTGAGGTTATCATTTCGTTTGACAGCCCTGTTGAATTTTATTGGACATTTTGAAATGTTTAATTTCAATTAATACTATGTTCCCACCAAAACGAAATCTGAGATTTCAGCTGAAAAATTTGGAGTTCTCGACTTGGTGGAGCGGGATTTCATTAAGATTTCGTTGAAATCTAGAGTTTTCATTGAGATTTCGTTGAAATTTCCATGAAATCTTGTTCCATCAACTTGAAATATCAAAAGTTTTCAACCGTAATCTCGGATTTCATTTTGGTGGGAACATAGCATAACAGTAAATTCTCAACAGTTCAAATCACGAAATATCAAATCACACTAAAAACTTCGCAAAACACACAAAAATAAATTTTTAATAAGATTAACCTCAAATCTTCTTTAAATCTCCACGATTTACCATACGAATTGTTTTCGTTAATCTACAAGATTAAAAATTAATCTTGTTAAATCTCCCTAGAACAATTAGTTGAACAAATAACTATAACCTATTCTTATATTATGGCGCTGAAGGATTCATTCGTGGCTGGTTTCAGTGTTCCATTGTTTGACACAAAAGAAACATTCCCCTGACCCAACTGTATCGGTACTGCTTGGATCCTTAAAAAATGAGTCTCGCACGGGGACTTTATTTTGTTCCCCACTTATTTTTTTTTAGTTTATTTTTGTAAGGCCCCGTTGAACAAACGTGGTATAAATTTTAATCCGTGGTTCAAATATTTTTACTGGCTGTTTTCGGCGGAATTACTGAGGTTCAACGATGGTTCAAGGTTCAAGTGTGTTAAAGTAGCCAAATTAATGCCTGAACCATCATTGAAATTCAGTTAATTCACCAAAGTCAGTGAGTTAAAATTGCTGAACCACGAGTTAAATATTTTTACAACTGGCCCTAAGTCGTGCGGTGGAGATCATTTCTTGTTTTATGGCATCTGCTACGTAGCAACTTATTTCTAATTCATTTAACTGATATCGGTTTACTCAAAAAATATTAACCACGTGTGCCAATTGCGTTAAAATTCTGGTTAAATTTGATCCCAGTTAAATGTTATCCCTTTTTATAGGGGTGAGTAAAATTTAAGGTTTTTGCTGTGTCAATTGGATTAAATGGGGTTTTTTTTTGCATTCACTTCCCATTAGTTTTGTTGTTGCATTTTTCTCAGTAATGATAGCTCGCAAACATATCAGTTTGCAAAATGAATGAATCATCTGAAAAAGTATTTTCAATAAATTTTATTGATTCTTTTACATTATCAAGGATTTATCTCAAGTTATTCAAACTTCTTCTTGAGTGCATACTTAAATTTATTATAAGGTCTTTGTCTATATTTCTTAATCCTTTCACTTAATTTTAGTTTCTTTTTCCATTTTTCATCTTTCCCGATAGGATTCATGACTTCTTGATAGCAAAATAAAATATTTATCTACATTCATCTCCCTCAGCTGTTTTTTTATAAGGGTTTACAACAACACAAACAAATCCGGATCACTTAAGATACGCAGCCGAACGCGCCCATAGACATGTCAAAAATTAACCACCGACTAAAGGCCTTGTCAAACAGAACGCGATCCGGCGATACGATCAATACTTCACTGGGTAAAAAAGATCGCGGCGATCAAATTTTGTTTGTAATTTCTCACAAAGATCGCCGGATCGCGTTCTGTTTGACCAGGCCTTAAAATTTTAACGAGCTCCTGAGCAGGTTAAATTTTGAAGCGTATATTCACCTCAGTAATGTCAAAATTTAGCCATGGGATCAAATTTAACCAGGATTTTATCGCAATTGGCACACGGCCTTACTCTTCATAAAGCAGTAATTCTCAAACAAATAATAAGTCAGTGTTAAGTTTTCGTTCTGAATATTAAGAAAATGAAAATAAATTAGTTTTTGTTCCAAAATATATTTTTTTCTTTATTTGCTACACTTTTACAAATCTACTTCGTTTTTTGAGCAAATCTGTTTCACTTTCTGGGCTCAGCATTATCATCCCTGTTTCTGTTTATTGTGAGTGCGTTTCTTTATTCATTTTGAACCTTCAGAATATTTGGAGTGAGCATTTTGCGATTCTTTATTCTATGGAATATTCCAAATAAACCATTTTTTGTTTCTTAATTCATTCTGGAACATTTGGAATGCATTCCTTTTATTCCATTTGAAAGATGGAATAAAAGGAATAAGGTGCATTCAGTGCAATTTTTTACCTTTGAATTCTCATTTATGGTAGATACGCACGGGCGTTATTCACTTTAAAATAACAAAAACACGTTTCGCACCACATTGCTATGCATTTAATGTTATTTTGTACTCATTTTGCATTTCAGCAATAAATAATTACGTAAAACAAAAAGATATTTGTACTCTATTGTTTTGATAGATCAACGAACTACTGGTTGCTATTCCTTTTGCTTCCAGTCATGGTATAAGAATAACAAGGTATGCTTGATATTTCAGGCAACTGATTCGTGACGTCATTGCGAGTGAATGATCTCAAATGCTTGTCATTTATGGCAAAGAAAGTAAACAATAAATTGTTTATGTTTTGAAGCTATTTGCTATTAAAACTCAAAGTAAAACAATAGATGTTTTGAAATTATGTTTTGTTAAATTTCAAGCAAAACAATAAATAATTTATTTGTTTAAGCTATGTGTTGGTGAACACTCGCTATTATGACGTCACACAAAACAAAATATGGCGACCCTTCATCTCATATACTGCATACCTTGTATTTTTATACAATGGCTTCCAGTTTTGTTTCTTTATTCATTCTATTCTGGATAAATATTTCATCTATTCTATCTTTTCTATTCCTATTCCGGAATGAATAAAGAAACACACTCAAGCCCGATTCACAATGCGACGGGAAAACGAAACGAGAGCGTGACGTGATTCGCTGTCATCTTTTTCTAGTTATAAAATCGTTTCCCAATGCACAATGCGGCGAGATTCTTTACAACGAAAACTCTCTTGTTAAAAATAAAAAATAATAAAAATTATTCAAAAAAGCTTTAAAGACAACAGTTACATCCATTATGTAAATAACTTGTCAACAAATAAAATCGTCGTCTCGTCGTGTTTTTTTTTTTTTTTCAATTTTTCGAGTTCTTGGCGTGACGTGACGACGAGAAACGCTTCATTAGCTGCGTTTTTTTGTATGTCCATATGGAGTTTGGCGAAAAAAACGACATCGGGACATTTCAACTTTTGCCTTGGTCTGCCATTTTATATTGTATATATCCTCATATACTTTCATTCCTCGCGTTCGGCAGGCTAAACGATAGGTTATCCATAATCCAAAAAATTTTCAGATACCTTGGGTTGTTTTTGCATCAGCTGAAATCAGCTGTTTTTTTACAAGGGTTTACAACAACACAAAAAAATGCGGATCGCTTAAGATACGCAGCCGAACGCGCCCATTGTTTGACAGCAACGACGGGATCTCGTCACGCTCACGTCTCCTCGTCGCATTGTGAATCAGGCTTCTGTGTATTCACATTTTCTTTATTACTATCTCACTTGTACTGGTTAAATGTTTTCGTTCAGTTTACCTAATAAACAGATGACAGAATCTAGGGGTGGTACACGAGCTGCATTTTAGCTAAAAAATGCGTGAATGAGATTGGTGCAACCCAAATAAATTTATCAGTCCGATAAATTTGAACTCCATTTTAGCAAAAATCGATTTCAGTAAATTTTGGTGCAACTGGGCATAACGAGGTCAACAAAACACGCCTAGTAATGAAACAAAAAATAACATTTATAGACAAAAAAGGAAACAAATATCTTCGTCGTCGGTGAAAAGTCATGTCAGATATATATGTATGTCAAGACATATGGCGTTTTTTTTCTGAGAGTATGATCAGAGCTCTCCGATATAATTATTAATGTCATACGACTGCGATGCGTTCAAATCACCAAAATTAAGTAATGACTCAACTTTCATCGGAGAGCTGGCCAATCAAAACCTCAGAAAATTAAAAATTATGAGCTGAAATTGATGTGTCAAACGCGTCCACTTGAAATGAGTGAAAAAAGAGTGAAGTTGGCTGCGCCAACTAGATCCCCGAACTAGCACTGATTTAAAACAGAGCTAAAAAAGAAGCACAGATCTTTTTTTGACAGCTCAGTGCTATGCTCGGACCTAAAAAAGAAAAACGCCTATAATCACAAAGAGATGTCAGAGATCATCCAATCAAGAGATGAAATAGAGTGAGTCCATAGAATATTTCATGTCAAGTCAAGACAAGCATTCTGAGAGAAAGTATCTCCTGTTGAGTTGAGTTATTAAAAGGGTCCTAGTGAGTTCTATCTAGGCTTTGAATACAAATCCGAGCGCACCCATGCCATGCATCTTGCTGGTCAGGCACATTTTAAGGAATGAGGATGCGAATGCCCACAAAAATCGAGCCGTTCAAAATATTATAGTAGGCATTTTCCTTTTTTAGCTCAGAGTAGATCAGAGAGATCTGTCAAAACAAATTGTTTCCTTTTTAGCTCTGAACGCTCAGAACTTCAAGTTTTTGTTTCTTTTTTAGTTCTGAACATGCTCAGACTACGCTCGATAAGCTCAAAATGATTTAATAGATTAAATGGAGTAAAATGCTGAGCACAAAGGATTTGATATTTTGACAGGCGGAAATAAAAGAAAAAAATACCAAAAACAATAATTAAAATGGTAGATGAGACTTTTCGCGATGATGCGGAAGGTGAAATATTATAAGAAATAACAGATGAAATGTTTTTTTTTTTACTGAAAATTTATAATCAGGTGACAGTGTAGTGCTTAAGTGTGTTTCATTATTAAATCGGAGAGCTCTGATTATACTCTGTCCAGAGTTTACTCGGTTCAGACTCTGCTCAGAGTTCAGCTCAGAGTTAAAAAAGACAAACGCTTCGGGCCAGTTGTACAAATATTTAACTCGTGGCTCAGCAATTATTTTAACTCACCGACTTCGGAGAATCTACTGAAGCTCAACAATGTTTAAGGCATAAATTGGCTACTATAAATTACTTTAACCTTGAACCATCATTGAACCTCAGTAATTCCACCGAAATCAGCCGTACAAAATATTTGAACCACGGATCAAAATTTAAACCTCGTTTGTACAACGGGTCCTAAGGACCCGTTCGCTGATTTCGGCGGACTTACTGACGTTCAACGATGGTTCAAGGTTCAAGTATATTAAAGTCGCCAATCTAATGCCTGAACCAACGTTGAGCCTCATAGTCCATAGCCCTTAAGGGCCAGTTTTACAACTATTTAACTCGTGGTTCAGCAATTTTAACTCACTGACTGCGGAGAATCGACTGAGGTTCAACGATGGTTCAGGCATTAAATTGGCTTCTATAGCATACTTGAACATTGAACCATCGTTGAACGTCAGTACTTCCGCCGAAGTCAGCCAGTAAAAATATTTGAACCATGGATCAAAATTTGAACCACGTTTGTACAACGGGTCCTAATAGATTAATCCCACCTTATTGGTGAAGATACCTAAATAGCTCGATAAAATACATGTATTCAGTATTCTTATGGAAACTGGTCCATGGTTGCTTGCATGCGTCGGTCGAAGCAGCCGAACTTTTAACTTCTCCCCTTTGGTAGATGCGTGGAAAGCAACTTTTTTTTGTGTTTTTGAATTTCAAGTGGTTGTTATGTGTGTGTGTGTCGGAATCTCAAGTGGTTGTTATATGAATGTCAACATATTTATTGGGTCACTTCATTCAATCCGTCGCATCCTTCAAACATCAATAGATCCATATAGCCGCAACCCGCAACGGACGCAACGGATTCTATGGGTCGGGCCTTTTATTCCTCTTGACCCTGACCAGAGAATATCAAATAAAGAAGCCAATCCTTCGTACGTTTCACCCCCCAAAACCCATTTGTTTACATTGTTGTATTTGTAATTTCATTTCGTGTCGAAGAAATAGATGTGAATTGCAACAACAACAAGACATGTGCTGAATGATGTGCTGAATGACTAGTTGATTCTATGTGTGCGTTTTGCACTGCTTTTCACTAATACTTTGCAAATCTAATACATCAGCTGTTCGCTTCCAGCTTGTAGGCAAATCAAATTGACAGCTGAGGATTGACTTCTTTATTTCATATTCTCTGACCCTGACTTTGTTTAGATTGTGACTTTTCACTTCGCTATGAAGACAATCTTTCTGTAGTTATCGCTGAGGAGAAAAGAACACCTCATCCACAAACTAATCGTGATGACAAAGTGAGCAGTCTCAGTCTAAACAGGGTCTTAGGCCACAATGCATCGAATGCATGAACGCCTCATCATCATCCCTGTGCACTTTTTCGAAGCAAATAATTGTTAGTATTTGTGTGTGTGCTGTGTAAACTATTCGCATTTCGCAACGCGCTCGTGTAATAAAAAATATTTTTCTTTTTTAACAATCAATTTTCAATATCGAGTCGTTAGAAAGTATGAAATATTTTGTTTCTAATTTGTGTAGACCATTTTAACAAAAAAAAATCTACAATTCATTTAGCTGAAAAGTGTTTTTCTCGCCAAAAAACAATTCGATTGATTCTTCCTCTCATTTTATAAATACCGTTGCCGTCGTCCGTCGTCCAGTGTTGGTTGGTGGTGGTCCTTTTCGCTGCGTCGCGTCCGTTGAAAAAAAAGTGTGAAATTCAAATTCAAAATCAACGACCATTCGGGTTAAAGCAAGTATCTGGTTTTTTTTTAATAATTTAAAGTGTTTTCGCGGATCGATGTGCATTTACTGAAGTTATTTGTTTGTTTTAAAATTTATGTCTGTTCAACTCAAATCGGTTTTCAGTTTTTTTTTAATTTGAAATACCTACATACCTACATAATGAAAATAATAGCATTTAATTTGTTCAGAGTCAAATCAGTTTATATTAAATTTGACAAGTTTTAAAGCCTGGTTTTCAGTATAATGTCAATCTTTTAGTGCCTATTTAAAAAAAAAGAAGTGTTGATAAGATTTCTCATGCAGATATAGTTTTTTAAAGTGTTTTAAAGAACGTGCCTATTTGTTGAAGATGATGCTATCGTTCGTTCAGAAATTTGGTAAGTGATTTTTTTTTAACATTTATTGCATTTACATCTATGTGCATAGGTAGGTATATATTTAAGCATAGGTAATGTCGTTTAGGGAAAGAGTGTGCATTTTGCATATTGGCCTATAATTCGGGGAAAAAATAGAGCCAATTAAATCTCAAACTAACTTTTATTGCAAACCCAGGTATTTGTAAGAAGGTACATAGATATTCCTATTTCCTATATTTTAGAAATGAAATGAATGAAACAACCCAATTTATAGGTGGGATGGAACTGGGTAGGCAGGTTTTTTTATAAGGACTGGACCGCTGCAGCGCCCTGGCTGGTCTACACTTTACTACTAGTGGTGCTTAAGTTTAATATTTATTGAAAATTGTTATTAAAAATCATTTTCCATCACTGACCTGGATTTGAACCAAGGCCAAGTGGTTGATGATTTCATGACGAATGTTAAAACTCGTTAAGGTCTTTCGGTATTTTTGTTAATTTCTTATAAAAAGCAACACGGAAGAGCACATTTCAGCCAAAAAGCTGCCTATGTTTTGAGGAAGAGCTGACAAAATGTGAAGAGTTTGGATTGGAGCCGTATTGACGGTTTAGGAATTTCGACGCAGGGCTTTCTTGGACAGCGTAAAAGTAAGCATGTAAAATTCCTGGTACCCAACTGCTTACCTATTAGACTTGACAAAACTTGGCTGAAAAGCTTACGTTAACACCGTCCTTGCTGCCCCTCTAAAGCCGTGATTAGCGTGGGACTTTCGAATTTGGGTCAAGCCTTCAGATTATTCTAGTCCCTTCTGAATAGTTGTAAAGTTCGGCTAAAATGTACCTATGCTTCGGTTTTGTTTTCAAAATAGTTTT
This sequence comes from Dasysyrphus tricinctus, assembly GCA_963921185.1. Lineage (NCBI taxonomy): Eukaryota > Metazoa > Arthropoda > Insecta > Diptera > Syrphidae > Dasysyrphus > Dasysyrphus tricinctus. The sequence continues at coordinate 20,402,398 of OY992533.1, read as the reverse complement.
CTTCTTTTAAACCTAGCTTCCCTCAGAATTTCATAAAATCTTGTTCAGAGTTTGAGAAAAAAAGAGCGGACTTCGTGTTTAATCGTTAAACTCGTCCATAGTTTCACTTGGCGTTTTTCTTTTTTAACTCGGAGCAGATAACGGAACTGTCAAACAAAAATTCTATGTTTCTTTTTTGGCTCAGACAGTGTTTCTTTTTTCATCAGAGCTAGCTCAGAGCTTGCTCAATTAGCTCAGGATTAAATGACCGAGCGAATCGAGCGAAACGCTGAGCGAAGCCAACTTCACTTATTTTTTTAGTGATACATAATTTAAATTTTATTCATTAGGCGTGTTTTATTGGAAAAAACTATAGCTAGCACAGTAAAATTTCCCTCGGTAAACAACAACAACCCTAAGAGTGTCGATAAATAAGGCAGTATAAAAGTGAATATAAAAGTTGAGATAAAGTTTCGTAAAGTTGAAACTAAGGCGGCGCTGAACTAAGTTATAAGCAAATATTCATTACTTGAAGGTTGGTACCTAGCCTTTTCTTTTATGTAAGGATTTGTTGAAATTTTGAATGGCGAATAGTTTTGACATTAAGTGGAATGTCTGCCAACCTTCAGAAAAAATACAAAGTGAATATAAAAGTGAGTATAGCGTTTTATTGGTGCTTGCATTGCTGCGCTAGCTATAAATACCAATAAAACGCACCTATTGTTGTTTTGGGTGTTAATTAATATGTTGATCAAAAGGCGGGTAAAATGAAAATTATAGTGAAACAAAGTGGATTGCACACCGTTCCGCTTATAACATTGTCAGCTCCATAATTGCATTGACAATATCATTATTATTATTCTTGAGGGCTCGAATTGCTTTGGCTCTTGTGGTGTTTGCTTGTGTCATGACAAGCTCAATGTCCTTTTCGTCAACTCCAGTCTCGTCGACTTCCTCTTCATCTTCTTCGGCAATTGGTGCCACTGAAGTGGTGGTTACGGAGTCTGATGCACCAGGAGCCGATTCTGGGGCCTTGAATTTCTCGGCAGCTGCCACTTGAGCTTGGTGTGAAATATATTCAATCTTTGCTTCTCCGAAAATAATGTACATATGTGTCGCTGCTGGGGGTTCTTGTAAACATCAGGGTTGTTGATGACAAACAAAATGTTCTTCGACTTGCGAGTGATGACACGGTTGACTCCTTGAATCTGCTTCAGACTCGACTTCAGCATAATTTTGCGAGCTTTTTTCTCACCAAGGGACTGCTTGGCCTTTGATACCAAATCAATTGGCAATCCTGTCGCTCCACCTCCGAGTTGAGTTGCTCCAGCTGTAGCGTCATCACTATCGCTAGCATCGTCTTCAATGCGGACTGCATTCTCAGAAGTTGCTGCTGGCTTGACCTCAGCTTAGGTGTCTGATTTAACTTCGGTAAGTTCTGGCATTTTCAAGGTTAAAATCGATTACCTAGAAAGTCCTCGGACAGTCGCCCGCCAATTGTAAAAAAAATTGCAAGAAATTTCACGAAATTTACCAAAAACACATAAAATGACAGTTCAGTGCTCAAGTGTGTTTCATAATTAAATCTGAGGAATCTGATCATAATCTGCTTGGGGCTCTGCGCTTTGATCGCTCAGCCTCAGCCAAAAAAGAAAAACGCCAACTGTTGTAAATAAGTGGTTGGAGTTACGATTGAATACAGAGTGTTTTGTAACTTTCTAAGGAAATCACTTAAAACAGAAAAAATGTTATAGGTAAAATAACGACAACACTTAATATGTCATGCTATAGCATTTTTGAAGCTAATGCTACATTTCCACCTGACGCTAATCTGTGATTTAATAAGATTTACCTCAAATCTCCTTCAAATCTCAGAGATTTACCATACAAATTTATTTCGTAAATCTTGAAGATTAGAAATTAATCTTGTTAAATCTCCCTAGGACAAAAAGATTTACAAATCGAACTAACCTTTTCTTAAATGGTACTGAACGATTCATTCGAGACTCGCATTCAGTTCTTCATTGTTTCACACGAATCAAACATTCTGTCTCATTCGCACTTCATAAGAAAAATTGGAACGCCATTTGCATTTTTGAAGGTGCTGTCAAATTTAATCTTTTTTAAATATTTTTGTGCGGTGGAAACACCAAAAAGATTTATTAAATCTAATCTGAGATAAACCTTTGGTGGAAACATAGCATAAGACTCCATTATTTTATCTTCTTTTTAAAACAAGTTATTTCAGTTCACGGCTGAAGAGAAATTAGTTATCAAACTTTATTTTTTTTTTAACTTTACATTATATAGGTATACCTATACAATTTCCGATTTCGTTTTAATTTCACTTGATTTCTGGAACTGTTAATTACGTAAAGTTTTGAAAAAATCAGTTTGAGTTTTTAAAGTTAAAATATTGTTTTTAAACCGAGAACGATCGAATAAATGAGGTGATGAGAACCAAAACTCCCCATATCCATGTAAGAAAAAGTCTCCATAACCAAATTTAATTGTTTAATAACTTTTCAATGAGAGCAGGTACTAAGAAAATAATTTTGTATAGATTTAAAAATCTGTACCTAATTGCTATCGTTTAAAGGAAAATTACTTATAAAAAAAGATTCGTCAAAAAGATATTTAAAAATTATGTCTGGCTGCGATGATTTATTATTTTAATTGGTTCAAAAAATATTGGTACTTTAACGGGTTTTTCAATAATTGTCAGCTTACCCTGACGTCAGATTTCAATAATATACCCAGAAAAGATATCAACATTCTTGTTAGTTAAAGCCCTATTACACGACGACTTTTGAGTCATGACTTTTTTCGAAATTCAATGAGTGCGAACGAGAAAAAATATCTGATCTCATCTACACACACATTTAATTTCGAAAAAAAAGCCATGATTCAAAATTCGTCTTGTAAAGGGCACTTACTTTAGATTATTTTTGATTTTGCCAATTTTTTTAGTACATAGTTGATCTAAAATTTAACTGTCACCTTCTAACTGTCAGAACTGTCATATTCCTTTCAGATTCAATCAGTATAGGTCTAAAATTTATTTTAAATAAAAAAATCAAAAGAATAGCACCAAAACTTCAACGCTTGGGAACATTCTAGGTACTCAACATTTTGGATTAGCTAGGTATTCTAAATTTTGTACAAATCTGTATTGGAATCACTTTCTATGATGGTTTACATTTAAATACATATTTTACGACGTTTTAAACATAAACTTGACTAAGTTCCTGACTCGGACAATGCTTTTTTGATTTTGAAATTTTGGACCTGTTCTGACCTTAATACTGGCGTGTTAAGAAGAAAAAAGTAAGTGTATTTTTGACATTTCGAGATAAACACGTTTTTCTATTTTTATCTCTATCTTTTTAGTTTTGTTGTTGAGCGTTTTTCTGTCGTATTTACAAGTAAATCATTTTTTTTGTGACTTGATTAATTATCGGATGTACAAATGCTTGTATGGTAGTCACTTTTTTGTTCTTAAATTGAGTGCTTAAACGTCAATTTTTCCTAAAAAAAAGCATGGTTCTTTGAACGATCGTCATTTTTCTTAAGCGTCAAAAGCAAGTAAGGGCTTTTCACAGTACACATGTCTAAGGTATTATCTTGCGCATGTTGTCCGAAATGAGAACTGTCAAAGAAAGAAAAGATGGCGGCCTTACGTGACCCCGTCCGCTGTATTACAACAACAACGAAGAAAATAAACACAAAAGGGTAATTTAAATAACACTAAAAACTAGGAAGGAATGTTGTTTGCATGACAATGGGCCATATGCATAAACGGTAGTAAGTGCTTTTACTGGTAGATTTTGATAGTATTTACTAATTGTCATATCGCCGCCTGAGTACCTACTTAAATGCCCCATATCCAAAAAAATTATTCCCCAGAAAACGAATTTTAAGGTTTGAAAAATAGTTTCCTTACTTTCTCCTTGAGAAATATGATGTTTGAATTTTTATATACACTGTTTGAAAATATCTTTGTTGTAATTTGAAGACATGACGTCAAAAGCTGTAACGGTTATTTTTTTTAAAATAAAAGTATGAAAAAAGTCAGAAATGGATATAGGACCCTCTCCCATACGAATGCGAAATCGATGAAAACCAAATTGAAAATTTCCTATGGATATAGGAGTTTTGTGCACTGAAAGGAGAGAATTCAATGTAGCAAGAAGAACAAAAAAATTCAAAAGCACTGGTATTATTTATTTTTTATAATTTCATTTTTATTGAAAAGAACATAAAACAAGAAATACTATCAATTTAGTGGCTATACCTTACTAAAACTCTTATTGGATTATTTCTAAGTCAACAAAATAAGTAAGAAAATGCTTAAGTCTTTTAATACTTAATTATGAAAAATACTTAAAACTAACTTTGGTCCTTAAAATTTTCCTGAAAAATACGTCTTTTATAATTGGGAATAATTTATAAAAATTCGTCAACATTACATAGTATAAAGTTTTAACTGTTTTTTAAAGTTTTTCTTCAAATTTATTATTTTTTTTACCTTTTTTGATTTTATCCACTTTAGTAAAAAATAAAAAAAACATGCTTAAATTAAATCGTTAAAAAACCTACAAGGCTACATTAAATGCAGTTTTGAAGTTTGGGAACATTAAAGTACGTAAATGAACTTGTCTAAATAAGTATTACCCATGTGTTATTTTTACTCATAACCGCATTGCAGACTAATATGAAAACAGTGCTTTGCACCCATCTCTATTTACCTCATGGTTAAGTATTTTCAACCTTTATGTTGTCTTTTTTCTTTACCATAATCAAAGTGAAAACTTACTTTTGCGTTATTGAAATAACCTCCGATAGAAACCTGGGGGTCAATTCTCGATCTGTGAAACTGTGAAGTGATAAATATGATAACGCCTTAACGCCAAATGCGATTCTCGAAGTGTGAAAAAATGAAAACAAATGCCAAAATGTTTTCATATGATAATTCGTTTATCACAATCATTTCATTCTGTGAAAACCTGTGAAAAGAAAAATGATAAACAGGAACAAATTGTGCTCATTTGATACACCCAAGTCGCCATCTTGATCTTTCTGTGACGTCACAATCATCTTTTTCTATGAGCAAGTGGTAGCATTTTTCATGTTAGTACTTTTTAGTACTCACTTTGACAGCTGCTTTTCATAACGAGTTCGGGAATCGGCTTGCGCGTGTTTGTGAAGTGATAAAATGATAAAACTCTGTGAAAACTGAAATGATAACTTTGTTTTCATTTCACAGTTTCACAGATCGAGAATTGACCCCCTGGATCCCATATGTTGTTCTTGCATGCTAGAAGATAACCCCGGTCCAGACCCAGATATAATTAAACGCTCTATATCCATGGCCCTTTGGTATGGGGCACTTAAGCATTAAATGAATGCTTTAAGAACTCTTCTACAAAGACTGCCCCACATAGTACAAATTTTCAATGTGCGGCAAATAAGCACTAAGAGGACCCACAAATTAGTGGTCTATGGAGCAAACTGGGTTTCTGTAACTTCCTTAATAATAGAGATAGAGCAACGTGGATAGCAGCAAACGATAGAGAAAATTCGAATTAGTATAACTGCATCATTAACTCAGTTTCCCGAAAAAGTGGTCTATGGGGCATTTAAGTACTCAGGCGGCGATATGCATAAGACCGAAGTAAATACTGATTAACAAGTATTTACTGGAGGTAAAAGTAGTTACTAGTTTCCGATGAATTCAGCCAGTAAAAACTTTTAATGGTTTGCATAAAAACTAGTAAGTAGGTACTTTTTATTTCCAGTATTTACTGAAAATTGTTCAAGTTTGTAAAAACCAACTTGAACATTTGATAGTAAATACTTCTGTATGCTGAATGCAGAAATTCATTGTCGTGAGTCAAGTCTTAAGACAATCGGATCACTTTATTTCTCAGAAAAAGTGGCTCAGAAAAGTAAAAAAAGGAGACATACCTAACGAATGGCTTACAGGTGTTTATTCTATTAAAAGTCATAATCCTGCAAGCAGCTCTCGAGATCGAAAATCACATGTGAACACAGCTATGAGAATAGCTAACAAAGTGGTAGACAGCTACGCTAGAGAACCTCCCAAGAGTTTTCTAATGAAATTATCCCAAACAGACACACACCTTAAGCCCATAAGTACAAAACAAAAGTGTTTACAAAAGAAGAATTGAAAGAACGGTAAATTATAAAAGAAATTCAAAACAACAGGTTCCAATTCACGTAAGCACATTTATTCAGTATATACTACCAATTTTAGGTGAATCAGAAGTATTTACTTGGATGAATTCAGTATTTACTGCTAGTATGCGGTCACTAGTATAAACTTTTTTCTATGCATACCAAACGCAGTAAATACTATAAGTTTCAGCTTCTATTAGTAGTACTAGTATTTACTTTAACCTTTTACTGGTAGTAAGTACTTAAGTTTTATGCATATGTCCCAATATAATGTTAATAAACACTAAAAAGCTTGAAATAATTGTATTTGCTAATAAATAAGTAACAAATGAACACATAACACACAACAAATTTTGATGTTAAACTAGTAGGGGTCACGGGATTCGCCATTTTCCACTGATTTTGATGGATGCGCAGAACTGAACAAAAATGAACACGCTAATGATATTACCTTCAATATGTGTACTGTGAGGGCTTTTATTTTTAAGGAATAAAATAGCAAACATATCAAAGATGTCAAAACTGGCCCTAACTCAAAACAGCCAAAAAGTCAGTTACGTTTTTTCTTCTTAACACGGCAGAAAAGCCTTTTCACATCGAATCATGATATAGATTTCAAGCCAAAACTTCATCAAAATCCGGGATTTCTCAAGATTTCGTAATCTAGTAGAAAGTAGACTACCACAAATTCTAATTGGCCTATTCACAATCACACTTAATTACTCATTTTTTGTCTCCTATATTGCAGTTTACCCGTAGAAGAGAGAAGATTGAAAGAAGAGATTTTATATTTATGAGAATAGTGTATTCAGGCTGTGGTCGTTTTTATGAGAAGAAGAATTAAAACGTAAATAATTGAAAATTAGGTACCTAATTATTTTTGTATTTGTTTTTGTGGACTCTTGAATATAAATTCAATTTTAAAGCTTTTCTGACCTTAAGTCGGGGAGGGTACGATAACTCAGGCGCCAAGAAATTATAACGGTTTTTTATAGAACAGTTTAATACAAGAATTTTTTACTATTGGAGGGGGGTCTATCTCACCCCGTTTGGGTGGGAGGGGTAATTTCATAAAAACAGTACGAAAAATGTAAAAAAAATATTAGAAAATAACGGTAATACTTACAACAAAGTATTATGCCTTTATTCAAAGCCAATACTCTGTTCTATTAGCCAGTTTTTGAATCAAGTGAAATCTATGCATGGTTTTTGAAAAAATCAATTTTAAACTCAAAATTTGCGAGAAATAAGCATAAAAAAAGGTTTATTGTGAATTTCACGTGAACAACATTCCACCCGAAAAAATTGAAATTGAAAGTGCCAGTGAGCTCGGTGACCCCCAAATCATTTGGCTTACCAAATTTCGTTGATATTTTTTAAGAAATGGCTTGGGCTTGGGTTTTTGCCACCAAAATTCAACAAACATACTACTGTGCGGTGCAACACAGTGCAGTGTTTTGTTTTGCTTCACTTATACTTTGAAACGTTATGGACGAACGAAAAAGAGACTTATTAGTTTATCAAGGAAATATAGAAACTTTCGACCGATAACAATAATTTTAAGTTGGGTCTTGTGTGTAAATGGAAATCCACACAAATGCAGTGCATGCTGCGCATTATACATCAATTTATTGAATAATTTTGAAGGAACAACAACAACCTGTGTGTGTTACCACCAAGTTTATAGGCTGGAGTTATAGCTATTTCACGAGAGCCACCTCGATCATCAGACTCCTTTAGTGGTGCTGAAAATTGATGTATAATGCGCAGCATGCACTGCACTTGTGTGGATTTCCATTTACACACAAGACCCAACTTAAAATTGTAAATTAATTCTTGACCAGTGTCAACTCTTTCAACTCATCCCCTCCCTTGTATGACCAACGAATTGTTGGCATACGAATCGGTGCATGGGGAAAAAAGAAAGAAACCGACTGAACAATTTCAAGCTTGTGTGTGTTAATAAAAAATGCTAGTCGCTGTTGCAATTGATAAACAACGAAACCTGCATTTGGATAGAGCTAACCATGTGGCTTCAGTGGCGCGGTGTGTAATGCATCGGCCTCTGAATCGCAAGGTTCATGGTTCGCTCCCATATGACGGCAAAGAGTTTTTCAATTAATACGAGCATAACCAGACCACTAAAGGAGTCTGATGATCGAGGTGGCTCTCGTGATAACTCCAGCCTATAAACTTGGTGGTAACACACAAATGTTGTTGTTGTTCATTCAAAATTATTCAAGATAACAATAATTGTTTACAAATCAAAATACATGCCTAGTGTAATATGTAAACGGCAAATCCAGTCCATAAATCTTAATGTTAGCTCCCTCAAAAGGTTGTTGTTTTATTCAAACCTTCAAATATGCATTCCGGTAGTGTGATTTCTCAGATCATTCTGATTTATTGGACTACCAATTCCAGTCACATAATTAACAAATAGTCTAAATTTGAATAATATAGCATCGTGAATCTTTTCAGTATTGATTAATATATGTAAGTTCATCTGCTCTGAATTAATTCGGTCGTCTATTCCTATTGAAATTGAAAAAATATTCATGATCAGTAAAATGACCATTGTATTTGTATATCGAATGGAATTATTGCAGGGGCGGAAGTAAATGTCTACTCGCTGGCTGTGTGATGCTTTTGATGCTCATCTTGTTTACTTAGAGAGTCTTAGCCTTACATTTGTTTTTATTTTATTTTTATATTGAACTAGATGTTGACATTGACCAAAAAAAGAGGCGCGATATCAAGAACTGTATAAATACAAAAGACTGTATAGAATTAAGTATCATTCGATCACTTGCTCTATACAAGTGATTAAACAACTAACTGAAATGGTAATTAAATCACCTTATATCTCATAAGAAGGGAGGGCACAAGAGTTGTTAACCCAATCTTTTATTTTGTTTACTTTTAGAAATTATTTCTTATTGGATTAGCCTTATTGGCAACAGTTTATGGACAGTACTCCAGTGAGTATCCTCAGGATAGCTTGGCTGTACTTGAGGAAATTGAGACTCTTAATCCAGTTTCGAATGATTTAGTAGACATTGACAATGGATATCGTTACAAGACGGTGCGGCGTTTCCGTGCTCGTCATCGTCGTGATGTCAGCGAACTTGTGTCTCCCGAATACTTACCACCTGTCGAAGTCTCTAATCTAGGTCCTGCTGCTGAGTACTTAGCTCCAATTGCTCCCATAGCTGAGATTCCTTCGGGTGTTCTCGCCGATGATGGATACCGTTACAAAACCGTCCGCAAATTGCGTCACCGTCAGCGTCGTGATGTAAATGAACTTACCCAATACTTGCCCCCAGCAGAAGCAGTTTCATATGAGCTCCCATCTAACGAATACTTGGCCCCAATAGCTCCTATTGCCCCAGAAGCACTCACTGCTTCAGGAGTTCTCGCCGATGATGGATACCGTTACAAGACCGTCCGCAAATTACGTCACCGTCAGCGTCGTGATGTAAGTGACCTTACCCAATACTTGCCCCCAGCAGAAGCGGTTTCATACGAACTGCCATCTAACGAATACTTGGCCCCAATCGCTCCGATTGCCCTTGAATCATTGACTGCTTCAGGAGTTCTCGCCGATGATGGATACCGTTACAAGACCGTCCGCAAGTTGCGTCATCGTCAGCGTCGTGATGTAAGTGAACTCACTCAATACCTTCCCCCATCTCAGGAGATCTCGTACGAGATTCCTTCAAACGAGTACTTGGCTCCAATTGCTCCAATCGCTTCCGGAGTTCTTGCTGATGATGGTTACCGTTACAAGACTGTCCGCCGTTCCCGTCACCGTCGTGATGTTAACGAATTAGCTTCAGCCCAATATTTGCCTCCCATTCAGGAACAAATTCCTCAAGCTCCAGTTGTTTCAATAGCACCAGTTGCTGATATCCCAGTCATAAACAACGAGTATTTGGCACCACTTCAGCAGACTGAAACAGTTTTGGCTGACGATGGATACCGCTACAAGACTGTGAGGCGGTTCAAGACTCGCCGTCATTAGAGTGAAAATCGATCAAAGAATGAAACCAGTGTACCTTTAAAACTTACATATTATTGTTGTGAATAAAACCAAATGAACTTTATAATTTTAAACTTAATTTTTATCTGTATTTAAGCCTAGTACGCTGCTGATGCGAAACGAAATTTTTAGTTGGTCTCCAACAAGACAACGAAATGCTTACGAAAACGAAGCGGAAAAATATTCATTGACAGTTGCACGAATTCAAAAAATTAAAACAAATGCAAATGCAAAAAAATCACAAGCAGCCATGCTGTAATGCAAGAAACAACAAAAATAAACACGAAAAAACACAAATGTCATTTTTTCGTACACAATAAATGGTCTGGGTAATTAATTGGGTGCGAAAAAAGAGTGTAGACTTCTCCAAATAATCTGCTACAATTTTCAATTTCGCTCATCGAACAGCGTACTGCAGAACGAAAAGTAGAACTAAATTTTTAGTTTATGATTTCGTTGTGTCAATTTTGTATGGGATTTTTCGTTTCGCATCAGCAGCGTACTAGGCTTTAAGGTCCACTAAACAATTAAGCCTAGTACATACTTCCTCGTCAAGTGAACAATCGCCAGTACAGAAAGTGATTTTTTTTTTTACATTTCTCACTGGTACAGATTTGCGAATGTGGTGTGAACGTTTGACATTTACATCCATAATAATAAAACAAGTAGGAATCCAAAACCACCGAAACCCCTGGCTAAAGAATTTTTCCCAATTTTTATATTCACAAGCATACAAGCGAGAAGCCATGAACTGAAACAAACTTTATTTTTCTTTTGCAATCGAACTGTTAACTGTCACCAAAACTCAAAGAGTTTCCTTTGCACGGAAATTGCTCGTGAACGAAAATTCTCCACCGTTTTCTTCACATAGCTTCACGAGCTCGTCATAGGTGAACAAAAATGCAAATTTTGTATGGATTCACGACATGGCATGAAACACAAGTAGGTAAGGCTTTATTGTTTAAAAATTGGTTTCACTAAACTCTTCTTCCAAAAACGGAGCGATCAAATCATCATGTTTTTGTTTGAGACCAGAATGCAAAAAATTCGTATTTACTTACTTACCGACTCTACCCGCATTTTACGCACTAACATTTTTTACTTGCTATATTGGTACTATAGGGCTAGTTTTGGATTCATGCTAAAAACAAATGTCCGTCAAGTTAGCATTTTTAAAATCTAATAATTGGATTAACAGTCGTTAATTTGTAGTGAAAGAAAAAACAATTGTCGCACTTGTTTTTTTTTTTTAAATTAACTCCTGGTAGTGCTAACTAGGTACTAACTTGCAAGTCAAGTTAGCACTACCAACCCTCAAAATAGGGTAAAATGAAAAAAACAATTTCTCGCGCCATTTTTTTTATACAAAATTCCTTGAATAGGTATGACAAAAAGCCTCAAAATCGATGTTTTCCTTTTTTTCAATAAATCCAGCACTACCATATGAAAAGTTTTTATTCTTTGTGTTTTTTGGTATGGAATTTGCTTCAACGATTGTCGTAATATGTCTTTAAATAAGTAGTGTCAAATAATAATCTGTCGCGCCATTTTTGTCTATAAAAACACAAAGAATAAAAAGTTTTCAAATGGTGGTGCTGGGTTTATTGAAAAAAATGCTGTTGCTGTTTTAGGGCTTTTTCTCATATTCAAGGAAAAAATAGTTAAATTTATTATTTATTTATTATTTAAACCAGAAAATTTTGAAATTGCCACCATTGTTCAGCGACAATTTTGTACATAACCGGGAAATAATTTGGAGTTCATTTTACCCTATTTCAAGGAGTGGAAGTGCTTACTTGACTGTCAATTTAGCATCACCAGGACTCATGTTCTGTAACTATCGCGTCGGTAAAATTCGTCGAGAAACGATGGAAATTGAAACAAATCGTATGAGATTTGTTTCATTTTTCAACGTTTCTCACATATTCCTTTTTCTTTTTTGAGTAGGTATATTTAACACTATTTTGAGGGGTGGTAGTGCTAACTTGACTGTCAAGTTAGCATTACCAGGGGTTAATTTTAAAAAAACAAGCGCGACAATTTTTTTCTTTCACGATAAATTTACGACAGTTTATCCAATTATTAGATTTTAAAAATTTTGATAGTAATGTTAAGTTGACGGACATTAAAAACAAACTTCGAGATAACAATCAAACGTAACATTACAATGATAGAGAATACGAAAACTGTGGGTGGCGCAATTCTGTCTATCTGCACCTCGACCTACAGTCTAAACCACTGTTAAAGAGATTTTCTTCAAAGTTTAAACTTAATGTTTTTTTTGTAGTTCTCAACATGGGAAATTGAAATTTGTTTTTAGCTCCAAAAATAACGGTACTTTCCAAACAACCGTTCAAGAAAACCTTATAGATCTCAAAAACGGCTCTAACGACTAACGATAGAAAATCAGTGGATTTTTTTAGGTAAGTATAGCGTACCTTCTAATAAACATATACTACCGAAAACCGTATTGTGAGAAGTGCAGGTAGAATGATAAGTGATATTTATTTAGAATAAATTAAATATACCTATAATAAGGGTATTCTTGCAACAGCGTAAAGTCGTCGTTAACGTGGTAAAGTTTTAAGCTTCGTAAATCTGTCAAATTTTCCATACAAATTGTGACAGAATTACGAAGTTTTAAGCTTTACAACGTTTACGATAACTTTACGCTGTTGCATGAACACCCATAATATATTTTAGAAACAAATAATAATTGAGTAAATATACAGGGTGTCCTGTTAATAATGGATAACCTTGCAACTGGTAATAGCAGGCCTTATGACCTTCCCAGAAAAAAATGGGTGTAAACAAATATTTTCCCAGTGGTTACTATGTTATGATGTTTTTTCCAAAAGTTGTTAACAAGTGAAGTCCAGGGGAAAAACGACTCAAGTCCACTTTTTGAAAAAAATAAACTAATGATGACATCTTATAGATTTGTATGAGTACTATCTGATGTAGTATAGCTCTCTTCACATAGGATTTTGGAAACTCACAAAATAGTAGGTACACTTTAAAAAAAAACTGTTTTCCAAAAGTATCTTTTTTGCTCCAAAAATTAAACAAAGCGATATTAAAAAAAGAAAAACTTGTGAATAGACCTAGTGACACGTCAGGTAAATAATTAAAACAAAAAAAAAATAGATATTCTAACTACATCCGGTCGAGGTCCTGTCTAACATATGGAATTGCAAATACGGTCCAACGTCACGCTTGTGAAAATTATTTTATTTTCAAACTCTATTTTGAAAATCTAGAGGTGTCTAAATAAAATGTAAAAAACCGCTTCCAATTATCATGTCCGTTTCTTTCAGAAGAAAATTTCAAATAAAAAAATTCAAAATTTTGGTTAAAACATCTAAGGTCCTTTTGACTCCTGTCAGCTTATCATGCAAAAAATTCAAGATGCTAAAATCAATATATGTTTGCTTACTTGAGTACTTTGTGCTCAATAAAAAAAATTGTTAGTTTTATTTATTTTTCTTTAAATTATCCATTATTTTAGTAGTATATTTACAACTACGTTTTTCTCGGAATCAATTAAAGTGGACTTAAGCCGTTTTTCCCCTGGACCCTTCAAGTACTACTTTCCTCAAATACGTGAAAGCTACGACCATGGATGAACAATTTTTATAATTTTTTATTTTTGTTATATTTAAGAATAACTGTTGTAATAGATAGGTGGTCAAATTTAATAGTAGTTATTACATTTTTATTATTATAATTTGTTTAAATATTTTTTTTAAGTACAAAAATGTATTTTCAAAAAAGTTTGACCACCTCTAATAAATTAAAATCGTATGAAAACATGAATGGCCAGTTACTTAAAGAAGTTGTCTATTTAATGCACTTTCCATAATGGTATAACACATGCTTGAAAATTTGTCAGTTATTTAATAAAGCAGCTTTTAACATTTTCGCAAAAAGTCTATTAAAATGTTACAATAACCTCCCAATACGGGTTGGACAGAGATTTACTCTTTTGATGTGTAAGAGGGTTCAGTGCAAGTATAAAACCCGATTTTAGGTTTTGGAAGCCCCACTATTTGGCCACCATATTGATGAACGAGTTCTAAAAAGTTTTCCGTGGCAACTTAAATTTTATAAGTCTTAAAAAAAAAACTTTGGTACAAATTATATAATCAAAATTTAAGCATTGAAAAAATTCATATAATTTTTTTTGTATTATAACTTGTTCGCATTCTTATAAACAGTACAGCAGTACCTTACTCCAATACCGCCAAATATCTTGGAATGACTTTGGATGCAAAGCTTAAATGGAAAGAGCACATCAAAAAGAAAAGAGAAGAACTAAACTTGAAGTACAGACAAATGTACTGGTTACTAGGAAAGAACTCTGACCTATCTATCCAGAACAAACTAATGTTATAATATAAGCAAGTATTGAAACCCGTTTGGACATATGGCATCCAACTATGGGACTGTACAAAGAAAACAAATGCTGAACCCATCCAAAAACTCCAAAGCAAGGTCCTTCGTAGAATAAAAAAAACCTTGGTATATTAGAAATAGGGATCTACATCGTAACCTTCAAATTGAAATGGTTACAGAAGTGGTTAAAAAACAGGCTGTATCACACAATCAGCGACTGCAAAGTCATACGAACTCCGGAATGGAGACCGTCTTAAATGTACGAGACAATGTTCGGGATTAAGAAGAACCAAGCCTCATGAGCTGATGGTCTTTAAGCTATGGGAAAGTGTTATATAACTTTAAACTTCCCCCAATGTGATTTATAAACTAAGAAAGAAAAATCATTTGTCGATCTTTCATAGATTGGTCCTGATTCACCGATGGTTTTAGTGCGGTAAGAGTACCACACTACTCGGTACCGATTCTTACCGAGTGTCTTTTGAAGATTTCCATCGGATAAAAAAAAACTTACCCTCTTTAACCACTGATTTTCACAATTTTTTAAAAATTCATTTAAATGTGTATAATTATATGAATCGATTTCGTAGGTACTTAAGCCAGTAGTAGCCAGCCGAGGCCTTTTCCTTTTCTATTATGGAAAAAAGCCCAGAATTGTTTGAGATCTCTTTTTATTATGGAAAAAAGGGCAGAAGTTTTTTCCGAATTATTTTCCTTTTTTATTGTGGAAAATTTTTCTGGGGTTTTTTCCTTGTAGGATTATTTTTTTGTTTCATTATCTGAAAACAGGCTTTTGACAACATGCGCAGTATTTTAGGTACCTTTAATATGTGGTTGTGGTAGGTACCCACGTGGCATAATAATTGTGAGTGCGTTAGACTGTGATGCCAAAAGTCTGTCCGCACCTACTGCCTCTTGCGAGGAACTGACAAATCCACCAAGAGTATTTGTTGTCATGAAAAGTTATTCTCACCTAGCTGTTCCGATTCGGCAAGAAATCCTGCCAATAACACGCACACAGGAATGGTTGAGAGTTTTAAGTCACTAGCTCTGGTTCTCCTCGAGACGTTGCGCCAACAAATTTATTTATTTAAAAAAATATTATGTTGATAATTTTTCATCGCAAAACTCCAACTGTGGAAATTGTCACTACCTACCTCGCAATTTTCCTACATTCGATCTTAACTGATTTCCTTTATTTTTCTTTATTGGCTTCTCAAATATTTTAATTTGCTCACCTTGATCAAAAATTCAGTTATTCTCTTAAAAAAAAAAAAAAAAAAAAAAATTCAATGAAAAAAATTATTAGCAAGAAATATAATCCCAAATCAAAAATTCAGTAAGATATAATATTTTTCTGTTTGGTCCTGGGTCTGAAATTGAGTCTTGCACTTGGACAATGTATATTTTCAGTACAATAGCGCTACATGCCACACATCGTTAAACCCTTTTTTCGGATTGCCTCTTAATACCCAAGTACCTGAAATTTCCAGGTATCTTCAACTACCTGGGTACCCGGTTGTTGTAAAAATCTAATAATCTAATAATAACTATAATTTGGCAAACTGCACTTACAGATCAGTTAAGCAAGGATACTAGAACCGGCTTTGTCTAAAGCTGGTCTCTGTACAAATTTTCATAAGCGGCCTTTGAACGACTTCGATTTCCGTCAGGTTCTGCCTTCGTTCATACATACATACATTTCATCATTTGTGGCTTTCGAGGGTTTTCAAGTGGAAGCTAAAAGGCAGACAAAATCTTATATGCGATGTATCTTGAAAGCTAATGCGGGGTTCACTCGACTGAGAGGCAGTCATATTTTCGTTAACTGGGCTGTATACATTATGAAAGATGAAAATCAAGTTAAAAATTATAAAATTCGTTTCGTTTTTATTCTTAACAATTTACTGTAGGTAAGTCTAAGGTATACTGGTTTTCATTTTTTGATCGGCTACCGCTCTAATGACGGCGAATCTTGAACCGCCTGACAGTCTTGTAACGGTATCCATCATCGGCCAAAATATTTTCGTTTTGCTCGACGGGAGCCAAATATTCGTTGCTTATGGCTGGAATATCAGCAACTGGTGCTTCTGAAACAACTGGGGCTTGAGGAATTTGTTCTTGAACGGGAGGCAAATATTGGGCTGAAGCTAATTCGTTGACATCACGACGGTGACGGGAACGACGGACAGTCTTGTAACGGTAACCATCAGCAGCAAGAACTCCGGAAGCGATTGGAGCAATTGGAGCCAAGTACTCGTTTGAAGGAATCTCGTATGAGATCTCCTGAGATGGGGGAAGGTATTGAGTGAGTTCACTTACATCACGACGTTGACGATGACGCAATTTGCGGACGGTCTTGTAACGGTATCCATCATCGGCGAGAACTCCTGAAGCAGTCAGTGAATCAAGGGCAACAGGAGCGATTGGGGCCAAGTATTCGTTAGATGGGAGTTCGTATGAAACTGACTGTGCTGGGGGCAAGTATTGGGTAAGCTCACTTACATCACGACGCTGACGGTGACGCAATTTGCGGATGGTCTTGTAACGGTATCCATCATCGGCGAGAACTCCTGAAGCAATCAGCGATTCTGGAGCAATAGGAGCGATTGGGGCCAAGTATTCGTTAGATGGGAGTTCGTATGAAACTGACTGTGCTGGGGGCAAGTATTGGGTAAGCTCACTTACATCACGACGTTGGCGGTGACGCAATTTGCGAACGGTCTTATAACGGTATCCATCATCGGCGAGAACTCCTGAAGCAATCAGCGATTCTGGAGCAATAGGAGCGATTGGGGCCAAGTATTCGTTAGATGGGAGTTCGTATGAAACTGACTGTGCTGGGGGCAAGTATTGGGTAAGCTCACTTACATCACGACGTTGGCGGTGACGCAATTTGCGGACGGTCTTATAACGGTATCCATCATCGGCAAGAACGCCTGAAGGAATCTCAGCTATGGGAGCAATTGGAGCTAAGAACTCAGCAGCAGGACCTAGATTAGAGACTTCGACAGGTGGTAAGTATTCGGGAGACACAAGTTCGCTGACATCACGACGATGACGAGCACGGAAACGCCGCACTGTCTTATAACGATATCCGTTGTCCACTAAATCATTCGAAACTGGATTAAGAGTTTCAATTTCTTCAAGTACAGCTAGGCTATCCTCAGGATACTCGCTGGAGTACTGTCCGTATGCTGTTGCCAATAAGGCTAATCCAATGAAAAAGAGTTTCTAAAAGTAAAAACAAAAACAGAAGATTAGGTTAATCCTTTGTGTACCTTTACTTCTTTGTAGCTAAAAGGTGATCTAATTACCATTTTAGTTAGTTGTTTAATCACTTGTATAGAGCAAGCGATCGAATGATACTTAATTCTTAGCAAACATCGTATTTATACATATTTTGACATTCTACTTTGTAATGAGCTCGTCAATGCCATTAATTGGTTTAGAAGACAATTTATGCAAAAACGTGTAGGATTTGTTAAAGCCAATAATTTTTTTTTATAAAATTCAAATGTATACCTATACCTAAATAATGATGGGCTATAAAAATCAAAATAAAATAGAAAAGATATAATTTTGTATGAATTTGGAGCTTTTGGCATGTAGATATTTTGGCGAAAATAGTCAACAATTCAAAAAAATAAACTGATTAAGAAGAATTATTAAGAAAACGTAAAGAAAACATTTTTTATAGTTAAATACCATCAATAGTAATTCCAAAATACCTTTATTTTTTTTTTGTCGAGTTTCATGAATATAATTCAATAATAAATGTACTTAATTGTGTTTTTTACTCTAGTGAATGTGTTTCGCCCAGGCATGGTGGTGGGCTCATCATTTATTCTAAGATTAATTGTTTTTGTCGATAGTTATAGCTAGGGTTCGGATTTCTATGCAAAAACATATTTTTTTAGGGAAGCTTTGGAAGCAAGGAAACTAGTTATGTATACGAATCATGAAATTTTCTTTAAAATGGCATTTAAACGTAGTTGCATATTTTTTCATATTTTGGGATAAATGCATATTTCGCATGTTTTTGCATATTTTTAAAATAAATGCATATTTTGAAAATAAATACATATTTTTGGAGCATACTGTCCAAAGATTTATTTAAAAATATATAGTATCCCTTAAATGAAATGCACACGCACCTCAAAACTTTTATCTTCCTATTTTTGTTTATTCATTTGATGAACTTGAACCATATTTCGACTTCCAACCCCACATTATACGCATTTAAATTTGTATGCAAATGAATGTAGAGCTATCTTTTTCGATGTATAAGACATTTTTAAGACTGAATCGGCAACGTTTCGATTTCGAAAACTTCAAAAAAAAAATTACATGATTTACGCAAACAAAACATTTAAAAATGAGAATAATTAAGGAGTAGGTAATTATTATTTTATTTTCTTTTGAATTATTTATTATATTTTATTTCAATTAAACAAATGAAAATGTTATATTTATGTTTGTTATTTTTTTTTTTCTTATTAATTGTTACGTTATTTTCGTTTTAATTCATTTCTACCAAACAATGAAAATAAGAGACTGAATTTTTTTAATTAAAAACTGTATAAAATGTGTTTTTACTCTGAACAAAAATTAAGATAAAATGGTTTTAATTGCATATTTTACATGCATATTAAGCATTTTTTGAGTTTTTTAGCGCATACAAATCCGGACCCTAGTTATAGCTGAGAATTATATACAGGGTGTCCCGGACCTGAGTGAAAGTATTTAAGGGTGTGGTTCCTTGGGTTATTCTAAGAAAAAAATTGTATGGGGTGGAAAGTTGTATCTCCCCTCCCTGAGGCAGGGGGGGCAGTTTCTGAAACATTGACTTTAAATGCAAAAAAAAAAAAAACATTAAAAATCAGCAAAAACACATCTAATAATGTGCTATAGTTTTTTTGGAAGTTAATACTACATTCTTGCATTTGGTTCTTAATTCAAGTTGTTTAAGCGAATAGTTTTTGAAAAATTAAATTTAATGGTGATTTTTTTTTCTTAAGTCGATATTTTTTCAAAATTTTACGTAATTAAGTGCTTTTTTCTGTGTTCAATATTCAATGTCCTCATCATTTTATAGTCCATTACTGAAAACCAAATGCAAAACTCTTTCTTAGTTTTTGAGAAATTAAGAAAAAACAAAAGGTACTTTTCCCAAATAAGCCCGAAGAAATGAATTTATTCATGAATTATCCATAACTTAACCCTTTTTTCGGGCTTATTTAGTAAAAGTACCCTTCGTTTTTTTTTTAATTTCTCAAAAACTAAGATAGATTTTTACATTTGGTCTTCGGTAATGGACTAAAAAATAATGATTGCATTGAATATTGAACACAAAAAAAAGCACTTAATTACGTAAAATTTTGAAAAATATCGACTTAAGAAAAAAAAATCACAATTTTTTTTTTTTTTACTTTGAAATTTAATTTTTCAAAAACTATAAATGCAAGAATGGAGTATTAACTTCCAAAAAAACTATAGCACATTATTAGATGTGTTTTTGCTGATTTTTAATGTTTTTTTGCATTTAAAGTCAATGTTTCAGAAACTGCCCCACCCTGCCTCAGGGAGGGGAGATCAAACTTTCCCCCATACAATTTTTTTCTTAGAATAACCCAAGGAACCACACCCTTAAATACTTTCACTCAGGTCCGGGACACCCTGTATACTTACCTAAGGAACTTTGGTTGGAGTTATCCACTTAGAATTATTTTTCTAAATTGTTAAAAAAAAGAGGCTGGGTTCGGCCCGCACTGTTAACTTCTCATTGGTGCCCTCGGACCTCGGAGGCTAGAGATATGTAATTTTTTAAAAATCGACAGTTCAAGATCATTCAAACGTTTTCAGGTGCTCTGTGTTCAATATGCAATCAAGTGAAGACCAAAGATTGATTTGCCTTTGAGATTTTAGAGACCAAAACATTGTTCAATTATATTGTTTGTTCTCAAGAAAAAAAAAATGAAAATGTCCAACAATTTTTGGAAAGGTTTTTTGAATTGAATATTTTTGCAAATTTTATCAATTATAATTATAAACTATAAACTACCTAGTGTTAAAAATAAAATTACCCCGAAGCCAATATCATTGTTTGATCTCAAGATATTCGAGCTGTAAAACTGTACCTTCTTTATTACATCAATATGCGTAGAATAAAATTAGCCCGAAGTCGATAGCATCATTGGTTCTTGAGATATTTCAGAGTAATGAAATTTAAAAATGTTTTTTTTAAATTAAAAAACTGCTTATTGAGTTTTTTTGAAAGTCCTTTCTGCACGAAAAAATACTATGATCTATAATAGTCTAAGAGCCAACGATATAAAAAGTCAAGTCATTTGCGTAAACTTGTAAGTCATATCAGTAAAAGCCTTTAAGGTGTTGAACCTTTAGTCGTTTGTTTGGCTACCTAAACACGTGACGAACAGGTGTAAAATTTGACGTACATTTTTTACATCGATTTATTTCAATGCCTATTGGTCGGAGGGAAAAAGTGTGTAAGATGAAAAATTTAGCTTGCAATTTTGAACAATTGTTGTCATAGGTCCATCTCTCTGTAGTGAATCCCTAAAAAGATAAAGAGCCAAGTTTCCAAACATCACTTGTTTACCTGAGTGTTTTTTGCATATTCTGCCGCTTTCTATCTTTTAAGGGACGAAGAGAGCTTGACTTTCGACAACAATTGTTCAAAATTGAAAGCAAAATATTTCATCTATGCATACTTTTTCCCTCCAACCAATGAAATAAATCGATGTAAAAAAATTACGTCAAATTTTACACCTGTTCGTCACGTGTTTAGGTAGGCAGACTGCCGTTTGTTTGGTTCAACATCTTAGGAGGGTATAACTGATATGACTTACAAGTTTACGAAAATGGCTTGACTTTTTATCTCGTTGGCTCTCAGTCTATAAAATTGAGTCAGTCGATATCTGTATTCGTTCTTGAGATATGGTAAACAAATAAAAGTGAAAGAGCTTACGAACGTACGTACAAACACAGACATCTCCCTAAAAATGATGGATTCTGAATCTATGGTGCTTGAGACGTGAAGATATGTAGGTATGTTAAAATTTTCGATTCGACAAATCGGACCAATTACAATAACTTCCGATGGAAAGTAGGTAAATAAAGTGCGCAAAATTTTTACATTTGTTATCATTTATTTGGATCATTTACGTGATTATCGTAGAATGACAAAATTGGTAAAGTGCAGCACAAGGACTTGTAGTGCATACAAAGGTTAAATTAATAACTTGAGATTCTCTATCGAGGTGACGTCCACCTATTTTCTTTTTGTTGTAATAACGAGCAAAATTAAACTTCAAATGTAAATGTTAAAAAAGAGGGTTTTTCTATTGCAAAATAATAATATATTAAACAAAAATATGTCTAACTCAAGTCAGCTGGGAAAAGTAATAAAATCTAAAAATACTCCAAATTTCTTATATCGTTTTTCATTGAAACCTGAATGATTTGATCTAAGAATCTAGAATTGTTCCCACATGGAAAAACAATATATACCTAGTTTTTAAAGAGGCCCAAGAAAGTTGTACATTGATTCTAAAAGGGTCTAGCAAGGGGAGCAGGGAGCTATCAAAACTCTCTGGGGCCTCACCAGTTGTGTAATCTTTTGCCTCGAAAGGCGACACAAAAGCAAATTTGTTGTATACTATGTGGGATTCGACCCTGGGAACTTTCGCTTGCCATCAGTACATTAAGCCTAGGTCATACTTTTGAATCATGTGTCATGTCGTGAATCCATACAAAATTTGCATTTGTGTTCACTCGTGAACGTGCTCGTAAAGCTCTGTGGAGAGTTTTCGTTCACGAGCAATTCCCGTGCAAAATGTAGGTACGGGAACTATTGGTGAACAGATGAAAGTTCGATTACAAAAGAAAAATTCCTCACTGGAGGCATTGTGGTTTTAAACGTCAAACGTTTACAACAAATTTGCAGAGTCTGTATGAGTGAGCAATGTCAAAAAATCACTTTCTCCACTGGTGATTGTTCACTTCACGAGGAAGTATTTACTAGGCTTTACGCTACATAAGTACTCGGCTAATTTGCAATTCAGTTTTCCATACCATTGCATGGTGTTTGTTTTTGGTATGCTGGAGGTATTTATGGTGGGATATCAAAACTAACTCAACAAAATTTTGTTAGTAAGGGCTTCACGAGCTTTTGGCAAGTTTTCTTCGACTAGATATTCCCTACGGAAAACGTTCCAGCGTCTTGCCCAAACTTGGCAAGAACCTGGGCTATTTTTCCACATGAGCTATTTTGAATGAAACATCTGGGCATATTTTGGTCGAGTAGTATCAGTATCATCCACATTACCGGCACAAACAATAATACCAAACAAAACTATTCAATTTTGATTGGAAGTTTGACAGGGGAATGTCGGCATGTATGGGTGATAAAAATTCAAGTCTTCAAAACTAGAATTATCGTATCTTTTGCCTTGATATCTCTTTTTTTTTTAAATAAAACATGATAAAATGGGAGAATTGCAAATTTCTCCACAAAAAGTTCAAATTTTTTCAAAAACGAATATCCACTTTAGTTAATGAAGGTTTAAATCAAAAGGTTGAAACGGTTTGGTGGCATCTATCAACAATTTCCTCCCACAAAAGTACCTAGTTTATTATTTTTATTCAAATCTTACATCTGCCTTTACTTCAACTTGGTATCATTGAATTGATAGAACAAACAATTTCTACCCAAACAAAAATTTCTTGGCAAAAATATTGTCATCAAAGAAAAATGTTTTACTCTGTTGTGAGGGCTAGCTTCTGTCCCAAACTACGCAATTTTTTAAGTATTCAACAAATCTACATGAACTGGGCAAAAATTGGTGACAAAATAGTAATAATTGACAATTTTGTTAAATGTTTGAAACAGACCTATTGAAACAACTCTTTATAAGAGAAATAGATAGTACTCTACTTAGTAGTCAAATACAGATATAGAATTTAAAGCTAATTAGGAAGGGTTGAAGTGAAATAAATTCCTATATATCGTTGACATATCTTGAACCCAAGGTTCTTTTTAAACGTAATTAATGCATGTTTCAAAATCCTTAACCGTATCCGGTATATGTATAATAGAAACCTATTAAGATCCCGATAAAATCCTGTTTTTATGAATAATAAGTTTTTGTTAGTTTCGACTCTAATATGTATGCAGATTTTGTAGATGGCTATCTATTGAATTTTCAAATATCTAAATTTAAAAACTAATTTATTTTTCTATTTATGAAAAAAGAAAACAAAATTCAAGAAAACAAACAAAATAAATCGGATAGGCTGCGCATGAGCTATTATCATAATTTAAGAGACAAAGTGTCATATCATTAATTTTAATTATTTTGCTCTTAAGTAAGATGTTGTATGCTGCCTTAGGTCTGACAAATACATATTTATGAATATTTAAATATCTATTCGCGCACTTCATTTGAATTTGATTGCCATTTGGGTTGGCAACAACAACAAAAATAATAAAAGAAAACTATTAAATAACTATATTCATTCATAAATTTTTAATTATGTAAAAGTAACTAAGGAAATAATGCAATTTCTAAGAAAGGATACTTAAATTTCGCAGCTGGAGTTTCAAAAACTTCGATCATCAATTTAAAATTTTCTTTAAATAAATAAAATAATTAAATAACTTTGATATTAGAGCTTTATACCTTAAGACTAAAGTAGAGCAGCTATGAGTACCTACTTAATATCAGGCCTAAAGAAACATTGCTTTTGATCCATTTGAAAATGTTGTTCAGTAATGATGCACACTTACTGCCTGAACAGAATGCAAGGCGGAGCTGGAGTAGATGTCAAAAATGCTGCAGCCGGAGCTGCAAGAGTTGAACAATTTTTAACTTTTACTGCAGCATTTTTGACATCTACTGCAGCATTTTTGACATCTATTCCAGCTGCGTCTTGCATTCTGTTCAGGCAGTTAATAGATCAAGAACCGGGTACTTTTTTTCTGTAATTTATTACTGAACTGAATTTCTTGATGGAATACGTTCAGGGGTGTCCCTCGAATGTAAATCCATGTTGGCAGGACTGGTGACAGCGAGCGTCAGCCGCCATCTTCGAAAACGTGTTTTATCATGTAGCTCGTGAACCGTGTATCGAGATATGTCACTAACTCGCAAGAGGCAGCATCCCTAAAAAAAAACATTTTTGCCTTTTCATTCGATCCATAGATCTTCCGCCTCGGTGAGATAGTCGAACACATTGACTATTGCGCCAAGGGGTAATAACACTCTTTCTTTTATAGGAAAAATAGAATGTGCTTGAGTATATGACTGTATCAGTATATGTTCAAGCAAGAACATCTTCAGTTTTAATTAACACAAAATAGTTTAAATATACATAAATAGATATTAGTAAGTCTAAAAGTTTTAATAATTTGTTTAATACAACTTAATTATGCAGGCATGATTTCAATATAGCAAAAAAAATACATTTAGTTTCTTCTTAGTTTTGAATTTATTTTTGTTATGTGTGTACCAGTGGCGTAGCGTTAATAATTTGAAAGAGAAGCAAACAATTAATCACCTGAAAACTTAAGAACCTTATCCTTCTATTTTGACAGTTATTTGTACGTCTTTTATCCCCACATAAAGTTAATTAAATAGAAATTATCTGTCATGTTCCACTTCAGATGCATTTTTGTAATTTTATATATGGTAATGTGAGCTTCTACAAGATATGTATCATGTATGTTTGTATGTTTGATATCTCGAAATATTTACGATTTTGTACCTGTACCTTGGTTCTAAACTGGCCAATTACAATATTGACTTAATAGTACGAGAGCTAGCAAGATCATTTTTCTAAGTCATCACCAAAATTACTATAACTTATGCGCATAATAAAGTACTTCATTTTCTTACTTGCGATATAGGTACTATAGGTACGGTGACCATCCGTCCCTGGTTTCCCGGGACTGTCCCGTATTTCTATAGCCTGTCCCAGTTTATTTTTTAAGAAACCCGGGACGTACAAGTGTCCCGTATTCAGACAGTGTTTACTTATTTTCAGGTCTAGCAAACTGATTTAACTCAGAAGTAACTCTGCACTGCAAACTGGCCCTTATTTAAATAATGAAGTTAAAAATGTTAAGTTAATTTTTTGTTTTAAGTTTTTACTTATGTTGTAATTATAATTTATGTTATGGTTCCTTTCTTTTTCGTTTGTCTTTCTGCTATTATGTTTTTCTTCAATTTTTATCTTAGATATAACATTCAAATTATTGAAACGTCCAATAATTTGTTCAGGTTTTTAAATTTTTCAATTTTTGTCCCGGGTTTTGCTCCCAGAAATATGGTCACCGTAACTATAGGGCAAGTTTTGGATTCGTGCAGAAAAAAAATTGAGATAACAATCAAACATTACATTACGATGATAGAGAACACGAAAAAAGTGGGTGGCGCAATTCTGTCTGTCTGTCTGTCTGTTTGTATCTCGATCTACAGCCTAAACCAATGATACGATTTTCTTCAAATTTTTAACTTAAGGCTTTTTTGTAGCTCTCCAGAGGGGAAATTGAATTTTATTTTAGCTCTAAAAATAACGGTATACCTACTTGCCATACAACCGCTAAGGAAAAGCTAATTTATCTCAAAAACGGCTCCAACGATATTGATAAAAAAAATCAGTGATTACTGGTGTACTTTCTGGTAAGACAAAAAAACTACCAAAAACATTTATTAACGGTACCTGCCATGTAACGGTTTTTTTGGTTTTCGGTTTTCTCATTAACCGCTCATCCGATTTCAATAAAATGTTTTGCACAAAAGTTTTGTTAGAATATAAAAAATACTGCATACCAAAATTTTGAAAAATTTAAGTTTTGGATTTAAAAAAAAAGCTTCAATTTTTTTTTTTTTGATAATTCACTATTTCAAAAAAGGGTTGATAAATTGTTTTGAATTACTTATACTTTTTTTTTTAGCTCTAAGTTATTTATCAGGCTTTCTATACAATAAAAAAACGATTTAAATGTTTTTTTTTATACTTTTTGTATAGGTGATTACATATTGAATATTTTTTAAAGTTCTTAAGTCCCACACGACTTGAACATAAGAGCAAGTACGTTCAATCCAGTCGTGCATTCTATTCTCTCATAATTTCCATGTTTTTTTTTTCTATACAATTTTCTTAAACATGCAAAGTCTGGAACATAAGAGCAAGTACGTGCGACCCAGTCGTGCCTTTTATTTAATAAGAAATCGTTCTTAAAAATTCTCAAAATTATTTAATTTGAAGGCGAGAAAAGCGAAATCATTAAAATGCTTTTACCTTATAGCTACTAAAAAGGAAGTAACGCCCTTATTCCTTATGACGGCAGTATAGTTCTCTCCACAAAGAACTTTGAAAATTCGCAAAATGGAACACTTCAAAAAAAGTCAAAAGTTTTGTTTTGATCCAAAAGTCGAACAAAGTGATATTTAAAAATGAAAAACTTGTGGCTAGACAAAACGACATGTCAGCTAAATAATTAAGTCAAAAACATCCGATATTTTAAATACTTCCGGTCGAAGTCCTGTGAATTTCAAAAACGGTCCCATATCACACCCGTCAAAAATTACTTTACTTTCATACTATATTTTGAAAGTCTTAAGATTCCTGAAAAAAGCCACAAATCGTTTCCAATTATTATGTCTGCTTCTTTTAAAAACAAATTTCAAATAAAACATTCGAAATTTTCGTTCAGTCTATCAGGCAAATAAATTCAAGATGTTTAAATCAATGTACATTAGAGTTGTCGTTATAATGTTTTTTTTTAGTGTTTATATTTGGATGGGCCTAAATCAGCTCTAAATGAAGAAAAAAAAATCCCTAAATTTTTTCAGATTTTATTTTCATCCCATGTAAGGGTAAATTAAATGTCCCCTTTTTTTTGCATACCAGGAAATTCGCGTAAAATCTGCCAAAAAAATCATAGCATGTAGGTGGGAAGTAGACAAGAAATAAGTATAATAATAAATTGCATAAAATAGAACAAAGTTAATTAAAAAACAACGGCAACACTTACAGTAGTGTTTAGTAGTTTTTTGTTACTTTTATTTATTTTTTCTTTGAATTAAGCGTTATTTTAGTAATAAACTAACAATATCATTTCTCTCGGAATCAACTCAAGTGGACTTAAGCCGTTTTTCCCCTGGACCCTTCATTATGTTTTCTCTTACTTCATAGATTTGCATTGGGACAGTCTGGTTGATGGGAAATGTTGCGTTGACCGCCATTTTGAACAAAAAGTTATTGAAAAACGTAAATGCAATTTTCTCAACTCCTATTGGACTTAGAGTAAACAATTTGTTTTGATTTTGTAGGTCAAAATATCTTTTAAAATTCTTGTACTCAAACATTTTTGATATCTCTTTCCAATGTTGAAAACTGTCAAATTTATTTTTGTAAGAAATAGTTTATGCGTTTATCTCGCCCCTTGTTCTTTTTTTAAAAAATGGGGCACTTTTATAAAAAAAAAACTTTTTGTGAAAATAATTGAAAATTACGAAAACTACCTACTTTTAAATTAAATTGAAAGTGTTTTTTCTTTCGAAAACTCGCTTGAAAAATATAATAAAAGAACCGACTTCCCCAAGATTTCCCCCCGATGACTAAAAAGACTCCTTACTCTGGAGAGAATACCGCCAAACTGGCAACCCTGGTCTGTTTAGCAACCACTCTTAAATTTGCCTTTCACCTACGAATGCGATTACATTATTGTTTAAACAATTCTAAGCGCAAATATATCAATTATAAAGTGGGATGGCTCCAGTCACTTATAAACTTGAATTCTTATGATCAGATCCTCATAATTAAGACCTTGAAATCACGGGAAAATAAAAAGCTATATGTATACCTATATACTACGCATGTTGTCAAAAACCAGTTGTCAGATAATGAACAAAAAAAACTAAATAATTCTCAAAGACCTTGTCAAATTGACAATGCCTCAATTTCAGTACGGAATATTTAGATCTCCGAATCCTGGCCAATCAGCGGCTTGGAAAATTCAGAAATCTTATGTCGTTTTCCATTGGTTTCACTCAAGAAGACACTCATTCTGAATCCAATGGAACAGTGCTTGTTACTTCTACTCAATTTTGAAGTTTCGTCTCTGTATTAGTGAATCATTAAATAGAAACTTTTTGCTGGCACACAAAAAGTGAAATTAAAAACAATAGTGTATCCACCCCTTACTTACAAACAATAATTTTTCTTTTTTGTTTTTCTTAATTTCTTTATTAAATTTTATTAAATTCAGTGTTTTCGAGTGCACAATTAATTCGAATGGATGAACAAAAAATATGAAGTTGCACTGCAGTTTGTTTTGACGTTTGAGTGAATTTTTGTTGAAGTTTCGTGTTGTGCTTCTGAGTGTCTTCTGAATTCAAATCAAGAATCAATTTTCTCTCCTCAGAATCGTCAGAAGAGTATTTTTTGTGCCAATGAAACGGTTTCAGAAGCATTCCGGACGATTCTGGACGCTTCCGGACGTCCAATGGAAAACAGCATTAATCTCTAAATGCTAAATTTGAAATCTGTTGAAAATGCCACTGTAGACATACATTGAACTTACTGTGAGATTTTGAAACATGCGCGAACTTAAACATATGATATGACTTGTGACATTTATATTAAAAAATAGAATGTGAATTGTAGTAGTGGTTTGATGTTGTGTGCTGGACATTTTAAAAAGGAGGTCGGAAGGAATTGTGTTGTATGAACGCCACGCCACTGGTGTGTACACATTATCGTTCCATAGATAAAACGTATAAATAAACTTATTAACATAATTTCAAATAATTTGAAATTCATGAAATTTAATTAAAATATGTAGATCAATTTTACTACTGTTAAGTTATGCTACTTTCAACTTAAAAATATAAATTTAGGTACTTCTAGATCGTTCAGTTTTTTTACACATTAAAATGGGATAAACTTATGACTTTAAAATTAAAACCGTCAGGACGCATCATAAGGAAGTTTATTGATGTGAGTTAAATGTCTGATCTAATACTATAACATGGATAAAAATAATCTCAAGGCTATAACGCAATTTACTTACTTAAGTAAAGGGTTATCCAATTCGTGGTCTGGATTTGACGTACCTACCTGTTTCAATCACATTCGTAAAACCGAATTGTCTTCGGAGACTGTATGTTTAATTATAAAGTTTGCCATTCTAAAATATAAATCGACTAATAATTGCTGAACGTGAAGAGTTTGTGGCTCAAAATCCAGGTGTATCCATTTTGATAAGATTTTGGAGGAATTTGGACTAGCCAACACAACTTTGCACTAAAAATGTTTGCCTGAAATTAACGCTATAGACATTTACTTAAATCCAAAAAGCCGACAGTGCCACATGCCACACATCTCATGAAAAAACGACTTTATTGCTTAACAATTTTCCTGGACGAGTGATATCTCTAAACCAAAAACAATAATTCAAAAGACACCGATAATTTTCTCCGGCTCTCTTGCAAAGTATTCCACATCGAAAAATGCAGCTTTGTTTACGTCAACTGAATGGACACAAATATTGAAATTGGTAATAAAAGTTAATGGAAAGAAGTAAAACAAGTTTTCTTCATAAGTTTCATAAATTCAATCCTACATACAATCGTAAACTCTCTTTATGTAATCCCAGCTTAATTTCCACATCCAGCCTATTTTTATGGCTGGTCTATTGGACTTTTGTGCATGGCTTTGGGATTTTTTGTCCATAAACTGACTGCCAGACTCCTAAACTTTTGGTATGAACCACCCCCAAAAATGTTTAATAAGGTTTAGGCACCGTATTCGAAAAGGTGTATTATGACATGGGGAGCAGTTAGCTATACTAATGAACTTTTCTGTTTGAGTTCTATGCGACAAAAAAGACTTCTATAAAAGTCTTGGAAATAAATTTTCCTAAATTTTTGGATATTGTTGGACCCATAAATCAGTAAGTCACCCCCCCCCCCACACGGTGTGCACAGTCAAAGATTTAATAAATGAGGCTATCCGACCAAAACCTTATCAACATTTTTTGGGATGGTAAGTACGCAGAGTTTACGTGTCTGACTGTCAGCTTAAGGACATAAAATCCCAAACTGCAGCTATAAAACTAGCATCATCAAAGTATGCATTATTGTACAATGCTTGAAACAAATGGACGTAGTACCTTTGAAATTTGTGTGTCTTTCCAGTGGGGTGTATAACACATACATAAATGAAAATTTCGATTAACAAAAACCATAATATTATAACACAGTAACAAAAACCAAACTATTGCATCATTTTAACTTTTAAGTTTTTGTTAAAAACCCAAAAACTTTGCAATACATTATCTTTTTAAAATATTCCGCAATTATTTTAGGTATTCAATTCTCATCTCATCAACAATAATTTTTGAGTTTCTCTACCCAAAAAAACGTATAAAATGATACCCTACATGGGCACTAAAAACCAATTTTACGGTCATTTTGAATTATCGGCCATATTTTAATAAGTTCTAGGTTAACCTATTTTTTGAACTGATTTCACTACTTGACTATAACGCTATCTTCCATCCATAGGTTAGGTTAGGTTGAAGTGGCTGCCAGTCATGGAGACTGACACACTTAGACCATGAGTTGGTCCATTGTGATACCACATGAATCTAGGAAACCCTTTTCCTTATACTCGGTGAACCATTTGGAGCTTCTTATGAAGCGTAATAGACTGCCAATGTCTAAGTTTATCAGATCACTAGGATCATTGAAGTAGAACTCACCAAGGTGAAGTCTTCGTCTATGAGATAGAGCAGGGCACGTGCATAGAAGGTGAGGGATCGATTCTATCTCTTCCTCATCCATACAGCTTCTGCAAAAATCGTTAGCGAATACGCCTAGACGCGTTGCGTGCTTGCCTATGAGGCAGTGTCCGGTTATAACACCAATCATGGAGCTGATGTGCAATCTGCTTAGAGATATCAAACGCTTAGATCGTTTTAAATCCATTACTGGCCAGATTTGTTTTGTTGCCAAACAAGTGGTGATATCATTCCACCTAAGATTTGTTCTCTCTATCTTCCATCCATACAAATGTTAAAAACTCGTAAAGAAAAACATTTTTGTCTTAAAAACGGCTCCTATGAATTTTATAAAACTTTTCTGTAGGTACTTTTTTTTTAAATGCAAAAACAACTGCAAATTTGAAGCCTTATTTCAAGTTCCTAGCATGCTTGGTTCCTGAGATACACGATGTGACCTACTAACTTCATATTGAAGACAATTTTGGGAGATTTTTCAAATTGAGGACTTCAAATTTTGAATCTATAGCCTTAGCCTATCGTTGAAATGCAAAAAAAACTGTACATTTGGAGCCTTAATTCAAGTTCCTAGCATGCTTGGTTCCTGAGATACGTGATGTTACCCGCTAACTTCACTAAGAAGTTAGCAGGTCACTCGATTACACCGTTATTTGGCGAACTGCAAAATCGGGAATTGAAATGCAAACAAAATGCAAAAAAAACTATAAATTCCCCTGAAGGTCTCATTTGTGTAGTTGCCCTGGCTAACTTCACAGACGTCATCATATCAGCTCAAGCAGTTGGATTTAAAATTGGATATTATGTATTTATTTTCACTTCGGTCAGGTCGGGTGGAAGTAATTTGTGATCTTCATTTTTGTACATCATTTCAGTTGAATGGAACATTCTTCCTGATTGCGAAATTGGATTTGTCGTCCTAATAACCAATATACAATTTTCAGAGAAGTTTTTTTTGTAAATTCTCTGCATTTATTGTAATGCTATAACGACTTTCTCTTGATCGCTCCTGCAGTCTTCAATTCGGGCACTTAAAATTTTAGGTCCCATCCATTTCTTCCAACAGAAATGGCTGACACTACTTGTAAGTCGCTATAGGCCGGTTCTCCACGAGCTGTATGCCGTGTCACCAAGTTATTAAAAAGTGAAATTTCGAGCAATACCATCTATGTGTTGACATTCCTGATCTACAGAACATCTCATAATCCATAACGAACAAAATTTAAAAAAATAATGGTTAAAATTGATTGATTACCAGACTGTACAATCAGATTGTGCGATCTGAGACACCAATCTTAGCTCAGAGGCATGTTCTGAAGTGGAAATATAATACAATAATATTTCTTTTTATTGTAAGCAGCTTGAACCAAAGTCAATAAGCACTTAAGGTTCCACTGTTTTAAACTTTGAAGATTCTTTACTTCTTGGCACTTCTTCTTTTCGCTGTGGTGGAAATGATTGAGTGAGTACTTTTGTGAATATTTTGAATAAGTATTCAGATCATCATCATCTATTTTTATAGTTTGTTTGTTGTTGTTGTCTTACGTATAGAGTTGTCATGATTTGAAATCTTTTTTGAATTTATTTGCATAAAATATTTTATATGCGGAAGTAATCTGGGGCGGAAGGTTCCTATGAATAGTTCAGTGCTTAGACCAAAAAACAAAGATGATTCAAATTATTGTTTTGGCATAAATTATTTTGTATGATGATAGATTACATCAGTAGCTGGACAACTTATAACTGGTTGTTTAAGTTTAGAAATGAAAAAAATTCATTAGATTTTCATGAGCTTGATATCAATCTATTAAAAAACAATTAACAAAATTTAATCGTGGGAAGTTATGGATTAAAGAAGAATTTAAATAAAGCTTATAAGCAAATTAAGATTTCGATTTTAAATTCACGAATTATAGAGACAAAATGGAGCCTTAATAGCTTCTAAACAAATAATTACGCCTGGTTTTTGCTAAAACAGATCTAAATATCTTCTTGTTAGACCCTTTGAGATGTAGGTATATGTATATTAATTTATGATAATAAACTGACACTATATAGAACGGATGGACGTCAGATGTATGTATGTAGATTTAAAACCACTTATGGAATTTAGATCGTTTTGAAAGAATAAAATTAAGTTTTCGATTATGTTGAGAGCATTTCAAGATCAAATTTATTCTAATTATAAGCACGTGTCCATCAAAAATAAAGTGGAATGATACCTACCACATGTTCTTAATAAATTGTACATTTATGTTAAGCAATGCTCAAGAAAGTACTGGTTTTTTAATCTATATTAGTTATCTACTACTCCAATAAGAGAGCTATGATGCGGTGGCGATATGAAGGCCGCCTTTGCGTCGTCGTAAGAAGAAATACAAGGTTTTGATTGAGTTTTTTTTAAATCGAGAATCAAGAATCGAGAGAAAAATGTTTAAGAGCATAGAATCTAAGTTTGAATTGAAGAAAAAGTAGGTATGCCATCTGAATTAGTATGAATTTTTGGGACCAAAATTTTAAAATCGTTGAAGCAGTTTTAATAAAAATTATTCTTTACTATACAGGGTGTCCCTTGATTCGTCAATAATATTTTAAGGCATGATTCCTGGGCATATTCTAAGAAACAAATTGTATGGGGAAGTTGAATCTCTTGCTATGCTCGGGCTAGCTCGACGGAAAAGGGGGATCTTGCCCACGTATTAAAAAAAACTTACATAACATACCAAACTTTGGAAAACTGCGTAATTATAATTGCTGTTTTTTTTTTTGTTCAATATTCCATGCCCTAATTAGTCAATAACCGAAAACCAAATCTAAAAATCTTTCTTAGTTTTTGAGAAATTAAGAAAAAACTAGAATTACTCATCCGAAAAAAAACCCATAAACCCGAATTATTCAAGAATTATCCATAAATTATACCCTTTTTTCGGATTTTTTTTTTGAAAAATTAGGTAGGTACCTCTAGTCTTTTCTTCTTTTTTTAATTTCTGAAAAACTAGGAAAGATTTTTACATTTGGTTTTAGGTAGTTGACTGAAAATTAATTAGGGAATAGGATATTGAACACAAAGACAGCACTTAATTACAATTTTTTTGAAAAATTTTGACTTTGAAAGGAGAATGGGCATCTTTGGGCGTTAGCGGCAATTAATGAAACTAGTGTCAAATCAAAAATATGTTACTCAGGAGCAACCTTCACTATGGGCGTTTCATTGCATTTCATTTAGAAAAGAAAATATTTCAATATAATTCAATATATAATTCAATATATAATGCAATTGCATAGAGCAACATCGCATAGTAATTAGGTATATTATTAGTGCGTGTAATGCTTTATCCTTACTTCAAAAGATCTCGTGACACTGCAGTAGTTTGTTTTGGGAGCTTTCAGAACTTCTCAAGTCCCTGGTATGATTTTAAACAGAGTCAGTACGATGTACGAATCTGAACAGCTTTTTTATATTTTTTTAACATATTTTAATTAGGATCAAAACCTCATGTTAAGGCTTTAAAGTAAGAGGCTGGCTGATTAACGCTTTTTAAACACCAACGCATGAGAGCGTTAACACATCCACATATGTATTAATGTTAATTATTGATATTAATTATGACCACTTAAAACGACTAAATCACTTGGTGGGCTATGATGCTCGAAAAAATATGAATAGGCAAAAGGCAACGTTCCAAAGTACCACTAGTATTGGCCCTTTTTTGACGAAAACCAAACGGAAGACTTTCGATTACATGCAAGTGCGATTTAAAGCTTGTCTATATGCAGTAAGCAGTATGCACTTTGTTTATACATACATATATACATTTTTTAAAATATTATGTAGATTGTAATATACAATATGATATTACGGAAAATGTACTTATTGATGGATGTTATATGGCCATTTTTGTATACAAAATATTCTTGGGACCCTTTAGATTTCTTATTGCACTCTGCTTTCCTATTTTTGCATTGGTCAGAAGCCAAAATACTTATGTCGTTTTCCATTGGTTTCACTCAAGAAGACACTCATTCTGAATCCAATGGAACAGTGCTTGTTACTTCTACTCAATTCTGAAGTTTTGTCACTATATTGGTGAATCATTAAATAAAAAAAATTTGCTGGCACACAAAAAGTAAAATTGAAAACAATAGTGAATCTACCCCTAACTTACAAATTATAGTTTTTCTATTTGTTTTACTTAATTTGTTTATTAAATTATATTAGGGTGATTCTCTGTTAAAAGCTCCATTTAAGCATCCAAAATGTCCCCTACCTTAATTTAAGAAAAAAGTGATGCACGTTTAATGTTTGTTATAAATTAAACTATAACTGATAATTAAAAAGTCCGGCCACTTGATTTTAAGCGTTTTTAAGGATTTTGTCTTGCTACGGAAATGACGCCTTTTTTATGGAAATGATGGTCTGGTACTGAAATTACATTTTCTGCTTATATAAAGCAAATAACAAATTTGTTTTTGTTAAAATTAATAAGTTGACAGGTACCTACTTAAAATCAATTAAACATAAAATTGAAATACTCGTATCTGTATATGGTTGGGTTAGGTATTTGAATCCTATGGGACACAAATCCATTTATGAAATGCATCAATTTCAATCGTGTGAAAGTAATTTGAAATAAGATAAAGGAATTTGTGGGGATGTGTCCACTTGAAGGTAACAGTTTCATACAAGGGCGTAGGCAGGATGTCGAATCAGATGGGGGGAGGGGCGAAGCAGACTTATTCAAAAACTAATAGGTATAAGTATATAAATCTAGCGTAGAGATACATCCTTGTAGATTTTATATAAAGGATGCATTGAAAAGAAGGCAAACTGTATGAAATACTAGCCTCCCATAAATGTTTAAAAAACATATTTAAGCAACAAAATAAGCGGCATCGGAGGGTAAAATTTAAGCATTATGATACTGCTTTGTTTCAAGTGCACAAACTGACACAATCAGTCGAAAAAAGAGTACTAAGGATATTGATTCTAAACCAACCAAGACGCCATTAATGATGGAAACTAAGAAAAACGGATAACCGATGAATCTACTGCACCGATTCTTTACCTCTACTGCCCGACGCGGTGTTGTGCCAAAATTCGGGCATTTTACTATGCTTAGAGGATTCCAAACTCACAATCGCAATGATCAACGCTGAAATCACTTGAAGTCAAGATATGAAATGGAAGCGTTAGGAAGCGGAAAGGGTAATATTAAGTTACATTCTACCAACTTAACCGTTTTTAATCAGAAAAAATCTAACAGTGGAAATGACGAAGGATTGTTTCCCGTATTTTAGAAATTGGGCCTACGGAAGATAACTATATCATAATTGCATATAGTGGCGAAAAGAATATTAATCTTTTATCCCTAACTCCCCGTTGTAGCACAGAACAAAGATATCAAAATGGTGAAGTATAAAAGATCTGATCATAGACCACATATACCTACAAGATCTTGCTGTGCACGATTTTGTTTTGGATGTAAGGCCCATCATTGTCCTCAAAGTGTTTTTATTATGTACTCTAATGTAAAAAATGGAGAATTTGTAACTAATCCATGATTTTTTAAAGGAAAAATACTCTAAAGTCATTTCCGTAACAACTCGTCATTACCGTAATTTAGAGACAGGGCACGGAAATGACGCTACGGAAATGACGAAAATCGATGTTTTTTAACTTTTTAGACTTGAAAAAAAGAATGTATATTTTTCAAATGCGGTATGAATCATTCCGCAACAAAATACCACAAAACTGTAACAAAATAATTTTGTTTCACTCTTAAGTAACAAAATTATACCCACTTACGGTAATGACGTAATTGATGGAACACGTGACGAATTCAACCACTCACTTGAAAATTACAATCGAAATTGATTTCTAATCTAATGTTTTGAATATATTTCAAAGAAAACTTGGTTGAATTTCTTCATTTAGGTTGAATTCTATAAACTGCTGGCTCTTAATTTCAATTTAAAAGCATTTACTTTTTTCTTACGGAAATGATCCAAATACCTGGAGACACATGTTTGTAAGTTTCTAAGTTAATTGTTATAAATGAATTAATTTTATTTTAAGGACAATTATATTAAACAACAATATTTGTATGCTGGAATCTAATCAGAATTAATTTTATTTATTTAAAAGTTCTAAAAAAATCACTTTTTCTGTGCTGAAACGAGGAGGAGACACGTTACGGAAATGACGTTAAGGCCTTAAATATTTTTTTTTTCTAATTAATTACCTCCAATTATTAAAATTAAAGAAGTGGGCCAGTTAGAAACATTCCTTACGCTATTATTAACTGTAAAATATTTTTAATTTTCTCATGTTTTTAACCATTTTTGGTCGGGGCCACGAAAAGGAGCTTTTAGTGGAGAATCACCCATTAAATTCTTTGTTTTCGAGTGCACAATTAATTAAAATGGAATGTTAAACAAATATGAAGTTGCGCTGCAGTTTGTTTTGACGTTTGAGTTTGAATGTATTAGTGCTTCTAGAGTGGATTCTGATTTCAAATCGAGAAGCGAAATTCTCTTCTCAGAATCGTCAGAAGAGGATTTTTGTGCCAATGGAATGGTTTCAGAAGACTTCTGGATGCTTCGGAAGGCTTCTGAATGTCCAATGGAAAACGACATTAGTAAAACTTTATTGAAGTGTTAAAACAAAAATGCATTTTTTTCGTTTTTGAGGTGCACCAAAATGAAAAAAATTTCTGCACGGTGCTTGTTGATTTTGAATGTTTTTGTTTGCATTTAAAGTCAATGTTTCAGAAATTGCCCCCCCCCCTGCCTCAGGGGGAGGAGATACAACTTTCCCCCCATACAATTTGTTTCTTAGAATATGCCCAGGAATCATCCCCTAAAATATTATTGACAAATTAAGGGACACGCTGTATATTGCTTGAGGATTTTTTCATAAACTTAACTAACGTAGCCCAGTCAAATTAACCGAAAAAATACATGAAATCGTATTTTTCAATTCACAAAATTTTGTATGGAATCTGTTCGGGCGCACCTCCTCAAAACGTGTGTGAAGTTGGCATAACATTTTTGAGCTAGACCAATGGGACCATGGCAGGAATTTGCAGTTTTTTTGCATTTTGTATGCATTTCTATTCCTGATTTTGCAGTTCACCAAATAGTGGGTGTAACCGAATGTACAGCTAACTTCACTCTGAAGTTAGCAGTGCCTATGCTTTTCTCAGCAACCGGGCTAGCTAGGAATCTGAAATAAGGCTCTGAATTTGCAGTTTAATTTGCAGTTCCAGAAAAGGAAAAAACCAAATTTCAAAATCCTTACGTAAAAAAAATTTCATACTGTACTGCTAACTTCACTGTGAAGTTAGCATAAAAGTCCTTTTCTCAGCAACGGTGATACTTAGAAATTTGCAGTTAGGCTCCAAATTTGCAGTTTAATTTGCAGTTCAAGAAAAATTAATGTCCAAATTTTTAAGTCCAAATTTGAAAAAAAAATCGAATAAATTCATTTTTCACTGTTAACGTCACTGTGAAGTTAGCAGCACATATCCTTTTCTCAAGAACTGAGCCAGTTAGAAAATTGCAGTTTAGGTCAAAATTTGAAATTTTTCATGCACTTCAAGAGAAAACTAATTTCAAATTTGTACGTCCAAATTTGATAAAAAAAATCGAAAAATTCACTTTGCATTGGTAACGTCAGTGTAAAGTTAGCAGTACATACCCTTTTCTCAGGAACTGGGCCAGCTAGAAAATTGCAGTTAAGGTCCAAATTTGCAGTCGACGTAAAAATTTGAACTAAGTTTTTTCTTGAAGTGCATGAAAAACTGCAAATTTGGACCTAAACTGCAATTTTCTACCTAGCACAGTTGCTGAGAAAAGGGTATGTACTGCTAACTTCACACTGATGTCAACAGTGCAAAGTACATTTTTCGATTTTTTTGTCAAATTTCGACGTACAAATTTGAACTTAGTTTTTTCTTGAAGTGCATGAAAAACTGCAAATTTGGACCTAAACTGCAATTTTCTAGCTGGCTCAGTTCCTGAGAAAAGGGTATGTACTGCTAACTTCACACTGACGTTAACAGTGAAAAAATAATTTATTCGATTTTTTTTTCCAATTTGGACTTCAAAATTTTGACATTAATTTTTCTGGAACTCCAAATTAAACTGCAAATTTGGACTCTAATTGCAACTTTCAAGCTTGCTCAGTTCCTGAGAAAAGGATATGTGCTGCTAACTTCGCAGTGACGTTAACAGAGTACAAAGTGAATTTTTCGATTTTTTGGCAAATTTGGACTTCAAAATTTGAACTTTGTTTTTTCTTGAAGTGCATACAAAACTGCAAATTTGGACCCTAACTGCAATTTTCGACCTAGCACAGTTCCTGAGAAAAGGGTATGTACTGCTTACTTCACACTGTTGTTAACAGTGCAAAGTAAATTTTTCGATTTTTTTGTCAAATTTGGACGTAAAATTTTGAACTTAGTTTTTTCTTGAAGTGCATACAAAACTGCAAATTTGAGCCCTAACTGCAATTTTCTATCTGGCTCAGTTCCTGAGAAAAGGTTATGTACAGCTAACTTCACACTGTTGTTAACAGTGCAAAGTAAAATTTTCGATTTTTTTGTCAAATTTGGACTTCAGTATTTGGACTTGGTTTTTTCTTGAAGTGCATAAAAAACTGCAAATTTGGACCCTAACTGCAATTTTCTAGGTGGCTCAGTTGCTGAGAAAAGGATATGTACTGCTAACTTCACAGTGACGTTAACAGTGAAAAATGAATTTATTCGATTTTTTTTTTCAAATTTGGACTTAAAAATTTGGACATTAATTTTTCTTGAACTGCAAATTAAACTGCAAATTCAGAGCCTTATTTCAGATTCCTAGCTAGCCCGGTTGCAGAGAAAAGCAAAGGCACTGCTAACTTCAGAGTGAAGTTAGCAGTACATTCGGTTACACCCACTATTTGGTGAACTGCCAAATCCGGAATAGAAATGCATAAAAAATGCAAAAAAAACTGCAAATTCCTGCCATGGTCCCATTGGTCTAGCTCAAAAATGTTATGCCAACTTCACACACGTCCTCCTCAATATAATCGCGTTTTCGGTATTTTCGGGGTTAGGGAAGAGCC
Source organism: Dasysyrphus tricinctus (assembly GCA_963921185.1). Lineage (NCBI taxonomy): Eukaryota > Metazoa > Arthropoda > Insecta > Diptera > Syrphidae > Dasysyrphus > Dasysyrphus tricinctus. Next base: position 20,361,844 of record OY992533.1, on the reverse strand, counting down.
GCCATCTTGAAAAAAAGATAGGTTTAGTTTTTATTTGACATTTCACATTTCATTTTACAACGAAATATCCAATTAAATAAAACGTTGTAGAGGACAAAATTATCTATAAAATAAGCTATTAACGCCCTCTGTAGCTTGTTACGGCTTAAAGATATAGTGGGTCAAAGTTCATCTATGAGTCATGTTTTGGGGTGGTATAACTTTCCGTGTAATATGTCGGTTTTCCTTATCTTTTTTGGATAATTCTTTTAGAACAATTTGTAGTCATTTTAATTACTTATATAAAATGATCCCTCGACTGATGGAATTGGCCACGTATTTTGTGATCAATCCAACGCGAAAATACACACTTTCTTTAGAATCGAAAAAAATAAATTTGAGTTACTTTCGAATTTTGAAATATGAAGAAACAGTAAATTTCAATATTGTGCACAGAAACAATAATAATTCATCCGTGACACAAAACATCATAGGTCAAACGTGAAGGCCATTACACTGACGTGACCTACTTGTTTTTAAAAACTGAGTTGTTTTTTTTTTACTCTTAACTTAAGAACAAGAGTTGAAAGTAAAGTGTATTTTACAATTCGTGGTCTCTAGCAGGAAGACAGATTGTCTTATTCTTCTCTAAATCCACATTTTCTAGATCTAGTTTTTAAGCGGGTTGCCATAACAGGCTATTTATCGCCAATTGGGCCATTCGAACTTTTCGCTCGCTCCTTCGAATTGTAGTTTGCGATAAATCCCAATTTGGGCTTTTAAGTTTTAAAATTGGGAGATTTTAGGCTCCTTAAAAATTGAGACAGAAAAATCAATTTTATTTTATTTCTGTTTACCAGAATGAGAACTTTAAACTTTTAAAAACTCTATTGTAAATGGAGCCTACTTTCATTTCAATACTTACTTGTAACCACACTTTCAACTCTAAAAACTTGATCACAAATTGATTATTTTAAACTCTTAGGCATAAGTTATAGTTAATAGAAAATTTTAAATTGCAAACGAATAATTTTAATTTGCTAATTTTTGTACATTATTTTTGAGTGGGGCTCCAAGATTTTTCACATTGAGCTCCACTTGTTTTGAAAAATCTGGCAACACTGCAAATAGAGTGTGCTTGGCATAAGATGCTTCAAAATATTAGATCGGTAAGTTGGGTCAAAAGAAGAAAAAAATAACACAGGAAGGGGTGTAGGTACATATCTTCCCGTTCAGGTGGGAGGGACAATCATCTGAAAAAGTGAATTCAGAACGACAAAAAAATATTAAATAACAGTGGTAACATGTAAAGAAAAATCCTTCAGCTCCTCTTAGGCCGGAAATTCATTTTTCAATATTCTTTTTAAATTTTTAAAATTTTGAAAATAAAAAAAAATACTATATTTCTTAAACATTTGTTTACCATTTTTTTTTTTAATTTTATGTTACTAGGTATTTTTCTTTTGTTCTTAATAATTCAATGCTGTTATCAATTTTTAAGTCAGATTCTGAAAACCATAATGCTAAATGGTCTTGCAGTTTTTGATAAAAATAAAAATAACCAAATCTACCTTCTTCTCCATTTACATACAGGCGAGAACCTTATTGGGCAAAGGGTGGAAGACCTTCCGTCTAATCTGGAAGTTGTGATTTTTTGCTCCAGTTATTAAGGGCGAAGGTCTTATGTATAACTCAAGTTTTTGACACTGAACGCCGTACGTAACATTTTCAAAAATCGTAAATACCTCAATTTTTTCGAGCATTTGTCAGTTATTGATGATTTTAAGGCGCCAGTTATAGCTATCATCTAAACTCATCATTGAAAATTGGAATGATGAGACGCTTTGTAAGGAATATCATTTTGATGGACAAACAAACCTAAAGACTTAATTAATAATGTGTGCCATTAATAAGACCTATTCCCTGCCCTGCCCCCATGAAAATTATGCCTGTTTGGTGATGTCAAACTTTCACAAATTTTCCCAAGTTTGTGAAATTTGTGAAAACTTGCAAAAAGTTTCACGTTACCAAACACAATTAATAGCTAACAACTGCCTCATTTTTCTAAATCATGGTACAGGGTGGCGCACGAATCGTGCTACAAAAAGATGATATTTAAGGATGTTCAATAACTTTTTTACCCAGAACTGCGCCAAAGACGTATCCCATTGAACAGCATTTGGTTCCAGCAAGATAGAGCAACCGCACGACCCAACCAGACCAGTTATGGTGGAGCTCCAACAAAATTTCCTAAAAAAATATATATTCCAGGAGCTTCACTTTTCGCTGACCCCCAAGGTCACCTGACCTGACTGCACCAGACTTTTTTATGGGGTTATGTCAAGCGGGAGGTGTACAAAGCGAGACCCAGGAATTTAATTTGACTGAATTGAAGTCATCCATTAAGACAATAATTTAGGCGAACCCAACTTCACCCTTTTAGGCCGCAATGAACAATTTTCTGCCGCATATGCGTGGTGAGCGTGGAGGTCATTTGCGTTCTATCAACTTTAAAAACAATAAGTTATTTGAAATAAAATTTAATTTTCTATCTAGTGAAAATAAAATGCAGGACTGGGTCGCACCTTCTTGCTTTTATGTTCCTGATGATAAGGGTTTTTAAGAAAATTATATAAAAGAACATGGAAATTATGCGAGAAAACGTCATTTTAATTCTTGATTAATATGATTATATAAAAAGAGTTAAATCGTTGCAGTGGATTTAAAAAAAATAATTTTGTATAAAGGGTGTCCCGGACCTGAGTGGAAGTATTTTAGGGTGTGGTTCTTGGGGTTATTCTAAGAAAAATATGTATGGGGGAAAGTTGTATCTCCCCTCCAGGGAGGCAGGGAGGTCAGTTTCTGAAAAAATTGACTTTAAATGCAAAAAAAATCATTACAAATCAACGAAAACACATCTAATAATGTGCTTTTTGAAAGCTAATACTCCATTCTTGCATTTGGTTTTTAAATCAAGTTGTTTAAGCGAATAATTTTTGAGAAATTAAATTTCAAAGTCAAAATTTGTAAAAAAAATTGTGATTTTTTTTCGATATTTTTCAAAATTTTACGTAATTAAGTGCTTTTTTTGTGTTCAATATTCAATGCCCTCATTATTTTGTAGTCCATTACCGAAAACCAAATGCAAAAATCTTTCTTAGTTTTTCAGAAATTTAGAAAAAAACAAAAGGTACTTTTTCCAAATATGCCCGAAAAAATGAATTTATTCATAAATCATCCATAATTTAATCCTTTTTTCAGGCTTATTTAGTAAAAGTTTTTTTTTGTTTTTTCTTAATTTCTCCACTTATACTTCCACTCAGGCCCGGGACACCCTTTATATTAAATACTTAAAACATTTTTAAGGACAAATTTTGGCATGCAAATCTTAAGTGTTTACTTCTGTGCATATAAAAATAAAATTTCAAAAAAAATTTCAACCCGTTTTTGAGATAGGTATCGAATTTTCCAAAAAAAAAAATAATTTGAAACTTTTTTTAAAAATTCAAAAATTTCTTTCCTGAAAATTTTGATATGCAAAATTAATTAAATTTTTTTGAAATGTGTATACAAAAATTAATAAAACTCTGTTCAAAATAAAAACATTCTATGAGAAGTGCTGCTAATAAGCATACGAAAAAAGTTTAATGAAAATCGTAGGAGTCGTTTTTGAGAAAAAAAATAGTCCGTAACGATTTTTTAACTTTTCTATGCAAGGCACCTAAGTACCTATTTAAGAAAGTTTAAAAACTCTAGAGTATCGAGTTTCAAAACAATCGAAATATGCATTTGATTTTCAATCAAAAATTTGGAAACAGTTTTTAAAGATTGACATAAATATTTTTTTCAAAAATTTTGCTGCACAAGATTACTTTTAATTGTTTAAAAGCTTCTGTATAAAAGAATATTGAAGTCAGTCTTACCGTTTTGAAGAAAATCGAAAATTAAAAAAATGGTTCTTTGGGAGGTACCATTTAAAACCATTCTTTGAAAAATGGTTTCCCACCCAAAGGTAGTCTTAACTAAAAGTAATTTATTGAATTTTTTAAGAAAAGTTGTGGAGCTGTTTTTGAAAAAAAAAGATTATGTAAAATTCCTAAAAAATAAAGTGCTCAACTGGATCGCACATTCTTACTCTTATGTTCAAGTTGTGTGGAACTTAAGAACTTTTAAAAATATTCAAGTAATTATAGAAAATGTAAAAAAGCATTTAAATCCTTCTTTAAATTGTGCAAACAGCCTGATACATAACTTAGAGCTCAAAAACAAGTATGCCATTTGATAACTTGAACAAATATTTGGTAGGTAATATAAGCAAAGCAAAAAATTAAAATTAAAAATTAATAATTTGGTAATTTTTTTTTCTTACCAGAAAGAACACCATATCTACAATAATACACTGATTTTTTTTTATCAAAACCGTTGGACCTGTTTTTGAGATAAATAAGATTTTCCTTAACGGTTGTTCACCATTACCGTTATTTTTAAAGCTAAAACAAATTTCAATTTCTCCTCTAGAGAGTTAAAAAAATCTTAAGTTCAAAATTTAAAGAAAATCGCAACATTGGTTTAGGCTGTAGATCCAGATACAAACGGACAGACGGACAGAATTGTGCCACCCACTTTTTTCGTGTTCTCCATGATCGTAATGTTATGTTTGATTCTTATCTCAAATCTTTTTTCACGAATCCAACACTTGTCCTAAAGTCACTATGTAGGTATGTATATCGCAAGTAAAAGTAAGTGAAATAGGTACATCGATTAAGAAAAAAAGTTTGTGTGCCACCCTGTAAAAATTATCGATGCTGGCTGGCTTAAAAATTTGCTGAAAGTGAGTGCATTCTAAATTATGGCTTGGCTTGTTGCGAAAATTTGTTTATGTGCATGATGAATTGGAGAAGACTGTTAATCATGAATCTATGATCGATAATAGAGCATAATTATCTCCCTAACCTGTGAACTGAATTTCACCGCCGAGTTTGATGGGAGTAAGCTCATTTTGCCTTGTAACAGTTAATTGATTTGAAAGCTAATTCATAGAGTTCAGTAAAAAATGTTCACACTTCGAATCCAATTCTTGTTTCTTCATAAAATTCATCAATAAAAAGTTAACAAATGTGTTACGCATACGCAGTTCCACATTTTGTTTCACCAAAACATTTAATTGATGGCATCAATCATTTGACCGTGTAAGGTCAAGATTACGTTCAGCAGAATCTACCCCATGGCAACCGTTTTCTTTTTATGTTTCAAATATCAATCTATAAATACTTGTATCAATTCAAAAGTCTATGAACCCCGCCCAATGAAACTTATACCAAAAGTCAATTTTTTCTTATTTGCAACTTAATGCTAATATAATACAATTCTCTTGAATGGGCTAATGACCTCTCATATCGCTTTGCGTTTAACTCAATAAAATTAATTATTAAACAAAAAAAAAAAACAAATTAGCTTTTACTTTTAAAAAAGATACAAAATGAAGATACATTTTTTGTTGGCTATTATATTCGACGCAACACGATTTGAAAAAGCCCAAAGGCAATTTTTTTAACTTAAGTTTGAGCTAATTTAAAATTTAATCAATCACTAAATTAACAATTAGTAAGTTCTCAAACTAGCTTAACATCTTAGAGTGGACGAGCGTTATCTTAAATGTTTGAGAATATTCATATGAGTAGATTCGTATACGATACATTATGCTGATGATTAGAACTTTGTTTTTAGTCCCGAATATGATTAAAATTAAATTGCGTGATTTTGCCATCATAAAATACCTATAAGATCGAGATAGATTAACATGTAAATCTATATCTAAAACTTTTTATATATTTAAGAAGAAGAAGAGAAGGTTCCCGTGAACTTGAAGTTTGATGTTATTTTTTTGTTGTTTCAAGACAACCTTGAAACTAATATGAGGGCACTTTTTGTCATTTATTTTAAATTTTTGTTAGATCGATCTAATCTAGTTTTGCTAAAACAAAACATAAAAATAAATAAAACAAAAACAAAACGCTACCCTAAAAGTGAAGGGGTTTCAGGGAGATCGCATCGGCTTGGCTATAGTCATACGAATATCATAGGCAAAAGCTTGTTTAACCCATCTAAACTTTTTTAATAGAATTTGATATGCGGAAACTATTATGATGAACCTTCGATTTATTTAGTTTTTTTTTTTGAGTGCACTCCTCATATAATTATGTTCGTTGAACAATCAAAATCAAGTATATTTGAAGTATCATGTCAAATGATCCAAAATCATATTTCCAAATTATGTTAAAAATACAAAGAAATGTGAAATCACCCGGACTTGGAGATTTCGGGATAAAATCGAATAGATTTTTCCTTACTCCTCCCAAAAGAGGGTAAACCTATTTTTAAATGACAACCATCAAAAGTTTTTTAGCTAAAATGTAACTTGTTGTCCCTGCTGGATTAAAGAATCATCACAACAAAAACTTAAATGTTAAAAAAAGAGCCAAGTTCTTATGTGTACAAGAAACCTGTGCGTAAAAAGTCAGCCAAAAAAAGTAATGAGATCTAAAATATATGCCAAGTTTTAAGTTCATGAAGTTTAATATCAAATATCTTAAGTAGAGTAATATCGAAACAATTCCAAATCATGACAGAAATTTGGTAATTAATGATTACTGATTAAAATTTGGTGGGTTCACTGGTCAAGTTTTCATACATTTTAAATTGATTAAGTGATTAAGTAAGTATTTAAGAGAAAACTTGCCAAGTAAATCCACCAAATTTTAATCAGTAATCCTTAATTACCAGATTTCTGTCATGATTTGGAATTGTTTCGATATTACTCTACTTAAGATATTTGATATTAAACTTCATGAACTTAAAGCTTGGCATACCTATATTTTAGATCTCATTACTTTTTTTGGCTGACTTTTTACGCACAGGTTTCTTGTACACATAAGAACTTGGCTCCTTTTATAACAATTATGTTTTTGTTGTGGTTTCACTCCTTTTTGCAAAGATTTATTTTGCCAGGTGAAAGTCAGGCCCTACCGCTCTACAAAGTTTCATAATTCTACGACAACCGAAAGTGCTCCATACAAATAATAGCAATTCTGATAAAGTGGGTGGATGGCATCCCCCCTGAATGGACAATTCCAAATTTTCGATTTTTTTTGCTTTCTAAGTACTTCAAGTCCTACCGACCGACCGATTTTCATCGTTCTACAACAATCGGAAGTGCTACAAATAATTTATAAGAATTTTTAAGAATGTGGGTGGATGCCACGCCCCCTGAATGCAAAATTTCAATTTTTCAATTTCTTCTTTCTAAGTACTTTAAGCCCTACCGACCTACCAATTTGCATCGTTCTACAACAATCGGAAGTGCTTCATACAGTTTATAAGAATTTTTAAGAATGTGGGTCGATGCCACGCCCCCTGAACTGATACTTCCAATTTTTCATTTTTTTTTCTTCTAAGTACTTCAAGGCATACCGACCTACTGATTTTCATCGTTCTGCAACAATCGGAAGTGCTTCATATAATTTATAAGAATTTTTGAGAATGTGGGTGGATGCCACGCCCCCTGAAGTGAAACTTTCAATTTTTCGATTTATTTTCTTCTAAGTACTTCAAGGCCTACCGACCTACCAATTTTCATCGTTCTACAACAATCGGAAGTGCTCCATATAATTTGGAGCCCCCTGAATGCAAAATTCCAATTTTTCAATTTTTTTCTTTCTAAGTACCTCAAACCCTACCGACTTACCAATTTTCATTGTTCTACAACAATCGGAAAGGCTCCATATAATTTATAAAATATTTAAGAAAGTGGGTGGATGCCACGCCCCCTGAATAGAAAATTGCAGATTTTCGATTTTTTCCTTTGTATGTACCACAAGGCCTACCGTTGTGCGAAATTTAAAGTTTCTACGATGTCGCGAAGTGCTCCATAATTTTGATGATCTGTCAGTGAGTCAGTGAATCAGTGAGTCGGTGAGTCAGTCAGTTACGGTTTTTGCGATTTTTGAAGTCCTATATCTTGGGAACTACTAATGCTAAAGAGTTGAAATTTGGTGAGCCACCTGTGTTTGATCAGTTCAGCAAATACACCGAATTTGAAGTTTCTGACTTTATTGGTACTGAAGTTAGAGGGGGGTTGAAAATCGCCTGAGTTTGTTCCTGTAAAAAGGGTGTAGTGCCGCGAACTTGGCTGGTCACTACCGTGCCCTTTGATAATCTTAGATCTTGCCTCCAGAACGGAACCAAATCGAAGATTTTGAATATAGAAAAAATAGGCCTCTCTCACTAAAGGCGGTGCGGTGCGTGGTCGTGAAAATAACTTGGCTCATAGGGCACAGGTTTTTTTTTCAAACACTTGCCGATGGAATTTAATGACCCTGAGTGATAGATCCGAAACAAATTTCACTTATAAATGCTTAGATTAGATTATTTTAAATTTAGCTTGAGGTGCTTCTAAGCATTTAAAAGTGAAATTTTCGATTTATTTCTACAGATTTTTTTGTTAAAGTCGACTTTAGGCTAGATTCGGATCTATTACAGGGCCAATGATTTTGATTTCTTGGTGTGTTTCTCTGAATTTTTAATAAAATGCACGACTAGGTCGTACGTACTTGCTCTTATGTTAAAAAAAATTTATGCATAGAAATTTATCAGAGAAAATGTTTATACATACATATGTAAGTATCAAATTCGATATTTATACTGGCTAAATGTCATCTGAATTCTTGATCAAATATAAATGCAAGGAAACGAAGATTAAAAAATCAAACGGCTTTTTTAAATATAATTTTTATATATAAAATTCTTGAAACATTTTTGAGGAAAAACTTTGGAATGCAAATCTTAAGTAAGTATGTATGTAAATATAAAATTTGAAAAAAATTGTCAGCCCGTTTCTGAGATATCGAATGTACAAAAAAAAAACTTTACAAACATTTTTTAAAAATTTTGTTTTGAAAATTTTGGTGCACAAAACTTACTTTATGCATTTTTATTCTTTATTATCTTCTGCATAAAAAAAATATTAAAAGCAGTCATAGAAAATCAAAAAATTGATTCTTTGGGATAATCCATTAATAACCATTTTTTGAAAAATGATTTTTCATCCGAAGGTAACCTTGACTTAATCTTATTTATTAAATTTCTTAAGATTTGTGTAGCCGTTTTTAAGAAAAATAAATTTTTGTAAAATTGGTAAAATTATATAATTTGGCAGGTAATGTTATATTTAATAAAAAAAAAACATAAGTTGGGAATGATCAATAAACGCTATGTATAACAAACTTAAAATAAATCAAACCAGGCCTTTAGACTGTAGCGGAATTAACACACACTAGTCAACGAAATTAAAGGAACACATTTTTTTTTCAATTTTTGTTAGCATTTTTTGAAGAGCTGTATCTTTGTGACGAGTGGTCGTATTGAGTTGAAATAAAGAGCAATTTATAGCTTATGTTTTTTGTTTCGAGATTTGTTTGCAAACAAATTTTTTCGAAGTACCGTTATTGCGTTATTGCAAAAAATGAGACGAGACAACAAAATTATTTTTTTTGTATTTTTTTTTGAGTCAATTAAATGCCATGATCAGATACCTTGTTTATTCAGCTTCAATTCAGTTTTTTTGTTGTTGTCGTACGATTTTTTTTGACATGGTTTATCTGACTTTGAATGAAAAAAAAATACTTTTAGCCTTGATTACCAATATCTCAGCAAATAATTATATTATTCAAAATTTAAAGACAGTTTTGGAAATTGGAGAAAGCGTTTTACAAGATTTTTTTAAGATTTCGTAGAAATTATTTTTTTTTTACCGTTCACCGTTAGTTTAAAACAAGTACTAAAAACCGACGTTTTGTGGTCTTTTCGTAAATCTTTTTTTTTTCAAAAGGAACAAATTGTGGTGTTCCTAAGCAATGCGTAGTCGTTATCAAAATGATAACTTTTTTTCTCCTTTTTTTGCAATAACGCAACAACGGTACTTCGAAAAAAATTTTTTGCAAACAAATCTCGATACAAAAAACATAAAGCTGTAAAATGCTTTTTATTTCAACTCAATACGACCACTCGCCACAAAGATACAGCTCTTCTTGCCATGGTGGCAACACTGTCACAAGGACAAGAGAAGGTTTGCCACAATCCCGAAATGTTGCTAAATTCGAAAACCAAGAGTCGGACGATGACTCGAGAACTCCCGTTAGATTCAGCACCCTTGAAACCATAGGACCACATTATTGTTTTTCTCCTACCCCTCCCCTTGCACGAAGGGGGTGGAAAAAAGTCGTTTTGGAAACAAAATTTGAAAAGCCAATAAAAGTTAGAAAAATATTTTTATTAATAAAACTTAAAGATAGTGTCGACGCAGAATTTCACAATCTCAAAATTACATTCAGAGTTTATTGAAAACCTACTTTGGATTTTTTAAAAAGCCACTTTCAAAGTGCTGGGGAGGGAGGATATGCCAAGATTAACAAACTTAAATATTTATCTTGGAATAATATAAGCATATGACACATGTTTTAAGGGTATTTTTAAATGCCCAATCTTACTAAATGAGAATGAACTCGATACAACTACCTTCAAAAAAGTTATAGCCTTCTTCATAAATGATAACGGAATTATTAGTGAAACACGTAAAATATTACCAAATTTCAACAGCATTGCCACGAAATTTGGTCCACATATTTCATTTGTCATAAGCAACAAGAATCAAAGGAGTCTACAAAAATATTTGTTGCGCAAGGGTGTTTCTTTCAATGAATTAGAAAAAATTTGAACTACTACCATGAAACCCCTCCCAAAACTGGTACGTTGATGAAAGTTGGTGAAAATGTTTGCTTAATCATCGGAACCAAGAAACAAAAAAGACCATTCAAATATCCATGGTCTGAGGGTCCTTTTTGAAAGGGAATATCGTACCTATTCTAGTCAAAAAATACAATCATTTACAGACATTAACTCTTTAAAAGTAAGATAACTTTTTTATGTGAGCTTGTTTCTACTTTATTTTAATATTATTGGATTATTCATTAAATTTCATTATTCTTTCATCATTTCATCATTCATTATCATTAAAAAATACCTTAAATCATGTACCATATTATATTTATGTATCTTGGTTTCAAAAACATACAAATGTTTGGCCAAAAACTCTGCTTCTCATTCTCCATTGAAAAACACCCTCAGATAGTTTATATTTGTTTAGTCTCTTTTGTTTCTTGGTCTTGATGAAAAGTCAAAAGTTTTAACCAATTCTCATTAACGTTCCAGTTTCGGGAGGGGACTCATGGTAAAATTTTTTCCATTTCACCCTTTAACTATAAATATTTTTGTAGACTCTTTTGATTCTTGTTGCTTATGACAGATGAAAAATTCCGTCATCATTTATGAAGAAGGCTATAACTTTTTGAAGGTGGTTGTATCGAGTTCATTCTAATTTAGTAAGATTGGACATTCAAAAATACCCTTAAAACATGTGTCATATGCATATATTATTCCAAAATAAATATTTAAGTTTGTAAATCTTTTATATCCCCCCTCCCAAATACCTTGAAACTGGCTTTTTAAAAAAACCAAAATAGGTTTTCAATAAACTCTGAATGTAATTTTGAGATTGTGAAATTCTGCGTCGACACCATCTTTAAATTTTATTAATAAAAATATTTTTCTAACTTTTATTGGCTTTTCAAATTTTGTTTCCAAAATGACATTTTTGCACCCCCTTCGTGCAAGGGGAAGGGTGGGAGAAAAACGATAATGTGGTCCTATGGTTTCAAGGGTGATAAATCCAACGGGAGTTCTCGGGTCATCGTCCGACCCTTGGTTTTTGATTTAAAAGCTACATTTCGGGATTGTGGCAACCCTTCTCTTGTCCTTCTGACAGTGCTGCCACCATGGCAACACTTCTGAAAAGTAAATTTAGGACATGGACTATTTGTGTACTAAAGCTCAACCCGTCAGGTCGAAATGAAAGGTATGCCCTCATATCGTGCACTAACGCCCCTACTAACTCTGAAGTCAAGGTAATCGCCCTGAACTAGTTCTTTATGTTTTCTTCAGATTAACTGGTTAGAAACATCGCCAACCACACTGGACAATGGGGACTGAGCAACCCGTGGACGACAAAGTCAAATCGACTTTTATATTTAGTTTTCACATATCATCCCCTGATTGCAAGAACTATACTGTCCATTATTTCGTAATGGCCCTTACTACAATTTTCATACTTCTGAGCTATAAAGGAAAAAACTCAAGGCCTGGTCAAACAGAACTCGATCCAGCGATACAATCAATACTTCACTGGGGAAAAAAGATCGTAGCGATCAAAATTTGTACGATAAACGCTGGATAGCGCTCTGTTTGCCGAGACCTTTAATCGCTGACAACAGTAGGAAATTTTGTTGTAACTAAATCTAGGTAACTAGATTTTATTACTTTTGGAGATAGCAACAACGTTCATTCAGGAGGAAAAGTTTAAGTCTTATGTTTCTTATACTTCATAAATATCCTATATTTGTCTATGATAGACCAAAATTGGACAAAAAGTTTAAAAAACGGTACAAAATAATTCCGTTTCACCTACATATTGTAATAATTGAAAATTGAGTTGCCTTGTTCTTGCAATCGGGGTACGATATTATAAATCTTATTTGTATTTCAAACTTTACCAATGTATATCGTAAGGCCTAGGTCTGCCAGACGCACGTCCCGATTTTGTTGGGACATTCCCGTTATCTGAACCCTGTCCCGAAATCCGTTCCGATATAGAAAATGTCCCGATTTTGTCCCAACACTCCCTGTTTTACACATGAAAAATAAATTCCATATGTCAAAGAAGGAATAACCTCATTGAATTAAAGTGATTTCCCATATTTAGGAAAATATATTTGAGTCGTTTGTGCGAAAAAGTATTTTGTTTGTTTAGTTGTTATTTTTTCAAAATTTCTTGTCAAGGAACTTGTAAAGCGGGCCATTCACGTGAAGACTGTCACACAGGCTGTCGATCGGGCTGTTGCAACGACTGTCGAAAGTACGCACACACGTTGCGAACCAGTTTTACGAACAGTGTGTCAAAAAATTCTTTCAATTTGTTTCTTATTTATTTCGTCTCCTAGAAAAAAATAAAAACTATGAAGATTATTCGTAGACTGAGTAGTTCGGTCGCAAGGACTGTCTCAAAAACTGCCATTCACTATGCAATCATTCGGTCGTGTCGTAAGGTTCGTTGAAATTTTCAACGGACTTCCAACCTGTCGTTAGTCGCACGGTTCGATGTACAATAAGGACATTCACGGTAGAACCTGTTGTATACGACTGAAATTCATCGGACAGTCTTTACGACAGTTTTAACGTGAATGGCCCGCTTAAGGAAGCTCGAAAGTGAAGTGTGAAGACAATATTTTATTATTATTTTTCTGAAGTGAAGATAGGTAGCATATACGAGGTTTTGACTGTCGATGACGAAAATAACAGAGTGACTTATTAAAATCGATGAATTCTGCAAAAAGTCAGCTGACAAATTAATTAATGATGATGCAAAAGATCTGATAGATATGATGTATTTCTGACTAAGCATATCTCACAAGATTATATTTTGAATGCGCAATTTTAAACAATACGCTCATTTAATATAAACAAACTTCCGGACTTATAGATGGAGTTCCGATTGATCACACACGCGTATATAAAATGGCATAAATTTATGCTCTCACACGCCGCCGTCCGGATGATGCCTATCTGATTTTGTTAAATTACCACTAAATATAGAAAAAAGAAGAACCGATTTTTTAACAAAAAAAAAACAATAATAGATTGCAAACCTATTGAGATAGGTGGTAGCATGAAGAATGAAAGGTAAACAATTTGGCGGGAAGAAGTTTTCGTGTATGTTTCTTACAAGATTCCCAAATGCTTTGCTAAGGTATAATCGATTAAAATTTTAATATATTCATGACATTTGTCTATAATCTAGAATTTTGTTGAAGTGTATACCCAGATTTGAATTCATAGACGATTGGCTAGAAGCTTAAAACTTTTTGACCTATAAATACGCACACGTTGCTTTGTCAGAACATCAATCGTTTCTCGCTGTTCTAAGAAGAGTGATCAACACTTAAAGCGATGGTGAGTTTTGTTTCAGGAGTAATACTTTATCGCTGAACTCTACATTCATTTAAACACAAGAAAGGATTACAAGCAACTTGGATTACTTCGCTAACTCTTGATTTTTCTAATTTTAGAAACTTTTACTTGTTGGATTGGCAGTTATTGCCACAGCTTATGCTGCTTTACCCTCAAACGAATATTTGCCACCTTTAGAGGATGCTTTTGCAGTAAGCCCTCTTGATTTGCAGACACTTTCAGAGACAAGTGTCCTGGCTGATGATGGATATCGTTACAAGACCCAAAAAAGGATTAGGTACCGTCAACGTCGTGATGTGAACGAACTTCCGTCAAACGAATACTTGCCCCCAGCTGAGATTGGTGCTCCAGTCGCTGCTCCAGTTGCTGCTCCAATCGCTGCCCCAATCGCCGTAGAAGCTCCAGTCGAAGATTCAGCTGTCCTTGCTGATGATGGCTACCGTTACAAGACCGTCAGGAGGATCAGGTACCGTCACCGTCGTGATGTGAATGAACTCCCATCCAACGAATACTTGCCTCCAGCTGAGATTGGTGCTCCAGTCGCTGCTCCAGTTGCTGCTCCAATCGCTGCCCCAATCGCCGTAGAAGCTCCAGTCGAAGATTCAGCTGTCCTTGCTGATGATGGCTACCGTTACAAGACCGTCAGGAGGATCAGGTACCGTCACCGTCGTGATGTGAACGAACTCCCATCCAACGAATACTTGCCCCCAGCTGAGATTGGTGCTCCAGTCGCTGCTCCAGTTGCTGCTCCAATCGCTGCCCCAATCGCCGTAGAAGCTCCAGTCGAAGATTCAGCTGTCCTTGCTGATGATGGCTACCGTTACAAGACTGTCAGGAGGATCAGGTACCGTCACCGTCGTGATGTGAATGAACTCCCATCCAACGAATACTTGCCCCCAGCTGAGATTGGTGCTCCAGTCGCTGCTCCAGTTGCTGCTCCAATCGCTGCCCCAATCGCCGTAGAAGCTCCAGTCGAAGATTCAGCTGTCCTTGCTGATGATGGCTACCGTTACAAGACCGTCAGGAGGATCAGGTACCGTCACCGTCGTGATGTGAACGAACTCCCATCCAACGAATACTTGCCCCCAGCTGAGATTGGTGCTCCAGTCGCTGCTCCAGTTGCTGCTCCAATCGCTGCCCCAATCGCCGCAGAAGCTCCAGTCGAAGATTCAGCTGTCCTTGCTGATGATGGCTACCGTTACAAGACCGTCAGGAGGATCAGGTACCGTCACCGTCGTGATGTGAACGAACTCCCATCCAACGAATACTTGCCCCCAAATGAGGCTGCTGCTCCAGTCGATGCCCCAATCGTCGATGAAGCCCCAATCGTCCAAGACTCAGCTGTTCTTGCTGATGATGGCTACCGTTACAAGACTGTCAGGAGGATCAGGTACCGTCACCGTCGTGATGTGAACGAACTCCCATCCAACGAATACTTGCCCCCAACTGAGGCTGCTGCTCCAGTAGATGCATCAATCGTCGATGAAGCCCCAATCGTCCAAGACTCAGCTGTTCTTGCTGATGATGGCTACCGTTACAAGACTGTCAGGAGGATCAGGTACCGTCACCGTCGTGATGTGAACGAACTCCCATCCAACGAATACTTGCCCCCAAATGAGGCTGCTGCTCCAGTCGATGCATCAATCGTCGATGAAGCCCCAATCGTCCAAGACTCAGCTGTTCTTGCTGATGATGGCTACCGTTACAAGACTGTCAGGAGGATCAGGTACCGTCACCGTCGTGATGTGAATGAACTCCCATCCAATGAATACTTGCCCCCAGCTGAGATTGGTGCTCCAGTCGCTGCTCCAGTTGCTGCTCCAATCGCTGCCCCAATCGCCGTAGAAGCTCCAGTCGAAAATTCAGCTGTCCTTGCTGATGATGGCTACCGTTACAAGACTGTCAGGAGGATCAGGTACCGTCACCGTCGTGATGTGAACGAACTTCCATCCAACGAATACTTGCCCCCAACTGAGGTTGCACCTGCTCCAGTTGCTGCCCCAGTCGCTGCCCCAGTCGCTGCCCCAGCCGCTGCCCCAGCTGCTGCCCCAGTTGCTACCCCAATCGCTGTCTCCGCTCCAGTCCAAGACTCAGCTGTTCTTGCTGATGATGGATACCGTTACAAGACGGTCAGGAAGCTCAGATATAGGTACCGTCATTAATGCATATCCATTGTTCATCTCGAAATCGTTTGTAAATATAAAAAATTAAAACTAAATAATTTAAAAAAAAATTGTATTTTTAATATTATAACCGAAAAGAGGGAATTGTGCCTAGCGTCAAATCATGAAACCTCATTCCAAATTAGATCATTTTTCAAAGTTTAACTTCAACTATTCCGAAACAACCGGTCAAGGAAAAAATCGAATTCCACAATTTAAATATTTTGACAATTCAAGTCCCCATTTGCTAAAATGAAACTTAAACCTTTTAGTTCAAGATTAATGGTACCTTCTTTCATACAAATGTTAAAAAATCATTTAGCAATTTTTTTTCTCAAAAATTTTGTCCGTATGCTAAAATAGGGATACCATACTAAATATTGAAAAAATTACAATTAGCAAATATCAATAGTACTTCTAAGGAACACTTCTTTTGACTATGGAATTCTTCATTATCGGCTGAATGCCTTTAAATTAACTTTTTTATATACAAATTCGAAATAGTTGAAAAAATATTACACATCTAAATTTTTGAATTTTCAAAATGAAGTTTCATTTTTTTTTTAATTCGATATCTCAAAAAATTGCACAGTTTTTTTTTAAATTTCATTTGTTTATGCATTCATAGGAAACAGGTTAAAATTCTGCTTTTCAAAATTCTGATTTTTCGAGAAAAACTGATTTTCAAAATTGTGTTTTTCTTTAATTATGTCTCACAAAATTCTGCCAAAATGTTTTAGGAAAAGAAAAATTCTGCCAATTCTGTTTTTTTATGTAGTCATTTATCAACAAAATTAACCTAGTCGTTTTGAAGACAGTTAAGCTTTTCTTATAATTGTTTTATGAAAGGTACCTACTGTTATTTTTGGAGCAAAAAAAAACAATGTTCCTTTTAGCGAATCACCTTCCAAAGTTCAATTCTAAGTATGAAAAGAATTTATTCGAAGGATTAAGCTAGATCGAGGTACAGAAAAATAGAAACTCAAAAAACAAGTTTTTGAAAAATACAGTTCTCAAATACTGAAAGCCTATACCTATATTACCCACATAGTGATACTTTCGTAGCAATCAAAATGCAATCGTCGAAATTTATAAAAGCTTGGGTTTTCTGTTACTTAAATCTTATAGATTGTTCTATTTAGCAGTTGATTGTTTTATAAATATTGACGCTTACAAGCGTGTGCAGTTGACATAAAACAAATAGTTGCCTTACAGTGAGAAACAGTAAGCTCCTTTTTCATGTTTTTACAAAAAAATACTCAAAGAAAAGAAAAGTTTTCTTTATTATTCTCATTTTTCAATGAAATTGAATAGATTTTATTGATTTTTCAATTTCTATAACCATCTGTAACGATCAAAATGCAAGGTGAATTTAACTACTTTTCACGAAATATGCCAGCCTCATCGAGCTGCAAATAGATAATATGGGGTTGGGGTCGAAATTCTGGCTGGGTCAAAATTCTTTTTGCAAAATTCTGCTTTCAGAATTCTGCTTTTCAAAATTCTGCTTTCAAAATTCTGCTTTTCAAAATTAGGCTTTTCAAAATTCTGATTTTCAAAATTCTATTTTACAAAAAAAAAGCGCGCGCTTTTTAACATTTTCCAAACCTTTTTTTTATTATTGGCAGAATTTTGTAAAACAGAATTTTGAAAGGCAGAATTTTGAAACCAAAATTTTGACCCGCTCCCGATAGTATGTTTTTATTTTAATTCATTCCTGTATGTTTAGGTACATTATGTTCTGTAACTACTCGCAGTTCATAATACTTTCTTACAAAATTCTGCAAATATCGTTACAGAAGATGGTTATAGAAATTTAAAAATTAAAAAAAAGTCGGTACAAGATTTGATAAATTTCAAATTGGTAAAAATATCCAAACTCAAGATTTTAAAGAAATATGACATTACGTATATTGAGAATATTTACACAGTGGTAAGCCCACAATTTTGTGCCGGTTATTTCTTAACGCTTCCAGACCTACAAACTAAACGGATTTGCCGATTAATATAAGACTTGGTACTAGGTGCAAGAATTGTTAGATTTGCCATGCAGTGCCAAAAAACGTGGTTTCGGGCAAATGCAGCACAAAATTATAAGAAATGGTAAAGTTTGAATGGCCTTATCTCTGCTAATTTGAAATTAAAACAACTTTTGTCATGTCGTATTAAAGATTTTAGCCTCTAACTTTGTTTGTTAAAATATGCCTTGAGCCTATCTTTAACCCGGAAAAAGTTATGCGAAATTTTTTATTTTTATTATTACTCCTGCTTAAAATTTGTTATAACATTTTTAAACCATCAATTTCGATAGAAATTTTAATTTTGAACAATAAGTTTAATATGTAAAATTTCAAATTCGGCTTGGTTTCCGAGTTATATCAAACATATTCAAAAGTGGTCAGTGGCCACGCATGGGTGAATTAAGTAGCACTTTGGGTCTTAAGAATGTTTATGGGCCAAACAAACATATTAAATAATAACAACCCTTGCACATAATTGTTCCTTTTAAAAGGTATATTCAATAACCTCATGTTTTTAATCATTTTTCTCTCATAAATTCAATGCCTCTGGATCATAAGAGCAAGTTAATGCGACCTGTGCGTGCATTTTATTTTATTATAATTTTAAAGTAAATAATTAAAAACCTGCTTCACCTCCATACAACGCAATGCCTTTATAAAAACCGGCTCTATAGCTCAACCCAAAGAAAGTAGAGAAAAAATGTTGGTGCACATTTCTCCCTGAGTTGAATTTAGCCAAAAGTTCACTGACATTGACATACTGGGCAAATGAATGTGGACTGTATCAAAGTCAATAGCCAGATTCCGAATTTTGAGGACCCATATCCAACATTTAATATTGATTCTTTTATTTTCCTTCTGATAATAAATGCGTATGTTACCTACATGGTATCTATATTTGAATGTGATGATAACAAGAAGATAAAAACAAAATTTATACACGTTATCAAGGTTAACGAAACTTTATTGTCAACAGCTGATTTGATGAAGACTCTTTAGCAATTTCAATACAGGACACAAGAGAGGTTCATGCGTAAATATGAAGAGAGAAAACAAATAATAATGAACGCACTTTTTAGTATTCCATCTATACTCTATTTTTTTATACAACAAGCTACAGTAGAAGAATGAAAAACAATACTTTTGTATCAGAGAATTTTGCACCTACTGATGTCATAGGCATTTAGTTTTAGGTTAAAAATAATCTCTCTTTTCATGTCATATTCATTTAGTATCCCTATACCTTTAATTATATTTTTCAGTATTGCAATATATTACTAGGGTTTTCTTTTTTCAGTCTTGTATTTCCCTTCTTAACAAAAGAAACACTTTATTTCACTTCGAATCGTTTTATAAATCAGCAATCTCAATCATATTTAACAAAATCCAGTCACACTTTTTCGTGAAATGTAATAAATAAGAAAGTTCATTTTAATTGCAAGAAAACTAACTTGAAATTTTAATGAAACCTGTATCCCTCGATCATATAGTCTGTAATTCGGCCCTTTTAGCTACGGTGACCATTTTTTCAGGGGCAAACAAGAGGAAAACTTTTCTCTAACCTTAAAAATTTAAAAAATAGGTAAGTTATTTTAATAAAAAAAACTTCGCTTTAAAAAAAAAAAACATTCATAAGAGTTAAGTCGTAATTGCACCTGGTCTCAAGTAGATCAACTTTTGATGGCGATTTCTCGGGTGTCCAAATGTTATTTGAAATTGAAAACACTCTTTCAGTTGGGACATTTCAAGATTCAAAACTCACATGTTCTTCATGAAAGTGTTGAAAAGTCCAAATCATTTCTTAGATATTTTGTGAAAAATTGCGTATTTTTCAATTTATTCTTCATTGACTTATCGTTTGACTCAAGTAATCTTGTCAAATAATTCCTCATCATTGATTTCTAGATCTTTTCTAAATTCTTATACATTGAAAAAGCTTTTGGATGCAAACCAGTTCTGTCTACTTTTTATATCTAAGTGATGTAGTAATGAAGTAATTACCTTATGTATTTTCAATCGTAGAAAAATTATTGGAAAGATAAAAAGAGGACATTGGGAGTACAATTTAGTAAAAAGAGGACAAATGACTGTTCTCTTTAAGAAAATAAAATAGAGAGGACATGCTACCAAAAAGAGGATTATTATCTTAAAAAGAGGACGGATGGTCACCGTACTTATAGCTTAAACCACTAAAATGATTTTTTAAACTTGGTAAGGACTTGGAAACAGAAATTCCGGAAACTTGTATTGTAGATACTTGCCATGGAAACGTTTTTAATTTAATTTATAAGAAGTTTTGGAAGTTCTCTGTAATATTTTGATAATTTTTTTTATGCAGAACCTTCCAAATAGTTTATATTTTTAAAATATAATTAATATTTTTTTCTTTGAAAACTCAATATTTCAAAAACGACACGATTGATATTTTTTAAGTTGGCACCTAATGTCTTTTAATACCAATAGATATATATAAAAAGGAAAATTTCATATTTCTCAAAAACTACGCATTCAATTTTAATAAAATTTAGCCTGTCTAAAACTAGTAAGTACGGTAAGCTAAATCACAACAAAAACATAAATGTTAAAAAAAGAGCCAAGTTCTTATATGTACAAGAAACCTGTACGTAAAAAGTCAGCCAAAAAAAGAAATGAGATCTAAAATATATGCCAAGTTTTAAGTTCATAAAGCTCAATATCAAATATCTTAAGTAGAGAAATATCAAAGCAATTCCAAATCATGACAGAAATTTGGTATTTAATGATTACTGATTAAAATTTGGTGGGTTCACTGGTCAAGTTTTCATACATTTTAAAATTGTGATTAAGTAAGTAATTAAGAGAAAACTTGCCAAGTAAATCCACCAAATTTTAATCAGTAATCATTAAATACCAAATTTCTGTCCTGATTTGGAATTGCTTTGATATTTCTCTACTTAAGATATTTGATATTGAGCTTTATGAACTTAAAACTTGGCATATATTTTAGATCTCATTTCTTTTTTTGGCTGACTTTTTACGTACAGGTTTCTTGTACATATAAGAACTTGGCTCTTTTTTTAACATTTATGTTTTTGTTGTGATTTCACTCCTTTTTGCAAAGATTAACTTTACCAGGTGAAAATCAAGCCTTAGGGCCTTACAAAGTTGCATAATTCTACGACAACCGAAAGCGCTCCATATAATAAATAATAGCAATTCTGATAAAGTGGGTGGATGGCACGCCCCCCGAATGCAAAATTCCAATTTTTCAATTTTTTTTCTTTCTAAGTACTTCAAGCCCTACTGACCTACCAATTTTCATTGTTCTACAACAGTCAGAAGTGCTCCATATAATTTATAAGAGCTTTTAATAATGTGGGTGGATGCCACGCCCCCTGAAGGGAAAATTCCAATTTTTCAATTTTTTTCTTTCTACGTACTTCAAGCCCAACCGACTTACCAATTTTCATCGTTCTACAACAATCGGAAGTGCTCCGTATAATTTATAAGGATTTTTAAGAATGTGGGTGGATGCCACGCCCCCTGAATGGAAAATTCCAATTTTTCAATTTTTTTCTTTCTAAGTACTTGAAGCCCTACAGACCCACCAATTTTCATTGTTCTATAACAATCAGAAGTGCTCCATATAATTTATAAGATTTTTTAACAAAGTGGGTGGATGCCACGCCCCCTGGATAGAAAATAGCATATTTTCGATTTTTTCCTTTGTATGCACCACAAGGTCTACCGTTGTGCGAAATTTCAAGTTTCTACGATGTCTGGAAGTGCTCCATAATTTTGATGATCTATCAGTGAGTCAGTGAGTCAGTGAGTCATTGAATCAGTGAGTCAGTGAGTCAGTGAGTCAGTGAGTCAGTGAGTCAGTCAGTCAGTTACGGTTTTTGCGATTTTTGAAGTCCTATATCTCGGGAACTACTAATGCTAAGGAGTTGAAATTTGGCGAGCCACCTGTGTTTGATCAGCTCAGCAAATACTGCGAATTTGAAGTTTCTGACTTTAAAAAAAAATTTTTGTTTCCGATTTTCTAACAAACAGGCTAAAAAGCCTGAGCTCTTAAAATTCATGTTAAGATGCCTCATCGCAGATTTCGGTTTTCCATACGATTTGTATGGGAGAAAACACCTGTTTGTATTTGGAATTTTATAACTTAATAATGACAAGTATTTAAACTAACGGCATACGTTTTTCTTGTAGAAAATTGAACGTTCTACAAAAAAGGTCTTTTCATGTTTTATCATAAATCCAGGTTACAGTCAGTCAAACTCATTCCATAAAATTACCATACATTTATTTATTTAAGTAAAATTAGCATTTTTTTAGTAATTGAAGATATAATGGTAACTAATATCACTCTTATCGGAAAATGACTCAAGACCTTTTTTGTAGAGGACTAATTTTCCTTTCCAATGGTGCCTAACAATATTACTTCACTTCAATTAATACAATTACCTATATTGCAATTAATAGTCGCTTTTAAATAGATTTTTTAGTGGTAAATTACATAGAAATTCCGTTATTAAACTCGGCAGAAATTTTTTTGAAACAGAAACTAAAACCCTAAAAACCTTTGGAAAAGTTTATTTTAGTTTCTGTTTCAAAAAAATTTCTGCCGAGTTTAATTAGGGAATTTCTATGTTATTTACCACTAAAAAATCCATTTAAAAGCGACTAATTATTGTAATATAATTGTATTTATTGAAGTGAAGTAATATTGTTAGGCACCATTGGAAAGGAAAATTAGTCCTCTACAAAAAAGGTCTTAAGTCATTTTTCGATAAGAGTTATATTCAATTACTAAAATAAAAATGCTAATTTTACGTTAAATAAATGTGTGGTTATTTTATGGAATGAGTTTGACTGACTGTAACTTTAAAACGGCTGGATTTATGATAAATTATGTCAAAACATTTTTTGTAGAACGTTCAATTTTCTACAAGAAAAACGTATGCCGTTAGTTTAAGTACTTGTCATTATTAAGTTAAAAAATTCCAAATACAAACAGGTGTTTTCTCCCATACAAATCGTATGGAAAACCGAAATCTGGGATGAGGCAATCTAAACATGAATTTTAAGAGCTCAAATTTTCACAGACGTCTTTTTTGCTCAACTGAAACTTTTGAGCCTGTTTGCAAGAAAACTTTTTTTTTTGAAACAGTCTAATATTATAATAGGTAGATCTCAAAAACGTGTTGATAATAGTTTTTGAAATAATTACTTGCATATCCTTAGAAAGTGCTCGGTTCCAAGCGACTGGAAAGGAATCGAATAGATTGATTTAGCAAAAAAGGGGAAAGTGGTAAGGCAGGGGATACGCACCTGTTATTTTTTAGATTTGTAGGAACAATAAAATCTAAAAAAAAAACGATATTTTTTATCAAAAAAGCTGCAATTGACTTCTAATTTTGCATCCTTAAAACACCTATACAGTTTACAAGCACAATTTATAAAAATAACAAAACCAAACTTTCAGGATTTGAAGTTCAAAGTTAGAACTATATCCTGAAAGTTTCACATTTTTATCTACAACCAATAACATTGGCATTATGTTCTAAAAAGTGAAATTTTTTAAAAACTCGAAAATTTAAGTAAAGGTTTTTTGTGTAAAGAGTACGGTAAACCAGAATTTTTAAATTGAATTTTTTCTATGATATTTGTACTAATTATCTAATTCTGAAATAGTTGAAAATCACACAATAAAATCAGAAAAATGCACGTATATTCTGCACCTTGTTTGATATTAATATTGAGTTTTAACTCTCCGAACTTATTCAACAGGTCAAAATTCTGTTTTCTTCAAAAGAATTCTGGTTTTCAAAATTATGTTTTTTTTTAAATTCTGTCTGACGTACCTAATTCTGCTTTCCAAAATTCTGTTTTTCAAAATTCTGTCAATTTGTTTTAAGAAGAACAAAATTCTGCTAATTCTGTTTTTTGTTAAATATAACTATCAATTAACCAAATACTCTGTTGAGCCAATAATACACAGGAAAAAATTTATCAAAACCTTAAGAGCCATTTTCGAGATAAATAAGCTTTCTTAACACCATTCTTGCCAACAACATGCACACAGCTGTTGAAAGTTGTAAGCCACTAGGCTCTAGTTCTCCACGAGTTGTTGCATCACCAAATATATTTATTTAAGATTTTCTTAACAGTTAAAAAATTCAATGGTCCTTCTAGTCAAACCTTAAGACCCAAAAAGAAGTCGCTTCAGTGATTTAAGAGAAAGATTGAGGTACACAAAGACAGATGGACACAATTGCGGGTCTGAATTAAAAAGCGATTTTTTTGAAAAACAGCGTCCTCTTTTATTTTTTCTTTCTCATACCTAGTCTTTTTAGGCTTATGATTTTTTTTGTTTGTTAAATAAATAGCTTACTTGCGAATGCAGTTGACATAAAACAATCCCTTCGAGCTGTAAATATTTGTATGTTTTCTTTCTCATACCCAGTCTTTTTGGGCTTATGATTTTTTTTTTTGTTAAATAAATGCCGACGCTTACTGACGAATGCAGTTGACATAAAACAGTCCCTTCGAGCTGTTAATATGTTTTTCTTATTAATTCTTTTATGTAATAATTTGCTGCCCAAAAAGTCGGAGGTAATCAAATTGACAACAAAAACTGTCGGCCTCCACTGCATGAATTCGAAGCACGTTCTTAAAGCGACATTTAAACTTACGTTTTAAATTCTCTTACAAAAGAAGAAGATTTCTTTTTTTATCATTTGCAGAATTTTGTAAAACAGAATTATGAAAAAAAGAACTTTGATTTTGAAAAGCAGAATTTTAAAAACAGAATTTTTGCACGCGCATAATTTTGACCCCAACCTTAAAGTAGTTCCTCACAATGTTTCGACCAAGTCTAAAACAGTGAAACAACAATTTTAAGACGTTTTAAAATGAAGTGAAATATATAAAAATAAATATTAATGTGTACTAAAATTTTCAAGAAAATATTTTTTGGATTTTAAAAAAATGTTCCAACATTTTTTGGAAAATCAAAGTTTTCGAAAACGACATGGTCGATTTTTTAAGCTCGGTAACTTAAGCTTTTTTAACACTCTTTACAATATTTTAAGAACAAATTTCACTTCTAGATATTAAGAAATAACGGTACCTTCATTACAAATATTTGCTCCTACAATTTTGTAAAACTTGTTCTGTATGCTTAAATTAGCGCTACTACCAAAAATTATAAAATTTTACACTTTTGAATTTTCTTATTATCAGCTTAACAGAGTTAGATGAATTTTTGTTCATATATACAAATTTCAAATAAGATTAAATACACTAGTCAAAAAAATTAAAAGAACAAGATTTGTTTAGTGATTTTTGAAGAGCTGTATCTTTGTGATTAGTGTTCGTATTAAACAAAAAGCACTCTACAGCTTTATATGTTTTGTTTTGAGATTTGTTTCCAAATAACTTTTTCTTACAGTACCGTAATTGATTTATTGCAAGAAATTACAGGATACAATTTTTTTTTTAATATCGTCATTTTTATTTTCTTCTTTATTTGTTTCATTTCCTTCCATTAGCTTTTATAACCAATTTCAATACGTGTATCTATTCAGTTGACGCAAAAAAAACTGCATTTTTCGATGTGGAATACTTTGGAAGAGAGTCGTAGAAGAAATAGCGGTGCTTTTTGTATTATTCTTTCTAATTTATTTTCCCAACATCATAAACAAACAATCTGCATCATCAAACGATACATTAATGCACAATATTTGGAAAAAATGGACAAAGCCCCTTTGAAAACTTGTGTGTCTATTCAGTTGAAGCAGACTGTACATATCTATCTCCGAAAATAATGACGTCATACAAAATTCAAGGTCGGTTTTGGAACTTTGAATAAGTTTTATGCAAGATTTTTTAAGATTATTTTGTTTAACCTTCATCACCGTTGTTTTAAAAAAGTACTTAAAATCGACTTTTTGTGATCCTTCGGTAAATCTTTTGTTTCTCTGCAAATTTTGATTGCATCAATATTCCTGTAAATTTTCGAATTAATTCACCGAACCGTTTTTCCTCACCAAATTTTCAAGGTCTTACAACCCATTTAAAGGAATACACTATCCCACAAAGTATTAACACATTTCAGAATAAAGTGGGAAAGAATTTCATATGAGTTCCAAATTTGTGTGATGAAACTAATTTTCATATCGTCGTATTTCAATGAAAACTGCATAGCTCCATTTTTTTAGAAACTGAGTAACCTCTCGTAAAAACGTAATATTTAATAAAATATAAACGTTTTTGATCTGTAAAAGGTCTCTAAATCTTATGTTGGTCTAGTTATAAGGAAAACATTCCTTTAAATCAAACATTTTCAAAGGACCATGGGCATTTTGATCCCACAGTACACATATTAAAGGTATTATCATTAGCGTTTTCATTTTTGTTCAGTTCTGCGCATCCATCAAAATCAGTGGAAAATGGCGAATCCCGTGACCCCCACTCGTTAAACATCAAAATTTGTTGTGTGTTTATTTATTTATAAGCAAACACAATTTCTTCAAGCTTTTTAGTGTTTATTAACATTATTTTGTCATGCAAACAACATTCCTTCCTAGTTTTTAGTGTTATTTAAATTATCCTTTTGTGTTTGTTTTCTTCGTTGTTGTTGTAATACAGCGGACGGGGTCACGTAAGGCCGCCATCTTTTCTTTCTTTGACAGTTCTCATTTTGGACAACATGCGCAAGATAATACCTTAGATATGTGTACTGTGTTTTGATCCTACTTTCAATATTGCTCAACAGTGATGAAACTTATGTCATTTGAAAGGTCATGAGGAGTACTTTATTTCATTATATGGCAGCTTAGTCGCATTCGAGCGCAAAAGTGGTGTTTTGGTCAGTAAAAATCCATAAAAAATATACCTGTGTCGAAATAAAATGAAATTGAGTTAGGGAGTTTTCACTGAACGACGACGATATGTTGCTTCCTAAAACAACCAATTAGGAAAGAATGTGTGATGGCTTAAGAACTGATCGTAAATATTTTCATGTTATAAACACATGTCAAACCGTGTCGGATAGCTGTCAAGTTGTGTGAGATGAAATTGTTTTCACACTTTTGTACACTCAATGAGAAGTGTGGAATGGCTACCTACCTTTCAGATACATTTTTGACTTGAAAGAAAATAAAAGGTACATTTTTCCAACCAAATTAAATAAAAAAACAATAAAGTTTTTTTTGTTTGAAAAATGTTTGAAATTTTAACATTAAATTAAACGAAAACAAAATTAAAACTTAAAACATAAATATTAACCGCGTTTTACTATCCACATGATCGGATCAGATCATGAAAAATAAAACAAATAGGATCTTAGTGATTGGAGCGTCATATACTCATTTTGCATGTATCTGTTTTTTTTTTTTTTGTACTACTGAGATTATTCAACAATAGTTAATAGCCTCGAAGAGGCAAGAGTGAAAACTAATTTTTGGATCATTGAAATAGATCCAGATAAAAAGCAGGATCCCATGTTGTTTTTGCAATAACGTGTTAAAAATTGATCCGGATCAGATCATGTACAGTGGTGGATCCAGAGGGGGGGCTACAGGGGCTGAAGCCCCCCCCTCCCCACAGTCGATTAGCACAATTAATTAAATAGCAAAATACAAAACATGATGATATATCAGTTTTGTGCTCGTTTTCAAACCTTACATTTTTAAAAACACTTGATGAAAAAAAAGAATGATCCGTAAATCATAGATATAATATTTGTGTTTTTTGTGGTATTCATTAAAACAAGGTTGGGACTGAAAAATTTGCTTGAAAGTTGGTTTTTCTAAGCCCCCAAAGGAACTGGATGAAAAAACGATGATAGACTAAGCAATTTGAATCTAACCAATTTACGCTAAAAATGTATTTTTCCAAGCCATAAAGGAATTGAAAAAGAATGAAAATGGGGTTAGCAAATTTGCATGCTGGTTGTGTTTTTTCCCAAGCCTGACAGAAATGCGAAGAGTTTGGGCTTTGGGGCTTTACAATTTTACATGTATGCCGTTGTTTTCCCAACCTTCAAGGAAACTGAACAAAAATATGATGCTGGGGCTAACAGATTTACATTTTAACAGCATTTTTTTAAGCCCTTAGGGAATTGGCCGAAAAGACAAGGTAGACGAAAGATATGCTGCGTTTTTGTTTAATCCCGTAATGGCGTAGAGCATTGGGCGAAACAAATGAGGTTAGTTCAGGTTGACATGTTCAATGCAATTGAGGCGCTTATGGACAAAACCTGATATTTTCATTTAATAATTTGTTTTAGAAATTGAAAACCGAAATTCAAATATATAGGTGTCTGTGTTGAGTGAAAAATGTAACCTTTTGCCTCGCAAATTCCTTTTCAAGTAAAATTTTGATTAGAGCATGCTTTTGTTTTAAGCTGAATGAACGAAACTAAGGATATCGATAGAATTCATCATAAAGGATCCTATTGCAAAAAATAACTTTGCATGATGTTTTCGAGCGACCGAATCAAACAATTATTGTTTAATACAGTGTCCTCAAAATTGAAACTGAAGATTTTCAGCTCGAAGATATTTCGACGATTTCATATGTTTCTTGAAAAAGGATGCGATTTTTAATCTAAGTTTCTCTTTTTTTGGCTTTCTTTAAAATAATAAATAAATAAAATTAAATAAATTAATAAATTGAAAAAAAATCATTAAATATTTATGATAAGAAATGGTAGGATCATTCAAACAAAATTGAGTGGCTGCAAATGGTTGCTTTAGCCAATATCAAAAACATGTTTAAGCCAATATCTTTGGAACGCGGTCAAATTTTGCTCCCAAAAAAATTCTCCCCAAAATGATGCCTAGTATTTTGACTGAGGGGTACGCAACTCCAATTAAATTTTCGTTTCTTACAGTACATGACCAAGATGCCTGCCAAAATTTAGTGCATGAAATAATTGTTCGCCACATTATTCTCGAGAATATTTTATTCATGAGATTAAGGTGGACTTTGCTTTGCTTAAATGAAAATCGAAAATGTGAAATATTGGAGAAAAACCCATTTTATTTTATCAGATCTACTTTAAAAATTGAAAAAAAAAACATTTGAAATTGTTGAGTTAAATTTGTATTCAGAGAACAGCTGTTTTATGTGATATTCTGCACAAAAATTTTGTGTTAAAATAGAGCTAGCATTTTAGCTGGTGTTTGGAAAGAAAGGGAGCTTAAATTCAGAACGATCTGCGTACTGCCTCAATGTATGAATTCTACAAAAAATATTCAGTATAAAAAGAAAGACATTTGAATTATCCTAACAACTTTATGAAGAGTGTCTGTATATGTATATCTTTGTAATTATCTACAGATGCTTCTTTTTCAATGACAAATTTTTTCATTAGGTAGGTATATTTTTTAATATGAAAAAATTGTTTGATTCTGTTGAGTGGCCTACACTTTGAAAAAAAAATTGAGAGATGTTTAAATTAGGAGCCTCGAGCCTCCCCCCACAGCCAAATCCTGGATACGCTACTAATCATGTAGATAATAAAATGTGGCTATTATGCCCTCCCAAGTATGTAGATCTCTTGGGTTACAAACACTTCATCAAAATGTTATTTGTTTTTGTAAAAAAATCAAGTAGTACCTAATGATTGGGTGTTTGTTCACTATAAGCTTGCATTATATGAGTGTATATCATTCGAAATTGCATACGACCCTCATTTTCGGCCTCTACTGTATTTTCCTTTGAAATAAATAAATAAAAATTCAATCTCTTTCAGCCAGCCAGCGCACATAGGAGTATTTGCCTACAAAACTCGGCCAAAAGTCGATTTTTCAAAAAATAGAAAAGGCCTAACTAAATAACGCAATAACTGAAATCTCATGGAACAATAGGCTAGAATAGTTTTTTGTATTCATCAACATAATTTTGGCAAAAAATTGGTAACATTTTATTGAATTATTTGTTAAAAATTTTGGGTAGTCTGATGAAATTTTTGTTATGTAAAGATCAACTGCAGATGTGTACCTACTATTATATTGAGCCTTTTTTATAACAAATATTTTTAATATTTATATTTTTTCCGAATTTTTGTTTTAAAAATGCAAAAAAAAACGGCTATTTTTGTTGGTTCTTTTTCCTCGGGAAGTAATTTTTTATAGATTGCATTTTGTTTTATTTTTCAGAGTTATTTGTTAATTATTTGTGTACAAAATGGTTAAACAAAGCTTCAAGTATCGATTTTAAAAATTCGCTGCGACTTTGTTCCTTTTTTAGCTATTTCATATCTTATATTTGATTTTATGAATATTTTTCTTGTTTCAAGCAGAGAAATTAAAAAAAAACTTCAACTTTTTTGTTTGTTCTGAAAGAGAGTAAACTTTTAAAAACGGTATTTATTCATAGTTTGAAAATAAAATAATTCAAACAACACAAAAATTGATTTTGTCCAGTTTTTGTATACAAATACTCCGTTGTACAGTGTTAAAAGAATCCAAAACCAAACTCACAAAAATTAATCATTTTGATCTCAAAAACAAACGAAAACACTCTCAGTTGTTAGTTGGTTATGTTTTTCATTTAACCAACTGCATTTCCATCCCCTTTAATGCCTATTTTATGCATTTATATTGATTGTTAAAAGGGGGGCACAAGGTGTGGAAGAAGCCACCACCTCAAGAAACGGCAAGAGATCAGCTGCGGCGACCAGCATCAGAGAGATACGATATGATCACAATTACGATCACATCCATTTGACCATTTCAGTTGCAATTTAAAGCGGTACAGCCGTTTGCCGTTCAGTGCATTGGGTATCTTAGTCGCGACTCGTTGATGGGCTTTGATCGTGATTTAATGAGAATCAAACGGTACTTGCATTACTCTCATTATACTAATATTTATAAATTGTATTTAATGTTAATTTAATAATTTATTTTTTTTAATCGTGATACCAACCTAATAAAAAAAAATAAAAATTAAGTGCGTGCATAAGTTCATCAATATCAATTCAAATGAACTATTCAATTTAAAAGAAGGTGCATTATTGGGAGAGATTTCCAGCTCGGATCAGGTCTTCTTCGTCTCCTTCATCTTTTCTGTGGGCCGTACTGTTGGATCTTGGTGGTGGTGTGTGGTCGTTGTCGTATACGTGCGTAAAAGCGAGAGAAACAAAATAAATAAAAGTTAAAGAAGCATACACAAAAAAACTCACAAAATTTTCATACATTACGAGGTGCTCTTTTTTAGACTCGGCGGGTCTGGGTGATTGCCTTGTCGCTGCGGAAAAGAATCTTACCCTCAAGCGCACATCCTCATTCCTCGATACACTTCAGGCTGAGGTATTTCGTATTAGTCGTGGTCGCCGGTAGACGTATCTACCGAATAATATAAAGAAAGCGATTACGAGATTGTTGTTTCTGTATTTTATAAATTTAGTAATAATTCATTGAATTGATAAGAGCATAATAAAGAGCACGTTACTCGGGCGAGTGATACATTTTTTTGTACTTACTATTTTCAAAGAAGTTCTTCGTTATTTTCTGATTCGGTGTTGATTGTTTCGTATACCTACGTTAAATTTTTTTTCATCGTCGTTGTCATCGTCCCCGACTGTGTGGTGTGTGAGAGGCTAGCATTGACCTCTATTTGACTTCTACTGTCGTTCGTTGAAGAATAAGGAAAAGAGAAAAACAAATAAAGCAAGAAGGTTTGTAGACATTTTTTATTGAAACAAACAGAAAAAAACAATAAATATTTATACATATACACACGGTTAAACAAATTCAATTAATGTTATATTTGTTTTAATATTGCTTTGAAAAAACGTCCCATACGTGCGTTAGTTTTAACGGTGCATTTAATAAGTGCAACGGTGTACCTATATGATATTTTAAATCAGCTGCTTTTAGTTCATATAGGTACCACCTAAGTATTTGGATTGTATGTACATACCTAGTTGGTATGAGAACAACAATATTTAAACTGACTGTTTTTGTTGTTGTTTTTAAATCAAGAACAAAATTTCCTCCACGTGAGACCAAAACAACGATTAGGCGTTCTATTTTGGGAATTACAAAAATAAAAAGATACAAGTTAATTTGAATGTCACGACTGCCGCCTGTCGCTACAACATAATAGCTATGGAAGATAAAAATAAAAATATTGAAAATCTATTTCATATATTGCGGACGCACGTGTGTGCACTTCTTTTTAATTGACATTCTGTGTTTCTATCCTAATATAGTAGGTAGGCGGCTGATACTATTATGACAAGAGGCGTACCTAGACCTTTTAAGTGTGTTTTAGGACAATGACCTTGGAGTTAAGGGAGCGTCCAAAATTAATGAATTCTGTGGTTTGACAGCTCATGGAGACCCAGAGCCTGTACTGGTACTGACTAACAACTCTCGACCATTCCTGTGTGTGTGTTGTTAGTCGACAGGAATGTTTAAGATGAGAAACACTTTTTCATGATAAAAAATAGAGATTTATCAATCCCTCTCCACGCAAGTGGCAGTAGATATACATAGAAGTTACCCCTGGAGAAACATTTTTTGTTTTTATTTATGACATATGTATGTATGCTGGGAACAGATACTCAGCGCTCCAGTGTGACAGTATGACAGTTCAAAGTACTAACCATAACGCAAAGGGATACTGAAACGCATCTTCATAGGGACGTCAAATCATTTGGGAATGCCATATTTAAAAACTTCCGATGAAGTCAATATCAAAACATCATTTCCTTCATTTCAATTATATTTAAAATCTACCCGGCCCCGGCTCAGCTTTTAAGGCAAGGATGACCGCACTCAAGTCAACTGTTTAACAATGTGATTTTGAAACCAGGTGAATCTCGCATCGATAAAATTTGTCGAGAAACGTTGTTTTTGTTTCATGTTACAATATTTCTTGACTGATTTGAGAGAGTTACAGAACGTTGGCACAGGCGCCACCAAAGTAATCATCAGGGTTAGGAAAAACTAACAAGTGTCGGTGCTCAACTAAATCATTCTCATCTCCACTGATTCAAAAAGGCCATACCAACAATTTAGATTAAAAAGCTAGTGCTTGTTGGCGGCTTCAAAATGGTTTCTGTTCACAGCAGCTGTGTATGCTTTTGTTTGACATATCAAAGTTGTTTATTTTTCTTCATGGGTAAGGGCAGAAGCAGTAGAGGGCAGGGAGAAGTGCTCTCCCGCAACATTGTTCTGTTCTTATATAAATAAAAAAACTAAATTCTAAAAATATTCGAGATGTTAAAGCTCTTCTTCCATCAGTTAACCAATAAAATACATTTAGAAACAAAACTCTTACTTCGATTTTTTACTTGCGATAAAGGTACTATAAGGCAAGTTTTGGACTCGTGCAAAAAAAATAAAATGCACGACTGGATCGCACGTACTTAATCCTATGTTCAAGTTGTGTGGGGCTTAAGAACTTTAAAAAATATTCAAGTAATTATAGAAAAAGTATAAAAAGCATTTAAATAGTTCTTTTAATTGTATAAACAGCCTGATAAATAACTTAGAGCTCAAAAAAAATATGCCATTTGATTACTTGAAAAAATATGAATATGTATATGCAAAAAAAAATTTTAAATCGTTGGAGCCGTTTTCTTAAAAAATAATTTTTTATATATAAAATTTTTGTAACATTTTTCAAAAAAAATTTGGTAGTTATGCCAATTTTGAGTATATATTAATATACATTTAAAACTGAAATTTCAAAACAATTCATCATCATCATCAACCCGTTTTTGAAATATTGAATTTTCAAAAAAAAAATTTTGAATCTTTTTTTAAAAATCCAAAAATTATTTTTTCAAAAATTTTGGTATGCAGTATTATTTATATTCTAACAAAGCTTTTGTGCAAGAAATTTCATTGAAATCGGATGAGCGGTTAATGAAAAAATAAAAAAAACCGTTATATGGTAGGTACCGTTAATAAATGTTTTTGGTGATTTGTTTCTTACTAAAAGGTAAATAATATCAACAAAAATACACTGATTCTTTTTTTATCAAAATCGTTGAATCCGTTTTTGAGATAAATAAGCTTTTCCTTAACGGTTGTATGGCAAGTACCGTTATTTTTTGAGCTAAAAAAACAATTTCAATTTCCCCTCTGGAGAGTTACAAAAAAACCTTAAGTTCAAAATTTGAAGAAAATCGCTTCAGGCTGTAGGTTGAGGTACGGACAGACAGACAGACAGAATTTTGCCACCCACTTTTTCGTGTTCTATCATCGTAATGTCATGTTTGATTGTTATCTCGAAATTTTTTTTTTGCACGAATCCAAAACTTGCCCTATAGTACCTATGTACATATGTATGTATATCGCAAGTAAAAAATTGAGATAACAATCAAACATGACATTACGATGATAGAGAACACCAAAAAAGTGGGTGGCACAATTCTGTCTGTTTGTCTGTTCGTCTACAGCCTAAACGGCTCAATCGATTTTCTTCAAACATGGTAAATAGTGGTTTTTTGTGATTATTGCCACACATTTTTTTCCTAGAACCAAAAATAACGGTACCTGCCATACAATTTCTTTTGGGAATTTTACATAATTGTATTTTTTTCGGCTCGATAACTTCTCTTAAAAGAAGTTCAATAAAATACTTTTAGTAAAGGCTTCCTTTGGGTTGAAAACCATTTTTCAAAAAAAATGGATAATATTGGTACCTCCCAAAGAACCATTTTTTTTTAATGTTTCTTCAAAACGGTACCTACATATGACTGATTTCAATAATTTTTTTATACAGACGCTTCCAAAAACTATAATTTTGTATTAGGTACTTAAATTTAAAAAAAATATTTTTTGGATTTTTAGGAAATGTTTCTAAATTTTGTTTTGAAAATCAAATATATATATATATATGTATATGAAAAAATAAAAGTACCTTCCATACAAAAGTTAAAAATCGACTCCTACGATTTTGATTAAATTTTGTCCATATACTAAACTAAGTACGATCAACTACAAAAAATCATTCAATTTTGCACTTAGCAACTATTAATAGTACCTGTCATAGAACGTGTTATTTTTTATTTTGATTTTTCTCATTGTCGGCTGAATGGATTTAGATACATTTATGTATATACAAATTTCAGATAAAATTAAATAATATTGCATATCAAAATTTTCAAAAAAAAATTCGATATCTCAAAAACGGGTTGACAACTTTTTTTTTATTTTGTTTTTATCTGCACATAAATATATGCCTTTAATTTGCATTCCAAAATTTGTCCTTAAAAATATTTTAAGAATTTTCTATTTTTTTAAAAAACCGCTTGAACGATTTTAAACCTTATTTTTCATACAATCATATTCAATCAAGAATTAAGATGCCATTCTTTTTTTGGCCTAAAACTGTCAAAGGAGTTCTTTTAGCTAATTTAAATATCGTATTTCATGCTTCTTTACATTTGTTTCTCATAATTTTCTTTTTTACATACAATTTTCTTTAACCTGCAGTGTCTGAAACATAAGAGCAAGTACATGCGATCCAGTCGTGCATTTTATTTATTTATTTTTTTCAAAATAAATATAAAATATTAAATTAAATAATAAATATAATATAAAAATATATAACAAAATAGACTTCCATGATAACTAAACATAATTTACATATGTTTATTTCAAAAAAAGGCAGACCTAGTCCCCGGCAACTTATTTCACTTTATCGTTCAATCAAAAATTTCGTTTGTTTTTGTTTTAATTTAAAAACCACTTTTACTCCTTGACTGATTGTCGACATCGTCATACTTTTGACATGTCTTTTTCCTTTTAAAAAATAGAATGATATCTATGTAAAATTCAACAGAGTATTTTTTGTTTGAGACTCAAATCTCAAAGGTTTCGCTGCCGTTGACAATGTTTGCATTTTCAGAGTTTTTTACGTGCAACTGCAGTACAAAAAGCCTTTATCTTATGCGGTATTTTCTGTTTGATATTTCTGCAAAAAAAATTAATATTTCGTCAATAAGTGGAGTTATCTGGCTTTTGACCTGTGTGCGTCAATTTTCAAAATGATAATCTTCAAAACGCGATTATTTTCGTTTATACGAAATGTGTACAGAAAGAAAACTTACAGAAGAATTATTTTAGCATGCAGGAACAATCCAGTTCTTGAAAAAGTGTTCTTTATATCGCAAATCAAATTAATTTTTGTATTATAATGAATAAACAATTGTTTTTGTATATTGACACCTTAATAAAGTAATTCATGTTATGGCTTATCTAGTGAATCGTTTATTTCAGAATGCAATTTGAGAGCGTTTGGTATTCTCAAACTCTGGATGAAATGTCATATTGACTGCCCTAAATGGCAATCTGCGCTGTTTTTTTGTCTTTGATGCAACAAAAAAGTGACAAAAGACATGATGTCAAATTACAGTGACATCTCAGTCATGTAACTACAGTCAATTAAAAACTATAACAATCTTGAAAAAAATATTAAGTAAGCTTCATTCTGGCGATTATAAACTTACATACGTGAAGCAAATATTTGAGTTCACATCAAACAATAGTCATTTTCAAATTTACGTGACGCAAAACTATCGTCGAAACGTTATCGTCGGGTGATAATCGTTTCAAGGAAAGACTGCTTTATATTATTGAAAAATAGTGCGCATACGCCACAGTGTACTATATATCAATAAAACCCTATTTGCTTAGTTTATTGCAAGAAATAATGACAATTTATTATTACTTATACACTAATTATAGTAAGTTCATCGACATCTATTTGGACAACCTTTGATTTGATGTGTTTTTCTAACTCGAAATCAAATGTACATAAATATTGTCTTACTTTCACCTGAATCAAATTGTTAGTTCACATTAAAAGTTAAACAAAAGAAATTTCTTTTCAAATTTTCTTCATATTCTATTATCAAATTGTTAGTTTTCAAATTTTGTTATTTAGTGTCACGAAATAAATTTTATAGTTTTTGTTTTCAGCGCCATCTTTTAATTTAATAAGGGTATTCATGCAACAGCGTAAAGTTGTCGTAAACGTGGTAAAGTTTCAAACTTCGTAAATCTGTTAGATTTTCCATAAAAATTGTGACAGAATTACGAAGTTTTAAACCTTACAACGTTTACGACGAATTTACGCTGTTGCATGAATATTGTTTAGCTCAATCGAACTTTTATGACATTTTTCATTTACATCTGAAAAATTTGATCTTCACATATCAAATCTTTTTGTTTAATGAAACATTTGAGCATACTTTTGGGTAGTATTAGTGTGAGGATATTTGCACACAAGTCACCGGCACAAATAATATCAAATAAACAAAGTATCCAATTTGTATATTATAATTGACAGACAAATTTTTGCATGGAATGTATTGGTGAACGCAGATCAAAACTGCGAAACTAGAAACCTAGAAAGATCGCATCTTTTTTTAATAAAACATAAAAAAGGGAATGAATGCAAATCTCTCTTTGCAAAACGGTAAAATCTTTTCAACAATGAAAAACGACATTTCTTTAGAGTTCCTTGTTCAGGTTTTGATATCAATGTTCAGCGCCATCTAGAGGAAAACTTTCAGTTTGGATGCACATCTTACTTCATTACAAATTTTGGAAGCCAGTTCATGATTGACCAATTTATTTCTCTTTCATAAAAATGTCTTGTTAAAATACTGAGGAAAATGCGTTTTAATTAAACCAAAGTTAATACAGACAGAAACTAGGAATAACGGTGAATAAACCTGAACAGTGCTTCAATAATCTTAATTGATGCCAATTCAACAAACTGACCATTCGCAAAAGTTTATTGCATGTATACACAATACACATGTACAATTGTACAAGTATATTTAGTCAACAGAGTACATAGGTCTGCTATCAAATAATTTCGTGATGGTTTTCTTATTTTATGTTTCTGTGCCGTAAGCAGGTTTGCCTTAAAAAAAACCTGTACAACTGATTAGATTCTGTTCATAGATATACAAAACTATATAATCTTCACATAAAAAGAAACAACAATACATTATGAGTGGAATGTGTTTTCAATATTTTTGGAGATAGATAACACTGGTCAACACAAATTTTGTTTCTGGGTTCTGCACATGATTTTCTTATTCCTTACATATTACTTATTAAATAAAAAATAGTCATGTTTGAAAAAGTTTGCTTTTGTAGCCAGGAGCACATTATTTGAAAATTCATGAAAATGTGCTATGTTAGAATCAATTTAAATAGATATTTTAAGATATAAGATTAAGATACACCAAAACGCTAGAGTGTGTAAGCTGGTTCGAAACAAAAAAAAAACATATGATAAGGGGTACCTATGCTCCCCTGTTTAGGCAGGGGGGTAATTTTCTTTAAAAAGTTACTTAAACTAAAAAAAAAAATGTTAAAAAACAACGGCAACGCCAAAAAGATTATTGTAATTTTTTTTTTTAAGTTAGGACTCCATTCTTTAATTAAATTTTTAAATTAAGTCATTTCCATGAATAGTTTTTTTTTAATCAGTTTTCAAACTCAGAATTTTGAAAAAAAAAACATTTTTTTTTTAAATTTAAATTTTCTTAGTTTTACGTGAAAAAGTTAGTTTTTGTTTTCAATATTCAATGCTTTCACCAATCTTAAGTGAATGTTTAAAAACCAGGTGGTTGTATGTATTTAAATTTTTGATCAAATTGAAAATAACAAAAACTCTTTTTTTCTTCATTTTTTGTTTTGTTTAATGTTTGGTACCAACATTAAAACGGTAATTTTTATCAACAAACACACTAATTCTGGAATGTGCTATTCTAAAATTAAACCTATAGAATAATTTCCCATCATTGTTTCATTTTATTGACCTTTGTAGACGATTACTCTCGAAGTCTATAAAGTCCAAGTTAAAACGTTTTCCTTTTTCTTCTGAGTATGCTCCCAATGAAGTTTTCAATTTTTTACTAAATGACCGTGCAGAATATTCAATCTTAGAGACATCCTGCATGTCTCTTAAGTTTCTTAACATATTTTCAAAAATGATAATAGTGTGAATTTTGATAAAATAACCAAATCTATAGCAAAATGCATTTAGCATCACCTTAGCACATTATTAATATCATTTTAACGTCCTTAAATGTCAAAATAAAAATGTGTGTAGTTTGTGACACAAATATACTCTAGAGATACCAAACAGGCGTAGGAATTCCCCTCCCCTCTCCTCTTTTAAAAAAAATACTAAGCAAACATTTATTATTTCTATGAAAACTATGGTAACTGTATTTTGACTACCAACTCTACAAAAGCAAACTTTCGGGGGGGTGTAGGTATTTTTTCATCACTTTGGATCATGACGAATAAAAAAATCATGAAATAAACCCAGAAACAAAAATAATTTTTTATTTTGTTGAGTTGTGTAATCTGGAAGATTGATTTTACATTAGTTCCATGTTCATTTGCACCAGATACAGTGGTGAATAAAAATTGTTGGCCTGAAATTTACTCAAAAAATTTCAAAACCCTGTTTCCGTTATGTGATTCCCTTGAAAATCTGAAACATACACGTATATGAAGTTTTATTAAAATCGTTGAAGCTGTTTTTGAAGTTATTAAAACAAAACCTAAATCGTTATATAAAAAACTACCCATTGTGGGCTTGAAAAAAAATTTTGATTTCTGGTATTCATAATGTCAGGGGTGGATCCGCGGGAGGGGATTGAAATAGGGGACAAAAACGTTTCACTATAAGAGAAAAAAGTGTTCCAGAATACTTAAATAGTTTTACAAGTGGAAATTGAGCCCTCCTCAAAATATATAAATTACGACATTGAGATAGAACCCGATGAACATTTTGCAATTTGGGCAATCCACTATACTTATTTTAATACATAAATTAAAGTAAAGGGTGTTTTTTTAGACGTGTGGTTTTCAATCTGACAATACTTTTTTCGGAGTTGGTCTTTTTGGCAGCTGTCACTTGATTTATGCTCAGTTTGGTTTGCCAATTCATAATGAATAGACTTACTCCTGAACAACGTTTGCAAATCGTGCAAATTTATAACCAAAATAATGGTTCGGTTTGCGCGCTGCGATGAAAAATGATGAAAAATTGAGCCGGCTATAATGTTGCAGTCAATTGGGCAACGCTATAGAGCCATAATTAATAACTTTTTCGTGCCTGAATTGGAGGGTGTTGATGTTGACGAGCTTTGGTTCCAACAAGACGGCGCTACATGCCATACATCCAACGAAACAATCAACAACGCATTATCGCTGACATATGGCCTCAATTGCTGCAAAAAGTGATAGAAAATTGGGCCTCTCGGCTGGAATTTATTCGAGCCAGCCGCGGCGGCCACAAATGTGTATCATTTAATGAAGTATATTACTCTGAAAGTTGTTCCTCCTAAATATTCTTCTCTTGATTCTGCATAATGCAATATTAGCTGTGTTTTTTTCCTTGCCCGAATGGGCTTGGACGAAAAAAACGATGTCGGGGTTAAGCAATTTACATTTTAAAAGCAACAACAATCAAGCCCCTTCGGGCTTAGCTAAGCCCAGAGAATTTTCGGGGCTTAACTTAAGCCCAGATAAAAACTGTGTTACCGGCATGAATTTCATACATGTTATCGATAGTTTGTATGGAAACTCCATTTTTTTTTCTGTAATGGCGTCGTTTTTTTCATCGAATTAGCCCCGAGTTAACTCAGAAAAAATTTTTCAGTGGAGGATCAACTATATCTTTCAGCTGTCAAAAATCTATTGAAGACACTATGGATATCACCGTTTTATGCGTTTCACTGTCGAAATTAAAATGGTGCCACAATGGAAATCAACCTTTCTAAAGATTTCAAGAGGTAACACTCATCTGCCAGAAAAATCTATTCAGTTTAGTCCCTAACAGACCGAATAAGATGAGGTATCTAAGGATATAAATTGACTGAAAAACACTTTTTAGGAGCTATCTCGGGTTATACTAAAAAACTAGGATGTTCTCGTACTGAAAACCCCACTCTTAGTACAACATGTTTGCGAAGACTTCAACACCATTTTTCGAGCTGGAAATAACCCTCAAATAAAACAATTTTCTCAAAAAATGCCAAGACCCTATTTCCGTTTTGTGAATTTTTCGCTAAAAACAAAAAATTCAGTTTTACAACAATCATTTAGAACATCTCAGGAATGAAATTTGACCAAAATTGATAAAACCATTTTTGAGAAAATAAAATGCCTTAAAGAGCAAGTTATAAGCACTCGCTTGTTGTAAGTTTAACCACAATATTTTGACAATCAAAGGCCATAATGTTTGTTATAAATAGCAGCCGGCCAATGGAATAGGTACAATGTACAATGTACATACTCATTTGATGTACAATGTACTTATACATACATAATCATAGAACTTTGATGATCCTTACCTCAGTGACTTTCGCTTATGAAACCTCACAAGTTTAATTAATAAAAACAAAAGTATATCTATGCTCTTGTCGACTAAAAATTGCATAAATATGACGTATCATGAAAAAAAAACTACTTACTTCCAATAAGAAAAACAAAAACCATAACCAATTATACGAGGTCGCAGATTAAACAGTATTTTCATTTCAATATACCTTTAATCGCTAGTTTTACTTACTTCTCTATCTTTCCCGCTTCAATTTCTATGTAAAAAGCGAACCACAGAATGAAATGAAATCAGTTGATGGCTCCTATCGTGTTTCACTACTGATTAGAATAATGATCTTCTTATCAAACACAGCCACATAATACATGTTTCTGTTATGTGGAACCACTTTGTCGCCTTAGTTCTTGATTTTTTTAGTGGCGAATAGAGTTCTAGAGCTTAAAATAGTTTTAGAATAATAGAATTTGAAAAATACCATGTTGAAACGTTTATTGTCCTTTCGTTTGGAAGATGGCGATGGGAATGGAAACGATGCGGTGATCTATACACACATATTTTATTCGTTAAAATATAATTTATTTTCTTACATTTGCTTGTTTGTGCACTCAGATGATGCGAAGATATTCACGTGTTGAGTCCACTGGTGACCTCAAGGATTATTTTGATCGCGGTGATATTGCATCGCGAGAGAATCGATGGACTTTCGAAATTGCATGGGAAGTCGCCAATAAAGTTGGTGGAATCTATACTGTCATTCGATCGAAAGCCTATGTGTCTACTGAAGAAATGGGAGAGCAGCTATGCCTGATGGGACCGTACAAAGAGATCTGTGCTCGCACAGAAATGGAAGAAATGGAATTTCCACGTGGTAATCCCCTGCTGAAAGCTGTAAATGCATTAAGATCTCGTGGCTATAAGATTCACACTGGACGTTGGTTGGTCGATGGCAATCCCCAATTAATCTTGTTCGATATTGGGTCGGCAGCATGGAAACTTGATGGCTTCAAAACAGAACTGTGGGAGAAGTGTAATGTTGGTGAGTTGATATTTTTGTTGGCAAGAGTACGATAACTCAGGCGACAAGAAAAATAACGTTTTTTTTGGTTGGATACAAGGATTTTTTACCATGAAACCCATTTGGGCGGGAGGGGCGATTTTCTAAAAAAAAACACTTTAAATGGAAAAAAATATTAAGAAATAACGGTAACACTTGCAATTAAGTATTGCACATTTTTTTAAAGCTTAAAGTTGGTTTTCAAAAACTATTCATATAGATCACTTGATTTAATAACAAGATGATAGAACCAACTTTTAGCTTTAAAAAAATGTGCCGTCTTGAATTGCAAGTACGATTATTACCGTTATATCATAACATTTGTTCTCCACTTAGTGTTTTTTTTTTAGAAAATCACCCCAACCGCCCAAATGGGGCGAGATAGACACCCCTCCCGCAGTTAAAAATGCTTGTTAATAACTGTTCTACACAAATCCGTCATTAAACTTTGTC
Source organism: Dasysyrphus tricinctus (assembly GCA_963921185.1). Lineage (NCBI taxonomy): Eukaryota > Metazoa > Arthropoda > Insecta > Diptera > Syrphidae > Dasysyrphus > Dasysyrphus tricinctus. The sequence continues at coordinate 20,318,705 of OY992533.1, read as the reverse complement.
GCCTGAGTTATCGTTATTTCCCCTTTTTATCTTAAATATGAATTAACTATCCACGTCATTATTGTCAGGTGTTCCACACTTGGACGTTGAGACGAACGATGCTATTATTCTGGGCTATATGATTGCAGAGTTTCTGGAAGAGGTTTGTAGTTAGTCCAATGCAAATAAATTAAACACTCATTGCAATCCACGTTTGACATATTTTCCATAACTTAGTTTAGAAATTGTGCTGTTGAACACTCGGCAGAAAACGATCTGCTGAGTCCACGAATTTGTGCTCATTTCCATGAGTGGCAGGCTGGAGTTGGTCTGATCGCTTTGCGGACACGTCATGTTGAAATTGCCACTGTTTTTACAACTCATGCTACACTTCTGGGGCGGTATCTGTGTGCAGGCAATACGGACTTTTACAATAACCTTAGTAATTTTGCCGTTGACGATGAGGCAGGAAAACGCCAAATATATCACAGATATTGTATAGAACGTGCTGCTACACATCTTTCACACGTCTTCACAACTGTATCCGAAATAACTGGCTTTGAAGCTGAACACTTGCTGAAACGGAAACCAGATATAATCACACCCAATGGATTGAATGTTAAGAAATTCTCAGCTATTCATGAATTTCAAAATTTGCATGCCATGGCCAAGGAGAAGATCAACGAATTTGTTCGTGGACATTTCTATGGGTGAGAGAGAGGGAGAAAGTGAAAGAGAGACCAAGTAATGGTTTAATTATAATATTTTTTATTTTGTCCCTTCAAAAGGCATATGAATTTCGACTTGGATAAGACCCTGTACTTTTTCATCGCTGGACGATACGAGTTTGGAAATAAAGGCGCTGATATATTTATTGAATCATTAGCTAGGCTCAATGCGAAACTTAAAGTTGAAAAACCAGACACCACTGTCGTGGCTTTCTTGATTTTCCCAGCAAAGACAAATAATTTCAATGTTGACTCACTGCGCGGACATGCAGTTGTGAAGCAATTGCGTGATACAATTAATAATATTCAACAAGTTGTTGGTAAGCGAATGTTCGATACGTGCCTAACCGGACGTATTCCAGAACCAGACGAACTATTAACAAAGGAAGATCTGGTGAAGATCAAGAGATGTTTGTTTGCAATGCAGAGAGATTGTATGCCGCCTGTGACAACACATAATATTGTAAGTATACCTAATCTATACCTACTACTTCATACTAGACTACTTCTTCAACAGTTTTATGCTTCGACAATACAAAATATAGTAAAATTCAATCTGAAATATGCAGATACTAAAAAATTATTGGCTTATTTTTGTCCCAATCTGAGGTCATACAATAATAATTGTTCAATATTTTCTGTCATATTTCTTAACAGTTTTAAGTTTAAGGCAGCTTTTAGAATATCCACCAAAAAAAAATTATTGATCCAAAAGTTTGGCAGCTAAAAATAATTTATTTCTCATTTTCAAAAATTATTTTGAACTTAAAATTTTCAATTCACTCACTCAACCACTCTTAACTCAGTCACGCAATGAGACAGTAAAAATAAATTAACTTTTGGCACACCCTGTATGACTTATATGTAACTTAACTCACATCAAGTCAATTTTTTGACTTTCGTTAATCGCTTAACCGGTTTGGATCAATAGAAGCTTTCACAAATTTCTACAGAAATATAAAAGTATGACATTTCAAAATGGAATTTAAAAAAAAAACTCCTTAAACTCACTCGTATCATTTATATCTTCTATATGAATCAAATCATAACTCACTACATGTTGATTGCCTTAAAGCGAAACATCATCATATTCTACCTCCACTTGAAACAAACAAATTTCCCTTTTTACTATTTACTGGTAGTCTGTATTTGTTCCATAGTAATAAAATGAGGGATGAGCGAATATGCATACATTACATGAACCCTTATCCCTAAGCACTTTTTAGAGACTGTGTAAAGTTACAATGATTCAAAACCAGGGTTTCCTAACCTTTCTTGGGCCATGCCCCACCAAAACTTTTCCAAAATTCTTATGTTCCCCAACATTATATTTATACAATTTTTACAGTTCAAAATTTGAAATGTTCACTAAAAAAACTTGAATGATTTAAAATTACGAAAAAATCACGAGAACCAGTAAATTCGCTTTATATCCGGCGATAAATTTCCCTGATGATCAACAATCATATCTATAGCAGTATCGCAGTCAACATATGTCATAAATATATGTCTGACATATCAATAAAGATAGCGGAACTAAATATCTTCGTTTTTGCCTTGAAAAGAGTTTTATTGTTTCCTAGAATTTACTCATAAAATGTATCAAGTTTTTCGAAGATATCGACTAAATAACTCAGCTGTATAAAGTCGGAACCCTGACCTCAAAATTTACCCTACCATCGACCGTCTACAAATTTATATTTCCGGTTTGCAGCTTAAGAGAATCAAAAAGTTCTAAAAATCTTTTCAAACAGTTGCGAGAGCCATCTTAAGCACATGAGAGCAACCAATGAACGACGAATAAACGAACAAAACGGGATTTAAAACATTTATAAACCAAAAACTATACAAAATGTTGAGGTAATAAAATTTGCATTTTAATAGCTTAAATAAGAGAAAATTGTGTAAACAAATTGGTCGTCTGGAATTACAATCTATTCGCGACGACCGATTTGTTTACTCAAATATCTCTTATTTTAGCCAATAGACTCAACTTTAACGTTAATTAGAGTTCTACCACAGATACTACAGTAACTCTATTATCTGTGGTTCTACCATTTTGTATAGTTGTTTGGTTTATAAATGTTTTAAATCTCGTTTGTTCGATCATCCATCGTTCGTTGGTCACTCTCATGTGAATGGCCTTTATTTCACTGTGAATTGTACAAAATAGGTGGTAAAAACGTTCACAATTTGGCTAAAGTCAAAGTTTGTACTTATACAAAATTAAGTCCGGACTCTTCGAAATTAAATGAGTGAGAAAGTGAAATATGTTTTCACCTTCAAACTCATTTAATTTTGAAATCTTAAATGGTTGTAGTGCATCAAAACTTTGAATTGCCCCCCTTTTAAAATCGTGGGCGTGGGCTCCACGTTGAGAAACACTGCTCTTAACCAATGGTCCAATTTCAGGTTGATGATTGGAACGATCCTGTCCTAAACTCCGTTCGGCGCTGTCAATTATTCAACACAGTCAACGATCGCGTTAAAATAGTCTTCCATCCAGAGTTCCTAACATCGACAAATCCTCTCTTCGGCATTGATTATGAAGAATTTGTTCGTGGCTGTCATTTGGGAGTGTTTCCATCTTACTATGAGCCCTGGGGCTATACACCTGCTGAGTGCACAGTCATGGGTATTCCAAGCATCACCACCAATCTTTCGGGCTTCGGATGTTTCATGGAAGAACACATTCAAGATCCAAAATCTTATGGCATCTACATTGTCGATCGTCGTTATATTGGCCTTGAAAATAGTGTTCAGCAATTATCAAGCTTTATGTTGGAATTTTGTCGTTTAAATCGTCGCCAACGTATAATTCAAAGAAACCGCACAGAACGTTTGAGTGATTTGCTCGACTGGAGGCAGCTAGGCATAGTAAGTGTCATATTTATTAACAAAAATTTGAATTTAAAATGTTTTCTTTTTGTTCTTGTATCAGTATTACAGACAAGCACGAGTTAAAGCCCTCCAGGCTGTCTATCCAGATTACATAGATGAAAGTTCCATGTATGGATCACGTAGCAATTTGAGCTTTTCCCGGCCATATAGTGAACCCCCAAGTCCGTCATCTTCAAGTAAGTTTTTAAAATGTGCATAGTTTTTTTTCTTATCTGAAATTGTATTATTTTCTTATTTCAAGGACATACAACCCCAGCTCCATCGGTACATGGCTCAGACGATGAAGACTCCGTTGATGAGGAGCACGAGTTAAAAGAGCTCGGAATAACAAACTAAACAAACAAATCCCCTATATGCCATTTAATGTTCGTCAAATTCCTATAAAATAATGTTGTTATCTTTTTTTCTTAGTCCAAATATGTGACGTTTTATGATCGTTTTACAAGAGTGTTCCTCAATACAACAAAATACTTGTACAAAAATGATATTTAACTATTTGACTTCCTTTCTTTGCTAACGAAAAACTTAAGGTTTATCAATGAAATATTTCCCTATCATTCACAACCTTAAAGAAGTCACTAACTAACTAAAAATAAATAAATAAAGCAAACTTACCTGACAAACAAAATCAAACAAATTAAACAAAACTAAAATAATAGAAATACAAATATATTGAATGTAAACAATCGAAATCTTAAAGTACAATAGATAAAATAATAGTGCGCCTTTATCTTTAATATAGAATGCAAATTATAATATAGAACTTAACACTAATTTTATATCTAGCACAAAATTTAAAAAAAACAAACTCAATCCAAAATTACCTACAAGGTGTTAAAAATATCCGACATCTATTTAATGTTGCTTTTGCGTTCATGTAACTGTATATAGTATCTTAATAAATTTTTTAACACCTGAGGGCTGTTGTAATTAGAACCCTGTCTCTGTGGAAACAAAATTTAACAAATAAATTGTTCATATTTTGTACATCCTCTGCTTTAAGCATCTCATGGGCCCTTAACAACAAAAACAAAAACCTGGGAATCCAAGAATTATTTACTTTAGACCGGGAGTTGGAATTACCCATTTAAAGTCATCATGACCACTTGAGAAAATAACACTTGACTACAGTAGCAATTTTAGTTAATACTCAGTTTTATAATATTAGTTTAAATTAGAAGGGTTTTATAATATAAATTATAGGCTTATTGAATAGGTCGGAAAAATGAGGGGTATAAGGGAACAATGACGTGCAAGGGTTTTTATTGTTCAATATGTTTGTTTGGCCTATAAGCATGCTTAAAACCATAAATGCTTCTAAACTCACCCATAAGATAGATCGACACACTAGCCACTTTTCAATATTTATGGTATAACTCGGAGACTAAGCCGAATTTGACAATTTTACACTTCAAACTTTTTGTTCTAAATTAAATTTTGTTTAAAAAAATTTATATGAAATTTAAAGTAGGAAAAGTTAACAAAAACCAACCTAAAAAAATCAAAAAATCAAAGATTTCAATTCTTTTTATAAAACTGTGCATAACTTTTTTTGAAGCAATAATAGGGTCAAGACATAAAAAGACAAGATAAAGCAAAGACTAAAGACTTTAATATGGCATGTTCAAAAAGTGATTTTTTATCAAAATTGAAAGAGATATGACCATTAAAATTTTAACATTTCTTACAATTTTTTGCAGTTTTGACCCGAAAGTCCCTTTTTCGGTACAATATGGCAAATTTCACATTTCTTAAAAATATTCGATATCAAGATTTTGATCAAATATCACTTTACGACTATAGAGAATATTCAAAAAGGATGTAAATTTGTTTTTCAGTTCTTTTTAAATGCTTTAAGGCCTAAAGACTGAACGGCTGGTCCGATTAATATAAGATTTGGTAATTGGTGCAAGGAATGTTAAATTTGTCATTAAGTACCAAAAAATAGGATAAATGATAAGAGAAATGTTAAAGTTTGAATGGCTATATCCCTGTTAATTTTCAAATAATATTGCTTTTTTATATCGGGTGTTTTTTTAGACGTGTGGTTTTCAAGAAGAAATAAAACGCATATAATTTAATATTATGGCCAAGAATTTAGCTCTTTTATAAAGATGAGGGTTTACAATTATGTTTTAAAAATGATTTCGGGCAAGTGTGCGCCGTGGCTGGCTCGAATAAATTCCAGCCCAGAGACCCAATTTTCGACCACCGATTTTCGACACGATGACGGATGGGCTCATTCGGGTCTTCTTCGATACTCTGCTCCACAGCAGCAATAGCGTCTTCGGTGCGCACTGTGCGGCCGGCGGACAGTGGTCTCAAAAGCGAATCTAGCGGGTCAAAAGTCCAAAAAATATGCATTTTATATCAGGGCAGGTAGTACATAGGTTGATTGTACACATGTCTGAGACAATGAATAGAGTCAAATTAACTGACAGAAGACTTTAGTTTGCAAACAATAATACCGGTAATTTCAGACACATCATTTAGTCATTGTTCGATGATGGTAGAACTTTGTTTACTTCTTATTTGTTTGAAAAGTTATGAACTTTTTTGTTATTATTCCCAAATGTACTATATTTAAGAAGGTTAGTAATTTTGTTTATGTATGATTTATGGTGTTTCAACTAAACGAACCATGGCATTTACTTTATTAGTAAGAAAAAATTGATAAAGCATTTATTCTGTAGGCTGCAACTTTTTCTGTACAAACCCGTACAAAAAGATTGAACTTAAACTAAGTTCCAGGATTAATATAGATAACATATTTTTATATTTCATCTGCAGGTTTTTGCCCGTTTTCGAAAAAGTAAAACATAACATCTTACAGGTTATTTGACGACAGTGGTCCAAATTCTTCGGCTAAAAGTGAAAATTATCAGTGGAAAATATCTCAGAGGTCAACATAATATTAGCTAATATAGTTTTACCTATGTTCAAACCATAATTTAGTCCAAAAACTGGCATTGAGACATCATTTCATCATTATTTCTGTGTCTTTTTTGTCTTTTAAAAATATTTAATTGTCCACATAACCATGAAATAACTATTCTCTCTCGGTGTTTAAATAAGATACGGACACACACACCACTCGTTTACAAAGATTTGGATTTTTGACCCGCCAGATTTGATTTTGAGCCCACTGTGCGGCGTTTCTGAGGATGCGCATTATCCACTAGAGTTAACGTGGTGCGATACCGATCCATGGTTGCTCGAATTACCAACTCTGCTGGGCGATTATGTCGACCGAATATTGGACGTAGCATGCGATGCGGGAACTGAACCATTATTTTGCTAATAAATTTGCACGAATTGCAAACATTGTTCAGGAGTCAGTCTATTCATTATGAAATGGCACCCCAAACTGAGCATTAATCAAGTGGCGTTCATATTTGTAAAGGGTCCGCCAAATAACTTTTTTTTTTTTTTGAAAATGCTACTACTACATGGAGTGTAGCTTCAACTGTGTGGCACGTAGCGCCGTCCTGTTGAAACCAAATGTTGCCAATATCCTCCTCTTCAATTTTTGTGAACAAAAATTCGTTCAACATGGCCCGATAACGATCGCCATTGACTGTAACGGCCACTCGAAAAAAAATGGCATAGATACCTACTAATTCGTTTAAAGTACATATCGTCGGCTTAGAGTGAAAAGCGGCTAACTCCACATTTTTTCTTATCATTATAGACCACTTCAAAAATTGCTAAACAATGCAAAAATCTATCAAATCTTTTCAATTTCAATTAATTTAGCAAAACCGAGTGTTGAAAAATACTAAATGTAATTTTGGTTTTATTCCAATAATTCGAACAATTTTTTTAAAATATTTTTTGTAAAAAATGCAAAATAGGAGTTAGCTGGTTTTCACTCTAAGCCGACGATATTATGTTCCTAGTCAGCACTTAATAAAATTAGTAAGCCAGCATACAGAAATAGCCGTTTTTGTATTTACTTTAGTTATGTATTGTTTTTTTTCTATAGCCGAGAAACATTAAGCTTTCGCAAAAGCTGTATTTTGACGTCATAATCATTTTCCAAAAAAGTCCCATAGTTTCGGCAGGGGCAAAGATATTTACAAAAAACTAAACTTTGTTCCTTTTACAGTACCTACAAAATCAAAAAGTCAACTTTAAAAAACTATAACTTCGTTAACAGCTAATCGTTTTTACATAATTTTACTGTCGCACAGTGGGGTATTTAATAGCAAAATCTGGCCATTAATCTATTTTCCCAAAGTGGCAACAACTTTTAAAAGGCTATATTTCCAAGCAGCAAATACATGGAACTAAAGTTTGGTGGCAGTGGCATCGCCACGAACATGCTTCTAAGTACATAGGTAAATTATCGTTTGACTAAAAAGCTACTTTTATTAATAGTTATACTTAAAGTGCTATAATTGTTCTCAATAAATAATATAAATAATTTTGAAAGCTTTTCAATATGGTATCACAAGAATTATGTTTTTAACGTATTTTGTCATTAAAATTTTTAAAGCTTAAAAAGGGTTTTAATATATTTCTCAGTATTTCTCAGTAATTTTGTGTGTTTTGACATAAAGGTCCAAAACCTTAAAATTAAATTTATTTTAAATTAGCTGCAGAAATTTGCAAATGTGTACTCTAGAGCGTTATTTTAAATTATTGTGTTAAATACTGAAAAATTGAGCTGGCAACCCTATACCTTGACCATATTTTAGCAGGCAACCGGAAATAGTTTGCCTAGGCACTACTAAACAAACTATATACCACTTAATGAGAATAACAATGAGGGTAAGTCGCCCTCTGTCGGGATCATAGACTACTATTTATTTAATTCTGTTTCTTATGTTATAATAATTTTGAGGCTTCTGAAATAATTGTTATTTTTTAATAAAAATTCAACAAGTTATTTGCAAAATTTAATACTGATTCAAAAAAACAAAAATAATAGCAAAAAAATTATTTTGGCCAAGTTTTACTAATGAATACCACACTGTGTGTCGGCAAGTTTTCTTTCGTTATATTGTTGTAAAACGAATCGCAATCGACTTATTGAATAAAAACAAAATCACCCTCTTTTTCAAGATTGCTCCGGTCCCGGGCACCCCAGAAGCTTGGTTTAAAATAAGGAAATAAAGTCAAACACGTAAATCGCACAAGAAATGTTGATAATCGATTAATGATGTAATTTTAATATATTTTTTGACTAAATTTGCAACACAATGAAGTTCCTCAACTGTCTCATTTAGCTATCGTGATATCCGACAATATCCGGAGCTATCCGGATAGTATCAGATCTCAATTGCCGGGTACAATATCCAGGTACTTTTTTTATGCAAATAATTATACTGAACTTATTTTCTTGATGGAATATATTCAGAGGTATCTCCTGAATGTAAATCTGAGTTGGCGGGATGTGGGGATGCATGCGTCAGCCGCCAACTTTGAAAACGTGTTTTATCAAATATCTCGTTAACTCATCGTACAAACAAAACAGTAAATATTTTTTAGAGCTAATATTCCATACTTTTACTTGCTTTTCAAATCAAGTTGTTATTGTGAAAATTTTTTGAAAAATTAAATTTCATAGTCAATGTAAGAACAATCAACTTTAAAAAAAAAATCACAATATTTTTCAAAAATATTGACTTTAAAATTTAGTTTCTCAAAAACTTTTCAGGATAACAACTTTATTCAGAAAATCAAATAAAAGAATGGAATATTAGCTCTCAAAAAAATTTGCACGGCTCACGAACTGTATGCAAATTTTTTTTGAAATCGGTTTACGTTAACAGGTGCCGACAAGCACTTGAAATTTCGCTTTAAAAATACATGGAGATTCCTTGATCTTTTACTCAAAATTTTGGAAAAAGTGTGAAGTGGATGGAAAATTTTTGAACTTGGTACATATATTAAGTACCATAAGGAGTATATAAAAAAATAATTTTCAATACAATAACACAAAAAAAAACACACATTTAGAGTAATTTCTTTAATCGAATTTGCATATCAAAATTTTCAAAGAAGACATTATTTTTGAGTTGGTAAAAAAGTTTCAATTTGTTTTTTTGAAAATTCCATATCTATTCGATACGTTTAAACGTGTTATATTATTTTTACATGCATACATAAATACAGTCGACTCCCTCTAAGTCGAACTCCCTCTAAGTCGAATTTCCCTCTAACTCAAATTTCAAACTATTTAAGGAGCTGTGTTTGTATTTTTATCTCATAATTTCCATGTCTTTATAATCAATTTTTTTTAAACGTTCAGCCTCTTGAAGATAAGAGCGACCCAATCTTGTATTATTTAAATATGCGCAGTAATCGGTAGTGTAAAATGGAACTTAGCTAAAATAGACCCAGAAATCCGTTGAATACTCCTTGATAAAATGGTACCCCAAATTTGCGAAGAAGTTTTGTTTTTGTGGTGGCTTTCTATATCGGCCATTCCAAAAATTTCGAAACCAAACAACTCTATTTCAAATTAAGGAACAAAATATATTTAAATATGCCAATATTTACAATATACATATATTAGAGTTAACAAAAAAATTGTAAATATAAAATTTTACTTGTTGTTGTAAAATAGGCAAGTGATCAAAAAAGCTCATACTTTATCTTTCGTATCTGGGCATTTTTCGGCACTTTTGCCGCTATCAGTTCTCTATAAATTGTGATGCAAATGGCGATGTGCAGGTAGGTTTTTATAAGTGTTTTCAATACACTACTTAAATTCGGAACTATTTTTCTGATAGGAGAGTTGTAAAAATAGTATTACGCCTCAAAATGACTGAACATTTCATGTCTTCTCCGTTACCGAAAAATGACAAAAGTTGGTATAAATGGTGAACTATATTAGTGTTTGTAAAATTATTCCGCATACAAAGCAAGACTTGAAAAAGGATTATGGTGGATTTTTATAGATTTTTAAATCATGTCTTACTGTCTAAAACAGGGTAACAGAGAAGACAAAATTGCACTTTCTCATCCAAATTTCAACGACTCACAGGCACTTTTTTTTAAAGTCTGAATTTCTTTGATCCCCTTGCTTAAAATGGATCAAGGTAACTAAAAAAAAAATATGTGTTAAATTTCATTGAAATCGGTTGACGTTTACACGTGCTAGCGAGCACTTCAAGTTTTTCATATAAAAAACATGGTGTTTTGACAGTCTTTTACTCAAAGGGCCCGTTAAAGTGTAAACGTTGATGGAAAAACTTTAAACTTGGCAAATATGCTAAATACCATAAGGAGTATACAAATATATTTTTTTTATTTTTGTAAACAACAGTTACTCCATTTAAAATAGTAACAAATGCACAAAAACAACGATTTTTAATTAAATTTTTTGATGGGGTTAATATTATGCAAAACTTTTGAAAATATTTTTTTTGATACTCCTAACAGTAGTTAATTTATGTGCCAAGTTTAAAGATTTTCCATCAACTTTTACAATTTTGCTGATATTTTGAGTAAAAACTGTGAAAACCCCATGTGTTTTGAATGAAAAATTTCAAGTGCTCGCTAGCACGTGTTAACGTTAACCGATTTCAATGAAATTTTACACACATTTTTTCAATTACCTGAATCACTTTTATCATTGATGAGAATAATTTAAAAATACGAATTTCAATATAACTGAACAAAAAAGAAATCTTTAATCGTACGTGTCTTCTCCGTTACCGCATTAGCTGTCTTCTCCTTTACCATCTTTCATATTTTTTTCTGTTAGTAAAATGAAACTTGGCATTAAACCAAGGATGGTTTTTGATAAATGTTGGTTTTATGAAAGTGTGCAAAAAAAATCAACTTCATATCTTAATGGACGGCGCAGAATTTTAAACTTCAAGGCAATGGTCGGAAATCACTAAATCGTACGTGTGTTCTCCGTTAACGTCTATTTTTTTTAATAAACTTACTAAATTTCATAATTTTTTGGTGAAACTTCTGTGTCGTGTACTTTGTGATGAATTCTTAAGAACCACTGAGTTTCATAAAAAAATATTAATTTCTTAACAAGAAAAACCTTACTACAAGCGTCCGATTGTCTTCTCCGTTACTTTGGAATGGCCGATATGCAGATATAGAGTGTGCATTATATTTAATTTTTAATGAATTTATTTTTTGAATGCAGAGATAAAGTATGAAATATGACATTTCTTTTTCTTGGTTGATTTTTCGGTCGAGGGGACTATCAGTTCAATTCACAGAAAAACAATATGGTGTTTTTCCAAAGCATAAATATCTTAATCCTGACGGTCCGATTGATAGAACTAAAGAAATAAACGTTGTTTTTATAAATCCTCATACTTTTGCATATTATGTTTTTTGGTTATACATCCATTCCCAAGTTTTGATGTCTGCTCTTGTACTATGATTTAGTATTTATTTATTCTTTCTTATAAATTACATATTAAAAATATACTATTAACAACTAATTGATAAGAGCACTAGGAGCGTACCTTCTATTATGACTATTATTCTTATTCATAATTTTCAATCGCGTCTAAATGCATTTGCAACATTTCATAACTGGGCCAATTAGAGGGGGCATACATATGTACATATATGGAGTGAATTGTGAATGATAGATCCGATAGAGTCAATATGCGATATCATCAGAAGCTAATCATAAACAAATATGTGCACACAAAAAACCTTCGAGTTTATGTTAGCTTATTAAAAGTGCATTTTTAGTGTGAAGGCCTTTGACATAGTGTTATCAGAGGTATATTCAAGCAAAAATTCCTTTGATAACAAATAAGTTCTGCGAAAACATAGCTATTATATTTTTCCATTAATAAACAACTCAAGTGAAATGTGACTTGTGACTTTAAGCGAATCGCATGTTGAGAATAATAACATTTCAACTCATAAAAGAAAAAACTTCATGAAGAACAACATTCGCAAAGATCAGATCCATTTTGGTGCAAACCGGTGGTGTTTATCTGTCTTCAAAATTACCCAACCCACTAACTAGCGAGCAAATTTTTGAATATAAGGTATTACTTCAAGTTACTAAAATCACCACAAAAATTTAATGTTAATAATAATAAAATATGAAGAAAATTTGAAAAGAAATTCTTTTGATTAAGTGGAGTGACTGAATATAATTCAAGTTAATATGGAGTAAAGCTTACTTGAACTTTTAACTTGAATTATATTCAGTCACTTCACTTAATCAAAAGAATTTCGTTTCAAATTTTCTTCATATTCTTTTATTATAAAAAGCCTGAGCGCAGGCATTTGAAATTCTAAGTGTCTGAGTTTAACCAAAATCCCTTAGAATAATGAAATTCACAGTATCTCCTATGCTGTGGATTTTTATATAAGTCTCAGAAGGATACGATAGGTAATCATCTAACTGATGAGTCCAAAGGCGTACGCAGGATTTCGATCAGGGGGGGGGGCAGACTCATTCAAAATATAAAAAACTAGATTTCTATTCTGATATTGCCGTGCTAAGAAGAAAACGTATCTACATGAGGATGGTCGTTATTATGGGTTTTTTTTATTTGGATAGGCCTAAATCAGCTTTCCAAAATCCTACAAAACATTACTGTTGCCGTTGGTTTTATTAATTTGAGTAAGTAATTTTTTTTCTATTTTATGCAATTATTTTATTAAATCGCCCCACCTACATACTCTGAATTTTTGGCAGATTTTACGCGAACTTCCTAGTATGCGACTATAAGGGATATAAAAATATGAACAAATTAGGGATTTTTTTCTTCGTATAGAGCCAATTTAGGTCCATCTGAGATAACTTTTTTTAACGACTACCTTAAACTACGTACATTTCTGGCATTTGGAGACATAATACCTATGTATGTACTAGCAAAAAATTTACTTTCTAAGGTAATTTGCCAGATCTTCAAGTGCTAGTATGGTGGTAACACCTTTTTTCTTTAAAAAAAAAAGCAGATACGCGCATTTTTCTTAAAAACAGGAAGGTTCTTTTTACAAACGATATTTTTCTCAAGCGTTTTGTACTTTTTATTTTGTATAAATAAAATAATAGGTAAATATTTGTCAAAACTGGCCTGACTCAAAGCAGCCAAAAATGTAGATACATTTTTTCTTCTTAGCACTGCGGTATTAGAACCGGAATCCAGTTTTAAGGTGCCAAATTAAGCATTTTACTTTCTTAGAAAAAAAAATTGCTGCGAATTCAGTTGCTAATATGTATATGTAGATATTTGGTTGAGAAAAAGACACATCAACATCTCAAATAATTTTCTAGAGTTAAGGGTTTGTTATTCATCAGCAAAAAATAAGTGAAAGATATTTTAATTTGTCAGGGGGGGCAAGTGCCCCTCCCCCCCTGACCACCCTTCCATACGCCCTTGGCATGAGCCCTACTATCGTACCTGGGCGAAACGCAATAGTCATACATATTTTCAAAGTCTTGGCACTTGTTAGCTTTGAACTATGTACAAAAGCAAGTTCATGCAATCTAGTCAATTCAAAATAAAAAAAATATTTCGTGCTGCACTCTCAGTTGCAATTTATTAACTTAATGGCCCTTGCCACACGTGGAGTGTGGAGCTAGATCTAGCTTATGTTGAGTGAACTAGATCTAGCTTATGTTGAGTGAGTAATTAATGTGAAGGCCTTTAACAACTACCAACCCTAAGCTGCATTTATTTGTTTTATAGCAAAATTGAATTCACTAATGCTTGAACGTTCTATACAGACAAAAAATACCGTACACAATCTACAGATAAGGAAAAACTTGATTACGACAAGATAAGTGCGTAAAGTGTGTCAATCAGACAGTTAATTGATGTTTGTAACCTTCGGTGATTTATTAGGATCTTCTTATCAAAATAGCTAGTTATAATGTATGAAATGGGAAAAAATATAAAAAATAAAATAATACAAATTCAAACACAATCTATAGACATTCTTCATGGCTTGAAATTTCTTCGTAACAATAGTTTTCGAAACATCCATCAGTGTTTTTACAACCTGGACTCCCTCTATATTTAGTACAATATTCATATTGATCGATAAAGGTGCACCTTTTGTTTGGACATCGATATCGATAGCAGTACGGTGAACAGGTCTCTTTTTTATTGGTCAAGCAACCGGAACAGTCTACGACATCTGAAAAAAAGATGTTTGTTTGAAAATTATAGAAAAATAATTGAATTAATAATATTTTACAGTGGTGTTTATGATCGTTGACATACTTTAGACCATCGTTCTAGCTCAAAAAGCTACTAAAAAAAGTTGGTTAATGTTGGCTTAAGGTTGTCTAACTTGGACAACGGAATCACTTGTCTAAGTCTGATTTAATTGACATTTGATTAATGGTGAAACTAGTTAACCGTCTAACAAAATCTATTAATTAAATAATTAGTTATTTTTACTTGGTCAATATTAGTACCCAGAAACATGTTTATTAATTTATTAGGTTTGTACCTAGACAGTGTCGAAATAGTTCTTAATAATTGGACATCATATTATATTGATTTTTGTCAATTTAATAAAATGCCACTATAGTTAAAGGATAGATAAACGATTGTGTCTTTATTAGACTCCCCTTAGATAGCCATGAGAAGTGTTTATTTACAGCCTTCTGTAATTGAACGGCTGGCATGGCAGGCGTTTCAAGAACTTTGTAACACTCTAGCTGTCTAACTTAAGACAGTTGTTCAACTCAAAAAATCTATGAGTAAAAATTGTTCACTGTTTCCTAAGAGTTGTTTAACTCTGACAATAGCATCGGCTGTCTAGGCCTTGACTAAACTGACATTTTATTTAATTATGTGAAACAGTTTTCCAATTTAATACACCTAGCCGTATTTAATAGGGTTTATTATGCGGGCCTTACAGCAGACAATATTATTGCCAAACAAATTTCCAAAAATATTGCGTGAAAATGGATCGCCCTTTGGCTTTGATCTGGGTAGTAATATTGCGTCGTGTAAGGGCGACCCATTTTCACGCAACATTTTTGGGAAATTTCTTACGCAATTATATTGTCTGGTGTAAGGCCCGCATTATACATACATATGTTGATGAACAAATAATATTGTAGAAGTTTAAATGAGCATTGAAAAAAATTAGTATTCCCCAATATATGTTTATTTAATTAATTAAAATGTCACTTCAGTCACGCTTTAGACAACCGATTCTGATACCTAAAGTAGACAGCTCTTAGGTAATAGTAAATATTTAATTATAATTTTTTTTTTGGAGTTGGACGACTGTCCACGTTAAGACAACATTTAATTATAAGACTGTATACATATATAAAGCCTTATTCATAAAAGAATTTTAGAGACTGCGTAAAGTTGCAATAACCTTAAACGCGGAAACGTTATTCATAAAATGTATGTTACGTTGAATAAAGCCATTTTCAGCTTAACGCGTTTAGACACTTAAAAGTAATAGTACTTTATTTGACAAAGGAGCATTGTAGCTAAAATGGATTGTTAATTATTTTATGAATAAGGATTTACACAACGTTGAATAGAGCCTAAATAAGGAATTTTACACTGCGTAACTATTCACCCGTTGAAAAGTGTTTTGGAGAACTCTGATGAATACGGGTAATAAATATAAACATTAAATTGCACTTACCACTTAATTTACATTCAGTTCCAGAACAACCTTGCAACATAGGATTTGGTGGTATGACTAGCATTCCCGGATACTCAATAACCTTAGGAACTTTTATATATATTATAGAATATGCTCCACAAACATCGCCACATTGTCGATACTGACGATTGAAACACACCCACTTTGAACTATATTTCTTACACATCCTTGGTGTGATGATAATACAACATTTTCTATTTGAACTTTGTGTCGTTGTGCAATTGGGTCGTCCAGCTAGAATACGTTCACCTGAATTTGCTTCATTGGTATCAGTAAGGTAAACAATATTGTTAATAGCTTTAGTTGTATGGAAATCAGGACCTGTTTGATTTGTTTCAGTGATAAAATTATTTTTGATTTCCAAAATTGTAGTAATCACTTCCGGTTGTGTACATGTCAGACCTGTCCACACTAGACCACCAGAACAAACAGGCTCGAGACAACGTCCTTTATAGAATGTACCCTTTAAACAGGAAACAAAGCGACATTCTCCGTCGATGATGACATGTTCCGGAGGACATATATCTGGAGACTTTGTTGTTGTTATTGCTGGTGTTATTGTTGTTGTTGTTGTTGTTGTTGTTGTTGTTGTGTGTGTTGGTGTTGGTGTTGGTGTTGTTGTTGGTGTTGGTCGTGGTGTTGGTCTCTCTGTAGTCACATCACAAGTAAACGGACAATGAAATGTTCGACATGGTTTTGGTCTACAAAATGGCGGTGCAATTATTCCAGGATTTGGGAAACACATATCATACTGAAGCGAAAAACCTATAGTTAAAAAAAGAACAACAGCAGAAAAGAAAGTATGCACTTTTTGAATTAAGGTTTACAATAAAATTAAACAAAATCTTACCATTGGGGCAGTAGAGTGGCGGTGGATAATTAACTTTTTCCTGACATAACCCATTTATCATGATGAAATTAGTAGGGCAGTTTTGTTGCACACACATTCCATTGATTAAATCAAATCCATATCCACAAGATGCTGTGTGAGTTTGTTTCAAAAGGCATGCTCCATTAACAAGATAATGAGTTTCTGGGCACAGATATCGACATTTACCATTGAAATAATCTAATCCAATAGGGCAAACATTCTAAGGAAAAAGAAAAGAATTTTTGGTCAATGATTGGAAAGCAAAAAATAAATTTGTATTTATCCACTTTCTCGCTATACAAAAGATATTTTAAGTATTTGGTATTATAGTTTTTTCAACATTCTATTTTCGTTATGTGTATCTTTCGCCAAAAACCAAATATGCAATTTTCTTTCAATAGTCTTGCCTAGGATATCAAGTATCAAAGTTGTTGGAGCCGTTTTTGAGAGACTAAGACTCCGCGAAATAAGGGTAGAGAAAAAAAAATTAAGCCCTAAATTGGGCTAAACTTTCATCATGAAACTATGCCCCAGTGAAAGAATGCCCTTAAAGTAAATTAATTTAGATACCAACAAATAATTTTTTGCGTAACTAAATCACAATTAATAAGCAACTATGATAGGATACTTTTCATCTGGATTTCCTAAAGTGTCCTGTTAACATGAACTACCTATACTGCCGTCATAAGAAAAAATCGCGTATCACTATTTTAGTAGTTTTGAGATAAATGCATTTTAATGATTTTGCTTTTCTCGCCTTCAAATTGAATAAAATTGAATATTTTAAAGAAAGATTTTTATTAGAAAAAATGATGTTATTTTACTATGCGTTTAAGTTATAGTAGTTTTGGTGATGGCTTAGGAAAATTAACTTGCGATGTTTAGGCCTAGTATTGGCACATAAGCAACTTTCTTAAAACCGGAATTGAAATTTGCGTTCGTGATTTTTAGTCATTTGCAGTTGGAAATATGAATTTTAAGGTTTGCACAAATATAAATTACTATATAACGGTTCCAATTATGGTACTAACTCAATTTTGTAATTTTGGCGTTTACGCACCCTTTTTTCTTAGGACGGCAGTATACATTAGGTACTATCTCTTATGGGGTTTCCCATTGGTAAATTCGGATTTCAATATTAAAATTGATTTTTATCGTTGTGAATGGAATGCGTTTTCAAAAAAATTTTAAATCGTTGTAGCCGTTTTCTTAAAAATTAATTTCTTATATACAAAACTTTTTAACATTTTTGAAAAAAAGTTTTGGTATGCCGATTTTGAGTACATATTAATATATACATTTAAAACTGAAATTTCAAAATAATTCATCAACCGGTTTTTGAAATATTGAACAAAAAAAAAATTTGAATCTTTTTTTAAAAATACAAAATTTATGTTTTCCAAAATTTTGGTATGCAGTTTTATTAATATTTTAAGAAAGCTTTTGTGCAAACAATTTTATTGAAATCGGATGAGTGGTTAAGAAGGAAACCGAAAATCAAAAAAACCGTTATATGGCAGGTCCCGTTAGTAAATGTTTTTGATAATTTTTTTTCTAACCAAAAAGTACATCATATCTACAATAATACAGATTTTTTAACAAAGAGCCTTTTTTGAGATAAATTAGCTTTTCCTTAACGTTTGTATGCCAAGTACTGTTATTTTTAGAGCTAAAAAAAATGTAATTTCCCCTCTGAAGAGTTACAAAAAAACCTTAAATTCAAAATTTGAAAAAAAACGCATCACAAACAGACAGAATTGTGCCACCCACTTTTTCGTGTTCTCTATCATCGTAATGTTATGTTTGATTGTTATCTCAATTTTTTGTTTCTGCACGAATCCAAAACTTAGTTCCTATATCGCAAGTAAAAATCGAGTCAAGTACTCAAGTACTCATGAATACTTTGCCACCTCCAAAGGAATAAGGCTATAATTCCTAAAAATTTGCAACTATTAACTTTTATTAAAATTAAATTCTATTATAAATTAATTCCTTCGTGTTTTGTGCACAATTTTCACAACCGAAATTAAATAAACAAAACAAAAGCAACATTTTTAAACTGACATTTCAAAATTGTTTTGGTACATTAGAACAGAGAGGGGTAAATTTGTTCAAAAATGCAGATTTGCAACATTGATTTTAAATCAAAACATAAAAATATATTTTTTCTCCCAATGGAATGAAAAAATTGTCAAAGTCTGCCTTGTTGATTTATTTCACTAATGAACAACCTCATAGCACTTACATCATTAAATTTTAAATTGTCAAACACACATTTAATCATTTTCATATCCTACGGAATCCATATTTTATATTATTTAAAAAAAATCAAGAAAGGTGTGTTTGGTTAGTTTTTTGCATGAGCTACTGTCACTATTTTATTCCTGTTCTGCTGCATCTTATTTAAGAAATAGGTCAAGCACTAAAAAAGTTAATAAAAATGTTGAAAATTGAGTTAGTAAAAGTAATAAAGTTTACTTTGATCTTTGATGAAAGCACCTGAGATATTTTTTTGAGATTTTAAACAGTTGAAGCTTGAAAACATTTTCAAAATTATTGTTTGCCTTTTGTACTTAGGCCAGTCATATTGTGTTTTTGCCATGCAAACTGTGGTGTAGTTTCAATTTGTTCCCTCCTTTATGGGGTTCCGAATACGAATTTGAGATTTTCGACTAAAATTTCGTAACGGACAAGGAAAAAATGCAAACAAAATTTCAAACATGCGTTTTTTAGGAGTTTTTTCCTTATGCCTCGAAAACTATCAATTATTCGTGAATTACAAAGTACAATTAAAAGTATAGGTAAACAATTTCAAAGAAATATCTGTTTAAGGTTCTTTCTGCGACAACCCATTTGGACTCAAGTATTAGTTGTAAATTGACGTATTTTACTGTTTCCGAAAACCCACTCGACAACACTAATTTACTACTTTGCGGGACAAAATTTGAATTTCTGTCTTTAACATTTTTCTGCTGGGCTTTGGACGTGCTGAGTTCGAATCTGCCCCTGGAATCATTCTAGTGCAGTGGTTTCCAACTGGTGGTCCACGGACCCCTGGGGGTCCGCAAAGCCATCATAGGTCCGTGGACATATCTATTTGAATAATCAAATCAGCACAAAAAAGAATATACAAACAAAATTAGTTAGGTACCTACTTCAAAAATATACATTTTTCTTCGAATTTCAACTTGAATCTTAGGTTAGGTTAGGTTGAAGTGGCTGTCAGTCATGAAAACTGACACACTTAGACCATAAGTTGGCCCATTGTGATACCACAAGAATCTGGGAAGCCTTTTTCCCTACTCGATGAACCATTTGGAGCTTCTTATGAAGCGTAACAGACTACCTATGTCAACATTTACTAAATCACTAGGATCATTGAAGTAGAAATCTCCAAGATGGAGTCTTCGCCTATGAGATAGAGCAGGACAAGTGCATAGAAGATGAGGAATCGATTCTACCTCTTCCTCGTCCATACAGCTTCTGCAAAAATCGTTAGAGAATACGCCAAGACGCGTTGCGTGCTTGCCTATAAGACAGTGTCCGGTTATGACACCTATCATGGAGCTAATGTGCAATCTGCTTAGAGATATCAAACATTTAGACCGCTTAAAATCCATTACTGGCCAGATTTGTTTTGTTGCCCAGCAAGTGGTGATATTGTTCCACCTAACGTTTGTTTTCTCTAAAGCATCTTGCTTCAGCATAAGTTTACATGTAGCGATGGGAATACCAATATCTGCCTTACTAGGTAGAAGAGGTAGAGTTGTTCCATATTTAGCGAGTTCGTCGGCCTTACAATTACCTGGAATGTCTCTATGCCCCGGCACCCAACACAGGTGAATGTTAAACTGCTGCGCCATCTCCAGCAGAGATGAACGACAATTTAGGGCTGTTAAAGAGTTGGTAGAGACCGATTCCAGAGATTTGATAGCTGCTTGACTATCCGAGAAGATGCGGATATCTGTAGTTGATAACACGTTTTCTTTCAGCCAAGATAAGGCTTCTTTGATCGCCATAAGTTCCGCCTGGAACACGCTACAATGATTAGGAAGACGGAAGGAGAGACTTAATTTTAGTCTTTCTGAGTACACACCACCACCCACCCCATCATCAGTTTTCGATCCGTCGGTGTAAATATGGATTGATTCATCTTCCAAGAGAGCCGTATCCTCCCAGAGAACTCTAGAAGGAATGCTGACTTGAAAGTTTTTGCCAAACTGAAGTTTTGGGATGGTGTAATCAGTGCGACTTGTGATTGATCCGAATGAATTCAGAATGATGGAATGGCCAAAGTTGTTGTTGGTCCATTGTGAGGAAGCTTTAAGGCGAATGGCTGTATTTGCAGCCACTTGTTTGCTGAAAATATTGAGGGGTGTCAGATGGAGCAGAACGTCTAGAGCAGCGGAAGGTGTCGTACGAAGTGCTCCACTTATGCACAAACAAGCAGAGCGTTGGACTTTGCTCAATTTGTCGCAATTTACCGCTTTATCCAGAGCAGTCCACCATACTGTCACTCCGTAAGTGAGGATTGGTCTAATCACCGAAGTATATAGCCAGTGAGTGATTCGAGGTTGAAGGCCCCATTTGTTCCCAACGGCTTTTTTGCAAGAGAAAAGTGCCACTGTGGCTTTTTTGACTCTTTCTTGTATATTAGGTTTCCAGCTTAACTTTTTGTCCAAAATAAGACCCAAATATTTTGCTTGATCAGTGAATGTTAGTGGAGTACCTTTGATAGAAGGAGGATCAATATGAGGGATTTTATATTTCCTTGAGAATAGAACAAGTTCTGTTTTATGAGGGTTGACACCCAGACCACACCGGTCAGCCCAGTTGGTAAGCTTATTTAAAGCATTTTGTAAGAGTTCTTTTAAGACAGTAGGATGCTTTCCTGATACGGCAACTTGAATCTTGAAGAATCAATAATATGTTCGACACATTTAAGATTTATTTAAAAAATTGAAATAAACAACCCATTTTTATTTAATTCAAAATCTTTCTCCGGTTATTTAGCAAAGTATTATGCCTTTCTTCATTTTTAAATTCTCAAAGCATTGACTTTCTATAATTGAAAACATGACACGGTTGCAAGAAAAAAATTGATATGACACGCTTTTGTTTCTGGCCAAATGATTTTCCCGAACAACAACAAATTCAACCTTAAACTCGCAAATCAATTGGTGAATACAGCGAAAAAAGTGCACTCAACACACGTATTTTTTAAAATGGTACAATGAAGTGGATGTATGGAACATGAAACTTTGCTTTACCACGGTTATCTAAAGACAATATGCTGGCACGTTTATTCGAGCTGACAAGGGATGTTCAAATATGTTGAAGAAGTTGAAGGCATTCTCTGCTCCAGAAGTTGATTTGCAACTGACATACCTTGTGCCCTTGAGGATATTTATGCACATTTGAATCAACTCAACTCAATTATAAGAATCCAAAAAATGGAAGTATTTGGCAAACGTTTTCATTTTACATTACAGAAAAAAACATTGAATCAAGCGTTCAACAGCACATGACCATCTTAATGCATTCGAAGCCGAATTAGGACCTTACATTCTGGAATTCA
This sequence comes from Dasysyrphus tricinctus, assembly GCA_963921185.1. Lineage (NCBI taxonomy): Eukaryota > Metazoa > Arthropoda > Insecta > Diptera > Syrphidae > Dasysyrphus > Dasysyrphus tricinctus. The sequence continues at coordinate 20,296,051 of OY992533.1, read as the reverse complement.
GCCATGCAAAGTCTGATAGTATTCGCTAAATTATTCCAAACCCTGTCATTATGAAAGTGATTGAATCCGCAAGCCAATCTGAGTTGGAAACTACTGCTCTAGCGAGATATTCGAATCTTAAAATTTAAAAAATCGTTTTTGATGCAAATTAGGGGTTAAATTATTTCTCGAAGTAATTTCATTCCATGTTGCGTCACGAAATTTTACTCACAAGCCTCAGATTCGAATTCAGAACCCCCGAAAACATAAAGGAGGGAATAAATCGAAACTATCCCACAATTTGTTCGCTAAGAGCCCTTTTGAGCACAAATTGACTGGACTATTGTTTTAAGACACACAAATTCTTAAATTGTTTGTTGTAGGTACTAATAAATCTTTGTGATTTGTATTACTTTTTTAATAATTAATCGATATAATAACACTTAAGTTTGGATTACAATGCACATCAAACACAAATGAATTATTAAAAATAGAAAATAAACTCACTGTGTCTTGCTGATAACAAAACCGAATTGAATGTATTAAAAATAATGCAACTAAGAACCGTTCCATTGGTGGTATATTCTAATTATGTGTTAACTGAAATTTTGTGTTCTTGAGATTCAAGTAAATTGTAGAAAAACTCACAATCAACTGAAATACTTGGATGATTTAGAAAAACGTTTTAGTAAATATTGATAATAATTATGATAGACATTAAGAAAATGGGTCAATGGTTTTTTGTAAATGTTTTTTGCATCTTAATCTTATAATATTGCAAATTATTTAATAGGGTATTGCATTTATTTTGAACAATAATAACCTATTGATAGAAATGAGTCGAATGGGAGAGATTTTTTATGCTAGAGTAGGGACCATTGTACACATTATAGGTCTGCTATCTGCTTAAACATTGTTCTTGTCATCACATAATGAGGTAATATTAACTAAATTAAACAAATCTAAAAAAGTCCTGTTTTTATCCATTGCATGATTGGTTGTTAAAACTCGCAAATGAAGATCTGAGAACTAGTCGTATTGCTCAAGTTATAGGCTTAAAAAGGGAAAAACACATCGTCATAAATGTTGCGAAAAAAATGGCATGAATCTACTACCGAATCAGGTCAGTTGGCAAATTGTCATTTAAAATCTTAAAAAGTCTATACATGTCCCAAGAGTAATGAGCTGATAAATTTCATAATTGCAATGGTATTTTGGAAATGGGAATCTTGCATCAAGGTACTGACTCAATAATTTTCATCGGATTGGTTAAAATGTCGACTCTATAAATATCGACTCTATTTTTACAATCTCAACCAAAAAAACCGGCTGGTTAAAAGACTGACTGCTCAAAATATATGTAGAAGCAAAATTAATGACATTTTAAAATGCCAATTTTTCAAAATGTTGGTATTCAAAATATCGATAGTGATCGACATCTTATGAATCGAGGTTTCAACATTTTAAAAGTTAACATTTGCTTCCGTACGAATTATCGACAGAAAAAATGCCGACTGGTCGAACAAATTGTCACAAACGGTAATCGTCTTTGAAATCTCCTTGTTTTTATGGTGATATTTAGTTTAAAAAATCAATTGCCCCTCTATAGAACCATTTAAAAAACCTAAATGGCTTATGTTGCAACCCAAGGTACATATAAATATACCAGATGATATAACTCAATTTGACTCTATTTGAAAATGCACCGCACCTCCCTTCAAAACATTGTCTTTGACATACAATTTTTCTCATTTCCATTAAGTGACGTCACTTCTGAGATTTTTTGTTTAGCACCCATTTTTCTGGTTTATATTTTATGACAGTTCGCTTCTGTTGGCGACCAAACAAATTACTTGTGTGAAAGAAATGTCAAAATTCACTACCATTTGCAGTTCACTATTCGCGGCACTATTGTAAGCAAGGACTTAACAAAGTTTATGTGACACTGAATGCTATTATGGGACGTATTCATTTTTGCTTTCGTGAGAGGTGAGTGCTAGACTTCAACCAGGATGGGGCATATTCATGGATATTGTTTAAGTTGTTAGCTTAAACTGGAGTTTACTTGATGAAGTTTCAATGAGATAATCTCCACATTTGCATTACATCAGCTTCAACCACATCTAAAAATTTCACTTTATGATTTTGAAAAATATAGGAAAAATATCCATTTTCTAAACTTGAAAATAAATTTAAGGTCACCAAACAGGCAAACTTAACTATATTGTTCAACTTAAGCGCAGTTCTCTAACTTTCCATTAACTATAAAACCCCATATTAATAAACGGCGGACAACAACGCGTTAGCATTTATACATTTGGTTTCTTGTAGTTTTTATTAGCAAATGTGTATGATAGGATAACTTCTTAACACATACACGCACACATGTGATAGAACCGTTTCTGCCGGTACACACTTCGTAAATCAGTGCATGTATAGTGAGTGTCAAAAGTGAGTAAACACCCAAATGATTTCTGGAGTAACATGAGATTTAAACCAAAAAATAAAAGCGTTAAATATGGAGTATATCAAATGAACAGGGCGCTGAACCCAGGAGTAATGTGCCAGGAGCAAGCATTACAGAAGCCACTACCTCGTAACCAGTGTTGCCGATCAAAAAAAAAAAGTTTTCATGATTTTTATCATGAGATCCCAAAAAAAATCATGAGATTGCTTGTTCTTCTTTGGTCCTTTAGAATGCTTATGATTCACAAAATTTTTTTGAAAAATTTTAAAATTTTGTGTAACAAAATACATATGAGATTCCATTTCATTTTACTGAGCTTTAAAAATATTTTTTAACATTTAATTATATTTTAGAAACAAATAGACAAATAAATAACATAATACACTACATTAATTATGTAGAGTAAATTACATAGTACATTATGAAAACATGTTTTTTGGCTAAAACATTTATCGATTTATGGCTTTGTAACTTTGAAGTCAAAACAACTTTGATTTTTTATGGGGTCATTGCAAAGAATTAGTTCAATGGTTGAATCCTCTTCAAGTCTGTTTCTGAATATTGTTTTAGGTAAGGTTACTTTTGAAAAAATTCTTTCAATGTTGGCTGACGAATGTGGGAGTAAATATATTTTAAAACGAATTTAGTTAAAAATGAATACGCCAAGTTATCAACGGCCAGTTTAACTTGGCCAACATATTTCCATAATTCTTCGATGTCGTTTACTTGGTCACTTGCTTAAATATTTGAATTTACAAGCATCTCCATCTCCTCTAATTATCTATCCTGATAACATTCTTCAGCCACTAAATTTGGAAAATGTTTAATAAGTGGGAAAATTGACTGAACATTTTTGTTTAAACCATTTGTTGGAGATAATGATTCCATATCTTTGAAGACACTGTTGTTGATATTAAATCTTGATTATATTTGCTTGGTAGGTACCTTCAACTTATGCTTATGCTTATATCTATTGTTCCAAAGATAAATCAATCCCTACCTTCCTTTTAACACCCACAGTAAAAAAAAACCACATCACAAAATCACGATGCACGATTTTGTTAACCTCTTTGGGATACTTCGTTAGAAAAAAAAACGCATTGTAAAGTCTACCCCTTGGGTAATGAGGAAATGACTTCTTCTACCAATAACCGCAATTGAGAGGCGCAAACGATGAAGCTTGTGTACGGTGCTAATTTATCTCGGACCGGCCCTGCTCTTGAAACACCTCAGATGTATTTTGCGCCAAAACGATTCCTTTTGCATATTAAAGCTGAACATGCCTAAATCAACGACAGTTTGTACAACAAAAATATGACAGATGTCATGCGAGATATTAAAATAACCCTGTTCCTTGGTTAGTCCCAAACAGTTTCAGACCGCCAGATTTGGTGCGGACCAGTACAATTTTTCAAGTGTGGAACGGATTCGCACTAAATATGGCGGTTTCAAACTGTTTGAAAGTCGGCAACGAACAAACCTAATATTAATGGCCTTTTCGATTGGGGACAGAATGACAGTTCTTTTTCTGAAAAGAAGTGAAAACTGTTCTGGATTTGAATTCAGAATCCAAATGAGAAGCTTTCACACGTATCGATTCGGTCTTCCGGATTGCCAATCGAAAAGGCCATAAAAACAGGCTTTGGTGGTTTTTAAATTTAATGTATGTATTTAAATACAAAATGGGTTCTACATTGTCTATAGTTTACGAAAACGATGATTTTGCCTTGTGTCACACTAACATTGTATTTTCGAGGTAGCTTCGCTATATTTAATTTACATTTATAAATTATAAGTGAATTGATCACAAGTTTAATTTTTGACATTATAATGAAACGTCAATATTTAATCTGGCTATGAAATTTAAAAGAACTGACACACTATAGGAAATTCTTCATTTTCACCACATTTATTTGACAAATTTAATACAATTTGAATGCAATCGGCACAAAGCTTAAGACCAGATAATCAAACAGGATAACACTATTCCATTATATACTCAATACAAATAATTATGCATACTTAAATCTGAATCTCAGAAACAAGAAAATAACTTTAAGTCTTACTTTGTGTTTTATTTTAAATCCAACAATAATCTTATCAATTCAGACATCTTTCGTCTAACATCCGCATACTCAACACTTTTTAATAATTTCATGGTCAAAAAATGATCTTTAAAAAGCGATGCGCTTTTGAAAATCATTCTCTGCATCTCTCGTCGTGATGCACAGAATATACAACGGAAAATAATATGTTATTTGCTAAGTTTCTTATAGTTTTAATAGCTTGCAACAGCTTGTTGTTGAGTTTTTCTAGTGCAAATCCTGTTCCACAATTCGGGGTAAATTTTACATCACATATTATTGTGTTTCATTTGGATTCAAATCTCATTAGATTTTGGATCCCAAGATAAATTTTTAAACATTATAGTGAGAGGTGTTTGTGTACGTGAAAAATAACGAAAAACTAATTTATAGAATATTTGTAATCACATTTAAATCCTATTGACACACATAACTTTAAAGTTGAGTTCGATCCTTTGTTTGATTTTTTCAGCAGCAACTTGTGTTTGTATCTCAGTGGAATCAATAATGATTAAAAATTTATTTTAAATGGAACTAAGACACAAATACATCATGTGTTTTTTTTTAAGTAACTCTATCTTTGCTTCCAATTAATCATTCTTAAAGAGCTATATAGGTCTATTCCAGAAAAGTTTAAGAATCGCTTGGCTGTAAAAGAAAAGAATATACCTAACATTTAAATCGAAAAAAAAAAATGTTTGCTTTCGGGCAAATATTCAAACTGATGATTCAAATACACAGCAAATGTTTTTATCATGAACAGACTTTTGACAGATATACATTACTATTATAATGAACGATACATATACGTATAAAATGCTTTAACTAATTTTAAATTCACAGCCTAATTCGCATCCCTCATGCCAGGCAGGGTTCAGTTTTGTGAATGGAATGTGTGCTCCTATAAGATTGGCTCAGCCAGCACAATGCACTACTTCATGTTGCCAAACAAGCTGCCAACCACCTTGTCAACAACCATGTGCGGTCCAAATGCAAATGCCAATGCAAGTTCCAATGCAAGCGCCAATTCAAATGCAAATGCCTATTCCAATGCAAGTGCCAGTTCCCGTGCCAGTTCCAGTGCTTCAGCCACCCCCGTTCCTGCCACCAACGTTCCAACCACCCCCGTTCCAGCCACCTCCGTTGCACCCACCTCCGTGGCAGTCACCTCCATCCCAGCCACCGCCGTGGCAGCCACCTCCGTGGCAGCCACCTCCGTTCCAGCCACCTCCGTCCCAGCCACTTCCGTCCCAGCCACCTCCGTCCCAGCCACCTCCGTCCCAGCCAACTTTTACACAAGTGCCAAATACTACTTCTACTCAACAGCCTACTTCAGTAAAGTGTCCAAATGGAACGATTTCTATCGACGGCTCTTGTCGTTTAGTTTACTGCGGTATTGGTGTTTATAGAGGTGGTAAATGCATTCAAACTATTTGTCCCCAAGGAACAATTTGGGATGGCCAAAGCTGTAAAATTCCCGAAGCACACAATCACACAACCGTACTTCTATCCACAGTTGTCATCACAAACAATGTCAATCAATCACAGGTCAATCATGGAATCAATTACACAAACAACCTGGTAATCGATATCACGGAGTCACCGTCAGATGCCAACCAAGTGGTTTTTTCACCTAAAATCGTAGTTTTACCACCGCCACCACCTCAGGTGCACATAACATCTCCTCCGCGGCCTCCTGTCCGGTTTATACCACATCAACCACACCCACCACCACCACCACAACCACCTCAGATGATTTTTGTACCACCTGCTCCACCAGCTCTACCACCGCCACCACCACCACTACATCAGATGATTTTTGTACCACCAGCTCCACCAGCTCTACCACCACCACCTCCGCCACCGCAACCTCCTCAGGTTATTTATATATCAAGCCCTTCGCTTCCTGTCGCACCACAACCACCACCACAAGGTACGATCATGCTCATGCCATCTCAGCAGCCTCCAGTAGCTCCAAGCTGTTGTACGATAACCACTCCTAATGCTTGCCTTTGGGAAGATCAATATGTCTGCAGAAGTCAAAGCTACCAGCAGTGCGGATCTATTTGCTCACAAGGGAATTTGAATTTGATACCACGGGTCGTAAGGCAGCCCCCAGAGTCATGTATAAATTCTGATTGCGGTTATAATCAGCGTAAGTTCTATCTCAACAATTTATCCAAAGGCATCTGAAATTTTCATATCCATAAATTATTTAAATATTTTATCAGGCTTTTTAATACAAACACACTACACTCTTAGCGTTTTTTTTTATTTGTACATAATATGTATATATTATATTAAGAAATAAGAAACTAGCACTATTTTAGTAAAAAAAAAAAAAAACAAAAAAAAAAAAACAATTTAGTATTAAGAAATAAATACATTAAACAAAAAATATGGTCGCATTAAATTATAACATTTTATTTTTTTTTTTTTTTTGCAGAACCATTTTATCCAGACTGCTCTAGATGCACAACCGGTGAGTCGATGACTAGAAGCTACTGTCAGACATATTGTCAAAGTAAAAGTTGTAATTCTTGCAAAACTTTTGACTTGAGTAATTATTGTGAAAATTATCCAGGAGCTATTGCATGCCGACCAGAGTATGGTTATATAGAAAATTCAGATAGTGATATTTATGATTGATTAAATAAAAATTAAATAAAAAATGTTATAATGTTTGCTCAACTTTCCCAATTTTAATTAATTCTTTTCATTTAAAAATCAAGTAGTTCCTAAACATAATTTAACTAACGATTTGAAAATAAACCATTATTTGACTAGAATAAAAAAAACTAATATTCCACTTTATGACCCAGCTTCACTCCCTTTCTTAAAATCTATTTTTGACTGGCTTTGAAATTTTCAAAAGTCTACTTATTCTAGTATTTTTCAGAGGTAATGCCTCTTACGAGGATTTGACAAATCCTCCAAGAGTATACTTGGCATGAATAAGTGCTTCTCATATAGCCGTTCCGACTCGGCAAAAAATTGTACGTCCCCTCCATTCCTGCCAATAACAAGCACACAGGAATGACTGAGAGCTGCAAGTCGCTAGGCCCTGATTCTCTACGAGCTGTTGCGCCACCAAATTTATTTTTATTTTTACTTGTTCTAATGGTATTTTGATTTGAATATATAGGCTATTGATTAGGTTCCTTTTAAAATGAAACAATTATGTGCAATGGTTTTTATTATTGAATATGTTTGTTTGGGCCATAAGCATGCTTACAACCTAAAATTCTACTAAATGATAGAATGGTCACACTGACCACTCTTCAATATTTTTGGTTTAACTCTGAAACTAAACCGAATCTGACAATTATTTTACCCTTAAAATTTTTTTGTTCAAGATTAAATTTTCTATCGAAAGGATGGTTTAAAAAAAATGTGTTAAAAATGTAAGTAGGAAAAGTTTGCAAAAACTGATTTAAAAAAAAAAAACAAAAATCAAAGATTTTCAAAAATTTTCCTAAATTGCGCATAATTTTTTTTGGAGCGAAGATAGGCTCAAGGCATACTTCAACAAAGAAAGTAGAGGTTGAACTATTTAATATGACATATTCAAAATGTAGTTTTTATTTAAAATTGACAGAAATAGCCGTTCAAACCTTACCATTACCACGAAATGGGTGAAAGATAACAATAAGTTGGGACCATTCCAGGCAGGATTCAGAGAAGGTTTTTCAACAGTGGACCAAATTTTCACTTTTACCAGCATCGCTGAAAGGTACTTTAGTAAGGGAAAAAAACTTTACGCTTTTTCATTGACTTTAAAGCAACTTTTGATACAGTGAACAGAAACTGTCTTTTCTATAAGCTCTCTCGTATCGGAGTTTCATCGAAGTTTCTAAAAACTCTTAAAAATCTCTATACAAACAATGCATCGATGATATGGAATGGAAAAGAACTATCGGAATCGTTTAAAATAGAAGTCGGAGTAAGACAGGGATGTCTTCTGAGTCCTTTGATATTTTCCCTATTTCTGGATGACATTACTGCAATGTAACCGGCTGGAATCGAGGTTGAAGGAGTTAGAATTACTACTTTGCTTTTTGCGGATGATCTTGTGATCCTAGTTGAATCACCAAGCTCCTTGCAGCTTATGATAAATAAGTTGGAAAATTATTGCAAATTAAACTGCTTGCAAATCAATACAGCAAAATCAAAAGTTCTTATCTTCAGGAATGGAACCGGTTGCTTTGCGAGTGCCGAAAAATGGAAGTATGGTGTGGATGACTTGGAAGTCGTCAGAGAGTACAAGTACCTTGGAATTACCTTAAGCCACAATCTTTCCCTGAAGAAACATTTAGCAATAAAACTATCGGAGGCAAAAAAAGCTATAAACTCTACGTGGAAAAATTTAATGGCCAATGCGAAGGTAGAAGTACCGTCAAAAGTTTTTGAAGCTGTCATGCGACCAGTTATGTGCTATGGTGCACAAGTATGGGGAGGAAAATTCTACGACGAGGTGGAAAAACTACTTCGCATCTTTTTAAAAAAGTTATTCCGTCTCCCATCAACTACACCGAACTATTTGCTGCAAATTGAAAGTGGCATACCACCACTTTTTGTGTTTACACTCAAGCTGAACATGAACTGCATCACAAAGGGTTTAACTGAAGCAGATGACACACGACTAACAAAAATTTTAGTTCGAAAAGCTGTAAGTACAAAAACACTCTTTTTCAAAGACTGGGAAAACATCGCCACGAGGTTCAATATAAGTCTAGACTTAGATGAAACTAATGTTGCTCAGTGGAAAGCACTTACACAAAAATGTATATGGGATGTTGAACAGGAACTAAGGAAGGAAAGTATTGCTAAGGCTGAAACTTCAAGTGCACGCGCATTGTATAGGCAACTCAATCACCAGCAAATAAACTACCTAACTTCTAACCTCAGTACTGCCCAAATATCAATAGTAATCCGCATACGAGGAGAACTAATCAAACTAAATTAGATGCCTCATCGAGATGACCTTCCACTACACTGCAGTCTTTGCAACACAAGGGAATATGAAGATGTGATTCATTTTCTCGGCTCCTGTCCTATTTTAAAGGAAATAAGACGAAATCACTTTGGAGTGGACGTAATACACATAGAAGATATAAAGCATATCCTGAACGATACCAACCACTGGACCTCACTGGCCTCATATTGTCAAACTGCGCTCAGGTATAGAACAAGAATATTGGATGAAAACTTTTAAAAATTAGCCCAGCTACAAGTCCCTTATAAGTCTTTAATTTTCACTTTTTTAAAGTAAAATTGTTTAAATTAATTGTCTAATCTCGGCAGACGGCTAAGCCATGCTTAAATGTACAATTTTTATACATAATATTGTAAATTTTTTCGATTCAATAAAGTACCTTAAACTAACTAACTAACTTAACTTTACCATTTCTTATCATTTTTAGCAGTTTTTACCCGAAACCCAATTTTTTGGCAGAACTTGACAAATCTTAACAATCCTTGCACCAAATACCATGTCTTATATTAATTGGCAAAGCCGTTTAGTCTGTAGGTCTAGAAGCATTCAAAAATAACCTGAAAACAAAGTTGTGGGCTTACCTACTTTTCACATATTCTCAATAAGTGTAATAATGTCATATGACATCAAAATCTTGAGTTGGAATATTTTTACGAATGTGAGATTTGGCATGTAGTATCGGAAAAAAGCTTTCGGGCCAAAACTGCGAAAAATTATAAGAAATGGTATAATGGGTGTATCTGTATCTGTCAATTTTGAATTAAAATGCCATATTAAGGCCTTGAGACTCTACTTTATTTTATCTGGGAATGTTTTTAGAATATTCTTGTTCCAAAATAAGTTATGCGCAATTTATTAAATTTTTCGATTTTTCTTTTGTAGATTTTTGTTCATATTTTCTACAATTTTTTTTTTTTATTAAATTTTTTAAACCACCCATTTCGATAGGAAATATAATTTTGAACAAAAAATTTTAAGTGTAAAATTGTCAAATTCGGTTTAGTTTCAGAGTTATACCAAACATCTTGAAAAGTTACCAGTGTGAACATTCTCTTAAAAAGGCATGAGTCAATTAAGTATAATTTTCGGTTTTAATCATGCTTGGGTCAAACAAACTTATTCAATAATAAAAACCCTTGTACGTTCCTTTATACCCCCCATTTTCTGGTATTAAATAGCCCAATAAGGATTTGAAACGAAATTAACGTATTTTATTTTAACTTATTTGAACTTTTCGGAACTTACCGCGTTCCGAAAAGTTCAAATAAGTTCAAATGATCAATGTCCGCGAAAAGAAAAGTTTAAAATTGAAATTAACGTATTCCTCAGACTTTTTTGAATCAAAACTACTCTATTCGACATTAAAATCAAAGTTACTCTATTATACCAACTACTCACCCATTCCAAAAAAATCGAAACCAAGCAAATCAATTTCAAACTATGGAAAAACATATATTTTGACACCCGATAGTAGGAGTTAACGAAAAAACTGTAAATACAAAATTATACTTGTTGTACTCATACTCATACGTTATCTTCCGTAAATGCGCATTTTTTGGTATTTTTATAAGTAGTTTCAATACACTAATTAATTTCAGGACTTTTTTCTTGCTAGGGATACTGTAGAGATATATATACGCACCGAAATTACTGAACATTTCATGTCTTCTCCGTTAGCGAAAATGACAAAAGTTGGTATAAATGGTGAACTAAAAGGTGTTCTTTTTAGACGTGTGGTTTTCAATCTGGCAATTCTTTTTTCGGAGTGGGTCTTTTTGACAGCTGTAACTTGATTTATGCTCAGTTTGGTTTGCCATTTCATAATGAATAGACTGACTCCTGAACAACGTTTGAAAATCGTGCAAATTTATTACCAAAATAATGTCTCGGTTCACGCGCTGCAATGAAAAATGAAGCTGGCCATAATGTTACAGTCAATGGGGATCGCTATAGAGCCATGATTAATGACTTTTTCGTGCCTGAATTGGAGAATGTTGATGTTGACGTTGACGACCAATCAACAACGCGTTAATGCTGACATACGGCCCCAATTGCTGCAAAAAGTGGTTTATAATTGGGCCTCTCGGCTGGAATTTATTTGAGCCAGACGCAGTGGCCACTTGCCCGAAATCATTTTTAAAACATAATGGCAAACCTTTATCCTGACACACTTCGACCAAGATTTGGTCCATTGTGATACCATATGAATCTAGGAAACCCTTTTCCTCACTCGGTGAACCATTTGGAGCTTCTTATGAAGCGTAATAGACTGCCTATGTCTAAGTTAATTAGATCGCTAGGATCACTGAAGTCAAGTTTTCGTCTATGAGATAGAGCAGGGCACGTGCATAGAAGGTGAGGGATTGATTATATCTCTTCCTCATCCATACAGCTTCTGCAAACATTATTAGAGAACACGCCAAGACGCGTTGCGTGCTTTCCTATAAGACAGTGTCCGGTTATAACATCAATCATGGAGCTAATGTGCAATCTACTTAGAGATATCAAACACTTAGATCGTTTTAAATCCATTACTGGCCAGGTTTGTTTTGTTGCCAAACAAGTGGTGATATCGTTCCACCTAAGGTTTGTTCTCTCTAATGCATCTTGCTTCAGCAAAAGTTTACAAGTAGCGATGGGTATACATATAATTGCATTGGTAGGTAGGAGAGGTAGAGTTGTTCCACTTTTAGCGAGTTCATAGGCCTTACAATTACCTGGGATGTCCCTATGCCCCGGCAGACAACACAGTTGACTGTTAAACTGCTGCGCTATCTCCAGCAGAGATGAACGGCAATTAAGGGCTGTTATAGAGTTAGTCGAGACCGATTCCAGGGATTTGATAGCTGCTTGACTATCCGAGAAGATGCGGGTATCTGTAGTTGATATCACGTTTTCTTTCAGCCAAGATAAAGCTTCTCTAATCGCCATAAGAGAGACTTAATTTTAGTCCTTCTGAATACACAATGCCACCCACCCCCTCATCAGTGTTCGGTCCGTTTGTGTATATTTATGGACCGATTCATCATCCAAGAACGTCATATCCTCCCAGAGGGTTCTAGAAGGAATGATGACTTGAAAGTTTGAACCGAATTGTGCTTTTGGGATGGTGTAGTCAATGTGACTAGGTAGTGATCTGAATGAATTCAGAATGGTGGAATGGCCAATTCTATTGTTGGTCCATTGTGAGGAAGCTTGTAAGCGTATGGCCGTATATGCAGCCACCTGTTGGCTAAAAATATTAAGGGGCGTCAGATATAGCATCAGAACGTCTAGAGCGGCAGAGGGTGTCGTACGAAGCGCACCACTTATACATAAACAAGCCGAACGTTGTATTTTGCTTAGTTTGTCACAGTTTACCGCTTTATCTAGAGCAGTCCACCATACTGCAACACCAGAAGTGAGAATCGGTCTAATCACAGAAGTATATAGTCAATGAGTAATACGAAGGTGAAGGCCCCATTTATTCCCAACGGCGTTTTTGCATGAGAAGAGTACCACTGTGTGTAGATTAGATTTCCAACTTAATTTTGTATCTAAAATAAGACCCAAATACTTTGCTTGATCAGTAAAAGTTAATGGAATACCTTTTATAGAAGGAGGCTCTACATGAGGTATTATATATTTCCTAGAGAATAGAACAAGTTCTGTTTTATGAGGGTTGACACCCAGACCACACCGGTCCGCCCAATTGGTTAGCCTATTCAAAGCGTTTTGTAAGAGTTCTTTTAAGGTGTTAGGATGCTTTCCTGATACGTACCTCTACTGACAGACCTTCTAGCAGAAAAGCCGCCCAGTTTTGAGTTGATGACCCTGCTAGTGAGCATTTGGTTAATCAATTCACCAAGCGAATCATCAACCTTCAGGGATGTCAGTGCAGATGCGATTGCAGATGTTTCGACATTGTTAAAAGTGCCTTCTATGTCCAAGAAAGCAACCATGGTGTACTCTTTATTATGAAAGGAATATTCTATGGTTCGTACTAGAGTATGTTAAGCCACATATACTAGGTACCATACAAAATAAATAAATAAATTTGGTGGCGCAACAGCTCGTAGAAAACCAGGACCTATAGTGACTTACAACTCTCAACTAATCCTGTGTGCGTGTTGTTGGCAGGAATGGAGGGGACCTACATTTTGTTGCCGAGTCCGAACGAATGGATGAAAAGCCCTCATTCATAACAAGTACACTCTTGAAGGATTTGTCAGTTCCTTGAAAGAGGCGTACCTATTACTCTTTTCTTATTAAACGCGTTTCATACCAATCTTCAAGTCACAGCAGGATTCGAAAATTCAATATTTTTCTGTAATTTTTGAAGTTCTTAAAAAGTCATGTATTCTAGATTTTTTTTTAGTTTAATCAGAATTTCTTTTTTTTTGTATTTTTTGTGTTGACATAATTTATTTTTGGCTGCTAAGAAATTACTGAGAAAATGTCTTTTTTTATTTAAGAAATAAATAACAATCCGAAAACTGACATTTGCAGGGTTTTGCAATCAAAAATAAGATGGTGGGTGATCCATACACCGCACCTACTATCTTAGTTGAATTCAAAATAAAAACTAATCAAAAATTAGTCCTTCTGAAATAGTGAAGACATATTTTCTTCATGATAAAACGACAGCAGAAAACCGATTTCTAAATTCGCTCCCCCTTCACACACAAATATAAAGATCACGTACATATTACCTCTACATTCATGTTTTCATCATTTCTTCCAGCATTCAGTGTTAAGAAACACTAATCAATAATTTGAACTTTTATTCATTATTTTCCTCGCTTTACCTTTAAATCAAATTGCAATGTCGTCAGCTAAATTAAGAGTGAGAATAAATTACTTTTTTTTTTAAATAAATAACAACGGTGTGCTGACCTTCATGATTGGCCTATGACGTTCTGTCCCTGGGATGCAACTCATAGGACACTATTTGTTTAATATTGATACTGTTTTTTCTACAACTTCAGACAAAAATTTGGAAACTACGTATGGGGTTTTCTTTTGGTAAAAAAAATTGATTTTTTACCCTTCAGATCTGGCACAGATTTTGGAGATTAAAGCCTTCCAATGGGCATAAAAATCAATTTTTTTTTTTTTGATCAAAAATCAATTTTGCAGATCTGGATTTTTCGTCAGATTTACCCCTCTTTTACTAACACCATTACACGCCAGATCAATTGAAAGCCATCAGTTTGACATGTCTGGATCGCTATAGCTTCACAGACACAAATTATTCACCAATACACTGATAAAGAAAAATCAATCTGAAATCGTATACCATTCGCGACGAAAAAATCAATTTTCGGATCAAAATCTGAATTTACCAAAAGAAAGTCCCATTAATTTCAATTCTGAAAATAGTGTGAATCAATCGAAGGCTCATTTTATAGGTAATTAAAATGATTACAAATTGATAGTGATAGTATCTCAAGAAACCCATGATTCATATGTAAACTTACAAAGATTTTTAATATCCTTATATTGCAGGGATTTTTATTTTCTACAAGGTTTTAATTGGATATTTTGTTGTAAAATTAAATTTGAAAGAGTGAAAGAGAGATATAAAAACAAAAACTATCGTTTTTTTTTTAAGATGACAGCTCTTCTCTAAACCTCTAATAATCGTTTTTATTATGAGGAGGTGTATGCAAACAGATCCCTTTAAATAAAATTTTCCATCAAAAAATGCGATTTCAAACCCTTTTTTTGACAAATGGAATTTAATCAAAAGTACCTGGGCGTCCGAGCATCGCCCGACCCCTTACAATTGCAGTTCAACTCTGGTAGTACCTTAATATTCTATAAAACAAATACGAGTATGTGTGTGAATAAATATAATTTTGTTGTTGTTGTTATTGAGGACATCTATTAAAATAATGGTGCACTGTGACGTATACGTGTTTTTTGTTAATTCTAATTAAGTGAACTAAGGTCATGAACATTGTTCACCTACGAAAATAAAAGTGAACAAAAATTGAACTACTCTTATTTTATTTCGGTTTAATATGCCAAGAACAACAGCAACACATTTTTTTTTTGATATTCGAACGCAATTACCTATTTATTTTTGCTGAGTGGATGGTAAATAAAAGTTTAAACAAATATGTTTGCATAGTATTTTATCGTTATCTGCAAATAATTATTGTTGCATTTGCTAACAATGTTTTGTTATCTATGAAATATGCAATCTTATAAAGCATAAACTAAGCTGTCCATCAAAAGGTATTCTTTGATCGTGTTTCAAACTGTTAAGGTCGTGTTTTCGACGGAATCGGGAATCGAAAATCGGAATAGTAATTTTTTTTAATAACACAGACTTAACATGGCTTTCAAGGTATTATAAAAGTTTTTGGATTACTTATTTGGATTTGACTTTTTCGGAGTTAGTTTTTTTCTGCAAGTGTTTTTCTATTCGGTTTAAAATGAAGTTTGAGTTTCGATTGTGCAAGAATTTGAGAATACAAAAGTTGTCCCCATATTTTTCCAGCAAAAAAAAATGAAAATTCGATTTTTTGTTGGGGTAGTAAAGAGAGTCCTGATATTATTTAGCGACTTAAATTTAAGTCAATTAACTAGAAATCAACCGATATTTTGACTACCAAAAATTCAGAGTCCGAAATATACTATCGTAAATGTATTCCAGAAAAATACAATTCTTTAGATTTTTCTTTTTAAGAAAATGAAAAATCAGAATCAACTTGAGAACTCAATATCTCAAAATCTAGTTATCGATAAAATCAATTTTGTTTGAGTTTCATCTGTGGTTCTGATCGCACATTTGTTTTTTTTTTTTTCCTTTGGCCCAGCAAAATTTGTGAATCTCATAAACATGAATCCCGAACTAGCTAAATACTAAATACCTATTACGGATTAATCATATTTTCAAATTTCAAGTGGAAAGAAATACTCGGTATTATTTCACGTGTCATCATCGGGTCCTGTAAACCCAGTTGGAGGCATAAGGTGCCAACAAATTGTCTCCATCCTTCAGGGTCTGCAGCAAGGTATTTCAATTCTTCTTGTACAGTTGATTTCCATGTGGTTCTTGATCTTCTAACCCCCCGACTATTATAGTTCTAACTTTAGGGACTAACTACAGAAGGGGGTTTACATGCAAATACAACTATGTTGTCCAACAATATTGTATGGTTTTCAAAATATTTTGAGAACTTGTTCCGATTCCATCAAGCAATGTTGTCCAACAATGCTGATCCATGTAAACCAGTGTTTTCCAACCTTTTTGTGCTATGCTCCACGAAGACTTTACCAACATTAAATTTTTACAATTTTAAATTGAAATGTTCACTAAAAAATATGAATGATTAAAAATTAGGAAGAAATCAACAGAGCCAGAAAAATGTTCGATGATCAACAATCACATCTATACCGTAGTCACTTCATATTAACGGAGCCAATGAAACCTGTCAAAATTTGAGTTGTTAATGTATATCTGACATTGTTTTTCGAAAATATTTTCTTAATAACTCACAAATGCCTTACTATCGACTGCTTACAGATTTTATTTTTCAGTTAATTGCTTAAGAGAATCAAAGAGTTCAACAAATAATTTCAAACAGTCTCAAGAGCCATATTACTACAGTGTGAAGTATAAGTCCCTCACGGTCTCATTTTTGTCTTTAAAAAACAGCTGGAAAAAGTTTTCGCAATTCGGCACAAGCAAAACTTTGAATCACCAAGTTTGAGTTCGGACTCTTTTCGAAAATAAATCAATGCAAAGTGAGATCTTTTATACCTTCTCACAGAATTAATTTTGAAATCTAAAACGGTTTTAAGGCTTCAGAATGTAAAATTGTCCACGTTTGGGGACACTGGTGTAAACCCTTCTAGAGAGTACATGTGACAAGTCTACTAGACCTGAGATTGATAGCAAAAAAAGAAGTATAGGCGTCGAAAGCTTCATTTAAGGCTATTCAAAAAATCAAGGTCTTGCAGTCCATAACTGGGGCCTTTGCGAGAAACAGTGCATCGACAAAAAAAATATGAATGCAACTTCGAAGATAATCGTTTTAGCCGAAATTGGTTTTCACCCCTTCCTAGATAAGCTCCTCGGATCACATATCACGGAATCTGAGACCATTTGAGGGTATAGTTCGCTCTACCGACCCGTTTAAAAAATTCAAAATTCTAAGTGAAAAACGTTTTTTTTAAACAGTCTGGCAGGGCGAATTAAACGCTCAAATGATCTCAGATTTCGTGATATGGGATCCGCGGAGCTTATCTAGGGAGGGGTGCAAACCAATTTCGGCTAACACAATTATCCTCGAAGTTGCATTCATAATTTTTTTTTCGATGCACTATTTCTCGCAAAGGCCCCAGTTGTGGACTGCAAGACCTTGATTTTTTGAATAGCCTTAAATGAAGCTTTCGACGCCTATACTTATTTTTTTGCTATCACTCACACCCAAAATCTGCTGTGGGCTCTTAGTCTAAATATAGGCTTTTATTTTATTTTATATTTCTTTATTATTTTACACAATAGTATTTTCTAAAAATTTGTTATTTATACTATTTTTTTAGGATACTCTTAAATGTATCTATGCTACCGTGATACTGATCTCATTTGTCTCAAATTCGATTGCCGACAACTCTCCAGATCCAATTATAATCAATACTGTAGCGCAACATTATGAAAACCCAACACTCGAGCAATACACACAATGTACCAGAAGTCGTGATAAATGTATTAGTGATTGTGGATTCATAGATAAGAAATGCCAAGACAAATGTCAAATATGTCCAATTTTAATTGATCAAGACATTTTGGTGCAGGGTATCAATGACACACTTTATCGCCTACCAATTACCACATCCAAGGTCAACCAAACAAATATCATAAGGCTTACCAATGAAATACGTAATATTATACGTACAAGCCT
Source organism: Dasysyrphus tricinctus (assembly GCA_963921185.1). Classification (NCBI taxonomy): domain Eukaryota; kingdom Metazoa; phylum Arthropoda; class Insecta; order Diptera; family Syrphidae; genus Dasysyrphus; species Dasysyrphus tricinctus. The sequence continues at coordinate 20,277,628 of OY992533.1, read as the reverse complement.
GGGAAATATCACAGCGCATAGCCACAACAACATTAGTATTTATCACAAGGTTTCCAGAACTGGTGGCAAATTTGGCCTTGGCTATACGGAAAAGGGGCCATGCTGTCATTTAATTGAGCCACAAAGATGTCGAAGCAGTGCAAATGGCCCAATTTGCACTCACAGACGGCAGCAAACATGTGGATCACATTGCATTTCTCGGGTGATGCGTTCAAAGAGGGTGGTCACATGTAGTGAAACAGATCCTGATAAGTGCACACAGGAAGTTGAGTATCTGCCACTGAGAAGACGTCCGGGATGTCAGTATATCTCTAAATGGCCGTTCATAAGCTGCAGGACACGGTCAAGTTTGAGTCGAAACCGTCAGTTTGAGTCAAAAACGACTTGTGGTCGTTGTTTCCAGATACCATATCTGAGTATCATTAGAGGTCAAGTTCCAAGAGCTTGTCTCTCATGCTTCGGTAGGACAAACACTCGCAGACCAAGTTCTTCCTATCCACAGGCTTATTACAATGGCTTTGGGCTCAACCAACCAATTGTATCTTATCCGTCTTATCAACCCTATTCATATCTCCCGCCACAACTACCACCATCACCATTGCCACCAACATATTATGATTACAATCTTAATACTAATTTTGCCGATGATTCAAATGAAATGCCTTTTCCATTGGGACTTGAGAGTGATGATTTTAAAATAGAAGAGCAAAAATGTATAAACGAAGACGGAACAGTCGTTGAGAACTGCACAGAAGATGAAAATCCCTTGCATTTGAATATTGAAACTAATCTTAAGGACGATAACGGAGATCAAGAATCTTTTGACGATGGATATGATTATGATTTTGGTGAAGAAGAAATAACTAAGGGTCTTACACACCGTAAAAAAAGACAGGAATAATATAATTAAGATCAAAAAAATAATATAAACAAATATTTACACTAATTGTACTTAAAATACTTTACTGCCTATTTTTAATATTTTTTATTTTACATTTATAAAATGAACTAGATAAATGTATGTATGTTAATATGTACTTACATAAAAGCTTTTTTCTCATTAATAAAACAATGCTTAATGAATCCATAATGAGAAAAGCCCAACTGGAGATAGGTCACTTTTGTCAGTGCGAGTTCATCCTAGTTTTGGGGTCGAACCCAATTTGGTGAGTTAACTCTGATGTCTGAAAACTGAACAAATATTTCTGACAGATGCGTGCCCAAAAAATTATTATTACTATGGAAAGGGGAATTTCCATAGAAGTGTCATCTTTATTTCGAAAGTTAAAGGGTGATATCCATAGTTTCTCACATCAATTTAAATATACGAGTTTCCGTGAAAGTTATAATCCTCTGCTGAAAAACTATTTCTAAAGACCAGTTGTACAAACATGGTTCAAATTTTGATCCGTGGTTCAGCAATTTTATCAGACCGATTTTGGCAAATTAAATGAAGCTCAACGATGGTTCAAGCATGTTATTGACATCGTTGAACAGGTGAAATCGATAAGTTAAAAATGATAAACCATTGATCAATTCTTGAACCACGTTGGTGCAACTAGCTTGAACCATCTTTGAAACTCAGTTAACTCCTCGAAATCGTTGAATTAAAATAGCTGAACAACGGTTCAAAATTATAACCACAATTATTGTACAACTGGCTCTAAGTCAACTTGGGTTTAATTTAACTCAACGCTGAAAAACTGGTCCTTACATAACGCCTCCACTGAAAATGAGCCATGCCCGATGGTCCATTCAACCATTTCAGATTTGGGGTCAGATCATATTTGGAGTGGTAAGTACCTAGAACACAAAATGAGATTTGATTTGTTTTTGTGACTATGCTATAGTAGTTATTTTTCTGTAGATGAGTTTGTCCAACAAAAACTAATGTCGAATTCCTTACAACCATTTCAAATCGATTTTTTTTGTTGGTTGTGGTTGTTTTTTTGTTGTTGTAGGAACACACAAAAAATCAATTTTTTCGTGTGGGATTGTGTGTGTGTCATTTGACAGTAGCTTTGAGGCAAAAAAGTAAACAAACTATGCGCATACAAATTTGTTACAAATATTCCAAAGTGCATTCAGTTTTTCGCGTCATTTTGTTAGATTAAAAACATATACATTTGCAGGAAAAGTTGCAAAAATAAACAGAAAATAGTTATGTGGCCATTAAAGTAAAAAAAACAACCGAAATTCATCCAAGAAACACATCATTCGAGAAACACATCGGCGAGCGCGTGATTTATATCTTTAATTGACTTTGGGCACTTTGAATCGAAGTTAGTTGATATTTTTATAACTTCTAACTGACCATTCTCTATTTTTTGATGAATTAAAATTAGTTTTAATGATTTATTTGCTTTTAATCTATTTAAATGACCGACGAACACTTTAGAACATTTGTTAAACCCGCCGCAAAGTACTTTCAACTCCAGAGAAATGTCAAATCTTGTTAGTGTGTGTGAAATCGATTTGAAATCTTGCTGAAAATGCAAGATTTGTTTTGACAGAATAAAATCGATTTTGTTTAGAAAAAAATCGATTCTGTTTAGAAAAAAATCGATTATTTGGTTGTAAGGAATTCGACATAACTCTTCAAACTAATAACTCTCAGATACATAAATGTCAGTTTGCTCAGTGTGTGTGCAAGTGCATGTAAATCTAGTTAAAACCGCGACTTGAAGAATCAACCTCAGGAAAAATCAACTTTTCATTGAAAGTAAAGCGAAATTTAATCTCAAAAAAATGATTTTTTGGGCGAAAAGAAAACCACATTAGGTATCTCAGATAAAGTGCTTTGCATATTAGCTGAGCTGCTACCAGCGAACTGCGAACTACGAATGGTCTCGAATTTTGACATTTCACTCATATGAGGAATCTGTTTGGTAACCAAATTGTCATAATGCAGGGTGTCACACAGTCACCACCGCAAAGAAAAACCATGGCTTCCTGAAGTAATTTGAAGTCGAAAAACTTAAGAGGTAATTTTCTCGTTTTTGCTTCGCTTAGAAGTAATCACGGTTTTTATGATTTTGGTGCCCATATACTATATACTATAATAGGTACTTACCCAGATCAGATCATGAGGATAATAAAATGCGGCAATTGATGAGAACCAAAACCAATTTGGTTTTCTTCAATGTAACTGTCAATGTTTTAATCTTTTGGTCATGTTGGCGTTTGAGTTGTGTATAAAAAATAAAACAAAATAGGAAAAGAAAAGAAAAGGTGGATTTTTGGCTTAATTCTCGCGAATTTCAAATGAAAATTTTATTAAACAACAACTTTCTGTACTACTCAATTTTGTTATTCCTTCTTTTGTATTTGCCGATATACCCAATTCCTCTTGCAGCCAATTCATAGAATTTTACGTTAAGTTATTGTCAATTTTCGTTGATAGTCGGCAATTACATAAATCGATTTTTCCAATGACGATCTTTTTGTTGTTGTTGCATTTTATTATCCACATGATTATCCAGATCAATTTTTCACCAGTAATTGCAAAAACAACATGGATCCTGCTTTGTATGTGGATCTATTTCAGTGATCCAAAAATTGCTATTGTGAATAATCTCAATAGTGCAAAAAGAGATGGGTATATTAATCCTGTCACTAAGATCCTGTTTGTTTTATTTATCATGTTCTGATCCGGATCAGAAATGTTTACATGAGACGATATGCAACGATCTTTCCAGTCAGATTTGTGTCCCTGCCCTATTCATACTTTTTTATTAGAGGTAGTCGGCATTTACACCACCCGATTTTTCCACACACGATCTTTTGTTCATTGGTGAAGGGAGCAGAAAGTGAGGGGTAAGGACCCAATCGTCCGTTCCTGGCAAACTCACACGATTTTTACAGTATGTTTGCGTTTTCGTTTATACTGTTTCAGAGTATGTTCAGTTTTGACCAGCGTTGCCACTAATCGGAAAATTTTCCGAAGTTGATCCAAAAACAAAATGCAGTAAGTAGATTTATTTTTTTTTTTTCGCATGAGATATGCATTTTCAAATTTCTATTTGTATTTTCGAAAAAGAAATTAGTAATAACAGATAATTGATTGAAAATACATAGTTAAGGCATTACCTAAGATCTTGGACTGCGAATAAATTTGTTTAGGCAATTCCAAACGCAAATATCAACTAATTCTAGCTTAATTTTTTCGACAAAGGAAATAAAGTCGGGTGGTGTATGCCGACTTAACAATATAGAGCCAAACCGCTGACAAACCGAACGCGACCAGTGACGAAAGAGAATTTATGGGATCTCAGAAACTGGAACTCGCTTATGAATGAAAAGTCAAAAGTTGACTTTTGGACTTTCTGGTTTCTGCACACTTGCTGCTTTAAAATTTAAATTGTTCATTAAAAAATACAGATTCGGTATTGTTCTTTAATCTATCCACTTTATCGGAAGTATTGAATAATAAATCTTAGAGATTATTAGCATCACATTTGGCAAAATCATGTTTTCAAGCACAAGGACTTTCGTTCGATCGAACATCGTAAGTAGGATTTCCATTTCATCAGAGAATGCAAGTTTAATGAAATTTATTATTCTCCAAAGTTACATCGCTGTAAGAGCACCCTTGTCGTTGCCGAACACAACAACGAATCACTGAACCCAGTGACGTTGAATACAATCACTGCTGCCAAGAAAATTGGAGGCGATGTAACTGTATTAGTTGCTGGAACAAAATGCGGACCAGTAAGTTGTGTTTTTTAATGGAAAGGTCTTGTTTTCATCGATATTGTGGCTCCCTTTTTATAGGCTTCTGAAGCTGTTTCAAAAATTCAAGGAGTTGGTAAAGTGATTGTTGCCGAAAGTGATGCTTTTAAAGGATTCACTCCTGAATCTTTAACTCCCCTAGTTCTGGCTGCCCAGAATCAATTTAAGTTTACGCATATTCTTGCCGGAGCAACAGCTTTTGGAAAGAATGTTTTGCCAAGGGTCGCAGCAAAATTAGACGTGTCACCAATTTCGGAAATCGTCGATGTCAAATCGGACGACACCTTCGTCAGAACTATTTATGCAGGTAAGTCATAGTCGAGAGTGTTGTTTCAGTTATCAAAAATGGGAGATAATCGCGTTGTTATGTAATTCGTTAGATTGCAATCTAGCTGGCCTTACGCCAGCAAGCTTTTACTTTGTTGCACGAAGTTTTGTACACAAATTAAATAGGGCAGAATATGCTACATAGTTGAGGTACAATTATGAATGGGATATTTTCTTCTTTTTTGTAAATGTGATGTGGGAGATGCGACCGATCTACACATTAAGGGCGGTATTCACCGAACGCTCATAACTTAAGTGCTTCATAAACCTATTTACCAAGCAATAATAATGAATACTTATGAGCGCTCATAAAAGTTATGAGTGGTCCTGACCACTCATAAAGTTATGAGCGCTCTCTCCGAAAACTAATTCGAAAACCTTCGAAGTAACCCTTCAAGAAAATTCACTGACTCATTTTGTCGGTACTTCTTGGATCCTTACAAAAATGAGTCTCGCACGCACACATATTGTTATTCCTTTTGTCTTCAAGAATTTTATTTATTGTTTCAATTTTTTAAGTTCTTTTTGTAATTCAAGCGGTGAAGATAATTTTTTTGTCCATTTGCTGTGATAATTTGAAAACATAATAATAATAAAAGCTGTATATAATGAATCTGTTCCGAAAAGAAAATTACAGAAAAGTACAAGATTGTGTGTTCCATGAGTAAAAACCTTGTCCAAACTGTTGTCCATTCTGTAACTATGAATGTGTTCCATGACATTTTTCAGAACAGTTAAGAACAATATTTCCTGCACCTCCTTTTTTGGTGGAGAAAGTGAGTGAGAAATGTCGAAGACCAGTACCAGTTGATTTGCTCGTCTGGGATAATAATAAGCTAAAATTTATCTCAGAAAAACTTTTTGCCTAAATCTGACAGTTTTGACAGTTTTCACACATTTATACTGTTCTGGGGCCCAACTCCGCAAACCGCAAGGGTGACTGATTTTCTGTGTACACATTCTATTCACACCCAAAACAAATGTAAATAAATTTAATTGATTGTGCATGCGTTATCTGTCAAAAACTTAAAACTCACTCTTGCCGAATCGCAAAAATCGATGTGTACACGAATTTCTGTGTACACAGAAAAAACTCACTCTTGTGGAATTTGGCCCCTGATGTAGTTTTTCTTCCTTTAACACAACTAATATACACCAACGACGTTTGAAGTATATTTCCCTTTCAAGCGAACGAGTCCATTTTGGATCCACAAACGTAGTAGACAATGTACGAACGACATAATTAGCGAAACTAAAAAGTAAAGTAAGAACATTTCCCTATATTAAACAAACTAAAAAGTGCAATGATCTTCACCCCGAGAGTAAAATAAGAAAATAAGTGGAAAGAAATTAAAATCACTGTAGTCACAAAGAATTTATTTATGTGCATGCAACACTCATTTTTTCAAGGATCCAAGAAGTACCGACAAAGTGCGGTCATTTTTGAAAACAGTTTGAATTCCCAGTTTGGGGTTGTCTGGTGAATAGAGAGTTGTTCTCATTTTCGGACTTCGAAAAAGAGCTATGAGTGGTTGGTGAATAGCACAAATATTATTTGAGTTAAGAGCCTCATAAACTTAAGAGCCGTTTATGAGTGCTCGGTGAATACCGCCCTAAGTGACTGGCTGAAACTTCATTGTCAATCAGCAGATTTATCCGAATAATGAAAAAAGTAAACCGTTTGATAATATGAGAAAGCCAATGAGACGATCACAATATGTAGGTAATTGGGTTTGCAACTTACAACATATTAAAAAACTGGCATGATAGCAAGCTTTATTCTCAATGTCGTGAACATTTACGTACGTATATCTTAAACATTTGCAAGATAAATATAATATGAAGAGCATTTTTAGTACACTTCTGGGTATCAGATTAAGAAGACTAAGCTTCCGATGTTGCAAGGCCAATCTGACTGAGGGAAATCGGAAAAATTACAACATAGAAGACATTTGCATTTGCAATGATACTGAGAAATAAATGATATTGTTTGATGTAAAGGCCGCTTAAGACCTTTTACAAAACTTAAATTATGATAATTGATCAGATATGGCGTATTTCTGAAATAAGCTTGAAAGGAACGAAACTGTCATCTTTGCAAATAAACTTCCATAGACGATTATTCGGATTCCAAATGTGTTTGGTTGCTTAAATACTATTTATTTAATAAGTGCAAATAGTTGAAGAAATAATAACTTTACACAACAAACTTTTCACAAAAGCAACATGATACAATCCTATCGTGGTGGAAACAAACAAACCTAACAAAGTTGTAAATTCGAAGGGAATTCACTAAAGGCTCACGAGGACGCAGTTGCTCAATCCCCAACAAAACGATCAAAGAAAAAAATTAGCATGCGTGAAAATGGTACTTTAGATAGTGAGTTATCGAACAGCTTTTGGGAAGCAGTATCAACTGGAAATGTTCTTCAAAATTAGTTTATTTTCAAATGTGTGCTTCCAAATGTTTTATTCATGTACCAAATGTACGTTAGTAAAAAATGCAAGAGAGACATTTTGGATATGAAAAATAGCAACACCTATGACAAAACTGCTCAAAAAGCTACAAAACCAATTAGGTCTCTGTACAGTCGACTTATCAAAGTGGAATAAAGAGAGTTCTACAAACTAAAAGCCAATTACTCAAAAATAATATCATATCGTCAGGAGATGCTAAAAATAAACCAACATCAATAAAAAAAAAAAATCAGGGAAGTTTTTCGTCGCTCAATAGTAGTTGTATTCTAACAAGTTCCGCTAAGCTTTCTAGTTGAAGAAGTAAATACCACCAAAGAAAGAATAGAATCATCTACACTTATGCAATCCAACATGTGGAAAGAGAACGTTACTTAATGAAATTTGTAAGCAAAATTGGAAATAGCACTTGAGACCTCGTATATCTGCAACCCGGAAAAAGGAAGACTGGCGTTGGTCGGTTAGTGGTTTTTCAAAATTAAATTGGGCTAGATGTTGAAATACAATTATTTAAGGCAATTTATGTTGCTCGATGACTTTTACAGAAATATGGCGAGGACCGTAATGACTTTTGTTTGTACCGACCGCAATGCATACGACATTTGGTTGAATAAAAGCATTTTTGCAGCGAAAAGATACATATAAGATGTTTCACAATAATTAAGATAACAAGATATTTGAAGATACGAACTTTCATGATTGCCTAAAAGAAAGTCGATGGACATTTTTTAATTGCTTACGTTGATGATTTAATCGTGACTTTTACTGAAGCTGGTAATTTTTCGCTTTGCCAATTAGTATTATAATTATGAAAAAGCATCAGACTTTAGATTTAAGTATGCAAAACCACCTTCGAACTGAACTGACTCATTTGATAGATTTGAAAAAAGTTCGCGGTGTGTGAAAAGTTCATTAGCTTTTTCTATTTCGTATTTGCTGAGGGCATAAAGTTCGCCTGCATATATTCAATAGTCTGACATTTTATTTTTAACAAATATATTTATTCTTCAGTTCGTGCATTTCGAGATATAACGTATAAGTTTTTTATGTTAGACAAAAAACTCCTAAGCTTTATAATATATTCAAAATTAGGAAACGCCGTCTTAACACTCAAGTCCAAAGACGCTATAAAAGTTATCACTGTTCGTGGAACAAACTTCGAGGCAGCTGCTGCAGGTGGAAGTGCCGCCATCGAACAAGCACCAGCTGGTGATTACAAAAGTGACTTGTCCGAATTCGTTTCACAAGAACTAACCAAATCAGATCGTCCCGAATTGGCTGGCGCTAAAGTTATTGTATCTGGAGGACGTGGTTTAAAATCTGGTGATAATTTTAATCTATTGTACAAACTAGCTGATAAATTTGGAGCAGCTGTCGGTGCATCCCGTGCCGCTGTCGATGCTGGTTATGTTCCAAATGATTTACAAATTGGTCAAACCGGTAAAATTGTTGCTCCTGTAAGTCTACTACATAAAATATGAAATATTTAAAACAACAATATTGAAACAAACTTAATTTAAAACCTTAGGATCTATATATCGCAGTTGGAATATCTGGAGCTATTCAACATTTGGCTGGTATGAAGGATTCCAAGACAATTGTGGCCATTAACAAAGATCCAGAGGCCCCAATTTTTCAAGTATCTGATATTGGACTGGTAGCTGATCTTTTCAAAGCTGTACCAGAGTTGACAGACAAAATTTAAGAAAAAAAAGCAATATCATTATATAATTAAATGAAAAACACATACACTTGTTGCCTTAAAATTTTTTAACCTAGAATTGTACCGAATTTTCGTGAATCGCTGCATTTAGAATCATTTTTAACTCAAGATTTTTTTTTATTATTCGGGAAAATATTGTATATAATAAAGATAGCAAATTTTAAAGATTGGAACTTTTAAGATGTTTGCTCTGATAATTATTTGAGTGTTATCACCTTACATACATATAAGTTTATACAATTCGAATAAGGTGAATCTTGAAAATATCAATTTACATTAGGGTTTTCTCATATCGGTGCTGAAATCTGAAAAGTGTGGAACTCTTTTCTAGCTTATTTTATTACAAAAAAACATAAATATTAAGAAAAGAGCCAAGTTCTTATATGTACAAGAAACCTGTGCGTAAAAAGTCAGCCAAAGAAAGTAATGAGATGTAACATATATATGCCAAGTTTAAAGTTCATGAAGTTTAATATTAAATATCTTAAGTAGAGTAATATCGAAACAACTCCAAATTATGACAGAAATTTGGTATTTAATGATTAGTGATTAAAACTTGGTGGGTTCACTGGTCAAGTTTTCGTACATTTTTAATTTGTGATTTAGTAAGTAATTAAGAGAAAACTTGCCAGGTTAAAATAAAGCCCTACCGCTCTACAAAGCATCGTTATTCTACGACAGCCGAAAGTGCTCCAAATGAATAATACTAATTCTCAGAAAATGGGTGGATGCCACACCCCCCGAATGGAAAATCTCAATTTTTTATTTTTCTCTTTGTATGCTCTTCAAATCACACCGTTTTACCACTTTTCTTCGTTCTACAATAATCGTAAGTGCATTATATAATTGATAACAATTTTTAAAAAGTGGATAGACACCACGGTCCCTAACTAAAAATTATAAATTTTTGGCTTTTATCTTTGAATGAACGTTAAACCCTACCGATCTACCAATTTTCACCGTTCTACGACAATCGGAAGTGCTCCATATAGTTAATAAGAATTTTTGAAAAAGTAAGTGGATGTCACGCCCCCTGAACGGAAAATTCCAATTTTTTTGATTTTTGTCTAAGTATTTCAAGACGTACCGATCTACCAATTTTCATCGTTCAAAACATCGGAAGTGCTCCATATAATTTATAAGAATTTTTAAGAAAGTGGGAGAAAGCCACGCAAGTGATGACTGTGTTTAATTTGTATATATGCGAATGGTTATTACGACCCCATGCCCATACTGCCCCCTTTAGGAGGTAGAGGCGATTTCGGAAAAAAACGACTTAAATGGATAAACAAATATTAAAAAACAACTACCTCTTAGTCGAAATTCCCCTTATCATCGTGTCCTGTAACCCCGGCTGGGGCATAGGGCGTCAACAAAACGTCTCCATCCTTCACGGTCTGCTGCAAGGTACTTTAGCTGTGGCCACGTCTTTCTCTGGGATTCTGCTTCCGCTAAGACAGTTGATTTCCATGTTGTTCTTGGTCTTCCAACCCGCCGTGCACCCTGAGGATTCCATTCAAAGGACTGCTTTGCAATTTCATCGTTTGGTTTCCTCAGTGTGTGACCAATCCAACGCCATTTACGCTTTCTTATGCCGACGTCCAGCCGCTCTTGACTTGTCCTGCGCCACAATTCCTCATTTGATATTATTTGTGGCCATCGAATCTTTAGGATGTGGCGAAGACAGCGATTCACAAAAGCCTGCAATTTCTTCGAAATGATAGACGTGACTTTCCAGGTTTCACAAGCATATAACAGCACGGATTTGACATTGGATTCGAAGAATCTCAACTTAGTGCGTAAGGAGATTTGACTTGATATTCCAGATTGGGGACAGAGTACCGAAGGCAGCACGAGCTTTATTTATTCTACTTTTAACGTCCAGATCCGTACCACCGTTTGCAGAGACAATACTGCCAAGGTAGTTGAACTGTTCGACTACTTCAACTGGCGTCTCCTGTAGAATAATACGCTGCTGTGTGGAGCGGCCTGTGAGCATTATTTTTGTCTTTTTGCTGTTTATTCTTAGACCACTCGACTCTCCCTTCACTTGCAGTGTTTGGCACATCCCGTTCAGCCCACTGATGTTATTTGCCAGTAGACATATGTCATCGGCATAGTCTAAATGACTGAGCCTTTCGAACGGTCTCCATTGAATGCCCTGTCGCTCAGCTGTACCTACACTGGCCGTCAATACGTCGTCCATCGCCAGCAGGAAGAGAATTGGCGATAGAACATCCCCTTGTCTCACACCCTGTTGCACTACGAAGGAGTCGGATAGCTGCCCATTGTGCAAAACAAAACACCTCGCGTTGTTGTAGGACTCTTTAATAATGGCAACAATTTTTGGTGGAATTCCTCTACCAAGCAACGATCTCCATATACATTCTCGGTTAACTCGATCAAAGGCCTTTTCAAAATCCACGAACATGAGGTAAAGCGGTGATTGATATTCCATCGACTGCTCGAGGACGATACGCAGGGTGTTGATATGGTCAACACACGATCGACCACTGCGGAAGCCAGCTTGATGCCTCTTGAGTGTAGACTCGATTCTATCCTTTATTCGCTCGAGTATGATTGTTGCCATTAGTTTTGGGAAAACGGACAAAACGGTGATACCACGCCAATTGTTGCAATTCTTTAAGTCACCTTTCTTTGGCAACTTAACAATCACACCATCCTTCCAGTCCCTGGGATAGCTTTCGTTTTCCCAAATGTTTTGTATCAGCGGATGTAAAATACTAGCCGCTGCTACGGGATCGGCTTTCAGGAATTCAGCTGGTATTCCGTCCAGTCCAGCTGCCTTGTTGTTTTTGAGGAGATTTATTGATGTACGAATTTCCGATTCTGACGGGGGTTCGATGTCAATACCCCTATAGGACCTGCGCATCTCGTTTAGTTGGGGCACTTCAGCACTCTGCTCAACTGAATCCTCATTTAGCAGGGCACAAAAATGGTCCTTCCATCTACGAAGCTGATCCTCAATTGATACCAAAAGTGTGCCATCCACATCCATTACAGGATGATTGGTGTTGCTTTTTTTCCCGATAACATCTTTGGCTATTTGGTACAATTCCCGGATATCTCCTCTTCTGGCAGCGCTTTCCGCATTATCTGCGAGTCCATCCAACTTCACCCTCTTGTCACGTCTCACACAGCGGTAGACCATCTTATGTGCAATGCGGTACTCTCTTCGCAAGTCAGCCTTTCGTTGAACATCAGCTTCGGCATTTATTTGGATTTTCAACGATTTGCGAAGTTCGATCTTATCCCAGGTGTCTTGGGATATCCAAGAGTCTCTTCGTCTCGTTCGCTTGGGTACAGTTTCGGATCCAGCCTCCATAAAAACACTTTTAATTTCACCCCACATCTCATCAATTGTTGAATTCTGGATTCCATTTAATGACGAGGCTCTGTCGTTAAGGGTGGTGACATAGTTTCGACATATGTTGGGGTCATTTAAAGCATTAGTAATGAATTTTGTGCTCCTTGCTGCATCCTGCGCTGGTTTTTGTACGGCAGCGGTTCGTAGTTTGAGACTCATCAGAACCAAATGGTGGTCGCTTCCCACATCGGCATTTTTTATACTCCGGACATCACACATAGACTTCCTCCATCGCTGCTGAATCATGATATGATCAATTTGGTTTTCGGTTTGACCATCCGGATGCACCCAGGTAATTTTGTTGCACGTCTTATGCTTAAATACAGTCCCACCTATCACAAGACGATTCGCGTTACAAAAGTCGACAAGCAAGTCACCATTTTCATTCCGTGACCCCACGCCATTTCTTCCCATCACGCGTTCCAGTCCGTAATTGTCTGAACCGACTTGGGCATTAAGGTCTCCCATAACGACTATGATGTCGGCTCTCGGAACACTACTGTAAACCGAGTTCAGATGAGTGTAGAACGCGGTTTTGTCTTCCTCGGTCGCTTCATTTGTGGGGGCGTAGCACTGAATAATTGTGACGTTACGAATTTTTGAACGAAACCTTGCTGTCATTAATCTCGCAGAAATGGGCGCCCATGAGATCAAACTACGCCTCGCTTCTTCGTTCAACATAATTCCGACACCATGCAGTCTTTGGCCACCCTCTCTTTCATCTTCGCCGGAATACAGCATTCTCGTCTGTCCAGTGTCTGATCTGTATTCAGCTCTTCCTCTCCACTTAGTTTCGCTTATGCCCAGGATACTGATCTTTAGGCGAAGCATTTCACGCTCAACCTGCTCGTATCTACCATCGCTGTACAAGGATCGAACGTTCCATGCTCCGATTTTCGTACGTATGCGGTAGCCAAAAGTAACATTTGCGCTTCTTGAAAGACTTCTTCTATTTGTCAACGATTCATTTATTATTATGGCGTCTTGATTGACGCTCGTACATGAAGGATGCCGCACCCCCAAATCCGATGTGCGGTTTACTGCAACCGAAGCTACAGAAGGATTTTCTATAAAAAGATTACCTCTTGGGGACTCAATTCCATTTGTTGTCATAATTCATGTATTTGCATATATCCTTCCACCATGGTGTTTTCCGAGATATGATTAATAACATACATAAGCTCAGATTTGACAGGCACACCCGCCTTTTGTATGGTCAAACACATAACTGCTCGAGGCCGCCCACTATGGGAAAACAGACGCCTTTTGTAGCCGCCCAATATGGGTTACAGACGCTACCTGCTGCTGCCGTTGGCCTTTTACCAAAAAAAAGCTCCTCCGCCACCAGACTATCATGCCGTTGACCGCCACCTGCAGTTCATCCGCCTTAAGGGGGCTTTTAACCATCCCGAGGACAAGTTTGTGCCCTGACCAGCATAGCTGGGTTGTCTGCTTATCCCGGCATCCATTCGGTCCCCCTGCACGTTAGCGTTACCCGCCCTCTACCACGCGGAGGTGTGCATAGGGATTTTCCTATCATTGAGCCTAGGGCCATATGGCGTCCTAGCACTCTCAAGTACTTTTAGTTATCAATTTTCGGCGCCCAAGTTATCGTACTCCTGCTGACTATTGGATTTTTACTTGCGATATATGTATGTACATATGTAGGTTCTATAGGGCAAGTTTTGGATTCGCCTTGAAAAAAAAATTTGAGATAACAATCAAACATGACATTACAATGATAGAGAACACGAAAAAAGTGGGTGGCACAATTCTGTCTGTCTGTCTATCTGGTTGTACCTCAACCTACAGCCTAAACCACTGAAGCGATTTTCTTCAAATTTTGAACTTAAGATTTTTTTTGTAACTCTCCAGAGGGAAAATTGAAATTTTTTCTTAGCTCAAAAAATAACGGTACGGTATTGTATATATGGTGTACTTTTTGGTATACAAAAAACTGCCATACAACGTTTTTTTTATTTTCTCTTTAACGGTTAAACCTATTTCAATAATTTTTGCATACAAAAGCTCCTTTAAAATATCAATACTATTTGCATATCAACATTTTGAAAAAAGTTAATTTTAAATTAATATAATTTTTTTTTTTGAAAATTCAATATTTTGAAAACGGATTGATGAATTAATTAAAATTTTATATATCAGCCCTATTCTGCTATTCACGTGAATCGAAGATTCGATTCACCCAAGCGATTCACTTTCGAACTACCTTTACATTCTGCTATCCATCGGGCGAACTGCACTATCACAACCCGATTTGACATTTGGGAGCAGCAGCTGTTTATTAAAAGTGAAAATCTTGTATTGTGTTCAGTTCATTTATACAGCCCTATTCTGCTATTCACGTGAATCGAAGATTCGATTCACCCAAGCGATTCACTTTCGAACTACCTTTACATTCTGCTATCCATCGGGCGAACTGCACTATCACAACCCGATTTGACATTTGGGAGCAGCAGCTGTTTATTAAAAGTGAGAATCTTGTGTTGTGTTCAGTTCATTTATAGTTTTGGTAAATTGTTTTAAAAAAATTATTGAAAAAATAGCAAATGGATGGTGTTACGACTTTTTTTCAGTTTCGCAAAGAAAAGGTGATGACTGGGTTTAACTTTAATGCCAAAATAAGAGTGATGAATCGTCCTCAAATGTATTGTTTTAACTCTAAAATTGTTAAAAAACACAATGGTTGTAACATAACTTACGAAAAATTAAGTTTTTACCCATATTTTAAGACCCAGTTATTTCATTTGCAACCAAAAAGTACAAATCCGCAACTTTTTATATGCGGATCGGAATTGTATAGAAACTATTTGTTCACGTGAATAGTAGAATACCGCACATACTACCAACTTCTTTACCGACAAGTGAATCAGACTCACTTCGAATAGCAGAATGGCCTTAAGTGGATATTCAAAGAAAATTCCCCCCGATGGATAGCAGAATAGGGCTGTATGTTTAAAAAAATTAGTTTTTAAGAAAACCGCTCCAGACTCTGGACCTTTGGTACCTCATTTATGAAAATTTGCAAAAATTTAATACCATCAGAAAGGTTCTGAGAACTATATAAAAGGTCAGCTAGTTTTAGTAATTGGTCAGCCATAGTTTTTTTTAATGAATTTTTAAATTATAGTTCAAGGTCACGCGCGATTTTTGGCACCTCATTTATTGGAAATTTACAAAAATTTGATACCACCTGAAAGGCCCTGATCTGTAAAAAAGGTCAGCTAGTTTCAGTAATTGGTCAGTTATAGATACTTTTATACGATTTTTTAAAGTATTTATTTTTCAAGTTCACGAATCGTTCCTGACCTAGAAAAAAAAACTTAGAAAAAATCGTATCTATGTAAAAACGAACACAAATGCCAAACCAATTTTTTTCGGGAAAAGAATGTAACATTAGGTTTGTTCGCTGTCAGCACTGGGGCGCACTGGGTCGCCCTGAACTCGCTCTCATGTGTTTTATGTGAAACTTTTTTCACCCCAGTTTATGTGCACTGTGTTCGATGTGTGTTCGGGGCGAGCACTGAATTCGCTCTCACGCACCCCAGGTTTTTTCTCGGGGAAAGAAATCAGAGCTGTGAAATTGAAATCAGCTGTTGGTAAGAGTTGAATGTCAAAAGAAAAGAATTAACTTTGCAAATTTGTATGGCGAAATAAATGGTAAATGTGAAATGTTCTGTAGGGGGAAAACGGGAGACTTGACCATACGGGAGACATGAGCCACTCGCAATATTTCACTCAGACTACCCTTAAATTCTAGAAGTGTTTGTATATCCGAAGCAGAAAATGACCTTCTATTTGCTAATAAAAAGGTTTCAGGATCAACATTTGATTTTGGTTCCTGGACGAGTAAATGCATTTTTCGCTATGAAAAGTTAAACAATTTTTTTTTTCTATTCATTGCATAACTTTTGTTGGTTTCGTAGTTAATTAAATAATTTAGTATGATCTTATTCCTTGAATAATTGTTTTTGTAAATACACGTGGAAAATATTGCAACAGCTTACGTAACAGGATTTATAATCTCTTTTGTCTCAAAAAGCGTGAACGGGAGACTTGAACCACTTATTGTAGGGAGACTTGACCATACGAAAATGAGGAGCAAAACCAAAAAAACGTCAAAAAAACTGCCGCAGAAGGGGAAATTCAAGGATAACAATGCTCAAATTATGTTTAAGAAATCTTACAATCTTCTTACTGTATTTCCCAAGGAGGGGTTCATTTAAGTTGTGTATTTATTTTCGTTTGTTACGGTTTTTAAGGTTGTTTTTAGTTTTGTATCAATAATTTCGTGTATACATTTTCAAAACATTTTTCTTAGCAAATAATACGTTAAATATAGCAACAATTGAGTTTTATGAAAATCATAGACGGTGATCTCATTTTTTGTATTGTTAACTCTTTTAATTTGCATATGTTCAAGTCTCCCCCAGGGGGTGTTCAAGTCTCCCGTAGGGGGCGGGAGACTTGAGCCGAAAATCTTTCTTCAAACAATTTGCTCTGGGTTGAAGCCGATTGCATATATTTGAAGCCAATTTAACTAATTTCAAAATAGATAAGTGTAGCTTTATAGAGATGTATCTTTCATGCGGCTAAGATAAAAAGACAAGTTTTTATCAACAATTTTACAAAAAGTGGCTCAAGTCTCCCGCCTTCCCCCTATACTATTTTGTTACTATTTATTAATTTATATATTAATAAAGGGAATGCTTAGAAAAATATTTGGAAATTTAGTGCCTGCATAAAGATTTTGAAGCTGCACAAAATAGTACTTTAGTAACTTAACATTTTTACCATAAAAAAGTAGCACTGAGGTGTTCGATGTGAAATCAAACCCCGAGCAGCCCCCAGTTTTTTGACATTTGAATGACATTCCCCAGTGCGCCCTGGGGCAGGGAACAACGAACAAACCTATTGTTTTGTGGGAAAAAAAATCGTGGTGAATATAAAATTTGTTTTCTTTGGGTTCGATAAAAAAATTTAAACGTCAAAAGATGTTTTTTTTTGCAAAAAGCGCTTTCATAATAGCCATTCCACACTATCCCACTGAGTATTAATACATGTCAAAAAAGTGTGAAGAAATCATGTATAATAGTGTGGAAACAAAATATGAAATTTCATCATACACAACTTGACAGCGCATCCGACACGATTTGACATGTGTTAATACAATGGAAATATTTAGGATCGGTTCTAAAACCATATCACACTTTCTATCCCACTTGGGCGTTTGAGGTTATGGTGAAACTGATTTTTTGATGCAAGTGTGGAAGAAAAATATGAAAGTCAGATACATCACACAAATTTGGCAGTCGTATGAAATTTCTCCCCACTTTATTTTGACATGTGTTAATACTTTGTGGGATAGTGTAGAGGCTTTTTAAGAAATAAATATAGTTTTTTTTTTCGTCAAGGAGCTGTATACTTAAGGTAGAACTATAATAGTCGGAAGGGCACTGAAGCTAATGTCAAAAACCAACGAAAAGTAGCTTTCCGTATCGAAAAAAGGGGAACACACCCATAATATAATTATCATCTATCTCTTTTTGGCACTCCTATTTCACCAAATGTCAGTTTTACTTAAGTGAGGTGCGCTCCGGAGCGCACCTCACTTCCGTAACCAAAGTTGAACGAAACTTGACGAAATGCTCCACTCCGCAATTATAGTCACCGTCATATGCTTTCCGTGTATTTGCTTGTTTTCTTCCGACCACTTAAGTGCCCCTCCGAGCATTATAGTTCTAGCTTTAGCTTAAGCTAAAGCTAAGTATGCAGTTCCTTGACAAAAAAGCTACACGTATGTCTTATGGCAGCTCTTTGTGCGAAAAAGAAACATTTTTTGACGTTTACATTTTTTATCGAACTGTGAACTACTCAAAGAAAACAAATTTTATATTCACCACGAATTTTTTTCGTAAAAAACAGATATACAGCACGAACATTTTTTCTTTGTCGAAAATATTTTTATATACAGTTCTTTTGAGTAGAAAAATTCTTCAAGATGAAAAAAAATATTTTCGACGGAGAAAAAATGTCCGTGGTGTAAATTTTTTTTTATTCGTCGTCAGTTTACAGTTTCAAAAAAAAAATCTCTGAGACTGATCTATGAACAAGCAAACACAGATGCCAAACACAATTTTTTTTCAGAAAAAGAATGTCAGTGACATTGTTTTGTACAAAAAAAATCGTGGTGAATATAAAATCTGTTTTCCTTGGGTAGTTCACAGTTCGATAAAAAAATTTAAAAGTCAAAAAATTTTGTTCGAGAAAAGCGATCCCATAAGAAATACATGTAGTTTTTTTCGTCAAGGAACTGTATACCAAGCTTTAACTAAAATAAATGAATGAAGAATAAACATTCATGCATAATTATGCTAATTTAAAGTACCTCTACACTATCCCACAAAGTATTAACACATGTCAGAATAAAGTGGGAAAAAATTTCATACGACTGCCAAATTTGTGTGATGTAACTGACTTTCATATTTTGCTTCCACACTTGCATCAAAAAATCAGTTTCACCATAACCTCAAATGCCCAAGTGGGATAGAAAGTGTGATGGTTTAAGAACCGATCCTAAATATTTTCATGTATTAACACATGTCAAAACGTGTCGGATGCGCTGCCAAGTTGTGTGTGATGAAACTTCATATTTTGTTTCCACACTATTATACATGATTTCTTCCCACTTTTTTGACATGTATTAATACTCAGTGGGATAGTGTGGAACGACTATTATTAGAAAAAAAATCCAACAAATCATGTTTGTCTCGTCATAATAAATATTAGGTGCGTTCAACATAAATCTAGAACATTATGAAAGTTACTCATCTATCTTCTTATGACATTCGGCCAATAAGAGCCAAAGAAAACCAGAAATCAAGAAAAGCTTACATGGATGAACGTGCCCATTCACCGTGGTGAGTTTCTTTTGAGGGTTTTCCCAGAATACTGAAATTGACATCGAATCACAACAAACCTCACAAGGAATACCTCTCAAGAGCTTGTGACTTGTGAGCCCTCACAACAACAGAATAAAGCAGTAACTTACATCGAAAGTTTTCTTACTCGCTAGTCAACTGGCTTGCCTTTTTCAAAGCCAGTTGAGAAGCTAGTAGAATTATTTGGCAATTAATGTATGTACCCAACTCGCTAGCGCATATTCGCTCAAGAATCTGTGCAATAAGATATGTTAAAATTTGCAGAAAATGTCAAGTTACCAAACACACCGAGTGTAGCCACCGCCTAAACACCGTAGCCACCTACATTTCATGTTTTAGATCATAAGAAAAATAAAATGGCTTCTCAAATACAAAACACGAACACACCCAAACGACCCTTTTTCACCACACCTATTTGACAGCCCCATTTTTGAATTTATTGACGAGTGACGACTTTTTTTTGTAGATCGATCGAGTTCGTTTGTGTAATAAACCACGCGCAGTACTTGCCCTTGCTGTTTTTTTAAAATAAAGATTCAAGAATACAAAAATTCTTTTCTTGTTTTCCATTTTACTCGTAAAATATTCAAAAAAGTAAATCGACGTACTTGAAGACTAAAGTAAACTTGGGTAACGAAAAAAATAACAATAAATCAATAGCGTGCATAAATCTTGTCCAAAACTTATCCATCTATTTACATCGGGCCGTGTGTAACTTTTATTGTTTAATATTAACAAGTATATGCATAAAGCATTTGTGTAGTGCTCAAATTTATTAGAAACAAAATAACCTAACTCTGTAGAAGAGGTACAGAACATTTGGAATATTGTGAAAATAATTAAGTGAAGTTGCTTCTAAGCTTAGCAGGAGGCCTTCACATATTGCACCTTAAAATAAACTGCAGTGTGTTGGAGTGAGTAATTTCATGATTCTATAAAATTAAAAATCTATACCTAATGACAGCAAGTTTGTTTACAATCATTATCTAGGTTATTAATAGAGAAACTCAAGTACATAATTAGCATCTAATTACATACCTACTTTGTTTCAATAGAAAAAAAAATCAAAGTCTACGACACACACAGAATAAAGTGCATTGATTTTTTCCCTCGATCATAGTTTTGTAGAGAGAGTGCCGCTGGAGGCAGAATATAAGCTCTCAAATTAGGTATATCTGTAATTTTTAACTTCTTAACTCAGTTCATTTTCATTGGAACCCAGACATCAGACTAATTAAAAACCTAAAACCTAATTGCTGTTCCTATTTTGTTGACCTTTGGCTATGGGTCGACATTATTAGACATTAGCTCACAAGTGGAATTAACGCTGGAAAACCAAAAAACTCTTTATCTTGTCTTGTTGTTGTGAAAGAAGTTTTTTCGTGTTTTTTGTTTGTTTCTTTAAAATGTATTTAATTTGTTGTGTGTCTCTGAGAAGTTAAGAATTAAAGGGGCGGCTCTAGAATTGCAATAGGTTGTATAGCATACTACGAATTGTTATCTTCCCGGTGCTGTGGTTTTAATGAACAAACATAATGAACTTGCATGTAGGTTGTTGGCTGTGGTTATTTGGGGCGACGTATATCTTTACTGGAATTTGCGGCTTTAAGAGATTAAGCTTGAATAAAATCAGTTGCCGTTATGTGGGTTCTTACGCTTTGAGTGCTACTAACCAGCTTTAAAATACAACGCAATTGATTTGGACAAAGCATTTGATAACATTATAATAATTATTATTAAAGACCAGTCTGAGACACTTTTGATGACATAGTGGATTAGGAATAAGGTGTTTACCATCTGATTAAATCCCATGGGGAGCGTCCGGTTCAACTGAAAGAAATATAGAAAAGTATGCAGCCTAGAGTGGGGCTTGAACCCACACTTCTTTGTTCTCTCAAACCGGGGGCCTGGAATTCAAGGACTCTTGTTTGGATCATTCTTTCGATGAGGCTGAGCCAATGTATTAGACTTTTTTTTCTGTACTACCTACATCCACATCTTGATCATAGAGTGCGAGGTTGAATCTTCTCCCAAATTCGCCCTTCTCACATACAGAACCAAATATCCGTCGAAGAACTTTCATATACCTATAGCCTATTGAATAGACCTATTATAAAGGAACAATTACGTGCAAGGGTTTTTTATTATTGAATATGTTTGTTTGGCCCATAAGCATGCATAAAACCGAAAATGCTACTAAATTCACCCATGCGCTTCTGAGAGAATGGTCACACTGGCCACTTTTCACTATTTTTGGTATAACTCGAAAACTAAGCCGAATTTGACAATTTTACATATACAAATTTTTGTTCAAAATTAAATCTTCTATCGAAATGGAAAGTTTGGAAAAGTAAAAAGAAAATTTAAGCAGGAAAAGTTAACAAAAACCAACATAAAAAAAATAGAAAATTCAAAGATTTTTAAATTTTGTTCTAAACTGCGCATAACTTTTTTCGGAGCAAAGATACGCTCAAGACATGCATAAACAAAGTAAACTAGAGTCTTAAGGCCTTAATATGACATGTTAAGCCATATTATTTGATAATTGACAGAGATAGGTATTATAGCCATTCAAACTTTACCATTTCTTATCATTTTTCGCAGTTTTTGCCCGAAAGCCTATTTTTTGGTACTTTATGACAAATTTACCGTTCCTAGCATCTAGTACCAAATCTTATTTTAATCCGACGAGCCGTTCGGTCTGAAGGTAGGTATGAAAGCATTTAAAAACAGCCGAAAACGAAATTGGGAATTACATACTTTTTAAAAATTCTCTATAGTTGTAATGTCATATTATATCAAAATTTTGATTTCAAACATTTTTACGAAAGTGAAATTTGCCATATTGTACCGAAAAAGTGACTTTCGGGCTAAAAATGCGAAAAATTATAAGAAATGATAAGGTTTTAATGGGAATATCTCTAAAAATTTTGAACAAATATTAAATTTTGAACATGCCATATTAAAGCCTCTAGTTTCTACTTTATTTTGTCTTTGCGTGTCTTGACCCTATCTTTGCTTCAAAAAAGTTATGCACAATTTATTAAAAAATTTAGATATAGGTACCTACCTACTTGATTTTTTTTTAGGTTGGTTTTTGTTAAGTTTTCCTGCTTATTTTTTTTTTTTTGTAAAATTTTTTGAACCATCCACTCCAATAGAAAATTTAATTTTGAACAAAAAGTATTACATGTAAAATTGTCTAATTCGGCTTAGTTTTCGAGTTACACCAAAAATATTGAAAATGGGCCAGTGTGACCATTCTTTCAGAAACGCATGGGTGAATTTAGTAGCATTTTTGGTTTTAAGCATGCTTATGGGCCAAACAAACATATTCAATAATAAAAAACCCTTGTACGTAATTGTTCCTTTATACCCCTCATTTTCCGGTCTATTCAATAGGCTACTATAGGTATTTCATAATTTAGTAAGCGACAAAACCAAATAGTTTCGTTATCAATATTCAAAACTAATGCAAGAGGATCTCGTCCTTGATATAAAATAACTTGTTATTAAATAAAATTCTCAAGCTTTTCCATAGTTGTATGTATTTCTGACCTTCTTGCACTTATCCACTTTTGACTCAGTGCCCCAATTTTTGTAGGTTTGATTTGATCTACATGTATATTCTTAATACCTACTTATCTACGAATTAAGTCAAAGGAGGCATTTAAATATTTCGATTCCATGTACATACATTAGTCAATAAAGCCTTATAGCTAATACCTACCTAGCAGGGACGAAGCGTCCATATAATGAGTGGAATGAGTGCTTCCGTTGAACAAATTAAAAAAAATCGTAGGAGCAAAGAATTAAATTCGAACTTGCAAATCGTATTCATTTTCCCGTTATGATATACCTATTTACCTTTATTTTCTACTATAATCAAATCTTCATTCTGTGAATTTAATACCAACATCATTTACTACGTTTACATGTGGTGTTGAAGCGAGCTTGAAGCTCGTTTAAACTCTTTGTATACCTGGATCGAGTTGAAATGAGCTTGATTCGCCTCGACTCCGCTCGGGGAGCTGAGTCGAGTCGAAATTTGTGACGAAAACCTGGGTCGAGGAGTTGGTTTTACAGATAATACACTTTGGTCTGTTTATTTGTATGTTTGTCTTCAAATATAGTATTGTTTAAATAGAAACGTGTAGTAAAGTACTCGTGTTAATTCAATTATATATGTTTTGCATTGAAATAAATACATTAATGCCATTAATATTCGACCCTATTTCAGCTCGAGCTCTCGATTCTGCTTGTAAACGTAGTAATTGTGAGAACATTATCATCTTTTACCAAAATTACTATAGAATGCGTAACAGATATGCATTGTTTACTGTCGCTTTCTTAAATCAATTTCAAAATACCCTACTACTTCAACTCCAACCAAATTGAGAATACAACATAACCCACCACTATTCATATAATGCTCACACAAAAGTGCTTTGCTTCATAAAAAACTAGAATGCATAACTGGTAGGCATTCCATTATTTCGCATACTTAGCTTAGATCCCAACACAAAGTCAAAGTATTTTTTTTTTGTTTCTCGCCATTTGACCAACGTATGAAGAATGAGTTGAGTGAATGCATTCTGAATATTCCATGAAACAAAACTAGAGATAGAGAGAAAAACAAAGATGTATCTATTGAGTTGCGTATTGTCTCAAACTGATAATGAGTTAAATTTCATAGAAGAAAGGGTTAGAAAAGATATTTTTTGTGTGAGTGGGAATAGGGTCTAAGGTGGTAGGTTTTTAATTAGTTTCGTGGCCGTGTGCGATATAAGCAATCCACCTGTTTTCTATTGTTATTTATGTATTCTTTTTGGGAATAAATAAGAATTCCTGTAACTGCGCTATAAAAAGTATTTTCGATAAACCATTTTCAGCTAGATCGTTTGATGAAAAAAAAAACATAATAGATGGTTGAAGACCGAAATCTTGTGTAATTATGAACACCGTTACAAAGCGGTGTACTAGGCATTTTTCCATGCAATCATATGAAATTTTTTCGTGGTTAACAGGATGTTCAAAAACAAATATGTTTTACTGTTGGCCTTGACTTTTATTTGCAAACGAAAAAAGTGTGTGGAACAGTGCGAGGTTTAATGATATTAACAATTGTTCAAAAGCCGGCAAAAGGCATGGAAAAGAGTGCGTTCATATTTAAGTGCAATGGTGTCATTAAAAATGTTTGGTTCTGTTCGCATAGAATCATTTAATTTTAATTATTTAATTATTTTATGTACATAGGTTTAAAATAATGCTTAAGAAGAATTAAAGAACAAACAAATGTGATCTTAAAAAAAAGGTCTTTACTTTTTGGTTTTATGTTAAGTGCTTCTGCTACTAAAAAAGTCACGCCTCGTGGCTGCTACCAAGTAATTCGTTCAAAAATCTTGTTTAGTACGCACTGGAGTCTATCGGTATGATTCATTAAAAGTTACTTTTCAAAATTTCTTCATATTATATTGTTTACCGGTATGTTTACTCTTATGACCTGAGTTTTCTCCAATATTATTCAAAACTTTTTAGAGTTGTAGTTTTGATTATCCAGTCAACGTAGCATTGATTCAATCAATTTTTGGCATATTGCAAGAGGTAAAGAATGTCACTCTTTTTGAACCGTTTTCCACAGTTAATACTACCTAGTTTGTGTCGTAAGTTAATTTCCCGCCGCATGCTTTGGATTGTTTTTCTGTTGAAAGTTCTTTCGGAGGGACATGCTTTTCCCGGAAAAGGCATGACATTTGTAAAACTTTCTCTATATCCATATTTTTTCACAATTTTATAAATTAAAAAATTAAATAGGGCCGACGTCAACCAGAAAAAACACCTTCATACCATAATATTGGCTGTGATTTTTAACTACCTAATTAAAATATTTTGATCTATCAGCAGAAATGCTCTGAAAAATAATAAAATAGGAAAAACAACATTACTATTAGGTATTATGGCACTGAACATACCTACCTACATCAATCTTTTTCACTTCCAGTTGCACAATAATAGTAATAAATAATATAAAGTACTTTACAGTATATTAATTTCTCCTATTAGCAAACAAAATATTAATTTTTTCGAGTTTCCTTTTGTGATCCTAAAAATTAAATATTTTTGCATCTTATCTTAAAAAACTTATTCACTTATTATTATTAACTTACTTATTGTTACAATACAAACGCGTGCCATATTTTCCTAGTAATATCGACAAAAAAATAAGAATTTTTTCTTTAATTTTGTAGGAAGGTAGCTAATGCTAAATAATTATCAGATACCTTAAAAGTCCCAAAATTCTTGTTAGCTACCAGTCCCAGTGTATAATTTAAGAATTCCAACTTGTTTCTTGTACTAAACGACAAGTTGAGTATACATTAAAACTCAAAGAATTTTCTAATTTAAGGTTGTGTGACTGATTACAATATTTTTACTTGTAGGTATTCACGTTTGGTCAGGTAGAAACCTTAAAACAATTCTACATAAAGCAACAATGGATCGAGAAACATTACTTTTCTTTTTGATAACACAAAAGCATGATAAAGAAGGAATAGTAAAAAATGCAATCAAAAAATATTTTTATTTTAATCATGAGACATCGCTGTTTTGAAGCAATTTAAGGAAAACATTAATATAAAATGCACAGCGGGGCTGGTAATTTTAGATATTTGTTGAATCATACATTACTTAGATTTGGAAAAAAACACATGTTGACTCATGGCAAATAATTAATTTTGGTGTTGATATTTTCTATTATTAATATTTTTACTGTCAGTAGGTACATAAGAATCCTTCAAGAGAATTCTTCTGCTACCGTCGTTTTATAAATTTTCTTGGTAGCTAGAAACACTTTTTTATTGCAATCCTTAAATAATTAAAAATAATGAAATACGTAAACTACAAAATTTTAAAAGTGCGAGTTAGTTATTGTAATTCTGCTAACACTGCAAAGTATGTTTGATACATAAATGTAAAAATACGAGACAAAAATACCAAAATGCAAAAAAATGGGTTACACCACTTTTGCACTCATGGTCTCATTTGTCGCAGGTTCCAAAAGTTCGAAAGTTAACTCAAGTAACAAGTATCATACAAATAAAATGTCTCTTTTGTACTAAATTAAAAGTCAATCAAATGTATTGGTATTTCTAATCAATTTTGTATTTATTTTTATTTTCAGAAACACCAAACGATCCATATAAATATTTACATAGGCATCGTAAAGTCAAAACGTCTCATGAAATCTCATACGTAGCTACAAATTCAACAAAAAATATTGTATATTTCCATCGTCATTAAAATTTATTTTGCTAAAAAATATACAACAATTTGTGTGTATCGCTCGCGTTTATTTAGAAGAAACTAAAATACATAAATATTGAAATCGATTTAAAAAAAGTGTAAAAGAAAAACTATTCGAAACTATCGGAGGAGTGGTTCAATAAAGAACATGTTCAGTCCAGACTATGAGAAACGGATTTTAAAGCATTGTAGTCCTGTTGCCCGCAATTTATTTAACTCGTTCGATGCAGCAAGTACATCAACATCACTAGATCGATTTATACCATGCAGGTGAGTTATAGTTTATGGTTTTTATTTTTTGCCTACTTCATTTATTTAATAAAATATTAGATAAATGGATAATAGATATAGGAGTAGATGTAAAACCAAAATCTGGGTACCTATGAGCGTTAACATGTACATGTATAGTGATATCGAATACCAAAGTCTGGCCGTTTTTTCTCTCAGCCTTTGGGAGGGAACGTAACTTAAAACCAGCTTGGTTTACTTTCTATTTGTAGGGGTCATTAACACTTCAATTCACTTTTGAAAAATAGGAAATGATGCTCTGTCATTTTTTCTAAGTCTAAAGACTAAACTTGATCGGATTAATAGCACCCATGATCTTAGCTGTTTAAGCAAACCTTATCGGCCTTTTTTTGGAGACTTTATTTTGTTAATTTTTTTATTTGTTTTAAATCTCCAAAAAAGGGATGATAAGGTTCGCATGAAACGTCAAGATTGAGGTCTTTATGCTTAAAAAAAATGACAGCATCACAAAACATTTTTTAAATAAATTAAAGTGGTTATAACCCTGACAATACAAAAGGAGACCTAGCTCTTTTTAACCCCCACCCCTCTCAAAGGCTGAGAAAAAACTGCTAGACTTAGGTATTCGATATCACGATACATGTAGGTACCTATAATCTTCATACTCAGATTTTATATGTGTACTGTGGGGTCGCCCTGAACTCGCACTCAGGTGTTTAATGTGACACTTTTTTCATTCCAGTTTGTTTGCACTGTGTTCGGGGCGTGCACTGAATTTGCCCTCCTCTCCAGGTTTTTTCTAGGGGTAAGAATTGAGAGCTGCAAAATAGAAGGGCCCTATTACGGTTCGCGAATCGAATAAAAAAGCTGGCGAATGAATCAATTTGGTATTACAAAAGGCAAACATTCGCCAGATGACTCGCCCCAAACATCAAAATCAAACGAATGGAAAATGTTAGTGACTGGCCGGCGAACAATACCTAAAACACGAATTTCTTATTATTTTGTGATAAAAATGAGTTTATTCAAAATTTTTAATCAAAAATTAATTAACAAAAAAAGCCATTCACAACACAAAACCATTAAACAATTACCTTTTAAAATTAAAATGCCAGGAAAAAACTACATCAAAGTGAGCAAATTTAAAAAGCTGATTCCGGTGTAGTTTTTATTTTTTAAGCTGATTGGTTTTTTGTTTGCCGCAAGAAAAGATTAATTTACTACGATAAAATCGCGTAATGAACATTTAAATAATTTAGTCAACGAAGAAAACTACTAAAATTCCGCACATTAAGCTGGATTTACACCTTCGTTGTTATCGTCCACGTACGTTGTTCGTTTTTGCCCGTACGCGGAACTACGAAGGTGTAAATGAAAACACCGAACACGAAAAACGAAGAAATTCAAAGCCGTTTTGAATTTTGGATGAACTTTACTCGTTGTTCGTTGTTTGTGGAACACGTTCACCGAATGAAGGACGAAGGTGTAAATCCAGCTTTAAGATGTATTTTCCAATTTAATTTTTTGTATTTGACATTTGTCGCAAACAAAATTGATTATAATGAATTTCTCCTGTGACAGCGATGAATTTTTAGCGAATGAATTCATTCGCTAAGCCTAATATGAACGTACACAACATTCGCCAAATCGTTCGACTTCAAACGAACGTTGTATTCGCGAAATTTGAACGACATTCCCAAGTGCGCACTGGGGCTGGGAACATAAACAAACCTTTTATTGTCGCCGTCATCTGGTGCCAAACCTGCCTGCAGGCAAAACAGGCAGTTGCCTAGAGCGGCACTTGACTAGGGCGGTAAATATGTGCAATGTATTTATAGGCGAAAAAGGGTAAAACACACTGTCGCTTGCTTCAATAACATATCAACTACTTTCCTATAATTTTTTCGTTCTTCTATGTTGTTCTATATGTCGGATTATATTGAAGGTATCTTCATTTTTACATTAATATCTCTTATGCGTCTGAAAACAGACTACGATTAAAGTACAGTTCGTACATTTTTGTCAAGAAACGCTCACATTTCAAATTCACGAACATGTTGAAAATACAACAGAGAAAACTTTGAGTGAAGCAATCATGAATGAGCTATGAAAACAGAAATAAATTTGTACAATTTGTAGGGACAAGCCTATGACAACGGGCGAAATATGGTTGGCATCAATAAAGGTGTAAGAAATTAATTTTGGACAAGTTTCCTCGCGCATATTTGTATATCTTCTTTCGGAACAATTTATCTGATTTCCATTAGCAAGCTAAGCAAAAGTGACTACGTGCCCTTAAGAAAATTTGTCAGAAATGTATGATGCTTTGATTAAAATAGCATAAAGTTTGAAATTCGAAACGAATAATTGAGGGTGTTAGTGAAAAAGTGTATGTAAACCACTTTTTTGAGCATAGTTTTAATCTTAAATCGACCTTAAATACTATTTAATTTAAGATTCAAGGAGGAAAGGTCACATTTTTGGGAAAACTTGGATATTTAAGAGTTTGGAATTTTGGCTAAGATAACTTTTAATGCATAAATGTACAAATAAAAGACAAAAGTATCACTTTTGCAATCATGGCCTCAATTATTTGAATCGTTATATAATAATACCAATATTTATAACTCTAGAAAAATGAACATTCAATAGTGGATTTCATGGTACGGTTCGATTACGTAGGATCGGTCCCGCCATCAGCCGTCATCCAATCTGAATCTTGAAAAATCGATTTATACAAACCTTAATTTAAAGTTGATTTTTTTTACGTTATCGATATAACGTTATCTCCGCTCGATTAACGCTTTGCACAGGACCAATCTCTCAAATAACCTTTCGAATTTCTTTGCTATATATCAAAGAAAGTGATAGTCTAATGTCGTTTTTCATTGAAATCTGAAAGATTTGATTTTAAAATCAAGAATTGCTGTCTTGAATGAAACATCTGGGCGTACTTTTGAGTAGATTCAATTACACACATAGCACACATACACGCATTTATATAAAAATCACGCACGATGTCGTACAAAAACAAAAAAAAATGCCCAACTGCGATTTCCTGTTTGACAGGAACGTGTTTGCATGTATTAGTGAATGCAGATCAAATCTCCCAATTTAGAAAGATCGCATCTTTCTTCTTCAGATCTCATCTTTTTTGAATAAAACATGAAAAAGTTCAAATCTTTTCAATAATGAAAACGACATAAGAGCCCACAGCAGATTTTGGGTGTGAGTGATAGCAAAAAAAGAAGTATGGGCGTCAAAAGCTTCCCTAGATAAGCTCCGCGGATCCCATAGCACTGAATCTGAGATCATTTGAGTGTTTAATGCGCCCTGCCAGACTGTTTAAGAAAACCGTTTTTCACTTTGAATTTTGAATTTTTTAAACGGTCCGGAAGATCGAACTATACGCTCAAATGGTCTCAGATTCTGTGATATGTGACCCGAGGAGCTTATCTAGGGAGGAGTGAAAACCAATTTTGGCTAACACGAATATCCTCGAATTGCATTCATATTTTTTTTTTCGATGCACTGTTTCTTTCAAAGGCCCCAGTTGTGGACTGCAAGACTTTGATTTTTTGAATAGCCTTTAATGAAGCTTTCGACGCCTATACTTCTTTTTTTGCTATCACTCACACACCAAAATCTGCTGTGGGCTCTCGGTCTATGAAGTTTAAGGATTTGCCTTTAATAGTTTCAAACCTTTGTCGATCCTAAAATATTTTTTGCATAATACTTCTCACTTCAACTCTATCCAAATTTAATAAACGACATTCAAAATATCTTCGCTCAACCATTAGAACAATTAAAAGGGGACTTGCAACTATTTCTATTGAAGAAGAAAAACTCACTTCAAAATTTTGCAAAAATGAAATCACGCAGAGCAGCATTTTAATTTTCAAAATTTGTCGAAAACCCTAAAACAATATCCCCCCGTTAAATTTTTTTGTAGAATGATCCCCAAAATATCAAGCACGAATATGAAGGGACATACTGTATAACCGAATATTTATGCAGGGGATTTTCTAGAAAAATTTAAGAAAAGTAAGCCGCTGAGCACCCCCTTCCATTAAACCTAGGAGGTTGAAATTTTGTGCTGATAACATATATTTCAATCATAAAATAACACCATAATATATGTATGTACATACTCATACATAATATATGAGTTGGCTCTCAAAACGAAAAAGCACATAAATTGTATAGTACGTATAATATGGGTGCTTTAAGGTTGTACTAGAATAGGTTATCTCAGATACTTGAGCATTCATGTTTGTATGCGAGTTATCAAAATATTTTCTGTCAAATCAAAGTAAAAATCAAATTAGTAGTCAGCTCTTCTTGATATATCTCACCGGATTGCTAAGTTTACTACAGTTCTTAGGATTGCCTTAACCAGTTCAGGTTTATGAGTTCTTAGAGACCTCAGTAAATTCTGAGGAGATTCTTTACTTTTCGTGTGAAAAAGCTAAGACAAATATTTAAGGTGCGTTCAAATTGAAACAACTTCTGCTTCTACGACTGCAGTACTTTTTCTCATTGCTTTAAAGGAAAATGTTCAATGTTCCATGTCATTCCGAAGGTGTGGGTTCGATTCCCAGCCGTGCCACCTAAAAACAGAAATGTTTTATCCTCCAAGAGTATACTTGTCATGAAAAAGTGCTTCTCATTTACCACTCGGACTCTGCAAAAACTAGGTCCCTCCATTCCTGCCAACAACACGCACACATTAATGGTTGAGAGTTGTAAGTCACTAGACCCTGATTCTCCACGAGCTGTTGCGCCACCCAATTTATTCATTTTTATTTCTCTAGAATTTTATTTTATCTAAAGTTTATGTTGAAAACAATAAAGTTTGTATTATATTTCTGTGGTGTTTGGTAGAACTCCATTTTTAAATTTGCGTCTTTTCCTCCTCTTTAAATCGTGCTAGAGCCTAAACAAGTTTACCGATTTTCTTCAAATTTGAAACATTTATGAACATAGACCTTGAAAAGTTATGTTTCAAATTTGAGAAAGATCGGTGCATTCGTTTAGTCTGTAGCTCGATTTAAAGTGGAGGTAAGGAGGCAAATTTTAAAATGGATTTATCATGTTTCTACCAAACACCACAGATTTGTGAGAGGAAATTAAATTTTCTTCCATTTTGGGAAAAACGTGAAAATGGGATACTTTTTCCTTTTTTGACCTTCCTCGTTGCAATCAATCTACTCTTAAATTTCCATTTCAGTTCTACCTGTGTTCGTTTTGCATTTGATTTTATTATGTGTCGATCGGAATTGCTATTTCTTGCCATGATGGTAAGCACTCCATTGCTTTAAAAATGTGATTCATCGCGCATACCCTTCTCGATGTGAGCTTCCAAGGCCTTACGAACAGTTTTGCGGTCGTTACACACTGTTTGCAAGAATCTTTTTCTGAGATAATCTAACCCTGGCCCAAGCCCCAAGCATTTGCGAAACATTTGTTCTATGTGTATTCTTGCATAATGTACATATTCCAATTTTTTCCCTTTTACAGGCTCTAGCAATTATGCTCAGAAGACCACACCGGGTTTTTAGAACTAGGCCTATCCAGTCTTCTGATCTCATGTTGCCGAAATATTTAGGAAAATCAACACAAAATCAGCCTAATTCTAAATAACAATTCCCGGGGAAATATTTCTCTTTTCCCTTCTCTCTTATTGTAAATTCAATGGGCAGCACGGTTGGAATATTTTGCTCATTAGCGTCCTTTCAATTTTGTCACTACTTTTTGTGACCCTTTTTATAAAAATAAATACCGATCTTTAACTTTTCGTATACAAGTGCTTTTAATCATTAAGGCCCATTTGCTGATACGAAACTTAAATATTTAAGTAGAACATAAGGGCTTTATGTGACAGTTTACGCAGAGGAAATAGTAGAACATAAGCTTTTTAAGTAGAACATAAATGCTTAAAGCTAAGAGCAGACGGCATATAAAAGCCGCAAACATTTGCGACTGTGACGTCATTTTTACGTCATCATTTGCTACTTTTGACCGCATATCGTCTGAACACCCTTTTGGGACAGTCCCCACATGCTCGCAAACAATTTGCGTATCATATGCGACACCCAGGTAGCATATTAGTTTGCGTCTTTTTTGCATATCGTGTGAACACCCTAGCATATTATTTGTGACAGTTTGCGGTAATGTGCGAGCATTTGCGACCGTCCCAGGCATTTGCGATGGCCTGAAAAAAAGACATTGCATATCTCACACATTTGCGAACATTTATGTGAATTTTCAAACGGTTATATATTATTTCTCCAGCTATTTTTTCAAACAAATTTGTACTATTCTGAAAAAATTTCATTCTCCAACATTTTCTTCAAAATTATTTTTGAATCTTTCAAATACATATGCACTTCTTTCAGTGCCTTCGTGTTAAACTGCCTAGTTTGAAAATTTTTTTCTTTATTTTATTTTTTATTTTATTCTTTAAGCAATATGCGACCCAAGAAAATAGGTGTTCGCAATCGTGCATATGATTGGAATTGGGTGATATGCGGATTTTGTAGCACATCGTCTGAACACCTCGCATATAGACCACAACATTTGCCATCATATTTGCGGACACATGATGTGCGAGCACCCTGATCGCAAATGCATTTGCGACTTTTGGGACAGTTTTTGCACATCGTGTGAACACCCTATGTGTAAGTTTGCAGACACTGACGTAGAAACAGAATTTGCGACATATTTGCAACTTTTTACGTGCCGTCAGAGTCGCAAACGTTTACGGCTTTTTATATGCCGTCTGCTCTTAGCTTAAGTATCGTATGAGCAAACGGCTCTAAATTGAATAAACTTGGTTTAAAATTACAGTATGAGCTTAACAAATCTTTTTAGTCAATCTTAATATCTTATAAAGCAATAAACGATTGATCTTTTCGGTTGCGCTTCTCCAGTTTTGTGTGCTCATTTGAAAAATGCAGAGATACCAATCACAGGCGAAAATGTGATACATAGAAAAAAGGTTTGTTCGGTCAAATGGCAGTAGCCAGACCGATAAATTAAGTATCTGGTTCTTTAAGGTGTATGCAAAAGGATACTACGAGGATATTTTTATGACAAATTTTGATAATGGGATAGTTTGTTTTATTGGTCAATCAGTCTTACAGGTCAATACAGGTCAAGTCGAATTAAAATCAATTTCCAATAAACAAGTTCGACCAATCTTTTGCCCAATACACTTCGTTACCGATTATTTTTTCGGAAATCGGTAGTATGTTATGAGGTAGTATTACAACTATCAGCACATAAGCGGGCCATTCACGTTAAAACAATCGTATGGACGGTCCGACAGACTTCAGTCGTATACGACAGGTTCTACCGTGAATGCCCTTGTTGTACATCGAACCTAGCGACTAACAACAGGTCGGAAGTCCGTTGAATATTTCAACGAACCTTTCGACACGACTGAAATGTCGTATAGTGATTTTGAGTCAGTCCGGGCGACCGAACTACTCAGTCTATGAATAATCTTCAAACTATATGCCATTTTTAGCATTGTTTCTAGGAGACAAAATAAATAAAAATATAAAGACTAGCAGCTACTGAGAATTTTTTGGCATATCGTCCGTTGAACCGGGTCGCAATATGTGTGCGTACTTTCGACCGTAGTTGCGACAGTCCTGTCGACAAACTTTGCGACTGTCTCAAGGTGAATGGCCCGCTATAATTATTAAAATTTATCTTCAAGGCCGTGAGGTACACTTTTGGGATACCTTTTTGATAAACAAACCGCTGCAGTTTTTCGACTTGGTCATGTCCCATATAATATAACCCCATACTTGAACGCATTACTTTATTACTGACTTTGATGCAGCTTCATAAATTTAATTGGTGATGAAACTACTTTGAAATTTGTAAGCATACATTCATAATTTTTTCATGAAATAAGACGGAATTCGAGTTTTCTCTAATAACATAGATTTTATATACTATATAATATATTATGTATGCAATATTTAAAATTCCAACATTAGAGCATGTTTGTATGAGATGAGCCAGTAGTTTATTTTATATTTCGGTTGTTCCCCTCAAATTTATTGTAACTCTTAAAGCAATGATTCTCCCAATTCAGTCATAAAGGTACTCGTATGTGCATTCTAATTCAGTTTTGATTCAAATTAAAATAAAGACCTAAATTCAAATGAAAATAAATTAATAATTCAGGCCTAACCACTTAAATGACTTAAACAAAAAAAATCGTCTTTTCGATCGTTATGAATAATTGAGTCAAAATACCTATGTAAGGTATATGAGTTTTGTTTAAAATCGCCATCCATCATAACCCTCTCTAGCTCTGTGTGCACTCACCTTTGACGATTACTGAATATAAGATTTAATTAAATACAGTACATTGAACTAAGTAAGAAAAAATTATATTAGAGAAAGAATATATTAGAAATACTAACCCGACCGAATTGTCATTTATAAGTTACTTACACACTCGGCATCACTTGAATGACGTCAAAGTTTTGAGAAATGTTTTTCGCAATTTGTATTTATGAAAAATTTTCCCAAGAAAATACGTACTTAAAGCTATGGCTTACTTAAAATGTATTGTCCTAAAATGGGCTCACATATACAAATTAATTCAAAGCGAACTTTAAAGAGTTGAATAATATAGATTCTAAACTTAAGAAATCTGTGCTTTTTTGAAAAATTATAGGGTTTTAAGATTTTATTCAACTTCAAAATTGGAAATGATAAATCCTTCAAGCTGAAGAAAAGAATGAGTCACAATAAATGGATATGGAGTGTATTGCCAACTCTACTTTGGCATCTTACTTGTCGTATATCTAACTTCTAAAACACAACACTGGCGGACGGTTGAAGTTGCTCATGCGCTACAATACCTTATAGCATAAAACCTGTAAATTATTATGCTTAAATACACACGAATAGGTAGGTACAGAAACTAAAGTTAGGAGTGCTGTGCTTGATATTCTAGTTCCAAGTCGTATTTTCCTCTCCGACGAGTTTAGACATTAAGCCCCTGCCACCGTGCACACCGAGTCACCGAATTGTTGCCGTGGTTGAATGAGTTGCGTGGAAATCTTATGGTTTCGTTATAGAAACAGTTAGGAATTGTTACATTCACCTCTAGGTTGTTCACCTAAACCAAAGAAGTAGAAAAAAGCTAATTCGTGTGCATTTTATTCGATCTGTATGTATGCAACAGAAGCCAGTCTGGTCGTCTCTCGTGTTTGAAACCAGTAACTACATACGATCTTGTTGGTTTTTTTTTGTTCTTCTGTAATGAGGGTGTAAGAAAAAAAAGAAAAACATGTGGAGAAAAGCTTACGAATTGAGTCTGATTGATTTTAATGGCAAACTATAACAGCTCTTTTTTTGATTTCTGTTATAAAAATGTAATTTTTAATTTGCCGTTGTCGACATAAACAAAATTCAAAGCGCGACGGAAGTAAAAAAATGACGATATCGAGTTTCAGAATGTATAGTTCTCACATGCTGTATATACGTGAAATCGAGCCTTGTTGGAATTTTTCCGGAGTCGAAAATCTAATTTTATTAGCTGTAAGCCCTTCCAATTATGACTTACTAGATTGCTTGAAATGTGAGCTGTAATGCCAAACTCATATAATTCAGTCACCTCATTTCAAAAGTATACCTTTGGCACAAAACTGATGTACATTTTAAAATTCAAATTTAATTTTTAAGCGCAACAATAGCCCAAAAAGTGACAAATCGGTAACAAATCAAAGTAGGTACATTGAAATGAAGATGAACAGTGTAAAATATGATGTTTCAGTTTCGTCAGGAAAACTCTTATTAATCATGAGTATTATTCTTTTGGGGCTTTTGAAACCTTCCCTTTTAATTACAAAATTAAAAATAATAAAATCTGTGAAGAATTAAAAATGCATATGTTTGTTAAGAAGTACAATAGTGACAGCGATTTATGGTAATCACATTTGATTTGTCATCATTTTTTTTTTTTGTTGGCACAGCTCAATTTATTTTGCATACAACTTATGCATAAGATTGGTCATTTCATAAACAATACACCTATTTAGTGGGGTCGCTTAGCGTCAAATTTCGAGATGATGTGTTTTTGCCGGACAAAAGCACCAAATTTTTTGTAGGTACTACTTAGGTCCATAGCTTGAGATTTAGGGTAGGACCCATCTCGGCCGTCAGCCATCTTGGATTTTATAGCCGCCATTTTGAAATTTAGGTATATTATTAATATCTCGGCTTCTAAATCACTTAGGATCCCAAACTTGGTGTCTAGGTAT
Organism: Dasysyrphus tricinctus; assembly: GCA_963921185.1. Lineage (NCBI taxonomy): Eukaryota > Metazoa > Arthropoda > Insecta > Diptera > Syrphidae > Dasysyrphus > Dasysyrphus tricinctus. The sequence continues at coordinate 20,240,182 of OY992533.1, read as the reverse complement.
ACATTTTTGGGGTCAGGGAATACAACCACATACTTTTCAAATGTTAAAGTTTGCAAATATACGAAGGGGACATGGGGGTCATGACCCCCTTGCTCTATATTATATTTAGGGTCGGATAATGTATATACACAAGTTTAAAATGTATCTGACTAAACTTATCCAAGGAGGGAAATGGGGGGTCATGACACCCCCCCCCTCAGAGCCCAGGAAAAAGTATAAATAAAAAAGAAACTTCATTTAAACACACAGAAGTGCAAAAACTGACGCGACGTACGGCTAGCCCAAATTATTTCATGACCGTAATGTTACTTTTTATGAGACCATGGTAATATTATTCGTGAAGACTGTATGTTTTGTCGTATCGAGTTTTTCTGAAAGAAAAGTGAATAAGTTAAATGCAAATACATTTAAGTTAGGTTGTATAAGTAGATATTAATAACAAACTATCCAATTATTAAATCGAGTGACAAAAATATTAAATTCTAAGATATAAGGTTGAAAATGAAATAAGATATATGTACATGTACATACATACATGTACATGTAGTACCTCGTGGCATGATGGTTAGTGCGTAGGACTGTCATGCCGAAGGTGTGGGTTCGATTCCCAGCCGTGCCACCTAAAAACAGAAATGTTTTATCCGGGGTTCTGCCTCTTGCGAGGAACTGACAAATCCTCCAGAGTATACTTGTCATTAAAAAGTGCTTCTCATTTAGCCGTTTGGACTCGGCAAAAACCTGTAGGTCCCCTCTATTCCCGCCAACTACACGCACACAGGAATGGTTGTGAGTTGTAAGCCACTAGGCCCTGATTCTCCACGAGCTGTTGCGCCACCTAATTTATTTATTTATTTATTACATGTACATACATATTAATATACAAAATTTAAATACAAGAGAAATCACATATAAAAGATGCTGAATTGCATTTATCTACCTATATGGATTGCTTATGTCGTCTTCAAGCATTGACATTTACATAGATCAGTACAATAATTCCAACGAGCAGCTTTGAAAGCATATCTACCAGTGTATCCTTTCTGACTCTTACAATTACATTTCACCAATTCAGTACATGCCTTTGAAGAGCTATAGGTAATGTGTTCCATACAGGAACCCATGATCCACCTTCTTCTTTCTGAGTCCAGCCCAAGCCTTCCGGACTAGGAGCACACTGTTGAATGTGTTCACTGGTACACCATACTCCTGCCTGATATATACAGCCCGCTTTGAGTGTTGAAGTAGTGCATCTTTTGTTGGTGGAAGTTTCTCCATTGTCCTAGTCAGTCTTCTGACAAAACAGCTCCTTGCTGGCATCATTCACACTGTCCGAATTACTGTATTTATCATATAATATTACCGTGAAGCGTTCTAGCCATTTAATGTTCACCATCAAGCTCTGTGTAGGGATGTAATGCTATGCATGTTAAGGTATGTGTCACCTCATGATAACAATTCCATGCCTCCCACGTAGATTTCTTGCCTCGTCCGAAAAATGAAGATCTTGTATCGCAACCCGTAAAACTGTGATATACGGGGAGGCCAAGGATTTTTTTACGCCCAGTTTCTAGTTAATACCATTTATGTCTATATAATTAAATGATCTGCCCGTACCAAAGGCAACAGAAATCTTCAAATGTATGCACAAGTTCATCAGGTGATGGAACTTGCCAATGAGGATTACCACCACGTCCGTGTCAACAGTACGAACCATACACCTACTACAGCCATTCTTCATAATGTTCGAAAAGAGTCAGAGGCAAAGAATCATCGTGTAATAGGGGACTTAGAAAAATCTTGCGTAAATGGTCGCATTTAGACAACTAACCAAAACATAGATATTGCTTAAAGCAGCTGACAAAGAAATAATTTATGATCATCTATATGTATGATATTTTAAGATTTTTTCTATTTCTGTTTTCATGTTGAATGGAGTCCAAGATGATGAAAATCTGCATTTTGTATTTGCATTTAACTTATTCATTTTCCTTTCAGAAAAACTTGATAGGACAAAACATACAGTGTTCGCGAATAATATTACCATGGTCTCATAAAAGGTAACATTACGGTTATGAAATAATTTGGGCTAGCCGTAGGTGTCAGTTTTTGCACTTCTGTGTGTTTAAATGAAGTTTGTTTTTTATTTACACTTTTTCCTGGGCTCTGAGGGGGGGGGGGGGGGGTGTCATGACCCCCCATTTCCCTCCTTGAATAAGTTTAGTCAGATATATTTTCAACTTGTGTATATATATTATCCGACCCTAAATATAATATATGATTGTCTTCGAGCAAGGGGGTCATGACCCCCATGTCCCCTTCGTATATTTGCAAACTTTAACATTTGAAAAGTATGTGGTTGTATTCCCTGACCCCAAAAATGTATACCTAGACACCAAGTTTGGGATCCTAAGTGATTTAGAAGCCGAGATATTAAAATAATATACCTGAATTTCAAAATGGCGGCTATAAAATCCAAGATGGCTGACCGCCGAGATGGGTCCTACCCTAAATCTCAAGCTATGGACCTAAGTAGTACCTAAAAAAAATTTGGTGCTTTTGTCCGACAAAAACAGATTTTCTTGCTAAGCGACCCTACTAATTAGTTAATCTTACTTTTTAGTTTTTTTTTTATTATTAAAGTCAACGAACTCACCTTCTAGTTTTGGGTTTTCAAACGTTAATTGCATTAAAATGATCCACCACAAAGAAAAAGGCAAGACACATAAATAATTTCCACGCAATTTAATCAAAAAATATTAGATAAGTGTAAGCAACTCTGAAAATATAAAAAAAAAATAAATGCAGGAACCAACAATAAAGATAAAGTAAATTGCAAATGACGAAGCACGAGGCAAAACGGATCGTGATGCATTGCTTTTTTTTGCGAATACATTTTGTTTGATGTTATTAAATCCGCGAATGGTTTACCTTGCATGTGAATTGAATTTTTATGCTGGAATAAAATAAAATTATGAATACTAATCATGATGACAGCATAAAATAAAAATCATATTAAAGTTCCACATGCATAGAAACCACATTTGTCATAGACAACAACAAAAGAAATACTGCAAAGACTATCATAGAAAATTAGACTCATTGTCTAAGATTGTGTTCACAAAACTGATACAGCTCTCCCAGCTAATCTCATTTTCCTTAAACTTATTTTTGCAAATGGTACAAGCGCCAAGGAAAGCAACCATATATTTTAATAATTAGGATTTTGTTTTTAAATATTGTATATTTCTTCCTTAGTATATTTGAAGAAGTAGTTGCGTAACCCCAAATGTATGACATACCCGGCTGGAAAAACAATCTAGTTTTTGGCGAGGGGCTAGAAAGTTTTACATAGATACTAGCAAGTGCCCAGCAAGAAAAACTCTAGAAATTCTCTAGGGCCTCGCCAGTGAAGTGCCCTTTTTCTCGAGAGACAAAAAAAAATTGTCTACTGGGATTCGATCCTGCGATCTTCTGATTGCCAGTCCTATACCTTAACTACTGAGCTATTTCGCAAAACAGTTGTGCAATGTTGAAAATGAAAAAGTATATACTTTAATTTGTCTTACCATTGTATGATGGGTATAAAATATTTGTTTCTTTTGTTTTTGTCATATATGGGGTATTTGTGATGGGATAACAAGACCTATCCAACAAGTTTTTACTAGCGGGGGCCTCGCGAGTATTTGACAAGTATGCCTTGTCTAGATTTTCCCTACCGAAGCTTTTCCAGTGCCTCGATTAAACTTGACAAAAACTTGCCATTTTTCCAGGCGGGTAACTATTGACACATCTATTATTTTAGATCTGTAAAAATTTGAAATATTGAATTTCATGTGGCTTACACCACTATTGCTCTCTGAATACTGGAGTAATGTATAGAAAGTATGTTTTTTACACCAATATTTCAGAATGCAGGTAATTTAATAAATATTTTAACAAACGATTTAGAAATGAGGACCATAGGGACAAAAGGTGATATATTCACTTTTTTTCAGAAATCGAGAAAAAAAAGAAAATTAAGGTATGCTAGACCAATTTTTTAAATTGTTTTCTCTTATAAGCTTCACTGTAGACTGCGGACTGTATTTGTTAGTTTTTCCAGGAAGTTTTGAGATAGAGATTCTACTTCCTTGACATATAGAATTCAGGGTTCTGGACTCGATTAAACAAAACAAAAAAAATAGTAACAAAAGTGAAAATTTCACCTTTTGTTCCCAAACTCCTCAAATGCAAAATAAAGGTAGAATGATAATTATCTGATAGACACTGAAGTGGTCGGAAGAAAACAAGTGAATACAAGAAAATCATGTGTCGCGTTTATAATTATGCTTTGATATATACAGGGGATTTTCCAGTAAAACTAAAGAAAAGTAGTAAGTAAGTGAAATTTTGTGCCGATAACATAATTGATTTAGATAATTAAATTACAAATCGTTTCCATCCTTCACGGTCTGCAGATAGATATTTTAACTGTGGCCACGTCTTTCTCTGGGAGTCTGCTTCTGCTAGAACTGTTGATTTCCATGTTGTTCTTGGTATTCCAACCCGCCGTGCACCCTGAGGATTCCATTCAAAGGACTGCTTTGCAATTTCATCGTTTGGTTTCTCCAGTGTGTGACCAATCCATTGCCATTTACGCTTTCTTATTTGTTGGCGCCCTATAACCCAATCGGGGTTACACGACTTGATGAATTAAATAACAAATCGGGTTTTTAAACCACCCTAATGTACATTATTTAATATTTTCCACCTCCCTAAAGTCTTGGAATTCTTGTAGCTTATTCTTTCTTTCTCGAGATCAATTTAACAATAGAAATAGATTTTTTGTCAAAATTTTAATCAGCCTTCCCTAAAATCTTTCAGTAATCAGATATTTATAGTTTCTGAGACTATACTCTATCCAACAAAAATTGTCAGTAAAGGGAAGATAGGACGTTTGCCTCTCAGTCTGGTTATATTGGCTTGCATACATCTGTCCCAAGTTAAAGCTCTCACATGGTTTCCGTACTTTGAATTATAAATTGTCACAAATCAAAGAACAATGTGCATATGGTTACCATTTATACCATTTCAAACATATTAAAAAAAAAACATCCATTTATCTTTTTTTACCACAGCACACCTTTTCAAATGAATTTGATCACGTAACGCTTTGCGAATGTTTCAAAACTTAGCGCATATAACTTTTTTCTTCTTTAGGACTAAAATCGTACAAATTTTAAGTGCATTTTATAGCTTTATTCAATTATACAAACAAATAATAAGGGGACAAACAAAACGACAACACTTTTGCCTTTCACCTTTATAAATATTGTTCTCAAAAGCTTCAAAACTGAAAGTTCTTTCATAAAAACCACTGAAAAAGCTCTGCCGTACTGTTGCAACATGGCAAAGGCAACTCTGTTGGAACGTGAATTTTTTGTTTTATTTCACACAGCGAAGGTAGAAGCGAAAGCGAGTATACGATATGCTTCTGGCATTGAAAGACGACGGTCATATTGGAGCGTACGAAATGTTTCAAGGAGTTGCAACAACAATTCCTGTAAGTTTATCAGTGGTTTAGTATCTTTTTCAGTGGCAGGTTTGTTATTTGAGTGTTGTGATGGTATACACTGGCACCACTGTTTTGAAAAAAGCTCGCCCATAAGCCCTGTACTGACAATTTTTGCTGGATAGACTATAGCACGCACGAACAAACAAACAAAACAAGATAAGAGCTTTATTAATTTAAATATGTAACTACCTAAGAGACAAAATTATTCTTCATCCTCATCTACGTACTCAAATGACCCAATAAATAAAACCAATATTTAAAAAAATGAGGGTTGCGTTGCTACTGCTCTCTATGCCTCATTTTGCATTTGTGCTTTTCAGGACCAAATCCTGTTCAATTTGGCGGCGCGCCGAATATTCGCCAAGTTATGACAGAGTTTTTGATTATTACAGATATCGAGTCCTAGGCGGCAAATATGTTAATCGATTCTACTATAAAAACGTTCGAATTCTCAGTTCGTTAATTCCTTAGCAAACGCTTATAATCGGAAATAGAACAGCGCAAATTGAAGATTCTTTGGCAAAAAGACGGACGCACTAGAATTTGATGAATTTGATCCCACTTTCATAACATATCAACATTTAAAATAAGCATTGAAAACAACTTTCGAATGGATTTGAAAGTATAAGGCTTTAGTCGATACTATTTCATTTTTAGATTTACAAAAATAAAACTGATTTTTTTTTTTTTAATTTCAGAGCAAATAATAACTGGCAAACAAATTTCGCCTCAATTAGTAAATCAAATGAAAACTCACCACAGACTAGTAAAAAGCAACGTGATTGTGGTGAATCAGCCCGCGATAGTTTAGCATATTCTTGTCTTCTTAAAAATGAGCTACTTGGAACTGCTATTGAAGATGTCAAAGCCGTCAGTGATGAGAGGAATGAAAACAACTATCTTCCAAGTGCAAAAAAAAATCTTTTCAAATACCAGTCACCAACGAAACAGGTAAGCACAATATAATGTTTATGTATAAAGCCAAATAACATATTGTTTTTAGGTATAGGTATAAGATAAATGGCCATTTTATATTTGCTAGCGCATTTGTGTAGTATTTGTGTATATAGAGCCCAATATTTAAATAACTTTTGTCCCCATCTGGAGTTTTGTGGAATTTAAAGATATATTACGAACACTTCTTAAATACTTAAGAGTCCAATAAAATGGGAGAAAAACAAAACCAATCGTGCATTTTTTGTTGCGATTTTGGGTTTGAAATTCTGTTAGCCTTCATTGTGGTTATTAATGTCAATTTACGGGATTGAGGATTGGTTAAAATGGATTATAAATTATCTCGAAACCCGTCGATACCAAAATGAAATTTGTAAATATCAATTTTTAAGAATTCAGCCAAGAAGTTGAGATGGATGAAAAGTAATTATTAGTATAAGGATAAGGAATAGATAAGACATATCAGCTCGTGGCTAGAATATTCTTAGTACGCGCAAAATATTGTTTTGGGAAAAAATTATTTTATTTCAGTTTTTAATTTTTTCAATAACTTGATGACAACCGTACATAAGGGTGGTCCTTAAAAAGGTCATTGTAAAATGTTCAATCAGACTGAATTTTTATAGCTTGGTAATAATTGATAGAAATTGGTACAAATCCATATAGACCTTGCACTGTACATAGCAGACATTTTAGCGGCAAACACTGGTCTGAAGTGCGAAATTAACTGTTCATAACGGGTTGTGTAGAAAGCAGAGCCGTTTACCGTTAAACTGTTTTTCATATTAATTTCCAGATTCAGATCCCTGGGGCCCTACTATGTTACTTTGTTCTACTTTCGAATCCATTCGAAAGTTGTTTTCAATGCTTATTATAAGTGGTAATATGTTTGAAAGTGGGATAAAATTTTAGTGCTTCCGACTGTGTGCCAGAGAATCTTGAATTAGCGCTGTTCTATTTCCGTTAATAAGCGCTGGCTTAAGAATTAGCGAGCTGAGATTTTTCGAGTTCGAACGTTTTTATTGTAGAATCGAGTTACATAGTTAGGCCCCAGTTCTTCGAATGTGGAACTGCAACGGCAGCTTATGATAAGCTCATTAAATTTCGATTTAATAAACAGTATTGTTAAACTCAATGCTGTTTGCTTTCGTTAAAGCAAAATTCTGGCCTCTCACTGTTCTATCGCTTTTTTTAAACAGTGCTCTAGTGAAATAGCTAGTTGCATTCCTCCCCTTAAACAATTTAGCCGTAATACCCGCTCAGCCAGGAATGCTCATCAGTATACCCTTGAGCCTAACTTTGGATGTACCGTTAAATGCAGAGATTCTTTCTTTAGCCGTACTACACGAATGTGGAATTCCTTACCCAGCTCTATTTTTTCTTCCCATTTTGATATTCACACGCTTAAGGCTAATGTGCATCGTTATATCTTCTACTTAATCCTCCTACTACTTCCTAAAGCCTAAACGCTCGCACTGTTTTTAATATAACATTTAAAGGGTATTCATAACCCCTTGAGTGCGTGTTGATTATAAAAAAAAATGTCCTGGAGATCACGGACTTCAATTTAGACAGCAAATAGTCCGTTATCATGTTGTTTTTAATTTTCAGGCTTATAGTTTATTAATTAAGGGTAAACTAATGACTCAATGGGTGCCTTAGGGCAATGAAATCATTTTTTGTCTTGAATATTAAAACATATGCACACAACACAGAATAGGTACAAAATTGTTTTGAAAATTTTTATTTTGTTGTTCATGGAACTATGATTTAGACTAAAACATAGTTTAAAGCTCCCATGCGAAAAAAATCTAAATTTTCAAAACAAAAACTGTTTTAAAAATTTTCATTTTTTTTGCATAGAACTATGTTTGGCCTAAAGCATAGTTTACAGTTCCCATGCGAAAAAAAATCAAAATTTACAAAAGCAATTTTCCACCTATTCGGTGCATAATATAATATATGCAAGGCGAAAAATGTTTGCCTAGGCCTAAGCCACTTATTGAGTCATTAATTCATCCTTAATAAATAAACTATAGAGGCCTTAAAATCAAAAATAATTATTTTTGTATGCAAAAACCGTTTTCGTGCTAATAATGGGGAACATATTTTTTTTTTCTGAACATAACTCCACTGTACAAGTCCCAAGCTCGGGGACTCCCCCGTAAATATGTGGAAAATGGAGGAAATAAGAGGGGCACATGTCAAAAACATGAGGGAACTTTTTGAAGTCATTCGATTCATTTTGCTTATAAACTTTTCACACAAGGAGCATGATTTTAATGCATATGAATAGAGTGCATTGCCATCACCAGGAGCCTTAACTCAAACCGTTATAACTAGGAAAGGACTGATTTTCAAACTCAAGTTGGGCACTATTGGTCACTAACACACAACTAACAACATACAAAAATTTGAGCCAATTTAACCAGGTCCACTTTTGAATACAAAATGTGCGGGGTCTTTTAAAATAATCATCATAGTGGGGCTATTAGTGAGACCAACCTTTCATTTTGACCTGACGGGTTGAGCTTTAGTCCATGTCCTAACTTTACTTTTAAGAAGTGTTGCCAAGGTGACAACACTGTCAGAAGGACAAGAGAAGGATTGCCACAATCCCGAAATGTTCCTTATAAATCGAAAACCAAGGGTCGGACGATGACCCGAGAACTCCCGTTTGATTCAACACCCTTGAAACCATAGGGCCACATTATTGTTTTTCTCTCACCCCTCCCCTTGAACGAAGGGGATTGAAAAAAGTCGTTTTGGAAACAAAATTTGAAAAGCCAATTAAAGTTAGAAAAATATTTGTAATAATAAAATTTAAAGGTGGTGTCGACGGAAATTTCACAATCTACTACACAACATCCAGAGTTGATTGAAAACCTACTTTGGTTTTTTTAAAAAGACTTTCAAAAAGCTGGGGAGGGGGGATATAAAATATTAACAAACTTAAATATTTATCTTTGCATAATATAAGCATATGACACATGTTTTAAGGGTATTTTTTAATGCCCAATCTGACTAAATCAGAATGAACTCGATACAACTACCTTGAAAAAGTTATAGCCTTCTTCATAAATGACGACCGAATTATTAGTGAAACACGTAAAATATTACCAAATTTCAACAGCATTGACTTGAAACTTGGTCCACATATTTAATTTGTCATAAGCAACAAAGTATCAAAAAAGTACAAAAATATTTATAGTGAAAGGGTGTTTTTTTCATTGAAATGGAAAAATTTTGAACTACTACCATGAATCCCCTACCGAAAATGGAATGTTACTGAAAATTGGTTAAAGCATTTGACTTTTCATCAAGACCAAGAAACAAAAGGGACCAAACAAATATAAACTATCTGAGGGTATTTTTCAATGGGGAATGAGAAGCAGAGTTTTTGGCCCAACATTTTTACGTTTTTGAAATCAAGTTACATAAATGATATATGGTGCATGATTTTAAGGTACTTTTTAATGCTGAATCCAATAATACTAAAATAAAGTCGATACAAGCTCACATAAAAAAGTTTTCTTACTTTTAAGGAGTTAATGTCTGTAAATGATTGTATTTTTTGACTAGAATAGGTACGACATTACCTCTCAATAAAGACCCTCAGACCATGGTTATTTGAATGGTCTTTTTTGATTCTTGGTTCCGATGATTAATCAAACATTTTCACCAACTTTCATCAACGTACCAGTTTTGGGAGGGGTTTCATGGTAGTAGTTCAAATTTTTTCTAATTCATTGAAAAAAAAACACCCTTTCGCCACAAATATTTTTGTAGACTCCTTTGATTCTTGTTGCTTATCACAAATGAAATATTTGGACCAAGTTTCGTGTCAATTGTGTTGAATTTTGGTAATATTTTACGTGTTTCACTAATAATTCGGTCATCATTTATGAAAAAGGCTATAACTTTTTTCAAGGTAGTTGTATCGAGTTCATTCTGATTTAGTAAGATTGGGCATTAAAAAATACCCTTAAAACATGTGTCATATGCTTATATTATTCCAAGATAAATTTTTAAGTTTGTTAATATTTTATATCCCCCTTCCCCAGTTTTTTGAAAGTGGCTTTTTAAAAAAACCAAAGTAGGTTTTCAATCAACTCTGGATGTAATGTAGTAGATTGTGAAATTCTGCGTCGACACCATCTTTAAATTTTATTAATACAAATATTTTTCTAACTTTAATTGGCTTTTCAAATTTTGTTTCCAAAACGACTTTTTTCCACCCCCTTCGTGCAAGGGGAGGGGTGGGAGAAAAACAATAATGTGGTCCGGTCCTATGGTTTCAAGGGTGCTGAATCCAACGGGAGTTCTCGGGTCATCGTCCGACCCTTGGTTTTCGATCTATAGGCAACATTTCGAAATTGTGGCAACCCTTCTATTATCCTTCTGACAGTGTTATGCTACATTTCCACCTAACGCTAATCTGAGATTTAATAAGATTTACCGCAAATCTCCTTTAAATCTTGAAGATTTACCATAAAAATTTATTTCGTAAATCTTGAAGATTAGAAATTAATCTTGTTAAATCTTCCTAGGATAAATACTTTTACAAATCGAACTAACCTATTCCTTTATGGCGCTGAAGTATTCATTTATGGCTGAATTCAGTTCTTCACAGAGGAAACATTCTATCTCACTCCTCTCTATGCGAAAAAATGAAACACCATTTGCATTTTAAAAGGGGTTGTCAAAGTAAATCTTTTTCAAATCCTTTTGAGCGGTGGAAACACCAAATAGATTTATTAAATCTGAACTGAGATAATCCTCTGGTGGAAAAATAGCATTACCATCTTGGCAACACTTCTTAAAAGTAAAGTTAGGACATGGACTATTTGTATACTAAAGCTCAACCCGTCAGGTCGAAATGAAAGGTATGCCCTCATATCGTGCACTAACGTCCCAACTATCAGGGATATCATACGAAAGGAGGTTGTTTTTTAAGTTAAATTCACAAATCCGGCTTAGTTTTTGAGTTATACCAAAAATATTTCAAACTGACCAGTGTGACCATCATCTCAGAAATGCATGAGTGAATATGTGCGAATTTTGTGTTTCAGCGAACATATTCAATAACAATATAACTTTTTAGGCTTTCGTTAATAGATATAATGGGTAATTATTTTTCGGATAAGCTGCGTTATAAAAGTTTAAAGAGTGCACATTGGTACTCACCCCGAACGTTTCGCATCAAATTGCATTGAGCGTGGTCACCGGGGTGAGTTGGTACCAAAGTGCATTCTTTAAACTTTTATAACGCGGCTAATCCGAAAAATAATTATCCATTATGTATATTCAATAACAACAAAACCTTGCACGCAATTGTTCCTTCCTTCCTCTCATAATCTGGTATATTCAGTTGTCTTCATACTCGTATACTTCCGTAGCGAAAGTCACCTATTTTGTTTGTGAGTCCAGGGATGTTTTTTGCTTCTTTACTGTTTTAAGCAAACTTATTTTTAACGGAACCAACAAATATTGAAAGTATCTGAAATAAAAGAACTTGTGCTTTTAGTGTTTTTTATGAAACAAAGAAGTCGGTTAAAGAGGTTATTTATTTTCACCACGCTACTATTACAGTTATGCTTGTCAGGTTAGTATCTAATTTCCTAAGTTAGGAAAAAGAATTTCTTGAAATCTTCAGTACGCCCATTTTTTCAAATAGTTTTGGTTTATTTTTAGCATACATTTATGTACATACATATATAGGTACTCGTCGAAAGGGCTTCTTAGACATTTTTAAAGGTTTATTGCCCAGAAGAAATTGAAGATCTACTATCTATCGTTATCTTCTGTATGTGTTGTCATTAATCAAACAAATACATACTATTAAGTATTCATAACGGAGACAGACACACTTGTGCGCAAGACGTGAAAATTATTCATTAGGCTTGATAGTTTCGGTGTCACGTGTATGACAAACTTAACCCATTAGCTGCCATTGTACTCAATTGAGTACAGTTTTTTCGTAACATTGAATAAAGTTTTTTTTCTAAAAGTAAGAATAATTTTTATGAACTTATTATTTTAATGGAAGCGTAGACATGTGTGCTTAGATTTGGAAATATTTCGATGAAGATAAAAGTGATTTTAAAGTTTTTTTGTGAACTTGAGTGTTATGTGTTTTCCGATTGGAGCAATTTTTCGTCCATGCACCAATAAATAGTAATTTTAAAATAAAAAATTGTACTGAACAGATATAAAAGCATGTGAATTATTTAGTTAGGATGTTAACAAACCTTTTTACTAAAAAAATTCAAGCATATAAGTCACTCTTATCCATGGTAAATCATGCACAAAGTTGGTGTACTCAAATGAGTACACTGGCCGAAACTATGTGAACAAAAATTGAAACCAAATTCTTAAAAAATATACTTCAGACAATGAAATCATTCCGTTTTCATCGCAGGTTTAAAAATTGCTGCCAGTGAAAGTATTTTCATGTGATAGCGGGTTGGGGTTGGTCATTAAAAATTTCCCATACAATCATAGCCTGCAATTTATTAGTTACAAAAGCAAAGTTTACTGCGTAAGAACTTTGACTTCTATTCATAATGTGGAAAAACCTAAATCCTGCGAAAATGAAAACATACATAAGTAAAACATATGCTGCATACAAACATAGGTGGTCAGAGTTGGGAAAGAGGGGTAGTTTCCCCCCTCTAGAAAATACCACGTTAGCAAATTTTTAAATTTGTACTATGGACTTTTAACAAATATGTACTTACCTTTTTTCTGTCGGAGACTTTGAGAAATCAACAGCCTCCTAGAAGATTTGCCCCCCCCCCCCCCCCTCCACTTGGAATAAACCCTGTGGGTGCCTGCGCATAAAAATATGGCATGATGATCTTGCAAATCAGTTGCGGGATTCAATACTTTAGAACTAATAAAACCCTTTTTCAAAGTTGAGTTCACTGGTGGGGATGATAGCTATTCGTACATTAGTGAAATCTCGCAAAGCAGAGCAAATATATGCTATTTATGAAGGAGAAAAGAACTTCAGACAAGGGAGTAAAATGATCCAGTATCAATAAATTGAGTCTCTAGGAGATATTATCCTTTCTAAAGTATTGAGTCACCAACATTTTTTTAAATTACCGTGGGAAATTGCATCTGATTATGCTTTTTCACTATTCGTTCTCTGTTCTTTTCAATAATTACTTCAAAAATACATCGATCTGGAAATCTAAAATTCAAAATTTCTGAAAAAAGATCAAAAACCACTCTTTTCTTGCAAACCTATTTTTCTGTAAATTAATAATTTTTGTACTCATATCAAGCCAGTGTACTCATTTGAGTACACCCCTTTAACTCCTAAAGTTACAAAAATATTTTTATTTTGTTTAAACAACTATTTAAGTTTAAGTAATAATAGCCTGCATTTCAAATATTTTTAATTTATTCAAATTTTTGGAGTGCTTGGTCGTTAATGGGTTAATATATATTTCTGATGTATGGCTGCCTATAAAGTATTCAATATGATAGAAAGGTAGAATCGGAGGTGTAATAAGGTGCCAAGCAAACACTGACCCTTTGACGACGTTTTGAAGTAAAAATAGTCTGTTAACTGTTTTGCGTTTGTGTGGCAACATCTATATGCATTGGAGTTACCTTAAGTTCTTCGAGGCAGCTTTTTGGAAGCTTGAATTTTATCTGAGCCTCAGTATATGGTTAATTTTATTAATTTATGGGAAAATGTAAGATTATTGGTTATGCTACAACAGACAGTTAGAGTTTGCTGTCTAAGTCCAGTTTAGATTGCAATAAATTCTTGACTCTGTCTGAAATCAATATTTATGATGGCTAAGCCTGCTGGAACCTGTAAGGCTGTTGACTGTATTCTACTCTTAAGCCTTTTTGTCACATTATGTATTTTAGTCTTGGAATGTTTGTTGAGGTGCGTAGATGGCGTATGTGGCCTGAATAAATTAAATCAATTTTGGTTTATTATTTTCAGCTATTATTGAATACAAATGTATAACGAAAAAGAAGAGAGAAAAAAAGAGTTAATGGGTAGGCAGGCAGGCAAACACATATAGGAATCCATAGTCCATCTGAAAAGATAATTTCATTTGGAATAGGTATGCTTTGAATTGAATGAATGACTTGTGAGCTTCCGACAGCAAACACACATTTGATTGTCATTCTAGTTTCGAGAACTTATATGTCAGAGGAGAATGTATTTAGAATTTATGTACACAATAGAACACTTGAAGTCAACACTTGATGTCATGGATACATGACACTCCGATACAATTGATTGATGTCGATTGTGTAGTGTAATCCAACAGATTCCAGCATAATACGAATACATTTTGCTTGGTGGTAGGCCCACTAAAAAGTTTTGTTTTAATAATTTTATTTTTTATATCATTAAAAATAATTTTTTCTTAGAATATTATTATTTAATCAAATCGCACTCAACCTGATACCAGGCGCCAGTTATTTCATTGAAAATCATCATTGGAAAGGAGAATGGGCAAATTTGCCCATATGCTCAACACAATTGTGTCATACGTTTTTGAAAAGGTTATTGTTAGGACATCATATCATTATATGGCCGTAAAGCCCTAAACCATGGGGTTCGCGAGATATTCGCCTTCAAAGCAACTCCACATTTGGACATTGTCTTCCTGCTCAACATCAGTGTGTCGTGCATCGTTGGAAAGCTTATAGCATGTACTTTATTTTTGGATATGACCGTTAAGCTGTCGACTATGGGGTTCAAGAGATATTTGGCATACAAAAAGGCGAATAAAACAAAAATGCAATTCTGCACTGTGTGGTGTTCTGCCCACTCAACAGCAATGTGTCATACTTCATTGAAAAGGTTATTGCGAGTACTTTATTTCTTTTCAAGGATGTTAAGGTGAAAGTAGTGTCGTTCGAGACATATTTGACAAAAACGCATTATAAAAAATAATGCAATTTTTTTTTTGTAAATTCATTTTTATTTTTCATTCATCTTAAAACTATCTTAAAGCTAGACAAAAATTCATAAAAACTAGCCTACTTATCAATATCTTACAACTAACTTACTGGCCCCATTCGGGCGCTCTAAGTTAAACTAATAACTTAATGCTAATGCCTTTCGGCCTACGAACTATCAATAATGCAATTCTGCATTGCATGCCGGTCTACCAATTCAACAGTAATGTGTCGTACATCGTTGAAGAGGTTATTGCATGTGCTTCATTTTGTTATAGCCGTTAAATTGCAAACCAAGGGGTTCGAGAGATATGTGGCATCAAAGGAGGCGAACAGAAAAATAATGCAGTTCTGCATTGGGCGCTGGTCTACTAACTCAACACGAATGTGTCGTACATCTTTGAAAAGGCTATTGTGAGTACATCATTTTATTGTGTGGCCGTTAAGCTCTAAACCATGGGGTTCGCGAGATATTTGGTTTCAAAGCACCGAAAAGAGCAATAATGCAACTCCGCATTTGGACATTGTCTTCCTACTCAACAGCAATGTGTCGTACATCGTTGGAAAGGTTATAGCATGTACTTCATTTTTGTATGTGACCGTTAAGCTGTAGACAATGGGGTTCGAGAGATATTTGGCAAAAACGCATTATAGAACAACAATGCAATTGCGCATTTGGAGTTGGTCAATATAACAAAATGAAGTACATGCAATAACCTTTTCAACGATGTACGACACATTGCTGTTGACTTGTTAAACAGCTCCAAATGCGCAATTGCATTGTTGTTCTATAATGTGTTTTTGCCAAATATCTCTCGAGCCCCATGATCTAAATTTTAACGGTCGCATACAAAAATGAAGTACATTCTATAACCTTTCCAACGATGTACGACACATTGATGTTGAGTAGGAAGACAATGTCCAAATGCGAAGTTGCAGTATTGTTCTTTTCGGTGCTTTGAAGTCGAATATCTCGCGAACCTCATGGTTTAGAGCTTAACGGCCACATAATGAAATGATGTACTTACAATAACCTTTTCATCGATATATGGCACATTCATGTTGAGAAATGGACGAGCTCCCATACATTTTTGCTCATTCTCCTTTAAATTGTTCATTTTGAGATGTTTTAGAAAATAAAATCTGTTGGTAATTATTTTGATGCTTAAGTGAAGCTCTTGTCTTACTTATTATATCTAGCCAAAAAGAAATTGAATTTTTCAAATAAAAGAACTTTGAATATCTCAATGATCATTGGTAAGGTGGTTCAATCCTTGAATTAATAAGAGTCATTTTATGTGTTTGAAAGGTTAGGTCAAAATATTTGTTTTGTTTTGGCTAGAAATAATAACTAAGACATTATGTTTATTGCATCATCGAAATAACCGCTGATTTTTGTTTATAAACTTCTAAACATTAAACATTTATACTTTCAATGATGAGTTTCAATGATAGCTATAACTGGCACTTAAGATACTATACGAAACCCTGATGTCAACATTAATATTATATCCAAATGAATAGGGACATAACACGTTTTTATTTTAATGCAAGACGACCCTTCGTTTTTTGTTTATGATCTGCTAAAATCAAAACTTCAGTCAAAGTTTACTTTTTTGTATCATTGTGGCACGAGCTGTGTGACATGTTGCGCCGTCTTGTTGAAACCACAGCTCCTGCACTGCATGGTTGTTCAATTGATGAACGAAAAAGCCAGTAATCGCATAGTTTTATAGCGGTCACCATTAACTGTAATGTTCTGGCCAGCATCATTTTAAAGAAGAAAGGACCAATTATTCCACCAACCCATAAAGCACACCAAACAGTCAGTTTTTGTGGATGTAATGGTGTCTCAACATACACTTGAGGATTATCATCACTCCAAATACGGCAGTTTTGTTTATTGACGTATCCATTCATCCAAAAGTGAGCTTCATCGCTAAACAAAATTTGCTTATGAAAATTTCGAACAGTGCCATGATTTTCAAAATAAATTTGCACAATTTGGAAGTGTTGCTCAGGCGTCAGTCTTTTCATGTTGAAATGCCGAGCCAAACAAAAAATAAATCACTTGACAGCTGACAAATGGCCGCCAGTTAAAATAGTGCTGCCAACTTAAAGTTCTATACCTCTTAAAAACAACCTTTACAATACAATAATAAAGTCCAGTCAAATCGTACTTCAATATTTTCGTTAAATCTGAGTCCTGTGATATTTTAATTCAAAGAGGAACGTTTCACCGAAACACTATGCTCAAGTGGGGCTTTTGTGTGTGTTGTTGTTCATTTCGTGGTGCAGGGCGTAACCAGACTTATCACCACTTAAGGACTCTACTTAAGTTTTCCCACTTCGGCTTCGGTACCTACTTTGCCTCCAATTCCTTCGTTGTAAAACTCGGAAAACGTTTCAGGCAACAGCTGTTGGAAATATTGTCCTTGAAGATTTTTGTTATAAATATAAACATTGGTTTATGTGTTTGCTTTTGCTTTAAAATCCATAAAATTCAGCAAGTCCTTACGAGCAATTACACCAGGCAATCAATTCTCAACATGCAGCCAAAATATTTGCGGAATAATTGCGCAATACAGCCCTTACACGGTAAATGTTACTGCGCAATAATATTTGTGTACTGAATAACAGAGTTTCGACTGTTAAATAGATAATATTTAGAATGTACTACATTTAACACATATTTTGATTGTTTTCTGCGATCCCAAAAAAAAAAAACACACTAATTGCTGAATTTGTTTCTATAAACAGGTTTCAATCAATGTTGCTAATAACTCGAAACCCTATAATTAATTTTCCACGTTTAGATTGCCTATAGGGCGATGATCGATTTGTGTCTATTCATGTTCTTAAAAGCTTTGCCTGGGGCTCAAATACATAAATTATTTTTTGGCAGCTATAAACAGAAAGTATAAATACAAAATAAGTTATTAATTTTTTATAATAAAAACAAAAAAAAAAAAATAGAAAAACACCTTCCTACACCAACATTGCTGGTTATTGTTTTTTTTGTTTGCTTGTTTAACAAGTAGGGTTTAGTGGCCTCTTGCCTCTTCTCTCTATGATTTAAACTATTGTATATAAGTTTGTTCGTCATTAAGATGCCGGCCGTCTTGAGTTTTATTATTTCTGTTTTATGTATACATACATATGCATATTCAAGTTCCTTTTCTGAATGGTTGGATTGTGCGTTTAGATATGTTGTTTGGATGAAGACTTTGTTTAGCATTCTCTTTCAGCTTTAAGTTTTAATCGTCTAAAAAAATAACATCCACCTGTTTTCGAAAAATAGAGACAAAAACTTGTTTTATCGAACGAGAAAAAAAGAAATGAATTTGGGATGTGTTTTTAATGTAATGAAATCTTCAGCCAAATGTAGTTAATGCCTATATCTATAGAATACCTTTTATGAAACTTAAGAAAAAGGCCATATCATTCGTTTTAGTCTAATTTAAGACAACACTCATGACGTAATATCGTAAATACTTGAATCGTTGGCTTCTTGTACTTTACGCTGAACTCACACTGAATAGAACAAAATTCTTTATTTTGTTTAAGTTTGAGAGTATGTACGCTTTCAAATGAATAATACAGACAAGCTCAGTTTGTTTACGGCAAGGATTTGCGCAAAAATCAAGTTGGTCAAAGACAAACTAATTATTAAAGTATAGATAAGAAATTAACACATTCAACTAAAACATTAAACCAATCAAAAGTCTGATTGGAGTATGGGCTGCGGGGAATTTCTAAAAGAAATCCCTTCAACCAGTCAGAAAATTTCCTTTTCTGCAACAAACAATTTTTCTCACTTTTATTTACCACAAAAAAAAAAAATAAAAATTTCAAATATGTACATAGAAAAAAAAACAATTTAATCTGAAAATATTATAAACCAGTCAACAAAAGAAAAATAAATGCAATATATCATGCTCTCCGGGTTATTATTTTATGTGGGAGGGGTGACCCCAAGGTATTACATACCAAAAGTCCCCAGCCCAGGTACCCGAGCCTTAGGCAGGAGAGAGGGTTAAACGTCCCCTTTTGTGACTTTCCTGAATATTTTGAGAACTATGCGTATTAGCGGAAAAGTGTGCACTACAAAATGAAAGATTGGTATTTCCCCCCCTTTTTCATACGGGAGGGATAAATTCCCAAAACATTGACTTAAAATACATAAATAGCTATTCAAGGCTACGGAAATGCTTAACATACTGTGCCATATCGTTTAAAGGTAAAACGAATTCTTTTATTATACGGGGTGTCCCGGAACTGAGTGGTAGTATTTTAGAGTGTGGTTCTTGGGGTTATTCTAAGAAAAAAATTGTATGGGGGGGAAGTTGTATCTCCCCTCCCTGAGGCAGGGGGCAGTTTCTGAAACATTGACTTTAAATGCAAAAAAAAAAAACATTAAAAATCAACGAAAATACATGTAATAATGTGCTGCCTATAGCTAATACTCCATTCTTGCATTTGGTTTTTAAATCAAGTTGTTGAAGCGAATAGTTTTTGAGAAATTTAATTTCAAAGTCAAAATTAAAATAAAAATGATTTTTTTTCGTAAGTCGATATTTTTCAAAATTGTACGTAATTAAGTGCTTTTTTTGTGTTCAGTATTCAATGCCCTCACAATTTTTCAGCCCATTACCGAAAACCAAATGTAGAAATCTTTCTTAGTTTTTGAGAAATTAAGAAAAAACAAAAGGTACTTTTACCAATTAAAGTCCGAAAAAATTAATTTATTCATGAATTATAATTTAACACATTATTAGATGTGTTTTTTAATGTTTTTTTTGCATTTACATTCAATGCTTCAGAAACTGCCCCCTGCCTCAGGGAGGGGAGATACAACTTTCCCCCCATCGAATTTTTTCTTAGAATAACCCCAAGAACCACACTCTAAAATACTTCCACTCAGGTCCGGGACCCCCTGTATTGTAATAGTCCATTAACTATATACATTAGACGTTGTGTCAGATCCGGTAGTTCTGATGTTTTGCTGAGTTTCTTGTGATGTTGGCCTAATAAATATTAATCCAAGTTTTCGACCTCGAGCGCCGAACGCATCATGGTAAAAATATTCAAAAAACCTCGAAATTTTCGCTCTTTTTCAGATATCATCGATTTAATACCTGAAAGACTAGTTTTTGATTAAAACATTGCTTCACGATTTGAAAATAGAAGAATTTCCGAGAGACAGCCTTTCAAAATGTATTATCAATAATAAATTTATAACAACAAGTAGTATAATTAACAGAATAATTTCAAATACAGTGTGCTTGGCATAAGATACTCAAAGCTATAAAGCGTGTAGGTTAGGCCAAAAGAAGAAAAAATAGTAAAGGAAGGGGTGCATATCTCCCCGTTCAGGTGGGAGGGGCAATTATCTAAAAAAGTGACTTAAAACAGAAAAACATATACCTATCAAAGAACAGTGGTATCTTGAGGCAAATTTCTTAGCTCTTATTAGGCCAGAAACCCATTCTTCATTATTCTTTTTAAATAGAGTTGTTTTAATTGATAGCCAAGCACACTGTAGATAGATGTATTTTTATTGTAGCTCAAATTATAAACATATTTTTTTCATTCTTAAAACAATATTGCACAATTTACAGAGATATGGTATAACTCTACCTTACTACTAAAAAAATAACATTTTTATCGCAATTATCACAGTTTGAAAATATACAAAATAAAACATAGAAGGAAAAGCTACAAGAAAAACCTTCTTTAAACTTTTGAAAGTGTTTTCCAAGATTGGAGAGAATGGGAGGCTAGAAAGCACCGAAAAGTACTTATCTCAAATACGTGCTTTTATTATTACAATATTAAGATGCTTAACATTCATGAATGACTTATTAACAAACCAATTGAAGAGTAAAATAAAAAATAAATAAATACAAAAAAAAAATAAATAAATAAACAAATAAAGAAATAAATAAATAAATTAATTAATTAATTAATAAATAAAAAAATAAATAAATAAATAAATTAATAAATAAATAAATAGAAAATCAATAAATAAATAAATAAAAGGATAAATAATTAAATAAACAAATATATAAATAAATAAACAATTAAATAATTAATACAACCATAAATAAATTAATAAATAAATAACAAATATAAACCTTTGAACAAATTTAAAACAAATAAATAAATAATTTAACAAATGAATTAACAAGGAAATAAATACATATATAAATAAATAAATAATTGAACAAAATAAATAATAATAATTGTCAACAATAAACAAATAAATATAAAGCTATTAAGCATTTTTTTTCATGTTTTTTTTTTGTATTTTTTTTTTTTAGATAGCAAGATTCGAGATAAAGTAGTTTTCGGATGAACTACAAGATATATTATATCGCTCAAATAAATAATTTATTCTCAATGAAACTTTTTCGACATTGGCCAATGCGTGGAGATCTTCTGTAGAATAATGCCATGGTAGATTTAGCATCATTTTAAGAATTTTATTTTGAATTCTTTGTAACCGAAGTAAATGGCTATTAGCACATCTACCCCATACAGGCGATCCATATAACATTATGCTCTGAAAGATAACTTTAAATATAATAAGTTTATTTTCGGTACTGAGCTTCGATTTTCTATTGATAAATGGATATAACATTTTTATAGCCAAGTTGACCTTATTGATTGACTCCTGAATATGAAGCCCAAAAGTCAGTGTTTTGTCTAAGTGTACTCCCAGATACTTAGCGCTAGATTTCCATTCAGTTGGGATACCATTTATTTGAAGCCTGTTGCTGGGTTAGAAACAAGCTTTGCTTTTCCTTGTGAAAAAGACAGCTTTAGTCTTATCAGCATTAATTTTAATTTGCCAATCATTAAAGTATGTAAGTACGTTATTCAGTGCAGATTGCAAGTTGGTTTCAATGCTGAAAATGAATTAATCATTTTTATAATAAAGAGTGGAAAATCAAGAACCAAAAGCTTATGTATAAGGCCTTCATGCCACACCGTATCAAATGCTTTCTCAACATCCAAAAACACCATTCCAGTGCTTTTCCCTAGTGAAAGATTCATTTTAATATCATTAGTTATTCGGTGTACTTGATGAACTGTGCAATGATGACTTCTGAACCCAAATTGTTCTGCTGGAAGTATATCATGCGTATTTAAATGCTCTGAAATTTTATTTCGTACTAGTTTCTCAAGACATTTGCTCAGAGAACTAAGCAAACTTATGGGTCTGTAACTACTAGATGAAGAGGGATTTTTACCAGGTTTTTGAATTGGAATAATTTTAAAACTGTATTTGATATTATTCTGTTAATTATACAAAATTTATTATTGATTCATTTTGAAGGCTGTCTCTTAGAAATTATCAGGTCAACAGGGATGACTTTGGGCTCAAATTGATGTTAATTTAATTAATTTCAAATCGTGGAGCAATGTAATTAATCAAAAACTAGTCTTGCAGGTATAAAGTCGAAATTTCGCGGTGTATTGAATATTTTGTCACGATGCGTTCGGCGCTCGAAGTTGAAAACTTGTATTATTTATAAGGCCAACATCACAAAAAACTCAGCAAAAAATCTGAACTGTCGCACCTGACGCAAGGTCTCCCTCCTATGAAACTCCAAGGATACTGGACTATAAATGAAGTTAACAAATTTTGAAAAATTCGTTTGAAAACTCAAAATTAATAAAAAAAATTGAAAAATGTTGTTAAATGATTTTTTATTTCACGTTATAAAGTTGTAAATTGTCTTTCATTATTTAATGTTGTTGTTAGCTTTAAGTTAAATGCTGAAAACCAGACGGTTTTAACACCCCCCCCTGCCTAAAGCTCACGTCCCTGGGCTGGGGCTTTTGGTATGTAATACCTTGGCGAATTGGGGTCACCCGTCACCCCTACCACATAAAATAAAAACCCGGAGAACATGATTTATTGCATTTATTTTGTAATTTTGAGTCTTCGTTGACTGGACTCTTATTGGATACAAGTGCTTTAAACCGATAGCTTTAAGGTTAATAGGTAGTATTCAAATCTTGAATATTTTCTAAAATATAACAGGCATGTAGTGATTTTCACTTAGGTAAATTATGACTTAATTTTTTTTTATTTATAAGCTATTGAAAATACCCGAAAATAAGTGGAATAAAGGAACAATTGAATCGTTTATTATGAAAAGGTGTTAAGTCCAAATGTAGAAATCTTTCTTAGTTTTTGAGAAATTAAGAAAAAACAAAAGGTACTTTTACCAATTAAAGTCCGAAAAAATTAATTTATTCATGAATTATAATTTATCACATTATTAGATGTGTTTTTTAATGTTTTTTTTTGCATTTACATTCAATGCTTCAGAAACTGCCCCCTGCCTCAGGGAGGGGAGATACAACTTTCCCCCCATCGAATTTTTTCTTAGAATAACCCCAAGAACCACACTCTAAAATACTTCCACTCAGGTCCGGGACCCCCTGTATTGTAATAGTCCATTAACTATATACATTAGACGTTGTGTCAGATCCGGTAGTTCTGATGTTTTGCTGAGTTTTTTGTGATGTTGGCCTAATAAATAATAATCCAAGTTTTCGACCTCGAGCGCCGAACGCATCATGGTAAAAATATTCAAAAAACCGCGAAATTTTCGCTCTTTTTCAGATATCATCGATTTAATACCTGAAAGACTAGTTTTTGATTAAAACATTGCTTCACGATTTGAAAATAGAAGAATTTCCGAGAGACAGCCTTTCAAAATGTATTATCAATAATAAATTTATAACAACAAGTAGTATAATTAACAGAATAATTTCAAATACAGTGTGCTTGGCATAAGATACTCAAAGCTATAAAGCGTGTAGGTTAGGCCAAAAGAAGAAAAAATAGTAAAGGAAGGGGTGCATATCTCCCCGTTCAGGTGGGAGGGGCAATTATCTAAAAAAGTGACTTAAAACAGAAAAACATATACCTATCAAAGAACAGTGGTATCTTGAGGCAAATTTCTTAGCTCTTATTAGGCCAGAAACCCATTCTTCATTATTCTTTTTAAATAGAGTTGTTTTAATTGATAGCCAAGCACACTGTAGATAGATGTATTTTTATTGTAGCTCAAATTATAAACATATTTTTTTCATTCTTAAAACAATATTGCACAATTTACAGAGATATGGTATAACTCTACCTTACTACTAAAAAAATAACATTTTTATCGCAATTATCACAGTTTGAAAATATACAAAATAAAACATAGAAGGAAAAGCTACAAGAAAAACCTTCTTTAAACTTTTGAAAGTGTTTTCCAAGATTGGAGAGAATGGGAGGCTAGAAAGCACCGAAAAGTACTTATCTCAAATACGTGCTTTTATTATTACAATATTAAGATGCTTAACATTCATGAATGACTTATTAACAAACCAATTGAAGAGTAAAATAAAAAATAAATAAATACAAAAAAAAAATAAATAAATAAACAAATAAAGAAATAAATAAATAAATTAATTAATTAATTAATAAATAAAAAAATAAATAAATAAATAAATTAATAAATAAATAAATAGAAAATCAATAAATAAATAAATAAAAGGATAAATAATTAAATAAACAAATATATAAATAAATAAACAATTAAATAATTAATACAACCATAAATAAATTAATAAATAAATAACAAATATAAACCTTTGAACAAATTTAAAACAAATAAATAAATAATTTAACAAATGAATTAACAAGGAAATAAATACATATATAAATAAATAAATAATTGAACAAAATAAATAATAATAATTGAAGCGCTTAGAAGATGAAGGTTCTAAGTGACATTTTCAAAGTTTTGAGTAATCAGCATTTAAAGTTTTTGATCTATAACTTTTTTGGTAAGAACCTTAAAAATTATATACGGTAAATTTTAAAGTAACATAACTCAAGTGTCTCTTATAGTTATATTCTTCTTTGCTGAAAACAAAGGACTTGCGAGATATTTACAGTTTTGTGTACTTAATACCTTTTTCCACAAATTTTTTTGTGATCCATTGCTCACATAGCACATTCATCCACAAAATAAAGTAAAATAAAACGTTGAGGTAAAATTCTTTTTGCATATAAATGAAGGTTTTAAGCGCGTTTAACACATTCTTCCACTAAGTTTTTTGAGAAATCCATGGCATATAACACCTTCATCCTTGCCTAAATTTGAATCGAGAGGAGATAGAGAAGTGCAGATGAGATAGAAATTTAAGTTTGAGTATAGGACCTTCATCTGTACGAAAAAACGATTTTTTCAAAAAATGTCACTTAGCACCTTCATCTTCTAAGCGCTTCAATTGTCAACAATAAACAAATAAATATAAAGCTATTAAGCATTTTTTTTCATGTTTTTTTTTTGTATTTTTTTTTTTTAGATAGCAAGATTCGAGATAAAGTAGTTTTCGGATGAACTACAAGATATATTATATCGCTCAAATAAATAATTTATTCTCAATGAAACTTTTTCGACATTGGCCAATGCGTGGAGATCTTCTGTAGAATAATGCCATGGTAGATTTAGCATCATTTTAAGAATTTTATTTTGAATTCTTTGTAACCGAAGTAAATGGCTATTAGCACATCTACCCCATACAGGCGATCCATATAACATTATGCTCTGAAAGATAACTTTAAATATAATAAGTTTATTTTCGGTACTGAGCTTCGATTTTCTATTGATAAATGGATATAACATTTTTATAGCCAAGTTGACCTTATTGATTGACTCCTGAATATGAAGCCCAAAAGTCAGTGTTTTGTCTAAGTGTACTCCCAGATACTTAGCGCTAGATTTCCATTCAGTTGGGATACCATTTATTTGAAGCCTGTTGCTGGGTTAGAAACAAGCTTTGCTTTTCCTTGTGAAAAAGACAGCTTTAGTCTTATCAGCATTAATTTTAATTTGCCAATCATTAAAGTATGTAAGTACGTTATTCAGTGCAGATTGCAAGTTGGTTTCAATGCTGAAAATGAATTAATCATTTTTATAATAAAGAGTGGAAAATCAAGAACCAAAAGCTTATGTATAAGGCCTTCATGCCACACCGTATCAAATGCTTTCTCAACATCCAAAAACACCATTCCAGTGCTTTTCCCTAGTGAAAGATTCATTTTAATATCATTAGTTATTCGGTGTACTTGATGAACTGTGCAATGATGACTTCTGAACCCAAATTGTTCTGCTGGAAGTATATCATGCGTATTTAAATGCTCTGAAATTTTATTTCGTACTAGTTTCTCAAGACATTTGCTCAGAGAACTAAGCAAACTTATGGGTCTGTAACTACTAGATGAAGAGGGATTTTTACCAGGTTTTTGAATTGGAATAATTTTAAAACTGTATTTGATATTATTCTGTTAATTATACAAAATTTATTATTGATTCATTTTGAAGGCTGTCTCTTAGAAATTATCAGGTCAACAGGGATGACTTTGGGCTCAAATTGATGTTAATTTAATTAATTTCAAATCGTGGAGCAATGTAATTAATCAAAAACTAGTCTTGCAGGTATAAAGTCGAAATTTCGCGGTGTATTGAATATTTTGTCACGATGCGTTCGGCGCTCGAAGTTGAA
Source organism: Dasysyrphus tricinctus (assembly GCA_963921185.1). Lineage (NCBI taxonomy): Eukaryota > Metazoa > Arthropoda > Insecta > Diptera > Syrphidae > Dasysyrphus > Dasysyrphus tricinctus. Next base: position 20,213,154 of record OY992533.1, on the reverse strand, counting down.
AACTTGTATTATTTATAAGGCCAACATCACAAAAAACTCAGCAAAAAATCTGAACTGTCGCACCTGACGCAAGGTCTCCCTCCTATGAAACTCCAAGGATACTGGACTATAAATGAAGTTAACAAATTTTGAAAAATTCGTTTGAAAACTCAAAATTAATAAAAAAAATTGAAAAATGTTGTTAAATGATTTTTTATTTCACGTTATAAAGTTGTAAATTGTCTTTCATTATTTAATGTTGTTGTTAGCTTTAAGTTAAATGCTGAAAACCAGACGGTTTTAACACCCCCCCCTGCCTAAAGCTCACGTCCCTGGGCTGGGGCTTTTGGTATGTAATACCTTGGCGAATTGGGGTCACCCGTCACCCCTACCACATAAAATAAAAACCCGGAGAACATGATTTATTGCATTTATTTTGTAATTTTGAGTCTTCGTTGACTGGACTCTTATTGGATACAAGTGCTTTAAACCGATAGCTTTAAGGTTAATAGGTAGTATTCAAATCTTGAATATTTTCTAAAATATAACAGGCATGTAGTGATTTTCACTTAGGTAAATTATGACTTAATTTTTTTTTATTTATAAGCTATTGAAAATACCCGAAAATAAGTGGAATAAAGGAACAATTGAATCGTTTATTATGAAAAGGTGTTAAGTCCACTTTGTTAAATTTTTCAGGAGAAACCAAAAACTGTCTAATAATATTTGTATAAAATTCTCACTATTTTAGTTTTAGTGTGTTGAAAGTATCCTATAAGAGACACAGTTAATGTTCATTTTAATTAAATATATTTGTTAATATTATCATAGAAATATTATTAATTTTTTGTAGTGGACTTATCCCCTTTTCAAAATTCATGAGCATTGCTTACTAAAATACGTCTCGTAAGTTGATATTTTTTAGGTTATTACTGACTTTTATCTATTTTTTTTTTATATAATTATGTAATAGATTTAGATTTTAGATTAGATAAGATTTTTATTTACTTGCAATTATTACATTTTCAATAAACAATCGATAAAGCATGGTTTTGCCGTCTGCCTGATTGACAAGGTTTTAACTAAATCTTAAGATATGTAATTAAATTAAGTTGCAGTTGTTTAGCTAAAAATATTCATTTCTTATTCTGCTTCTATAATTATGTAATATTAAACAGGTTTGCAAAATTTTTAAGTCTTATTCCTCATTAGTACTTTATTTGGGACAGTTGTGAATTAAGTTATACAAATCAATCAATTACTAAAAAACTAAATTTTATTTAACGCTTTTTAAGTAAAATTAATCAAATATCCACTAAAAATATCCACAAATAGTCCAGTAAATAGAGAGGTTTTACCCTACAAAAGGTCGGGTAGTTCTAAATTTTTGATATGTTATATGGTATGGTTGGTAGATGAAAATTCCAAATTTCCACAACCACGCCCCCTCCGCCCCCTTCAAAATCCTAGAAAAACTATAAAAAATCGGCATTTTTTTCAGTTTTTTACTTATAACTTCTTTTCGGTTTATTTTTGCGGAAAAAAGTATCAGGGACATTTGTAGACAGTAAAATTTCCTACAAATATGACTTAGAATGTATTTTTGCACAACTTCCACAAACGCCGCTATGGAGCTCCCAAAAAAGGCTAAAATTATAATATTATTTAATTATAATAACTCCTTAACCGTCAAATTTAGGATACAATTTTGCATAATCAATCTCGTAGATAATTTAATTGGCTACCAATTTCATGCAATTACAGTCGACGTCCTCTGAGTCGAACTCCCCCTAAGTCGAGTTTCCCTCTAAAAAGAATTTTATCACTATGTTACTCCTCTCAAATTTCCAAACTTATTTAATTCTCTCTAAATCGAATTTTTGCTAAACTCTCTCTAACTCGAAATAATTTTGATATCTTAGTTCGACTAAAAATGAAATTCTAAATTACTTCGAAGCTGCTGCTAATAAAAGTGATGTCTTCACAGCAGTTATAGTTGGACTTTTAATCGTTTACTTCAAAACCAACATATTTCACCTATTCTTCAATCACCATGAATAACTCTATAAAGACACAATGGAACACAAGATAGGGTATTCGGTGTTAACAGCTGCTCTATGCACTATCTGTTCCAGAAGGATATTAAAAAGAATAAAAATGTTATCACATTTCCTCGACGAGTGCACTGTACATGTTTTGAAAAGTTCGGAGAAGCTTTTCTCTAGTTGCACATTGCATTTGGCATATTGCACCTTGGGCCTTACCAAATTTAGAGATCACTTAAATATTTAAGTGGACTTTAAAAAATTAACCATATTAATAACCAATTTAATAGTCAGCTTAACGCTAAACGTGTCCTTAAATTTAAAGTGAAGAAACTCATGTTTAATTGTGTAAACACTGTCAATCTGACAGCTAAAAGCAATAACGGAAAAAAAATCTTATCTGTTGCATCTACGTATTCTATCATCATACTCTTCGAAAGCATTTATTCTTTTTTGATATATTTTTGTTCGGCGGGATTGTGCCACATCCTCCAAAATACTGATGTCATCAATTATGTCTTGGTCGTCGGAACTCAGTTTTGATTGGATAACTGAAAAAAGTTAACATTTCTGTTTGGAACCAGAAAAATTGTTTGTTTATTTTGCAGAATAACACAAATGTCATTTCAACAGCTGTCTATTTGACAAATACCGTACTAGATTTTGTAATAGAGCGCTAATTAGTAAAAGGTGTGTTTAATTTGGTTATTGGTAAACACACAAGTTAACTCGTCTTTAAAGTTTAACCTGTCATTTATCAAAACGCGTGCTTAGCATTTGGTTATTGGAAAGGCCCCTTGTGTTTAATAATGTCACGAGATACAGCTGGATCTTTTTTCTCGAGATCTCGAGCTCAGTTATCGCCATATAGAATAAATAAATAAATTGGGTGGCGCAACAGCTCGTGGAGAACCAAGGCCTAGTGACTTACAACTCGCAACCATTCCTTTGTGCGTGTTTGTTGGCAGGAATGGAGGGGACCTACAGTTTTTTGCCGAGTCTGAACGGCTAAATGAGTAGCACTTTTTCATGACAAGTATACTCTTGGAGGATTTGTCAGTTCCTCGCAAGATTTCTGTTTTTAGGTGGCACGGCTGGGAATCGAACCCACACCTTCGGCATGACAGTCCTACGCACTAACCATATCACACCACGAGGTACTACTTTTGGTTATTGGTAAGGCCCCTTGTGTTTTATAATGTCACGAGATACAGCTGGATCTTTTTTCTCGAGATCTCGAGCTCAGTTATCGCCAAATAGAGCTATAGACGATGAATATGCTTCCCAAAGCAGCCTTGAAGCCAATGCAGAAACTTTGTGTCTCGACTTGAAGTTCATTGGTCATTTCCAGCATTTTCCTCAGGGGTAAGATTTTTGATCTTTTACTGGCATTCATTTTAATGTCCTTTATCAAAACTTCGTACAATTTGTATTCCAATGAGTAAGATGGATGACAAGACTTGCTCCATATACAAACAACGTGGACAAAATTTGCATAAATTTACCGATTTATTGGTCACAAAATGAATTTACAGTCCACTCTCTCTAAGTCGAACTCTCACAGGATATCAAAATTATTTCGAGTTAGAGAGAGTTTTGCAAAAATTCCATTTAGAGAGAAATAAATAAGTTTGGAAATTTGAGAGGAGTATATAACAAAAAGTGAAAAAATTCTTGTTAGAGGGAAATTCGACTTAGGGGGAGTTCGACTTAGAGGACGTCGACTGTAATTACATGAAATTGGTAGCCAATTAAATTATCTACAAGATTGATTATGCAAAATTTTGCCCAAAACTTGACGGTTAAGGAGTTATTCTGCTCTAAAGAGGGAAGAAACTGGAAATCTTACAAAATACGAAATTTTAGCCTTTTTTGGGAGCTCCATAGCGCCGTTTATAGTGGTTGTACAAAAATACTTTTTGAGTCATATTTGTAGGAAATTTTATTGTCTTTAAATGTCTCTCATATTTTTTTCCGAAAACATGTACCGGAAGTTATAAGCAAACAACTGAAAAAAGTGCAGATTTTTTGTAGTTTTTCCAGGATTTTGAAGGGGGCGGAAGGGGCGTGGTTGTGGAAATTTGGAATTTTCATCTACCAACTATACCATATAACATATCAAAAAATTAGAACTACCCGACCTTTTGTAGGGTAACCCCCCTATTTTACCTCTATTTACTGGACTAAAACAACGATTTTTGTAAAACAGATCAACTCTAAGGGTTGAGTATACATAAACTTTAATTAGTTTATTTTGAAAAGGGTATAAGTCCAGGGACCACCTTATTAAAAATAAATATTTTCATAATAGTGAGGCGGCTTAGCGCCCATATGAAGCATGATTGTGCACTTTGTGATAAAAGCAAATAATTTTAACCATTGTTGGCACATTATAAAAGAATGATTTGAAGATATTGGGCCACTTCGTATCTCCGCCCATTTAGGTGGGCGGGGCAATTTTGTTTTGAAAATGACTTGAAATGGAAAAAAAATTATAAAAAAATAACGACAACACTTACAATATTTTGCAATATTTTTTTTGAAAGCCAAAACGCCATTCTTAAATTCTGTTTTTAAATTAAGTTATTTGAGTAAATAGTTTTCGAAAAAATAATTTTCAAACTAAAAGTTTTGAAAAAAAATGTTGAAAAAAAAAATGTATACTGATTTTTTTTAAACTTTGCGTAGTTATATAAAAATTAAATTTTTATTTTTCAGTGCTCCTATCAATTCTACGTCGAATTTTGGAAACCAATTTCTTTTAAGTCCCTTAGTTTTTGAAAAAAATTGAACATTATAAAAACCATTTTTTTCGTAGACAAACTTTTTTTTGAGTATTTGTCGAATTCATAACGTAATTTTTGATCAAAAACACCCTGAATTTGTACCTATTGACAAAAACAACAATATAGACCAGTAACTGTCAAATCCTCTCCCTCGTCAAAAAAAAAAATATATTAAAGAGTAAGAAACCTCATATGACAATTATTCTTTTTATTTAATGACTTAACACAAATAAGAAATAGAAAGCAAAAATTCAATTTAAAGACACTTTGTTACAAGTTAGGTTAAAACATGCTAAATTATAATACATAATCCACTAAAAATAATATATTGTATAACCGGCTTATACTAGAAATTTATAAATAATACATAATGTGCATACATGTTAACACTTGTGTACAAGTTTGCGAAACCTTATCGAAATTCTACCCTGCCACAGGCATGTTTTTTAATCAATTATCTTCATATTAAACAATATCGTGAAGGTCGTATTCATCGGTGCCCTTTGGTAATTGAGCACAGCCGTGATCAGCGCAAAAACCACATATTGCTGTTCAGTGGTGTTTTCCCCGAAAAAAAGAGTAACCCGTTGAACTTCGAGATTTTCAACCAGACATAGGTTGTGTTAGGTTAGGCAAGGAGGGGCGTGCACAGAGGATGTTGCGTACAAGGGGGCCTATTGGTTCATTGTGATCCCCTCAAAAAACTATTTGTTCACACAGACTGGTTCGTTTGCGAACCAGCCTTTGCTTTCTGTGAATTTTCCTTTTTGCCATTCAGACATGCGCTATATAGTCCTGTTCTCCAACCACCCTGTTTCCAAAGTAACGGAGGTGATTTGTTTGGAGGTTCGAAGAGTTGCAAAGTAGGTGTTTAATGGTTGGTAATGGTTGGAAATTGGGTGTGAAAACACTCAGTCTGGTGGCCATTGTGCCAATGGCGTAATGACCCGTTAATACATACATCTATCTAGATTCTAATATTCTTTTTACTCAGCGATAAAATATATACTGAGTTGTTTTTTCATTAATTCTAGGCCTTAAACTTCTAGAGATAACGCACTAGTTCCTGGACATCCACGAGTAATTGATTTGCCCTTTTGTTGTTAGGTTTATTCTACCTTAATCACGCCGATTGAGACGTCTGGTCCCTTTTCTAATTGGCTACTACTATTTCTATTTGATACTGACCCTTTCCTTGCCAGTTCATCTTCTATTCCTTTCTTTATTGTTATGTCCAGGAACCCAGCAAAATTTGACTTGGTTATTGTTACAAATATTATTCGGTATTCCTTGGCATTTTTCTATTGTCTTGGATCTCATAGTCTCACTGGCTATTGCTTTGATAAATAAATAAATAAATTGGGTGGCGCAACAGCTCGTGAAAAACCAGGGCCTAGTGGCTTACAACTCTCAACCATTCCTGTGTGCGTGTTGTTGGCAGGAATGGAGGGGACCTACAGTTCCTTGTCGAGTCCGAACGGCTAGATGAGATGCACTTATTCATGACAAGTATACTCTTGGAGGATTTGTCAGTTCCTCGCAAGAGGCAGTACCTCGGATAAAACATTCCTGACTTTAGGTGGCACGGTGGGGAATCGAATTGCTTTGATAGCAGCTTGGCTTTCCACGAAAAATGTGATCTCCGAAGAGCTCAGTATCCTTGTGTACCATTGGACATAATAGGGACTTTTTTAATTTGACATAGTGGCTACATTTTTATAAGCCGTTTGAGGAAATTGTATCTTGAATCTTTGACTACATGTGTGGTTGCCCATGATTCATGAAAGCTGATCAAACTTAGGAACGCTGAAGGTTTAAAAGCCATGAAGCGATATTTGGTCAGCGATTCAGCGATGTTCATTAAAGAGGAAAGATTAAGTTCGTTCACTTGTAAGTTTGACCAAGACGTCAAAAATCGACACTAATGTGCAAATAAACCCAAACCAACTGTTTCACTGTCTCGCTTGCGTTTTGAGAAGTAATGGTGAGCCTTCTACTTACATGAGGTACGAATTAGTTGCAAAACCCCCAACTCTCTCTCATGGTACGGTTCTACGAAAAGGTACAAGAACAACTCATCTCACTGTTTTAAAAAAGTTTTCAGCCTGTGGGCAAACTTCTTTGCCACAGGAAATTCAAGATCGATGAAGGTTTTCATCTACTGATCTGTTTTGTTCTTGGTTTCTGTTCTTTGACCAGAGGACACAGATGAATACGACCTTCACGATATTGTTTAATATGTGGATAATTGATTAAAAAACATGCCTGTGGCAGGGTAAAATTTCGATAAGGTTTCGCAAACTTGTACACAAGTTAGTGTTAACATGTATGCACATTATGTATTATTTATAAATTTCTAGTATAAGCCGGTTATACAATATATTATTTTTAGTGGATTATGTATTATAATTAAGCATGTTTTAACCTAACTTGTAACAAAGTGTCTTTAAATTGAATTTTTGCTTTCTATTTCTTATTTGTGTTTAGTCATTAAATAAAAAGAATAATTGTCATATGAGGTTTCTTACTCTTTAATATATTTTTTTTTTGACGAGGGAGAGGATTTGACAGTTACTGGTCTATATTGTTGTTTTTGTCAATAGGTACAAATTCAGGGTGTTTTTGATCAAAAATTACGTTATGAATTAGACAAATACTCAAAAAAAAGTTTGTCTACGAAAAAAATGGTTTTTATAATTTTCAATTTTTTTCAAAAACTAAGGGACTTAAAAGAAATTGGTTTCCAAAATTCGACGCAGAATTGATAGGAGCACTGAAAAATAAAAATTTAATTTTTATATAACTACGCAAAGTTTAAAAAAAATCAGTATACATTTTTTTTTTCGACATTTTTTTTCAAAACTTTTAGTTTGAAAATTATTTTTTCGAAAACTATTTACTCAAATAACTTAATTTAAAAACAGAATTTAAGAATGGCATTTTGGCTTTCAAAAAAGATATAGCAAAATATTGTAAGTGTTGTCGTTATTTTTTTATAATTTTTTTTCCATTTCAAGACATTTTCAAAACAAAATTGCCCCGCCCACCTAAATGGGCGGAGATACGAAGTGGTCCAATATCTTAAAATCATTCTTTTATAATGTGCCAACAATGGTTAAAATTATTTGCTTTTATCACAAAGTGCACAATTGAATAGCTAAGCCGCCCCACTATAACTCTTAAAAGAATAGGTGGACATGAGTGAAACTTAGTAGGGGCGTGGAGAACACGAAACCACAAATAATTCAATTGTTGACTTACCCCCTTTTCAAAATAACCGATTCAATTGCCATCAAGGGTTTTTATTATTGAATATGATGGTTTGGGGCTAAGCATGCTTAATACCGAAAATGCTACCACTACTAAATTCATCCTTGCGTTTCTGAGAAAATGGTCACACTAGTTTCTTTTCAATAAACACATTTAGTACCTATGACATGGAAACTAAGTCAAATTTGACAATAAAACTTAAAACTTTTTGTTCAAAACTAAATTTCCTATCGTAATGAATGGTTTAAAAAATTTTATAAAAAACATTAACATTTTGGAAAATTTTTCCGGACCAAGTACAAAATTTGACCTATGACAACAACGAGATAGTCAATTTCGTCAAATTCTCTACCGATCAATGATATGTTTACAATTTCTTTTAGCTCAAATAGGAAGATATGGATGTGAATGACATGTCGTTCTGAGAGAACAGCACTACGTGTCACACAGCTGATGACAAAAAAGACATTCTGCATGGAACAATGTGAGGGTAGGGTTGTATCACGGAGGTCAGGTGATTTAGACTATTCATATGGAGTAAACATAACCCAAACCATTGCTTAACAAGAACTTTAGCCAGTTCCATGCGGCATAGAGTAAATGAAGATTTTACCTCTCGGATCGGTCCCAGCGAGCGTGCAAAGCCACGGCGGCGGCGGACATGAACGATGTCGTATTCCATATAAATACCATCCATACATAATATCAAATAGCATACACGGGCCTTTGAAATAAAAAAATATTTCGTTAATACCTCACACACACCTTATTATATCTCATTGGAATTGGAAAACTTTTACTTCCAACAATATAATGAATTTTCTTTTCACAAAATTACATGCCTACTTTGTATCTTTATTTGCACTGGAATTTTATGCCAGACTTTAACAATCCTCATTACAGAATTTGTTGCGATAGATGCTAATTAAACTTATGATGTAACGAACATATGCAGGTACATTAAGGTGGTCGTTATATGTTTTTTCCTTTTGAGTTTTTATATTTGCTTTGGGCCTAAATCAGCTCCAAATGAAGAATACAAAGTTCTCCAATTATTTCAGATTTGTATTTTCATCCTCTATAGTCGATGTAGGGGTAGATAAAAAAAATCATAAATTAAAGAAACAACGGCAACACTAACAATATTGCTTTGTAGCTTTTTGGAAAGCCAGAAGTTAATTTTTGTGGACTTCTGGCTTTCCAAAAAGCTACAAAATTGCCGTTGCTTTTCATTTGATTTTTTTTTCTATTTCATCTCATTTTTTGTATAAAATTGCCCTCCTGTCCAAGCCCTCCCGCCTCCCGTAGAATTTTAACGTGTATACTTTCAACCTACACGCTCTGAGTTTTTTGGCAGATTTTACGGGAATCACCTACTATGCAAAGAAAAAAGAATTAAACTAGCCCCTACAGCCATTATAGGGGACGAAAATAAAAATCTGATAAAATTAAGGAATTGTTAGAGGTCCATCCACGATAACCTTTTTTAACGACCACCCTATTGTACATATTTTTGAAATAACACCATTTTTCCAACATCATTTTTGCAGCTATCTAAATAAAAGCAATAGCATGTTCCCTTGCCACCGTTGTTTGGTCGTAGGCCTTGATACCAACAATGAATACAAATATATTATAGTGTGTATAAAATAGGCCTACTAACTTACCCACGGTTTGTAGGCTTCCTATTTTTTGGAATTTTAAAATTCAAATCATTTTGTAACAATTATTTTCCCCTGATCGGCTAACTATTTGCCATGATATAAAGTTCGGGGCTTCAATTTTTTTTACATAATTGATTGAAATACTTTCGTCAATTTAAATAAGGCTGTGCTTCAATGTAGACTCGACGTTAACTTGCTCTCATCTGATTAATTGCAAAAAATTGTTTGACTGTCACAATACATCTGTGCTGCAATCATTTCAACTGTTGTCATTTGCAAAAACTTAAAGTGAATCAACTGCTGATCGTGATGAGCGATAACAATCTTTTTGCGGTGCTTCAACTCCAAACGTCAGACTGAGGTAGTTTAAATTCAAAATTGTAGCACATAAACTACATGAATCCTATTGAATTTAATAGACGGTAATGCCCGTAGTAGATGTACTTAAAGTTTTCTGCCCTTTTAAAGTAATTAAAAGGTTAACGAACCACTTCAGACCAACAATGTTCGCTTTAATCGTATCTTAACTAGAAAGAGATAAACCTTTTTTGTGATGCCTGCCTGCCTGCCTGCCTGCCTGCCTACTTATTACTTCTTTCCTTTTTCACTTCGCTTTTCTCGTATCTTCCATGATTTATTTTGTAACATTTAATTTTGCTCAATTGGCAGCAAAACGACTTGGAATTCGTCTTTTAGATATAATACACATTAATGTCAGTAAGAAAGAATACACGAGGAAATGATCTAACCGCATATACCGGCGAAGAAGCAGAACCGGAATTAGCTAAAAGAGGCTAGAGTTTGAGTTTAACGGATGGTATGTATACATGTATGCCAACTAAAATTAATTGCTCGAAGTTATTTTTATTTTGCCTATACGAAAATTTGAATATTCATAAACGAGGCATTGTAGGGCTAGAGTTCAAAATAAAAGGGGTCACTTCTTTTTATTTGGTTTTCATACATTCACTCGATTACAACTTTCAAAGGCAATTTAGCTTACAAAGACTTTTTTTAAGCTTTAATCTAAATGAGGCAATGACGAACGGCCTATTATGTAAGTTTTTGATTATGGTTTAGATGATTAATGAAACATTTAAGTTCAACAAAGTTTGCGCATTGAAATTGAAGAACAGTCTATTAAATTTACACTTATTCTTAAACCCATTCAAATTTTTTTTATCATTTTTTGATATTAAACATTTTGTTAACTCTTGAAGTTTTTATACAAATCTGTTGAGCTGTTAACGAGAAAATCATAAGGTATCAACATGGTGTGTACAGAGGCCATAAAAAGTCTTAAATGTTTGCTAACAATGGCCTTGCAAGGGGGAATATGGATATTCTATGGAATATGGAATTATATTTAGTTAAACATAGGTTTATACTAAAGGCCATACAAAACTATTTTGAATCAATAATTCAACAAGTCCAATTCTAAATACTAAGTCTTCTACTTGGCTGATTTATTTCAGTAGTATATAGAATTTGTACTATAAAACCTAATATAGAAACTATGCCTGGCCCCGGTCAAAAAAACTTCCAGCTTAATGATTAGGAATTCTAATCTTGTTGGATATAGTTTACAGTGTTTTTTTTTTTCTAAAAAATCCATGTAAGTTAAAATGAACTTCATACAAATTGCGTATGACAAGGTCCTCACTATATCACTGATGATTCCAAGTGAGTAAGCCGGACGAAACGCCAATTTGTAGGACTAAAGGCCATTGGCCATAATAAGCTATTTTGAATATGTTTTAGTTGATTCCATACAAAACGGCGCTTTATGAAAAATCAGAAAATATGACTAACGATTGAAAATAATACCGTTAGACGATTTTAAAAGACTGTGTGTTTCATTTTAAAAGTGAAATTATCAATCATTTAATTAATCGCCACTTATTTCGCAGTTGGAACCACTTAGCAGAAAAAGGCTCCAAAAGTCATTTTTTTTGTTTGCAGAAGCTCATACCCATGTTTTCAATAATTAACTGTTCCTCAATTTGAGAACCAGTGGCTATTTTCCCTTATCATAACTCTAAAGCACACACGCGTAATGTTGACCTGTCACACCCGTAATGTTTTCAAATTAAAATTTTGTATTTTTCATAGTTTTGCTTCTCATTTCTTAACTGAAACTGAAGGTCAGCTATCAGGGTAAATATTTTCAAAATAAGTGGAGTTTTTGTGTGTAAATGAAAATCCACACAAATGCAGTGCATGCTGCGATCTATACATCAATTTATATTGAATAATTTTGAATGAACAACAACAACTTGTGTGTGTTACCACCAAGTATATATGCTGGAGTTATAGCTATTTCACGAGAGCCACTTCGATCATCAGACTTCTTTAGTGGTGCTTAGTCTGGTTATGCTCGTATTAATTGAAAAACTCTTTGCCGTCATCTGAGAGCGAACCATGAACCTTGTGATTCAGAGGCCGATGCTCTTTATACCGCGCCACTGAAACCACATGCCTAGTTCTATCCCAATGCAGGTTTCGTTGTTTATCAATTGCAACAGCGGCTAGCATTTTTATAAACACACACAAGCTTGCTGTTGTTTTTCAGTCGGTTTCTTTCTTTTTTCCCCATGCACCGATTCGTAAGCCAACAATTCAGTGGCGCGGTGTAAAGTGCATCGGCCTCTGAGTCGCAAGGTTCATGGATCACTCCCAGATGACGGCAAAGAGTTTTTCAATTAATACGAGCATAACCAGACTAAGCACCACTAAAGGAGTCTGATGATCGAGGTGGCTCTCGTGAAATAGCTATAACTCCAGCCTATATACTTGGTGGTAACACACACAAGTTGTTGTTGTTCATTCAAAATTATTCAATTTTCCAAATAATAATACATTGTTTTAATATTTTACACCACATAAACATTGGGAGCGCATCGATACCAAACCAAAATCTCGAATAACGAAATCTCGCATTTTTTAAAAAATCTCGAATAACGAAATTTCGCAAACTAAAAATCTTGGTTTTTCATAATCTCGCAATTACAAAATCTCGCTTTTAACAATCTCGCATTTGCATCTCAAACCTAAAAATCTCGCAATTTAAAATCTCGTAAATCAAAATCTCGCAAATTCAAATTTCAAATTAGAAAAATTTCAATTAGGTAGAAGAAAATTTTTTGAGAATATACCCAAGAGCACTTTGCTTAATTTTTCTTTCCAACAAATAACAATATAATAACTTTGGCTGTCTTTTACGCGTTTATAATGGAATTAAAAGTCTTTTCTAGTTCAAGGCCAAATACGATTAATGCAATTTGCACATGATACTTTACAACTGGATACACCATCTCTATTTTCTCTCTCTCTTTCTTGTTCTTTTGACAACATTAGTATTGAAAAACCAACAGTAACAATTAATAAATAACAGTGCGGTCTAAAAGTACTCAGACCCTGGATTATATATTTTGCAGTAGAAAGGATATCTCGCAAAATTGAATTGCATATAATTGCAAAAACATTTTTAAATAAAATCTCGCAAATTAAAATGTCGCACGAGATTTGATTTGCGAGATTTTAGTTTGCAGGATTTCGGTTTTGCGTAAGTAAGAAAAGCGGGATTTTGTTATTGCGGGATAGTGAAAAGCGAGATTTTGTAATTGCGAGATTTCGTTATGCGAGGTTTCGTATGCGAGATTTTGATTTGCGAGATTTCGTAGCCAACCCATAAACATCAGATATCCCAATCGCAAATCAATTTATTAACTTGGAATTATGTGAATATTTAATTAAATAAAGAGTCTCCTGTCACACCCAAAATGATGGAAACTCCCATATGTTACCTTTTGCTCCATGATGCTATATTAAATAGAATGCACGACTGAGTCGCACGTACTTGCTCTTATGTTCAAGAGGCTAAGGGTTTAAGAACATTGTATATAAAGACATGGAAATTATGAGAGAAAAAAAATTAAAAATCATAAAATACGATATTTAAATTAGCTCAAACAACCTTTTTGATTATTTGAGGTGAAAAAAGGACGCCATTATTATTGTATTATTGTTTTTTTTTTTAATACTTTTTATATATCAAACTCTTAAAATATTTGTAAAGACAAATTTTGGTATGCAAATCGAAAGTACTTTTTCACAGAGCTGTAAAGTAATTAAATATATTGGTACTTAAGTACAATTTAAGTACAAATACCTTGTACTTGAAATTATTAAGTACCAGTAAAATTCCTTAAAATTTGAAATTTTTGTACTTTAAGTAATTTGTAATTTAAGTACAAATACCTTGTACTTGAAATTATTAAGTACCAGTAAAATTCCTTGGTACTTGTACTTAAAAATTTCAAGTACCAGTACCGGTACTTGTACTGGAACTTTAATTCCACAAAAGTACTTGAAATTTTTGTACTGATTACTTTTGTGAGTTGTACTTGAATACTTTTCAATTCCTTTTTAATTCCAAAAGTACTAATACATCATTTCTTTTAATTCCGTTTCGAAAAAAAAGCTAGAAATAATATATGTTTTTCTTAAACCACGTCCAAACGTGGTTTTTGGCATGAAGAATGTTTTTCCTTCATCTCGCTTTAGTCTCGCCACAGTTATTTCTAAAAAAATGTTCAAAGATGTTAAAATATGGTGGTATATGGTTCAAAAGTCCAATCGTGGTTTCCAGTATCATGGTCATTCGAGGATCTGTGTCGTAGTTATCTCGCTATGCTCTCGTTTTGGCCTCGCCGTGGCATCTACACGTGGTTTTTTAAATTGAGTATGTTTTGCCGTCGTCTCGCTTTGGTATCGTTAACGTCTCGCCAAATTTCTTTTCTTTTTTTTCAAAATAATGGCCGCATTTAACTATCCACATGAAAAATAAAACTTACAGGATCTTAGTTACAATGGTGTTATACATATATCCATCGCTTTTTGGCTTAAGTTTTTTTTCATGTGTTTACTGCCTCTACCCATAAAATTAATCAATATAGTAACTAGCCTCCAAGCCACCAGAGTGAAACCTTATTTTTGGATCATTGAAATAGATCCACATAAAAAGCAGGATCCCATATTGTTTTTGTAATTACGTGTAAAGAATTGATCCGGATCGGATCATGTGGATATTAAAATGCGGCTAATGTCTTCAGAGTGCTACAAGTTCAAAAATCTATTGAAAACGATTAGAATATTTTCAAGCGTGCTCATCACCGATGCAACACATCGAAATACATATAAATGTTTTTATTTCTTAGGGATATCCTTACCCTAATGAGTTCTAGTGAGAAGTTCTTACTGATTTGGTCATGAGCACACTTGAAACGATTTTAATATTTGGAAACACATTATTTTGAAAAAATAACTTTGGCGAGACTTTAGCGGGATGAAGGAAAAACTTAATTCCAAAAAGCACGTGTAGATGTCATGGCGAGACCAAAACGAGGCAAGGCAAGACTACAACAAGACGAAAACAATAACCATGACACTGGAAACCACGATTGGACTTTTGAACCATGTTTTTAGCTTTTTTATCCTCTTTTAAAAATTTTACTTAAGAACAAAATTTTGAGAGACTAAAGCGAGACCAATGCGAGATGACGGCAAAACGCCATACAACGAAACAGATCCCCGTGGTCACTGTGCGACTAGACGAATACAATGACCACGACACTGAAAACCACGTTTGGACGAACACGGCGATTTTGGTTTAAGACATACACATATATTATTGTTTATTTTTTTCGAAAAAGGAATTATAAGTACTTTTGGAATTGAAAAGTATTTAAGTACAATTCATAAGTACAAAAGTAATCATAATACAAACATTTCAAGTACTTTTGTGGAATCAAAGTACCAATAAAAGTACCGGTACTGGTACAGGTACCAACGAATGGTACTGGTATTTAAAAATTTTAAGTACAAGGTAATTGTACTTGTACTTGTACTTATGCCTTAAGTACACAGGTCTACTTATTCATGTGCATATGAACATAAAACTTTTGAGATATCGAATTTTTAAAATAACATTTGCTACTTTTTTTGAAAATTTTGATATTTAATATTATTTGAACTTATTTGAAATTTTTATAATAAATAGTCTAAATCCGTTCAGCCGATTGTGAGAAAATTCAAAATAAGAAACATTTTAAATGCTAAGTGTAAATTTTTATAATTTTTGGTAGTAAATCGCACTAATCTTAGCATATATGGAAAAAGTTAAATCAAAATAATTGTAGAAGCCGTTTTTAAGAAAAATATATTTTCCTTAACGGTTTTTAACAATTGTATGGAAGGTACCATAACGCTACCATACAAGTAAATTTTGTTCTAAAAAAATCAGTACCGAGTTTAAAAAAAATCCGATGATGTCGTTTTCGAAGTACATATTTGAAAAATTTTGAAACATTTTTATGTATTTGTTACACAATACCAATTATATTTTTAGCAACTTTTGCATACAAAAATTCATTGAAATCAGTCTTTCTTTCTTTAAAATGGTATTTAAAGAAAATGGAAAAAAAGGTTCTTTAATTACCATTTTTTGAAAAATGGTTTCCCACCTAATGGTTACTAAAAGTAATTTATTGATTTTTTTTTAAGAAAAGCTGTAGAGCCATTTTTGAGAAAAATACGATTGTGTAAAATTGCTAAAAAAATGTATGGCAGGTACCGTTATTTTTAGTTTAAAAAAAAATGAAAACAAAAATGTGTGAAGGAATGCGACCAAAAAAGCTATGTTGCAAGTTTAAAGAAAATCGATCAAGCCGTTTAGGCTGTAGCTCAACGGACAGACGGAATTGTGAGACCAACTTTTTTTTCGTCTTCTCTAACATCGTTTTAACAATTTTGATCAAAATCTCGAGTTCGATTTTTTTTTCGAGTGCATTACTTGCCATATAGCAACCTACAACAACAACAAGTAAAAATAAAATTTTACTAAAATTGTTTAAAATTGGCAGTTTAAAGAAGCGAACGAATAGACCTAAATAGCAAGTAAAAATCATTTTGTGAACTTATTTATAGCAATTAATAACACAATTCTCTTTGAAGTTCTTCTTTTGCACGCACACACAAAGATGTAAAGTACGCGCAATGCCGCATCATCGAAAACTATATTAAAATACGAGCTCAAATTGTATAGCTTTGTCACGAAACACAATTTTCTATGATAATTTTTATTGCTCATTCCCGTCGATGGCTTGGCGATTATTTCGGTTAAAAGAAGTCATTTCTAGGACCTTCACGCTTTCTGTTGTGGTGCGATTTATTATATCATACCTTTTCGAAAAAAAAATATTTTATTACGGCTTTAGCTAGAAATCGTGGGAATTAATGCATAATGTAGTGTGGGAAATTACATCGACACAAAAGATTGTGGTTAGCTTCCAGTAAATAATACCATCTCAAGCAGATATATTACAATTATTGGAATGTGGTGAGCTTTGAAGTAATACGCTTTAATGCTTATAAAAAAAGAATGAGACTTGTACCTAGAAGGTCTTCTGATATTTGAACGAAGCGAGGGTGGGCCAAAGTCAAAACAGAAAGATACACTACCGGCCATTTGAGTAGTTTCAATCATTTTGCCAGACTACTCTTCTTCTCGCTTAGTATTTGTATTGGACGTACCTTCCTTTGTTTTACATACATAAATTAAAGGGCCATTTTTTTACATCCAGTTTGAGATATAAAACCAACTTGGAAAATGCGCTGGAATTTTGATATGCTACTTTGATCATATTAACTAAACAAAATATCCGATTTTTGAGTTACATTTTTACTTAAATACTTTCTAGGTGCCCATTAGAATGAACTTGTACTCGTACTTAAAGAAATAACAAGAACTATGTACATACTCGATGACAATAAAAAACGATGACAATAAAAAAATGCCTTCCCCAACGTTTTGCAAGAAAAAAAACGTTTAAACCAACGGTAACTTTTTGTCTATTTGTTTAAACAAAATTAATTCAACGCAAATTGATAGACAATATTAGGAGGAGCCTATCTTCAAAGGTCAACGGCATCAGCAAGTAGCGTCTGTAATCCCATATTAGGTGGGCAAAAAAAGGCGTCTGTTTTCCCATAGTGGGCGGCCTCGATCAATTATGTGTTTGACCACAAAGGCGGGTGTGTCAAATCTGAGCTTATGTATGTTATTAATCGTATCTCGGAAAACACAATGTTGGAAGGATATATGCAAATACATGAACTATGACAACCACTGGAAATGAGTCCCCAAGAGGTTATCTTTTAATGGAGAATCCTTCTGCAGCTTCGGCTGCTACTGTAAACTGCACATCGGATTTGGTGGTGCGGCATCTCTTTCATGTACCTACGAGCGTCAATCAAGACGCCATAATTATAATAAATGAATCGTCAACAAATGGAAGAAGTCTTTCAAGAACCGCAAATGTTACTTTTGGCTACCGCATACGTACGAAAATCGGAGCATGGAACGTTCGATCCTTGTACAGTGAAGGTAGATACGAATAGGTGGAGCGTGAAATGCTTCGCCTCAATATCAGTATCTTGGGCATTAGCGAAACTAAGTGGAGAGGAAGAGTTGAATACAGTTCTGACACTGGGCAAACGAGAATGCTGTATTCTGGGTTCCGGGGAGGATGAAAGAGAGGGTGGCCACAAAATGCATGGTGTCAGAATTATTTTCAACGAAGAAGCTAGTCGTAGTCTTATTTTCTGGGAGCCCAATTTTGTGAGATTAATGACAGCAAGGTTTCGATACAAAATTCATAACATAACAATTGTTCAGTGCTACGCCCCCACAAATGAAGCGACTGAGGAAAACAAAACCCCGTTCTACACTCACCTTAACTCTTAACAGTCGTCATGGGGGACCTCAATGCCCAAGTCGGATCAGACAATTACGGTCTGAAAATGGCGACCTGATGCTTGTCGACTTTTGTCTTGTGCTAAGTGGGACTGTATCTAAGCATACGAAATGCAACAAATTCACCTGGGTGCATCCGGACGGTCAAACTGAAAACAAAATTATCATGATTCAGCAGCGATGGAGGAAGTCAATATGTGATGTTCGAAGTATGAGAAATGCCGATGTGGGAAGTGACCATACCATTTGGTTCTGATGAGTCTCAAACTCAGGAGTTCAAAACTCAATACGAAAGCTATAAATGTCGTAACTATGTCACCATCCTTAACGACAAAACTTCGTCATTAAATGGAATCCAACATTCTACAATTGATGAGATGTGGGATGAAATAAAAGGTGTTTTTATGGAGGCTGGATCCGAGACTGTACCAAACGGACGAGAGTTAGAGACTCTTGGATATTGCAAGACACCTGGGATAAAATCGAACTTCGCAAATCGCAATAATATCGCAAATAAATGCCGAAGCAGATGTTCAAGGAAAGGCTGAATTGCGAAGCTATTATCGCCCTGCACACAAGACGGTCCTTCGCTGTGTGAGACGTGACAGGAGGATGAGGTTAGGTGGACTCGCAGATAACGCGGAAAACGCTGCCAGAAGAGGAGATATTCGGGAATTCTACCAAATATCCAAAGATGTTATTGAGAAAAACAATAACACCAATCATCCTGTAATGTAGGTGGATGGCACACTTTTGATATCGTTTGAGGATCAGCTACGCAGATGGAGGGACCATTTTTGTGTCCTGCTAAATGAGGATTCCGTTAAGCAGAGTGCTGAAATGCCCCAACTTAACAAAATGCGCAGGTCCTAAAGGGGTATTAACATCGAACCCCTTCAGAATCGGAAATCCAAAATTCAATAAATCTCCTCAAGATAAACAAAGCAGCTGGACTTGATGGAAATTATTTGGGAAACGAAAGCTATTCAATGGACTCGAAGGAAGGGGTGATTGTTAAGCTGCCAGAGAAAGGTGACCTTAAGAATTACAACAATTGGCGTGATATCACCGTTTTATCCATTTTCCCAAAACTAATGGCAACCATCATTCTCGAGCGGATAAATGATAGAATCGAGTCTACACTCAAAAGGCATCAAGCTGGCTTCCGCAGTGGTCGATCGTGTGTCGACCATATCAACACCCTGCGTATCGTCCTTGAACAGTCGATGGAATTTCAATCACCGTTTTACCTCATGTTTGTGGAATTTGAGAAGGCCTTTGATCGAGTCAACCGAGAATGCATATGGAGATCGTTTCTTGGTAGAGAATTCCGCCAAAAATGTTTGCCATTATTAAAGAGTCCTACAACAACGCAAGGTGTTTTGTTTTACACAATGGGCAGCAATACAACTCCTTCGTTGTGCAACAGGGTGTGAGACAAGGGGATTTTCTATCGCCAATTCTCTTCCCGCTGGCGATGGACGACGTATTGACGGCCAGTGTTGGTACAACTGAGCGACAGGGCATTCAATTTAGAGCGTTTGAAAAGCTCAGTCATTTAGACTATGCCGCTGACATGTCTTCTGGTAAACAGCATCAGTGGGCTGAACAGGATGTGCCAAACGCTGGAAGTGAACGGAGAGTTAAATGGAATCCTAAGAGTGCACGGTGGATTGGAATGCCAAGAACAACATGGAAATTAAATGTCTTAGCAGTTAAAATACCTTGCTACAAACCGTGAAGGATGTAGACGTTTTGTTGACGCCCTATGCCCCAACCGGGGTTACAGGACACGATGATAATGATGAAGTACACTAGTCAACAATATTAAAGGAACAAATTTTTTTTCAATTTTTGTTAGCATTTTTTGAAGAGCTGTATCTTTGTGACGAGTGGTTGTATTGAGTTGAAATAAAAAGCATTTTACAGCCTTATGTTTTTTGTTTCGAGATTTGTTTGCAAACAAATTTTTTTGAAGTACCGTTATTGCGTTATTGCAAAAAATGAGACGAGACAACAAAATTGTTTTGTTTTTATTTTTTTTTGAAGGTCCTCATTTCTATGGATAAATTTTTTTGAGTCAATTAAATGTCATGATCAGATACCTTGTTTATTCAGCTTCAATTTAGTTTTTTGTTGTTTTCGTACGATTTTTTTGACATGGTTTATCTGACTTTGAATGAAAAAAGATACTTTTAGCCTTGATTACCAATATCTCAGCAAATAATGACGTTATACAAAATTTAAAGACAGTTTTGGAAATTTGAAAAAGCGTTTTACAAGATTTTTTTATGATTTTGTAGAAATTATTTTTGTTTACCGTTCACCGTTAGTTTAAAAAAAGTACTAAAAACCGACGTTTTGTGGTCTTTTCGTAAATCTTTTTTTTTTCGTTGCAAATATTGATTGCATGGCTTGCGTTGGTATGCAAATTTATAGACTTTTAAATTATCAATATTCTTGTAAATTTTCAAATTGATTCATCGAACCGTTTTTCCTCACCAAAACTTCAAAGTCTTGCAAACCAGGTAAAGGAACAAATTGTGGTGTTCCTAAACAATGCGAAGTTGTCATCAAAATGACAAGAAAACCGCAATTCCAGTGGATTTTTTTCACAGTTTTGCATTAGTTAGATACTTTTTTGAATGGAAATGAAAAAAAATTACATTTTTCAAAAAAAAAAAAATTAAAAAAATCAAGTTTTTTTGTTTGAAAATTTTTTTAAATTAATTTTTTTTATTTTTTTTGTTTAATGTAGTTTTTATTTAATTTCAATTCAAAAAAGTATCTAACTAATGCAAAACTGTGAAAAAAATCCACTGGAATTGCGGTTTTCTTGTCATTTTGATGACAACTTCGCATTGTTTAGGAACACCACAATTTGTTCCTTTACCTGGTTTGTAAGACTTTGAAGTTTTGGTGAGGAAAAACGGTTCGATGAATCAATTTGAAAATTTACAAGAATATTGATAATTTAAAAGTCTATAAATTTGCATACCAACGCAAGCCATGCAATCAATATTTGCAACGAAAAAAAAAGATTTACGAAAAGACCACAAAACGTCGGTTTTTAGTACTTTTTTTAAACTAACGGTGAACGGTAAAAAAAAATAATTTCTACAAAATCATAAAAAAATCTTGTAAAACGCTTTTTCAAATTTCCAAAACTGTCTTTAAATTTTTTATAACGTCATTATTTGCTGAGATATTGGTAATCAAGGCTAAAAGTATCTTTTTTCATTCAAAGTCAGATAAACCATGTCAAAAAAAATCGTACGAAAACAACAAAAAAACTGAATTGAAGCTGAATAAACAAGGTATCTGATCATGACATTTAATTGACTCAAAAAAATTTATCCATAGAAATGAGGACCTTCAAAAAAAATAAAAACAAAATAATTTTGTTGTCTCGTCTCATTTTTTGCAATAACGCAATAACTGTACTTCAAAAAAATTTGTTTGCAAACAAACCTCGAAACAAAAAACAAGGCTGTAAAATGCTTTTTATTTCAACTCAATACGACCACTCGTCACAAAGATACAGCTCTTCAAAAAACGCTAATTAAAATTGAAAAAAAATTTGTTCCTTTAATATTGTTGACTAGTGTATTACAAGGATAAATAAATACATACTAAAAAAACTTTTTATTTAACTACCGGCGAAGCGAAGCCGGCGGGGGTAAGTTAAGTTGGCGCGCCGATAATAATGCTACGCAATATTAATCAAACTCGGCTTTGCAATGGTACGAAACTTGCAGTAAAAGTGTTGTTGAACAATGTGATCGAAGCTACAATTAAGGTAAATACAAAGGTGAAGTTCTTTTACTTCCGAGAACTCCAATGATTCCACCCCATTTATCCTTCGATTTCAAACGTCTTCAGTTTCCGATACGAATTGCCTTTACCTTTACGATTGATAAGGCACAAGGCCATCCTTATAAAAATGGGGAATACATTTAGAGGTTTCAGTATTTGCGTATGGGCGACTGCAATACTGTATGTTGCATGTGTGCAGGCAAACCATCTGCCTTCATAATAATTTTGACCGATGGAAAAACGAAAAATATTTAATACCTATATCAAAATGCACTTGCATAAAATTATATATAAACACATTAAAATATATCCTGTATATATGCATGTATATCCATGTAGTACCTGATGACATAATGGTTAGTGCGTTGGACTGTCGATTCGATTCCCAGCCATGCCACCTAAAAACAGAAACGTTTTATCCGAGGTACTGCCTCTTGTCATGAAAAAGTGCTTCTCATTTAGCCGTTCGGACTCGGCAAAAAGCTGTAGGTCCCCTCCATTCCTGCCAACAAACACGCACACAGGAATGGTTGAGAGTTGTAAGTCACTAGGCCCTGGTTCTCCACGAGCTGTTTCGCCGACCAATTTTTTTTTTTATATATATATCCATAGTACCTACCTCGTGACATAATGGTTAGTGCGTTGGACTGTCATGCCGAAGGTGTGGGTTCGATTCCCACCCGTGCCATCTAAAAATAAAAATGTTTTATCCGAGGTACTGCCTCTTGCGGGGAACTGACAAATCCTCCAAGATAATATAAGAAACGATTAAACAAAGAAATTTTGTCAAAAACGTCTTCAAAAGTGGACGGGGCTAATATTTTGCATCATTTTTTGCTCCTAACCTGTTATTATAGCAATTCATTTTGTTTTCATAGAAATTAAAAAAATAAAATAAATTGGGTGGCGCAACAGCTCGTGGAGAACCAGGGCCTAGTGACTTACAACTCACAACCATTCCTGTGTGCGTGTTTGTTGGCAGGAATGGAGGGGACCTACAGTTTTTTTGCCGAGTTCGAACGGCTAAATGAGAAGCACTTTTTCATGACAAGTATACTCTTGGAGGATTTGTCAGTTCCTCGCAAGAGGCAGTACCTCGAATAAAACATTTCTGTTTTTAGGTGGCACGGCTGGGAATCGAACCCACACCTTCGGCATGACAGTCCTACGCACTAACCATCAAGCCACGAGGTACTACTATAGAAATTAGTCAAAAAAATAAATTTCTGTCAAAAACGTCCACAAAAGTGGGCGTGGAAAAAAGTTTTGTATGGAAGAATTATAAATAAATTAAATTATAAATAAAAATTACATTTATCTACAACTTTTCTATGGAACACACCCCTCATTTATATCAACTTTCGACGACGTCCTATTTTAAAAAGTGGGCGTGTCAGTGGGCGAAAAATTTTATCTGATGTTGAATAATGATAACCTTTATCATAAGCCACAAAAAGTCAGCAGCCACAAAATACCAACACCTTCCCTAGACTCTATGTGGTTTCTCTCTAGAAGTTCGCCAGTATTGGAAAATACATAGATTCAATGAGAAAGTATTTCCGATTAAATATAATCGGAGTAATAAAGACGAAATTTGTTTGTAACGGCATCTGAAGGTACTACTCTTCTTTTTTAAACAAATTTTGAATCATTCCAATCCTAATCCTCTTTTTCTTCTTCGAGAAATGGCTATATTTGTTAGTTCTCGCTTTACTGTACTTAATTCAAAAATACCCCACCACATTATGAAAAATCCATACCATCTCTTTGACTTTAGTCATAGAACGGATAGTACCATTCGATTCAGTGTCTACAAATACATGCAAAATGATACCACTGAGTTTTTTCTCGAAGAAGCAAGTTTGGCCTCATTGCGTGGCGGGGCGGCATGCAATAAGCGGCAAAGTTGATAACTTGACTTTGCCGTGTCTGTGTAGTTCCGCTGAGTTTGGTTTTACTGAACCATGATTTCAGGATTCTGGTGTGGCCACTTTGTGCCAAACACTTTAAAAATTGATTGTCTCTCTCGAAAACAAAATATCAAATATGTACATAACAATTTATGATCTGCTAAATTTAATACTTATACCAATGGATAACAGAGGATATCTTTTATTTTATTTTCTTAACAGGACTTCAATGAGCAGTGTCCATACTCGCTATCACCAGTCAGTACCAAAAGCCAAAAGCTTCTAAGGTCTCCTAGGAAAGCAACAAGAAAAATTTCACGGATTCCATTTAAAGTAAGTAGTGTTTATGTTAAATTCAAATGTATATTATTTACCTAACTCATGTCATATACATATGTACATAATAATTAAATACACATGAGGAAGCTATAGGCTTATTTGTTTAGTTTTGTTGCAGTTTTAACTAAATCAATATTTATTTTTTCTTCAAGGTGTTAGACGCCCCTGAACTACAAGATGACTTTTATTTAAATTTAGTCGACTGGTCATCGCAAAATGTACTAGCTGTTGGTCTAGGCAGCTGTGTATACTTATGGAGTGCGTGTACAAGTCAAGTGAGTACAGCCTAAAGAAACAAAATAACTTAAGTTTTATCAATTTACAACTTGGCTATTATTTAAGGTTACGCGATTATGTGACCTTAGCCCAGATGCGAATACTGTAACCTCCGTATCATGGAACGAACGTGGCAATTTGGTAGCTGTTGGCACACATCACGGTTATGTTACTGTGTGGGATGTAGCAGCCAGTAAACAGGTACGAACAAATATAGAAGCTTTGTTTATTCTAGGCAAATTTACTAACTTCACGCAATAGAGTATGTAATGGTACTGTATTTGAAAATATCATTATCGAAACATCTTAGCCAAGACGTTCTGTGAAGTGTGACGATTTGTTTATTAATTAGGAAGTTTCTCCTTGTTGTGAAAAAATAATATATTTTTTTTTTTTCAATTTTTGTATGCAAACTCAGTTATTAAATACATAATTCTATTTCATTTTAGATTAACAAACTTAATGGTCACTCTGCTCGCGTTGGCGCTCTAGCTTGGAATGGTGATATCCTGTCGAGTGGTTCGCGAGACCGTTTGATAATCCAGCGCGATACTCGTACACCAGCGCAACAATCTGAACGGCATTTAGCAGGTCACAGGCAAGAAGTATGCGGTCTGAAATGGTCTCCAGACAATCAATATTTGGCTAGTGGAGGCAATGATAATCGATTGTATGTGTGGAATCAACACTCGCTCAATCCGGTTCAGTCGTACACCGAACACATGGCTGCAGTTAAGGCAATCGCATGGTCTCCGCATCACCATGGACTGTTGGCAAGTGGTGGCGGAACAGCCGATCGCTGCATACGCTTTTGGAACACACTAACTGGCCAGCCTATGCAATGTGTTGACACAGGATCGCAAGTATGCAATCTCGCCTGGTCGAAGCACTCTTCCGAGTTGGTATCTACGCATGGCTACTCTCAAAACCAAATCCTGGTTTGGAAATACCCCTCACTTACACAAGTTGCGAAGCTCACCGGACACTCATACCGCGTATTGTATCTGGCACTTAGTCCGGACGGCGAAGCGATTGTCACTGGAGCAGGAGATGAAACACTTCGTTTCTGGAATGTATTTAGCAAAGCACGTAGCCAAAAAGAAAATAAATCTGTGCTCAATCTCTTTACAAATATAAGATAAACTCAAAATTAGGATAATTTATACAAAACACCTTCTCTTATAGAAATTGGCTTCTTCTGGCTCTATGTATATCAGTGGCTTCCGTATCCGGAGAATCCAAATCAAAGAATAATTAATTTAGCTTGCAATAGTCACTACAATTTTTATAAATTTTATTTTTTTATTTTATTTTATTTTTCATTTGTTAACAACTTTAAGTTTGTTAAAAAATCTATAATATATTTTGTATTTAACTTACATACGCATTGTGCGTATGTCTGTATGCGCTTGGAGTTAGGAAAAATATTATTATACAGAATTAATTTAAAATAAAAAATTAAATTTCATTTAAATAAAGAATTGTGTGAAATAAAAAGTTATTTTTAACTCTATCAATGAATGCTTTTATTAAGAAACTTATCCTGAAGTACAGGTCTGTATATAAGCAGAATCAGGCGAATATAATAACATTTCTTGGCATGAATGAAGATTTGTTGTCCTGAAAAAGTGCTTCTCATCATAGCCGTACTGCAGAATACTGAATATCGCCTCTATGCCTGCCTAAAACATAACTTATACAATCGAGCATAGAGATTTCCTAATTTGGTTCAAAAGAATCTAAAACAATCTGTTAACCAAAAAATTATGAAATACATAAACGCTTGATTGTATCGACCAAACTGGATTGTATCGAATAAACTCAATTGTTTCACGGTTCGTGTTATTTTCCAATCGATTTTCAAAATGGTTTTTTTGGTGTATTAGTTTCGTTTCTACGCGAAAATTCAAATTCGCACTTTTTTGAAGGTAAATGTAAGGAAAATCGGAAAATTCACGGTTCAGGGACACAAACATAGCTATAAGTCGAAAAGCAGGTACTACTTCGATCCTTGAAATTGAGTTGTCTATGGAAAGAAACATTGCCACAAAAAATAATTACATAAAATTTATATAGGTAGGTGCTTCATATAATTTTAATGGATTAGAAGCTTAGAGTGCTTAAGAAGCAAGTTTAAGAGAGAATTTTCATTTCCATTTTCCGACCAATTTTCAAAATGCATGTTTCATCATAATCTTAACCAATAAACGGTCATATATATAAAACATTTTCGTACCACAAGCTTCAATATGGCCGTTTAAATATTTTCGAGCCTAAAATTACAGTATATTGGTCGTTCAATTCTGTTGGTTGGGATATTGTAAATACTATGCCCGTAACTTCGGAGTTTTCTCTTGATCTTCATATTAAAGCGTTAAATGAAAGTTAAACAATTTCAATTACAAGAAATTGTTCTGAGGGTTATTTCCTCAGCTACACATAATTGACTGTAAGTCAGGAAATACTGCTCCGATCTTTTAAGCTAAGGTGTCCTTATAAAGGTAAACGTATCAGATGGTAACGATATAAAAGATCAGCAGGTTTTCATACAATTCGAAAGTCTAAGAGACTCTAGGAGAAAATGTTAAAGGAAGTTTCCACATAATGGCCAATTCTGTTCCTATTTTCCGACCTATTTCCAAAATTTATATTTCATTTTAATTTTGACAAATCAACGGTGGTTTTGATGTATAAAACATTTGTCTACGATACCCACAACCTTCAATACGCTAAATCTAATAGCCAAGAGGCTTGGATAGATATAAAAGCAAGTTTTCCACATATTGGCCAATTTCGTGCCTATTTTCCGACCGATTTTCAAAATTAGTATTTCTATATAATCAGGAGAATTCAACGGTTATTTTGGTATATAAAACATTTTTCTAAGCGAACATTCAAATTCGTACTTTTTTTACAGGTAAATGTAAGGAAAATCGAAAAAATTTCTATTGAGGTGCACAAAATCGCTTATAACTCGGGAAATGCTGCTTTGATTTTCGAATTTGAGGTGTCTATCGATAGGTATGTTGGCCACGATTAATAACAATATAAAATTTGTATAGGTGTCCATACAATTTTAACGGTTTAGAGGCTTCGAGAGCTTAAAAAGCAAGTTTAAGATAGAATGGCCATTTTCATTTCCATTTTCCAACCGATTTTCAAAATTTATGTTTCATTACAATCTGGAACAATAACCGGTCATTTTGGTGTATAAAACATTTTCATACGGCACCCACAAGCGTCAATATAGCTGTTTGAATGTTTTTCAACGGAAAATTTCCCAAAATTACAGACTATTGGTCGTTCAATATTGTTGTTTGAAAAAATGTGATTAATATGGCATAACTTCAGCAATTTTGTCTTGATCTTTATAAATAAGGTGTCAAATGAGAGATAGCATAACGGAGGTTATACTGCAATATAAAAAATAACCAATTTCAATACCACGAAATTTGTATGAGGGTTATTGCCTCAGCTGCACAAAATTGACTATAAGTCGGGAAATTATGCTTCGATTTCTGAATTTGAGGTGTCTTAAGTAAGGTAAACGTATCGCAGATGGTAACAGATTAAAAAAAAATAGCAGGTTTCCATCCAATTTTACCATGCCCATATAAATTTAACGGTTAAGAGGCTAAGAGAGCTGAAAAAGCATGTTTTTGAAATTAAAGCCATTTTCACTTCTATTTTCCGACCGGTTATTAAAATTTTTATTTAATTCAAATCGTGGCAAATAAAGGATCATTTTGGTATACAAAATATTTTCGTACGTTGACCACAAGCTTCAATAAAGCGGTTTTAATGTATTTTAACGGAAAATCGATCAAAAATGAACGCTATTAGTCATTCAAATTTGTTGTTTGGAAAAACGTGGATATTATGTCCCGAAATGGTTCATATAATCAATAATATGAAAGTTAGTAATTGGCCTCCCTCATTATTCCGATATGAATCAAATTTCAATCTTCAACAGCCTTCAATTCTGGCCATCAACTAACTAACCTAACTGACATCTATGTTCAAGATTTACATTGAACTCGCTTCTTTCTCAAAGCCAGTTTCAAATTTCTCTAAAAGCGAAACAAAATCTTTTCAATCATTTGAAAATTTATTTTTATTTATTTACATTTGGTTCATAATTCATTAACTAATAATAATAATAAAAAAAACGAAAAGCAGCAGGAATCTGCATTAAAAACGTTTCAATCGTCCAGCTGAGTCTTCGTTTCTGATTTACAAACCAACCTAAGTATAAAATACATATTTTCTCAGTCCCCTTAAAATTTACGCAAACTTTTTCTTTTTACTTGCTGGGCAAGGTCTGCTAAAGTTCGGAGATCTCTTCTTGGCTTGATGGTTTCGATGGTCCATAGGTTCGACCAGAACTTTGGTGTTTATTTTGAAAAGAAGTGAAAACTTTTTCACTGAAACAGGTGCATACTTGTCTCCAATTGCAATATGTGTGTAGATCTTCGATAGATCAATTGGGTCGGGTTTCTGTCCGTAAAATGAAAATCCTTCAGGTTCATTACTTTTCAATTCAGCAACATCAGAACGTTCCGCAGGACTGTCGATGATGTTATTTGAATTCGCAGTGATTGTACTAAAAAGAGGTGCAGTCGGCTGTACGAAATCCCCACATATCGATGATTTTCTCTTCTTTATCTTCTGGGGCTCTGATGGAACTAAGAAGCTGCTTAACAACTCACATCCACCCATAGCGACAGTGCTTCTTCGTTTGGCAATTCGCTTTGCGGTAACTGTCATCGGAGGGGGAGGCAATAGTGTTGACGCTTCAATTGATTTTTTCGCCAGTAAGCGTCCCATGCAAAGGGGTGGAATTGGCGGTTCAAGAGCTTTTTTGCAAATCTCATCGTACATCGCCTGAATACGCTCTGTGTTCCCATATTGCGTGTCTAAGAGATTTCTCTTCGCCGCAATAAGACCATTTGGAAATATCAACAACATCTGCCCCAAAAATGATGATATTTTGTCAAAGTCGTATATCTCTTTAAAGCTAGTCAGTGCCTTTTCATGGAAAGCATAACAATGTTGCATGTACGAATTAAAACTGCTCTGAACATTCTTACAGAAATGACAAATATTGAAGCCCGCAAAATGATCGATCATGTGGCGCAGAGTTGCCAGTTCATTTGTCGACGAATATTGGCACATTCCACACCGGTAGATCACCTCATCTTTGATTTGCTTATATCGGAAGTTCGAATTCTTATGACGTTCTCTTTCATGCTCGATGATGGCCGTTTTATCGGCACAGATCTCGGCGCAGAAATAGCACTGCATATAGACTTGACACTCGCCCAACGCCAGTAAGTTCTTCAGCAAGCCCGATGAGAGGTTTTTAGCATCCGTTGGTTTATGTTCACGCAGATAATGATTAGTCAGGACATCTAGTCTTTTGGTTGGATAAACGAAGGGACAATGACCACATGTGTTGGGTAAATTTGGATCTGCCGCAGAGAAATTCCGTTGCCCGTGTACATTGATCAGATGAATCTTCAGGGTGATTTGATCGCCTACATGTGTACAATGGGGACATTTCAAGACGGTATGAATGCGAAAGAAAAATGGTATCCTAGGCACCATTTCAAAATTTTTTTCATGCCAATGCTTTGCCTTCCAATGGTTGCTTAGGGAACTCATCTCCACACTGGTAAAATTACAATGGAAGCAGGCTAATCCACCGGGGATCACCGAGGAGTCTGAATCAGATACTGGGACTATTATTTCTTCATCTTCATCGTCTAAATCTACACCTGCACGACTCAGGCTTTTTTTAGTACGCTCGGCATCCTCTTCGTTCTCCATGAGAATGCCACGTATACTCCGCACTCGTTTAGGATCGTTGCGCGACCATAATGGCCGAGTGTCAGCTGCCTTATCTTGAAGCGTCTCGTTGATTTTATAAAAAACATACTTTGCTTCGCGAATTTTCGTGGGATGCTTGGTATCGATATGATCCATGATATGAGCCAAATGTGCTGAGCCGAATGTACAATGGACGCAGTGGTATTGATGCTTCGCATTGTGCATTGAGTTTGCATGTGAAATCATCTGATTCCAAGTGGCTGTCTGATGCTTGCATAATGCGCATTCCCACTTCATTTTGGTATTCGGAGGTGTGTTCGATGTTGCTGGTGATTCGGCAGCTGCATCGCATTCGCTGGATGTTGAATGACTTGAGGTGACGTTTCTCCCCGGAACGAGTTGTGTAGATTTTTTGGTTTCATTCTCACTCCGGTCATAGGTTAGTAGATTAACAAACGGAACACTAGCATGCTTTTCATTGACGTGTCGTTCGACCACATGTTTGGTATAGTGAAAGTAATCGCATTCGCTGCACTGGTACATTTTACTGCCGTGGAACTTAAGATGCTGTACAACTCGCTCAGTACACATATTCTTTTTGCAGATTTCTTCTTGACAGTGCGGACACGTATAGCCTTTTTCTTGACCATGGAGGGCGTTGAGATGTGATCGCAACATTTGATCAGTAATGGTAAGGTATTTACATCCCGGATGCCCACACACATATCTTCTCATATCAGGCACAAATGCTGGAATTTTAACACTTTCTTTAGGTTTCATCGAACTGCCTGTGTTCGAACTACATGCCAGATTTAGCATTTTGTCGAAGTGCTTTTCGTTCTTCTCAAGACAAGGTACCGGATTGACTGGGTCAACACTCCCCACATCAACGTCCTGATTGTGCAACTGCAAGTGTCTGAACATATTGGTCCTAACCTTGGTCTTGTAATTGCAAACCGAGCAGTAAACTTGATTATTGAAAATCGGCTGAATTGGCAAAAGATTTTGTTCGTTTGGTTTGAAGTGCGTTTTGTTTATAGCCTTCTTCCGTTCCCAATCGACAATAAGCTTTTCTCCAAATTGAATCAATTCCATTGAAGTGAGCTCCATTTCGCTGGCTATTAAAAGTGGTGGATTATTCGAATTCTCTTCTGGAATTAAATTTCTTGTCCGTGGCATTCCGGCGAGGGAATGAATTTCGCTAAAATGCTTTTGGACTTGTTGAAAATTGCCAAATGTAGTACAGCTGCACACATGGCAGAAATATTGATGGCGAGAATGTACTTTCATATGAGCTTTCAGCACTGCAGGTCGGTAATAATTTACTGGACAGTGTGGACAATGCAGGGAACTACCTGGTGGTATACTAGGGAATGATGTAGGAACAATATTCGTATGCGTGGCCAGATGTGTTTGGAAATCTTTCTCCGTAACTGCAAATTCACATTCCGGATAGAAAATGCATCTCCAGACCTGCTCTTCCGGCAAACCAGTTGGGGCAACAATTTCTTCTGCGATTTTTCTTAGCCTTTTCGGAAAACTTATTTCCCTTTCTCTCGTAGTTTTCTCTTCCGTCGGCGCGGGCGGTGGGGGCGTCGGCGCTGGCGTCGGCGCTGGCACTTGACTTGTTTGCTCTTTCTCATTTGGTTGGGTTTGTTTGGAAGTAGTCCGCAGAATGTCTTGAATTTTTTGAGTCAGCTCAACGGTCGACGCACAGGATGTAGCAACCGCATCATATCTTGAATGCGCTTGAGTCATGTGATTGAAATAGTGATTTGTATCTTGTCCGATGAAACTACACACATGACATTTTAATGCCTCTCGATTGTTGTCGCTTCGAATGTGAGCTAGAATGTGTTCATTCATCGCCGATCGGATGTTCGTGACGAAGCAGCATTTGTTTACGCAACAAATAAAGGCGGATTCCTTTGGGGTAGAGTTTTTCGGTAATGGAGAGTTCCGTTGTTGTGTTATCATTATCGAGGAGTTTATTGGATTTGGTTTAGGAGATGCTCTTGGCGACTGCTTTTCTGTCTCTCTTATTGAAAATGAAATTTCTTTGAGCGATGGTGAGTTCCGTCGTTCAGATGATGTAACTCGGTCGGATATTTGAGTCATAGGTATAGGCGAAACAGATTTTCCTCCAGCATTCAGACTTATCACCTGCAGAAGTAAAATTTTGTGAATGCAAAAACGTTTTACCCCAGTCTCAAAATATAAATACAACAAAAAATAAAATGATTGAGTTTACCTGACTGATTTGAATTCCTCCTGGAGCTGAATCAGCTTGTTTAAATACCAAATTCAATAGATCGTTTTCGGTCACTCCTTCGGCTACATTAGTTATGGTGAATTCCCTGCTTACATTTTTGAATAACGGTATGTCCATATCGAATTTTGGGGGTGCTTTCGGAGGTATCATTGCTTTTGGCTCACTCTGCAACATTGTTGATAAACTTAATTCACGAGAGTGAGGTGTTGGCGGATTATGAGATGTTACGGTGTGCGATGGTAAGGTGGAGGATGTTATAGTGTGGGATGGTACAGTGTGGGACCGTGCGTTATGAGATGGTGCAATTTGGGATGTTCCAACACGGGATGTTTCAATATGTGGTGGTCCAACATGGGATGTTCCAACATGGGATGTTTCAGCATGGGATGTTTCAGTAAGGGATGTTCCAACATGGGGTGATCGAATATGGGATGGTCCAACACGGGATGTTCCAACATGGGATGTTCCAACGTGGGATGTTCCAACATTGGATGGTCCAACTCCAGATGTTCCAACAAGGGATGATCCAGCATGGGATGTTCCAACATTGGTTGTTCCAACATTGGATGTTCCAAGATTGGATGTTCCAACAAGGAATGTTCCAACATGGGATGTTCCAACATGGGAGGTTCCAACATGGGAGGTTCCAACATGGGAGGTTCCAACATGGGATGATCCAACATGGGACGTTCCAACATGGTATGTTCCAACATGGGATGTTCCAACATGGGATGTTCCAACATGGGATGTTCCAACATGGGATGTTCCAACATGGGATGTTCCAACATGGGATGTTCCAACATGGGATGTTCCAACATGGGATGTTCCAACATGGGATGTTCCAACATGGGATGTTCCAACATGGGATGTTCCAACATGGGATGGTGGAACCTGGCATGGTGCATTGTCGATTGGTGAAAACAGAACTTCATTTGATAGATTTTCAATTTTTGGCTTGTCTGTAGAAAGAATATCTCCTGTGAGTCTGCGAAATTTGATCCTTGGTTTGTCACTGGAATCTTCACTTCTAATTCTTGAATGTACATCCAACATGTGCGTCATTTCACGGCAGTCTCCATAGCCCACTTGCATTTTGCATGTATGACAGTAGCCATTCCATTTGAGTGAAGGATGTTCGAGGAGAAAATGATTCTGAAGTCCATCGGGATGGTCGGAAAAAAGAAAAGCACAAGACTTCACCATGCAATAATACTTAAACGAGTTGTCATATAAAGAAAAGCCGAAGTTTCCAATCTTTTGAATACTCGAAGGTTGCAAAGATGAACCTGATTGCTGTTGTTGTGGCTTCAAACCCAATGATAGAGGATTTCCCAGAACGTCATATTTGATATGGTCCATGTCTGTAGCCATAGCAATGGCGTCTTGAATATTTTCTTGCTCTTCGGGCAGCGGAAATATCGACGAGTCCAAATCGTTTAAATCCAAATGAGGAAAACTGTTGCCGTCTCCATCGAGACAACTAAAATTTGACGTCAAAAGCATGTCTAATGAATCGCCTGGTGAATCTGGAAGGAATTCAGATAAGTTTAGGATTCGTTGTTGTTGCTGTGTTGGTTTCGATGATGCAGTCAAAAGAGGATCTAAAATTTCATCGGACACAGGTTTGAATGAACTTGGTTTTTCAGTGGTCGTTTTTTCAGCTGGTTTTTCTGATCGCTCTAAAGTTTCCCCAACTTTCTTCTTTTCCTTGTCTTTATTCTTTTTCGAACTCTTTTTTGGTGCTATCGAGGCATAAAGGCGACTTAAAGTTTGGAAAATGGATTTATTCTTGTTTTTGTCTTTCTGGGATCCACTTTTTGTTGTCTCTGTGATTTCAATGTCTTCCCAATTGTCGTTATCGTCTTCTTCATTTTGATAGCCTTCATCACTTTCTGAACAATAATCATCATCCCTAGTCAAAGACTCATTTTGTATCTGTTCATCTATAATAAGATTGTCAGATTCATTCAAAGACTGCGTTGACATTGGTGAATTTGACGCCAACTGACAAGATGTTTCTGGTATCTCCATCTCGGCATCGGATGGAACCGACAGCGAAATCTCATGGATATCTTTTTCGTTTTGACAATTATTTTTGTTTGCTGCTGCATCCTCCTCAGCAATATTCTGTTTTTCAATATTTTTGAATCTCTGACTTAGTTTTTCAGCAATGGTTATCTTCTTTACTGTAGGCTTAGTTTTATTAACACTTGAATCAGATGCGATTGCATCGTCTTTCTCAATCGATTTCAAACGCTCTGTTAAAACCAGACATGTTGGAGATGCTAAATCACGAGGGAGGAATACTTCGATGTTTGAATTAATGGCCATACTTCTTGCGTCCTGGCGTGATTTCTCAACAACATTTATTTGACTTCCCGCCTCCACCGCCGGTTTGTCTGTGAAAGTAGAAACCACATTGGGACTTGAATCTAAATCGATTATTGCGTCTGTTGGAATTGATTTCGAATGCTCTGTTAGAGCTGCAGCAGTTGGAGATATTAGATCCTCAGGGACAAATGCTTCCTTATTTGAATCAATGCTCATGATGGAACCTTTTCCTGATTTCTTACTGTCGTCGTCGGTTATCTTTTTTTCAGTCGGCTTATCTGCAAATGTTGATGTCGCATTCGAACTGGAACCTAACACAATAACGACATCATCTTTTTCAGTGATCCTCAAAGGATAGTCCTGATCTGAATCAAGCATGCATGAGTCGTTTGGTTTACTGGGAGAATCATCAGGGACAGTAATGACGTATGTTTTTGTTGAAGAAGTAGGCGGGTGAGTTTCTGAAAGGTTTGCTCTATTTTCTTCTTTGTTCGCAACAACACCTGCAGTGTCGATTAATTTCACTTCTATGATACCAGCAATAGATTCCGCATCCTCTAGTTCATGGTGGACTTTTAAATGCCGAATTACTCCTCCACGGAGCATCTGAACGAAGTTACATAAATGACAGACATAACCCAATATCGCATTTCCACGAAGATTTATTGGATCTCTATTGATTCTCCTTGCATCTGGACAAAACTTTTTGATATGATCCGTCATGTGAGTGCAGCCGTTCATTGCTTTAAAGCAGCTCGAACACTTGTGCGCATACTCTCCAGTATGTATTGTAAAGTGCTCCATCCATCCACGCAGTGAGTGAGTTGATTGAAAGTCACAAAACGGACAAACATAGTTGAAGACTATCTGGGGTTTTTTAGGTAAGGCATAGAGTGCGCGATTACCTATATTAAGCTTCATGTCTTCTAATACATCTGCTGGCAGCCGAGATGTGTAAACTTCAGAGTCATTGTGAGCAGTGAGATAATGTGGTGCTATGAAACGTGCTCTCTCTTTGCAAATAACACAACAGTTTGAATAAGCAGATTTTGTATGAAACTCCGGATTAGTGTTTTTGGGCAAAATGTCAGCTGTGCTTTCACATTCCTTGCTGATAATCTCTTTTTCTTTTTCATCAACATTCTTTTTAATCTCTGCCTTTTTAGTCTCTTCCTTTTTAGTTTCTTCCTTTTTAGTCCCTTCATTTTTACCCCCTTCCTTTTTAGACTCTTCCTTCTTAGTCTCTGCCTTCTTAGTCTCTTCCTTCTTAGTCTCTTCCTTCTTAGCCTCTTCCTTCTTAGCCTCTTCCTTTTTAGTCTCTTCTTTCGTTAAGTTAACTTTCATTCCTTTCTCGATTGTTTTTTTATGATTCTCTTCTTTCGTCAAATTAACTTTCATTACTTTCTCGGTTGTTTTCTTATCACTTTTCTCAACCTTTGATTCCGTGCTTTTCTCCACTTCACACTTCATTTCATCCTTGCGTTTAATCTTGTTCTTCAAGTAGACTAACTCAATATCATCGTCAGACGAATCGGAGGAGATCGATATATGGCGTTTGCACTTCGGACCGGGTCGTTTCTTTAAATCTTTGTTTACTACTTTAACTTCAGGTTTATTTTTACTGCTCTTGTTTTCGGTAATTTCTTCGATTTCTTCATCGCTTTTTTTGTTTTTGCCTTGATCACCTGAAAGTTTAATGGGTGTATTTGGTTCGAGTACGGGCATTTTTGGAGGCCGACTTGCTTTAAGATTTCGACTTCTCAGTGCTCTTATATTTAATGGGCTTATTAGCACCTTTGCCTTACGCATGCGGCGCTTGACTGGCGAAGATGTTGGCTGAGTAGTGACTGGAGATTTAATAGGCTTTGGCTGGATGACTTTTTTCTTATTAGGTTGAACAGAGCTCTTTTTTGATGTGGCTTTAGCAAGAGTGCACATTCGTCGACCAGTAGCAGTTACAACGCCTTGACATATAAACATATCTCGGATGTCTTCGTTTAGACGATCTAGTTCATTTTTCTTCGTTCTTGTGACTCGAGGTTTGCTCTGCTCCTGGTGTTCTGCTTCTTCGTCTTTCTTGTCATTCTTGCTTTCGTTCTTTTCCGGACTGTACAATATTTCCTAAAATAGAAAATAGAAAACAATTATTAGTTTTGAAGCTGGTAATATGAAATCGACTAGTTTGAAAATAAAATAATTCTTGGAAAAAAATAACATTTGAAAAGAGTTCTGCAAATATACAGTTTGAAGCGCTTGGACTTTATTGATTTAAAGTCTGATCTATCGAGACCAAATGTGCCAGAAGCAGCAGCAATAAACCATTAACTGCAGAGCCAATAGTTATGCGAAGACCATTCTGATTGAAGAATGATCAGATGTACCAAAATGTGTCAGCAGAACAGCTGCAGATAGATGGGAATCGTTCAAACTGTTCGAGAGCAACACAAAAAAGCTATACTTACAATCTGCAGAAAAGAGAACAACATGCCAGACCTAATGACCAAACAGCGAAGGAAAACAATAGTTGTAGCTTTTGCAAGAAAAAGGTATTCTTGATTAAAAGTGGGTTGATAAATAAATTTGTTAATGGACGGTCTAAAACGGAGTCATTAACAACACGGAGTCCCGAACAACACTTAACAAACAGAATTACAGGAAATTCAATACTTAGGAATGCTGTACTACAAAAAGATAAAAGCTTTATTTAACACTTGAGGGTGAACCAAATAATGGAAGATCAACTTCATTTCTGTTAAATATAAATGGAAACTGTATCATTCCTTGGTTTAGACAACGTGGTTGCCACTTTAACAACAAAAGCACGAGATATTCAAAGAAATAATTTCTATACCCAGACTTTAAAGGAATAATAGGCATGTTTTTTTGACCTTTTAATGTGAACATTAAGAAATATTTCACATTAAGGAAAATTTTCAAATGCAAATTCCAACCAAATAAGGAGGCCAATAAAACACGCCTAATATTAATAGCTTTGTTGAAAATAAGAGAAAACCCTTACCTTAACCTGCTGCAGTTTTTTATCATCCAGCACAGACTTCAGCATTTCAATGATACGATCTTTGTTGGTCGTTGGGTCCACAATACTCATAAGGAATCCCTCTAAAAATTCCTGTTTCTTTTGGTTATCAGCATCGACGATT
Source organism: Dasysyrphus tricinctus (assembly GCA_963921185.1). Classification (NCBI taxonomy): domain Eukaryota; kingdom Metazoa; phylum Arthropoda; class Insecta; order Diptera; family Syrphidae; genus Dasysyrphus; species Dasysyrphus tricinctus. The sequence goes on along the minus strand of OY992533.1, from coordinate 20,174,661 downwards.
CTTTCTGGTGTTTTTGATGGATCAGCAGCATTCGAGCTACTAGGCTCTTCTGGTGATGTGCTGGTGTCAGTTATAATTGCAGGTTCATTGTGAGGCCCTTCTGTTGTGCTGCTCACTGCACATATCTGGCCATCTTCTGAATTTTTCTTTTCAATATCATCCTTTCGTTGTTCGGCGGAAACCGAATTACGCTTTATTGCTCCCACCTTAGACTCCGCTGTCTTTGCAGCACGCGTTTTAGGCGTTTGGGTTACTGAAGGAAGGCTTACAGTTGAAGTGATCGTTTTGGGTGTTGGCGTCTTTTTAGTATTTTTTTCATTAAAATTAATAGAAGCCCGTGTCTTCCTTTTGCCACTGATTATATTTTGAGTTGAAACTACCGAGTTGTCTGTTGTTGGGGAAAAAATATCAGAAGCTGACCTACGACGCGTTCGTATTTGAGAAGGACTTTCACTCTTCGTGATTTCGTTTTGTTCGGGGGGCTCTTTCATAAGTATTGTTGAACGTCGTGTTGTTATTCGACGTGGTTTTACTTCTTCTTTTTCTGGCTCGATCAGTTCTTTTTCAACATCATCATCCGGTGGAGTTTCTTTTGTTCTCACTTCGGGTGAGGGAGTATTATCTTTAATGACATTTTTCTTCTTTAGAAGCCTCCGAGGACGCATTATTCTCGGTTCCGGTGAATCGTCGCTGCTATCTATAATAATTGATTTATCATCTTTTGATTTAATTGGTGATTCACCTTCGTCAATTACCAATCTACTTTCAGTTATTGAATCGTCTAACGAATCAGGAGTTTGTGGTTTGGATTTCAATTCATCAGGCTCAGATTCAGATGCTTTAGTCTCAATTTTCGACTGAGTTTGGAAATCTATTTCTTGAGTTTGTTTCTTCGTTTCGACAACGGTTTGAGTTTTAAGTGTTTTATTCGCCACAGGTTCAACTTCTATTACTGTTTTCTCTGAAACATGAGACTTCGTTGTAGTCTTCTTCTTTTTAGATTCTGTGATAACTGGTTTTTTTATTTCGACATCTTGAGCTTTTTTCACATTATTATCATTTTGTTTCGACACTTTTTCAATTTGTTTTTCTTTTTGTTTTGGCATTTCATTATTTTTTTTAGATTCTTCCAGTTTTTTCGCATTTTCGAACTGATCATCAACAGACTTTTTAGTCAATTCCTCTTGGGGTTTTTGTGGAGTTTTTACTGCTTGTTCAACAATACTAGCAGACTCGTTTTTCTGCTCTTCTGCAGACTTAGTCTCATGATCATCTTTTTTCGGATCGGGAATTTTGGGAACTTCTGGTTTAGGTTTTTTAGGTATTTTAAAGCCTTGTATACTTCCAGTTATATCTTTCCCATAATCTGCACTTCTGTACATTTTATCAAGCGTCGACGGCACTATCGTTTGCAATGAAGGTGCAGCCGGTGTCGATATTGATTCAGTTGTATTTAGAGCTTTACCATCAACTTCCTCCATTTGTTGTCGACACCTTGACTGCCGATATTCACCATAGGTCTTGGGTTCGGGAGGTTTATTTTTCTTTGATTCTAAATATTTCATTCTTTCGGTCTTATCATTGCGTTCCGGATTGAATTTATCGACGTAGGTTTTTGATGTTTTTTGTGCTCTTGGATCTGCCCTGTTTGGATTTAAGTTTGGATTTGGAGCATTATAAGTTGGTAACGGAGGCTTAGGAACACTTTTGGGATGAAGAGGAATATTGATATGAAGCTCTAAGAGACTGGGAATAGGGGAAAATGGTTTAGGTACAGTAAACGGTATGTTATCCTTATTTAAAGGAGGTGCGTTCCTTAGACGAGGATCAAAGTGATTGATTGTGGGTAGAACGTTCGGCACAGGCGAAATAGGTAACGACATTAAGGGTGGAATGTTCCCTATGACTTTCTTAGGCACCCTTGGGTCCACAAAATGTACAGGAGAGACCATGCTTTCTCTGTGAGCTGACTGTTTGGACCTATGACCCAATGAATCTACCGAGTCTTTCATTGGAAGGGGCGGCGTGTTTATTTTGTCCGTTTGTAACTGGAAGTTTCTTTCTATTGACACTGATTCTCGCCTTTTGTGTGGATTGTATTTCAAGGCCAAGCGTTCAACAACAGCGTCCATTGGATTTGGTGGTGACTTTGGTGAAGGCAAGGGAAAGCTTATGCTTGGTGGTAGCGGGGGCGTAATAGATTCTTCTTGGCCGGTTTTAAGTTCACTTTTATTTTGTTGAACAACATCAATAGGTTTTTTAGAAGGGGTGTGTCCCCTACGGTAGAATGGTTCTTCGGCTTTATTTTCTGCTCTTGTTGGCGATTCAAGATGAGGAGGCGAAGGTGGCCTTGAAATCAACGCCAGTTTTTTTCTAACCGCATCTAGCGAATGTACTTTGTGATCTTTCTTCGTGCAATCATTTGAATTTGCTTTGTTTTGCTTCTCCATAGCTGCTTCCAAAGATTCGTTTAGCAAATCATCAATATCATCCGCACTGAGTGGGGGACTTTTGAGAACCTCACCAATTGGTTTAGTTGAAATCAACAATGGTGGTGGTGGCGGTGGTGGTAGAGTTTGTGTTATTGGTAGGTTGGGCGCCTTTCCTTTAAGTTTGTCATTTTTAACTTGAATTCGGAAATTCTCAAAGCCTTCATCGACCTTTTCGCCTAGACGATTAAATATGTTGCTAGCTGAATGTTTTTGCATGCGTGGTTCTGGTGGCGAAGGATTCATAAAACTACTAAACGCGTCTGGTTTTTTATATTTATAGATGGTATCGTGGTATATTCTGTTTTGGAAAACATCCTTGCTATCACTTGTGTCTGGCAAGGGCGAAAAAGCAGGTGGAGGAGACTGAGGAGGAGATGCGTGCTCAATTTGAGACTTATAACTCTTATTATCATGATGACGATGATGGTGAGTGCTTTTGGAATCTTTGTGCGAGCTGTACAAGGTTGATGTTGATATGGGTGGCGTAGGTCTAGGATTGTGTTTTGGTTTTGGTAAGGGCTCTTCTTCCGGTTCGTCCCAGTTTTCCTCCTCTGAACTATACTTCGATTCATTCTTTTTTTGAGAATGTGATCTATTCGGCGGCAAACTAGTTGATGTCGAAGACCATGATGATCTGCTATAAGAAGACGATGAGGTAGGTGAAATATCTCTTGTTCGATCTCTTGGATCCGACCAGCGGTAACTTTTTGGGGCTTCAGTAAATTTGTGTTGGTTAGTTGTGTTACTACTGTGGTAGCCATCTGTGGAACGGTGTGGAAATCTTACAGCACTGCTGATAGGCGGCCGCGTATGTTCCTCTATTGTTTCTTTTGAACTTTTTTTTTGATCCCAACGAGGACTGGAAACTAGCTTCATTGGAGACGAACGCCGTTCTGTAGGAATTTCTACCGGTGGCCTAAAATCCTCCTCACCCAGATGTGTAGGACTAGCGGGACAGGTATGTATTTCAATTAAGTTGCGATTTGGCACGAATTTGTTTTTAGTACTATTTGCACGTTGTGCTATTGCTATTTCTGTTGCAGGTGAAGATGCAGTTAAGTTTACTTTTCTTGCTGCATTGGAAGATATGCTATTGTTGGTCGAATTGCTAGGCGGATTTGACGGGATGACATCATCAGACTAAGGATTAAATTAAAAAAGAAACAATTAATAGTTTTCGTTTTTTTTGCATATATTTAACCTTACCTTTTCAATTTTAGCATAAAGTTTTTTTAATACCGTTTCACACTTTAATAAGGTTTCAATCTTAAGTCTAAAATAGATCAATGTACATAATGCATTAATTTTAATAAATTGATATCTTCGGTGTACGAAAGAAAGTCACCACAAAAATGATAGTTGCTACACACGATTAAGAAAATAAAATAATAACTATCATGTTCTTGTATTGATTTTTTTTTCGGACCGACTTTTTACTTAATAAACTTACTTTTTGTCTCTATTATGGAGTAAACTGTGCAACGTTTGCATTTTTTCTAATTGTGCCTTACGTGGCTTATCTTGGTCACTGTTCTTCAGCTTTTCAATGACCCGATCCAAAAATGGAATATATTTTTGCATCTCACTAAATTTACTTTGATATTCTAAGTCTTCCATAGTAGTGGTGTGTGTTTCTTGCTTTCGATGAAAAAATAAGCTTAAAATAAAAAAATAAAAACAGTTAAAATGATTTAAATTATATAATTTTTTTAAATAAAATGCAGAACTGGATTGCACGAAACTTGCTCCTGTAGTTTAAAGCTGTAATGTGGCTAGGCAATAAACATGTATGGTAATGAACCAATAATTAAATGCTAATGATTGTGAAAAAAGTCGCAAGTACAAAAAAACGTATTTTTTCTTTGATCTGTTTGTGTAAATTAAATTATTTGTAAAATTAGTACTTATGTTTGTAATATTGCTTAAACTACTTAAGACCACCATAAAGCAAAACTATCACAAAAACGGGCAAAAATAAGGCAATTTAAAACAAAAAAAAACTTTTTTTTTTAATTCAAGGACTCAGAGTTGAAGGAGCCAATATTAATACATATGCTTTTAAGAAAAAATTGATCAGATGGGTGACCAAACGAGGAGACAAATTTCTTGCATCGATAAAACGAGGAGTGTTCATAGCGTCGACGTTGATTACGTGGCCATTTACGGAAAGTGGTATTTGATCCTGATGCACATGCTAAGAGTACTGAAATCTTATATATTTCCTCGATGTATATTGAACTCAAGCATAGATTGGACCTTAACGATGGCAAACAAAACTACTGTTAAGACCAAAATTTTAAGACCTAATGGTTAACGTAGCTTTTTATTCGGAGGACAAAGGAATGTGAGAGAATGGATGAGAAGTTGCAGACTTGCTAATACGGCTTGTATTTATCTGGTATTATATCGAGGTTATAAACCAACGAAGAAGAGATTCATCAATACCATATGTATGCTTTGAAGTACCAAGTGGAAATAACAGTTATAAGGATAAATTACTTGAATATAAGAAAAAAGGGGGGGGGGCAGAGTTTTGGTGGTTTTGAATCTTTTAAAAGGATGGGTTCAAAAATCTGATAAAGGATTATGGAAATTATCTATTTATTTTGATTATTTGATGTAAAATTAAACGTAACCTAGGGTGTTGATTTCCTAACAAGCCCTGAGTGGGTAAATGCATTTCTTTATTAGTTTTTTTACTGTCAATAAAGAACAGACAACGGAGAATTGGAGAGAGGTTTGGGGTTTTGAAGACAAAAACAATTGAATTTGTTTAGAAAAAGAGAAACTAGAGGTTTTGGCAGTGTTACAGATTTATGATTTCAGTTTATATTATCATGGACTTGGGTTATCTTGGCAATTTCTAGTTTAGACAAGCTTATGCGCATATAGATTACCATTTTGCTGTCATTATCTCACAAAACAAAATTGTAATGCAATTCACATACATTCATATACATTTGTATGTACGCTTATGAGGTAATTCAAGTACAGTAATTGCAGGCTTAATCTCTTGGTTCACATCGAGAAATAAAGATTGATGTCCTTGGTTAATAGTTTTAAAGAGGGCCATTGTGATCGAAAAGGTTACAGTTAGAGAGTTATTCAATTTTTCGAAGTCGAAGATGTTGTGCTAGGCAGAGCAAATGCTTCTTACACACAAGCAATACCAAGTACCTATCTTTAGTCTTCGTTGTATGTAATTTCCATACAAACACATTTCAAAATTGTAGATACAGAAATCTGCCATTTTCATTTGCTGCACGACTTATGAGATTATAATTGACTCAGTTGCGATTTTTTAACAAAACATGCCACCAGCTTATCATGCGTCTTTTGGGATGTTTATTTTTATTTCAATTCTTTTTTTTATCGTTCTCAAGCATCAATTCCGTGTAAATTCATAAACGTCAAATGTTTCCGCATCACTGCTTTTTTGCGATGCTGATGCGCAACGCAGCTGATGCTGATACAAATGCATCAGCAACAACGCATCAAGAATTCCTCGCGTTCCAATGTTTATTCGCTATGCTATCTAGTTATCCCAAAAATTTTGCGATAACTTGAGTTGTTGTTGCGTCAGCTGTTATCAGCTGTTTTTTAACAAGGGATTACAACAACACAAAGCTATCCGGATAACTGAGAATAACCAGCGGAACGTGCCCATTTTCTTAATTCTAATTTGTTAGAAGTTTGCGCATCACTTGATGCAAGTTTGCAATAATAAACATGTTACGCAAAAAGTGATGCGAGTTTGATGCATTTATGAATGTTTGGCGGAAATGATTGTGCATCATTGCTGCAACGATGCGTTTGTGAATTTACACTCCGTTTCGTAAACTGTTTATGGTAAGCTGGTCAAGATCGATTGTGAATAGTTTTCTTTACAAACTTGGTATTATCACTGTCAAAAGTATTGTTCTTTATCAATTTTCTATTTCTCAGTTGATAATTGTTTTTTTTTTAAATGTATCATTTTCAGAGAAAATAACACAATTTAATATTAATTGTAGGTTATGTTGTTGTAAACTCCCCTCATCCAGATTGTTTACGATGGTAGCAGATGTCTATTGACGTGTCAAGCCAGATAACGGTCACTTTTTGATGGTGGAAGTTATTGGCGAATTAAAAACAGTTTCCAAAATGTCCAAATTGATAAGTGCTATTGTTTATTACTCAGTTATCAATTGATATTTGATAACCGTAGCAGGCGATAGATATAAGTATGGCATACTTCGATTATTTATTCTCCTTGTTAACTTTAAGGTAATATTTTTTCATAGGTTTAATGTTTGCATGGTAATAAATCATGAGCCAATGTTAAGAGCATATTGTCATGTTTTAAAGCTCTCCATTACACCCCTTTCCTATTAAAAAAATAAAACAAAATTTTACTCTAAATGTTTTTATATGGTAAATGAAAGTTTTTCTCAAGTTCCTTAAGGGTAATTTTTCAGTAATTGTGTGTGCTATTTTACCTATACCATGATTCATTATGGTACCATAAGAGTCAAAAAGGAGACATCCTCTCATATTTCGCTAACCAATTGCACACTAGTTTGTGAAGCGGTAGAGACTTCCTAAGACTATGTTTGTCAAATAGTCTTCATGATTGGGTGACAGCAGGATATTAACAGAAATGTTCAGGAATCGTTCTCAAAAATGCATTTTATAGGTACGCCAACCTTTATTATGATAAACCTAAGGTATTTGCTACTTGATAATTTTATCTCTTCGTTTGTTTAAATTGCAACAAATCAAGCACATAAAACGAATGAAGTTTGTTTATCAGGAACAATCACCAAAAAGGCGACTTAACGAGGTTTCCTGCAGTCCGTCTTAGAAGACCAAACAGACAGTGAAGGTGAAGCCATAAAAAGGCTTTTCATATTTTACCACTCGAAATATTGCCTCAGATGTTATTCGCTTTTCGGGTCGAAATAAAAACAGAGATGACAGACTGAGAACTTTATCATCAATAACTCAACAACGGGGTCTACTATCGATGTGCTTCAACGAGTTTCTTCACCAATCGCGATCGCTAGCAGATTTCATCATGTTTCGCAACCCAAAGTTTCGAACTTCTTTGTCTACTCCAGACTTTTCCTTATCTGCTCAATTGATTTTCCGATCCGCTTTTTCTTCGCTTATAGAAGCTTTGACCAATATACTGAACTGGAGTCGGTCGAGCTTTATTTCACTACATACATACATACACTATAAATCTGCATCCATTTACATATTTTAAATCGCTTTCAGTTCGTGACTGTTGCGTCTTCGGGATGTCCTTTTCCCACATAATATGATGCTCAACAATTCTCACTAAAACTTTTTTTTTTTGAGGTTGCAGTGTCAATTTCATAGCACCCATACAAGTCCTGTAGGTATCGATATTGCATTTTATTTTCTGACAAAATACTGAAGGTCCAATAACACCGTTAACGAGTCACTACTTGGCAAAGCTTTAATACTTAACGAAATTAGTATAAAACCATACTAGTCGTTCTCGAAATATCCACTCGAGTGATTTTCCAAATGGGAGTGGACCAGATATACACACAATCGTCAAAAGGAAGTGTTTTCTCGATATTTAGGTAGGTACCTATTCGTTAAGTCCAGCAGAAAATGGCAGCAGAAATAGGTACCCGCAAACCCCGACAGAAGAAAACTTGAAATCGTTCCCGAGATATACGTAAGGGAGAGCGAATGATTATCAAAATTCTGGCACAAACACACCTTCGTCAAAAAAACTCCCTTTATATTCGTTGTCGAGAAATTTGCTCCAATGATTTTTATTTCTCAAAATGGCGACAGATACACACCATGCCCAAAAGAAAACTCAATTTGTGTAGTCGTTCTCGAGATATTCGATTTGCACAAAAACTTGTTTTCAAAATGGCGATAGATACACACGACCTATTGTCAATAGAAAACTACATTACACTGAATGTCGAAGGTGAACCTTTTATGAATTTCTGATCAAAAAATCGATGAGATTTTCACGAATTATAGGTACACACACAAAGACGAGTTCTTCGATAAGATCTAAACTATTCCTTTAAAATTTTAAGACACCATTTTGTTTTGCTTTTGCGTCGCTGTAACAAATTTAAAGCTTAAAAAAGCAAGACGAAAAAATGCGTGACGTTTTCGACGTCATCCATTAAAGCTTAACTTCGGTCTCGGTGTTGGTTAATGTATTGATCGTTGAAGGGTACATAAATTCGGAAAGTCGGAGAAGTGCACTTTTTAGATACATTTATGTACCTTATAATCGACACCCATCATCCAGGTGTTTATACGTTCAATACAATTATTCTATCTACGTAATTCATTTGGATGACCACAGGAACAAATTGATTTTATAATAAAACTAACTTCATTCAAACACGTTTTATTCGATGAGGATTCAAGTCCGGTTAACAAATACATATTTTTCGGGATAAGTTTACACTATCAAAAGAGGACGGCTATCGCTGTGCATGGCACAATTGAAAATGAGATGAGGAATACCGACATTGATTTCTGGGCAAAACTAAATCGGAACCTGGAATACGAATATTATTCAAGACTTTTTTATCTTCATACATTTTTCAGCGTCACATTAACAGTGTCAGTACTCGGTACACCACAGCAAGGCAATAAATTCAACACAAGTTTTTCCACAATTCTTTTCTTTTTGTTTTGCGTAGGTTCGTCTCGGACGAAATATTTTTTCTTCAAATCAAATTGCAATTGCTGCAACCATTTTCGCGAGTTCACCGAGAAAACTGTTTATCTAATAATGCATATTATAAGTGAATTTATTCACTGAAATTTAATTAGTTGTTTTATAAATACGTAGAATATATAATATTTATTATACATACATTAAACGAGGAAAAGAACTATCAACTTTTATATTTTACTATGATGGATTGATGTCAGACTTTAATAGCGGCGAAGAGAGTTTTGAAGATTTTTGTATAGAAAACCGCGGATTATTTTCGCTGTCACTTTTGTCAGCTGGCATCGAATTCGGAACATTTACCATCAGTGCCGGCGAATTAATTACACCATGCCTACACCGAAATGAAATTGATGTCGTCCAGAATTCCGGATCCAAAAGATGAAAAATGGGTGCGTTCAGTTGGCCTCGTTAGGGGGACTTACATGGATTTACATTAGGGGGACTTACATGGAAGAACATCTTGTCAAACATTGTTGACAACCACCGATGTTTTATTATTTAAACGCAAAAACAACCATGTTGTCAACCTGAGTTGTATGGTTTTCAAAATATTTTGAAACTTGTTCCAATTCCATCAAGCAATATTGTCAACAAATGTTGATCCATGTGCTTAGTGGAATCGGAACAAGTTTTCAATTTTGAAAACCATACAACATAGGTAAGGTTGACAGCATGGTTGTTTTTGCGCTTAAATGATCAAACGTCGGTGGTTGTCAACAATAAGCGTGTTTTATTGGAAAAATTATAGCTAGCACAGTAAAATTTTCCTCATTGAACAACAACAAACCCAAAAGTGTCAATAAATAAGGCAGTACAAAAGTGGATATAAAAGTTGAGATTTAAGTTTCGTAAAGTTAATCTAAGTAACTAAGGCGACGCTGAGCTAAGTTGTAAACAAATTTTCATTTCTTGAAGGTTGGCAGCCTGTGCTTTTATGTAAAGATTTGTTCGCCTGTTTACTCGATGAGATTTTTGTCTCCTGCAACTTTTATCTGTTGGCAGATACATTGACCGATATTCAAACTGTTTGAAATTGAAAAAAATATGTGGGCTGTAGGCATGGTATAAAAATAACAAAGCATGCTTGACAGTTCAGGCAATTGATTCGTGACGTCATTGCGAGTGAATGATCTCAATTGTTTGTCATTTATGGCAAAGAAAATAAATAGAAGTTATTTATGTTTTAAAGCTATTTGCTATTAAAACTCAAAGTAAAACAATAGATTATTTATGTTTTGTTAAATTTCAAGTAAAACAATAAATAATTTATTTTTTAAAGCTATGTGTTGGTGAACACTCACTATGACGTCACACAAAACAAAATATGGTGTCCCTTCATCTCATATACAACATACCTTGTATTTGTATACCATGGGCTGTATACATAGGTACCTCGAAATCTCTCATGATTACAACGACGAAGAAAAATGTTCACGGAAAATGCAGCTACAGACTTTTTAGGTGAGAAGGAGCGTCGCGTAATACCTCGTGGCATAATGGTCCAGATCAGATCATAATAAATAAAAAAAACAGGATCTTAGTGAGCGTTATGTATATGTATACTTTTGGCTTATGTTTGCTTATTTGTTATTAATCTGTCTATTGCCTCTTTTTTTGGGACTACTCGAACTATTCACAATAGTAAATAGCCTCCAAGCAGCCAGAGTGAAAACTAATTTTGGATCATTGAAAAATCCATTTACATATTTTATTATCCACATGATCTGATCTGGACCAAATTTTCATACGTTTATTGCAAAAACAACCTGGGATCATGCTATTTATCTGGATCTTTTTCAATGATCCAAAAATTTATTTTTACACTGGTGGGTAGGAGGCTCTATTTACTGTGAACAGAGTCTCAGTAGTGCAAAGAAAAGTGGACTTGTAGACACATGAAAAACAAATAAACTTGATCCAGATTAGATCATGTTGTACTTATGTATTAGATTATTATTAAATCATGTTGATAATAAAATGTGGCTATTACCACTTATGCTACATTTCCACCTAACGCTAATCTGAGATTTAATTAGATTTACCTCAAATCTTTTTTAAATCTCGAAGATTTACCATACAAATATATTTCGTAAATCTTGAAGATTAGGAATTAATCTTGTTAAATCTTCCTAGGACCAATACATTTACAAATCATACTAACCTATTCTTGTATGGCGCTGAAGGATTCATTCATAGCTGAATTCAGTTCTTCACAAAGGAAACATTCTATCTCATTTCCTCTTCATAAGAAAAAATGAAATACCATTTGCATTTTTAAATCTGCTGTCAAAGTAAATCTATTTCAAATCTTTTTGTTCGGTGGAAACACCAAATAGATTTGTTAAATCTGAACTGGGATAAACCTTTGGTGGAAATATAGCATTATATACATATAATAAGCATTGAAAACAAATTTCGTATAGATTCGAAAGTATGTAGAATAAAGGGCCCACAGTATTGCGGCTATTACCACTTATAATAAGCATTGGAAACAACTTTCCAATAGATTCGAAAGTTCATAATTATGAAGAATAAAAGGCCCAAGACTGAAATTTGATGTGACTCACGCACATTTTCGATTGGATTTTCAAATAAGTGCTTCCGACTTTTTGCCACAAAATCTTCAATCTTGCTACAGAATTAGCGAGTTGAGATTTTGCGAAATCGGAAGTTTTTATTTTAGAATGGAGTTACAGCTTCTGATTGGCCAGCTGTCATATGAAATTAGATGGTTTTTAAGTGACATTTAGTTAAATAAAATTAAATAAAATTTTGATTGCTTCGTTTAATTTTAAAATGAAATTTATCGGTTGCAACAACCACTTATTTATCATCAATAAACGAGCCAAGAAACTAAAGTTCCATTTTCTTCCAGATAAATTGAAAACAAGTTTAAACGAACATATCTACCTATTTACAAAAAAAAAAAATTCAATTTTATTTGTCGGAACATTGTTGATTCCAAATTATATTTCTTGTTTATAATTCACTGCTTAAATAAATAATTTATTCCAGAATAATTATAGACTGGTCATCATTCAGTCATCTGATAACAAACTAAGGACCCGTTGTACAAACGTGGTTCAAATTTTGATCCGTGGTTCAAATATATTTACTGGCTGATAGCGGCGGAACTACTGGTTTCAACGATGGTTCAAGGTTCAAGTATGTTATAGTAGCAAATTTAATGCCTGAACCACCGTTGAGCCTCAGTCCATTCTCCCAAGTTGGTGAGCTTAAATTGCTGAACCAGGAGTTAAATGTTTGAACAACTGGCCCTAAGCCAAAAAATGGCGAGAGAAAAAAGTGGCGAGAGTTGTTCAGGTTCAGATAAATCCATTTTCTGAATTCCATGACATCGCGTTAAAATATCAGTTCATAATTTCCAAGCAGTGTGTTGAAAAAATTGTAGTGATAGTGCCTGTCTACATTTCTTTTTACTGAAAGACGCATCCAGTTAGATAGGTAGATTTTATATGCGAAAGAAATAGAAAGAAGATTTCTCTCAAAATCCAACGATGCGCCAATTTTAATAATAATTTTTGGCTTTATTATGACAGAATTTTTATTGTGCGAGTGAGAGATGTATGGAGCTTACTTGCGTGAGATGGGGAAGGGTTGAACTGAAAGGATTTTTCTACTAAATATAGACACGGTGTTCATCAAAACGACTTTCAGTGAAAAGACACATTGTCTTTGGCAGTCACAAAGTTGGTATCCATTGCAATAGTTTGATATAATTTCTCTAAAAAACAAAAATAATCAGCCTAATTATGAGTTTCACGTGAACAAAATTCCACCCGGAAAAATTGAAATTTCGCTTTTCACCTATTGTGTTTCACCCGAAAAATGAAAATTCCCCTTTTTTGTGAGTACTCATTTCGGGCGAAATGTATCGTAATTGAGATCTTAAATCATCACTCATTTTTTCAAGGCGAACCAAAGATAAACAGGTGGTACTGGTGCCCTTTGTGCAAGTTTTTTGTTTATCTTAGGCCAAGAGAAGTTCAGGCGAAACTCATAATAGCTTTAAAAATTCCGGGGGAACACAAATTTTTTCGGGTGAAATATTTTCCGGGCGAAACTCATAATAGGGCTGATTGACTGCATCTAATGATGAGAATACCTTCTTCTGTTTACTGTGTACCTATTCACATTTTCCTTATTATTATCTCACTTGCAGTGGTTAATTTTATTGGTTCAGTTTAATAAACAGATAATGAAATCCAGAGATGGTTCACAAACTGCATTTTATCTAAAACATATGTGAAAGATTTTAATAAACAATAAGGGTATTCATGCAACAGCGTTAAGTCGTCGTAATCGTAGTAAAGTTGTAAACTTCGTAAATCTGTCAAATTTTCCATACAAATTTTGACAGAATTACGAAGTTTTAAAAGTTTACAACGTTTACGACGACTTTACACTGTTGTATGAATACCCTTAATATATTGTTTGATTCGGCTGCTCGAAAACCATGCAAAGTTATTTTTTTTTTCATCAGAAACACAGTTTTTAGAGTTAAGCTCTAAAATTTCCCGGGGCTCAGCTAAGCCCGAAAGGTATCAACAGAAGAGCTTTGGAAAAAAGGTGGCATTTGCTCTTGTGGTCAAATTCAATAGGATCCTTTCTTTAATGATGGATTCTATCGATATCCTTAACTTTCGTTTATTCACCTTAAGGCAATAGCATAATTTACTCTTAATTTTATCTGAAAAGGAATTCAAGGAAATCAAGGCAAATGTTAACATTTTTCACTCAATACAGACACCTGCATATCTGAATTTCGGTTTTCAATTTCTGAAAAATTTATTAAATGAAAATATAACTTGCTGAATTTTATTGAACATAATTAACTGAAGTTACCTTGTTTGTTTCGCCAAATGCTCTACGGGCTTGAACAAAAACGCAGCATTATTTTTCCGTCAATTCCCTAGGGGCTTAAGAAAAACACAGTTAACATGTAAATTATTAAGCCCCAACATCACATTTTCAGTTTCCTTAAAGCTTGGGAAAACATAAGCTTACATGTAAAATTGTAAGGCCCCAACCTCGTCGAATTTCCTTAAGGCTTGGCTACGTTATGGTAGCCCCATTCTCATTTTTTTTCCAATTCCCTAATAGCTTGGAAAAAACAAATTTAAGGCGTAAATTGGTTAGCCCCAACTCTGAATTTCCGTCCCTCTTGTTTCTTGTAAGGCTTGGAATAAATAAAGCCTGTGTTCTTATATTCAAATTGCTTGGTCTCATCTTCGTTTTTTCATCCAATTCTGTGGGGGCTTAGAAAAACATACTTTCATGCAAATTTTTCAGCCCCAACCTTGTTTTAATAAATACTACAAAAAGACACGAATATTATATCTATGATTAAAGGGATCTTTTTTTGTCTCATCACGTGTTTTCAAGAAATTTAGGTTTGAAAACGAACAAAAAATTCAAACATCGTAATGTATTGTATTTTGCTATTAAATTAACTGTACCAATCGACTGTGGGGGGGGCTTCAGCCCCTATAGCCCCCCCTCTGGATCCGCCACTGCATACAAATACTCAAAAGTGTATTCCGACTTACGCGTTACGGGAATAGTTGCAGAAATAGACAAAAATTATTGTGCGTCCGTTTAAGTTAAAAAAAAAAAATCCAAAATCCATCAAAAAACACATCAAATGAGGAACACGTCGGCGAGCGCGCGCTTCATAACATCAATCGACTTTGGACACTTGAAATCGAAGTTCATTGATATTTTTATCACTTCTTATTAATTATGCACTGCCATTTGATGAATTAAAAACTTTTAAGAGATATATTTGTTTTTAATTTATTTAAACGAACGAGAAACACTTTTGAGTATTTGTAAAACACCGCAGAACAAAACTTTCAACTCCAGAGAAATGTCAAATCTTACTATTGTGTGTAAAATTCTGTGTAAATCTTGCTAAAAACGAAAGATTTGATTTGTTTAGAAAAATTGATCTTTTCTTCTAAGCAAATCGATTTTTTTCTAAACAGATTCGATTTTTTTGTTGTAAGGAATTTAACATTAGTTTTGTACTTATTTGCATCTTTGTAAGTTAGCCGGTTTTCTTTTTTTGGTAATGTAAAAAAATAATGGACTTAGCCGTTTTTCCAGAACAATCAAAAATAGAGTAGGATTTTTGCTAATCGATAGCTTTATTGAGTATAAATAATGTTAAAATAAAATATATAGCATTCGAAAATTAAATTAACCAAATTGCAAATAGGTTTAACCCAGTGGCGTAGCTAGGGGGGGGGGGCGAAGGGGGCCGCTGCCCCGGGCACCAGGAGTTAGGGACGGCAAAATTAACTTCGTTGTGCGTTGGAAGTTGTAAGCCAATTAGGTAAACAAATTTTTTAATTGGAAATTTAACTAAATCTATATTAGAAAATAAAATTTTTACTGTAAGTAATCTTTTGTAGCTTATATTTTGTATATGTAAATTTCAGTTCAGAGCTCAGAGGGGTTGACACTTCTCAGAAATCAGAAATTTTTTCGCGGTAGACATGTAAAAAAAAGTAAAAAAAAAATGCTGTAACCTGAAAATTTTTGGAGAAGATTTGTTGTTTCGTTTTTTTTTTTCAAGAAAAAATATAATTATTTTTAACAAAATTGATAAATGAATAAAAAAAATAAACCTACCGTTGCTTTTTTTTCAAAACATAAAAAAATAAAACGAAAAAACTATTAGTTCATAGGAACGGCTTAATGTTAGTCAAAATTTTGTCTGCTACTTTAAGTATGAAGGTACCCATAACTTAACTAAATAGCTTAAAAAATAGTTTGACAAAATTTTGTTTGATTATGGTTAGACCGAAGGGGCTGCAAATTATTGTTTTGCCCCAGGCGGCAAATATCCTAGCTACGCCACTGGTTTAACCTACACACAAATAAGTTTCACCCAAGTGCAAATAGATTTAACCCAAACGCAAATAAAGGGTCCGCCAAATAACCTTTTTTTTTGAAAATGCTACTACTACATGGAGTGTAGCTTCGGCTGTGTGGCACGTAGCGCCGTCCTGTTGAAACCAAATGTTGTCAATATCCTCCTCTTCAATTTTTGTGAACAAAAATTCGTTCAACATTGTCCGATAACGATCGCCATTGACTGTAACGGCCACTCGAAGAAAAATGGCCCAATTATGCCTCTGGACCAAACAGTGACTCGTTTTGGGTGTATCGGCTTTTCAATGTATGCGTGCGGGTTTTTTGTGCCCCAAATGCGAAAATTTTGCTTGTTTACATACCCGCCAAGATCAAAATGAGGTTCATCTGAAAAGATGATTTTTTTGGCAAAATCGGCATCTTCTCTAAGTCGATCGCAGGCTGACTTAGCGAAGTAGCCATTTGAATGAAATTATTTTTCATTATTAACCGGAAAGATTGTACTTTCAAATAAAAAAAGAAATTTGAGAAAATATTCAGTAGTTTTTTTTATAGCATTTTCAAAAAAAAGTTATTTGGCGGACCCTTTAGAACTAACCCCATTCGATTTAAGCAAAACGCAAATATAGTTAAACTATACGCAAATAATTTAAACAATTCACAAATAATTTTAACCAAAAAGTAAATTGAATTAATCTAACCTTGAATTATTGATCCAGTTGTACTTTTTGGGTCTAATGGATTTTGGAATTATCCATAATTGTTAAAAAGCTATTATTAGGGGATTGGCCTTTTATTTGTTCGGAAAGTTCTTGGAAAAACGCGCAGAACTAGTGGAATTTATTTCACCACACAGCTGGAACAATAAGTTGAGTCTGGGTTAAACCAATTTGCGTCTTGCTTAAAATGATTTGTTAATAGTTTAAATTATTTGCGTATAGTTTTGTTTAAATCGAATTGCGATTGGGTTAGTTCTATTTGCGTTTGGGTTTTGGGTTAAATCTATTTGCGCTTGGGTGAAACTTATTTGAGTTTAGGTTAAACCTATTTGCGATTTTGTTAATTTAGTTTACGAATGCTATATATAGGGGTTCATTTCAAAAGGTAGTGTTTTCGCTAAAACAAAGGTTCATTGGAAGTGTCTACCTTGAGATTTAATAAACACAATGTTAATGTACCTACATTTCGAAACAAAGTATGTGGGTACTAACGGAGGTACTATTTTTGTACTTTTTTTTAAATTATTTTATAGAATACCTATCATGATAATAAACTGTATTATTTCTTAAAAATCAGGTTCCCCCCTCTCTGTCCTGTTATTCGAATTTTGTATGGTATTTTTAATTGTTATGGAGTTAGCAGGTGAATTTGGATGTTATGGACTTAGCTGTTTTACTCATCAAGCGTTTTGGCCAGCTAAGAAGCCGAATTTAACAAAAATAATTATGTCAGACGATGCGTCTTCGTTCGAGCTTTCAAACTGCATACTTATCTCAAATTTGACAAAAATTGGATTTAGCAGGTTTACACTCTAAGCCGACGAGGTGTTTTAATAAGTCAAGAAAAGAGTATTGATTGTAAGTAAATACCTACATATATTGTATTGAAATAGGTTTCGAAATAAGTAAAATTTAAGTGATCATAAAATCAAATAGACGTGTTCTCACTCTTTGTATCGATCCCCCACGCATGGTAAGATCGGCCCAAAGTTGACTAAATAAATATCGTGAAGTTTTGGAAAAAAACGGGTAAAAAGGCGAAATAAAAACATATTTTTGAAATCAGAGCATGAAACGTGTTTGCACAAGGTCGATACTTTCATACCGTTACGCATAAAAATAGTATTAGTTAGCAAAATCCTATCCCTGCTACTAAGCTTTAATCTGATACCACTGATAAAATTGAAACGTAACTTTTCTCAATAAAACCCAAGCAAATTAACCTTTCTGACAATTTCTATAGCTGAAAACACATTCTGCCATCTTACGCCACTTTCTCCTATACAGGGCTGTTCACTAAAGATAAGCGTGAAATGCCCTTTTAAAGTTTACCTGACTGTTCTAAAAACTGATGGAGAAAATGGTGTAAATGTATCAACACCTTAAAGAAATAAGATGTACCCCAAGCGGAACAAGAGATTTGTGCATATATCTTTATCCAGTTTGAATTACTTTACGTTTTTGAATATCATTACTATCATCCCTGTTCTGAATTCCGATTACTTAAAAAATCCTTTCGTTTTTAAACTCTCGGTGTTTTGAAATTCCTTTCGTTTTCAATACTTTCGGAATGAGTGTGTTTTGATTTTCAGGTGAATTGAAAACTAGCTTGACATTTATGAATGAATTAATTTGAAGTTTATATTTTTCTTGAATTTAAATAATTTAAAAAACTTAATTTTTGTTGCAAATACGGGCAGACACACCACTAAAAAGCCACGGACCACGATATCAAATGCATTTTGTATGTTATTTTTAAATTTAATTTATTTATACAGATTTTTTTGACGTTTGGAAATTTCTTTTTACGAATTTCGAAAAAAAAATAGGTTTGAATATCGACTATTGCGGAAGTGAAATTCAGAACATGATTTTTGAATCCTCACGGAAATCATTTTCGTAAACGGATTTGATTCCGATCGGGAATCAGAACAGGGGTGTATAAGTGAATGGATTCAATCTTTTTTTGTAGTAGTCTATTCAACATTATTTGTACCTAGCAGAAAATTTGAAGATGTAAAATGAAACTTTCTTTTTTGAAATGCGGAACAAAATAATAAAAACAAAAATAAATTATCTTCTTTCTTCCAGTAATTAAGCCCTGTTTTTAAGTGCATTTCATCTTCGCTTAAAAAAAGTGGCATGTTAAATACAAGAACAATTTGGTAAAACTTTGTAGTGTTGATGTATTTAGCATGCTTCTTTTTTTAAGCGAAGATACAAATGCACTAAAAAACAGGGCTATTAGAACGGTCATTACGTCTACTATAAGGTGTTCTAGACTTACCAGACACTCTGAAAAAATTAAGGTACCAAAAATAAATAAAATTAAACGACTGATGGGTTATTAAAGGTCAGTGTTCAGTGAATACATTATTTATGTAGTGGGTATCAACAAGTTAAGCATTATTATTTTTGTCAGAAGGAAATCGAAAATATTAAAAACATTTTCGAGCCAAAGAGCATTTTAAAGGAGAAGCAAAGACTTAAAATCTGTTCGTTTAAAATCAGTTCCTCGAAAATGGAAGAAATTATGACTTAGCTGGAAGGTTGGCTAAAATATCTGCGATATAAGAGCACAATTCATCATTAGTTTGTCACTGAATAAAACATTTCTTTTAATAATTAAATAATAAACTTTTATCTTGCAATATTTTTATACAGGTAACATTTTTATAGATTCGTTAAATTATTATAACTTAAAAAGCAAGTAACATTCGCTTGAATGTAAGCATGAATATTTCTTTTCTCTGATATACATATGTACATATACATAAAGCCAAAAAAGAACTGTTTTCATTAAAGCCTATTATTGCTTTTAATAAATCACTAACATGTTTCGAAAAAGCTATAATTTATTATTATTTAAAAACAACTATTCTTAGTTTTTAATTCTATAAGATATCCTATTTAAATTCGAATTATGGCCTTGTATTAGGATGATGTGATGAATTGTAATGATAAATTGACAATATGTAAATTATTTACAGTCTACTACTCTCTTGGGCGCTCTTTGACAGTGCTGCTGGTTTATGATAATCATTACCAATTGCGCCATGTGGCATTGCAGGTCTGTCTCTAATTGTCATATCATCACTGGTAAAAACGTTATTGTCATGACCCAAGTCAAAGTTGTTTCCATTATTCCTTGCTGATGCTGATGACGTGTCTTCTGGTTTGCCATCAAGCAAGAAACACAAACAGAAAAACATAATAGAACTCACTCCATAAAATCCAGCATAGAATATCATTATAGATCCACGGTATCCGATGCTTTTAGCCACAGGGTCAACTAGAATTGGCAAATTTCCCCCAATGTTGTTCATAACGAATAAGAAAATTCCAATAGTAGTAGATCGAAGTCTCAACGGAACAATTTCAACAACAATAGCAAAGACGATTCCAAACCACATTTCAGCAAAGAAGTAACTCATACCAAGTGTGATCATGGCCCAAACTGGCTCAAAGTACACAGATCCAAAGGCCGGCAGGGTTGCAATCAACTGGCTTAGGGCTAAGACGAATGCTCTCGATCTAATTCCCATTTTGGCGACGATTTTGTCAGAAACAATTCCACCAACTACAACTCCAATACTACCAATACCGATTGTTACTGCAAACAGCGACCATCCGAGATCAACATCAGGGAAGTAATTATTATAATAGAGATCAGCATTGTACGCAAATGTCATGCCCCCACAATGACGAATGGATGCGGCTAACATCAGCAGAATCATTCTGGGATGTAGCACTACATCCCAAATTGAAAGCTTCTTAGTGTCCTTTTGATTGTCACCTTCGGCAATTGCCTTGCGTTCCGGTTCCTTGAGTGTTGTTCCAGTGAGAAAAGCAACAATCAGGGCTAAGACTCCAGCTCCCAGATAGCAAACCCTCCATCCCAAATTCCAGAAGTTCAATTTCGTTATGTATCTTCCGACTGGAAAGGCTATACCATATCCTCCGTAGATACCCCAGTTAAAGATGGCCATAACAAGAGCTCGTTTGTCTTCCGGAAATATATCTGACATGATTCCAGTTGCCAAAGGATTGCAACCAGACTCACTGTAAATAGTTAAAACTAAAATTAATTTAAAAACTCGAGATTTTGGACACAAAAACACTTACCCTGCTGCCATAACCATTCTCAATAGAATGAGATGCCAATATTCTTTCACTGTCCCTTGTAATATGATAGCTATAGCGAAAATAAATGTGCAAACCGTCAGCATTTTCACTCGGTTGTATTTATCTGCAGCGATTCCCATAAAGACTCCAGCAATGGTAAAAACCGCTATAAAACTCGGCCCAGCTAAAAGTTGATAGTCCCATCCAAGGCCATTGTAGTTCCATTCGCAGTATGGCGTTCCATTGACTTCCAAAGCTGTACACCTGTGGACAAAAATATGCTTGCGTAAGTCTCAAAATAGCAAAATAAGCCAAAAAACAAAAAGCTTACTGTGAACTATTGAAGATTTTGTTGCATTGTTGTGGAAGAGATGTTCGGTCGAAATCTGTATTATTTTGCTGACATGCCACATCACCGTAATCTAATTCAATTGCGGTTTGTTTTGATGTCACGCCGATGAGATAGTGTCCTAATTCACCAAGGATATATCCAATTGTAAGAATACCTAGAACATATGTGTCGTAGAGGAAACCCAGTTTCTTAAAAAGCGGAATCATGGTGCATGTATCTAAAAAAAAAAAAAACAAAAAACGGTTAGAAGAATTTATCTTACTACTCCAAAAGTCTTCGATTGGTTAAATGTTTAATAAAGTGTAAGTTGACAGAAATAATTACATTCGAAAAAAAACTGAAAAAAATTTCAACTTTCTTCCAACCAATGACGCATGGTTGCATTAGTAAATGCAAAAATACATATTTGAGAGATCTGACGAAAATATTTGGTTGAAACCCAAAATGTAAGACAGGCCTATACGCCTATGCGAACACTATCAATACTAGTATTCTACATGGGTCTATTTAGGGCATTTGCTTTCCTCGTTATTTCTAAATGCCTTCTCTTCCTGTGATTTGCCGGTTCTATAAGGTTATAAAGTAGATATATAGG
The DNA here is from genome assembly GCA_963921185.1 of Dasysyrphus tricinctus. Taxonomy (NCBI): domain Eukaryota; kingdom Metazoa; phylum Arthropoda; class Insecta; order Diptera; family Syrphidae; genus Dasysyrphus; species Dasysyrphus tricinctus. Next base: position 20,152,748 of record OY992533.1, on the reverse strand, counting down.
TATAGTGTCTACTATGTTAATGATGCCCAACGATGAGTGAGGCATTACTTAATTTTCCCCGCATAGACCTTTGCAGGTAACTCAACTCATACCACATGTACATACATAGATATTGGTTAAAGTTTAATACAAATTAATAATTCCTAAATTTACTAGAAGCAATAGAAAAAAATGTCTATTTCACAACAATATCACTTTCGCATATTTAATTTTATTGTGAAATTGGCAGTTTTTCTGGCGCTCCCAATAACTTTAAATTTAAATCGAATTCAGATATTCAAATGTTCCAATATTTTACCTATATGGTAGTTCCTTTTCTTTCAAATAAATGTGTATAATAATGTGTGAAAAATCTTAATATTTGAATAATGTTTGCCTAATGAAGAGCATAATCATGTTCGCGAAACGTTTCAGTAAATAACAACACCATTAATTGATCTATAATTCACTAAAAACTTGTTGCTTTCTACAATCGACAAAAAAGGTCACACAATCTATATCATTCACTTCTTAACGACTGTTAGCAATTTTATAAATTCCAAATAGAGTTTCCGGTTCTAAGAGAGCAATTCACATTAAGGAAATAGGATTTTGACAATTTTTGAAAACAAAGTATTTTGTGTTATTACCAAATATTTCTTTAATGGCTTCACCAATTTTGTTCAAATTTTGATTATTTTAATTTGTACAAGTTCCTACACACATAAAATAGCTTTACCTACAAAATTTTACAATTTATTTTTTAATAAACAACAGGATCTTTGACTTTTTCAAACATATTCATTTCATAAAATAAATACATTTTTATATCTTATCATCAATGCTAAGCCACTATATTACCTTGAATAACGAGAACAAGTTCGTATGATCTGTTTGTTGAATTTTGTTTCTTTCAATAAATAAATAAATTACTAAGCCTTTCATTTAATCACGTTGAATTTTTGTCGCTAATGGCTCTCATCTCCATATTGTAACGTTGATCACGAATCTTGTGTGCGATTACGATTATGCGCACAGGCCTCCCCCATAAAGTTGAGGGACCTATAACGGAAGAGTTTAATGACCTCCTGAACGGAGTCATTGGAGCCTTTTCGGAGTACGATGTCAAAGTTCTGCTCAATGCCAAAACCGGAAAAAAAGACATCTTCGGCGGATTAGTTGGTAAGCAGAGCTTCTTCGAAGCTCGTAAAGTCGTAATACGAAGTTAAGTAAAAGGAAGTATGACTAGGTTTTCAAGCTTAAAGATCTTTAAAGTAATAATCTGGCGTTCCTCAGATGGCCGATACGCCAACCAAATAGATCATGTGCTAATCGACACAACAAACCAACGTGAAGAAAAGCTTTACCCTTAGCAAAACTGGAGTTTCACGAGTCTACAAAGAGCACAGGAGTGAGAAGCTTTCAGTTGTGACACCAACAGTCAGTGGTCTCAGTATGACTGCGTGCACCTAAAATAAGTGAGAGAGTATTCTACAGTGCAAAAAAAAAGCAGCGAGTGAAGAGTATGGAACCACGCAAAAGAGAGGTAAATTAGATCACTCTGTGTAGAAAGAAGGCAACACAAACACAGCTTCCCAGCTGAAGGTCCAAAAATCCAGTGATCAAAAAAAACACAGAAAGGTTTTATTAAAAAGTTTAACAACTGCCTGCTGGTAAAAGACCAAAACCTAGGCTCTAGAAAAAAAGCGAGGGTAACCTTTTTACCAAAGCACAGGGAAAAGTAAATGTATTCTAGCAGCATTTTCAGCAGTATCCATAATGTGGACTTTTGAAGAGTAGAGCGAGCTATATGCCGAGAAGAGAGCCCGCTTCCAGTCACTGAGAACCGAGTTCTCCTACAAAGCATAAAAGTGGTAGGATTTGCTACGAGTATAAGGAAGCTTACGAACAACATCGTCACCGGATCTGATGCACTACGAGCAGAGTTCCTCAAAAACGGAGGGGATAGGTTGAAAGAGTGCATGTATCAAATCATCAACGAAATATCAGCGCCATGAGTATATCAACGATATCAACATCATCGGCGGCTCTCAACGTGCTACAAGTAAAAATTTACTTCACGAACAACAATATTTGCACAAATCGAAGAGGTCACCAATATATTCCTATATCTTCACGAAAAACCTATAGCCTAAGAGCCGGCAGTAAATTTGAGTATGAGGGTCTTTAGGTTCATGCATCTTGATATCGAATACAAAAAAGTCTGTGAACATTTTTTCGACGCCCGTGTTGGGAATGAGAGGTTCCGAATAGCCGTATTAGAATTTTTGTGCCAGGGGTACAACCGCTTAAATTTATTTATAAAAATGGGAAACGAAGATCTGTCATTTACCTTAAGCCTACAGACTTTAATTTTAACGATCCGGAAAGTAAAACTCAAGATTATACAGAAAGGAAACAAAATCTTTTCAAATCTTCGACCGGGGAGATTTTGTTCACCCCTCTTTCCACCTGCCCTTCTCACCATGGAACTGAAAGTTGCTGGCAACTCAGTTTCCTCGTGTGAAAGGGGACTTAGAGTACAAAAAATCATTTAAGTTCAGTATGAACCACGACAGATTGATTTTAAGCGAAACTCAAAATATTACTATGGAAACTCATAGCATTTAGGCTTCTTCTGGATAAATGCTTTAACAGCTACTTGAACCGGCGGCGGATAGGCTTTCCGAGACTTTATCTGTCGGATATCACTATCCAAAATGTTTGACACCAACAGTTTAAGTTTATCTGGCAAAAAAGTTGCGGGTAGGCTATCCAAGACTTTATCCGTAAGTCTTTAAGACCATTTGTATTTCTTTTATTGATTTGTATTTAATTTATTTATTTATATATCTCCTGGAAATTTTTAATAATGAAACACAGAAACCTACACAATTCAACAAAATTGTAGACGGTAATTTTTTTTTGTCCAATAAGATGTTTCAATTTTTTTCTCACATGGTTTTAATATTTTATATAATTTTGATTTCAATTTTTTTATATATAATTGTTAATTTGCAAGTTTCAGTTTCTTTTTCTCTCGACTGACACTTACTTAAACATGATTTAATTAAAATGAAGAAAAAATGTGGAACAATATGCATATTAAAACGATTTTAAAAATTAGTATTGCATTTATTTATATTTATTCAATTAATTAAACCGCATTTTTACTTTTGAGCTCTAAGCTATTGAGTTATTAATTAGTAATAATGCGTTCCATGCATTTTTAACATTGTTCTCTAACTACTCGTATGTAGATAGTACAATACATGTTCATAATATTTCAGACATTTCAAGCTACTTGAACTATTAGACCAAACTGTCGTGCATTTTATTTGCTTGGGTAACCTTCAGCAGGATTACACAAATATAATACTAATTCTATATATTATTCTAATTTTAACCGCTAATAACACAGACTTATATTTGTTGTCATGTTGTACTTTTGTCTAATTAATTGCAAATTCCAGCTGGACTTGCCTATCTTTACATTAAAAACCACTTGTCAGGCCATGTGGATTGTGGCTAGGTTAGTTTTATGTATGAGTACTAGGGTGGTCCTTAAATTGGACATTGTCTTGGATAGCCCTCATTCGATTCAAAACATTGAAAAACAATTTCCCTAATTTTTTCAGATTTATTTCACCCCCCTGGTCTCCCTTTTTTCACTTCAAGGTACAAATAATGGAGTTAGGGTGATTCTTATAACACGCAAAAAAAAAAGTCAGAACTTATAGATTAGATTCAGACGAAAAAAAAATCGTATCGAAGGGGGTCTATTTCCCCCCGTTCAGGCGGGAGGGGTAATTTTCTAAAAATTTGACCCAAAATAGAAAAAAAAATATTAAAAAACAACGGGACCACTCACAATGGCATGCTATAGCTTTTTTTAAAGCCATGAATCCAGTCTCTAATATATTTATTAAATCAAGTTTTTATTGTAAATAGTTTTTGAAAAAATAATTTTCAAAACATAAAAATAAAAACAAAAATAATAGTTTTTTACGTTTGAAAATTATTTTTTTCAGAAACTATTTACAATAAAAACTTGATTTAAAAAATATATTAGAGACTGAATTCATAGCTTTTAAAAAAGCTATAGCATGCCATTGTGAGTGGTCCCGTTGTTTTTTAATAATTTTTTTTCTTTTTTGGGTCAAATTTTTAGAAAATTACCCCTCCTGCCTGAACGGGGGGAAATAGACCCCCCTTCGATACGATTTTTTTTTTTGTCTGAATCTAATCTATAAGTTCTGACTTTTTTTTTGTGTGTTATAAGAATCACCCTAACTCCATTATTTGTACCTTCAAGTGAAAAAAGGGAGACCAGGGGGGTGGAATAAAAATTTGAAAAAATTAGGAAATTTTTTTTTCTCCATTTAGAGTCATTTGATGCCTATCCAAGTTGGAATTTCAAAAAAACCCATTATAAGGACCACCCTAATGAGTACATTATAAATGTTTCAATCAAATCCAACTAAAATACTCTTATTAAAATACATATACATAAGAATTTGATTATTGTGAACTGTGAAGTGCGAGGTGTGACCCGTTCGTTGCTGTCGGTCGCACTTTGCATAATCTGTAAACATGCCGAATTTTATTTTCTTGAGCTCATCAGGAAACAATTTTTCTAATAAGAATCATAATATCGTCAAATATCTGGAGCACCTTTCATCAAATTAATGAATGTCATTCATGTTTCAACTGTATTGTTTCAACTCCAAACCATCATATATATTATGAACCTACATACATACAAGATACTTTGAAATAAAATTGGAGCAATAAGTGTTAGTATTAAACTCTTCGGGTTCGGGAAGAAAATATTTGTCTCAACACATATTTGCAACATTGTTTTACACTTCTACTAGAGTTTTTTTATATATTTGTAGTACTGCAGCAAGGCTACAACCAGTTTTATTTGAGTTTTTGACCTGGTTTTACTTCACTTCCACTTCCACAAAGCGGAGGAAAAGCCTTAGTGCATTGTGCATATCATAACAAAAGCCCTTTCACACACAAATATTGTATGCGCAGTGAACAAGTAATGCTTGCCAACAACAACAACAACAACACAAAACCCCACCTGCTGGACATGTTTTAGCATTGCATGTTGCAAGCGACCGACCACAAACAAATATGTAACCAACATTGTAATAATTCACGCTTGTCCATATTAAAGATCATTCTTCTGTATCCAATTGTCAAAGTTAAATACTTTTATTCAAGGTTATTGGTATTGCACATTGATGCACTAAATTCTTTAATTGTAAAGAAAATATGTTCATATACCTTCTATACAATACATATACATATATATAAATACATAATATCACTAGTATTGAAATGATTAATAGAGACAATTACACATTCATTGCATTCTGTGCAAAAATAATTCGAAACAAATTCTTTGTGAATAGCAGATTTTTTTTTAAATGCCTAAAAAGTTGTTGTTTTCTTTCGTTACAGATATACATACTTGGTGCTCATCGAAGTTTACTTGAAATGGTAAAACTCACAACCGATTTCCGATAGCTAACAGAAACTCGAAACAAAATCTCGAAGTGCAGGAACTAAAAATCACAAATAACTGATTTCCGTCTTTTATTTGTAATATACTCCATTTTAGAATATTGATGGTTCGTTCTTGTTGATTCATTTAAAGTATTATTTTGTTTTCCTTGAAGTTGAGTTATTTTAATTCTTTTATTGAGAAGCTTAATTTTTGAAATTTGAAATTATGAAAAAATAACATTTTTAAGAAATATGCATCACTGCTTTGTTTGATTCTTATTTGCAACACAGCCGATGTTTGAAGTTTGCAAGCAAGTTTGCAACAAAAAAAAAGGTAACCCACAAAGTTATTTAGATTTGATGCATCAATGAAAGCTTGCCGAAAGTGATTATGCATCATTTTTACAGCAATGCGTTTGTGAATTAACACTAAGTTCGTTACATCCTTTTTTGACTTGACTTTGATGAAACGGCCATGTTCTGCATTTCGTTCTAAATTGGTTTAAAATCAATTTTCAATTTCAATCGAAATTAAATAATCACTTCGAACTGTCAAAACTGAAGGTATCCATTATTTATTTGTTCTGTAAAGTAAAATCACAACAAAAACATAAATGTTAAAAAAGGAGCCAAGTTCTTATGTGTACAAGAAACCTGTGCGTAAAAAGTCAGCCAAAAAAAGTAATGAGATCTAAAATATATGCCAAGTTTTAAGTTCATGTAGTTTAATATCAAATACTTAAGTAGAGTAATATCGAAACAATTCCAAATCATGACAGAAATTTGGTAATTAATGATTACTGATTAAAATTTGGTGGGTTCACTGGTCAAGTTTTCAAACATTTTAAATTCGTGTTTAAGTAAGTATTTAAGAGAATACTTGCCAAGTAAATCCACCAAATTTTAATCAGTAGTCATTAATTACCAAATTTCTGTCATGATTTGGAATTGTTTCGATATTACTCTACTTAAGTATTTGATATTAAACTACATGAACTTAAAACTTGGCATATATTTTAGATCTCATTACTTTTTTTGGCTGACTTTTTACGCACAGGTTTCTTGTACACATAAGAACTTGGCTCCTTTTTTAACATTTATGTTTTTGTTGTGATTTCACTCCTTTTTGCAAAGATTTATTTTGCCAGGTGAAAGTCAAGCCCTACCGCTCTACAAAGTTTCATAATTCTACGACAACCGAAAGTGCTCCATACAAATAATAGCAATTCTGATAAAGTGGGTACCCCAGCATGAATGGGCAGTTCCAATTTTCGATTTTTTCCTTTCTAAGTACTTCAAGTCCTACCGACCAACCAATTTTCAACGTTCTTCAACAATCGGAAGTGCTTCATATAATTTATAAGAATTTTTGAGAATGTGGGTGGATACCATGCCCCCTGAACTGAAACTTCCAATTTTTCGATTTTTTTCTTCTAATTACTTCAAGGCATACCGACCTACCAATTTTCATCGTTCTACAACCATCGGAAGTGCTTCATATAATTTATAAGAATTTTTGAGAATGTGGGTGGATGCCACGCCCCCTGAACTGAAACTCCCAATTTTTCGATTTTTTTCTTCTAAGTACTTCAAGGCCTATCGACCTACCAATTTTCATCGTTCTACAACAATCTGAAGTGCTCCATATAATTTATAAGAATTTTTAAGAATTTGGGTGGATACCACGCCCCCTGAATGCAAAATTCCAATTTTTCAATTTTGTTCCTTCTAAGTACCTTAAGCCCTACCAACCTACCAATTTTCATCGTTCTACAGCAATCGGAAGTGCTCCATATAATTTATAAGAATTTTTAAGAATGTGGGTGGATGCCACGCCCCCTGTATGGAAAATTCCAATTTTTCAATTTATTCTTTCTAAGTACCTCAAACCCTACCAACTTACCAATTTTCATTGTTCTACAACAATCGGAAAGGCTCCATATAATTTATAGAATATTTAAGAAAGTGGGTGGATGCTACGCCCCCTGAATAGAAAATTGCAGATTTTCGATTTTTTCCTTTGTATGTACCACAAGGCCTACCGTTGTGCGAAATTTCAAGTTTCTACGATGTCGGGAAGTGCTCCATAATTTTGATGATCTGTCAGTGAGTCAGTGAGTCAGTGAGTCAGTGAGTCAGTCAGTTACGGTTTTTGCGATTTTTGAAGTCCTATATCTTGAGAACTACTGATGCTAAAGAGTTGAAATTTGGAGAGCCACCTGTGTTTGATCAGTTCAGCAAATACTCCGAATTTGAAGTTTCTGACTTTATTGGTACTGAAGTTAGAGGGGGGTTGAAAATCGCCTGAGTTTGTTCCTGTAAAAAGGGTGTAGTGCCGCGAACTTGGCTGGGCACTACCGTGCCCTTTGATTACTACTGCGCTGCGTAAGAAAATGGATGTAATATTTGTTGGTCATTTTGAGGGAAAAAGAAGCAGAACTCAAAAGAAAGTATTGGACAAAAAGTTTGTGGTAAAAAAAAAATTGAATAAATTGGATCTGTTTGAGTAAATATGCTAAAGAAATTTTATCACCAATTAAGTTAATCCTTGTATTTTTTTTAAGCAATATTAGTTTTCCAGTTGGATCGACCCAGCAAGAATTTCCGGTTGAAATATCTTTTACTGAAAGTCCTTCAATATTTTGTATACATTTTTCACCAAGAAATTAAAAAAAAATTGTAAATGCAACAATTTAACCAATGATTCACAGAGCAGAAACAAAGTGAATTGAATTTGTTCAGAAAATGAAATGAGCCGAAATACAGAATATCTATTTTCATTTTCGAAACTCCAATCCACAATTAGCATTTTCGATCGAATTATAGAACCCCAAAATTCACCTTCGTCTTTCGAATTCACCATATAAGTGGAATGCAGAACATGGGTGATTGCTTTTTTGACTACTTATTTTTAATCATTCTTTCAGAAATAGAAATGAAAATGAACGTAGTGCATAGCATAGCATCTAGAGACAGTAGTTTTGTATGTAAATATATGTGCTTATGTAAAACCCCGAAATATTTATTTTTTCAAAATGTATTCTGAACTTGTTTAACAGTTTTTTTGGACAGTAGTATCTTGGGAAGAATGGTTCGCGGGTTCATAGGATTTTATCTCCCCCCCAAAATATTCTTTCTCTTAGGGTATCTTCAGTCGCCAATGTCAATAATTTTTAAACAACAGTACCTTCAGTGGACCGCTTATCAAATCAATGGTGGTAAATGGTGGGAATTAATTACGAAAAAAAAAAACATTTTGGGCTCTACCAATGCTGTGGTTTAACCGGTAAATTTTAGAATTTCTTTTTTTCAGACTTTCACACTAATATACATAGGTATGGAATACATTATACACAAACAAATCTTAAAGGCAAAGGGCATGTTATAGATTTGTGCAAAAGCCGACTTTGTTCAGTTAATAAATCAACCATGGCATCAGGTATGAAGATGGGTATCACGTAAATAACACATGAAGATCGTGCAATCTAGTCATGCATACTTAAAATTAATTAGATTCACAATCTAATCACATCCCAACATTGTAGGTATCATCTATAGATAAGGAACTTGTATTCTTTTATAAACTTAAGCTTAAATCTATTGTATTTTCAAAAAAAATATACCAAGCTAAGTTATCGTCGTAAGTATGTACTAAAATAGGGTGGTACTTATATTGTTTTTTTTTTTTTTAATTCGGAGCTGGATAGGAATCAAATGGCTCTAAATAGAAAACAAAACTTTTATAATTTTTTTCTGAGTTTTATTTCACCCCCTTCGTCTCCCTCTTTTCACTTTAAGTTACTAGTTATGGGCTTAGGGAGATTCTTATAACACAAAAAAACTCAGCATATAGATTAGATTCATACGAGAAAAAGTATTAAAAGGGGGGTCTATTTCCTCCCGTTCATACAGGAGAGGTATTTTTCTAAAAAGTTGACCCAAAATAGAAAAAAAAATGTTAAAACAACAAGAATACTTACAATGCGAAGCTATGGCTTTTTTTTAAGGCCACAAGTTCACACTTTAATATGGTTTTTAAATACAGTTTTTATTGTTAATTGTTAAAATAATGTTCAAACTTTAAAAATTATTTACTTTTTTTTACATTTTAGGTTTGAATATTATTTTTTTCAAAAACTATTTGAAATTAAAACTCAATTCAAAAAGCATATTAGGTATAGAGTGGATTTGTGCCTTTTTAATGTGTTATAAGAATCCCACTTTACCCATGATTAGTAGGTAGGCGGAAGTGAAAAGAGGGAGACGAAGGGGATGAAATACAAATTTGAAAAAATTAGGGAAATTTTTTTTCAATGTTTTGAATCGAATATCCAAGACTATGTTCAAATTTTAGGACCACACTAATGTACATACATAACACCATCAACGCTTTATAGTTACAGCGAATAGTGAAAATTGCAGAAAATAGACACTTCTATCAATGCATCTTCAATAAATTGATAACACCACTCATTTAAAACGAAACATCTTCACATAGTCGCTGTGATTATATAAAGTTTGCAAATTATCAAAACCGGTTTATAATGTCGTTTTATGTAGGCGGTTGTTTGTCATTGAATTAAAAATTAAAATTAAATTTAACATAACTTGGCTGAGGAGTATAATACATGTTGGTAGAGGTGCATGCTGCATACCACGTTGAACCTTGACAGCGCAGCAACAAAACAATCTTACACTTGAATAGAGATGAATGCGCTGCTATTAGTTATAAGCTATGGATAAGCGTGATTGCAGTTTTATACATTGAACTTTGCGTGGAAATCGTCTGGCAGAGAAAGGCCATATAAAAAAATAAAGCATACAGATGCGTTGAAAGTTCCTGTATTTAAGGCTAAGAATGATATACTAAGAAGCTTAGAAGTAGGTATAAAGTAATATTAATTAATCCAATCCCGAAAATAAATGTATTCAAGATTACTAACAGATCCGTGCTCAATTTTCTTTGGTGATGTGATTTATATCTCCAATTTTATTTTATTTTCAGTCATTTTTTTTCAAGCACCATAAAAGGTTCGGAGATTGAGTGACGTACGTATATCATCATTATGTCATTCGGTTTGTGTTAGGTAACCTTTGAGTATCTTTTTGATCTGGGTGCACTTATCAGGGGGTTTTGATTTCTCTCAAAATGAAGGACGAAAACAACATTAAATTCAGGGAAAAACAAAGGTATATACAGCATTTGAAACTTGCATGGTGTAGCTTACGAAACAAAACGAAAAGCAAAAACGGTATTTGAACTGAACGAATAAAGAACCATAAACAAAAAATTTCACAATTTGCTATCAGAAATCATGAGAAAAACTCAAGTTTGGGAAACTTGGTGAAAATTTAACGTTACCAACCAGCCATACTATTTTCATTGCTTTTTTCTCTTAAATTTCCACCTGTCAAATGTCAACTTGGTAGTGTGCAGCATTTTACTCCGTTAACTCTTTTAAATTATTCTATACTCACAGAGCGAGTTCTGAAAACATTTTGAACTTAAAAAAGAAATACTAATTTGAAGATCTGACCGTTCAGAGCTAAAAAAGAAACAATTTTTTTTACAGTTCAGGCTCCGCTGAAAAACGCTTTTTTAGGTGTTGAGAATTTATTAATGCTCTCCATAGAGCCTTCGACTGTTTTGTTTTGGTCGTAATGGTGAAAAGTGAGCTCTAAGACGTGATTCATCGCATTAATGATCGACTGTCGACTCTCCATTCAACTAAAGGGTCCGCCAAATAACTTTTTTTTTGAAAATGCTATAAAAAAAAACTACTAAATATTTTCTCAAATTTCTTTTTTATTTGAAAGAACAATCCTTCCGGTTAATAATGGAAAATAATATCATTCAAATGGCTGCTTCGCTAAGTGGGCCTGCGATCGACTTAGAGAAGATGCCGATTTTGCCAAAAAAAAATCATCTTTTCGGATGAAGCTCATTTTGATCTTGGCGGGTATGTAAACAAGCAAAATTGTCGCATTTGGGGCACAGAAAACTCGCACGCCATCGAAAAGCCGATACACTCAAAACGAATCACTGTTTGGTGCGGATTTTGGTCCAGAGGCATAATTGGGCCATTTTTCTTCGAGTGGCCGTTACAGTCAATGGCGATCATTATCGGGCCATGTTGAACGAATTTTTGTTCACACAAATTGAAGAGGAGGATATTGGCAACATTTGGTTTCAACAGGACACAGCCGAAGCTACACTCCATGTAGTAGTAGCATTTTCAAAAAAAAAAAAAAAAGTTATTTGGCGGACCCCTTAGTATCAAGAAGACACAGAGTATAGACTTGTCAGCTTTAGCAAAACATATTCTTATAAAAAAGCTATTAATCTAAGATTAAAATCAATGAAGTTCTCCTAGACAATGGCTTTCTAATAGGAATAATATATGGAGCTAAATACTGAGTCAAAAATATAAATCTGATTGCCCTACGAACTTCTTAGCTTCCACTTAATTTCATAATGAACGAAGTCTCAGCTGAGATATCTCCCAAACCTATGAACTGAACCCCACTGCCAAATAATGTGATGGGAGTTAGTTAATTTGGTCTAGCGAAGGCTTCCCCATTCGAGAGTTAAACATGTTGGCTAATTTTTCTTAAGAATTCCTATTATATTGACATAAACTAATTATACTTCAATAATTCATATTATTGTTTTTTTTTTATACATAATAATAAGCAGACAACATCTGCAGTATTATAACACCAGATGGTTGGTTACCCACGAGCATCAATAAATTAAAAAGCTATGATTTAATTTGTTTAACTATACGAGTATAAAGTGCTTCAAGACATATGATTGCTTGTGTAAGTAGCTAAAGTTTCTTATAGTAAGAAAATAAAAAAGAAGTTAGCACCTCGGAAACAACTATCAATAAAAATGTGCATATTTTTATACATTCCCGTTTCAATATATATTATAGAATTTAAGTTTCTACACCTGTTGACTCTACAATGCAATGCAAAAACATAATTATTGTTCAATTGATCTGGTTGGTGTTGATATATAGACTATAGAGAGAAGGTAACAAAACAACACCTGTCAATTTAAAATAGTTATATACATTTTGCGGGTGTGGATATAAATAATTCAATAGGTCTATCTTTCTATCTTATTAAACGATTGCACTTAAGGTTTTTTAAATAGGTAATCTAAAAATGCTGGTTTACCTTGGAGAAAAGTGATATAAAACAAAAATTTATTATACCTACACTACATACAATATATGTATAACTATACATTACATACATACATAGATATTATACTTTTTTCAATTAAATTTTTAAAGTCACGAACAGTCAAAGTGGAAAAGAATTGTTTTACCATGACGATGATTTATATAGAACAGTGTAATATCAAAGGCAAGGCTGTTTAAACAAATTCAGAGACAGGATATAAAAAAAAAACTTTTCAACAATAAAAAAAAACATTGGGATCAAGTCGTTGTAAATGAGAAAGTCATATAACCCCGGCTAATTGTTGGTCGAATCTTATTTCTGAGTTGTGATACACATATGTATAGATAGAATATAGAACTGTCATAAATGTAGATGTGGTAATTCCGTGCACTCAACACATTAAATTTTAGAAACCTGAAAATTCAGAATCCTAAATTTTCTCAAGCTTCTGATGGATCAGACACTGACACCAGATGTCATAGGAAGTTGAATGAATTTAAAAGCTTGGTCAAACAGAGCGCGGTCCGACGGGACGGTCAATACTTTACTGGGAAAGTAAGAACGTGACGGTCAAATTTTCTTTGTAAACTTTTAGTCAAAGTGGAATAGAAAGATCGCCGGACCGCGCTCTGTTTGACCAGGCCTTAAGTGAACATTAGCGCCGTTTCATTTTTTTTTGAAATGTTTAAATAGGCGCGTTCAGAAAAATGAATTTAAAAGACCTCATCACTCTCAGTTTCGTAACAGAATTCCTCAGAAAAATTTCTCAGTTTTGCTATTAAATTACAAGAAATAAAATTGGATTTCGTGTTCAGTTTTTGAAGGAGAAAAATTTTCCTGAACACACCAAATGAGAATTTTCAGCTGAAAGTTCAGATGAAAATAAATTCAGTTGAAAGAAATGTCAAACGGTGCTCAAAAATATTTTCATACAAATTCAACTTTATAGTTTTCGGTCTGGTTGGTGGTTGATTTGTGCTTGTGAGTGTAAGTATTATTTCGATTGGACAGCAAGCGCATTTCTTTGCGGGTGACATTGAACAGTGGTTTGTTTTAGATTTTTGTATACTTGTTAAATATTTGGCACTTCGACTAACACACTACCGAGGCCAAGTTCCAGTTACCACCGTCCTTTTCATTGTTTTTGAAGCAAAGTGGTGAGAGTTGGGTGCAGCTCTGATGTTGGTTCTTCTACACGCTTTCGTAGCCACTGTGTGATGTTTACCTTTTATTATTTTCCCAAAGCCACCACCTAATTTTGCAAATTATTTCTTACCACTTTTGGGCTTCTACTATATTTTTCCTGCGATATTCCGATGTTTTAAAAACAATTCACTGCACGCTTTGAACTACCCTTTTTTTTCCTCAATCAAGGGCTTTCTGCAACCCGTTTTAAAGCCAAATTGTTAAAAACAATTCCAACTACAGATTAGCAGAAGGCAAACAAAAAAGGACGATTAGCGAACTCAGTTTGACGTGAAATTAAATTATTGGCATTGAACGTATTCAAGTGGCCCAAAAAAATTCGATATTTTTTTAGTTAATATGATCAAAGTAGCATAGCAAAATAACAGTGCATTTTCCAAGTTGGTTTTATATCTCAAACTGAGCATAAAGAAATGGAAATGTCCCTTCAATATACGTAAAAAAAAGTTGGGTTTATCTGAATGGTATCCAGGGAGAAAAAGAGTAGTGTGGCAAAATGATTGAGCATATTCAAATATCCGGCAGTGTATATTTAAATGTAAGCCATTCTATTGTTTAGTATAATTTAAAATGAATGAAGAGTTTTAATATTCTTATAAAAGCATTGTCAGAATTCTTCATTGGAATATTGTAAAACTATTTCTTCTTTTGTATAATAAAACTCAAGAAGAACATTTCAAAAATTAAAATAATAATCATTTACATAAAAGGAAATATTTTTAATGAAATTAATGGGAGTTGTTGCTGATTTAGTTACATAAAATTTTACTCTCAGAGTTGTTGAATTTTAAATTTTTCAAAAAACTTCTCAAAGAACAATTTATTTTGATTTTCGATTTTCTTGAAAACAGTAGGTGACTGATTTTAATAAAAATCTGTATGCAGAAGCTTACAAAAAATTTTCGATTTGTTAAATGGATATCTTCATACCTCAAAGATAGATTGTATAGTGCTGTTTTTAAAAGTGAACGTTCTAAAGGTTTTACAGTAAACTATGGTGTACCACAGGGCAGCCATCTGGGTCCGTTATTATTTGTGTTATTTATTAATGATCTTCCCTCCGTTTTAATAAATTCTATGTCTCTTATTTATGCTGATGACGTTAAATATTTAGGAGTGGTGCAATAATAATACCCTGTTTTTAAACATTGACAAGTGTAAATAAATGTGTTTTACACGCAAAAAAGAACGTGCTTGACTAAAATTATGTGTTGAGCTCGTCATCTTTGTCTAAGTTGTCTAGTTTTACTGATCTTGGAGTTTTTTAGATTCTTAACTTACGTTTTGTGAACATTTCGATCTTATAATTAAAAAGTCTAACAAGTCACTTGTTCTTAAATTACTTTGTTTCATTTGTTAGACTAATTTTAGAGTATGGGTGTGTGGTATGGAGCCCATACTATGCGGTTCATATCAATGGAATAGAGTTCATCCAAAGAAAATGTATGAGATTTTGTTTACGTTTTCTTCCCTGGTTGGATAGAATAACTGGATTGCCACCATACTCTCATAGACTGCAACTAATTAATCTTCCATCACTTTTGAGTCATAGAGATTATTTACAATTTTATTTTATTATGGGGATTATTTATGGATCTATTGTATCTCCTTCAGTTCTTTGTCGGTTGAGTTTTAATGTAAGTCAGTGTAGTCTAAGAACACAATTGCCACTTAAAAATATTTTCAGTAGATCAAACAACGGCGCAAATAGCCCACTAAATCTTTTAATTAATATTTTTAATAATAATTATAGTCTAATTAATTCCATTAATGACAATAGGCCAGGAAAAATGCTGGGATTTTGGGGGACTTTGGATATGTTATAGAGGTTGCAATTCTGCGTCGATTCCAATTTTAATATTTCATGAATTAATTTTTTCAAGGTTCCCCATACAATTTGTGCTATTTTTCCTGGTCTACAATGTTAAAGCAAACAGTTTGAAGAATAGATTTTTCATACAATACTATTGATAATGTTATATACATTTAAGTTTTGCATACTTATTTCCTTATGTATGTATCTACCGTTAGCATTTAACGAAATAAATAAATAAACTCTTCGTCGGTCCAAGGCGTGTATTTTAATTGCATGAGATTTCTTTTAATTTTAATGTGTCGTGGAAAGTAAGAATTTTGCATGTTTGCAACAAAGCTAAAAAGTTGGTTATGAAGTTTTGTGATAGTGATGTTTTTTTTACTGTGATAAGCTATCTATCTGGCTTGCAAAAAATACAACCTTTAAATGCAAACATCAAATATTTTATGGAACAGAAAGTTGATTATTTTAAGTTGATTATATTTAAAATTTGTATTCAAAGCTGCCTAGATAACTTTGTTGTTCCTTATGACAGCTGATGCAACAAAAACTGAAGGTATCCTTGAAATCCTGGGGTGCCTTTAGATAGCCTATTTGGTACATGATCTCGTTCATTAATTGAACTCGATGTTGGCTTTAAAATTGGTATTACTTGTTTCAAATTTAAGTTGATTTTAAAGGTACGACGTTAAAGCTAATTAAGTATGAAACACAGAATCATTTAGGAAAGTAAAATCGGGTAAAGCATCCTACTATCCACTTTATTATTTTAAATTTACGGACACATTTTTTTAGCTTTAAAGTATGGAACTAACTCCATATATGACACTTCTAAATTTTAAAGAAGGTGTGTTTGGTTAGTTTTTTGTATGGACTGTCCCTATTTTAGTCGTGTTCAGCTGCATTTTATAAACAAACATATTAATCAAGAGTAACGGCTATCTTTGGGAGCGAAATTAAAATTTTAAAACAAAACTTCAAAAAGAAGCGAATAATATAACATTGAAATCGACTTTTAAACTGACTTTCGGAGGGAGTTTTAAATCTTTTTAACTACATTGGTGTTATGGACGAATCCAAACAACAGGTATAAAAACAGTTTGAACTTTAGATTGCAGTAGCATGAATTTTAAGCAAGCACCTTATTGACCACAATGAGTTTTAAAATTAAAATAAAAAGAAATAAAAACGAGATAAAAACAAAACGATTTTAGTTTTAAATTTAATGTTATTATGATGAATGCATTTCGAACTGAATGTGGTTCGTCTTCAGCAATACACTGATTTGGCAATTAAAGACAGTAGGTGTAGGGTTAATTACAATAACAGATCAAAACAATAAAAGAGAATTAGAAAAAACTTTGCATTTTACATAAGAGAAAGAGAGACATTTAAACTAAATTAAACAAATTACACTTAATATTGACTTTGTCACTGTTGTGGCTTTTATGGATATAATAGTCCAGTCATATAAGCTTTAAAATCATCCAAATTACGGAATAAATGGCGGAAAGCTGAATTTTGGTATATAGCCTCCTCATAGTATTCTAAGGAAACTGTAAAAAGTCCCCATCGATATGAGCGCCGCTAACAATTTTACAGGGGGTCAAAGGCCTCCCAAACGGTTTTTAAGGAATATCTCCCGAATGGTAACTCTTACAGAAAAAATTTCAAAGACAAGGTTGTAGCTAAGAAAAATTCCGACAAAAAATGTTAAGTACCTTTTTTTCGTAAGAGTAACCGTTTTCGAGATAGTTCAATCGGTAGAGTTACAGATTTTATGTTTCTGTATAAAATGTACTCTTTTACACCACCTTTGAGGTAGAGTGGCAGGTGAGTTTTTCTTGCGTTGTATCCCCTTGGAAAACTAGAAAACAGTTCAAAAAATATACACAGGGATTTATGTAATGTTTTTGGGAAAGTTCCCCATCGATTCGGGCTCCAGCACATTAATCATACAGGGTCGAAGGTCACGAAACATAATATTTCGTTTATACAGGTTGATTCGTATAAAATGTGACATAAGGCTAGAGTGTGTAGGGGAGGTTGATAAAGAAAAAAATCTTACAGAAGGGGGGGTTCTTACACCCTCGTTTAGCCAGGAGGGGCAATTTTCTAAGAAATTGACTTAAAACTGTTATTGTAATTAACACTACACCTACTGTCTTTAATTGCCAAATCAGTGTATTGCTGAAGATGAACCACATTCGGTTCGAAATGCACTCATCATAATAAAATTAAAATTAAAGCTAAAATCGTTTTGTTTTTATTTATTTTTATTTTTATTTTAAAATTCATTGTGGTCAATAAGGTATTTGATTAAAATTCATAATAATAAAATTGCCATTAGAAAATTCTTATAAAGTAAGAAAATTATTAAGTAGTTTCATACTAATGCATTAACTAACTTTAACCATCACACACTTTCAATTTTCTTTTCAACTTTATAATTTTGTATATACCTACTACCTGGGGTAAAGTATTTAAATGTTCTATTGTTCTTGCGATTTAAGAAGATTTTTTGCGTAGTCAGTGAGTTCTGTATTTCTTTTAACATAACTCAATACATACACAGATGTGTATACATTCCCAGGAATGTGTTAATTGATTGACAAATAAAAAGAATTCTATTATCTGTGTAAAATCTTCCTGATCTATGTATCTTATAAACAGGTTATGAGTTATATAAGAAGAAGATTGATAGCATAAATCTTTCGATAAAAGGTATTTTATGGGTAAACCTACAATAAAAATTCAACTTTACACACATACGTATAATTATATTCATCGCCTCCAGCTTTATGTTTAGATTGGTTCGCTAAAGAATGATTGTTTTGATCTTTGACCTTCGCTAATTCTTATATACCTACCTACACCTATTATAATCACTTTACCTAACAAGAAGTTCTGTGTTCAATTTTATAAGCTATGGTTTAAAGGGGTGGTTAATTGATCAAACATTTTAATTTTGATCAGAATAAATATAGAAAAGCAGATATTGTAGAAGTGGTTTAGTTCAATATAAGAATATAAACCGAACGGAAATAGGAACAAAAAACAATATGTAATTCAATTTGACGCGGTTTTTGCTTAAGGGCATACAATTTTAGCCGTGTGTCAATCACGCCTGCGTTAAACCACAGGTGCGTTTAATTTAATCTTTTGATTAATTTTTGATATAAGTGAGGTTTATGTGGAATTCACAAAAATTAAACCTGCTTTTGGAAGTCGTCAACAATTAAATCAACTTAGTGGCCAAATTTTAATTTTTTTAATATCTTTTAAATTTGTTTGTTCAAAAATAAATTCTCATGACCAACAGAGAAAAGAAAACAAAGCTTGAACCCGATAAAGTTATAATTTGGCAAACCCCTTAAGTAATGCGAAAAGCCGTTTCAGAGGGTTGGATCATGAGTATAAACTACCCAGGTGTCTGATCAGCGCCAACAACCACCTGATGATGGTAAAGGGAAAAACCAGAAATATAATTAGAACAGTTTATTTGTGAACCGGAAATATCCCTGACATGACAATGCAAAAAACTTCCAAAATATCTTATTCGAGCAAAGCGCATGATTCACATGTCGCAATCTAAGTGAGAAAAAATATGTTTTTAATGCAGTTAATTAGTTTTTTTTTTGTGACAGGAGATAATAACCGGAAATTATTCGCAATAAACTTGGCCAACAAAGATTGGGCTTCTATTTTTTCTTTTTAGGACCGAGCAATCAAGGTCGAATTTAAAAGATACAGACAGTAAAAATTATTATTATTAAATTTAAAAAAAAAAAATGCGTCAGTAATAATTCCCTAACCACCATTCATACTAAATCGTGCTATTTACCAGTTATAAGAAAAGAATATATTACAATATTTGTCTCTTCACTTTTTCTTATAAATACATGTTTAAATATATTGTTTATAGAATATAAAGAATTTGAAAGTTTTCCATTAAGTTAATTCATTAAAAACCCCAAACGACCACACCATTGTTTTGTTTTTGAATAAAAATTCCAATATTAAAAACCGGTCTCATTTTTTTATTCAAAAACTTTATTATTTAATGGCTTTAATTTAAATGTCAATTATTTTGGCTTATAAGAGACATCTTCGCGTGTTTGTTTGTGGTTTTAAATTTATTGCCGTTTAAGTTTATTTGGTTTGGAAATCAAGGTTTCAAACTTTCAAGGTTTCAATGATGTTTTTGGCGAAGGTACATTCATATATTAGTAAAGGCAAACATCACAAAAATTAGTAACAAGCTAGACTTTGCATTTTATTGCTCCTCAATGTTTAGCAAAACAGACAAATATGACGTAGTCCCCCTTCAAGCACGTCACTCCCATTTCACCCCTTCTATTTTTAAATCTATTAAATTTCATACCTTTTGGTCGGAAAGAAAATGTTTATATGCTTAAAATATTCAACGTACGTCATTGGCTCGACCAGTGGCGTAGCTACCTTGGGGTGAACTGCGTCCTGAAGGTATGAGGGCCCCTGGATGTTAGGACTCGTAGTCGATGAACTAAAAGTGGTGGCATCCAGATATAATTCTTTGAATAATTGCAAGACTAAAAATTTGAGTGGGGATTCTCAATTGTTGAATAACGATTGATTCATAAATCCTAAAACTTTTTTCGTGGTTACCAATGGTATAGAGACTGGCCGTTTTCCAAATACTTTAACGTCAAAAGTGCCACATTCATCAGTCTTGAGTGAAGATGCTGAATAAACCTCAGAAGGATAAATTCCTATTTAGGGAAAACTCTGACGCTATTGAGAATATTGGCGAATTCGCAAATTTTTTCTGAGTTTTTATAGATTTTGAAGAATTTTTCACTCGATAATCCAATAATCCCATAAAGGTACATAAGTCAAAAAAAAAATAGGAACAAGTTTTGTTTTCAATTTCCATATACCGATTTCTCGAATATGGGAGAAATTCTATGGGAAAAGATATTCCTGATAA
The DNA here is from genome assembly GCA_963921185.1 of Dasysyrphus tricinctus. Classification (NCBI taxonomy): domain Eukaryota; kingdom Metazoa; phylum Arthropoda; class Insecta; order Diptera; family Syrphidae; genus Dasysyrphus; species Dasysyrphus tricinctus. Next base: position 20,132,064 of record OY992533.1, on the reverse strand, counting down.
CCGCAATTTGTTTATGCTGCCTGTTCTTTTTGTGACTTTTGGTACTTTTCAAGGGTTTTTGAAAATATTTCGTTGTCACGGAAAAATTTCGTTTTGCATCATCAACCAACAAGATTCTAATGTTGAAGTGAATAGTCAATGAAATTTTTTTTATATTTTTACGAAGGAAAAATAAAATGCTTTTCGTACATTTTTATTGCAAAAAAAAAACTGTTGACTGACGTACAATAGAAAAAATATTGGTTACAGTTTTTTTTTATATTCCACTAACAGTTTTTTTTACCAAGGAGACTGCACGACATGCTTAAGAATTAATATGTCTCTATGTCTCACGGAGAGTTTATGATGAAGGTTTCTGTACAAAATGTCTAAAACCTTGCATACAACCATTCTAAAAAATATTTTTTTTAATTAAAAGCTAAACCTATTTCTCTTTGGGGCCCCGTTTATTTTCTTCCTCAGGGCTTTCGCGTGTCAAGCTACGCTACTGGGTTCGATTCTCTGTAGCTTGTTCCTTCGAAGATATAAAGCGACATAAAAAATAAATTTTCGCCCTCTTTTGAGCTGTTGGGCCGTCTGGCTGGTTGTGGCGACACTTAAAACGTCTGGCATGTATATTTTTGTGATGAAGAGATTTTTCATGATTTTTTGGCATATCACATTTTTGGTTATACCCACGGGGTCAAAAAATAATTTTCGCCCCTTTTGAGCTTGGGCCGTCTGGCTTGATGTGGCGACACTTTAAACGTCTGGCATGTATATTTTTGTGATGAGGAGATTTTTCATGATTTTTTGGCATATCGCATTTTTGGTTATACCCACGGGATCAAAAACGAATTTTCGCCCCTTTTGAGCTTGGGCCGTCTGGCTTGATGTGGCGACACTTTAAGCGTCTGGCATGTATATTTTTGTTATGAGGAGATTTTTTATGATTTTTTGGCATATCACATTTTTGGTTATACCTACGGGGTCAAAACTAATTTTCGCCCCTTTGAGCTTGGGCCGTCTGGCTTGATGTGGCGACACTTTAAACGTCTGGCATGTATATTTTTGTGATGAGGAGATTTTTTATGATTTTTTGGCATATCACACTTTTGGTTATACCCACGGGGTCAAAAAATAATTTTCGCCCCTTTTGAGCTTGGGCCGTCTGGCTTGATGTTGCGACACTTTAAACGTCTGGCATGTATATTTTTGTGATGAGGAGATTTTTCCTGATTTTTTGGCATATCACATTTTTGGTTATACCCACGGGGTCCAAAACTAATTTTCGCCCCTTTTGAGCTTGGGCCGTCTGGCTTGTTGTGGCGACACTTAAAACGTCTGGCATGCATATTTTTATGACGAAACGATTTTGCATGATTTTTTGACGTACCAAATTTTTAGTTATACCCACGACATAAAAAATAAATTTTCGCCCTCTTTTGAGCTGTTGGGCCGTCTGGCTGGTTGTGGCGACACTTAAAACGTCTGGCATGTATATTTTTGTGATGAAGAGATTTTTCATGATTTTTTGGCATATCACATTTTTGGTTATACCCACGGGGTCAAAAGCTAATATTCGCCCCTTTTTGAGCTAGGGCCGTCTGGCTAGTTGTGGCGACACTTAAAACGTCTGGCATGCATATTTTTGTGATGAGGAGATTTTTCATGATTTTTTGACATATCAATTTTTTGGTTATACCCCTGACCACAAAAAATGATTTTTTGACACTTTTTGTGGGCGTCTGGCTGGGTGTGGCGACACTTAAAACGTCTGGGACCCCAAAATTTATAACCAAAGCGTAGTTCTCTATAGTTTAAGCTTATCTAAAAGTGGTTATACCTCCTACCCAAAAATTCGTAAAATCACCGTTTTCAACCCCCCATCTCCAGCCCTGGCGACAAAAGAATCCTGCCAGACGACTGGATTTGAAATCAAGGCTCAATAACCTCAACATAAACGTTCGTGAATTTTGGTTATACCTTCACCCATAAAATTTGCTCTCAGCTCTTAGACTATAAGCTATTATGTTTTTATTAAATAAAATGTTTTATATTTTACGTAGAGAAATGAGACCTGGACTTAAAAAAAGTTTAACAAATTGTGCATTTTCCAAGCAAAAAACTCGATTTTCACTTAAGTCAACTTAAGCTCTTTCAACTTATTGCCACAATGCAATGTCTCCACCAAAACGAAATCCGAGCTTTTGGTTGAAGACTTTTGATGTTTTGAATTGATGCAACAAGATATCATGGACATTTTAACGGAATCTCATTGAAAACACTAAATTTTAGTAAAATCTTGCCCACCAATTCAAAGTCTCAAAAATTTTCAACTGAAATTTCAGATTTCGGTTTGGTGAGTATAATTGCATTCACAAATCACAAATGAAATATGTTCATAAGAAAATCTCGGCAAGTAAAACAAATTTTTATATATTCTTCGGCTTTTGGATTTGCCAGCTGGAGTTTGATTGAGCTACCCTTCTCCTATTTGCCATTTCCAGTTGTGTGCAACGTTCAATTTTCTTGGGGATAGTGGATGCCAAAGGCAAGTTGGTGCGGACTTGTCAGCTAAAATGGGTCAAATTATCGTGTGTACGAAGAGCTTGTCTCTCAAAGTGGTGCCAATTTTGTAATAATTTTTGGTGATCACCTTACACAGACGGAAAATTAAATGTGATCACATTTTACAATCACAAATCACCTTAGCCGATTTCACCCCAGGTTTTTCACTTTAGCGAACACAGCTCGGTAGACCGAGATCTACGAATAGTTAAGAAATTTTTGAAAAAATACAATGTATTCAAACGAATAGAAAATGGGGGGGGGGGGGGGGGGGGTGAAGTGTTTAACGTTAGTATAATTTTAAAAAAATTCCACAGCCTGCTCATTGTACTTCTGTTCTGATAGAATTCTGTCCATATTGGAATTCGTTTCATTGAAATGAAGTTATTATCTTCCTCCAAAAATGAAATTGCTGTTTCACATTAATGTATCTACATAGGACTAGAGTCCAAACGGAAACGGTTTAGGCTCTAGGACGATGTGCAACCGCAAATTAATTTTTATCGTTATCATGTTTTTACTAAACATCACAGATATAATTTCAAATATATATTTTTTTTTAGATATTGGTGTTGATCTTTTAATTTAATAAAAAAAAAACCAAGTTATTATCGAGAAACTAAGTGATAAATACCGAGTTTATTTTTAAATACGAATTGAAATAAGCAAGGTTTTCAATTAAGCTGGTTTAAAAAACAAGTCTGACTGTATTTAAATGTATAAGGAAACTGAGTAATTATTTTTTAATAAAAGTTTTTATATGCAGCCCATCTCGAATCTGAGCCATGATTTCCTTATATTCCCATAAATATAAATCAGAGGAGTGAAGTCCTGGGCTACAGAACCTATCCTCGCGGTGTGTTATTCAAACGCATTCACTTTGTAACTGCCTATTATTATTTAAAGTAGGGGAGGACAAAATCCTGTTAAGCACCTCATCGCGACTAAAATTCTCACGACCCGTGAACCGTTTCACCACTTCGACAACCCTGTATTTGGACACAGTATTTTTTTATATTTTTTTTATCCACTAAACTTATACACCCACCTTATATTTAAATTTATTTAATGAACACATTTTTATCAATCAGAGGATTTTATTCATATAATTAAAAAAAAAAACATATTTCACAATCCAAAAATAAAAATACGTAAATAATTCACCGAAATTTAAATAAACTTTTTTTTTTCAAAATCATAAATACATTTTTAAGTCTGAATACCAACCTTTTTTTATATATTTTCACTTAAGATGTAATGTTGTGTAAAAAAGGGACTTTTAAGGAACCTTTAGTACTCAGCTTCTTGTGTAATACAAGAATGTTTTTGTATTTTGTTTTTATTTGTTTAAGCAAACTAAGCCGAGCTACCGATCCGTTCAACTACAACATTCAGAAAGAACTGATCTTAGCTATCCACAACTTACATTGAGTATACCTAACTTACCAATTTTTGTATCTTCAAGATATTTCTTTGCTGCTTTGTTGACAATGCTTCGCCCAACCGGACAAACAAAATTATTTTTCTCGTGGGGGTTTAAGTCAGACCTATTGGTAAGTATAAAGTTAACATTGGCTTATTCTCCGGCTGGTATACAAGTTATAAGTATTAACTGCCAAATTGTCTTGGGGATTCCCAATTCAAACTGTCGATTAAATTTAGTAACCCATGATACAAATAAACGGCAAAGAATTCAAAGATGTGGCGGGAAAAATACCTTTTTGGCAAAAATAAACAAGTTATAGTTTGATGGGCTTTGGGCGCTTAGTCACCACAACAGATTTACTCTGGTTTTTAGTTTATCAGACAGGGTATTCGAGGGGAATAACCATATTAATATGTAGGTACTTAAGGTAGGTTGATTTTCATGTTTTGACGTCATTGCGGAGTGCATGTTGTCGTAAAGACTTGAGTCTTTTGTAAAAGATGAAATGAAATAGGTAAATTAAAATTATAAGTGAAATAAAGTCACGAATTAGATCGTTGAATGGCGAGTGGTCAGCTGATTCTATGTGATTTGACCTCCACAAATATAAGTAGATATACAATAAGAACAATCACCGCGCATATAGTTTAACACCTTACAATATTCAACTTTCACCTGGACACTCCATTTATTTGAAATTGTTTTTCAATGAGTTTTGTACAATTCATACGATGTACATTATGCGGATCATTAAATCAAATAGCCATGATCTGTAATAAAGTAAATTAATTAATTTTCAATTATCATTTAAGTATCTACTTTCATCGCAGTGGCATATCAATTTTCTTCTCATTATGTGCTAATATGCCACCAAAAGGAATTCCATAATATTAGCACATAGTAGCCGCATTTAATTACTGATTTGATCTTTAAGTTCTAAAACAAGGGGGATCCTACTCTATTTCAAGAATCCGAAAACTCGAACTCCGTCAGAAGTCCAAAGCAAAAGTGACATCTACATAAATTAAACAAAAATCACAACAAAAATGTTAAAAAAGGGGGTTATATGTACAAGAAACCTGTGCATAAAAATTCAGCAAAAAAAAGTAATGAGATCTAAAATATATATTGAAAACCGCATGAGTTTGTTCCTGTAAACAGTGTGTAGTGCCGCGAACTTTGCTGGACACTACCGTGCCTTTTGATAGAGTAAGCACAAAAAATGAGCGAGTGTAATAGTCCCTTACTTAAGCCCCCACGCCAATTCTTAAAGTCTTTGCATTTAGCACTGGTCACCAAAAATATTGTTTCTTGTTACTTACTACTTTACTTACTTATCCGGCTCCCGATCCATGAAGGGTCTCTGCCTGAGATATTGCGGTCTTCCATCGGTTGCGGTCCCTCTCACGCTCCCTCCAGTCGTCGAGACCAAGCGCTTTTGCGTCTGTGACCGCCTGGTTCCTGTAGAGAAGGTTCGGTCTTCCTCGTCATCTCGAACCTGGGGGCTGGGATTCGAAGATATTGCGGTCTTCCATCGGTTTCGGTCCCTCGCATACTCCATCCAGTCGTCAAGACCAAGCGCTCTTGCGTCTGTGACCGCCTGGTCCCTGTAGCGGAGGTTCGGTGTTCCTCTTCGTCTCGAACCTGGGGGCTGGGATTCGAAGATTTTCTTGACTGGGGCGTTGTTGTCCATTCGCTCGATGTGGCCAAGCCAATGTAGTCGACGTGTTTTGGCTCTTTGGACTACATCCACATCTTGGTACAGCTCGTACAATTCACGATTGAATCTTCTCCTCCAATCGCCCTCTTCACATATAGGACCAAATATCCGCCGAAGAATTATTCCCTCGTAAGTGCCCACTATCAATTCACCTTTTTTATAGCGTGCACTTTGTCTTTTGAGAAAGGAATTTTGAACCTATTTGTTTGGCTAAACCGAAGTAGCAGCGGTTCGCTAGGGTAATTCTTCCATTCCACTTAAGTGTCGTTCGTGGAATTGATGTTTGTACCGAGGTAGATGAACTGCTTGACTACCTCGAAATTACTGCCACCAACAGTGACGTTTTGTCCGAGGCGATGCACACAGGTAAATTTTCCCAAATTCATGGCCTAAACTACAAAAAAAAAATTTACAATTTGTTGTTTTTTTTTAATGCCAAGTTGTTTACAAATAACATGAGCTTTGAACCTGATTGATCATTCGATGCAAATTGTAACTGTTTAATCAGTAGATGCTTTCAAAGTGGAAACTTTAAATTAACAAGTGTAGTATCATGTTTGGTTTGTGATAAGAAGTAGTTTCCCTTGTTTTGTATTAATTTTTTTGGGGGGCTTTGTAAAATAATTTAATATGGTTTCTGTTGCTAGTGGTATTTAAAAAAAGGATAATGAAGCTTTTTTGCAATATTTTAAATCTAAGGTAAATTTTTAAGCTTTTCAAGATATTGTGTTTTCGCAGTAAAAACAAAAACAAAGTTAAGTTGATTTGCATTGTTTTGCAATGAAAATAGTGTTAAAAGTTAGGAAAATGTTTCCATTCTAGGAAACAGTCCTTAAACTTTGCGGCTTTTTGCGACTTTTTAAAATATTGGCTTTAAAAGGTGTTGAGGACGGTGATTTTTTTTTTTTTTTTAATTAGATTTTTTTCTTGAGACAGGATCGCAATCAAGTTTCATTTTTCTTTCAAGAAATCAGCTTTCTGAATTTTTTAGAAGCTGTACGTCTCGTGACATTACAGAAAAAAAATAATTTTTCGGTAGAAAAGGTTGAAAACGAGACCAATATTGAAATTTCAGAGCAATTAAAGACAAATTTAACTGATTTTGTCTATGGATATAGAAGAAGATGGCTGAGCGCCTGAAGAACTTACAACACTTTCTTGAAACAAAATACAAATTGGACTCAATATGAAACTTAATTTCCATGCCTAGCCCGTGGCTTTGTTGGACGACCACAAATAGATTTTTAGGACCTAAGCGAACGATCAAAGAAACGTAAAACAGAAGATTTGCGTTCTAATTATAACACCGAAGAATTAAGCTATGCCGCGCAAATGCAACTTAGAGAAAAAGGGAAATTAGATTCTTCAAATGTGATGAAAGATATAATTAAAAAAAAATTGAAAAATGGACCAGGAAATTATTCCATATAGGTACAGCAGAAGAAGCTCTTTCTATAGTTGTTGAAGGGAAATTAAGTTCCAATACAATATGTTTGTTCAACTGTACCATGGTACAATGGTATAATTTGTCCACAATCGTACACAAAATATTAATACACAGCCATGAAATTATATCTGAAGCTATTCTTCCGATTGGACAGCTCTGCGAAGAAGCCCAAGAATCTCGGAACAAAGACATAAAGCGGTTTCGAGAAAGTTTCTCAAGAAAATTTTCGAGGCAGCAAAATATGGAATATGTGTTTCATTGATTTCTTCTTTCCCATTTATAAGTGGTTTGAGAAAACTAAACCCTAAAACGAAAAATGCATTTCCGTCTGGAGTACTTCAGTTTCTATAATAGAACCAGAAATCGAGCAAGCAGACTTAGTTGCAGTTCCACGAGTCATTGAATTATATACACACATACACACGCATGTTTATTTATGTTTGTTGTTATCTATAAATAAATAAATAAATTGGGTGGCGCAACAGCTCATGGAGAATCAGAGCCTAGTGACTTACAACTCACAACCATTCCTGTGTGCGTGTTTGTTGGCAGGAATGGAGGGGACCTACAGTTTTTTGCCGAGTCCGAACGGCTAAATGAGAAGCACTTTTTCATAACAAGTATACTCTTGGAGGATTTGTCAGTTCCTCGCAAGAGGCAGTACCTCGAATAAAACATTTGTTTTTAGGTGGCACGGCTGGGAATCGAACCCACACCTTCGGCATGACAGTCCTACGCACTAACCATCAAGCCACGAGGTACTACGTTGTTATCTATACTCAACTGTTTTTCCAATATATTGAATGTATAAATAATAATTATTGTATTATTACATGTCGAATGGAACAAACCCTATGGTGTACTTTAAAACAAAACAGCTCTTTTTCATTTTTTTAAATAATTTTTCGTGTAAATTTACTTGAAAATGGTGAATTCTATGAAAATTATCTTATTTTGATTTAATCGCGCAATAATAAATTGAATAAGCACAAAAAATAATTTTGGCCATGTTTTTGGGAAAATTTACCTGTGTGCGATGGACAAATGAGGCATTGTTTGTTGATAGCATATACTTTGTTTTGTCCTCATTCAAGACCAACGCGTTTCTGTTCATCAAAAGTTGTGAATGCTTCAAGTACAGCTCTCTTGGAGCCGCGGATGATGTCAATGCCGTCCGCATAACCAAGCAGTTGAGAAGACCTGTTGAAGATAGTCCCTTCCATGTTAACACCACTCTTGCGTACTATCTACTCCAGGACTAGGTTGAAGAAATCACATGATCACGCATCTCCTTGTCTGAGCCCTGTACAGGTCTGGAATAGCTCGGATGAGCTATTACCCATTTGCACGTTGCACCGCGTATTTTGCAACGTCATGCGGCATAGCTGGATCAGTTCTTTCGGGATCCCGAGTTCCGACATCGCCAGTAGAAGCTATTGGCGACTTATGCTATCATATACGGTTTTGAAGTCGATGAATAGGTGGTGGGTCTCGACTTGAAATTCGTTGGTCTTTTCCAGGATTTGCCTCTGCCTCAATCTGAAGATTTGGTCTATCGTTGATCTGCCAGGCCTGTAGCCACACTGGTACGTGCCGATCATAGTGTTGCAGAGAGGTTTTAGACGCTCACATAGTACGTTGGATAGGATAGGCAACATTAAGCAGGGATATATCTCTGTAGTTCTTGCATGCATGACATAGGATCGCCTTTTTCGTAGATTGGGCATATGGAGCTACAGTGGCTCCCCATGAAAATGGCCCACCCTTAACCAAATTCCCACCTTTAACCAAATTCTTTTTCTTTGAAAAACTTTAGGAAATCACGTAAAATAAAATAAAATAAGGAAAAATTAATTGCATTTTCGTTTCAAAAACATCAAAATCTTAAAAAAAATATTGAAAAATAAACGAAAAACAGAAAATAACAAAGCAAAGCGATTATTTCAGCTCACAGTGAAAATGGCCCAGTAACGTTTTAATTGTAAGAAGGTTAGTAAACGCGTTTTGAAATCTTGTTTAGTATTTTGTAGGGTGTCCCTTTCGTCTTATAACTGATATCAAACAATTTGGATCTGATTCAGCAAGTTTTTTTGGTGTAATTGGTTAAAGGTGTGCAATTATCACTGTGAGCCACTGTATTTTACCAGTCGTCGGGCATACTTTCCTCCTCCCACACTTGGTTGATGAGCTGGTGCATGCACCCTTCCAGGACATCTCCTCCATCCTTGAAGAGTTCCGAAGGTAGGCCAACCAAATGCCAGTTGTTTGGCTGCTTTGTAGGACCGGCGGGCGTTGGTGGCGGTGCCAGACTCTTCGAGATACTTGTGCTTAGAGGCTGCGGATGATCTTTTCTTTCTGCGCTGGTTTTTTTCTTTTCACGGAACTCCTCTCTTGCAGCTCTTGTTTTCCGTTGAAGCATTTTCATTCGTGCATTTTCCGTCTCCTGCTCCAGTGCCGCGCATTCATCATCATACCACGTGTTAGTTTTTCTGGGTGGTTGATAGCCTATGGTGGTCTCGGCTGTCTCCTTCATTATGTCGCGATACTGGTTCCACTGGTTGTTGACGCTTGTGGCTGGGGGTACGACATAGAGTTTAATTTCTGACTTGAATGCTCGATATTTCAAGAAATTGGAAGATATTATTGGAAGAAGTCAATAAAAGAAATATTACTTTTAGACTAAGAGCCCACAGATATTTTGAGTGTGAAAAATAGGAAACAAAGAAGCAGAGGTTGAAAGCTTGAATAAAGTTTATTCAAGAATTCAAATTCTGGCAGTTCATGATTAGGGCTTTAGTGATTAAATTGAACAGTGCATCGAAAACAAATTATGAATGCAACTTTGAGAGTATTAATGTTAGCTCAAATTGGGTTTCACCCCTTCTTAGATAAGGTTCCTCTAATCACAGATCACGAAATTGGAAACCATTTGAGTGTGTAGTCTACACTGCCAGACCGCTTAAAAAATTCACAGTTCAAAGTGAAAAACGGGGTTTCGACCACTGCCACTTCATTTTTGCTATCCGTTAAAAATGACCTGCGGTGGGTTCTCGTTCTATTAGAAAATGAAACTGGAAAATACTTTTCTTTATATTTAAAATGCCCTTGCTCAGAGAATCTCATTAAAAAAAAAGCCATCGGAAAATTTGATGCAAACATTTTTCGAGTAGAAGATGTTTCAAATCATTAAAATTGACCACCAGCCACACTATTGAAAAATAAAATAAGATTTATGTTGCAAACCATGATAAGCTAATTGCGAAGTAATTTACACTATAAACTGAATCATGTGAACAAATAACATGATTCAATTAACCATTTAAATCATTTGGAGTTTCAACAACCTTAAAATTGTATTAAATTTATATCTTACTCGTTTAATTTTATAGAGTAATTAAAACAAAATTCATAAGTCATTTTAACTGCCAATCTAGCTGACAGCTTTTGTCATTGCTTTCATGAATTGTTAAAATAAAATTGTACATATCTATAAAAAATGATGAAAATAAATACAATTAACTATAATATTGCAAATTGTATCACGCATTTCTGTGCGTTTCACGAAGTTATATGAATAGTCAGATGACTATTGCTATGAGTGCAGAGCATGTTATACACCAAAAATAAATAAAATAATTAATCTGTATGTATTCGTTCAGCTTAGAGTAAAATTAAGTTAATGCCCAAAAATACGAATAAATATTTTGTTTTCAATAAAAAAAGGAGATTCTATAATTTATCATAATTTAAAAAATAAAAAATAAAATGATGTCGATTTTGTATTGCCTTGACCCGGCCTACACACCCCAGCCTTTTGTCACATGCCGCATCTTATTCGAATGTAACACATAGGGTGGTTGTTCTATAGTTTGTCTGTTTTTTTTTTCTTATATTTGGATAGTCTTTAATCGGTCTCAAATTTTTAATTTGAAATACACTGCGGTTCACTTGAATAAAGGCATATTTTTTTGCTGTATAAAAGCGACTGTAAAGTCCCGTAAAGCATGCATTATTAAAATTCTTAAGCGAAGTAAGGTATCAGAACTTCTGAAGAGAATGCACTCCAAAAAAACACTTTGCTGTTCCAAGAATCGCTATTGTTCCAAAGTTTTCAATAAGCGTCGTAAAGGATGGAACTAAATTTGGTTCATTGAATAAAGGCAGTTATGAAATTACTTGCATTCGTCAATATTTCTTGAGAAAGCTAATGCAAAATTATAGTTCAGTAAAGTTAACGTGGAATAGACAAATTTTGATTAAAAGTGGGAAGACCAAAAATTTTAAATACAACCGAGAAGGCAAAAAAATAGACGTTTACCACGCGGGAAGTTCCGGAGCCAAACTAAAAATGAATAGCAAATGGTTGTCTTCACGGATGAAAAGAAGTTTAATTTAGATGGACCTGATGGCTACAACTTTTATTTTCAGGATCTGCGCAAAGAGGGAGGATTTTTAACACGCCATCATAGCCGAGAGGGTGGAGAAATGTGCGATCACCTATTATGGAGCACTGGAGCTTAATGTTCAAAGCACAATTATAGCCTACATGGAAGTATTGGAATCAGCTTTTCCTAAGCTGAAGGACTTTTTTGGACCTTTGCCATGGGTCTTGCAACAGGACAACGCACCAATCCATACTGCTCCTATTGTAAGGTCGTATATTGCAAGCCAACAAGTTGAAGTGATGAAATTGGCTGCCGTATTCACCTGACCTTAACATTATCGAAAATGTCTGGGGTGTCTTAAACGCAAGTTATACGAAGGAGAGAGGCAGTACCAAAATAAAGAAGGAATTATCCATGGCATTAAGTCTATTTGGGCCGAAATATCGCTGAATTATATAAAATCTTTGTATGACCCAGTTACAGATTGGATTTTTTAATTAAAGTAGAAGCTCGATTTAGTGAATCTCTAAATAGTAAACTATCCACAATAGTGAACACGCAAATTTTTTAAAAAGAAGTGCATTTGGTATAAAAAATCTCTAGCGAGCATTTAAAATTGCTTGATAAATATAAAAACATTCACATCGAACAAAATGTGGATTAAATTCATCTTCAGAAAGCCTTAAAAACTCCCGCTCGCAAAAGTGAACAATCTCGAAAGAGTGTACAAGCCTGGTTTTTATTACTTCACTATTTCGAGCGTCTACTGTAATTTCAAAAAACGGTGGTCATACCCACTTCTGAATTATTTGTTTTATTATTGTTTATAATAATTACCACAAAAAAGAATCAATAAAATCAAAATGTTAAACTTTTCCATCGTTTTTGCTGTTGCCTTTATTCATGTGAACCGATTTTACCGCTTCCTTTTTTGATTAGTTTTACTAACTTTGAAAAATGTCCGTTTAAAAACGAAAATAGTTTTTGTAAGTGTATTTCATGGAGAGATTAAAAGCCTTGGCTTACCGTCAACACATAAGTTTGTTATGGCCATAACACACCGTTTATTTTATTTTTTTGTTGCCTTTATTCAAGTGAACCACAGTGTAAAGGGTGTTTTTTTAGAAGTATAGAACTTTGAAATGGAATAAAATAAAGATACTTTTTTTTTTTATTTACATGAAATTTACTTTATTCGAAAGATAATCTTCTGGCATTATAATTAAAATATGATTTCTGGCATATGACCGCCACGGATGGCTCGGACGTAGTATAATCTGGAGGTGCAATTTTCGATGACTTATTCCACATTTGTGTACGTATATCGGTAATAACGCGGCGAATTTTGTCCCCCAAGTCGTCAATCGTTTACGGCTATCGGCGAAGACTAGCGACTTCACATATCTCTACAGAAAATAGTCAAGCGGCGTTAAATCGCATGATCTTGGAGGCCAATTCATGGGCCCATAAAGTAACTATGCGGTTACCAAACGTTTTCTTCAATAAATCAATTGAGGCACGAGCTGGTGTGACATGTTGCGCTGTCTTGTTGAAACCACAGCCCCTGCACATCATGGTTGTTCAATTGATGAACGAAAAAGTCAGTAATCATGGTTCTATAGCGGTCACCATTGACTGTAACGTTCTGGCCAGCATCGTTCTTAAGGAAGTACGGACAAATTATTCCACCAACCCATAAAGCACACCAAGCAGTCAGTTTTTGTGGATGTAACGGTGTCTCAACATTGAGGATTATCATCACTCCAAATACGGCAGTTTTGTTTATTGACGTATCCATTCAACCAAAAGTGAGCTTCATCGTTAAACAAAATTCGCTTATGAAAATTAAGATCAACGGCAATCTTGTTTTGGGCCCATTCACCGAATCGCTAGGTTAAATGCCAAAACAAAACTAAAAATAAATCACAGCTGACAAAATGGCCGCCAGTTAAGATAGTGTTGCCAACTAAAAGCTCTTTACCTCTTAAAAACAAACACCCTTTATGATTGTATGTATTGTATAGGGTTATTGACATAAGTTGCGAAAAAAAGCTTAAGATAGAGTTATATTTCTCGGAAGGGCACTTGCATAAGTTATCGGAAGAAAAAAAAACGGTAATACAAGGAAATCATATGATGCTGCTTTAATTGCGAATTGTGACATTTTGTCTAATTTAATTCACTTCTGCTTTCGGAAGTGAGATTCGTTGCCAACCGACGACCCGAATACAGCCTACTTTCGTTGTTTTGACAATTGTAATCTAGCCACATTCTATATAGACTTTTATCAAGTCTGTATAGTTCGAAACTGACATCACTGTGTATCTATTTTTTAGAAATTATTGCTGGAAAGGTTGTGTTACTTATTTGTGTGATTAAAAGAAACAACAAAAATAATAATTCGCCAACAAATCATGAATATCATTAGCATGTTTTTGGCTTATGAGAAATAAGCATTATAATTGAAAATATGCAAATATGCATACCTACTGAAATTAATTTCAATACATGCGGAGGAAGTGGATACAAATTAATTTAGCATTAGCCTAATTTTGAAATGTTAACAAAAAAAAAAAACTAGTTGTGTTTGAGATACATAAATGCGGTGTTTGGGACAAATATGATAGCTCCATTATTAAGTTTGCGTCTTCACGTGCACTTTACATCCAGCTAGAGCCTAAGATTTAAAAACAACTTTTACAGTGTTTGTATATTAATAGCTTTTGGTTTTATAAAATGGCAAAAAAGGGATCGTACGAAGACTTTTGCGGCCGCTGTTCTTCCTTCTCGATGCAGATCCAGGTATTCGGTTGCAGTTTTCCCAAACGAAATACTCGATTCGTAAAATTGTGATTACGAGAAAAGATTTTACTAAAGCATATTCGTCAAATTGCGATTACGAAAAACGAGAATCGACATAAAACAACGATACTCTTATTTTTTACAAGTGCCTTCAGCTGTCATTCGGTGTTGTTTTTGGGGTTATTAACAAACAAAATCTCAATTATTTTATTTTGGTTTTGCTTGGTTGTTTTCTTTTCGAAAACATATATTAAAATGCTTAAAAAAGTAGCTTGACCCTTGAAAATATTTAAGGAATTTTCTTGAATACAATATGGAAAAAAGGATTTCCATTTACTAACGTGGAACTTGGAAGGGTTGGATGAATCTATAAAAAGTCATTCTTATTCGCATTTCTTCGTCAGATTCATTCTTCACTTTGAATAAAATAATCACAATTAAAAAAAATTTCAGGGAACTAATGCGAATTAGAATTTATTTGAAACTATGCCAAAATTAGTATCAGTTGCGTTTTTAAAAATAATTATTTTCCAATTTTGTCTGGCAACACTTTCTTAATTCCATTTTTGTTTCTCAAAATCGCTCCACGCTATGACTATCGTTTTCTTTGGTTTCGTATTTTCTGCTGTTTGCTTCGTAATTTATAATAAGGGCCCATTTATACCAACATTATGCAGAACAAGACAGGCACACTGTTTTCACTAGAAGAAACCTCCTTGTTGCATTTTCTAAGTATAACTGCGAAAATTTGTAAATTGTAAACACGCAACAAAGTGCTCCGCGAGGAATTTCTCGCCTAAAGAGTGATCCGCGACTAAAAAAATTGGAAACCGCTGGTCAAAGGGAACTACCAGGCAACCTTAGTTGGGAACCACTGCTCTAGCACAATTTAAACCTGATGGTCGCTTAGACCAATGAACTTCTCCATCATCTTAAATTTTAATGTCGGTTAAGATATTAATTATAAGATATGTTTGTCTATGCGAAGCCAATAAGAACAAGCAATACAAAAAATAGCTAGTAAAATTGTGTGGAATCGATATAAAAGTAGATAGGTACATACATACATATTATATTATGTGTTATTGAAATTAAATCAAATTCTTGTACATTATTTATACTGTTCGTTATTCGTTTTGTATATTTAATTATGAACCTCACCAATATACTTAAAAATAAAACAAACAATTAATATACAGGAAGGAATGACTTGCTTATTCGACAGTTCGGATTGAAAGTTCTTCCGCATTAGTAAGGTAGGTAAAACGAAAATACTTCTCTGTAGGCGAATACTTTTACTTGCAATAAAGATGTATTGGCATTGTTCATTCATCTAAATATAGTATTCATAAATCTTTTAAAATTACTCTTTGTATGGCATAACGAATTCAACGTTATTATAATATATAGCTTAAAATGTTCAAACAAATACATACTTTTGAATAATAATAATATACAAATGTGTAATTAAAACAAGTTCGAACGCTAGAAGGCCCACCTTATCATTGTTTTAGGTAGCAGTTAAAGTTTTGCCAGACAAATTTTGATCGCTAGATCAGAAAATTCAGGAAAAAAAAACATAAACAAATATAAGATGAGAATAGCTAGATCAAAGCGGTAGCCGAAAAAAACTGTCTTTCTTTGTTGTTTCTCTTTTTTTTTAATCTTCATTATTAAAACAAGAAAGGTATTTCACAAAATAACATAATCTTCTTGTGGGTTTCAAACGTATTCATTCTTATCTTTATGTAAATGGTAGCAGGGTTGAGCCGAAATCGAACTGCGCCCTTGACCCTCGACCCCTTACACAAGTGTTGAGGATCAAATGACTATTCCGAATATTAATAGTTCTGAATTCTGAACACCATGCAAGTTTGGCATAGCAGAAATATTTTTCGTTTTTGTGGCTTCTCATAAAGGATTTTACTATAAATTATTTGTATACATTTTTTATTTATGTAAAGGGTCCGCCAAATAACTTTTTTTTTTTTTGAAAATGCTATACAAAAAAAACTACTGAATATTTTCTCAAATTTCTTTTGTTTTATTCGAAAGTACAATCCTTCCGGTTAATAATGGAAAATAATTTCATTGAAATGGGTGCTTCGCTAAGTGGGCCTGCGATCGACTTAGAGAAGATGCCGATTTTGCCAAAAAAATCATCTTTTCAGATGAAGCTCATTTTGATCTTGGCAAGTATGTAAACAAGCAAAATTGTCGCATTTGGGGCACAGAAAACCCGCACGCCATTGAAAAGCCGATACACTCAAAACGAATCACTGTTTGGTGCGGATTTTGGTCCAGAGGCATAATTGGGCCATTTTTCTTCGAGTGGCCGTTACAGTCAATGGCGATCATTATCGGGCCATGTTGAACGAATTTTTGATCACAAAAATTGAAGAGGAGGATATTGGCAACATTTGGTTTCAACAGGACGGCGCTACGTGCCACACAGCCGAAGCTACACTCCATGTAGTAGTAGCATTTCCAAAAAAAAAAAAGTTATTTGGCGGACCTTTTATATGAGTTGTTTGTACATTTTTGAGCCTTATAGAAATTTATTATCTACTAAACAACTGAAAATAAGTCCAGTTGAGGTCTACATATTAGTCATTTTGTATCTTGTATCAAATATATATGCATGGCAGGGTTGTAAGAGAATACAATCTTTTGTAAATGCAATCATATATAATCATTTATTGAATTCAATTGAAAGATTGCATTCATTGACTTTACTTTGAGACTGCGACTTCAAATTCTGCAATCACCATTCATTTGCCGTAAAAAGACTGCGATAATTTTTCTTGTACAAAAATAAGAATATAGAATTTGCCACCCTGAACGTTGATGTAGTTGGATAAGCCATTTACCCTGCAGTGTGCTAATCAGCATTTCCAGGATGATCTCATCTCTTTAAAAATAAAATGCACGACTAAATTGGCTTAAACAACTCTTTTGACAGTTTGAGGTGAAAAAAAAGAATGCCAGCTTAGTTCTTGGTTAAATATGATTGTAGGGAAAAAAAAATTAAAATCGTTGGAGCGGTTTTTAAAAAAAAATAATTTTTATATATAAAATTCTTAAAACATTTTTAAGAAGAAATTTTGGTATGCAAATCTAAAGTATATATTTATGTGTATATAAAAACAAACTTTGAAAGAAAATTGTCAACCCGTTTTTGAGATACCGAATTTTCAAAAAATGAAACTTTTTTTGAAAACCCAGAAATTTTTTTTTTGAAAATTTTGATATGCAATATTATTTAATTCTATCTGAAATTTGTATATAAAAAAATAATCTAAATCCGTTTAGCCGATAACGAGAAAATTCAAAATAAAAAAATACGTTCTATGACAGGTACTATTAATAGTTGCTAAGCGTAAAATTGTATAATTTTTGGTAGTAGATCGTACTAATTTTAGTATATAGAAAATGTTTAATTAAAATCGTAGGAGTCGTTTTTGAGAAAAAAAAATTCCTTTGCGGATTTTTAACTTTTGTATGGAAGGTACCGTTATTTTTTCATAAATGTAAAACTCTTAATATCGAGCTTCAAAAAAATCGACCATGTCGTTTTCAAAATATTTGATTTTCCAAAAAAAAAATTTGAAACATTCTTTAAAAATCCAAAAAATATTTTTTCAAAAATTTTGGTAGGTACACAAAACTATTTATATTTTTTGGAAGCTTCTGTATAAAAAAAATAATTGAAATCGGTCGTACCGTTTTGAAGAAAATCAGAAAATAAAAAAATGGTTCTTTGGGAGGTACCATTAATAATCATTTTTGACAAATGGTTTTCAACCCAAAGGAATCCTTTACCAAAATAAATGTATTGAATTTTTTTAAGAAAAGTTGTTGAGCCGTTTTGGAGAAAAAAGGGATTATGTAAAATAATTAAAAACAATTGTATGGCAGGTACCGCTATTTTTGGTTCTAAAAAAAATGAAAAAATTGTGTCGGCAGAATCAACAAAAACCACCATGTACCAAGTTTGAAGAAAATCGATCGAGCCGTTTAGGCTGTAGACGAACAGACAGACAGACAGACAGAATTGTGCCACCCACTTTTTTGGTGTTCTCTATCATCGTAATATCATGTTTGATTGTTATCTCAAAATTTTTTTTTTGCACGAATCCAAAACTTGCCTTATAGTACCTATATCGCAAATTAAAATGAATAACGATGCAATTAAGTATCTAACAAATTCATAATTGGTTGCTACCTATGTATGTATATGCAGCATTAATTGATTTCTGTCAAATAATTCAAATTAAACCAAATAAAAATTGGCACTATTAATGCAACACAATATAACAGTAATTAATTCAAAATGACACTTTGCCAAATTATTGATTTAAAAATTTGTAATAGCTTTTGTCTGCATTATTTATATAATTAAGTACAAGAAGATATTAGTTCACTTTTCTTTGGCAACATTTTGAGTAACCCACTTGGCAACGGTCTAATACCTTATGGTCAATGTGTCGTCACAAACACAAATTGAACAAGGTAAAATTGTTTTTCTTTACTATGTTGATGGCAAAAAGTTGTTTGAAAAATTGTCATAATTTCTTCAGTTTTTAATCACTGCAAAAGCATGAATTAAGTACTGTTGGAAAGGTTTTATCCCACAGATGTGCAGAATCTAAAAATTATTTGTCTATGTAGCCGTTAAGCCTGGTAATGGTTATTTGATTTTTTTTGAGGTTATTGAATTTTATCTTTTTAAGGGTTGTGTTTAGAAGAATAAAATTTTGAGAGATGATGAAGATTACTGATTGGGATTTTTGGTGAAAAAATGGAAATTCTTATTTTTGTTCAAATATAACTCATATAAAAGAAATACATGTTTTTTGTACAGTATACTACCCTTTAAAAGCTATAAAGGAATATATTTTTGTTTTAGTATTTAAAAAAAAAAATGCTTTGCTTTTGACTGTGGGATGAACGACCAAAGCCAGAAGAACTGATAAGGCAACAACCTGAAGAGGGCCACCAAAGGTAGATAAGAAGTAACTATCTACTGTTGTTGTAGGATCCTGTGTAACCAAAGTACATTATGTTAAAGGTAATATCACTAGCGTTTCAATTTTTGTTCATTTCTGCGCATCTATCAAAATACATATGTATGTGTAAAATTTGGTGTTGCGTTTACGTGTCTCACGAATAGCCATTTTTTTATTTCTGACAAATACAATTTTGACAACAAGCGCAGTATATTACCTTTGATGTTTGCACTGTGCCCAAGCGACACACTTGTACAATGGGGAGAGAGAACTCCAGAGGGAGTTTGAAACCTCTGAACCTCTAAACTAAATGATCGAGTTTCGACCACAGGGCGGATACTAGACTTAATGAAGGCATCTGCGCATTTTATATAATACTTTCGCTAGTAAACTCTTGAAAGTTACTAAAATGGTCCACTACATCGTCATCGCTCAACAAAAATTCTTTAAGTCTAACATTAGTTATGGATTTATTACTGACAAAGATTTGAAAATATATGAATTTTGGGAATATTTAATTCAGACATAATACAACACAGGAAACTTTTTATTTTTTTTATATTTATGGCTAAATATGGCGTTAGTATCACACTGGACTTAAACAAATAAATTTGGTGGCGCGACAACTCGAGGAGAACCATGGCCTAGTTACTAAAAACCCTCAACCATTCCTGTCTGTCTTGACAGAAATGGAGGGGACCTACAATTTTTTGCCGAGTCCGAACGGCTAATACTCTTGGAGGATTTGTCAGTGTGTTGGGGTCGAAATTCTGGCAGGAGCAAAATTCTGCTTTCAAAACTCTGCTTTTCAAAATTCTGCCTTTCAAAATTCTGCCTTTCAAAAATTCTGACTTTCAAAATTCTGTTTTACCAAATTCTACTAATAATAAAAAGAAGGTTTGGAAGATATTAAAAACCACGCGCTTTTTAACATTTTCCAAACCTTCTTTTTATTATAGGCAGAATATTGTAAAGCAATTTTCCAATACTTGTCTCATTATAAAATAGGGAAACTTTCATGTATTTGACTGCTCTGTTGGCTTCTAAGACACTAATTGTAGCTACATATAAGCATAGTTTAATGTTCCATTTTTTAAATAATTTCCCATCAATCCTGTGCATAATTTGTATAATATTCAAGACGAAAAATGCTTGAATTGGCCTAAGCCACCCATCGAGTCATTAACTTACCCTTAATTAATAAACTATAGGTTTAAAAATGGAAAACAACTATTTTTGGCTGCGAAAACCATTTGCATGAAACAGTAAACCAAGAACTGAAATAATTTTGTGTTTCACCCATAGATTTTAATATATACCTAGATGGCCAACATAGGATCTTTTGTACAGAGAAAAAGTGAAGCTTTGCGACCATTTTGTTGGAGGCAAAAAATGTAAACAATCGAATTAAATGCCTAAGTGGTTTCCCTAAATAAATATTTATATTTTGGAATTTAGAAGAGATAATACAAAGATTTTGGTATCAAATGAAAGGTATTTTTGCCATCTCTTAAACGGTAATAAAATTATATAGCTACGTTTAATATATTTTCAGATATTTACATTTAACTTCTTGCAAGAGTTTTTTTCTTAGCGTTGCTTTTGTGCACTGATATCTTTTAAAACTCTGTGATGACGTAAACATTTTTTGGTATCAAAAGAAAGCTTAAATTGTTGGCTTTAATTTCAGATATAATTTATTGTCATTTCTCAAATAAATATGGCAAAAATACCATTTCCACTTATTACTGTTTTTGCACGCATAGACACTACCAGAACTAGGTATTTTAATATTTTTGCAATCTTGCACACCTTAAAATCACGTTTCATAAATAAAAAAACCAATTAAACAATTACAAATACTTCATTTTAGAAAAAATCTCCTCTGCAAAAAGTAAACAACACACAAAACACAATAGAATTGTTGTTGTAAATGCCTCCAATAAAATGGTGGCCGAGCTTCACTTTTAAAGGCGAAGTTGGTTATCTAGGTATATATTAAAATCTATGGTTTCACCTCAATCAAACTGCAAACTAGGCTTTACACAACTTTTGCACTTACAGTTACCGCTTCATCAACCCGTTGATGTATGTATGGTCTTCAAATCAATGTTTTCATTGACAAAAAAAGGCATGCTCAGGAGGGTGTTCAGACAAGCTTTACGTGAGGCAACTCATTTTGACGTTTCTCCTTTTTATCTTAATAACCAAAGGTGTCCTGTTAACTTCATACCCGTCTTGTTTTTGTTTTACATAGTTGCCCTCAACGGCGTATACAGAGGGGGGGGAGGTTAGAAATTATAAGAAAAGGTAGATTTATTTGCCATTTTAAAATATGATTTCGAAAATGTTCTGCTTACATGTAAAGGTTACGAATTGCTTATAATCGTATGTATAGGGTACACTAGTTTATAAAATTTTAGGTCATGGTAGGGTCCCTAGAAAAATATATATTCTTGACTAATTTTAGGTCGCTGAGCACGAAAATGAAAATTATTTTCTTTCCAAAGAAAGAGTTTTCGAGATATGCGCAAAAATCATTTTCTCAGATATTTTTACAGATACTGGCATAAATCTCGCTAACAGCTGAGCTAATTTGAAAAATTTCATATGGGTAGACAAAAAATTATTTAAAATAACTTTAGGGAAGGTAAAAAAACTATTTTTTTTTAACAAAGATTGGAGCCAACGTTTGCCAAAATCGGAACATAGATGCAGGAGTTATAAAATAAGAAGTGAAAGAAAGCAATTTCAATTTTTTCAAATAAAACCATATCCAGTCCAGACTTTCCAGTGATTACACAACTCAACAAAATAAATAAAATGCACGACTGGGTCGCACGTACTTGCTCTTATGTTCAAGTTGTGTGGGACTTAAGAACTTTGAAAAATATTCAAGTAATTATAGAAAAAGTATAAAAAGCATTTAAATCGTTCTTTTAATTGTATAAACAGTCTGATAAATAACTTAGAGCTCAAAAAAAAGTATGCCATTTGATTACTTGAAAAAATATGAATTTATGCAAAAAAAAAAATTTAATCGTTGGAGCCGTTTTCTTAAAAATTAATTTTGTATATGGGTGATTCCATAGAAAACGACCCTTTGCGAAAAATCACAAAATATGACTTAGAATTGAAAAAATGACCGTTAGACGGTTTTAAAAGATTGCATGTTTCATTTTAAAAGTGAAATTATCAATAATTTTTTTTATCGCCGCATATTTCGCAGCTCGAACCACTTTGCAGAATAGGTCTCCAAAAGTCACTTTTTGTTATCAGAAGCTCAAAACCCTATTCTCAATAACAATTTTTTACACAATTTGAGAACTGGTGGTTATTTACCCTAATCAGAACTCTTAGCACGTTTTCGTGTCATTTAATTATTCAATAGTAAATACAATTTTAGTTTTTAGGCAGTTTATTCATAAAGTGGTTAGTGTCACACCCTTAACAAAAAAAAATTAAGTTTCATTACTAGAAGAAAAAAATTTGTATCAATGTGATAATTTGGAGAAAAAAGGAGAGTACTATTATCTACTGTCAGACAAAATTTCAAGACTTTGAAATTAATACTGACCCCGTATTTACAATTTTAAGTCTATGTCACACCCGTAACAGGTTGGCATTTCAAATCATAATCTTTCTGTTTTTCAACTCAATTTTAGTTTTGTTGCTTTTAGATATGTAATTCATGACGTAGGGATATGATTCTAAGAAAATCTACTTTAAATATACTAATTTTTAATAGGCCTTAAATAAAAGTTTCCCCTATTTTGAAAGAAAATGGAAAAATCTCATTGAAGTGAGAAATCTATTCACTTTTCAGTGAGAAAAACTTAATTTTTCTAGAAAAAGTGTTTCTGACATCATGTGAGAAATGATTATACATCGATGACTACAATTTCCCTTCAAAATATAGTATATTACATTGTTTTTAGGCCTAAAAATCATACTCGGTCACACCCGTAACGATGACATGTCACACCCGTAACGTTTTCAAA
Organism: Dasysyrphus tricinctus; assembly: GCA_963921185.1. Taxonomy (NCBI): domain Eukaryota; kingdom Metazoa; phylum Arthropoda; class Insecta; order Diptera; family Syrphidae; genus Dasysyrphus; species Dasysyrphus tricinctus. The sequence continues at coordinate 20,108,724 of OY992533.1, read as the reverse complement.
TACAATTTTTTTTATAGTTTTTCGTAGTTTTGGTTCTCATTTCTTAACTGAAACTGAAGATCACCTATCTAGGTTAATATTTGCAAGAGAATGATACATACTTTTCATGCAATATTTTACACCACATGAAAATTAGATATCTTAATCGCAAATCACCAGTTTTCTAGGGTCACACCCGTAACGCAACCAAATTGCATCCTATATCTGAACCACTAATTTTTCATACTTTAATAGGCTAATTTTTTAAAAGGGGTTCAGGTGTCCTATAGAATAGTAAAGTTGTTATTTATAAATTGGGAATGGTATGTGAATAATTAATAGAGTATGGAGTCTCACTGTCACACCCGTAACGATGGAAACACCCATATATAAAATTTTTGTAACATTTTTCAAAAAAAAAATTTGGTATGCCAATTTTGAGTGTATAATTCATCAACCCGTTTTTGAAATATTGAATTTTCAAAAAAAAAAATTGAATCTTTTTTTAAAAATTCAAAATTAATTTTTTCAAAAATTTTGGTATGCAGTATTATTTTTTATATTTTAACAAAGCTTTTGTGTAAAATTTTTTATTGAAATCGGATGAGCGGTTAATGAGAAAACCGAAAATCAAAAAAACCGTTATATGGCAGGTACCGTTAATAAATGTTTTTGGTGATTTTTTTTCTTACTTAAAGGTATATCAGATCTACAATAATACAGTGATTTTTTTTATCAAAATCGTTGGAGCCGTTTTTGAGATAAATAAGCTTTTCGTTAACGGTTGTATGGCAAGTACCGTTATTTTTTGAGCTAAAAAAAAAATTTTAATTTTCCCTCTGGAGAGTTAACAAAAAACCTTAAGTTCAAAATTTTAAGAAAATCGCTTCAGTGGTTTAGGCTGTAGGTTGAGGTACGGACAGACAGACAGACAGACAGACTGACAGACAGACAGACAGACAGACAGACAGAATTGTGCCACCCATTTTTTTTGTGTTCTCTATCATCGTAATGTCATGTTTGATTGTTATCTCGAATTATTTTTTTTGCACGAATCCAAAACTTGTCCTATAGTACCTACATATATCGCAAGTAAAAAAGAATGCCATCTTAATTTTTGATTGAATATGATTGTATAGGAAATAAAATGCACGACTGGGTCGCACGTACTTGCTCTTATGTTCAAGACACTGCGAGTTTAAGAAAATTGTATATACAAACACGGAAATTATGAGAGAAAAATGTAGAGAAGCATGAAATACGACATTCAAATTAGCTAAAACAACTCTTTTGACAGTTTGAGGTGAAAAAAAAGTATGCCATCTTAATTCATGATGGAATATGATTGTATGGGAAAAAAAATTTTAAAATCGTTGGAGCGGTTTTTTTTTAAATTAATTTTTTATATATAAAATTCTTAAAACATTTTTAAGAACAAATTTTGGTATGCAGATTTAAACTATATATTTATGTGTATATAAAAACAAAATTTGAAAAAAAAATTGTCAACCCGTTTTTGAGATATCGAATTTTCAAAAAAAAAGTTTGAAACTTTTTTTAAAAATCCAAAAACTTTTTTTTTGAAAATTTTGACATGCAATATTATTTGATTTTATCTGAAATTTGTATATAAAAAAATTCATCTAAATCCGTTCAGCCGATAACGAGTAAATTCAAAATAAAAAAATACGTTCTATGACAGGTACTATTAATAGTTGCAAAGTGTAAAATTTTATAATTTTTGGTAGTAGATTGTACTAATTTTAGTATATACAAAAAGTTTAATCAAAATCGTAGGAGTCGTTTTTAAGCAAAAAAATATTTTCCTTTGCGGTTTTTTAACTTTTGTATGGAAGGTACCGTTATTTTTTCATAAATGCAAAATTTTTTCTAAAAATATTTTAGAACGTACTAAAAAAGTCTTAAATATCGAGTTTCAAATAAATCGATCGTGTCGTTTTCGAAGTATTTGATTTTCAAAAAAAAATTTTAAAACATTTTTTAAAAATCCAGTAAACATTTTTTCAAAAATATTGGTACACAAAACTATTAACATTTTTTGGAAGCTTCTGTATAAAAAAAATAATTGAAATCGGTCGTACCGTTTTGAAGAAAATCAAAAATCAAAAAAATGGTTCTTTGGGAGGTACCATTAATAACCATTTTTGAAAAATGGTTTTCCACCCAAAGAAAGCCTTTACTAAAATAAATTTACTGAATTTTTTTTAAGAAAAGTTGTCGAGCCGTTTTTGAGAAAAATACGATTATGTAAATTTGCCAAAAAAAAATGTATGACAGCTACTGTTATTTTTGGTTCTAAAAAAAAAATGAAAAAAACGTGTCGGCAGAATCACCAAAAACCACTAAGTACCAAGTTTGAAGAAAATCGATCGAGCCGTTTAGGCTGTAGACGAACAGACAGACAGACAGACAGACAGACAGACAGACAGACAGACAGAATTTTGTCACCCACTTTTTTGGTGTTCTCTATCATCGTAATATCATGTTTGATTGTTATCTCAAAATTTTTTTTTTTGCACGAATCCAAAACTTGCCTTATAGTACCTATAATCGCAAGTAAAAAATGTAAAATCGTTGGAGCGGTTTCTTAAAAAATTAATTTTTTATATATAAAATTCTTAAAACATTTTTAAGAATAAATTTTGGTATGCAAATCTAAAGTATATATGTATGTGTATATAAAAACAAAATTTGAAAAAAAAATTGTCAATCCGTTTTTGAGATATCGAATTTTCAAAAAAAAAAATTTGAAACTTTTTTTAAAAATCCAAAAACTTTTTTTTTGAAAATTTTGAAATGCAATATTATTTAATCTTATCTGAAATTTGTATATAAAAAAATCACTTTTATCCGTTTAGCCAAAAACGAGAAAATTGAAAATAAAAAAATACGTTCCATGACAGGTACTATTAATAATTGCCAAGTGTGAAATTTTATAATTTTTGGTAGTAGATCGTACTATTTTTAGTATATTAAAAAAGTTTAATCAAAATCGTAGGAGTCGTTTTTAAGCAAACAAATATTTTCCTCTGTGGTTTTTTAACTTTTGTATGGAAGGTACCGTTATTTTTTCATAAATGTAAATTTTTTTCTAAAAATATTGTAGAGAATACTGAAAAACTCTTAAATATCGAGTTTCAAGAAAATCGATGATGTCGTTTTCGAAATATTTGATTTTCAAAAAAAAAATTTGAAACATTTTTTAAAAATCCAAAAAATATTTTTTAAAAAATTTTGGTACGCAAAACTGTTTATATTTTTTGGAAGCTTCTGTATAAAAAAAAAATTGAAATCGGTCTATCGTTTTGAAGAAAATCAAAAATTAAAAAAATGGTTCTTTGGGAGGTACCATTAATAACCATTTTTGAAAAATGGGTTTCCACCCAAAGGAAGCCTTTACTAAAATAAATTTATTGAATTTTTTTTAAGAAAAGTTGTCGAGCCGTTTTTGAGAAAAGTACGGTTATGTAAAATTGTTAAAAAATATTGTATGGCAGGTACCGTTATTTTGGGTTCTAAAAAAAATGAAAAAAAAACGTGAGGGCATAGTCACCAAAAGCCACCATGTACCAAGTTTGAACAAAATCGATCAAGCCGTTTAGGCTGTAGACGAACAGACAGACAGACAGAATTGTGCCACCCACTTTTTTGGTGTTCTCTATCATCGTAATATCATGTTTGAATGTTATCTCAAATTTTTTTTTTGCACGAATCCAAAACTTGCCTTATAGTAGTACCTATAATCGCAAGTAAAAACATATGAGAGGGGGTGTAATTTTCTTTAAAAAGTTACTTAAACTAGAAAACATATTAAAAAAACAACGGCAACAAAGATCATGGTATATTTTTTTTGTTTAATTTAGGACTCTTTTATTTAGTTTTTAAATTAAGTCATTTCCATGAATAGTTTTTTAAATAGTTTTCAAACCCAGAATTTTGAAAAAAATATATTATTATTATTTTGTTTTAAATTAAAATTTTCTTAATTTTATCGATTTTTTTGAAACTCGATAGTTAAGAATTTTTTAGTACTCTCTACAATATTTTTAGAAAAAAATTTACATTTATGAAAAAATAACGGTACCTTCCATACAAAAGTTAAAAAACCGCAAAGGAAAATATTTCTTTGCTTACAAACGACTCCTACGATTTTGATAAAACTTTTTTCATGTACTTAAATTAGTACGATCGACTACCAAAAATTATAAAATTTCACACTTAGCAATTATTAAAAGTATCTGTCATGGAACGTATTTTTTTATTTTCAATTTTCACGTTTTTGGCTAAACGGATAAAAGTGATTTTTTTTATATACAAATTTCAGATAAGATTAAATAATATTGCATTTCAAAATTTTCAAAAAAAAAGTTTTTGGATTTTTAAAAAAAGTTTCAAAAAAAATTCGATATCTCCAAAACGGGCTGACAATTTTTTTTATAATTTTTTTTGTATGTACATATAAATATACATCTCAGATTTGCATACCAAAATTTGTTCTTAAAAATGTTTTAAGAATTTTATATATAAAAAATTAATTTTTTAAAAAACCGCTCCAACGATTTTAATTTTTTTTCCTATGCAACCATATTCAATCAAGAATTAAGATGGCATTCTTTTTTTCCAACTCAAACTGTCAAAAGAGTTGTTTTAGCCAATTTAAATGTCGTATTTCATGCTTCTCTACATTTTTCTCTCATAATTTCCATGTTTTCATATACAATTTTCTTAAACCCGCAGTTTCTTGAACATAGGAGCAAGTACGTGCGACCCAGTCGTGCATTTTATTTTTTGTATCGAACCAGCCTACACGCTCTAGCGTTTTGGTGTATCTTAGTCTTATGTCTTAAAATATCTATTTTAATTGATTCTTACATAGCACACTTTCATGAATTTTCAAATTATGAGCTCCTCACTACAAAAGCAAACTTTTTTAAAGAAGGCTACTTTTTATTTAATAAGTAACTAGCGCATTACCGGCGGCGTGTGCTACTACGCCAAAAAAAAGAAATACATTTTGTTTATTTATTGGAAAAAAAGGAAAGAAAAGTGGGCGTTCCGTCCCACATGTTGTAACACTTTCTCACATACATATATCATTGGCAAGGTCTCAATGAGTGCTATTATTTTTTGGTTGGGCAAAAGTTTTTATCTCATGCAGAGAGAGTGTCATAGCTCAATATACTGTTGCACTGCGCTTTAACACCTAATAGGAATTATTGGGCTGCCCATCGAGAGTTATTCATTCAGCCAGATTAAAAACACCGAATAGAACAATGATGCAATTTTTCATTGGCTAAAGCTACAGCACTTCAGTGACAGCGACGGAGCTCATTCCGGAGGGATTTGAGAAGGAGGGAAGGTGATATCCCTGTATTTTTTGTTTTCAATTTACCTCGTACATAAGTGACCCTTCACCAGTTATTATACATACCTTTAATATTGAACGTGTTGAGAAATGGACCAGCTCCCATAAATTTTTGCTCATTCTCCATTCACGGAAACAAACATTGTTTTTCTATTAATGAGGTTCTTAATAAATTTTCTAATTTGATTTTTTGACAAACGATGAGAATAACAGACATATTTTATTGTGTTGGCAGTATTTTTGTACAGAAAAAGTGAAAAAATCGACTTCATGAATTGTTATAATGGTATCAAACCATCTTCTCGTTATTGCTTTTCTAATGAAACCGGTTTGGGGCAAATCGGTTGGATATGTTTGCAAAGTCTATAACGGACATACATACATAGAAACAATTTTTGTGTTTTATATATTATATAATGTGAGCGCCAAAGAAAAGTGTACAGCTGTGAACTGACTTTTTGTAACTCTGTTGAAGAAAATAGATTCGATATTTTAGGAAAAGATTTATCTTATTTTTTTAAAGCGGTTAATTTTCAATGAATTGGCATATAAAACTTAACAAACAATTGTTGTATAGTAAAAATTCAATAAAAAAATAACAAAAAATACTTCATTTTTATGGCGTAAAAAAAAAAGTGTACACTATTCAATTAAAGCGAAAAGCTTAAAACCAATACTTCGTCTACTTCCCTTTCGCCTTTAAGACAGCTTCTATGCCACTGGGGATTGACTCTACTAGCTTCCTTGTCAATTCGACTGGGATTTTTTGCCTCTCTTCGAACAAAATTTAATTTTGTGCCTTTTTGCTTAATATTTTCCTCTTTTGGATCTGTTTATACAGGTAAGCTCACAAATGATCGATAATGTCTAGGCCTGGGGCTCGCGGAAGATCTTCTAGTTGCTTGGAAGTACCATGGAGTAACCATTTCTTGACCAATTTCAATGTATGCCTGAGGTCGTTGTCTTGTTGGAAGACCCATGAATCGGTTAACTTTACAACACTATACGGCAAATTGTCTCTTAAAATATTAATGTAATCTTCAGTCCTGATCGTACTGTCAATAAAAACGAGGTTGCCAACTCCAGATGACGCGATACATCCCCAGACCATTACCGAACCGTCTCAGAAACGTTGCCATATGGCCTTACCTTTGCAAAAAAAAAATCGAAACTGAAAACTTCTTTATGCCAAGAAATATAAAAATTACGGTTCATCATTCTGGGAAATGATCTTGTAAGTGGACAAGAGCAGCAAAATTGCGATTTTTGGTTCAAGACAGCCACCAAAAATATGGCAACTGAAAAACACTGAATTAAACATGTTTCTTGCAAAAAGCACGGAGAAGGTTTGGTAATAGTCTGGGGATGAATGACGTCTTCTTGAGTTAGAAACCTTGTCTTTATTGACAATACGATGAGGGCTGAAGACTACCTTAATATTTTAATGCCCATTTGCTGATACGAAACTTAAATATAATTCTTTTCAAATTTTCTTCATATTCAATTATTACGAAACTTAAATATTTAAGTAGAAAATAAGCGCTTATGTGACAGTTTACGCAGAGGAAAGAGTAGGGCACAAGCTTTTAAGTAGAACATAAATCTTTAAGATTCGTATCAGCAAACATCTCTAAGGCCGTGTGCCAATTGCGTTAAAATCCTGGTTAAATTTGATCCCATGGCTAAATTTTGACACTACTGAGGTGAATATAGACTTCAAAATTTAACCTGCTCAGGAGCTCGTTAAAATTTTAGTCGGTGGTTAATTTTTGACATGTCTATGGGCGCGTTCGGCTGCGTATCTTAAGCGATCCGGATTTGTTTGTGTTGTTGTAAACCCTTATAAAAAAACTGCTGAGGGAGATGAATGTAGATAAATATTTTATTTTGCTATCAAGAAGTCATGAATCCTATCGGGAAAGATGAAAAATGGAAAAAGAAACTAAATTTAAATGAAAGGATTAAGAAATATAGACAAAGACCTTATAATAAATTTAAGTATGCACTCAAGAAGAAGTTTGAATAACTTGAGATAAATCCTTGATAATGTAAAAGAATCAATAAAATTTATTGAAAATACTTTTTCAGATTATTCATTCATTTTGCAAACTGATATGTTTGCGAACTATCATCACTGAGAAAAATGCAACAAGAAAACTAATGGGAAGTGAATGTAAAAAAAAAATCCCATTTAATCCAATTGGCACAGCAAAAACCTTAAGTTTTACTCACCCCTATAAAAAGGGATAACATTTAACTGGGATCAAATTTAACCAGAATTTTAACGCAATTGGCACACGGCCTAAGATACAATTTGCCGTGTAGAGCTGCGAGCCTGGGGTTAACTGATTCATGGGTCTTCCAAAAAAGACAGTGACCTCAAGCATACATCGAAATTGGTCAAGAAATGGTTACTCCATGGTACATCTAAGCAACTAGAAGATCCTCCGTGGCCCCCAGCGCTAGACCTCATTGAGCATTTGTGAGATTATCTGGATTAACAGATCCAAAGAGGAAAATATTTACCAAAAAGGCACAAAATTCTATTTTATTTAAAGAATGGCAAAAAATCCCAGCTGAATTGACAAGGAAGCTAGTAGAGTTAATCCCCAGTCGCATAGAAGCTGTCCTAAAGGCGAAAGGGAAGTAGACGAAGTATTGGTTTTAAGCTTTTCGCTTTAATTTAATAGTGTACACTTTTTTTTGACGCCATAAAAATTTAGTATTTTTTGTTATTTTTTTATGGAATTTTTACTATACAACAATTGTGTGTTAAGTTTTATATGCCAATTCATTGAAACCTAACCGCTTTAAAAAAATAAGATAAATCTTTTCCTAAAAGATCGAATCTATTTTCTTCAAAAGAGTTACAAAAAGCCAGTTCACAGCTGTACATTTTTTTTGACGCTCACAGTAGATAGATAGGCACGGAACAAGAAAATCAAATGCAGAACCCAGGCCCTTGCACAAAATTTGTGTTGACCAGTGTTATGTATTAGCATTAATAGTGACTCCGGTAAATTTTTGTCGGTATAGCCCCCCCCTCCCAAGAACTGAAGCTACGCCTCTGCTTGCCTTATAGCTGAGGTGGTAGTTATAATGGTATTTTTGTCTGTGAACCTCGATATCGTTTTTTCCAAAACCCTGGGTTTTTATTAAAAAAATCTCGCCTCAAATATCTTTGTTTTAGGATAAAGTTGTTTGAAATAATTCATTATTGAAGCAAGAGAACTAAACCGTTTTTTATCGGTAGGTATTTTTCAATCAACATACCTACATTTGAGTTTTGTATTCTCCTCAAACTGCATGCCTTGCACAAAAATACCTTATCTTTGACGTTTGCCAAATTCGTTATCTGGGACAAAAATGACAAAGGAAAAAGGATATTGTGATTGTTACTGTGATCGAAACTGCGCAAGCTCATAATTTTTTTCTCGTTCTTGACATTTCTTTGGCAGAAATAAACTTTTTGTTGTCTTCTAATTTTCTTTAATACAAACATTTTGCTAAGCATGAATGGTGTTTGTTTTTGTGTCTGACAAAATTGTTGATGTCCTCCAGCTGACAACGTTTGTGAATTCATTATACATTTCTTTGAAAAAGAAAACCTTTGAAAAATTCTTCAATCAGTTTGTTGACAAATAATGTAAGGAGTTTAACAATGTCTTGCATTTATAATAGTTTTAGTTAACTTATTTTGTTGTTGAATTAGAGCCAGTTATAAAGAAATTAAAAATGTTTAACAAATATACATAATTATAGTAAAGCTATTCGAAGTCTAAATAAATTATGCGATGTGTTGTTGTTGTGGTTGATTCGAAAAAAGACACAAAATGGGTGTGTATATCTAGATAGCTATTATCTGGGCTAATTTGCCAATACAAACATTGAGTGGTTTTGCGTGTTTGAAAGACGGTCACGGTTTAAATAAAAAAAAAATTGTTATCAATTAAAAAAACAAAAGCTCCAGTGATTCTTTGTTGAGAGTTCGCTTATAGTGGCTATCAATTGATAAGGATTTGTGAAAAGGACTCTGAGCAAGTAAGTTTAATACAACTATTATCCCTTCCATCATCCCTTCCCTTTTTTGTTTCTGTCCGAAATTTGTTAACTTCTCTTAAGGAAATAATCTACGACTTACTATATTCATCTCTCCGTGAACAGTAGAAAATATATTTGATAACAGGTGAACCCATTTTATACAAGAACGTTTTGTGTCTAATCTAATAAAGTAGAACAAATAGGAGTTCCACAAAAAGGCTATTGATTAAATTTAATTATCCAGCTGCATGATGGGTTCTCTCAAAAAGTTATTGGATGCTGTTGAATGAGAATTGACAGTTCATTATTGGGCGTGGTTGTTCTTAAATGAATAATTTTGTTTATACCTGTGTAGTGTAGGTACTTTACAGTGACTTTGACCTAATTTTCAAACGGGGCTGAACTAAATTATTCGTCCTTACAGAAAAAATGTGTGTATGTAAGAACCAAGTGCATTTTATAAAAAATGAAAGACAAGATGTAATGTAGGTATCAAAGAAATTAGAAAGCAAAAGATACGAGTATACCAAATGTCAAGAGTTTGTTGAAAGAAAGTCTGTAATGAGCAGATTATATCGATTTACCTACAGTTGCATATATCAAAGGATGTGAGTATATATTCATATTTAAGTAAAAGTACCTATGTATGTTCATCTTTTCATTTGTTCCATTGTGTCATAGTGTCTTAAAAAATGTTCAAGCTTTTGGGTTGACTTATGACTTATGTTCATACAATGGATGAGAAGACTCTTCTTATATTTTCATCCCTTGTATTATTAAACGTTTCGTTCGTTTTAACTTGTTTTATTAATTGGTTTCGTGGTAAACAAATTGTGAGATTACCTAGCATTATTGTTGATGATAAAGAATTTCAAAAATATAGTTTTTGTCATACCTCGTTTGCATCTATACGTCCAGGTGTAGGTCGAGAATTTTTAGGTGATTTCCTTGAAAAAAAAACTTGCAAATAGGGCAAGTTTTGCATTCGTAAGAAATAAAATGCACGACTGGGTCGCACGTACTTGCTCTTATGTTCCAGACACTGCGTCTTTAAGAAAATTGTATATAAAAACATGGACATTATGAGAGAAAATGTGGAGAAGCATGAAATACAACATTTAAATTAGCTAAAAACAACTCCTTTGACAGTTTGAGGTGAAAAAAGAATGCCATCTTAATTCCTGCTTGAATATGATTGCATGGAACAAAAAAAGTTTAAAATTTTATTTTTTAATATAATTTATTTATTTATTTATTTTTTTATATAAAAAAAATCTTACATGATTTTTAAGGACAAATTTTGAAATTCAAATCTTAAGTGCATTTTATGTGCATATAAAACCAAAACTTAAAAAAATTGTCAACCCATTTTTGAGAATTTGAATTTTCAAAAAAAAAAAAGAATTTGAATTTTTTTAATAATTCAAAAACTTTTTTTTTGTAAATTTTGATATGCAATATTATTTAATCTAATCTGAAATTTGTATATAAAAGATGTATCTAAATCCGTTCAGCCGATAGTGAGAAAATTCCAAATAAAAAAAACGTTCTATAGTATGACAGGTACTATTAATAGTTCCTAAGTTTAAGATTTCATAATTAATATGAAAAAAGTTTAATCAAAATCAGATTCGTTTTTGAGAAAAATAAATATTTTCCTTTGCGGCTTTTTTAACTTTTGTATGAAAGGTACCGTTAGTTTTCCATAAATGTAAGATTTTTTTTTCAAAATATTTTAGAGAGTACAAAAAACTCTTATGTATCGAGTTTCAAAAAAATCGATCATATCGTTTCCGAAATATTTTATTTTCAAAAAAACAAAAATTGAAACATTTTTTTTTTTAATCCAAGAAAATATGTTTTTTTTTATTTTGGCACAGAAAACTGTTTATATTTCTTGGAAGCTTCTGTGCAAAAAAATAACAATCGGAAGTGCTCCATATAATTTATAAGAATTTTTAAGAAAGTGGGTGGATGCCACGCCCCCTGAAAAATAAATTGCAGATTTTCGATTTTTGAAGTCCTATATCTCGGGAATTACTAATGCTAAAGAGTTGAAATTTGGTGAGCCACCTGTGTTTGATCAGCTCAGCAAATACTGCGAGTTTGAAGTTTCTGACTATATTGGTACTGAAGTTAGAGGGGGGTTGAAAATCGCCTGAGTTTGTTCCTGTAAAATGACGAAAAGGGGGAGATCGGGAGTTTTCTTTGGGGAACAAGTGAAATAAGAAAGTTTAATTTGATTTTTATTATAAAAACAATCAAAAAAGCCAATCAAGCTCACAGATGAAGGAAAACTTTTGCGTCTGAAGTGAGATGTAGTTCATTGAGTGGATGCGCTCAGCTTTGAAAGGATTTTTCACTTCAAATTAAGTATTCAAAGAATATCTTTTTAAAAATATTTAATGAAAATATTTTTAGTTTACAATTGAATGTTAGTAGAGGTTAGTCCCCGTAGAGGGGGACGTCTGGTAACCTTAGTGTAGTGCCGCGAGTTTGGCTGGGCACTACCGTGCCCTTTGATTCTATTCCCATTTAGGTTTTCGGTGGTGCTGAATCCGAATCTGATTTGCGGCGCAACATGTAAAAATAAGCATAAGGCTCAAAAACTATCAATTATTCGTAAATTTCATCAATTTACAATTGAAAGCATATAGACCGAGAGCCCACAGCAGATTTTGGGTGTGAACGATAGCAAAAAAAGAAGTAAAGGCATCGAAAGCTCCATTAAAGACTATTAAAAAAATCAAAGTCTTACAGTCCACAACTGGGGCCTTTGCGAGAAACAGTGCATCAAAAAAAAAAATATGAATGCAACTTCGAGGAAAATCGTGTTAGCCGAAATTGGTTTTCACCCCTCCCTAGATAAGCTCCGCGGATCCCATATCACAGAATTTGAGATCATTTGAGTGTTTAATTCGCCCTGCCAGACTGTTTAAAAAAACCGTTTTTCACTTAGAATTTTTAATTTTTTAAGCGGTCCGGTAGAGCGAACTATACACTCAAATGGTCTCAAATTCCATGATATGTGATCCGAGGAGCTTCTCAAGGGATGAGTGAAAACCAATTTTGGCTAACACGATTATCCTCCAAGTTGCATTCATAATTTTTTTTCAATGCACTGTCTCTCGCAAAGGCCCCAGTTGTGGACTGCAAGACTTTGATTTTTTTAATAGTCTTTAATGGAGCTTTCGACGCCTATACTTCATTTTTTGTTATCGTTCACACCCAAAATCTGCTGTGGGCTCTTAGTCTAATACGTTATTTCCAAAAAATATGCAACATGAACCAAAATATATTTTTCTGATAAGTTTTTGATGTGCTGAATGTAAATCTGTCCTCATAATTGCTCTTGAGCGTCAAGTTTTTGAGAATTTAAAATTTAAAACTTATGCAAATTTGGTGTCATATTATTTCTCGCGGTATTTTTTTTTTTTTTTCAAATTAATTTGTATTTTCATTCTGTAGTAATTATTTATTTTTTCGAAATTCTTTTTCAATTTTTCAATTACCTCGAGAGATCAATAATTTGCTGTAAGCCTTCGTCTTAAACTACCTTATTCGAAAAAAACGCTAATAATTTAGTCAATTTGTGCTTAAAGGGCCCTTTTTAGCTATCAAATTGTGGGCTAGTGTTTTTGCTGTATCATTTGATGTTTTTGACTAAAATTTCGTGACTACAGTAATACACTGACTTTTTTTATCAAAATCGTTGGAGCCGTTTTTGAGATAAATAAGCTTTTCCTTAACGGTTGTATGGCAAGTACCGTTATTTTTTGAGCTAAAAAAAAAATTTCAATTTCCCCTCTGGAGAGTTACAAAAAACCTTAAGTTCAAAATTTGAAGAAAATCGCTTCAGTGGTTTAGGTTAGGCTGTAGTTTGAGGTACGGACAGACAGACAGACAGGCAGACAGACAGAATTGTGCCACCCACTTTTTTCGTGTTCTCTATCATCGTAATGTCATGTTTGATTGTTATCTCGAAATGTTTGCTTGGCCCTTAAGCATGCTTAAAACCGAAAATGCTACTAAATTCACCCATGCGTTTTTGAGAGAATGGTCACACTGGCTATTCTTCAATATTTTTGGTGTAACTCGAAAACTAAGCCGAATTTGACACTTTTACATTTATAACTTCTTGTTCAAAATTAAATTTTCTATTGGAATGGATAGTTCAAGAAATTTTACAAAAAAATTTAAGCAGGAAAAGTTAACAAAAACCAACCTAAAAAAAATCAAAAAATCAAGGATATCTAAATTTTTTAATAAATTGTGCATAACTTTTTTTAAAGCAAAGATAGGGTCAAGACACGCACGGACAAAATAAAGTAGAGACTAAAGGCTTTAATATGGCATGTTCAAAAATTTATATTTGTTCAAAATTTGACAGAGATATTCCAATTCAAACCTTATTATTTCTTATAATTTTTCGCAGTTTTGGCCCGAAAGTCCCTGTTTCGGTACAATATGGTAAATTTCACTTTCGTAAAGTGTTCGAAATCAAAATTTTGATATAATATGACATTACAACTACAGAGAATTTTTAAAAAGTATGTAAGTTCGCAATTTGGTTTTTCGGCTGTTTTTAAATGCTTTCAGACCTACTGACCGAACGGCTGGTCCGATTAACATAAGATTTGGTAGTAAGTGCTAGGAACGTTAAATTTGTCATAAAATACCAAAAAATAGGCTTTCGGGCAAAAGCTGCGAAAAATGATAAGAAATGGTAAAGTTTGAATGGCTATATCTCTGTCAATTTTCAAATAATATGGCTTTTTTATCATGTCATATTAATGCCATAAGACTCTTGTTTACTTTGTTCATGCATGTCTTGAGCGTATCCTTGCTCCGAAAAAAGTTATGCGCAATGTAGAAAAAAATGTTAAATCTTTGATTTTTCGATTATTTTTATGTTGGTTTTTGTTTACTTTTTCTGCTTAAATTTTTTTGTAAAATTTTTTGAACTATGCATTCCAATAGAAAATTTAATTTTGAACAAAGAGTATTAAATGTAAAATTGTCGAATTCGGCTTAGTTTTCGAGTTACACCAAAAATATTGAAAAGTGGCCAGTGTGACCATTCTCTCAGAAACGCATGAGTGAATTTAGTAGCATTTTTGGTTTTAAGCATGCTTATGGGCTAGACAAACATATTCAATAATAAAAACCCTTGCACGTAATTGTTCCTTTTTATCCCTCATTTTCCGGTCTATTCAATAGGCTACTATAGTACCTATGTATATCGCAAGTAAAAAAGGAGACAAAATTTGTCAATATTTTTTTTTAAATAATAAATACACAACTTTTGCACTCACAGCCTCAAAAAGCACACGACCATTCTGCTCTCCGATGTGTGATTTTTAAGTTGTGGTAGGATGTATTCAATTTTGACAAATAAATAAACAGAAAACTTTGATAATTTTATTAATTAATTTAAAACTCATTTTGACGGAGATCTGCTGCTAATCTTTCATAAAGTCAATTAAACAAAATAAAAAATTCGTATTAATATTTTTAAAACATTAAAAAAAACAAAAATTATCTTGCCAAACGTAGAATGCAAAACAACGAAATGATAATTTAAAAAATGCGAAGCAAAAAGCAGCGGAATTAACACCGGAAAAACGCCAGTTGATCAATAACAATTCTGGCTGTCATACTTTTTATTTTGCTCGTATCCAATACAAACTGCCCCTTCTCTGTTTTTGTAATACAAATTTGGGCTGTTGATACTGGTTGGACAATTATGTCATTTTCTATTGGATTTTTGACTGTTCTCCTTATTGATTTCAATTCCAATCGAACATGAAAACATCGTTGTCAAATTTACAAACACACTCCTCAATGACGCCATTTAACAAAATGGCTTCTTCAAGCGTTTATACTTTTGAAAAGCAATGCGAAGAAAAACTGTAGTCCTGTTCCCTAGCGAATTTCAAAAAGTTCCAGACCGCCAGATTTACCGCGAAGCCACACAAGTGAAAAATTGTACTGGTTCACACCTTAAACGAATAAATCTGAAACTGTTTGAAACTCGCTAGGGAATAGGGCTTGTGTATGTACGCGAAATTGAGAACAGTAAAAGACTCCAAAACGTTACTCGGAGCTGCCAATCGAAGGATTTTGGAGTAGTAGTAGTGAAACTTGATTTGCAACAATGATATTGCAAAAACCTTACAAAATTAAGATTGGAATGTAAAAGCGATTGAACTTTAAATAACTGAAATTTTTTTCTCCACATGTTTAAATGAAATTTTTATTTGGCCTTGTACCCAAAATGGGAGCAGGAAATAAAATATTTATTTCTCAATCAGTCGCAGTTTAAATGTCAAACCTAATATCTAGAATATATTAGTTCTATAATAATGCTACATATAAAGTCATAACTTCATTCCAATAGCACGCCTATAAAATATTAACTGCTCTCTCAAACCCGAATTTTTTGCAAATAAATTTTTTCATTTAAAAGTTCTCAAGTTATGAAGCAATTTACAAATGGATTATATGGTTTCTCGCTAAATTTTCATTTGATTTCTTAAATCACTTGCAATAATTTTATCAGTTCCAGAAATATTAAAGACATTCGAACATTCTAGTGACACGTTTTACTATATTCGTTTTTTTTTGTGCTCACT
Source organism: Dasysyrphus tricinctus (assembly GCA_963921185.1). Classification (NCBI taxonomy): domain Eukaryota; kingdom Metazoa; phylum Arthropoda; class Insecta; order Diptera; family Syrphidae; genus Dasysyrphus; species Dasysyrphus tricinctus. Next base: position 20,092,683 of record OY992533.1, on the reverse strand, counting down.
GTATAGTCGCGTTAATAAAGCAGAGAAATGTTAAAACCTTGAACTTCTGAAGTGCAGCTCCGATTTTGATAATTTTTGTTTGCAAAATTTAGTTTCTTATATAATATTTTAATTCCCAAGCGCTCTAAACAATTTGTATACTTAAACAACAACAAATTACAACTTGGCTTAAAAACAAAATAAAATAATAAAATGATTGCAGGCTTGAATCCAAAACTATGATATATTATAGTAAGGGCTTGTTTAAAAACTTCTAGGGGTCATTCCATCATCTTAATAGTGGAATAGCACTAGCTTTTTATTTCGGAACCCGAGGAACCTGCTCCGATTTTGATGATTTTTTTTTTTTGAAATTTAGGAAATTGAAATTAAAAAAAATTTTACAATTCAAAAATCGACGCTCTTAACAGGAAATTTTTTAAAAATTGAAAAAACCATTTTTTTTTTCAAAAACAGAATAATTTGTCCTGTATTTGCTTTGAACAATTAATTTTACTTATAAAACACACTTCAAGAGTTTATAAAAACATTTTAAATAATTTTACTAAATATAAAAGTCCAAAGCCCAGAACAGTCAAACCCGCTTATAGTCACAAGGAGATGACAAACCATGCGCTTTCAGGCGGCAACTGCCCTGATACAAAACGATATTTGCTATTAGGCGATTGTGATTATAAATAGGTCTTACTGTGTTTTGTTGCTGCTTATACTTATTCAAAAAATATACACTCCGCTTCAACCGAATAGACACAACATTTTTCAAAGGTGCTTTGTCCTTTGTTATTAATGTATCATTTGATGATGCTTTTTGTTTGTTTGTGACGTTGGAAAAATAAATCAAATGGAATAAAAAGCAAAGCTTTTTTTCTCCAACTTTCTTGCAAAGTATTTTCACATCGAAAAATTCAAGTAAATAGACACAAATTTTGAAATTATTTATAAATGTTAATGGAAGGATATAAAATAAGGTATTCTTGGTTAATTCTACTAGTGAGTACCTACCTACCAGGGCCAGACAGACCAGCTCTATGTGCTAGCGGTGCAAATGCGCAGGGAGCTGAACCCAATGGGCCAAAGCCACTATTAATACCTAACCTACCACCTTTTTTGATTTTCAAATCTTTTTAAAAGCTCTCAGTTCACACCAATTTCGATAGCCATTTTTATTTTATTCCGAATTAAAAAAAAAAGATAAAAGTTTATACATACATATATATCTTCTATTCCAAAAATAAGTCGATGCGCTAATCCATCTCGGGCCGTCCCGAGTACCTACTGTCACTGTTTTTCTTTAGCTTCAGAATTCGAGTCGGCATGGAATCTTAAAGTCTCTTTATGTAGTCCATCTAAATTTCGAGCCAGGGTCCAAAAATATACGAAAATCTAGGAAAAATTTCTTTCCCGGATTTTTTATAAGTTATTGGTGTCCAGTTTTCAGGTTTAAGTAGCTAAAATGTTCTGCATACCATTCAATGACCTTCTCTAAAATTATTGAACTAGGGTTAATAACTTCCACAACTAACAGAAGTAATTACAAATCTGTGATGTTTGGGAGAAACATGATAGCTCCATTTTAAAAATTGCATCTTTACGTCCACTTTACATCGACCTAGAATCTGAACGGATGGACTGATTTTCTTCAAATTTAAAACACAATTTTTTAAAGTTTATGTCCATAAATATATTAAATTTGAAGGAGATCGGTCCACCCGTTTAGATTCTAGGTCAATCAAAAGGGGACGTAAAGACGTAATTTTCAAAATGGAGTTATCATGTTTCTCCCAAACACCACAGAAATATTTGTTGGAATGAGACATGACCTTTATCCACATATCCAGGGTAACTAGTAGCTCGATTGAGTCGCAAAACGTGAAACTTTTGCCATGGCCACCATATTCACCGACCTTAAACATCATCGAAAACGTTTGGGCATAGCTATATTGAAAAGTTCATGAGGCTAGTAGACAGTTTGAAGATAAGAACTCCTTAAACGAAGCTTTCTGCGATGTCTGGAGCAAGATTTCGCTAGATAAAAGAAAAAAACTGTATGATTTAATTCTATCCAAACCATCTTATAGCTCTTATTACAAAACAAAAATGGGTATGCTCATTATCTTTTAACAAGAAACATAATCAATAAATGTTTAAAACAGAAAAAAGTTACGAGTTCGATATTTTTGTTAGTTTTTTCAAGATTATTTAAATGCTCTCAATAAAGTGACGCAATTTCTCATACCTTTTTTGCAGTTCATTACTACAACTTGGAAGATTCTGACGGAGTAACCCAGTGACGCATACATTTTTTTTTATCGGAAAGTATGTAGGTATACCTACTTACAGGTATTAAACATTCCCAGGAAAAAGTTTCATACAGATATTTGTGGGGAAAAAATTTTTGTGAAAAAAGTGGCCCCAAACAAGAGACGCGCAGTGTATAATGATTCCATGCCGGATCGAATTTATGAAGCTACATATAATGAAAAAAGCGACAGCTTTGCTTTTTTTCCTTCTGATTTATTTTTCCAACGTCACAAACAAACAAAAAGCATCATCAAATGATACATTAATAACAAAGGACAAAGCACCTTTGAAAAATGTTGTGTCTATTCGGTTGAAGCGGAGTGTATATTTTTTGAATAAGTATAAGCAGCAACAAAACACAGTAAGACCTATTTATAATCACAATCGCCTAATAGCAAATATCGTTTTGTATCAGGGCAGTTGCCGCCTGAAAGCGCATGGTTTGTCATCTCCTTGTGACTATAAGCGGGTTTGACTGTTCTGGGTTTTGGACTTTTATATTTAGTAAAATTATTTAAAATGCGTTTTTATAAACTTTTGAAGTGTGTTTTATAAGTAAAATTAATTGTTCAAAGCAGATACAGGAAAAATTATTTTGTCTTTGAAAAAAATTTGGTTTTTCAATTTTTAAAAAAATTCCTGTTGAGAGCGTCGATTTTTGAATTGTAAACTTTTTTCTAATTTCAATTTCCTAAATTTCAAAAAAAAAAAATCATCAAAATCGGAGCAGGTTCCCCGGGTTCTTGAATAGTGCACTATTTTGGGCTATCGTTACTCCACTATAAGTGCTACATTCGTACGCGTAGGTACATCTTACTTTTTTGGCGATACATATTATTATAAGAAACCATCACCTTTTAAAGGTAATGGGAAGCCTTTTAAATTTCTCTTCTCTTTAACCCTTTGTTGCCCGAATTATTATTATTTTTCCTTAATCCGTAAAATAACATCAGATGATAAGTTTGTTAAAAATTAAAATTACTGGGACCTGAGAGAACAATGATGGACTCTTACGGAAATTTTTAAAAAGGGCGAAAAAACTGATATAAAAATGATAGGCCCATAGCAAAGCTGTCTTGCATTCAAAAACTATTCGAATAAGTTGTTTGTGTTGTGAGAGCTTAGCACTTCATACTAGGATATATAATATGTGAACAACAGCATGGCTTTGTGAGAAGAAAATCAACGGTAACAAATCTCCTTACGTTCTTGCTTACATGTTCTCTTGCATTAGAAAATAGAAACGAAGTTGACTGATTTTTCTAAAGCATTTGACCAGCTTAGTCACAACATTCTTACATTCAAACTAAAAGCTTCTGGATTTCCGATTTTTCTTATAGCATGAATAAAGTCATACCTTGAGAATAACTCTTACCAAGTTAAATTTCGAAACATCCTTTCAAACCCATTCAATGCTCACTCAGGTGTACCCTAGAAAAGCCACATGGGCCCGTTACTTTTCATTCTCGCTATAAATGTTGTTGTTTCATGCAAACATTTAAGTGATATTCTTATTTATGCTGATGATGGTATGAAGGCGTTAAAAACAATACAATCCAGTCATGACCACATTCTCCTGTAGGCTGATATTGACAATATTAATGTTTGGTGTGGAAAAAAGGGTCTTTCTCTTAGCCCAGTTAAATTTTAAACTATACTTTCTCAAAAAGCGAGTAGTGAGTGCTTTTGATTATTCCATTTCACGGTACACACTCTGTCGAGTTTTTAGTTTCAAAGATCTGGGTGTTCACTTTAGTTCTGATCTTTTCATAGAACATATTAATTATATTGTAAACAAGGCGAGTTCCATGCTTGGATTTATAAGACGCTGGGCAAAAAAATTTTACGATCCGTATATTATAATTTCTTTATATGTACGGCGCCATCTTGAGTACGCCTCCCAAATATGGGCACCCTTTTACGAAATTCTTCAAAGCCATATTGAAGCATTACAACATAGATTCATTATTTTTGCCTTAGAAAGATCTTCCATGGGCTGAGACGTGTAACCTGCCACCTTAAGAACACAGAATTCAGCTTCAAACTTTATATCAAAGGAGTGTTAATAATGATTTGGTATTTTTTCATCAACTTACCTATCAGTGGAGAAATTGATACGCAAATGGGGTTGTGATAGAGCAGTTCGCCCGACGGATAGCAGAGTGTCCAATAACTAAATAAACTAAGTTCCTACGAAAGGTGGAAGTAAAGTTCACTTTTTTATGAGAATAAGTCCACATTCTGCAATTTGAAGAAGGAAAACTAAATTTCGTAGTTAACTATTTATGGTATATTTTTCTTACCAAATTCAGCTTGCAAGACTTTGAAAACTAAACATCCAAACCTATAAAGTCTATACAAAAAAATAGTCTGGACACCACTACTTTGTGGATATGGAGTCAACAGAAGATCCAAATCAGACGGAAGCCACTCAGACTTTAATGGGTTGTGAAGACTTATCACTTCGATTTTTGTTGTAATTATAAATACAAAAAATTTGATTAGACAATAGTGCAGGCTTTTTAACATATTTTTAATCGAAAAAAAGAAAAATTGTTAACAGCAGTTTAACAATTGAATATGATGAATGGGGTTATAAGGAATGTAAAAATAATCTATTTCCCAGATGCGGAGTTGGCGGGGGGATTTGGGGGGTGAAAAAGAGAGGGGAAATTGTAGTTTTGCGTTTTCCGACTAAAGTTGACCCCAAAATGAAAAGTGTTTAATAGAAATGTTGCAGATCTGGCAAAAATCTACAACTTTCACAAATATCACTTTTTAACGTAACCTCAAAATTTCCGAGATATTGGCAAAAAACCGTATTTTTTTCTGGTTTTTGTTTTTTATTTTTCATTTTTCCAAAAATATTTGAATTTAAATGAAACTTTGTGAAAATATATCTTGTTGTGTCCTTAATTAGGACAATTTTTTTCAAGCATAACCATTGATTAGTTTTTGAGATATTCTATTTTGTTTGGAAAAAAATACTTTTTTTCATATGAAAAATGTACTTCAGAAAATCTTCGTACCAAGTTCATTTAAGGATCATTAGTTTTGTTTTTATATTTACTTTTATATGAAATAATGAAAACATGTAACCAATGTAACCACGTACAAAAATACGAAAAAAGCAAAAAAATCATTTTGCATCAGTTAATTTTTTAATAATGGTTGATAAATTGCTCAAAATTTTTGGAAAATGCAAAAACTAATCACACCATGGAGTTCTACGGAAAAATACATACATAAAATAGTGTTTTATTATTTGACCCGAGACAAAAGTTCTGCCGATACCGCAACGATATTGCTAGAAATATTCATTTCAGTACATACAGTTTTAAATGAAAAACAAACATAATGGTACAAGAGCCGACACCAAATTTTTGGAGAGGATATATAACCAGAATCTGAGTATGAAGGTTTATAGGTACATGTATTATGATATCAAATACCAAAGTTAGGCAGGTTTTTTTCTCAGCCTTTGGTGGGGATGGGGGTTCAAAACCAGCTTGGTTTCCTATTAAAATTTAATGGTCAATAACTCTTCAATGCACTTTAAAAAAAAATAGGGAATGATGCTCTGTCATTTTCCCTTAGTCTGTAGACTTTTACCTTGATGATCCAATCAATAGGACCCATAATATAAGCTTTTAAGCAAACCTTATCGGCTTTTTTTTGGAGACTTTATTTTGTTGATTTTTGTTTTGTTTGAAATATTTGAAAAAAGGGGTGATATGGTCCGCATTAAATAGTTATATCTTGGGTTGTGTATATCAGACTGTAATAATTGATTATTTTATACAAAAGTTAATCTAAAAACAAAACTTACTTACTTACTTACTTACTTAAGGTGGCGCTACAGTCCGGGGTGGACCAGGGCCTCAACCAACAAGCTTCTTCCAGCCGGCTCGGTTTCACGCCAAGTTGGTTGAGGTCCTCTTCCACTTGCGTGCGCCACCTTTTACGCTGTCCACCTCTACTGCGTTGTCCCACGGGGTTGGATTCAAAGACTTTCCGGGCCGGAGCATTGGTGTCCATTCACTCTAGATGACCCAGCCATCTCAGTCGTTGGCTTTTCACTTTTGTGGCTAGGTCGGTGTCGCTGTACAGCCCATACAGTTCGTTGTTGTATCTTCTTCTCCATTCCCCATCTATGCAGACGGGACCAAAAATCACCCGGAGAATTTTCCTCTCAAAACAGCCTAACGCGTTCTCATCCACTGTTAGCAGTGTCCATGCCTCTGCACCATACATCAGGACCGGGATGATAAGCGTCTTATACAGGGACAGTTTAGTTGCTCGAGAGAGGGCTTTGCTTCTCAATTGCCTTCTTAGCCCAAAGAAACAGCGATTGGCAAGAGTAATTCTTCGTTTGATCTCAGCGCTGGTGTCGTTCGCTGAGTTTATAGCGGATCCTAGGTAGACAAAGTCTCTGACTACCTCAAAATTATAGCTGTCTATAGTGACGTTCTGTCCGAGACGTCGGTGTTGGGTGCCCTTTCTTGTGGACAGCATATATTTTGTTTTGCTTTCATTCACCGTTAAACCCATCTTCTTGGCTTCCTTCTCAATGCTCACAAAAGCACCACTGACATCACGCTTTGTTCGTCCGATTATGTCAATGTCGTCAGCGTAAGCGAGTAATTGGACGGACTTTTGAAAGATTGTGCCTCTGGTGTTGACGTGAGAGTTTTGCACTATTCTTTCAAGAACGATGTTGAAGAAGTCGCATGACAGCGCGTCGCCTTGCCTAAAACCTTTTTTGACATCAAAGGTGTCGGTGAGGTCTTTGCCGACCTTGATGGAGCAGCGTGCATTCTCCATCGTCATCCTGCACAAACGGACGAGTTTGGCAGGGATGCCAAAACTAGACATTGCTCTATCTATAGATGCTGTCATACGCGGCCTTGAAATCGATAAAAAGGTGGTGGGTATCGATTTGGAACTCCTGGGTTTTCTCCAAGATCTGCCGTAGTGCGAATATTTGGTCGATGGTGGACTTCCCTGGCCTAAAGCCACACTGATATGGACCTATCAAGTTGTTGACGAATGGCTTCAGGCGTTCACAAAGTACGGCAGAGAAGATCTTGTAGGCGATATTAAGAAGACTGATGCCTCTGTAGTTGGTGCAGTCCAGAGGATCGCCTTTCTTGAGGATCGGGCAAACAATACTGAGGTTCCATTCATCGGGCATGCTTTCTTCCGACCATATTTTACAGATGAGCTGGTGCATACTCCTAACCAATTCATCGCCAGCCGCTTTGAATAGCTCAGCCGCAAGGCCATCAGCTCCAGCAGCTTTATTGGACTTAAGTTTAGATATGGCTATCCTCACTTCGTCAAGATCGGGTGGACGGAATTGTTGGCCTACGTCGTCCAGGTTGAATGGTGCAATTTGCATGGTAGCGGAATTCGGTTCGTCATCGCCGTTATACAATTTGCAGAAATGATTTTTCCATATCCTCAGCACCGACTGCGTTTCCACCACGATGTTCCCCTGATCGTCCTTGCAGGCTTCGGTTCGGGGTTTGTAACCTTGGGAGGTTCTTTTTACTTTTTGGTAAAACTTCCGAACTTCATTCCTGCAGTGGCATCCCTCTAATTCCTCGATCGCGCGCTTCTCATGCTCTTTCTTTTTCTTTCTGAGAAGCTTGTGTTCCTCTTTCCTCTTCTGCTCGTAGAGCTCGCGAGCAGCTCTGGTCCTTCTATGCAGCGCCGCTTTGTATGCCTGTTGTTTGGCTGCATGTACTTGCCGGCATTCCTCGTCGAACCAGGGGTTTCGCTGTGGTGGTCGTGCGAAGCCCAGCACGTCAGAGGCGGCATCTCTGATGGCTTCCTGGCAGTTTTTCCACTGGTTCTCGATGTTTGCAGTTGGCGGCAAAGGACTAGCTAAGAGGGCCCGAGAGACTCGATCGGAAAAGCACCTGGCGATTTCTTGCGACTGTAGCCGTCCGACGTTGAACTTCCTGACAGTATTTCCCTGTTTTGGCTTTGGTGTGGATATCCGTAGCATTACCTTTGCTACAACGAGGTAGTGGTCCGAGTCAACGTTGGCTCCTCGGAACGTTCGGACATCCTTGATACTGGAGGAGTGCCTTGCGTCGATCGCAATGTGGTCAATTTGGTTGGCGGTTGATTGACCAGGAATTCGCCATGTCCCCTTATGAATATCGAGATGCGGGAGCTGCGTACTAGCTACCACAACGTTTCGCCCCGCAGCAAAGTCGATTAGCCTGAGTCCGTTATCGGAGGTGGTGTCGTGCAGGCTGTATCTTCCGATTGTGCCACCAAAGACGTCTTCTCTTCCTAGTTTGGCATTAAAATCACCCAAGACAATTTTAATGTCATAGCTAGGGCATTGCTCATATGTCTTGTCCAGGAGCTCGTAGAACTCGTCCTTGGTGTCGTCATCTTTCTCCTCTGTGGGGGCATGCGCGCATATCAGGCTGATGTTGGCGAATTTAGCCTTGATGCGAATTGTCGTGAGGCGCTCGTTCACATAATTGAAACTCAAGACCTCTTGCCTCAGTCTGCCTCTAGCAACAAATCCACATCCAAAAAGACGCTGCCCTTGTGGTCGGTAACAGTCACCGTAGTATATATCGCAGTCTTTCAGTTTTCTTTTGCCCGGCCCATCCCATCGCACTTCTTGGATGGCGGTGATGTCTGCTTTGTAGCAGTCTAGGGCCTCCGCTAAATGTTCGGCTGCACGTGGTCTATAGAGAGACAGAACATTCCACGTGCAGATCCGAAGTTCGTTGTCCTTATTTCGTTTGCTAGGTTCGTCAACAGTAAATCCGTCCGTATCCGAGGCTTGTTGATGCTTCGCAACTAGAATAGCTTTACGTGGCCGGGAAGTCACCCCGACGGCACGACCCCCAACCTGGAGGACCAGACCCTATATATATAACTCCAAGGGCGGGGAGCCGGATTAACCGCTCCTTATAGGCCTGAGCTCCGAATATGTCGTAGTAGCCCGTATAAGGTGTTCACTAAGTAGTTCAGCCTAACTGGAACTGTAGACGCCACCGTTGATTCCATCTTGAGAATTCTTCCGCTGCCGCCTGGATGAAGGAGAAGTGCCTTAGTGGGAACACTCATCCCCCCCTCTCTCGTTTGCTGCCCCCTAAGACCGTCCACAGGGATTGGAACCCCATCTTCAGTTAAAGGTACTAGGCACCCGATGTTCACCACTTGGAGGTGAGAGTAGGAGTTGATAGACAGAGGTTCGCTTTGAAAAAAAGCTTGTGGACGCTTGTGTCCTCTTGAATGCACCGTGTCTACCCTTTGAACATCAAAACAAAACTAATGATCCTTAAATGAACTCGGTACGATGATTTTCTGAAGTACATTTTTCTTTTGAAAAAAAGTATGTTTTTCCAAACAAAATTGAATATCTCAAAAACTGAACTGGTAATGCTTGAAAAAAATTGTCCTAATTAAGGACACAACAAGATATATTTTCACAAAGTTTCATTTAAATTCAAATATTTTTGGAAAAATGAAAAATAAAAAACAAAAACCAGAAAAAAATACGGTTTTTTGCCAATATCTCGGAAATTTTGAGGTTAAGTTAAAAAGTGTGTGAAAGTTGTAGATTTTTGCCAGATCTACAACATTTCTATTAAACACTTTTCATTTTGGGGTCAACTTTAGTCGGAAAACGCAAAACTACAATTTCCCCCCTCTTTTGCACCCCCCAAATCCCCCCTCCAACTCCGCTTCTGGGAAATAGATTTTTTTTACATTCCTTATAACCCCCTTCACCATATTCAATCGTTAAACTGCTGTTAACAATTTTTTGTTTATAAATGTGTAAAAAGCCTGCACTAAAATAAGAATTTTGAATAAGAATATTTTACAAAATTGTTGCCCAAATCCCTTCATAGAAAGAGAGAGAGAAATTTTACAATCATCTAACCGTTAACAGAGACGACAGTTGACAAAAGTTTCACTTGTCTCGTGCGTCCCCTGACATACACATTTTTTTGTAATAAAATTTCTATTTCATCATGTTATCTGAAATGCACGAAATAACGAAAATTTAAACAATGAAATGCAAAAACGAAGAAATCTAAATAAGGTTATACCTCAGTTTTTATATTTTAGTTTTAGCTTAGGTTACATTAAAAGTAGCTTGTACCTATATTTCCAAAGCAATTTGTAAAAACACTATTAATTTTTCGTAATTCCAGGAAACGTACTTGAATGTGACTAAAACTAATACCCTGAATTTACTTTTAAAACACCAACGAATTCAAAATACTTTCTTTCAATGAGAATGGGAAGCCTACCAAATATCCACGAGTTGGAGCGAATCGAACGAAAACTTGGAAGGGAAAGAGAAATAGCTCTTATCGAGCAAAGAGCAAGGGAACAAATTGACTTCAATCGAGATAGAGAACGGGAAAGTTTTCCACTTCCTCAGGTATAATTCAAACAGTGTTTTATGAAACCGTTTTCAAGTTTAAAAGTTGATCCAAATGGTTTCAACTTAAGATCACAAGAAACTGGTTTCCAAATAAGTAAACAAGCTGAAGGTCTCTTACAGCCAATTTCTTCACAGAGTACTAACGTTAGTACCGGTACTAGTCCTAAAGTTGGTACTCAAATCAAAAGAATGAGGGATACTAATTTGAGTACTAGCTTAAGGACTAATACCGGTACTAAAGTTATTACTCTGTGAAGACATTGACCGTTAGGAAACCAATCTTACTAGATTTTTTATTCAACAATTTTTTTTTGGGAGGGAGTTTGGGGGTTTTCATAAACGTCTGAATGCCCAATTTCAGCAATCACAAAAGTGAATTTTAACACATGTCTTAATGTAAACATTTATTTTTTTATTATTTTTGAAAAATGTTATTAAAATCAATTTACATTCAAGAAAGGTGTTTAAATTCATTTTTGTGATTGCAGAAATCGGGCAGGGAAAAGCCCCTTTTCCTCGCAAACTGTAACTTAACAAAGGCACCATTCTTAACTTTTTTTCAATAATAATTTCTTTCAGAACTCCTCTTTCAATCCTTATTTTCTCAATACAAAAACTCATCATCGGCATTCACTCACAGCCCGAAATGTCCTTCGCACTCGAAGCTCAGGTGGATCACACAATATCTGGGATGATCCTATGATGGAAGTAAGTTGCAAAAGACTCGAATATTTTTTAACTAATGGTTTTGATTTTTTAGCGCCTTGCAGCTTACACACCAGTCTCCAACCGATCACATAGAATTAATCCTATCACACCGTATCAGGTACAAGCCGCTCTTGCAGCCAGCAGACGTCGCGAATCAATCAACAGCTCCATCGGGGCTACTTCCATTCGAAGACTATTAACTTTAAATAGCCGTTGCTGCCGTCACAAGATTCCAGCGCACATCCAGTCTAAGGTATGGAAGGATTTTACCTTTTTAACTGTTGGACACGGTCTAATGTGCGCTATTTTGCTGCCTCTTATCGGACTGCAAAGCTCAAACTCAGTGTGGCATCATAGAGAGCAATGGGTTCACGTTGGTCCCAACATAGGATCGATTCTACTGAGTATTTCGTTTCTAATTTCAACGGGGATGTGCTTTTTCACTGCAAGACTCATTAAAAAACACGGATTTGTCGTTCTGATTGCCTCCAGCTACATAGGGATGTGCGTGTTCCTGTTGGGTCACCTGTGTTCATCAATCTACACCCTCCTTCCGGCCTATGTGATTCTAGGAATTACCTTAGGTCCAGCGTGGGTTGGCAAAATAGCTTTGGTGGTACATTTCGCAAGCAGACTGAGCTGTTCTCAGCATGATTGTGCCTTAACTGCTGCTGTGGATAATATCGAAGATCACAAGATCTTTTGCAATCGAGAACAGAAAGTCAGACGGTTTGCCAGATGGTTTCAAGCGTCCCAAGATATCGGAATTATTGTTGGAGCTATTCTAGCATCTTTGGTATTGGTTTGCAGCTCAACAAACTGGGACTGTTTCAGTTTTAGTTTCACCCCAAGTTCAGATATGGTCCCACCAACGCAGAAATCAGTGACACAGTTGAATAGCACATCAGTAGCAGCGCCTGTGCCGGCGGTGTTGACAAACAGCAATTTTTTCTATTTGTTCGATGAAATGTACAATCATAATGAGCATGGCGAAAGAATCTGTGGAGCTGACATGTGTCCTGTATGGAACTCATTGGATGAGGATAGCAACGAAACAAAATCGTTGTCGCATTTTGTCAGTGAGAAACGTGTTGGTGGTGTTACCCTGATTTTGATTTATTTGGTGTTCTCAATTGGAGCATTGCTGTTGACATGTTTTTCGGGAAAGTTTGATAGTACGCTTCGACGAACGCGTGTAAAAGGTGTGACCGATACATTATTGTTTGCTGGACCAATGGCATATTTTATTGGTACTGAGCAGGCATACATGTTAGGAGACTTTACAAGGGTAAGTCTCCTATAAGAATTGTTTCATATACAAAATTGAAAAGTGCGACCACAGGGTAATGCGGAGACAATTCATAACAATCTTAAATTTCAGGCTTTTGTATCCTGCTCACTTGGAATAAGCATGGTTGCTGGAGCGCTCATAGGCATGGGCCTTATGCAATCCATAGTTTCTTGCACTTTGAGTCTCCTTTTGCGATATACAAAGCGCATTGTTATCATACGTAAGTAGGATTTTGCAGTTATAAATAAAAATTAAATATACATTTTGTATTGTTTTTATCTTTTACAGTTGCTGGTTTCTTTTTTCACGCATGTCTGCTCTTAGTTCTGTCACGTTGGAAACCTTCAAGCGATGATAGTGCTCTATTTTATGTTATAGCCGCCAGTTGGGGTGCTTGTAATGGCATGTGGGAAACACTTCTTTTAGCCTTGGTAACACTCAATCACACCAATCACGTCACAGAAGTCATGGGTCCACTGCAGGGCTTGAGATTTTTTGGACTAGGCGTAACCTTTGCTGCTCATGGATTCTTGTGCGAAAATCCGAAAATACTAATCCTTGTAATTATATTGGTAGTTAGTGTACCGCCGTATGCTATGTTGGAAATCCGCTTGGAAGCGCAACGAAAGGCACACATAGTGTCATTATGACGAAACGTTTTTAGTTAGTATACATTCAAACGAAATACCACCAGAACTCACACCATGTAGAAGAAATGGTTGTAAATACTGCCACACATCAGCCGAGGAGCTAATCGTAGGATAGGAAATTTTAATAGTTTTGTTTTATATTTGTATATACCTGCATACATGGGTATAAGTCAATTCATTTAATTTTTTTGTTCATCTTCTTTCGATCAATGGCCATACCGTACGAAATATTTCTCCAGCTGGAACTTTGTATTCTGTCAATAATTTTAATTGTACTTTATCTAACCGATATAGATTGCCTCATATGGATGGATGGTAAACTTGTACAAGTTATTGAGTGCATCTTTGTCTAATTGTTAAGATTTTAAGCATCAACATATTTGACATAATTTGCAAGTCGATTAAAAGCGGATTTGTGTTTTGATTGAGTTTACTTCTATACAGAATTTATTATTATGTAAGGAATGAATTATATGGAACACCAATAAAATTAGTTACGAATAGATTACGTAGAAATGTTGGTGATAACGCTGATCAATTGGATTATTGTCAAACAAATTTGTATTTGAATAAAAACCAAGGAGAGGGTTGGATACGAAATCCCGAAAGCAAAAATCCCGAAAAAGCGGAAATCCTGAATTACAAAATTCCGAATGGACAAAATCCCGAGTGGCTGAATGCCATAATCCCTCATGACAGAATCCAGAATGCCAAATTCCCGTATAAGTATTGTTTTTGGTATTAAAAAAGCAGTACTAAGCCACTTAAGATTGTACCCTTCAAAATATACTAATTGTGATGTGTGTTCATGTATATAAAGTTAGCAGGACACTTTTGGAAATTCATGTTAAAAACTATCCTATCATTAGTTGCTACTTAATTGCGAATTAGTTACGCAAAAAAAAAAAATTGATTGCTTTTTTGGTTTGCGAAAAAATGGGTATCCTGCTAACTTCATATTAACTTAGCAGGACAACTTTCTCAAAAATTTGTATAAACGATTTAAAAAAAAATGTATTTGAGAACTAATTAATTGCGAATTAGTTACGCAAAAAAAAATGTATAGCATTTTTGGTTTGCGAAAAAATGGGTGTCCTGCTAACTTCATATGAACTTAGCAGGACAACTTTCTCAAAAATAAAGATAAACGATCCGAAAAAAAGTTGGTTGTTGAGAACTAATTAATTGCGAATTAGTTACGCAGACAAAAAATTAATTTTTTGTTCGTTTGCGAAAAATAGGCGTATTGCGAACTTCACGTGAACTTAGCAGGACAACTTTCTCAAAAAAGGAGATAATCGAGCTGAAAGAAGTTGGTTACTGAGAACTAATTAATTGCGAATTAGTTACGCAAACAAAATTTGTATTGCGTTTTAGGTTTGCGAAAAATGTGTGCCCTGCCAAGTTCATATGAAGCTAGCAGGACACCCATTTTTTCGCAAACCAAAAATGTAATAAAATTTGTTTTTGCGTAACTAATTCGCAATTAATTAGTTCTCAATAATAAACTTTTTTTTAGCTCGATTATCTTTAGTTTTGAGGAAGTTGTCCTGCTAAGTTCATATGAAGTTAGCAAGACATCCATTTTTTCTTAAACCAAAAAAGCAATTAATTTTTGTTTTGCGTAACTAATTCGCAATTAAGTAGCAACTAATGATAGGATAGTTTTTAACATGAATTTCCAAAAGTGTCCTGCCAACTTTATATACATTGTGTGTTCGTGCTTATTGGTACGTGCTGATTTTGAAATTCAAAGTTGTTTTTCTACATTATATAATTCTTGATTTCTTTCATTCTCAGTTTGTGTACGTTCGAAATTTTCACATTCAAGGTTTTTATTCACACCAATTATAACTGACCACTGATCATTGGAAGTCATGTAGACCGTTGCAAGATAAATTGATAATTGGCAATCATAATAAGGTTGATAATTTATTTCCAAATTTCTTTTTAGGACAATGTGATGATGCCAAAGCGAGCAGAAGTCAAAAGCCATACAATATACAAACCAATTTGATTTCCTTGCAAGAACTGAAATAGTACTAAAAAAGTATTGAAATTCGGGATTCAATCCTGAATGTATTCGGGATTTTGGCTTTCGGGATTTTGTCTATTCGAGATTCTCATTTTTTCCCATTCGGGATTATGGCATTCGGGATTTTGTACCCACCCCACAAGAAAAAGATGACAACCCATTTTTTTGTATGTGTTTTGGTCATACACAAAAGTTCTCAGAGTGCAAAAATAAATGACAAATCTAAGGCACTATTAAGAACTTAAGCCAAGCCATCATTTACTTAAGATACAACATTGGGAAAAAGTGTGCAAATCTATCTGTTAAAAAGTATTACTACATTTTATATGATTCTAATTTTTTTTGGGATATAAATCGATGGGTAGGTGTTCTTATTTGTCCGCCGTTACACCAAATTAAACACAAAGTGAACATGAAGTAAGGTAATAGAATAACATGGAAGTAATAAATGTATTTGAATTATTTTAAGTTAATTAATTATATGTATAGACAAATAAATATATGTACAATAAAATAATTTGTATTTTGTTTTATTGATCTATTAGTCAAGAGCCAGTGGTCGGCAGACTTACGTTATTTCAGTACGATTCATATTAAGTGGAGGCATTGTACTAGACCTCCTGAGCATGGAATGGGCATTCGTAATCCAAAGTCATAGTACCTCTGGGAGCACTGGGGTCACAAAAGTCGAAAAAATCGACCTCGAAAACGTGATATCAGTACGTCTGCCTCTTTGATATGTTAGACTACATAGTTTTTGCTATTCAAAAATAGTAAAGGCAGGCATGGGGCGTAGTACCTCTAGGAGTAATGGAATTTTTGAAATAGGGCTAGAAAAATTCCCAACAAGTACAAAAAAATACTTTTTCATGAAGTAATATGTTCAGGGGGTCAATTCTCGATCTGTGAAACTGTGAAGTGATAAATATGATAACCCCTTCACGCCAAATGCGATTCTCGAAGTGTGAACAACTGAAAACAAATGTTTTCATATGATGATTCTTTTATCACAATCAATTCATTCTGTGAAAAGAAAAATGATAAACAGAATAACAAATTGTGCTTATTCGATACACGAAAGTCACCATCTTGATCTTTCTATGACGTCACAATCATCTTTTTCTATGAGAAAGTGGTGGCTTTTTTCATTTTAGTACTTTTTAGTACTCACTTTGACAGCTGTAATCGCCTTCCGCATGTTTGTGAAGTGATAAAATGATAAAACTCTGTGAAAACTGAAATGA
The DNA here is from genome assembly GCA_963921185.1 of Dasysyrphus tricinctus. NCBI lineage: Eukaryota > Metazoa > Arthropoda > Insecta > Diptera > Syrphidae > Dasysyrphus > Dasysyrphus tricinctus. The sequence continues at coordinate 20,076,023 of OY992533.1, read as the reverse complement.
TAACTTTGTTTTCATTTCACAGTTTCACAGATCGAGAATTGACCCCCAGGTCCTTTATATTTTAATATTAACAGTCGATTGAACTAAAAAAATAGTTTTCAGACACCTGCTGTAGTACCTGGATTTTTAACAAAATTTTGAAATACGAATATATTAGGGAAAAATTTCCATACACATTTCACTATTTCTTTTCAAATACAAAAAAAAAAATAAAATGCACGACTGGGTCGCACGTACTTGCTCTTATGTTCAAGACACTGTGGGCTTAAGAAAATTGTTTGTAAAAACATAGAAATTATCAGAGAAAAATGTAGAGAAGCATGAAATACGACTTTTAAATTGGATAAAACAACTCTTTTGAAAGTTTGATGTGGATCAAAAGAATGCCATCTTAATTCTTGATTGAATATGATTGTATGGAGAAAAAAAAAATTTTAATTGTTGGAGCGGTTTTTAAAAAAATTAATTTTTTATATATAAAATTCTTAAAACATTTTTAAGAACAAATCTTGGTATGCAAATCTAAAGTATATATTTATGTGTATATAAAAACAAAATTTGAAAAAAAATTGTCAACCCGTTTTTGAGATATCGAATTTTCAAAAAAAAATTTTGAAACTTTTTTTAAAAATCCAAAAACTTTTTTTTGAAAAATTTTATATGCAATATTATTTGATCTTATCTGCATTTTGTACATAAAAAAATTCATCTAAATCCGTCTAGCCGATAACGAGAAAATTCAAAATAAAAAAAACGTTCTATGACAGGTACTATTAATAGTTGCTAAGTGTAAAATTTTATAATTTTTGGTAGTAGATCGTACTAATTTTAGTATATGAAAAAAGTTTAATCAAAATCGTAGGAGCCGTTTTTAAGCAAAAATATATTTTCCTTTGCGGTTTTTTAACTTTTGTATGGAAGGTACCGTTATTTTTTCATAAATGTAAAAGTTTTTCTAAAAATATTTTAGAGAGTACTAAAAAAGTCTTAAATACCGAGTTTCAAAGAAATCGATTATATCGTTTTCGAAATATTTGATTTTCCAAAAAAAAATTTGAAACATTTTTTAAAAATCCAAAAAATATTTTTTCAAAAATGTTGGTAAACAAAACTATTCATATTTTTTGGAAGCTTCTGTGTAAAAAAATAATTGAAATCGGTTGTACCGTTTAGAAGAAAATCAAAAATCAAAAAATGGTTCTTTGGGAGGTACCATTAATAACCATTTCTGAAAAATGGTATTCCACCAAAAGAAAGCCTTTACTAAAATAAATTTATTGAATTTTTTTTTAAGAAAAGTTGTCGAGCCGTTTTTGAGAAAAATACGATTATGTAAAATTGCTAAAAAAAAATTGTATGGCAGGTACCGTTATTTTTGATTCTAAAAAAAATGAAAAAAACGTGTCGGCATAATCACCAAAAACCACTATGTACCAATTTTGAAGAAAATCGATCGAGCCGTTTAGGCTGTAGACGAACAGACAGACAGAATTCTGCCACCCACTTTTTTGGTGTTCTCTATCATCGTAATATCATGTTTGATTGTTATCTCAAAATTTTTTTTTTGCACGAATCCAAAACTTGCCTTATAGTACCTATAATCGCAAGTAAAAATACGTCTGTCTATTTGACATAATAAGTAGAATAGTTTTTGTTAATTATAAAAAGTATAAGCAGGTTCATGGTGACGTTATTTGATATTTAAAGGAATTTTGAAAAAAGGCCTTAAAAATCTTTATAAAAATTCTGCTGTTTTTAAACACTTAAAAAAAAAGTTTTTATTGAATGAATCAGCCTTATCGCAAATAATTTTTCCCCCAGATTTTTTCCCCCGTGTGATACTCTCCAATCGTAAACAATATTCGAAAAAAAGGAAAAAATTCCTAGGAAAAAAGTAGGTATCGCCAATTTTTTTTCCGAAGGAAAATTAGTGATTTTTCCCTGGAAAAATTCTCTTAAGTTTAGCTATAGGATTTTGAAAATATAACACGTAAGTTTTAATTTTGCCTTTTTTATTCCAGTTTTGTCTGTTTATTTTAACATTTTTTATCCTCCAAAAATTGATTAAACTTCGCCCAAGACTTCCCTGAAGCAGGATTGAGCCACCTTTTTGGGTAGTCACTTTCTGCAAAAAAAACGCAAGCATGACGATAGAAGGTATGCCAAATGCTTTTTTGGGTGGTGGCACTGAATTCATTTTAAAATATCCAGTAAATATGTGAAAGCTGGCGGCCATTCCGTAATTTTCGTCGTCAATGATTTGCTTCACGTAAGGTGTATCATTTTTTCAAGATTGCAGTCCTTAATCAATGCTTAAAAATCAATGCAAACGATACCTTTTTCTATCCCTTAAGTTTCTTCGAATTCTGTTTAGATTTGTCCGATCTCTTTCTCCGGTGGTTGATCTGAAGGAAGGCTATGGTATAGATTTCAAGAAATACCGATCTGAAAGCTTCAAAGATTTAGGTACTTTATTAATTTATTAATTTATTCACAAATTTTGACAGTTCAATAATTTAAATTAAATAATTCTCTCAAAAAATTTCGAAACTAGTTCGAAATTATTTCCGGGGGAAATTGTATTCGGGAGAGATTGGCGATGAGAGTATTCAACTCCTTGGAAAAAATAAAAGCCGAGATAAGCGATCAGCGATAAGGCTGAATATGTTTGTCTCTTTGATTTGATAATTCTAAAGAAAATATAAATTTTTAAAAAAAATGTGCATAGCTTTTTTTTAAGCAAAGATAGGTCAAAACATGCATAGACAAAATAAAGAAAAGACTAAATGCTTCAAAATGGCAAATTTCACATTCGTAAAAATGTTTAAAATCAGGATTTTTTTTTATTTTATTTTTTTTTTCTTCATCGAATGCAATATTATAATACAAGAATTCACTTAGAACTAACAATAATTTAATGAAAGCCTTAGGCATATTTTAGATTTAAAGCATAAAATATTGAATTATACATTATTATAAAGTCTTAAAGAAATTTTTAAACTAAGCATATTTTAAGTAAAAAATATAACAATTTACATTGTGTTACTACACAATACTGCATTGAGAAAAAAAATTGATACAATCTGTTGTCTGGAGACAAGTGCCGGAAGTATATGCAATTCAATATATAATTTTGAAATATAATATTCAACTAATGTTGTGTGGTAAATGTCGAAAATTTAATTATTATAAAAAGTTAACAAGCAAAATGACTTATTTATCAGATTAAACCAATATTCTGATAAGTTATTGATTTCATCAAAGTCAAAGTTAAAGAGCCATTTTTTAATTTCCCTATCGAATATGAAGAAAGAGCGAATGGATCGAATTTCAAACGGTAAGGCATTAAATAATCTGGGTGCTACTGACGAATAAAAGTTAAAAAAGTGTTGAGTATTGTGCACAGGAATGCTAACAAGATTTCTGTCACTGCTGCGCAAGGAATAAGTTGATATATTGCGATACAAAAAGTATCCACTTCTTAAGAAAAAAATTTTTAATACTTTATAAAAGTAAAGATGTTTCAACGGGAGTATACCTGAGTTAAAAAATAATGGAAAGCTATGTTCAAGTCTACGTTTTTTCCAAATAGTTCTTAAAATTTGCTTTTGGGTCACTAATAGGGGCTGTAAATAGTTTTTAAAAGTTCCTCCCCAACAAACTATACCATACTGTTTTTTTGACTGAACCAGTCCATAATAAATTGTGTTCAAAAGTTTTTGGCTATAAAGCTTTTTTAAGTGAAACATAATGTAGGTTGAGGAAAGTAAATATTTTTTGAGACCTAATGTATGAGTTTTCCAGTTCATTTTGTTATCAATTGTTAAGCCAATATACTTAAACTCACTTACATGTTCGATACGGAAACACTTAGAAGAGCAAGCCACATTTAAATCATAAGTTTGAAAATTATTAGATACGCAACAAGTTATGTTACTCAAATAAAAATGTTTACAATCAAGGCTATGCTGAATGAAAAGTGGAGGGTTAAGATCAAGAACTGGTAGATTAAAAAACATAACTTTTTGTTTTTTTCACTTATAACCAGTTTGTGAATGCCAAACCAATGTCTAATCAATTCCAAGTCGTGATTAATATCCGAAATAAGATCTGCAGTGGATGAACTAGAATAAGTACAAGCAATATAGTCAGCGAATCCAGTTACTTTACCCTTTAATTCTAAATTAAATATAGAATTAATATAAATAAGAAATAAAATAGGGCCAAGAACTGATCCTTGAGGCACTCCTATATCAATATTTCTGTTTTCAATAAATTTATCACCTACTTTAACCTCCTGCTTTCTGCTATCAAGAAATGAAGAAAACCAGTTAAGCATGAAACCCCTAAAACCAGCTTTCTCTAATTTCCTTTTCATAATAGCATGGTCAACGGTATCAAAAGCTTTATTTATATCAATATATAAAGCTGCGGTGTAATTTTTTATTTACGGCATAACGACTATAGTACCAAAACATAAGGTACCAAAAAAACTTTCGGACAAAAACTGCGAAAAATGATAAGAAATTTTGAAGTTTGATTGGATATGTCCAGTGGCGTAGCTAGGATATTTGCCGCCCGGGGCAAAACAATAATTTGCCGCTCCTTCGATCTAACCATAATCAAACATTTTTTTTTTGCTAATTTTGTTTTAGCTACATATGTATTTAGTTAAGTCATAAGTACCTTCATGTTATCGGTCTTAAAGTTGGAGACAAAATTTTGATAAAAATATTTTATACCAATGCAAAAATTATATTTTTTGAAATACACGCCACTTTACCTCAATATCCGCGATATTTTTCGTTTCTCACAGCTAAAGGAGAGACTGAAACTTTTACTCCAACGCTATTTGTGGGGATAGTAACATACCTACATATGTGCCATTATGATTTCCAAAATTCCAAAATTCAAGGTGGTGTTACGCAGATCTAGAAGGTATTCAAAAACTCTGTAAAGACACTATGCTATAGCCACAAACTACACAATTTTATTTCACAAAGTTCCAAAGTAGGTACTCGCTGTTCGAAACAATGTGCCAATCATGAATGAGGTAATTGATTTCCTCAAATTGAAAATGAATCGAGCTCCAATATTGTGTAGACCTCATCAAGACTGGAAATTCACGAAAATTGCCCGAAATCCTGGATCCACGCCTGATTTTTGGTTACCCAAACAGAATCATCTTCTCATTGATTGCAAAAATAGAATAAACCTTCTTAGTCTAAAAAAACAACTACATATGCACATGTAATTTGTGTCTATTACATGTTATGGAATACATAATGCGTAAAAAGAAAAATTATAAACTATAACTCACCTACATGATGATTCAAATCGATCTACTGATGTTGACGTAGGTACTTGCTGCATCAACCGAATAAAATAGATTTCAGGCAACAGGACTATTTTCATTGTCTTGAGTGATTATGTTTTTCTTTATTGAAACACTCTTCTGATAGTTTCAAACAATTTTCTTTTCTTTAGGCAAACTATTTTTTTTTCTATACCGATTTCATTATTTATAATAAATTAAAGTCTTTCAAATAAACGTGGGCAATACACACAAATTGTAGTAAATTTTGTAAGCAAAATAAATTTTAACGACCGATGATGGAATAACACTTAAATATTTTTTGTTGCTGCAGAACTACATTATGTATACGTATGAAATTTCTTGGGACGTTCCAACTTAGCGATTCCTATGGAAATATTTATATCTATGTTTGTATGTACATGTATGTTCAATCCATCTTTTAATGTGTCTGAAAATAAAATGAAAAAAAAAATTTAATTAGAAAAATTAGAATTATAAAAAATGCCTGCTTCTTTACTTTGAATTTCTGTGATTTTTAGTCCGAACTTCGGTCAATTATTATTTTTTATATGAACTTTGGCATGTAAAATTGACACAAATGTACAGAAAAGACATTTTAGGTATAAAATTCCTTCGAACCATGTCATATAGTTTTGAACAATTGGGGAAAAAGTAATTTTGAAAGCCCGAAACGAAAGCGGATTGCGGAGTTGAATTTGGCTCCTAAAAACATTTTAAGAAATAATCAAAATTTTGTAAGAATATTTCACCCATCGTTGTTACAAAACCTAAAGAATAGCAATAGCTAACGGAAATTTTTCAAAAACTAATGCTGATGCCCAAAAATTGATGGCGGGTTTGAGTTGTGCTTCCAAATACGATTTAAGAAACAATTCTCACTGCTTGTACCAAGAGTTTTGAGCTTTTTAAAAGTTGAACTATAATAGGCGGAAGCTGGTGGAAGATTATGGCAAAACCGACCAAAAAGTAGCTTTCCGAAACGTCAGTTTCATAATTTGTATATATTATACATATATTTTTTATATACCTACATAGCATAGTACGCAGCTGAAGCGAAACGAAAATTTCCATACAGAAATTGACACAACGAAATCGTAAATGAAAAATTTTGTAGTGATTTTTGTTGTGTAGTACGCAGCTCGACAGTGAAATGTCAATAAAACAGAAAACAGAACCAAGTCTCCACTTATTTTTCACACACAATTAATTGACCGTAACATTAATTCAGACCACAGTACACAGTGTACTGTGATTTCAGATGAAAATTTGACAGTTTGTTTTATTTTACTGTTTAATTTATTTTGAAAATGAACGTCGAAGAAAATACCGTCGAAACGTACTTAAGAACACAATTGCATATTTGGAACCGCATGCACCACAACAGACAAACAAAAAAAAGAATTCACATCTGACGAGAAAAAAAATTGACTTAGGATTTTGAATTGTTTTTTGGTTTTAATTTATTTTGACATCTTCGTTTCTGATTTCGTTTTCGGGTTAGAGACCCCAGAAAATTTTCGTTTCACCTCAGCAGCCTTTAATCACAGCACAGAGTGATAGGCTTTTAATTATTTGCTTTGCGAAATCACAAAAATTCGATGTGATATAAATTAATTTAATGAAAAATTAAAGATTTTACTTCACATTCATCAAACAGAAGAAAAAAAATGAAAACTATGCACCATTGGCCATTTTTTTTTTAGTTTGCTTCCACCATTTTATTTTTAAAAATATTAATTTTCTTTTCATAATACTTTTTTCGATGATTTTTGTGGCTCAACCTGGAAAATCGCAACACCAAAGACCTTTCTTCCTTTTACACAGATAGTCCAGCCAGTAGACACAAACAAAAAAAAAATAATAATGTACAGAAATATACAGATTAAATTTTATGATAAAAATCGGTGTTGAAAAAAGTGACGTCCAGTGATAAGACCTGTTTTAAGAAATTCCTAGAGCACGAACGGCTCATCACAACAAAAAAGTTGCTTGAATCTTTTTTATAGGAAAATGAATAACCTTTTTCCTTTTTTATAAACAATATATGTATGACTAAGAGCTGGGAGCAAATTTTCTGGGTGAGGGTTTTAGGTGCACGCATCTTGATATCGTATACAAAAGTCTGCCAGTCGGGACGATTGGTTTATAATTGCGGTTTTCGAATTTTTGTATGAGGGGTACAAAAACTTCAATTCATTTTTTTTAAATAAAAAATTATGCTTTGTCATTTTCCCTAAGTCCAGAGTCTTTATTTTTAATGATCCGATTGATAATACTCAAGATATAACCATATCGAGAGATATTTGCAGGTTAAAAAAAATCAAAAATCAACAACAAAAAAGTCTCCAAAACAAGGCCGATAAGGTACGCTTCAAAAGTTCATATCTTGAGTTAATCGAATCGTTAGGGGTAACCTTTCGGACTTAGGAAAAATTGACTGATTATTATTTCTCATTTTTAATAATTGAATTTAACTGCTAGTAACCATGACACAAACATTGGAAAAACCAATATTCTTAACCTCGCGTCCCCAAAAAATCCTCAGCCAAAAAAATCCTCAGACTTTTGTATTCGATATTAAGATACATGCACCTACAAACCGTCATACTCATATTTTGATTATGCGTTCACTCACAAAATTTGCTGCCGCTTCTTAGAAAAATATTCGTATAAGATTTAACAATAAAAATTGTTCCCATATTGTTGATTTTGGACAACTTTGAACTAAGTAGAGGGCTGAGAAAAGAGAAATTTAATTGTTGTTATTAATTATTATTTTATTCGTAATTATGCAACGTTCTTAAGCTATTCGAATAGCAAAATCGAAAAAAAAAGATTTAACGCTCCACCCAAACCCAACTATTCAATAAACCGTTGCTCAAGCTACTTACTATAAATTTTATTACTAATTAAACAACTTTCAATTGAGAATTTCATTAACGTTTACCATTTAATTATATCTTAAAGCGGATGCAGTCGATTGAAAAATATGAAATTCTAAGTGAATTTAATTTTCTTTTTTTTTATTATTCAAGCAACAAGTTTTCATTTTGTTCTCATTTTAATCCAAACTGATATAAAAATCCCACAAAGAGGTTAAAATATATACCAAAACCTACATTCCTTATTATTCTATGTTTGTTAGGGTATGTTGCCGCAACGAATGCGATGAATTTAAAATCTTGAATCACATAAGCTCCCATCACATTAAACAAATGGACGTTTTACTTGGTTGCCAAGCTTTTAAAGTGACAAACAAAACAGGAAAAAACGACACCCTATTATGAAGCTCTCATTTATTGAGAATAGAGTTTTTCCTACTGCGTCGGACAAGTAAAAATGGTTTTCGAACCTCGTTTTTATTTCTGGCAGTTTTCTTCGTCTTTTCGGTTCTCTTGTTTTGTGCAGTTAGGTTAAGCAACTTATTCCGAATACGCTCGAGTAAATTGTTTTGTGAGTAATGAAGCGTTTTATTAAGTTAACTATACTAAAAAACGCAAAAAGAAAATTAGTGGTTTATTAAATTAGTTTTTCAAACCGGGTTCGGACGAATTCATCCACAAATTAGAAAAAAAAACTTGAACTAGGTGGCCCATTTTTAACTTGTCAATCGGTTGTTTTTTTTTTTTTCTTTTTTCTGTATCTACTGGTATATCCATCAACCTAGAAAAAACCTAATTGGTCACTTCTGAGGGGCTATTCAGTTACTGCATTCTGCACACTCAACATTAACATATTCATTGAACTAAAGCGATACTTAATTTTATATTTTCTGTGAAATGCTCAATACTTTGATAACTTTAACTTCAGTTACCATTTTTTGCGTTGAAATATTTGTGTCAAAATAAATCCTTAAGACTTCAAGGTTGTATGTAGCTCCTTGAACTCCCTGCAAACTGCACCCCCTTTTCGTTGAATAAGTATGACTTTCCGTTTCTGTGGATTGTACCACTTCAGCAAAACTCTCTGTAGTAGTACATATGGTAGTAAAAAATCATATGGCAGTTTGAAGTTTGTTTATTATGTGACAGTTTTGTTTAAAGATAAAATAAAAATAAGAACAAACATTTACATGCAAAGATATTTTTATTTGAATATAATATACCTACACACATATTACTATGCATATTATATTTGAAGTCTCCATGAAGAGAGAATGATATTTAAATGAATGTATTTTTATTTTTCCATTTAAAAGTTAAAAGTTTCTTTGTCATTTACTGTTGATTTGTTTTTTTTTTAAGAAAATGGATTCTCTTGAAAGTGGCTGTAATAGCACTGAAAAACAGGATAAATCCACAACACCAAATGAACAGCGAACAATTTCTTCAAAACAAAAACAACTCTACGATCTAGGTGTTAAAATCCCAGCACCCATTAAGACAAACATTACAATATGTGCTGGAATAGCGGAACCATTGAAGAGTGCAACTTTAACTACTCCATCAACACCAAGAATCGAGCTTAGCCGAGCATCAAGCTCTTCTCATCACGAAGATAGCCGTGACAGCAGTCCGGATAACGTTTTTGAACAGGTGATGCTTAATATGTACATTGTACATATATAAGACTTATCATGCACGTTTCAATCAATTTAAACTTATTTAAACTCTTTGTGACTTTCTAAAATCTATGTACATATGTATATGTAAGTCAGAACAATTAAATAGGGTTGCACTGATTTTGAACTATTCAATTGACCTTGTGTAGGTTGAAGGTCTGTCTCTGGTACATCACAAAAATGCGCTTAAAAAATGTGCAAACTCCCTCATCCTCACTAGTTAATAAAAACGCTTAGGAAAAATATGACTTATTCATGTACCCAAGAAGTATGATATTTTATGAAATATGAGTCATTCTAAAATAGATGAAACCACGTTTTTATTTTTTAAGTGTAGTACCATTTGTCAGTGAAATGTTTATGCCCAGAATAAAAACTGTGCAAGTGAAACAAATAATACGTTGAGACTTTTTGGATAAAATCATAACTATCTACTAGTTTTTCAGAAATAAGATAAGATTTTATACGGCCTTTTATTAGGGTCTTAGCATAACACTAATTAACTATTGTTAACTTTAGTGCAGTATTTGTATTTGTAATTATTTATTTATTTCCAAAGTCGCTGACACGAGTCTTATAAAGTGTTTCAAGCCTTTTCATTAATTTCAGAATTTGAGTTAAATTATATTCCTTAAACCACTATATACATATTTATGTACATATTAATGAAGGAAAAAGAAATTTAACATCAATTATATTTGCCAAGTGGTTGAAAAGTAAAAATTTAAATGTAAATACTCATGCTTCTTATTCTTTGCATCGCGATGGGCAGAGAGTTCCAAAGGCGTACAATATGAATACAAAAAATTGTATCGGGGTAATATTAAAGCAAAAGACCTTGTTGAATGAGGGAAATTCAGCTTACCGTGTAGATCATAGATAATATCAGGCTGTTGTGGTTGAATGATTTCATGCAGGTAGCTCAGAGAGCGAAAGGTTATTAAACTGTCTTGGCTACAACCAGAAATCCGTACCGCAAAAGAAGACGGGTTGGGTACGAGATCTCGAATGCTAAAATCCCGAAATGGCAAAAAAGTCCCGAAAGACAAAATCCCGATTTGACAAAGTCCCGAATGGACAGAATCCCGGATGGCTTAAATCCCGAATGCCAGAATCCCGAATACCATAATCCCAAATGCCTTCAAAATATACATTTTGTAAACCGACTGAAAAGCAAGCTTGCATGTGTTTATAAAAATGCTAGTCGCTGCTGCAATTGATAAGCAACAAAACCTGCATTGGGATAGAGCTAGCCATGTGGTTTCAGTGGCGCGGTGTGAAGTGCATCGGCCTCTGAATCGCAAGGTTCATGGTTCGCTCCCAGATAACGCAAAAGGTTCTTCAATTAATACGAGCATAACCAGACTAAGCACCACTAAAAGGAGTCAGATGATCGAGGTGGCTCTCGTGAAATAGCTATAACTCCAGCCTGTATACTTGGTGGTAACACACACATGTTATTGTTGTTCATTCAAAATTATTCAATATACATTTTGTAATGTTTTGTAAGAACATTATTTATTTTTAATAAATAGTTGGTCAGTTTTTTAACAATTGACTTTTGAAATACCATATTTCAATGTTTATCAATTATCAAATTGATAATTGGCAATCATAACTAGAGTGTGTAGCAACCCAAGCAGATGCTGTCACAAATCACAATCCCAAAATCAACCTGTCCAAGTAGGCGATGCGTGTTTCAGAACAAATAGATATTACACGGAAACGGAACAAGAACATTATGTTCTCATTATTTGTAAAGAGTAGACATAATGTCTATTCGCGTACCTCCCAAAACTACGAATTTCTACGAATTTTGCCCAAAGTTTTGTCAAAGCTCATATGAAAAAAATAAAATTCGTAGAAATTCGTAGTTTTGGAAAGTACGCGAACAGACCTACAGATTCGTTTGAATAAAACTTAAACTAAATAAAAGTTACGATTGGAAACTATTGTTTTTTTAATCGTTAAAGAAAAATTCAATTAATGTATTATATCTCAAGATTTATAAGTGATTATTTATTTTAAAATGTCTTTTAAAGACAATGCCATGATGCCAAAGCGAGCAGAAATCAAAAGTCATACAAAACAATTTGATTTCTTTGAAATTACTGAAATAGTACTAAAAATGTATTGAAATTCGGGATTCAATCCCGACTGTTTTCGGGATTTTTTGTCATTCGGGATTTTGGCTTTCGGGACTTTGTCCATTCGGGATTTTGGCATTCAGAATTTTGGGTATTCGGGATTATGTCAATCGGCTGCAATACGATTGACTTTAGGCGGCATATCGTCGTGACATCAGAGCAGAGACGTCGCCATTCAGCCAAGGTGAAGCCGTATGCCTAACCAGAAGGGTTTTAAAAGGAACATATCTCTCAAAAAGTTGATTGACGTTATGCTGTAAAAACCACACTTAATGAAGTTAGTGCAGCCCACTAAATTTTTGAAATGACCGATTCAATTATTGTCGCGCTAAAATCAAAAAGAGTTAAACACACCTAAATCAGTGGCAGCTCATGCGAAAAAATAGAACTGATTTTATAGGAGATAATAGGTTTGTTCGATACGATGTCGGCACTGGGGCGCAATGGGTCGCCTTGAACTCGCTGTCATGTGTTTTATGTGGCACTTTTTGCACCCCAGTTTATTTGCACTGTAATCGATGTGTGTTCGGGTTGATTAAACTGAATTCGCACACAACCCAGGTTTTTAAATGAAATCAGAGCTGCAAAATTGAAAACAGATGTTGGTAAGAGTTGAATGTCAAAGGAAAAGTATTAACTTTACGAAGTTTTATGTTGATATAAATGATAAATGTGAAATGTTTTGTATACTATTTTGACACTTTTTATTTATTTGCATATGTACTCGTATGTATTTATAAACGGAATGCTAAGGAAAAGTTATGGAAATCTAGTGCTTACCTAAAGATTTGAAGCTGCACAAAATAGTACCTAAGCAACTTAACATTTTGGTCATACAAAAAATTTAGCTGTTCGAAGTGAAATCAAAGTCCGAGCGGTGCCCAGTTGTTTGACATTTAAATGACATTCCCCAGTGCGCTCTGCGAACATAGAACAAACCGAATGTGACAGTCAAAAATTAAAGTCAGCCTTTGGCGGATTTAACTTAACTGCAATTTTAGATATACAGTGGGTTTGACATCGTCCATACACAAATACCATCAAACTACAATTGTTTTAATGTTAATTGAAATACACGTTTCATTTCAAAAATGGCATTTCTTTTCCATATTTGGCCATCTTTTAAATATAAGACCTTTAGTAACATTAAAGAAAAAAATACTTTCATGATTTTTTGTTACGATCGGATGCGGATATCCGGCGTGTTCTACTACGCTAAAAAAAAAACGAAAAACTTCATGAATGGACGCCTAAGGAGTTGTTTTAGTGGTTTAAGACCATCTTCGCTTTATAGCCTTTCAATTGAAATCGGTTTGGGGGACATCGGTTGGATGGTTTCAAAGTAAAGAATGGACACACGTAGGTATTAAGATTTCTGACCTCAAAAATAAATTACAAATGTAAAAACACAAGTAGATTGAGGTGAAGTTTATTCAAAGGTTCTGTTGAGAACAAAACACTGGTTCGAGTTTATGTTACTTGTCTGCGAGCTAGTTCAAGTACCTAGCCATTTGTTAACGTCACTAGCCCAAAAATTTGTATCGATGTTTTAAATTCGATTATCTGCAAAACTGATTTACTACATTCGCTCGAATCAATAACATTAGTTTCAAATTTCGTACATTAGACAAAAGCACACAAAAAATCTTCTCATTGGAAACTAGAAACCCATGTTATTTAACTTCCCGGAGGCCACACGAGCGAGTAGTCGCTAGCGAGTTGGGTACATACATTACTTGTCAAATCTCTCGCCGCTCTACGCGCTTCACAACACTGTCTTCGAAAAAGGCAAGCCAGTTGACTAACGAGTGGGAAAAGTTTCGGTTTATTAGTTACTCGCTTGTCAAGATCTGCGAAAACCTTATCAGGTGAAAAACAAAGTAGGACTGTTCGAGAGCTCGAGACGAAAAACATTTTTCAAAAATTGTTTTTTAGTTTATCTGTTAAAATACTGGTTTTTGTTAAAAACCTTGTCATTTCTCAATTACAGCATTGTACGAAGAATAAAATTTCTCAAATTGTTCGATACGAAAATAGCCCAGACTTTGGGTGATATGAATAAAACAGAGCACCTGAGAAAATAATTTACACACTGAATTTTGTTTGTAAAATGTTCATACCAAGGTCCTTCATTGATATCATACGTTTTTGAAACATAAACGTGAGGTTAGACCACCATCTTGAAAAAGGAACCGTCATATTGTATTTTCGGGCTGTGGCTATTTTTGGAGAGATAATTGTTATACAAATTCAAAGTGATCAGTTTCGACTGCAAACACTTGGGAATCATTAATTAAATGAGTCAGAGCGAGAGGTGTTTTGAAGCCACAGTTTTGAATTGAATTACTTGATAAGAGTTATGTAAATTGGATGCAATTAGAAAAAAAGTCTCAACAAATATATTCTTTTGGAGCTGAAATTTGATAGAATCGTTTTTGCATAGTTATAGCTCTGATTTTTTTTCCTCAAGGGTATACATTATTGTTGGGGGGGAGCCATTGTTTCACCAGAGGTTACTTTTGACAATTACTCTTTCTCGGGTAAATGTCTCTCTCACCCTCTGCGACCACATTTTGTTTTACCAGAAATGACCAATGATTTTTCTTAAATTTTTCAAAAGAATTATCAAATTAACAGTTTAACAGTTTTATTCAAGAAAAATAACTTTGTGATAAAATGGTCCACTTGGGCGTATACGTAATTTTTCTAATAATATTTTTTCATTCTTTTTTTGTGCACCTTACATTTGTTATTCTAAATTTTATTTTTTGATGGCCTGGAGTTACTTTATCGATGCTTATCATTTTCCATTATTTGTGACTTATTATGATTGAAAAGCATTTGCCTATGAAACAATATTATTGGACAAATCATTATACATATCGTCGTCGTTCAATGAAAGCCCCCTAGGTCCATTTTGTTTTATTTTGAGGCATCTATACTCTTTGTGGATTAATACTGACCAGGATTTGAAAATGTTTGATTTAGGGGAATTTTTCCTTTAGCAATAGAACAACACAAGATTTCAAGACCTTTTGCAGAACTAAAATGTTTATACACTACTCAACAATATTAAAGGAACACATTTTTTTTCAATTTTTCTTAGCGTTTTTTGAAGAGCTGTATCTTTGTGACGAGTGGTCGTTCTGAGTTGAAATAAAAAGCATTTTACAGCTTTATGTTTTTTGTTTCGAGATTTGTCTGCAAACGAATTATTTTGAAGTACCGTTATTGCGTTATTGCAAAAAATGAGACGAGACAACTAAATTATTTTTTTTTTATTTTTTTGAAGGTCCTCATTTCTATGGATAATTTTTTTTGAGTCAATTAAATGTCATGATCAGATACCTTGTTTATTCAGCTTCAATTTAGTTTTTTTGTTGTTGTCGTACGATTTTTTTTGACATGGTTTATCTGACTTTGAATGAAAAAAGATACTTTTAGCCTTTATTACCAATATCTCAGCAAGTAATGATGTTATAAAAATTTCAAAGACAGTTTTGGAAATTTGAAAAAGCGTTTTACAAGATTTTTTTATGATTTTGTAGAAATTATTTTTTTTTACCGTTCACCGTTAGTTTAAAAAAAGTACTAAAAACCGACGTTTTGTGGTGTTTTCGTAAATATTTTTTTTTCGTTGCAAATATTGATTGCATGGCTTGCGTTGGTACGCAAATTTATAGACTTTTAAATCATCAATATTCTTGTAAATTTTCAAATTGATTCATCGAACCGTTTTTCCTCACCAAAACTTCAGTCTTTCAAACCAGGTAAAGGAACAAATTGTGGTGTTCCTAAACAATGGTTTTTGTAATCATACAAGATATGATTGAATCGCTCAAATTTGATCTCAGATTTGCTCAATCACGTCAGGTTTCTGAGCTTCACGGAAGCAGGGCAAATTAACTTTAAAAAAATTTTAATAGTCAAGTAACTCAATAGTTTTCGAACGAATTCAATGTTTTTTTTTTAATCTTAATTGAGAGGACATTTTTCGTGTTTATGTAGATTTAAGCTGCATTTATTTTATTTAATTCTTAGTGTTGTAATTCTTGTAAAATGAACTAATACATGAAAAGGTTGGCACTGGCACACTGCAGGAACCAATTGGACTTGGATTTCATGAAGAAGGCGCTTTGGAATTGCGTAGTTCCACAGAAGAGTTATTCTTTATGGATCCTGAGGCAAAAAAAGAAGAACAAGAGAAATTGCAACAACAAATACAGGTAAGTCCATATAATTTTAACAAATAAATACTCGTATTAAATATTATACATATATTTCGAATTGAAAGGGAAAACAGATACCTACATATACACAAGGGGAATCGAGCAAAACAAATTAATAAACTAATTTGTTCTTTTTTTGCAAAGCATGATATAAAAGTTTTTACCATAATTTATCCATAGAAATTGGAATCTGAGGTTATGCTTTAGACATTGCACTATTTAACTGTCTTTTCAAAATAAATTGAATCGGCAGTTTAAAGAAAGGAATACGTGTCATCATGTATTTGAATTTGAGCAAATATTCTACAAAACTAAATTGATCAAATCTGAACGTCATTATAACAATAATAAAGTTTGGATGACCAGCTACAAATTTTCAATTAAAAAAGAAAACTATGGAGAAGATGGTTAGTGCGTTGGACTCTCATGCCGAAGGTGTGGGTTCGACTCCCCGCCGTGCCACCTAAAAACAGAAATGTTTTATTCGAGGTACTGCCTCTTGCGAGGGACTGACAAATCCTCCAAGAGTATACTTGTCGTGAATAAGTGCCTCTCATCTAGCCGTTCGGACTCGGCAAAAAACTGTAGGTCCCTTCCATTCCTGCCAACAATAACACGCACACAGGAATGGTTGAGAGTTGTAAGTCACTAGGCCCTGGTTCTCCACGAGCTGTTGCGCCACCCAATTTATTTATATTTATGGACAAGTTAGAAAGATTGCATTCAATTAGGAAACAAAATAATTTTTGGACTTATTCGCTTCTTCAAACTGCCAATTCATATTATACTCTTCTTTATATGATTGGATGCATACCTAGTTCAAGTGAATAATTTAGCTCGATCGTTGAAACTGGTCTTATCCGCATAGCGAATAGAAGACGATTTTTAAGTCCAACCGAACAAAACCTAAAGCTCATCCATCCTCCTCAAGCTTACTTATGTAACTACCTACATGTTTTTTATAAACTTACAAAAAGACCAAAACTAAAGCTATGCATTTTTTAAAATATCCTTTCAACGTTTTAAAATGTAAATTTTTATATTTCTACTTTCTTACTACCATAGCAAGCACGTCGGTCCTCGCCTATTATTTTCAAATTCGATGAACATCAAAACTACTTGCAACATCATCAACGCAAGGACTCGGCCAGCTCTGAAGTGGCAGCACTACTTTGCATATCTGGTCGCACAAGTAGGGTCTCCAGTGTTGGCAGTCAGGGATCGGCAGTCAGCCGATTGTCTGCAATATCAGGTGTATCACGTTCACCATCACCGCATCGAATGCTTCTCGAAACATCATTTTGTGGTCCTAAGCCTCTTGAGAATATTGTTGATGGGGGCATTGTTAGTATTGTTGAACCCCCAACAGCAGAAATTCTTGAGCAGGTTTTACTCTCAAGAAAACACGATCCAACGCAAGCAGTCTTCGCTGAGGGAATCAAAATCGAGTCTTCTCCACAAAGAAAGAAGCCTCCAACCAGCATTTCCAATGGTGATACAAAACGAAAACCAGTCGATGTCAAGCGATCAAGTCGACAAACAACCTCAAAAACAGTTTCTTCACGCACCGCCAACCGTTTGACAGCAAATAAGAGCCCAGGGCAATTGGTGGTTGGCAAAACACCCAGTGGATCAGAGTATATTCGAATTAATCTGAAACCTGACCACATGTATAAGGATAAAGGTGTTGCACCTAATGAAAGAGTTGTTGAAGTTGCAGTTCCAGGTTCAGAGAAGTCCGGACAACATAAAAAACCGATTTCACTTAGCCTTGGCAGAAATGCAGCTATTGACGAGAAGCGATTGACACCTAGTTTAAGTCCTAAGCCATCACGGCACTCGGCACTTTCTAAAGAAGCTGTCGGCAGTCGATCTCCATCACCAGCAAACGTATCTGTTTCTCGTAAGAGCTCATTTTGTTCGCTATTCAAACTCAAAGATTCTCCAGACTCTCCTAAAGACCGTGTCAGATCTCGAAGTAAGAGCAGAGATCGATCGACACCACAATCACAAAACCCTACTCCGAATAAACAAAAGTCAGTTTTAGCAATATTCAAGCCCAAACGTATTGAAGGCAAATCAAAGAGTTCATCGCCTATTGATTCCGATTTTGATCGCCACACCCCAACTAGCAAAGTAGATAGCGCAATGGAAACGTTCTCAAGTGCCGGTTCCAGGCCTTCGAGTAGACTCAGATATTACGATAAGCCAGCCGATGGCAAAGGAATACATATTCCTCTGCACACACCTCCTGAAGAGAAAAATGTTAGCAAACTATTGCAGGAATCTCAGACGAGGCCACAATCAGCTCCTGCACTCAAAGAATCAGCATCAGCACCATCAAATTCTTTAAGCACATTTAAAAGTAAGACAAACGATGTTTCTCCAGCTCAAATTCCTTCAAACGCTATCCAGCCCGAACAGCAAAATGAAAATGTCACTTTGGTTGCCCCAACCGCGAATCCACAGCAAAATAAAGTGACAAAAATCCAGTGCATAGAAAACCTCGATGCAATTCACACACTTCCCCAAGACATCGATGAAAAAGAGCAGACCTGGAGCCTCGAAGTTCATCAACATAGCTCTCAAGATAGTCAAGACACAATTTTATCAGATAATTCTTTACCGAATAACTGCATTTCCAAATTGAGCGCCCGAACCAATTTGGAAAATGTCACCGAAAATGCCATCGATGAAAATGGCATTGCGGCTGAAGTACACCGAGTACCTTCAGAGTCTGAGTCTATTCCTCATCAAGCTCATCAGTTGGATGAATCTATGGGAAAAGAAAAACGGAGAATTTTGTTTGCAACAAGATTAGGCTCCGGTAGTCAGGAGCAAATGTTTAGCACACAATTTAGCCTCTCGAAAACCGAAAGTCTTTCAAGTCAGCTTTCAGAGCATGCCTCTATTCCCGAAAACTCTGTCCAGGAGCATCTGCAGCGCAAAGATACCATCCTGCGACGACCAGATGATAGTGTTCTAACCAATAAATCCACTTCGACTAGCAAAAAAATCGACAATTTCAGAAAGTCATCAGCTTCAAAGTCTCAGTCGACATCTGAGGATGAGAAGCCAGCTGGCACTGTTGCTGGTATTTTAATGCGTAAGAAAGAGTCAACAAACGAAGAAGTTAGACGCAAATCATCACGCTCAGCCTCAGAAGACGATGATGTTGCAACCCATAGGCATTCCCGCTACCTGGAAAATTTTGACGTTCGTAGAAAACTCCATGAGAATGTCACAGCAAGGAAATCAACAAGTCCAATAATACAGCAGAAAAAAGAAGAAGTCATCAAAGTTGCAACGGAATCTCCAGATCCGGATTCAAAGCATTCTCAAGGGCCTGAACTATTACAAAAGGACAGCGATGTTCCTGAAGCAAGTACTCTGCCTACCGATTTGGCAAGCTCTGAATCGTTCAGTCAACATTTTCATATCCCATCAGCAGAAAGACAATCAATTGCTTCCACTGATGAGCCAGAGTCTTCTGAGAGCGAACGCGACTCAGAATCAGATCCCCATCGGCTGAAACGTAATTTATCACACCACATAGCTAGTGCTATCGAAGACCATGAAAGCACTGGTCTGGTTTCACAAGATTCATTTGACGATGAGCTTCCTTATATTCCGACAACACTGCCCGAAGAGCGTGCTCATGGTGTTGCTCTGATTCCGATGAAAGAACGTTTGCATATGGAATTGAAAACATGCCCCCTGGATCGACCACGTTCCACAACACCTCTCAATCCTTCACATCTTGAAGAGTATTGTGGAATTGTGGCACCGGAGGCTGGAGACCTAGACCATCGTCCACCAATAAGAGGTGAAAAACTTCGAATAAGTCTTCCCAAAAAAGACTCCACTAAGGATAAAGCACAAAAATCAAAATCTCCCCGACGAACTTCAACATCGAGTGGAAAGAGCTGGTTTGAATTCGCAGAGGAAGCTATTCGCGGACCACCCGCTGAAAATAATAAATTAGCTAGTATTCCTAAGCTTCCGGATGAAAGTCAAGCTCCTGAAGCACCTCATATAGCTCAAGCAAATCAGGCCAACAACATTAGAAAGCTATCTGACCAATGGATAGACTTTCAAAATATTCCCGAAAAGCGTAAAGCTCCAAAAAAAATTACAACACTGCCAAAAGACACTCTCGCTGATAACAAAACTACTATGGTTGTCCACTATAATTATGTTAAACCAGAAGAATGTCAGTGTGAATGTCATGAAGTCGAGAGGGATTCCCTGACACATAAATCAATCGCTTCAGTGGACTTGTTAAATCCCAACAGGGAAGATATGCAGCCACTTCTGGAGCCTGAAACCTTAGAAAGTATTGATCCCAGGTGAGTTCAACCAACAAGAAATTGAACGAATATATTTTCTTAAATCATTGAATCTTTTCGTTTTAAAGTGATTCGTCAAGAGAGTACAGTTGCTATACAGACGATGAAACCGAAGGTGCTAGAACTAATCAAATGCAAGTAAGAATCCAACTACTTGAAAAATCGTGACTTTCTCAGTTCAATTTTCTTATATTACCTTATTGTTTTAGACTGAAGAATTCCCCTTGCGTGGCTTGCACAACTCTAGAAACACCAAGTTCCCTGACAACCGATATTCTTAAGATTTATATTATGAGAGTTTTAGTTTGTAAGGCAGATTATAAAAATTGTTCAATTTATCATAATTGTAAGCATGTGGTAGAAAAATGATACGAAAACTGGGTGCAGTTAAAACTTAACTTGCAGTACCCATTTAACATTTTGGTGGTACTGTGTCGGGCTGTAACGCACAAAGTGGTGGATTCAATCCTAACAGCTCAACAATCAAATATGTTTGTCATGGGTACTGGCTCTTCCGATGAAGTGACATACATCGGTTCTCTCTGAACTCCAAGGGTCACTTCTAACTACATCGAGTCTCCCCTCAAAAAGTTCAAAGTCTTTGATTGACTTCAACTATGATGCCTCCTAAAATTTAAATTTAAATAAACAAGGCTTGTTTGATGACTCTGCAACAGTGCAAGCATTGAAAAATGCAAATGCATTTCCCTTTATTCTAAAAAAAAAATGGGTCTAGCACGCAACAATCGAGATATGTATATCGATCAGACACAATTTATTGAACGAATCATGTTCTGCCGCAATGTTCCATTGTATGGCAAAGTAACGTGCTAGACCCGCTTAGCAGTGCTCCGATTTCGGTTTTAGATATGAAGGGTCCAGGGGAAAAACGGCTTAAGTCCACTTGAATTGATTCCGAGAAAAACGAAGTTGTAAATGTATTACTAAAATAATGGCTAATTTTAAGAAAAAAAAAATAAAACTAATAATTTTTTTTGTTGAGCACGAAGTACTCAAGTAAGCAAACATATGTATACTGATTTTAACATCTTGAATTTTTTTGCATGCAAAAGGACCTTCGATGTTTTAACCAAAATTTAGATTTTTTTTATTTGAAATTTTCTTCTGAAAAAACCAGACATGATAGTTGGAAGGGGTTTTTGCTTTTTATTCAGCCACCTCTAGATTTTTACAAAATAGAGTTTGAAAATAAAATAATTTTCACAAGAGTGACATTGGACTGTTTTTGCAATTCAATTTGTTAGACTGGACCTCGACCAGATGTAGTTAGAACATCTAATTTTTTATTATTATTTACCTGACGTGTCACTAGGTCAATTCACAAGTTTTCCTTTTTTTAATATCGCTTTGTTTAATTTTTGGAGAAAAAAAGATTCTTTTGGAAAAAAGTTTTTTTTTTTAAAGCGTACTATTTTGCGAGTTTTCAAAATCCTATGTGAAGAGAGCTATACTACATCAGATAGTACTCATACAAATCTATAAGATGTCATCATTAGTTTAATTTTTTCAAAAAGTGGACTTGAGCCGTTTTTCCCCTGGAACCTTCATATGTTTGCATTAAAATAGGGTGATCCATATAAATAAGAATCCTAATACACAACGCTTATATACAACATATTCACTTATTGTTAACAATCGATATCTTTTTAATGTCGCACATCACTAATTTAAACTGCCGCGTTCTATTGCGTGCATTGAATAGATCTATTATCTGAAAGGCAAGAAGTCAGTGATGAAATGCATACAGAATCTATATCTGAGATTTTTGCCTACCCATCTTTGCTGGTACTATGTTTTTCAGTCAGAATTTCTGGCAATTAGGAAAGTATGAAAAATACTCAAACAAAAATCAAGCCAGAACTGCAATACCTATCATTAAAGTTGTGATTCGAGAGGTCATAAACTCATCAAAATGCACTACTAGTTATATTCACAGCCAGCCAAAGCTATTGAAACATTTACCTAATCTTCCGAATAGTCAAAAAGCTTGCACAGTAAATATGGTCTCAAATCTCCACTCACTTCATAGCATTGACAAACTGGAATTTCCCCGTGCAAAACATAATTAGGTATAAATATGAATGCACATTCACCCCTGTTCTGAGTTTTCATCCAAATCAAATCCGTATACGAAATCGATTTTCGGAAGGATTCAAAAATCCTTTTCTTATTTTAGTAGGAATTCAATTTCGGATTATTCGGTATTCATTTTGTATTTTATTTTCAAAATCCTCAAGCGAATTCCGAATGTAAAGTTGATTTTCAATACGACAGAAAAACAAAGCTCAAATATTAAAAACGAAAGGTTTTTCAAAGCATCGACAGGATGAGGGCGAGCTTACGTTGGACACCTGCCAATTAAGGCCTAATTCCACCCCGGGCCAGCCCAGAAGGAGTTAAGAGTGTCAACCAGCACCACCGACTTCAATCTCTTCCCTTTGAGAAAGTGTTATATTTGTTCCTCAATGCCATACCAGTTGGTGAACCTGTCTGCTTCCAATTGACTTTACTCTGCAGTGTAAAATCACTTTGGTAAAGTTTTTTTTCTATCTAATCAAAGCAATGTCTTTTTACCTTGACTGATCGCGGATTTGATCACAACCATCAGCCACTGCGACGGACGCACCCCGAAGGTGCCAACCCATACCACAAGCATGGCCAGGAATTAGCGAGGACATCTTGTGGTCCCGCAGTACCTTTAAATTTATATACTTTGAAAAGGTAAACGTTATTACTTAGAATTATAAATAGAAAGTATATCCAATAATTCAACATGCGCAATCATTACAAGTAACGAATGCAGTTAAGTAATATTTTCTTTGCTTTTGTACTTATAGTACCTGCAGAAAAAGCAGGGACGATAACCCTTGGCTCGTGTGTAAAAAGAGAAACCAAGGGCTGGGGATTTAACTTGATATACAGAGCCTACTGTTCTACTGTGATTCGCCGCACCTATTTCATAAGGAGAGGTCGTAGGTCGGTTGTCTCGGCTTAGATAGTAGATTTCACTCACTCGAAAGTTCGTAATGTTCTGAGTATAACTTCATAGACAAACAACTAACTTCCCGTCCAAACTACATAGGTACGTTGCCCAGGTGCCACCGCGAGGAGGTTCACCGTTCGGAATATGAGACACCTATGATGATGAGACTAAATCGTTCTTTCGTGAGAAAGAACAACCAGTACCTAACATCAATTCAGTGTCCCAAATTCGGCACTTCGACAGGATGAGGGCGAGCTTAAGGTGAACACCTGCCAATTAAGGCTTAATTCCACCCCGGGCTACCCCCGGATAGAGTTAATTGATGTCAACCAGCACCGCCAACTACGACCTCGACCCTTTGAGAAATGTTAATATAATTTTTAGGTAACACAAGCCAGACTAGACTGTGAACCCTAAAAATTTCGTCACTACCAAATTGAAGAGACTTTCGTCAGCTTCCAATTGTGTTTACTTTGCAGGATAAACGCACTTTGGTAAAGATTTTTTCTATCTAATCAAAGTTTTGTCATGAGCTTTGACTGATCACGAATTTGATCGCAACCACAGCCACCACGACGCACCCCGAAGGTGCCTACCCATCTCACAAGGTTGAGCTATAATTAGCGGGACTTACTTGTGAGCCCGTGGTTCCTTTATTATTTGCTACTAGCGCTGTGTAAAGGTAAACTATTACTAAAAATTATGGATATTTTCATAACCAGTAATTTGACATGCGCGTTCATTACTCATGACAAGTAAATCCCGCAGTTTAGTAAATGTCTTCGCTTCGCACTTTCGTACCTGCAAATAAAGCAGGGACGATAACCCTTGGTTTGGCATAAAATCTAGTTACCAATGGGCTGTTAGTTACAGTTCAGCTACCAAACTATTAACCTCCGTATTTAGCCGTTATAGTTCCATACAGAAAAGATGCATAGGAGTACTCTCAGATAGAAAGATTTTCACTCATTTTGATAATCATGTTCTGGGTAATATCTTCAATGAATTCTCAACTAATGCACACGTCCATACTTCACAAACAACGTTTCCAGGCATCACCACCACGAGGAGGCATACGGTAGGTTTCTTTTGGGTCTCTGGCGATGACAGAGTAATCAAGCGGCATAGCTTCGGGCAGGCACGACAAGAACTCTTAACATCTACTACCGGGAACCAATTTGGCACCCTCGGCACTTCGACAGGATGAGGGCGAGCTTAAGGTGAACACCTGCCAATTAAGGCTTAATTCAACCCCGGGCTACCCCCGGATAGAGTTAATTGATGTCAACCAGCACCGCCAACTACAGCCTCGACCCTTTGAGAAATGTTAATATAATTTTTAGGTAACATCAGCCAGACTTAACTGTGAACCCTAAAAATTTCGTCACTACCAAATTGAAGAGACTTTCGTCAGCTTCCAATTGTGTTTACTTTGCAGGATAAACGCACTTTGGTAAAGATTTTTTCTATCTAATCAAAGTTTTGTCATGAGCTTTGACTGATCACGAATTTGATCGCAACCACAACCACCACGACGCACCCCGAAGGTGCCTACCCATCTCACAAGGTGGAGCTATAATTAGCGGGACTACTTGTGAGCCCGTGGTTCCTTTATTATTTGCTACTAGCGCTGTGTAAAGGTCAACTATTACTAAAAATTATGGATATTTTCATATCCAGTAATTTGCCATGCGCGTTCATTACTCATGACAAGTAAATCCCGCAGTTTAGTAAATGTCTTCGCTTAGCACTTTCGTACCTGCAAATAAGCAGGGACGATAACCCTTGGTTTGGCATAATTCTAATTACCAATGGGCTGTTAGTTATAGTTTACCACCAAACTATTAACCTCCGTATTAAGCCGTTATAGTTCCATATAGAAAAGATGCATAGGCACTTCGACAGTGATATTCTTAATAGTTGGAAATTTATTTAAATAAAATGTCAAGTTAGACAAATCTTAGACAACCGATGCCGTTGTCCAAGTTAGCCAACCATAGGACAACAGTGAACAAAGTTTTTTAATAACTTTTTATAAATACAACCCCGAGAGAATAAAAAACGAAAGGTTTTTAAATTTTAACGAAGTTCAAAACGGGTGATTCGCTTAGATCCGTTGATTTACTCCAAGCAAGATGTACGGCTTCATGGGTAGATAAATGCCTGCCTTTCTTTGCCCTCCTTTCTAAAGGGTCCGCCAAATAACTTTTTTTTTTTTTAAATGCTATAAAAAAAAACTACTGAATATTTTCTCAAATTTCTTTTTTTTATTTGAAAGTACAATCCTTCCGGTTAATAATGGAAAATAATTTCATTGAAATGGCTGTTTCGCTAAGTGGGCCTGCGATCGACTTAGAGAAGATGCCGATTTTGCCAAAAAAATCATCTTTTCAGATAAAGCTCATTTTGATCTTGGCGGGTATGTAAACAAGCAAAATTGTCGCATTTGGGGCACAGAAAACCCGCACGCCATTGAAAAGCCGATACACCCAGAGGCTTAATTGGGCCATTTTTCTTCGAGTGGCCGTTACAGTCAATGGCGATCGTTATCGGGCCATGTTGAACGAATTTTTGTTCACAAAAATTGAAGAGGAGGATATTGGCAACATTTGGTTTCAACAGGACGGCGCTACGTGCCACACAGCCGAAGCTACACTCCATGCAGTAGTGCATTTTCAAAAAAAAAGGACCCTTTATTTAAAAAAAAAAAATGTTTCAAAACCGAAAAGCAACCAATTTCCTGATTAAACGAATAGAAAAATAAAAAACATATCCCACATCCACCTTGTACAAAAATTCGTAAACATGAAGTTTGTTAGATTCATCACTGATTTCGAAGTAAATTAAACTTTATTTTATTATTAGTAAATGGCCATTCATTTTTAACGATTTTTTTTTAATCTACGGCATCAGTCGGTGGACTTTTTTATGGATTTCGAAGCGATCCGTTAAATCAACAAAATATTTCCAATATTTGTATTCAAACGGAAAAAAATAACCTATTTAATTTATTAATTAATTCTTGTTTTTTTTTGTTATAAATGATGCCAGAATAATACCTCTGTTCGTTATTACTTTTCAAAACTGACCATTACTGCCTACTTCAATCCAAAATTTCTAAAGTTCATATCGAAAATTTAATTGGACTAAAATTGGAAGAAATTGGCAGTTTTGGGAAGTAAACAAACAGACCTAGTACAACCAGAATGAAACGATAATTGTACTTTCAAGTTTTTTTATGACAAAAATATTGACAAATTTCGATTACCTTTGTCATAAATTGTAAGAAAAATGGAAGAAATTATGATAGTTTGTCAGTTAATGCGGTATAAGAACTTTTATTCGAATGCTTCACTGCACAGAAAGTGTTACGAGTTTCGACGGAAAATAAATATTTATTTAGTCAATTTAGTTTAGGGACAGAATGGAGTGTAAGCTCTGCAGTCTAACTGCACTTATTTTATCATAGAAAACGTTTTGATTTGTATTCCCGATCTTATGAAATTAATTATGAACAAATCAGAACAAAATTGTATTAAATTTAAAATTTGAATGAATTATAAATAAAACCAGTGAATTCAAAAAACAGCTACAAAATGTATATGCTTTATTTTAAATTTATAGGTCTAGTAAAATAAAATATAATAAGAAATGGTTTTTCAGAACCGGCGTGGGTCGATGTTGAAATTTTATATATAATAAAATAAGCTGTGTCCGAGGTATAAACGAATTTTTTTTTATTTGAAACGCCCATGTATGCCATTAAGGAACATCGTGGCACGGATCTGAGAGATCCAATTTTCAATCAGAACGGGAAAATAATGAAAACTTTTTGTTTTTTATTTCAATTTTCATTTCATTTACATGTACATACATAATTAAAGATTTTTTATGACCTCTAGTCCAAATATGCGTTTCCCCAGGCAAGACAGTTGGGCTCATCAGTTAGATGCTGTCGTTACCCTTCTAAGACGCAATATTTTTGTCAATAAAGTCCACAAAAATAAAAACAAAAATAATAATTCTCTTATTGTTTGTGTTTTTCCTCTTCATATTCATAATTAGTTATTTAACTTTTTATTCATTACAAATACACATAAATATAATTGAAAAAAAAAAACAAATATTTAAATTACTTGTAATTGGAATTGAAAAAAAAATCACTTACAAATCACATGTAATTGGAAATAGTAATGGGGTTTTGCAAGTGCTTGAAGGAAAGCACTGTGTTAATTACTTGTAAGGTAATAGATTGCTTGGATTGTAATTCATTACATTTGTTTATGAATTAAAAAACACGTAAAATTTAATTGACACAAGCAATAAGAAAATTAATTGTTTTTGTAATGATTACTGAAAAAAGTAATCATTATTACTTCTTTGATGATAACATTTGTTTTCAATTATATTGACCTAATTGAATTGCAAATAACTGACACTTTTCAATTACATACATGTAATTAGTAATTTAATGTCTTCAATTACATTTAAAAGTAATTGAAAACTGTTTGGAGATTCCAATTATCTAAGGGGGTCAAATTACACGATCTTGGGGGCCAATTCAACAACCCTCAAATCGTATTAACTGCCATATAGATTTGGTATCAGTGACTGAATAATTAAGAACAGAATTTTTAATACATATGTACATATAAATATTTATGTTTTTTTTTGTAATTCCAAAATGAAAATGTATATTTGTAAGCCATAAATGAGATCCCATCTCAAGGCTTTTATTAAATAAATAAATGAAATGAAATTTGACAAACATACCGCCAAAACAACTTGGCTGCCACAGACTCGTAGCATCGACCTGTCCCGGTTGGAAAATCTTTTAACTTTGTTTAATTATCCACGTGATCTGATCTGGACCAATCTTTAACACGTTAATGCAATAACATCATGTAAATCTGCTTTCTATCCAAAATTTAATTTTTACTCTGGCGGGAAGATGGCTATTTTGTTTCATTCACTGGTGCAAAGAAAGGGTAGATCCCATCATATAGATGTTAGATAGTAAAACACATCAAATGTGTTATAGATTAAAGAATCTCCTTGATTGTTAATCGAAATTACGCAGTTTCGAGAACTGAATTTCAAAATTACCTAAAGTGCCCACAGTACAAGGGAGACAATTTTGTTTTACAAATGGTTCCACTATTGGACAAGAAATATTTTAATTGATTTGTAAACACTTTATCAATTGGATCGATTCAAAACAAAAATGCGAATTCTATTGCCGAAACAAAATTACTTTCAAAGGTTAACACAAACTAACAGAAAATATTTGCCGCCTACTAGTTCTATTTGTTAACTTTATATACAAGAATACAAGAAATGGTGCCCACAAAATCGCAACTTCTTGTAGCTAATTGTTTTCGATTCGTTATCACATTTTCAGGAGTGAAACTCCTTTCGAATTTCATAATCAGCACGTTGTAGGCATTATAGTCTTTCACGGATATCCCAGTTTTCACTGTTATATCATTTTCTATCTTATTTGCAGATATACTCCATGAAGCCTTTTTTTGTTGCTACCTTTTTCAAAATTTTAAACTGACGAATTACAGTAAGTAACTTTCTTAAAAATAAATAAATATTTTCTTAAATGAATTTTCAACATTCTTAATGAAACTTTTTTAAACAAAATACTATTAGAGCGGGAGGCGGCAATACAAAATTCCCACCCATCGAGGTAGAGAAAAATTTGGTTATATTGCATTAGGTTGCCACTAGGTGATATATAAAAACTTGGTCGTCCACCCTGTATCCTGGTCAGACCGGCTGGCCAACCAAAAGAAGTGGTCATATTTTAGGGGTGCTACCACCCATCGAGGTAAAGAAAATTTTACTTACATAGCGTTTTGTCTTTGTTAGGTGATATAAAAAAGCTTGGTCGTCCAGCCCATTCCCTGGTCAGATCGGCTGGCCGACCAAAAGAAGTGGTCACTTTTTAGGGGTGCTACCACCCATCGATTAAAGGATGAAACCTACATCAAATTAAAGGGGCAACTTTCACCTATCAGAATTTCAAGGTCGTCCGGGGCATAGCTTGGTCACTTTCTCTGGCCGACCAGATTTATGCATTTATCTAAGATTATGCGATACTCACTTGTACACATTAATTATATACTGAATGTCCAAACGTAATGCTTCAAACTTTAATTGGTGAAAGACCAGGCCATGACCTGTCAGAATTCCATAACTTGTCCATACTAAATCCTAACCAGTTGGTAGAAATACCTAAATAAACTGCAATTATGATCAAAGCTAATTTTTAACTTATATTTTTGGAGTTGAATGATAAACAAAAATTCCATTACGTAATATTTGCTAGGTCTTTTAAAAACTTGCCCTATTTTTTCAATTTCTTAAAAGATATAAAACTTACCACAAGCAGTCTTAAGTCGAAAGTTATAGCCATTTTAATTTAATAAGAAAGAGTTCTGAAACACCAAATTTTCACATAGCATCATGAAAGGAGAATGAGCAAATTGGCCCATATGCTCAACACAATTGTCATTACATTTTTGAAAAGGTTATTGTTAGGACATCATTTCATTATAGAGCCGTTAAGCTCTAAGCCATGAGGTTCGCGAGATATTCGACTTCAAAGCACGACAAAGAAAAATAATGCAACGCCGCATTTGGACATTGTCTTCCTGCTCAACATCAATGTGTTGTGCATCGTTGGAAAGGTTATAGCATGTACTTTATTTTTGTAGGTAACCGTTAAACTGTAGACCATGGGGTTCAAGAGATATTTCGTATCCAAAAAGTCGAATAAAATAATAATGCAATTCTACATTGGCAGTGGACTGCCAACTCAACAGGAATGTGTCATACTTCATTGAAAAGGTTATTGCAAGTACTTAATTATCTTTCAAGAATGTTAAGGTGAAAGTGGTGTCGTTCGAGAGATATTTGACAAAAACGCAATATAAAAAAAATGCAATTCTGCATTGGAAGCTGGTCTCCCAAGTCAACAGTAATGTGTGCTATATTTTTGAAGAGGTTATTGCATGTACCTCATTTTGTTATATAGCCGTTAAACTAAAAACCAAGGGGCTCGAGAGATATTTGGCATCAAAGGAGGCGAGCAGAAAAATAATGCAGCTCTGCATTGGGGGCTGGTCTACTAACTGAACACGAATATGTCATACGTCTTCGAAATGGCTATTGTGAGTACATCATTTTATTATGTGGCCGTTAAGCTCTAAACCATGGGGCTCGCGAGATATTTGGCTTCAAAGCACCGAAAAGAACAATAATGCAACTCCGCATTTGGACATTGTCCAACAACAATAAACTGGTATCATTCCGTATTGTTATTGTATTTAACATGCTACTTCTTTCTAAGTGAAGATAAAAATGCACTAAAAAACAGGGCTATTGTCATTAAGCTGTAGATCATGGGGCTCAAAAGATATTAGGCAAACACGATTTATAGAACAATAATGCAATTCCGCATTTGGAGCTGGTCTACCAAGTCCACAGCAATGTGTCGTTCATCGTTGAAAAGGTTATTGCATGTAATTCATTTTGTTACATTGTCGTTAAGCTGTAGATATTTGGCATACACAAAAAGGCAAATAGAAAAATAATGCAATTCTGCATTGGGCGCTGTACTACCTACTCAACACGAATGTGTCATACATGGTTGAAAAGGTTATTATAATATCTTCATTTTATTATGTGGCCATTAAGCTCTTAACCATGGGTTTCGAAACTAATTTAGCTTAGTGTGGATGCAAAAAGTTTTGATAGGAAGGCCGCTTTGGATCATCACACACTGCGTCAATTTTTAATTAATTAAAACCAATACCATCCATACCAAGCTAAATACCTTTCAAAACCCATGGTTAAAAGCTTAATGGCCACATAATAAAATGAAGATATTATAATAACCTTTTCAACCATGTATGACACATTCGTGTTGAGTAGGTAGTACAGCGCCCAATGCAGAATTGCATTATTTTTCTATTTGCCTTTTTGTGTATGCCAAATATCTACAGCTTAACGACAATGTAACAAAATGAAGTACATGCAATAACCTTTTCAACGATGAACGACACATTGCTGTGGACTTGGTAGACCAGCTCCAAATGCGGAATTGCATTATTGTTCTATAAATCGTGTTTGCCTAATATCTTTTGAGCCCCATGATCTACAGCTTAATGACAATAGCCCTGTTTTTTAGTGCATTTTTATCTTCACTTAGAAAGAAGTAGCATGTTAAATACAATAACAATACGGAATGATACCAGTTTATTGTTGTTGGACAATGTCCAAATGCGGAGTTGCATTATTGTTCTTTTCGGTGCTTTGAAGCCAAATATCTCGCGAGCCCCATGGTTTAGAGCTTAACGGCCACATAATAAAATGATGTACTCACAATAGCCATTTCGAAGACGTATGACATATTCGTGTTCAGTTAGTAGACCAGCCCCCAATGCAGAGCTGCATTATTTTTCTGCTCGCCTCCTTTGATGCCAAATATCTCTCGAGCCCCTTGGTTTTTAGTTTAACGGCTATATAACAAAATGAGGTACATGCAATAACCTCTTCAAAAATATAGCACACATTACTGTTGACTTGGGAGACCAGCTTCCAATGCAGAATTGCATTTTTTTTTATATTGCGTTTTTGTCAAATATCTCTCGAACGACACCACTTTCACCTTAACATTCTTGAAAGATAATTAAGTACTTGCAATAACCTTTTCAATGAAGTATGACACATTCCTGTTGAGTTGGCAGTCCACTGCCAATGTAGAATTGCATTATTATTTTATTCGACTTTTTGGATACGAAATATCTCTTGAACCCCATGGTCTACAGTTTAACGGTTACCTACAAAAATAAAGTACATGCTATAACCTTTCCAACGATGCACAACACATTGATGTTGAGCAGGAAGACAATGTCCAAATGCGGCGTTGCATTATTTTTCTTTGTCGTGCTTTGAAGTCGAATATCTCGCGAACCTCATGGCTTAGAGCTTAACGGCTCTATAATGAAATGATGTCCTAACAATAACCTTTTCAAAAATGTAATGACAATTGTGTTGAGCATATGGGCCAATTTGCTCATTCTCCTTTCATGATGCTATGTGAAAATTTGGTGTTTCAGAACTCTTTCTTATTAAATTAAAATGGCTATAACTTTCGACTTAAGACTGCTTGTGGTAAGTTTTATATCTTTTAAGAAATTGAAAAAATAGGGCAAGTTTTTAAAAGACCTAGCAAATATTACGTAATGGAATTTTTGTTTATCATTCAACTCCAAAAATATAAGTTAAAAATTAGCTTTGATCATAATTGCAGTTTATTTAGGTATTTCTACCAACTGGTTAGGATTTAGTATGGACAAGTTATGGAATTCTGACAGGTCATGGCCTGGTCTTTCACCAATTAAAGTTTGAAGCATTACGTTTGGACATTCAGTATATAATTAATGTGTACAAGTGAGTATCGCATAATCTTAGATAAATGCATAAATCTGGTCGGCCAGAGAAAGTGACCAAGCTATGCCCCGGACGACCTTGAAATTCTGATAGGTGAAAGTTGCCCCTTTAATTTGATGTAGGTTTCATCCTTTAATCGATGGGTGGTAGCACCCCTAAAAAGTGACCACTTCTTTTGGTCGGCCAGCCGATCTGACCAGGGAATGGGCTGGACGACCAAGCTTTTTTATATCACCTAACAAAGACAAAACGCTATGTAAGTAAAATTTTCTTTACCTCGATGGGTGGTAGCACCCCTAAAATATGACCACTTCTTTTGGTTGGGCAGCTGGTCTGACCAGGATACAGGGTGGACGACCAAGTTTTTCTATATCAGCTAGTGGCAACTTAATGCAATATAACCAAATTTTTCTTTACCTCGATGGGTGGGAATTTTGTATTGCCGCCTCCCGGTCTATATTATTGAATCGTTATCTGAGTCAGTCACCATATATATAATAAAGTTGTTTTGAGTATTAAATTATTGTTCAAGAATCGATTTTTCCCATGTTCAAAACATCAAAATTTAATTATTATTTAAAATCAAAAAATTTTGTTACGTGTTTATTACTATCCACTGTGTATCTATTTATTTCTTTTTAGTAATGTTTATTAAAATTATGAAAGATAAATATAAAACGAAATACTGAAGAAAAAAATGCAATAAATATAAATTTCATTCGAGTTTTAATATTTTAATTATTGATTTATATTAGAACTTAACACAAAACGCAGGTGAGTATACATTACGCATTTAAAGGGTTTTTTTTAGACGTGTGGTTTTCAATCAGACAATACTTTTTTCGGAGTTGGTCTTTTTGACAGCCGTCACTTTATTTATGCTGTTTGATTTGCCATTTCATAATAAATAGACTTACTCCTGAACAACTTTTGCAAATCGTGCAAATTTATTACCAAAATAATGGTTCGGTTCGCGCACTGCGATGAAAAATGATGGAAAATGAAGCCGGAAATAATGTTACAGTCAATGGGAAACGCTATAGAGCCATGATTAATGACTTTTACGTGCCTGAATTGGAGGATGTTGATGTTGAAGACGTTTGGTTCATTCATACAGCCAATGAAACAATCAACAACGCGTTATTGCTGACATACGGCCCCAATTGCTGCAAAAAGTGGTCGAAAATTGGGCCTCTCGGCTAGAATTTATTCGTGCCAGCCGCGGCGGCTACTTGCCCGAAATAATTTTTTAAACATAATGGCAAACCCTTATCTTTATAATAAAGCTAAATTCTTGGCCATAACATTAAATTATATGCATTTTATTTCTTCTTGAAAACCACACGTCTAAAGAAAACACCCTGTACAAACATTCATAATTCTTGGAGTTATTTATTCGTTTAGCTAGAAGCAAGCATGTATTTGGCCTGTCATGCCAAAGGTCCGGTTTCGATTCACAGCCACTCCCACCTTAAAACAAAAATGTTTTTTTCCGAGGTACTGCCTATTGCGAGGAACTGAAAAATACTCGAAGAGTATTTGTTGTCATTAAAAGTTCTTATCATCTAGTCTTTCGAACTCGGCAAAAAATTTAGACTCCTCCATTTCAGCCGACAGCACGCACACAGGAATGGTTGAGAGTTGTGAGTAACTAGGTCCTCCACCAAATTTATTTATGTATTTGGCAAAAAGAGATTAGACGAAATACAAGTCCATACCAATACAATGATATAAAAGCATCTATATTAATAAAGCTCTAATCTTGCTTTGTTTGTTTGTTTGTTTGTGAGGGCTAATCTCAGAAACTACATACCTGATTCCAAAACTTTCTTTTGATGGTTGAAAGTTTATAATATGAGGATCGTTTTAGGGTTAAAATTTTGTTGAAACTCCGCAATTTAAATATGAAAAACTTTAAAAATGTATTTTTGAAAATTGAATTTATATGAATCTATTTACATTTTGACGGAAAAAAAGAGAACACTCTATGATTCGCAGCGAATCTACTATTGAGAGTTTAATAACCGGCATGACTCTTTCTCTTTCTTAAATGACAGGAAAGTGGACGAAACATTTGTGTATCTTTAAAGCGGCGTACACACTGTTGAATTGTGTACATCGGTGAACTTTTTTCTTTTTTTACATGAAATTGGTAGCTTGAAATTTTATACAAATTTGCACAGATTTTAAGTAGATAAATTTAAATTTTCAAATTTGCTTGAATAATTTCAATACAAAAATTCACGGCGGGGTAAAAAATAAAAACTAATACCAAAACAATAAATGTTACTGTTAATGAATCTGTGCCGGATTTCACTTTATAGAATTGAAAGAAAAAATTTAGTTCAGCGAGATTTCTTTTCACTCTTCATTTTAGATTTAACATGTCTGCATAACTATTCTTTTACAGGGCTGGTCGAAACATCAAGTTGGGCGACCGAATTACATAGTGACTCTTTAGTCGTGTTTTTTACAGCATTTTTATCTCCACTTAAAAAAATACTTATTAAAAATACAACAAAAATTTGGTATAATTCTTTATTGTTGTTGTATTTAACATGAAAATTTTGTTTAAGCGAAGATAAAAATACCATAAAAAACACGGCGTTTGCCTCTGATTCTTTTTGGTTGAATGAATGTAAAAATTAAGGTGATTTATTTGTATAAGGAAAATAATTTTTATGTTTCGTTTGTATTCTACATGTATTGAAAATGCAAAAAAAAATTTTTTAAACAACTCTTCAACCCATGTTTTTTTCACGAGCGAAAATTTGCCGTTATTTCTTCCGTTAAGAGCAAGGTGTACATTTTGACCCGTGGTTCAGTAATTTTAACTCAACGATTTTGACGGATTAACTGACGTTCAACTATTGTACAACTCGACTTTATCACATACATATCCACCGAAATCGGAGTTAAAATAGCTGAACCACAGATCAAAATTTGAACCAAGATTGTACAACTGGCTCTAATGGCCAGTTTGTTACAGTTACTTCTAATTTTAATATGAATTTAAAAGTCTTTGATTTAATAGCGGTAATAAAGTAAAATCAGCTGATTAGCGCTTTCGATAATAAACAAATGAAACTAGGGATTCATGTAGCAAAGTATTGTTAGATAACGATATCGATGATTTACCAGTTGTAATAATCATTGCTTAAAGATGATAAGCTGTGAACAAACTGACTTTTACTTTCCATTAATGACATGGGTTTTAATATTCGCCAATATTTTCGTCATAAAATAAATGGGAGAGCTGATTGTCATTAAGTATTGTCATTAAGACGACGTATAAACGCAGTGACACGATTTTGCTAATAATAGCTGCGTTTTTTTGTATGTCCATATGGAGTTTGGTGAAAAAAACGACATCGGGACATTTCAACATTTGCCTTGGTCTTCCATTTTGTTCTGAACTATCTTACCAACAAACATTTGACATTTCTATACAAATTATCGATAACACAACGACAATGGTAGTCTGGCAGCACCGTTTTTATCGAGACAAAAGTTAACTCCAGTTAATTATCTGGACTTAGCTAACTCTATATGGACATAGTTGTTGTTGTATTTAACATGTAAATTGTTTTGCTTTGTTGTCGTTTTTTTCACACAATTTTATTTGGACATGCAAAAAAACACAGCTAATATGCCTGTTTGGTAACGTGAAATATTCACCAAGTTTCCCAAACTTGGGTTTTTCTTCTTTCTCTCCTTTTCTTCTTTCACTTAGTGACAGTTCATTTATTCAACATTAGGTGTGTTTTTTTACTTCCCTGAATGGGCTTGGACGAACAAAAAGGCATCGGCGCTTAGCTATGCCAACACAGAAACAAAAATGGAGTTTCCATACACACTATCGATAACAAGTATGAAATTCGTGCCGGTAACAGTTTTTATCTGGACTTATGTTAAGTCCTGAAAATACTCTGGGAATAGCTAAGCCCAAAGGGGCTTGGTTTGTTGTTGCATTTAACATGTAAATCGCCAAGCCCGACGTCGTTATTTTTGTCCAAGCCCATTCGGGCAAGAAAAAAAACACACCTATTGTAGATGAAAGATGTAGGCCTACACAATTCAACATAATGTGGACGCTGCTTTAGGATACACAAATGTTTCGTCCAGTTTTTTATCAACCTATTTAAGAAAGAGAAAGAGTCATGCCGACTCTTTGAATAAAGGAAGCGTTGTATAGTGTACGTGAGTGAGGCAGCAAGATCTCAAAAAATAAAAACAAAAATCGAGGTTCATCTGTCATTTTAAAGGGAAGTGCATTGAGATTTCAAATCAATAAACAAAAACAAGTGAAAAAGTTTATTAAAATAAATAAAAAAGTGAAACAAAATAAGTATAGTGAATACTTGTAGCTACTAAGCCAAATATAAAGCAATTTGTGGTGGTACGTTAAATCCCGTAAAAACGCCTATTATAAGGAGTGTACAAACATTTAATTTCACAAGTGAGTAGTGTCTGATAATTCCACATAAAGTAATGTGAAGTGATGTTTTAAGGTAAATAAATTATCGTAGAATACTTTTAATGTGGTATTTCATGGCATTTGGCTTTAAAAAAAAAAGAAAATTAGCTGGAAATAAAAATGTACTTTAATCCAGGGATTAAGTTGAAATTGAACTGTCAAATGAAAAATTGTACTCCAGGGCGGGTTCGCTTCTGTTGGTGATTGCAAGGCGCTCAAATCCGTTAAGCGCCCGTAGTTCTTTCTGCTGTTGCTCCTATCTATCATGTCGGTTTTGTATCTTTGTCAAGAAGTATTTATATCAGTTTAAAAGTATTCTACGATAATGTATTTACCTAAAAAATATCACTACCCATATCTTAAATATGAAAAAAAACTTACATGTGAAATGAAAAATATCGCTCCGTATTATACCTAGGCATTTTTACAGGATTTAATGCATCATCGCATGTCGTTTTATATTTTTGTTCGTAAATAAAGTATTGCAAAGTTTTCACTATACATATCTAACTTTTTTAATCATTTTAATAAGCTTTTTTCACTACTCTATTCAGAGCTCTATTCTGAACTAAAAAAGAAAATCGCCTTATATGCCAACTATTAAACTCACAATAGTGGACTCGATACTAATCTTAGAGTTTTCTTTTTTCGGATAGATACCCTCATCTAAATTCATTTTTTTTTATTAAAATATCAGTTTTCTTTCACCCCTTTATTTGCAACAATGTTGATAAAATTTTACTACTAAAGCCATCCTTAAATAATAACTAAATAGCTATAACTCCAGCCAATATACTTGGTGGTAACACACACAAGTTGCTATTTTTCATACAAAATTATTGAAATAATAACCTGTCTAACACCAAATGGGTTTGAAAATTCAGTTTTGTAGTTTCTTACAGCTGGCCATACACGACAGAGCCAAAGAGACAAGTGGCCCCGCATTTGGATTTTTAGCCAATCTTGAGATCAGCGCTCAGTTACAAACAAACAATAATTATTACATTCAATATAAACCAAACTAAGATTTGTGCCCGAGCGGAGCTGGGCGGGTCGGCTAGTCATAAGATAAAATGGTTACAAAAAGAATTTATTTGGAACAAGAAAAAAATAATATTTTGAAATGCAAGAAAAACCATAAGAATGTGTTATTCCACCATAATAAATAAATACATAATAATATAAAAATGAATGTTTGTCTGTGTATGACCTATAGACTCAAGAGCTACACGTCAGATTGAGCTCAAATTTATGGGTTATATTCAAAAAATGACTGGCAAGGTTTAAAAAGTTATTTGAGAAATTTTCAATAAGTGGCGCTGCACCTTTGTCATGAAAAAGAAAAATTGATGTTTTTATGTGATAAAATAAAGTTTATTTAAAAAACAAGCTCTGTATTTCCTGTCAGTAAATATAATAATTATTGCTGAGGCTTATGAGTTAATTTTTTTTTAGTTTTAATTGTGAATTGTCGTTGTCGGTTAAATTGATTAAATGCATTTGCAAATATATACATAAATAAAGAAAATGATATGACAAGAAGCTTGGGGTATTTTGTAATCTCCATCTCCATTCTTTGAACAGTTTTTGATGGTCAGCGTGTGGCTTGTAGTGTGGGAGCTGACCGTAAGATCACCTTCATATGTATCTCATCTATCTCAAACTGGATGCCAACTGATAAGATTTTTTTTGCCAGAAATAATAATTAAGACAAAAACTTTGTTTTGGCATTTAAATAACTACTGATTTTACTTTCTAAACGCAATCATTTAAATATAGAATGATGAGCTTCAATGATAGCTATAACTGGCGCATTAGACACAAACAAATATGCATTATATCTAAAATAACTTCATTTATGATGTGACCAAAATAAATTATTTGATTTTGTGACTTTTCTTATATTAATAACTTTTGCATGCTAAAAGTTATTCTTTTTTGTTTTTTTTTTATCCTGCAAATGATCGGGGATGTTTACGCTGAAAGGCCTACATTATTAAGCCTTTATACCTATACATATAAGAAACGCAATCTAATACACGGAGTCTTTCTTTGCTTATATCTCTTATTTGAAGAAAAGAAAAACTCGGATTTAGGAGACATTCAGATATTCAGACTTTCTAAATTCTCATATCCGTGTTGAACTGTATAAAGGGTTTTCCAATGATTAGTGGTCGATGTAGAAATGACATAAAACAAAATATGTGTAAGGTTGCGAAAAAATTGATGAATAATTTAATCATTTTAAATTCGGTTTCAAAGCACCGAAAGAACAATAATGCAACTCCATATTTTGACATTGTGTTGCTAATCAACATTAGCCGAATATCTCGTGAACCCCATGGTTTAGAGCTTAACGGCCGTATAATGAAATGATGTACTCAGAATAACCTTTTCAACGATATATGACACATGCGCATTGAAAAATGGACCACTTCCCATAAATTTTTGCCCATTCTCCTTTACATTATATTTATGTCATAAATGAAAGGCCTACAATTAACTGAAGATTTCTCCAAGAAGAAAAGAGGTATCGGGGTGATTTAAACTGATTTTAAAAGAAGAAAATTAGATCTTTCAGGAACCATTAAAAATTTTGTTGAAACAATTTTCCTCACGTTACAATACAACTTTAAAAACAGCAAAAAAACGGTTTTTTTTCGATTTTATACGGCAATATCTCAAAAACGCGGCCCGATAGAATTTTTCTGACTTCAGATTCAAGTTCAGCACACCAAAAACCTACGGAAAAGTATATTTTGGTTTCTGTAACAAAAAAATAATTTAATTTTGTTGACCAGTGTAATTAATTTAATTTGTCTACGTAACCAAAATTTGTATACCCGTGCGAAGCCGGGGCGGGCCAGCTAGTACATAATAAAGAAAATTTAAGAAAGGTAATCTTATACCTTATAATCGTATACAGGGTTTTTGACACAATAAGGTACATAGAACTCGTTCTAGAGGTCATTTTTGGTGTTGAGCTCATCCGTTTTACACCATCAGCTCAGGTTAGAAATTGAACAAGGTTTGTTTTTGCTTTTTCGCGTTAATGTTTCCAAGAAGAGGTGGTTGCTTTCAATAAAATTTGCAACACTAATTTTCTTCTCCTTCATTCAGTTTAAATCTTTCCAATTACCTTCTTACTCTCCGAAGAATCCTTAGTAAGATGTTATTCTCCATCGTTTTTTTTTCACTACTTTTGAGGTTGTGTAACAACGCATGGTATTTTTTCAACAAAATTTGTAACGATTCCTGAAAGCACTAACTCTCTTCTTCAAAATTCAGTTTAAAACTTTATCCGCGGAAACGAATAACGGATTCGAGTTCAGCACCCAAAAGTATGCTAAGAAACAATAATTATCTTGTAGTGTCAAAGAGCTAACATATATGGGTGTGATTCTTTGTGTCCAGTGCTTTTTTTGTTATTTAATGTAAAATGTTCGTATATATTTTTGGTTTGTATTGTGTAAATGGCTATTTACAACATTCTACATTCGATATCATGACCAAATTTGCATGTCCATTCCTTGTTTTTCCGATTAAATCTACTTTTTTCTAAAGAACGGACATTCCAAAAATTTCGAAACCAAGCAACTCAATTTCAAATTAAGGAAAAAAATATATTTAAATATGCCAATATTTACAATATATATTAGAGTTAAAGAAAAAATTGTAAATATAAAATTTTACTTGTTGTTGTAAAATAGGCAAGTGATCAAAAAAGCTCATACTTTATCTTTCGTATCTGGGCATTTTTCGGCATTTTTGCCGCTATCAGTTCTCTATAAATTGTGATGCAAATGGCGATGCGCAGTTAGGTTTTTATAAGTGTTTTCAATACACTGCTTAAATTCGGAACTATTTTTCTGATAGGAGTGCTGTAAAAATAGTATTACGCCTCAAAATGACTGAACATTTCATGTCTTCTCCGTTACCGAAAAATGACTAAAGTTGGTATAAATGGTGAACTATATTAGTGTTTGTAAATTTATTCCGCATACAAAGCAAGACTTGAAAAAGGATGATGGTGGATTTTTTATAGATTTTTAAATCATGTCTTACTGTCTAAAACAGGGTAACGGAGAAGACAAAATTGCACTTTCTCATCCAAATTTCAACGACTCACAGGCACTTTTTTTTGTAAAGTCTGAATTTCTTTGATCCCCTTGCTTAAAATGGATCAAGGTAACTAAAAAAAAAATATGTGTTAAATTTCATTGAAATCGGTTGACGTTTACACGTGCTAGCGAGCACTTGAAGTTTTTCATATAAAAAACATGGTGTTTTGATAGTCTTTTACTCAAAGAGCCCGTAAAAGTGTAAACGTTGATGGAAAAACTTTAAACTTGGCACATATACTAAATACCATAAGGAGTATACAAATATATTTTTTTTTATTTTTGTAAACAACAGTTACTCCATTAAAAATAGCAACAAATGCACAAACACAATGATTTTTAATTAAATTTTTTGATGGGGTTAATATTATGCAAAACTATTGAAAATATTTTTTTTTGATACTCCTAACAGTAGTTAATTTATATGCCAAGTTTAAAGATTTTCTATCAACTTTTACAATTTGGCTGATATTTTGAGTAAAAACTGTGAAAACCCCATGTGTTTTGAATGAAAAATTTCAAGTGCTCGCTAGCACGTGTTAACGTTAACCGATTTCAATGAAATTTTACACACATTTTTTCAATTGCCTGAATCACTTTTATCATTTATGAGAATAATTTAAAAATACGAATTACAATATAACTGAACAAAAAAGAAATCTTTAATCGTACGTGTCTTCTCCGTTACCATTAGCTGTCTTCTCCGTTACCATCTTTCATATTTTTTTCTGTTAGTAAAATGAAACTTGGCATTAAACCAAGGGTGGTTTTTGATAAATGTTGGTTTTATGAAAGTGTGCAAAAAAAATCAACTTCATATCTTAATGGACGGTGCAGAATTTTTAACTTCAAGGCAATGGTCGGAAATCTCTAAATCGTACGTGTCTTCTCCGTTACCGTCTATTTTTTTGAATAAACTTACTAAATTTCATAATTTTTTCTTGAAACTTCTGTGTCGTGTACTTTGTGATGAATTCTTAAAAACCACTGAGTTTCATAAAAAAAATATTAATTTCTTAACAAGAAAAACCTTCCTACAAGCGTCCGATTGTCTTCTCCGTTACTTTGGAATGGCCGAGAAATACTTCATTGAATAGAAATGTTGTCCTTAGAATAGATTGAGTGCAATACTTGCTTGACAAAATTATGCAAAAATTGATTCAAAATACTTATTGCTGAATAAAATAATTAAGAATGAATGTTGTCCGAGGATTTTCTTTTATTTTTGAATTCAAAAGATTTCTCGCTGAACCGCCATTTTGTTTTAGTTTCAAGACGTTTGTATGGTGGTTTTCTAAAAGAAACTATTTATGTATAAACAACAACAGTCGTATTGTTTTGTTAACGTTGTTGTACTTTAAG
Organism: Dasysyrphus tricinctus; assembly: GCA_963921185.1. Lineage (NCBI taxonomy): Eukaryota > Metazoa > Arthropoda > Insecta > Diptera > Syrphidae > Dasysyrphus > Dasysyrphus tricinctus. Next base: position 20,032,970 of record OY992533.1, on the reverse strand, counting down.
AGTGATATGTTTTCATTCAAAGAAAGTGTGTCACAAATTAATTTTTCAGTACCGTGGTAGTATTTTTTAAGCATGTTACAACATGTTTTTGGTTGATTATCAGAATTTTGTATTCCTTTTAATGACATATGTTAAAATTGTCCTGGAAATTGTTTTTCTCATTAGCATAGAGAAGTTAGGTCACATAAACTGTCTGATGTCAGTACCGTGGCACCGTGAACGCTAATTGAATTATTTCTTGCAATAATATTTACACTATACCAATTTGTCTTTATTAAAACGGTAGCAATACCTCGAAAGAACCAAACAAAAAATGTTCCGTTCAGAAGAATAGACTACAAAAACAAAAACGAAAAAGTAATGCATATTTAAAAAAAAATAAGGGATGTAGAAATGTCAAGGTCTAAACATAACAGTTAATCTTTGGCAACTTAACAATCACCTCATCCTTATAGTCCTTGGGATAGCTTTCGTTTTCCCAAATAATTTGTATCAACGGATGAAGAATACTAGCCGTTGTTATGGGATCAGCTTTCAGGAATTAAGCTGGTATTCCATCAAGTCCAGCACAAAAATCGTCCTAACATCTGCGTAGCTGATCCTCAATTGATAACAAAAGTTTGCCATCCACATCCATTACAAGATGATTGGTGTTGCGTTTTTCACAATTCCCGAATATCTCCTCTTCTTGGTCGTCACTTCCCACATCGGCATTTCTTATAATTCCTCAATCGCTGCTGAACCATGATATGGTCTCCACGAGCTGTTGCGCCTTCCAATTTATTTATTTTATTTATAATGTCGCAGAAATGGGCGCCCAGGAAATAAAGCTACGCCTCGCTTCTTCGTTCAACATAATTCCGACTCCATGCAGCCTTTGGCCACCATCTCTTTCATTCTCCCCGGAATACAGCATTCTCGTTTGTACAGTGTCAGATCTGTGTTCAGCTCTTCCTCTCCACTTAGTTTCGCTTATGCCCAGGATACTGATCTCAAGGCGAAGCATTTCACGCTCAACCTACTCGCATCTACCTTCGCTGTACGTTCCATGCTGCGATTTTCGTACGTATGCGGTAGCCAAAAGTAACGTTTGCGCTTCTTGAAAGACGTTAAGAAAGCGTAAAAGGCAATGGATTGGTCACATACTGAGGAAACCAAACGATGAAATTGCAAAGCAGTCCTTTGAGAGGAGTCCTGAGGGTACACGGCGGGTTGGAAGACAAAGAACAACATGGAAATCAACTGTCTTAGCAGAAGGAGAATCCCAGAGAAAGACGTGGCCACAGTTAAAATACCTTGCTGCAGACCGTGAAGGATGGAGATGTTTGTTGACGCCCTATGCCCCAACCGGGGTTACAAGACACGATGATGATGTTATCAAGGTATTCACTACAAAGTAATTTTCACCTCTTTTCACCTTTAACACATACATTAGGGTGGTCCTTATTTTAAAAAGTTTTGAGCGCTCTTTTTCCTGTTCATTGCCATCTTAAAAACACTACCCTATTTTTTTTTAATCACGTTAACACGTGCCGCACATTGCGAGCCGCAATGAGCTTAAAGTTGACGCTCCTGTGAGAGTTAGGGCCTTTGTCAACAATTGTTCAAATTGAAAGCTAAATATTTCATCTATGCACACTTTTTCCCTCCGACCAACATGCATTTTAATAAATCAATGTAAAAAAATTACGTCAAATTTTACACCTGTTCGTCACGTGTTTAGGTAGGCAGACAAACGGCTAATGGCTCAATACCTTAAAGGCTATTACTGACATGATTTACAAGTTTACGCAAATGACTTGACTTTGTATGTCGTTGGCTCTCAGTCTATTACGGGAAAAATAGGAAAACATTCCACCATTTTGGTAAGTTATAAAAAATGAGGAGTATCACACCATATATAAAAAAGTTGCTTAAGTTTTGAAGTACCTCGTGGCATGATGGTTAGTGCGTAGGACTGTCATGCCGATGGTGTGGGTTCGATTCCCAGCCGTGCCACCTAAAAACAGAAATGTTTAATCCGAGGTTCTGCCTCTTGCGAGGAACTCATAAATCCTCCAAGAGTATACTTGTCATGAATAAGTGCTTCTCATTTAGCCGTTCGGACTCGGCAGAAAACTGTAGGTCCCCTCCATTCCTGCCAAGAACACGCACACAGGAATGGTTAAGAGTTGTAAGTGACTAGGCCCTGGTTTTCCACGAGCTGTTGTGCCACCCAATTTATGTTTGTATTTAAGTTTTGCACATATTTTGTCATATGTTATGAGTTTTTAGTTGTTTCATTTTTAAAAAATTTGAAGAATAATTATTTTAATAAAAATTTGCAAATATATTATACTAATGTCGTTTTTCATTGTTGAAATGATTTGATCTTTTTAAGTATATAAAAAAAAATATAGTAAAATGTGTTCTAGTGGTCCCACAACGTTGACGGAAACACTAGGTAATACCCACTTTCTAAATCGATTGGCATACTCGGTTTTTCAAAATTTTGATGTTGATATTTTAACACCTGTCAAATAAAATGTGTTCTAGTGGTCCCACAAGCCACAACGTTGGCGGAAACACTAGGTAATACCCCTCTTCTATCGATTGGCATACTCGGTTTTTCAAAGTTTTGATGTTGATATTTTAACACCTGTCAAATAAAATGTGTTCTAGTGTTCCCACAAGCCACAACGTTGGCGGAAACACTAGGTAATACCCCCCTTCTAAATCGATTGGCATACTCGGTTTTTCAAAATTTTGAGGTTGATATTTTAACACTTGACAAAAATCGTGTTTTTCATTTCATTTAATTTACTTAATTAGTAAAGGCCTTGAGATGGGATCACATTTATGGCTTAAAAATATACATTTTCATTTTGGAATTACAAAAAAAAAAACACATATTTATATGTATGCATTAAAAATGCTAATTATTTAAAAATAAGAATATAAATATACTATACTAAGAACTTTTTAAAACTTATCCAAATTCTGTCACCAATCACGAAGAAAGGTTTGCGCGCCTGCAAAGTTGAGCTTCTTGGAATATTGATATTGTTTGTACGCGAAGAAATTGAAAGTTCAAGTCTCTCGAATAAATAGGTGGGGTTTAAATCGTACTAATTTAAACATAAACTTGTAAATTTCAATAGTGAAATTTGACATTAATGAAACACCAAAAACACAGTGAGACAGATACATGATCAAACCTTCTTAATTAATAAATGTAACGAACGCATGAGTTAAAAGCTACATTTAATTTTTGTTTGCTCATTGAATCCATTCCACTATAAATGGGAGAACCGTAGGTTATAATTGGAGCCAACAAAGTTTTGACTAGCATCAACCTTGTGGCTTGCGAAATGTACACTGGAATTCTCCACTAGCGTCTAAGACCTCCATAAATACTTCTTATTACATTTTTTACATGATCATTCCATGTGAGAGTTTTTTTTACAAATGAAACCTAAATTTCTTACTGTAGAGCTAAAAGGAATCACATGACCATTTACGATTGATTGGGGAAATTAAGAATCATCCAAACATCTTTTGTATATAATTATGATTTGCGATTTTGCTGGGTTCAAAACTAAATAATTTTTAACTGCCCACTCATGTATGTTATTCAAATCATCATTTATATTGCTGATTGCATTTTCCATGAGGAAAAGGCGAATAGATCTGCAGATCGTCAGCATAAAGGTGGTACCAGTACCAGCTTTATTTTATAGCATCAACAACATCATTAATAAACATGCTAAAAAGTAGAGGTCCCAACAAAGATCCCTGAGGGACACCCACTCTAAGATCTACAAAGTCGGAAACAAAGGCTCCAATGCAACAGCTTATTTACGGGTTGTTAGGTAACTTTTAATTAGTTTTAGGGCGCAAGGAGAAAAATCGAATTGATGTTTTAATTTATTAAGTAAAATCGAGGAGTTAACTGACCCAAAAGCATTAGAAAAATCAAGCAAACTTAATATCGATACTTTGTCAGCATTCAATGCGACCCGAATGTCATCCTGATGATTCCCAACAAAAGTGGAATAAATTCCCATGTGAAGCAGATGCCCGTCGAATTATTTCCCTGCACCTAAGCATACTTAAAACCGAAATGCTACTTAATTCCCCACCTGCGTTTTCAAGAGAATTGTCACACTGGCCACTTTTCAATATGTCGGCATTTACATCACCCGATTTTTCCAGTACAATTTTTCCCAAAATCGGGTGAAACGTTTACATGAAACAATATGAAACCATCTTTCCAGTCAGATTTCTATCCCTGCCCTCTTCATACTTTATTGCTGTCCCTTTGATTTTGCATTCAGAGGTAGATGGCATATTAGGACAAGCGTTGCCTATTGAATTTTTTTCGTAAAACAAATATACTAGCAATCAAATACTTTTTGGATTTACGAAAAATAATTATAGGCAACTAAATAAAATTGAAACCACAAACAATTTTTAAGTTCTGTCTTTGAAATGCAGTCATTCTGATTCCTCCTGAAACCCACCCTTTTAGTGCCTTGCTTATGAGATGTGAATAGCAAGCTGAAAATTGAGAATAGTCGTGGATTCTGACATTGTTCTTTCACATGAATATTTTTATGGTCTTCGAATGACTTTAACTGTCTTAAAAAATAAACCAGTTAATTGGTGCTAAAAATACATAGTTAAATTTAAGCGAATTTTTTCACTATTGCTTTGTGAAATATGGGTCCTTATCCTGTGGACTGCGAATAATTAATTTATGTAGTTATTTTACAATTTAAACAAATTTGAAATTTGAAAATTTTTGCGTTTGGGATTGTCAAAACAAAGGAGAATGGGCAAATTGGTCTACCTACTCAAAAGAGATGTGTCATACATCAATTAAAAGGTCATTGCAAAAACTTCATTTTATTATATAGCCGTTAAGTTGTAAACCATGGGGTTCAAAAGATATTCGGCTTTAAAGCACCGAAAACAATAATAATGCATTTCTTAATTGGTACATGGATGACCTGCTCAACACTTATGTGTTATATATCGTTGGAGAGGTTATTGCATGTACTACGTTTTTGTATATGGCCGTTAAGCCGTAGACCCCGGGGTTCAAGAGCTACATGGACATGAAAAACCCCAAATATAACAATAATGCAGTTCTTGATTAGCACTGGGTCTACCAACTCAACAGAAATGTGTCATACATCATTGGAAAGCTCAATGAGAGTACTTCATTTTCTTATATGGCAGCCAAGCTCCAAACCCTGGGGTTCAAAAGATATTCGGCTTTGAAGCAGCAAAAACAACTAAAATGCATTCTTTATATGGTAACTGGTTGCACAATTCAACAGTAATGTGTCAGGTATCGTTGAAAAGGTTAACTTATGTGCTTTATTTTTTTATATGGGCGTTATACGCTCAACCATGGGATTCAAAAGATATTTGGGAAAAATGCAAAAAAGAGCAATAATGCATTTCTGCATTGGAGCGTGGTGTTCTTACTCTTATATATTTTTTCAATAAATGCATTAATAACCCCAAATACGTAAACACTTTTCTGTATCTCCCTTTTAAACTGACTTAATGCCTTAATGGCAATTTATTTGCATATGTTTTTATTTGAAAGGTATAGCCAATCACTCGGACAGAATCTAATTTTTATATTTATATGATGCCGTTAAGACATTGATAGAGTCAGGTCGAATTTTGACTATTTGGCGTATTTTCATATATAGCATAGCATATTTTCTTGGGTTTAAGTAAGTAAGTAAAAAAGATTTCTGTAGTTCTTCCTTTTTCCAAAACAAGAAGACAAAAAGGCATCTAGTTCTTAGCGTCCCATTCCAATCTTTAATTTACTTTTTCAATCAAGTTGTTTTTCCGGATAGTTTAGAAAAATAAAATTTAAAACACAAACTTTCGAAAAAACGCAATTTTTTAAAAGAAGAAAGAAATTTAAAAAAGAAGAAAAAAGACTTAACGGAACCCACTCTACAATCCATTCCTATTTCTCTCTAAGAAATCCTCATTTGAACTGCATGCATTTAGCATATTTTCAAATTAGGTAGTTTAAGACGAAGGCTAACGCCTAACTAATGCTTTCTCAAAGAAATGAATGTATTTGAAAGATTCAAAAATAATTTCGAAAGATCACTTAGAGAATGAAAATACTTCAGAATAACTATACAAATTTATTTGAAAAAAAAAAAAAATACCTGGAGAAATAATATAACCGTTTGAAAATTCATACAAATGGTCGCAAATGTGTGAGATATGCAATGTCTTTTTTTCAGGCCATCGCAAATGCTCGCACATTACCGTTAACTGTCACAAATAATATGCGAGGGAGTTCACACGATATGGAAAAAAGTCGCAAACTAATATGCGTGCTTGGTGTCGCACATGATCCGCAAATTGTTTTCGAGCATGTGGGGACTGTCCCAAAAGGGTGTTCAGCCGATGTTCGATCAAAAGTAGCAAGTGATGGCGTTAAAATGACGTCACACGTTTGCGGCTTTTATATGCCGTCTGCTCTTAGCTTAAAGCATTTCCTAAAAAGTTCCGTAAATTTGTGCCGGGCCAAAATTTTGTAGGGGGGTAAAATTCTGTTTTTTTTTTTAATTTCTCGAAAACTCATTTTTTTAAATGCGAAGTTACAAATTTTAGGTTATGTGATTCTACACAAAAAAGATTAACATACTTTTTTTATACAATCAATAGATTCTGAGAAAATTGTGCAAGAACTTCATGGTGGAGCAAGTTTTGTAAACAAAATTTATTAAAATTTCATTAATCGATGGGCAAAATTTTTTGTACGATTTGTGTTTGGCTACATGTCCTCATTATAAAACCAAGTTTTTGGGGTGCCCGGGGTAAAAGTAAGGCCGCCATTTTGAAAAATCAAATAATTTGGTTTTTATTCAACAACTCGTTTGAATTTCCATTTATAACTAATTATACTAACTAAAACTTTATAACTAATAATATTTATTAATCTTGAAGTTATAGCGTGTCAAAGTTACACTTTTGATTTTGTAGGAACAAATTACAGTTTTTTGTTAATAATATCTCAACTACTGTGAATTTGTTCTAAAAATTTATGAATTAATATCATCGCTCATAAAATTCATCCCAGAAAAGATTATGACACTTCTTTTCGTATGAGCAACAGATTTTGAGAATATTTGAATCCCATTTTCTTCAAGTTTAGAGCCAACGATGTGAAAATTTTAATCCGAAAGGATTTATGAAAATTCCATCATCGTCATTTTCACAACTGACCAAAATGTTTACATATGTTGTGAGAATGTGTTATATTTTTTTTTTTTTTTCAAATAGGCCTTGTATGTAATTGAATACGGAGGTCGAATACTTCATCCATTGCACTAATTCTATCATCTCATTGAAAAGAAACAAAACAAAATATTTAAAATTCAGTGGGTGGTAAGAACTGCTGCGTTTGGTTATAAATGTGCACTTGGCTATTTTATTTATTGACATCAAATATAAACACCATGGTGCACCACCCACTCGCCCTGACTGACTGGATTACAATTTATATATATGTTATTTCGTTCTATGAATTCTTTTTACTGTGGACAAGGGACCAGATTCCACGATGGAATTTACTCGTATTGGAAGAATATAATATATCTTCAGTGTCTCATATTTTGAAAACTTATAAATATATTTGATGTGGTTTTTCAGTTTCCGTGGGTTGTTTTAAATTTGTATTTTATGTCGCATTAATCTAATCAACTTTATCTTAGAACAAAGAGAAACTAGGTGTATGGGTTGAATCCTTCCCGCACAGAAAATTACAGACAAGTACTGGATTTTATATTCCATGAGTAAAATAAAAACCTTGCCCTAAACTGTCCCACATTCTGTCACTTGTGTGCCAAGAAATTGTACAGAATAGATTAGTACAATATTTTCTGCACCAACTTTTGAGGTAGATCAAGTTTCAAGTTTGAGAAGTATCAAGGAGCATGCTGATTTCGATTTGTATATACATCAATAATAAGTTGAAATTTATCTGAGAATCAATTTTCTAATATATATATAATATACAGGGTGTCCTGTAAATAATGGATAACCTTGCAACTGGTTATAGCAGGCCTTATGACCTTTCCAGAAAAATATATAAAAAAATATTTTTCCAGTGGTTACTTTGTTATGATGTTTTTTCCAAAAGTTGTTAACAAGTACTACTTTCCTCAAATACGTAAACGCTACGACCATGGATGAACAATTTTTGATATTTCTTTATTTTTGTAATTTTCTAGAATAACTGTTGTAATAGATAGGTGGTAAAATTTGTTTTATTGTATTTTTTGTATTATAATTTTTTTTAATATTTTTTACAGTACAAACATTTATTTTCAAAAAAGGTTGACCACCTCTAATAAATTAAAATTGTATGAGAACATGAATGGCCAGTTACTTAAAAAAGTTGTCTATTCAATACACTTTCCAAAATGGTATAACACATGCTTGTGTATTAACAAAATAACCAAGAAAATTTGTCAATCATCTAATAAAACAGCTTTTAACATTTTCGCAAAATGTCTATTAAAATGTTAAAATAACCTCCCAATTTGGGTTGCACAAAGATTTTCTCTTTTGATGTGTAAAGGGGTTCAGTGCAAGTATAAAACTCGATTTTAGGTGTTGAAAGCCTCACGATTTGGCCACCTATTGAAAAACGAGTTCTGAAAAGTTTTCCGTGGCAACTTAAATTTAATTAGTCTTAGAAAAAAAAAACTTTGGTACAAATTTGTAGCAAATTCAATTCTCTTCAATTTATGTTAACACACTTTTTACCCTAAAGCTGTATACACAAAATTATAATCAAAACATATTTTTTTCAATTTTAAAAATTTGATTATAACTTTTTTATTTATAACTTTAGAGTAAAAAGTGTGTTAACATAAATTGAAGAGAATTAAATTTGCTTCAAATTTGTACCAAAGCTTTTTTTCTAAGACTAATAAAATTTAAGTTACCATTAAAATCTTTTTAGAACTCGTTTTTCAATATGGTGGCCAAATGGTGGGGCTTTCAACACCTAAAATCGAGTATTATACTTGCACTGAACCCCTTTACACATCAAAAAATAAAATCTTTGTCCAACCTAAATTTGGAGGTTTGTAACATTCTGATAGACATTTTGCGAAAATGTTTAAAGCTGTTTTATTAGATGATTGACAAATTTTCTTGGTTATTTCGTTAAAACACAAGCATGTGTTATACCATTTTGGAAAGTGCATTAAATAGACAACTTTTTTAAGCAATCGGCCATTCATGTTCTCATACAATTTTAATTTATTAGAGGTTATCAAATTTTTGTGGAAATAAATGTTTGTACTGAAAAAAATATTTAAAAAAATTATAATAAAAAAAATGCAATAACTACTATTAAATTTTACAACCTATCTATAACAACAGTTACTCTAGAAAATTACGAAAATAAAAAAATATTAAAAATTGTTCATCCATGGTCGTAGCGTTTACGTATTTGAGGAAAGTAGCACTTGTTAACAACTTTTGGAAAAAACATCATAACAGAGTAACCACTGGGAAAATATTTTTTTTATATTTTTTTCTGAAAAGGTCATAAGGCCTGCTATAACCAGTTGCAAGGTTATCCATTATTTACAGGACACCTGTATGTTTGGAGTAAACATAAAGGAAAAAACAAAGAAGAATATAAAAATGTGTGAATTGATATTACATTCAAATTTAAAATACATACATGCAAGCAAATAACAATTCAAGTATTTTTACATTTCACAGCTAGGGGCCTGTTCTAGAAAACCCGGCAGATCGAATTGAAAGCGATATCTGAATTTCGACCGTCTTCGCTTTGGGTTATTCCCAAAAGCGAAAATGATCCCATTTTAATTCCACATTAAAATATCAGTGGTCCGTTCTTTTTCTAACTAAAGTTAACTATTGTTGATATGTCAAAAAAAGTTGTTGATGTCTCATTGTTAGACTTTGTTAAGATTAGGTCTGTTTCTTTACTTTTGGGATAAAGTTTGGGAAAAAGTTCGGGAAAAAGTTTGGGATTGAGCTTTTTGATGTTGTTGTTGTTATGTTAAACCAGAAATTACAAGTAAAGAAACGCATTTGGGATGTTTCTGGTTTGATGCGGTTCAAATTACATATTTAACTTCATTGTTTGTAGGCTCACCGCATACATGCACTTATCATTTTGGGCTCCATTAAGGAACAAATAGAAACATTTTACTTTGAATTTGTCTCCATTGTATCATTTTCATTTAATTTAATTAAATTTTACCATTTTATGTACGCTACTAAAAAATTTAATTTAAAATTTTTCGATCAGCTGATTTCTTGTTTGACAAGCAAGTAAGTGCAGCAACTAAAATGTTCGGGTAGATTCTTGCTGGAGGGGAAATGAAAAAAAGTCAAAAGCTCTGGCATTTTCGTGCCAGAAAATAGTAAAGAAACACGTTTTGGGTAGATTTGGGATACTTTGGGATCCCGCGGGCGAGTAAAGAAACAGACCTATTGTTACAACTTCATTTAGGAACGATTCGTTGTTAGATATTGTTAATGTGTCAAATGAACGAATGAAAAAAAATTTATTTGCATTATTATAGCATAAAATCGAATAATTTTCTAATATAAATTCTCCTTTATCGCTTACAATCAGCACAAATGCTATTTCAATTTAGTTTTGTCACTGAACTTTATCAAAACCAACAAAAATTTTGTTTGTTTTGTAAACAAATCGGTTCACTTGTGCACTTTGACAGATCAACAATTTCAACTCATGTCCTGGACATGAGTTGGAAATAGTTACAAATCGTAACTATTTGACACTCCAAAATGCATTTAGGAACGATGTTATGACGTCATATTGTTACGAATCGTAACTATTTTAGAATAAAGGAACGATAAAAGTCAACAATTGTTAACAATAGTTAACTATTGTGAGAAAAAGAACGGAACACAGCTGTTTCCAAATATTTGACAGAAGGTCTGTGCCATCAAAACAATTTTTTTTTTCTATTTCGTTCAAAAAAAAATTTATTTATAATTTAGGGATTTGCTGCTTTTATTTAAAAAATAAAAAATTTAGGTGAACTTATGTCGTTTTTCATTGTTGAAAAGATCTGATCACAGATACTAGAGTTACATAGATATCGCATCCAGTACAAATAAAAATGACCATTTTTTCAATATTTTGTGATTGCAAGCTCTTTTGTTTCATCCTCAAAAATCGAGTCGGTTGATCGAACTACTGACTTGTGTTGACTTTTTGAATGTATGTCTATGTATGTAAATTTATCTTTTTAAACATCATACGTGGTCCATAACTCACGCAATATTTATGTAACTGGGATGTAGCTCTACGTCCCACGATAAAGAAGTAGTCATTTTTATTTGCTCTGCGTGCGATATCTATGTAACTATAGTATCTGTGATCTGATCTTTTTGGGAAAAGATTTGCATTTTTTCTTTTTTTCATGTTTTATTCAAAAAAAGATGAGATCTGAAGACGAAAGATGCGATCTTTCTCATTTGAGAGATTTGATCTGCGTTCACCCATACATGCAAACATTCTCTTGTCAAACGAAAAATCGTAAGAGGACAGTTCGTTTGTTTTTTATTATTTTTGCCGATGCCATATGAGATTTGTATGTGTATGCGTGTATGTGTGCAATGTGTGTAAACTGAATCTTCTCAAAAAATGCCCAGATGTTTCATTCAAGACAATAATTCTTGATTTTAAAATCAAATCTTTCAGATTTCAATGAAAAACGACATTAAAAAATGTATTTTTAAAAGCCGAAGAATGAGGAGAAGAATATTTGCAAATGATTTAATACTTATATTAACATATTTGCACACATTTTCTTCCACCAACTATCCGTCACCTAGCCACCTGGCAGAATGAAATTTAGTTGAAAAGCGCTTTCGTTTTCTATATAAGGTTTAATGTAAAGCGAATCGCTTTTGAGAATAGGAATATACAAATCTGCCATTGAAAGCGATCCGCCGCGCTTTCTAGAATAGGCCCCTGTAAATGACGGTCAATCCCGTAAACACAAAGCTGGCTTTTTTTATCTAACAAAACTATGAAGTTTTAAAACTATGAAGTTTTATGAGTTGATATGGTATGTGGGTCATCCCTGAGTACCTGATTATTGAATTCCCAATTTCTAAAAAGGCACAAAACTATGTATTTCTAATTATGTATAAGTAATTACAAATTTAAAAAATCTATTTTTGAGTTACATACCTAGTTAAATTGCGCATTAACTGGCCGAGTCAGTCAAGGTAGCACGCCTAGATTTTTTTCAGTGACCTGAGGGTCTCCTTAGAATAGCTATAAAATAGTACGCTGAGGATTCCTAGCATTATAATTTACTTCCATATTTAGTCGGCAGGCAGGCTAAGGGTCTCTTAAGTATAACTGTTAAATATTACGGTTAGGATTCCAATGATTTTAAATCCCTTCTTGGGTCCTCCTTCTGTCCTGCACACGCAAATGCGTCACTTCGGTTAAGGCATGTTCGGTCGCAGGCAGGCGCTTATGTCAATAATTTTCTTGGACTAAAACTATATATGTAAATATTTATTTCACGTGTAATTTTTCTGTAATTGAATAAATTACATACATTTGGTATGAAAAATAAAAACTTTAAAAATTAATTAAAAACATAATAAACGTTTCATCACATTGAAGTTACGATATTTATTACTTTCAACTATAAACCTACTAAAAAATTTATCCACGTGTGAAAATTCGTGCTAGCTAAGCTATAACTAGAATTTTTTTCTAGGTAGGCACGTACGAAATGTATTAAAATATTTGTCATAAAGGCTTTTAGAGCAACACTCAGCAGCACTATTTTTTATTCAATACTCAGAGACGACCCATATACTAATACCACTTCCAATTCAATTTCATTGATATGTTTTCTAAAAGATCCGAACCCTGTTGACTAGCATGCTTCTAGTAACACGTAATCACGTTGCAATTAAACGATAGCCAATTTCGATGTTATTTTCTTCACCACTAGAACTAGAAGTGTCACTGAAAGAGAAGCATCCTTTACTCGAGATTTTTATAAAAACAGCTAGATTATTTCAATTATTATTAAATTACTTGATCATATAAAACTCTCTTTTCACATCAACAAAGTTTAATTTAAGAAAAACAAAAATACCTACGTATAGTTTGCCAGCGCCAGTCTCAAGTATTTTTATATTTTTAATCAAAAGTATCTCACTTGTTTTCTCGTCTCGTCATTGTAATGTTGTCTGTGTGAAGTCGCATACGGACGGACGGATACGTAAGACTGTGTCAGTTTTTATTTCATTTAATAATACACTTATGTGCATTCTGTGATTCATTGTTGGTTAAAGTTTTGGATGGAAAACAACGCAACGATCAACGAAACTTAGTACATAGCATATAATATACATATACCTAATATAATTGTTTTTTTTTTTTATTATTAATAAGTTAACAAGTATAATATATAACATTTTATATTTATTATACAATATTAAAGAAAAGTGCTCTTTTTTAATCAAATATCGTTATCGATACAATAATTTTTCGCATTAACTTCGACGCAATAGAGTGGAGGGAAAAAGAAAAGAAATTTCTAGACAACACAAAGAAAAGAAAGAAGTGAAAAAGTGCCGAACAAGCAACTTAATTCTGTGCCTTAATCAATTAATATTATTTTATTCATATATCGATTTAAACAAAAACATCTTTCTAAGTGATATTTATAATCGCTACGGAATTAATTTTAAAGCTAACCAGAGCTAACTCTTGATTCGAAAAATAAATAATTTGTAATTTATTTTGGGACAGTTAAAGTAAAAAAGTAAATAAAAGAAATAGAAAATGGCCTTCATGATGCCTGTGATGAAAAATGAATTCGACATCTATAATGGCAGTCGAACCCGGAAGGTATCGGAGTTTAGTAATACCAGTGGTGCAGCAGCTAGCGGACAACGATCTCGCAAGGTATCTGAATGCAAATCAGAATGCCAAACGTCCTCTACCTCACCTTCCTCGAGTCATCAGATGCAAATGAATCGTTCGGCCTCATCGCGCACCGCGTTCCCCCGAAATTCGTCACGCAGCTCCCAATCAAATATGTTTGCCACTTCGCCAACACGTACATACAGTCAAGCAGCTAGCCCCCCTAAGACCCAGTCTGGCAGCCAAGGAAGTTTAAATAAATTCCATAATCGATTGGTTGATAAGCTCCGTAAATCGTTTCGCAAGGATACGGCTAAGCGTTCATGAGAGTTGTCTCAAGTATGCTATGCAAATCAAACTTTCTACGATATTGACAATAACTGCACAAGAACAGCGCCAATTCTGGTGGCAGATGTGGTGGTACCAATACATTGCCTGCAGCCCACATCAGTTTCTAGTGCCCAATCAACGCATCAGATTCTTCAAACCGATAGCGATAATGAAGAATTTTCGACGCCGCCGGAGCAGCAAAAGCCTCAGCAGCAGCAGGTATGTCGCTTCGGTCGTTTTCTTACAATGAAGCAACGTATAACAGCAACACTATTGAGACGGAAATCTAAAAAGCAGTGTCTACAATGCTCCTCGTCAATGAACTCTGACTGTTGTCGATTACAACCTTCCATTGTCGTGGCAAATAAGGGAGAAGATAATTTTCGAGCTTCCTCTACAGTGGAATTAAACTCAAGTTCAGCTGTAGCAGCAACAGCAGCAGCAGCAAGTGATAAGCATATCGATGGCGAACAGAGTATGGTACTAATTAAGCAGCCTAGTCATCGCAGATCATTTTTACGTCGTCATAGACTCTCAACATCCAGATTTAGCTCGTTTAGTGCTCCAGGGTAAAGGCAATGGCTCAATAAGTTCGTCATGCATAAAACTGCTATTTACAGTCACAACTGACATATCAAAACACGCTTACCGTAATCGCAAACGCCAGTGTCGTATCGTATTTGTTAATTAGTTAAAATTGGTTATTACATTTTTATTTTTCTGAGAACTGAAATACAGTGGAATTTATTTTCAGTGGGTAGTTCCAGAACAAGTTAGAAGGAGAATCACTTTTTAAAACTAATGAATTTTGTTTATTAGTTCAACTCGTCTTTTTGCCATTCATTTTTGTTCGTTTAATATGGAAAAACCTATTTGAACATTGGCAATTCAAAAAGTTCTTAAAATGGCTGTATTAAAGTATAGTTTTCAAACGGTATTAGATTTAAAAATACGAGTAAAATCATTGCAGCAAAAACGCAGAGTAACCTGACGGATTTATTGGGCCAGCGAAATAATTTATAAATGCAGGTTAAAGTCCAAAGTTATCGGTCAAAATTGACTCAGCGCTAATTTAGATATGGACAATAGTTCAGTTACCAAACTTTGTCCAGCTAAAATTTAAAAAAAATAGAATGATTTGACAAAGTGCAAGCTATTGATTGAAATATCGTTAGTTTTTTTTTATACCTAACTGAAATTTGGTTTTGTTTACTTTTTTTTCTTAGAAAATTTTACAGACATAATTTTTGTAAAGAGTACACATTCTAAAATAATTACATATATTAAAGTTTATATTAAATAAGAATATTTTATAAAATGCATTCATATACATATTTTATATTATTTATAAAAGTGAAAAGGTAGAAATTAAAAATGAAAAGTTTGCTTAAATAAATATTATATTTTTTAATGAGTATGTACCTACCTACATGATGAATGCCTTTTGTTATTTTTATCTCTTGTTGTTTTTTTTATTTGTTTACAGCGAAGCTAGTAGTGGATGCCAAAATATGTTTATAATTAGCCGGTTCTCTCTTCTGCGATCTCATAAATTTTCCACTGTCGTCTGTCTTGACGCCTAAACGGAGCAGGAGGTGAAATCTACATACCATAACGATTCCTCATTCTCAGTTAGTTAAATAGCTTTCCATTTTTTTCTACAATACAAATAAATAGATTTGGCGGGGTAAAAAATGATTGTGCAAGCGAATTCAAAACATATCCCCGTTCTCCGAGGGCCTAGAAGCTAAATCTTAACTGACTTATTGCGGGAGACAAATACTGTAGGAGTAGGTAGACTACAAACATTTTGTTAAGGTAGGTATTTTGTTGCAAATGCTTATAGCTGCGTAGAATCGAAATATGAATGGAAATGCAAATAGTAGATAGTTTTTAATTCGAAGCTTTCTTGCATTTGCACACTTTGATGTAGAACGAAACCCGTTTTGCGAAACTTGGTAAACATTTCAAAATAACGGGAAGTCCGTTCGCGTACTCACCCAAAACCAGAGATCAAATAAAGAAGCCAATCCTCAGTTGTCAATTTGATTTGCCTACAAGCTGAAACGAACAGCATGATGATAAGATTTGCAAAGTATTAGTAAAAAGCAGTGCAGAACGCACACATAGAATCAACTAGTCATTCAGCACAGGTCTTTTTGTTGTTGCAATTCACATCTATTCTTCGACACGAAATGAAATTACAAATACAACAATGTAGACAAATAGGTACAAACGTACCTCTTCTTTATTTGATGATTTGATGAACCACACCACTTTTTGTTCCTCGGTTAAATTGAATAACGGTGATTTTAAAGCATTTGCAAGAGCTAGATCATTTGCCTGGAGGAGAAACGTCATTTTTTTTGTATAAAGCCTAGTTTACAGTTCCCGTGCGCAAAAAAAAATCTATGCAAATATTCTCGCATGTCAAAAATAATTGCGGTGAAATGTAAAATTAATTGTTTGCATGATTGGTTTACAGTTTCATGCAAAAAAAAACTATGCTGTCATGGAATGTCATGCAAAACAATGGACCGACAGTTGATTTGCATGCGAAAAAAAGTGTGGTGAATAAAATATTTATTTATTTTTTGATGGTCGGTTTAGGTATACTTCCGAAAAAAAAATATATTCACCTCAAGGCATTATTTGCATTCAAATGGTTTTCGCATCCAAAAATAACTATTTTCCATTTTTAGGCCTATAGAAATCTCAATAAAAACTCTGGATTTAAACGAAATCTCAATAAAAACTCTGGATTTCAACGAAATCTCAATGAAAACTCTAGATTTCAACGAAATCTTAATGAAATCTCGCTCCAGCAAGTCTAGAACTCCAAATTTTTCAGCTGAAATCTCAGATTTCGTTTTGGTGGGAACCTAGGTAAATTGATGACTCAATGGGTGGTTTAGGCCAAAGCAAATGTTTTTCGCCTTGAACATTTCGCAACTTGGTGCGCAGAAAGGTGGAAAATCGTTTTGAAAATTTTGATTTTTTTTTTCGCATCGGAACTGTAAACTATGCTTCGGCGTTGCAACTTTGCCATGATTTCAATAGATCTAATGCACTTTTTTCGTAAAACAAATCTACTGCGATTTTTGACAGTAGTTCTATTGTAATATTACGTTTTCATTGGAGCAAATGAGGTAATTTCGTTGAAAATTTGCGAATTTGATACGAAATTTTCTCATTTACCATACAAATTGAAATTTCGAAATGAGATAATTTCAACCAAATTTGGATGAAATTAGGTGGGAAGTTTGGTGAAACAAAATCGAACACATCGAAATTCATTAGTAGGCGTTTTTCATTTTCAGCTCCGAGCATAGCACTGAGCTGTCAAAAAAAGATCTTAGCTCCAAACACTAGAGGGCTCAACTTGTTTTTCTTTTTTAAATCAGAGCTAGCTCGGAGTACGCTCCATGAGCTAAGAATAAAAAGACCGAGCGAATGGAGCAAAGCTGAGCGTAGCCAACTTCACTCTTTTTTCACTCTTGTCAAGTGGACGCGTTCGACACATCAATTTCAGCTCATAATTTTGAATTTTCCGAGGTTTTGATTGGCCAGCTTGTTTTTATGGCTCTCACAAGTTGTGACTTTAGGGGGAGAATACGAAAAAGTCACAAAATCAGTTTCACCACTTCTTAGGTGTGTTCCTTGCCGACTTTCAAACAGTTTGAAACCGCCAGATTTAGTCTGAAGTCGTTCCACACTTGAAAAATTGTACTGGTCCGCACCAAATCTGGCGGTCTGAAACTGTTTGAAACTGTTTGGGACTAAACCATGGAACAGGGTTCTTGTGACTTGTGAGGTATCAGTGACGATGGGGAGAATAGGGCTATAAAAGTAGAACTATAATAATCGGAAGGGCACTGAAGCTAATGTCAAAAACCAATGAAAAGTTGCTTTCCGTACCGAAAAAGGGGAACACATATAATGTATTTATCATCTTTCTCTTTTTGGCATTCCTATTTCACCAAATTTCAGTTTTATGCTATGTTCCCACCAAAATGAAATCCGAGATTTCGGTTGAAAACTTTTGATATTTCAAGTTGATGGAAAAAGATTTCATGGAAATTTCAACGAAATCTCAATGAAAACTCTAGATTTCAACGAAATCTTAATGAAATCCCGCTCCACCAAGTCGAGAATTCCAAATTTTTCAGCTGAAATCTCAGATTTCGTTTTGGTGGGAACATAGTATTACTTGTCTTCCGTAACCAAAGTTGAACGAAACTTGACGAAACGCTCCACTCCGCAATTATAGTCGCGTCACATGCTTTTCGTGTATTCGCCTGTTTTCTTCCGACCACTTAAGTGCCCCTCCGAGCATTATAGTTCTAGCTTAAAAGAAAACGTCAAAAAAAATCTCCAGCAACTTGTTTCTTCGTGTGAAAGACGGTGTTTATACCAGCTTCACGTGAGGCGACTCATTTTGACGTCTCTCTTCTGTATCTTATTAAAGGCCTGGTCAAACAGAGCGCGGTCCGACGATCTTTGTAAAAATTTACAAAGAAAATTTGACCGTCGCGTTCTTTCTATCCCAGTAAAGTATTGACCGTCCCGTCGGATCGCGCTCTGTTTGACCAAGCTTTTATTTATTGAAAAGAAAGAGATGGAGGTGAGGCAGAAATTTTCAAAAAATTTAAAAACTTCTGCCTCACCACGCCATCTCTTTCCTTCCAATAGATAGGAATGAGATAAAAAAGAGAGACGTCAAAATGAGTCACCTTACCCTGAGGCCACACGAGCCAGTACTGGCTAGCCAGTCGCAATACACTCACATTTTTTTACTAACACATACAAACCTGAGCAACTGGCTCGTCAACTGGCTTGCCTTTTTCGTAGCCAGTTGGGAAGCCAGTAGAGCAGCCAGTAACAGGGTTCGGCAGTACTATTTCGTAGCATATTTGGAAAAATAGGACTAAAACTTAAGTTCACTAACATTTTGTTCACAAAATATTAATAAAATAAAAATCGGGAGTCCATGCCCATCCCTATAAAATGTTTGGAGATGAATAAAGCCGGAACCACACTTGTCTCGTCTGTTGTGTTTTGTAGGGTCTTTTTCCGTTTGACAAGAAAGCCAACAAAATGGTGAATTAATTGATTAAAGGCTCTCCCAAACCGACGCGAAACGTTCACCGACGGCAGTTTTTTGTTGTTGTTTACCATTGTGTATGTGTTGTATTTTGTATCGCTGCACAAAAAAAAAAAAAAAACAAGAATTTTTATGATAGTTATTATTTTGTGATAAAAATTAGTTAAGGCTCTCAAAAACCAACGCGACACATTAGTAATGACAAAGAAACTTTGGCTTTTGTTGTTTTATGCTAGTGATGTTGCATGGCGGGTCAGTGCGTATGTTTTAAGTGCATTTTAATCTCAACATAAAAAGAAGTAGCATATTAAATACAACAACAATCCAGTATAGTTTCGTATTATTGTTGTTTTTGACATGCTTCTTTTGTTGTAAACAAAGATAAAATTGTACTAAAAGACAAGGGGTATACTAAATTGTTGTTGCATTTAACATGCTACTTTTTTAAGCGAAGATAAAAATGCAGTAAGTACTACGCCTAATAACAGTTTGCAACATGACAGGCTTGTTAAGTGAGCATAGAGTATTTAAAATGCCACTCCACACCACACAGAAGATAGAATGAAGTGGTTCTATCTTCAGTCTTGAAAATGTGGTAAATCGTAGTAGTTAAATTTCTTTCCTTAAAATCGGAGTAGATTTACTCCATTTGGAGTAAGATCCGAACGCTGGCCAGTAGAGAAGCCAGTTGGCATGTCGCCTACGTCACAGCATATACACGAATAGGAATTTGACAGTTAGTCTGTGTATCCAACTGGCTAGCCAGTACTGGCTCGTGTGGCCTCAGGGTTACGTGAAGCTGGTATGAACACCGTCAAAGGGAACAAAGCGAAACAACTAAACATAATAAATATTTTGTTCTCTTTCTTCTTTGTATTTGACACTTCTATGAAAAGGTCGCCTACAATGCTCACCTCACATTCATCAAACTTCAAAATACTCTGTGGCTTGGTCGGGTGTTGACTATTTTCAAGAATTTGTTGCGGTAAACAACAAAAAAATACTATTTTATTTAATTTTAACAACATTTTTTTTTAGAAAAATATGAACGTAAAACAGGAAAAATATACTGTGGAAGATGATGTGGTACCGGTTGTTTTGCACGAGGGTGCATACGGCACTTACACCATACAAACGTTTCAGCCATCACAAGAAGTTGCCGCTGCAGTGGCAACGCTGGAAGCCAATCATCTTCATCAGATCAGAGAAATTGATAGTGAACAGCAGATAATTCATCTGAATGAAGGCGATTGTGTCGAGATTGCAACGGTTACCAATTCCACTCCTTCGGGACAGGGTGCTGTTGGGTCAATCATGTCGGACACTTCTTACCACAGCGATAATTCGGCAGAATACAGCATGGTCCCAGAAACCAGTCGCGCTAAGACTTACTACTGTCCTAATTGTGGCAATTGCTACAGTGCAGCTGGAAGTCTTAAGTTGCACATCCGAGCGTGCACCCGTGAGAAGGAAACTTCTTCGAATGATAGCAGAAAATGTGAAATTTGCCAGAGAACTTTCAACTCTAGCACTTATTTGCGGGAACATATGCTTCGACACTCTGGAAAGGGTCCAAAGAAGTGCCCCAAATGTTATCGGAAGTTTATTGATGATAACAAGTATGAAGCTCACTTGGAAACCCACAAGCTAGAGGAACGAATTGCTATTGAAGCTGGCAGTCCAATAAATGCAGATGGAGCACCCAGCGAAAAGAAGATTATCAAAGAGTATGTGTGCTCGTTTTGCTCAAAAAACTTCACAGTAGTATTCGATTCACGCCACACCAAGCGCCGCTATGCCTGTGATGAATGCAGAGAGAAATATTCCAATGAAGAGATGCTCAAGCAGCATAAAGCTCAGCTCGAAGAGAAGCGCGAGTTTCGTTGCGAGAAGTGTGGACGAAAGTTTGTTTTCGAAGGCTTCCTGCAAAGACATATTCCCTCTTGCGATGGAACAATTCGAAGACGACGTGACCGTCAGTAAGACAAATTGAACTAGTAATTGCTTTCAAAATCATTTTATATCAAAGTAGTCTCGTCAGTTATTTAGGTATTGATTTTTGCTCGATTTACTACCTGTAATATTTCCTTGCAATAAATACACATTTTAGAAGTTGGATTATGGTTTTAAATTACTTTTATGTTGCATACTAATTTGATGTTACTTTTGTTGCTTAAAAGAAGTATTTTAAATATAAGTCTCAGACAAAAGAGAAATTACCAGTATCAACTCGAAAATCTTGTTTATTTTATGTGTATGTTGCCACACTGATAAGATTTTTAACAATGAGATATTTAAAAACTGGTGGAAGAACTGCAAGTATTTTGTGGAAACTTTTGTAGGAGGAACTTCACGCGACTGCTAAATTTGTGTGTAGAAAAAAATTAGTTTCATCATAACCCCAAGCTCTCAAATGTGCAATGGTGATGGCTTTAGTGGTACTCCTAAAATTTTTCAAATATTTGCTTGTGTTAAATTCTGTTTCCGCACTTTTTTTATTTCCGTTCATGATTCACCGAATAGGCATCAACTTTCGAGTCGAATAAAAATAAAAAAATAAAATGCACAACTGGGTCGCACGTACTTGCTCTTATGTTCAAGACATTGCGGGTTTAAGAAAATTGTATATAAAAACATGGAAATTATGAGAGAAAAATGAAGAGAAGCATGAAATACGACACTATACACAAAAAAATAAAATGCACGACTGGGTTGCACGTACTTGCTCTTATGTTCTAGACACTGCGGGTTTAAGAAAATTGGAAATTATGAGAGAAAAATGTAGAGAAGCATGAAATACGACATTTAAGTTGGCTAAAACAACTCTTTTGACAGTTTAAGGTGAAAAAAAAGAATGCCATCTTAATTCTTGATTAAATATGATTGTATGGGAAAACAAAATTTAAAATCACTGGAGCGGTTTTTTTAAAAATTATTTTGTATATATAAATTTCTTAAAACATTTTTAAGAACAAATTTTGGTATGCAAATCTAAAGTATATAATATTTATGTGTATATAAAACAAAATTTGAAAAAAAATTGTCAACCCGTTTTTGAGATATCGAATTTAAAAAAAAAATTTAAACTTTTTCTAAAAATCCAAAAACTTTTTTTTTTGAAAATTTTGATATGCAATATTATTTAATCTTATCTGAAATGTGTATATAGAAAAATTCATTTAAATCCGTTTAGCCGATAACGAGAAAATTCAAAATAAAAAAATACGTTCTATGACAGGTACTATTAAAAGTTGCTAAGTGTTAAATTTTATAATTTTTGATAGTAAGTCGTACTAATTTTAGTATATGAAAAAAGTTTAATCAAAATCGTAGGAGTCATTTTTAAGCAAAAAATATTTTCCTTTGCGGCTTTTTAACTTTTGTATCGAAGGTACCGTTATTTTTGCATAAATGAAAATTTTGTTCAAAAAAAATTTTAGAGAGTACTAAAAAAGCTTTAAATATCGAGTTTTAAAAAAATTGATCATATCGTTTTCGAAATATTTGATTTTCCAAAAAAAAATTGAAACATTTAAAAAATCAAAAAAATATTTTTTCAAAAATTTTAGAGGTGTGGGTTCGAGCCCCATTCTAGGCAGCATTCTTTTCTATATTCTCCCAGCTTAACTGGACGCCACCCGTGAGATTTAATGAGATAATAAAAACCCTGTGCCGAGATTCAGCTAATTCAAAAACGCAGGGAGTGAGTGAGATGAGTCACTTTTCGTCGAAAATCGATTCAGTTAGCAAAAGTAAGTGAGTGAGCGAGTGAAATGAAATGTCAGATTACTCGCCAGATATTTCCGCAGTGACTTGGTGTATGTGTTGGTAAATTTCTAGTTTTGGATAGGTATATGTGCTTTCCTCAAGAATTCCTATTCATGGATATTAAATGAAATAAAAAAACAACAATGTAGATAAAAACAACTACCCTTTTATTGATTCTTTAATTTTATTTGATTATCATATGCACATACATATATTTAATAAATTTATATTCTATTCACTTTCAACACTCACATTAAACTATAATTATGACAAACAAAATAATTGAAACAAAAGATACTCCAAACTACATTAGGCATTTCTGCGCATTTCAGTCCAAATTTGTGTCAAAGTTCATATAAAAAAAATATGTTGACACTACTTTGGACTAAAAATCACAGAAACCCAAAGTAAAGGATCAGACCTATTATTAAAGATTCCAATGTTTACATTGTTGTATTTGTTGTTTCATTTCGTTTTGCGTAACGAGTGTGACAAGGAGGTAAAATTTAGCTCTTTTATATTTATTCTTTGTCTCATGTTCGAAACTAAATTCGAACTTACTCATTTCACTTAAATAGCAGAATCACTTTTGCGAGTGAAGTGAGATGAGTCGGCGAGTAAGGCGAGTCATTTTTTTGATTAAAAAAAAAAATGAAAAAAATGTGAGGGCATAATCACCAAAAACCACTATGTACCAAGTTTGAAGAAAATCGATCGAGCCGTTTAGACTGAAGACGAACAGACAGACAGACAGAATTGTGCCACCCACTTTTTTGGTGTTTTCTATCATCGTAATATCATGTTTGATTGTTGTTTCAAAAATGTCTGTTTGCACGAATCCAAAACTTATATCGCAAGTAAAAATAAGAATTTTTAGGTGCGACATATTAACTACTTATATTTTCTCTCTTTTTAAATATTAGTTATTTTAATTTGAACAAATTATGTATTTTGTTGAATTCTCGACTAAAATAGTTTACCTTTTCTTTAAGTCCATTTTCTTTAAGTCCATTTTTCAGGAACAAAAATACTATTGAAAGAAGCTTCCCAAAAAATTCTTTGAACTTAAGCTAAGAGCAGACGGCATATAAAAAGCCGCAAACGTTTGCGACTCTGACGTCACGTAAAAAGTTGCAAATATATCGCAAATTCTGTTTCTACTTCAGTGTCCGCAAACTTACACATAGGGTGTTCACACGATGTGCAAAAACTGTCCCAAAAGTTGCAAATGCATTTGCGATCAAGGTGCTCGCACATCATTTGTCCGCAAATATGATCGCAAATGTTGTGGTCTATATGCGAGGTGTTCAGACGATGTCCTACAAAATCCGCATATCACCCAATTCCAATCATATGCACGTTTGCGAACACATATTTTCTTGGTAAAATAAAAAAATAAAATAAAGAAAAAAATGTAAAAGATTTCTGTAGTTTTTCCTTTTTCCATAACAAAAAGGCATCTGGTTTTCAGCGTCTCATTCCAATCTTTAATTTCATTTTTAAATCAAGTTGTTTTTGTAGATAGTTTAGAAAAATTAAATTTAAAATACTGAATTGCGAAAAAAAAACTTAAATTAGTTTGTTCAAAGTCATCAGTTCAACATCGTTAAAAAAAAAGACTTGAAATGTTTTTCTTTGCTGATTTTGGCGGAATTACTGAGGTTCAACGATGGTTCAAGACTCAAGTATTTTAAAGTTGCCAATTAAATGCCTGAACTATCGTTGAACCACAGTCCATTCTCCGAAGTCGGTGAGTTAAAATTGCTCAATCACGAGTTAAATAATTGTACAACTTGCCCTTAGAAATCGTCATTTGAATTTTATGAATTTAGCATATTTTCAAACTAGGTAGTTTAACACGAAGGCACTGAAAGAAGTACATATGTATTTGAAAGATTCAAAAATAATTTTGAAGAAAATGTGGAGAATGAAAATACTTGAGAATAGTACAAATTAGTTTGAAAAAATTAGCTAGAGAAATAATATAACCGTTTGAAAATTCACATAAATGTTCGCAAATGTGTGAGATATGCAATGTCTTTTTTTGAGGCCATCGCAAATGCCTGGGACGGTCGCAAATGCTCGCACATTACCGCAAACTGTCACAAATAATATGCTAAGGTGTTCACACGATATGCAAAAAAGCCGGAAACTAATATGCGATCTGTGTGTCGCACATGCTTCGCAAATCGTTTGCGAGCATGTGGGGACTGTCCCAAAAAGGTGTTCAGACGATATGCGGTCAAAAGTAGCAAATGATGACGTAAAAATGACGTCAAAGTCGCAAATGTTTGCGGCTTTTATATGCCGTCTGCTCTTAGCTTTAGACTTGCTAAGCTTAACTTTTTAAGGGTAAAGTTTTATGAACTTTTTTTTTTAATTTACTTCAAAGAAAGATTGGTTTTATTTTGTTAGTCATAAGGCAAAATATGACATAACGACGATATGCTTTTTTTAAATTACAATTGTAAGAACTCAAATCAAAAGTTACAAAAAAAAATTTTTGTAAAACAAGAAAAAGAAATCGATTATTATAACAGTCGTATTAATAAACAAAGGAGAATGGGCAAATTGGTCTACCTACTCAACAGAGATGTGTCATACATCAATGAAAAGGTCATTGCAAATACTTCATTTTATTATATGGCCGTTAAGTTGTAAACCATGGGGTTCAAAAGATATTCGGCTTTAAAGCACCAAAAACAATAATAATGCATTTCTTAATTGGTACTTGGAGGACCTGCTCAACATTTATGTGTTATATATCGTTGGAAAGGTTATTGCATGTACTACGTTTTTGTATATGGCCGTTAAGCCGTAGACCCCGGGGTTCAAGAGCTACATGGACATGAAAAACTCCAAATATAACAATAATGCAGTTCTTGATTGGCACTTGGTCTACCATCTTAACAGAAATGTGTCATATGTCATTGGAAAGGTCAATGAGAGTACTTCATTTTCTTATATGGCAGCTAAGCTCCAAACCATGGGGGTTCAAACGATATCGGCTTTGAAGCAGCAAAAACAACTAAAATGCATTTTTAATATGGTAACTGGTTGCACAACTCAACAGTAATGTGTCAGGTATCGTTGAAAAGGTTAACTTATGTGCTTTATTTTTTTTATATGGGCGTTATACGCTCAACCATGGGACTCAAAAGATATTTGGGGAAAAATGCAGAAAAGAGCAATAATGCATTTTCTGCATTGGAGCGTGGTCTTCTTACTCAACAGCGATGTGCCATACATTTTTGAAAAGGTAATAATATGTTCTTCAAATATTTGTATGTCTATCAGCTGTAGACCATGGGGTTTAAGAGCTACTTGGACATGAAAAACCCCAAATATAGCAATAATGCAGTTCTTGATTGGCACTTGGTCTACCAACTCAACAGAAATGTGTCATAACGTCATTGGAAAAGGTCAATGAGAGTACTTCATTTTCTCATATTGCAATCAAGCTCCAAAACCATGGGGTTCAAAAGATATTCGGCTTTGAAGCAGCAAAAACAACTAAAATGCATTCTTAATGTGGTAACTGGTTGCACAACTCAACAGTAAATTGTCAGGTATCGTTGAAAAGGTTAACTTATGTGCATAATTTTTTTTATATGGGCGTTATACGCTCAACCATGGGATTCAAAAGATATTTGGGAAAAATTCAGAAAAGAGCAATAATGCATTTCTTCATTGGAGCGTGGTCTTCTTACTCAACAGCGATGCGCCATACATTTTTGAATAGGTAATAATATGTTCTTCAATCATTTTTTTTTTTCTATCAGCTGTTGACATTGGGGTTTAAGGGTATTCATATTCAAGCTGAGCGTATATATGTATCAATGGATGAGTTTTAAAAATAAGTAATAGAGATATTCATAGAAAATGTATTCATATATTTTTTTTTTAATATTTAAATAATAGCGTCATCCAATATGACATTGCTGAGGTGAGCTGTAGGAGGCGTAAATCCATTTTGATGCCGGGCAAAACACAAATACCACAAAATTGATATAACATGCGCACATGTACCGACCGTGCATATTATTATTACCTTTTCAAAAAAAATAATGGCACATCGTTGTTGAGTAAGAAGACCACGCCTCCATAATGCATTATTGCTCTTTTCTGCATTTTTCCCAAATATCTTTTGAATCCCATGGTTGAGCGTATAACGCCCATATAAAAAAAATAAAGCACATAAGTTTACCTTTTCAACGATACCTGACACAATTACTGTTGAGTTGTGCAACCAGTTACCATATTAAGAATGCATTTTAGTTGTTTTTGCTGCTTCAAAGCCGAATATCTTTTGAACCCCATGGTTTGGAGCTTGATTGCTATATAAGAAAATGAAGTGCTCTCATTGACCTTTTCAATGACGTATGACACATTTCTGTTGAGTTGGTAGACCAAGTGCCAATCAAGAACTGCATTATTGTTATATTTCGGGTTTTTCATGTCCAAGTAGCTCTTAAACCCCATGGTCTACAGCTGATAGACATACAAATATTTGAAGAACTTATAGGTTTGTTCGATGTCAGCACTGGGGCGCACTGGGTCGCCCTGAACTCGTTCTAATGTGTTTTATGTGACACTTTTTTCACCCCAGTTTATTTGCACTGTGTTCGATGTGTGTTCGGGGCGAGCACTGAACTCGCTCTTACGCACCCCAGGTTTTTTCTCAGGGAAAGAAATCAGAGCTGCGAAATTGAAATCAGCTGTTTGTAAAAGTTGAATGTCAAAGGAAAAGGATTAACTTTGCGAATTTTTATGACGATATAAATAATAAATGTGAAATATTTTGTTGTTACTTTTAATTAATTTATATATTAATAAATACAATGCTTAGGAAAATATATGGATATCTAGTGCTTGCATAAAGATTTTGAAGCTGCACAAAATAGTATCCAAGGACCTTAACATTTTTATCATACAAAAGTAACACTGAGGTGTTCGATGTGAAATCAAAACCCGGGCAGCCCCCAGTTTTTTGACATTTGAATGACATTCCCCAGTGCGCCCTGGGGCAGGGAACAGCGAACAAACCTATTATTACCTTTTCAAAAATGTATGGCACATCGCTGTTGAGTAAGAAGACCACGCTCCAATGCAGAAATGCATTATTGCTCTTTTCTGCATTTTTCCCAAATATCTTTTGAATCCCATGGTTGAGCGTATAACACCCATATAAAAAAATAAAGCACATAAGTTAACCTTTTCAATGATACCTGACACATTACTGTTGAGTTGTGCAATCAGTTACCATATCAAGAATATATTTTAGTTGTTTTTGCTGCTTCAAAGCCGAATATCTTTTGAACCCCATGGCTTGGAGCTTAGCTGCCATATAAGAAAATGAAGTGCTCTTATTGACCTTTCCAATGACGTATGACACATTTCTGTTGATTTGGTAGACCAAGTGCCAATCAAGAACTGCATTATTGTTATATTTGGAGTTTTTCATGTCCATGTAGCTCTTGAACCCCGGGGTCTACGGCTTAACGGCTATATACAAAAACGTAGTACATGCAATAACCTTTCCAACGATATATAACACATAAATGTTGAGCAGGTCATCCAAGTACCAATTAAGAAATGCATTATTATTGTTTTTGGTGCTTTAAAGCCGAATATCTTTTGAACCCCATGGTTTACAACTTAACGGTCATATAATAAAATGAAGTTTTTGCAATGACCTTTTCATTGATGTATGACACATGTCTGTTTAGTACACTGAAAAAATTATTGTACGTAAAATCTATAAACGGCGTTTATAAACTGATTATTCGTTGAATCAATGTACGATTCATGTATTCAATGTACAAATAATAAAAAATAAAAGCGGGAATTAATAAACGTTGGTTATTCTCGTTTATTAAAATCCAAATTCACGTTTTTATTAACGATTCATTGATTCTATTAATTTATACATTGTCCCAATGAACTTTGTTAATAGAAAATTGATAACCGTTTATAAAAATCAATAAACGTTCATTATTTTTTATGAACAGACGTTCATATTTTTTTTTTTTTTCATTTTTAATTAACGATTCACTGATTCTATTAATGTTCATTAAAAAACGATGAAAACCATTTATAAAAATTAATAAACGTTAATAAATTTTTTATGAACATCGTTAATAAAAATCTAGTTTTATTTTTTTATTAATCTGTTCATTGTTTTAATGTCGTGTTCATTAAAAAACAATGAAAACCATTTATAAAAATCAATAAACGTTAATAAATTTTTTATAAACATCGTTAATAAAAATCTGCTTTTATTATTAATTAATCTGTTCATTGTTTTAATGACGTGTTCATTAAAAAACAATGAAAACCATTAATAAAAATCAATAAACGTTAATAAATTTTTTATAAACATCGTTAATAAAAATCTGCTTTTATTTTTAATTAATCTGTTCATTGTTTTAATGACGTGTTCATTAAAAAACAATGAAAACCATTAATAAAAATCAATAAACGTTAATAAATTTTTTATAAACATCGTTAATAAAAATCTGCTTTTATTATTTATTAATCTGTTCATTGTTTTAATGACTTGTTCATTAAAAAACAATGAAAACCATTTATAAAAATCAATAAACGTTAATAAATTTTTTATAAACATCGTTAATAAAAATCTACTTTTATTTTTAATTAATCTGTTCATTGTTTTAATGACGTGTTCATTAAAAAACAATGAAAACCATTAATAAAAATCAATAAACGTTAATAAATTTTTTATAAACATCGTTAATAAAAATCTGCTTTTATTTTTAATTAATCTGTTCATTGTTTTAATGACGTGTTCATTAAAAAACAATGAAAACCATTAATAAAAATCAATAAACGTTAATAAATTTTTTATAAACATCGTTAATAAAAATCTACTTTTATTTTTAATTAATCTGTTCATTGTTTTAATGACGTGTTCATTAAAAAACAATGAAAACCATTTATAAAAATCAATAAACGTTAATAAATTTTTTATAAACATCGTTAATAAAAATCTGCTTTTATTTTTAATTAATCTGTTCATTGTTTTAATGACGTGTTCATTAAAAAACAATGAAAACCATTAATAAAAATCAATAAACGTTAATAAATTTTTTATAAACATCGTTAATAAAAATCTGCTTTTATTTTTAATTAATCTGTTCATTGTTTTAATGACGTGTTCATTAAAAAACAATGAAAACCATTAATAAAAATCAATAAACGTTAATAAATTTTTTATAAACATCGTTAATAAAAATCTGCTTTTATTTTTAATTAATCTGTTCATTGTTTTAATGACGTGTTCATTAAAAAACAATGAAAACCATTAATAAAAATCAATAAACGTTAATAAATTTTTTATGAACATCCTTAATAAAAATCTACTTTTATTTTTAATTAATCCGTACATTGTTTTAATGACGTGTTCATTAAAAAACAATGAAAACCATTTATAAAAATCAATAAACGTTAATAAATTTTTTATAAACATCGTTAATAAAAATCTGCTTTTATTTTTAATTAATCTGTACATTGTTTTAATGACGTGTTCATTAAAAAACAATGAAAACCATTTATAAAAATCAATAAACGTTAATAAATTTTTTATAAACATCGTTAATAAAAATCTGCTTTTATTATTAATTAATCTGTTCATTGTTTTAATGACTTGTTCATTAAAAAACAATGAAAACCATTTATAAAAATCAATAAACGTTAATAAATTTTTTATAAACATCGTTAATAAAAATCTACTTTTATTTTTAATTAATCTGTTCATTGTTTTAATGACGTGTTCATTAAAAAACAATGAAAACCATTAATAAAAATCAATAAACGTTAATAAATTTTTTATAAACATCGTTAATAAAAATCTGCTTTTATTTTTAATTAATCTGTTCATTGTTTAAATGACGTATTCATTAAAAAACAATGAAAACCATTTATAAAAATCAATAAACGTTAATAAATTTTTTATAAACATCGTTAATAAAAATCTACTTTTATTTTTAATTAATCTGTTCATTGTTTTAATGACGTGTTCATTAAAAAACAATGAAAACCATTTATAAAAATCAATAAACGTTAATAAATTTTTTATAAACATCGTTAATAAAAATCTGCTTTTATTTTTAATTAATCTGTGCATTGTTTTAATGACGTGTTCATTAAAAAACAATGAAAACCATTTATAAAAATCAATAAACGTTAATAAATTTTTTATAAACATCGTTAATAAAAATCTGCTTTTATTTTTAATTAATCTGTTCATTGTTTTAATGACGTGTTCATTAAAAAACAATGAAAACCATTAATAAAAATCAATAAACGTTAATAAATTTTTTATGAACATCCTTAATAAAAATCTGAAATTCGCATTTCAGACATGATTAGTTATTTGTTTCTATAGCACTCCAATAACCCCTCTGACGGGAAGTTAATAAAAAATAAGCATTACCGAATCCTTAAATATTTCCTGGTATAAATAATATCAACGGGATAGTTGCGATATGTTTTAATCTCTGGGTTACACCACTTTTGCACTCACGGCCTCGTTTATTAGTTTGTGGTACTTTGTTTCTATATTGCTTGTATAAGTGAATATGGTGACGCTTAAGGCGATAATAGGCCATTTGGCATCAGAACATATTTCTTATGATTGTTAGTTAATGTTTTATGCTCGTATTTATTAATTAATCTAATATATTATTATCTCTTTTATACTCTCATAATTAAATCCATAAAGGTACAATAGGAGTGAAAAAGTCGCCTTTTATACTCTATGCAATATGCTTTAATGCGTAGGATGAATGAAAACGAAAAGCATTTCTATGAGCAAACATGTCGAATTGTTTACACTTTCCGACCACATATTATCAATTATTTACTTTTCAACTGAATTCAAGTGGCAAACATGCCAAATACATAAAGAGTTAAGCTATGTGCAGATAATTAAGTGGATTGTCGGTGTGCTATCGACACTTTATATATAAATGTCAAATGTTTGTCGGTAAGATTTTAATACAAAATGGAATTGATTTAACAATATATTACATTCATATTGAAAAAAGTACACACCAAACAATTTCAATTTTAGGTTCCAACATTATATTTTTCCTAAATTACACCTTTAAGCTTCCGTAATGGATACAATATTGTGAATTTCTCGCATTTGTCTCTTTTTTCTACTCTTTATGTAAGTAGTTCTTCTTATTTTTCAAATCAGATTTTGATCAGGCAAATGAAATACTTACTTATTGATATTATTCCTTTTCTCATACCTATTGTGGGGTGTATCCCTGTTGGTAATTAAATGGCATTTCCTCGAAAATAATTTCAATTTAGTTATTTCCTTACATCACACAGGTAAATGATGTAAAAACCTTGTTCAATTTAGTACTTTAATTTTTTTTAAAGTGTGATCACTGCAACGCGCAAGTTGTAACTAAAAAATGGCGCAAAGTTAACCCTTCGTTAAATTTTTATTAACCATACATTAAAATAATAAACTGTTTATTAAAAATTATGAATGGTTCATTAAATTAATGAATGGTTTATTAAATTTATGAACAGCATTAATAGAAATGCTCTTTCGTCAAGCTTTATCGTTAATTAATAAGTTAACATATATATTTTAATTAATGGCTATTCATTATCCCAATTAACGTTGATTGATTTTAATAAATGTAATTAATTGTCCTAACGTACAGGTTCATTGAAACAATGAACAGATATTAAATAAAAATATAATTCTCCGTTATCACTACCTGCGTTTTTTTGCATGTCCATATGGAGTTTGGCGAAAGACCGAAATCGGGACATTTCAACATTTATATACCTTTTGCCTTGGACTGCCATGAACAATATCAAATGTAACGAGTATACCTTAATTAAGTTTGGAAAAAAAGCAGAGAGGTCGTAAAACGTGTAAATTTCGTAAAAAAAGTTGAAATAATACATTCACATTAGGGTCGGTCGTTCAAATATATGCTATCGTCTACATTTTGCAGTCGAATAAAAAAAAAACAACGTGATAAATATTTGAAACAAATAATCGATGAAAAAAATGTTCTATTAGGCTGGTGCTTAAACATTTTTCTGCACTTTTCAACAGAAATTCCATCATAAGATACCTTAATAAAATAAAATTTGTTTGAAAAGAGCAAACAAAAAAATTGTGAGCCACCCTAATTGAATTTTTTTTTTCATCGATTATTTGCTTCAAATATTTACCACGTTGCTTTTTTTTTAATTCCACTGGAAAATGTAGAAGACATAATATTTATGAACCACCCTGTAGTGAAAGTACTCATTTTAGCATTTTTTATGAAATGTAAACGTTTTACAAACTTTCTGTGTAGTAAAAACTCAATTTTGTGTTCGAATTTATGAACCACCCTATTGTGAAAGTACTCATTTTAGCATTTTTAATGGAATATACACGTTTTACAAACCTTCTGTGTAGTTAAAACTCAATTTTTTTCGAATTTATGAACCACCCTATTGTGAAAGTACTCATTTTAGCATTTTTTTATGAAATATACACGTTTTACAAACTTTCTGTGTAATTAAAACTCATTTTTTTCGAATTTATGAACCACCCTACTGTGAAAGTATTCATTTTAGCATTTTTTTTATGAAATATACACGTTTTACAAACTTTCTGTGTAATTAAAACTCAATTTTTTTTCGAATTTATGAACCACCCTATTGTGAAAGTACTCATTTTAGCATTTTTTTATGAAATATACACGTTTTACAAACTTTCTGTGTAATTAAAACTCATTTTTTTTTCGAATTTATGAACCACCCTACTGTGAAAGTACTCATTTTAGCATTTTTTTATGAAATATACACGTTTTACAAACTTTCTGTGTAATTAAAACTCAATTTTTTTTTCGAATTTATGAACCACCCTATTGTGAAAGTACTCATTTTAGCATTTTTTTATGAAATATACACGTTTTACAAACTTTCTGTGTAGTCAAAAATCAACTTTTTTTTCGAATTTATGAATCACCCTATTGTGAAAGTACTCATTTTAGCATTTTTTTATGAAATATACACGTTTTACAAACTTTCTGTGTAATTAAAACTCATTTTTTTTCGAATTTATGAACCACCCTACTGTGAAAGTACTCATTTTAGCATTTTTTTATGAAATATACACGTTTTACAAACTTTCTGTGTAGTTAAAAGTCAACTTTTTTTCGAATTTATGAATCACCCTATTGTGAAAGTACTCATTTTAGCATTTTTTTATGAAATATACACGTTTTACAAACTTTCTGTGTAATTAAAACTCATTTTTTTTCGAATTTATGAACCACCCTACTGTGAAAGTACTCATTTTAGCATTTTTTTATGAAATATACACGTTTTACAAACTTTCTGTGTAGTTAAAAGTCAACTTTTTTTCGAATTTATGAATCACCCTATTGTGAAAGTACTCATTTTAGCATTTTTTTATGAAATATACACGTTTTACAAACTTTCTGTGTAATTAAAACTCATTTTTTTTTCGAATTTATGAACCACCCTACTGTGAAAGTACTCATTTTAGCATTTTTTTATGAAATATACACGTTTTACAAACTTTCTGTGTAATTAAAACTCAATTTTTTCGAATTTATGAACCACCCTATTATGAAAGTACCTACTCATTTTAGCATTTTTAATGAAATATACACTTTTTACAAACTTTATGTAATTTTTTTCTACACTATTAAGGGTATTCACTTTCTGGTGCAACAAGCCTAGTAAAATTGTAAAATTTTATTTTTTTACAATCGATCGTGAACGCACTTCTTTTATCTATAGTTACACTATAGCAAACTCACAAAATTTCACAAACAAATATCAGCTTACAAAAAAACTGACATTTGGCAAGTTATCAAATACACAAGCGCTAACTTTACTATGGTGTATTTTTTTTTTACAATAGGGTTGGAGTATAGCAAAAGTGTAAGAATTTGACATTCAGTTTATTTTATTGTTGTAGTGCAAGAAAGTGTTACACTTTTACACTTTTGCAATGATACAAGACCAGTTACATCGGATCGTGAATACCCCTATTGTTAGATAGCGATTGTCAGATCGTCAGCGATAGTGATTGTCAGATTTCTAACAATTAGCTAATTGTCAGACAAATTTTCTGACAATTATTTAATTGTAAGTATGTTTTTCACTGCAGATCTAACAATATTTTAAGATCTACAAATCGTGAACACTTAGCTTAAACAATTTTGCCGAAACTTGATTAGCGCCACCTATAACAGTGGGAGCACTTTAGTTGCTTGATTGAACGAAAGAATTTCTTTCGTTGAATGATGTAGCCGGCAAAAGGACGCCAAGCATTAAGCCATTCAAAGTTAAAGTGTGAAAGTGTGAAGAAGTGGAAGATACCTGACCCGAACCTACAACTGCAGAAATAATGTAAGTAGAAATAAAAAGCAAGTTTTAAATTCGATTTGAAATTATTAAAAAAAGAGTATTTAATTGATAATAATTTTGTTTTTACTGCAGCCTACGTTATTAATTAATGTATAAAGGCATACGTGTTCGTTTGCCTCAACGCCGCCGCCACCGCCGCCACAGCCGCCATCACGTGCCGTTGCTTTGTCTCCAGAACTTTATGTGAGTACCCCTAATGCATTTATTAACGTTTTAAACATTTTAAAATTATTAATAATAAGAGTATTCTTGCAAGACGTAAAAGTAGTAAATTTTCGGCACAAATTTTGATAGATTCACGCAGTTTACAAATGTTACAACGTTGTCGCCTTTGCATGAATACCCTTATCTAATAGTATTAAACGTTTAGAGAATCTTTCATTTTGTTAAAAAAAAAAAACATATTATACCTACATGCAGTGCCACCACCTTATTGGTGCCACCACTATCGTCGCCACAAAAATTAAAGAATGTCTGCCATCACCTTCTTATATGGTGGCATTAAGAAGATTTCTTCGTTTGCCTCAATACATCGCCGCCACAGCCGCCATTACGTAATTGCTAGTTCCCAGAACTAAAGCCATTTTTTGCGTTTTCAATCGTGCCGCCGGCCCACGCCGACATCACGATAGACGTTGGCTGCTCCAAAATATTATGTCAGTACTTCCAAAATTTATTTAGTTGAAAATCTTTCATTTTGTTTTGTTTCTAAAACAAAACATTTTCTACGTCATATATGTACTCATAGTAGAAAATCTCTCATTTTGCTTTGTTTCTAAAATAAAACTTTTTATACATTATGTAGTGCTCTTTCAACACGTTGCTGCTGCTCCACTGTCATCGCCACCGTCACCAAATAATTAAAAGGCGCTGCCACTTTCTGTTCCTGAGTTGGCTATACCTTCTTGCTGCCATCAATCACGTTCCTGCCACCATCACTTGGCTGTTTCCAAAACAAGGTATGTACTTTCTTTTAACTAGAATCACTGTCTTGAATCATTTTCATCGACATTTTGAAAACTTTTTTCATTAACCCTCTACCGCACCCAAAGTCAAGTAAAAATTACATTTGAACACATTAACTTTTTGAGACTTATTCATAATTTATCTTGAAACAATCCAAAATAAATATTTTAAGTTTTTTAAATTTCATTTTGTCCTTCGACTACCGGTAGAGGGTTACCAAAAATTGAATATGATCTAGATTTTTGTTTTTTTTTTTTTAATTATTGAGAGTTTCATACACCGAAGAATGAAACTAAGATCACCCTCTGGAATCATATTCATACAAATTTTGCTTTTTATCATTAATTGCGATTAAATGAAACTGGGATCACATACTAGAATCATTTTCATTAACATTTTGAAACTTTTTGCTTCTTTTACATTAACCCTCTACCGCAACTGAAGTCAAGTAAGAATTTCATTTGAAAAAATTAACTTTTAAAGACTTTTTTTTTAATAATCTATCTTAAAACAAACCAAAATATCTATTTTAAGATTTTTTTAAATTTTCTTTTTCTCATTTGACTACATCATTGCCGGTAGAGGGTTACAAAAATTTGAACAGGATCTAGATTTTTGTTGTTTTTTATTATTGAGAATTTCATATACCAAAGAATGAAACTAGAGTCACTATCTCGAATCATATTGATAAACATTTTGATTTTTTGACATTAATTGCGAATAAATGAAACTGGGATCACATACTAGAATCATTTTCATTAACATTTTGAAACTTTTTGCTTCTTTTACATTAACCCGCTACCGCAACCGAAGTCAAGTAAGAATTTAATTTGAAAAAATTAACTTTTAAAGACTTTTTTTTCATAATCTATCTTAAAACAAACCAAAATAACTATTTTAAGACTTTTTTAAATTTCTTTTTCTCATTTGACTACATCATTTCCGGTAGAGGGTTACAAAAATTTGAACAGGATCTAGATTTTTGTTGTTTTTTTATTATTGAGAGTCTCATATACCAAAGAATGAAACTAAAGTCACTATCTCGAATCATATTGATAAACATTTTGATTTTTTGACATTAATTGCGAATAAATGAAACTGGGATCACATACTAGAATCATTTTCATTAACATTTTGAAACTTTTTGCTTCTTTTACATTAACCCGCTACCGCAACCGAAGTCAAGTAAGAATTTAATTTGAAAAAATTAACTTTTAAAGACTTTTTTTTTAATAATCTATCTTAAAACAAACCAAAATATCTATTTTAAGATTTTTTTAAATTTCTTTTTCTCATTTGACTACATCATTTCCGGTAGAGGGTTACAAAAATTTGAACAGGATCTAGATTTTTGTTGTTTTTTTATTATTGAGAGTCTCATATACCAAAGAATGAAACTAGAGTCACTATCTCGAATCATATTGATAAACATTTTGATTTTTTGACATTAATTGCGAATAAATGAAACTGGGATCACATACTAGAATCATTTTCATTAACATTTTGAAACTTTTTGCTTGTTTTACATTAACCCGCTACCGCAACCGAAGTCAAGTAAGAATTTAATTTGAAAAAATTAACTTTTAAAGACTTTTTTTAATAATCTATCTTAAAACAAACCAAAATATCTATTTTAAGATTTTTTTAAATTTCTTTTTCTCATTTGACTACATCATTTCCGGTAGAGGGTTACAAAAATTTGAACAGGATCTAGATTTTTGTTGTTTTTTATTATTGAGAATTTCATACACTAGTTGAAAATCTTTCATTTTGTTTTGTTCCTAAAACAAAACATTTTATATATTATATATGTATAGTAGAAAATCTTTTATTTTGCTTTGTTTCTAAAATAAAAATTTGTATGCATTATGTAGTGCTCTTCCAACACATTACTGCTGCTCCACTGTCGTCGCCACCGTCGCCAAATAATTAAAAGGCGCTGCCACTTTCTGTTCCTGAGTTGGCTATACCTTCTTGCTGCCATCAATCACGTTCCTGCCACCATCACTTGGCTGTTTCCAAAACAAGGTATGTACTTTCTTTTAACTAGAATCACTGTCTTGAATCATTTTCATTGACATTTTGAAAACTTTTTTCATTAACCCTCTACCGCACCCAAAGTCAAGTAAAAATTACATTTGAACAAATTAACTTTTTAAGACTTATCCATAATTTATCTTGAAACAATCCAAAATAACTATTTTAAATTTTTTAAATTTCTTTTTCTCTTCGACTACCGGTAGAGGGTTACCATAAAATTGAATAGGATCTCGATTTTTGTTTTTTTTTTTAATTATTGAGAGTTTCCTACACCGAAGAATGAAACTAAGATCACCCTCTGGAATCATATTCACACAAATTTTGCTTTTTATCATTAATTGCGAATAAATGATACTAGGGTAACTGTCTACAATCATTTTCATTAACATTTTGAAACTTTTTGCTTCTTTTACATTAACCCTCTACCGCAACTGAAGTCAAGTAAGAATTTAATTTGAAAAAATTAACTTTTAAAGACTTTTTTTTTAATAATCTATCTTAAAACAAACCAAAATATCTATTTTAAGATTTTTTTAAATTTTCTTTTTCTCATTTGACTACATCATTGCCGGTAGAGGGTTACAAAAATTTGAACAGGATCTAGATTTTTGTTGTTTTTTATTATTGAGAGTCTCATATACCAAAGAATGAAACTAAAGTCACTATCTCGAATCATATTGATAAACATTTTAATTTTTTGACATTAATTGCGAATAAATGAAACTGGGATCACATACTAGAATCAATTTCATTAACATTTTGAAACTTTTTGCTTCTTTTACATTAACCCTCTACCGCAACTGAAGTCAAGTAAGAATTTAATTTGAAAAAATTAACTTTTAAAGACTTTTTTTTAATAATCTATCTTAAAACAAACCAAAATATCTATTTTAAGATTTTTTTAAATTTTCTTTTTCTCATTTGACTACATCATTGCCGGTAGAGGGTTACAAAAATTTGAACAGGATCTAGATTTTTGTTGTTTTTTATTATTGAGAGTCTCATATACCAAAGAATGAAACTAAAGTCACTATCTCGAATCATATTGATAAACATTTTAATTTTTTGACATTAATTGCGAATAAATGAAACTGGGATCACATACTAGAATCAATTTCATTAACATTTTGAAACTTTTTGCTTCTTTTACATTAACCCTCTACCGCAACTGAAGTCAAGTAAGAATTTAATTTGAAAAAATTAACTTTTAAAGACTTTTTTTTTAATAATCTATCTTAAAACAAACCAAAATATCTATTTTAAGATTTTTTTAAATTTTCTTTTTCTCATTTGACTACATCATTTCCGGTAGAGGGTTACAAAAATTTGAACAGGATCTAGATTTTTGTTGTTTTTTAGTATTGAGAATTTCATATACCAAAGAATGAAACTAGAGTCACTATCTCGAATCATATTGATAAACATTTTGATTTTTTGACATTAATTGCGAATAAATGAAACTGGGATCACATACTAGAATCATTTTCATTAACATTTTGAAACTTTTTGCTTGTTTTACATTAACCCGCTACCGCAACCGAAGTCAAGTAAGAATTTAATTTGAAAAAATTAACTTTTAAAGACTTTTTTTAATAATCTATCTTAAAACAAACCAAAATATCTATTTTAAGATTTTTTTAAATTTCTTTTTCTCATTTGACTACATCATTTCCGGTAGAGGGTTACAAAAATTTTAACAGGATCTAGATTTTTGTTGTTTTTTATTATTGAGAATTTCATACACTAGTTGAAAATCTTTCATTTTGTTTTGTTCCTAAAACAAAACATTTTATATATTATATATGTATAGTAGAAAATCTTTTATTTTGCTTTGTTTCTAAAATAAAAATTTGTATGCATTATGTAGTGCTCTTCCAACACATTACTGCTGCTCCACTGTCGTCGCCACCGTCGCCAAATAATTAAAAGGCGCTGCCACTTTCTGTTCCTGAGTTGGCTATACCTTCTTGCTGCCATCAATCACGTTCCTGCCACCATCACTTGGCTGTTTCCAAAACAAGGTATGTACTTTTTTTTAACTAGAATCACTGTCTTGAATCATTTTCATTGACATTTTGAAAACTTTTTTCATTAACCCTCTACCGCACCCAAAGTCAAGTAAAAATTACATTTGAACAAATTAACTTTTTAAGACTTATCCATAATTTATCTTGAAACAATCCAAAATAACTATTTTAAATTTTTTAAATTTCTTTTTCTCCTTCGACTACCGGTAGAGGGTTACCATAAAATTGAATAGGATCTCGATTTTTGTTTTTTTTTTTAATTATTGAGAGTTTCCTACACCGAAGAATGAAACTAAGATCACCCTCTGGAATCATATTCACACAAATTTTGATTTTTATCATTAATTGCGAATAAATGATACTAGGGTAACTGTCTACAATCATTTTCATTAACATTTTGAAACTTTTTGCTTCTTTTACATTAACCCGCTACCGCAACCGAAGTCAAGTAAGAATTTAATTTGAAAAAATTAACTTTTAAAGACTTTTTTTTTAATAATCTATCTTAAAACAAACCAAAATATCTATTTTAAGATTTTTTTAAATTTCTTTTTCTCATTTGACTACATCATTTCCGGTAGAGGGTTACAAAAATTTGAACAGGATCTAGATTTTTGTTGTTTTTTATTATTGAGAATTTCATATACCAAAGAATGAAACTAGAGTCACTATC
This sequence comes from Dasysyrphus tricinctus, assembly GCA_963921185.1. Classification (NCBI taxonomy): domain Eukaryota; kingdom Metazoa; phylum Arthropoda; class Insecta; order Diptera; family Syrphidae; genus Dasysyrphus; species Dasysyrphus tricinctus. The sequence goes on along the minus strand of OY992533.1, from coordinate 19,991,658 downwards.
TCGAATCATATTGATAAACATTTTGATTTTTTGACATTAATTGCGAATAAATGAAACTGGGATCACATACTAGAATCATTTTCATTAACATTTTGAAACTTTTTTGCTTCTTTTACATTAACCCGCTACCGCAACTGAAGTCAAGTAAGAATTTCATTTGAAAAAATTAACTTTTAAAGACTTTTTTTCATAATCTATCTTAAAACGTACCAAAATAACTATTTTAAGATTTTTTTAAATTTATTTTTCTCTTTTGACTACATCATTTCCGGTAGAGGGTTATAAAAATTTGAATAGGATCTAGATTTTTGTTTATTTTTTTTTATTATTGAGATTTTCATACACTAGTTGAAAATCTTTCATTTTGCTTTGTTTCTAAAATAAAACATTTTATACATTATTATGTAGTGCTCTTTCAACACGTTACTGCTGCTGCACTGTCGCCAACGTCATTTTTTTATATTACTTTTTCTCTTTTCACTACATCATTTCCGGTAGAGGGCTACCAACATTTGAATAGGATCTAGATTTTTGTTTTTTTTTTTTATGAGAGTTTCATACAGCGAAGAATGAAACTAGGATCACTGTCTTAGAAAGAATTTCTTTCGCTGCATGATGTAGCTAGCAAAAGCACTCCAAGCCAATCAAAATTAAAGTGTGAAAGTGTGAAAGAAGTGGAAGCTACCTGACCTGAACCTACAACTACTGTAGAAATATGTACATACATAAGTAGGAATAAAAAGCTAGTTTTAAATTCGATTTGAATCTATTAAAAAAAGAGTATTTAATTGATAGTAATTTTGTTTTTACTGCAGTATACGTTATTAATTAATGAATGGTGGCATATGTCCATTATCCCTCTACCGCAACCGAAGTCGTGTAAGAATTTCATTTGAACACATTAACTTTTAAAGACTTTTTTTCATAATCTATCTTAAAGCAAACCAAAATAACTATTTAAAGATTTTTTAAATTTCTTTTTCTCTTTTGACTACATCATTTCCGGTAGAGGGTTACCAAAATTTGAACAGGATCTAGATTTTTGTTTTTTTTTTTACTATTGAGAGTCTTATATACCGAAGAATGAAACTAGAATCACTATCTCAATCATATTGGTAATCATTTTGATTTTTGTCATTAATTGGGAATAAATGAATCTAGGATCACATTCTAGAATCATTTTCATTAACACTTGGCTGTTTCCAAAACAAGGTATGTACTTTCTTTAAACTAGAATCACTGTCTTGAATCATTTTCATTGACATTTTGAAAACTTTTTTCATTAACCCTCTACCGCACCCAAAGTCAAGTAAAAATTACATTTGAACACATTAACTTTTTAAGACTTATTCATAATTTATCTTGAAACTATCCAAAATAACTATTTTAAGTTTTTTAAATTGCTTTTTGTCCTTCGACTACCGGCAGAGGGTTACCAAAAATTGAATAGGATCTAGATTTTTATTTTTTTTTTTTATTATTGAGAGTTTCATACACCGAAGAATGAAACTAAGACCACCCTCTGGAATCATATTCATACAAATTTTGCTTTTTATCATTAATTGCGAATAAATGATACTAGGGTAACTGTCTACAATCATTTTTATTAACATTTGGAAACTTTTTGCTTTTTTTACATAAACCCTCTACCGCAACTGAAGTCAAGTAAGAATTTCATTTGAAAAAAATTAACTTTTAAAGACTTTTTTTTCATAATCTATCTTAAAACAAACCAAAATATCTATTTTAAGATTTTTTTAAATTTCTTTTTCTCATTTGACTACATCATTTCCGGTAGAGGGTTACCAACATTTGAATAGGATCTTGATTTTTGTTATTTTTTTTAATTATTGAGAGTTTCATACAGCGAAGAATGAAACTAGGATCACTGTCTAAGAAAGAATTTCTTTCGCTGCATGATGTAGCTAGCAAAAGCTCTCCAAGCCAATCAAAGTTAAAGTGTGAAAGTGTGAAAGAAGTGGAAGCTACCTGACCTGAACCTACAACTGTAGAAATATGTACATACATAAGTAGGAATAAAAAGCTAGTTTTAAATTCGATTTGAATCTATTAAAAAAAGAGTATTTAATTGATAATAATTTTGTTTTTACTGCAGTATACGTTATTAATTAATGAATGGTGGCATACTTGTCTATTATCCCTCTACCGCAACCGAAGTCATGGAAGAATTTCATTTGAACACATTAACTTTTAAAGACTTTTTTTTCATAATCTATCTTAAAACAAACCAAAGTAACTATTTTAAGATTTTTTTTTAATTTCTTTTTCTCTTTTGACTACATAATTTCCGGTAGAGGGCTACCAACATTTGAATAGGATCTAGATTTTTTTTTTTTTTTTTAGTATTATTGAGAGTCTTATATACCGAAGAATGAAACTAGAATCACTCTCTCGAATCATTTGGTAAACATTTTGATTTTTGTCATTAATTGCGAATAAATGAATCTAGGATCACATTCTAGAATCATTTTCATTAACATTTTGAAAACTTTTTGCTTTTTTTACATTAACCCTCTACCGCAACCGAAGTCAAGTAAGGATTTCATTTGAAAAAATTAACTTTTAAAGACTTTTTTTTTCATAATCTATCTTAAAACAAACCAAAATTTCTATTTTAAGATTTTTTATATTACTTTTTCTCTTTTGACTACATCATTTCCGGTAGAGGGTTACCAACATTTGAATAGGATCTAGAATTTTGTTGTTGTTTTTTTAATTATTGAGAGTTTCATACAGCGAAGAATGAAACTATGATCACTGTCTAAGAAAGAATTTCTTTCGCTGCATGATGTAGCTAGCAAAAGCTCTCCAAGCCAATCAAAGTTAAAGTGTGAAAGTGTGAAAGAAGTGGAAGATACCTGACCTGAACTTACAACTGTAGAAATATGTACATACATAAGTAGGAATAAAAAGCTAGTTTTAAATTCGATTTGAATCTATTAAAAAACGAGTACCTATTTAATTGATGATAATTTTGTTTTTACTGCAGTATACGTTATTAATTAGTGAATGGTGGCATACTTGTCCATTATCCCTCTACCGCAACTGAAGTCATGCAAGAATTTCATTTGAACACATTAACTTTTAAAGACTTTTTTTTCATAATCTATCTTAAAACAAACCAAAGTAACTATTTTAAGATTTTTTTTAATTTCTTTTTCTCTTTTGACTACATAATTTCCGGTAGAGGGCTACCAACATTTGAATAGGATCTAGATTTTTTTTTTTTGTAGTATAATTGAGAGTTTCATACACCGAAGGATCAAACTTAAATCACTGTCTAGAACCATTTTCATAATCAGTTTGAAAACTTTTAGCCTTTTTTCCATTCACCCTCTACCGCAACTGAAGTAGAGTCAGAATTACATTTGAACAAATAATATTTTTGAACTTTTTTCATAATCTATCATAAAACAATCCAAAATAACTATTTAAAGTTTGCGGTACCGGGCTAACAAAATTTGAATAGGATCATTCTTTAAAAACTTTTGGGTTTATTTTTTTAGTTTTATTTTGGGTTTATTAAGAGTTTCATATATCTAATTCCGAAACAAGCAAGTATGACAAACACTTTTATTGTCAAAAGGTAGCTTCGCTTTTTATGAATTTTTTTGAAAAAATATTGAAATTTTATTATTGAAAGCAGTAATGCTTCAATTAATTAGTTTGTGGTTTTTTTTTTTATTTTTAGGACTTTGTTCTCATCCGCTACTTTGTCTACTCCGTCAGCAGGTTCACAAGTTGTTATTTAAAAGTTATCAGAAGTAGAGTTAGTAAGAAAATGATTTGTTTCATCTGTAAAGAAAAGATAATGTCTATGAACGCGTTTATAGAACATTTAAAAAAAATCCATGATTTAAGTACATATAGCACTTTTAGATGTATGGAAAACAGTTGTACGCAAGCTTTTCAAAATTTAGGAAGTTTTAAAAAACATTTAAATAGAAAACATGTTCAGACCTTAGCACAACCCATAAATGTGACTAGTTCTAGCTCTCATCAAGAAAATACAAATCAGAATATGTTTTTTGAAAGGGGTGTGACATTTGATAGTTTTCAAAACGGCTCGCTAGCATGCGAAAGTAAGATTCCAGAAGCAAAGAAATTCAATGTTGAAGACAGCCTTAATGAACTATTTACATCTGCGACTGGGTTTGTTTTAAAATTACATGATAACAATAGTTTTTCAAGAAAAATTATTGTAGAAATTCAAGAGGACATAAAAAAATGTATTTTGAATCCTATTGTTGAATTGTTTAAATCATTTTCAAATGAACACCTGGCAAACAAAAGCATAGAAGTCCATAACGAATTTCTGAGTCTTATATCAAAGTGTCGTAACCCTTTCAATTACTGCAATACTGAATACAAACTTTTTAACTGGCTACAAAAAAAAAACTTTTTAGGAAGCTTACAGGAATTTACAGTAAATAATGAAATCGATGCAGTTTTTCGAAACGGTAACCTAACGTATGACGAAAAAAACATTAAGGGTGTTTTAATGCCATTGAAGTTTCAATTCCAAAAATTTTTTGAGAGCGGTGACATTTTCCAAAAAACTATTCTTCATATGCAAAATTTAAGTGAAGAAAACAAAATTTCAAGTTTTATTCAAGCTGACCTTTGGAAACAAAAGAGTAATTTGTACCCGGGAAAAATAATTATCCCATATTTTCTATACACTGATGATTTTGAAATCAATAATCCATTAAGTTCTCATGCGGGAATGCATTCAATATGTAATATTTATTATACTTTTCCCTGCCTCCCGTGGAAAGAATCAAAGTTAGATAATGTTTTTTTAGCAGGAATCATAAAATCAAAGGATTTAAAGTCGTTTGGAAATGAAAAATGTTTTCAAACTTTGATACAAGAGCTTAAAAGTCTAGAAGTTGATGGGATTGATATTAAAATTAAGGGTCAAGATAAAAAAAAAGTTTATTTTGTTTTGGGGATTGTGTTAGGAGATAATTTGGGTTTGAATACAATTTTAGATTTCAATAGATCATTTTCAGCTAATTCTTATTGTAGGTTTTGTAAAGTCAATAAATCTGAAGCGCAGACGTTATCACTTGAACGAGGCGATTTATTAAGAAATCGTTTTAACTATGAAAATGATGTTCTTCTAAACAATTCTTCTGAAACTGGTATACAAAAATATTCCCAATTAAATGAAATACCATCGTTTCATGTTGTAGAAAATTATTGCGTGGATCTCATGCACGACTTATTTGAAGGTGTTTGTCATTACGACGTCTGCCATATCATAAAATATTTTATCTATACAGCTTCTTATTTTACTTTGGAAACCTTTAATTTAAGAAAACAAACTTTTCAATACGGTCCAGTAGAGATTGATAATATATCAGGTGAAATAAAAGCTCATCATTTAAAAAACAAACATTTAAAAATGACAGCAAGAGAAATGATGACTTTCATATCATTTATTCAGATAATGGTTGGAGATTTAGTTCCACATGATGATGAGGTATGGAAATTTCTTCTCAACTTAATTGAAATAATTGATATGCTGCTTTCTTTTGAAATTTGCGATGACAGCATATCAATGTTGAGAATGAAAATTGAAATTCACAACATGGATTATGTTCGTCTTTTTAATGACACGCTGAAACCAAAACATCATAATTTGACTCATTATCCTACTGTTCTGAAACAATCAGGACCCATTCGGAACTTTTGGTGTTTTAAATTTGAAGCAAAGCACAAAGAATTTAAGCTTTATTCTCATGCGATTACGTCTCGTAAAAATATTTGTTTGACCTTAGCAAAAAAATATCAGCTAAAAACCGCATTTAAGTTATTTGATACCATAGATCACCTTCACAACTATTTTTTCTTCTATGAAACAAATAAAAAAGAAAGTAATTTTAGAAGTCTTGTATCAGAAATTTTAAAAGCACCTAACGTGGACATAGAGTTTTACTCTAAAGCTGAAATCCAAGGTTACAAATACCAAATAAAATTTTATATAGCCCAGTTCAAATCAGATGTGGAATTGTATGTTATAGTAGACATTATTCTTTTAAGAAAAAAAACAGTTTTATTGTTTTGCCAAAAGGTTAACAAAATCCAATACAATCCGCATTTATTATCTTTTGAAATCGACGAAAACCAGTTAGGGGGATTTTCAGTTATATCTTTAAAAGATCTTATTGGACCACCAATAACTTTAATAAAAACTGCTCAAGGTAAAACTGTTCTACGTGTGAAGGAATATTTTGTTTCAAACTATCAGATTTGAACATTTAGCTTGCATCGATGAGTCATTATTTTCTTTCCATTAATGAAATTGTTATTAGTTACAATCATGAGATAGTTATAGACTTACAAAGACTTAAAATAACTTGCAAAATAAAGCAATGACATTACAGATGATTCAAAAATTTACATATTAACTCAACTTTCAATGATACAAACCAAATATAACAATTAGGGAAAACTTTACACTTAAAAAATTTCGTTAAACAATGCAGTAGTTTCAATCTTCGCAAATGGCATCACCGCCACCGCAGCTCGATAGAACTGACGAGGAAGATTCCGATGAGGATGTTGTTGAGGATTGTATTACAAAATCATTAGAAGTGCAAGTATTATCAGAGATGGAATTGGACTCCATTTTAACAAACTACCAGACAGTAAATGTAGTAGACTTTAATCCGGATGATGAGCTAACAAATTTATTACAAAATTGGGGCCACTTAGATTTGTTGGATCATTTTAAAAGTAAGTTAAGACATGGTATGCTAACTAATTTTGCCGAAAAATTTACCTTAAATATTTTATCTCCATTTTATTTAATAATATACTAGTTATGATTTAATCAAATATAATAATTTTTTGATGGATAAACTTGACCTAAATTAGCTATCGTTTTTAAGAGTATTCCGGAGTGAACAAAACCAGTCATTTACTACCTTTTTTTTGCATGTACATATGTTTAAGACCGGTTTTTTCACTTTCATCAGATACTTTGATTTATAAAACTTTGTATTTTCACTAATTGGTCATTTCTAGTACCTTACTGATTTTAAGTTATGTCAAAAGTGCCTTTAAAGTTAAAAATTTTAATATCAAATGATACAATAATGATTAAATTACAATTAATACAAATCGTGAATAATAAATTGAATTTATATCAACTAAAAAAAAATTGTCAAAAAAATACTGTTAGGTATAAAAATTGACTGTCAAAATTGCTTTTTTTTTAAATTTACAAGCATTTTTATTTTGTATTATTTAAATTTTTATTAGGTACAAAATTAAAAATGTTCTTCAATAGTTTTTAAACAAAAATATAAAATTTTAAAGGTGCTTTTTTTAAGTAAACTAAAAGACAAATGAAAATTCTTATCTTAAAGATTTTTCACTTGATTATATCCCATCGCAAAGCGAAGCTATTGCAATTGAACTAATATATTAGACTATATATAAATTTCTCCCATATTTTCATGCCAACTTTGCTAAAGATCAAGATATTTAATTTAACTCTTTCAGAGGAACAGATAAATGTTGAGGTTTTGAAAAATATTGAGTGTCACCACCTAACACAAATTATGAAACCATTTTCGTATGGAAAACTGATTTTGTTTGAGGCAAAATTAAGAGAGTGGCGAAACACACTTGAAAAGCCCCTTTTAATGTATGTCAATGCAAGATTGAATCCACTTCCTAACTCCCAATGTTCATCTGATGCATCCTCCTCTTACGTATCGACACAAAATTGTATAAGTTCTCCAAGTACGCCAAAATCATCTAAATCAGAAAATTCATCAAACTCAACATCTTTGGCAGAAATTTTAAACAATAACCCCAAAGCTTTGGCAATAGCTGAAAGCTATGAAAAGTCGAAAAAATTCAGAGAACACGAAAGGAAACAACTGATTAATGCAATAGCCCTTTATTTCGACCAGAATAAAATCCATTTGGATTTACATTCAAGTTACAAAATTGAAAAGGAGATTATAGAAAGATTCCCGACTGAAAAACTGGTAAACATTATACTTATATATACCTGTGTGCAAAATGATAGCAGTGCTTTAGCTTTTAACTGATAACCTTAACATTAAAATTAAAGATGGCATTTGGTTTTTTAAATTATTAACTGGGCTTAAATTATTCTTTAGTTAGTACAAATAAGAAAACTTAAAAAAAACATGATTCCAAAAACTAATCTTCAATAAATATTCAAAACTTTAAGACAAAAACTTAAAAAATTGATTTTCGTCTTAAATTTAAATGAAATATTCATAAGAATACTTTGTTTTCATCGTGTGACCTTTCTTGACAAGGAAAGCAGCAAACCCTGACATAGAATCAACAATAAGCTACGCATGCATCTTTCTTGCGGATTGTTTTTATATATTTTTCACACTGCGCTCCCCAATCCAACTAAACTTGTCAGTTTTTCCTTTAACGTGCTAGCTTTAATTATCGGCCCAAAAGTTTTCGATATCATTACGGTTCGAAGATCTAACAGGAACTGTTATTTTGGTTAGTCTCAAACCAATTTTTTACTAGTCTGCTTGCATTTTTAGTGTCATTATCCTTTTGAAACGTCCAATTAAGTGGTATATTCCATTTAGCATAAAAAAGCATGACAGTCTGTTGATGTCAATGTAAATGTTTTCATTGATTTTATCTTAGTCTTAAATAAAAGATCTGTTCCGTAGTATGAAAAACAACTCCAAACATTGATTTTGTCTCCTCCATGTTAAACGCTTCTTGTAATAAAGCGTGAGTTGCATTCAGCGTTTTAGTATACTATCTTCTATCAATTGGATTGAAGAGAACAACCTTCAATTCAGCTGACCACAAAATTCTTCACCATTCCATTTCTGACAGTTTCTTTGTTTGTTTTAGGAAACAGTGCTATTTTTTGCACACAGGTGTACAATCAGAATACAGATAATTTATATTAAATTTCTAAACTTTTGTAGGAATATTATCGAACATGCAAAAGGGGTAAAATTTACAACAAGTTTTGCAATATTAAATCCTCTTTAAAACCAAATTCAAGTACTTCTCAATTCCCTTCGATGAACGTAGACGACGCAGAGCAAAATGAAGAAGAAACTCCGAGTTCAGAAAGAGGTACTTTATTTTTATAAAGACATTGAATTTACTCAGAAGATAAATCTAGGAACACTGATTTCCATAGGTAGGTTCAGAAACTTTCAGTTACGAAAAAACGAAAATAGTTTTCTAAAATTATCACAGTAAAAATTTGCCTTAATTGATTTTGTTCCACTCCAAACTTGTTTGTTTCCGAAAATTAAATTTTGCTTATGTTGTATGCTGCTTGTGTAAGTGCCTTCGGCTCAAACTTAACTGTCAAGTTTTTTTCAATACTATTCTATTCAAAGTGGGTCGGAAACATGTTACCAGATATACGATCAAGGACTCGCAGAACGCTTTTATTTGGATAGCGAGTACAATTCAGTCCATTGAGGACCACATCGATTTCCTCAACAAAATGGGTGAGAATGTCAAAACATTCATCATTGCTCACGGTGATTCAATCCTGAACTTTACTGAAATTGTTCTCTATTTTGAAGGAATTAAATTAACGTTTAACAGTTTCATCCAAGCAGTGGATATCTGCTTGAAATGTTTGTATTTATATTAATCTCGAGTACCCAACCTCTTGTTCCTCGTTTTGGGGTTTTAAAGAAACGCAATTTCTACAAAGTAATACAAGTTACTGCTCAGAATCATGATTTAAGATCAGTCCGATTCTAAATGAACGGGGAATGAAAAATGGGAGAAAGGCTTTCAAACAAGAAATACGCAAATTTCAATTCCTAAACGTTTTTCAAAAAAAGCAGAAAACGTATATATTTCTAGATAATAAATAAACCTTTCTTTCATTTTAAATTCCACGGGAATTAACATTTAGAAACGGAGTGAATAAGTGAAAACATTTATTCTTGCTTACAAGTCCTGCATAGGTACCAAACTTAAATTTAGTATTTACTTACGGGAAGCTTTAAGGACCAAGTTGTAGCAAACCTTAAAATTTTTGTTTTCCAATTAGAGTTCGGTTTTTAAAAAAATATTATTCAATACGATGAAAAATGATAATTTTCATTTCTATGAATCAGTAAAAATAAAAATGTAGTTACAAAATAATTCAAGTTTAAAGTTCAGTCACTCCACTTAAACAGAAGAATATTCTTTTAAAATTTTCTTCATATTCTATTGTTACCAAATAATTTTAACTCAAAATGCACTACTTCTTTTTGGAAAAAATAGTCGAAATAAGGTTTCTTCGTATTGCATAATATATTTAAAAAAACTAAGAACTCTGATGTGTTAAATTGGTAAACAAAAATGCTAATGATGGATTACAAAGATAGTTATTACTGGCCCCTTACTTCATCTTCATTGCACAAACTTTTTTTCTATTAATTCATGAAATGAAAATTGAAATTTAGGCCAAAAGTTTGTATTTTTAGTTCCAGAAGAAAATGCAGAAAGTATCTATCGGGCATTAAAATATGATAATTTGTCATGTGAGGAATTTGACCGTTGCTGGAGAGCATGTACAAACCATAGACTCTTGGAAATAAAAAACTCTTCTTCCACCTCTGAAATTTTCACTAAATGGCCTCATTATAAGCTCCCAACTGGCCATCGCTTGGTAAGCTAAAAGAATTCCTCCTATTCAGAAATAATAAAAACTTTTAATTCCTAAGGTTGATATGGACTACAGTCATTTGTATCCAAACTCCGGTTCACTTTTGAACAACTGGGAAAAAATTAAGGAAAATCTTTTTAAATTTCTTTCTACTGATAACCATGTCAAAGAAAAAAATATAAAAGATATTTTAAACAAAATCTCTTCAAGAGAACTATCTGAAAGTTTGTTCCTTGTTTAAATGTTAATAATAAACACATTAATCTAGTTATAATTATTTTAACTTTTCCAATTAATTGGTTAACATTAACATAAATGTACTTAAAATAATAATGTTTTATAATAATAACTATTAATATATAATTATTTAAATACATATAAAGTTGTTTTTAAAATTTCACATTTAAAGCTTACTAATTTGGTAATTTTTTGTTGTGCTTGGCTTTTTTTCAGATTGTAAAGATGCGGCATTGCTTTGGGCTCTTCATGGATATTTTGTACCTTTCCAAAAAGCATTCAAAAGGGACAAAGAGGGTCGGAAACATGTTACCAGGTATACGATCAAGGACTCGCAGAACGCTTTTATTTGGATAGCGAGTACAATTCAGTCCATTGAGGACCACATCGATTTCCTCAACAAAATGGGTGAGAATGTCCAACCATTCATCATTGTTCACGGTGACTCAATCCTTAAATTTACTAATATTTTCCTGTATTTTGATGGAGTTAAATTTAAATTTAACAGTTTTATCCGAGCAGTGGATATCTGCTTTAAAATTTTTTATTTGTTTAATCTCGAGTATCCAACTGCATGTTCCTCATTTTGGGGTTTCATTGAAACGCAATTTTTTCAAAGTAATAGAAAGAAAGTTTGTACACGGACTCATGTTTTGCTGAATGAGATCCTATAATTTCACTTTTTGTAATATATTTCACTCAACTTTAACACTGTAACTATGTATATTTTTCCTGCCATTCACTTGGCTTATCTGAACAAATAAAGAGTAAAATAAATGTAAACATCTGTTTCATTTAACCCTTTAAGATTTCAGAAAAGAGAAGATAAGAGAAGATAAGAGATGAAAGAACGGAGCTATTGTTATCGGGTTTGTATGAAATGAAAAAGAAGATTCACACTAATTTTTCCTTCTTTTGTATTTTGACAGAGTTCGAGCAACATGACCTAATAAATTTAGATGGCTAAATTTCCTTGTCTTCTTGTTTTTGTTAAATGATTTTTTAATTTCTTGATAGGAAATTAAAAATTCGTTGACAAAGGAATAAGACTGTAAGAAATTTAGCTTTTTTAATTTATTGAAAACAGCATTTATTAATTTAATGAACGCGTTTATTAATTTTAATAAACATATTCATAAAATTAATAAGTGCTGGTCATTTTTTCTACTAACCCGTTTATTATTTTTAATAAACGAGTTCATTGAATCAATGAACGCGTTTATTAAAAAATAATAAACGCATTCATTGATTCAATGAACGTGTTTATTAAAAAATAATGAACGCGTTCATTGAATCAATGAATGCGTTTATTATTTTTTAATAAACGCATTCATTGGTTCAATGAACACGTTTATTAAAAATTAATAAACGGTTTATTAAAAATTAATAAACGGTTTATTAAAAATTAATGAACGGTTTATTAAAAATTAATGAACGGTTTATTAAAAATTAATAAACGGTTTATTAAAAATTAATGAACGGTTTATTAAAAATTAATAAACGGTTTATTAAAAATTAATAAACGGTTTATTAAAAATTAATGAACGGTTTATTAAAAATTAATAAACGGTTTATTAAAAATTAATAAACGGTTTATTAAAAATTAATAAACGGTTTATTAAAAATTAATAAACGGTTTATTAAAAATTAATAAACGGTTTATTAAAAATTAATAAACGGTTTATTAAAAATTAATAAACGGTTTATTAAAAATTAATAAACGGTTTATTAAAAATTAATAAACGGTTTATTAAAAATTAATTAACAGTTCATTAAAAATTAATAAATGGTTTATTAAAAATTAATTAACAGTTCATTAAAAATTAATAAACGGTTTATTAAAAATTAATAAACGGTTTATTAAAAATTAATAAACGGTTTATTAAAAATTAATTAACAGTTCATTAAAAATTAATAAACGGTTTATTAAAAATTAATAAACGGTTTATTAAAAATTAATAAATGGTTCATTAAAAATTAATAAACGGTTTATTAAAAATTAATAAACGGTTTATTAAAAATTAATAAACGGTTTATTAAAAATTAATTAACAGTTCATTAAAAATTAATTAACGGTTTATTAAAAATTAATAAACGGTTTATTAAAAATTAATAAACGGTTTATTAAAAATTAATTAACAGTTCATTAAAAATTAATAAACGGTTTATTAAAAATTAATAAACGGTTTATTAAAAATTAATAAACGTTTATTATTTTTTAATAAACTGTTCATAAATATCATTCGGAAATAACTCCGATTTTGTTGGTTTTTAATAAATGCGTTCATTGATTCAATGAACGCGTTCATTATTTTTTAATTAACAGGTTCGTTGTTTTAGTGAACACATTCGTTGTTTTAATGAATCGTTCATAAAAATCCTTCGGAGATAATTCGGAAAGATTTTTACGAACAAATTAATGTACGTTCATTGAATCAATGAACGTTGTTTGATTTTAATAAACGGCCATTCATTATCGTTATTATCGTGTTCATTGGACAAATAATAATGTATGGTACATTGTCCCAATGAATAGATTGTTTGATTCCACGTACCTTTTTGGTTCAGTGTAGGTAGACCAGATCCCATACATTTTTGCCCATTCTCCTTTCAAGCAATGTCTAACTTAAGAACTTTTGTCCAGTTCCGAAACCTTATTTTTAAACATTTTGCACTGTTTGGACAACTTATGTATGTCGGTTTCCATTGGACGTCCAGAAGCCTTCCGATGAGTTTGGTTACCTTAACCTTTTTTTTTTTAATTTATACAGTTGAATGAACAAGGCAAGGCAAATTTTTCTAATTGACTGGTTTTGAAATAACTTTAAACCTAAAACGGACGCAAAAGTTTACTGAATTTCATTAATTTCACTAAATAAATGAGATATTGAGACATTTTGCGGAATGCATTTATAAATACGGAGATGCTTGCCTATTTAGACTATGACTAAGAAAATCTAATAAATACTGTTGTAAATGTTTAATTTATGTAAGTAATATAAAATGTAGATAAATTTATAGTTTTGGTTCACAGAATTAGATTTCTTCTTCAGAATCTTCTTCCCATAGATCTGGATGAATATCCGGTTGATCTTTCATTGGTAGATTAAAGTACAAATTTTGATAATATGGATTAATCAGATCCAGCATCTCAACAATATCCTTTTTCTTTATTACAATTATTTTGATCGGATCATTTGCATTTTATACAGAATGTATTAACTACATCACTTGTATTAATTTTGGCGATACTTCTTTTTTTCATATAAAATTATTAAAATCAAAAGTGTTTACCTACTTAATATTTTTATATTTTGAGATTAGTTGCTAGAATAGTGGGGCTGTTAGTGAGACCAACCTTTCATTTTGACCTGACGGGTTGAACTTTAGTATACAAATAGTCCATGTCCTAACTTTACTTTTAAGAAGTGTTGCCATGATGGCAACACTGTCAGAAGGACAAGAGAAGGGTTGCCGCAATCCCGAAATGTTGGTTATAAATTGAAAACCAAGGGTCGGACGATGACCCCAGAACTCCCGTTGGATTCAGCACCTTTAAAACCATAGGACCACATTATTGTTTTTCTCCCAACCCTCCCCTTGCACGAAGGGGGTGGAAAAAAGTCGTTTTGGAAACAAAATTTGAAAAGCCAATAAAAGTTAGAAAAATATTTTTATTAATAAAATTCAAAGATGGTGTCGACGCAGAATTTCACAAGCTACTACATTACATTCAGAGTTTATTGAAAACCTACTTTGGTTTTTTTAAATAGCTACTTTCAAAGTGCTGGGGAGGGGGGATATGAAAGATTAACAAACTTAAATATTTATTTTGTTATAATATAACCATATGACACATGTTTTAAGGGTATTTTTAAATGCCCAATCTTAATAAATGAGAATGAACTCGATACAACTACCTTCAAAAAAGTTATAGCCTTCTTCATAAATGATGACGGAATTTTTAGTGAAACACGTTAAATATTACTAAATTTCAACAGCATTGACACGAAACTTGGTCCACATATTTCATTTGTCATAAGCAACAAGAACCAAAGGAGTCTACAAAAATATTTGTTCCGAAAGGGTGTTTCTTTCAATGAATTAGATAAATTTTGAACAGCTACCATGAATCCTCCAAAACTGGTACGTTGATGAAAGTTGGTGAAAATGTTTGCTTAATCATCGGAACCAAGAATCAAAAATTACCATTCAAGTATCCATGGTCTAAGGATCTTTTTTGAGAGGGAATATCTTACCTATTCTAGTCAAGAAATACAATCATTTACAGACATAACTCCTTAAAAGTACGATAACTTTCTTATGTGAGCTTGTATCTACTTTATTTTAACATTATTGGATTCAACATTAAAAAATACCCTGAAATCATGTACCATATTACATTTATGTATCTTGGTTTCAAAAACATAAAAATGTTCGGCCAAAAACTCTGCTTCTCATTCCCCATTGAAAAACACCCTCAGATAGTTTATATTTGTTTGGTCTCTTTTGTTTCTTGGTCTTGATGAAAATTCAAAAGTTTTAACCAATTTTCATTAACATTCCAGTTTCGGGAGGGGATTCATGGTAGTAGTTCAAAATGTTTCCTTTTCTCTGAAAAAAACACCCTTTAACTATAAATATTTTTGCAGACTCTTTTGATTCTTGTTGCTTATGACAAATGAAATATGTGGACCAAGTTTCGTGTCAATGCTTTTGGAATTTGGTAATATTTGACTTGTTTCACTAAAAATTCAGTCATTATTTATAAAAAAGGCTATAACTTTTTTGAAGGTGGTTGTATCGAGTTCATTCTGATTAAATAAGATTGGGCATTCAAAAATACCCTTAAAACATGTACCATATGCTTATATTATTCCAAGATTAATATTTAAGTTTGTTAATCTTTCCTATCGAAATCAAAATAAAAGATTAACTAAAACTTTTTCGTTAAGTTTATCTAGCTTTCAAGATTACTCTTTGCTTAAAACGTTTTGACTAAATTTTACCCACGTAAAATACATCCGGACTGAATAGAGTGAAACCAAACTGTAATCTGTAATTATTTTATGTCATAGTTTTTTTGTTCGTTTTGCAAATGCTAAAGCATCCTTTGTTCTTTGAGAAGGAAAATCAGTATCAAATTTTTAAAAATATCATGCCAACATGATGATTTGCCTTTTCTCACTTTTTCAGAATTTTTTGAGTGGACTTTAGGATGAATTTATTTTTGGTTTTCACATGGTAAAGTATTATAAGTCAACTTGATATATTTATCCTTTTCAGAACAAAATTAAATTGGAATTTTATCTTCACTCTACATAAAGTTTTAAAAATTGATTGAACATAACATCTTATGTTAATTTATGATATTTCCATTTTGTTCTTGGTCTTCCAACCCGCCATGTACACAGAGGATTCCATTCAAAGGACTGCTTGGCAATATCATCGTTTATTATGCCATTTGCACTTTCCTATGCCGACATCCAGCCGCTCTTGACTTGTCCTGCGCCATAATTTCTCGTTTGATATAATTTGTGGCCAGCAAATCTTTAGGATGTGACGTAGACAACGATTGACAAAAGCCTGCAATTTCCTCGAAATGGTAGACGTGACTTTCCAGGTTTCAGAAGGTAGAAGGTATGTACGTACCTACGCGCATTATGGTAGAATTTGCTTTCGCTCTTATTTAGCTCTTTTTAATCATTTTTTCCAGTTAATAAAAAAAAAATTTAATTTGCCAGAAATAATTAATCAAGCGTTTTGAAAGTTATTTATTCCAAACTATCCCTCATAGGAAAAAAACAAACTATTTACTAGGGTCCAAATTAAGTCCACAATTTCAAATTAGCTCGCTTGGCGTAGTCTTTGTAGTCAGAATGGACGTAGAATTCTTTGAACATTGGCATTAGGAGTTTGTCCTTTGGCAATGTTTTGAAGACGGGTTCACCATACCATGTTCCAACCTTAAACGAATTTGGAAATTAAGTGTATTTTTTCTGTGGCCAAATGAAGGCATAACTTACCTCCCACCCTTTGACATTAGCCATGAGCTTGGCCTCTTCATCGCGATTCCTTCTCAATTGTTTCAAATACTCCCTATCACGCTCGGCAATCAAAATTGGGAAGATAACATTCTCAGCGGAGCGCATCTCAATTTCCTCGCGTTTCACCTTCTTGGCAGTCAAATAATAGACATAGATTCCTACTACGGTAGTGACCGCATAACCAGTGATCATTTGCCAACCTTCGAACAGAAACCATCAGTGATGTAAGAAGATAGAAATTGTATTTTTGGTTGAATGCAGGGACCTACCGGTAAAGTAGCTTCTAGCTGGCACTCGAGCAAAAGGGATTTGTTTGTAGCCTCCTGGTGGAGGCATATCCTGCTTTTTCGTAGCTGAAGATGAGGCCATGGCTGGAAATGGAAATTATACAAAAAAAGCCCCAACTTTATGAATTTTATTCCGAACGAAAATTAACCTGCCAAAAGTGACAGACAAAAAGTTTACATAACTAGTGTGCGTTCAGGCAGAATATTCTTAGGACTGTTCATATTCAATCTCGTTGTCCCAAAAACTAACAATAGGTCTGATCCTTTACTTTGGGTTTCTGTGATTTTTATGCTATGTTTCCACCAAAGGTTTATCTCAGATTAGATTTAATAAATCTTTTTGGTGTTTCCACCGCACAAAAAGATTTAAAAAAGATTAAATTTGACAGCACCTTCAAAAATGCAAATGGCGTTCCAATTTTTCTTATGAAGTGCGAATGAGACAGAATGTTTGATTCGTGAGAAACAATGAAGAACTGAATGCGAGTCTCGAATGAATCGTTCAGCACCATGTAAAAATAGGTTAGTTCGATTTGTAAAACTATTTGTCCTAGGAAGATTTAACAAGATTAATTTCTAATCTTCAAGATTTACAAAATAAATTTGTATGGTAAATCTACGAGATTTAAAGGAGATTTAAGGTTAATCTCATTAAATCTCAGATTAGAGCTAGGTGGAAATGTAGCATTAGTCCAAACTTGTGTCAAAATATTTTTTTTATATGAACTTTGACACAACTTTGGACTGAAATGCGCAGAAATGCACAGAAAATCACAGAAATTCAAAGTAAAGGAACAGACCTAATATGTCTGTTCGCGTACCTCCCAAAACTACGAATTTAGCCCAAAGTTCTGTCAAAGCTCATATGAAAAAAATAAAATTGGTAGAAATTTGTAGTTTTGGGAAGTACGCGAACAGACCTTTTATCTCTTCTCTTTCTAATTTTGACAGCTTACAAAAAAATTCTTTTTAATCTTTTCATCCGGCGGAAACACCAACAGCAGTATTAATAAAAACCTGCTATCTGCTCCGTAACACACGTGTTACCTGCCACACGGATAGACAACTTGTCCGTTTGGTAACTTTTCTTATTAAAAAAGATATGATATCTTTCCAGTATTTATCACTTCACCAAATTCACCACTTCATAAAATTATGGTGATTTTCTAATACATGTTTCACATGCATGCACTGCCTTACAAAGTGTATACTGGTAGTAGTAAACGGTCTTATCACACTAGTGCGTATATGTGTAAAGAAGTTATCCCTTCACTATACGCGGAATTTGGCGAGTTAAAGTTATCCGTACGTTAACACACGTCATAGACTATTACACATTTGTTAATAAGAATTACAAGTTAACAGATGTATAAATACTAGCACGTTGTTATCCGCCGTTTATTAATATGGGGGCAAATAAATATTTTTCCTTATGGCCTTTTCGATTGGGGACAGAATGACAGTTCTTGTTCTGAAAGAAGAAAAAAAATGAAATAAAAATCAAAATGCATAATGCTATGTTCCCACCAAAACGAAATCCGAGATTTCAGCTAAAAAATTTTGAGATTTCAAATAGGTGGAGCAGAATTTCATGGAGATTTCGTTGAAATCCAGAGTTTTTATTGAGATTTCATTTAAATTTCTATGAAATTTTTTCCCAGCAGTTCAAAATATGAAAAGTTTCCAACCGAAATCTCGGATTTCGTTTTGGTGGGAACATAGTAAGGGTATTCATACAACAGCGTAAAGTCGTCGTAAACGTTGTAAACTTTAAAACTTCGTAATTCTGTCACAATTTGTATGGAAAATTTGACAGATTAACGAAGTTTAAAACTTTACGATGTTTACGACGAGTTTACGCTGTTGCATGAATACCCTTAGTATAAGATGTCTATGCTGGAAAAAAGGGCAACGGAAATCATACTCTATTAATAGGCGTTTTCCTTTGGAGGTGGCGAAGTACTTGCAAGTACTTTGCCAGCTTTTTTCAATGGAACACATCAAACTGCTTTCCCATGTAAAATGTATCTACTCGCGCATGAGAGCATGTGCAGTTGGTAGTACTAGATTAGGATTTTCATCTACTCGTAAGTACTTCGCCACCTCCAAAGGAAAACGGCTAATAACTTAATTGTTTCACTTACCCTGAGGCCACACGAGCGAGTAATCGCTAGCGAGTTACTAAGGGCTCACCCAAACCAACGCGAAACATTCGCTGATGACGCGAAATCATTCACAATAGGCGTTTTCCTTTGGAGGTGGCGAAGTACTTGCAAGTACTTTGCCAGCTTTTTTCAATGGAACACATCAAACTGCTTTCCCATGTAAAATGTATCTACTCGCGCATGAGAGCATGTGCAGTTGGTAGTACTAGATAGGGTTTTCATCAACTCGTAAGTACTTCGCCACCTCCAAAGGAAAACGGCTAATAATACAAAATATGAAAGATACTCAATGCTAAACAACAACAAAAATCCGTCTTTGCGAATGATTCGCTATGAATTCGTGTTGGTTTGGGAGAGCCTTAATACATCGAAACTGTTCCTACTCGCTAGCGAACTGGCTTGCCTTTTTCGAAGCCAGTTAAGAAGCGAGTAGAGTGGTGAGTGATTTGACAGTTAATGTATGCACCCAACTCGCTAGCGAGTACTCGCGCTCGTGTGGCCTCCGGGTTAAAGAATCTTCTTTCCTCAGGTTCGAAGCAAAGAACATTCAACTCCTATGTTTGTGATTTTAATAACAATGAAAACTCTACGTATTAAAAAAAAACATTATAAAAAATACCTATCAAGAACGAATCAAAGAAAAAGATTTGAAACTGATTTTCACACCAAGTGGGGAAGAATTCCAGTCTCCATATCTCCAAGTCCTCTCTCGGTGAGGATTAACTCCACTTTGAAAAGTGGAGCTGGATTCCCAACAAAAATGGAATAAATTCCCATGTGGAGCAGATGCCCGTCGAACTATTTTCCTTCACCCAATCATGCTTAAAACTGAAATGCTACGAACAATGGGTCCTAATTAAAGTTAATGGAAGTAAAATAATTTTTTTGGAAAGAGTTTTTACGTTGTAAAGTTTAAAACTTCGTAATTCTGTCACAATTTGTATGGAAAGTTTGACAGATTTACGAAGTTTAAAACTTTACCACGTTTACGACGACTTTGCACTGTTGCATGAATACCCTTATTAATTCGGACTTGGACAACGCACAGTTTGAAAAAAATGGACATACCACCCTTTAAAATCCTTGTGCTCATTCAGTTGAAGTGGAGTGTATTTGTCTAAAGAAAAAAAAATGGGGGTAACTTATGTGGTTTTCCATTCAACCATTTCAGATTTGGTGGTCAGATCCTTATTTTTAAGTGGTAAATAGAACACAAAATGAGATTTGATTTGCTTTTGTAATCGTGTTAGTGACTATTTTTCTATTGATGAATTTGTCCAACAAACACCACCTTCTGATCGAAAGTAAACGACACTGTGAAATGCCAAATGCAAACTAATACGTTCAGATCTAATGTCAGTTTATTTTGGTGTGTGTGCAAATGCGTGTAAATCTAGCTAAAAATTGAGATTTGAAGAATCGACCTGAGGTCGAAAAAAAAATCGATTTTTTTGGTTGAATGGAAAGCAAAAGTTGATCTCAGGTCGAAAAAATCAGAAAAAAATCGACTTTTTTGGTCGAAAGGAAAACCACATTAATGTCATGAGACCCGAAGTCCTGAGTTTGACATTTAGAAATGAACATACCTTGTTGCTGGGTATCGTGCCCTGAGTAGAACCTCTAGGTAATTATTTGTCTATGGCACAGCGTGAATTTTTGACATTTTAAAATTAAGAAAAGAAGAAAACAAGTTTGCGCGTGTCGTAAAACAATATAATTTAAATTAATATTTATAAAAATAATACAGGCTCTGACTTTTATTAAAATAAAAATAAATAACTTTATTTGAAATGCCTAAACGTGGTGGGCAGCGAAATAACTATAACAACAATGGAAATAGATTTGGTGGATTAAACTCGTACTCTGATGGTAAGTTTTCGCCTTTTCAGCCGCCATCATCGGTAGAAAACATTGCAAAAATAAAAAAAAAAAAAATATTTTTTCCTAGAACACGATGATCGAGTTAAGGAAAGATCTACAACTCGACGAGTAAGTTTCAAGCCTTCAAGCTTGCACCAAAATAAAGGTGGTTTTAAGAGCCGATTGGCAGAGATGGCCATTCATTCTAGATTGGAGGAAGATGAAGACATGGGTGGATCAAGGGTGAGTCCGAAAGTCTGTTTTAATTCATGAATTTGTAGGATTCTCTTTTGTTTTAAACAGTTTGATGGTGGTCGTTCGGATCGAGGAGGAAGAAGAAAAGGGTCACCAATACCAAGAGGAAAGTTTGGAGGCAGGAAACTTCTAGCAAACTCTTTTGGATGGTATCAAGTCACTGTAAGTCACATATTTCTTATTTCCTTATTAAACAAAAGATGGACATACATCTATCATGAGTTCTGAGAACCTCGGGGGTATTTTTGTTTTGAATGCCTTATTCTATTACTTATGCAAGAGAAGCAAGCGGGAAGAGCCAAAAACAAAATCAACACCGATTTTAAAATGTTTGAGTATAGACAAAATGAAAGGTAGTTGATCGGGGCAGAGAAACTTTGTTAGTCAAAGTTATGTAATACACATACTCCACTCTCCCGCTATATAATGACAGACCCAAGAGTACAAATAAAAAAGTTAATGTAAAAATAAAACTAATGATTCTTGAATGAACTCACGATGATTTTCTGAACTACATTTTTCATTTGAAAAAAAGTATTTTTTTTTCCAAAAAAATTGAATAACTCAAAAACTGCTCAATGTTTTAACTTGAAAAAAATTGTGGTTATTAAGGATACAATAAGATCTATTTTCACAATGTTTCATTTAAACTGAACTACATATTTTTGTGAAAAATAAAAATAAAAAAATAGTACGGTTATGTTAAAAAATGATATATGAATGTAAAAGTTGTAGAATTTTGCATAATCTACAACATTTTTACTGAACACTTCATTTTGGGGTCAACTTTAGTCGGAAAACATAATAATACAATTTCCCCCCACTTTTTCACCACCGAATCGCCCCTCCAACTCCGCTGCTGGGAAATAGAATTTTTTACATTCCCTTATAACCTCTTTCACCATTTTCAATCGTTAAATTGCTGTTAACAATAGGCGAGTTCAGGAAAATGAGATCTCGGAGCCCTCAGCAATCTCAGTCTCGTGAACAGGATTCCTCAAAAGTTTTGCTGTCAAATAACTGAGGAAAGAAAATATTGGATTCGCTTGCTCAGTTTTTGACACTGAGCCGTCGGAGATCTCATTTTCCTGAACACGCTTAATTTTTCTTTTTTTCGAGTAAAAATTTCTTAATAAGCCTGCACCATCTCTCACACATAACAAAAATGTTAATGTTAAGCAAAATTGACTTCGGAATATATATTTATGGTAAAGGTCGTTAATCAACACTTAATATTATCAAACCAATATACTATCAAGCAGTGAGAAGATGCCTTAACGCCTTTGCTGCCCGAAGCTGAACTTCCAACTGTAAAACATCGAATCGATGAGCTGACATCTAAATTAACTCCAAAACTAATCTTCTCCAGAAACTCACTAATTGATGTCGATATTTCGCAAGCAATAAATCAAAAATGTGTAAAACGAATTCCATCTACTCTAAAATTAGTATTAATCAACTTCAACTTCCAACAAAACGAGGATATAATAGGCGTGTTCTTGAAAATGAGATCTCAGAGCCCTCAGCAATCTCATTCTCTTGAACAGGATTCCTCAGAAATTTTGCTGTCAAATCACTGAGGAAAGAAAATATTGGACTCGCTTGCTCAGTTTTTGACACTGAGCCCTCTGAGATCTCATTTTCCTGAACTAGCCTAATTTCAAACCTTCATTTCCTCCTTGGCATATAAGACCCAGTTCGATCGATATGACACTATCGCAATATAGGAAAACTAACAACAATCATCATGTTAACCGAGCCCTCTTCTCAGATTCCGAATCAAAACTCCTAGATTAAGGATGGAAGTTCTTTTTTACCGACGGCTCAAAAACTCAAGAAAACACTGCATTCGCAGTGACACGAGAGAATGGCTTTATTCTGAGTATATATATTCTACCAGATTTCGCATCAGTTTTTACAGCCGAAGCATTTGGTATTCTCCAAACAATAATGATGATTTAGTATGCGAAAAAAGGAATCACCTTATTAAAATACCAGCCATCAAACTAATCAGAGTTGGGAAATAATGATTACTTTTTGTAATTTATTTCATCTTCCATTTCAATTACATGTAATTGGTAATTGAACTTTTTTCAATTACAATTACACGTAATTGTAATTGAAGAAAACATTAATTTCCATTACTTGTAATTGGAATTGAAAAAAATCAATTACAAATTACATGTAATTGAAAATAGTAATGGATTTTTGCAAGTAATGGAAAAAAACACCGTGTTAATTACATTTAAGGTAATTGATTTCATGGATTGTAATTCATTACATGTTTTAATTAAACAAAAATCATAAAATATCAAATTTGACTGTACAGTACCCACCATTGGCAAAATTGATGGTTAGCCTCCAACAGCACTAACATTTCGAAGTAAGTCACTCATCTTAACACAAATTTATTTTAACTATACTTAGTTTGTGAAGAATGAATCGTAAAATATTTTGGAACTGATTAAACACCAACGAGCCTGCACAAGTTTCAGGTTCTTAATGCAGTCGCAGCCGGCGATTGACGATTGTCAATTAAAAACTTGATAAAAGTGAATAAAATATATATTTAATACATAGTTTAAAACATCACATGTACAGAGACTTAACACTCAGGGAACCATTTGTGCAATACCAAGGAAAATGTAATTGACAAAACAATTAATTAATTACATTTTGTGTAATGATTACTGAAAAAAGTAATCATTACACATTTTTTGATGATTACTTTTGTTTTCAATTACATTAATGTAATTGAATTACAAGTAATTGACACTTTTCAATTACATGTAATTAGTAATTGAATTTATTCAATTACATTTAAAAGTAATTGAAAAGTGATCGGAGATTTCAATTACAAGGAATTGAAATTGAACTTTTTTTTATCATTACTTCCCAACTCTGAAACTAATGTGGGTTCCCGGTCATACCGATACCGGCAACGAAGAAGCAGACCGTGCTGCCAGGTCAACCGTGGTCACATACAACTTTAACATCTAAACGAGACCTTACAAACTCCATACGAAACCCTTGGAAACTAAACAGTTGAACGATTGGAGCCAATATCATCACTACTATAAGGAAATTAATATCGAAAGATCTCATCCGCGATACCCTAACATGCCCAAAACAAAAATAACAAATTTTGTTCGACTTAAGCTTGGACACACTGCAATCACACACGAACATCTTCTCAACAAGTAAAACCCTCCTGCATGCACCACCTGCAATATAATACTAAATCTAGAACACTTACTAAAAAAATGCACAGAATCAAAAAAACTATATTTCCAAAAATGTATCTATCTATGAAATCCTCAAAATTCCAAATTCAAAAAATATCGAACAAGTAAATCAACTTATATGTTACCTCAATTATAAAATCTAATCTCCTTTTAATGTTTCAGAGCCAATAGTCCTCGCAGCTTAGCTCTATAAGATTGTAATTGCCAGGTTACTTTTAAGTACTTGTTAATAAATAATCTTATATATAAAAATCTCGTGTCACGGTGTTTGTCGCCAAACTCCTCCGAAACGACTGGACTGATTTTTATGAAATTTTGTTTCTATATTTGGTAGGTATGAGAATAGGGGGTAAAGTATTTTTCACTCTCTTACCCCCAAAAACAGTCGAATTAATATGCATAATTTCAAATTTAACAGAGCATCATTTCCTATTTTTTTTAAAGTGCATTGAAGAGTTATTGACCATAACATTTAAGTAAGAAACCAAGCTGGTTTTAAACCCCCATCCCCACCAAAGGCTGAACAAAATTTTTTTTTTTTGAGTAAAACTATGTTAATAAGCCTGCACTTTATATCGATATCGTTTTGAAAATTAAATATTTGCTTCACGTAAATCGATAATCGTTAAAACGCTAGTGGTTTTCAAGAAGAAATAAAACGCATATAATTTAATACAGGCCAAGAATTTAGCTTTATTATAAAGACTAGCTGGCCCGCCCCGGTTCGCTCGGTTTCAAAGGTTTCTTTTAAAAAAACAATAAACAAAGTTATAGAAACATTGAGCAGTATAAATTATCAGCCTTATTGTAAATTTCGCCCGGAAAATTTTTAACCCAAACAAATTTTTGTTCACCTGGAATTTTAAAAGCTATTATGAGTTTCTCCCTAAGTTCTCTTCCCTAAACAAAACACTTCCACGAAAAGCACCAGTAGGTGCCCGTTGTTTTTCTTTCGTTCGCACCCAACAAATAAGTGAAAATAAAATGATCTGGATCTGGATTAACTTTATACACGTGTTATGTTTTTGTATTACGTGCAAAAGTTAATCCAGATCCCGATGATAATAAAACGCGCCTAATAAAGCTGTATGTATTGGATGAAAAAAAACTTCATCCCCGGCCTACTCCGTGAATAATAGTTCGCATTCTGTTCTTATATCCGCTTATTTCATGAGCGGCCATGTTTATCACCGTTTAATAATCGGAATTCTTGGTGTTTTTATTTATGGAAATAATTTCTTAAGGCGCTTCCATAGAGCAACGCAAGCAGTGTCCATTATAAAAAGTAGGATATCTATAATTGCACCTGGCTGACTACAAAAAAGAATCTGAACTGTAATATATTTGTCCAGCCATTCAAACTTGATTGAAGGAAAACTTATAACGCACAGAAAGAAATTTAAAAATTGGATACAATTTTTTTATTTTAACCCAATTTCCCCTTTAAATAGTTAAATTTTGAAAATGTAAAGCCAGTGGTTCTCAAAATCTATCTTCTATATATAGCCTTTCAAACATAAAAAGAATGTTTAAAATCTGAGCCCTTAAGCTGTCCCTTAAGCATTACCTTTCCAACACAAAAAGCATTTCAAATCGTAGTTTAATTTTCTTACTTTTCTTTAATTTTCTTAATATCTTCCCCATTGAATATAAATTTTGAAAAAGCAGTAAAGCCCACCTCTAGTCCATCCTCTTACTACATATAACCTTTCAGAACAAAAAGAATTTTTAACATCGGACAGGTACCTATTTCGTCCATTTCACCCTATAGGTATGAAACTAAATTTTGAAAAATATCTGGTCCTTAATCCAACCTCTAAATATAACTTTGTAAAAATTAAAATATTTGTTTGAATTCGAATAATTTAATTTTGAAAAATATCAGCCTAGTGAGTTTCCTATACTAAATATTACATTCCATGCACAAAAAGTATGTTTAAAACTTGGAAACGCATTTCACCCCATAATATACAGTGGTGGCCATAGAATTAGAAACAACAATTCTAAACGCACTTTATCAACCATAATATTTTTTGTAAGCACCAGCGTGCGTGGCTTGTATCGTTGGTCTTTGATAGGTGACATATTTGTTCTAAATATGAGTTTCCTTGAACGCGAACAGTTTATAAAACACCGTTATTTTAGAGTCGACATTTTTGCTGGACACGAAATTAGAAACGACAAAAGAATTGGTAAATTAAAAAATAAAGAAAATTATGATCAATGTGAGTTGATTGTTTTCAGTTTTTTTTTTGATTATTTTTATAATATTAATATTAATTAATTGAAAATACAGCGACGAAAATGGGCAAAAATAAGTCTTGTAGTCCAGAACTCCGGAAGCTCATAGTGCAGTGCTATCAAAACGAAAACGAGTCAATTGATTCCATAGCAAAAAGATTAAGTTGCTCGAAAAAGATGGTATTTGATGCTATTCAAGTCAATAAAAGGACTGGCAGCTTTGAAAACCCAAAAAGAAAACCAAAAGATCGAAAATCCACGCCAAAAGAGGACAGATTGATATGCCAAATTAGCAAAGCTGATCCTTTTTTGACTTCTGCAAAAATAAAAGAGGTTGCTTCGCCCCAATTGGGTCAAGAGCTATCAGCTAGAACCATAAGGTGCCGACTTCTAGAATATGGGCCACGTGGATGCGTTGCCAGGAAAAAACCACATGTTTCCAAAAAGAATTTGAAGAGGCGTTTGATGTTTGCTAAGCTTCACGCAAATAAAGCCATGGGATTCTGGAATAACATACTTTGGAGTGATGAATCCAAATTTAACTTGTTAGGGTCAGATGGTAAAGTGTATGTTAGACGCCCTCAGAAGAAGGAATTGGATCCTAAATATACTTTAAAGACCGTTAAGCATGGAGGAGGAAACATAATGGTTTAGGTGCGTTCTCGTGGCATGGCGTTGGCCCAATAGTAAGAATAAATGGTCGAATGGACCAACATATTTATGAAGGCATCTTGGAAAATGTCATGGAGCCTTATTCATTTGCACACATGCCCATTAGTTATGTTTTCCAGCACGATAACGATCCAAAGAATACAGCTCGGATTGTTAAGCAGTGGTTTTTTGATACAAAAACTAATGTTTTGGATTGGCCCGCCCAAAGTCCAGACTTGAATCCTATCGAGAACTTGTGGGCAGACGTGGAGAGAAGGCTAAAGTCCAAGAACCCAAAAAATTCTGAGGAACTTTTTGAAAATATAAAGGAGGTCTGGGAGAGTATACCCCCATCAAGATGCCGCGCCTTGGTAGAAAGTATGCAGGCAAGATTAGCTGCAGTGACAAAAAATAAGGGATTCCCTACAAAATATATATTTTTCAACGAATATTTTTTATGAAATACCAATTTTTTATTTGCGTTTTTAATTGTATGGCCAGGTGCGATTTGGGTTAAATAAATAATATTAATTTTTTACTGTTAGTGTCACGCTTTTATTTTTTATGAAATATTCAGAAGTGTACTATATGTCATGGTCTATTAAAAGAACCACTAATAGACCGAGAGCTGGTAGCAAATTTTATGGGTGAAGGTATAACCAAATTTGTCGAACGTTTATGTTGAGGTTATTGAGCCTTGATTTCAAATCCAGTCGTCTGGCAGGATTCTTTTGTCGCCAGGGCTGGAGATGGGGGGTTGAAAACGGTGATTTTACGGATTTTTGGGTAGGAGGTATAACCACTTTTAGATAAGCTTAAACTATAGAGAACTACGCTTTGGTTATAAATTTTGGGGTCCCAGACGTTTTAAGTGTCGCCACACCCAGCCAGACGCCCACAAAAAGTGTCAAAAAATCATTTTTTGTGGTCAGGGGTATAACCAAAAAATTGATATGTCAAAAAATCATGAAAAATCTCCTCATCACAAAAATATGCATGCCAGACGTTTTAAGTGTCGCCACAACTAACCAGACGGCCCTAGCTCAAAAAGGGGCGAAAATTAGTTTTTGACCCCGTGGGTATAACCAAAAATGTGATAAGCCAAAAAATCATGAAAAATCTCTTCATCACAAAAATATACATGCCAGACGTTTTAAGTGTCGCCACAACCAGCCAGACGGCCCAACAGCTCAAAAGAGGGCGAAAATTTATTTTTTATGTCGTGGGTATAACTAAAAATTTGGTATGTCAAAAAATCATGCAAAATCGTTTCGTCATAAAAATATGCATGCCTGACATTTTAAGTATCGCCACAACAAGCCAGACGGCCCAAGCTCAAAAGGGGCGAAAATTAGTTTTTGACCCCGTGGGTATAACCATTAATGTGATATGCCAAAAAAGCATAAAAAATCTCCTCATCGCAAAAATATACATGCCAGACGTTTTAAGTGTCGCCACAACAAGCCAGACGGCCCAAGCTCAAAAGGGGCGGAAATTAGTTTTTGACCCCGTGGGTATAACCAAAAATGTGATAAGCCAAAAAATCATGAAAAATCTCCTCATCACAAAAATATACATAAAAGATGTTTAAGTGACCAGCATGCGCTCAGATAATTTAGTTAGATATTTTTTTTTAATTAACGTGAAACCAAAAGTTATATTCCTCAACGCCATTTCATGATTATAAAGCCATAAGTTTTAAATCAATGGCAAATTAACCTCATGCTGAATATTCCTCACTTCCTCCAAATTAAGTATCAGCCCTTGATAAAATAATTTGTTGATTCCTTACCAGACTTTAAATACCTCGAAGTATTAAGCAATGCGTTTGTTAAGATAGTTTGTACACATAATTGAAATACGTTGTTAACTTTTTTAATAATAAAAACTTAATTTAATTTCAACGAACAAAGCTCACAAACACATAATTAAATTAAAATGTTCTATTGGATTAAGTGTATGCAGATTTTATAAATTATCTCTATCAAGACATTTCTTAAATACAAAATTATACATTACATATAATGTTATAGCTATATACATTTGTATATCTAGTCTCGCTTTCATTAAAGGAGACTGAAAGCACATCTCTTAGTGATTAGTGATAACCTATGTATATTTACTTATACCCGTGACATAAAAATGGTTCTGGTCTATGGTGCGACACTTAAAACGTCTGGCATGTATATTTTTGTGATGAAGAGATTTCTCATGATTTTTTGGCATATCGCATTTTTGGTTATACTTACAGGGTCAAAACTAATTTTCGCCCCTTTGAGCTTGGGCCGTCTGGCTTGATGTGGCGACACTTAAATCGTCTGGCATGTATATTTTTTTGATGAGGAGATTTGTTATGATTTTTTGGCATATCACATTTTTGGTTATACCCACGGGGTCAAAAACTAATTTTCGCCCCTTTTGAGTTTGGGCCGTCTGGCTTGATGTGGCGACACTTTAAACGTCTGGCATGTATATTTTTGTGATGAGGAGATTTTTTATGATTTTTTGGCATATCACATTTTTGGTTATACCCACCGGGTCAAAACTGATTTTCGCCCCTTTGAGCTTGGGCCGTCTGGCTAGATGTAGCGACACTTAAAACGTCTGGCATGTATATTTTTGTGATGAGGAAATTTTTCATGATTTTTTGGCATATCACATTTTTGGTTATACCCACGGGGTCAAAACTAATTTTCGCCCCTTTGAGCTTGGGCCGTCTGGCTTGATGTGGCGACACTTTAAACGTCTGGCATGTATATTTTTGTGATGAGGAGATTTTTCATGATTTTTTGGCATATCACATTTTTGGTTATACCCACGGGGTCCAAAACTAATTTTCGCCCCTTTTGAGCTTGGGCCGTCTGGCTTGTTGTGGCGATACTTAAAATGTCAGGCATGCATATTTTTATGACGAAACGATTTTGCATGATTTTTTGACATACCAAATTTTTAGTTATACCCACGACATAAAAAATAAATTTTCGCCCTCTTTTGAGCTGTTGGACCGTCTGGCTGGTTGTGGCGACACTTAAAAAGTCTGGCATGTATATTTTTGTGATGAAGAGATTTTTCATGATTTTTTGGCATATCACATTTTTATGGTTATACCCACGGGGTCAAAAACTAATTTTGCCCCTTTTTGAGCTAAGGCCGTCTGGCTAGTTGTGGCGACACTTAAAACGTCTGGCATGCATATTTTTGTGATGAGGAGATTTTTCATGATTTTTTGACATATCAATTTTTTGGTTATACCCCTGACCACAAAAAATGATTTTTTGACACTTTTTGTGGGCGTCTGGCTGGGTGTGGCGACACTTAAAACGTCTGGGACCCCAAAATTTATAACCAAAGCGTAGTTCTCTATAGTTTAAGCTTATCTAAAAGTGGTTATAC
This sequence comes from Dasysyrphus tricinctus, assembly GCA_963921185.1. Lineage (NCBI taxonomy): Eukaryota > Metazoa > Arthropoda > Insecta > Diptera > Syrphidae > Dasysyrphus > Dasysyrphus tricinctus. Next base: position 19,960,599 of record OY992533.1, on the reverse strand, counting down.
CTAGTACCCAAAAATCCGTAAAATCACCGTTTTCAACCCCCCTTCTCCAGCCCTGGCGACAAAAGAATCCTGCCAGACGACTGGATTTGAAATCAAGGCTCAATAACCTCAACATAAACGTTCGACAAATTTGGTTATACCTTCACCCATAAAATTTGCTCTCAGCTCTTAGACTATAACCAACCTCAACAAATTTCCTAAAAAAAAAGTCATGCAATTTAACATTGTTACAAAATTCTTGTTTCTAATTCTATGGCCACCACTGTATACAAAATTATTAAGTATTTTTAAAATTGTATCCCATTAAATTTGTATCCCATTTCACCCTATAAAGAAAGCTTAATTTTGAAAATTGGGTAACAGTAAACTAATGCTATAAAAATAACCTTTATAACACAAACAAATCGAAATAGACCCCTTTTTATGTTTACCCCATTTCACCCTATAGACATGTAGCTAAATCTCGAAAAACATCTAGCCCTTAACCCATCCTTTAAGTAAACCCTTTCAAACCTAAAAAAAAATAAAATAAAAAATCTGATAACATTTTCTTGTTTTTACCCCATTTCACCCTACAAATAGAATTTTTTAACAAAATTTTAGCGTTAAAGCAATCCTCTAAAAATAGCCTTTCAAACACCATACGAATTTTTGAAATCGGATGTGTAGTTTCTGAAATTAGCCTTCACAAACAAACAAACAAAGCAAGATTAGAGCTTTATTAATATAGAAGATAGATAGATAGATAGATAGATAAAGGTTTGCCATTATGTTTAAAAAATGATTTCGGGCAAGTGGCCGCGGAGGCTGGCTCGAATAAAGCCCAGCCGAGAGGCCCAATTTTCGACCAACGGCGATTGAGGCCGTATGAGCGTTGTTGACTGTATGGTGTATGGCATGTAGCGCCGTCTTGTTGGAACCGAAGGTCGTCAACATCAACATCCTCCAATTCAAGCACGAAAAAGTCATTAATTATGGCTCTATAGCGTTCCCCATTAACTGTTACATTATGGCCGTCTTCATTTTCATCATTTTTATCGCAGCGAGAGAACCGAACCATTATTTTGCCAATAAATTTGCACGATATGCAAACGTTGTTCAGGAGTAAGTCAATTCATTATGAAATGGCAAACCAAACTGAGCATAAATCAAGTAACAGCTGCTGTCAAAAAGACCAACTCCGAAAAAATGATTGCCAAATTGAAAACCACACGTCTAAAAAAAACACCCTTTATAATAATTACTTACTGTAAGCCTTCTTACTTAATGTCAAATTGCTATTTTAATTAGCCAGTTTATGTTTCTGAGATCTCAAAGGGCTCAGAGGACTCTGAAATATAAACACGATTCCTCACAAAGATTCCTCACTTTTCGCCTTAAAAACTGAGACTGACATATTTTGGATTCGCTTGCTCAATTATATTTTGTCGCACTTAATTACATAAAAAGAAAAGAAAAAGAGAGCAGTTTTGACTTCTATTTGAGGAATCCTGTTTATATTCTATCCTCCGGCTCTGTGAAAGAAAGGAGAAAAATTACTGAGCGCTCAAGAAATAGAAACATGGAAATAAAACTACATAAATTACAACATTTAATAAAAATCAAAATAAGAAAACAAAAGTATGTTGCTTCGTCGAATTTTATTTTATTTTAGATTGGATGCATTTCGAGTCCAATTTGAATCATCATCAGCACTGTTATCAGTACACTAGTTATTTTGGAAGAATAGCATAATCAAAACTAAATCAAATTTTGTCTTAACAATCTGTCATTAAAGAAAGAGGAAAATTTAAGTGTTACATTTAAACAACTAGCCCAAAAGAGACAAATAATTAAATTAAATTAACCAAAGGCGAAACTATATTGCCACTATCCCCGTTCATTAGTTGGTCCTTGTCGTTGATGGGTACATACAAACTCTCGTAAGCATCCAGTCTTATTGAGTTTGTAACATGTTTAAAAATTTTTACATTCTCTAGTTTGATGTCAGAGTGGTTGCGGCTTAGAGCATGAGAAACTATCGAAGATTTTTATGGTCGGTTGGTAAAACGCTGCAGCTTTTGTATGTGGCAAAACGAATCGCTGGTAATGCATCTGTCTGTTGAAGTTGATTTTCTGTAGATGGAAAAATCGATTTTATTTTTGACTTTGGTGACAAGGATGGCAACTTGTTATATATAAAGCTATAAAGGGGGAAAGTGGGTTAGCCCATACTAGTACCAAAATCGATTGTGTTGAATTTTCCCCTAAATTGAAAGTAATTATGTGACATACAGACTTTTTCCGCTTCTACATTTATGATTGTTTTTTGTCATTATCTATTCCATAAGACTCTAATTGCGCCTTTAAGGCATTGATGGCGTCAGGTATGGTGATGTTGGGGAAGAGGGCTTCGACGTTGCAATTTCATTCTGTGACGAAATGAGATAAATATTAAAAGAGGTTTTTAATTTTAGAAAAGATTTGCTATTTTTTTAATTAGCTTTATAATTCGTTAAAAAGCCTTTCTGCTCTCTCACATTATAGTCTGAGAGCCGACGGCAAATTTTGGGAGTGGATGTATACCCAAAATCTGAGTATGAGGATTTATAGGTGCATGTATCTTGATATGGAATATCAAAGTCTAGCATCAGGTTTTATTTTCTCAGCCTTTGGGGTTTAAAGAGGGATCTCCTTTTTTATGTTTATTTTTTTATTTTTATCTCCGCTTTAATTTATTTAAAAGAAATCGGCTCTTGTTTTTTCTAAGCATTAACACCTCAATCTTGACGGTCTGATCAATAGAACCTGAGATAACAATTTTAAACGAACCCTGTTATCTTTTTTTTGGAGATTTTTATACAAAATAAAGTTTCCAAGAAAAGCCCGATAACGGTTGCTTAAAATCTTAATTCATGGGTTCTTCTACTCAGATTACCAAGATAAATGTCTTTGGACTTGTGATAATGACCCTAACACAAAAATATGAAACCAAGTTTGTCTAAACCCCCCACCCGAAAAAAAAACCTGCCAGAATTTAGTATTCGATATCACCATTTTTATACCTATAAACCCTCATACTCAGAATTTGGATATACATACATCTATTCCCAAAATTTGCTCTTAGAATATAAAGTGAATGAACAAAAAAGTAGGAAAAATCCACAAAAGCTAATTTAAGACTTTTACCATTAGGACTAGAACCTAAACATAGCATTAGTTTTTATATTTCAAAATACTCAATTTATGCTTTTTAATTTATAAATTGGATATATGACATCAATATCTCATCAATAATATTTATACTTTTAGGTGTACATTTTTGAGATTTTGAAAAATATATAGTTAAAAATATTATATTAAGTAGAACATCCCACATGATTCAATCAACGATGCGCCCAGAGCGGAGTTATACCTTAATCCACAACTGAAAATAACATGATGTCAGAATTTCACATTTCTTGTTTTAAAAAGTAGTTTACCCTAAAGAGGATACAAAATTTGGAATTTTACAATTTTTACCATTCATAAAATACAAATTTATAATAACACATCTTCTTTTAAATGTTGTTTGTTTCTGTGAAAATTCATAATAATTAAAACAATTTAATCTTATATGGCTATCAATAAACCATATTGCTTTGTTAACGAAAGCTTTTAATGGGACACAAATACAAATTGAAACCGTTTGAAATCTGATCTATTTATTTAAGGGTGCTACATTTGGTAATTTTGAATTAACTCTGCTGTCAATTCTAGTTATCGTTTGGTATTGTTGCTGATTGGTTGTATACGGTTCTTGCGTCAGGCATTCTTTAGTTACTTGGATTATTAGCTTATCCAAAAAGTTAATGTAGTTTTGTTTAGTCATTCTTACGATGTCTGTGCTTTCAGTATGGGATTACATTATTTTGGCGATAGTGTTGATAATATCAGCTGGAATCGGATTGTACTACCGGCTAACAGGTGGAAAACAACAGACCACAGCGGAGTACCTGTTGGCCGATAGGAATATGAGCATTCTCCCAATTGCATTTAGTTTGATGCAAAGTTTCATGTCGGCTATAACATTGCTTGGAGTCTCTATGGAGAATTATCAATACGGCACAATGTTTGTAATAATCAACTTTTCCTACATTTTAACGACTCCTATCGCGGCGTACCTATTTCTACCCGTATTTTATCGTCTCGAAACGGCTAGTGTTTATGAGTATCTGGAAAAGCGATTTGGTTATGCTACGCGACTGGCCGCTTCATTGGCATTTTCGGTTCAAATGATTCTATACATGGGTATTGTCCTATACGCTCCTTCCTTGGCATTAGAAGCTGTAACTGGACTTGATAAAGTAATTGCAATACTAGTCATCGGTATTGTGTGCACTTTTTACTCGACGATAGGTGGCATGAAGGCAGTTATTATCACCGATGTCTTTCAATCGCTGTTAATGTTCATGGCAATATTTAGTGTGATAGTGTGTGCAACGATTAAGGCTGGAGATTGGGCGACAATCTGGACTGTAGCGCAGAACGGCGGGAGGATAAATTTTTCTGATACAAGTATTGATCCTACGAGACGTCACACATGGTGGACACAAATTATTGGAGGGGGATTTACTTATTTATCGCTGTATGGTGTAAATCAAACCCAAATACAACGTCTGCTTTCGGTTAAAAATCTAAAAGGATCTCAACAATCGCTCTGGTGGAATCTACCTATTCTTTGTTTGCTAAGCCTTTGTACTTCTTTCTCTGGACTCTGTATGTACTATTATTACCAAACGTGTGACCCTTTGCTTGAAGGCCGTATTAATTCCCGTGATCAACTGCTTCCCTTATTTGTCGTAGACACCATGGGCCATCTGCCTGGCTTGGCCGGACTTTTCGTGTCTGGAATATTCTGCGCCAGCCTTTCCACAATTTCCTCAGCTATAAGTTCTTTGTCTGCAGTAACTTTAGAGGATTACGTTGGACAAATGTACAAATATCTAGGAAAGGAGCCCTTATCAGAGAGCAAACGCACCATGCTAACAAAAACCATCGCATTTATATACGGTCTAGTTTGCATTGGTTTAGCATTTGCTGTCCAAGCACTCGGTGGCGTTCTTCAGGCATCCCTAACAATATTTGGTGTTGTTGGAGGACCTCTTTTGGGTCTTTTTACACTTGGCATGTTCACTAAGCGCGCTAACCAGAAAGGATGCATAGCCGGGCTTGTATTAGGATTGTTATTCGGCTTTTGGATAGGATTTGGACAGCCAAAACCGATTCCGCCTCAACTACCTATGTCAATTGAAGGATGTCCAATCTCTGAAGATTCAACACCGAATGCCTTGCCCATTATACTCGAATTAATAAAACCAAGACTTGAGGAAAGTCATTATTTTTATCTTTATCGATTGTCGTACATGTGGTACTCTGTATTGGGATTTGCTGTAACTTTCATCTGCGGATATATCCTAAGCTTTTTTTGTGAACTTCTTAAACTCGACGATAATCGACTGATATACACAGATAAAACCCGCAGTCAATTCAACTGTGAGCTATTTATTTCACCAATTGCAAAGCAATTACATTCAAGAAATATTAATTGTTCGAAAGTAAATGGAGAAAATCAAATTAATGAAGCAACGATTGATCAAACAAAATGATAAAAAACTATAACAATAATTTAAACAAATTTTGATTAATCAAATAAACATATTTCTTGTTTTAATTTTAAGATTTTTTATAATTTTCATTCTAACAACGCTTGTTTTCTTTGTCAGATAGATTATCAAGGTTCTTAGATGACTTAAAAGTAACTTTTTGCTGTTATCAGTGATTATCTAGTTAATTACAACACAATTGATATGAGATAAGACTAATATATTTAGTATCTAGAACCGACATTGTATATATGTACATAATTATCGAAAGTTCGGTGGAGGGTAAACAATCCAAAAAAGCAATAAGCATTTTCTTGATATTGTACATAACTCGCTCGACCGACTTTTATTAGACTATACGTAAATTACATAACTGTAAATTAATGAATCAAATCCCGTATTTGTTTTTATCTATTTTTTTTTTGATAGCTTGTAGTCAAGCAAGCTCTTTAATCTAAACTCAAGTGTATGGTGGGTTTTTGGCTTTTGTTTTGATAATTTTATTGTTAAACTGGGCCCATAGGCCCACCTACCAGTTTTATTAACAAAACAAATTAAAAATGAATCTTAAAACTAAATGGAATAAAACAAGGAGCCTTGGACTAGGATGAGTTGTAAAGGGAGTTGCGGAGTAAAGAAGAACTCATATGGAAGTCACAGATATCCTGTGAGTTATCAACTAAACGTAAAATTCTTGAGATTGGTTCAAAGAGGCCGTAGTTTGTGCGGTAATGAGAAAGACAGAAGAGGGGAGTGGATCTAAGGTTACGTGGATTAATATTTATAGGAACCCTTTCCTAATAGACTAGCAAACAAAGAAGTATAGGTGTAGAAAGCTTCATTAAAGGCTATTCAAAAAATCAAAGTCTTGCAGTCCACAACTGGGGCCTTTGCGATTAAACACTACAGTGTATTAAAAAATAAAATGCACGACTGGATCGCACGTACTTGCTATTATGTTCAAGTTGTGTGGGGCTTAAGAACTTTAAAAAATATTCAAGTAATTATAGAAATAGTATAAAAAGCATTTAAATCGTTCTTTTAATTGTATAAACAGCCTGATAAATAACTTAGAGCTCAAAAAAAAGTATGCCATTTGATTACTTGAAAAAATATGAACATATGCAAAAAAAAAAATTAAAATCGTTGGAGCCGTTTTCTTAAAAATTAATTTTTTATATATAAAATTTTTCTAACATTTTTCAAAAAAAATTTTGGTATGCCAATTTTGAGTTTATATTAATATACATTTAAAACTGAAATTTCAAAATAATTCATCTACCCGTTTTTGAAATATTGATTTTTCAAAAAAAAATTTTGAATCTTTTTTTAAAAATCCAAAATTTATTTTTTCAAAAATTTTGGTATGCAGTATTATTTATATTCTAATAAAGCTTTTGTACAAAAAATTTGATTGAAATCGGATGAGCGGTTAATTAGAAAACCAAAAATCAAAAAAACCGTTATATGACAGGTACCGTTAATAAATGTTTTTGGTGATTTTTTTTCTAATTAAAAGGTACATCGTATCTACAATAATACACTGATTTTTTTATCAAAATCGTTTGAGCCGTTTTTGAGATAAATAAGATTTTCCCTAACGGTTGTATGGCAAGTACCGTTATTTTTTGAGCTAAAAAAAAATTTTCAATTTCCCCTCTGGAGAGTTACAAAAAAACCTTAAGTTCAAAATTTGAAGAAAATCGCTTCAGTGGTTTAGGCTGTAGGTTGAGGTACGGACAGACAGACAGACAGACAGACAGACAGAATTGTGCCACCCACTTTTTTCGTGTTCTCTATCATCGTAATGTCATGTTTGATTGTCATCTAAAAATTTTTTTTTTGCACGAATCCAAAACTTGCCCTATAGTACCTATATCGCAAGTAAAAATATGAATGCAACTTCGAGGGTCATCGTGTTAGCCGAAATTAGTTTTCACCCCTCCCTAGATAAGCTCCTCTGATCACTAGACCTCGGATTTTGCATATTTGCATATTTTTCATCAGATTGATACCAAACTTGGTATTTAGACGTTTTATCGTTCAAATACAAGAAATTGTAATGCATGTCGAAAATACGCAAAATATATGCAAAAAATATGCCAAAAATATGCAAAATATATGCAACATATGCAAAAAATATGCAAAACATGCAACATACATACATATATGGAAACGAATTTTATCAAAAATTTTAATTCCTCTCGTTTAATATTAAAGAGCGCGCATTACAGGAGAATATTTTCATGTTTTACAAACAATGAACAAAGAGAAGAATATTCCACTTTCCCTTGTCCAACGCTTTACCATATGAAAAGGTCCAAGGGAAAAACGGCTTAAGTCCACTTTTTGAAAAAAAAAAAACTAAGCTAATGATGACATCTTGTAGATTTTAATAAGTACTATCTGATGAAATATAGCTCTCTTCACAAAGGACTTAGAAACTAGCAAAATGGCACACTTTCTAAAAAACTTTTTTCAAAATTTTTGTTTTTTGCTGCAAAAATCGATAATTAAAAAAGAAAAACTTGTGATTAGACTTAGCGACATGTCAGCTAAATTATTAAAAACAAATTACCTTATATTCTAATTATGTACTTCCGGTCGAAGTCCTGTCAAAACAAATTAAATTTCAAAAACGGTCCAATGTCGTGCTTGTGAAAATTATTTTATTTTCAGACTATATTTTCAAAATCTAGAGATATCTGAATAAAAAGTAAAAAACCGTTTTAAATTATCATGTCTGGTTCGGTCAGAAAACAATTTCAAATAAGGAATTCGATATTTTGGTTCCAAAGTCGAAAGTCCTTTTGACTGATATCAGCGTATCAGGTAACAAAATTCAACCCATTTTTGCTCCCCACTGTATGTCCTCGGACCTGTTACGTCCATGAGATTCCCCTTGCGGGATATAGGGCCTTCACTACTACTACACTCGTGACCTTGAAGTATGAAGTTCAAGTCTTGTAACAGGTGGTGTTATTTTCCAAGTGCTGTACCCATTAAGAAGCACGGAATCAAAATTGTAACGGAATAGTCCTAGCTTGGTCTTTAGGCTTATAGAGTTGTTTCTCCATATTTTGGACACCATTCAGAACGCAGCCTTTGCCTACCCGATTCGGCTTATTATATCTTGTTCGGTCCCGCCATCAGTAGAGACAATACTCCCAAGATATTGAAAACTCTACCATCTCTGGAAGTTCTAAGGCTAATCCTTTTTGTTTTTGCCGTATTCTATCTTAAGCCCAACGGTTTCAGCGTCTCTCTCCACCCTTGTTGTCATTTGATGGAGATCCATGATCTTATGAGAGAGTAAGCATATGGCTTCATCCGCGTAGTCCAGGTATTTGGGGAATGATTGCAGATTCCACTGAATTCTTCCATTTACAAAGCTGCATACAGGACATCACTACTTATAACCAACCGGAACAGTATTTGTGACTGTATACAACCCCGTCTAACCCCACTTTCGATTTTAAACGCCTTAATAATAGCAATCAATTTATCTGGGATGAAACTCCTGCGCAAAGCAAGCCAGATAAATTCTCTATGGACACTGTCGAACGGCTTTTCGAAGTCGACGAACAGCAGGTGAAGTGGTGATCGATATGTAACGCACTGTTGGATGGTGATCCGCAAGGTGTTGATGTGGTCCACACAGAAAGATCCCGTGCGGAATCCTGCTTGCTCGGTGTCAAGGGTGTCTTCCAGGTGGTCTTTTATTCGTTCCAGGACAATTTTTGCTATTACTTTGACTACCAGTTTTCGCACTGCGTAAGGTCTCCTTTCTTTGGGAGCTCGACACTCATTCCCTTTTTCCACTCATCAAGAAAAATCTCTGGTTCCCAAGCTCTTTGGTAATTGTGTTGACGGTCCTACTGTCACACCTACTTGTGGCTACGCTTATCACGCCGCACGCTTCAGCTAACTTCGCTCATCTTCATGCCACTCGCAGACTCTAGCCCGTTTCTCTCTGCTGCTGGAGTAGCTGCAATGCTAGCTTTGGTCCTGGGCCGTTCCTATGTCTGTACCTCTTCTGTTTCAAACGTTCTGGAGATTGGTTCTAAATCCCCGACTGATCGCGAAATGAACAATTTGGTTGAAAGTTGCTTGTCTGTCCGTCGACACCCAATTGATTAAACTGAATAGAAAAAATATTTAAAAGTCACTAAACCAAACTCGACGGATAATAAAAATCTTTATATATTTCTCAACATAAACACAAAACGCTGTATATAGTTGCATAGAGCTGCGCTAGAGAGTTTTGACTTAAAGAAGTCATTCAAGTTTTTCTTCGTTTTTTTTTTTTCAAGTGCAGAAAAATTAAAAAAATACATAATATGATTCATTTTTTTTCGCAAAGATGAGTGTTGGATTTAAAAAAAATGATTTTGTAATTCAAATGGAAAACATTTTTAATATTTACTACCTACGTTTTTTGAAACGGTCTTATAGTTCATTTTTTGCAACCCCTGATAATTTTTTTAAATATGTAGAAGTACATTATGTCATTGTTTTCGGTTATGAGTAGTTATGTCTAGGTAAGTGGTGCTTTTAACCGGATTAGAGATTTGTTTAATACTTAAAGTTTATAGGTAGACAGATATTTTTAATGGGATGTCATACAATTATAAGTATTATAAAAGGATTGGAATATTTTTTAGTGCAGTGTTTATATTTAAGGTAGAAAAAGATGACACATTCAGATGTAATTATCATTTAAAACTTAAACGAGTTGCATACGAACAAATTATTTAAAATGGATATACCATAAAACAGTTTGTTTGAACTTTTTGTCAGCGTTAGGAGCTGTAAATAGTTCTTATCTGCCATAAGATGTGAACATCAAATATCCGATGAAAATAAATCGGAAATTGAAACAAAATTAACAAAATGTTTGTGTAACCTCAAACAAAAATTGATCGCAGCTATCGCAACCCATAGATCGAGATTAAATTTCAAAATGAATGAGGAATGGCTTTCCTTATCTCTCCATATCAATACCGGACAAACAGAGGAAACGAGTGGTCTTCCAACTACATCAATCATTCCTCAAGAGGAAGGCCAAGGAAAGACAGTTAATGAGTGCGAAACATTCATAAAACAAAAGAAAAAAACTAATCAATTCTACAGAGGAGATAAGTACTGAACATCTCTCTGATGCCTTAGTGATAACGATAAGATATAATAAGGACCATGAAAAGCCAAAGTGCTATGTAATCAAAGCAATTTATTCTGCAAGTCAACTTCGTGTCAAAAGAGTCAAGAAAAGCATTCTTACTCCACAAAAGGATCCCATAAAATGCACTAGTGAGAATGCATTAGCTTTACTTATGGATTTAGCTCTGTAAAAAGAAAAATATTAAGTCCTGAGATCTTCGTTGAGAAAACACAACATAGATGTTCTGCCATCCTACAACACAATAACAAATGCGAAATCACGGAAATTTCAGCTAGAGTGAAACGTCAAGACATGATGGAACGTACTGCAAGGCGGCTATTGGATAGTAAAACGGAGGAAAAAATAACTGCACTCCCTAAAAAACTGACGTTACAAAGTAAATGGGGATGCGATAGATCATCTGGACAAGATGCATACAAGCAAAAAATAAATACAACGGATGGTGAAACAGACGCGAACATGTTCATGTCATCAGTTGTTACACTCAGGCTTAAAAGTTTAAATGGTGAACACTGGAGGAAACCTCGCCCATCATCAGCTCATTTCTGCCCACCCATAATATTCCCATATGCCAAGGAAACAAGTGATTTAATAGTCAACGATATTAAAAGTCAAATAAGTGATATTCAACCAACAATATATAAAGTTAATGAAGAAATAAATATATTTGTGAATCACGAGTTCTTTTTAACTATGATTTACGGAAAAGTTTTAAACGAATTAACAGAAACAAAGTCTACGCGATGATGTTCGATATGCGAAAGTACACAAAAAAACTTCAATCAAGATGAAACAATTAACGAGGAACATAGCTTCTAATATGGAATCTCCTCATTGCATGCTAGAATCAAGTGCATGGAACTTATTTTTAAACTTGCTTATACACTTCGACAAGAAGGAGAGAACATTGGTGAATCTATTGGGATCAAGGAGGCAGACAAAAGAAGAAAGCAAGAGATCCAAAGGCGTTTTCGTGATGAGCTTGGACTTGATGTGGATAAACCAAAGCAAGCATTTGGAAATACGAATGATGGAAACACTTCAAGGAGATTTTTTGAACTATCAGAGGCAATCGCTCGAATAACTGGAGTCAATGGAGTGTTAATAATGCGGCTTAAAATAATAATTAACGTTTTGAATTGCAAGGAAGTAGTGAACGCAGTTAATTTGGGAAGTATACCAAGAAAACAGCAGAGCTATTCAAACAAACGTATCCCAAAAAACTATTCACCACCTACTCTGCATAAAATTCTGGTTCATAGTCAAAATATTATCGAATATCAATCATTGCCACTTTCATAGCCTTGGAAATTTTTTCGGGATAAAAAAAAATTGTGGCGATATCTTCATTCGTTATAAAGTTATGATTTTTGCAACCAAAAAAGTCAAAACGAGCCACTGTGCGCCGGGTGATAAGATTTTCCGCATAGACCATTACACTTATCTCCGTTTTTGGACACATTGTAAGCATGGCAGTATTCCATTTTTAAGGTAGGCCAGTGAACATAAAAGTTAGTGACAAAGGGTCGGTTACGCACAAAAATTAAATTAATTTTAAAACAAATATCAGGCAGGTTAATTGGGTCACATAGTTCTAGATTTTCGCCATAATTAGAATATGACAGCAAAAAAAATTACATACATTTAAAACTGAAATTTCAAAACAATTCATTAACCCGTTTTTGAAATATTGAATTTTCAAAAAAAAATTTTGAATCTTTTTTTAAAAATCCAAAATTTATTTTTTCAAAAATGTTGGTATGCAGTATTATTTATATTCTAACAAAGCTTTTATGCAAAAATTTTTATTGAAATCGGATGAGCGGTTAATGAGAAAACCAAAAATAAAAAAAACCGTTATATGGCAGGTATCGTTAATAAATGTTTTTGGTGATTTTTTTTCTTACTAAAAGGTACATCATATCTACAATAATACACTGATTTTTTTTTATCAAAATTGTTGGAGCCGTTTTTGAGATAAATAAGCTTCTCCTTAACGGTTGTATGGCAAGTACCGTTATTTTTTGAGCTAAAAACAAATTTCAATTTCCCCTCTGGAGAGTTACAAAAAAACCTTAAGTTCAAAATTTGAAGAAAATCACTTCAGTGGTTTAGGCTGTTGGTTGAGGTACGGACAGACAGACAGACAGAATTGTGCCACCCACTTTTTTCGTGTTCTCTATCATCGTAATGTCATGTTTGATTGCTATCTCGAATTTTTTTTTTTGCACGAATCCAAAACTTGCCCTATAGAGTACCTATATCGCAAGTAAAAAACAGCTGATGTCAGCAGATGCAAAAACAACTCAAGGTATCTGAAATTTTTTTGGATTATGGATAGTCTATCGGTTAGATCGCCGAACGCGAGGATTTATTTGTTGAATTATTTTTAGGTTTGAGGATCACACTCGCAGATCAGAAACACTCAGGCGAAAAAGGGCACAGTTATTAGCCCTGTTTTCTAGTGTATTTTTATCTTCGCTTAAGAAAAAGTAGCATGTTAAATACAACAACAATTTGGTATTACTCCGTAGTGTTGTTGTACTTTTTTGTAAGCGAAGATGAAAATGCACTACAAAACAGGGCTATTGAATAAAAGAGTGAAGGCAAAAGAAATACGCAGAACAAAACTATTTGCAACTGCACTCAAGGGCGGTTGAATTACGAAAACGAATATAGAATGTTAATCGAATCAGTTTTGAGAATAGGAAAAGAAGGAAGAAGGGGTTAGCGACATTATTGAAATTTGTCGGTTTTTTCACGTTCGTTTTTCTCATCCTTTCAGGCTACATGAAATTTTAAGCTTCTGTGTGATTGGCGTCTTTCTATTCTACGATCACTTGTTTCCAATCAAGTTTTACGGAAAATGGTGCAAAAGATGTAGATGCAATAAAAATCTCTAGGGTATTGGTGGAAAAGGAGGTAAAATCGCTAACACCTTTACGCGTTACAAAATTCAAATTCAAAACATTTTTGTTCGCATAAAGGAGTTAAATATGTTTTTATCCCCACAATTCCATTGAAGGAAATACATTTTTTGGAATAGAAGACGTTTACCCCTTTAATGCAATATTTTTCATAATCAAAATATAGTTTTGAGAACAAGGTTTCTAGAATCCCAATCCATTGTATTTAGAGAGATGCTTGTAAGAGTTTTACGTACGTTTATTTGTAAACGTCATATAGTGCACAAATGTTTTTCGAAAAAGTTTACTAAGGAACTTAAAATGTCACTTAACCTCTACAAAATTTTTGTGGAGCAAAATAAAACAAATGTTTTAGTTGAAGAAAGAGTTAACTGTCCCTTTTTTGCTTAATTAGCCTTTAAGCTATTCGTTTGAAACAAAGTAATTAAATTTAAAAAGATTCTAATGTATTTAATTTTTCGCCTTCGTCAGAAAGTTTCAGTTTTTAACGCAAAAATAGTTCTAGCTTTCATGTAAAGATGAGAGCTATGTATGTAGCTTTTTATTGTTGAAAATATTTGATCTTTTTGGGGAATGATTTGCACTTTTTCCAATTTTTATATTTTATTGCAACAAAGATGAAATCTGAAGACGAAAGATGCGATCTTTTTAGTTTGTGATATTTGATCCATGCAAACATTCTCTTGTCAAACGACGAAGCGAAATAGGCAATTTGTTTGTATTGAATTATTTTTGCCGACACCATACGACATAAAGAAAAGAAAAGATTGCGACATTTATTACAGCTGTCACCAAAGACTGCACATGCTAGGATGCGGATTCGTCGTGGGAAATCGACTCAGATCGAAAGTCATCGATTTTAAGCCGATAAGCGATCGCCTGGCTGTGATCCGCATCAAAGCTACCTTCCAAAACATCAGCCTAATATGTGCACACGCCCCTACCGATGAAGCTGAGGAGTCTAACAAGGAGGAGTTTTACGACCTCCTGGACGGAGCCTACGGAGCCTGTCCGGAGTACGATGTCAAAGTCGTGCTCGGAGACTTCAATGCTAAAATCGGAAAGGAAAACATCTTTGGCGGATTAGTTGGAAAGCACAGCCTCCACGAAACGACAACAGACAACGGCTTCCGACTAATCGACTTTGCTGCAGCTCGTAATACGGTGACAAGTAGCACTAGGTTCCCCAGGCGAAGGATACACACAGCAACCTGGCGATCTCCAGATGGTCGAACGGCCAACCAAATCGACCACGTGCTAATTGGCGCAAGGTACGCATCGAACATCTTGGACGTGCGAACTTTCCGAGGTGCAAACGTGGACTCTGACCACTTTCTTGTTGTGACAAAGTTCAGAGCCCGACTGTCCAATGAAAAGAAAACGAAGACCGCCCAAAGAAAGAAGTTCAACATCGCATGCCTTAGCACATCTGAGAAAGCCAGAGACTACAGTGAGCAATTGACCGGGAAACTCTCTGCCGTACACCCAGCCACAAGCGTCAACAACCAGTGGAACCAGTATCGCGACATTATTAAAGAGACAGCCGAGACCACCATAGGCTATCAACCACCCAGAGAAAAGAACCCGTGGTATGATGATGAATGCGCGGTATTGAAGCAGGAGACGGAAAATACACGAATGCAAATGCTGCAACGGAAAACAAGAGCAGCAAGAGAGGAGTACCGTGAAAAGAGAAGGAAAGAGAAAAAAACCCTGCGTAGAAAGAAAAGAGCATCCGCAGCCTCTCAGCTCAAGTATCTCGAAGAGTCCAGCACCGCCACCAACACCCGCCGGTTCTACAAAACAGCCAAGCAACTGGCATCTGGTTATAGGACTGGCACGCAAGCTCTTCGAAACAGCGAAGGGAACCTAGTCACCGAAGCACAGGGAATTGTAGACGTGTTTAAGCAGCATTTCCAGCAGCTGCTTAATGGGCATTATGTAGAGGAGGCGACAGGGGAACAAACAAGCATTAGACCAGTCAATGAAGATCCAGTCCCAGCACCCAGTACTGAAGAGGTTAAGAAAGCCATCCACAAGCTTAAGAACAACAAATCCGCCGGCTCGGATGGCCTACCAGCGGAACTCTTCAAGTATGGAGGAGATGTTCTGGTAGGGTGCATGCACCAGCTCATCAACCAAGTTTGGGAGGAGGAAAGTATGCCCGATGACTGGTCAAATAGCTCCATATGCCCAATCTACAAAAAAGGCGATCCTATGTCCTGCAAGAACTACAGAGGCATATCCCTGCTTAATGTTGCCTACAAGATCCTATCCAACGTACTTTGTGAGCGTCTAAAACCTTTCTGCAACACTATGATCGGCACGTACCAGTGTGGCTTTAGGCCAGGCAGATCAACGATAGACCAAATCTTCACATTGAGGCAAATCCTGGAAAAGACCAACGAATTTCAAGTCGAGACCCACCACCTATTCATCGACTTCAAAGCCGCATATGATAGCATAAGTCGCCAAGAGCTTCTATTGGCGATGTCGGAACTCGGGATCCCGAAAAAACTGATCCAGCTATGCCGCATGACGTTACAAAATACGCGGTGCAACGTGCAAATGGGTAACAGCTCATCCGAGTTATTCCAGACGTGTACAGGGTTCAGGCAAGGAGATGCGCTATCATGTGATTTCTTCAACCTAGTCCTGGAGCAGATAGTGCGCAAGAGTGGTGTTAACATGGACGGCACTATCTTTAACAGGTCTTCTCAACTGCTTGGTTATGCGGACGACATCGACATCATCGGCCGTTCCAAGAGAGCTGTACTTGAAGCATTCACAGCTATTGATGAACAGGCGAAACGCGTTGGTCTTGAAGTGAATGAGGACAAAACAAAGTATATGCTATCAACAAACAAAGCCTCATCTGTCCATCGCCTAGGACAAAACGTCACTGTTGGTAGCAGTAATTTCGAGGTAGTCAAGGAGTTCACCTACCTCGGAACAAACATCAATTCCACAAACGACACCTTAGTGGAAATCCGACGAAGAATTACCCTAGCGAACCGCTGCTACTTCGGTTTGGCCAAACAAATGGGTTCAAAACTCCTTTCTCGAAAGAC
Source organism: Dasysyrphus tricinctus (assembly GCA_963921185.1). NCBI lineage: Eukaryota > Metazoa > Arthropoda > Insecta > Diptera > Syrphidae > Dasysyrphus > Dasysyrphus tricinctus. The sequence continues at coordinate 19,943,795 of OY992533.1, read as the reverse complement.
AAAGTGCACGCTATACAAAACTCTTATTTTACCAGTTCTACTCTACGGCGCCGAGTGCTGGGGGGTCATTCCGTATTTCGATTATCGCCAGACGATATCGTTTAGACGATAGTCTTGCTCTACGTAACATTGAAAACGACTATCGTCTTGGCGATCTCGTTTTGGCGATGAATTATTTGCTCTACGTAAGTCAATAATCGTCAAAACGCTATCATCAAAACGATAGAGCTTAGACGATAGCTAAATAGGTATCGTCTTGTAATTATTTGAATGCTTTAAGAGCGATAATTAGTTGTTTCTTGATCTTTAACCATTGTTCTTTGAATAATACGAGTAAAAAATAAAATAATTATTGAATAATTAAGGCATTAATATTAGTTCATATAGTTTCGATTATTCAGAAAAATCTTACCAACAAATCCTACCCAATAATCAAAAAATTAAAAAGTATGTATGTTAGGGTGTTTCATATTTCCAAAGGTGTGATTTTTGGCTGACTTTGCTCACGCCCCGAGTCTAAGTGATGTCAAAGATTTGTATGCCAAATTTCAAGAAGATTGGATAATATTTAGAGGTTGCGCATTTTGATCACTTTTATCTGAAACTATTGAGTTTTCTAATATTGAAGTCCTTTGTATTAAAGGGCTTCTCATGCACTTGTTTCATCTTGTGAAGGTTGTGTGTGTCTACAAGTACAATCTAAACTACATTTTGTTAATTTGTGACATCCCTACATTCAATTCTTTTTAAAATAATTTCTCTTCGAACTGTACCTTCAAACTTCGAGCGTTATGCCTACACGGTTTACCAATTAGAGAGGGCAGGTCGACTTTGAAATGGAATAAAACAAGCTGTGTGTGTGGTATTAACGAAATTCTTATTATTTTTTGGAGGGACTATAAGTATGCTATAGTAAATATATAATATGGAATATGACATTGTTCAAAATATCTGCCACGGCTGCGCACGGTGGCAAGGATCCGAGACGTCGAAATTTGAATGCCTTTGTTGCATAGTTCGGACTGAATTTGAACGATGGCCTAAATTATTTTGACTTTGAGGGCATCAGTTGATTGGGGCTCATGAGCATAGACCTGCGACATCAGAAAACCCCACGAAAAGTTTAATGGGGGCAAATCTCACGATCTTGGTGGCCAATTCACGTCACCTTCTCGAGAGATAACCCTATCTTACAGTTATCGTTTACTATGTAAAATATCTTTTGTTACACAACTGTGTAATACGCAGTACTGTCCTTTCTAAACAATATGTCACATATTACATCCATATAATCCAATTTTGGCCAAAAGAAATTGCTTGTCCTCTATTGGTAGGGATCTCTTTTGATTAAATTACCGGAATTGACTGCATGGGGTTCACCTATCCCCTTACCCCTGCCCTAACTGACGCAACTAATTTTTTTTTTTGAAGATCAACTCACCGTTAAGGGTGATGGGCAGTGTTGCCATTAATTTGTTTTAAAAAATCTGCAAAAATGAAGGAAAAAATCTGCAATGCAGATTTCTAAAGGAAAAATGGATTTTATTGAATAGAACTTTATATAAAGATGACAGCATACAGCAAAATTATTGAAATTTTTTTTAAAGAGAACTAAATATTAAAGTAGACACGAGTGCAGATATTATCTGCGTTGCAGATTTTCGAATTTCAAAAGTCTGTGGATGGGATAAAAATCTGCAAAATGCAGATAAATCTGCACTAATGGCAACGCTGGTGATGGGAGCTAGACTTTTGTGTTCTTATAAAAAAAAACACATTTTCTCTAAAAGCTGCAAAAAATGTAAAAATCCTATTTTTTGCCTTTTAAAAAAGTGATCAAAATGCGCAACCTCTAAATATTCTCCAATCTTCTTGAAATTTGGCAAAAATATCTTTTTTGTCAGAGAGACTCGGGGCATGAGCAAAGTCAGGTAAAATTTAACATTTTATTTTGTGCCTTATAAAATGAAACACCCTAATGTATGTATCTGTCCAGTGGTCAAAATTCGACCATTTAAACCAAAATAATCGTTCAACAATACAGGCATCTATGTCAACAGGGCTCTCATCGCGTAAAACGTTGATCGTCTTCACGCATAGTTAATCGCGATATCCATTATGCTAAGGGGATCCTACTCTATATGGTTTTGAGAAAAAAGCAATAAGTTAGGGAACGAAAAAGCATATCTTGGCTTAAAACTGATACAAATACTTTATTCAATATTAAATAATTTTGATGGACATCATACATCTTTTGACAATTTTGCACTTATCAACTATCCAAAGTGGAAATCGTAGAGGTTGAGAGGAGAGGCAATGGCAACCGTTAGAAAGCAGCACCGTGATTAAAGGCATTGTGTTGCTGCAAAATCATACCTAAAGCTCTATATTCGATCGGATATTTTTGGTATCTTCATATTTTTAGTATTACCTCGTGCCATAATGGTTGGTGCGTTGGACTGTCATGCCAAAGGTGTTGTTTCGATTCCCAGCCACTGCCAGTATACTTGTCATGAATAAGTGCTTCTCATCTAGCCGTTCTGACTCGGCAAAAATTTGTAGGTCGCCTCCATTCCAGCCAACAACACGCACACAGGAATGGTTGAGAGTTGTAAGTCACTAGGGCCTGGTTTCCACGAGCTGTTGCGCCACCAGATTTATTTTTTATTATTTTTTTTCATATTTGTATTCAACACTGGGCCGCTTATAGGCTTAAATCGTACTTTTAAGGGGACACTCAGATTGACCAGTTACCTTAAGAACGTATTGCTATATTGTTGCGTATACCGAAAAGAATCAATTTATTCACAAATACAACTTTTAACGGATGGTATTGCAAATAAATTTTTAGAATAACGTGACATTTCAAATAAAACGACAAGGATTTTTAGTTTTGACAGCAAAATTTAATTTTCAAATTCATTTTGTTCATTCAAATAAAAAACGATAGACGAGACGATAGTGATTGAGTTACGTGAAGCAAATTATAGACGATATCGTTATGGATAATCGTTTTGACGATTATCGTTTTAAAAATTACGGAATGACCCCCCTGGACGATAAGTAAAAAAGGGGAATTGATCCTGGGCACTTTCGAGAGAAAAAATTCTACGACGGATATTTGGTCCTATATGCGAAGAGGGCGATTGGAGGAGAAGATTCAATCGTGAACTGTACGAGCTGTACCAAGATGTGGATGTAGTCCAAAGAGCCAAAACACGTCGACTACATTGGCTCGGCCACATCGAGCGAATGGACAACAACGCTCCAGCCAAGAAAATCTTCGAATCCCAGCCCCCAGGTTCGAGACGACCAGGAAGACCGAACCTCCGCTATAGGGACCAGGCGGTCACAGACGCAAGAGCGCTTGGTCTCGACGACTGGAGGGAGCGTGCGAGGGACCGCAGCCGATGGAAGACCGCAATATCTCAGGCAGAGACCCTTCATGGATCGGGAGCCGGATAAGTAAGTAGTATACGACATTTATGTATATGTGTATGCGTGTGTGTATTCTATGTGTGTGAACTGAATCTACTCAAAAATACTCCCAGATGTTTCATTCAAGACTGCAATTCTAGATCTTAAAATCAAATCTTTCAGATTTCAATGAAAAACGACATTTTAGTTGATGACTAGGTTTGTTCGATGTTCCCTGCACAGGGCGCACTAGAGAATGCCATTCAAGTGTCAAAAACCGGGTGGCTGCTCGGGTTGTAATATCAAATCGAACACTTCAGTGCTTCATTTTGTACGGAAAAAATGTTAAGTTGCTTATTTACCTTTTTGTGCGGCTTCAAAATCTTCATGCAAGCACTAGATTTCCGTAAATTTTCCTTGGCATTTCGTTTATAAATATATTAATAAATAGTAACAAAATCATCTGCAAAACATCTCACATTTATCATTTATATCGTCATTAAAATTCGCAAAGTAAATACTTTTCCTTTGACATTCAACTCTTGCCAACAGCTGATTTCAATTTAGCAGCTCTGAATTATTTCCCCGAGAAAAAACCTGGGGTGCGTGAGAGCGAACTCAGTGCATGCCCCGAACACACATCGAACACAGTGCAAATAAAATAGGATGAAAAAAGTGTCACATAAAACACCTAAGCGCGATTAAAGACCTTTGTTTCCAAATAAAAATTTATTTAAACAAAATTATAATAAACGATGTTATTCGTTCAAAGCTTATAATAGGAATAATAAATATTTTCAATGAAAACTTAATATTGATAAGTAATAGATTGCTTGATTTTCAACACCCTCTCTCAATCGTAACGTTTCTTATCTAATTCAGTTTTCATTAACATAAATTTAATTTTGATCTTAAGTCCAAAAATCGCTTAGAATCCAAAGATTTTGTAAAGACGTCAGCCAGTTGTTCTTTTGTCCCAATAGATTCGACTCTTATGGTTTCATTTGCAATGTTTTCTCTTATGAAATGGTGTTTTATATCAATGAGCTTAGCTCACTTTGTTTCTAAATTATGAGCCATGCTGATACATCCTCTATTATCTTCAAATATACATACTGGTTCGTTCTTTATTTGACCTAAATCTTGCATAATGCCTCTTAGCCATATAGCTTCGGTTACAGCTGAACTTAAGGCAATGTACTCAGCTTCACTAGATGAAATTGCCACAGTAGTTTGCTTCTTGCTACACCAGGACACATTATTTCCAAATACTTGAAATATATACCCACTAACTGATTTTCTGTCAACGATGTCAGATGCCCAGTCAGCGTCAGCATAACCAACTAATGGTACATCACTATCACAACTGAAATTAAGTTTTAAATTCTTTGTTCCTTGTAAATAGCGCACAATTCTCTTTAAATGCTGCCAATGTACTTCAGATGGATTTTGTTGATACCTCCCCATGTAACTAACTGCGTAACAAATGTCTGGTCTTGAACAAAGCATTAAATACATCATACTTCCTAAAAGCTCACGATAAGGTTGTTGTAGTTCTTTGCCAGTGTTAGCTTCTAATTGTAATCCTTTTTCCATAGGGCTTTTTACAGAATTACATTCAGCCATACCAAACTTGTTAAGAAGCTTTTCAATGCTTGTTTCTTGAGAAATGTTTAAACAATCTTCTGAAAATTCCATTTTCATACCCAAAAAGAATTTTAAAGGTCCACAGTCAGACATTTCAAATTTTGATGATAGTGCAGTCTTCAATTTTTCTATAGACGACAATTTGTTTCCAACTATCAAAAGATCATCGACATATATTACCAAAAACAATATATCATTTTCTTTCTCGTTAAATTTGGTGTAAAGGCAATAGTCATGGTTTGATCGATGAAATCCAAAATTAAGCAACCTTTCATTTAATTTATTGTTCCAGCAACTAGGTGACTGCTTTTTTTTTGTTTGCATACTTGTCCCTCTGTTGCTGGTAAACCTTCAGGTATTGCCATATAAATTTCTTCTTCAAGGTCACCATGAAGAAATGCTGTCTTTATGTCCAGTTGGTGAAAGTGATATTTTCGATAAACACCAACTGCCAGTAGAACACGAATCGTGGACAACTTTGCTACCGGTGCATATGTTTCTTTGTAGTCAATTCCAAATTTTTGAAGAAACCCTTTAGCGACTAACCGTGCCTTGTACTTAGTTTGGCTACCATTTGCATCTTCTTTAATAGTAAACACCCATTTTGTCCTCAACAATTTTGTATTTAAGGGTTTATCTACCATTGTCCAAACTTTATTTTTCTTCATCGATTGTAGTTCCGAGTCAATAGCCTTCTTCCATAGTTCCGAATCAGGACGATTCAATATTTGACTGACATTTTCAGGTATATCTAATAAACAATTATGACCAGCGGCAGAATTTGCTTTTGAACCCAATAAATAATCATTCAACTTACTTGGTAGCCAGCGCTCCCTTACACTGCGCCTCACAAACTCCGATTGGTGATTGTTATCTGTTTGTTAAGGGAGCGCTTTGATAGCTTCACTAAATTGAGGTTCCTCTTGTTCATCTTCTTGCTGATTGTTACTAGCTGATTCGTTTTCTTGCAAAATTTGTGGTTCATCGATAATAGCCACAGCGACATCATCATAGAGTTCAGTAACATCCCCCTCTCGCTCGTGGCTGTAATGTACTTTTACCTTTTCTTTGTCCTTGTTGGCTTGTTCTGTCAGGTTCTTAAATGGATAATTTGATTCTTCAAATTTTACGTCACGGCAGATCTTTATCTTTCTTTCTTGTATATCCCAGAGACGATATCCATTTGGGGCATAACCAACCATAATTAATTTTTTGCTTTTTGGTTCAAGTTTCTTTCGACATTGGTTTGGAATCCAGGCATATGCTTTACATCCAAAAACTTTTAATTTGGTTAAATCTGGTGTAAAACCAAACCATACTTCGGCTGGTGTTTTCGAATAATCCAAGCAACTCGTAGGACATCGGTTGATTGTATACACAGCAGCAAGCCCAGCCTCGTTCCAAAACTTCTGTGGAGCACCTGATTCAATTACCATGACTCTTATTGTTTCAGCTAAAGTCCTATTAAATCTTTCGGCTACCCCATTTTGCTGCGGTGAGTAGGCAATCGTCGGCTCGACTTGAATTCCTTTTTGCTTGTACCAACACATTTGTTCATTGGAAAGTTATTCCCGTCCTTGATCCATTGTCATTCTTGATATTGACCTTCCAAACATAGATGTCGACAAAGCCTCATACTCTTGCAGTTTTTGAAAAACTTCGGACTTTTTCTCCATCAGAAAAATCATTGCATAGTGGCTAAAGTCGTCTATAAAGGAAACAAAATATTTTGAACCATCCCATGCCATTGGACTAAGAGGACCGCAAACATCCGAATGAACTCTTTCTAGTACGCGTTTGGCTCTGTTGCGTGTTTTGTTAAAAGGTTCACGTACTTGTTTGCCTTCCATACATACGTCGCAAAAGCCAATCTTCATTTTTTGAATATTGTTTGGAATCAAGTTATTCTTGGCAAGGATATTCATTCTTCCTTGATTTATATGTCCAAGACGACAGTGCCACAACATACTATCGTCCTTTTCACATACATTGATAGTTGGTTTTCTAACGGTAACTTCTTGTTCATATAATGTACCACGTAAAATTGCAGTTGCAATAATTTCTTTGTCCTTCATAATTATTGCTTTGTCCTCACCAAAGATCACTCTTGCTCCAGCACTCGTGAGCTTCCTGACAGATAACAAATTGTCTCGCAAATATGGTGAATATAACACGTTCTGTATGATAAAGTTAGTCCCATGATTGCTTAGTCCATTGATTTGGCCAACTTCTTTTACAACCAATGATTGGTCATCTTTAGCTACTTTAATTTCAATGGGAAAATCCAAATTTTCCATCTTTGAGAAACACCATTTTTCATTAGTGAGATTATCACTAGCGCCTGAATCCAATTTAAAAATAATTTTGTCAACATTCATGTTTTTCTTGATGCAATTACTATCAGCCATAAAGATAAAACCCTTGTCTTTAGCACTCTTAGGTTCTTTGACATGACAGTCCCTTGCCTGATGACCAAATTTATTGCATTTAAAGCATTTTCTATTGAACTTCTTATTTTTGTAATACTTCTTTTTACCAGAAAATGCGCTCATCTCTTTGACATCTTCTTCTTGACGCTCATTCAACTTAAGTTCTTCAGCTCTTAGCCTATCCTTGACCAAAGAAAGCGTAAGTTTTGATTCTTTAAAATTCTGAAGAGTTGTTATCAACGGATCGAACTTGTCTGGTAAGGTCAAAAACAGTTTTGTGAGAATATCACTTGTTTCCATCGTAGCCCCGGTCATTTTCAGTTGACGAATCAAATTTTCAAAAACGAGCAAATGAGAATTCACTGAATCTCCACTTTGCATTTTCAATTTGGTAAGCTGTTTACGTAACAACAATTGGTTAACAATTGATTTTCCTGCAAAAGCTGACTCCAAATTGAGCCACATCTTTTTGGCAGATTCTTCATCTCTCACATAGCTCAAATAATCTTAATGGATAAAATTAACTAAATAGTTCTTAGCTACCTTATCCCTTTTAATAAATGCAGCTCTAGCTTCTTCTTGTGTTGGAGGATCGCTCGTTATAACGTCCCACAAATTCTTCGATTCCATATAAATTTTCACCCGGAATTGCAAATCATCATATCCACAACCGTTAAATTGCGGCATGCCAAGCATTATATCTTTAACGTCGCCCATAACCTATTGAGTTTTAAAGACCTTTGTTTCCAAATGAAAATTTATTTAAACAAAATTATAATAAACGATGTTATTCGTTCAAAGCTTATAATAGGAATAATAAATATTTTCAATGAAAACTTAATATTGATAAATGATAAGTAATAGATTGCTTGATTTTCAACAAGCTTGATAATTTTCAAACCAAAAACCTATAATTACAGACAATAAAAATGTTTTAATTAAAGCAATATGTCTGCCTCACTGATATGCTAATACAAATACACTCTTTTGTTAGAAAAAAACTATTGTAGACACCTGGTATAGTATCGACATTTAGAACGGAATTTTGAAAAAAAGGCATTTGGAAAACTGCAAACAAGTTCCGCTGTATTTCAAAGGCCAAAACTAAATGCTTTAACTTAATAAACAATAAGTCTGCATCTCTGATATGTTAATATCGATACTCTCTTTTGTTAGAAAAAAATTATAGCAGACACCTGATATAGTATCTACATTTAAAACAGAATTTAGAAAAAAAAGCCTGAACAACTCCATACAAATTCCGCTGTATTTCAAAAGAAAATTTTTCAAAATTCCGTTATAAATGAAGGTACTGTACCAGGTGTCTGCTTTAATTATTTTTTAATAAAAAAAGAGTATCGATATTAACATATCAGAGAGGCAGACATATTGCTTAAGTTTAAACATTTTGTTTTTGCCTTTGAAATACAGCGGAACTTGTATGGAGTTTTCCATAGGCCTTTTTTCAAAATTCCGTTATAAATGTAGATACTATACCAGGTGTCTGCAATACTTTTTTTCTAACAAAAGAGAGTATTAGTATTAGCATATCAGTGAGGCAGACATATTGCTTTAATTAAAACATTTTTATTTTGCTGAAATTGGTGATCTGGTATTTAAATTATAGTAAATAAATTTTTATAGGACAGGCTTACAGATCAGTATTTTCCGAATGCAAATAAAACTATTTCATTCCTTCCCGACGTTTCGTTGGTTTTTTCCAACTTTTTCAAGGGGTTTCTTTATTAGCTGTAAACAAATTACATTACACAATTATTTTTTCTTTTTTGAACAATTTCGGCTTACTTTTTACATTGATGGTAACAATTTAAGTTTAAATATGATATATACGTTGAACATTAATATAAACAACGAACAAAAACAAATAAATAAATAAATATGTACGTTAAACACTACAAAAAAACAGACAAGAACTTAAATGCTAATATCACAGAAGTTTGCTTTTGAAATACAGCCGAGTTTGTATTGAGTTTTCCAAAGCTTTTTTTCAAAATTCCGTTATAAATACAGGTACTGCACCAGGGACCTGTTATTATTTTTGTCTAATAAAAGAGAGTATACAAATTAATATATCAGAGAGGCAGACGTTTTGCTTTATTTAAAATATTTTTTTCTTGCTTTTGAAAAACATCGGAATTTTTATGGAATTTTTCAAAACTTATTTTTTAAATTCCGTTACAGATTTGGGTAATGCACCAAGTATCTGCTCATACTTTTTTTTTTAAATAAAACTAAGAATTATTATATCAAAGAGACAAACATATTCCTTCAGTAAAAACTTTTTTCTTTTAAGTTTTTTAATACAGCAGAATTTGTATAGAGATTTTTAAGGCTTTTTTTCAAAATTTCGTTAAAAAACAATTAACGTCACCATGTATTTGTTAATATTTTTTATAATTAATAAAAACTATACTACATATTTTGTCAAATAGGCAGACGTTTTGCTCAACAGGAAATATATTTTGTTGTATTTGAAAAGAAACAGTGAAATATGTATGGAGATTTTTCCCTAATATTTGAATTTCGAAATTCCGTTAAAAATCCAGGTACTACAGCAGGTGTCTGAAAACTATTTTTTTAGTTAAATGGACTGTAAGTATTAAAATATAAAAGACTTGAACGTATTTCTTCAAGAAAAAGTGCTTTTTTGTACCTAAGAAAAAAAGATTATTTTTTTTAGGAATTTTTCTAGACCATTTTTAAAAGTTCCGTTACTCCTAGAGGTACTACGCCCTATGTCTGCCTTTACTATTTTGGAATAGCAAAAACTATGTAGTCTAACATATCAAAGGGGCAGACGTACTGCTATCACGTTTTCGAGGTCGATTTTTTTGACATTTGTGACCCCACTGCTCCCAGAGGTACTATGACTGGATTAGGAATGCCCATTCCATGCTTAGGAGGTCTAGGAGAATACCTCCACTTAATATGAATCGTACTGAAATACCGTAAGTCTGCCGACCACTGGCTCTTAAACTATTATGTGATATCGAATAATGAAGTGTGGCAGCCTTTAGGAGGGGTGGGGTTCAAAAAGAGCTGGATCTTTTATTTAATTTTCAGTGTTTGCCACTTTAATTTATTTTTGACGGTCGGATTAAAGAATTCAAGACCGATAAGGTTTGCTTTAAAAGCTAAAATCGTGAGTGCTCCGAATGGGATTATCAAGGAAAATGACATAGTATCATTTCCTATTTTTTAAGAATTTTTCTACAAACTTCGTGAAATAGGCAACTCGAGTTCCTCAATGGAGTCACCTTGGACCACTTCTTTTTATCATATTCGTGAATGATATCGCATTTTTGTTTGGGATGCGATGTTTGGGCTATTGAAAAATATTTCTGTGTATCAAAAAAAAATCTCAAAATGGGAATAATATCATGTTTGTTTGCTTAGCTAGAGCATGTTCGCCAAACGAAACTGCAGTGAGTTTTTCACCCATGCTTTAAAATCGGTGTACAAGTCGTTAGGAAATAATTGTTGATTATTGTTCAATTTTATGGTGTAGTTCTTCCTCCATTCTCTACAAAAAGCCGTTCTGAAGATTGTGTATTGTTAAACCATTGAGTATTTCAAGTATAAAATGTCAACAAACTATTACATACTCTGGAATCTACACATATAATATTTTTTTAATAAGGGTATTCATGCAACAGCGTAAAGTCGTCGTAAACGTGATAAAGTTCTAAACTTCGTAAATCTGTCAAATTTTCCATACAAATTGTGACAGAATTACAAAGTTTTAAACTTTACAACGTTTACGACGACTTTACGCTGTTGCATGAATACCCATAATATAATTGAAACGTTTCAAATAAAACAAAAACTATATTCATCAGACAATACCTATTACATGGAAAAGTTTTTGCATATACAAAAAATAATTGATTTCTCTTCGTAATCTAACGTTTCCTTTTTCCAGATAAACTTTGGTCAAAAGTACAACAAAGATGAAGTTATAAGACAAATTCTAGCCGCAATTTACCCAGAAGTATTTATTCCGCTTTACTGGCGCACAGAAAAACATGGCGTAGTATTTTATGTGACCGACTTCCGAATTGCCGAGATATTGCAGAGTGCCGATCGAAATGTTCAAATGCATGATGGTTCCAAACTACCCGTCCGTGTACGTCCTGGAACTCCTCAAGTGCCAATCGATGAACAATATAAGGAAAAGATAAAATTGGCTATGGCCAAACGTTACAATGCAAATTCAAGGGCTCTAAATCTGTCTAAATTCAATGCGGATTCAGATTTTAAGGACATGTTTCTTTCTCTGGCTAGATCGCCAATTATGGCCGCTGTACTCGATATTATCGAAAAGAACATTCCCGAACTAGAAGCTTTGAATCTTAACGATAACCAAATTGTTACAATGGAAAGTTTTAAAAACATCCCACAAAGATTACCACACCTGAAGATTTTGTATCTTGAAGAAAATAAAGTAAATCCCTATCACATTATTTTTAATGTATTTTTTATATATATTTCTTAATTCAACTTTTAGATTCCATCACTAGCACATCTATTGGTATTTCGGAATGCAAACATTACAGAACTGGCCCTCAAAATGAATCCATTGCGATCGCGTTATAAAGATCAATCGCTTTATATCAGGTATCAGATTATGTATTAGAAATTAAGCAAATTCCAGTGGAATTAAACCCAACGTTGAATTCTTCAAGTTCGAAGAACATTAGGCCCTCGGTCGACTTCCGTTGCTGAGAATAAAACAAAATACATTGCCGATATTGGAGTACCGAGGCAACAAAGATACGAACAAAAATATGCAATAGAATTAATTTTAAGAAAATATCTGATTTTTTCTGCAATTGTGTGTCTATGTTTTATAATTCTGACAACCAGTTTCACATTTCAAGTTTCTGTTTGCTGTTAAAATATAATTTTACTATTGAGAACAAAAAAGAAAAAAAAGACATAGTTAAACATGTGTGGTGAAACTGGAGATAAAAGCTATTGAAGCAAATGGTAACGAATATGAAAGCGATAAACTGAAATGTAAACAAAAAGAACTATAGCGAACATGAAACGAATCGAAGGAAAAAGATATCAAGCAATTTCTGAATGTATGATCATTTTTAGAAAGAGGAGAAACGTATGCTTTCGGATATCACCAAATAATATCGATTAAGATAAGCTGCGATATATTCTCTTAACGGTTTTAATCGTTTAAGTAATAGAATTGAATTCAACACAACAAAGTCGTTTTTTTTTTGTCAAGATTTTAAGAGAAGCTATTTGCGACAATAACCACAATAAAAATAACTAATCTAAATGAAGTATCTTCATCAAAAGATGAACCCTGAAAAAGGGTTATCTTGTAAGCATACAATGTTATATTCACCAAAAGATAAACCCTATATAAGGTTATCTTTGGATAATTAAAAAAATAAGTTATCTACTTAAACAAAAAAAAAACACAGCGTATGGCGTATCTGATACAACAGTCAGTTACAACTATCTCGAAAGCGTTGGATTTACTTATGTACAAGTAAATGTAATCCAATTGCCAAATAATTAAAACAATTACTATAAGTTAATTGATTTTGGTGTTCCCGAAAAAGGTGCACACCAGACAATTCATGAAACCTATAAAACTAATAAAAAAATAAACAAAACTATAAAATACCAAGTAAAATATCGCATTGAGCTCCTTTTGATTTAATTAAAAAAATTAAAAAAAAAATCAAATTACAAACATAAAAGCCCCTAAGAGAATTTCAATTTCAAACGAATATATTTAACAGAATTTCTGTTTTTAGCATCTCATTTCTTCTCCTTGAAGAAAATATTTCATTCAAAATTGTTTAGATTGAAAACCTTCTGTTGATACATAATTTTTATTCAATATTAGAAAAAAACATCGGTGCTTAATTGCTTTCATTTTCGTTTAAAATTCGTTTCAAATTCTTAAATAAATTAACACAGTTATTAAATTCATTAGCAGCCGTTATTATAGTTCGCGAGTTGACCTTTTTTTGTAATCTACCGTGTGTAAGAGTTTAATCCGTGAATTGCATATATGTGTAATATTCAATTGTTTGAAATAGTCAAAAAAAGGCTCGACTCACTGACCATATTAAGGGCAAGACCTTTATTATACTTTAAATCTTCCAACAATAACGCTTTAATAAACTTTTTTTGTCCCGAAATTTTAATTCGATTCGCAGTGAGGTACGCAAAAAGTTTCCAAAACTTGTCAAGCTGGTAAGTCTATTAAGATTCCTATTTTGAAATGATATTTGGTCAGTTTATATTTAGTTTACAGATTTCTCCGTATTCTGAGAGATATTAGCCGTGTTTTATTGGAAAGAGAATAGCTAGTTACATAAAACACGTCAAAAACAACAAAGCAAAAAGAAAGTAAATAGGATAAATAAATACGCCAAATAGAACTAAAATTAATTTGTTATACCTTGAAGATGGTTCTGAATACAGGTTCTTAATATAACTTGAAGGTTGGTTACATCGATTCATCAGATTCTGAGTGATGTGTTCTATTATATTTCTTATTTAAAAATTGAAATCCCAAAACGATTTTATATGCCCGTATAAAACCAAATATTTTATTGTTCGCTTCGGAAACACGCGATATTAGTGCTTTTCTGTTGCAATTCGAACTAAATACTCTACAGTACGGCAAAATCATAGTTCCTAAAGTAACAAATTCCGTACAAAGTATGACGCGATGTAAAGTGAAAAAGAACTCTAAAAATGTAATTTCCTTTAAGTCAAAGAGATGGAGTGCAAAGATCGTTAAAAATATATAAGTCCACCAATGTGAAGTATTGATCAATTCAGACATAAAGCTAAGAGAAACGCAAAAATCGAATATAACAATATAAATGGTAAATTAGTATAAAATTGAGTAAAAAGTTTTATTAGAACTCTTTTTATTATTGACCTAGCTATAAATTCCAATAAAACACGTCTATAAACAAAACAAAATGTAATCTTCTTTTCGGTATTTTTGATGCAAAGAAATATAAACTGGTTTATTTGTATGAAGAGCACAGAATTTTTAAGCTAAGATAAAATGCGCATCTGTCGAAACTGTCCATTTACTTAATAAAAGTCCTAAGTACTTTTCAGTAGGACCTTACTCCTCGATCGATTTCAACAATCGACCGCCTTGCAGTATAGCGACTATCATTTTTCATTATTTTTGACAGATGGTGCAAACATAAAGGAAAACGTTCCTTAAATTATTTGTATACGTGTACTATTACTCGAAAAAAAAAAATTATATTAAGCAAACTGTTTCTTTTTTGTTGCAATAGGATGGTAGAGACTTGGAGCCACAAATTCTTTTTGACGTGCATGACACAGGGTCATTGCCAAAGCCCAAGGCATCATTTTTGTGTGATGCTTCAGCAGCGGATATCATTCGCCAGTTCTTAGAGCAATATTTCATAATATTCGATTCGGATAATCGACAACCGCTTTTAGATGCATATCACGAACAAGCGATGTTAACTATTGCATTGCCGCCAATAAGTCAGTCAGGAAGGCAAGTTTTAGAGAGTAGTATTGGAAGTTTTAAGCATTCTAGAAATCATCATATAGCACATTTATGTACATATGTATATGAGTAAGAATTTATTGAATAATCATTTTTTCAGGCTTGCAGCGTTTTCAAAACTAAATCGTAATTTGAAAAGAGCTAACACAAACCTTGACATCGAGAAATGGCGTTTCGTAAAGTTTGGACGCTTGCCTGTTGTTTCAACACTCACTGAATGGCCAAAGACGCTCCATGATCCACAATCATTTACCGTTGATCTTACTTTGTCAACGGTATGTTTTAAGATGATTATGTTTTAAACGCAATATATAAGCTTTTTTTTTAGCCAAAACTGATTTCTTTAACTGTGGCCGGACTGTTTAAAGAGTTTGACGTTGATTCAGGTGCAAGTACAAGTACCGGGAGCAGCAATAACAATAACACAGAGATTCGTTATTTCCAAAGACAATTTATAATTGTTCCTGCGGGGAATGGTTTCTGTATAAGAAATGAGTTAATATTTCTTACAAGTGCAACATTTTCACAAATCAAAAAGGCTTTTAAGCCACCACCTGAACTTGTTCCTGTAACAAACTCACCAATTGGGCTACCTCCAGCGGTTGGAGGGCTACAAAATAGATTACAAATTGGCCAGGTTAATTTTGTATTCATTAAACCACACGACAAAACAAATTATTTAACTAATATTTTTTAGCCATCCTCGTCGCAAGCTGCGATAATGGCACCTCAAATAGCTGCTGGCAGCATTATACCCGATGAAGCTACAAAGTTACAAATGATACAAGCAATGAGCACACAAAGCAACATGAACTTGGAATGGAGTAGAAAGTAAGTAATAAAAGCTGAGTTTGACATTTTTAAACATTTTCAATTAACCCCAAGATACGCAAACTGGTTAAAATTGCTGGTTAAAGCTATTGCAGCTTCCTGAAAAAAAAAATATATATACATACAGTGGTGGACACAAATTTAGCACACTTGTAGCAACAAACGCTTATTTTCAATTTATTCTTTATTTTCTACAAGCATCGGTTAGTTTTCATATCGTCAATGACAACTTTTACTTCGCTCAAAAAATCCATTGCTTTAAGTTTTAAGATTTTGTGTCCAAGCAATAAGTCATTGTTTCAGTCTGTATTGTTGTCTGCTCTTCCAGGAGTAACATTAGATAAGATTTCACTCGGTTGAAATATACTTCTATGTGTACATAATCAAATAAAATAAATTTACAAAAATTCATTTAGCAGCAACTGAAAAATTAGAGATTTTCATTTTCTTCTTAAAGTGTGCTAAATTTGTGTTCACTACTGTATGTACATTTTTAATACAAAGTATTTGGTAATCAAGCTGAAACCTCAGTGCACTCACTACGGAATTTGAAGTGATCCGTGTTCTTCAAATGATTGCGGTGTGAAAATTCGTACTTAAAAGAAAGGTTTGAATTATTCGCACATAGAAATAAAAACGATTCGCGTCGAATCCCCTATTCAGGCAAATGCCATGAAATTAGAAACTTTATTTACATGTCTCTAATGTGCATGTATAAAATTACTTTCTCAAGGTGCTGAGATATTTTTGGTTTGATCTCAGCGCTTGTGTCATTGTCTGAGCTAGTGGGAACTTTGCGTTCGTAAAAGAAATCAAATCAGAGTTTTTAATGAAACTTGACTGATGCAGAAGATGTAAACATTTGATCTCGCAATTTCTATTTGTTTGTGTATTGCTTGTATCAAAAATAGTACGTCAAAATTTCGAATATGAAAATTAATTTCCCGAAAAAAATCAGTTCATTTTTCATTAACTGCAATATTATTGGGTTCTTTAATCATTTTAATTTAAAATTTAATAAGATTTTTTTTTTAAGGTGCCTTGAAGAAACTAAGTGGGACTTTAATCATGCTGCATTTGTGTTCGATAAACTACAAAAGGAAAATAAGATACCAGCGGAGGCTTTTATTAAATAATTCGTTACAAAAATATTGTGTCCCCTGATTTTGTACGTTGCGCGATAGCTCTTAACTTTGGTATAATTATATAAAAAATATCTGACAGTATTTATAATCTTGAAAAGATGTTAAATGCTGTTATAAACAAAATTATAAAAACATAATTTAATAATTAAAATGTATAAAATTAAAAAGAAAAAAAAATCTTCAAAAGTCTATCATGTTTATATATTCAATTTAAATTTAAAGAACTTGAATATACTTGAGTATATAATTTGTCATTGTCTATAGTCTCTTAAATCATAATGTTTTCATTTTGTAAAAACCAACATAAAATCAAAAGCTTTTCAAGTATGTAATTGGAAATATGAAAGAAAATTCAAAAATATTTCTTACGTTTCTATATTAAACTTTGAATATACCTTTTATTTTACCTTTTTCATAGTCACTTAAAAAGTAAGGTTTGGTTTTCTTAAAGTATGCAACAAATTTCAAAGCTGAACATGTTGTTTTTTTTTTGTGCATGTTTAAGGAAAGAACTTTTCAAGGAAATAAATTATTTTTTACATTTTGACGAAGACAAATTAATTGACAGTGTCGTTTTGTATGTCCAATCTTTGTAATATTTAAGTTTAAACGTCAGAAATCAAAGAGAAAATAAAAAAAAAGTAATATACATAGGTAGTAAGTAAATTAAAAATAAAGTTTTTTTTTTTTAACTTAACAAATACAGTGTTATATTGGAATAGGAATAGAAATACAAAAGTACATTTTTTTAATAGCCAACAAATTATTTAAGAACTTTTTTTTAATTATTAGTTTATAGTAAAAATCTTTAAAATAAACTTGATTGAAGAAAAGAACATAAGAAAAAACATTTATTTTATCGTAGTTTTTATTCAAAATTCAACTGCTTTAATGAATTACCACAAAATTGACTTATTGAATGGCAGTTTTATTCTGAAAAGCAGAAGAAAATTGTGAAATTCGATAGTTATCAACCCAATTGATATAAGTTTTGGTCACTAATGGCCAGTTTCACGTTCTCGTTTAAACCTTGAACAGAGTTCAATGTGTTTTGCTGAAAGTTTAAACTAACAGCCATATTATTCACTCAGTTAATCCAGTTTTAGATTTACACCTTGGTTAAAAGTGAGTTAAGTCTCAAAAGTTCAACCCAAGCGCATAATATTCACTCTTTCAACTCGGTAATAAACCCTATTTATTAAACTTTGTCGCGTGTAACCTGATTCAATTTTAACTGCCCTCCAGGGAGCTGTTAAAGTAGTTTAACCCGGGTGTAAGCTAGATTTTCAGTACATTCACTCATTTTAGCCAAGTAAAGTCATATTTGAAGTTTTACGCAAATACATTATTAAAGATAAAATAAAATAAAAGCTACAAAATAAGGCTTGAAATAGCGATGTCTTCGTCGTCAGAAGATGCATTTCTGGACCACATGGAGAATCAACTGCGTTCTCGTCGAGTGTACCGCATGTACAAGCGAGCTTGCGCGATGATTAAATATTTAGTGTTTTCGGTTTGGGAAAAATGTTTTCCTCTTTTTTTATCATTTTCCCGCTCGGTGTTATTGCTTCCATAACCACCACCTTTTATTTTGCGATTCGACATTTTTTTATATCAATTTATTAATTGAGATATTTAATTAATAAATAGACAATAATTTAACTGTTTTGATTTGGTTTTCAAACGCCAAATCAGGATTTTCAAATTTTGAACGATAAAATTTGAAATACAACAACAAACAGGAAACACATGCTGGCAAATGTCAAATTATTGACATTCCGTATGTTTAAAATCGGTCTATAGTCATGTTTAAGCAATTTAACATCCGGTTGTAATGTATTTTAAATCCACCAAGTTTAATGCGCGTTTTGAGTGAATATTATGAACAAAAGTTTAAATTGAAAAGTTAAAAATGCGAGTTAATAGGACAGGTTTAAAATTCACTTTAACCTTACTTACACCTGGAGTGAATAATATAGCTGTAAGAGTGGAGTTTAAACTTCCACTATGAATTTGGGATTAGAATGATGCAAATTGTGAGTTATAAGAAAATTGTTACTTTTCAATTAAGAGACGAGCAGTTTTTAAACAATTTGAGTTTCGGGATTCTGGGTTTTCGAGATTTTGGGTTTTTGGAATTCTGGGTTTTCGGGATTTTGGGTTTTCGGGATTCTGGGTTTTCAGGATTGTGATCTTCGGGATTTTGGCTTTTCGGGATTTTGGATTTCCGGGACTTTGGGTTTTCAGGATTTCGGTTTTCGGGATTCTGACCCCAACCCTTGGAGGTTCGTATATTTATGTTAACATGTGCATCTTCAGAATTTTGCTCGATTTGCTTTCTAGTGAAGTTAGAAGTTCATGTTTTTAATGTTAAATTAATTTGTTTATTAAAAAAAAAAAAATATTTAAAATAATTTCTTAAAAAAATTAAAAGGTTTCCGAAAGTCGAGTGGTAAAAGGATGACCATTCTGAAAGTGGATGAAGCCAAATTCTACATGATTGGCGCTATGATTCGCGTTGGTTTTGGAGAGCCTTCATTCATGACAATGCGTAAATTAAACGTAAATTTATAATGTATTACTGAAACAACAAATTTTAAAGAAAATAGATATTAAAACAATAAGAAAAAAAAAAAACAGAAATGTTTTATTCGAGGTACTGCCTCTTGCGAGGAACTGACAAATCCTCCAAGAGTATACTTGTCATGAAAAAGTGCTTCTCATATAGCCGTTCGGACTCGGCAAAAAACTGTAGGTCCCCTCCATTCCTGCCAACAAACACGCACACAGGAATGGTTGTGAGTTATAAGTCACTAGGCCCTGGTTCTCCATGAGCTGTTGCGCCACCCAATTTATTTATTTATTTATTTATATTTATAGATATTAAAACATTTTATCGGCGCCTTAGAGGGTTATCATAAAAAAAAAGTATTTTTTTAGACATACAGCTGAAAAGAAAAATAAATTCATAAAATCAGAAATGATTGTTATGGCGCCCTAGTAAAGGGCCCAGCCCATAGAATCCGTTGCGTCCGTTGCGGCGACGGAGCAATATCGTTTCATGTAAACATTTCACCCGATTTTGGGAAAAAATCGGGTGGTGTAAATGGGTACGTTCCGATGGTTATTCTCAGTTATCCGGATAGCTTTGTGTTGTTGTAATCCCTTGTTAAAAAACAGCTGATAACCACTGACGCAACAACAATTCAAGTTATCTCAAAATTTTTGGGATAACTCGATAGCATAGCGAATAAACATTGGAACACGAGGAATGCCGACTATCTAGTTATCCCAAAAATTTTGAGATAACTTTAGTTGATGTTGCGTCAGCTGTTATCAGCTGTATTTTAACAAGGGATTACAACAACACAAAGCTATCCGGATAACTGAGAATAACCAGCGGAACGTGCCCAATGGATAGCCTATCGAGGATCACAGTACACATATCTAAGGTATTATCTTGCGCATGTTGTCCGAAATGAGAACTGTCAACAAAATTCAACATGGCAGCCTTACATGACCCCGTCTGCTGTATTACAACAACAACCAAAGAAAACAAACAAAAGGATAATTTAAATAACACTAAAAACCAGTAAGGAATGTTGTTTGTATGACAAAATAATGTTAATAAACACTAAAAATAAATAAATAAGTAACAAATGAACACATAACACACAAAAAATTTTGATGTTTAACGAGTGGCGGTCACGGGATTCGCAATTTTCCACTGATTTTGATGGATGCGCAGAACTGAACAAAAATGAAAACGCTTATGATATTACCTTTAATATGTGTACTGTGATCGAGGATAGCTTTGTATCCATGTATGTGTCTGAACGCAAGTCAGCTGTTGTTGACATTTCTCATAGGATAGCTTCGTATCCTTAAATTTTTAGGATAGCTTGGGATCTCTTTTCTGCCAACAGCTGTTTCGTTATAAGCTGTGTTTTAACAAGTGATTACAACAACACAAACCTATCCAGATCGCTTAAGTTCGGTGTTTGAACGTGGCCATTAACAAATGTGTAATAGTCTGTGACTGGTGTTTACACCTCGACTCCACAGGGCATACAGATGCCCAACATCACAACCACAATCCAATCAACAATCAGCAGATTTTTTCTCGCTGGGCAATTCATGTCATGTCGTTTCATTTCCCTCTCACCACTACTTCGATCTTTTGCAGTAATACACGCCCTTTAGACTCCAGAAAACAGTAGAAAGACTTTTTTTAATATCCAGCTACCTCTAGATACAAGGAAAACCAGAAAAAAACTCACATGCACGTGAAACGTCAAATCTCATGGCAAGCTTTGAACAGCGTACATGTCTTGTTCAAAAATTGGTTTTCTTCGACATGTCGTCGACAAGACATGGATTTTTCTGGCTCCATTGGATTTTTATTAGACATGTTCATAGTCTTGGCATCGTTCATGGCAGGTGGAGCCAGCATGTAACACCCCGACTCCACAGGACATACAGATGCCCAACATCACAACCACAATCCAATCAACAATCAGCAGATTTTTTCTCGCTGTGCAGTTCATGTCATGTCGTTTCATTTCCCTCTCACCAATACTTCTATCTTTTGCAATAATACTCACCCTTTAGACTCCAGATAACAGTAGAAAGACCTTTTTTAATATCAAGCTACCTCTAGATACAAGGAAAACCTGATAAAAACTCACATGCACGTGAGACGTCAAATCTCATGGCAAGCTTTGAACAGCGTTCATGTCTTGTTCAAAAGTTGGTTTTCTTCGACATGTCGTCGACAAGACATGGATTTTTCAGGCTCCATTGGATTTTTATTAGACATGTTCATAGTCTTGGCATCGTTCATGGCAGGTGGAGCCAGCATGTAACGTACGGATAACTTTGTATGTTAGTGCCCATTCACACGAGGAAACTGAGTTGCCAGCAACTTTTAGTTCCTGGGTGAGAAGGGCAGGAGGAAAGAGGGGCGAACAGAATCTCCCCGGTCGAGGATTTGAGGAGATTTTTTGACATTTCCCTTCACATCTAGGTTTAGGTGTGTTCAACCAATAGACTTTCAAAGGAAATTTCAAAAATTGCCTGGAGATTTGTTTCCTTGTGTGAAAGGTCCAAGAGATTTTTAAGGAGATTAAAAGAAAACGTCAAAAAAATCTCCAGCAACTTGTTTCTTCGTGTGAAAGGGGACTTATAAACCGGATTACTTCTTAACACATACACGCACACGTGTGATAGGACCGTTTACTACTAACAGTATACACTTTGTAGAGCAGTGCATGCATGTGACACATGCATTAGAAAATCACCACAATTTGATGAAGTGGTGAATTTGGTGAAGTGATAAATACTGGAAAGATAGCATATCTTTTTTAAAGTATACAGTTCTTTTGAGTAAAAAAATCATTCAAGGTGAGAAAACTTTTTATTCGTCGTCAGTTTATTCCAAAAAAAAATTTCAGTGAGACTGATCTATGAAAAAGTGCCCTATTACACGACGACTTTTGAGTCATGACTTTTTTCGAAATTCAATGAGTAGGAACGAGAAAAAACATCTGATCTCACCTTTGCACTCATTTAATTTCGAAAAAAGTCATGACTCAAATGTCAAACGCAATTTTTTCCCAAAAAGAATGTCATATTGTTTTGTACGAACAAAATTCGTGGTGAATATAAAATTTGTTTTCTTTGGGTAGTTCACAGTTCGATACAAAAATGTAAACGTCAAAAAACTTTGTTCGCAAAAACCGCTCCCATAAGAAATACATAGATTTTTTTCGTCAAGGAACTGTATACTAAAGCTTAATAAGAAAAGTTATCAAACGGACAAGTTGTCTATCCATGTGCCAGTAAACACGTATGTTACCCCGAGGCCACACGAGCAAGTACTTGCAAGCAAGTTGCAATACATACACATTTGTTTACTAACACAAACAAACTCAAGCAACTTGCTTATCAACTGGCATGCAAGTTTTGAAGCCAGTAGTGAAGCAAGTTGGGAGACAAGCAAGTGGAATGCAAGTGGAAAGCAAGTGGGAGGCAAGTGGAATATGCAAACTACGAATTTGACAGGCCGTGTATGTAGCCAACTTGCTTGCAAGTACTTGCTCGTGTGGCCTCAGGGTTAGGGAGCTGATACCAGTTTTTTATTAGTTCTGCTACTGTGTGAAATGCTAAACCAAAAGTTAAATATTTGTATAACTGGCCCTAAAAGTTTACCGCGTTTATCGGGGGCTATTCCGGTTATGTGATAAATGAAATGATAAGTGTTTTCAGTGATAAATCTCATTTTGCGATTCTAATGCTGTGTAAACGTGAAAACTTCTGTCAAAAATGTATCAGATGAAAAGTTATTTACCATCGCTTACAGCCCTATTCTGGAGTTGTGATGCTCACAAGTCACAATTTTTTGTGATGTTGTTTTTGTGAGGTTTCTTATGAGGTTGTCACAATTTCGTATTCTGCGAAAAACCTCATAAGAAACCTCACAAAAAAATTCACCACAATAAGGTGATTTTCTTATTGTGAACTCGCCCAGCTGTTTTCACTGGTATGACGAGAATAAGCATTTTGAGTAAAATGAAATGATAAAATGAAAAAGCGGTATGAAAACTCTCGTGATAAAAAACTTATCATTTCATTTAATCAAAGAACCGGAATAGGGACCTAGAACGGAACTTGCTGAGGATACTTTGTGGTTCCTATACACTCTGGTGAACAAGGGTATTTTTATTCAGCAAAATTTCCGGGGAACAAATTTCAAAAAGTTGACATAAGGCCTTGAGTCGATTGTCTTCTTATAAATTGTCTATGGAAAGAAGAACAAATTGCAGAACGTTGTGTTGTGTCAGCGAAAAGTGAAATAAAAATAAAGTTTTTCCATTACAAAGGTAAAAAGATATTATATTTAAATGAATTATATTGCAAGACTCATCTGAATAGTAACCAGTAATAAATACATGCAAGTGTATAAACAAACTATCCGAAAATCTTATAACATGAATGTTAGGACCTGTGATGTAACATTTATTTATGCTGGTAAAATTTCAGAGAAATGGCATCCGTAATTCGTGCAGGGATCACCCGTCTAGTATGGCCTGGATCGCCGAACAACTTGCTCAGCATCACAGTCTTTCCAGCGATCACCCAATCGTGCAGCATCTCCAGTAAATCAATGCGCGGTGGACCCCGTATACCCAAAGCCAAGCCATGGCCATATGAAGAAAAAAATTACGGAGTATTCCAGGCCATGTTCGATAAAACAAGCCATCGTATGGACGAAAACTCCAAATTGATCTGTGTTGAAGGCCCAGTTGCAGCTGGCAAGTCAAAATTAGCCAAAGAAATAGCAGCTGAGCTGGACATGCTGTACGTTCCACCCGCAAATATGGACAGTGTATTTATTAATGATTACGGCTTTGATATGCGAAAGTTAGATGACCAACTTCCTGAGATGTGTCGGAGTTTCGATGAGAAGGATTTCTTGCGCAACCCAAACCATCCGTTAGCGGCACAGTTCCAGATCCGAATGTATATGCTTCGCTTTTCTCAATACATTGACGCACTCGCTCATATTCTATCTACCGGACAAGGTGTTGTATTGGACCGCAGTGTCTACTCGGACTTCGTATTCCTTGAGGCCATGCACAAGAATGGCTACATCTCGAAAGGAGCACACAGCGTTTATCACGAAATTAAGCAAAACACCATCAATGAGTTGATGAAACCACATTTAGTTATTTACCTAGATTGCCCCGTCGATGTGGTTAAGGTAATTAAAGCACTTAAAGCTCGAGAATCTTCATTATGTATTTGTTTTTCTTTCAGAAACGCATCAAGGCTCGCAATCTGGACTACGAGATTCAGTCCAAAGTTTTCACGGATGCATATCTTGCTGACATGGAGATGTACTACAAACAATATTTCCTTAAAGACATTAGTACTCATGCCGAGATTCTTGTTTACGATTGGACCGCTGAAGGTGAGACCGAAGTGGTGGTGGAAGATATCGAACGCGTTGACTTTGATGTATTCGAGGAGTACTTCTTTAACAAAAAGATGAAGGATTGGCGCTTCCCATTAGAAACGGAGTGGTGTGAGGCTAGAATAAAATATTGCAGTCAGAAGTACACATTAATGAATTACTTCAATGTGCCTCGATTCGACGTTCCGGAACTTCTGCGAGATCCTGAAGGTAGCAAAAAATGGCGTGATGTTATTTTAAATGTAAGTTGTTTCAGAAAACCTAACAAGAGTCTGCCTTTATTTAAATTAAATTTCGTGTATTTAAGGCCCCTGGAATGAAATATTCGAAAGGATACAATGAAGACATGGGGGACAAAGACATTCTTACTAAAAGCAAAGCTCCTTTGCGAGAGGGTGGCTACTATTAAATGGAAATCAAGAATTCTCTACGTCAAAACTCGTATCAATTGACGGAATATTTTCAAATCTGCGTATGCTATGACACTGCTGCCAGCATGTTATGCAGTTTTATTATTGTAATGGTGGATATTCCGTGGGCTTTTAATAAAACTGCGTTCTTTGTTTCAAAGCGTGCTAGATATTTATTCCGAATCGACAAACCATCAGAAGGAATGTAGTGGTGCAGTGCAAAGACTAAAACCACTGCTCAAAAGTCCAAGTATGCGTTAGGTTGGCGCTTGTTTTTTAAATTTTTAAATTTCTTTTCCGTTGTGTGTTGGTTAGAATAGGGCGTATTAGGATGGCTTTAATATACATATGGTCAAAACCACGGCTTGATAAATTGACATTTCTGCAAGGTTTTCGCTCGTAACTCGCAAAATAGATTCAAAGCTTGACTTTTTTCTTATGCGTATGATAGGGCTCCGTATGACTCACATTCTGTTCACACAACATTTTTTAATATCTTTTATAGTTTTCGAAATACGGACTTTCAAAATGGCTAATAACGTTACATTTCATTTCCGCAATTATGTAACATTATCAGCCACTTTGAAAGGCCGCATTTCGGAAACTATAAAAGATATGAAAAAACTTTGTACAAAGTGTCAGTCTTATAGGTCCCAATCATAGGCATATGAAAAGAGTTGGCTTTGCATAGTTATTTTTCGAGTTTAGGCAAAAAACAAGTAAAAATATAACGTTAGTCCGTGTCCTTGACCGTATGTATATTTTTTTCTTTGTGTTTAGTTTTTCCTAAATCGCTTTGAAATGACAAAATAATTTCTCTATGGGCGATTAATTTAAGTGTGCTATTTTTTATATGCACAGAGTGATTCGTATAGGATGAGACACTGAGCTTTTAAATCGAGAACAGACATGAAAAAAAGTGCTATGGGAGAAGGGTCTTCTTTTCCATTGCTTAGGCGGGATGAGCAATGTTCCTGAGAATAAATCGAAATTCCTAAACGTCTTTGCATTTGAATATAAAAAAGGAATCTACTAAGCCATAGTCGTGGAGGTGTGCATAATCATGGATTTGAACACTTCGGGTGCATTTTAGTTAAGTAACACTTTCCACTGCCGATCACTGGTCATATTAAAATAAAAAATTTAAACTTTAATTCTCTGAGTAAGGTGAGTGGTGTCGAATTTCGACAGGGCAAGGGTGAGGCTAGCATCAATAATTGCTTTACACAAGATTTGAAATTGAGCGCTTATATGTTAATAAAAAAGTTTCAATTTTTACTATATTTCAAAAATAATATAGTAGCTTTAAAAACTCTTACGAAAAGCATTTTTGTGTTCTGAAAAAATGGTAAGTGTAAGTTGCTATTTACTCTACAGGGTGTCCCGGACCTGAGTGGAAGTATTTAAGGGTTTGGTTCTTGGGGTTATTCTAAGGAAAAAATTGTATAGGGGGAAAGTTGTAACTCCCCTTCCTGAGGCAAAGGGGTGCAGTTTTTGAAACATTGACTTTAAATGCAAAAAAACATTAAAAAATCAAAGAACACACATCTATTAATGTGCTATAGCAAGCCAATACCCAATTCTTGCATTTGGTTTTTAAATCAAGTTGCTTAAGCGAATAGTTTTTGAGATATTAAATTCCAAAGTCAAAATTTAAAAAAAAAACTGTTATTTTTTTTTTCTTAAGTCGATATTTTTCAAAGTTTTACGTAATTAAGTGCTTTTTTATGCTTAATATTCAATGCCCTCATTATTTTTTAGTCCATTACCGAAAATCAAAGTTAAAAATCTTTCTTAGTTTTTGAGAAATTAAGAAAAAACAAAAGGTACTTTTACCAAAGAAGGCCGAAAAAAGGGTTCAATTATGGTAGTCTAAGAGCCAGTGGTCGGCAGACTTACGGTATTTCAGTACGATTCATATTAAGTGGAGGTATTGTCCTAGACCTCCTGAGCATGGAATGGGCATTCCTAATCCAAAGTCATAGTACCTCTGGGAGCAGTGGGGTCACAAAAGTCGAAAAAATCGACCTCGAAAACATGATAGCAGTACGTCTGCCTCTTTGATATGTTAGACTACATAGTTTTTGTTATTCAAAAATAGTAAAGGCAGACATAGGGCGTAGTACCTCTAGGAGTAACGGAATTTTTAAAAATGGTCTAGAAAAATTCCTAAAAAAATAAGCTTTTTTTCTTAGGTACAGACAAGCACTTTTTCTTGAAGGAATACGTTCAAGTCTTTTATATTTTAATACTACATTTAACTAAAAAAAATAGTTTTCAGACACCTGCTGTAGTACCTGGATTTTTAACGGAATTTCGAAATACAAATATTAGGGAAAAATCTAAATACATATTTCACTGTTTCTTTTCAAATACAACAAAATGTATTTCCTGTTGAGCATAATAACTAGTATAGTTTTTATTAATTATAAAAAATTTTACCAGATACATGGTGACATTAATTGTTTTTTAACGAAATTTTGAAAAAAAGCCTTAAAAATCTCTATAAAACTTCTGCTGTATTAAAAAACTTAAAAGAAAAAAGTTTTTACTGAAGGAATATATTTGTCTCTTTGATACAATAATTCTTATAATTTTATTTATTAAAAAAAATTATGAGCAGATACTTGGTGCATTACCCAAATCTGTAACGGAATTTAAAAAAAATAAGTTTTGAAAAATTCCATAAAAATTCCGATGTATTTCAAAAGCAAGAAAAAAATATTTTAACTAAAGCAATACGTCTGCCTCTCTGATATATTAATTTGTATACTGTCTTTTTTTAGACAAAAATAATAACAGGTCACTGGTGCAGTACCTGTATTTATAACGGAATTAAAACAAAAATCCTTGGAAAACTCCATACAAACTCCGCTGTATTTCAAAAGCAAAATAAAAATGTTTTAATTTAAGCAATATGTCTGCCTCACTGATATGCTAATACTAATACTCTCTTTTGTTAGAAAAAATGTATTGCAGACACCTGGTATAGTATCTACATTTATAACGGAATTTTGAAAAAAAGACCTTTGGAAAACTCCATACAAGTTCCGCTGTATTTCAAAGGCAAAAACAAAATGTTTTAACTTAAGCATAATATGTCTGCCTCTCTGATATGTTGATATGTTAATATCGATAATTAAAGCAGGCACCTGGTACAGTACCTACATTTATAACGGAATTTTGAAAAATTTTCTTTTGAAATACAGCGGAATTTGTATGGAGTTTTTCAGGCTTTTTTTTTCAAAATTCTGTTTTAAATGTAGATACTATATCAGGTGTCTGCTATAATTTTTTTCTAACAAAAGAGAGTATCGATATTAACATATCAGAGAGGCAGACATATTGCTTAAGTTAGGCGCCAGTTATAGCTATCATTGAAGCTCATCATTGAAAAATTTAATGATTGATTTTGAGGCGTTTAGAAAGCAAAATCTTTTATTATTTTAATGGACGATTAAAGCTCAAAACTTAATTAATATTTCTAGTCAAAAAAAAATTTCAAATGGGCCCAACTTTCCACAAAAATTGACTTTTAATTTTTCAATGATCATTGGTAAGGTAGTTCAATCATTGAAATAAGGAAAGTATTTTTGTGTCGAAAGTTGGGCATATTTGAAATATTTTTTTGGATAGAAATATTAATTAAGTCTTAAGCTTTATTTGTTCATCAAAATAATAACTGATTTTACTTCGTAAATGTCTCAAAATCAATCATTAAAATTTTCAATGATGAGTTTCAATGATAGCTATAACTGGCACCTTAAAACATTTTGTTTTTGTCTTTGAAATACAGCGGAACTTGTATGGAGTTTTCCAAAGGCCTTTTTTCAAAATTCCGTTATAAATGTAGGTACCGTACCAGGTGTCTGCTATAATTATTTTTTAACTAAAGAGAGTATCGATATTAACATATCAGGGAGGCAGACATATTGCTTAAGTTAAAGCATTTAGTTTTGGCCTTTGAAATACATCGGAACTTGCATGGAGTTTTCCAAATGCCTTTTTTTTCAAAATTCCGTTATAACTGTAGGTGTTGTACCAGGTGTCTGCTTTAATTATTTTTTAATAAAAGAGAGTATCGATATTAACATATCAACATATCAGAGAGGCAGACATATTGCTTAAGTTAAAACATTTTGTTTTTGCCTTTGAAATACAGCGGAACTTGTATGGAGTTTTCCAAAGGTCTTTTTTTCAAAATTCCGTTTTAAATGTAGATACTATACCAGGTTTCTGCAATACTTTTTTTCTAA
Source organism: Dasysyrphus tricinctus (assembly GCA_963921185.1). Lineage (NCBI taxonomy): Eukaryota > Metazoa > Arthropoda > Insecta > Diptera > Syrphidae > Dasysyrphus > Dasysyrphus tricinctus. The sequence goes on along the minus strand of OY992533.1, from coordinate 19,914,121 downwards.
CAAAAGAGAGTATTAGTATTAGCATATCAGTGAGGCAGACATATTGCTTTAATTAAAACATTTTTATTTTGCTTTTGAAATACAGCGCTTTTTTTTCCAAAGCTTTTTTTCAAAACTCCGTTATAAATACAGGTACTGCACCAGTGACCTGTTATTATTTTTGTCTAATAAAAGACAGTATACAAATTAATATATCAGAGAGGCAGACGTATTGCTTTAGTTAAAATATTTTTTTCTTGCTTTTGAAATACATCGGAATTTTTATGGAATTTTTCAAAACTTATTTTTTTTAATTCCGTTACAGATTTACGTAATGCACCAAGTATCTGCTCATAATTTTTTTTTAATAAATAAAATTATAAGAATTATTATATCAAAGAGACAAACATATTCCTTCAGTAAAAACTTTTTTCTTTTAAGTTTTTTAACACAGCAGAATTTTTATGAAGATTTTTAAGGCTTTTTTTTTCAAAATTTCGTTAAAAAACAATTAACGTCACTATGTATCTGCTAATATTTTTTAGCATTAATAAAAACTATACTACTTATTATGTCAAATAGGCAGACGTATTGCTCAACAGGAAATACATTTTGTTGTATTTGAAAAGAAACAGTGAAATATGTATGGAGATTTTTCCCTAATATTTGTATTCGAAGTTCCGTTAAAAATCCAGGTACTACAGCAGGTGTCTGAAAACTATTTTTTTAGTTAAATGGACTGTAAGTATTAAAATATAAAAGACTTGAACATATTTCTTCAAGAAAAAGTGCTTTTTGTACCTAAGAAAAAAAGATTATTTTTTTTAGGAATTTTTCTAGACCATTTTTAAAAATTCTGTTACTCCTAGAGGTACTACGCCCTATGTCTGCCTTTACTATTTTTGAATAGCAAAAACTATGAAGTCTAACATATCAAAGAGGCAGACGTACTGCTATCACGTTTTCGAGGTCGATTTTTTCGACTTTTGTGACCCCACTGCTCCCAGAGGTCCTATTTTGAAAAATATTAACTTAAAAAAAAAAAAAAATCACAATGTTTTTTTTTATTTTGTTTTTGAAATGTATGGGGTTTTCTTTTGGTAAATTCAGATTTTGATCCGAAAATTGATTTTTTTCGTCGTGAATGGTATACGATTTCAGATTGATTTTTCTTTTTCAGTGTATTGCTGAATAATTTGTGTCTGTGAAGCTATAGCGATCTAGACATGTCAAACTGATGGCTTTCAATTGTTCTGGCGTGTAATGGTGTTAGTAAAAGAGGGGTAAATCTGCCGAAAAATCCAGATCTGCAAAATTGTTTTTCGAAAAAAAAAATTTGATTTTTATGCCCATTGGAAGGCTTTAATTGCAAAAATCTGTGTTTTGACAGATCTGAAGGGGGAACAAATCAATTTTTGTTACCAAAAGAAAACCCATTAATATCTCAAAAGCTATTCGCTTAAACAACTTGATTTAAAAACCAAATGCAAGAATGGGGTATTAGCTTTCAAAAAAACTATAGCACATTATTAAATGTGTTTTCTTTGATATTTAATGTTTTTTTGTTTGCATTTAAAGTCAATGTTTTAGAAACTGCCCCCCTGCCTCAGGGAGGGGAGATACAACTTTTCCCCTATACAATTTTTTTCTTAGAATAACCCCAAGAATCACACCCTAAAATACTTCAACTCAGGTCCCGAACACCCAGTATAACAGCCCTTAATTGCCGTTCATCTCTGCTGGAGATGGCGCAGCAGTTTAACATTCACCTGTGTTGGGTGCCGGGGCATAGGGACATCACAGGTAATTGTAAGGCCGATGAACTCACTAAAAGTGGAACAACTCTACCTCTTCTACCTACCAGGGTAGATATAGGTATACCCATCGCTATTTGTAAACTTTTACTGAGGCAAGATGCATTAGAGAGAACAAACCTTAGGTGGTACGATATCACCACTTGTTTGGCGACAAAACAAATCTGGCCAGCAATGGATTTAAAACTATCTAAGTGTTTGATATCTCTAAGTAGATTGCACATTAGCTCCATGATTAGTGTTATAACCGGACACTGTCTTATAGGAAAGCACGCAACGCGTCTTGGCGTGTTCTCTTATGACTTTTGCCGAAGCTGTTTGGATGAGGAAGAGATAGAATCAATCCCTCACCTCTTATGCACGTGCCCTGCTCTATCTCATATACACCTTGGTGATTTTTACTTCAATGATCCTAGTGATCTATCAGACTTAGACATTGGCAGTCTTTTACGCTTCATAAGAAGCTGCAATTGGTTCACCGAGTGAGGAAAAGGGTTTCCTAGATTCATGTGGTGTCACAATGGACCAACTCATGGTCTAAGTGTGTCAGTCTTCACGACTGGCAGCCACTTCAACCTAACCTAACCTAAGTTACATACTATTTCGTACGTTTTATGAACGTATTTGTTAAGTTTTCTTTGTATTTTTTTTTAGAGTATTTACCCAGTAGGAAATTTCGTCCTCAAGGAAAAATTTCGGTGAATAGCACAATGAATTCATGAAATACTTTTTACGAGGAACATGCATGTAATGATTTCATTAGAAAAAGGTGTTGCCTTTTTCACCAGTTCATTATTTTCATGACATCACCCTTTCTTTTACTTGGTGCAAAAATTCAACTGAATTCAATGCTTCCCATGCAGTATACAATTTCATCTTTCAATTTTATTTATTTTGAGTTTTCATACGATTTTATCATAAATTGTTTACTTCATTTACCATACAAAAAAGGAATTCGTTTCAAGCTTTTGAAAAAGGTACAGCACGGTATTGTAAGCATTTCCGTTGTTTCTGAACAGCTATTTATCTATTTTAGGTCAATGTTTTGGGAGTTTATCCCTCCCGTATGAAAAGGAGGGGTAAATACACCCCCCTCCTATATAATTTTATTCTTAAGATATATCGTTAAATTATTTCATAAACTATTAGCCAATAACTTTGAAACATCCTGTGTTCTTCTTACCTTTGAAAAAACAGTGTTTCTAATATGAAAATAAGCTGTGTATCAAATAAATTAAATAAGGACATAAGGACATTCTAAACACAACCGCCTCCATCACACAGTGCTGGAACACTAAGGCGTCTACGCACTTTTTTTCATTATTGATGATGATCCCATCCTTTCACACAGGTATTTAGTAGAGCCCTTTCTTATGGTGAGAAATCATCAAGGTTTTTATTTAAAGAAATATGTAAATACGTTCTCGAAAATCCAGGGAGTCATTTACCGTTCAGTGAAAAAGTGCATAGAATAAATATTTTCTATTATTTTGCTTTCATTTTTTCCACAACTCGGTACAAAAAAGCGATTCATGTTCAATAAGTGAAGCCGTCAGATCAACTTTATTATCCGATCTGCCAGATACTATTGTTTTACTCATTTATTGTGCAGAGGAATTACATGGTCAGAAAAAAAATATGAATTACAAATTCCTTAGTTTATTATTCTTTTTAAATTATGCATCCGTAGATCATGATAGAAATAAGATTAAAAATTAAAAGATCTGAAGTCATCCTGACTTCCATCACCTTATCATTAATATGAAATTGGTTTGCATTCGCTCAATACCATAAAACCAAACCGATTTTTTATTTGAAATACGCTCTTTATTAGAAACACAAAATTCAATCTAACATTAAATCTAGACATAATTATATTTATCAATTTAACTTCCAGCCATTAGCCCATGTGATTTCATGTGTGAGTAAACACCTGCCTTTTGGGCGAACATCTTGCCACAAATCTTACATTCGTGTTTCTTTTTCTCAGCGTGCAATGCCTTATGCTGATGCAAGGTCTTTTTTCTTTTAAAAGCAGCTCCACAAGTTTCGCATATGTGTTGACGTTCATTTGAATGTGATGCCATATGATCGCGCAGCGTCTTAGGCGTAAAGAATGCACTGCCACACAAATCACACTTGTGATCGCGTTGATTACTGTGTCTCTTCATGTGCTGACGGAATTCCGAATTAGATGGTAATGTTTTTCCGCATACATCGCAAATAAACGGTCGCTCGCCCGTGTGCATTCGCATGTGACGATTCATTTCCGTAGATGTTACGAATCCTTTGTCGCATTCTGGACACTTGAATGGATGTATACCCTTATGACGGCGCATGTGGACATTGAAGTTATGTTTATCATAGGCTTGGAATCCACATTGATCGCATTTATGTGGCTCTTTGTGAGTTATCTGATGATAGGCATACTTCGAGCGTGAAACGAACCCAGCCTTACACACGGAACACTTATAGGGGTAGTCGCCGGCAATCTCAATCTTATGCTTCTCATACGCTGCCAATGTATGGAAATGCTGATCACAATGGGAGCAGTATTTATTCATATTCTGAGGTACTTTACCGAGGAAAAGAAGATTATCATAAAACCATACAAGGGGCTCACTACTCGTGTCAGTTGCTAAATTTTTATCGTTGATTTTCTGCTGCTTCACATAAGAAAAATGAAGAAACCTTATTGCAGTTAAAACCTGTTCCTTGGTTAATATAACGTCGTATTTCAAAAACGTATTTATAATCTTATCGTAGGCTTCTGAATGAGCTGCTAGATTGTCCTTATCCTTGTCCTTTGAGTCCCACAGAGAAGGATGTGCTTTATAAACTTCAATAAAATCAACCATTAAAGGCTTGTTTTCGACAAGATAAGTAAAGTCTTCATTAGGCTCCGTAACATCCGCATGCAATTTCTGCGCAGTAATTGGAAATTTCTCAGCAAAAGGCTCCAAAAATGACAACCGATCGAAGAAAAATGGTTTTGGTATGTAAGAACTTCCGATATCACCTATCTTAGCGGCATTCTCTTGGCGCAGGGCTCTAAAATATGAATCTCGGAGAAAACGAATTTGGTAACGATATTCTTCAACAGTAAGACAACAATCATGTTCACGACCTAGTACTTCAATTATTTGTTGTATAGCTTTTCTCCGCTCCGTTCGTAGCATATGGAAAGGGTGTTTGGTGTCCCATAGTATTGGCGCTGTTTTATAAAGGTCGATGATTTCGAAAACCATATCTTTCTATAAGTAAATAGCAAGAGTAATAGTCCTATTAAAAATTCAAAAAATAAATACGGGTACTTACGGAGTTGACCTTATTTTTCTTGTTAAATATCTGCAAGATAACAAAGAAAATTATAGTACTGTATTTTAAAAATGTATTACTATAGCGGGCCACTCCCGTTGAGACGATCTTAAGGACGGTCGCAAGGTTTGAATAGATTTCCAACGGTCCTAAGATCACACAAGCCTGTCAATTTTTCTATGAAAATCTCTGTAAACCTTACAACCTCCCTAACGATTATTTCAACGTAAATTTTGAATGAAGTAACAACAAAGTTTGTGCATTTGAAAGAAAATTAATTAACAAATTTTAACTTACTTCTTCCATATTATCTTCTTCCGACTCATTTCCTTGAAATGTTGTTTCGTTGATTTCATTACACATTTTGAAGTCCTGTTCCTAAATTTGGAGAACAATCATTGCCATATTTATTCAAATTAATGTTTGTGTACTCACTCCTCCATTATCTTGTGTACTTATTGATTTTCCCTCAATAAAGGACAACTTCTCAGCATACCACAGCTTTGGTTCAAATGTTGGATCCTCTTGCTTCTTTTTTAACATACGTTTATAGGTAGCACGAAGTTTAACAATTTCTGCACTCATATCTTTGTAATTGTATGTTGTGTTAAATTGAGCGTTGATATTTTTGGCCATTTGTTCGAAAGCTTCTCTTCGGTAGGTGTTATCATTAGTATAGTGTTTGACAGCCCATAAGCATGGTAACTTTTTGTATTCCTCTATAACTGCTGTTAGCAGTGCTTTGTTTTTGACGATAGATTTCTGCAAAATTGATCCTTAGTTATAATAAAATTATATATTGAAAACAAAAAACAGAATTGCCTACACTTACCGGATTTTGACGTTCCTCTTCACCATTATCGGCATTATCGGATAGCTGCTCAAACTTGATGGATTGATCTCCGTCTTCTGGTAAAGGTTCCATTTTAAGGCCGTTTTCATTTGATTCTCCATCTTCACTGTCGGCAGAAATATTGTCATCATGCTGTGATGGTTCATCTTCCTCCTCTTCCTCATCATCTTCATCATCTGAATCGTCGTCTTCATCTTCATCCCTGTCTTCCTCATCTTCACTGTCTTTCTTTTCTTCTTCCTCTTTTTTTGTTGCCTTCTCTTTTTTGCATTCTTCTTCTTCGTCTGGATTTTTCTTTGGCTTTCTACGCCTCATAGCAAAATCACTATTCTTTGTACCGATAAATGACAACTTATCGAAGTACTTCCACTGAGGATGGAATTTCCTATTGGCATTAGCATGAAGCTTTTCAAATCCTTCTTTAGTGCGCAAAATACGCCTATAGCTGCTTCTAAGAGTCGAAATTCTGGCCTTAATCTCTGCATCGGTGTAGCTAGTGTTGAATTTGTTATTGATAGTTGTTCTGACTTCAGTTATAGCATCAGCTCGGCTGAAGCGACAGTTGGTCTTGTGAACGTAGGGTTTGTATAAACAAGGATGTTCTTTGTATTCCTCAATAATAGCCAAAACTATTGCTGTTTCTCTCTTTTGAGCACTTGTTTCTCCTTTTCCATCATCGTTTTCGCTTTCGCAAGCTTGGTATGCCATTGCCTTCAAACGGATGGAAATATGGTTAGAGAATACAAATTTTCTTGCTATTCATAATAATTACCGAATTTGCTTGGTCACTCGGGGTCTCGGGAATATCTACTTCTATTGGAATCTGAAAGAAGCAAATAATTTAATAGTACAACTGAAATTATGAACGTGTTTATTGTATGCTGAGCGACAGGGCATTCAATGGAGACCGTTTGAAAGGCTCAGTAATTTAGATTATGCCGATGACATAATATGTCTACTGGCAAATAACATCAGTTGGCTAAACGGGATGTGCCAAACACTGCAAGTGAAGGGAGAGTCGATTGGGCTAAGATTAAAAAGCAAAAAGACAAAAATAATGCTCAGGCCGCACACAGCAGCGTATTATTCTACAGGACACGCCAGTGGAAGAAGTCGAACAGTTTAACTACCTTGGCAGTAATGTTTCTGCAAACGGCGGAACGGATCTGGACGTTAAAAGTAGAATTAATAAGACTCGTGCTGCCTTCGGTACTCTGTCCCTAATTTGGAAATCCAGTCATATCTCCTTACGCGCTAAATTGAGATTCTTCGAATCCAATGTCAAATCCGTACTGTTATATGCTTGTGAAACCTGGAAAGTCGTGTCGAATTTTCGAAAAAATTGCAGGATTTTTTGAATCGCTGTCTACGCCACATCCTAAAGATTCGCTGCCCACAAATTATAACAAACGAGCAATTGTGATGCAGGACAAGTCAAGAGCGGCTGGACGTCGACATAAGAAAGCGTAAATGGCAATGGATTAATCACGCACTGAGGAAACCAAACGATAAAATTGCAAAGCAGTCATTTGAATGGACTCCTCAGGTCCACGGCGGGTTGGAAGACCAAGAACAATGTGGAAATCAACTGTCTTAGCAGAAGCAGAATCCCAGAGAAAGACGTGGCCACAGTTAAAATAACTTGCTGCAGACCGTGAAGGATGGAGACGTTTTGTTGACGCCCTATGCCCCAACCGGGGCGGAGACGATGATGATGATTATTCTATTATATATGAAATTTGAATTATACAAATTTTGCGGCATGATCTCTTGCAGGGACTGTGAAACTGGGCCCATATAACAACTTCAGATTTTCTTTTCAATTAAATGAAATTAACTTACCACGCTATTCTCTTCCTCATTCGCCTTCCTATCGATGAAAGATAAATCATCATAATACCACAAAACAATTCGATAGTCGGCATCATGTTTTTTACGTTGAACTCTTCTATATACACTGCGAAGATTAACAATTTGCTGCCTAACATTTCTGTCCGTGACATTTTTGTTGAATTTTTTATTTATGTAGGCAGTTATTTTTCGGAAAGCATCCTTCCTTGCATATTTGCTATTATAAAGAGGCGCAGTCTGGTCCCACAAGAATGGATATTGTTTGTATTGAGCTATAAGATCCGATATTATAGGTGGATCATTCAATATCTTGCAAGCATCCCGTTCCGGTTTCTTTTTAAATGGCTGTATGGGTTGCTTGTTCCCAGAGTCAGAGGACTAAAAAATCACTTAGTGTATATGATCAAGCTAGGTAATAAAAGAAACTTTTCTTCTTACCTCACAGTCAGAAGGTTCCTGCTTTGTAACTAAATTGGGGTTCGTTTCATCCAAGGATGGTAGTTCAACCTAAATAAAAAAAATTAGTAGAATTGGAGTTCACATTAGACCATGATTAGTTTGAGGATTGAGTCCGGATTTGTCAGCCTTAAAGTGTATACCTTATAAATTATGAGGGGCCGCAGAAATTACATTGAAACACCAACTTTAATGCTTCGCGCATTGAAACAAATGTGCATCACGATTGCCCCCCACTTCTATTAATACCGGACAAAATCTTCTCAATCTAAACAGTGTCTTCACAAACAAACAAACCTCAATGTCATCATTTAAGCCTTGGATAAAGGAAAACTTCTCAAAGTACCATAGCTTTGGATTGAATTTTGTGCTACCATCGGTGAAGAATCTTTCAAAACTCTGCTTTCTCTTAAGAACCCTTTTATAAACTTGTCTCAAGGCAAGAATTTGCTGGTACAGTTCTTTGTATGTTAGATTCATTTTGAACTTGGTATTGACTGATTTCCTAATTTGTCTGTAATGTTGCTTCTTTTCACTATTGGTGCTCGATTTAGCCATCCCCGGATCCCACAAAATCGGATGTTTTCTGTATTCATCTATAATTCCTTCGATTTTCTTTCGGCGAATGACTTTCTCTATTGACAATTCGTCCTCGTCCATATAGTCTGACAAGTATTCCACGTCCTGAGGTTGCTCACTAAAACCCTGCGGCTGTAATTAAAAATCCAATACCCAAAACAATGTTTCAACATCATTATGCTTAGTTTTTCAACTTGCCTCGTCTTTTGCCTTAACCATTTCCAACTTAAGAGCCATAAGCGGATCAATATGATCGACTGGTGTTCCCCCACTGTCGATGTTATTGCTTTTCAAGGCATCTTTGAGTAGATTATCGATGGTATAGCTGCATATATCCTGAGAAGCAATATTCTGCTCTGCAATATTCTGAAACCCCATTGTTTTGCATTCTTTTATGTGCTTAATAAATAAAGTGCAACTCAGCAAATTGAATTGCTGTGAGCAAGTTCCACAATGTATTAAAAAGTTATCGAGATTTTCGGAGCAATAAACTTCGCCACAGCGTGTCGTGATGGGCGTTGGATTATAAGCTAGAAGTGATGATATCTCTGTGCTAGACATTTTTTGCTAGAATATTACACTACACCAAATAAACAAATACAGTTTTTTCAAGATGAATAAAGGACTTCGATAGTACAATAAGTGGAAAAATAGGCTTCGTACGTGCCTACAGAATATAGATTCCTGTCCACCTCCACATTATACAAATATATAAAAACAGCTATAGCTATAGCTAAACACAATCAATGGCTACATTCAACACATTTCTTAAAAGAAAAAACTTTAGATTCTTCAAGACGTTGATGGACCTTCCTTGTTTATATATGGGTCGAGAGATCGAGTTGGATAAGGTTTGGATTTTCAACCCAGTTTTTTCAACTCGACGAGCGTGACGTCATGTTTTTCCAGTTTTAAAATCGTTTCCCAATTCATAATACGTCGAGATTTTTTAAAACGAAAACTGTTTTCTACAAAAAAAAATTAATAAAAATTAAACAAAAAAGGGAGTATTATGCAACAGCGTAAAGTCGTCGTAAAAGTGGTAAAGTTTTAAACTTCGTAAATCTGTCAAATTTTCCATACGAACTGTGACAGAACAACGGAATTTTAAACTTTACAACTTTTACGACGACTTTACGCTGTTGCATGAATTTAATTTCAAGTTATCGTATTTTTCTTTAAAAAAAAAAACATTTCCATTACGTAAATTAGGTACTTGTCAAAAAAGAAAATCGTCGTCTCGTTGCATCTTTTTTTCAATTTTTCGAATCCTTTGCGTGACGTGACGACGAGATACGCTTCATAAAGGCTCTCCCAAACCAAGGCGAAATCATAGCGATTCATTTGCAAAGATAGCTTTTTGTTGTGAATGATTTCACGTTGTCGGCAAAAATGTTTCACGTTGGTTTGGGGAGCATATGCATTTTCAAATTTGTATTTGTATTTTCGAAAAAGAAATTAATAATAACAGATAATTGATTGAAAATACAAACTTAAAACATTACCTTAGATCTGCAACTGCGAATAAATTTGTTAAGGCAATTCCAAATGCAAATATCAACTAATTCAGTCTTAAATTTTTCGACAGAGTAAATAAACGATGCTATCAACAATTTTAAAAAGAAAACACGGCCTTAAATTTGTTTACATTATAAAATTATGCATTTTATATTCTCTAAGCGAAAAATAAGCTATTTTCTGAAAACCGTCAAATACTTTATTTATTCGCATTCCCCAGCGTCAGGACGCATTTCACAAAGCAGATAATGACAAAATTCGCTCAAATTTAAATATTTTTAGTACCCATTTACTTGTTTATTTTTATGAAAATTCAAGTCATTCGACGATCAAGCAAATAACGCATTTAATGTCAGAGTTCACGACCATTTGCAATTTTTAGTTTGCTATACAACACATTTCACAAATTCCTGTTTGTTAACTCCAAAGTGTAGCAACGAGAGAGCAAAATGAGAAAGCAAGAAATTTCCCCTCCATGAAAAATCGTGCAAATTTCTGCTACACAAATTTCTGTGTGTATTTTTGTTTGTGTGTGTCTTAAGATTTGTCTGTAGTGTTTGAAAGTATGTGTCACGTTTGACGTTTTGTACACAAAAGTGATACAAAATTGGTTTAACGCGCAAATTTTCCCCTCTATGAAAGAATTTTCCCTCCCTTTCAATAACTCGACAGTTTTTAAACTTCGTGCTACAAAAGTTAAGCTAGTAGCTTTCCAAAACGTCAATTTCACAAGTGACCCATAATGAACTTCAGTGGTTGGAAGTGAAAAAAATAAATAAATAATTGTTTATTCAATATTTATTTTCTCATACTTATTCACAGCACAAAGTGATATGCTTTTATTTATTTATTTTGCGAAACCACTAAAATTCGATGTGATATAAATTAATTAAAAGAAAATTGATTTGACTTCACTCATTCATTCATCAAACAGAAAATAAAAAGTTGAAAACTATGCACCAAGCGCCAAGTTCTTGGTAGTTTGCTTCCACCATTTTGATTTTGCATTCGCCCACTTACGAAAGAGCGGTCGTTGAGCGCTCTCACGTCCGACGGCAAAAGTTAACGAAAACTAAACGAAAAGTTCCACTTCGCAATTATGTGTGCGTCATATAAATTTCTTGTTTTCGCTTGGTTTCGTACGACCACTTAAGTTGGCTTCCGACTATTCTAGTTCTACCTTAATGCTCGGAGGGGCACTTAAGTGGTCGGAAGAAAACAAGCGAATACACGGAAAGCATTTGACGCGACTATAATTGCGAATTGGAGCGTTTCGTCAAGTTTCGTTCAACTTTGGTTACGGAAGTGACGTGCGCCCCCGAGCGCACCTCACTTAAGTTAAACTGACATTTGGTGAAATAGGAATGCCAAAAAGAGAAAGATGATAGTTTATGGGTGTGTTCCCCTTTTTTCGGTACGGAAAGCTACTTTTCGTTGGTTTTTGACATTAGCTTCAGTGCCCTTCCGACTATTAAGTGCCTTTCATATGAGCTGCGAATAGCGAACTGCGAATTGCGAATGGTCGTGAGCTTAGACATTTCTTTCACATGCGTGGTCGCCGACAGACGCGAAGTCATACAAAATAAATCAGTGAAATGGGTGCTAAAAAAAAATTGAGGTTAAATTCGAGCGAATTTTTCATTCGTAGATTTGTGGAATGCGTCTTGATGTTGTGGGTTGCGAATAAGTATTTGGCAGTTCGCAGAAAATATCTCGGGTCGTGTAGAATATATAAAAATGCTAAATTTAACAGTTTAAACTAATTTGTGTTCGTATTTTCTTTTTAAAATTGTAGATTGGGTCGTTTGTTAACTTTTTTGATAGGTTAAAACACTTATTTGTTGATATTTGCGATTGGAATTGCCTAAACAAATTTATTCGCATTCGCAGTTCGCAGCTCATGTGAAAGGCACTTTATAGTTCTACCTTTACCAAAAAAACCTTAAGGTAGAGCTATAATAATCGGAAGGCACTGAAGCTAATGTCAAAACCCAACGAAAAGTAGCTTTCCGTACCGAAAAAAGGGGAACATACCCATAATGTAACTATCATCTTTCTCTTTTTGGCATTCCTATTTCACCAAATGTCAGTTTTACTTAAGTGAGGTGCGCTCGGGAGCTAAATGACTGTGCCTTTAATATGCCTGTTTAGTTACGTGAAATTTTCAACAAGTTTCCCAAACTTTGTTTTTTTTCTGTTATGGTTTTTGACAGCAAATTGTGAAAATTTCAAGAAATTTCACGCCAACAAATACACCTCTAGAGCCTCGTCCAGATGTCTATGCTGTGAACGCTAAAGTCTCCAAAGAAACAAAGTGCTGGACAGAGATCATCAATATTTGATATTCTCTGTTGGTGCAGATGAACATGAAAATTCAAGGACTCAAAATCGTAAGCATACTTGTGTAATTATTTATATTAACAACAAAAATAAGTATATAATTTGTTTGTACTTGCTTGTAGACATAAATAGGATACAGTTCTTAAAGCTTATTGATCTGATTTTTCATTAAAAACTCAAATTCCTAATAACAAATTATTTAGTTTCATATTATTTATCATCAGCTAGGCCAAATGACCACCTTCACTCTCTTCACTAACCACTGGTTTATTTTTTGAAAAGTCGGTGTTTCTATCGTGAATGCACTCAAATCACTGCCGACTTCTATAACCAAATTCCATCACATAGATTAGTAGCATTTTTATACAATTAGCCAGTTTATATTTCTTGAGCGCTCAGTAATTTTTCTCCTTTCTTTGACAGAGCCGGAGGATAAAATATAAACAGGATTCCTCAAATAGAAGTCAATACATCTCTCTTTTTCTTTTCTTCTTATGTAATTAACTGCGACAAAATATAATAGAGCAAGCGAATCCAAAAAATTTCAGTCTCAGTTTTTAAGGGGAAATGTGAGGAATTTTTGTGAGGAATCGTGTTTATATTTCAGAGTCCTCTGAGCCCTCTGAGATCTCAGAAATATAAACTGGCCAAATATAATTCCGTTATGCCCAAATAGTGTAGGATACTTACCATTTTTTCATGGGCAAAAAACAGGAAAGTTATATTCATTTAAAAGTTTTATTTCAAAATAAAAAATGCATTTTTTGGGAGTTTCTCACTGAAGGCTCGAAAACTACCAATTATTCGAAAATTACATCAAATTACCATTGAAAGTAAAAACAGTTTCCAATAAATCTCTAGCGCTAGTCGAAAATTGACATATTTTTACTGTTTTCGAAAATCCACTCGAAGGCAGTCAGAAACTACTTTGTGTGACAAAATTTGAATTTTTGTCTGTAACATGAACCAAGATATACTTTTCTGATAGTCTTTGATGCGCTGAGTTCGAATCTGGCCTTGAAATTGCTCCATCACGTCACGTTTTCGAGTTATTCGAATCTAAAGATTTAAAAAAATGCATTTTTATGCAAATTTGGGGTTATATTTATTCTGGAGCAAATGTTTTTTTTCAAAAAATGCTCATTCTGAGGTATGAACATTTTATTTCAAAATTCTTTTTGAATCTTTCAAATACCTGCCTCCATTCATCTTCGAGAAATCGTTAGTTTTTGTCTTAAACTAGGTACCTAATTCGAAAAATCCCACAACTTGCTAAGTGCCCTGAGCACAAATTGACTGGATTTTTTTTTAATTAGGTAGTAAGACGAAAACTAACGATTTCTCGAATGGAGGCATTCGAAAGATTCAAAAAGAATTTTGAAGTTAAATGTTCATACCTCAGAACGACCATAAGCATACCAAAAAAGTGGACTGTCCCCTCAAAAAGAGGACGAATGGTCACCGTAATGGATACGTATGAAAAAGTAGAAAAAAAACTAAAAGATTCATCGTTCCCAGGGGTATCTATGTAAATACATAAGAGGGTTAGCTAGTTTTTGAAATCAGGGGACGATATAATGCCTTCATTTGATTTTCCCCAGATTTTATGATCCACCGAATGTTGTATTGCGAAATTCTTATATCTACACTATGTTCCGTTTTATGTCTGTTACCAGTCAAGCCACTCTTGCTGCTCAGTCTTCTCTGTTTGTTCTATAATGCTACCAAAAATGTGTTCGGCGTGAACCCTTCTTTTTCCAGTAAAAATTACGGTTTTTCTCCCTTGGTTCTGGATTTGATTTAAAATCAAAATCGATCAAAATCCAAGTTTTGTAAATTCAATTAAATTAATTAATTCTATTTATTGGAATGATTAAATGAATGGGAACTATTGAACAAATAGGTACGTGTATTTTTTTAAATTCAGAGAAAAATTTTTCTCAGCTCGTCTGTTCCATTTTCAAATTCAAGTGTTCTCGCGGCAAATATTTTCGCCAAAAATTTAAATTTATTTCGAAATAAGTTTTTGCGTAGTATGCCGTGCGTGAGTACTCAGTCCACATCTAAAAACTTGACCTGTGGCCCTGTGGGCTGCGGGGCCCTACTCAGGGCCCAACTATGTATGTAACTCAATTCTACAATAAAAACGTTCGAATTCGCAAAATCTCAACTCGCTAATTCCATAGCAAGTGCTAATAGACTGAAATAGAACAGCGCTTATTGGAGAAAGCGCTCGAAAGCACTTACATTTGATCCTTTTTCATTACGTATTACCACTTATTTTAGGCACTGAAAACAACTTTCGAATAGATTCGAAAGTAGAATAAAGTTACATAGTTGGGCCCCGCAGCCCACAGGTCAAGTTTTTAGAGTACTCACGCACGGCATACTACACAAAAATTTATTTCGAAATAAATTTAAATCATTCAGTGAAAACTCCCTAAGTCCATTTTGTTTTATTTTGAGATGTTCGTATTTTTCATGAATTTTTACTCACCAGAATTAAGAAGTTTTTGATTTTTCTCCGTTTCAAAAAAATCGACTCAGGGAGTTTTTATAGAATGACGACGGTTTAAAGAAGTGTTTTTTTGGCGACGAAACTTATAAAACATGTTCAATATTAATTGAATTATATTTTTCCCCGTTGGTTCAAGCTGATTTTACTTGTCTGCGGGTAGGCTGTAGTACCGCAATTATTGTCACTAAACAAAAATTTGGTCTCACTAAAACAAAAGGACTTTTATATTTGAGGTGATGAGAACAAAAACTCGCCATATCCATGTCAGAAAAACTCTTCATAACCAAATTCAATAGTTAAGTAACTTAAATGAGAGTACTTAGAAAACAATAATTGTTTGTATCAAATCATAGATTTTTAAATCTTTTTGGAAAATTATACTTAAGGCCCGCTAAGAAGTTATTAAACAATTCCATTTGGTTATGAAGAGTTTTTTTGGCATGGACATGGCGAGTTTAGGTTCTAATCGCCTCATTTATATGTTCGAAGGCGGGGCTTCTTATTTGTCGTACCAGATTTGACTGTTTGCAGACCGGTTTCGTATGTTAGCTCGAACATTTCAGTTAATTTTCAAATTTTAGAAATAAAAATGTCAAACATCGTGACTAAAACAGCTTGAAATTCTTGTCAATTTCATGAGTTCCTGTCAGGATTTAGCAATGGAGTAGAGATAAAACTGCAAGTAGTCTATGGAGTCCTGTATAACTCCATTTGAATCTAGATGCTAAAGCAATTTAATGAATACAAAAAAAAAAATGTTAAGAAAGGTGGAAAGGTGCATCGTTGGATTTATGTTGTGCTTCAGTTTTCGATTGAAAATGAATGTTCACTGCTCCTGAATCTGATCAGTTGATAATGTGGCCAAAGTCCTTATAGCAAGATTGGCAAAGCAAGGGCCCTACTATGCAACTTTATTCTACTTTCGAATCCATTCGAAAGTTGTTTTCAAAGCTCATTATAATTGGTAATATGTATGAAAGTGGGATCAAATTTTAGTGCTTCCGACTTTTTGCCACAGAATCTTCAATTAGCGCAGTTCTATTTCCGGTTATATGCGCTTGGTAAAAATTTAGCGAGCTGTGATTTTGCGAATTCGAAATTTTTTTTTTGTAGAATCGAGTTACATAGTTGGGCCCCAGATATAACAACATAGAACACACAAATGAAAGCGAATTGCAGAAAATAATTTTAACATTTGCGAAAATGCATTTGCATTTGCACAAGAAAAAAGAGTATTCTTCGCAACAATTCAATTTCATTTTTAACATAAAAACACCAGTCTGGACACATTTATTCGAATGTTGCAAAGATTTCCTTGTAACATTTTCTTCCCATTCGAAAGTCATACAAAATTCCATACCAAATTAGAATCTGAAACAACTTTCGAACAGATTTAGCTTTTGAATGGGATTACAAGAGGGCCACCCAACGTAGATAAATAGTAAGTACCTACTGTTGTTGTAGGAGTAGGAGTTTTTTATTTTATTTGTTGTAGGAGCAGTACATTATGTAAAAGGTATTTACCCTTTTTCCGATAGTCGTTTTACTAAAACGCAAGTAAAACGATACGGCTTCTGAGCCGACTTTTGACGTTTGAATGAAATTTAAAAAAAAACGTTATCTTCGTTCATTATACGGCTTCTGCTGAGCCGACTTTTGACGTTTGTATGAAATTTAAAAAAAAGCGTTCTCTTCGTTCTTTATAAACTCTCACCATTTTTACGGTAGTCGTTTTACTGAAGCACCAAGTGTGGCTTCTAGAGCCGTTTCGTTTTACTGGTGTTTTAGTAAAACGATTACCGGAATAAGGGTGAGTATCTAGGTTTGTTCGTTGAGCCCTGAAGTCACCATGGGGTCGCCCCAAAGTGTTTTTTGAAAACCCTGAACTCGCCCTGAAGTAGAACTAGGTTTTTTGCTGGGGCGAGTTGAGGTAAAGAATAAATTTCCAAAGTGACATAAGCTCTGAATCATTTTTTTTGTTATGGATTCACATGCTGCATATAATTCTATTGTTTTTAAAATATAAATTCACGGAATACCTCAATTTTACTTTAAAAATAACAAAAAGAAAACGAAAGCGAAAACTGTGGTTTGTTTTTATCCATTTTTAAAACAAATTTTATTTCTTTATCCCAACAACACAAAAAAAGACCCTTTGGTGTTTTTTGAGCACCGAAAAACCCAGGTTTTTTTTGACAATTCTTGGGGTTTTCAAGAAAACCTGGGCCAACCTTGGGTAAACTTCAACGAACAAACTATCATTCCAATTTTTGTTCAGTTCTGCGCATCTATCAAAATAAAGTGTCAAAATTTTGTGTTGCATTTACGTGTCTCCACAAAATAGCCATTTTTTGTTTCTTACAACATGCGCGGTATATTACCTTAGATGTTTACACTGTGCCCAAGCGACACACTTGCGCAAGTGATAAGGTAGAACTATAATAGTCGGAAGGGCACTGAAGCTAATGTCAAAAACCAACGAAAAGTAGCTTTCCGTACCGAAAAAAGGGGAACACACCCAAAATGTAATTATCATCTATCTCTTTTTGGCACTCCTATTTCACCAAATGTCAGTTTTACTTAAGTGATGTGCGCTCCGGAGCGCACCTCACTTCCGTAACCAAAGTTGAACGAAACTTGACGAAACGCTCCACTCCGCAATTATAGTCACCGTCATATGCTTTCCGTGTATTCGCTTGTTTTCTTCCGACCACTTAAGTGCCCCTCCGAGCATTATAGTTCTAGCTATAGAGAGGATTGCAGAAGAGGTTCAAAACATCTGAACGTCTAAGGGCGGATACTACTATAAATTTTTTAGTCCTGAATAGCACTGAGGAAACATCTTTTTTACTAGTGCAAGTTCCTGTTTTTCGCCTACTGCGCGTACATGTTCTATCACTTAATTAGGTGCCAGTTATACCTATCATTGAAACTCATAATTGAAAATTTCAAAGATGATTTTGAGACGTTCAGAAAGTAAAATCAGTGGTTATTTTGATGCCAAAATAAAGCTCTGGCCTTAATTATTATACCTGGCCAAAAACAAAAATCATTTTGGCACAGGCTTTCACATAAAATGAGTTTTATTATTTTAAGGATTGAACTACCTTACCAATGACCGTTGAAATATTCAATCTTTTTATATGGAGGGTTGGGCCTATTTGAATTTTTTGATTGGCTAGAAATATTTATTTAGTCTTCAGCTTTAATTCTCTATCAATAGTAAATGATTTTGTTTTCTTAACACCTGAAAATGGAAGAACAAAATGTTCAATGATTACTTTCAGTGGCGCCTTAAGGTATTTGTTTGAGGTTTGCTTTCTTTAGTCTTCGTTGATAGCCTTACTGGCGACTGCCTAGCCAGGTTTTTCTAGTTTCGGTCGAAAACTTTTTTTTTAATGTTCCACGTGTTCAGGTGAACAGTCAACATGGCCGTTCTCAAGACATGTTGATTTAACTGCTTCGTTTAATACGCCCGCTGGTTCGTCAGTAAATCTTTTGCTCGGAATGACTTGATTGAAGTGGCCTTTGGAATAGAATCCTTAGATTCGATACAAGTTTTGTGTTGTGTTTGTTGGTATTATAGACAAGAAACCTATATCACATTTTGTTTGAAATACGTTCTTTATTAGATACACTCCAATCTACCATTAAAATTAAATAAAGATAAATATTTATTTGTTTTTAGTTTAACTTCCAGACATGAGCCCGTGTGATTTCATATGTGAGTAAACACCCGCCTTTTGTGCGAACATCTTTCCACAAATCTTACACTCGTGTTTTTTTATCTCAGCGTGCAATGCTTTATGCTGAAGAAGTGTCTTTTTTCTTTTAAAAGCAGCCCCACAAGTTTCGCAGATGTGTTTACGCTCGTTTGAATGTGATGCCATATGGTCGCGTAGTGTCTTAGGCGTAAAGAATGCACTACCACACAAATCACACTTATGGTCTCGTTGATTATTGTGTCTCTTCATATGCTGACGAAATTCCGAGTTAGCTGGTAAAGACTTACCGCATATATCACAAATAAAAGGCCGCTCACCCGTGTGCATTCGCATGTGACGATTCATTTCCGTAGATGTTACAAATCCTTTGTCGCATTCTGGACACTTAAAAGGATGTATACCCTTATGACGGCGCATATGAACATTGAAGTTGTGTTTATCGTAAGCTTTAAATCCACATTGATCGCATTTATGGGGCTCTTTGTGGGTAATCTGATGATAGGCATACTTCGAGCGTGAAATAAATCCAGCCTTACACACGCAACACTTGTAGGGGTAGTCGCCGGCTATCTCGATCTTATGCTTCTCATACGCTGCCAATGTTTGGAAATGCTGGTCACAATGCGAGCAATATTTTTTCATGTTCTTAGGTATTTTGCCGAGGAAAAGTAGATGATCATAAAACCATATCAGCGGCTCACTAGGCGTGTTATTTGCCAAATTTTTATCGCTGATTTTTTCCTGCTTCACATAAGAAAAATGAAGAAACCTTATTGCAGTTAAGACCTGTTCCTTAGTTAAAATAACGTCGTATTTCAAAAATGTATTCATAATCTTATCGTAGGCTTCTGAATGAGCTGGTACGTTGTCCATGTCCTTGTGTTTTGTGTCCCACAAACAAGGATGTGCCTTATAAATTCTTATAAAATCAATCATCAAAGGTTTGTTTTCGACAAGATAGGTAAAATCTTCATTAGGATCTCTCACTTCAGGATGCAATTTCTGTACAGTAGTAGAAAATTTCTCTGCATAAGGTTCCAAAAATGACAACCGCTCGAAAAAGAATGGTTTTGGTGTGCAGGAACTTCCAATAGCACCTATCTTAGCGGCATTTTCTTGACGCAGGGCTCTAAAATACGAATCTCGTAGAAAACGAATTTGATAACGATATTCTTCAACTGTAAGATAACAATCATGTTCACGACCTAGTACTTCAGTTATTCGTTCAATAGCTTTTCTTCGCTCCGTTCTTAGCATATACAGGCGGTGATTGGTGTTCCATAATACTGGTGCTGCTTTATAAAGGTCAATGATTTCGAAAACCATATCTTTCTAAAAGAAAATGGAAATTATAGCCCATTCAAAATTGAAAGGAATTATACAGATACTTACGGACTTAATCTTGTTTTTTTTATTGAATATCTGCAAGATTAAAAATAAATAGTGTTATTATTCTAGAAAAAATCGAAAATAATACTGAAACAAAAATTATATGAAACTTTGCGTTTCGCTCAGTTATCAGGGCCGTAGCTTTTTACACTTGTGTAAAAAGCTTTTTCTTATAGTCAGTCCGCTTATTTTTTTAAATTAAAATACATACATTCTTTTCCAACATTCACAATTGTAATTTTAAAAAAATGTTTAAAGACAATTTAAAGGCTCCCCCAAACCAACGCGAAACATTCGCCGACGACGCGAAATCATTCAAAGGCTCTCCCAAACCAACGCGAAATCGTAGCGAATCATTCGCTAAGACAGTTTTTTGTTGTTGTTACGCATTGTATGTCTTTCATATTTTGTATTATTGTGAATGATTTCGCGTCGTTGACGAATACTTCGCGTTGGTTTGGGGAAGCCTTTAAAGGCTCTCCCAAACCAACGCGAAACATTCGCCGAACGAGGCGAAATCATTCACAATAATACAAAATTTGAAAGATACACAATGCTAAACAACAACAAAAAAACGCCTTTGCGAATGATTCGCTATGATTTCGCGTTGGTTTGGGAGAGCCTTAAGGCTCTCCCAAACCAACGCGAAACATTCGCCGACGACGCGAAATCATTCACAATAATACAAAATTTGAAAGATACACAATGCTTAGCAACAACAAAAAATTGTTTTTGCGAATGATTCGCTATGATTTCGCGTTGGTTTGGGAGAGCCTTTAAGGCTCTCTCAAACCAACGCGAAAAATTCGCCGACGATAGTTTTTTGTTGTTGTTAAGCGTTGTTTATTTGCCATATTTTGTGCTATTGTGAGTTATTCGCAATTGAAACATTTTTAATTTTGAAATTGCACAGCTGATAGGCAACTGTCAATCCCGTCAACACAAATGGCCTTTTCGATTGGCAATCCGGAAGACCGATTCGATACGTGTGAACGCTCCCCATATCGATTCTGAAATCAAATCCAGAACAATTTTCTCTTCTTTTCAGAACAAGAACTGTCACTCTGTCCCCAATCGAAAAGGCCAAAAGCTGCACCTTTCTGTTCTTGTTTTGACAGTTTTTCACACATTTCTGCTCTGTTCTGATTTAGCTTTTCTTCATTAAGCACAGATTATACCATCCAACGCGTTGCAACGTTTGATGTCTATCTCCCCTTCAAGCAAAGGAGTCCATTTTGGATCAGCAAACGCAGTAAACAACGTATGAACTAAATAATAAGGGAAACTAAAAATTAAGCAAGAAGATTTCTCTATATAAAACAAAATAAAACACCCCGGGGCTTACAAAACTAAACTAGAAGAAAATAAGTGGAAATAAAATAAAATCACTGTGGTCCGTTCCTTTTCTCTAAAATGTTAACAATTGTTGATGTGTGTGTGTGAAAAAAATGTTGAAATGTCATTGCTAAGAATGTTATGTCGTTTTTGATTGTTGAAAAGATTTGATCTTTTTGCGAAAAGATTTGCATTTATTCTACTTTTTCATGTTTTATTCAAAAAAAGATGAGATCTGAAGAAGAAAGATGCAATCTTTCTAGTTTGGGAGATTTGATCTGCATTCACTAATACATGCAAACACTTTCCTGTCAAACAGCAACTCGCAGTTGGAAATTTTTTTGTTTTGCATTATTTTTGTACGACGACATACGTGATATTTATTTGTATGCGTGTATGTGTGCTATGTGTGTAATTGAATCTACTCAAAAGTACGCCCAGATGTTTCATTCAAGACAGCAATTCTTGATTTTAAAATCAAATCTTTCAGATTTCAATGGCCACGTTCAAACACCGAACTAAAGCGATCTGGATAGGTTTGTGTTGTTGTAATCCCTTGTTAAAACACAGCTGAAGACGAAACAGCTGCTGGCAGAAAAGAGATCCCAAGCTATCCTAAAAATTTTAGGATACAAAGCTATCCTATGAGAAATATCATCAACAGCTGACTTGCGTTCAAACACATACATGGATACAAAGCTATCCTAGATAGGCTATCCATTCAAACATTGAACGCGCCCAATGAAAAACGACATTACACTGTAACATTTCATTTAGGAACGATCAATGGGTACGTTCGGACGACCCAAGGGACTAGAAATTAAGGCAAGTTTCTAGTCACTGGGTACGTTCAGACGACCCAAGGGTCTTGATATTCAGTCAACTGCATTCGTTGAACGCAAATTTGACCAAGGTAACTAGGTTTTTTTGAAGTGTCAAACTTGGAACTTTACTTCAAACATTTACCTTCAGTTGATAGTGAAGAAAGTACCGATTGTATTTTTTTCTAAGAAAAACCTCACACCTGAAGTAAGCCCTTAAAGGCTCCCCCAAACCAACGCGAATCATTCGCCCTCGACGCGAAATCATTCACAATAATACAAAGTGTGAAAGATACACAATGCTAAACAACAACAAAAAATCACCTTTGCGAATTCGTAGCGAATCATTCGCAAAGACGATTTTTTGTTGTTGTGTAGCATTGTGTATCTTTCATATTTTGTATTATTGTGAATGATTTCGCACCGTCGGCGAATGTTTCGCGTTGGTTTGGGGGAGCCTTTAACGAGTTGTAATAAACAAGCTTTTTGCAAAAAAGTTTTTCAAGACTATTTGATTTTTGTATTAGGAAACCAGCATAAAGTTAACAAATCTCATACAAAACTTATATTTTTTTACTTATCATGCGGTTAATAATTTTCTTTTTCGTATTTGATAAAGAATCTTCCCACAAAATGGTAAAAATTAACGTACAAACAAATTAATAAATCAGAAAACAATAAAGTTCAGCTTTCTGTTTAGTGACCAAATATATAATCAGCTGATATTCTGACACAAGTGCACTTGACTAGATATTAAGGGAGATTGGGTACGTTCGGACGACCCAAGGGACTAGAAATTAAGGCAAGTTTCTAGTCTCTGATTGGTCAGCTGCCAAAATATTGCTTTCCAATTAAGGAAACTTTAATGGAAAGTTGACTGGAAAGTAAGTCAAGAAGAATCTGCCTAAAAGTGCCTCTACACTATCCCACAAAGTATTAACACATGTCAAAATAAAGTGGGAAGAAATTTCATACGACTGCCAAATTTGTGTGATGTATCTGACTTTCATATTTTTCTTCCACACTTGCATCAAAAAATCCGTTTCACCATAACCTCAAACGCCCAAGTGGGATAGAAAGTGTGATGGTTTTAGAACCGATCCTAAATATTTCCATTGTATTAACACATGTCAAATCGTGTCGGATGCGCTGTCAAGTTGTGTATGATGAAATTTCATATTTTGTTTCCACACTATTATACATGATTTCTTCACACTTTTTTGACATGTATAAATACTCAGTGGGATAGTGTGGAATGGCTATTAATATCTAGTCAAGTGCACTTGTGTCAGAATATCAGCTGATTATATATTTGGTCACTAAACAGAAAGCTGAACTTTATTGTTTTCTGATTTATTAATTTGTTTGTACGTTAATTTTTACCATTTTGTGGGAAGATTCTTTATCAAATACGAAAAAGAAAATTATTAACCGCATGATAAGTAAAAAAATATAAGTTTTGTATGAGATTTGTTAACTTTATGCTGGTTTCCTAATACAAAAATCAAATAGTCTTGAAAAACTTTTTTTCAAAAAGCTTGTTTATTACAACTCGTTAAGGGTTTACTTCAGGTGTGAGGTTTTTCTTAGAAAAAAATACAATCGGTACTTTCTCACTATCAACTGAAGGGAAATGTTTGAAGTAAAGTTCCAAGTTTGACACTTCAAAAAAACCTAGTTACCTTGGTCAAATTTGCGTTCAACGAATGCAGTTGACTGAATATTAAGTCCCTTGGGTCGTCTGAACGTACCCATTCTTCTTGACTTACTTTCAGTCAACTTTCCAATAAAGTTGCCTTAATTGGAAAGCAATATTTTTGCAGCAAATATTTTGAGCAGATGGAAAGTTGACTGGAAAGTAAGTCAAGAAAAATGGGTACGTTCAGACGACCCAAGGGACTTGATATTCAGTCAACTGCATTCGTTGAACGCAAATTTGACCAAGGTAACTAGGTTTTTTTGAAATGTCAAACTTGGAACTTTACTTCAAACATTTACCTTCAGTTGATAGTGAGGAAAGTACCGATTGTAATTTTTTCTAAGAAAAACCTCACACCAGAAATAAACCCTTAACGGGTTGTAATAAACAAGCTTTTTGAAAAAAAGTTTTTCAAGGCTATTTGATTTTTGTATTAGGAAACCAAACATAAAACTAACAAATCTCATACAAAACTTATATTTTCTTACTTATCATGCAGTTAATAATTTTCTTTTTCGTATTTGCTAAAGAATCTTTCCACAAAATGGTAAAAATGAACGTGCAAAAAAAAATAATAAGGGTATTCATGAAACAACGTAAAGTCTTCGTAAACGTGGTAAAGTTTTAAACTTCGTAAATCTGTCAAATTTTCCATACAAATTGTGACAGAAATACGAAGTTTTAATCTTTCCAACGTTTACGATGAGTTTACGCTGTTGTATGAATACCCATAATAAATCAGAAAACAGTAAAGTTCAGCTTTCTGTTTAGTGACCAAATATAATCAGCTGATATTCTGACACAAGTGCACTTAACTAGATATTAAGGGAGATTTTTCTTGACTTACTTTCCAGTCCACTTTCCAATAAAGTTGCCTTAATTGGAAAGCAATATTTTGGCAGCTGACCAATCAGAGACTAGAAACTTGCCTTAATTTCTAGTCCCTTGGGTCGTCCGAACGTACCCAATCTCCCTTAATATCTAGTCAAGTGCACTTGTGTCAGAATATCAGCTGATTATATTTGGTCACTAAACAGAAAGCTGAACTTTATTGTTTTCTGATTAATTTTTTTGCACGTTCATTTTTTACCATCTTGTGGGAAGATTCCTTATCAAATACGAAAAAAATTGTTAACTGCATGATTAGTAAAAAAATATAAGTTTTGTATGAGATTTGTTAATTTAATGTTTGGTTTCCTAATACAAAAATCAAATAATCTTGAAAATTTTTTTCAAAAAGCTTGTTTATTACAACTCTTTAAGGGTTTATTTCAGGTGTGAGGTTTTTCTTAGAAAAAAAAAATCAATCGGTACTTTCTTCACTATCAACTGAAGGTAAATGTTTGAAGTAAAGTTCCAAGTTTGACATTTCAAAAAAACCTAGTTGCCTTGGTCAAATTTGCGTTCAACGAATGCAGTTGACTGAATATCAAGTCCCTTGGGTCGTCTGAATGTACCTAATGTTGAAAATATTGTTGATCTGTCAAACGGCAAGGTTGGAAAAAAAATCGAAATGCATAATCAAGAAAAAACTATTTATTGCATTAAATTCATTGAAAATAAATATGTACATATAATTTGAAAATTGAATTTCTATTAACTTAAACTAACTATGAGCACAAATTTCTTTAACAAACATCACAGAATTTATAGAATGCAATGTCGAAAAAAAGTATACTTATCACAAAACAATTCAAAACAAGAATAAAATCAATTAAATTGAAAACTCATATTTGCAAAAATGCAAACAATTCCAAATCCAAACAACGAAAAGTAAACAAAAGATAATCACAAAATAAAAACATTGCAGTTTCAGCTGTTTTTGACAGATCAACACTTTCAACATTGTATATAAATTCTATAGTATTCTCATGAAGAAAAAAAGCTCGTGGCCATCTATGCGTCCAAATGTCATACTAATTTTTGTTAAGGGATCTCGGTAAGGCGATCACAGCGAACCTATCGACCAAATGTCTACCTACAAAATCGTGTTTCATGAGAATACTATAGATTGGATATACAATGCTTTCAATTCATGTCGAGGAGATGAGTTGGAAATTGTTACAAAGTGTAACATTCTGACACTTCAACATTGAGTTTAGGAAGGATTTTATGACGTCATAAAGTTACACGATGTTACAATTTGAGAATTCAGGAACGATCAGTGTTAACAATTATTGTTAGCATTTTAGAGAAAAGGAACGGACCACTGGAGTCACAAATAATTTATGTATGGGTATGCAACAGTCATTTTTTTAAGAATCCAAGAAGTACCGACAAAGTATGATTATTTTCTAAAACAGTTTGATTTCCCAGTTTGGGGGTTACTGGTGAAGAGAGAGTTGTTCTCATTTTCGGACTTCAAAAAAGAGCTATGAGTGGTTGGTGAATAGCACAAATTTTATTTGACTTAAGAGCCTCATAAACTTAAGAGCCGTTTATGAGCGCTCGGTGAATACCGCCCTAAAATTGCCAAAACAAATAATTCGTCAACGAAGACAAAAACAACACCACCTACTAAAAAAGTACCTCTTGCTGGATGTCACGAGATCTTGAGAGTAGTCTCATCAAAAAATTCAAAGATTTGCTAAGTCAACTTGAAAATAAAATAAGCGAAGAAATAAACAAAGCCATAACTGCATTAGAAGACAGCATGCAAGAGTGCGAAAGTGCAATTACTGAACTGAAAACTCACAACCTGAGAAAAAGAGCGATTAGCGGATTCCCAACGCCAACCACGTCTCTGTGATATAATAGTTCGTGGTATACCGCAAACTTCGAATGAAAATCCAATTGCAGTTGCAACATCGCTGCAAAGCTACGTCACAAACCCTCTCACTACTTGGATGCATTTCGTCTGAAGCCCAAAACAACTACACTTACATCGAATTCAGTTCACCCTCTCTTGATTCGACTCTCTTCGCATGCTGAGCAAAGAGTACTTCTGTCTGCATTTCATGCAAATAAAGGTCTGTCTCTGTCATACCTAGAAATAGAGAATACAAGTAATTCATCTGATCGTGTGTATATGAAGGAAGGCTTAACGCCAGAAAATAGCTTCCTTTTACGACACATGCCGTCATATTGCGCAAGGAAGGTATTCTGCATTCTGTGAAAACAAGAAATGGTTTCGTTTTTGTCAAAAAATCAGTTGAGGATTCCGAAATCAAAATAGAATCCAGTAAGCAACTTTGAGCCGACCGAAAACGACTAACATCGGTAGCCTGAATTCACCTCATCACCTGGCACCTATGTATAGCGGTTCCCAAACTTTTTAAGCTGTGGAACCTATCCATATCTGGCAGCGTCCAGCCTCTATCTCGATCTGTATTTAGTTTTTGTGTAAGTATACATTGAAAAGCCTACTTCACAGCGGTACGTTGTAACAAAAGGTAGCAAATTTAATATAGCTTTCTTGGCAAGCTCAGGGAATTCATTCTCTATACCAATCCAAAATTCGCTTTATGATACAGAATCAAATACAAATTTTTGATGAAGAGGAGCTCTGCAGATCTATCAGGGATTCGTATTCCTGTATACTCAGGCTCATAGGCTTGATGGTTTTCATTAGAAATGGATCTTGTATCCACTCGATGTCAGTATTTGAATCTGGAAAGTAATCCAGCATGGATCTTTCGAGAATCGAGATTAACCAAATGGAGAGAAATAACATTGCTAATATCTGCTCTGAGTTCAAGCATATTTTCTTGCAAATGTAAAACTGGAAAACACTCAAAATTGTTCTTTTGTACACATGAGAACCAGAAATTAATTTTTTTTTCTTTTCAAAGCTGCCACTTTGTCTCTTGCAAAAAATACTTAAATTTATTTTTCCTACAGAGCTGTAGCAGTTTCGTTGATCTTCTCGAAAATGTCTGCAAGATAAGCTAATTTCGTAATCCATTGCTCATCATGCAATACATCAAAGAGGTTTGCAGTTGAAGACATATTTTTTTCCAGTTTAAACACATTCAACTCATCACGAAGTTGAAATAACTTGGATAAAGCTTTACCTCTGGAAAGCCATCTGATTTCAGTATGAAGAAGAAGCGATTCGTACTGACTACCTATATCTTTACACACTAATTTAAACAATCTCGATTGGAGAAGACGACTCTTTACAAAATTTACTATTTTCACAGCTTCACCGATAACTTTTTTAAATCAGTTGGCATTCTCTTCATAACAAGTGCATAACGATGGAAAATGCAATGAATTCTGGTACTTCTAGTAGTAAAGTTTTTAGTTTTTAAAACAACCCCTTTAAGCTTTCCCATTATTGCTGCGGCTCCACCGCTGCATATATCAATACATTTTCCCCAATTAATGATGTGTTTCCTCATCAAACAGTTTATGACCTTGAAGTTCACACTTCGATAAAAAAAAGGTTAAATTTTTTTTTTTGTAAATTTTTAATTTTTTTTTCTTTTATCGTTTGTAAAAATTGGGAATATTTTTTCGTTTTGCATGATTATTAAAGTGCAAAATGCAACATAAAATTAGATTAAGGGCGGTATTCACCGACGGCTCATAACTTATGAGGCTCATAAACCTATTCACCAAGCAATAATAGTGAATATTTATGAGCGCTCATAAGACTTATGAGTGGTCCTGACCACTCATAAAGTTATGAGCGCTCTCTCCGAAAACTAATTCGAAAACCTTCGAAGTAACCCTTCAAGAAAATTCACTGACTCATTTTGTCGGTACTTCTTGGATCCTTACAAAAATGAGTCTCGCACGCACACATATTGTTATTCCTTTTGTCTTCAGGAATTTTATTTATTGTTTCAATTGTTTAAGTTCTTTTTGTAATTCACGCGGTGAAGATAATTCTTTTGTTCGTTTGCTGTGAAAATTTGAAAAAATAGGATAATAAAAGGTGTATATAATGAATCTGCTCCAAATAGAAAATTACAGAACAGTACAGGATTGTGTGTTCCATGAGTAAAAACATTACCCAAACTGTTCTTCATTCTGTCACTATGTGTTCCATGATGTTTTTCAGTACAGTTAAGAACAATATTTACTGCACCTACTTTTGTGGTGGAGAAAATGATTGAGAAATGTCGAAGTACAAGTACCAGTTGATTTGTTTGTCTTGGATAATAATAAGCTAAAATTTATCTCAGAAAAACTTTTTGCTTAAATCTGACAGTTTTGACAGTTTTCACACATTTATACTGTTCTGGGGCCCAATTCTGCAAGGGTTACTGATTTTCTGTGTACACATTCTATTCACACCCAAAACAAATGTAAATAAATTTGATTGATTGTGCATTCGATATCTGTCAAAAACTTATAACTCACACTTGCCAAATCGCAAAAATCGATGTGTACATGAATTTCTGTGTACACAGAAAAGACTCACTCTTGTGGAAGTGGGCCCCTGATGTAGTTTTTCTTCATTTGACACAGTTAATATAAGCCAACATTTGACGTCTATCTCCCCTTCAAGAGAACGAGTCCATTTTGGATCCGCTAACGTAGTAGACAATGTGCGAACGAAATAATTAGCGAAACTAAAAAGTAAAGTAAGAACATTTCCCTATATAAAACAAACTAAAACGTGCAATGATCTTCACCCCGAGACAAAACTAAGAAAATAAGTGGAAAGAAATTAAAATTACTCTAGTCACAAAGAATTTATTTATGTGCATGCAACACTCATTTTTTCAAGGATCCAAGAAGTACCGACAAAGTGCGGTCATTTTTGAAAACAGTTTGATTTCATAGTTTGGGGGTACCTGGGGAAGAGAGAGTTGTTCTCATTTTCGAACTTCGAAAAAGAGCTATGAGTGGTTGGTGAATAGCACAAATATTATTTGAGTTAGGAGCCTCATAAACTTAAGAGCCGTTTATGAGTGGTCGGTGAATACCGCCCTAAGAGTGTGTTTCTTAATACATTCTATTTTACTGTTTATACTTCAAGAAATTTGCGGAACCCTGAAAACTCTCCCACACACTTTGGGAATCGCTGATGTATATCGATACCTTCCCGTAAGAATGTATTAAGCGACATTTTCAAAATTTTAAATTAAATTTTTAAAATACCTCTATCCAGTTATTTATTTGGGTATTTTGTTGTAATAAACAGATTTTTAGAGACATTTTGAGTTGAAAATCCCGTTCCAAATCTTTTTATTTTTTTAAATACATAAATAAATAACTGGACCAGAGGTTTTTGTCGATGCCTTTAAAATTTTTGAAATGTCGCTTAATACATTCTTACGGGAAGGTATCGATATTATTATAATATGTAGTTAATTACAGTTTCTTTCTCTTTTATATTATTATTAAAATTTGTATTTATTTTCTATATACTTCTTTTTTTCTTCTTTCAAATTTTTAATTTTATTTTGAGTTATATAAGTACCTAAATTGTATTCTACCTTTATTGTAAAAATTGTTGCACATTGCTGTCATTTTTTTTTTCTGTAGCTTTTGGCCATTATTTTTGTTAATGCTTGGGAAGTTTTTTTTCATAAGTTGCGTTTAATAGGGATGGATTATCTGTGCGATTGGTTATTAGGATTTTGTCTGCTGCGTGTGATGGGTTCAAAGTCTGTCATATTAATGCACGTAGCCTTAATTTATCCAAAATTGATTTCATGACATACGTGTTTGATTCTTCTGGGGTTGATATAGTTTGTGTTAGTTAAACTTGGTTAAAACCCGATATTTCTGATATACATTCCAGGGTATAAATTGATTCGGAGCGATAGAATAACTGAAACAATAGGTGGAGGTGTTGCTTTTTATATCAATGCATCCTTAAATTGCAAAGTTATTGGTAAATCCGCAGAAAATGGAATTGAATATATTCTTTTTGAAGTATCAGATGGCAGTGTGAAATTTATTTTAGGTGTCGCATGCAATCCGAACAGAACTATTCCCCAGAGCCCCGCTTCTCAGTTCTTCAAGAATTTTCGTCCACTTATGAGCATACTATCTTGGTTGGGGATTTTAATGCAGATCTTCTGAAAATCTATACAAGATCTAATCAGCATGATTAACTTTCGATTGATGGAGTTTCTGAGCATGATATGGTTTTAAGATTTGAATTTAGAGATTTTAAGTCCATTGATAGCAACGCTCTTCAATTTGAAGCGAGTGAAATGGAGTGGAGTAGATGTTAGTATATACAGAACATTAATGAAAAGGTTGACTTTTGCAGAGTTTGATTAGTGGTTTATTCAACGAATATGTTCCCTTAAAGTTTGTGGCTTTGCGTAACATTAACTGCCCCTGGTTCACGGCTGAGGTCCACAATTCTATACGCAAACGCAGAAAACTTTATCATGCTTGGTGGAAACTTCATAACACTAGATACCTTTGGGAATTATACCGCGAAGCTCGAAACAAAACAAATATCTAACAAAAATTTTACTTATCGAAACAATGTGTAGGCCAAACGACGAAAAAACTATGGTCGAACTTACGTTCTATTGGGATAGGAAATAAAATGCACGACTGGGTCGCACGTACTTGCTCTTATGTTCAAGACACTACGGGTTTAAGAAAATTGTATTTTGAAACATGGAAATTATAAGAGAAAAATGTGGAGAAGCATGAAATACGACATTTAAATTGGCTAAAACAACTCTTTTGACAGTTTGAGGTGAAAAAAATTATGCCATCTTGATTAAATATGATTGTATGGGAAAAAAATTAAAAATCGTTGGAGCCGTTTTTTAAAAAACTAATTTTTTATATAAAATTCTTAAAACATTTTTAAGAACAAATTTTTAATTTATATGTATATTAAAGCAAAATTTGGAAAAAAATTGTCAACCCGGTTTTGAGATATCGAATTTTCAAAAAAAAAAAAAAAAAATGAAATTTTTTTTTTAATCAAAAAACTTGTTTTTTGAAAATTTTGATATGCAATATTATTTAGGCTGTTCAAAGGGTAGACACGGTGCATTCAAGAGGACACAAGCGTCCACAAGCTTTTTTTCAAAGCGAACCTCTGTCTATCAACTCCTACTCTCACCTCCAAGTGGTGAACATCGGGTGCCTAGTACCTTTAACTGAAGATGGGGTTCCAATCCCTGTGGACGGTTTTAGGGGGCAGCAAACGAGAGAGGGGGGAGGAGTGTTCCCACTAAGGCACTTCTCCTTCATCCAGGCGGCAGCGGAAGAATTCTCAAGATGGAATCAACGGTGGCGTCTACAGTTCCAGTTAGGCTGAACTACTTAGTGAACACCTTATACGGGCTACTACGACATATTCGGAGCTCAGGCCTATAAGGAGCGGTTAATCCGGCTCCCCGCCCTTGGAGTTATATTGTAAGGGTCTGGTCCTCCAGGTTGGGGGTTGTGCCGTCGGGGTGACTTCCCGGCCACGTAAAGCTATCTTAGTTGCGAAGCACCAACAAGCCTCGGATACGGACGGATTTACTGTTGACGAACTAAGCAAACGAAATAAGGACAACGAACTTCGGATCTGCACGTGGAATGTTCTGTCTCTCTATAGACCACGTGCAGCCGAACATTTAGCGGAGGCCCTAGACTGCTACAAAGCAGACATCACCGCCATCCAAGAAGTGCGATGGGATGGGCCGGGCAAGAGAAAACTGAAAGACTGCGATATCTACTATGGTGACTGTTACCGACCACAAGGGCAGCGTCTCTTTGGATGTGGATTCGTCGTTAGAGGCAGACTTAGGCAAGAAGTCTTGAGTTTCAACTATGTGAACGAGCGCCTCACGACAATTCGCATCAAGGCTAAATTCGCCAACATCAGCCTGATATGCGCGCATGCCCCCACAGAGGAGAAAGATGACGACACCAAGGACGAGTTCTACGAGCTCCTGGACAAGACATATGAGCAATGCCCTAGCTATGACATTAAAATTGTCTTGGGTGATTTTAATGCCAAACTGGGAAGAGAAGACGTCTTTGGTGGCACAATCGGAAGATACAGCCTGCACGACACCACCTCCGATAACGGACTCAGGCTAATCGACTTTGCTGCGGGGCGAAACGTTGTGGTAGCTAGTACGCAGTTCCCGCATCTCGATATACATAAGGGGACATGGCGAATTCCTGGTCAATCAACCGCCAACCAAATTGACCACATTGCGATCGACGCAAGGCACTCCTCCAGTATCAAGGATGTCCGAACGTTCCGAGGAGCCAACGTTGACTCGGACCACTACCTCGTTGTAGCAAAGGTAATGCTACGGATATCCAGACCGAAGCCAAAACAGGGAAATACTGTCAGGAAGTTCGACGTCGGACGGCTACAGTCGCAGGAAATCGCCAGGTCCTTTTCCGATCGAGTCTCTCGCGCCCTCTTAACTAGTCCTTTGCCGCCAACTGCAAACATCGAGAACCAGTGGAAAAACTGCCAGGAAGCCATCAGAGATGCCGCCTCTGACGTGCTGGGCTTTGCACGACCACCACAGCGAAACCCCTGGTTCGACGAAGAATGCCGGCAAGTACATGCAGCCAAACAACAGGCATACAAAGCGGCGCTGCATAGAAGGACCAGAGCTGCTCGCGAGCTCTACGAGCAGAAGAGGAGAGAGGAACACAAGCTTCTTAGAAGGAAGAAGAAAGAGCATGAGAAGCGCGCGATCGAGGAGGTAGAGAGATGCCACTGCAGGAATGAAGTTCGGAAGTTTTACCAAAAAGTAAAAAGAACCTCCCAAGGTTACAAGGCCCGAACCGAAGCCTGCAAAGACGATCAGGGGAACATCGTGGTGGAATCGCAGTCGGTGAGGATATGGAAAAATCATTTCTGCAAATTGTATAACGGCGATGACGAACCGAATTCCGCGAACATGCAAATTGCACCATTCAACTTGGACGACGTAGGCCAACAATTCCGTCCACCCGATCTTGACGAAGTGAGGATAGCCATATCTAAACTTAAGTCCAATAAAGCTGCTGGAGCTGATGGCCTTGCGGCTGAGCTATTCAAAGCGGCTGGCGATGAATTGGTTAGGAGTATGCACCAGCTCATCTGTAAAATATGGTCGGAAGAAAGCATGCCCGATGAATGGAACCTCAGTATTGTTTGCCCGATCCTCAAGAAAGGCGATCCTCTGGACTGCACCAACTACAGAGGCATCAGTCTTCTTAATATCGCCTACAAGATCTTCTCTGCCGTACTTTGTGAACGCCTGAAGCCATTCGTCAACAACCTGATAGGTCCATATCAGTGTGGCTTTAGGCCAGGGAAGTCCACCATCGACCAAATATTCGCACTACGGCAGATCTTGGAGAAAACCCAGGAGTTCCAAATCGATACCCACCACCTTTTTATCGATTTCAAGGCCGCGTATGACAGCATCTATAGAGACGAGCTATATAGAGCAATGTCTAGTTTTGGCATCCCTGCCAAACTCGTCCGTTTGTGCAGGATGACGATGGAGAATGCACGCTGCTCCATCAAGGTCGGCAAAGACCTCACCGAGACCTTTGATGTCAAAAAAGGTTTTAGGCAAGGCGACGCGCTGTCATGCGACTTCTTCAACATCGTTCTTGAAAGAATAGTGCAAAACTCTCACGTCAACACTAGAGGCACAATCTTTCAAAAGTCCGTCCAATTACTCGCTTACGCTGATGACATTGACATAATGGGACGAACAAAGCGTGATGTCAGTGGTGCTTTTGTGAGCATTGAGAAGGAAGCCAAGAAGATGGGTTTAACGGTGAATGAAAGCAAAACGAAGTATATGCTGTCAACAAGAAAGGACACCCAACACCGACGTCTAGGACAGAACGTCACTATAGACAGCTATAATTTTGAGGTGGTCAGAGACTTTGTCTACCTAGGATCCGCTATAAACTCAGCGAACGATACCAGTGCTGAGATCAAACGAAGAATTACTCTTGCCAATCGCTGTTTCTTCGGGCTGGGAAGGCAATTGAGAAGCAAAGCCCTCTCTCGAGCAACTAAACTGTCCCTGTATAAGACGCTTATCATCCCGGTCCTGATGTATGGTGCAGAGGCATGGACACTGCTAACGGTGGATGAGAACGCGTTAGGCTGTTTCGAGAGGAAAATTCTCCGGGTGATTTTTGGTCCCGTCTGCATAGATGGGGAATGGAGGAGAAGATACAACCACGAACTGTATGGGCTGTACAGCGACACCGACCTAGCCACAAAAGTGAAAAGCCAACGACTAAGATGGCTGGGTCACCTAGAGCGAATGGACACCAATGCTCCGGCCCGGAAAGTCTTTGAATCCAACCCCGTGGGACAACGCAGTAGAGGTGGACAGCGTAAAAGGTGGCGCACGCAAGTGGAAGAGGACCTCAACCAACTTGGCGTGCGAAACTGGAGACAGCTAGCTAGAAACCGAGCCGGCTGGAAGAAGCTTGTTGGTTGAGGCCCTGGTCCACCCCGGACTGTAGCGCCACCTTAAGTAAGTAAGTAAGTATTATTTAGGCCCTTATTGCGAGTGTCGTTTGCTTTCGATAAACGACTTTCGTGACTTTTGTCGAAAGTTGATAATCGAAAAAATTAATTTTTGTGTTGAAAATCTTAATTATTATTGTGAAATTTTTTGTTTTGACTTGTTTACGAAAAATTTGGTTCAAAATATTAAAATTTTCAACATTAAAATTAATTTTTTTCGATAATCGACTTTCGACAAAAGTCGTTTATCGAAAGCAAACGACACTCGCAATAAGGGCCTTAATCTTATCAGAAATTTGTATATACAAAAAATAATCTAAATCCGTGTAGCCGATAACGAGAAAATGCAAAATAAGAAAATACGTTCTATGACAGGTATTATTAATAGTTGCTTAGTGTAAAATTTTATAATTTTGGTAGTAGATCGTACTAATTTTAGTATATTAAAAAAGTTTAATAAAAATCGTAGGAGTCGTTTTTAAGCAAAAAAATATTTTCCTTTGCGGTTTTATAACTTTTGTATGGAAGGTATCGTTACTTTTTCATAAATGTAAAATTTTTTCTAAAAATATTTTATAAAGTAAAAAGTAAAAAAAAAAGTAAAATACTCTTAAGTATCGAGTTTCAAAAAAATCCATCATGTCTTTTTCGAAATACAGTAGACGCTCGATATAGTGAAGTAATAAAAACCAGCCCTGTTCATTGTTTCGAGATTGTTCACTTTTTCGAGCGGGAGTTTTCAAAGGTTTTCTTAAGGCGAATTTGATCCAAAATGCACATTTCGTTCGATGTGAATGTTTTTTATTTTAATTAAGCATTAAACAAGGCAAATTTTGTGTGTTCACTATTGTGGATGGTTCACTATTTCGAGATTCACTAAATCGAACGTCTACTGTATTTGATTTTCCAAAAAAAAATTTTGAAACATTTTTTAAAAATCCAAAAAATATTTTTTCAAAAATTTTGGTACACGAAACTATTTATATTTTTTGGAAGCTTCTGTATACAAAAAATAATTGAAATCGGTTGAACGATTTTCAATAAAATCGAAAATTTAAAAATGGTCCCTTGGGAGGTACCATTAATAACCATTTTTGAAAAATGGTTTTCCACCCGAAGGAAGCCTTTACTAAAATAAATTTACTGAATTTTTTTTAGAAAAAGTTGTCGAGCCGTTTTTGAGAAAAATACGATTATGTAAAATTGCTTACTACGTTTTCATTAGAGCTGAAATGAGGTAATTTCGCAAATCACAGAAAAAGTGTTTTCATTTGTAATTTGGTAATTTCGTTTGACAGCTCATTTCATTTTTGAATTTCAACTGGCTGTTAATCGCTTTTTGTTGTTGTTTTCTTTTGTCTCCTTCCATTGCGCTTTGACATTTTCATACAAAACCAATTCAGAGCTCATCAAACTGTGGCTAGTTGGGTGTGTTCGTTAGATTTTGACTTAATTTCCAACCTAATTTCGTGCAAATTTGGTTGAAATTATCTCATTTCGAAATGTGAATTTGTATGGGAAATGAGACGATTTCGTATCGCATTTGGAAATTTTCAACGAAATTACCTCATTTGGCCTAATGAAAACGCAGTATAAAAAAATTGTATGGCAGGTACCGTTATTTTTGACTCTAAAAAAATGAAAAAAACGTGTGGACATAATCACCAAAAACCTTAATATACCAAGTTTGAAGAAAATCGATCGAGCCGTTTAGGCTGTAGACGAACAGACAGACAGAATTGTGCCACCCACTTTTTGGTGTTCTCTATCATCGTAATATCATGTTTGATTGTTGTTTCAAAAATGTCTGCACGAATCCAAAAATTGCCTTATAGTACCTATATCGCAAGTAAAAACAATGCTTTAAATAACTCGTCTGACCCAAATGAACTTAACAACGCATTTGTACTAAGCGCTGTTGCTTTGTGGCTAATAGTCAAAGTGCATTTCAACCAGATGTTCAATTTTAATTCGAAATTTTATCTGAGATTGATGTTTTTAACAGTATACGAAATATCAGATCTGCTGCTGTGGGGGAGGATGG
Organism: Dasysyrphus tricinctus; assembly: GCA_963921185.1. Classification (NCBI taxonomy): domain Eukaryota; kingdom Metazoa; phylum Arthropoda; class Insecta; order Diptera; family Syrphidae; genus Dasysyrphus; species Dasysyrphus tricinctus. Next base: position 19,876,508 of record OY992533.1, on the reverse strand, counting down.
TATACCTTTTTCTTTTATTAAGATGATTTTGCCACATATGTATCTTAGGATCTCTTATACATCTGATTAACTTTTGTATCATGTCTTCTTGTTTTCCTGATAGTGCATGGATTTTCGATCTATTAGTATTTTGCCATGTCTTTCAAATGTCTTGAAAAAATTCTTGCAAACAAAATAAATGGTTATCTTGATCGACATAGTCTCTTATCCTCTTATCAATCAGGTTTCAGAGCTATACATAGCTGTGAAACAGCTATTGTTAAAATTTTAGATGATAAGTATAAATATTGATATGGAAAATGTAACAATTCTGTGTCTTCTTGATTTTTCAAAGGCCTTGATAGTGTGATAGGGCATCTCGTCTCATACATAACTATCTCAACAATCGAAAACAAAGAGTGGTAGTTGGTTCTACTGTTAGTGTCATTTCTTATAAATTTTTAAATTCGTTAGAAAATTATTAGTTTTATTCATTTCATGAACAATTTAAATTTTCAGAGATGTGCCCTTTTCGAAATTCGCATTTCGATTGCATACAACACAAATTTTCGATACGCAACAGATTTGGTGAAAAAATATTATTTTCCTGAACCGCAAATGCTCCACGGAGTTGAAATGGCAAAGTGAGTCTGTCTACTTATAGTGAAAAAATAAAATTTTAACTTACTTCTTCCATATTGTCTTCTTCAGATTCATTAGCTTGCCTTGATTTTTCGTTTCTTTCATTAAACATTTCGGAGTTTCGCTCCTAAAGTTGCAAGGGCAATTCATTATCTTTTAATTATTCAAATCAATTAAGTGTGCTTACTTGACTGTGTTCTTGTGTGCTTATTGGTTTTCCTTCGATGAAAGATAACTTCTCAGCATACCACAACTTTGGCACAAATGTTGGATTCTCTAGTTTCTTTTTTAACATACGTTTATAGGACGACCGAAGTTTAACGATTTTAGCACTAATGTCCTTGTAATTGTATGTTGTGTTAAATTGAGCGTTGATATTGCTGGCTATTTGCTCGAAAGCTTTTCTACGGTAGGTGCTATCATTAGTATAGTGTTTGACAGCCCATAAGCAAGGTAACTTTCGATACTCTTCTATAACAGTTAGAAGCTCTTTGTTTTTGCCGATAGATTTCTTGAAAATTGTTATGTTATTGACTTGAAAAAGAAAAACTTAACTGTCCTGCACTTACCGGATTTTGACGTTCCTCTTCGCCATTTTCGGATAGCTGCTCAAACTTAATTTGCTGTTCTCCGTCTTCGGTTAAAAATTCTATTTGAAGACTGTTTTCATTTATTTCTCCATGATTACTGTTGGCTAAAATTTTGTGATCATGATGTAATGGTTCATCTAATTCTTCCTCCATGTCATCATCATTTGTATCTTCTTCTTCATCCTCATCCCTGTCTTCCTCATCATTCATGTCTTCCTCATCTCCATTGTCTTCCATCTCTTCTTGCTCTTTTTTGTCTGCTCTCTCTAGTTTTCTTAATTTGTCTATTTCTTGATTTTTTCTAGACTTCTTGCGTCTCACAGAAAAATCACTATCCTTTGTACCGATAAATGACAACTTATCAAAATACTTCCATTGAGGATGGAATTTCCTATTAGTATTGGCATGCAGCTTTTCAAATCTTTCTTTAGTACGTAAAATGCGCCTGTAGCTACTTCTGAGTTGGGAAATTTTAGTCTTAATCTCTGCATCGGTGTAACTGCTATCGAATTTATTATTGATGGTTGTTCGGATTTGAGTAAAACCATCAGCTCGGCTAAAATGACAGTTGGTCTGGTAAAGGTAATTATTGTATAAGCAAGGGTGTTCTTTGTATTCCTCAATTAAAGCCAAAATAATATCTGTCTCCCTCCTTTGAGCAATTGTTTCTCGTTTACCATCATCGTTCTCGTTTTCACAAGCTTCATATTCAATTACCTAAAAATAGATGATATAATTGCAGAATACAAATTTTATTTTTTATATCATGACTTACCGAATTTCCTTTGTCAATCGGGGTTTCAGAAATATCAACGTCTATTGGCATCTATAAAGAAGCGAACAATTTTCAAAGTTTTTGTTATTGGATGTGCTGAGTGATTTTTTTTAAACCCCGAGATCGTAAATGTAAATATACTGCATCACTGCCAAAATCAATTTAAAAAAATGCGTAAAGCCGTCGTAAACGTAGTAAAATTACAAGGGCTGTTCTTTTACTTAGAATTTCTGTAATTTTCTATGCATTTCTGCACTCAAAGTAAAGGATCAGACCTATTAACCGCGTAAATATGTCTAATTTTCCATACAAATTGTGACAGAGCTACGAAGTTTAGAACTCACAGTACACAAACAGAAGGTTATACTTTACTTCGTTTATGACACACAGTGTGTTTTTTGCCAATCTAGGGGAACTTTATTCAAAATCTGAAAGTTGTTGGAACGAAAATATTTTAATGTGACATGATAGGCAGAACCCTAGGCATTAACATATTATGTCTGTTCGAGTACTTCCGAAAACTACGAATTCCAACGAACTTTATTTTTTTTATAAGAGCTTTGAAAGAACTTTGGGCTAAATTCGTAGAAATTCGTAGTTTTGGGAGGTACAGGCATATTAATACAAAACTATTCATGAAAAAGCTTTATAATGAATAGTTACATCACAAAAAGGCCTTAAATATTCCCAGAAAAATAAAAAATAAAACTATTCGTGAAAAAGTTTTATAATGAATAGTTACATCACAAACAGGCCTTAAATATTCGCAGAAAAATAATATTGAAATTTGAGACTTTCGAGTAAAATTGACCACAATGGTTTGAGGTAGTAATCTGTGCAAACGTCCAAAATGCATTGTATTACTATTTTTGTATTAATTACTGATTTTTTATTCAAAAACAAAATTTCTCTAAGCTTAAAATATGGAAGAAATCTTCGTTTCAATTGAAGGCTTTAAGCTTGATGATTTTTTGAACAATTAAATAGCAGCCCAAATGTATTCAAGTGCAAAGGAAATCAAGTTTCGCTAGATATCCAAAATAACACACTGTGCGACGGTTTTACGCTGTTGTAAGAACATCCCTTGTATTATTTAGGTATGTACATTTTTTCGTAAAATTTGCTTTTACACTCACGCTTCCCATAAAGTGAAAAAAAACTGTAGATCACACAGTATTTGTCAGTAGAAATGGAAAATGAATTCTGGCGTGTTGCAGAACTTTTACCTTAGGTGTGTTTAATGAATCTGTTCCGAACAGAAAATTACAGAAAATATCAAAAAAGTAAAGATTGTGTGATCCATGAGTAAAAACCTTGCCCCAAACTGTTTAGGTACATTCTGTCACTTTGTGTTCCATGACGTTTTTCAGAACAGTTAAGTGCTTCTCGAGTGGATTCTGACTTCAAATCAAGAAGCGAAATTCTCTTCTCAGAATCGTCAGAAGAGGATTTTTGTGCCAATGGAATGGTTTCAGAAGAAGACTTCAGGACGCTTCGGAATGCTTCTGAACGTCCAAGGGAAAACGACATTAAAAACAATATTTCCTGCATCTACCTTTGAGGTGGAGCAAGTGAGTGAGAAATGTCAAAGTACCAGCTTATTTATTTGTTTGGGATAATAATAAGCTAAAATTTATCACAGAAGTACTTTTCTTATATTTTTGGACTTAACATGAAGAAAAAGACATATACATAATTAATAAAAATTAATACAAACAAATAAAAATTGAAACATTTTTAAATTTCAAATTGGACAGCTGAAAGCCAACGGTCAATCCCGTCAATACAAAGCGGCACTTTTCTGTTCTTTCTTGTTCTGACAGTTTTCTGCTGCTGTTTTGCTCTGTTCTGATCCAGTTTTTCTTCATTAAACACAGCTATGTATTTACGAAATTGACCATAAGCCGTTTTTTAGTTTACTTTTATCTCCGTTTAAAAAGAAGTCCTAATTAAAAACAACAACAATTTGGTATTTCTAATTGCTGTCGTATTTAACATGATGTTTTTTGTTTGCGAAGATAAAAACGCATTAAAAAAGTATTGTTTTTTTTTTTTTAAACACGGCTAATATGTACCTCGGGTAGGTATATTCAATTTGAGTAAATTAACATTTAATGTAAGTGTAACAAAATTTGTAATTTATTGGATTAAGTAATATTTGATGATGATTTTCTTGTCCTATTCAATTAACTTACCATTTTGATTTCTTCGTCATTCGCCTTCCTGTCGATAAAAGATAGATCATCGAAATACCACAAACTAATTCGATAGTCGGCATCAAGTTTTTTTCGCTGAACTCTTCTGTATGCACTGCGAAGATTAACAATTTGCTGTCTAACATCTCTGTCCGTGACATTTTTGTTGAATTTTTTATTAACGTAGGCAGTAATTTTACGATATGCATCCTTTCTTGCATACTTGGTATTGTAAAGAGGCGCAGTCTGGTCCCACAAGAATGGATATTGTTTGTATTGAGCTATAAGATCCGATATTATAGGTGGATCGTTCAATACCTTGCAACTATTGCGTTCCCGTTTCTTTAAAAATGGCTGTATCGTTTGGTTGTTTCCAGAGTCAGAGGACTTAAAAAAAAAGCGTCAAAAATAGTTAAAATAACAACAATTTTTCTTCATACTTCATAGTCAGAAGGTTCTTGTTTTGTAACTAAACTGGGGTTCGTTTCGTCTAATGATGGTAGTTCAACCTAAATAAAAAAATTGATAGAATTAAGACTCCATTAAACAACAAACAAACCTCAATATCATCATTTAAGCCTTGAATAAAGGAAAGCTTCTCAAAATACCATAGCTTTGGACTCAATTTAGTGCTACCATCGGAAGAGAATCTTTCAAAACTCTTTCTCTTAAGAACCCTTTTATAATCTTGCCTCAGGGTGAGAATTTGTTGGTGCAGTTCAGTGTATGTTAGATCCATCTTGAACTTGGTATTTACCGATTTTCTGATTTGCCTATAATGTTGCCTTTTCTCACTATTGGTGCTCGTTTTAGCCATCCCCGGATCCCACAAAATCGGGTGTTTCCTATATTCATCGATTATTCCTTCGATTTTTGTTCGGCTGATCACTTTCTCTATTGACAGTTCTTCCTCATCCATATAGTCCGACAAGTATTCAACGTTCATAGGTGGCTCATTAAAATCCTGCGGCTGTAATAAATATCATCCAATATTTAAACAATGCTTCAACATAATGTTTGCTTAGTTTTTCAACTTGCATCGTCTTTTTCCCCAACTAATTCTAATTTAAGAGACATCAGCGGATCAATAAAATCTACTGCCCTTCCTCTATTGTCGATGTTATTGCTTTTGAAGGCATCTTGGAGTATATCATCGAGGGCATAGCTGCATACATCGTGGGAAGCAATGCTCTGTTCTGGAGGGTTTTGAAACTCCATTGTTTTACATTCTTTTATATGTTTAATAAATAAAGTGCAACTCAGCAAATTGAACTGCTGTGAGCATGTTCCACATTGTATCAAAAAGTTATGGAGATTTTTCGAGCAATAAACTTCGCCACAGTGTGTTGTGATGACCGCTGGATCATAAGCTACAAGTGATGATATCTCCGTACAAGACATTTTTTTATTTGAATATTACAACAAATTAAATTTAATTGAGCACTTTGTAGAAAAAAGCAGTTAGTTTTCGTTTTGAGTCTAGAGACTAGAGAGAATTTAGTTTGATGTCCAATAAAAAACAATATAAGAAAACAGCAGCAGCATGCAGCCAAAGAACATTCATATGAAGAAACGAAAAACGTGACGTCATTTCAGGTGAAAAAATAGAGATTTTGGTGGATTATTGCTTTGTCCACCACGTTATTTTGCAGTATGTTGCTGGCAACAAGGCTCCAAGCTTCCAAGTGCGATGCACAGGGCTGTCAGGTTTAATAAAGCGGAATCGCCAAAGGTAAAATATAAATCGCCAAAAAATCGCCAAATTTAAAATTTTCCACTTTATAAATGACCAAATTCAAAAATCACAAAAATGTTATAAAATTATTTCAGTGATGGGAAAGAATCGATGTTCAGTTTTGAGTGCGATTAGATTTAGTATTTTGATGCCTAAAGGCGATATTACATTATCATATAAATATGGCAAACTTGCCATATAAATACGGTCCAAAAGTGACATATAAGTGTGATAGATACAGTTTTTTGAAAGAATATATATAACGTACCTATATGGTGTCATGTATACATATTCTTTCATATATACCACGCTTCTATGTCAATTTTGGATCGTATTTATATGGCAAGTTTGCCATATATATATGGTAGTGTAATACTGCCTTAAGTTTTAGCAGACCAATAAAAAAGATGCGAGGTTTACCCAGCGGCTCATTGGCAATATTTAATTAATTAAATCGTTGAATATGACAACGCACATGACAAAATATAGTGAATTAAAATTAAATTTTATAAAAAACAGGGGATTTGAACAGCATTTGACTGCATTTGCAGTCAAATATTTCTATACACACATTTTTCTATTGAAAATGCCCACCCAAGCAAATAATTGCCATTCCTATTCCAATTGCAATTGCCTCAAAAATTGCCAATGGAGCCACAGCGTTAAGTGAAGGTTAACAAAAAAAAACAATGTCGTCTTCGTTTAAAAGGTAAAACTACTCACAATTTATTTAAATATACTTTTGAAATTAGGTTGAAAAGAATTTTTTGAAGCTGAAGTCACGTTCCGCAAATTTTGAAATAAAGTTTCTGGGCATATATTTCAATGTGTTAGTAAATATCTACCTTGCAAAATGAGACCTCTTGGATTAAAAAATTAATTGCATTCTCATTTACTTTAATATATTTTCTCTACTCCGGGAGTTTTACCTTTTGACCGAAGATATTACGACTTTGATTAAAAAAATTAAAATCGCCAAAACCTAAAAATATCGCCTTTTTTAAGGTACATCGCCAAACCGATTTTCGTGTCGCCAAATCAAATTTCATATCGCCTGTTTGGCGACAAATCGCCACATCTGACAACCCTGGCGATGCATGCCGGTGCCGGCCTCAATGGTGCGTTCTCTTTCTAACAATAGTTAAGTCGGCACCAGATTTTTCCCCAGACCATCTTTTGTTCATTCGTGAAGGGAGGTGGAAGTGAGGGGTAGGGACCAAATCGTCCGTTCCTGGCAAACTCCTCGCGTTCCAATGTTTATTCGCTATGCTATCTAGCTATCCCAAAAATTTTGAGATAACTTGAGTTGTTGTTGCGTCAGCTGTTATCAGCTGTTTTTTAACAAGGGATTACAACAACACAAAGCTATCCGGATAACTGAGAATAACCAGCGGAACGTGCCCACTCACATGATTTTTCCAGTATTTTTGCGTTCTCTTTCATACTCTTCCCAGATTCTTGTGTGCTCAGTGTTGACCAGCGCTGCCACTTTCGGACGATTTTCCGAAGTAGACCCAAAAAAAATAATACATTAGGTAGATTTAATTTCGTTGCTTGAAAATACATAATAAAAACATACCTACGATTTGCGACTGCGAATAAATTTGAAAAGATAAACATGCGCCAGGGAGGCGCAATTAAAAAAACTGTTTTTTGTCAGAAATAAATACATTTTTTTTATTACTTCATTTTATTTTTATATTATGGGTATTCATACAACAGCGTAAACTCATCGTAAACGTTGTAAAGATTAAAACTTCATAATTCTGTCACAATTTGTATGGAAAATTTGACAGATTTACGAAGTTTAAAACTTTACCACGTTTACGACGACTTTACGCTGTTTCATGAACACCCTTATTATTAGTTGTTAAGTAAAAGATAAATATGTATTTTTAATTTTTCTAAGAAAAGTAGGATTTTATATATCGATAACAAAAAGGAACAAAAAATTCGAAATCTTCGGTATTTAAATATCAATTATTTTTAATAGGTGATTTTGCGCCTCGAGCCAAACTCATCACCATAACGAAAAATCTGTAGTACTTACCGAACCGGAACGACCGTCTCTCGCAAGTGTTGATCGACGGCCGAGTTGGCTTAAAATAAGAAGATTGTCCGAGCATCGGTTCAAAAAAGAAAGCAATAAATATATATATTTCGCGGGCGCCTCCGAGACGCAGTTTATCTTTCTAGGGTTAAGGGCTCTCCCAAACCAACGCAAAATTATAGCAAATCGTTTTCGTTTGCAAAATCATGCATTGGTTTGGGAGAGTCTTAGTTCAAGTTTTCATACGATAAAGTGAATATTAGAGTCTGGTTGTTTTTATAAACAGGATATACATATATATTTCTTTATATTAATAAAAAAGATGTTGTATCTACAACGTTTGAAATCAGAATGAGAAAATTTATGACAACAAATTTTCTCATAATATTAAATATTAAAAACGATTGCTTATGTTTTTCAATACCCCTTCTCAATCGTTTAAACCAAGTCTTAAACATAAATCTTGAAAACGTGTTGAATCAAGGGATTTTGTGAAAACGTCTGCAAGTTGATCCTTTGTTCCAATAGGCTTGATTTCAATTAGTCCATTTTGAATGTGATCACGAATAAAGTGATGTTTTATGTCTATATGTTTAGACCGTTTGTTCTCTAAATTGGTCGCCATTCCAATGCATCCTTTATTATCTTCGAAAATTATTGCAGGTTCGATGTCAATTTGTTTAAGATCCTGCAATAAACCTCGGATCCAAATGGCTTCAGATGTAGCTGCACTAAGGGCCATATACTCTGCTTCACTTGAAGAAGTTGCAACAGTAGTTTGCTTCTTGCTAGACCATGACACTGTACATCCATAAACTTTAAACGTGTATCCAGATACTGATTTTCTATCAGTAACATCGCTTCCCCAGTCGGCATCAGCGTATCCAATCAAAGGATGAGGACTACTTGCTTCAAAAATAAGTTTTTTCTTTTTAGTCCCTTTTAAAAATCGTACAATCCGTTTGAGAGCTTGCCAATGAATTTCTGACGGATTTTGTTGATATCTTCCCATGTATCCAACTGGAAAACATATATCTGGTCTAACACACATCATAATATACATCAAGCTTCCAAGTAATTCTCTATAGGGCTTGTCGAATGTAGTTTCTGTTTTTGTTTGTTGAAGTTGTAGTCCTTTTTCCATTGGAGTTCTTGTAGGATTACAATCTTCCATTCCAAACTTGCTTAAAACTTTTTCAATGCTAGATACTTGAGATAATTGTATTTTGTTTTGATGGACATCAATCTTCATTCCCAGAAAATATTTAAGAGTTCCGCAGTCTGACATCTTGAATGTCTTTTCTAAATTTTTCTTCAGTATCTCTATTTGTTTTAAGCTTTTTCCAGCAATGAGTAAATCATCAACATATAATATAAGTATGATGATATCTTGTCCCATCTTGGTGTACAAACAATAATCGTGGTTGGATCTTTTAAATCCCAATCGAAGGAGAAAGTCATTGAACTTTGTATTCCAACATCGGGTAGCTTGTTTTAACCCATAGATGGATTTGAGTAAGCGACAAACATTTCCATCCGCTTCAGAAACCCCTTCTGGAACAGCCATGTACAGTTCTTCCTTCAACTCGCCATGTAAAAATGCCGTTTTTACATCTAACTGATGGAAAATCAGGTTTTTGTACAATCCTACAGCTAACACAGTTCTTATTGTTGTCAATTTTGCTACTGGTGAGTACGTTTCTTCGTAATCGATTCCAGCCTTTTGCAAATAGCCCTTTACTACTAGTCTGGCTTTGTATCTTGTGGGCTCACCGTTCTCATTAACTTTAATTTGAAAGATCCACTTCGGTTTCAAAATCTTGGCGTTCTTCGGCTTTCTGATCACTTCCCAAACTTGGTTTTCTTTCATCGAAGAGAGCTCGTCATCAATAGCCTTAAACCATTTTGCAGCATCAGAGCGAGTTTTGATTTCAGCAAAGGAATTCGGAACACCTGTAAAAATTTCATCGGCAGAAGTTGCTCTATAACTAGTATAATAATCATCAAACTTACATGGAGGTCGGCGCTCCCGTTCGCTGCGCCTTACAGTAACCTCGCCTTGAAGATCACTGTTGTTATTTCGCGAAGGGAGCGCAGCTGCACCATCGCTGACAGTATGATGTTCATCACCAAAGTTTTCAGTTATTGTAACATCTCCATCACCAAAGTCTTCAATTGTTTCATCTTCAGTAATTGTAAGATCTTCATCACACATGTCATCAACAAATTCATCTTCAGTTTCATCATGGTTATTATCAGAACCAACGAGTATTTCAGATGGCTCTTCCCCTTCTTGCTCGTGGTTGCTTATAATAATCAATTCAGCTTTATCTCTGTCTTGACTTGGGGTTTGGTTTTTGAATGGAAAATCAGTTTCGTCAAATTTTACATCTCGTGCAGTAAAAAACTTTTGAGTTTCCAAATTCCAAAGTTTATATCCATTTGGTACATAGCCAACCATAACTGACTTACGGCTTTTTGAATCCAGTTTCTTTCTTTGCTGACTAGGTATCCACGCATAAGCTTTGCAACCAAAAACACGGAGTTTTTCAAAATTAGGTTGTGTACCATACCACATCTCAGCCGGGGTCTTAGGACAATCTAAAGACTTAGTTGGTGTTCTATTAATGAGGTATGTGCCAGTTAGAGCCGCCTCACTCCACATTTGTTTTGGCATTTTGGATTCAACCAACATCGTTCTTATCTTCTCGATTAGCGTTCTATTGAACCTTTCAGCCACGCCATTTTGCTGTGGTGAGTAAGCAATGGTCTGTTCAACTTGAATCCCTAGCTTTTTGTACCATAGCTTTTGTTCTCTTGAGCAATACTCCCGTCCTTGGTCTATGGTGAGTTTCGAAATGGATTTCCCAAACATCGATTTTGTCATAGCTTCATACTCCTTCAGCGCTTCAAAAACTTCTGATTTTCGTTTTATAACATATATCATGGCAAAATGTGTAAAGTCATCAATGAAAGACACGAAGTATCTCGAACCATCCCAAGCAGCTTCATCAATGGGGCCACAAACATCAGAATGAACTCTTTCTAAAACTCTTGTTGCTCTTTTACGAACGCCTTTGAACGGATCACGACACTGTTTGCCTTCTATGCAAACATCACAAAAACCAATGTCATCCACTGAAGTCATATTGAGTCCTTTGATCATGTTTCCTTTTGCAATTTTCGTGAAGGCTCCTTGCCCAACATGACCCAAGCGCTTATGCCATAACTTGATCTCTTCTGTTTTGCATAGATTAGCTGAATGTTTTTGAACTTCGAATTCGACTTCATATAAATTGCCTTGTAAATAAGCTTCTGCAATAATTTGCCCATTTTTAACAATTCTTGCTTTCTTTTTGAAGAACTGGACATCAACTCCAACACTAGTTAGTTTTCGTACAGATAGTAAGTTGTCCCTCAGTTCTGGTAAGTATAACACGTCTTTTATAATGACATCTACATTCTTGTTGCTTTTTCCATTAATAGATCCTGAGCTTTTTGCGACTAAAAATTGATCATTTTTAGCAACATTGATCTGAACAGGCTCGCTCAGCTCATTCTCTTCAGAAAAACACCACTTTTCCTTGGAAAGGTGGTCACTTGCTCCAGAGTCTAATTTAAACTTAATTTTTGTGCCAAGCTCTTTCATTCCTCTTGACTGGTTACGATCTGACATCAAACAAATTCCTTTAGTATTTTTGTTACATTTTTGATTCGGACCAACGTCTTTTCCTCGACAGTCTTTTGCTAAGTGCCCTATCTTGTTACACTTAAAGCATTTACCTTGAAACTTAAAGGTTTTCTTTGGATATTTCTTCCCAGCGAACGCCGATCTTTCTTGAAAAATTTCGCCTTCTCTATCTTCTAACTTCGCTTCTTCTAAAAGAAGTCTATCTTTGACCATACCAAACTTTAGTTCTCCACTCGTCAAGTTTTGCAATGCAGTAACTAACGGATCAAACTTTTCAGAGAGTGTAAGGAAGAATTGTGCCAACAAATCACTTTCGTCTAGTGATGCTCCAGACATCTTCAGTTGCCTTACCAAGTTTTCAAAAGCCATTATGTGATTCGCTACTGAATCACCATCATTCATACGAAGCTTCATTAACTGCTTCCGTACCAAAAGTTGGTTAACCACTGATTTTCTGGCAAAAGATGATTGAAGGCTTTCCCACATCTCTTTAGCTGTATTCTTTTCACGTATGTAGCTTAAGCAGTCGTTATGCACAAACGCTACAATTTTATCCTTTGCTTTCTTATCTCTTTTCGAAAATTCACCATATCCTGGAGCCGTTGCATCAACGATGTTTGTTAAAACATCCGCAAGATTAAGCGAGTCCAGATGTGTTTGAACCCTGAACTGCCAATCATCGAATCCGCTTCCATTGAATTGCGGGATTCCACAAACTGACTCTTTTGATTCGCCCATAACCTATTAGAGTCTGGTTGTTTTTATAAACAGGATATACATATATATTTCTTTATATTAATAAAAAAGATGTTGTATCTACAACGTTTGAAATCAGAATGAGAAAATTTATGACAACAAATTTTCTCATAATATTAAATATTAAAAACGATTGCTTATGTTTTTCAATAGTGAATAAACGATGCTATCTGCAATTTTAAAAAGAAAACATGGCCTTCAATTTGTTTAAATTATAAAATTTTGCATTTAATATTTTCTACCCGACCAACAAGCTATTTTCGCTAATTTGTTGAAGTTGTTAATATGAAATCAACTTTATTTATTGAATACTTGTTTATATACTTGATATACTTTTTTTTGATATTGTTGTCAGTTATCACTTATCAAAATATGAAAATTATAATTATTATTCGGAAATATCTTTCCAGCCAAACGGATGTTTTTTATTTCAATAATCACCTCGGTTCCAAAATTCGACGAATGAGCTGTGGAGGGAATCAGACTCAATTTTGACATTTTTACTATGAGCCAAATGTCAAAATTGAGTGAGATGCCCTCCGCAGCTCATTCGTCGGATTCTGTAATCGGGGTGAATAAAAACCTTACATACTTTTAAGTCTAAAAATATAATAGGTTATGGGACCAGCCACAATTCCAAGAGATTAATTTAAAAATAAAAGGATTTTGTTTTTTTTTTGAAGAAGATAAGAAATATTTGCAAAAGGATTTTTTTTGAAGATCAACCACAAATATTAAATATGGCTTTGTGGTGTGGTCTCCATGTTGTGTATTTATATGAATATGTTAATCAATAAAAAATTAAATGATTTAAAAAACAATTTTAATTTATTAAATTTTAATTTGTATCATAACATAAATTTTTAGTATAACTAGCGACGCGTTTCGGTTTCAATGAACCATCATCGGGCAAACTCCGCAAATTAAGCCCGATGATGGTTCATTGAAACCGAAACGCGTCGCTAATTATATTAAAAATTTATGTTGTGATACAAATTAAAATTTAATAAATTAAAATTGTTTTTTAAATCATTTTATTTTTTATTGATTAACATATTCAAATTAGATATGGATCTAGCAAAGCATATCAAACTATTATCTGGAGAAGCTGATTGGCTAGTTTGGAAACGCTAGATTCGTGATCTTTTGGATTATCATGAAGGAACCTTATGCTATGTTCCCACTAAAATGAAATGCGAGATTTCGGTTGAAAACTTTTGATATTTTGAACCGCTTGAACAAGGTTTTAAAGAAATTTCAACGAAATCGCAATAAAAACTTGGGATTTCAACGAAATCTCAATGAAATTCTGCTCCACCAATTTGAAATCTCGAAATTTTTTAGCTGAAATCTCAGATTTCGTTTTGGTGGGAACATAGCATTAGACGTTATTTATTCGAAGCTTAAGAATCCTTACCCAATAGCAGCGGATGCCTCGGAAGCATTAGTCAAGAAGCATAAAATGCAGAGTGATTTATATCAGAAGGCAAATAGTTATGCGAAGTCTATGCTTACAAGTTCGATGACTGATGAGGCATACTAAAAAGTAATGGATAGCAAAACAGCTCAGAGCACTTGGGATGCGCTTAAACAACAATTTGAAGCAACGTCCAAAGATCAGATGAAGAGGATAAGAAATGTTTGCAAAAGGATTTTTTTTGAAGATCAACCAAAAATATTAAATATGGATCTAGCAAAGCATATCAAACTATTATCTGGAGAAGCAGGCCAGTTTGGAAACGCAAGATTCGTGATCTTTTGGATTATCATGAAGGAGCCTTAGACGTTATTTATTCGAAGCTTTAAGAATCCTGACCCAAAAGCAGCGGATGCATCGGAAGCATTAGTCAAGAAGCATAAAATGCAGAGCGATTTATATCGGAAGGCAAATAGTTATGTGAAGTCTATGCTTACAAGTTCGATGACTGATGAGGCATACTAAAAAGTAATGGATAGCAAAACAGCTCAGAGCACTTGGGATGCGCTTAAACAACAATTTGAAGCAACGTCCAAAGATCAGATGAAGAGGATACGAAATATTTGCAAAGGATTTTTTTTGAAGATCAACCAAAAATATTAAATATGGATCTAGCAAAGCATATCAAACTATTATCTGGAGAAGCAGATTGGCCAGTTTGGAAACGCAAGATTCGTGATCTTTTGGATTATCATGAAGGAGCCTTAGACGTTATTTATTCGAAGCTTAAGAATCCTGACCCAATAGCAGCGAATGCCTCGGAAGCATTAGTCAAGAAGCATAAAATGCAGAGCGATTTATATCGGAAGGCAAATAGTTATGCGAAATCTATGCTTACAAGTTCGATGACTGATGAGGTATACCAAAAAGTAATGGATAGCGAAACAGCTCAGAGCACATGGGATGCGCTTATGCTATGCTCCCACCAAAATGAAATCCGAGATTTCGGTTGAAAACTTTTGATATTTCAAGTTGATGAAACAAGATTTCATGGAAATTTCAACGAAATCTCAATGAAAATTCTAGATTTCATCGAAATCTTAATGAAATCCCGCTCCACCAAGTCGAGAACTCCAAATTTTTTAGCTGAAATCTCAGATTTCGTTTTATCACGTCAAAAAATCAGCTTTTTAAGAAGTGCACTGATCTTTTTGCGTTTGGTTGGATTCAAGGGGAAGACGTTTCAACACATATTGCAAAGCTAAAGAAGTCTTTGGAGTGAACTTAACAACGGGCTCAAAGCCAAAAATGAAAATGCCCTACCAGACACTTTGTTAGTGTGCAAAACTCTTCAGATTCTTCCAAATAGTTTTCAAACGTTCCGATCCAGTTGGATGCTCTTGACTAAAGATACAGAGAAGACTTTTGATGAGCTCACAATGCAGTTGCGCTTGTTCGAGAGGAACACACTAAAGGCTAGTGAGAGAGACTCACTAGAAGCTTTATTACTTAAAGTCAACACACAGAGGAAAAGAGAACAACACATAGACCTAAACATTGAAATAAAGAAGACGATATCGACGTGTGCAACTATTGCAAGAAAAAGGGACATTGGGTTAAGACGTGTTACAAGTGGATTGCTGATGTAAGGCCCAAGAAAAAGTCATCAGGTAATTCTCAAAACACAACAGTAAATACCAATGTAGCCCTGGAATCCATTGCAAATGAAGCAAATAGAGTTGAACCAAATATTGAAGAATTAACAAAAATTATCACGAAAAAGAACAATTTGAAGAAGAAGGAGAAAGAGCAGTTAATAGTGATCAAGGATGAAGATATCAACAACAATCTATATCAAGAAATACATAGTCAGCAAAATGAATATTTATAAACCTAAGTACATGGAGGAATAGGTTCTCCATCCAGAAGATCCTTTTTTAACAGAAAACCCAGAAGATTTCAATTTCTTCACGTGTGATCAGGGACTTTAGATTGTCCCTGATCACACGTGAAAAAAATCAAGCATTTTCTGCGTTTTGTGATGGTGAGCGGGGTAACTTGCAGAAGAGGAAGGGGGATGAAATATTTTAAAATATTTGAAAATATTCGGTGTAGAAAATTGACGTTCTCTTTTGTGTTGCTTCTCCTATCCAATCCAACCAATCCATTCGTGTCTTTCATCATTGTATATAAATTCTATAGTATTCTCATGAAGAAAAAAAGCTCGTGGCCATCTATGCGTCCAAATGTCATACTAATTTTTGTTAAGGGATCTCGGTAAGGCGATCACAGCGAACCTATCGACCAAATGTCTACCTACAAAATCGTGTTTCATGAGAATACTATAGATTGGATATACAATGCTTTCATTATGAAAATACGAAAAACACAAAGAGGAGAGCAAAATCTGCAGAATAATTTTCTTAAAATCTGAACACTTTCGTTCTTCACGTGTAATCAAGCACACTGACATTCTTTTTCCGAAAAAAATTGCATTCGGCACTTGGTTTAGCTTTTTCATAGATCCAGTCTCATTAAGCGTGGTACACATTATCAAACCGAGTGTCAGCCATGTTGGATATCAAACCGAACTGAAAATGTGTACACGCTGAATGATGGTTTGACACTCAGAACTGCCTGCTCACAAAATTTTTTGATACTGCGTGACAACCCTCGGTTTGTTGGGTGGTAGCTCGATGATGTGTACACAATTTCATTCATGAGCCGTCATTCACGGAACAAAACAAGAATTTTTATAGCGAATCAATGGAAAAAGTGCAAACAAAATAAGAAAAAGCTCGTGTGTGTCAAGTAAAAAAGGAATCAACACGATTCGTGGCGGAAATAGCCTCAAAATAAAAAGAAACAATTTTCTGACAGTAGTGGTATTTCTTTGCCTGACGCACAACATAACTGATAAGTGTGTACGCGAAACTTTTCACGCAGGTTTGATATCCAACACGCGTGACACTCAGGTTTGATAATGTGTACCACGCTTTAGGTTTTTTTTTCGAAACTGTAAACTGACGGCGAATAAAAAAAAATTTTACACCACGGACATTTTTTCTTTGTGTAAAATATTTTTTTTTCTCACCTTGAAGAATTTTTGTAATCAAAGAACTGTATACTTAACTGGCCGAACAGAATGGTGTAGCTGTAGTTGTCGCGTGAAGCACTGTCAAAGTAGAAAGATACAAAAATAGTATAAGGTGCCACAATGAGAAGCTGTAGATGTAGCAAGGAATGTATGGTGTAGCAGAAGTTAAACAAAATTCAACTCTTGCTACCAGCTGCAGCTACATTCATTCTGTTCAACGGGTAACTTAGGCCGTGTGCCAATTGCGTTAAAATCCTGGTTAAATTTGATCCCATGGCTAAATTTTGACATTACCGAGGTGAATATAGACTTCAAAATTTAACCTGCTCAGGAGCTCGTTAAAATTTAAGTCGGTGGTTAATTTTTGACATGTCTATGGGCGCGCTCGACTGCGTATCTTAAGCGATTCCGATTTGTTTGTGTTGTTGTAAACCCTTATAAAAAACAGCTGGGGGAGATGAATGTAGATAAATATTTTATTTTGCTATCAAGAAGTCATGAATCCTATCGGGAAAGATGAAAAATGAAAAAAAAAACTAAAATTAAATGAAAGGATTAAGAAATATAGACAAAGACCTTATTATAAATTTAAGTTTGCACTCAAGAAGAAGTTTGAATAACTTGAGATAAATCCTTGATAATGTAAAAGAATCAATAAAATTTATTGAAAATACTTTTTCAGGTGATTAATTCATTTTGCAAACTGATATGTTTGCGAACTATCATTACTGAGAAAAATGCAACAACAAAACTAATGGGAAGTGAATGTAAAAAAAATCCCATTTAATCCAATTGACACAGCAAAAACCTTAAATTTTACTCACCCCTATAAAAAGGGATAACATTTAACTGGGATCAAATTTAACCAGAATTTAAACGCAATTGGCACACGGCCTTAGACGGTGTCCACATTGGGTATGAAAAAGTGGATTTTTAATGACTTTTCAGTATTCACATCTCACTTCAATGAAGGAGTGGGAGCGAGATATGAATACTGAAAAGTCATTAAAAATTCACATTTTCATACCCAATATGGACACCGTCTTATAGCCCGATTCTCCCCCTTGTGATGAATCACAAGTCACAAGCTCTTGTGACTACTCCTTGTGAGGATTGTTGTGACCAGTGTTGTCACTTTACCACAATTGTGGTAGATCTACCACTTTTTTACAAGATTTTGATAATATACCACTTCTACCACTGAAGTCAAAAATTCTACCACTTTTTGCCCATCCATAACAAACAAAATTTGAAATTCAAAGATAATCCGATCATTCGTGAAAAAAGTCCCAAAATTTACAAGAAGAAACTTTTCAATAGAAAAAAAATTCCTGTGAGTTTTTGTCTCTATGTACTTACCTGAATGCAGCTGTTGCAATTATTTAGAACTGATTTCTTTTAGAAATAGAAATCTAGTTGATTTTTTCAAAGCTTGTGTCCTAAAAATTGTTTATAAAATATGGGAAATGGGGGAAATTTCTATGGCTAACCCTCCTCGATGACAACGCAACGTGTGCGCTGTGCCTTAGAAGCAATTTATAATACGCTTTCCTGATATGTTTTTTGGTTTGAATTTTGATCACCACATGTAAGACTTCAGTGAAGAAAAATATTGAGAAATAATAGAACAAAAGTTACTAAAAATTGTTTGTCTCTGATCTTTCAAATAGGTACATGTGTATATTAAACTAATGAATTCAATATTCTTTGTCAACTTGCTTAAAAATTGTGATACACAAAACATGATTTAAATGTTAATAATAAAAGAAAACCTGCTTTTTTAATGTTTTTAAAGACATTTTAAAAAAGATTTAAAGAAGCACTCGTTTTTTTCACAAATTTAATAATTTTACTAATAAGTTTTGGCTACGCGTTTTGTCTTAGTAAAGACATCATCAGGGCACTCCTGTCCTAACTAAGACGAAACGCGTTGGTAAAACTTATTAATAAAATTATTTAATTTGTGGAAAAAAAGAAGTATTTCCTCAAATCTTTTTTAAAATGTTCAAGATTAATTTCCACCAAGTGATTAACCCTAAATCTATTGATTATGTCAAAATTTTTAAAGGGTATATATTTTTATAATTATAATTCTCATTTATATCCCAGATAAAATTATTAAGATCTGATATATTTTCATAATCAAAAATTCTTCAAAATGCCTGATTCTCAGTCCCCTGACTGTTTTCGAAAGGAAAAATTATTGTAGTTCTCTTATTTCAGTTCGAAAACCAAAATATACCCTCTATTTTATGATACAAAAACATTTTTAGAACCACTTCATTTTATTAAAACAAATTTCATTGAACTTTGTACAGACAAAAATATCGTTAACTTTGAAAACTATCGAAGTTTCAAATTTGACAGCGTGAAGAATTATGGGTCTTGTGAATAAAAAAAAGCTAAAGCTAGAACTTGGATTTTTAAGTCAAAGCTAGGTTTTGTGTGATTAAAAACAAGCTTTAGCTAGAAACTAAAAAATTTCTTCTAGTAATAGCTGATTTAAAATAGCTTAAGCTAGATTCATGTAGCTTTAGCTTGTTTTTCCAGCTTAAGCTCCAAATTGTGTGATTAATAATAGAGCTTAAGCTAGAATATTATAGCTTAAGCTACAAAAATATCAAGATTCCTGGACCCCTAACTAGAAAGCTTTGCCTAGTTACTTTTAACATGAAAACAATGGGTCTTTTGAATAAACAAATAGCTTTCGATAGAACTGTCTAGCTTAAGCTACTAGTAATAGATATAACTAGCAAGCTTTAACTTGAAAAAATCTTAGTCCTCTAAGCACATGTTTTCAAAAAATTTCGATAAAATCACTGTTTTTTTTATTTTTCTAACTGGCCGCTTTCAATTATGTGAAAGAAAGCTCTAAATCAACTAGAGAAAGTCCCATTGCTTCCAAAAATGTTATGTCGAAAATGTCTTAATTTTCTTCCTTTTTTTGTAGAATCACCCATATATGTACTTCGATGAATGAAATGGTTCTCTTTGACTAAAATAAAACTTGAAAAAAAAATATTTGTCTTTATTAAATTTTTGGAAATTAAAATCTACCACTAAAAATCTGGATCTACCACTATTTTTTAGACTTATCTACCACTTTTTTAAAACTAGAAGTGACAACACTGGTTGTGACTCGATAACTTTTTGGTATTCTCCCCCTAATAGTCACAAGAAAACCCACAACGAAACTCACCACAGCATTTTGTTGGTAGCTTTTTGACCGATGAGCGCACACATAAACAACTCTACAAGCAATCGCAACGAACGAAACCAACACACCCACAATATGTATTCAGTTTTTCTGTCCCATAAATACAAAGCAAAATGATATCGCGCATTTGTACTATTCTTTTGCTTAAGAAATGAAAGAATACATATATTTTGTTCTCTTTCGCACAGAGAACATAAGGCCTCCGTAGAAAGAATATAATTTAATGATTTGAAGAAACTCAAATAAATTATGAGTTGTGACCTGTGCCTACGTTCTGTAACTCTCGAATCGAAAAAACTGGTCGAGAAACGATGAAAATTCAAACAAAATGCATGAGTTTGGTTCCATTTTTCAACGTTTCTCGACTAATTTTAGCTGTGTTTTTTTGCATGTCCAGATAAAATTGTGTGAAAAAAACGACAACAATGCAAAACAATTTACATGTTAAATACAACAACAACTATGTCCATATAGAGT
This sequence comes from Dasysyrphus tricinctus, assembly GCA_963921185.1. Lineage (NCBI taxonomy): Eukaryota > Metazoa > Arthropoda > Insecta > Diptera > Syrphidae > Dasysyrphus > Dasysyrphus tricinctus. The sequence continues at coordinate 19,855,887 of OY992533.1, read as the reverse complement.
TAGCTAAGTCCAGATAATTAACTGGAGTTAACTTTTGTCCCGATAAAACGGTACTGCCAGACTACCATTGTCGTTGTGTTATCGATAATTTGTATAGAAATGTCAAATGTTTGTTGGTAAGATAGTTCAGAACAAAATGGCAGACCAAGGCAAATGTTGAAATGTCGCGATGTCGTTTTTTTCGCCAAACTCCATATGGACATACAAAAAAACGCAGCTTTTATCGATGCGAGAGTTACAGAACGTAGGTACTGCTCTGGAGGTTGTTTCGGTTGTTTTTATGACTCTCACAAGTTGTGACTTTAGGGGGAGAATACGAAAAAGTCACAAAATCAGTTTCACCACTTCTTGTGACTTATGAGGTATCAGTGGTGATGGGGAGAATAGGGCTATTAATCTAGTTTACAGTTCCCGTGCGCATAAAAAATCTATGCAAATATTCTCGCATGTCAAAAATAATTGAGGTGAAATATAAAATTAATTGTTTGCATGATTGGTTTACAGTTTCATGAAAAGAAAAACTATGCTGTCATGGAATGTCATGCAAAACAATGGACCGGCAATTGATTTGCATGCGAAAAAAAGTGTGGTGAATAAAATATTTTTTTTTTTTTGATGGTCGGCTTCAAAAAAAAAAAATATATTCACTTCAAGGCATTATTTGCATGCAAATGGTTTTTGCATCCAAAAATAATTATTTTCCAGTTTTAGGCCTATAGTTTGTCCATTAAGGGTAAATTAATGATTAAATGGGTGGTTTAGGCCAAGCCAAACGTTTTTCGCCTTGAATATTATTCATATTGGTGGGCAGAATAGGTGGAAAATCGTTTTGAAAATTTTGATTTTTTTGTCGCGTCGGAATTGTAACTTTTAGTAACAAAATGTGAGTGTATTGCGACTCCAGTACTGGGTCGTGGGGCCTCAGGGTGAACCAAATTCCGAGTGAAAAACAAATGGAAAACGACATGAGAGAATTTTCACTCACTTGGTTTGACAGTTTTCCACTTATACCATTGTATATCCAATCTATAGTATTCTTATGAAACACGATTTTGTAGGTAGACATTTGGTCGATAGGTTCGCTGTGATCGCCTTACCGAGATCCCTTAACAAAAATTAGTATTAAATTTGGACGCATAGATGGCCACGAGCTTTTTTTCTTCATGAGAATACTATAGAATTTATATACAATGCTTATACTAAACGGACCCATTCCATGAACATGACTTTTGTCTTTTGTGTCGTTTTTCTTTTTTTCTGTTTGTACTCCTCTACGTGGTGACAAGCTGACAGGTAAAAGTTTCCTGAACTGAAATCCACTTCAGAGATCAGGAAAGCAGTAAAATTTTAATTACAAAGTTGGTTAATTTAAAAGAGTGAAACTTTAGCAATTTGTAAGTAAAACTTGACTACGAGTGTCCATTTATTAAAACTGTCCAACGGGGAATGTTCTCATCTGGATCACCCGTGAAAATGAGTGTGGTGCAGCAATCTTCGAATTTTTCTACGGTGAACGCCCTCAAATGGGTTTGGATGTTGAATTTGGGGCTGATCCAGCATCGGGTGGTTTTTTCAACACCGACTATAAAAAGCACGATGACCTAAAACAAATGTTGGACAGCAATAAAGATGGGCTTAAACTTGAAGCAATGAAAAGAATCATCAGCATGTTGGCTAGAGGGCGAAATGCATCTGATCTCTTTCCATCTGTTGTAAAGAATGTTGTGTCCAAAAACATTGAAGTGAAAAAACTTGTCTACGTTTATCTGGTAAGATATGCAGAAGAACAACAAGATCTAGTTCTATTGTCGATAAGCACATTCCAAAGGGGCCTAAAAGATCCAAATCAATTGATTCGGGCTAGTGCTCTTAGGGTACTTTCCAGCATTCGCGTTCAGATGATTGTTCCTATTGTGATGTTGGCAATTCGAGACTCTTCTTCGGATATGAGTCCGTATGTAAGGAAGACTGCTGCCCATGCAATTCCAAAACTTTATTCTTTGGACCCCGAGCAGAAGGAAGAGCTGGTTATTATTATAGAAAAGCTTCTCTCCGATCGTACAACTTTGGTAGTAGGATCAGCTGTTATGGCTTTTGAAGAGGTCTGTCCGGAGCGTGTTGACCTAATTCACAAGAATTTTCGTAAGCTTTGCAACCTTTTGGTGGATGTAGACGAATGGGGACAAGTGATCATCATAAATATGCTCACCAGGTACGCCCGAACACAGTTTACCAATCCAAATGCGGGTGAGTACCACAAAGATGGTATAGAAGAAAATTCAGAGAAATTTTACGACTACAACGATGGCGATGAAAACTCATCGGACGACGAGAAGAAGAGAAAACGACGATCATTACCAAAGCAGTCTGCTTGCTCGTTAGATTTGGATCACCGCATGTTGTTGCGTCAAGCAAAGCCCCTGTTGCAGAGTCGTAACGCATCAGTGGTCATGGCTGTGGCTCAGCTCTATCATCATGTTGCCCCACATGCAGAAGTGAATATCATCGCACAGTCTCTCATACGACTTCTTCGTGGGCACAAAGAAGTCCAGAGCATTGTTCTAACCTGCATAGCTTCGATGTCAACTAAGAGGAAATCTATTTTCGAGCCGTATTTGAAGTCTTTCTTCGTTCGCACAAGTGATTCAACCCACATTATGTTGTTGAAGCTAGAGATATTGACTAATCTGGCGTCTGTTACTAATACTGCAATGCTTTTAAGAGAGTTTCAGACTTACATCAATAGCAGTGATCGGGTTTTTGTTGCAGCCACTATACAAGCGATTGGAAGGTGTGCCGCGTCCATCAAGGAAGTTACCGATACCTGCCTTAGTGGGTTAGTGCATTTGCTGTCGAACAAGGATGGTAAGAACAGGTCCTTTTCCTATTATAAAACAATTTTTAAAATTCTTGAGTGCACAGAAATTGAAGGGAAATATTCAAAATGGGAGAACTTGGGAAGCACGACATGTACAAACAGCAATTCGCTATATGTGTATAACCAATCTTGCCATTAGTTCTGTTAAACAATTTGAAGTTCAGAAAGGTTAAGACTTATTGCTTCGAACTTCGCTGTACAATACCATTCACAGCCTAATTGTTTGCGGTCTAAATTTGCAATTTATTTATAAAAATGCATTTCTCATATAACAGTTTATAACATTCAATTAGTTTTAACACATTTATAATTTTTTTGTAGAACATATTGTTGCCGAAAGTGTAGTTGTCATCAAAATGCTCTTGCAGACCAAAGCCGCTGAACATTTTGAAATAATCTCGCAAATGGCTGGGCTTCTTGACTTCATCACCGTGCCAGCTGCGCGCGCTTCGATACTCTGGCTTATAGGTGAATACAATGAAAAGGTGCCCAAAATTGCACCCGACGTTCTTAGAAAGTGTGCCAAAACCTTCTGTGAAGAGGTAATAAATCATAAATTGGAAAGCTTTTATAAATAACAATATTCTATTTTTTTCTTCTTCAGGAAGATATTGTGAAACTTCAGGCCCTGAATCTAAGCATGAAACTCTATCTGATCAATCCTCAGCAGACTTCTCTACTTTGTCAGTATGTTTTTACATTGGCGCGATATGATTCTAATTATGATGTTCGTGATCGTGCCCGATTTTTGCGCCAGTTTATTTTACCAGCCAATGATAGCAGCACAATATTCTCTAAAAATGCGCATGACATTTTTCTTTCTCCAAAACCAGCTCCGGCATTGGAGGGAAAGTATCAAGGCAGAGATCATTTTCAACTTGGATCTCTTTCGCATTACTTAAATATGCGTGCAAACGGCTATAGAGATTTGTCTGACTTCCCGCGAGTGTCTTCTGATTCATCGCTCCGGAATACTGTTCCCTATGAAGACGAGCTTCATGCGCAACAAAATGCATCTCAAGAAGCTGACAGTGACGTCGGAAAACAAGGCAAATATTCACCTGCCAAAAAAGAACACATTTCGGAATCTTCAAATTCGGATGAATATAGCTCGAGTGATGAATCGTCTGCCGAAGATGATGGCACTGTTCAAAACACAGTAAATGCTAGCAAGAACTCTGATGTAGATTCCGACACTGCTGATAATTCAACAAGTGCCAGCAACAATTCTCAGTCTTGTTCGGATGATACTTCGTCTTCAGACAAAGGCAGTTCTGAGTCGGAATCAGAAAGTGAAACTGAAAAAGTTAATGAGAGTAAGCCGTCACAGCCTAAACCAGCAAGTGATTTAGATCTGCTCCTAGATTTGAGTGACATTCCGGCAGGGGGGACAATTATGACTCCATCACATGGTGGATTTTTGCCTCTAGGTAAAGAAAGCAATAATTGTACGTACATACTAATCTCTAAACTTTTTTCAAGGCACTTCAGCAGAAGGCTTCAATTCGCTTGCAGCAGTCAACCGTATAGAGCTGGTGGGTCCGTCCTTTGTTAATCACAAGCATACAGCATTGCTAAATAAGCTTTCCGGCAATGGACTTAGTCTTAGTTTTCGTTTTACTCGTTCCCCGCACATTTTCTCTTCATGCATGGTGTCGATTGAGCTTATTTTTACAAATCATTCCAACGAAGAAATAACTAATATTAAAATGGCTACTCAGAAGTTCCTTCCTTCAGGGATGAATGTCAACGAATTCGATCCTATTCAAAGTCTGCAGCCCCAAAAAAGTGCCACTCGTGTATTGGGCCTCGATTGTAAGGATTCGACTCAAGTAATTGAACTTGAAATTCAATCGAACAAAGGAATTGCCAAGATTTCCATTAAGGCACCCATTGGAGAATTAATCCGATCGATTCATATTGACGAGGAGTTCTTTCGCGAAGAACGTCAAAATCTACGTGGAATGAACGAACATCAGTGTAAAGTACCTCGCCAATTGACTGACGACGTAAATTGTCTCAAAAACAAGATTTTTCAGAAGTTGAATGTGGCCAGCATCAACTGCTCCAATCCAGATTTCATATACTTTGTTGGCCAAACATTGTCGTCAAAAAGCTTAGTGCTTATTTCACTAGAGCTGCTCGAGAGCGAGGTTTTGGTTTTAGTAAATTGTGAGAAGATGGTTATTGCTTCCATCGTGCTCAATGAAATTCGAAGTGCAATAACTGGACATATGTGAGCATTTTAATCTTAAAATTTATTTAATCAAATTGTTTATATGCTTTTTTCATGACTTAAACGTAATAAATATTATCTGTGTCATATTCATCAGTTGCTTCTTAAAACAGTTGGGTTTTAATATTTAATATGAAGAAAATTCAAAGAGAAAGTTCTTCTGTTTGGGTGGAATGACGGCATATAATTCAATTCAAAGTTCAAATGAGCTCAACTATAAAATGCGTTTCGCCCAGGTATGACAGTTGTGCACATCAGTTAGATATTGTATCCTTTCGGGGTACAAATTTTGATAGATCAAAATTTGAGTCTGAAACAAGTACGAAATCGTCTAACTGATGAGCCTAATTGTTGTGCGTGTTGGTACGATCAAAATTTGCGTCTTAGAAGGGTGCGACAATTTCTAACTGATCCAACTGCCGCGCCTGGGTGTACTCACTTTGGAGGAGAGCTCATTTGAACTTCTAATTGAGTTTAAGTTTCATTTTATTTTTAGTTTTAAATTTGACTCATACCAATTCAAGAAACTTATAGCGAAGGATTGTCGATGGTAAATGGATGTAAAATGAGCAACATATTTTGGAGTAAGGTGTATATAATTCAACCCATAAGAAAACGACAACATTATTGTAAGGCATATTTAACTACAATGAAATAACTTCAAAAGTATAACCAACGGTGCGAATGTGTGGTAAGTTTATTTAAATCAATGGAAATATGCAATTTGAGGTACACACGTAAAATTTCATCTCTCCGTTCACATAACACAACGTAGTCGTGGTTATGGTGACTGTGTGATAAATAGATACGAAGCTGATCAACTGATGTAAAAACCCACAATAATAATTAAGGAGTGACTTTTCACAAGGGAAATGTAGTTTTGATCCTCATATTCTTAAGCTATATTGAGCTGTGTCCGAATATAAATAGAACCCTAGAAATTTTGTAATTCATTTAAATTTCGAATGGAGATGCTTCTCTTGCTGCCAACGGCCCATCTTTAATCATTGTGTGAAACGGTGGCTCAAATTAATTTCCATTTTCTCATTAGGATACAACAAGTGTCTATTTCTAATGCAAATGTTAGTTCCTAATAGTAGTTTAATCTGGGCCAAAGAAAAGTCTCTTAAGATCGTGATGTATTAAGACGTCCCTTTATACTTCACAACAAAAAGAAAAAGAACAAATCAACAGTATCAACCAGTCAAATTTATTACTAATTAAATATTTGCATTCTTAAGTTCGTCCCGTTTGAAGTTACGTATTGCAGAAAGTAACTGATCTCTGGGATCTACAGTTAACGATATCTGTGTTCTATTATTTGTTTTCTGTTTTGTAACAACTGCTCGAATTATTGGTGGTGGTGGAGGTGCGTCTGGAACAATCGAAACAGGCGCTTCCATCCGAACGCTGCTTTTAGCGATTTTTGGTGTGGCTTGTGGATTTGTTTGGTTTTTGAGGGCGAAAGGAATTGATTTTGAGACATCAACATTAGTTTCTTGCAAAGGTACAATTTTCTCTTTAAAACCGGTCTTCCGCAAGGTACCCTGTCCGAAGGAAGGCTGTGTTTGCGTGATCACAGGGTTTGAAACTGTCCTTGTCATTGATGTCGATCTCAATAAGGGCTGGCTTGGGGGCAGGTTATTATGCACTAATGTAATCGAAGTTGATGATGCAGCAGGCCACGGATTTGATGTTCGATCGCCCAAAATAAACTTGGGCATTGTTGAAGTTGGTGTTGGGTGCAGTGGTTTACCCTTCTCTTTTTCGCTCGAATAGTTTGAATTGGTTCCCTTAAATGTCGCCTTTGCAGTATCACCTTTTAAAAGTTGCTGCAACACTGGAGCCGATTTCAAATTTTGATTACTTCTGTGGAGCGCCAAATCACCTCTATTTACAGTGCTTGTGCTATATTGGTCACCGCTTTTACTTCCGTCAAAAACGCAGTCTTGTTCATTCTTAATTGAAACCTGGGCCTTGGGACGTTCATTCCAAGTTGAAAAATGTATATTAGGCGGCCCCGAATACCGGTAGATTTTTTCTTTTTCACCTGTATTAAATTTGTTTGTTTTTATTATATTATTACTCTTTGGTGATGGTTCTTCCATTGATTGGATATCACATTCGGTTGGAGGGGTTCGATTGGATTCCTCGCTGCCGCAGAGACTGTTTTTTCGTGAGTTCAGAATGGATTTGATTACTCCTAAGCTCTGAAGGCTTGGTGATTCTCCAATACTGAGTTCACTCGACGACCTACGGCGACGGTTAAAATATTCGTCTGTTGTGTTATTTCGCTGATTTGTCGATTCTAATTGATTAAGCGATAGAAATGAAGAGCTACGAGTTGGCGAAGCTAGTTTAGTTTGTATTGCTGGTTTTGTTTGTATCGCAGGTTTTGTTTGTATTGTTGAAGCTTCGAAATGTTGTTCTTCCAATAGCTCTTCCTCTCCTAATAATCTCTCCAACGTGCTTATTAAGGGCTCTTGTTTAATAATTATTGTCTGAGTGCTGTTGGTTATCGGGTCATTAATAGCCTTGGACTTTTTAATTTCATCAGGATCCATGATCGATTGATCGCCCTCTGATAACGTTATTATTGCATGCGGCTGTTCCAGCTGGGGTTTCTGTGGAGAATTTTCAGAGTTGATGGTAATAATGTCTTTCACTTCCTTAATTTCTTCTGTTATTGTTTTTTCAGCCATAGGCTGTGTAAACTTTTGTGGAAGATTCTCACATTTGATATTTGTTACTTGTGTTATTGGTTGTTGCTCTGTTTGTTGGTTGAGCTTATCTTCGATGACTGAATTGTCTTGATTCCCATCCTTACTGTTGGATACATGTGACTCTGGACTTACAACCTGCTGATGTTCAAATATTGACGAATTGAAGTCTCGGAAATTGTCTTTTCTTATTTCATCTGCCACCGCTATACTAGTATCACGGAAGTCATCTTTTCTGGAAGTATCAGCAACATTTGAGGCCTTCACAAACCACTCTCCCGAAACAGATTTAAGCTGACCTGTTTGTTTTGCTTCATTATTTGGTGAAATTCCATCAAGAGCTTCAGACGTTTTATGATTCGACAACGTTTTCAAAATTGTTTTTCCCAGCTTCAGATCATAAACCTTGATCATTTCATCATCTTCAGAGCTCGATTCAATAAATGACTTATGTTTTGTTTCTGAACTTTGTGTAGATGAAGAGTTCCATGATCGATCAATTTGTTCTTCTCCATTATCTAAAACAAACGCTTTTGAGTGGGAATTAATATTTTCGACAGGAGTTGATACAACATCCGGGGTCTGTAAAATTGAATTGAGTTCTGCAGTTGAATTTTGATTCAAAATAATTTCGGATACATTTTTGGAATTGACAGCTACTTGTTCTACAGATTGTGAAATTAAGCTACCGGAAGAAGCAGACCTCGGTAAAGCAACAGGACTTACTTTTAACGTTGCTGTCGTAAAATCTGTAGGCACTTTGTCCTCAGGTTCTACTTCATTCATCTTTTCCGTTGGCGATTTCGTTGATCTTGGTGGTGCCACTGGAACTGATTTTTTCACCGGACTTTGCATTTTACGTCGTGGTGAAGGCTCTGGTTGGTTAAGAACTGAAATATTTTCATTGCTGCTATGTGAGTTAAAAGTATCGTTGGACACAACAACATCGCTTTTATTAACTGCTTCACTGCCTGTCTCTTGGCACTGCTTGATGTAAAGTCCATTGTTTTGAAGGCTTCCTTTGGTATTCCCATTGCAGTCGATTGAAATATTGCTTTTGGTTAAATCATTTGTACCTAAAATCCTCTGTTCTAATATGTGACCTAGGTTCGATGATGAAACTAGTTCTTTATTGCGAATAAGTTGCGTACCGGTCGTATCTGAGGGAAACTCGCTTGCGTTTATCCGATGAGCAGCATCATTTTCAAGGGATATAATTTGACTTGGTGGTCTCGGTGCCAGTCGCTTTTTCCGTACTGGAATAACTGGAGCCAAAGTTTTTGGAGATGCAATTTCTGGTGTAGTATTGCGAAAGTTTGAGTCAATTCCGGTTGAACTCATGGAATTGAGTGAGTTCCTGGAACTATACAAACTCGGAGTATTTGATATGATTTTGGAATTCCTGCTGAATTTTGATGAGGAAAACGAGTTTCGTCTGTAAGTGACGTCATCCGAGCGAAATGTATTGCTGTATTCTGACTTGCTACACAGACGAATTTCTGAAAGTCCAACAGCTCCGATTGTAAGGTCACAACTAAAAATTTGACTAGGATCAGCTGAAAATAAGAATAAACTATGTAGGTATCTAAATTATTACAATAAAAATTTTATTTTCAAATTATCCGTCTATCCCGATACTTTAAGAAGAAATCGTTTGTAGCCTTGAAATATCAGGATACATAGATTATTTGAATATATGAATAATCTAACCTGGATGCTGGAACTCGTATTTGTCTGGATCGAGTTGTTTATTCTCACACACCAATTGAAGGAGCTTGTGTAGTAGTACTTTTGCCCCAAGACGTGCCACATAGAGCTGGTCCCTGGGCAACAAGACAGTAATACGAAAAGTTTGCTCAAACGGAGCATTACTTGTGGCTATCGGTAAAGGTGTTATCCTATTTTGATGTACTTGACTAGACTCGTTGATATTTACAGTGGATTTGGTGACGCTAATATTTGTTGATGACCTGGATAAGTTGCTGTTCGCTGTTAAAAAAGAACAATTAAAGAAAAAAATATTTACAAATACATAATCAAAAAAAGAAAAAAAATGTAACTTACATTCTCTGTGCTTGCCAAGCAATCGGTTAATAGTGGAAAATCCATTCTTCATTGTCATAGAAAGTTTTATTGAAACTTATATTTATATCTAGAGAATTAAGTTGCTTTCTGGGTGGCCTCTTTTTGACCAACACGATGTAATCTCAGTTCAAGATAGTGAATCTTTCATTATAAACCATAAGTGCAAATTTGTTATTTAACTTATATCTGTAATGAGAGATAATAAGTATAGATGGTTATCGTTTTTAGACATACATATTATATTTTCTGTATATAAGAACTAAAGATTCATTCAACCAGAGGTGTCAATCTAAATTTTGTGTCACTTTTGAACTCTCCTTATTAAAATAAAGTATAAGTTAAAACAAGGAGGTTATTTGTGATTGTTTGCTTGAGATGTTTATTCATCACGATCATGATTTTTATTTTGAGTTATGAGGCTCATTTCCATTTTTCTGGGTACCTTATCGAGCAAAACTGTGGCTCCGAACACCGAAGAGCAATAGTGGCATTACCTTTTCATCGTCAACTACTACAGTTTGGGTCGGATTTTTCGGCTGGCAGTTTTATTGAATCATATTTGCTGTCGAAAATGATTTCAGTTACATTTGTCTGTCTGGATTTGATGCTATGTAAGTGAATGACGTTTATTTCCACAATGGTTCTATTGCGTGAAGAATTAAAACTATTAGTCCAAGAGCCGCACAGTGGGCTCAAAAGCAAATCTAGCGGGTCAAAAATCCAAATCTTTGTAAACGAGTGGTGTGTGTGTCCGTATATTATTTAAACACCTAAATAGCCTAGCAGGTGCCAAATAGAGAGAATAGTTATTTCATGGTTATGTGGACAATTAAATATTTTTAAAAGACAAGAAAGACACAGAAATAATGATGAAATGATGTCTCAATGCCAGTTTTTGGACTAAATTATGGTTTGAACATAGGTAAAACTATATTAGCTAACATTATGTTGACCTCAGAGATATTTTCCACTGATAATTTTTCACTTTTATCCCAAGAATTTGGACCACTGTCGTCAAATAACCTGTAAGATGTTATGTTTTACTTTTTCGAAAACGGGCAAAAACGGGCAGATGAAATATAAAAATATATTATCTATATTAATCCTGGAACTTAAGCTACGAGCAGACGATTTGCGATAGTCGCAAATCTTTGCGAGCACTGACGTCACGACAAAAATCGCAAATATACCGCAAATGGTTTAGGTTTGACAGTGCTTGCAAACCTGCAAATACACGTGTTCAGACGATTTGCGAATGTTGTCCCAAAGTTCTCAAATACATTTGCGATCAAGCTGCTCGCAAATGACATGCTCGCAAATAAGATCGCAAATTTTGCAGCATATTTGCGGGGTGTTCACACGATTTGCGCCAGTATTTTTAGAAATCATATTTTTACTCATTTGCAGATTTGCGAGCATGATATTTCTCTATTGAAAAATTTGTTTATTTGTCGAATTTTGTTCGAATAGTCTCAAAATATTTTAAATACAAGTGTATGCACATACATACATTCATACATACATGTGTAGTATGTAAACTATATGTTTATTTTTGTGTTGTTTTATGGGCTGTAGGTCAATTTAATTTTTGTTTAAACTACGTAAAACTAGTTTTCATAAAAAAAACAAAAGAAAAACAAATTTAAATATATTAAAAAAAATAATTAAAATAAGAAGGTACATACATACTAAAAACCACGGCCAATTACTTCAAGTACAACAACAAAATTCATCGCAAATGTCCGCATTTGCAGTGATCCATTTTCGTGTGTTCGCAAATGGTTGTGACAGTCGCAAATACTCGCAAATTGTCACAAATGGTTTTCGTGAGTGCTCACACGATTTGCGAAAAAGTCGCAAATGTATTTGCGATTGGGGCCTCGCAAATCATCCGCAAATGATTTGCGAGCATTTGCAGGCTGTCCCAAAGATGTGCTCAGACGATTTGCGACCAAAGATCGCAAATTGTGACGTAAAAATGACGTCATACTCGCAAATATTTGCGACTTTTGCAAATCGTCTGCTCGTAGCTTTAGTTTAAGTTCAATCCTTTTGTACAGGTTTGTACAGAAAAAGTTGCAGCCTACAGAATAAATGCTTTATCAATTTTTTTCTTACTAATAAAGTAAATGCCATGGTTCGTTTAGTTAAAACACAAATAAATAAACAAAATTACTAACCTTCTTAAATATAGTACATTTGGGAATAATAACAAAAAAGTTCATAACTTTTCAAACAAATAAGAGGTAAACAAAGTCCTACCATCATTAAATATTGAACGAACAATGACTGAATGATGTGTCTGCAATTAACGGTATTATTGCTTGAAAACTAAAGACTTCTGTCAATTAATTTTACTCTATTCATTGTCTCTGACATGTGTACAGTCAACCTATGTACTACCTGCCCTGATATAAAATGCATATTTTTTGAACTTTTGACCCGCTAGATTCGCTTTTGAGACCACTGTGAGCCGGTAGCAAATTTTGTGGGTGAACGCATTACCAAAATATGAGTATGAGGGTTTGTAGGTGTATGCATCTTGGTATCGAATACAAACGTCTGGCAGGATTTCTTTGGCGCCCGTAATGGAACGAGGGATTGAAAATAGCGGTTTTTCCATTTGTTGTGCCATGGATACCACCTGTTTAATTCATTTATAAAAAAATGAGAAATGATGCTTTGAACTTTTTCTTACTCCACAAATTTTAACTTTAGCGATCCGATTAATAGAACACAAGATATTCACTTTTGAAGCGATGCTTATCGGCTTTATTTTGGAGACTTTTTTTTTTGTTGATTTTCGAATTTTTTCGTGCTTAAAATAGTTATATCTTGAAAATTATCCATTGGATCGTTAAAAATAAAATATCTGGACTTTGGGAAGATGACAGAGCATCACTTCCTATTTGAAAAAAAAAAATGAATTGTAGTGGTTGTACTCATGACAAAAGAAGTGGAAAAATTTCAATCTCTCGGTCCCACTACGGGCGCTAAAATAATCCTGCCAGACTTTTGTATTCGATATCAAGGTGCATACATCTACAAACCCTCATTCTCATATTTTGGTAATGTGTTCACCCACAAAATTTGCTGCCAGATTAGTCTATATTTGAATAATAATTTTTTATATTTTAATAATAATTTGTCGCTTAGAAGTTAAAAGGAATATTGACTTAATTGAGTGTTTATTCCGCAGTGATTGGAGGTTTGTTTCGTTGTCGACTAGGTATTTTGGAATTACAATATTTAACACAGTCTTTTTTTGTAAATTAATTTAAGACTTGCTCTAATGACGTTAAAGGAGCTAAAAAGCTATAGAGGCCTAAAATTTAAAAGAAAACAAAATTTGATTTGAATTGTGTTGAAAATTGATTAGAAACAAAAATTAAGCACCGCAGCTTTAAGGAACACTTAAATATTAAAGCAAGCTTAAACAAACAGCCACTAGATCAATAAAATCAATCAATGATCATGCAGCTTATAACTCATAAAGCATTGTTTGCAAACTAAATAATCAACAACGCTGTTTGTTTAAGTGTCTAGAAATTTTTAATTAATGATCATGAAGTTTATCAATAAAATTTGTATTTTCAAGGATACCTAGGTACATAAATGAGTATTGTTTTTTTTTGTGTTTGTTGTTATTTATAGCCACCGTAAGTTGGTAACGTATCTAAGGCCCATATGTTGATACGAAACATGTCTGAAACAATTTAAGAAACATATTTTATCTCCCTAAGATTAAGAAATCTTCCAACGTTCACGTTCTGATTTTTTTTGGCAGTAATCACGCGAATCACCTTGCATGCAAAATATAAAAAAGGCAATTTAATTAACCCCTACAGCGACTACAGGAGATGAAAATAAAAATCTAAAAATATAAGGGGAATTATAGGGATGTAGGTCCATCCAACTATCCAAGATGACCTTTTTTAAAACGACCACCCTAATGACAGGGACTTTAGGGCAAGTTTTGGATTCGTGCAAAAAAAAAACATAGTAGGTAATAATACAATAGACGCTCGATTTAGTGAAGTATCCACAATAGTAAAGACACAAAATTATATTTAAATATGTATTTTGTATAAAAATATTTCGCAAGTATTTAAGATTGCTTGAGAATATTGAAGAATTATTGTTCCTATTTATTTCACGCCTGAAAATAGGCTTTGTTTAACGCTTACATTCACATCGAACAAAATATGAATTTTGGATCAAATTCACCATTAAAAGCCTTTTAAAACTCCTACTTGCAAAAGTGAGCAATCTCGAAAGAGTGAACAGGCTTGGTTTTTATTACTTTATCGACCGTCTACTCTCTACTATAATAATTTTTTTATTGTAATTCCCTAGAGCAGCTGTTTCGAATCTTTTTTAAAAGCGGAGCACTTTTCAGTTATAGAAAATGCAATAACTATTTTCAATTTATTTTAACAGTCACTCAGTCACAGTTTTTCTTGTATCTACATTTCTCTTTGTTTTGTCCTGTTATGCACATTTCACTACGGGAAACTAATGAGCAAGAGCAATCATTATATAGATTTGATATCTAGATCAATCCCGAATACTTTTGGGAATGACAGTATATTTTATTAAATTCAAGGAACAAGTTACATTAACAAAAACAATGTTAACTTAATCAAATGCTCGACTGCATCGCACGTACTTGCTCTTATGTTCAAGTTGTGTGGGGCTTAAGAACTTTAAAAAATATTCAAGTAATTATAGAAAAAGTATAAAAAGCATTTAATCGTTCTTTTAATTGTATAAACAGCCTGATAAATAACTTAGAGCTCAAAAAAAAGTATGCCATTTGATTACTTGAAAAAATATGAAACCTGAATTGCACGGCACTAGTTATGTAGAAAGAGTAGGAGGATAGGAAAGATTTGGCACAGTGGATTGAGATATACATAGGTGTTTACTATCTCATTGAGCTGGGAGAAAATAGAAAAGAATGCTGCCTAGAATGGGGCTCGAACCCACACCTCTAAGTTAGCAGTCAAGCACTACATCCACTGCACCATTGCCACGCGCGTAGTCTAATAGCGATAGCAAATTTTGGGAGTGGATGTATAGCCAAAATCGGAGTATGGGGGTTTATATATCGAATACCAAAGAATTTTTTTATCAGTAAAAAGGTTACTTTTTTATTTTCAGAGTGAAATTAATTCATTTTAAAAAAATCAGATATGATGCTCTGTCATTTTTTCTAAACATAAACACCATAATATTGTGGGTGCGATTAATAGAACTAAAGATATAGCCATTATACGTGAACCTTATAAGGTTATATAGAGAGATTCTGTTACACAAGGATCTGAAAACTCCTTAGACCAACACATAACAAAACCCAGAGCAGAGTTAGCCCTAGCTGCTATCTTGTCATAATGAAATTGAGCTCGGTATCACAAATATGTAATACCTAAATCCCGAACAGTTGTTACTCTAGAAACAAGGTCATTATTGATATAGTAGTCCCGTGGTGGTGGACGGGAACGTTTTCGAGAGTATGTGATTGATTGCTTGGCAGTTAGCGACATTAAGTTCTTAATTATTTTTTTGACAACAAAAAATAAGAACCATTAGGTGAAGAAAACACAATAAAGATCTTTAAGTCATCCGCATAGGTTGAAAGATCCGAGTGCTCAATCACAGATTCCACGCGTCAATGATAATTAGAATACAAATATAACTGGTCCAAGATGACTACCTTGTGGGACTCCCGATTTTGCAGTGAAAGGATCTGATACTGACGATCTAAACAAGAATCGATATTTACGATCTAATAGGTATGAATCCATCCATTGAACGAAACCTGGAGAAAATTCAAGAGCCTTTAATTTGAACGAGATAGTTTTGGGTGAAAAATTTACTATCTTGTAATTTTTCAAAGAAAGTGAATTCAAGAAAGCAAGTGCGTTTCGTGGTAGAAATGACGAGATGTTTTGAATTTTGGCTCTGATTTATGACTCAGTTAGCAGTGTTTTGGTCTGCCCACGTCTAGGGGGGCAGCTTCTCCTAGCTACGCCCATGAATGAACTGAATTCATCTCTACAGGAGTAAGCTTTGCAAGTTGCATACCTTGCATGGTTATAAAATCCTTCATTCAAAATACTGCTTTTGCTTTTTGTATAAATTTACAAGAAAAAAAAAATGTATGTATAATATATTTTTACTTTTTTTATATTTCAGGTGAGTTGTGAAGAAAATAATACTTGTGATTTATATCTATAATAAGAATTTGGTGAGTAAAATATAAATGTTATCAAAATTGGTTGTATGTTAAGTACTCAAAGGAATTGAGGAATTTGTTTGTTATATCTATCCGTTGTTTCGGTATAATAAACGATTTTAACAGTTTATTTATTAGTGATAGAGTAGAAAGATTATACCTGCCTTAAAATGTTTCATTTATTATATACGTACATAAATAAGCTATTGAATAGACCTTTTAAAAAGGAACAATTAGGTGCAGGGTTTTTTATTTTGGAACATGTTTGTTTGGCTCATAAGCATACTTAAAACCGAAAATGCTACAAAATTCAACCATGCGCTTCGGAGAGATTGGTCACCACTTTTCAATATTTTTGGTATAACTCGGAAACGAAGCTGAATTAGACAATTTTACACTTATACTCTGTTCAGAACTAAATTTTTTTTACACAAATTTTAACGAATCGTTTTATCATCCTCTAATTTATTCCATCATCTTGCAAACCATGCATAGTTTCTATATATGCATAGAGTCAAGTTAAATGAAAACGCCTCATCGAACTCACTCTAGTTTTTAAGCCAGACCTTAAACTGTTGTACTAAAAAGCGTATCTGCTATCAAAAACCACTCGCTCCGAATTCTTCAATAAGGTCCTAGGTTGCATTTAGAAAGACTGTAGGCACAATAATAATTTTAACTACCCGTACGTAGTACTTGTACCTGAGAGGACTGTAGTCCTGAAATCCTTACAGGTCTGATTTAAATTAAAAATATTTACAATGGGACTAGGAAAAAAAAAACAATGGTGGCCCAAAATTACACTTCCAGGAAATCAGGGTATGTACCGCGTAAATATTACAAAAGAAGCCGTGGGAATTTGAACAGGACTAGGTACCACCCCACAAAGCTCTTAATCAATTTCTTCGTGATTTTCCCATATGTACATATACCTAGGTAAAACCTGCTAGCAAGCCCACGCACATCTATTTGGAGAATTCAGGATAGGATATCCATAGAAGAAGAAGTAAAGGAAGTGGTGTATATCACATATACAGTGTACGTGAGTGAAGCAGCAAAAATTGAAAAAAAAAAACAAATTGAGATTCATCTGTCATTTTGCCGAGCAGAAAGGAAGTGTTTTGAAATTTCAATTTGTCAAACAAGTGAAAAAGTTTATTTAAACTAAATAAAAAAGTGAAATAAAAGTTAGAATAGTGAATACTATCAATAATTTATTTAAAAAATACAAAACAGCATGTGGTGGCTACGTTAAATCCTCTAAAAACGCCTATACTAAGGAGTATACAAACATTTTTTTTTAAAAGTTAATTTTGTCTGATATTTTCATATAAAGTAACGTGAAGTGATGTTATTTAGTTAAATAAATTATCTTAGAATACTTTCAAATTAAGATTTTATCGCAATTTGTTATAAAAATAACAAATTTGCTGAAAATAAAAATATACTTTAATCCAGTGATTTCGTTGAGACTCATCTGTCAAATGAGAAATTCTCGCACAGGGTCGATCTAGTTTTTGTGGTGGTGGCAAGGCGCTCAAATCCGTTTAGCGCCTGTAGTGCAGAGCTATTTTTTAACGCTTTAAATAAAATATTTTGAAATGGGTAACAGCAGACCCCTATTTATCTTGTGGGATTTGTATCTTCATCAAGAAGTGTTTATTTCGGTTTAAATGTACGCTACCATAAAAAATATCACTTTATTAAGTAGAATATGAGAGAAAACTTTCCTGTGAAAAGAAAAATTTGTGCACCGTATTATTGGCGTTTTTATATGATTTAATGCAGCGCCACATGTTTTTTATATATTTCTTATCAGTAAAGTTTTTCAAAGCATACACTATATTAACTTTCATTTCACTTTTTTATTCAGTTCAATAGGCTTTTTCACTATTTTTATGATTTAAAATCTCTGTACACTTTTCTACAGCTCGGCAAAATGACGGGAGCATCTCAATTGTTTTTTTCTTTTTTTTAAATCTGGCTTACTTTGGGCGCCCCAGCCTTCAGCCGTGGAACTGCACTGCGACCCTGGGGCTATGCATTTGTGTTTGTGTAACTCACACTATTTTGAAAAATGCTTCACTGTTTCCACGATATGCCAGTTCCTTTACTTCTTCTTCTATTAGGATATCCTTCAAACTCACCAAAGAATTGAAGCGAATTCTACCATCCAAATTCGTGGTGTCGCACTTTTTAACAACCGACTCTACGAAATAGGCAAAGGCAGAAGTGACCACATCAAACAATGATTATGTTTTGTTTAAAAAAAAAATAATCCTTTATCAATGTGTGGTTTTGTTTCAGGTTTGAAAAATTAAAAAGGAGTTTTCACCAATTTGCATCGTTTTTTTTTTTCACTTGACCCATTGCACCTTGTGGTTACAAGTGTTCTGTGTTACATTAAATTTATCTATTTTATAGTTTGATGTAATCACTATATGAAGCCGCATAGTAGTTATTTCAAGGTAAAATGCCTTGATTGTTGTGAAGTTTTTTTTTGTTTTTTTATTAATTCAAGGGTAAATACCTTGATTTTAGCTGTGCGACTTAGTATCAACACAGAATACGTAAGTAATTAATTACATAATGAAATAGTTTTTTTTTATTTATTTCTAGAGAATAATGTCTGTACATTCTTTTCTTATCTATTTGTTCAGAAAACACACAGCGTAGAGATTGATTTTATAACTTTTTTTTAATATCTATACATTAGTGTGTCCATCACATCTTGACTTTTATAGAGAGAACATGTTCTCTTTCTTAACTTTGATCACTTTTCGTCATCTTTGTTGATAAGGAGGAACGAGCATATTTTTTCTCTTTAGGTATGTATAATAATGTTAAACGTTTATCACCTTATTTCTTAATTGTGATAAATCTTATAAGACACCTGATCCAGAGTTGAAATTTTATGTGTTCTTTTAAAAACAATAAAATGTAGGTTAAGTGTACAAGACAATCAAGTAGATGCTAAGTTCTTACTTTTTTTGCAATTAACTGAACTGCATATTCACTGAAAAGAAAGTTATTTTTGTTTAGCTATTATTGCGAGGCTAAAAAAATTCCTTTTTAACTTCACAGAATCTTCCAAGGAATATTTCGTTTTTTTTTTTAATCTTTGAAAAAACTGCCAAATTAGTTAAAAAAGTTCTTGCTGTTTGCAACTTCATTTATTCTCTTTTTTTGGCTTAAAAGTTATGAGAGAAACAATTTCTCTCGACATGCAAATAAATTGGACTGAACACCTTAAAAACAGTCTTGTATACCTACTTAATGAAATTTATAAATATAATACCTTTTCGCGAAAAATATTTGCTTATGTTATTTGACCACACCTTTTTGCTTCTTGAAAAGATGCACTTTTTATTGATTCTTAATTTTGAAATTTCAACGCTTGTACTACGTTTTTAATAATTTTTTTTTTGATTGAAATCTGACACGTTTCTTTAGTCGTTTCGCGGTAGACTAACGAAGGAAGGTAAAGGAATATTTAATGATAGTAGCTTTTTGTGTTTTTCTGATTACATGCTTGCTTTTCTGGCGTTTATTTGTTTTATCAAAGCTCTTGATATGTGTTTTATCTTATCGCACCAAATAATTACAAACAGATCGCATCACGCAGCACATTTCGTCGTACCTACTCCGATGTGTTTGGTAATTTCTTTTATTTGAAAAGTAAAAACATAACTGATTTAAATTAACAGCAAGGTCAAATTTGAGTTTTTTTGATGTTAAAAAAAAATGCAAAAAAAAAAAAAAAAAAAATAAACATTCCAATCTAAAGAACTCTTAAATCGTACACGGAAAAAAATATACGGACTTGAAAGAATAATAACATATGCAAGAATTTTAAGGATATATAAATTAGACTGTTTAAAAAAAAAATTTTGTTTTTGATTTTCTTGCAAACAGGCTAAAAAGTTTCAGTTAAGCGAAAAAAGGCGTAAACAGCGAAGAAACTACTTTTTTCATTTTTTAAACGGTAACATCACAAAAACTGGAGACAGCTAGCTAGAAGCCGAGCCAGCTGGAAGAAGCTTGTTGGTTGAGGCCCTGGTCCACCCCGGACTGTAGCGCCCACCTTAAGTAAGTAAGTAAGTATCACAAAAACGTGACGTGATAGAATATCTGACTACGGATTCGAGTTCAGTACATATAAAACTTTTGGAAAAGTATATTTAGTCTTCTATTACAAAAACCTTGTTGACCAGTATTATTAGGAAAATCCTATGTTATTTCTCACTAGAAAATTAATTTCGAAGCGACTAATAATGTTAATATAGCTTTAATAAATTGAAGTAAAGTAGTTATATTAGGCACAATTCAAAAGGAAAATTATTGGTCCTCTACTTAAAAGGTGATAGGTTATTTTTTAATGAAAGTGATATTAGTAACCATTACATCATCGATTACTAAAAAAATTCTTATTTTATGTTAAATACATCACAACAAAAACATATGTGAATGTTTAAACAAGAGCTAAGTTCTTATATATCGTCCCCCTTATGCCAGAAACATGATAGAATTTTAATATTTAATGATTAAAATTTGGTGGGTTCACTGATCAAGCTTTCATGCATTTTAAATTTGTGATAAAGTAAGTAATTAGGAGAAAACTTGTCAAGTAAATCAAAGTAAATAAAAGGAAAATCTCAATTTTTTATTTTTCTCTTTGTATACTCATCGTTTTACAACAATCGGAAGTGCTCTGATTAGAAAATTGCAAATTATTTGATTTTTCCTTTGTATGCACTTTGTGCGAAGTTTCAAGATTAAAAGATGTCGGGAAGTGCTCTATAATTTTGATGATCTGGCAGTGAGTCAGTCAGTCTCGGGAATTACAATTACCTGATTAGCTCAGCAAATACTGCGAATTTGAGTTTTACGAATTAATTGGTACTGAACTTAAAGGGGAGGGGGGGGGGTTAAAAATCGCCTGAGTTTATTCCTGTGAAAAGGGTGTAGGTAGTGCCGCGAACTTGGCTGGGCACTTTCATGTATTATAATTTTATCGGGTGAGCTTGATTAGCTGTAACTTTAAAGTGGCTATAGATCAACGATAAAAACATCTTTTTGTAGAGCGTTCAATTTATTACAAAAAAACGTATGTAGTTAGTTTCAATACTTGTTATTATTAAGGTATAAAATTCCAAACACAAACAGGTGTTTTTTTGCATACAAATCGTATGGAAAACCGAAACCTGTGATAAGGCATGAATAGCCCAGTCAACGAAGTGAAAAATATGCCTCCACCTCAAAATAAATTCAACAGTTTGAAACTCCCATACTTATTCAGAATGGTCTAGCGATGTTGTGTAAAAAAGTCCCCATGAATCCGAGGCGAGCTCTAGCGGCAGGAATGTGCAACATATTTATTTTTCGGTTTTTCGTGTTTATCTAAGAAATTATTGGTCTTATCAATAAATTATCTGAGACAGAAGAATAGCTTATAAAATTCTCTACAATAATGATAACCACAAAAATTTTCATATCCCTTATAGTTAAAAAGTTATTTGGCTCCAAAAATTCGTACTTTTTTCAAGTTTAAAATCCGGTGCTAGCGCTTACATTTTAAGCGTTTTACTGTCAAAGCACCCAAGGATTTTGCCAAGCCCGTTCATATATGTCAACATCTTCTGGTTCCCTGGTTCAATAAAAGACTTAAGAACTTAGAAAATGTAAAAAACAAGGCTTTAAAGAGATGTAAATTAACAGGCAAATCTAAAGATCGAGTTCGTTTTTTGCAACTGCGACGAGAGTTTGATTTTTTGAGTAGATTTCTATACTCACAATATATATGTAAGTTCAGTTGAAAGGGATATCAAATGTAACTCTAAATCTTTTTGGGTTTTTTTAAATTCAAAACGCAAGAATTCTGCATTTCCTAGTTCTATGGAGCTTGATGGAGAGACCTCCTATGGTACCGGAGATACATGCAATCTTTTTGCTAAGTTTTTTCAAGCGAATTATAATATCGACATTATACCTAATAGTGAAAACCTGTATAATGATATTAGTTCTCAAGTTGATTTCAATGTGTTTTCTCTATCAGATCAAGAAGTATTTGAGGGCTTAAATTCTCTTGATTTAAATATAAAAGCTGGAGTAGATTTGATTCCTCCCTTTTTGATATCTAAATGTGCTGTTTCGCTTTGTAAAGTACTTAAAATTATTTTCAATAATTCGCTCCATTCTGGGGTTTTTCTAGAAGAGTGGAAAATATCATCCATTAGCCCTATTTATAAAAATGGTCTCAAGCATTTAATTAAGAACTATAGACCCGTCTCAAAACTTTCCGCGATTCCAAAACTTTTTGAGAAGTTGGTGTTCAATAGACTTAGTTTCGCGGTGAAAGAAATTATATCTTCTAGACAGCATGGATTTTGTAGTGGTCGCTCCACTACTACAAATTTGTGTCTGTTTACAAGTTTTTGTATATCTTCTTTGGAAAAAAAAATGCAGGTCGATGTTTTGTACACGGATTTCGTGAAAGCGTTTGATAGAGTCCATCATAGACTTCTTTTAAGAAAGTTGGAGAGGATGGGGTTCAAGTTTGGTTTTCTTAAATGGTTGGAATCTTATTTGTCAAATCGGAAACAGATTGTTAAAATCGAAGGCAATCAATCTTTTTTTATTGAAGTTTTATCGGGACTGCCTCAGGGAAGTCATTTGGGACCCCTCCTTTTCAATCTTTTTGTCAATGACATTCCGGACTGTTTGCAATTTTCCAATTGTTTGATGTTCGCAGATGATTTGAAACTATATTCTCAAATTTCTTCAATTGAAAATTGTGTCAACTTTCAAAAAGATATAGATGCGTTTTTTGATTGGTGTAAATATAATCATCTTGAGCTAAATATCTCTAAATGTAAGATATTTAGAGCTTCTCGCTCAACATCTAAAGTGCTGTTAAGTTACCGTCTCGGTAATGAAAGTCTTTCAACCGTAAGTGTAATAAAGGACCTTGGTGTAATTTTTGACACTAAGTTGTCTTTTTCAGAACATATACATTTTATAATTTCAAAAGCGAATTCGCTGCTAGGTTTCTTAAAACGCAACACGGGGGTATTTAAAGATTGCTATACTCTGAAAACGATTTACATATCTTTAATATTCCCATACTGGAATACTGTAGTGTAATTTGGTCTCCTTTTTATCAAAATTCCTCAGACAGGATCGAAAATATTCAAAGAAAATTCACGCGCTTTGCTTTGAGGAATTTAAACTGGTCAGACGGTTTGCCCAGTTATGGCTCTAGGTGCGCATTGATAGATTTAAAATCTTTAAAAAGCCGTAGAGAAACCCTTGGAGTTCTTTTTATAAAGGACATACTCAATGGTAGAATAAAATCACCGGATTTACTTGCTCTTATTTCTTTTTATGTTCCTGAGAGAAATCTAAGAAATAGGGACGTTCTTTTTTTGATTCCTAGTCACAGGGTGAACTATGGACTTAATGAACCCATAACTCGTTATTTATCTCTTTTTAATTTAATTCATAGTGAAGTCGACCTTCAAATGAATAGGGATATGTTTAAGAGTATTACTTTTAATATTTTAAATGATGTATAATGATAAATTATTATTAATTGTAGTCAACAGATAATGTATCCATTGATGAATAAATAAATAAAAACATATCATAATTCTTCTATATATATATATCCTCCAAACCCCATTTCAGAAATCTCAAGAGCAAGTTACAGAAAGCAGCAAAGTCGATAATATTTTGTTTACACGGCTGTCTCCTTATTCATGCAGGATGGGATTCATGGATTCAATTATTTGTTGTTGTAGGTATTCTAAGAAAAAAATGTACAAACATACGTCATTCTTGCCATGGTGAATGCTTGAATGTCGATCATATATCATAAATCCTTAAAACGTTAGCACCAGAGCCGTATTTCATACATAAGCGTATAAAATGTAGCGCTTTTTTTTTTTTTTTAATAATAATTTTAACTATATGCCTGTAAGACCTAAGGTCTTTTTAATGCAACCTGAATTGCACGGCACTAGTTAGAAAGAGTAGGAAGATAGGAAAGATTTGGCACAGTGGGTTGAGATCATGGTGTTTATTATCTCATTAAATCTCACGGGTGGCGTCCAGTTAAGCTGGGAGAATATAGAAAAGAATGCTGCCTAGAATGGGGCTCGAACCCACACCTCTAAGCTAGCAGTCAAGCACTACATCCACTGCACCATTGCCACCCGCGCTTTATAGGAAATTTAAGAAAGTACTAACTCTTGGCACCAAATAACTTTTTAACTAAAAGAGATATGGAAATTTTGGTTATATTTAATATTTTAGAAGATTTCATAAGCTATCTTCCTTTCTCAGAAAATTTTTTGATAGGACAAATAATTCCTAAGATAAATACGAAAAACAAACAAATTGAAATGTTGCACGTTCCTGTCGCTAGAGCTCTTCTTGTATTCATTGGGACTTTTTTACACAACATCGCTAGACCATTCTTAATAAATGTGCTAAGTTTCAAAATTTTTTTTGAGGTGATGGCATTTTTTTTTATTTCATTGACTGGACGTAACGAAGTAAATTATTTTATTAAATTCGCTCTTTTTGCATATTACCAATAATAATAACCTATTTACTCTAGATTCTGTAAAAAAAATACACCATTCTGAAATCTACATTTGTTACGCCAAATATTTAAAAAGTTTGCCACCAGGGTTTCCATACGATTTTTTTATACCAGATATGCTTAAACTTTTAAATTTTTTCTTTTTTCAATTTTTGTAATTAAAAAAATATCTATTTTTTTTAATAAAAAAAAGTCCAAGAGCTAATAAAATTTTCTACCAATAATGTTTTGGTACCAATAGTGTAGAAAATTGCTGCAAAAGAAAATCGATGGAATTCATCCATTTGTATTCGTGGTACTCAAAAACGTAAAGTAAGTAAAAAATAAGTACACTGAACGAAAAAATACTCATATTTTGAGTATCCTTCGAGATAGCCCATTTTTATTTCCGGTTCCACAGGAGTCATAAAGTGGGCAATACGCCGTTTGCGGATTATCCAATGTTTACCGGGCACCTTGTATAAATTAAAGTTTCTGTATAAGAGATGTTTATGTGTGTCCCCCCTCCAAATTCTACTCTGGATCTGCCCCTGGTATAGAAATGGAGCACTATTTTGTACAAGCATACGTCATTCTTGTCATGGTTAATGCTTAAGTGCCGATCATATTATAACCCTTAAACCGTTTGTCCTAGTACCGCCTTTCATACATAAGAATATAAAATGTAGCGCTTTTGAGCCAATTTAAACAAGTATCAGTTTTTAGAGCCAGATAACTTTTTAACTATAAGAGATATAAAAATTTTGGCCATAATCAATATTGTAGAAAATTTCATAAGCTATCTTTTTTTCTGAAAAAAATTTTTGATAGGACAAATAATTTCTAAGACAAAAACGAAAATCAAAAAAACAAAAATGTTGCAAGTTCCTGCCGCTAGAGCTCGCCTCATTCTAAATAAGTGTGCTAAGTTTCAAAACTGTTGAATTTTTTTTTAAGGTGAAAACCTTTATTGGCTGGGCTTTGAATATTAAGAGCTCCAATTTTCACACAAATCTTTTGAAACAGTTTTTTTTTGAAACAGTCTTATAAGTTCCTTATTGCGAAATGAGATTCATTTAATATTTTCTTAAAGTGTTCAATACCGAAATGGTAACATTTTAGCACCTCACCCTTTGACGACTTAGACTTTAAGAATATTATTATTGTAATCAGCCGCTACTGTTTTTTTTTTTCATTTTTTGAATTTGTGTCAATTATCATGAATTTCAGTCCAAGCCCGTTCACGCATAGGGTAGGTTGGTAGTTTTTCATAAAAGAGAGAGCTTGCGAAAATGACCGACAGCTCCCATAGCTGTGAGTTACTGTCCAGTTCTGTTTTATGGACATAGCCAAACATCGTAGCGTGTCTATCAAAATTCTGATTTACGGAATAATCTGAATTTTTCGTGAATTTGCGTTACCGACATTTTTTCCAGTGTAGTAATGAAAAAATGAATATTAAAAAAAAAATTTCTCGCCAATCTTCAAAAATATAATAGTTTGTGAGTTTTTTTGTTGCAAAAAGTTAAGGAACGGACTTAATAAGAATGATTTAAATATTCTCAATTCACAGTAAAATCCAAAGGTAGAACAAGGGCATACAACAATGGCAGCAACACTTTTGAATAAAATGTTGAAGAGGCTCTTATTCTCAAAAATAAGAAATAGTAAATTTGGTGGCGCAACAGCTCGTGGAGAAGAAGAAGGGCCTAGTGACTTACAACTCTCAACCATTCCTGTGCGTGTTGTTGGCAGGGAGGGGACCTAAAGCTTTTGGCCGAGTCCAAACGGCTAGATGAGAAGTACTTATTCATGACAAGTATACTCTTGGAGGATTTGTGAGTTCCTCGCAAGAGGCAGTACCTCGGATAAAACATTTATGTTGCAATTTCTTTTTTTTCCATTTTTAATTATTAAGTTTTTAAAATATGCTACTAGTTGTGCATAAACGTTGGAAAAATCTTGAATGGAATGACCCCTTCACCGGTTTTGAGAGACAAGATTGCCGGCTGGAACTAAGCCGGTAAAATATTTGAAGCTCATCTTAAATGATTACCAGAAGGCTTAAGCAAAATGGTGCTCTGGAAGCCGTGTTTTCTTGGAGGTGGCAAAGTGCTCTTGAGTATAGTAATCATGTGAAGATGAAAACCTAGTACTACCATATAAACATCATTTCATGTGCGAGTAGATATGTTTTACTATCGATTGAAAAAATCTAGTAAAGTATATACTTATGAATACTTTCCCAAGTCCAAAATTTAAACAAAACAACAAATTGAGTGTAAAGTTATAGCTACTTCATGAAGACCAACCTGGTCATCAGACTCCTTTTAGTATTGCCTTATTAAGTTTGATCTTTTCAATATCAAAACTTTTTCAGTGATTGCTGTACCAAGCGCTTCTGAACCGAAGACGCCGGGCCGGTGGCGCTATTGTGCTATTGAAGCCACGTGATCAGCTCTATCTCAATGCAGGTTTTCTTGTTTATCAATTACATCGATAAACAATTTCAAAGTAGTTACAAGTGAAAATTTGAGTGTTTATTTAGGCTATCAATGAAAACATGGTACACTTGGGCGTATGCGTATTTTTATTATTTAATTTTTTTCTTACATTTTATTTAATTTTCGATTTTGCACATATTACGTTAAATAGTGTCGTTCTGATAGTTGCTTAATCAATGTAAGTGTTACTTATCATTCTAGTATATTTGAAGTGAATTATAAAAGTGAAAGAGATTTTCTTAGACGTTTGACCAGTTATGCTAAATAGTTTTAAATAAAAGGATATATTCTTTACTTAATTAAATAAAATGTCACTTGAGCCAAGTCTAGGACAAAAATGAATTTATTCATGAATTATCCATAATTTAACCCTTTTTCGGGCTTTTGTGGTAAAAGTACCTTTTGTTTTTTTCTTAATTTCTCAAAAACTAAGAAAGATTTTTACATTTGGTTTTCGGTAATGGACTAAAAAATTATCAGAGCATTGAATATTGAACACATAAAAAGCACTTAATTACGTAAAATTTTGAAAAATATCGACATAAGAAAAAAAAATAATATATTTTTTTTTTAACTTTGACTTTGAAATTTAATATCTCAAAAACTATTCGCTTAAACAACTTGAAAAACTATGCACATTATTAAATGTGTTTTCGTTGATTTTTAATGTTTTTTTTTTTTTTGCATTTAAAGTCAAATGTTTCAGAAACTGCACCCCCTGCCTCAGGGAGGGGAAATACAACTTTCCCCCCAAACAATTTTTTTCTTAGAATAACCCCAAGAATCACACCCTTAAATACTTCCACTCAGCTCCGGGACACCTTGTATATTTATTTTGTTAACGGCTAAACAAATTTTGCTTTGCATACACATACAAACATACACAATTTCATCAATGCTAAATGAATGTAAAAGACGTTGAACGGTCTTTCCTTGGGCTTCCTGATTTATTGACAGTACCTAAAGAAAATTAATTTCGTCTAAATCTTTTTGTTGAGTAGAAGGATTGAATTTAAAAAAGCAGTCACATCTAATTTTGATCAAGACTCTAGAAAGTTTTGTATTGATGCTTACAAGAGCCTGGAAGAGTTGCTATCGAAATTCTCAAAGCCTCGCCTATCATTATGTATGTAACTTCAACTTTTAAAGTTCTTGTGACCTTTAGTCCATATGCGTTTCGCCCAGATACAACAATTATGGGCTCATCAGTTAGATGTTGTTGTTCCTTTCTAAGAACTTATTATAATTTACAGTGCTTTTGTGCTGTTTATTTAATACGTGTGGGCTTACATCGACTAAAAAATTATGCGTCTAGATTTTCCCTTCGGAAAATTTTCCATGGCATCAAAAGCTCAACAAGGACCAGGCTGGTTCATTTAGTAAATATTGATGGTTCTGCATTAGTTCAAAGAGTAATTCCCTAACCCACCTATTCGAAGAGACCTACATACCCTGCCCTATCGGACTTCTGCCTGCCTTAGTTTATTGCATCTTTATGGAAAATTAAACATTGACAAAACAAACAAAACTTGCAAAATGTAAAATTCGCATAAACGTCTTTGATAATTATCTTAGAAATCCAAACATAAAACATCTGAAAGTAAAAATAACTTAGTATTGGTGTCGCACCTGTGCCCAAAACTATAAAACGCTATCTGATAATTTAGATATCAGAATTTCAAATGCATATATCTACAATACATGCATAGTCTGCTAGTTGAAAAAAGCCTTATAACCAGGGTTGCCGTTCTGGTAGCTTTGCCTCTATGTATACCTATGTAGATATCTTGGTACATAAATCTAGTGGAATTCGCACTCATCGGTTTGTAAAAACAAATTCATATCGCTTAATTGTTTCTAGTGACTTTTTAAGCAAGCGTTTGATAAATGACGGAAAATCTCAGGTTTAAAATTAAAAGAAATCTATAAAAAATCATCGATCTAGCTAAAAGTCATACAAAACGTCCTTCCGTAGTAAAAATTCCCTTCTAATTTGTGTTTGTGTGTAGTACTTAACTCCATATACCATAAAAAATTACTTAAATGAAATTAATTTTATTTTGTTTATTTTTTATTTGGTTCTATTGTTACTATCGTAACATGAGCTCAAGTGATAATAACTCATTTAAGTATGTGAAAAAATATTTATAAAACTTTAATTGTTATAAAACATAAATTAATAAAATGCAAAATACTAATAAATTCGAACTCACATATCTATGAAATGTGTTGAGCTACAAAAAAAACCTTTTAAAAGCAGCTACCTCATGTTTCATTCTCAGTAAAAATTTGTAACTCAAAACTTGATGGAAGCTTTAGACTTTTTAAAATTCATCATCGAATAAAATCTTATAATAATGTATAGGTATGTGTAGATGTATTTTTCGTTTCAAATATTTCTGTCGTGAATAACTTATTCATTATAAATTGCGTATCATTGGCATCATATGAGATAATTTATAATAATAAATTAAAATTAATTAAAAAAAATACTTAAGGTAACAATGAGTAACGAAAGAGTAAACAAAATATTGTCATATTGACGATCGAACATGAGGCAACACAAGATATTTTTTTATAAGATTTACAAGTTTGCAGCTTTGAAAAAAAACATGGGAAGATAGAAAAGATTATTTATTAATTTACATAAATATACAATATAAGAAGGTTCTTATAATACAAACAAATTCTATAGATAGATATACTGGTAAAACAAATCAAGCAAATAGAAGACCAGCCACTATTTTTAATATCAACAAATGTATACAATAGAAGAAAACAAATCATGGATTTCTAGTTTAAGAGAACAACAACAATAAGTCTGCCTGGTTCTGCAAAAATGATATGAAATTGATTTTGTTTGCAAATACATGGAGCATTTAAAAACCTTAATAGCGCAGGTGCAAGGGGTCATTTCGCTTGCAAAATTGACGCGACGACCGACGCAGCTAGTCTTCGGTATACATTTATGTTCAATTAACCTTAGCAATTAGTAATATGAAAGATTCATTTTCAGTCAAATTTTATGTGAGTTCATAGGTTCCAAAATTTATTTAAATTGACTATCTCGCTTAAAGTCATTTAACAAAAAAAAAAATCAGATGTGCATACATTTGCGGCTTAGGGAATTTTTAACAAAAAAATGTTTGTTAAAGTAAGCACTTTGGAGATAATTCGAGTTACATCACTGCAACACATTAGCCCACGTTTACTGTCATACAATAAACCCAGGTGCGCTAACTGAATCGGAGTCTAAAGATAACACTCAAAAGTTAGACATGGCACAGGTGCTAAAATTCGGCAGCTTCGTTGAATGAAAAACGTGTTTAAAGTATATTCTGCTACAATTTTCTATCAATGAAAATAAAACCAACTGACTGCGAAGTTCCAAACAGTTTTTTTTTTTATAAGAAAATATTTTGTAAACAATAGAAAGGTAAGAATAACAATTTAAATTTATAAACATGCCGTTGAAATAAACAGAGACAATTTAAAACACAAAAACATGTGTATAATTGCAGATGAGAGGAGATTTGTTGAATCTACCAAGATATCAAATATCTTCATCAATATTAAAATTTATTTTTTTCTCGACCATATATGAATATGTTCTTTGGATTTAAACTTAAATATATTTTTTCTTTATGTATAAGTTAAATAAATATATTGTACACCTATAGAAATGATTTGATTTTTACTAGCGATATATGTAGGTATACTATAAGGCAAGTTTTGGATTCGTGCAAAAAAAAGCAATTTTACATAATCGCATTTTTCTCAAAAACGGTTCGACAACTTTTCTTAAAAAAAATTCAATAAATTTTCTTTTAGTAAAGCCTTCCTTTGGGTGGAAAACCATTTTTCAAAAATGGTTATTAATGGTACCTCCCAAAGAACCATTTTTTTAATTTTTGATTTTTTTCAAAACGGTATAACCGATTTTAATTATTTTTTTTATACAGAAGCTTCCAAAAAATATAAATAGTTTTGTGTACCAAAATTTTTGAAAAAATATTTTTTGGATTTTTAAAAAATGTTTCAAAATTTTTTTTTGAAAATCAAATATTTCGAAATTGACATGGGCTAAACGGGTTTAGATGAATTTTTTTATATACAAATTTCAGATAAGATTAAATAATATTGCATATCAAAATTTTCAAAAAAAGAGTTTTTGGATTTTGAAAACAGTTTCAATTTTTTTTTTTGAAAATTCGAGATGTCAAAAATGGGTTGACAATTTTTTTTCACATTTTGTTTTTATATACACATAAATATGTACTTCAGATTTGCATACCAAAATTTGTTCTTAAAAATGTTTTTAGAATTTCATGTATAAAAAATTAATTTTTTAAAAAACCGCTCCAACGATTTTACATTTTTTTCCCATACAATCATATTCAATCAAGAATTAAGATGGCATTCTTTTTTTCACCTCAATCTGTCAAAAGAGTTGTTTTAGCCAGTTTAAATGTCGTATTTCATGCTTCTCTACATTTTTCTCTCATAATTTCCATGTTTTTATATACAATTTTCTAAAACCCGCAGTGTCTTGAACATAAGAGCAAGTACGTGCGATCCAGTCGTGCATTTTATTTAAATATGGGTTATTCCAACAATAGGATGGTGATATTTTTATTTATTTGTTTCAAGAAAATGAATGTGATGCAGAGTGGTGTTGGATTGCCCCGATTCCTGAGATCGTCCCGAATTGGACACGCCTGAGCCACAACCACACTTCAGCTACAGCGGCGATATTTTCTCCTGATCTTGCCGGACGAGCGCGAGTTAGATTCTTCAATATTCTAACCTGCCGAAACGTTAAAATTTATCGATAAATTTTACTTTACCACATTTTTAGTGAGTTTTCACAATTCTAACACGTTGTACGAGTGTATACCGCCAAGTTTTTACTAATAAAGAGTGACAGAATAATGCGAGTGTATATCGCCTAGTTTTTACAAATCAATATACATAATTAATATATATTGAAAAACCTAGGCTTAGGTTTTGAAAAATTGAATTTTCAAACAACTATTTTTTTAATTATTTTGCATTTATATTTTAAAGCAGCTTCTGCATAAATTTTTATAGAAATTGGTTTAGCCAGTAATTTCAGTCAGTAGTATCAGAAATTTTAACAAACTATTTTCACTTTTTGAAAAAATGTGTTTTTTTTTTTAAATTAGTCCGCTAACTATATACGTCAGACCTTGCGTGAGGCCTAAGAGGAGCCAAGAGAATTTTCTCCAGATGTTACCACTGCTTTTGAATATTTGTTTTTCTGTTAAAGGTCACTTTTTTAGATTATTGCCCCTCCCCCCTGAACGGGGAGACATCCACCCCCCTTCTTTTACTATTTTCTTCTTTTGACCCAACCTACACGCTCTAGAGTTTTGAAGCATCTTATGCCAAGCACACTGTATTTGTGATTATACTGTTACATGTTGTTATAAATTTATTATTGATAGGTACATTTGGAAAGGCTGTTAACAACAAGCTTACTTGACTAAATACTTCTGGAAATTTTTGATATCCAATGGTAGGCGTGTTTTGTTGAGCTCAACTCAAATTTTCGTATTCAAATCCCAACAACAAGTTGACCGCATATTTGAACTACAGAGCTCTATGGCTGAATTTGGAACGTATCTTAATGTTAATCTTAATGAACTCAACAAAACACGCTTAATATAATATTCAATGCTCTTAGAAGATTCTGGGATTCAAAAACACAGTTTTTGCTAATGTCACAATCATTAAAAAACGGTTCTATTGGATGCTATTAAGCTTTAAGAAAATATACCTAAAAGTAGATCATATCTACAACTATGAATACATTAGGGTCTTCGTTAAAAAAAGCTCATCATGGATGGGCCTAAATCGGCTCGAAATGATAAATAGTTTTGGAAAATTTGTTTTCAAACTCAAAATTTTGACAGAAACAAATTGAAAAAAATGCTACAAAATTATATTGCAAGTGCTTCCGTTGTTTTTAAATACATTTTTTTCTATTTTGAGTATTTTTTTTAATAAAATTTTCCCTTCTGTCAAAGTGGGGGAAATAGAACCCCTCTCCCGTAGAATTGTTTTCTTGCCTAGTTTCAACCTACATGCCCTGAATTTGTTGTCAAATTTTACGCGAGTCATCTACATCTACTATACAAAAAAAGGAACCTATGTAAATTAACCCCTACAGCGACTATATGGGATGAAATTAGAAATCTGAAAAGAATTAGGGATTTTTGTCATTGACTAAGAGCTGATTTAGACACATAATAAAAACCAAAAAAAAAAAAAAAAACAGCCATATAACGACCACTCTAATGGATGCATACAATATGCAACATGCATAAAAACATCATTTTAAACAATTTTTGGTAACTCATTTTTTTTTTGTTGATAGTAACTTTCTTAATTACCCAGCAACTTAAGAAAGAAGAACTTTATCTTTTTAGCTTTAACAATTTCATATATTTGGTTAGGAATTCTGAAATGGGTTAGGTGCAAAATCTCGCAAATTAAAATACCGGATTTGAAATCCCGCTTTTAACAATATCTCAATTACAAAATCCCGCAAATTAAAAGCTTGCAAAATTTAAGTGCTGTGCAGCCACAAATATTTTTTTAGTAAAAATCTCGCAAAGTCAAATCTTGCGCGAGTTTTGAATTTGTCAGATTTTGAATTTGAATTTTTTGTTGAATGCAATTGAATTTTCCGAGATTTTCTAACTTCTACAAAATAAATCAAGTGCCTTGCCTATAATACCTACTTTAAGACCATATTGTTATTTAAATTCTTATTGCTTATATTGCAATTTCTGTATGGAACATATATATGTTTGATATTTTTTGAGATTTTTTGGTGCGAAATGTAAATGCGAGATTTTATATTTGCGATATTTCATTTTTCGAGAAAATTTTGTTTTTCGAGATTTTAACTGGCGGGATTTTGTACTCCTCCTCTAGTTAATTTACTTAAAAAATGTTTGCCCCGATGTCTTTAAAAAAAAGAAGCTACTTTGTTCTTGCAGTGAGGTGTCAGAACTTTCATTTTTTTATTTACATACATACATACGTCTAAAAAACACTAAGGTAGTTGAGCTTTGTACAGTAACATTAACATGCATGAGCAAGTATGTGCCACCCAGTTGTGCATTTAATTTGCATGGTTTAAAATTTAATATATGAAGGGTCCAGGAAAAAAGTTTTTTTTTCTCCAAAAATTGAATAGTACGATATTTAAAAAAGAAAGACTTGTTCCTAGACCTAGCAACATTATCCGATATTCTGAATACTTCCGGTCGAAGTCCTGTCAAAACAAATTGAATTTCAAAAAAGGTCCAGTGTCTGGAAAGACCAACTCAAAATGAGTTGAAAATCGAAAGATGGTACCTACTTTGAACTGCCAACCTCTTGCTCGTGTGACACTTCCATTTAAGTTTAAATTCGAGCTCAGTGTAGTTTTAAAATTCAATAGAATTTGTTTTTGAAAGTAGATCACAAAAGTTTTTTTACTTCTCCAAATTAGCAGTTTGTCTGTGGTAATAAATCATATTTTTGTTACGAATGTGACACATCCTTCTTGATGAATCAACTGCGTATTATTTTTATTTTGTATTTACTACACTCAATGGCGAAACTTCACCAAAACGTACTCCAAGTTAAGATTATGGAAAATAGTAAAAGGGTTTCGAAATGACAAACAATAAAACGTACATATATGATAACAACAGAAAACTTTAGGAGCAATAAACTGCTAAGTGGTTTCTACTGCCAAATATGAAATAAATTAAATTTTATGTTATTTCCTCTTTGGGAATGAGACTTTGAAGCTTTTTTAATAATTTATGCGATGATTTTCAATTTAATTATCTAAATATTTTGTATTTATTAGTTGAATGCCGGTTTATATGGAAATATCCTATATGAAAATGAAAGTTGTCGGTTATATACCAAGTGTCCTGAAAAGATGTCTTGTGTAAATACAACTCAAACTTTTACTATAATGTTTGGCTTACCTACATGGCTGAAAAAATGCCATAATGTCTGTCATTTATTGCCATAATCTTGTTTTGAGAAATGTCGAAATTAAAACGTTTTTTTTCCTCGTAACACAAAATTGAAAATTAATAAACAGAAATTTTCTATCTACAAAATAAAAAAAGACAAAAATAAATTGAAAAAATATGGCTTTGTATATTTGATATAAATATGTACAGCATTTACCTACATATGGGTATACTCATGCGTTCAGTTCATACAACTTGCCAAATGAATAATGTAAGTAAAAAACTACACACTATATCCATGATTATGGTAAGCCATTTATGTACCTATGCACGCGTATTTAACTAGGCACTTGCGAATCATATAATATTGAAATCTCTAAAGCTAAGGTATGTACATAATATAAAAATTCATAGGTATATGTATACGTACCTAGTTTAAAATTAAACCCATTGGAAAGACATTGAAAGCTGAATTATTATTAAAGAATAAGAAAAGTCGTAAGCCCAGGGTGGGAAAGCTAGAATGGTAAAGAGGAATACATCACGTGCCTAAATCATAAAAGAATGCCTATTAAGTCGATGTGATTTTAATCATATTCATTTTGTTGATTTAGTCCACATGAAAACGGAAAACACCGTGCATTTTTTTATAAGCAGTGATTTATGAGTGAATATTGTAGAAAAGTGAACACTGAGCGAGAGCAAATATTTTATATTATTTGTAATTGTAATTGTAATTGTAATTAAGTATCCACTGATTTCACGTTTTAATATTTGATACTGCTTCCAATTTCTATACGTTAGCTACCTGATACTTTTTGTTTGTAAGTTTCTGATAAATTTTAAAATTACGAAAAATAAATTTTAAAACGTTTTTTAATGTCCTTAAATGATAACGCTTTTATCCTGAAATTACTTTCTGTAATTGTATTTTGTGTTAAATACATTTGTTTTATAATAATAAAAATTAATGACTATTTTATTAAATACATACTTATAAGTTAAATGGGAATTAGTTTTTGAACTTAAGATACTAAATGACTGGGGCCTCACAGGAGACAGGTATGTACATTAGGGGTGTCGGAATTTTTTTATATTCAAAATGGGTATGATGGATCTCGTAAAGGGTTTAGAAAGACGAAATTTTTGCTCTGTGATATTTTCCAAAATGGAATTTTGAGACCCCGCGGACGTTTTTAGGTAAAAAATATCACAATTAGTAAAAGTGATAAGGAAAACCAATTAAATTTGCTTCGATAATGTGCTCAAAATTACTTATAATGTTTTATTTTGGCTTTCTTTTCTCATCTGTATTGATCCTTTATAGTGTTAAGAAAACAAGTTTAAACCAATTCAAGTATTGCATTTAGAAAAAATAATCAAAAACATCTAGAAAATCGATCTATTTTTTGGGGGGATTTAATTTAAAAAGTGTTGTCATGATATTTTGACATGCAAATTTTAATGCTATTTTCTTAGCTACAGGTTACAAAAGCAAAAAAAAATCATTATAAGTTATTGTGACCTCATATAATATTATGTCGAATTCCTTACAACCCCCAAATCGATTTTTTTCTAAACAAAATCAATTTTTTTTTAAACAAAATCGATTTTATTCTCTCAAAACAAATCTTGCATTTTCAGCAAGATTTCAGATCGATTTCACACACACTAGCAAGATTTGAAATTTCTCTGGAGTTGAAAGTATTCTGCGGCGGGTTAAACAAATATTCTAAAGTGTTTGTCGTCCATTTAAATAGATTAAAAGCAAATAAATTATTAAAACAAATTTTAATTCATCGAAAAATAGTGAATAGTTAATAAGAAGTTATCAAAAAATCAATTAACTTCGATGCAAAGTGCCCAAAGCCGATTTAAAGATATAAAGATATAAAGCACGCCATCGCCGATGTGTTCCTTGATTGATGTGTTTCTTGAATAAATTTGGGTTGTGTTTTTTTCACTTTAATGACCGGACAACTACTTTTGTCTATTTTTGAAACTTTTCTCGCAAATATATGTTTTTAATTTAACAAATGGACGCAGTAAACTGAATGCAATTTTGAATATTTGTAATTAATTTGTTTGCGCATTAATTTGTTTACTTTTTGCCTCAAAGCTACTGTCAAATGACACACACACAATCCCACGGGAAAAATTTGATTTTTTGTGTATTCCTTACAACCAAAAAAAAAAATCGATTTGAAATGGTTGTAAGGAATTCAACATTAGTTTTTCAGACCCCTTTTTCATATTGAGGTTTTTTAAACTAAAAACGGCCGCGGGGTCTCAAAATTCAATTTTGCCAAATGTCCCATGGCAAAAATTACTTCTTTCTAAACCCTTTACAAGATCCACAAAACTCATTTAAAAAATAAAAAAAAAAAACCGACAACCTGTACATCTAACATCTCAGGTTTTAGGAATTTTGCTAGACATTAACATCTTTATTATTAAGTGTGAACAATTTCGCAGTCATTTCGTCCTTGAAAGAACTTAAATAAAGATACGTTTTAATGATCAAGATTGTAAAGCGCAATAAAAATATACAGTCAGCTACCCTTATATGAACTTCTCTTAACATAAATGGACTATCTAGTTTTATGCAAGCAACTGAAATGCAGCTTTTTCTCGACACTGACATTAATTAATTTGTCTAGCGAAATCCGCTTAATGGAAACCTTGTTTTGTGATAAAATAAACTATTTGGTGTGAAAAATTCATTGATTAATAGAAAAACAACAAACAAACAACAAGTAAAATAACTGAATTTTTCCTTCACTAATAGAATTTTTTCTGAATATCACGTCCATCATTTAATTTGACATTTCACTTTGACAAGTCTGTCAGTTCAATTTTTTAATAATCCAAAATTAAATTAAATAAAATTCTCTCTAATTTGCAGTTAAGCAGTTTCGACTGTTTAAAGTTGATCGATCCTTACAAGTGATATTGCAATATCTTATAAAATGTTGTTTTTATCAAAATTAGTAGATGCGGATATGTACATATGTATGCACCTACAAGGAAATTCCTTTGTGAAACCAACGGTTTTCAAGACAATTTCAGTTGATTTCTTTTATCGTTTAAATTCTCCAATCCCGAAAAAGGCAATGGTTTATCAACCTACTTAGAATAAACTTCATCAAAAATGCACCGTTGGATTCTTTTTTCGCTTATTTCCAAGTAATAATAATTTTTGTTTGTATGCCACTGCCACCTAATGCAACATCATCAGGAGGGGTTAAAGCTGTAAAATGCAGTTTCCGGATATATATAAATATAATAAACTTATTTTTACCCGAGCTTGAGATCATTTTACGATTGGCTCCGTAGGTACATCTTTTTCCTCTTTTTCATTTATACACCTTTCGTATATTTCTATCAAGTGGGACTGTTGCTTAATTCGCCACAGCACAGAGCTTATCTTGCAAGTATAATAGTAAATACTGCTGCACGATCGAAGCATGAACTTGGCAATAGCTACTTTGCTACTTACCTAATTTTATGTAGGTAGGTACCTATATGTGTGTATCCTCATCAAAAATTCAACTATTGTAGGCACGACGATTTAAGGTGACTGTTTGACAAAGTATGCGCCCTTAGCCGACGATAACCGATGTTGCGTAAGCGCCTAAACCCTGCGGAATTCAGGCAGGGGATATCTATGATATGGAACCAGCGCAAATGGCTGCCAAGTAAGTAGGCACTCAGTACTCAGGTTTCTTTTTTATTTATTTTTTTTTCTAAAATATTCAATTCAAATGTGGATTGAGGCTTAAGAGACAGGACAATTCCAGTTTTTCCCAATAAATTTCTAGAGTTGATAGGCCAGATCAGGATATACAAAAAAAAAAAAAAAAATTGGGGTGGAGAGGGGATATATGTTTTTTTTTTACATTTACAGCTGTTCTTGTTTTTAACTAACGCCATAGCCTCAGAGATTCACTTAACAATTTTATTGATGTGCAGATTTGTTTGTTATAAAACTTCCAATTTTTGTATGGGTGTAATTGCAGAAAAAAACAAAACATAAATTCAACAACATCATTTATTTTTTGTTGTTGTTTTGCGAATAAAAATAAACTTTAAGTGATCGTGGCGAAATACCTTTAAGCAGCAAGACGAGTAAAAAAGCAAGTTGTACCAAGTCAACCACAAATTAACTGTATGGCAAATAACATCCATACTCATCAGAGTTCGAACGAAACGAGTCATAAGTGTGATTAGTAGTTAGTAGTTATTTCCATTGATTTCCCGACACTGTCACATTCCGCAATTAAGTTTAAAAGAAAATTAAATTGAAGCTTTCGTTTTTAAAATGATAATGATAGATAGATATAACACGTCAACGTCAGTTGTTATCCAAATTGAGAGGGGCAATTTTTTTTGTTGATTTCAACGAACTCGCAACACAACCTCACCTCAAGAAATTTTATGGAAGACTGAATTAATTTTGAACCGTGTAAAGTTGTTTTCATTCCATTGAGCTGTGGTTTGTGGATTCAGACTTGATGTCTTCTTGGTGAATACACAAAACAGTGCTGTCGTTTTGCTACTTTCTGCTTTATTTGTATTAAGAATTTGAAATACATCTTTTGTAAGCTAAACTTACCTAAGTTTAGTGTTTGCTCTCTAAGTTTAAGCTGACCTCCTAAACTGAAGCAGTTGATGAAGAAATTTTCAATTAAATACAAAAACTTAAGA
Source organism: Dasysyrphus tricinctus (assembly GCA_963921185.1). NCBI lineage: Eukaryota > Metazoa > Arthropoda > Insecta > Diptera > Syrphidae > Dasysyrphus > Dasysyrphus tricinctus. The sequence continues at coordinate 19,815,929 of OY992533.1, read as the reverse complement.
ATATTACATTGTTGGATATACATATATATCTACAAAGAAGTCATTACTTTCCGAAACAGTTTGGCGTGTGCCAAGTTCTGTGTTGTTGTTATGACTACGAAAAAGCTACGTAAGACAAACAAACCTTTCCGTTATGGAAGGTTGATGTGAAAAGATCGTAAGTGTTTTTATATTTTAAAGAACATTATTTTAAGGAACGATGTGAATTAAAACATAGTTTCGCTTTATCTAAGATAAATAACGAAATAATTTTCAAAGTACTGTGGGGAACCTAGTTTCTCATTGTTTTAAAAATAATTTTAGTGTACACAAGATTAAGTTAAGTAAATACCGGAAGGCTGATAGACATTTTTATAATTTCGATTTGTCAACTTTCTTCTCTTTGCTGACGTTGTGCGAGACACAACTCTTTTAAGTAGGTATTAGATATAACATAGTTTTCTTTAGAATGTTTTATATAATAAAGTGGAATTTTAGTTTTAAAATATAAACCATAATCTTGAACTAGAACAAACCAACAGACGCCAGACACATACAATACAAACGGAACAGAAGTTCAACAAAAATCGGAAGGCAAATGGAGCTCCTCCAGAACGTTGCCACCAACTCCAATAATGCTTCAGAAATCGTTTCCAAAATTGCAGTTCGTATTCCACCATTTTGACATGAAAAACTGCAAATTTGGCTTGCCACATTAGATCAGTTTCAAACTGCGAAGATAACACGAGATTCATAAAAATTCAACACGATAATTGGAGCAATCGAATCTCAAGTACCTACTTACTCAAGTCTCTGATGCTGTCTAAATATGAAAACCTTAAGGCACAAATCATCGAAAGATTGGAAAACTCCGAGCAGCGAAAAATAACAAGAGGCCATCTCAACTCTTGAGCGAACTACGAGATTTAAGTGGATATTTAGAGTTTCTTAAATCTTTATGGTTGCAGAGATTATTCTCACAGGCATCTAGTGATTTTTACTGATTAAATGATGGTGGATTCACTGTTCGTAGTACCTCGTGGCATGATGGTTAGTGCGTAGGACTGTCATGCCGAAGGTGTGGGTTCGATTCCCAGCCGTGCCACCTAAAAACAGAAATGTTTTATCCGAGGTACTGCCTCTTGCGAGGAACTGACAAATTCTCCAAGAGTATACTTGTCATGAATAAGTGCTGCTCACTTAGCCGTTCGGACTCGGCCAAAAACTGTAGGTCCCCTCCATTCCTGCCAACAACACGCACCACAGGAATGGTTGAGAGTTGTAAGTCACTAGGCCCTGGTTCTCCACGAGCTGTTGCGCCACCCAATTTATTTTTATTTCAATTTTTGATTCACTATTCAAGTTTTCATACATTTAAGTTTGTGATTGTAAGTAATTAAGAGAAAACTTGCCAAGTTAATCCACCAAATTTTAATCAGTAATCATAAAATACCAAATTTCTGTCATAATATGGAGTTGTTATTAAACTTCATGAACTCGAAACTTGGCATATATTTTAGATCCCATTACTTTTTTGGCTGACTTTTTGCGCACAGGTTTCTTGTGCATATAAGAACTTGGCCCTTTTTTTTAACATTTATGTTTTTGTTGTAATCTCACTCCTTTTTGCAAAGATTTTATTTTGCCAGGTGAAAATCAAGCCCTACCGCTCTACAAAGTTTCACAATTCTACGGCAACTAAAAGTGATCCATATAAATAATAGCAATTCTGAGGGTGGGTGCCAAGCTCCCTAAATGGAAAATCTCAATTTTATTTTTCTCAAGTCATATACCGTTCTACCAATTTTCTCTAATAAATTGATAGACTTCCAACACAAACAGTACATACGACCGATAGCTTCTGGCTATATACGAAGCTTTTAAACATTTTCGGTACAAAATTGAAGGTCGCTATTTCTACATAAGCCACTCGCGTTTGCGTTTAAGCCAAAATCGTAAAAAGCATCACCTCGGTGTCTCAGGCAGGTTTTCTTCATTGCTCAATTTAGCACCGAAATAAGATTCGTGAAAGGCGAAAATAACTCAGTTGCAGAGATGTTGTCCAGAATAACAGAAGTTTCAAAACTCTCCATCGTTGATTCCTTAACCAGCACCGCAGTGAAACAAGCGAAAGATAAAACATTTTTTGACACGCTCCACAGTATCTTCAAATTTGTCTTCGAAATGCGCTACAAATGTTTCCAAGATAATACATTTGTGTTTTATACTTCAGACTTTGGGAAAAATAATGTGCAAATGATTAATTTGACTTCGTTTAGAATCATTATGGGTAAGATTGCTCATCGTAGAAGATTCACTAGCGCCGTTTCCTCAATCTTAAGCATACATATAATCAGAAATTCGTTAATGCACCAATAAACACTTTACCGATTGTCACCGAAAGACGGTTTTGGACACGAAAAAGTAAAAAATCGTTCTAAACGTAACTTCTGGTGCTGAACTCAAATCCGTTATCCGTTTGTCGCCAGCGGATCAGGTTTTCAAGACAATCCCCTTAGAAAATAACAGAAAACGTTTGTTTGCTATTTTTGAGCTTATGTAGTGTCAAACAAATTTGCAATCTTTCCTGAAACTACTAACTTCCTTCTTCAAAATCCTGTTCAAATCTTTTCGATAACTCTTAGTCTCCGCAAAAATCCTACTTAGTTTTTAGTCTTCATCTGACCCCACATAATTTAAAAAGACGCTAAATAAGGTATAATATAGGATAGCTTAGCTCGTAAATTATAACAGGGGATTTTTTGGAGGGTAACAGAGTTATTTGAAATGCTTGAACTCTGTTTAAAAGACTGAGTTTTAAAAGTCTTTACAAATTTTGTTTACAAATATTAAGTGGCATCGTTACATAACCTCAAAAAAAGTAAAAAACAGTGAAGACCAACATCTAGCTAAGGATTTTTCGGAGAAAACTAGTTCTTTTAGAAATCATAGTTAAATTTATAGAAAAAAATAGCTCGCTTGACAACATAACCTCAAAAATTGTTGGTCATTTTTTAACGGTAAATTTAAAATAAAAAATGGTTCTAGGATGGTACCATTCGTAACCATTTGTTTTTGTTTTAAAAAGTTTTTTTTTTCCATACTTAACCTTAACTGAAAGCTATTTATTGATTTTTTCAACCCATTTTTTTTTAGATAAATAGATTTTATGGCAGCTTCCCTTATACTTCTTTTTTCGTCTTTTCTATCATCGTAATGTCAGGTTTGATTTTTTTGTACGTATGGATAACTTGTCGTATACATAGTACCTTATAGCGGAAGTAAAAACGAGAAGCTATGTTGTCCGGCAGTTAATTGTATAGTGCGAAAGAGTGGTGATTATTTTTGAGTTTTAATTTTTAACAATCCGATTTATAGAACTCGAGATATGAGCTTTCCAAGCGAACCTCACTTAAACTTTTCCGTTGATATTTGATTTTCTTAAATATGATATGCCCGCCTTTGTTAAGTTCTAATAATCAGATTATAAACAATAAAGTCTGTGGACTCAGGGAAAATGAAATGAGATCTCCCATCTTTAATAAATAATATGAAAAAACAAAATAGAAGAACAAAATCTAGCTTTATATTAAGTGGTCTTCTTAAGAGCCAGTTTTTCAGTGTGAAATCATCCTTGTCTCGAGGTTAAACCTGACAACCTGAGTTAATTGCAGAAATGTTTTTTTCAGTCAATTAAAATTTTAAGTTAACTCTGAGTTATCTCACAATATTTCGTGAGTTGACTCAGAGACTTAACTTATGGCTGTTTCCGTTTTCGCGGCATCTCGACTTCGATAGTGCAAGCCATCTCGTTTTAAAAGTGAAAGACGTAAAGTGATCATATCCATAGCGTCGAATATCGTTTTCAATAAATTTTTGAAAACTGAAAGACAAAGTTAATCAACTGAATAACAGCTTCTAAGTTAAATCAGGGTTAACTTATTTTCAGTACTAGCTAACTCTGATTTAACTCAGAGTTAACTCTGCACTGAAAAACTGGCCCTAAGAGTCTTTAGAAACAAACTTCCCCGTAAGTTCTTAGTAAAATTAAAACATTTTATAGGACTCCAATCTAAAATTTATTACTTCTTTATCTACATTTTTAAATTTTCATATTCATATAAGAAATATTCGTTCTAAAGAATTATACAATAAAATACCTAAACATTTTTAAAATTATAAAGTTAAATCATAAATAAATTGATAAATATTTCTAGGTTCATAAACTTGTTTTTCTTTTTAAATTTATTCTCACAGAGATATTGTTCTGTACTTTGTTCAAGACAATCATTTTTTATTCGGTGTAATAATTTTTAAGTAAGTGTCAAAGTATTATTTGTATGTGTTGCGAATTCAAACAAAATAAAATTTGAAAGTTTGAATTTTTTAGCCTTCTTTGGGCTACTTTCAGCTTTTTATAGAAAAAATGAATTTCTAAGAGAAAATATCGTTACATTGCTTTTTAAATAAATTAGTTGATGTTTAGATAGGGCTTTAAAATATCATAATTATTTTTTTTTGAATGAAAAATTGTTTTATCGCACTTGCTACCTTAAAATCTAAAATCGACTTTTTTAGGGTACAAAATATACATATATAATTTATTTTATTTGCATTTGAAAATTTAATTTTCTTGATTTTAATTTATTTTTAAAGCATAAAGCTATAAAGTGATGAATTTCATAAATCATAACTCAGTTAAAATTGTTTTAAAAATGCACATTGGTTATGGATTGAAAAGGAGTAATAATTTCAGCGGACTCGTGGCATAATGGTTAGTGCGTTAGACTGTCATGCCGAAGGTGTGGCTTCGATTCCCAGCCTCTACCACCTAAAAACAAAGAATGTTTTTTCCAAGGTAGTGCCTCTTGAGAAGAACTGACAAAAGAACAAAAGAAGAACTGAAAAGGTTGCTTCTCACCTAGCCGTTTGGACTCGTCAACAAATTGTAGTTCCCCTCCATTCCTGCCAACAACACGCACACAGGAATGCTTGTGAGTTCTAAATCACTAGGCCCTGGTTCTCCACAAGCTGTCGCGAAACCATTTTTTTTATTTTGTTCTTATTTTTCATGATTTCCGCGGCGATAGCTTTGAAAATCGACTCATGGCCGTGTGAAGTAGGTAAGTTATTGATATAAGATATTTACCCCTTTTAATGTGGGTTTCAAGCGTGGCAATTGCTTTTGAGTCTCTAAATTGTGTAATGCTCGACCTCAGCTTCAAAATGCCATCATTATTTTAAAGACTGTTATAGTGTCAATTCTGACAACCATGTCTCAGATCCAGACTTATAGATGAATCAACAATCGAGTGTTAATTACAAACTTCCGTCACAGAGATTGAACCTGGACTAAGGGGCTCAGAAGTTAATTCACTACAATCAAGCTACCGAAGCTCCATGATCAGCTTTGTATAACTCCAGCTTAAAAGCATATACTTACAAAAGTTGTTGTTGCTTTATTTAACATTTATGGCAAACAAGATGGTGCCAAAACTTGAAGTTAGCGTATAATGCTGTCTATACTAAAATTCTTTACTACCCTGCTTTTCCTTCTTATATCTGCTAGTGCTCTGCAATGCAGTTTGCATTTAAAAGAACTTGGGTTTTTCTGAAAGCTATCTAACATATATGTACATTAGCGTGTGGTCGTTAAAAAAAGGTCATGCCGGATCGGCCCAAATCGGCTCTAAATGAAGAAATAAAAAATTCCTATTTTTTTCAGTTTTTTATTTTCGTCCCCTATAGTCGCTGTAGGGGTAAATTAAATTTCCATTTTTTCTTGCATACTAGAAAATTCGCGTAACATCTGCCAAAAAAATGCAGAGCTTGTAGGTGGGAACTAGACAAGAAAAAAAATCCTATAGTGGGGGGTAATATCTCCCCCCGCTTGGATGGGAGGGGCAATTTAATAAATTATTTGCAAAAAATAGAAAAAAATTAATTAAAAAACAGCTGCAATACTTACAGTAATGTTTTGTAGCTTTTTGGAAAGGCAGAAGCCTATTCTTACGGCTTGTTTTTAAATAAAGTTTTTTTGATGAACAGTTTTGGCAAAAAATTGTTTCAAACTCAACATTTTGAAGAAAAATATTTTATTTTTAAATTATATTATATACTTAATAATCAAATATTAAAATGGACTTCTGGCTTTCCAAAAAGCTACAAAACATTACTGCAAGTGTTGCCGTTGTTTTTTAATTAATTTTTTTCTATTTTATGCAAATATTTTATTAAATTAACCCTCCCGTCCAAGCGGTGGAAGAAATGACCCCCCTCCGCTAGGATTTTTTTCTTGTCTACTTCTCACCTACATGCGGTGAGTTTTTCGGCAGATTTTACGTAAATTTCCAAAAAAAAAGGGACATTTAATTTACCCCTTCAGCGACTATAGGGGATGAAAATAAAAATCTGAAAAAATTAGGGATTTTTCTTTTCTTCATTTAGAGCTGATTTAGACCCATCCAAATATTAAAACTCAAAAAAAACCCATTGTAACGACCACCCTAATGTACATACATGAAGCATGTTCATGAAAATGAGATCTCAGAGCCCTCAGCAATCTCAGTCTCGTGAACAGGGTTCCTCAGAAGTTTTGTTGTCAAATTACTGAGGAAAAAAAACATTGGATTGGTTTGCTAATTTTTTGACCGATAAAATTAGCTGAGCCCTCTGAGATCTCAATATCCTGAACATGCCTATCAAATAAAATTTATCATTTTATTGTCATACAAACAAATCTGCTTTAATGTCGCAATAGAAAAAGTAACCATGGCTGAATATTGCCGTTATGATTATTCTTGAATCTAAAGTCTTGGTGTATATAACAGCCCCACTCATCATGGACAATTTTTTACGGGTGCTTTTGCCTTGGTATTCTTGTTTTAACTATTTAAACTTAAACATGAAACTCATCACTAACTACCTCAAAACTTCTTGCATGCATGTAGAAGATTTAAGCTTAATTTTTTGTTTTACCTATCGTTTTATGCAGTAAAAAAACGTATCAGCATAATGAATTAATTTTGTTGACAAGAATTTTATGAAAAATATTTGTAAAATGAGATATTATTTAGAAAAGTGAGTTAATTCTATATTCTTCTACATTTGCTTATTTTTTTTTGTTTTTTTTTTTACGAAAATGGCTGTCCATAAATATTTTATTTTTATTTAAATTTAAAAGATGTTTTTTTGTTTGTTTGTGTATATGTAAATATTTGAAGAAATCTTTAAAAAATGTTTATTCGTAACATAATATGGTCTCTAATAATAAATTTCACACAAAATGCTTTACTTTATGAATCACTTTTCTTTTTTTATTTCAAATACAAAAAGTAATGTCACTTTTTAATTTTTTTTTTTTTTTCAAAAAAGGACGAATTATTTTTTTAAATGAATTGAGTGCATTGTGACGGATTTTTAACAAGCCAATAGTTCGGATACGGAGTTAGAACGTCTCCGTTTGGTAATCTGCTTCCAGAGGCGGCGATTCAATGAAGGCTTATCCTAGAAAAAGAAGAAGAATATAGCATTAAAAACAGAAAGTGGCAGTTGGCATACGAATTGTGGTTGTCATTCCCAATTGAAAACAAATGTTTAAGGCCTTTTCAGTAATTTTTATCGAAGAGCTTTCGGGTTTGTTATTTGTTTGAGAGGACAATTTTATGAATTTCCAAATGTAAATGGTTGACAAAAGCTTTTGGAAATCCCGTGAGAGCTTTAGAAATGTGAGACATGGGGTACGTTAGCTATTGCAACCATCTTCTCTGTACTCAAAATTTCAGTTGGGCGACAGATTACAGCGCATATAGGAGCATTTGTATAAAAAACTACTCAAAATTATTTGTTGGCCTTTATGACCTAAATTCCCTCTGAAACTTGAATTTATACCGTTTTAAAGCATTTCCACCTTTTAAAACAGAATTAAATAATTATGCGTTTTTTTAATTTTTTCTACCTATGGGCTTAGATATGATGTGTGTAGTTATACACATACATTTTTGACCAACAAAGGTAATCATCAAATATTTTTTTCTTAAATCGAAGGTTGAAGGTTTAGTTTGCCATATTGAATACAAAAAACTACAGAATAACTCAAAATAATAAAAAAAACTTGCTCAAAAATAGTATCTTTGGAAAGAAACGCCAATTTTAAATAATTTTTTTCTCAAAAAAGAGGAAATATGAGGAAAATATTTTGGATTGTAATTTACAACCCAATGGCAATGATGCAGTGGATGTAGTGCTTGACTGCTTACTTAGAGGAGTGGGTTTGAGCCGCATCCTAGGCAGCATTCTTTTCTACATTCTCCCAGCTTAACTGGACGCCACCCGTGAGATTTAATGAGATAATAAACACCTTGATCTCAATCCAATGTGCCAAATCTTTCCCATCCTCCTACTCTTTCTAACTAGTGCCGTGCAATTCAGGTTGCATTTAAAAGACCTCAGGTCTTACAGGCATATAGTTATTATTAAAAGAAACACCAACTTCAAATTGGTGAAAATAGAGCTCATTGAGATTGCAGGCGTGCCTACTAAATTTGTCTAGATTCGAAATGCCCGAAGGGGTGGATGGCGTGGTGAGGTCAACTTTGAGACTGGTTTATGATAGTTATACGGTTAATCAGCTTCATGCAAAACCAAGTTGGGGGACATTCACAATAGTTTGATTTTTTCAATCTTGTCCGGTTTCTGAGGTAAAATACTCCTTAGTGCAGCGGAGAAAATATTACAGCCTTCGAAAAATATGAATGTCAACAACATTCTTTTCTATTCTCTTAATTTGTATACCTAGTTCCGTGCGATTCCGGTTGCATTTAGAAAACCTACAGACTTACAAAGCTATATCAAATGCGAAAATGTGACGTCTTTCCTCCATGCAATTTTCATTCAAAGTCAAAATCGGTGTTAAATGATGTTTGGGAACGAGTATAAAAAGCTGATGGTAATGTCGTGGGTTAAAGGTTTTAGAAAAGAGGTCATATTTAAATAAATAAGTAAGGGTTTCGGAGAAAAAACTGAGCCTCGGGGTACATCAGCATTTATTGTGTGAATATCAGCCTGAAAACCTTCCTAAGAAGCAATTTTAAAATATCAGGCTTCTAAATAGTATAAGTCCAATGGCGGAAAGCTAAGTTTTGGGATATAGCCTCCTCATGGCATTCTTATGTCGTTTTCCATTGGTTTCACTCAAGAAGACACTCATTCTGAATCCAATGGAACAGTTCTTGATACTTCTACTCAATTCTGAAGCTTTGTCCCTACATATATTGGTAAATCAACAAATAGAAACATTTTGCTGGCGCACAAAAAGTGAAATTGAAAACAATAGTGAATCTACCTCTAGCTTACAAATTATAATTTGTCGTCTTGTTTTTCTTGATTTGTTTATTAAATTATATTAAATTCTTTGTTTTCGAGTGCACAATTAATTGAAATGGAATGTTAAAAAAATATGAAGTTGCACTGCACTTTGTTTTGACGTTTGAGTTTGAATGTATTAGTGCTTCTGAGTGTCTTCTGAATTCAAATCAAGAATCAATTTTCTCTCCTCAGAATCGTCAGAAGAGTGTTTTTTGTGCCAATGAAACGGTTTCAGAAGCGTTCCGGACGATTCTGGACGCTTCCGGACGTCCAATGGAAAACAGCATTAGGAAACTGTAAAAAGTCCCCATCGATATGAGAGCCGCTAACAATTTTACGGGGGGTCAAAGGCCCTCCAAACGGTTTTTAAGGAATATCTCCCGAACGGTAACTCTTACCGAAAAAATGTCAATCACTAGATTGTAGCTTAAAACATTTCCCACAAAAAATGTTAAGTACCTTTTTTTTAATAAGAGTAACCGTTTTCGAGATAATTCAATGGGTAGAGTTACGGATTTTATGTTTCTGTATAAAATGTACCTACTCTTTTACATCACCTTTGTGGTTGAGTACCAGGTTTTTCTTGCGTGGTATCCCCCAGGGAAATTAAAAAAACAGTTAAAAAAAATAAATACATGGATTTATTTAAAGGTTTTGGGAAAGTTCCTCATCGATTCGGGCTCCATTACACTAGTCATACAGGGTCGAAGGTCACGAAACATGGTATTTCGTTTATACAGGGTGATTCGTATAAAATGTGACAAAAAGCTAGAGAGTGTAGGTTGGGTAGAGAAAAGAAAAAATCGTATTGGAGGGGGTTTTATTCACCCCGTTTAGCCAGGAGGGGCAATTTTCTAAGAAATTGACTTATAAAAGGAAACAAAACTATTAAAAAACAACGGTAACACTTACAATGCCATGATCTTTTTCTTAAGCCAAAAATCACTTCTTTTATTTATTGACCGTTCAATAGATATTCCTTAAAAACCATTTGCGCTCATATCGATAGGGACTTTATATAGTTTCCTTAGAATGCCATGAGGAGGCTAGGCTAGAGAGGCTAGTGAAAGCTCTCACTCCACAAGATATTTCTAAAACTTGTGATTAATTAGTGATTCCATGGCCTTGGAAGAATGGGCCTAGGTTCAATTGAACAATAATAAGAGGAGGGCACAAGGGATGGACTGAAGAACAGCTGTTTTCCATTGGCAGATGGAAAGCTTACGTTTCAGCTGTTTTATCAGATTGGATGAACACCTCTTCAGAAATATGGATTTAATACAATCGGGACCATTAGATTTATGTGCTTCGAGATCTTTTATAAGTCCTCCAGCTGGTGCCATAAATTTTAATGAAATAGACCAAATTATCACTCCGTTTCGACATACATATGTATGTAGGTATTGAAAAAAACAGGAACTCGAAGACGTTGATTCACCACTACAATTGGAATGACAACTGAACTGAAACGTATTTACACATCGGTGTAACTGATAACTGAACTGACAACTTATGGGAATTCCATCAGTTTCAGTTTATCGCTTCAGTTTTTGCATTTAGACATCAGTTTAACTGATAGCTCAAGTGAAACTGAGACTGAATTCCCATAATATTTGTCAGTTCAGTTGGCGGTGAATCAACATCTTCGAGTTCCTGTTATTTTTTCCAATATGTCGAAACGGAGTGATAATTAGATTTAACTGAAAGCATAACTTGAGAGATTTTGCTCTGTGACTTCAGTTTGACTGATGTACAACATTTTCCACAAAAAATGTTTTTTACAAATTCATAAACTGTGACAAAAATTAATTGATCTCTGGAAATTGCTGATTTATAGTAGACATATTCAGGAAAATGAGGTCTCTGAGCCGTCAGCTAATTGTTCTCTGTCAAAAAGTGAGCAAGCGAATCTCCTCACTTCCTCACTAATTTGATAGCTAAACTGAGAAATTTTGCTGAGGAATCCTGTTCGTGAGACTGAGATTGTTGAGGTCTCTGAAACCTCATTTTTAAGAACATGCCTTATGTATCTGCATATTTGAGATCTCAGGAGCTTAAACTAGCTGATTGGATTGGATATTTAATTCCTTAGAAATTCTGAAAATTGTTTTTGTGGAAAGGATTGTTTTGCTTTTGGTTTCGATTCTTAAATCTGGAATAAAATACAAATTATCTTCTCTTTATAAAAAGAACTGTTACTGAACGCTAAAGATGACCAGTTGTAAGCCCATGAGTTCTTGTGTAATTTTTGTCTCGAAAACTTGATGAGTTTCCAAATTTTTCCTTTTTTGCTCAAGAGATCCGTAGTAAAAAAATTAACTTACATTGTCCTTTCGTGGTGAAAACTGTTGATGAGTCTTACTTTTACCTCGCCTCTTAGTTTCTGGGGTACAACTAGGATTCGACTCGTTAAGTGAAGTGCGTGAATAGTTGATTGACGTTGGTAGCTCAGAGTTGCGTCTCGTTAAGAAATTCATTCTGAAAAGCAAAAAATTTCAATAAAAATTGTCGTATGACCAATACAAAATTAGGGATATTCACGATCTGGTGCAACAAGCCTAGCAAAGTTGTAAAATTTTATTTTTTACAATAGACCGTGAGCGCGCTTTTTTATCTGTAGTTACACTTTAGCAAATTCACAAGCAAATATCAGCTGATAATAAGATTGACATTTGGCGAGCTATCAAATACACAAGCGCAAACTTTACCATGGTGTATTTTTCTTTTAGAATAGGGTTGGAGTATAGCAAAAGTGTAAAACTGTAGAACTTGGACATTCAGTATATGTATTCTGTTGTTGTAGTGAAAGAAAATGTTACACTTTGACACTTTTGCAATGATACAAGACCAGTTACATCGGATCGTGTTTACCCCTATTATTTCTCAAAGGAACTTTTTTTTTACTTACAATCTATTACCTTTGCCAGCTTCAAGTGCGAGTTCATCGCGACCCATCTTTCTCGATTCAACTGACACTGAGGTTAGCGCAGCGAGTTGTTGGTCAGTCTCCATCGTGCCAGCTGCCGACGCCACTGAAGAAGTACTCCTCGTTCTCATCAGACCTATCGCCTTCTTCACTGTCGTCACTTTCTTGACTAGTGAGCCATTCTTCGATTGAGACATGCAGTACATCTTCTCGCGTTTCGCTAAGACTTCCAAGCCGCTTAGTTTCTTTTCGTCGGCGCTTCTTAAACTGGTTACGCTGTCGCTGGTCGCGGCGACTTTTTGAATTAAGTCCGAGGCAGGTGCAAATGCAAAACTGCTCAACGTATTTCGATTTGATGGCAGGTGTTGTTGGCTGCTGCTGCTGCTGGAACACATGTCCCTGCCTATTCCTGCCACACCAATTAATTCGCCTCCGCCAATGGACACAGGACGAGGACGACGATTCACTGTTGGCGTATCCATTTTCGAATTTCGCTGTTGACAAAACGAGATGACGGCCTCTTTGGGCTGAACTCGGTTGCTGACCGTACGAGTAAGCAAGTCTCTCCCCGTCAATCGATGAAACGTTGTTAGGTCGTGTCTTGTGAAGTAAACAAACAAAAATTTGATAAGCTATCTTTTTTACTCTAATTTCATTTGAACTTACCCCAAAATCGTTGTAAGATCTGGTCCAGGATCGTAGTTTATTAAGTCTTCGTCTCCAAGAATATCGTGATTCAGCGCTAACCGCATTTCGAGACGTGGGCTTAAACCAGAGCCATGGTGGACAACAGTTGCTGAAGCATTTGTGTTGTTGTTGCTGTTGCTGCTGCTGTTGTTGATGTTGTGCGGTGGAGTTTTTATTGTTGCGAGTTTCGCGACTTTTGTTGTTGTTGTTTTTGTCGTCGTCGAAGCAATTGTTGATGACATTAAGGGCGTCTTTTTTTGCACCTGTCCTAGGAGAGAGGTTTCGATGATAGTTGGTTGTTGGCCTGCGACAGGACCGGTACTTCCGGCAAAACTTTTCGAGTTGAATACAACCTTTTGATTGATTTGAGTCAATCTTTTGTGAATATTGCTGACAACGTCCGCAGAAAAGCCACTGTCAGCAGTAGCGCCAAATTGTAGATGATTCTGAAAATTGTTTGAAGATATAATAAACATATAAAAATTATTCTGTTAGAAGATAAAGTACGCAACAGAAACTCAACTCTTCATATGATTTTCGACCAATTATTCAAGTCGCATCTCCTTTCAATAAATAATTACATTTCCGTTCAATTAAAGAACATTATATTTTTAACCACAAAATGGCCACGGTCTAATGCTAAGTTGGATAACGTTACATAGTATTTGGTATTGCGTATCTGATTGGTATAAAGATACAACAGACTACCTACGCAACAGCATATGACTCTCTTTGCACCTTTTTACCTTCAGGTAAGCGACACAACAAAAATAATGTGCAGACTTTTGTTAATCATTTAAGTATTGTAATAATTGGTCGAATATACATAGAGCTGAAATTCTTGTTGAATACATTTTTAATCATATCAAGTGGTGATAACTATCTTTGAAGAAACAAAATTAAATATTTAAACTTAATTTTCTAGCGAATGGTATAAACTGGTCTAACTCACTTAAAAAGGCTGTTTACTATGCGAAATGAATCGAGTTATTTTGTTTATACCATTCAAATGCACACAGGGAAAAACTATTCTTAATTCAAAAATTGTGTTGAGTTATAATGTCAACATGAGGTATGTTTTGCGAGCTTGGATAATGCGTAAACAGTTTTCGGGAAATAAGTAGGAATAGCTTGATTTCCAAGGTCGCAAAACATTTACAAGTATTTAATTATACATACCACTTGTTGTGTATTCGGATTTGCTGCCGCGTTGGCACCTCGTAAATTTGTTTGCGTTAGCATCAATCGCCTTGGAGGGGGTGGCGGTGGTGAGAACTCTTTCTTGCGTACAGTTTTGCAGAAACTCGTATTCGAACTTATTGCCGCCTGTGACTTTTGAGTTGGCGAAGTATTGCTGCTCTCTACGTTGTTTGTGGTAGAAGTCGTCGAGGAACTCACTGTTGTCGCAGTAGTCGTCGTTAAGGATGAGATCATCATCTGAATCAGTCTTGTTGCCTCTGTGGTGACCGCCTGTGAGTTCTTCTGCATTTCTGCTGCTTCCACCGAATGTGAGACCACATTTGGCACCGGTTGCATCACTGTTTGACCTTTTGTCAATGATTGCTTTTGTTGAAGACATCCATCCGAATCTACTGCCTCCTGCTTCGGTTGTAAGCACTCCCTTTCCGCATATGTCTCTTCCCTCATCTCGTCGCTTGAACTTTCTGTTGAATCCCCTAAATTGTGGCCATTTGTCGTTGTTTCCCCCTACCAATTTATTGGGAATAGAATTCAACTAATCAATTCTGGAATTAAGCGGTCAAGCATTTTTTTGCTTTGTGCAAAAGTTTTTTTTGTTTTGTTTTTCTGTTGTTTCTGATTTTTTATTTACTTTGCTCTTATTTTGCAAAATAAAATTACTAAAGTCTCACTAAATTTATTATAACCTTCTTTATATTAAAGAAACGAAAGAAACATGAAAAAGAGAAAATACAGAGAATGCGAGTGGAATATGCGTTGTGATGATAAATAATAATGAGATACATATAATGTATTTATGTATAATTAAATTATTTACTGTACATATAATGAGATGAATTAAATTTAAAGAACAACAAATAAAAACCTTTAATCATCTAAAAAAACAACACAAATATACAACAAACAATCTATGCAGCTAAAAATAATGCTATATTTAATGACGTTCAAGTAAACCCACCTTTTTGAGTTCTTCACTTTCCTGTTGAGTTTTTTCTTCATCACTTTCGGTTTCCTCCTCAAATAGTGGTTCTAAACGTCGCCTACGAAATGTATTTTTTTTACGGATGAATGAAGGACAATGATGACTATTTAATTTTGGTTTAAATAAAAATTAAAAAGGAAAAGGATTTAACAACATAGTTAATATGTACATTGTAGGTCTGCTAATATACATTGGGCTCAAAGGTTTGAGTATTGTTGAGTTTTTATTCCACTTTATTTCCAGGACCTCTTCTCCGTTTGCAAAAATCACTTGTGCTACACTGGACGAATGGAAAAATGTCATAATTTCTGTAATTTAAATTGACATAACACAACTGACAGCCCTTGGGAGCTTTTAGAGAACCGAAAAACGTAGCTTTCTTGACAATTCTCGGGGTTGTCAAGAAGACCTGGGTCAACCCTGGGGTAAAGTTCAATGAACGAAGCGTTTTTCAATTACGACTGAAGAACAACAATATAAAGTTAAATACAAATTTGGTGCGTAGTTTTCTATTGAAATTTGTAGGTGGGATCATTTATTCACTTCCAAAGCTAAAGCAAAACAAAGATGATACTGGTATTTGCTCTAGAAATTGTTAACTGATTCATTTGCATTCGATAATATACACTGTATGAGAAAATTGCACGTATAGCCACTGAAATCATATAAATTGTACGAGTAGGTATTTGTATTAAACCTTTGTGTTAGTTGATTTGCAATTATTTATCACGTTTTTCTGTATTGCTTTTTAGGACAGTTAATGTTATGTTTGTTTACAAAGTTATTTCAAAATGTTTAGATCTAAGCCTAGTTTATACATCCAAGCGAAATGAAAATATCATACAAATTTATTCCTTTTATGTTCCCAATCGTGAAAACTAGTTCCACAAAAACTTCAATAATTAATATTTTGAGTTCAAGCTTCGAAAAATATGGTGTCACAGAGTCGTTGTAGTGCATTTCTAATGCACTCAACCAATTTGTTTCATTCCACAGAATCCTTACCCAACTCTGTTTTTCCTTCCCATTTCAATATCATTTAAGCCAAATGAACTCTATTCTCCCTCTATTTCCTTAACGCTCGCACTGTGTTAAAACATTCTAAGAGTATTCATAACCCCTTGAGTGCGCTCTAATTATAAAAATGAATTAGTAAAAACTATTTTTTGACAAAATCGCTGTTGAGGAGCAAAGGGAAAAACTGGTAGTTTGAGCTTTGACCAATTTTAGAAATAATGATAGCTATAAGAAACATTATCATTAAACATTTTTTTTGTAGAGGGTCACGTAGTCTACAAAGTGTCATAATGTATTTTGACAACTTCGTCATTTAAAAGTAAAATGCGAAAAACAGTTTTCTTCAAAGTCGATATGTCAGATTTGATTAAAAACTCGAAATTTTCTAACACGTTGCCAATACGTGCCCTAAATATAAATATATCATCATCTATTGTCCTGTACCCGGGCGCCATTTTGAATTGTTTCTTAGATTTAACGGACGATAGGCATAAAATAGTTGAATACGACTTAAAGAGTATTTTAACTTTTTTGTTGCCCAGTGGTTACACTCTGTAACCTCATCAAACACTTTTCTCTCGAGCCCAGTAGCTTTAATATGAAACCATCTTATCAACAGTTGTTATCTACGAAATTAGGAAAAATAATAATTCGCACAACAAAAGGTTAAGTCTTTCTATGAACCAGAACTTTTTGATAAAACAAAATCGTCAAAATTTTGTTTATTTGAAAAATATTGGAACTGCATAAATGTCCTAATATAATTTGAGGTTCTTCATCATTTTTATTAGTCAACCATTTTGTTTTGATTTAAGATCATGCAGATCCTCAAGGGTTTTGAATATAGAAATCACTTTAAGGGCTAACTGAAGGGGTTTAGTAAAAAAAACATAAATTAAAAACTAACTTTCTGACTGGAAAAAAATTAAAAAATAAAATTCTAGTTTTTAAATACATTGAAATAAATTAGCTTAATTGTTTTTAACATTTAATTACGAGATAACTAATCGCTTTAGTTGATGAGATCTATCGAAATATTTATGAGACTACAATTCTAATCAAAATGAATCTAGTACTAGAAGAAAAATAAATAAAAACAAGATTTAATTACCGTGGCAATAAACCTCGTATTGTGCTGGCAGTCATTGGTGGAGCCATTAAAAGCTCGTCCATCATAAGCTCAGTATCATCGTCATCATTGTAGGATGTACTTGATTTGGTCGGTGACTTAAAAATCAAAACAAAATTTAAGTTAAGAATTTATTACTCTCATTCAGGCCCCTTTGCTCAAACGAATCAATCTTTTGATTCATCTGAGGCAAACAGACTTGAATAATAATATCTTACCGATTGAGTATTTTCGGAGTTGAGATGCCTATCATCGTTTTCTCCTCCGCTTGTAGGTGTGCCCCAAACTTCCTCGCCAGATGTTGCCCCCGAAGTGCAGTCATCCAATACATCTTCTCCATTATTCGACAATCCTTGATGTTCGCTATTCCATCGACCTAAATATTTATCGATAAAAGCTCGTGACTCTTCGAAGAAAGGCATTTTTCCAGCAACATAAGAACTAGCGCGTGAAGCCCAGGGTTTTTGGCCGGACTCATCTGGACTGAAAACTTTTTTGGTCACCACTTCGATATCATCGTCTCGACTGTCTTGTTCGACGTCTTGAGACTGTGCGTCATTATCGTCTTCCAACTCCTCGGGTGGATAATCTCCGTCAGAGGAGCGATTATCATCGGGAAGGTCTTCGGACGGGAGTTTTTCCAAACTGGACAGAGTACCGTATCGGCGGAGGGAGACACAATTCATTTGGCGATAGGGGGGCTCATCGTCTTGAGGTGACTCATCCGCAGAGTCCTCAGGTATATTTTCGATTACGGCTTGACGTGGCACATTGTTGAAGAGGAGTTTGGTGGCTGTACTGGTAATAATGCTGGTCGTGTTGTCCCAGACGTTTGTTGTAGTTTTGGACAGTAATGCATCTGGTGTGGGTGGAACGACGGCAATGGATGGCACAAAAGCAGCGCTTTCGGCTTGCACAACTCTGGCCATAGGAGTAAATTGTGCCAGACCGATCAACATTAGAGACAGACTATCATCGCCTCCTAAATCGTCTTTGCAATCCTTACAAATGCATTTGCAATATCGATGCGGATCCTGTTTCTCATCCAAAGCTTGGTTCGTCGTTTTTAAAGGCGATTGACTGAGTGTAGCTTTCGGTTCGATAAGCTTGCATAGCTCCTGAGTAACCTTGTCAGGACTTATGGCCGTGCCCTCGAAATCGGCTGGTGTACATTCGCAGTTGCAAATGTCACTGTTCTGACTGGTTGTTCTTTTTCGTGGTGATCGGTTCTTGATGGAATAACGATTTGGCTTTGGCGGTGGTATTGTGTTTTTCTTTGGTGATGGCGATGATTCGGGTGAAATTTTGTCTTCTCCAGCCGAACAGTGGCCGTTTAGCAGGAGAGCTTCGTTTCTACTTTCATCTAAAACTCGTAAACTGGTGAGCTGCTCGCCATTCGATTGGGAATCTATTTGAAGGGGGAGTTTGGGTTCTGGTTTAGTGCTTGATGCATTTTGTGTCTCTTCACCAGTGACGGTGCTAGTCGATGTACCATCAGAAATACTACTATGAGCTTTTGGGCTAAACCTACAGCAGCGGTTTGGAGATGCCTGACTATGTTGAACTTTAAGCGAATTACAGATCAGATTAGTTGGTGAAATGGATGATGAGCGTTGCTTTTGCTGGCAATTTGTATGACAATGTCGACAAACAGTTAGCTTATCGCCTACATTAACTACTGGACTTGAACGAATTGTTATCTATACAAAAGGAATAGAGTGCGAGTGGAATGATATCACTGCTTATGGTGTCTTACCTGGCTGTCAGATGTGGTACTGTGGGACTGACTTTTGGTTTCACATTCTCGTTCATCCATACTCAGTTCTTCGACTCCGCTAAAACGTTTCCCCCCAAAACATGGCTGTCCTCTTAAAGCACCGTGCTCTTTGGCTAGATTGAGCTCTTTTGTACGACTCTCAAGCTGAGCTCGAGTCCAATAGGTTATTTTTTCAGAGCTTTCGCCATCTGGATACAATAGGTGCTCATCTTCTTTCCTTAAATTTTCCCGCGCACGTTCCGCAGCCAAACGTGCTTCTTCCTGCTGCTTGTCAAGTTGGCCTTTCATCCAATTTGCCAAGTGTAAGGCACTTGCCTTGGAGGTGCCGGTTTTGTTCAAAATTCTACACTTCTCATCGATTAACATCTCAAATTTGTCTGCGGGATGAGTCGAATAATGCTGTGGGAGAAGATACAAATTATTTTTTTCAGTGCAAGTATGGGATTTGTATATGTATTGGAAAATTGTGATGGGCTCGCAACTGTTTTTAGATCATAAGAATTTTTTATATGTTCAACTACACCAGAAATGATATAGGCCAAAAATATATTTCTACAAACACAATTAATCAATCTATAAATATTTTAAAGTCAAATAAAAAAAATCGTTGACTAAAAACGCTTGTTTCAAAAATTAATTTAAACTAATTTTTTTTCTGCTTAAAGAACATTTTGAGTCTAATTATTAATTGGTATACAATTTTAAGAGTCCATCACAATTTTCTCTTATCCTTTTGAAGTTTATTTATAGTCCAATAAAGTTAGTTCGTTTTTATTTTAAATTTTTTAAACTAAAGAATAGTTTAATTTTTTTAATTTTTAAACTGTCTACATGCTTTACGGTTGCCATCTTGTTTAAGTTTATTTTATAAAAGTTAATTTTAGTTATTTCTTGTCTTGTAAAACAGTTTTTTTAAATCGAAAACATTGAAGAGTAAAATCTTTTTATGCAAAAATAATTTTGTTTAATATTAATAAAAACAATAATTTAAAAACAATTGAAATTAAAAAAAATAAATCCTAGACCGTTTCACAAAACTGCCAATCCTGAATCTCCGAATTTTATTTTAATTGTTTGATGCCTTATAAATTTTTTATCATAACTAACTCCGTTGGACTATATATTTAATGCAAAACAAATGTTTATAGTGAAATAAATATTAATTTTACACAAATACAAAAAATTAAACTCACAAGCGTTTTTATTCAAACAAAAATTTATTGTTTATTTTATTTTTGCCAAAGTCTTATAGTTTATATGTATCTATATAAGTCTTATAAAAATAATATTTTGTTAATTATGTATTTTTCTTATAAATTGAATATTTCAAATTTAATTTTTTAATGATGTCCCTTTTTTACAATTTTTTAATATTTTAACAAATTTAATTTTTTTTCTCTTCCATTAATTAGTTTAATTTCTTCTATTAACATTTGAACATTTCTTTTATAAAAACAAAAGTTTGGTGTTAAAGAATTTTCACAACACTTTAGCTCACATGAACATCTATATTTGTATGTATATTTTATATGAATGTTTAATTATAATAAAATAGCTAAATATAGGCGAAAAAGAATTTTTTCTTAAATATGTATATGAATTATGTATAAGGAGGTGGAGAGATATTAATAAGCGGTGGAGAGATATTAATGTAACACCATCGCAGAGTTGTAAAATAGATGATTGCTTTAATTTGACTAGATATTACATATGTATAGGTAAATGAATTCCCATCATGCTTTTGGAATTCGATGAATACAAATTAAGAATGAACAAAAAAAAAAACAAATCACGTTGTAGAGTTTGTATATATTTCCTTTAAATAAGTATAATTCAAATTGAAAAAAATAATTCAATTGGCCTCAGAATCCTCTTGATATAATTGAACTAATGTTAGTCAGTAATTTAAACAAATTTTTATTTATTTGAGTTTAATTCAATTTCTTAAGTTAGATTGAGCAACTGTCTTCTAAGATAAATGGATAAGCCCGGCTGTAACAATGGTGGGTGTTTAAGGCTTTTTGAATTCTAATTTAAGTGTAATACATTCAATCACTGTTTTTCTTAGGTTTCGTTCATTTAGCTTCGAACTCGATTACAAAAGTGTTCCGAGTACGACCACTTTGAGTAGGAGAACGATTGAGGAGTTTTCACTTTTTCATTTTTTGTCAGAAAATAAGAAAAAGCCAAAATTAAGGTATATATGCATATTTTTTCACTTCACTTAAGCAGACTATATTTGCGGTATTAATAAGTTTTCAGTAGGTTTTTGTCACCTTTTGATGCCATAGCAAAGTAAAAATGTCATCTTTTGACCGAAAGCTTATTTTTCAAGTTGAATTTTCATTGATGCATACCATTATTCTTGACTAAATCTTCGATAGAGTTCAGGGTTCTGGACCCGATAAAAAAAATAAGAATTGCAAAAGGTTAGGAGAAAGAAATAACGTATTGAAAATCGCTTCTTCTTAAGTGTTCTTTGAAAATTATATTAACAATCAGCAAGGATCATTGATGGAATATTCTTTCGTAAAGTAAAATTATTCACCTAAAAAACAGTTATCTAACAATTCTACAAATTAATTAATATTCAATTTTGCCACCATGATGAAAATACTTTCGCGGTTTCGTCCTTAATTAAGCCTTTAAGTACAATAGTCGGAAAAAGTATTTTGACAAATAAAAATTTCGCATTTTTCTTCATATCTTTCTTTATATTGATAGACAAAATCTGCAGAAAATATATTAGGTATAATGGTATCAAGATGAGCTTCCAAAAAAATCATACGAAAATAAGATTCATAATAATTATATTTATGAAAGTAAAAATTGTATTTCAAAAACGTATAGGGAAAAAAGTATTTTGACAAAATTAAAAATTAATAATTAATAAACTAGTACAGGCAGTGAGGATTTTGGATGCAGAACTCAAATCTGTCATCTGTTTTCGGCTATCATTTCGGGTTTTCCAGAAATTCCCGTTAGAAAATGAAAAAAAGTTGTTTTTTTGCTATTTTTGGGACCTTGTAACATCTGGAAATAATTATTTAAAAAAAAATTTGCGAAACTATCTGAAAGTACTAACTTTAAAATATCGGTCTAATCAATCCTTTCTGGAAATGTATGCGTTTCCCATATATCTATTACCATACACGATTCATTTTACATTAAGAAATATCGAGCTAGCTAAGAATTTCTCGGAAAGTAAGTAAGATAATTATTAAAAAGATTTAAACTGATATTTGAAGGGGAAGATTAGTACTTTCAGATAGCTTCGCAAATTTAGTTGAAAAATAATTATTTGTAGATGTTAATAAGTCTCAAAAATAGCAAACAACGATTTTTCGTAATTTTTTAACGGGAATTTCTTGAATACCCGAGCGGATGACGGATTTGAATTTGGCATCCAAAGACGGTGCAGTTCACATTTTACTGACTCCTCCGACTTTTTTTGACGTCTCTGTACTTTATCTCACTCCCACTTTATAGCACAGTACAAATATCTAAGGTATTATCTTGCGCATGTTGTCTGAAATGAGAACTGTCAAAGAAAGAAAAGATGGCGGCCGTCCGCTGTATTACAACAACAACGAAGAAAACAAACACAAAAGGATAATTTAAATAACACTAAAA
The DNA here is from genome assembly GCA_963921185.1 of Dasysyrphus tricinctus. Taxonomy (NCBI): domain Eukaryota; kingdom Metazoa; phylum Arthropoda; class Insecta; order Diptera; family Syrphidae; genus Dasysyrphus; species Dasysyrphus tricinctus. The sequence goes on along the minus strand of OY992533.1, from coordinate 19,793,233 downwards.
ACTAGGAAGGAATGTTGTTTGCATGACAAAATAATGTTAATAAACACTAAAAAGCTTGAAACAATTGTATTTTCTTATAAATAAGTAACAAATGAACACATAACACACAACAAATTTTGATGTTTAACGAGTGGGGGTCACGGGATTCGCCATTTTCTACTGATTTTGATGGATGCGCAGAACTGAACAAAAATGAAAACGCTAATGATATTACCTTCAATATGTGTACTGTGACTTTATAGCGACAAAGAGATGGGAAGGACAGGCTAAATATTTTAATTTTTCTTTTGTGACAACAGCTTTCTCACTCTATACTTTTTCTTTGGCAAACAAATACTACACAATTCAATTTTATTTCATTTGAAAATATTTTAGATAAATGAAATTAAAGTTTTGGAATGAAAAAAAAAAGTTAATTAATCCCTCAACGAGTTCAGATTTGTCTTTTCTTTAAACGACTTCTCAACTTCAAAGTGAGTCTGTTGGTGTTCACATTAGTTTGTGTCTGAAAAAAAGAAGTTGGATGAATGTAAAAATAAGTCGGAGGAGTCAGTCCAATGTGAACACCGTCAAAAGCATGTTCACTGCCTGTACTAAAAAGTTAGCCAATATTTGCGAGCCTTTTTGATTTTGTCAGAATACTTTTTTCCCGGTACGTTTTTGAAATACATACAGTTCTTATTTTCAAAGCTATAATTATGAATCTTATTTTTGTATGTTTTTTTGGAAGCTCATTTTAGTACCATTATAATCAATTTTTTCAGATTTTGTCTATCAATAAAAAGAAAGATATATTGAAAAATACGATTATTTTTTGTCGAAATACTTTTTCCGTTGCTGATGCAAAACGAAAAAACCCATACAAATGACGTAAGGAAACCATAGACGAAAAATATCGTTCTTCTTTTTGCTTTGCAATATTCTGTTCAACGCGCGATATTAGGCGTTTTTCTTTTTAAGTTCGGAGCAGAGCCTGAGGTATCAAACAACAAAGTGTGTTTTGTTTTTAGCTCTGAAGTCTGAATGTTCAGAACTTCAAATTTTTGTTTTTTTTTTTTTTAGTTCTCAACATGTTCAGAACGCGCTCCATGAGCTCAGAATAATTTAATAGAGTTAAACGGAGTAAAATGGTGAACACACAGGATTTGTCATTTTGACAGACGGAAATTAAAGAAAAAAAAATACCAAAAACAGTTAAAATGGTAGATGAGATTATGCGCGCTGAAGCAGAAGGTGAAATATTGAAATAACAAATGAAATGTTTTTTTCTAAAAATTAATAATCAGATGACAGTGCAGTGTTGAAGTGTGTTTCCTTTAGCCAGTTTATATTTATTGAGCGCTCAGTAATTTTTCTCCTTTCTTTGACAGAGCCGGAAGATAAAATATAAACAGGATTCCTCAAATAGAAGCCAAAACAACTCTCTTTTTCTTTTCTTCTTATGTAATTAACTGCGACAAATTATAATTGAGCAAGCGAATCAAACAATATTCAGTCTAAGTTTTTAAGGGGAAAAGTGAGGAATTTTTGTGGTGAATCGTGTTTATATTTCCGAGTCCTCTGAGCCCTCTGAGATCTCAGAAATATAAACTGGCTAATTATTAAATCAGAAAGCTCTGATCAAACTCTGTTCAGAGTTTACTCAGATCGATCAGACTCTGCTCAGAGCTAAAAAGGAAAAACAGCTACTGATGACAGTAGAAGATTATTTGGCGTAGTTTCTTTTTTTCTCCCAAACAATTATATGCCCGTACCAGTTGAAGCAGAAACTGTCATCTGTGGGATTTTTCGTGTTTGTTTTTTTTTTTCGTATCAACATGGCTTTATCTGAGTTTGCGTTTATTTTTGTTTAATTTGGGCAATAACTAGTGATCCATGAATATTTTTCTTGGACCCCATAGGAAAATTTCGCAGGCAAACGTACATAATTAATGAAACAAATGGTCACAACCTTTTTAACCGTATTTGGCACAGTTCGGGAGCTGTTCTTAAAACTTCTAAAAATACTTAAACTTATGAGGCCAGTCTGTAGAGGTTTTTTTTCTTGCAAAACTATTATTTTGAGTATAAGAAAAAATGGCGAATTCGTAATGGGGTTTTCTTTTGGTAAATTCATATTTTGATCTGAAAATTGATTTTTTTCGTCGCGAATGGTATACGATTTCAGATTGATTTTTCTTTTTCATTGTATTGATGTTTACTTTGTGTCTGTGAAGCTATAGCGATCCAGACATGTCAAACTGGCGATGGCTTTCAATTGTTCTGGTGTGTAATGGTGTTAGTAAAAGAGGGGTAAATCTGCCGAAAAATCCAGATCTGCAAAATTGATTTTCGTTCAAGTAAAAAATTGATTTTGTTGCCCATTGGAAGGTCTTAATTGCCAAAATCTGTGTTTTGATAGATCTGAAGGGGAAAAAAATCAATTTTTGTTACCAAAAGAAAACCCCATAAGTGTTGTGCGTCTCCCGCCATTTTGATAAAGACGTTTTAGCCAATAGGTCTGTTTGTTATCTTGAAATTTCTTGCAAATTTTCACAAATTGTCACAAATTCCTGTTTGTTAACTCAAAAAAGTTGCATCGAGAGAGCGCAATCAGAGAGCAAATAATTAATCCTCCGTTGGAAAACTTGCGAATTTCTGCTACACAACTTCTGTCAAAAATCGTAGTGGTCAGCTTCTGTTACAGCGTTGCCACTAATCGGAAAATTTTCCGAAGTAGTTTCTCAAAAAAAAAAAAAGCGGTATATTCAGTTCTCTTACAGAAGATTTGCATATTCCAATTTTTACTTTCATTTTCAAAAATGAAGAACAAAAGAAATTAAAAATAGCATGATATTATTAATTATGCTGTCACGATTGTTATCAAAGCAAGCCAATATCCGGAAGCAATAAGAACAGAATTAAAAAATTAGGGGAATGAATTTTAATGGATGATAATTTACTTTTCCGAAAAATAAAAGTGCAGTAGGCTCGATTTAAAAGCAATAGAAAAAAGTGCATTAGATCTATTGAAATCATGGCAAAGTGGCAACGCCGTTTATACACAAAAATGACAAAAAATGGTGCAGTTTATGGTTCAATGCGTTTGGTAACTTTTTCAAATTTCCCCAACTCTGATAGAATTGTCCCCTCTTTTCAAAATTTGACAGGTTTAACACATTTTTTTTGTAAAAAGGTACCAAACAAACCTAATATCTTGACAACGGTTCATCGTACGAAAAATTTGTCAACATCTTTTTCATAGGAAATTTAATTATCTTTATTCCTGTATACAATATTTTTTTTGATTGTCTATACTGGAAAAAGCTAAAGCTGTTGCTTGTTGCTGTTGTGGAACCATTGTCGAGATATTAGCTGAAACGCGTTTTTCAAAATAGCGGGTGACGTACAACCAGCGTTGCCATTAAATTTTTTTCAGAAATCTGCAATTATGACGAAAAAAATCTGCAATGCAGATTTCTAAGGAATTCTAAATAAAAATATGTCTTCATAAATAAAGTTTTTTATAAAAATGTTAAAAAATAACATAAATTAATTCAATTAATAAAAATAACATTGTTTTTTTATTTTATGTACTCGTGCACAGCAGTTACCTAAATACTTAAAGCATTTCATATTTTACTTTAAAGTCAGTGCAGTTGTATAGTGATTTAAATTTATGGAATAGAGCTTTATGCTTTGCATACAGCAAAATAATTGAGGATTTTTTAAAGAGAAAAAAAGAAGAACAAAATATTAAAGTAGGTACGATTGCAGACATAATCTGCGGTGCAGATTTTTGATTTTCAAAAGTCTGTTGACGAGATGAAAATCTGCAAAATGCAGATAAATCTGCACTAATGGCAACGCTGCGTACAACACTTCGAGCTCGCCATTTTTTTCTTATACTCAGAATCGACCCATCTATCAATTCCAATCAAAAAACTTGACCCTTACAGTTTTGCATTATGGAAAATCTTTTTTGGCTCTGCCGACTGGCCTTTATATACAAAAAAACCTTGCTACAACAAATTGGCAAATAGACACTGAAAAGCAATCACTTCCTTTGAAAAATATCTGGAAACTCAGAAAAATTATATTTTGCCGTTTTTCCTAGACTTACATATTAATAAAAATATATTTTGTATAATATTTTAATATTAATATAACAATATGTATGTGCGTTGAGAGATCGTGGATCTTACAAATTGTAGAATAATTGTCACCTTAAAGGTGTATGTATAGTTTTCCAAGACTTTAAACTTAACACTTAAATTTCTTCTGAGTGAATATCAGGGCTACACAAGCACATTATTTTTAACGATTATGGACATTATGGTGACTGATGGTATATCCGCAAATTTGCGTATATACCACAATTTTAGTCGATGAATCCATAGTTCGAGTTGTTATTTATCGAAATTTCTAATAAGACAATATTGGATGGTTAGCTCCAATTAACCAGAGCCTTATTACAGATTTAACCCAATGTAAACAAATAGTTCCTATCAAAATGAAAAAACCGGTCAAATCTGATTATAAAATTAATATCCTTCATTTTACGAGGTTACCTAAATTATTTATGTTTTAAACAGAAAAATTTACTAAAATAGAATATATGTATGTATAACGAGTTGTAACAAAATAATACAAAAAATAAATACGAATTCTAGCGAGATGTTTTGAAAATTTCCTTGATCTAAAATAATAATCATCTAGAATCATAGGTCTAAGGAATCGGGTGGCGTTGGTTCAGTAGGCAATACTCCATATGGGTCTTCGTCGCCAAAAAATAAACACTCTTCGACGTCAGTGTCATAGTTTGTATCTAAATTCACTTGATGGAATTCCAAATCAAGCTCAAGCAGATCCCAAGAGCCACCAAATTCAGCGAGAGGAATTTTCTGAGACTCTGCTGTTGGGTGCAAAAAATTTTGCGATTGATCTCGGGTCATGCTGCCTTGTAGGATAAAATCGTTCGAAAATGCGTCCGAAAGACAGCGTTTTGAGGATGTCGGTGAAATGTTTATTGTGGTTGGTGTATCAGGTGTTGCGACTGAAATATTAGCAGAACTTGCGTCAGCTAGAGGTATTGACTCATCAATGAATGATCGCCCCACAGAACTTATACTGAATTCAACCCTGAGTGGTGGCTTGCCGTTTGTTTCGAGTGACTCAACCGCAGATTCGGGAATAGCTGTTAAACTAGTTACTTGGTCAGAACAGAAGGTTGTCGTATTGATACTGCTGCCACTAAGACTAAGCCACATGGCTGGAGATGAATTATGCCCTGATTTGCCAGTACTGTTCGCCAAGAGTGGACTCGTTGAGTCCTCCCGCGAATACAGATGACGTCGGCCGAGGGCTATTGAACGTAATGATGAGGTCAATAGTTCACTTGAACTGTGCTCATTGTGTTGCTTTTGCCGTTGTGGCGGTGGGGTCATTTGTGGCAGGTTGTTATATTGAGTGAGGGAGGAACGTTGCACGAAAGAGCCAGCTAGTTTTTGCAAATTCTCAAAGTTTTCTTCGGGTTTTCTTCTAATGGAACGCACCTGTTGAGACTGTTGATTTTTCAAATTGATGGAATCCATCGAAGATAGTTTCATAGATGCTACTGATGCTGTGGCCATCCCGATGTCACATAAAGGAACTGATGTATTGAGAACGTCAGGTGAGTCCAATGGGCTGGAGAGTGGTGTAGATCCAAGTGCTGCATTAACTAAGAATCTTTTAAATAGAAAATGATTATTATTATTCCCGAAGAAAAGTTATTGAAAAAAAAAAAATTAACTTACATTTGGCGCTGGAGAAGATTCTGCCAAACGGCTTTAAGCTCTAATGATGGCGCACGCAAGGTAAGACTTTTGCGTCTCGCGCTCTTTTTTGGCGTGCGAGTGAGATCGGGTGCACAATAACCAGTAGGACTCTCTGCAAATCGCCCATTTGGATCAATTGTGATTCTGAATTCTGCCGCTAGAATGGATAATAATAATTTTAAATATTGCCTTCTTTGGAAAGCTTTCTTAACTTGCTTTTTTTTCTCATATGGAAACATGAATCGACAATATTAGCAATGGGAATGGGCTCCTCCATTATGAACAACACCCGATCTCGGCTGACCTTGGCAAATACGATAATATCACTAAACAACAAAGTCCAGTATGGCTTTACCGATCGCCCTTCTACCCGACTTAAATCTCCACCGAAAATCCACTGTCTTCCTTGGACAGCTAGTGTAAAGGGTTTGCATTTAGTGAAGACCATTCTTGACTCGAGATCCTGAAGGGTAAGTAAGGGACGACCCTCGCCTAGAGGTTCCATCAATCCACTGCTAACAGTTATTTCTCTATAAGCCGCCTGTAGCTCGTTTATAACTGATGTAAAGTTCTTATGCTCTTCACTGTCAACGTGACAGTTTGAGGCGAGCATCTGCATTAGTTTCAAGATCTCACGGAAATGTTGCAACGGACGATGTATAAACATAGTGAGATCGGGACGTTTTCGTGGCACTTGTGGTTCCGTGATGAAAGCGACAAACTTCGACCCAGCTTGGCGAGATTTGTTAACCTTTAAAAATTTAAATTTGTTTTTTTTTATTAATTTGATTACTATTTTTGAATATCACCAAAACTTAAACTCACCAAAACACAGTCGGCGCGTTTGATGCCATTGCAGTACTTTTTATAGGCTGCACAAATGGCTGTTGTCTTTGACAAATATACCCGAGATGTGAAATTTATTTGCGGCTCTTGATCGTCGTTTATCAATTGTTCCAGAATATCCTCAGATATTCGACGTAATTCGTCGATATTTTGAAAAAGTGTTCGATGGTCATTTGGTGAAATGAGATCGTTACGCTCCAAAAGAGGTTGAACAAATCGTTGAATGCCAAAGAGTATGGCTGAAATAAAATTTTGTTCTCGACTAATGAGCTGCAGGAGAAATCTATGGCGATTATCTGTGATTGGTGCGATGGACTGAAAACATACAAATATTTTAGAAAGGTGTTTTAATAAAGATCTTTGGTTAAAACATTTATTTACTTAACGTATCTACCTATTCTACAAAATTGAGTGAGTAAATATTCTGTCTAATACTATATAGAAACATCTTTTAAACAAATACAGGGTGATTGCAAGTTTAGACACCAATTAGTTATGAAAATCTCTATAATATTGAACAAATATGACAATGAAGGATAAAGGGAGGGGCTACTTAATACCATTTGCCTTTACCGAGTTATTCACTTATTTTATATGTATGTAGGCTTGGCACCTATCCATCACTCAATTTGTTGCCGATGCTTCCGATTCGGTTTAACCAGCACTTATACGGGGAAGCAACTTGTTGCTTTGGGTTGCGAGCAACTTAAAGCAGCAAAAAAGTAGCTGAAAATAAATTGCCGGGAAGATCAGAACTCATTTTTAGGCAACTTAGTTGCCGTCAACTTTTAGTTTTTTTTAAGGTCTAGTTGTAAATACAAACGTTTATTTTTACTGGCTGGTTATGGCGGAATTACTGAAGTTCAACCATGGTTCCAGGTTCAAGTATGTCATGGTAGCAAATTTAATGCTTGAACCATTCGGTGATTTAAAGTTGGTGAACACGGATTAAATATTTGTACAACTTGGGCGTACGTTGCTGGGAGTACGGAGCAACTAAAGCTGGTTTCCCTTGCAAAAACAATTTTTGGAAATATGGCGTTTTGGTTTCATTTATTGCGTCGTGTTGCAAATAAACAACTAAGTTCCATGAGCCACTCGAAACAATTAAAAGTTGCCGGTAATTTAGTTGCCTTTGCCAAGTAGGCTTTCTCGCATAACGCAATGTAGTTGAATCGAAGCAATTAAAAGTTGCTTGGGAGTTATGTAATGTTATGTTATGTAGTGCATGATTGATGTAGCTTAAAAAAACTTAGTCATAATAAAAAAATGTAACTCTATTAGTAAAACTACAGAAGTAGAAAAAAACTGAGTTCGAGGAAAAATATTCAACATTAAAAAAAGTAGTTCTTTGTAGTTTGAGTGTTTAAAAAGAAAGGATAAAAATAATATATTGTTTGTATACTAATTTAAAATAATTTACTATTTTTCTAATCTAACATTTTAATTTTACCTAACACATATTACGAACGAGATATAGGTAGTTAAATCTTAAAATATTTAGGAATCATTTTTATGATTTAAAAAGAAACAATTGAATTAAGTTTTTATTTACTATTTGGATATAATTTCGGACATTGACATTTTATCTATGTATTGCATATATTATACTAGTATTGTGCTTACATGACAAAACCATGGACACCGTTATCCTATAATAGTCCGCCTGAGTTGTTTTTTTAAAATTCCATTTTATATAATGCCGTTTCCAGGTATCTAGAGTCATTAAAATTGTGTGATTCGTATTATGGATTTGTAACTTAAGCTTCAAAAATAGTTTCCTAATATTTGTAGTGTAACTAATATATCTGTGGTGTTTGGTAGAAGCATGAAAACTCCATTTTTAAATTTGGGTCTTTACGTCCTCTTTAAATCGTGCTAGAGCCTAAATAAGTTTACCAATTTTCTTCAAATTTGGAACATTTGTGAACATAGTCCTTGAAAAGTTATGTTTCAAATTTGAGAAAAATCGGTTCATCCGTTTAATCTGTAGCTCGATTTAAAGTGGAGGTAAGGAGGCAAATTTTAAAATGGAGTTATCATGTTTCTACCAAACACCACAGATATAGTTCATCCAATTCTGGTTATACAAGGTGAGGCAAAAGTAATGTCATAATCTCAATCTACCTACCTACCTATTATAATTTTTGCAAAGTTGAAAAAAATGACCAATTTGAACCTGCAACGATTCATTTGTGCATCAGCAAACAATGTGAAGCAAAAGCCATAATATAATCAAAATTAAAAAAAAAACATCGCTCCAATCAGCCGTGGTAACTCTCCTGTTGAATTTATCAAAACTACTGACAGATTTGTAGAGGAGTGGTAAGGCAATAACTTTGTAGAAATATTATTTTTCAAAATTCTGAAAATTTTCATCAACTTTTGCATTTTAAAAATTAAAATTTAACTGACAGGGAGTTCAATGACCCTTTTTATATAAAAGTTTTTTTTCCCTTCCCAATAGTTTTGACACGGAAATGTAGGTCAACATTTCACCTTTCAATAAAGATCTTAGTCTTGAAGATCGGACAATTAGAACCGAAGTTATATATTTTTAGAGCTGACCATATCGGTCGTTTAAATTTTTAGGGAATTCGATCGAGTTAAAATTGCTTAAACAGAAACCATCGCCTAAAACATCAAACAGATAAATAAATATCTTTATAACTATCAACTGTGACTTGTTAACCCATCTGGTTCTATGCTGCGTTTTTGGTTTGCTCAACATTTTTCTTATTTTCCCAATTTTTTCCCTTGTGTGAATGTGTGTGCGTGCATAACGGTGTTTTTTGCTCAACATTTCTTATTTTCTTATTTCTTCCACCCACTGGTGTGTGTTGTGTGGTGTGAGTGTTGCTTGATATAGGTACTCCGAAATCCGAATTTCCTTGGAGTGCATCACTCACTCACACACAATTCCTACCCCAATGTCCCCAATGCGCATGTTCAGGCAAGTTTAGCTAGTTCATTCTTCATTTTTCACAGTTGCTTCGGACTCGGTGGTTCTAGTTTCTGCGTTCAGCAAAATTTAAATTTTAGTTGTTTCATCAAAAATTATTATCAGGAAAGTGTTATTTTGCGTAAATTAATAATGACAGAAAGTCTTGTCGATGTTTTATTAGAAATTTGATTTATTTTGCGATTTTTTTGTGTTCGAAAATGAGATCGTCTCGATGAAGAAGATTCTGGGTATGGTATGTGTAACGGAACCTCGCCAGTGTCGGTGCCGCTGCGGTCTACGTGGAAACAATTCGTTTGTTTGGAAATTAATATTAAAGTGCTTTTTTTGTAACGTTTTTTCTAGTTTTTCTTTGTTTTGATTAAATTAAAGTGTTTTTCCGTTTCAAAGAAGTTTTCGTTTGTTAAAAAATATTAAATTTTGTAAAGATATGGTGCGCGAGACGCGAGTGAATCAAAATTCTTTGAAAATTTTTTTTGTTCGGTAATTCGACGCCATATTGTCCGATTGGTAAAATAACCTTATCGGTAATCGGTGTAGTTGTGCTTTTATAACAGCGTTGTAGGCGGATGTGTTTTGGGTTTTGTGTTTTGGAACGGCTTAGCTATTTCTGTTTTTTGTGAACTTAAAAATTACTAGGTCTCCAGATCCACATGGATATCTATTGTGGTTACCTACTCCGAGTAAGATTTGGAAATGCTTTTAATGGTGAGTTATTTTTAAATTAATTTTTATGAACATTTACAAAATGCGGGACAGAGGACCTAAAAATTGAGTTACAATCCTGAGAACCCGCGAAGGTACTTTTAATCCTTAGCCTTGACAAAAAAAAGGCTCAACTTTCCATTAGGGTAGCACGAATTTTCATACGCGAATAATTTTATTCGGTAGATTTATTCTTCAAAGTAATAAATATCGTAATTTTAAAGTGAGTAAGGAAACTTTTATTTTTATTTTTAATTAATTTTTTAAGTCTTCATTTTCCATACAAAATGTACGTTTGCCCAAAAACTGTTGACATAGGCGCCTGCCAGGCGACTGAACATACCCTAAGCGGAGCGACGGAGTCACGTGAGCGGGACAGAGGACCCAAAAAGGGAGGTAAAATCCTGAGAACCCGCGAAGCGTGCCAGGCAAGGCGCTTTTAATCCTCAGCTTTGACAAAAAAAACATGTAATTCGCAAAAATGTACTGAAAAATCACAATTTTTTTTTTAATCACATTTAGAAATGTTTCCTCACCGTAATATTTTATAGTTATTCCATTGCGAGCCTTAGCTCACTATAAAAAAAATCAACAGTCTAGGCGTGCTACCTTAATGGAAAGGCGCCCCAAAAAAAGCATGTAATTCGCAAAAATGTAGGTACTTAAAAACCACAAAATTTGTTTTTTTTAGTCACATTTTAAAGTGTTTCCTCACCGATAGATTTTATAGTTATTCTTTTGAGACCCTTAGCTCGCTGTAATAAAAAAATTACACTCTAGGCGTACTACCGTTATGGAAAGTCGCCGAAAAAAATGATAAAACATTATCTGGTTTTGGGTAGGCTTATTTCTACTCTGGCACTGTTTGCCAGTATCACTATGTGATACCTTCTTACTGTCAATATGGAGGTAGGTATAATTTTCTTTACCTAAACTTTTTTATACGTACCTATAATATTGAAATTCTTACCTCTTTGCTAAATGTAACTTGAGGCAAATGAAGTCGCTTTTTCGCAGCCTCCATTGTGGAACTACTTGAACATGCAGTCGATGGACGAATATTACTCAATACGGGTATAGTTTCCGTATAATTACTGGCCACACTTGTCACCCGTGACCGTGACTTGTTTTCTACCCCATTTGCAACTACCACGTTACGATTGCTTGATGGTATTGAAGTTGTTGCTGCAGCTGCTGTCACTCCCACCGCAGAAGACGCTAAGCCAGTCGATGTGCTCGAAGAACCTGACCTTCGAAAAGTTTCCATTGTCAATGTATTGCCCTGTGATCGAATTAAGTTCAAAACATCAGCTTCTGGCATAGTGACAACGTTATGTTTGTCAATAAATATCACATAATCTCCAGTTTGAATACAATTGATATCAGCCGATAAGCCAGGTTCAATTTTCTCTATACGTGGGGGATGTGTCCAAACAATTGAAAACCCAAAGCCCCGATCACCGGTTCGGGTTAGTTTTTTCGTCATTGTGAATGGAGTTCGTCCTAGACTTTGCTTTGTACCACTGGTAGGTGCCTCGTTCGGTGGATCAAGCTCAAGGAACCTTAAAAAGAGATTTTCATCGGCATCCCGCTGGTGGATTGCTTTTTTGCTAAGCGTTATTGGCTGGTGTAAGTTTGGATTGTTAGGATTTGAATTAGATGCCGACATGCTGTCGAGGCTCAGGACTTCCTCTTCAACAGACTTTTGACGTGCTGCAGCACCCGTGCGTTTATCTGCAGCAGACGACATTTTGGTTGGAGTTGTAGGGTATGGTAAAGGTGTAGTTAAATTATATCGACATTATTGTGATTGAAAGTAGAACCATTAGTTGAACCCAGCATTATAGTACATATTGTGCTGAGTATGATTCTTAGAAAGTTATAGTGTCTGAAAGAAAAGAAGAAAACAAAGAGGTATTTAATTACAGTATAGTGGACAGGAAGCAAAAAATTACATAAAAGGTGCTTAAGAAGCTCGTGTTTGCCAACAATGAAAACTCCAAACTGAGTCTTTTTTCGTAAATACGCCACATTTTAGCAAAATCTATAAGTTCTGTAAAAACTCCATAGTTCCTTGGTTGGAAATACCAACAAATAAAAATATTAAAAAGGTAAAGAATGGACTAAGGGTTTTCATTGAACGACATCAACATACCTACCTACCTACCAGCATTCGAAAATGTCAGAGTTCTTACGTTGGATGTTGTTGGCCTAAAACTAATTTCTTAAGGCTAAGAAATTAATTGAGAAGTAAAGGCACTATCCCTAACAATTAAAATTGAATACAGATATGGTTGTGGTTTTTTAATGTTCAGAAGTAAGCGGTCTCGGGCTCAGGAGTAGAGGATACAACAATGAACTTGCAATTTTTAGAAGGGTGGTTGCCTTCTTCAACTGCAACTCCAGAAGGGAGCTCGCCGATTGTTTTTGTACAGCGCTGGCGTTGTACGAGGGTATCGGGTTGGTATTTGTCGGCTCTGGATGCACTTTTCTTTTCTCTTCCTGAGAGAAAGACCGGTACTCATCGGCGTGACAGTGACTTCTAAACTGTATATATTTTAAATATACATATGTACATAGTTAAAGACTTTTTCGTAAATTTGTCTATAACATTCTTGAGCTAGTCAAACATAGCCAATCCTGAGACTATGATTGGAGGTGATGCTTTGTCTATTATTTTCAACGGAGGACTTTACTTTAAGACAAGTCTTTTCTGTCTTTTCTTTATTATTGATGTGCCCACTTTAGCAACTTCATCCGCTTTTTAAACTGTCTGCTGAATTTTTGTATACTCAGGAATGCCCTCTGCTTATTGTTTCTTTGGTTTCTGTTTATATCTGCTTCCTTCAGTTTCAAGGATGTATATTAAAAAAAAAAAATTAATTGAACTCTATAAAGGATGTTATTTTAAAATTTTTCGTTCGAGTTGACAACTTGTAAATTATTTTGGTGAAGTTTTCCATATATTACCTAATGAATTTAAAGAAAATTAGAAAAAACATCCTTTTGTTTTAGTTTTCCATATACTTCTTTTGGTTAAATTTGTGTAAGCAATAATTCGTCTTCCCCAGAATCCGAAGAGAGTGGGTATCCTAGTTTAACTGGTTTATTACCACCTGATGTATTCAATCTCTTTTGTAAATCATCATAACTATTCAACGACAAAATGTCTCGTTATTATTGGTAATTTTTTGCGTATTCTCCATTAAACAGTTTCAATTGAAGTCATTGAGAGTTCTGTGGATATCCTAGCCAGCCTTTTACATTATATCCACCCTTAAAAATAAATAAGTCAAATAGGTACTTCCTACACAAATTCAAATTACCATTGCATAATTTTTAAATTTTAACGATTTTTAACTTCTAACAAAAAAGAATTTGGTACGGAAATTGGCACTCATGGAACTGCTCCTATCTAAAATCGTCTAAAATCTTACAATTATTATAAAATTTAATAAGGTATGTAATTAAAATTTATTTTTTTTCTAAAATCTTTCGTAATCTAATCTAGGTAGGTATAATGGCTGCTTTTATCAAAGTAAAAAATCCTTTTGAATAAGTTGTATAACCAAAGCAACTATAAATGTAAGAGCGTTGAATATGTTTTGAAAGGCTTTAAGGTGTCAACAGTTATTGTTTCCTTCATTTTCTTATTCTTCCAGAATTGAATAGCAGCAAGTAAATAGAAATAGTAATTATGTATTAGAAGTTGTCTAGTAACTTTCTCCAAATGTGATTTCAACGTTTGTTACGTTTATTGAAAATGTTAAATTTACAATAAATGTGAAGACATCGAACTTCATACACAAAACTAATGTTGTAAAATCTCCATCCACATTATGCAAACCAAAATTGTATATTTGAAGCATCTACTAAAAATATTAACACAACTGAAAAGAACCGGAAACTTCTAGAAGTTTACATAGATTTTTTAAGAATCCATTAAAAAGCAAGCACCTTCAAGCTATTAGAGAACTATATTCTAAAGCAGTCAAGAAATAATTTCAATGCATCAGTAAAATATTCTATAGTAAGCTTTATTTTTCTTACTTCTGCTTATTAAAAAAAAATAAAACTAATAACAACACACTTTCAACTTTCAATCTGACAGATCTCTCCCTCTCTAATATTTATTTCCTTAAAAAAATTTTGATTAGACAGATTAGGTACTCAGCCTGTGTGGTGCAGGTGAACAGGTATAAATACAAAATTTCTCGTATTTTGGAACCAACATTTGTTAAATACGGTTACCGATTTATTTAATCATTACCAACACAAAACTTAATCAAAAAATACCCTCGTTTGTATTTGCTCACCGACCAAAATGTTTAGCCCTACAAAAACCACATTTTTTCAACTGAAAACTGTAGCATGTTTATTTTTTTCGTGTTGAAATTAGATCACAAAACTTCCTACTTCCCTTTCCAATATCTACAAGGTGGAGTTAAAAGAGCTCTCCTAATAGCTAAACTGCTGAGAGAAAGCTTCAGAAGATACGATACGAAGAAAAAATTGTATTTAAGAAATTATTAAGAGCTTTTTACCTAAACGAGGACTAAAGGAATTTAAAAGAACAATTACTGAAAAAAAATTTTGAGATAAAATTAATAAACTATGTAGGTATATGTGATTTAATTAAAAAATTATTGAACTTACATTTTAGTGCATAGGTTAAAATAAACCGATAAATTAAATCCATTTTATTTTATTACGAAGGTTTAAATCCTTATATACCTATACTTTTTTTTTATTTTTCCTTAATTTTTTAAATTTAACTAATTTATTTACTTGTATAGCATAGCTTCACAAACGCACAACCCTTCCGTGTTTTATAGCAACATTTAACTAAAAAAAAAACATTTTAAATCGGTAAAGGTAGCATTATTGTAAGAAATTTTCCTAACTAACTTATATAGGTACTTCGCCTTCGAAATATTGATTTTGGTTTTCTTTTCTTTTGGCAGAGAGAAAATTTCACAGCATTTTAAATAGAGTAGATAATAGTTTTGTTGAGTATTTTATGGGTTTTTAATTTTAAAAATAGTTAAATGACAGAATTTAATATATGAAAATGGGGTTTAAAAAATATTTTTCTGCTTAAAAACACAACCAACCGATTATATAGGGAAATCACTTCTTTTCTGAACTTTTTTTTCCAACTACACAGAAAATATGTGAATACAAATTTAATGCCAACGAGCGCGATAGCAATGTACCAATGGAATGGAGGAAAAGATGTGTCAAAAAGTTTCAGAAGCCAATATATTTTACGTTCCACCATTCAAGCTTACCCATTTTAAAAAGCTTCATCCTTACAGTAGTTGTTCTCTCTGGCTATGAAGGCTCTTTCTAGCTCTCATCTTTATTCTTTCAGCTACATTTGAAATAGAGCGGATGGGGTGGTTTGTTAGGGTTGTTGATAAATTCTTGATGTAAGAATGCAAACAAATGTAAATCTAACCTATCCACCGCATAGAAGTCTCTCTGTGATAGTAGCATACCTATAGACAGGATATGGGCTAGTTGTATACCTGGCAAGAGGTTTCGAGATTATAAAGAGGGATTTGTAACCGACTTTCGCTTGACAGAATTGTAAATGAAGATTTTTTTTTGTTGTGCTATTTGTTACTCTCATACGCGTGCGTTAAATTCACACCTGGAAGAGCTTATTCTTCACGTTTCTGTGTCATTTTTGAAAACAAATCATTTGCTTTTGACATTTCCTGTTTAATTAGCTGATGTGTTGGTATCATTTATTAGGAAGTGCTTTATGAACTAGGATTTCGTTGATGTAAATGTCTGATATAAAACGATTCCAACAATCTTCAACCTAAAAAAAACAACTAGGTACATTATCTACAAATTCAAAAATAGGTTCTTGACATAACCAAGGCAAAGTTTTTAAGTCAGAAATTATAGTTTTATTGAAAATTAAATTAAAGTTTGATTAATCAAATGATAGTTTGTAGGACACTGACCCGTTTATTTTTATCACAAACGAAAGAAAGAAAAATAAATAAATCTGATCTAAAAACAACTATTTCATGTGCTAAACCTCTAATATTTGAGTGCATAGATATTAAAGAAGCTAACACGTGGGACTATCTCCTGGTTCCTGGAGGAAGAATATGTATAGCCTAAGTATCATCGAGTACCTATCTAACAAGAACTAATTTTTAGGTCAGTCGTCTTATTTATGGGAGAATCCAAAAGCTTTTATGCATTTAACTATCCGCTCTCAGATGTCGTTGTAAATCTAATTTTCACTTAAGCAAATAATTATTGTGTTTACCCAGTTCAGTAACGAGTCTTTTGGGGTTGCTATTTATCGTTAGTTGCCAAAATGAGCTTAGAATTTTTAAAAGCTTTTATAACAAGCCTTGATGAAACTTGTAACATTTTTTATTCTATTAATGGTTAATCACCAGCATAAGCTTCAAACTTTCTAAAGCTTTTATGACCAGAAGTGCACTCATTCACCGTTTGATGTAGCGATACATTGACCATATACAGGGTGTTCCGAAAGCTTCTTCTCGGTGGAGTGCACGTTGAATCAACTATGTAGCTTGTTTTATCTGGTGTTTGGTAGAAATATGACAACTCCAAAATTTACTATTTTTTTTCACTTCTACTGCATATCGAGTTAGATTCTAAATAGGAAAACTATTTTTTTTTTCAAATTTGTGATATTATTTTGGTAAGAACATGTTTAATTTTAAAAAATTAAAAAAAAAAAATCGGTCAACCCGCCGAGACTCTGGGTCGATGTGCAGTGGACGAAAAACTTAAGTAAATTTTGGAGGTATCATGTCACTGCAAATAATCTGTATTTGAAATAGGTATATATTTTTTTTTTTGAAAATTTGTATTATTTAAAAAAAGGAGATAATATTTTGACTCCAGGGCCCTGTTTCATAATAAAGTCTATGGTAAAATTGCGTTTCATTATTAAGCAGCAGAAAAGGACTTGTACTTTTCAGTTGGTTGACTAATAGTATTGGGAAGGTCACCGTCATTAAGAAAAAGGAACTACCTATTAGTAGTTTTACGTTGTAGTTTTTTAATCTTGTACTTTCTACCAATAGTAAATATTTGCCCTATTATGAAACAGGGCCCAATAGTAAAAAATAAACATCGTTTCTCTTCGATGAAAATATAATATCACATAGTGTGTTTCTTTATTCAATAATTCATATCCGTATATTAATTTTTACAATTTTTTACCAAACCGTTAATAACAGAATATTAATAAAAGATTTTTCTTTTCTTATTTTAGGTATGTGCAACTAAAATAATATTTGCCTTAAATTTCAGAGTAAGTACCTATTTAGTTTATGATAGTTTTTGAAAATATTTATTTAATAACTCATAAACTACATTGATTTCCCAGAATCCGAAATTAAAAGCCATTTTGTAAGATGAAAATAATTATTGAAGAAAAGTCCAAAATCCAAGTACTAGGGCACAATTGTAAAATTAATTTCAGTTTATTGTTGGTTTCTTTTTAAATTAACTTGTACAATGTACAAAAATAAAGGTATTAGAACGTCACGGTCAAGCAAAATCAACAACGCTTATAGCAAGTATTTGTCTTTTAGTCAGTTCACGCTATCGCCAACCTTTTTTGCTTCCTTCAAAATTTTTTCCCGATGAGTCATTTGGGCTCCATTTATCTTCTGAACCTTTTAAATCTCATTGTGTCGACCCTTATATCATCGAAAATTAATAAAGGCAACTAAATTTAGATTAGATTAGATTAGATTATTTATTTACAACGATTATGATTACAAAATAATAAATACTATTATGAGTTAAATAAAGTTGTGGCTATGGCGTTGCCGTCTGCCGGATTGAAACGATTAATTAATTTATATGAATTATTAAACAATAAAGTTAAATGATATTCAGAGAATAAAGAAAATATTTTGAAAAATGTTAAAAGATGTATTACAACGAAGATGTTTCTTTAATATTATGTACATATGTATATAATTACAATATTAAAATTTAAAACTGGTTTTAGAACATATAAAAACATGATGTATTTATGGTATGTGTTATAATCTTTTTGTTTTTGTATTAAAATTTTACTAACTATCGATATTCAGTATTTATGTTGTGTCGATATTTAAGTGCAGCTGTCAAATAATTAGAAAGGGCTGCCCAGTTAGCTCCATTCAGTATGGTCTTTGCTTGCTCCATTGTCAAAGTCAACTTCCCAAAGTAGATGGATCTTAGGTCCCTGTAGATAGGGCATATTGCTAAAAAGTGGAAAGTATCTTCTTTTGCTCTCATATTACATATCGTGCAAAGATTTGTTTCTTTTTTAATGAATGTTGAACCATTTAAATTTAACATATCACACCTAGCTCTGCAGATTAGGGATATCGATTGAATACTATAAGAGTCACTAAAATAGTTATTGATGTTTAGACTAAAGTTAAGCTCGGGGTATTTGACAGAATGAGTTGCTTGTTGGATGTATTCGTTGCGCTGTTGAATGTCATATATCTCTAGCAATTTGTATAGGTTTCGTTTCAACTCTCCTTGATCTTCATATTGTATATTGAAGTTGAAGCTACATTTTTCTGATAGAGTTTTCCATTCATTAGCCCACTTTACTTTCCTGTCAATTGTGTATCTTGTCAGTATATGAGGGATTCTACTCATCGGCGATCTCAGTATTTTAAGGATGAAATCAAAATGCAGCTTGAGAGTATAATTGTAAAGCGATGGTAGTCCTGTTTCTAACATGAGAACGTAGTTTGGTGTATTCATCGGTAAACGAAAAAGTTTTTTTAAGAAGTATCTTAGAAGTTTTTCTACTTCCTCATATGGACGGTATCCCCAAGTTTGGCAACTGTAGCACATCACTGAGCGCATAATTGATTCAAAGACCTTATATTTAGCTGAGGTTATGATTTCATTATTTCCAATTATATTCTTCCAGGAAGCATTTATAAGATTCTTCGATGCCGCCAGTTTTGTTTCTAAATGGTAAGAAAAACGCATGTTTGCTTCCAGAGTAACTCCAAGGTATTTGTATTGAGTGACTGTTTCAATTGCTTCACCATCAAGAAACCATTTTTCATGATTCCCTAATTTTGATTGCCTGTTACGGAAAACCATGATCTTTGATTTTTCCAAATTTACTGATAGGTTCCAGGTTTTACAAAATTCATTGAGTTTATTAATCATCAACTGCATGCTATGTGGATATTCAGCTAACAAGACGATATCATCTGCATAAAGGAGCACTTTTATTTTGATTCCTTTTATACTTACTCCTGCAGGCAGATACGAAGAAATATCGTCAATGAACAGTGAAAACAATACTGCACTCAGAAGACACCCTTGTTTTACTCCTGTTGTAGTTTCAAACCATTCTGAGGTGTATTTTCCATCCCATACAGTTTGCCGTGTATTTTTGTACATATTTTTGAGGACTTTAAGCAGCTTTGTAGATATGCCTTTTTGCGATAGTTTGTAAAATAGTGCGTTGCGGTCGATTGAATCAAAAGCTGCTTTAAAGTCAACAAAAAATATGTACAACTTTTTTTGTTGCCTCAAAAAGTATTATGCGATGGTTGTTAGATTGAAAATGTTGTCTATCGTCGAATATCCCTTACGAAAACCTGCTTGATACTCACTCAGAACTTCGTTTCTATTTATCCATTCATTTATTCGATTAAGAAGAATTGAGGAAAAAATTTTGGCTGCTGAGTTCATAAATGATATTCCCCGATAGTTGCATGACAAATTAACATCACCTTTTTTATATATCGGATACACGATGGCATCTTTGAATACCTGAGGGACGTTACCTGTATTATATATAAAATTGAAGGCATCAAGCATATGTGTTAAGAACTCGAGGGGAGCGTTTTTATAAAATTCGTTAGGAATTCGATCAGGCCCTGGTGCTTTTCTATTTTTAGCGTCATACAGACTCAGTTGCAGTTCACTTAAAGTTATTTCCCTGTCAAGTAGGTCATCAGTAACAAATGGTTCAGCATATTGAAAGCTGCACTCTTTCGAGTGGTATGGGTTTAATAAGACCTTGAAGTGCTCAGCTAGCTCTCCAGCAGATAGGTGTATCCCACAAATTTTGGCCTTTGAGTGATTTTATTTTTGCCCAGAAACTCTTACTGTCCTTTGTGTGAGAAAGCTCTAAGGCTATTGAGCTAAAATAATGTTTGCGTTTCATACGGCATAGTTCTTTGTAATTTTTATTTGCGGTGATATATCTTAATCTTAAAGTTTCATTATGATCGCCGACTGAACTCCTTAGTTTACGAAGCAGATCAAATGAAACTTTTCTTGCAGCCAAACATTCATGGTCAAACCACTTCTGCTGGTATTTAGAATTTGTTGTGATGTTTTTTACAGGTACAACTTGCTTTATACAGTTGTTTAAAAAGCATATCTTTTCTTCGGCAAGATTTTCTAAAGTTATCTGACAGGTACTCTCAATTTTGTTTAATAAGTTGGTTGAGTACAATGAACTTAAGTTATCTTTCCACACAAGTTTTGGTGGTAGCGATATTTCTTGATGTACTGCGGTGGTGTTAAGTCTGATGTCTACCAAAAGGAGCATATGGTCGGAGAATGTTTTTACTCCTACTTGAAAAGATAGAATTAACTTCATCCATTCTCTAGAAACTGCGCAAACATCAATCACAGATTTTCCTGATCCACCAATGAATGTATACTCCCCAAGAGAATCATTTTTGCTACATCCATTTAGAATAAATAGATCATTTGCTTGACATATTTCCAAAAACAGTCGACCATTTCTGTTAAGTGTTTGGTCTTTCGAATTTCGGGTGTTCACTATGTCTGTCCCTATAAAATTACTTTCATCCGTAACTATCTGTTTGTTCCCTATACGAGCATTAACGTCACCAATAACCATTACATTTTGTGATTGAAGAGTGAGCAGACAATCATGAAGACCATTAAAATCGTTATCCCAGAAGTTGCAGTTCAGGTATGTGGGTATAATAAAATATTTTGTACCTAGGTTATTGATTATAAAGCATGATTGACCATCTACTTCAACAAAGCTACCATCGACAGCGTGCTTAAAACCAAACAAAGATCCACCTATGGCTCTACCAAACTTATGTTCACGAGTAGCAGGTATCCAGTGTTAGTTATATTCACTGAAGTATTTTTTAAAATGTTCTATTTGTTCACTTATTATAAATGTTTCAAAAAGGAAGAATACATCATGTTTTTTTACAAATTCAAAAAAGTCTACAATAAATAATTTGTTACCTAAACCAGCTATAAAGGCAACTAAATGAAGAATTTATGCCTAGTCCTAATGGTGTTCCTGCCATACTTCTATAAAATGCTCTTGCCCTTTCTCTTCCTCTCTAAAAAATCTTCGGCCTATCCCTAAATCAAGGTGAATTGCCTCAGATCCTCTTTAATTATTCCAATTACACAAAAAGAGTTTTAAGGGCGATTTTAGTAAGTATTTATCGTCCCATTAACAAGCTTTCATACATACCCAAACTCTTCAAAAGTATTTTGTATGAAATGTTAAGTTTTAACTGCAAATCTCTCATCTCTCCTAAGAAACATGGCTTTCTCTAATGAAGATCTAAGTCAATGTTCTTCCAATTGATTTCAACTTGGCCTTTGACCAAATTTTCTATAGACTTATCCTTTAAGAATTGTGCGCCTTCGTCTTTAAAACCTCTTTGTTAAAATTGATTTCGTCTTACCGCCACTACCACTCGTTTGCCAACTCTTGCCTCTTATTAATTTCCTCCGGTGTCCCTCAAGACAGCCTCCTAGGTCCACTTTTGTTCACTCTTATACGTACTATTTTGAAAGGGTCATTTAATATTCTTCTATGTCACTATACGAAATTTTTCAAGACCATTTCTTTGACTCATGACTCTTCCCGTATTTAACAGGATCTTGATAGTTTTTTAGTTTAGAGTCTTTTATCTGTTAGGTTGCCAAATATCAATCAATCACATTTCAAGCAGTCGGTATTAAATCTCCTCGCCGGCTCTACCTTCTACATTATTTACCCATAACCACCGCTCATAATCTGTGGTGTTTAGTAGAAATATGATAACTCCATTAAATAATTCGCGTCCTTATGTTCACTTAACATAATTGAGCTAGATGCTAGAGCCTAAACTGGTGAACATAATATTTTTTAAAGAACATGTTCATCAATACTCCGAATTTGAAGAAAATTGGTGAGCGCTTAGTCGGAAATTATTTTTCAGAGTAATCATGTTTCTACCAAGCACCATACAGATACATATCTGTGGTGTTTGGTAGAAACATGATAACTCCATTTTTAAATTTGCGTTCTTACGTCCTCTTTAAATCGTGCTAGAGCCTAAACAAGTTTACCGATTTTTTTCAAATTTGGAATATTTATGAAAATAGTCTTTGAAAAGTTATGTTTTAAATTTGAGAAAAATCGGTTCATCCGTTTCGTCTGTAGCTCGATTTAAAGTGGAGGTAATAAGGCAAATTTTAAAATGGAGTTATCATGTTTCTACCAAACACCACAGATATGTATTCGCGACCTTGGCCCGTTATGTAACCACGAGCTCCATTTCCTTTCTTACAAAGACGATATCATTCTCAAAGCTAATTCAGTACTTGGCTTCGTTAAAAAGTGGTACAAGGAATTATTCAACCCGTTTGTGACCTAATCCCTATTTAACATTTCTTCGCCCATTCCTTGAATACACCTCTCAAAGTCCTCTTACCAACTTATTCACAATTCCAGAATCGAGAGCGTCCAACGTCGTTTCCTGAGTTATAGTTTCCGTGAGTGACAGAAAAAACATTTAACATTTCAATTTTCACTTTAGTTGTTGCAAACTCGAAGCCAAGTAGTTTATATCAAGGCTGTTCTTCATCACTGTAAGTAAATTACAGGCTGAACTGGAATCATCTGACAAACGGTTTCCTAGAATCTTGAATGTTATTAATTTCTGAAAATAAGGGCCCACACGCATTCGTTAGCAAAAATATTGTCAAGATAGTAAACGCCAGATTTTTCAAACAGCTGTATGTACGGAAATTGTATTCCAAGTTTCCATTAATTTGGAATTGGCATTCTCCGTTATAAGAGTTGTTATCAATCGAGGTGGAAGACTGACACGCAACAGTCTTCTAGCTCGAAAATTCTTCGACTGATGAACTAATTAACGTCAAAACTCTTCAGTTATTTTTACTTTGTCTGGTGTTTCATATAGATGCAAACCACAGTGGAAAATAAAAACTTGTAATTTTCATATAAATGTGTTTCCTTTAAATTTGCCGTTTACCCTCAAAACCACGAATGAGATGTATCATGACAGTGACAGTTTTGTTTGTGCTTTGACGCTTTACGTTCAAATCGTTGAAACTCGAACTAAACAGAGTTCTTTTTGCACATATATTTTACTAATTGCTTGATGCTCAGAACGATTAGAAATTTTTCTCAACAACCCAAATATGAGAACAAACTATTTAAAATTGAGAAGGACATTGAATATTAGCCAGACAAACTAATATAAGCAAAATTTGTGAACAAAAATGTGAACATTTTATTTATCTTTGTTTTTAATTGTGTTCTCTTTCTAAGAAGAGTTAATTGAAATAACCTTATTTGCTAATAAAATGAAGAATAGATTTTTGGCATTAAAAAAATTATAATATTAATTAATTTTAATTCAATGTCTTGGAAAATTGTAGCCAAATGTAGTAAATCCAAAAATATTGACAAGCTGGAAACAAAGATCAACAAACACAATAACGTGCATTTAGTGTCAAATGATTCAAATGTCCAATGATTCCAACTGTTATGGAATTCTGCCTAACTGCGCGAAAATTCTACAAACAATGCCTTAAAATATCCTTTCAAATACAAAAAATCAACAACTTATCTTATGAACGTGTTCGTGTACTTCCGAAAACTACGAATTTTAGTTTTTTTTATATGATCTTTGAAGCTTAATTCGTAGATTTAGGAGGTACGTGAACAGACTGTTTATTTACATTTAAAAATCGAGCAATATTATTGAAAGACCCTATTTCACTTTCTCCCTTACTATGTCATTGTTTAACTACTAAACATAATACCTAACACCTTCTTGATGCTCACTTTAAAGTCTGAAACCATGAGAACAAATTCGTACGATCCAGTCGTGCAGTTCACTTTTTAATATAAGGATGTATGGCGTATACGTAATCTTTTAATATTGAAGTAAAATCACTTAGTCTCGAATCGACGGTTGAACTTCAGGATGTTATTAGTGGTTTTAACGTGTTTGCAGAAATCACGAAAAACTATAGTGGTATTATAATAAAACAAAAAAAATTAAATTATTTAAACTATTTGTTTAAACTGTTTGGATGATAGTGCTAAACTTGGAAGCAGCCAATTCTTTTCGAATAATATTAAGCAATATTTTCCTTTCTTTTAATGTCCAAATGAATATGTATTAACCAATAGAATCATTTAATTCATTACAAAAACTGACAACAAAAATCGTGTTAGTAAAAAAAAGTGTCAAGCTTATGGTCAGATGAAGGATCCTGGTCGCTTAAATTTAAACACTAGTTGTGTCTCAGTACTTAAGAAACCACATAATAGTTTTCGTGTTCGTTACTATTAAAAAGCTTATTTGTATGTAAATTTCAGCTCAAATTAATAATACGATCTTATTAGTTTTTAATTAATTTTGTTCAGATAAATAAGAATACTCAAGATATTTGTTACACTTTTGTAGTGGCCCACTTTGCCGCTGGTTGCCAAAAAATTAAGTATTTTCTTTGAAATGTTGCTTACAATTCTAGCCACCGCTGTTAAATTAAATAATATCGTTTGAGTAATACATCATCCATCAGGTTACAGCAGCACTTAATGTTTCGTGTCTCTAATTCTCAATAACTTTAATCGACATGCAAGATTTTTCTCCGACTATATTACACGTGTTTAATTTATTCTTTTTCGTAATGTTAGTAGATTATGTATGTATGTATGTATGTTGATGGTAGTACAATAGTGTTTCTAAAAATACAACAATCTGTCTCACGCTAATAGAATTTTTAATATCGAACGTGACGCCAGAGATATAAGCGCACAATAATAATTAGACAAATAACTACGCATTTTTTCTGCTTTATGTATATGTAAATATAAATTATTATAATAGTTAATTATATAATTGTTAATTATACTAAAGACATTTTTAAAGAATCCGTGATTGATATTTGTTTTCGTCAAATAAATAACTATCATCAGTCTTGAATATTGAATTGATTATAACAAAATTTCTGATTATTGCAGCAAGAAGTTAGATGACATATTCAAATTAAAGGTACTCAGAACTTTCAATCTTGATTGGTTCCCGAGTTGATGGTTTTAAAGTGTATATTTTTATTTGTACAGCACTTTGTAATTTTTGTCTGCGTTCCTATTTTCTTAAGGGCTAATAACAGTGTCGTTGGATAGCATTACATTGGCTTCTATATCAGTGAAAAGATCAATAAGATTGTTAATTCCGATGAGATAGCCATCTTCATGGTTGCCAACTTTCCAAGGGGTATTATGATCGATGACATGGTTTGGTGGTAGATTAACGGTTTTTGCAAAGTCAATAAGCCAAACACTTGCATGCGAACGGTCATGTACGAAAAGTAATGAACTTCCGATTATTTCATGGGTATTGAAAAAATCGGAACATTCTAGAGTTGCTCGAATAGCTCGCAGGCGTTGTAAGTAACGGGGCTGCAACGACAAAAACCAAATTATGAGTTAAATACAACTTTAAACTGCTGCATTGTTGATTTTACTAACCAAAACATGAGTATATCCTTCGATAAAATCCTCAAACGCCTTTTTGATTTGTTCTCGGGATTTTGTAGTTTTAAAATCCTTTGAACTGGTGCCGTCACTTTTTTTGATGCCCTTAAAAAAAATCAAATCGTAATACATACATCTGTTTATTCAAATCGTTAATTCTCTATCTTACCTCAACTCTGAACCCTAAAATAGCAGTGCTCGAAATAGTCTCACGCCACACCATGTAACGAGGTTTTGTTACACCTTTGGCTTTGTGTTCCTCTTCATTCGGTGCATCCGCATCAATTTGTATCATTTTCTCGTACATATCTTTGCGAAGTTTTGGTTTTTCTTTAGCTTTGGATAATTCTTCCTCTAAATAAGTTCGTACACCGATTTTGCAGTCCATGACACAGGGCTGGTAGAAATCGCTAAGCAGGTCTTGCAGTTGAAGGTAAACTGAAATTATTGTTTTTTTAATCTAATTTTAGCTTTAAAAATATTTTTATAAAATGTAAGAAATTATTGGTTCTGAAAATGAGTTCATTCCAAAGAAAACATTGATTCAAAAACGTTTTAGAAATGACTTAAAAATATTTCTGGAAAAGTATCTTAAGCATTTGTAGTGCTAAAATTAATCATTTTTATAATGCACGATCATTCGAGTGTCGGTGTTATATTTGAACAAAAATTTGCAGTTTTGGTAACTCTAAAACTCGAATGATTTTGCAGTGAAAAATTGAATCTTAATTATTTATCTTACGTTCGCCATCTTCACTTGTCACTTTTCCTCTGTACTCAGGCACATATGGACGAAGAACGTCACGCATCAACACCTGGAAGCAGTCTTCTTCCTTGGGACATAGCTTTTTTAGAACTGTACCTTGTTCTGGTCCAGCTTTGAAATTTCCTTGATGCCCTGCTAATTGCACCCATGGGTATCGTTTCTTTTTGTACGTCTGGAAGAAGGGTGTCCATTGAACTATGTTGCGTATCTTTCGCCATCCTGATGGCTGAAAATTAAAATACAATATTTTTTTTCATATTTCATAACACAATAAACAAATGTTTATCTTAAATAAATAATTAAATACGCGTCACTAGATCTAGGATACCAAATCAAACAATACTTTCTTAAGTATCGTTAAAATCCAAAAATGTCAGTATCGTCTCGGTATCGGTCTTGGTCTCGTATAAGTCAGTCTCGTCTCTGTCTTGGTTTCATACATATAATAGGGTCTCGTCTTGGTGTCGATATCGTTATTGTTATTGGTATCGGTATTTTTATCGGTATCGGTCTAGGTATCAGTATCGCTATCGGTGTCGGTATCGGTATCGGTATCGGTCAGTCTCACTCTACTCTTAAAGGGGGCACAATAGATATTTAGGTCGCAGTGCGCTTATCCCCTATTAATTCATTCATTCATTCATCGGTATCGGTATCGGTCGGTATCAGTATCGGCATCGGCTGGTTTCGGTGTGATCTCAGTCGCAAAAAATAAAAAAATCCTAGACTTGGTTACATGTCCTTTTTCTTGTAGTTGAATACGCTTGGTGTTTTGAGGATTTAATAACAAATCATTATAAACAAATAATGAAAGAAATTTTTGTTTAATTTAAGTTTTTTTTTATGGGCAATCAGTTAAAGCTTAATAGTCCGAGGCAATCAGTTAAAGCTTAATAGTTCTTTTATTATTTTTATGAGCAATCAGTTAAAGCTGAATAGTTCTTTTAAATAAAAAACTTTGTGGTGAGAAAAAAAAATCTTCAAAGAAAAAATATTCGTGGTGTAACATTTTATTTTATTCGTCTTTCAGTTACAGTTTCCAAAAAAAATCTCAATGAGGCTGATCTATGCTAAAGAAAACACGAATGCCAAACGCATTTTTCCGCAAAAGGAAGTCAGTTACATTGTTCTGGACGAAAAAAATATCGCGGTGAATATAAAATGTATGTATTTTCTTTGGGTAAGTTCGGTCGATAGAAGAACTTTAAACGTACAGTATTTTTTTTGCATAGAAATCATTCTTATAAGAAATACATGCAGTTTTTGTAACGTTATGGATGAAACGGTACCTTTTATCTTCACTGAGAAAAAAGTAGCATGTTAAATACAACAACAATTTGGTATAATTACGTATTGTTGTTGTATTTAACATGCTACTTTTTTGTGAGCGAAGATAAAAATGCACTAAAAAACAAGGCTGTTTGCATCTTACGAGTAATTCAGCTTCACATGATTTTGTTTTATATACAAAACACAATAGTTTTTAGCTAGGCTCAACACTACGCATCTTGACATTTGCTTATACTGCGCACTTTTTTAACATTTTCAAAAAGACTTTTCTTTTACCACAGTTTAGGTCAAAATAATAGTAGCACAAGTAAAAGAATTGCTTAACTTCAGTTTTGTAAATTTTGATAGTAACAAACTGTTGCATTTGGACTACATAACATTTTCTTAATGAGCGGGTGCACATACATTTTTTTTGCAACGGTAATATGACAAATAAACAACCGTTATTAATCAAAGCTACGAATTCTTCCGGTCAAAATAATAGTAGTGCAACGGTTTATGTGAAGAAATATTATTTTTCTCCCTTTTTTCTGAAATTGAAAATTTTAAAAAACGTTGGTTTTTGTTTATCCATTACACCTTCATAGTTTTTGTTTAAAAATTGGTCAAATTTTTGACAGCAATGGGAAGAGGCGAACACAGAACACCGGAATAACGTGTTCTCATTAGAAGACTGATATCGGAAGGCAAATCATATGCGCAGGTTCAATGTCTAGTTGAAAGCTCACCAAAAATGGTAAGAAAATCCGGTAGGTATTTAATTGCAAAAGTCGGAAAATGGCGGGCGGAAGCCACTATTGCCACCCAAGTTGATAAATCGAGTCGTCAGGCATTTCAAAATCAATCCTTTTACGCCAGCTTCTGAAATTAAAGGCTAATTTTGTGATGATGCGAGTAATGAAACGGTCCGTAGAAGTTTACGAGAACATACGCAAGCAGCCCACAGCCCTAAAAAGGTACCATTGCTGACAAAAAACAATGTAGCAAAAAGATTGAAATTCGCGAAATAACCACTTTGACTGGATTGCATTAAATTGGAGGTATATTCTGTGGTCAGACGAGTCCAAGATTATTTTATATGGTGGAAATGGACCTCGTCATTATGAAACAAGGCCACCAAACACAGAATACAATCCATGTTTCAAAGCAATTTAACACAGAGGGCCCAGCATAATGGTATGGGCTTGTTTTTCCAACACACCGAATTGAAGGTATCATGGATTAGCAAATCTGTGTTAAGATCATACTGGAAGTAAAGCTACCGTATGCTTAAGATGAAATGCCACTGAAATGGGTCTTTCAGTGAGACAAATGACCCAAAGTCTACTAGTTAACTTGCGAAGCAATGATTCCAGGCACAGTCTCCGGACTAAAATTTCATTGAGAACTTGGTGTGCGATGCTAAGAAATATATTACCAGTTGCCAGGCACTTAACAATAAAGCCCTTTGGGAAGCTATGCAGCACTCATGGAGCTCGATAAGCGTAGAAAGGTGTGGAAACCTGATAAACTCGATGCAACGCCGCACAGTAGGGCCAAACCTACGATTTAGGGAAAAAAAACCTCTAAGCGGTATCATTTCGTATGTATTTGCATCCGCTAAATTGAATGGTATCATCCGTTTTATGATCAGAGTTAAGGGGAAATTTTTATTTTTCCATAAAAGTGGGATATTTTGTATCAAGTACGTCAGGTGGAAACTAAAAAGTAAATAACGATATCTCAGAGAAGAAAAAGCGGATTGGAGTGATTCAAAGTTATTTTTGAAGAAGAATAATAGAATTTTCAAATTTCATTTTGACTTCTGTGAAAAAACAATCACGTCTTTATTGAACCGGTTATATTCAATCAGAAATTATCTTTTTTCTTAAATTTAATTTTTATTCACTGATCCCAAAACTGGTAGAATCTGGTGATGAAATTTTAATAGGATTTTCATTACCATCAGGACTACCAGAAAAGAGATGAAACAGACCCTAGGAAGGTGGAGCTTTTTTTGTATGGCTACTCAAGTCCGGAAGTTCACCCGATGCTCAAATTTTGGCTAGATTTTTCGGTGTAATCGAAAAAATGGGGTTAATTATTTTCTCATCAGAAACATTAAGGTACATATATATTAACACAGTACATTCAAAGAAAAATTTAAAACACTAATCCGTAAGATGGAGGAATCATGGAAAACATCAGTTTTAAAGGCTTAAAATTTCAATGGTCCGTTTTAACCCCTTATTTTGGCCAAAAGCTAATTTTTGACTATAAAATCATTATAACAGCTGCATTCCGCATGAAAAATACTGAAAGAAAAGTGTATCACAATGCCATATTAAACACTTTTATATATGAGGTTAGTTCCAACTCGGCCCCACTGTGCGCCGTTGTGCTGCTGTTTTTTTTCAACGAAGGACATGCAACTAAATGTGAGTTTAAAGTTCAAACCCTCAACTAAAGCTTATGATACAAATTTTGCCCTAACTTTGCTTTTTTGTGATACCTAAAGGTGTATTATCTTCGCACTACTATTTTTTCGACCGCTGTATTTCAAAAGTTCTTCAATAAGTTTGAAAATATCGGATTAAATATTATATTTTAAATTTTTTCTCTTTTCGAAAATAAATGCTTAAAAACACCAATTTGAAAATCACATGGGTATTAATTTGTTAAAAATTAAGGGATTAACTTTTTTTCAATTTTAATTTTTTGGTAATACTATGTTCCCACCAAAACGAAATCTGAGATTTCAGCTAAAAAATTTGGAGTTCTCGACTTGGTGGAGCGGGATTTCATTAAGATTTCGATGAAATCTAGAGTTTTCATTGAGATTTCGTTGAAATTTCCATGAAATCTTGTTTCATCAACTTGAAATATCAAAAGCTTTCAACCGAAATCTCGGATTTCATTTTGGTGGGAACATAGCATAAGGAGTACTACTATTATTTTGACCGCAGCTGACGTTTATTGCACTTTTGAAAATAGAATTTTAGAAGTACATAACCTTGAAATATTGAATTCAAATACAGAATTTTGGTCATACGAATTTTGTACAGCCAGAAATTTAAAGTACCGAATTTTGTAAATTTAGAAAATAATTTTGAAAACAGAACAGAACAACTTCTTTAATGGGCATGCTTTATACGGTTTTGGGCACGAGGTAGTAAAAGTCATTCTAAAAGTAATTTTTGGTAGTAAATTCAAATCAGTTATCCGTTTCCGCCATCACTACGGATTATTTTTATAATCCCTTCAGAAAATGAAGAAAACAATGTCTTCTAGGATTTTTGAGGTTATGAAAAAATAAGTTTTTTTTCAAAAAATAATAACCAACGAGTCCTGAAAGCACTAGTCTTCTTTTAAATTTGGGGGTTGAATCTTTCTGTCAAGAAATTGGTAATTAATTTTGTATACAATATTTTCAGTTTCGATATGTTGTTATAAACACGCTGATATAATATTCTTGTATTTATTCAACATACTTTTTAGGCTTTATCGGTTTGCTTGATTTAAAGAAAATATGCAAAGTACTGCCACAAAATCCGTGTTCGGATCGAATCGAAAATCGGGAGTTACCAACATAAGTATGCAAATTTTAATAAAAAAGCTCGTAAAACTCTCCCAAATATAACATGGGTAACCATGGAATTGCCCAGATACTACCAAGTGAGGCTGAAGCCAAACAGACAGACAGACATAAGATATTAAACGACACACTTTTTTAGTCTTCTCTATCGTCGGACACGACAATTTTGTAAAAGTTTGCAAACCCACGCTTTAACTTTTTTTATGATCTATCAATGTCAAAGTGTCCGTCATGGTGAAATTCATACGAACGAGCATCTTTTGAAAATTATTAAAAATGACTACCGTAATCGTCTTATATCGAGAAATGATCAATGCGGATGACCAGCAATTTAACGTCATTGGATTTCTTTTTATGAGTCGTTGGCTTAAGTCAACAAGCTTGCAACGTCACAAGAACTCAGAAAAAATAGAGAACGCGAAATATTTAACGATAAGTTGCGAAAGCTGGTAGAAAATTGGCTCCAAGCAATCAATCGCAGCGAAAATTTGATTTTCTTGTTACAGTTGAGTACCTCTGAGCTTAAATGCTTGGCTAAACTTTGAGGAGAGTTTAGCATTGAAGAAATGTGAAAAATGTACACATTTTCGCTTTCGTTAAGTGAAGTTGATATAATTTAATTCCACCGGGGTTTTGGAAAGAAGTTTTTCAAAACGTCCAAGCTTCAAAAAAGCATCAGACATTTTGGAACACTACGATCAAAAAGAGACAGAATCACCATATTTATAAATAAACCGTAAACATACCTTTGTTTCTTGTTCCTTTGTTTGCTCTGACGAAGAAGTCGGAACATCAGAGTCCCACTCTGAACTCAAATCATCGCTCGATGCATACCCATAGTCCCTTGGCATTGGCACCTCCAATAATGATTTCGAGTATTGTACGTAACCCGAACATAAAGTTCCATTCGAAGGTGATGAAGATCGCCTCGAGCTGATCGGTGATCTCCTTCCCAACAGATTCCGCTCGCCTATTAATTCTAGACACCCAGTTCCATAGATTGTCAATCCTGTTGGAGGAGTTATCGATATGCCATGAGCTTCCGCAAAAGCCTTACTGCACTTCCTCTGGTGCAGTAAATTGTCTTTGGATTTCTTCCTCAAAATCTTTTTGTACATTACGTCAGTAGGTGTTGCAGACTGGTTTTCTTCTTCGTCATCAACGTCAGCATAATTCTCTTCAACGAAATTGTGTTCTCTATCTTTTTCTGCTTCGTCTGTCTCTTCTGCCAACGAGAGTTTGGTGATATCCTCCAGCTTTTCATCGTCAGAGTTTTCATCATCGGAGAACTTCATTTTGTGAACATCCTCCGGTGCAATTTCGGGAAAATGTAACAATTTCACTGTGACTTTTTTTCCAGCTGCATTGTAATAGACCTCTTTTGCACTCATCTTATCGAAATCTTCGTAAATTTTAACTTGAGGATATGCACAGGTAGACATTATTTTTTAATTGAAATCGTTAGTACCCAAACCTCAACAAACATCACTGTTCACATATTTCGAAAAGACTCGCTTGTACAGCATAAGGGGCAGCGAGAAGACACGTTTAAATTTCTCTGCCAATAAAATTGTTTCATGCAATTGAGTTTTAATTCGAGATTCATTAAAGTACTCCACCGAGAAGCGTTGAGAGATTTGATCTGCCGAGTGTGTGGGTGGCCAGCAGAACGCTATAGTCACGATCGCTTCTTTCTGCTGCTATAGGATATTCAATTATTATTTAATTCTATTCGCGTTCCGTTGGCAATTCCATGTCTATTTGTAGTTTGTTTTTTTTTTTCACGCCTTGGCCTTGATGATTGTAATGATGTTCCTTTTAAGTTTTAGCTTTTAGATATTATGACGATAATGGCACATAACTATTGAGATTCTCTATTTTTCATACTGTAAAAGAACACACAGAGCGTCACGAAAAATATACGAACAAAATACGCACAGCTATAAACAAAATTTATTATTTAATCCTGATCATGCTTTGAATATGTGAACCACTTATCTCAAGATGCAATGTGTAAACAATTGTATTTAACAGTGATAAAATTCGACTCTCTGTTTTGTTTGGAATAATTCTATCTCCCCCTTATCATGGGAGGGAGAATAGACCCCTCTTATACTGCTTCCGTTTTATACAACAAATCTCGTATCTTATCTAGGTATTAGTTATGCATTTATTACAAAGGTACTCAATTTCGGTACTTTTACTACGAAGTACTTGAATATGGAATTTCGTTGTCAACTCCATGATTTTTTTTTGTTTGTTTTTAAGTAATTCATTGGTATATGCTAATTTTTGTTGTTGTTTCGCTTGACCAATAAATTGAAATTGAAAATTAATTCAGTGTGTATTTTGTAATAGAGGTCATGAACTTTAATATTTTGATGTTGTTTATAAGTTGAAAAAAATTGAATTCAAAACCAAGGAAAACCAAATGACCATTTGTTGCTGGCAACTTCTTATTGGTAATGGTTCAAGTGCATTTTTGTGTTTTATGGAAATATGCGCCCACTTGAAAGTTTGTTGCCGAATTATTGTTGCTGTCATAGATTGCGGGATGTTGCTGCAATTTTTCCAGCACTAAACAGAAAGTGGCCTAAAGCAATTTGTTGCCGAGAGTTGTCAATCAATTCTGGCATCAATGCTAATAGTTGGCTTTAACGTTTAAAGATGCACCTCAACTATAAACACTAACCGCCCTATCAATAAAATGTGCGCTCACAAATTATCTTAAACGTTACCAAGAGTTAGTTCACGAATTAAAATTTCATGATGGGGGCTTTCGTGGATAAAATTTCCCGTCAATCAATTCCGAGAGAAACTGCGACCACAATTCACGTTCCCATTTTTCGACGACGGGAAAAATTCCCTGGAAAGTTTTATTCACGATAGCCCCCAATAGTAAAAACATAAACTGCTAATACACGTTAGTAGCTCCAAATCTTAACGAAAATCTACTACAATGAACATTCTCACTAAATGTGAGCTTTTGCACACACTCTCATTTGAGGTTGTAAAAAGCATGCGTGTTACTAGTGTCTGCTTCCTTTTATCTCTTAATGACTCTCACGAAGAGTTAGTGAGTTAGTTTATTTATCTTGAATGTTGTTTTATTAATAACTTTTCACTCTTAACTTTCTGACTTAAGATAATTCGTATTTAATTTGCGTTTATGAATACCGGTGCAATAGTTCTACCCGACTAACTTCTATATTCAGAAGATTCTCTTTTAATAAATAGTAAAACTCCAGCTAGTTAGTGCCGCACCTAAATTTCTTTTCAAAACTCGCTTGATTTCTGTAATTTACTTAAAATGTCCGTTTGTTTCCCCTTTTTGTCTCCCTTTCTTCACTTCACTTCTCACATAATCTTTCAAAACTACCAATATAGAAACATATGAATAAAACGATCAATCTCGGTCGTTGTCAATTAAAGACAAGATGCTTTTTTGTATCACACACAGAATGACGACCAGTACCGGTACCCCCTAGCATCTGTAATAAAACACACGCAATTTTTGTTTCTCCTATTGCGGTAAGAACGTGTGAAAAAATCCGAAATATGTGCTACCACTCAAGATAGACGTTAAAAGACATTTCCTTTTCGCGTAGTACAGTGTTGCCGCTGCATGGTCTTCATAAAGTAAATTGATATTATATGAAAAATGTAACACAAAAAAGGACGTCTGGTATGCTTGTTAAGATGTAAATATTTATGTCGACGCATAAATTTTTGTCAATATGGACATAACGACAACAAGACGTACAAATTTTGTTTCGTCACATATTGAACACACGCTATCCAATTCCGATGGATTTTCGGCGCACACCAACCACAAAATAAATTGCGTCGCATGGCTGTTTTAATGTGGAGGTTGTAAAATTTCTGACGCACGAAGACACCACACATATAATGGTGCTGATTACTAAGTTGTAACCAGAGCCGTAGCTAAGGGAGAGAGATGGCTTAGGGCTTTGTCTTGGACAATGTAAAAAAAAAATAAAATAAATGCAGAAACATTGAGCACGAATAGGGAACAATTATTTAAAAATATCACCGAAGCCTTTGAATATGCTGCTGAAATAATTGAAAATAATGAAATAATGTAACCATATCAATATCCTTAAGATGACGGACGGTTCCATGACAACAGAGACACCATCACACAGTAGGCCATACATGGTGATTTCTGATATTTATTTTAATTTTAGAAGGTGTAAATTGGAGCTTTTGTGACGTTTTGTGATGAATCTGATTGTAAATTTATGGGAATGTATTTTGAGGAAATTGAAAATCAGGTGACAGGAGAAACGTTTTTATGTTCAATTTGAACGATCCCATTTTAAAAATGATGGTTTAAGTTTTTGAAAGCCAATTTTAAGTATGCGATGTGATTTTAACCTCAAGGTTTTTTTAGGTAGGGCATCTACACAATTTTGTCTGTCTTTCTTTATGAATATTATTATTTATATCTAATTAACTATCTGATGCCTAGTGCGCGATTTTTTCCATGAGAAATGTCATTGTTAGCTGTAACCATAGAAGTGCTTATTGTCGTTTTCTTTTGGATGTTCGGAGTAACTCCTTTTTCACTTCTTTCATCAAAGGGCACGGTAGTGCCCAGCCAAGTTCGCGGCACTACACCCTTTTTACAGGAACAAACTCAGGCGATTTTCAACCCCCCTCTAACTTCAGTACCACTAAAGTCAGAAACTTCAAATTCGCTGTATTTGCTAGGCTGATCAAACACAGGTGGCTCACCAAATTTCAACTCTATAGCATTAGTAGTTCCCAAGATATATGGCCTCAAAAATCGCAAAAACCGTAACTGACTGACTGATTCACTGACTCACTGACTCACTGACTCACTGACAGATCATCAAAATTATGGAGCACTTCCCGACATCGTAGAAACTTGAAATTTCGCACAACGGTAGGCCTTGTGGTACATACAAAGGAAAAAATCGAAAATCTGCAATTTTCTATTCAGGGGGCGTGGCATCCACCCACTTTCTTAAATATTCTATAAATTATATGGAGCTTTTCCGATTGTTCTAGAACAATGAAAATTGGTAAGTTGGTAGGGTTTGAGGAACTTAGAAAGAAAAAAATTGAAAAATAGGAATTTTCCATACAGGGGGCGTGGCATGCACCCACATTCTTAAAAATTCTTATAAATTATATGGAGCACTTCCGATTATTGTAGAACGATGAAAATTGGTAGGTCGGTATGGCTTAAGGTACTTAGAAAGAAAAAAATTGAAAATTTGGAATTTTGCATTCAGGGGGCGTGGTATCCACCCACATTCTTAAAAACTCTTATAAATTATATGGAGCACTTCCGATTGTTGTAGAACGATGAAAATTGGTAGGTCGGTAGGGCTTAAGGTACTTAGAAAGAAAAAAATTGAAAAATTGGAATTTTGCATTCAGGGGGCGTGGCATCCACCCACATTCTTTAAAATCTTATAAATTATATGGAGCACTTCCGATTGTTGTAGAACGATGAAAATTGGTAGGTCGGTAGGACTTGAAGTACTTAGAAAGGAAAAAATCGAAAATTTGGAATTGTCCATTCAGGGGAGGGGGGGGGGGGGTGGGGTGTGCCATCCACCCACTTTATCAGAATTGCTATTATTTGTATAGAGCATTTTCGGCTGTCGTAGAATTATGAAACTTTGTAGAGTGGTAGGGCTTGACTTTCACCTGGCAAAATAAGTCTTTGCAAAAAGGAGTGAAATCACAACAAAAACATAAATGTTAAAAAAGGAGCCAAGTTCTTATGTGCATAAGAAACCTGTGCGTAAAAAGTCAGCCAAAAAAAGTAATGAGATCTAAAATATATGCCAAGTTTTAAGTTCATGAAGTTCAATATCAAATATCTTAAGTATAGAGTAATATCGAAACAATTCCAAATCATGACAGAAATTTGGTAATTAATAATTACTGATTAAAATTTGGTGGATTTACTTGGCAAGTTTTCTCTTAAATACTTACTTAATCACAAATTTAAAATGTATGAAAACTTGACCAGTGAACCCACCAAATTTTAATCAGTAATCATTAATTACCAAATTTCTGTCATGATTTGGAATTGTTTCGATATTACCCTACTTAAGATATTTGATATTGAACTTCATGAACTTAAAACTTGGCATATATTTTAGATCTCATTACTTTTTTTGGCTGACTTTTTACGCACAGGTTTCTTATGCACATAAGAACTTGGCTCCTTTTTTAACATTTATGTTTTTGTTGTGATTCCTTTTACTTCAATTTTTACTTGCGATATATGTAGGTAATATAGGGCAAGTTTCAGATTCAAACAAGCATGACAGAACACGAAAAAAGTGATTGGCATAATAATTCTGCCTGTCTATACCTCAACCTACAGCCTAAACCACTGAAGCGTTTTTTTTCAAACTTTGAACCTACGATTATTTTGTTATTCCCTAGAGGGGAAATTGATTTCTTTTAGCTCCAAAAATAACGGTATTCGCGAAACAAACGTTAAGGAAAAGCTTAGGTACTTTTCTGAAAAACTGGTTTGATAAAAAAAATCAGTGAATTATTGTAGGTATGGTGTACTTTCCGGTAAAAAAAACTACCAAAAACTCTTAATAACGTTACCTGTCATATAACTTTTTTTTATTTTCGATTTTCTCATTAACGGCTTAAAGGATAGGTATCAATCGAAACTTTATGCAAAATCTCATTAAAAATTTTGTTATTATTTTTTTTTCTATGTATAACTAGGTAGCTACTTGCATATTTTATAAGTAAAGCAAGAAACTTGAATATAAGAGCAAGTACGTGCGATCCAGTCGTAGGAATAGAACAATCCGATCGAAAACGACATGGTTACTGTGATGGATGCGTATTCGGACGAACAATTGCTCTCATGTATTCGTCGGATCAAGCAGAACTATATGATCTTATGAAACCGGTTACAGTGCAATCATTTTGTTCGTCGGAAGTCCAACGAGTTCGTCCGAAAGATCGATCACAGTGGTTGTCAGACCAATTGTTCGTCAGAATACACATCCACTGTAACCGTAGCCTAAGTAATAATATTTTTTGTGCAATGAACCTTTAAATCATCACTGTGTCAAACTAAAGCATTTTGTGAAAACCTTGAACTTAAAGTGGCAACCAAATTCCGTGTTTTTTTTTCATTCTTTGGGTCACCCTGTCAAAGTGACTTATTTTGTCAGTTGTGGTCAAGCATTTGTTACACTTTCGCATGCTTAGCTACCTTTTCATTCTATTTTTGCAATATAAGCTTGAAAATAAATTTATTTAAAAAGCAATTATTAATAATAAAACAAAATGAAACAGAAAAACTCTTGTATCTCTCCATCACTTTAAATGTAAAAAAGACTTAACAAGCCTCGCGTAATTCTTGAAAACTTTTTTTTTGTTGACAATCTTGAAAACCCGGGTTAACTGGAAATATTCAGCAAACCATCTATCAAAAACTTAAAAACTTTTGTAAATTACTTTGTGAGTTTAAGCTCAATCGGTGATATCAGTGGTATTTTAGTTTAAAATTTTGTATTATCAAGTGCTACTCTTGTTTTCGATAGTCCTTGTTCTGCACCGAAAAATTGGTATTTTTCTAAATTTGATATATGCTTTCAGTTTGACTCTTTTTGAACATAAACTTTTTTGAAAATAAACCCTAGAAATATTTTTTTTATATTTTAGAATTTTTAATTTTTATTTAACTTTTTTAATTTTTACTTTTTTCAGTTTTTACTTTTTTTCAACCTAGAAATCTTTTTTTATTTTACAGTTTTAAATTTTTGTATTTTAATTTTTAACTTTTGTATTTGTATTTATTACTTTTTTTTCATTCTATAGTTTTTTTCTTATCATTCTATATTTTGTGGAGTAAACCGCTTTTTATCCTAAGCTGACGAAATAATAAAAAAAAAATAAAATAATAAATTAAAAATCTAAATAAAAATTAAAAAAAAAACGTTAAATAATCCTCAGTGTCATAGATTCAAATAAAAAAAAACTTTTTTTCGGAAGCAGTCATCTTCTGGTCCCAAATCGATTTTGTTTAATCTGAAGGAGATCAAAATTATTAAATGATTAGTCAAAAATTATTAAATTGAAAATAATTGACACTTTTTGGGGAAAAGCCAAACAGCTCAAAACTATGCATTTCAAGAATATTGAATTCTTATACAAATATGAACCTCGATTGCTATCTCATTATTCGGTTTCAGGAACAACTCTTATAGCAAACGGTGAATTCTTGAATAGAAATTGGTAAAACTACACTCAAATAATAAGAAGGCATTTTAATGTTTCCCTCCAAACATCCATCTTATCGAAAAAATTGATATTCAAGAAGTCACAGTGAGAAACTCAAAAACCTCACTTTCAAATATATAAAATACAAAAGTCCCTGTGTTCAAGGGTATCAGTCAACTTGAGAGACAGAGAGGGAGAGAGAGCTAGAGAAGGTGAAAGAGAGGTACATGTTACCGATCTAGCTTAAGAGGAAAGTGCATTTCATTTTGCTTTGATATGTGGCAAATAGCATTTAAAAAAGGACATATTTGAATTTTTGAAGCACAAATTTACGTCAAACTTAACATTCATCATTAACCTTAATTTTTAATGATGTTTCAACTATGTCTTTTTAATTTTGTCTTACTAAAAATACTCAGGATATTCACATATGACTTTTTTTCGTAAAGATTGGTTGTAAATGTAAGACAAGTTTTTTTGGAAAATGTTTTGCTAATGTTATGTGAATTACGAGAGGCAAGCTTGATTCAATGAAGCGACTGTTTTTTGTGATGATCAAAAAAATATTTGGTCATACGCAGCTTCAACGAAAAAGTGTATTAAAAACGAAAAAAATCTGCGTTGTTTGTAAGCAAAATCATAATTCCCAAATCACGCTCACTATATTTAAACCTTAGCTCCAAATTTGAACAAATTCGGTTCACCATTTAGGCGCCACTTTGATGTACCCACAGTGAGCGTAGAAGACGCAAATTAACTTTTGGAGCTATCAAATTTCTACAAACATCACAGATATTATGATAAATATAAATACGACAACCTTGTGCAAAATATTTTGTTTTATTCTGTAACATCACAACATACGTAGGCGTAAATAGTTCAATAGTCTCCTGAAAATGGTTTTCTATATTTGTATTCAACCTTTTAACAAAATAGATAAATGCACTTTAGAGTTTCCAAACATTGCCGTAGATAAGAAATAGGTATCACAAATAATACTAAATGAAACTAAGAAAATAAGGAGAATACAAAACTTCATACCTACGTAGACTTAGTAACAGAATAAATCCAGGAAATATCTTAACCCCTTCTAAAAAAAAAGTGCTGAGGCCCTGGTAATGCGTTCAGGCTCACTGGCTTTTCCATATAAATATCACAAATATGGCTTTATGTGATAATTATTCTAAATATGTATACCTACATATTTTATTCCAGCATCAACACCCACAGTATCTATATCTATATTTATGTATAATAAAGACGTTTCACTATAGTAGGTAAACAAAATTTCAAGTTAAAAAGTGCGTTGCCGTATTTATTTGTTGAATATTCACAGTTGGCACCTTCGAGACATGCTTCATTGTTAAGCATACAACGAGAAAGTTCAAGCCTACAATAATAAGGCATTTTCTTAAATGAAAGACATCTATAACTCAAAATGTCAAACATCATACATAAATTTTAGTACATGCCTATTTAGAAAATGGAATACAAATATAAGTTTTCACTCAACCAATGTGCGTCTCATTCAAGTTTTAAATTAATTTATTCCATTCCATAGCTGATAAGCTGGGTGATGATGTATTGGTATAACAGTATACCTATACCTAATTGCACGTCACTTTGAACTGATCGTAATAGTAGATACTATACGTACCTACTCATCAAACAATTTTCTTGCTGATAAGCATGTTATGAGATACTAAACAATAACTACGTCACTGATGTTAACTGATTTATTATATCATAAAAAATAAGCTTTTCATTTCATACCGCAAAACATGATCAGTCATTATAATACAAAAACAAAAATAAAACTGTTTGTACGTAATAAAACCAGATTCTTACATTTTGTTTAAGGTGCTTTTTTGAACAACTGTCTGGAAATATTATTTTAAAATTAATTAAATAAAACGCCAACTTTCCTATACGGAACGGAGTACGTTTTGTTGTTGAAATGTCGAAATATTAAGACTTCCGCGGGAACGGAACACAACCAACACCCGACCGCGATCACTTCATAACATTGACTGGAGACCGCAGATGGAGAGTAGAGATCAGAT
Source organism: Dasysyrphus tricinctus (assembly GCA_963921185.1). Lineage (NCBI taxonomy): Eukaryota > Metazoa > Arthropoda > Insecta > Diptera > Syrphidae > Dasysyrphus > Dasysyrphus tricinctus. The sequence continues at coordinate 19,751,132 of OY992533.1, read as the reverse complement.
GGAGAATATTATTATAGTTCCAGTATTTTGCGGACTTTGCGTGGCGAAAGCAATTGTAAAAGAAACTGTATTCAATAACGTCATCAAAAACTAAAAAAAAAAGTATGGAGAAAATTGAGACATGCAGGGTTGGCTAAATGTTACAAATGCAAGTAACACAACGAAAAGGGTACTTATTGATGTTACTTTTTCGTAGTTTAGTACTACGGTCGGTGAGTTGTTTAGTTTCAGTGATGTTCTTGAATTAATTGAAATTGAAATCAAGACCTTATGAGAAAAGCAAATAGGTACATATCTCAAACTATATTTTTATTTCGCATATAAATTTTTTTTTAAAAAATATCCTGTGTTTGTTTGATTCCCAAAAATATTTTTGAGACGGTCCCAATTTTAACTTGGAAAATATTGCACTTGATACGAAGCATGTTTGGAATCTTGATACGAAGCATGTTTGGAATCTTCATTTTTTATTTTTGACAAAATTACTCCTTAAAATTTTTTATCAAAATTGGTGAAGCTAGCGCACGAAAAATAATATTATATAATAAATCAATAATGTTTTTTAGAATGAATATGTAAGTAGCAAGTGTTGTCCCATTTTGAAATCTTGATGAAAAGGCCCATTTTTTTTTTACGACTTGCCTAAGATAGTATAGTACATATATTTTTTATACAAGGTGCCAAAGTATGTTTACAATTTTTTTTTACTCGGTCAATCTTTATTTTTCTTACGAAACTTATATATTTTTGGATTTATGATTGCGATCAATAGCATGGTTATTAAGGATTCCGTACAAGTACAAAACAGTACAGGTACAACCTACCCTACCACCCGGTTCCCGCTTGATGTTGAGTTTCGGGACACGCTGTACATTATGTATGTAGGTAAGTCAAAATTGTCAGTTTTTGAGTTATGCCGTTCTTGTACCAAATGAAAAAACCTGTATTGCGAATCAGTCCAGTAGTTAGTGTTTGGGAATGGTGATCAAAAAATCTAGGATCGAACCCCAAATGTGGCAACTTTTTTCTTTTGGTGTGACTTAAGGCAAAAGAGTTATTTATTGGCAAGGGCCTCGCGAGTTTTTAAAGTAAAATTTGCTAGCCCCTTGTTTTTTTACACTTCAGAATTCATGTTGTAGAGAGCTTAAAGCAAGCTGCATACTACAAACAGAGGCTCATCATGAGTGCATGTGTTAGTGGTTAGTAGATAAAGCAAGCTAACACAAGCACATAAAAAGATACAAGAAATTAACAAAATTAAACAAAATACAAAATATAATATGAAACAACATAATAATTATAAAATAAAGTTATAAAAATTAAATTAAATATAATATAAAACATTTAAATAAGGTATCTACCAAGGCGTTAAAAAATTACGAGAGTGGAGCACTGGTACGCAACAATGTTTTTAATCCTACTTTACTAATATTAAAATCAACAGAAGAAGCGTTCAAATTAAAAAGTTTGCACATACGATTAAGAGGTTCATGTATACCATAATTGGTTCTATGAAAAGGAACGTGAAAAAATTCAAATCTTCGTAGGTGGTGGGATCCTCCGCGGTAGTTAATGCCTATACAGGCTAACAAGTCAGGTGCATCAATTTCACCTCTGATAAGTTGGTGGAAAAATATTAAATCATTATTAACACGCCTTTCATATAAAGTTTGAAGTTGCAAAAGCTTGATTCTGTGTTCGTAAGGTGGTAAGTTGTACGGATCAGCCCAAGGAAGACCTTTCAAGGCGAAGCGAATGAAGTTATGTTGTATTGATTCAATACGGCTTTTATGAATTTCGTAAAAGGGAGTCCATACTTGGGAGGCGTACTCAAGATGGGGTCTTACATAACAATTGTATAAGGAAAGAGTAACATACGGATCGTTGAATTCCTTTGCCCAGCGTTTTATAAATCCAAGCATGGAACTCGCCTTATTTACAATATAGTTAATATGTACTGCCTTAGCACATCTGAGAAAGCCAGAGACTACAGTGAGCAATTGACCGGGAAACTCTCTGCCGTACACCCAGCCACAAGCGTCAACAACCAGTGGAACCAGTATCGCGACATTATTAAAGAGACAGCCGAGACCACCATAGGCTATCAACCACCCAGAAAAAAGAACCCGTGGTATGATGATGAATGCGCGGTATTGAAGCAGGAGACGGAAAATGCACGAATGCAAATGCTGCAACGGAAAACAAGAGCAGCAAGAGAGGAGTACCGTGAAAAGAGAAGGAAAGAGAAAAAAACCCTGCGTAGAAAGAAAAGAGCATCCGCAGCCTCTCAGCTCAAGTATCTCGAAGAGTCCAGCACCGCCACCAACACCCGCCGGTTCTACAAAACAGCCAAGCAACTGGCATCTGGTTATAGGACTGGCACGCAAGCTCTTCGAAACAGCGAAGGGAACCTAGTCACCGAAGCACAGGGAATTGTAGACGTGTTTAAGCAGCATTTCCAGCAGCTGCTTAATGGGCATTATGTAGAGGAGGCGACAGGGGAACAAACAAGCATTAGACCAGTCAATGAAGATCCAGTCCCAGCACCCAGTACTGAAGAGGTTAAGAAAGCCATCCACAAGCTTAAGAACAACAAATCCGCCGGCTCGGATGGCCTACCAGCGGAACTCTTCAAGTATGGAGGAGATGTTCTGGTAGGGTGCATGCACCAGCTCATCAACCAAGTTTGGGAGGAGGAAAGTATGCCCGATGACTGGTCAAATAGCTCCATATGCCCAATCTACAAAAAAGGCGATCCTATGTCCTGCAAGAACTACAGAGGCATATCCCTGCTTAATGTTGCCTACAAGATCCTATCCAACGTACTTTGTGAGCGTCTAAAACCTTTCTGCAACACTATGATCGGCACGTACCAGTGTGGCTTTAGGCCAGGCAGATCAACGATAGACCAAATCTTCACATTGAGGCAAATCCTGGAAAAGACCAACGAATTTCAAGTCGAGACCCACCACCTATTCATCGACTTCAAAGCCGCATATGATAGCATAAGTCGCCAAGAGCTTCTATTGGCGATGTCGGAACTCGGGATCCCGAAAAAACTGATCCAGCTATGCCGCATGACGTTACAAAATACGCGGTGCAACGTGCAAATGGGTAACAGCTCATCCGAGTTATTCCAGACGTGTACAGGGTTCAGGCAAGGAGATGCGCTATCATGTGATTTCTTCAACCTAGTCCTGGAGCAGATAGTGCGCAAGAGTGGTGTTAACATGGACGGCACTATCTTTAACAGGTCTTCTCAACTGCTTGGTTATGCGGACGACATCGACATCATCGGCCGTTCCAAGAGAGCTGTACTTGAAGCATTCACAGCTATTGATGAACAGGCGAAACGCGTTGGTCTTGAAGTGAATGAGGACAAAACAAAGTATATGCTATCAACAAACAAAGCCTCATCTGTCCATCGCCTAGGACAAAATGTCACTGTTGGTAGCAGTAATTTCGAGGTAGTCAAGGAGTTCACCTACCTCGGAACAAACATCAATCCCACGAACGACACCTTAGTGGAAATCCGACGAAGAATTACCCTAGCGAACCGCTGCTACTTCGGTTTGGCCAAACAAATGGGTTCAAAACTCCTTTCTCGAAAGACAAAGTGCACGCTATACAAAACTCTAATTTTACCAGTTCTACTCTACGGCGCCGAGTGCAGGACGATAAGTAAAAAAGGGGAATTGATCCTGGGCACTTTCGAGAGAAAAATTCTACGACGGATATTTGGTCCTATATGCGAAGAGGGCGATTGGAGGAGAAGATTCAATCGTGAACTGTACGAGCTGTACCAAGATGTGGATGTAGTCCAAAGAGCCAAAACACGTCGACTACATTGGCTCGGCCACATCGAGCGAATGGACAACAACGCTCCAGCCAAGAAAATCTTCGAATCCCAGCCCCCAGGTTCGAGACGACCAGGAAGACCGAACCTCCGCTATAGGGACCAGGCGGTCACAGACGCAAGAGCGCTTGGTCTCGACGACTGGAGGGAGCGTGCGAGGGACCGCAGCCGATGGAAGACCGCAATATCTCAGGCAGAGACCCTTCATGGATCGGGAGCCGGATAAGTAAGTAAGTAATATGTACTTTGAAATCTAAATCTGAACTAAATTGAACACCCAGGTCTTTGAAATTAAAAACACGACAAAGTGTGTGCTCTGAAATGGAATAATCAAAAGCACTCACTTCTCGTTTTTTAGAGAAAGTTATAGTTTGGCATTTAACAGGGTTAAGAGAAAGGCCGTTTTTCCCACACCAAACATTAAAATAGTCAATATCAGCCTGCAGGAGAATATGGTCATGATAAGATTGTATTGTTTTAAAAACCTTCATGTCATCAGCATATATGTATAAGAATATCACTATAGCGTATACATGAAGTAACATCATTTATAGCGAGAATGAACAAAAACGGACCCAGATGGCTTCCTTGAGGTACACCCGAGTGAGCAATGAATGAGTTTGAAAGACAATTTCTGAATTTTACCTGGTACCATCTTTTTTCAAGGTAGGACTTTATCCATGAAATAACAAACATCGGAAAACCAAAGGCTTTAAGTTTGAATACAATAATTTCATGACTAAGTTGATCGATCATATCTATGCAAAACTCTCTAATGTCCCGTCGAAAAGTAGATAATTTTTCCGGACGGGAAGGAGTCAAATAAATCTATTTTTAAAATTTAGATTTTTGAATTTAAGATCCTTGCAAATTTATGTATTTCCAAGCTAAAAAACCTTGCATTGCTCATAACTTGAGTTTCACTGGTCATGTATTTTTCGGTTCAGTACAATTTTGAGAGATGACTTATAGTTATATGCACATGTTTAAGCAAATACAAATACAAAAATTACTTAATAGGAAGTGCGGATTAAAGAGTGTATTCGTCGTCAATTGGTAGATTCAAAAATACTCGCGAGGTCTTCAAGTAAAGTTCTAAAACACAAACTGCAAATTCCTCTCGTGTTCTTATTCACCTTGCTTAAAATTGTTATGCTTACTTCAAAAAGTTTCTTGAAGATAAATGTCCGACTCTGGGATCAGCACATCAGCAGTGGAAATTCGCAAGAAAATGCTATCTTAAAGGTCAGTTTAGTAATTGGTCAGCTTGTTTCAGAAATTAGAATATAGAAAATTATTAAATTTTAATCAATGGTTAAAGTTTTTCAAGGTCACTAGTGTTGCAAAAAAGTATATCATCTGAAATGCAATTAAATCGTCAATGAAATATTAACTAATTTTGGTTATTAGTTGGTCATAAATTTTATTTTATAAATTTCTAAAGTTTATTTCATGGTCACGAGTGGTACCCCATTTGTGAGATATTTGCAAAAAAAGTATATCAATAAATTGTTAGCACTTCATACTGTGACCTTGAAACAAGCTTATTAGAAGTTGGGCTGACCAATTACTGAAACAAGTTGACATTTTCTTATCAAATATCTCACATGTGAAATGTAATGATCCCGCAGTCCCAATGTTTGTATTGACAAATAACCCGAATCATGCTGGCTTCCGAAGTTTTGGATATTGTTTTTTTTTTTTTTATCCGGAAACACTGCTTATAGCATAGCTCACAGCTCCCATGCGAACAAAAATCAAAATTTACAAAACTATTTTCCACCTATTCTGTGCACCAAATTGAATAATATTCAAGACGAAAAACGTTTGCATTGGCCTAAACCACCCATTAAGTCATTAATTTATTATTTAAATTAATAAACTATAGGAGACCTAAAAATGTAAAATAACTTTTTTTGGATACAAAAACCATTTGCATGCAAATAATGCCTTGAGGTGAATTTATTTTATTTATAAGTGTAAACCGACCGTAGAAAAAATAATATTTTATTCACCACACTTTTTTTCGCATACAAAACAATTGCCGGTTTATTGTTTTGCATGACATTCCATGGCAGCAATGTTTTTTTTGCATGAAACTGTAAACCAATCATGCAAACAATTAATTTTGCATTTCGCCTCAATTATTTTGACATGCGAGAATATTTGCATAGGTTTTTTTCACACGGGAACTGTAAACTAAGCTTATAGCACTAATGATGCCAACTCGGTGCGTTATTAAATTCTCAGTTCATGTTGCATTTTTCTAGATGTTCTTCCGTTGAACCTCTAGAAGAATCAGTTATTGACATTATCCTTTAACCAGAAATAAGCTTCTTCTTTAACGTTAAATCCTCAATAAAAATAATCAAAAATTGCTTAGCCGTCTAAACCAGATAAAATATTTAGGTAAACTTAACTTCCTCAACAATAACTAAGAACAATATTTTGGAAATTTTTATAAATACGGTTTTAATGTTCAGGGAGAAAATATCAGGCTCATTGAATAGCAGTCAAAACAATAATCAAACAGCTTCACTTAACAAGACTTTTGTTTCAAACTCCTCTAGATGGAAGACAAGCTTCAACTTATTATAAATAATTCTACATATTGCACAAACAGCTGCTTGAGAAAATTGGAATAACTTGGGCAAGTTGACTAACTATGCTATAGTTCACTTTCAATTGTAAACCACAAATGGAGGAACTGATTTAAGCATCTAGAAAGTAAAAGGTACATAACACGATTGTGTTGACGGAGATGTTTAAATTAATCTCTAACATTGGATTTGGATTCCATTAATTGTGCCAAAAACCAGTCTACCGAATTTGTTTTAATTTAAAATTTTCTTGTTTATAGCAAAAACTGCGATTCAGGTTTTTGGTTAAACAAAGAACAAAAATTGCTAAGACTTGTTTGCTAAATGGAATCATAAATATTTAATTTAAACAATAAAACACTACACAATATAAAACACTGCGTTTAATATACGTCACCAAGAACTTGCTGTCGAAATCGAATATTTATGAATCATTTGAACAAATGATAAATACGTATGTACGTAGGTATGGATTTTGTTTTGAATTATTGGGTGTAGGCTTGATAGGACTGAGTTCATGGGAAAATAAATAAAATGAAATAAATAGGTTTTGACTTGGTGGTTTCTTTATTTTTTAATTTTCCTACGACCCACGAAAAATATATTTTGATTTTTGACTTTCTTTTTCTATTCTTGTCACCATAAACAAACGTACAGCTGGATTGTAAAAGAACTTAAAGAAAGCTATTCATAAAATTAGCGAGTAACAAACGGTTAAGTTTTTCCGATTAAATGTATATATTTTGATTTGTCAGAGTACAAATTTCAAACCGTCACCAGATAACAAAGAAACTCCTTATCTGCCGGACGAAAAACTAAATTTCAAATTTTCCGAATTTTTTGTCAGGACTATCGATAGTACCCTTGATGTTTTGTGCAGATGCGTCGGCAACGGCAGAGTTTTCCTTTTAAATTAGAATTAAGTTCTCAAGACATTTTCAATTACCTATATTTTTTAAAAACAAATTTTTCTGAAACTTGAAACGATCAAAAGTCTTGGAATTCAAATGAATTAATTTCAAGACAATATTGCATAGGTCGAAAGTGAACAAAAATGTTGGCTTACCTTTTTTCTTGATGCCTCTGCACTGATGACATACAAATCTACGATCCCCAGTAGACAATCGTCACAGCGACATACGTCATCACCAAGTACCATTGAACCCAATGACCCTATGCTACTAGTTGAGTCTAGAGAGTCTGTGCGGCACAATCGGCTACCACCAGGTCCAGTTTGTGCAACGGCGTCAATTTTACGAGCCAGCAATTGTTCCATAAGTGTTCGGGGGCGTGATGATGAAGGAAATAATGCCATTTTAAACAATAATTGTTGCTGACTGCAAGAAATAACAGGTCTCTTCATTGAATATCAGTCCGTCCTTTTAAAGAATAGCGTAATTTTATTGCAAGACGGGGAAAGATTTTTATTTTTGAAAATTAAATGAACAGCTTAAACTGCAATTGCTCATGGACTCTCCTGAAAAAAATAAACAAAAAAAAAATAACTCCTTATATGCTTTTTACAATAATGGACCACATACAAACAGTATAATGTAAAAATAAATGAAGCAATTATATTATTGTAGGTAAGGGTTTTTCCAAAAATACGCTGCATAACGAGCCACATTTTATTTTAGGATTTTGTATTGCCGGAATATGGTTTAGTGTTAATTATAGCTGTAATGAGCCACATTTTGGTTTTGTTTCCCACCAGGCCGCTCATTCTCGCAGTAGAACATGAAGTGTTTTTTAAGCACTTAAGAAAATGTTGTTGACAATTTCAAGAATTTATTGATTTCCACTTAGAAGCAAGTTTCAAAAATCTTCAATCCGTTTTTAAAATATTGAAATTCCAAAAATGCAAAAACCCGAAATGCCACAATTCCGGATAACAAAATTCCGAATGAACAAAATCTCGAATACCTGAAAACACGAATATGCCACACTCCCAAATGGCTTGGTACTGGACACTCATTTCGTATGAATATGAATAAATAGCTTTTAGGCGATAACGTTTGGAATAATATTTTTGCTTCACGTAAGTCGAAAATCGTCAAAACGCTATCGTCAAAATGATAGCGCTGAGACAAGCTACGTAACTAGATTTTGTTTGCATTGATATTCAAACTCACTTAACACTTTTTTCATGGTTGTGAGCTTGTAAGCGACCGTAATTGAATGACTGGGTATCCACTGATATTTGACATCATGTCTTTTGTCTCTTGTTTGTTGCACTTAAGACAAAAAACAATGCAGATTATCATTTATGACGGCCAATATGATGTTTCATTCTCAGGGAAATTTGCGAAAAATTAACACCATCACAAAGATCTCTAGGTCTTTATAAAAGGTCAGCTATTTTCAGTAATTGGTCAGCCATAGATTCTTTTATACGATTTTTTTTTTTAATTTTTTTTCAAGGTCATGAACGATTTTTGGGACCTCTTTTGGCCTTTTATAACCGTGAAGAGGCCTTTCGGATAACATACGTTTTTTTTTTTATTAATTGACCCAAATGAAGTGCCAAAAGTTTTTTTGTGACCTGGAACGAATTTTAAAAATTCATAGAATTCATAGAATTAAATCTATGGCTGACCAATTACTGAAAATAGTTGACCTTTTATCACGATCTAGAGATCTTTCAGATGTTAAACATTTCTCGCAAATTTCCCACAAATAAGGTGCCAAAAATCGCGCGTGAGCTTGTGTGACCTTGGGAGACTTTAAGCCTTGATTAGAAGCTATCTAAGGCTGACCAATGTCTAGACTAGTTGACCTTTTCCGACCAATTACTGACCACTTAGGTGGCATTATTTTTCCCCAAATTTCCCATATATGAGGTGCCAAAGGTCCAGAGCCTCAAATTGCACTCTGAAAAAAAAACGATGGTTAGTGGTTGAGTTACATGAAGCAAATCTTTGACGATCACGTTTACAATTATCGTTTTGACGATTATCATTTCAAAAATTACGGAATGATCCCTCTGATTTTAATGGATTGAGGAAGTTTTTTTGGCATTTTCAAATCATTCGTGATTTATACACTCCCGTTCATTTGAATAGTTACAACATTTTCGAGTGCCATGAACCGTTATAACTCCGAGCTAAGGGGACTAAATGAATTTTTGTAAATGGCATTAGAGTAAGCCTCCAACTTAGAAGAGAATAAGAAAACACACAATCTTAAACCTACCACTATTACACGTTTTATTATGATTTCTTTAAATTCATGTAAAAATCGTAGCCCTTTTTTTCGTTCATTTAAATAGGTACACCGCCTTTATCATCACTTTAACTTTGAACTTGTTGAAAGTCAGACCTTCAATAGCTCATTTTGGGTTTTCTGTCATGGTTTCTTTGACATGAAACAATTAACAGAATCTTCTTTGATTTATAATTATCCGAGAAATCTACAAAAAAAAAGATGGTGTCGATATGAAGGAGTGCAAAAAACCTGCTACCTCCGCAAGCGATATACGAAAAACTCTGAGGGATGCGTCTAACTTGTCGGTTCAAATGGCTAAAACAAGGGAACAGGCTAGTGTCAGTATTTCTGTAGTCGAGAGAGTAATTAAAATTCTGAAGTAAGCTTTTTTTCAGAAATAATTAATTATAATTAATAATTATTAATCAAAATAGAAATACAAATACAAATTGATATTTACATACATATTTAAACGTTTAGGATAAGGAAATGACTTTTGGTATTACAGCTCCCAAGTTAGCCAACAGCCACCTTTATTGTGAGTTACCACTATCAATTTATAGTTGAAAAATATGGAATTTTTATATCATAAAACTCTGTTTATTAAAAAAACTGATCATCTCTTCGTCTTCCTCTTCATTGAAAAGTCCAATTCTTATAATTAACAACAATTTACATCATTATCAAAACTTATGTCAATTGGGCTGTTATCTATCGAATGTTAACATTTATCAACTATCAATTGATGGTTGTAACTCACAATAAGGGTAAGCAAGAAAATCAGAAAATATTGAACGAACATATTGAAATTAGTAAACAGTTAATTATTGGCAAATTATCATGCTTTGCTAACACATTCATCTTTTTGAATCATCTCAATATTTAAAAAAATTTACAGAACTTTGGACTAAAAATCGAAGAAATTCAAAGTAAGGGTTCAGCCCTATTTATTTCTAAAATTAAATTTTCATAGAATATTAAAAAAGATTTAAATTGAATACTGCAGGTTAAGCTAAGATTTGCAACAAAAAAAAAAACACAAAATAATTTAATTAATTAAAAATAATTTTTACTAAGCTTTAATTGTATACCAAAAAATGTGCTTTGACTTAGAGTTCTATTAAAAAACCTTTTCTTCGTGATGTAAAACGTGAAATGTACCGAAAAATGTCTTTTTTTATCAACGTGACGTTCTGAAGGATTTAAGCTCTAAATTCGAATAGACTGAAGCATACTGGAATTTATTGATCAAAGGAGTTGAATTTTGCTTAAAAAATAATTTTTTTTTAAATGGTGCTAGTGCTCCATAATTACTCCACTTTTTACCCGCATATTTAGCGATACGGACAGAATGAATTGACCGACTTTTCCTTTAAAGCCATCACAAACTACAGACTTGTTATCGGCCCACAGTTGTCGATTAATTGGAGTATTTAAATTGTAAGCATCAACTGATATGAATTATTCTTAGATTGCCTTAGATAAAGCACAAACCTCAGCGCCATAGGATGATAGGTTTTGGTTTGAATGCACTTGCTTAGTTTTTGAAGACTTTCCGGAGAATCGAAGCTGATTTTTTATTTTAATTGTATCTGCTGCAACTTTTTTGGAGCAATATGTAAACGAATTTCTTAACGAAAAACAGTTCAAAAGAATTAGCTAAATCAATGATATTTTACTTCTTTATTTTTTTGCTCTCTTTACTCTTTAGGAAGTGTGATTGCAGACTTTGATGTAATAGGCTCATTTTCAGAAGTTATTTCACTATAAAGCTTTACAGGAAACTCAATAACTTCTTAGGACTATGGTTTATTTTTTTTTCTAAGTCGTTTCAAACATATTCCTGCTATTTTTTCCCTACACCCTCATCAAAAGTCTTCATTTAATGCAATTTAAGTATCACTACCTGGACTATTTTTGTTTATTTTTTGCTGTCCGCGAGTGCATTTCTTCCATCCCTCAAATAATGCTATTTTGAAAACCTGGAAGCTGCAAGACGTTATAACTTCCCCAATAGCAGAAAGTAGCAAGAAATTTTTTGCTGTTTAAGTCAAGCTAAACAAAAACAAAAAATATAGATGGAAAATACCGGACTATAACACTGAAAATCAAACCCTCTATTTTCGTTATTCAAATATGAAAGAACTAACTTAAATGTTTTTCAAAAAATGGTAAAACAAATAATTTTTAAAAATGTATTTTCTTTTTTAATAAGCACTAACCTTTAGTTAAAAACTCCCATATATCTTTTTTAATCACTTCCCTTTACGTAGAACATTCGTTTACTTTGGCGACTAATTTTTGTTTATATTTTTCTTCATAAGGCTTGATTCACACTTTTGTGCCGATACCGATAAAGTCTCAAAACGCTCTCGCTCCGATTCAAAACCCTATAATGTTCACATTGCTGTTTCGATACCGAGACAGTCCCAATATTTTGTTTGTTTTTGTATTTTTTTACAAATTTAAAATTTTGGTTTTTGACTTTCGGAAAGAAGTCTAGCAATTATCTCTTGAATAAAGAATTATATAAGAAGAATTTGCGTTCATCAAGGCTGCGATACTCTGAAGGCAAATATTATACGTCGCACTGCCTTTTTTTGACAGATAGATGTATGCATGTATGTAAGCTAGCAACACACGAATCAAGAATAAACGAATCAACGCACTAACGCAACCTTCCGGCCGATACCGACGCAAAGCAGACAAACGCGAAAGTTTAAAAAGTGATTTGACAGCAAAATTTCTGAGGAATCCTGTTCAAGAGACTGAGATTGCTGAGGGCTCTGAGATCTCATTTTCAAGAACACGCCTAATAATTGAAATAAATATGAATATAATTGACAGATATGACATTGAGAATGTGAAATATATTCACACTTTCGATATCGATACCCTCTCGATACGATCTCGCTCTGTTAGAGTATTCTTTCAAATGAATCGGAAGCCGAACGAGAGCGTATCGGTATCGGAGCGGTAACGATTGTGTGAATATATTCATTGTTTCTCGTTTGAGAAAACTTTATTGTAGTGAGAGCGTACTGAGACTATATCGATATTAGAACTATAGTGTGAATCAAGCTTAATTTGGTCTATCAAAGATGTCACTTTGAACTTATGATTTGATATTGGAGATTTTCAACGTTTTTTCATGAAATAAATAAAAGATATTATTTTGAATAACTTAAAAACACTTATTTTATTTATTTATTTACTTAAATGCATTTCGGAAGCAATGCTTCCATCGTCAGTAAGTTTTATATAAATATAATAATACAAACAAAATTTTTGATTGATATTAAATACAAATAACTCAATAAAAACAAAACAAACTACACAATTATATATAAATTTATAGTGAATTTAGGAGCTATTATACAATTTTTTGAAAATTGGATCTTTTATTGGTCCATAGTCATTATTCATTAAATTATTTCTATTTTCTACGATGTAAAGAGATTCATATGCATCTAACTCATAAGTATTATTCACATTTCGAATTAATTTCAAATTTTGTAAGCTAAAATTATGGTTATTATCCAGCATGTGTTGTGCTACACTCGACTTCTCAAAATATTTAAAAATATTTGTAAAAACCTATGGTGAATTGGATGTTTTGCAGCCTATGTATGAGATTCTTAGCAAATTTTGGAACACACACTTTTTTAGTTTTGTCCACCTAGATCGACTTTTTTGACCACTTTGGCCAATAGTTAAGTCGGGTTGGAGTGCCGATATTTTATTTTGTATAGCACATCAAACTTAAATATTTATCGGCGAGCTCAATCGAACTATCAGCCGATAGAAAAGTCTGTAGTGTAGTGGGGGCTCTTAATTAAAATTTCGAGTTCAATATTTTTTACGAATTCATAATTTGCTATTTAGTGGAAAAAACGAAGTTAAACTCTTAGATTCTACCTAGTTGCAAGTCTCGACTAGTAAATAAAAATGTGGAATTCAAATTAAATGTAAGTTATTTTGAATAGAAAATTCTATTGATTCAAAATTGCAGGTAACGGCTAAGCAAATTTCAAATGCCAACGTATAAATTTTCCCAGTATTTCATCTTTGACAAATTGTTTTCCTATCACTCCATAGAGGGCGACTCTTCGTAAAATCATTTAGGTGTACATGAAAGAATATAATCCAAATGAGAAATGATAGCATTTTTTTTTTATTGCTACTATAGGAAAAAATTAATTCACGAATCAAAGTTCCCTTTAGATCTACCATGCAAGTAAAAATTGTTTTAAAAACCAGAAATCCGTTCAGCCACATGAAGGTAACAGAAAATCTTTAAAAAACATTCATCCAAAAATTTCCCACTTCCAGTGTGCTTAATAGTATATCTGTCTCTTTTATAAAATCAGACAAGAATATTTTTGACATTCGCTTTTTTTTTACTTTTGTTTTTTTTTACATTTCAATTTCATTCCGTCTGTTTATTTTTTTATTTTGTGTGTGTTGCCATTCTCATCTAGGTAAATATTTATTTTATTTGTCTGTTTATAAAATATAGAAAAAGTATTTCTTTCTTATTTCAGGCAATGATTAATAGTAAAATAACATGCTCGAAACACTGAGTTGAGTAGGTTATCTAATTATGTATTGTGTCCAGTGGTCTAATTGTGAAATCCAAAGAGGGAATGTTTTTGATTCGGTATTTCACTTTGTCTTTGTTTTGGTTCTTTAAAATGTGCACTTCTAGGTAAATACCTATACCTGAGTATTGCGAGTCAAGTTCAAGTGACTTTGAAGTGTGATATGTAACATTAATTCACTCCAAAATACGACTCGCTTCGAATTTCTTAATTAGCCTAAAGAAATTATTTTAATTAAGGTAAGTACTAAAGTCTACTGTTTATAACCCTGATGGTGTTTTTCTTTTCTTTTTTTCATTTGTCTGTCTCATCATACCTCACCCTTGAAGCATTATTATTGGAGTTCAAGTTGACGTAGTGCGTGTTACCAGTTTCCAGCAAGAAAAGACAACAACTGTTCAAAAGAAACTTAAAGAATGAGAGATATTTTTATATTTGTTAAGTTAATTAAGAACATACTTGAATAAAACATTCTTTTCAGTTCAGTTTATTTAGCTTAGCCACTTTAATTTATTACTTTGTATAATTTGTTGGAAAATAAACTTTAAAAGTACATACATACTCGTATTTCTGTCGTGATTCATATATTAATTGCAGATCTGAAGGGTTCTCAAAACTATTTTTATGAAGTCAAATTATTGTGAGTCAGGGATTAAATCACGCGGGAGACTTGAACTACTAGATATTTAGTTCAATTAAATTTCTTTTTAATCATTTTAAGCTTTGGAGGATATTCATATGGCCATTGTTTAAAATGTTGGTCGACTAAACTGAAGTTTATCTTCATGAAGTTTCAGAAGATGAATGTGTTCCATTGTTTTTATTATGGAGAGAATGTGGTATTCAAAATGAATTTCTGTACCAAAACCGTTAAACCGTGTTAGAAGAATCTTGAGTACCTTTCAAACGCCTGTGGGGTGTAAGCTTAGCTCTAGATCTAGAATTAATATTGTTATTTGAATATATAACGAGAATCAAAATATCCGGAAGAGTGAAACGAGAATCAGATATATGGAATAGTGATGGAACGATGGAAGAATCATTGCGAAATTTAAACAAAAATGAAAAAGCGTTTTACAAAAAAAAACAAGCGTTTCTAGTTTTTGAGTTTTAAAAATGGAAAACTTGGCATTTTATCGCTCACTCCTCTAGTACATACTTACCTACCTACATATAAAATAGTACACAATATCCATGTTAAAAAAATCGTCTCATCAAAGATAAAACTTTGCGTAAACATTTCAAATAATCAAAAAAGTTTCGGGAGTAGTGGTGTATCAAACTGGAAAAAACAAACACATGATTTCAAGGTGTTGTTTAATGCTGGATCTATGATATGACGAGCTTAAACAATTCTAATCCTTTCTATGTAACGATGGCTGGTTTTTTAGTGCAAAAGATAAATAGGTATACTATCGAAAACCTCTCTCCTGTATACAAATTTTCAAATAAGCATGCACAAAGATGGGATTTTTTAAATCAAAACTAAAATTTAGGTAGCTATGTACCTTACCTTTAGTCCAGTCAATTTGTGCTTAAAAAGGCTCTTTGCGAGAAAATTGTGGGGTAGTTTTGATTTGTTCGCTCCTTTATGTTTTCGGGGGTACTGAATCTGAATCTGAGGTTTGCCAACAAAACTTCGTGACGCAACATGGAAAAAATTCAAAAAATTATGCAAGAATCCATTTTTTGGGAGTTTTTCACTAATGGCTCGAAAACTACCAACAATTCGAAAATTACATCAAAGTACCATTGAAAGAACAACCCAATTTCCAATAAATCCCTATTTAAGGTTTTTTTCTGCGACAAACCATTTGGACTCAAGGGCTAGTCGAAAATTGACGCATTTTTACTGTTTTCGAAAATCCTCTAAGAAATTACTTTGTGTAACAAAATTTGAATTTTTGTCTGTAACATGAACCAAGATGTACTCTTCTGATGGTCTTTGATGCGCTGAGTTCGAATCTGACCTTGGAATTGCTCTAGCACGTTACGTTTTGGAGATATTCGAATCTAAAGATTTTAAAAAAATGTATTTTCAATGCAAATTTGAAGTTATATTTTTTTCTCGAGGTAATTTTTTTTTTCGAAAAAAATGTACATGGTCAAAAAAAATCCCACAATTTTCCCTTTTGAGCACAAATTGACTGGATTTTCGAATTAGGTAGTAAGACGAAAACCAACGATTTCTCGAAGACAAATAGAGGTATCTGAAAGATTCAAAAAGAATTTTGAAGTAAAATGTTTATACTTCAGAATGACCATGAACATTTTTCCGAAAAAAATTACCTCGAGAAAAAAATATAACTTCAAATTTGCATACAAAATGCATTTTTTTTTAGATCTTTAGATTCGAATATCTCAAAAACGTAACGTGCTAGAGCAATTCCAAGGTCAGACAAAAATTCAAATTTTGTCACACAAAGAAATTTCTTAGAGCTACGTCAATTTTCGACTAGCGCTTGCATCCAAATGGGTTGTCGCAGAAAAAAAAACCTTTAATAGGGATTTATTGGAAATTGTGTATACTTTCAATGGTACTTTGATGTAATTTTCGAATTGTTGGTAGTTTTCAAGCCATTAGTGAAAAACTCCCAAAAAATGGATTTTTGCATTTGTTTCCATGTTGCGTCACGAAATTTTGTTGGCAAACCTCAGATTCGGATTCAGCTGCCCCGAAAACATAACATCGCTCCTTTATGTTTTAGGAGCGAACAAATAATCAAAACTAGCCCACAGTATGCAAGGTAAAAATACAAAATGACTGGACTAATTAGAGTGTAGGCAAGTGTGGGGAGTATGGATTTGAAAATTATTTTTTTTTTATTAACTGCCGAACATTTTTAAATATGTACTTGAAACCTTTTTCAATCATTTTAAAAATGAGTTTCGACTCTAAAAATAATTTTTAAACCGCGAGTCGAATTTTTGATAATTTTTAACGACATAAGGTATTACTCACCTACCTTCATTAACATAAGCGCTCGTCTAAGTAATCAGGTCTATCATCGTATCCAATCGTTTTGTACGAAATGTAGGATTTTTTTTCAATCAGCGTTGCCGTTCCGATTGATAAACAGTAGATTCCTCCCACAATATTCAAAGTATGCGTTGAAATGGAAGCAGTGCTTTACAATTTAGAACTTTTCACCGATAGAAGATTTCTCCAAACGAATACGATGATAACGCTAAAAAAAAACAAGTCTTAATCTCTTAAAAAAAAGTGTATAAGATGTTCGCTTGCGTCATGCAAAAAAAAAACAATATCCCCAGTGTGTGCCAAAGAAATAAATAAAGTATTCCACCAACAAGCCACGTTAAAAGGGTCACATTTTGAATGTGACCCACCCACATGGCATCCTGCGAAACTTTTGCGTGACCCATCCCACAATGGGACCCCATGTATGGAGAGCGTGCTCAAAATGCAAAATTGAAACTAACGGTTTCGTATAAAATTGTAATGCGGATTCAAAGCTCACATGATTGTTTATCAATATGTCAAGTTTTGATTTTTCATTATTGTCCAGTGCTTTTTTTGTTATTTAATGTAAAAATTTCGTATATATTTCTGGTTTGAATTGGGTAAATGGCTATTTACTACAATCTTCATTTGAGATTATGATAGAATTGCTACTTTTTTCACATGGTTTGGAAAGTGTAGTCGCGGTTAGTACCGCGGCATCTCCGTTCCTAATTTTTCCAATTTAATCTACTATGAAATACTTCATTGAATAGATATGTTGTTTTTGGAAAACTGCATGTATTTCTGTTCGAATTTCAAACGTTTTTTTTTTCCTATTGTTGCTCAGTCAGTAAAGGGCTTCTTCTTTGATATGCGTCCAAAGATGCTAGCCTGACGCGATCTTTTTTTAACATGATCAAGAGATGGTTCACTCTCTGTTTTGCCAAAAACTGCTGCTCTAATTTCTTTGTTCACTTTGCCGAACAAACAGTCAATATTCTCGTTAAGAAGTTGACCTAGCTTCTGGCTTGCGTGGCAACTTTTCAATAGGCAAATTGTTCTTCAGACCTTCAACAGAATAACATACCATCGTTTCAGAGCATTTTAATATTTTAGAAATAGTATGATTTTCGATCTGCACGACTAGTGACAATGATGCGCCGAGCTTTTACATTGCAGGATTAATGTTTCTCATTATTCAAAACTCCTGAAACAGTCCATTTTCAATATTTTGACTGCGTAGATCTAAAAACTCTTACCTGCCACCTTTTAAGCCGCTTGAATTTTGAAAACAAACATAATTTATGACCCGTTTCTAATTATGTGCACGATCAATTTTTGTGCATTTCGACAATTTATGGGCTTAATGAAAAATAACGGAACTCTACGTCAACTTATTTTGTTTCATCGTTTAGTTGGTGCAACCAAATCAGGACAAATAAAATGCACGACTGGATCGCACGTACTTGCTCTTATGTTCAAGTTGTGTGGAACTTAAGAACTTTAAAAAATATTCAAGTAATTATAGAAAAAGTATAAAAAAGCATTTAAATCGTTCTTTTAATTGTTTAAACAGCCTGATTAATAACTTAGAGCGGCAAAAAAAGTATGCCTTTTAATTACTTAAAAAAATATCAATATATGCAAAAAAAAAATTTAAAATCGTTGGAGCCGTTTTCTTAAAAATTAATTTTTTATATATAAAATTTTTGTAACATTTTTCAAAAAAAAATTTGGTATGCCAATTTTGAGTATATATTAATATTCATTTAAAACTGAAATTTCAAAACAATTCATCAACCCGTTTTTGAAATATTGAATTTTCAAAAAAAAATTTGAATCTTTTTTTAAAAATCCAAAATTTATTTTTTCAAAAATTTTGATATGCAGTATTATTTATATTCTAACAAAGCTTTTGCGAAAAAAATTTCATTGAAATCGGATGAGCGGTTAATGAGAAAATCAAAAAAACCGTTATATGACAGGTACCATTAATAAATGTTTTTGGTGATTTTTTTTCTAACTTAAAGGTATATCATATCTACAGTAATACACTGATTTTTTTTTATCAAAATCTTTGGAGCCGTTTTTGAGATAAATAAGCTTTTCCTTAACGGTTGTATGGCAAGTACCGTTATTTTTTGAGCTAAAAAAAAAATTTCAATTTCCCCTCTGGAGAGTTACAAAAAAACCTTAAGTTCAAAATTTGAAGAAAATCGCTTCAGTGGTTTAGGCTGTAGGTTGAGGTACGGACAGACAGACAGACAGACAGAATTGTGCCACCCACTTTTTTCGTGTTCTCTATCATCGTAATGTCATGTTTGATTGTTATCTCGAAATATTTTTTTTTGCACGAATCCAAAACTTGCCCTATAGTACCTACATATATCGCAAGTAAAAATGGAAAAGTCTACTGCAGAAACACAGAAGATATGGAAGGAAGAAAAGTATCTTTGAAATCGTTTCTAATTACTTGCACGTCACTGTATGCATATGTAAATTTTCTTTTCTATGAAAAACTTTTTAATTTGTAGTAGTTTGTGGTTATTTCTGGCTCCGTGAAATAGCTCCCCAAACTGAAATTGATATATTTAACTTGCCGAATTGGGGATTCATATATGTTTAAAACAGTCTGGCAGGACGAAATATAAACTCAAATGATCTCAGATTACGTGATATGTAATCCGCGGAGCTTATCTAGGGAGGGATTAAAACTATTAACTGTTAACACGATTACCCTCGAAGTTACATTCATTTTTTTTCGATGCACTGTTTAATCACAAAGACCCCGGTTCTTAACTGCCAGACTTTGGTTTTTTTTTATTAGCTTTTCGTGAAAAATCTACTCACACCCAAAATCTGCTGTGGGCTCTTATAGGCCAGGAAAAATGGGTTCCGAGGTTGAAAAAATTAATTCATGAAATATTAAAATTGGAATCGACGCAGAATTGCAACCTCTATAACATATCCAAAGTCCCCCAAAATCCCCGCATTGGCATTTTGTGTAGATGCATTTGAAGAGGTGCAGGTGTGGAGAACTTGGAGGTCTATCAAACTAAAATATTTGTTTTGGTACAACATAACCATATGATACATAATTTAAAGGTAGTTTTTAACGTTGAATCTAATGAAACCAAATTCAAAATGATACAACCTCCCAAAAAAAAAGTTATAGTCCATTTTACGTAATGATGACTTTTTTTCAGGTACAACAGGTAAAATATTATCGAAAACCCTTTAAAAATAAAGGTATGTTAATGAAATTTGGAGTGAATGTTCCATTTGTCATACGAACTAAGAATCAAGACAGTCTCCAAAAATATCCATGGTGAAAGGGTGTTTTTTTAAGGGGGATGGGCAAGTGTAGAATGTTTACCATAACACCCACGGAAAAACTCTTACACCCATGAAACTCGCCAAAAATATTGAATTTGTCATGGCAACCAGGAATCCAAATAGACCATACAAATATCTTTTGTCTAATAGTGTTTTTGTGGCGGTTACATTTTGACCTATTCTACGGAAAATACGATTTCAAAAATTGATTTTTGCTTGAAAAGGACCATAACTTTGTTAAGGGTGCTTGTATCATTTTGGTTTTGTTTTTATTAGATTCAGTG
This sequence comes from Dasysyrphus tricinctus, assembly GCA_963921185.1. Lineage (NCBI taxonomy): Eukaryota > Metazoa > Arthropoda > Insecta > Diptera > Syrphidae > Dasysyrphus > Dasysyrphus tricinctus. The sequence continues at coordinate 19,730,289 of OY992533.1, read as the reverse complement.
TTAAAAAATACCCTTAAATCATATACCATACTTATGGCCAGTTGCACCAAAATTCACTAAAAGCGGTTTTTGCTAAAATGGAGTTAAAATTTATCGGACTGATAAATTTATTTGGGTTGCACCAATCTCTTTCGAGCATTTTTTAGCTAAAATGCAGTTCATGAACCACCCCTGGATTTTATCATATGTTTATTAAACTGAACGAAAAAATTTAGCCAGTGCAAGTGAGATAGCAATAAGGAAAATGTGAAAACACAATAAACAGAAACAAGGTATTCTGGTATTCTCATTAGATACAGCCAATGCGCCATCTTGGCTTTTTTTTATTATTATTTTTTTTCAGAAAAATTATGCAACTAATGAAATAGATACCAACTAACACTAACATTTTTTCGACACACTCTTTGAAATTATGAACAAATATTTTAAAGCCACGTCATTGAATTCAGAAAATGGATTTCTCTGCGAACCTGAACAACTCTTCGACGTCTCGCTCTTTTTTGGTTTAGTTCGTTATCAGAGCAAAAATTGTAGACTGGTCATCGAGTCTATAATTTTTCTGGAATAATTTATTTATTTAAGTAGTGAATTATAAATAGGAAACAAAATGCCTTCACCTGTTGTTTTCGTTATTTTAATTTGGAATTAACAACATACCGTCAAATAAAATTGAATTATTTTGTTTGTAGGTAGTTAGATATGTTCGTTTAAACTTGCTTTTAAAATTTATCTGGAGGAAAATGGAACTTTAGTTTATTGGTTCGTTTATTGGCCTGTTAGATTTAAAAGTGGTTGGTGCAACCGATAAATGTCATTTTAAAATTAAACGAAGCAATAAATATTTAAAAGTGGTCGGTGCAACTGGCCATTAGTGTATATACCTCAATTACACGAAACCGGAATTTTGGCTCAAATCTTTCAACTTCTTCCCAGATTTTCCCTCTCTTTAATAAAAAATCCCCCAGAGCAAATATATTTATGTGAACTATATGGTTTTCGATAATATTTTACCTGTTGTACCTGTTGTAAAGCCAATGCGGGGATTTTGGGGGACTTTGGATATGTTATAGAGGTTGAAATTCTGCGTCGATTCCAATTTTAATATTTCATGAATTAATTTGTTCAAGACTCCCCATACGATTTGTGCTATTTTTCCTGGTCTATTAGTCTATTCGTTTTTATTTTAATTTTTCAAACACTAAAAAATATTTTTTTTTTAAATTGAGTTAGAACCTTAATTGGAACCATTAAATACTTTATTATTTTTGTGTTAAGCTTAAAACTCATATTTCCAACTACAAATGGTTAAACATCACGAACGAAAGTTTCATTGCAGGTTTCAGGCAAGTTGCTTATGTGCATATGTACACTAAACTTAAAAGTCGCTAATTCATTTTTCTAAGTCATCGCACAAAAATTACCTACTATAACTTATGCGCATATAGTTAAAAAACATCATGTTTTAGAAAATAAAAAATCGTTCTTAAAAATTTTCAAAAGTATTTAATTTGAAGGCGAGAAAAGCAAAATCATTAAAATGCATTTATCTCAAAACTACTAAAATGGAAATACGCCCTATTTCCTTATGATGGCAGTTTGTTTTTTCAGTATTATTTGACTAAGAATTGATAAGAGCAGTGAATATCAAAAGAAGTAGTGGCATTAAATTACGCAAAATTCTGAAAGAAAATTATGAATTTAAAAAAAAACTATCAAAGAATGGAAGGAATATTTGCTTTCAAAAAAGTTAAAGCACATAACTTTATGTGCTTCGTTGATTTTTTAGTTCTTGTTCCATTATAGGTCGATTTTTCAGAAATTGAAAGGGAAGGATAGGATTTTCTTAGCTGGACCCGAGAAATCATCCACAAAATATCGAAATATCTCCCTGTAGGGCGTGGGCCCCACGTTGGAAAACACTGATCTAAGCTAAATTAATGGAGGGAGTATGATCTCCCATCATTTCTTAAAACATTTAACTTCGGTTTATCACTTTAGATGACCAAATTCCAAAAATTCTCGCTTGAACATCTAGATAGTTCTCTGGCCTACTTCTCGTAATTCTTCCGTTAATTTTTTTTTTTTGTATAGTCTTCTTCCATGTGGTTTTTTCCAATATTTTTACATAATAATTCATCTCATTTTGGGCTTTTAATTCCACCGATATTAGAAAAGGATCCAATTTGCTAGATCCGATGAGTTTCCTATCTCCAGCAGAAATCGTTGCACGTGGCTCTTTTTTGGGGAAAGTTTTTTTTTTTGTATAATACTGAACTGCTTTCCTTACCTTACCCTCCAAATAACATAAGATTTACAATAATTTTGTGGTTTTGGGAGCATTTCTAGACAATTTTTCTCTCAGATGGAGTATAGCTCCTATTTTTACCCTTTTCAGTTAAGATATAAAATTTTTCATTAAAAATGGACTTTAAATAAGTGGAAAAATGTTTTTTTTAATAAAAAAATTGTCGAGGGATTTAGTTAAAATTACATAATATTCAAGGAAGTGGCTTAATTATGTGTGTTGCATTACAACCTTATTATGCTCTTATGTGAATTTATTAATCTGATCGCGCAAACATATAAACGAACTTTCTTCTTCGACTTACATGTCTATTTCATACATAGGCCAAGAGCCGGGTACCCCCCGTCACGCCAACTTGGATTTATATTTGGGGGACACCCCTCAACATATTCCACCAAGAAAATCAGTTCAGTAATAAATTCCATTATGAACCTACTGATTTTGCTCTGGCTCTTGGACTAACAGAGATAACCAAAGTTAGTAACTGTGAAAGAAAGTAGAGATAAAGTGATACAGAAAAGTGTTATTGGAAATAACAGTATTTATTCGCTAAGTGGCTTAATTCCGTGGCCACGAGTGTATATAGGATTTTCCACCTTGAGACACCTAAACATTTTGGTAGTACTTCACACTTTCTCGTTAGCTTATGCGACTCAATTATTACATTTTATTTATTGTTGTCTCAAATACATAGGTATGTACATTAGACTGATTCAAAAAAATGGAAATGTCTTCGATTTTCAATGCCAGTAGTTTTTTAGTTAGAGTTTAATGAAATAATAATCCTGGCAAAATTTCAGCCCTTTAGGTCGTCAATATTTAGAGGTCGCTCATCGCTTTTTTCTGTTTTCCATACAAATCGTATGGGAACTTTTTTTTGATTCCTTCTTTATTTTATAACTTTAGAAACGGTTATCATACAGAAATGATCAAGGTAGAATCTGAAAGAAAATTTGATGTTCTTTAAAAAAGGTCCTTACTTCTTATCTAATTAATGTACTCCTCCCAAAGTTATTCAAGGTCACAGTGATATTTGTGGTGAATTTAAAAGTTTTTTGGATTCCGTGTTGAAAAAATCTGCTATAATACAAGGTTTTTGGCAAAAGTTGTAACAAAAGGCAAGTGCTTGTAAGTTGAACTCAGACAAGAAAAAATCGTTTTAGAGTGGGGGTCTATCTCCCCCCATTTAGGCAGGAGGGGCAATTTCCTAAAAAAATGGTTTAAAAAAGAAAAAAATATTAAAAATCAGCGGCAATACTTATTGTGTCATGCTATTACCTTTTTAAAGGCAACAATTCATTATTTAATTAACTTTAAAAAAAAAGGTTTTTGTAAATATTTTTTGAAAAAATAAATTTCAAACTTAGATTTAAAAAATTAAAAAGTGATTTTATTTTTTAAATATCTTTTTGACAATTTTTTGGCCTCAAGTACAATTTTTGTTTATGGATTTCAATACCTTCCTTAATTTTTAATCAGATGCTGAAAACCGCAGGCTAAAATGTTTTGTAGTTTCTGAGAAAATTGAAAATAACAAAAGCCAAGTTTCTTGTTATTTGACGCCCTGGAATTTAAATTGTTCCTTCCTACAAACACCCAATTTCCTGTAGTAGTAGTAGTAGTAGGTATTTTAATTTTCAATTTTCTCAGAAACTACAAAACATTTTAGCCTGCGGTTTTCAGCATCTGATTAAAAATTAAGGAAAGTATTGAAATCCATAAACAAAAATTATACTTGAGGCCGAAAAATTTGTCAAAAAGATATTTAAAAAATAAAATCATACTTTTTAATTTTTTAAATCTAAGTTTGAAATTAATTTTTTCAAAAAATATTTACAACAACAACTTTTTTTAAAAAGTTAGTTAAATAATGGATTGTTGGCTTTAAAAAGGTAATTGCATGACACTATAAGTATTGCCGTTGATTTTTAACATTTTTTTGTTTTTTAAACCATTTTTTTAGGAAATTACCCCTCCCGCCTAAATGGGGGGAGATAGACCCCCATTCTAAAACGATTTTTTCTTGCCTGAGTTCAACTTACACGCACTTGCCTTTTGTTACAACTTTTGCCAAACACCTTGTATTATAGCAGATTTTTTCAACACGGAATCCAAAAAACTTTTAAATTCACCACGAATATCACTCTGACCTTGAATAACTTTGGGAGGAGCACATTAATTAGATAAAAAGTAAGGACCTTTTTTAAAGAACATCAAATTTTCTTTCAGATTTTACATTGATCATTTCTGTATGATAACCGTTTCTAAAGTTATAAAATAAAGAAGGAATCAAAAAAAAGTTCCCATACGATTTGTATGGAAAACAGAAAGTATCGATGAGCGACCTCTAAATATTGACCTAAAGGGCTGAAATTTTGCCAGGAATATTATTTCATTAAACTCTAACTAAAAAGCTAATGGCATTGAAAATCGAAGACATTTTCATTTTTTTGAATCAGTCTAATGTACATACTTACTTGTTAGGTTTTTATTGACCGAGGTGCAGTTTTTCACGAAAATAAAATAATTGATATAAATTAGTCAAGTACCTAGAACACCGTAGCACTATTAAATAAATGTACTTGTTAAGTTGTTTCAAGAAATCTATTAACTTTGTTTTTTCCAGAGAAAAATCTGGCTTTTTCATCGCGGTTCTTTCATTTGATATAATCATCAGTTGACTAATCCTGCACCTTTTTGAAGCGTAACTTTTTTTAATTCCTGGATTAGGACACAAACGTCCAATCTCAACAATATTCAAAAAGATCGAAACTCTTAATGAAAAGAGAAAGAAAATCCAGTCCAGCTCTAGACTTTGTTTTATAGAAACATATTTTTTGCAATGCAAATGATAAAAAAACACTGCTGACACAAGTCAATTAGTATAAAATAGATACAACTCTTCTAATGATTTTCGAAGCATTTTTCTATAATTCGATAGAAAAGGTACAAACAAAAACTCCATCAATTTATTTATACTTATTTAGCTAATTGTTAACTTTAGGCTTTTTATCCAATAGAATAAAACACAAACAAAAGATTTCAAATGTGTCTTTAATGACTTAAGTAATCGCTTGGACACAATAATGGATGTTGAATATTCCTCACATCACAGTTCATTAAGCGAATAAGGCTTTGTATAAATCTCTTGCCAAATGTTTAAACATGTTAAACTCCACCCAAAATTTTGCTATTCCACCAGAACCGACTGTTGATATTCCATTTCACACAACTCCTTACACAATCAACTATATTAGTTTAATTAATTCATTTTGACAAAAAGCAATCTATCAAACAAATATAAATGGATGGATATAAATATTTCACTTACTCAAACACTTTTTTTAGCTTTAACAGGTTGATGATATTTTTCACCTCTTTTTGCCGCAGCTCAAATAAATCTGGAACGGTTTTTCTTTCAATTCACTTTCACAAAACTCTGCGCATTATTTGCGCACTATAAATGCACACACAACTGACGCTTCGTCTCGACCAAAAAAAAACCAACGATTGAAGTAGTAAATAATTTATATACGAATCAATTAAACTTCTATTCAAAGCAAATATGCAGCTGATTTGAAGCTTTTTATATCAATCGAATTTTTTTCGTCGGTCGGTGGTATTGATTCAGTACCGAATTTGCTCTCTGAATTGTTTTGCCTCGTTGCCAACGTTGCAAAACTACGATTTAAACTAAATTAGAAGTATTATTCCAATGGTAATATAGTTTGTACTTGGATACGATTTATACGCACAGTAATGAAGTGAAGTATCTTCTCCTTGGATTTGGATTCCCAATCCGATTCTTGTTCAGGTGTGAGCGTCACCGTTGAGGTTGAGGTGAATTTCTACGTTTCGGGGTGAATTTAAAAAAATACCTAGATACAACTGTTGTCTGGTAGACTGTAGAATGTAAGTTGTAAGTAGGTCCAGATTAGCTCTTCGTTTCCTTCTTCTGTTATTTAATTCAAATGCCTGTCTACGAAGCAATTGCGATTGCGAACGAACGATCGGACGGACCGGACGGTTGGTGTAGGTATACTGTGAAAAAGTGGTCTCAAATCAAATAAAAGAATGATTAATACGTTTCTACGGGCAATCCAGCCTGCAGCCGATCGTAATGGTAGGGAGATACGGAAAACGGTTAAAAGATCTACAGATGATAAATAGTAATCCGATGCATGATTCTTCATCTGCCTTGCTTTTCAATATTTATTGTAACGTTGCAAATCAAGTTTTTTTTTTTTATTGAAACAACTTAAAGATTGATGGACTTCTTTCTAGTATGTGTCCTAAGGATAATAAGGGCTGAAGATTTTTATATACCTACCTGATCTGTGTGCGAGATCTAAAAACTAGTTTGACACGCCTTACCTGATGGTCAGTCAATACAAGAAATAATAAAATCGAAAAATGTAATACGAAAAAAGTTGTATGTGGTTTACTTGCGTGCAAAAGAGATTAGTGGACGGACAGACAAACAAAAAATAGACATGGATAGCGAAACCCAATCAATGAAGTTGATTTTTTGAAACTGCGATAAGTCCATTAGTAAAATACAGTAATGTCTCACTAATCCGAATTTCTACAAATCAAAATCAATTGTTTTAATCAATATAGATACTTTTTTCCTTCTTTTATGTACGAGGATATGCTATCCGAGTTTGATCATATTCATTTAATTAATAATGTAATTTTGGATTTATATTATTTTGGAAAGTCACGAAATCCCGATTCCCGAACGAACTATTCAAAGTTCCTAAAGCACAAAATGTCGAAAAAAGATATTGAAATCTATAAACACTTGCTCATTGGGAAAAAAGAGTTAGTATTGAAAATAGTGAGAATCAACAAGAACGAACATTTCATTTGAGTTCGGAATTACCGAATTCTGAATGATTTAGTAAATACTTATATAAAGTATGTAACAACGAGTACAGGTGCACTTAATTTTTATTGCATACAGAATTCTGTATTTTGAATTTTTGTGTTTCTAGATTTCGTGTCTTAGCTCGAATATTCAAATAAAATGTATAAACATTTGTACATACTGCCAGCCTCCATAAATAGTTATCTTCCAAAAAAGGTATCAATTAATAGTTTCTATAAACATCAATTAAAGTTTTTTTTTCCTCTGAGGAACCGTAAGAGGTGTATAATGGAAATAATTGTGCGCATATAAGCGAAGAAATATGTTTAATTTTTTTATGTAAGACCTTCCATTACAGGTACTATGGAAACCTATACCGAAAAGCTTTGAAGGAGCGATAATATTAGGGCCTTATACCATATTAGGGCCTTATACCAACTTAAATTGAGATGGTTTTGTTGCCTAAAATTTAATGTTTATATTATTTAATATATTTTTTATTTTCATTGGGAAGGTAGATATTATGTTATTTTATTTTGTCTCCTCTTCAATTGGTTGGAACCTATTTGCATAAAAAAGTTGGCGCTACATAACGATTCCATTCATAGCTTATTCAAGGTTAATTGTTGTTTGGGTTTTAAAGGCAAGCGCCCCAGGGAATAATTATTTTGAATAAAATTCTTTTATTTGCTAATGGGCATTTGTGTCCCAACGCTGAAACCTTAGATACTGTGCCACCATGTGCGCTTCAGGTTCGCCCATCGATGCGGTGTGCGGCGAAAGAGCCTGGCTTTGAGATGTTTGTATTTACAGTTCTTTTAATAAGAAAGGCTTTGGCTATTCGCAATCGTATATTACCTATAGTGTTGCGCATAACATAAGAAACTATTTCATCACAACATTTCACAATAATATTTTCTACACTTTTGCTCGTAATAGATTTAGTACAGGTGAAATAAGATAAATAAAACAACAAAATTGGTAACATCATGAAACATGGTGAAAACGTTTCATGTATCAAAAGAGTCTAATAAAATATTTCACATGGAAGGTTGTTTTTTTGAAGGGGAGAGCGGGGGAAATTGTGGTGTATCAATTAGAAAAATTAACTTTGGTGCAACCTAAGCATATGACACATGTTTTTATGGTAGTTTTGAATGCTGAATCAAATGACACCAAAACCAAGTCGATACGGCCTCCGTGAAAAAAAGTTATTGTAATTTTATGTAAAGAAGACTACCTATATTTTCAGTTATGAAGTAAAATATATCCGGAAACCAGTAAAAAATGCTGGTTCGTCGATAAAACTTAGCAGTAATAAGAAGAGTCTAAAAATATCTGTGGTTAAAGGGTGTTTTTTTGGGAGTTTGGGTAGTGGTGAAATTATTACCATAAAACATGTGACAAAAAATGGTACCCTCATGAAACTTTATAAAAATCCGCTATGAACTAGCAGAATGAAGAATGAAAAGAGTCTATAAAAATATTTATATGGAGAAGGATGTTTTTGATGGGTGAAGGAAAGTATACTTTTTCCAAAAACAAAAAATTGTTTCCAAAAACAAATAACAGCCTTTACGTAAACCCACAAAAACATCCTTTCTCCCTTGGTATTTTTGTAAACTCCTTTGATTCTTCATTCTCGTAGCAAATGAAATACTTTACCAAGTTTCTTGAAAGTACCATCCTTTTAGATTTTTTTGAAAAATAACTACACACTTCCCCCTATCTTCAAAAAAAAAAACATCCTTTCGAGTGAAATATTTCTATAGACTCTTTTGATTCTTCATTCTGTTAGTCCATAGCACATTTTAGCAAAATCTCAGGGGGGTTCCATTTTTGTCACAGGTTTTATGGTAATAATTCCACCACTTCCCAAACTCCCAAAAAAACACCCTTTAACAACAGATATTTTTATAGACTTCTTATTATTGATTTTCATGACAAATGAACCATTGATGGCAAGTTTTATTGACGGACCATTATTTTCAACGGTTTTCGGTAATATTTAACGTTTATACTGAAAATATACCTAGTCATCGTTACATACAAATTACAATTACTTCTTTCACGGAGGTGGTATCGACTTGATTTTGGTGTCATTTGATACAACCTCAAAAACATGTGTCATATTTTTAGGTTGCACCGAAGTTAATTTTTCTGTTTGATACACCCACAATTTCCCCCCCCCCCTCTCCCCCTCAAAAAAACACCCTTCCATGTGAATATTTTTATAGACTCTTCATTTTTATTCTCATAATACATGAAACGCTTTCACTAAGTTTCATGATGGTACTAATTTTGTTGTTTTATTTATCCTATTTTATGTGTAGGGTAGAGCGGGGCTAGTTGGACCACGTTTTACTTGAAGTCTCATAACTTTTTACCTATTCCTTACATAACAATGAAAATGGAATTAATGGAAAGAATGTAACTTCGGCTTCTTAAATAAATTTGATAAGATTTAAAATATTTTATAGCAGAAGAATAATGCTACATTTCCACCTAGCGCTAATCTGAGATTTAATGAGAATAACCTTAAATCTCCTTTAAATCTCGTAGATTTACCATACAAATTTATTCCGTAAATCTTGAAGATTAGAAATTAATCTTGTTAAATCTTCCCAGGACAAATAGTTTTACAAATCGAACTAACCTATTTTTACATGGTGCTGAACGATTCATTCGAGACTCGCATTCAGTTCTTCATTGTTTCACACGAATCAAACATTCTGTCTCATTCGCACTTCATAAGAAAAATTGGAACGCCATTTGCATTTTTGAAGGTGCTGTCAAACTTAATCTTTTTTAAATCTTTTTGTGCGGTGGAAACACCAAAAAGATTTATTTAATCTAATCTGAGATAAACCTTTGGTGGAAACATAGCATAAGATTATTTTAAGTGCACAAAGTGCAAGTGGTCCAACTTGCCCCACTAGCGGGGCCAGTTGGACCAGTTGGTGGGGTAAGTTGGACCAAAGCCTTAAAAGTGGAAAAAGGAGCTTTATTAAGGACAAAAGCACTGTTAGTTTGAACTTAATTTGATCCCAAACTATAACTTAATTCAAAGCACAACATAAGATAACGTAAATGACCCCATGGCACCATGAACAGTAATAGAGAAATAAACTTTCAGAAATCAGAAACTATCTTGTTTAGGACTCCGTTGCGTGGAGCGGGATACGAGAAAGAACAGGCGTAAGCTGGTGATCGTAGGGCCAAATGGACACCCACTGGCGAGTAAAAGTGTAGTAAAGTACCTTGGCATCTGGATGGATCAGTATTTGTATTTCGACAGACATATAAATGCTGCTCTCTCCAGGGCTAGGGGAGCTTTGCCCTGACGAAACGGTTGTTTTATAGCAGCCGGCTTGACAGCAGGGTGAAGGTGATTTTCTACATGGCCCTCATACGGCCGATGATTGCCTATGGGTGCCCGGTTTGGTTCAACGTTGCCCCATCTCAAATGAAAAAGATTCGGGTGTTTGAGAGGCAGTGTCTTAGACGCTGCCTTGGATTACACAGAACACCAAAGTCGGAGTACAAACATTATTATTCCAACCTGGTTCTATACAACGGCGCCAACATAAACAGAATAGACAATTTCTTGCTGAAACTTATTCGGGGTCACATTGCGAGAGCGATGTCCTCGGCTAACAGCTTAATTTTTGGGGCTTGTTACCCTAAGAATGATTACTACGAGAGAGCGGTTTTATTCCGCCCGATGCATTCCTCTATTTAGACAGTCGAGGGCTGATCCAGGATAGAGCGGCGGTTCCGCTAATCTACCACGTCGGCCGTAGAACTGTGGATCGGCGGCTCCTTTACAGTCGAGACGTCCTCGCACAAGACGGAGCTGAGCACCTTCGGTTCAGTAGGACTGTGTCCGATCGGGACCGAAGAGACAGGGTAAAGCAGGAGAACCAGTTCTGGTGGTTGAAACCTGAACACGAAGTTCCTTCGGTTATTTAAAAGTTGACTGCATTTTTCTATGCCATGGCCGACTTACATAGGTTTAGGTATTTAGTTTTAAGCAGGGACAGTCAGGGTGGCACCACAAAAAAAAAAAAAAAAAAAAAAAAAAAAAAAAAAACCGACATGAAGTAGGCTAGTTTTTATGAATTTTAGTTTTAAGATGATTGAAAAATAAAAATGAATTAAAAAAAAAAAAAAAAAAAAACAGTAATAGAGGATCTTGTATGGGCCTGATTTCAGCAAGAATGGCATTGCACCCACTCCTCCTCGGGTTAAGTCTCAGAAGATGCTTCCATACACGTCGATAATAACATACAGCCATAACATTCTTCTTCCTCTTTGGAACTTTATCTGTTCAAAAATTTTCATACTATTTTCCAATATAAAACATTTATTTTTAATTCAGCGGGGCAAGTTGGTCCGCCTGGTCCAACTAACCCCACACTTAGCTTGATGAATATATTCCCTCACTTTGTAAACAACACTTAGAATTCTTTAATTTCAAAAATGGAATGCAAATATTCAATTACATACATAACTCACAAAATTAGTATACTTTGTTAAAAAAAATCCCATGTTTTCATCACGATAACACAAAAAGAAACAAATTCGTTTTTTTTTACTTTTGTACCCAAAAAACACATATTAGCGTGTAGTTCTCCTTTGGCAGAAGAAATCCACCTTAAACCAGTTTAGCACGTATAATTTAGTAACAATGCTTCATTCGTGTATGATCGTCTTCATTTAGCTCTTGTGGTTTCTGAGTTATTCGCGTGGTCCAACTTGCCCCGTGGTCCAACTAGCCCCGCTCTACCCTACTAAGTCCAAAATGTTCCTTAATACAAGTTATGAAATTTGTTTGAAATTGGAAATTATTTTAAGAACTTATTTGATCGAATCTGAAAAAAATCATTTAGTATACCAAAATCCATTAATTTGTATCAAGAATTGGCGTGGGAAATAATTTTGATCGCCAACATCAAACAAACGGACCACTGTGCGACACGGTCTATGCATGGTTCAACCCAGCATTTTCTATTACTTCTTTAAGTATTTAAAGCCTTTCGCCTGTAAGAATATATTTAATTTTCACTACTTCCAACTGAAAACAAGTAGGTAGCAGAAATATAGCTATCAAATTGACACAGAAACGATAATACTCTCAGGAATTCAATTTTAAAATTCGATTTTCGATACCAAAATCTTAATAATATTGCTCTCAAATCTCACCCGATGGTAATATCTTGAGAGTTTAGTAGCGAAAGTCCACTCAAATGGACACGCAGCTAAAGATGCGTGATTATTTGAGAGAGACGGAGCATTACATTCAAATCAGATGGCAGTAGGTACCTACATAATTTCACTTAGTGTCAAATGAAAAGTTTTTTAAATTTTAAAATTCACTTATTATTTTTTGGCCCACCCTGTCTTTGATAAATATAATTATATGGATAGAACTCTGTACCGGGGTAATAGCCTTATCTTTTTGTTTTTACCCTCCTTGTGGGGAGTTATGCCTCTGTGTGCATATAATGAATGATTATATTATTAACGTCAATTCATTGACCTTGGAAAAAATTACCTTAGTTCAGTGACCATGATTATGAAATTTGAAGTATTAGTCGTTTTATTTCGATATCTCATTTTAGATTCATTTCGATGTACTTAATTAGATATCAAATTCAAAGCAAAAACCTATCTTCATCTGTTGTGTTTGGTAAAAACATGAGAACTAAACAAATTAATTTGCGTCTTCCCATGCAACCTACCTCGGGCTACACAAACATTTTATCTGGGCTTAAGTTGAGCCCTGAGAATTCTCTGGGCTAAGCCAAGGGCTTAGTTGTTGTTGTATTTACAGCCACGACACATATTTAACAAATCACCTCCCCCCCCCCCCCCCCGGCTTGAAAAAAACCGTCTAATGTCTGCCTAATTTCTGTATTGGCTCTGCCTACAGATAGTCATTTTTTCGATTAAATTTTTCATCATGTTTTCGTTTATTTACAAATTTTCACTATTTCGAAAATTTTAATTTTTAATTATTTTTTAACTTTTCAAAAGTCATCGCAATTAACAGTTGAACAGTAACACCTTTTGTTGGATGACCCTATATTAAAGTTTCTGCTAGATTTATGTGAGCAATTAATTGAATGATATTCATTATTGTCTTTAAATTTGTAATTTTTATAAGAGATAGCTGCGCTAGACTCAAGTTTCAAGATATTAATCGATAATTGATAATTATCTGCCTGAAACCTAGAGATTTCACTTAAGACTAGATTGCTCCTAGTAAAAATGTAAATTAACTTTTTGTCTTAAAAAAAATCAACAGATCCCATTTTGTCTGGTTTGTTTTTGAAGCTATTACAAAAGGAAGTTATCAATTAATGAAAATGCTTTCAGGAAACCAAGGTTTAGTAAGATCCTTACAGCACTCGACTTTTTTTTGGATTGAATTCATATTTGTTTAAAAAATACGTTAATAGAGCAACTGCTTATACAATAGAAGTAAATGAGTCAGTAGGTCTGTAAAAAAGACTTCGAAATATTTATTACTCAATCTTAGTATGTATAATTTCCTAGAAAAATAGAATTTCTGACTCAACCATTTTTCATAGCACCTCGTAGTTTGGGAAGTGAATACTCATCTAAAATTTTATTTTGAAAAACTGAATATTGACCAAAAGCCTTAGTCCAAACAATATCAAAATCGCTGGGGCTTCTGGTTGTACTAGATTTTTTTTTTTCCAAATTGCTATGGTCAGAAAATGGGCACTGCCGGTTGCATTTTAGACTGAGAATACTAATTCCGTAAAGGTTTCCCATAATATAGGGTATCAAATGAAAACTTAGACTGTCATCTACGCGCTTACAGTGATCGCAAATAATTGTGTTGGATCTTATTGCGAGGCTGACCATTTTAACAAGAAAAAAATGAGACTATTTTTAAAAAATGAATGGATTTGTGGTAGTACTAAAACAAAATTCTGTCCGCCTACTGCTTTGAAAATAGTAAAGTCTTAGCTTTTATTCGTTACACAATTAAATGGAATCCCGGGATAGATTACTTTGTCAGAAAGTGGGCCTTATCTGCACATAGCCCCTGAAAAAACTTGTCTCCGATCAGCGGGTTTGTAACCTTTAGCTATCGGTTAGTGTTCATTATTTCAAGAGCTACGAAGAGATAGGTAATCTTGCTGTGAAGCCTTCCGGCTGATAAAATCTTTTTCAATTCTGTAGTTATCAAAATGCTTGAAAAATAAAAATTAAATACGTTTTCACTATATTTGTTTTATTAATTATATATCATTTTACAAACTATAAATATATCATTAACACTTAGTGAATATTTTAATACTTAACGAGCAAGATCACTAAATTTATAAATTCTAAAAATTGGATTATTTTGTCCTTGCAATTCTTAAACTTAACTATGCAAGTTCACTTGATTCCGTTTTTTTTTATTTTATCGATTACCGATTTTTACTATTCTTTTTAATTGCCTTGAATTTATATTATCAAATAATAAACCGTTATTAACATTAGTTTGATTATATCTTTTTAAATACATTTGGCCGGGTTATCAAATAACGAATGATTTTGCTGTCGTATCTAATACGTAGAGCTTTCGGGGATCTTGTGGTCGATTTGTGGGCCAGTTTTATTTACGTAGCTATCAGCCTTATCTAATGGAGCGATTTTCGATTCACAATAATAAAGATTGCTGCACGATGATGAGGCACTTACATCGGAAGTGTTTTCATCCTTCTTACTACCAGAGGTGTCCATGGAGAATCGACGGCGCAATCGCTGTGCCCGGAAATACTCAATTTCTTCCTGTGTGATACCACACATGGTGTCATCTGAATAATCCGAAACTACCACAGAAGGCGTCCTTACGAATCGAACTCCACTACATTCACTGCTCTGATAGTCACTCAAGCAACTCTGAGCCGATTGTCGTCGTGAATTGGACACAAAACGATCCTCAGGAATTTCAACGACATTTTCTTCGAGCAGCAGCCTACTGGAAACAGTAGGAAGGGTAATTTGGGTAATATTTACTTCCGTTGGGGAGTCTAAGAGGTTGTTTGGTTCAGCAATTGGCAATAAGGCAGGACGAAGTGGCAGATCCGTGATAGTGAGTGTCAAACGACGAGTCTTGGTAACGGGTATTTGTGGTTCGGCACCTTCGTTTTCTAGTCCGAGGGCGGAATCAATGCTTCCCACTCTTTCCATTCTCGCCTTTGAAGTCCGTAAGCACCTCATGATTTCTTCCTCCGACGGTGACATCACTTCCAGGTCATTCTGATTCCTCTTCAAAATAAGCTTATTCTCAAGATCTTTTGACAAGAATTCCATGGAGTCGATGTTTGCACTTTGTTGGTTGTTGTTTTGTTCGGTTTTTGTATACATTTTGATAGTTCTGGGGGAGACACGATTTTTCTTTTGTTTCTAAGACGTTTAGTAATTGGGATCAATAATTGGGGCTCTGGTATCCTTTTGCGACCGTTCTGCCTTTATCACGTTAATGTTTCTCCGCTCAAGAAAGTTTGATTATAAGCCGGAAATGACGGACAGATTTGTGAGTGAGACGAATTTACTGTGTACATTGACGATGTGGACGTTTCAACATCTAGATGGCAACTAGCAGTCGGTTCTTTGCTACTCGTGCATTTATTTTGTTTGTTTACTGGTATTAGTGATACAAGCGAATCAGAGTGTTCTTTTATCGTTTGCGTGCTGATTGCGAGAAACGCTGTTTTTTCTTTTCGTTTCGGTTATCATAACCTACTAACGTCAGAGCAAGTATTGTTACTGTAAACACTGAGTAGATAGGTATTTCCATGCGAGAAGTTTACCCAGTACCGACTGATAAAGGGGTTTTGAAAATGTGTTGCTCAACAGCTAGCTATACATACCTAACTTAGGCTTTTCCGATAAGATTAACTTGTGTTTCTGATGCTTATATGCTTCACCATCATCACCACTTTATATCTTTACCGCACTTTCATTTGCGTCTGTTTCCAATGACACCCACACCGCCCAGCTGTTGTTGGGGGTTCCTCTAGTTGCATTAAATTTTTTGTTAGCGATTTGTTGCTGCTGACGTCAGAAGTTGAATTTAAGTAGAAACACTTATTACATATGCAGCCAGCAGACCGCTATGACATGACATATGTGCGTCATTTTACTCTGTCAAAGATGCGACATATTGGGGTTGGAGGTAATTGAACATTTTAGGTGATTCAGCTGATTGGTGTAAGTAGGTACATAGTTGCTTAATATTTTGACGGTTATTATTTATTGTTCACTAAGACAGACAACAAATATTTCGTATCACTTATCAGTCATTGTTGTTTATGGCCATCATCACATTGAGGCTTGCTATATGGTGTGTGCTGAGTGCTGTGTGGGTAATCACAGTTAGGTATAGCTACGTGCGATAAATGTTGATAAAAATGCCAGTCTGAAAAGAAATATAAAGATAAACGTTATAGTCAGGCAGGTTATGTTGGATTCTTGTGAGTAGGCATTTATTTTTACCAAGACTGATTTTTTGAATTGTTGTTTTTAAACAACTTAATAGTTCAATATAGAATCGATGCATTTAGACTAATCATATTCCTTTTTTCTTTCTAGTGCCGTGCAATTGAGGTTGCATTTAAAAGTCCTCCTGAGTCTTTGAATGATGTTGATGTAACTTAAACAAAAATAATCCCAGACTTCAAATAGCGCCTTGTTACTGTATCATGGTTCTTTTTGGGTCTATTAACCTAATTTTATTATTTTCTAAATTCGATTTTTGTGTTTTTTGAACACTTTCAATTTCAGCGTACAAGGTTTTAAAAGAAAGGCGAGGAAATAGAAATTAAAACAAAAATTTACCTTAGGCATCACAAAGGAGTGTTACTTACTTAGCTCATTTTTTTAAAGAGCGAACAAAAAGCAGCAATACCCCTTTAACTATATGAGCTCTAGGCAGTAAATTTCTAGAGTCATGTGATTTTATTTCATACATTTATGTGATTGTGATGTTTTTAATAACAACAAGTGTTGCATGGCACATTATTTGACGTAGGCACCTACTAAAAACAGAAAGGCTGGATCTCTTCCGAAAAAATTAGTGCTTTCGATTGGGCTGATTTTTTTAACATAAAATAAAAATGATATTAAGTTTGTAATGTTATAAAACAAAGATAACTCCTAGTAAAGGGCTTTGTGCGTAAGCATTTTAACTGAATAGCCCTGATGAAACTGTTTTTTCTATCACAAATATGTACAAATGTAGTTTTTTTTAATAACAATTAACGTCAAATAGAAATTTTATTTATTTAAAGAATAACCGAAATTTTTATAAATAAAGAAATTGCGGTCTGTAGTGCGTCAAACGATTCATGCTTTGTGTAGATGATGTACCACAAAGAAAACTTATGACGTCCTGCGCACTATGAATGTCTCTTATTTATTTATTTATAACATTTATTTTGAAGAAAAGAAACAAGGACAATCGATTGCTCTTGAAAAAATCTTGATATCTTTTTTTTTCTAAATTATTTTAACTTAGATAACTGCGGGAGGGTCGCTGTGCTGATTAAATAAAAATATATTTCTTTTTTTCAAACAAATTTTAGAAAACTGTTTGATGCCAACTAATTCGAGGTCGTAAAGGGGGTTTTTGTCACATGTCACAGTGTCACATGTAGCCAAGCGTGATGTAAAGATAAGGTTATGTAAAGTTATAAGGTGTGGATGAAATGCCAAACCTCATCACCCCACTCGGATATCATTGGATTCATTTAGCTCGGCAGAAAGTAAAAGAATAGGTACAGGGAGAGGAAACGGGAGGGGAGAAAGTAGAAAGTTGGGTACGAAGTGCATCTCTGAATTTTGAATGAATTTCAGGATGTTCTTAAGAGACTTGATCCGTCCCGAGGGCTATATTTCTAGTCTGGACTAGGGTGAGGCATTCACAAAGGAAGTGAGATGAACACCTTTTTGCCTCTCAATCCATAGACACCCTCTGCTTATTCATTCTTACAAAAGCAATCAGCCGGCGCGGTGCGGAGTTATTTAAGCAATGCAATGGTTGAATGAGCCACTACTTCATGAAATACTGCTGCAGTAACTTGCATGTTTTAATAAAACAAACCTCTTAAACTCCAAGCACTTTGAACTATAAAAGCAAATGCGTGTGACTCTGTGGTGCATTTTAATTTGATCACAAATAAATTTAAGCATAATTTTTTATTTATGTTTTAGCTTATGAGGTCTTAAAAGTTAGCCGAAAATATGACGCGCGACCTTAAACTTAAAGGTTCTAAATGGCATGTTTGTCAAAATTGAGTTGTTATATTAAATCGTTCTACAAAGGTTATACTCGTTCGATTGTTGCTATTGTTATCTTTCTATCTTTTACGTTGCGGAAATAATTAAAGAAATAACATGGAACTTAGCTCTATCTACGAAATATTCAATTCGATCTCAAAATTAACAGAGTTCTAATCAACCAAATGGATAGAAGGAAAAACAAATAATTTTGTAGTTAGAAGGTTGTTAAGTTGTAGATTGAACCATATTGCTCCAAACCATTTATTTATTAGAATCAAGTGTTATTCGAAATATATATCTTAACCGTGACACAAAGTTTGATCAGGTACATAGCTGAAACCTTTTCCTTCGTCTTGCATTATCGTTGTACAAAAGAAGTTTAGTGATGTTTGCGCAGTTAGAACCTTCGAGCATTATTTTCCCACGATTTTAATGTCTTATTAAGCTTTACTATCTGATCAAGTTATTATTATTATTATTTATTTCATCAAGTGATCTTAACCTCTTCAGGGACGAATTTATCACATGAAAACCAAATCCAGTTAATTTATTTTTACTTTAAATTTATTGAAATAATATCAAAAACAATTCATTAGTGGAAAAAAAAAATATTTTTGTTTATTTTTTCACGAAATATAAAATGTACACACATGAGGCCGTTTAGCTTTAATGGGTCTCTTCTCATTATGAATGAAAAGATTTCATACATTCTGGGCACACCGGCTCGTGACGTTTCTCGTTAATATAGTGAGTTGTTTTAATGCAATTTTCTTCACGACACCTTAGAGGGCTTTTCAGTTGCATTTTCCTTGGAAAATGTCCAATGGAGTCGATTCTGATTTATGTTAGAACCTTAGTCCAGCTTTTTACTTTTCAGGAGGTGGTTCCCATGCAGAACTGGAGCTGCCTAGTTTTAAATTCTGATCATTAATTTGACTTTCTATGTTAGTCAATGAAGTTTTAAAGTCTTCTAGACGGATATGACTTTGTTTTGCCTTCACGAAGCAAAATCCATGAATTGGCGATTGCTTCATTCAAAAAATGAAAAGCCATTTTATATTAGATTTTGTTTTTCTGTCTATTTGCAACTATTTGGCCACCTTTTCAAATATTGCTTTCACGCATAATAGCTTTGGGGCAAATACAAAGAACAAAATATCATTTATTATGAAGTAAAAAAGGTACTGCTCATCGATAACCGTACACACATGTGGACATTTATTTTTTCTTTTAAAATAGAACTTAAAATTTAAAGAGTGACTTGAAATTAATATAATACGTTTAATGAATGCTATATATACTAATTCCCTTGAGTTTTTTTACAAATAATTTTTTTTCTTCAAATTACACGAATGAGCTTTTCTGTTCGGAGGCCACATTCAAACTGTAATGCTTACTTAATTACCTAGTTAATAAAAACGCTACTAGTGCTACCAAATAATACTTTTTTTGTTATTTTACCATGAAGGGTTTCTATAGAAACGAACTGTAAGAGAAATTAAAGTTTTTTTTATTTAGAAAAATTGTACAGAGAGAAAAACCAAACGTACACATATGTGCCAGTATCCTTCAAGAGGTTAAGTATAACCTTCTAACTAAAACAATACCTATCACCTTTTTCCCATTTCTTATGACGAAGCAACCAAGCAGGTGCGGATGCAGGGGGATGTTTTGGGGGGATTCAAACACTCGTGCTATGAAACACAAGTTCTTCAATTCTTTCTCAGCTTAAAATTTTCGTGAATTTCGAAAAAAATTGCTTCAAATTTTCTTTAATTACCTACAAAGAAAAAATTATACAAAAATATATTAATGTAATTTTTGTATTTTTTTTTTTTTTTTTTTTTCAAAATACCCTACGAAATTCATTCCTGTGTCCGCCCATGCAAGCAAGACATAAAGTTGTTTCTGAATAAATATAATAGACCAAGATCCCAGGGCCGCCAGACATACGTCATTTTATCATAGCTGAATTTTTCCATGTGAATGAACCCTATGGTAGGTATTAACGAATGGATACTACGAACCTTGAACCCGGGTGCGTTTCGGAGGTATTGAGTGCTAAAAGTGCATAAAATGATGGAAAATTACGTGGGTGTTTTTTAAAAATGTTTGCAATCACCCCGATCACATTTGGGCGATATTTCCTTATATTGCAGTGGTTTTTGGCAAATTTTCCTATTTCGGGTTTAATTTCCCATTTGGCTATTTTAATTTACTAATTGGGGCATTTTCAAAGTAATTTCTTTATTTGTTGCTAGGTAACAAGTTAGTCGTAGCAGAAGAAAATATTTGTTTTTAATAAATGCTTAGAAAATGTTGATGGGTAGGTAAGGTATGTATATTTAAGCACCAGTGAAGCTTTGGAACCTAAGGATGACATTCGCACTCTTGGCTAAAAATATTGTTAAATAATGTTATCCAAGGAACATATTTTTGTTCGTTAGATCAAAATAGCTTTGATACTGAACCGTATAAAACACGATTATTTGAAAACTTTTAGGTATAGGTGTCTGGTAGCTTGGGGAATATCTTGGATACTTTTAAATCTGTATCTGTCTAGCTTATATTAGGTTCCACTGTTGCAGGTGCTTGGCAGGGAAATATCTTAAAACAGTTGTCTATAGACAAAAATATAAAAACTAGCTTTGATACTATAACGCGATTTAATGATTTTTTGACACCTAAAAAGGTGTCTGGCAGGCATTGGGTCCCCATGTAGGTGTCTGGCAGCTTGGGAAATATCTTGAAACAGTTGCCCAAAGAACATATATAAAATTCAGCTCTGATACTAGTTATAACCTAAATTTGACGACTTTTTTGACACCTTTAAACGTGTCTGGCTGGCATTGGGTCCCCATGCAGGTGTCTGGCAAGTGAAAGCGAAATAAGCTTATCATAACTTTCTTTGAAACATATAAAAAAATCAGCTCTGATAAAATAACGTAATTTTCCATCATTTTATGCACTTTTAGCACTCAATACCTCCGAAACGCACCCGGGTTCAAGATTCGTAGTATCCATTCGTTAATACATACCATAGGGTTCATTCACATGGAAAAATTCAGCTATGATAAAATGACGTATGTCTGGCGGCCCTGGGATCTTACTCTATAACCTTAACTCAAAAGGGACCATAATCATAGACATTGCTTAACCTATTGCTAAGCAAACCTGTAGTTTACGGTTTATTAAAATCTCATCAGGTACTCTCCAGATCTATCCAGCAACATCTTAAACAACATATATCATATGAATATGCCGAAATATATATGAGAGATCCAGGGGAAAAATGGCTGAAGTCCATTAAAAAAAAAACTCAAATAATAATGACATCTTGTAAATTTTTATGAGAACTATCTGATGTAGTAAAGCTCTCTCCACAAAGGACTATGAAAACTCACAAAATGGAACATTTTCTGAAAAACTGTTTTTCAAAAGTTTTGTTTTTTGTTCCAGAATTTAAACAAAGCGATATGTATTCAAAAAAGAAAACTATTACCTAGAACAAGCAACTTGTCAGCTCAACCATTTAAACAGAAATGATCCGATATTCTTTTCTCTTCTTGGCCTCTGATTGTAGAATGAAGCTTGCTCTAAGCTCACTACAACAAAGAATCTGAAGTGTAAAAAAAAAAAAAAAAAATACTTCCGGTTGAAGTCCTGTTAAAACCAATGGATTTTCGAAAACGGTCCCATTACACGCTTGGGAAAATTATTTTATTCTCGAATTAATATTTTGAAAATCATCTAAAGATGTCTGAATTAAAGGCAAAAAACCGTTTCTAATTAGGTAGTAGGTTCGGTTCTTTCAACTTCAACTTTCCAACTTCGAAGGTCTCTTTGACTCAAAAATTCAAGAGTTTAAAATCAATTTATGTTTGCATAGTTATGTACTTTCCTTCGAATTAAGCGTTTTTTTAGTAATAAACTTATAATTAAATTTTTCTCGGAACTAACCCAAGTAGATTAAGCCGTTTCTCCCATGGACCCTTCATATGATTACGCCCCATTTTCTGGGAAAATCTTAGCTGCAACCAATTTATTGTAATCAATTAGTAAATTATTTCAGCTCAATTGCATCACAAGTACTAACAATGTAGTTTAGTTACTCCTCAATTACTCAGTAATTGTAATTTAAAATTCCAATTTCGAACTAAAATTGAATAAACTTTAGTTGAATAACACGAAAGTTATTAAATTGTAAATAAAAAACATATAATTCAAAGTTAAAAGTTCAAGTGAGCTCAACTCCATGATTGCGTTTCGTCTTAGAAGGGTACGATAGTCATCTAACTGATGAGCCTAACTATCGTACCTGGGCGAAACGCAATCATGGAGTTGAGCTCACTTGAACTTTTAACTTTGAATTATATGTTCGGTCACTCCACTTAAACAGAAGAATTTCTTTTCAAATTTTCTTCATATTCAATTATTAAAACACATAATTAATTAGCCATTGGAATGTTATCAAAACGTTGTAATACATATTTTTTTCATTTTATTTAAAACCAAAAAAGCTTTCAGTGATATTAAAATATGATTACTTTTTGTAATTTCGAGAAACTGCAATTAAATTACAGGTAGTGTGTAACTTTAATTTTTAATTAAATTGACTGAGTAATAGGGGGGTAATCAAAGTACATTGTAATTACTTGCGATGTAATTGAGTTGTAATTAATTACTCGTTTGTAATTGTAATTATTATTTCACATTTAATGGAGTATATTTATTGAATATTGTTTAAGCATTTGCTTGTCAAAACTGAAGTTTTTTTGAGTTACTGATTTAATCCAAAATTGAAACAATAAAAAGTACCTTTTCCCCTGATTACCCGGTGTATTTTGTATTCTCTTTCTTTGAACTAGTATGAACAAGATAATTTTAAGAAAGTAAATGCGGATATCCTCTAGCATCAAAGTCGTCCTATCCACTTGTACCTAAATTTACTTTTTTAGATAAAGAAATAGCATTACATCTAATGAACACGTTAACTGAGGACTATAGGTATGCAAACGGAACAGAGTCTTACACAACTTCAGCTATATTGGGTATACTTACTATATACCTATACTATGTATGAAACATACCTATAGATATCAAAAATATCTTTTCTATTATAACTTAAGTCTTATCATCAAAAAAAAAAAAAAGTTATTTGATTAAGACACATTAAAGTATCTAATATTAATAATTGTTTTGTATTCTAACGGTGTTTGTTCAAAACAAAACTATAAGCTATGTGTAGGTGAGATAAAATATTTTATAATTTTCTCTTAGCTTGTATTGAATTTATATACCTACTTCCCAATAATTTCAAACAAACCATATCTAACGAAAAACAAAGACACTGTTATTGTTTATAAAGTAAATGTTTAAATTTGTATTTGAAATTATATTAAAACTTAGAATACTTAGAATTGAGGGTATGTTATTCATAAGAATCATAGAATTTTAACCTTCGGATCATGAAAAGAGTAGTACTTGTGTTTTTTTTTTTTGGTGAGCTGACATCAATTTATCTAAGTAGGTTGCTTGTCCTTTTTTGAGATTAATGTCAAGCAACAATAAACCATGCGTGGAATATTATATAGAATTAAAAACAGATTTTTAAATATTCTGGTAAGAAACTTAGGGAACTTGTTTTAGGTATATTTGCGTTAACCTGTTATTTGACATTTTGTTGAAATTAATAACTTAAATCAAGAAATATAGTCTGCCAATTTCGAATAATTGCAAAATTTGAATGCTACCAAAAACAACCATTTAACCTCTCAACGCCTAATGACCGTTCGCGTCTTCGCTTTGACTATATTCTCTGTAGATAGTATCTGTTATCTATAAGATACATGAAATCTCTTTGGTCACTACACTATCTATAGCTTCCAGGTACGTCTCATCATTAATATTCGCTTGGAACCCGCCAGAACCTTATATTTGGCATCACAAACTCAAATTTTGTATCTAATCTCTAATATGTTTTCGGTGTTGTAATTCAATTTCATAGAAATGCCTACACAAAGTTATTTTCTATATAACATACATAATAGCCGATATCAATAAGATCATTTTATTTTTTCAAAGAAGTGCATCACCCTTTTAAAAAACGAGCTCTGATCCTTGGGAAACAGAAAGTTTTTGGTAGATCCTTTTAAACCTAAATGAATTTTCATTCATAGACTTAAACTTTTGCCATGAATGATATACTCGTATGTACTGTGTATATCTTATTCTTATAGGTTAACAAAAAAAAACTAAACAAATTGCGTCATATGCCTATAAATTGTAGGAGGAAAATAAAACTCCCACCTCCAGTTGAAATAAGAACACCATTCCACCTTAAATTATTTATGGTCTCTCCGAGTTCTTTGTTCTTATGATAAAATAAACTTGTTTGCTTAATTTCATCAATGGAATTAACCCAGCGGCAAAAAGAAAGAGTGTGTATGTAGTAGATTTGCTTAAGAAAAAAAAGGTTCTATAGGAGGGACAATTACCCAAAAATTCACTTGGAGCCAATAAGATTAACAATGTTATAGGCTTTTCAAATGCAAAGATCTTTCTACCAGGTTAAACATGATGTTGTATTCTGTAGAGAGGAATACTGAAAAGGCCCACAACCCGATGTGAGCCACATAAGAAACTGTTGTCCACGACAACTTATGACATTTTTCCGAGACACTAAAAATGCAAATAGCCACAGCACACACATTTTTTCAAACTCTAAATTTTTAAATAAAAACAGAAAACAAAATTTGTAGACAGGTGACTTGATGATTTTTAAAACCGAAAAATGACTTTACTAAGAACCAAATCTCTAAAAGCATCTCACTACAATTTTTAAAGAATGATTAGGAATTTTAGTCTTGTTTTTTGTCAAAAATCTCCATGTGAGTTAAACTAAACTTGATAGGTACAAATTGCGCAGATCTATGACAAAAACCTTCACTAGTCACTGATCAGTCTGTCAGTCCAATATTTTGATTGAAAAAATAGTGAAATGTCCTAAATCTCAAACACACGGTACTGTATTGACTGTTTTTTCTTTTTTTCTACATCACATTTCGTTCTCCATCTTTTTGTCAATATATTTTCTGGATGCATTTCATGTTTTGACCTCTTAAACTTTCTACACCTTTATTTTTCAAAAATGTATCTTTTTTCGTTTTTGAAGTCTGTTTTTGTACTTCACAACCCTTTAAGAAAATTATTACCTACTTACATATCTTCTTATCTTTATTGTACGGAATAATTTTTGTTTGGTTAGTCCGAAGTAGGTATTTTTGTCATTGTTAATAGGCCATTTGTCACAAAGTTAATATTATTGCAAAAAATTGTTTTTTTTTTATAAGTTCAATAAAAATTTAAATACCAGGGTACTGACGTCCACGTTCCTGACACCCACGGTAATGACATTAAAATTTTTTTATATACATAAACTCATTTCTCAATGTTTATGAGAAATATAAATATTCAAGAAAATGTTTACTTATGCCTTTATGGTTGAGGCCGTAGTCCATCTTGGGCTGTGAGTGCCATCAAAAATAAAGTAAAGTGAGTTATAATAAGGAATACAAAATACAAAATTTCAATAATCAACTAAAAGCATAATTATTATACATAACTCGCTTGGAATATAATACCACGCTACTGGGCTCGTGGCAAGAACAAAAAAAGTCTTTCCGATCATTGGTATCGTGTAGAAGAACAGTCCTACCTTTCATTTTATACCCCATTTAAAGAAGTTTCTTATATTATACACTTAGCCAAAAATGCAACTTGAAAAGTGCATTCTCTAACCATTGCGAACAATCTTACGGTCAGCTCCCGGACTACAAGATCCGAGTACTCTTATTCTGCAATTAATAAATGACCTGTGACCTATTTCACCAAATTACAATTACAATCACAAATTTGTAATTGTAAGCTACAATTAAAAATTTGAAAAAAGAATTTCTGTTTCACCAGCTACAAACGAAATTCCAACAAATTTGTAACAAAGAGCAAAACAAATTGGGAAATTGTAGTTGTAGTTTACAACTACAAAAAAGTTCCGTCTGACCACTTATTAGCAAGACTTGTAAGCTACAATTTTTTGTTTACAAATTTGTAAGCTGCTGCCACTGAGTAAATGCAAAGAGGAAAGAGCCGATGAATGTGCAAAATAAAATTTTCATTGCGAGTTTAATTCGGGATTAAGAAGAACGGCCATTCCAAGAAATTCGAAACCAAGCAACTCAATTTCAAATTAAGGAAAAAAATATATTTAAATATGCAAATATTTAGAGTATATAATAAGAGTTTATGAAAAAACTGTAGATACAAAATTTAACATGTTGTTGTAAAATAGGCAAGTGATCAAAAAAGCTCATACTTTATCTTCCGTACCTGCGCATTTTTCGGCATATTTGCCGCTATCAGTTCTCTATAAATTATGATGCAGTGAGGTTTTTATAAGTATTTACAATACATTACTTAAATTCGGAACAATTTTCGTAAAAATAGTAATACGTTTCGAAATGACTGAACATTTCATGTCTTCTCCGTTACCGAAAAATGACAAAAGTTGGTATAAATAGTGAACTATATTAGTGATTGTAAAATTATTCCGCATACAAAGCAAGACTTGAAAGAGGATTATCGTGGATTTTTTTTAGATTTTTACATCATGTTTAACTGTCTAAAACAGGGTAACGGAGAAGACAAAATTGCACTTTTCTCACCCAAATTTCAACGACTAAGCCACTTTTTTTTAAAAGGTCTGAATTTCTTTGATATCCATGGTTAAAATGGATCAAGGTAAGTAAAAAAAAATATGTGTTGAATTTCATTGAAATCGGTTGACGTTTACACGTGCTAGCGAGCACTTGAAATTTGTCATTAAAAAAACATGATGTTTTCATAGTCTTTTACTCAAAGTGCCGGTAAAAGTGTAAATGTTGAATGAAATTTTTTAAACTTGGCACATATACTAAATACCATAATAATTAATAACAGTTAATCCATTAAAAATAGCAACAAATGAACAAAAACAATGATATATAATTTTATTTTTTAATGGGGTAAATATTATACAAAATTATTGAAAATATTTTGTTTTTGATACTCCTTACGGAGTAAAAATTTTTCAATTTTTACAATTTTGCTAATATATTGAGTAAAAACTGTGAAAACCCCATGTATTTTGTATGACAACGTTCAGGTGCTCGCCAGCACGTAAATATAGTTACACATAATGCCAAATTAATGGAGTGGCAAACAGTTTATGGAACTGTCAAATGGTATTTTAAGGCCATGTGTCAATTACGTTAAAATTTTGGTTTAATTTGATCCCAGTTGAATTTGATCCGTTTTTAATCGGTTTAATAAAATTTAAGGCTTTTGCTATGTCAATTGAATTAAATGGGATTTTTCAAAGCATCTATTTCCCATTAGTTATGTGGTTGCATTTGACAGTATGCCAAACAACTAATTTAGCTTTCGAAATTAATGATCATCTGAAAAAGTATTTTTAGTAAATTTCTTTTGCATTATCCAGAATTTACTACAGGTAATTTAAACAAAAGGCGAAGAGAAATTTTAAAAGGAGATCAGTCGAAGTGCCACGCCACAAACATTTAAGCCTAAAAATTGTTACTTTTAAATACCCTATACAAATAAAAATAATTGAGTTCATACTAAAATTTATTATAAACATAAGGCTTTTGCCTATATTCCTTAATATTTTCATTTGACTTTTGTTTTCTTTTGACTTCACGACATCAAAATAAAATATTTGTCTACTTACATCTCACTCACTCCTTCATGAACATAGACTAGACATGTCAAAAATTAGCCACTGGCTAAAATTTTAACTATGTATCTCCTGAGCCGGTTTAATGTTAACATCTATGTTCACCTCAGTAATGTCAAAATTTAGCCATGGGATCAAATTTAACCAAACTTTTAACGCAATTGGTACAGGGACCTTCACAAAAAAACTTTGTTCTACCCAAAATGCAAGGTCAAGGTAACCTTTCAATGGAATAGTAAGCATTATAAAATTTAGAGTAGGAACTACAAACCTACATACATTTTATCGAGTGATTGCCGTGTCTAACGAAATATGCTGATTGAAGCTTTTTATGTGAAATAATTTTAATAAGTGTTCCATCATTCCACCATATGATAAATAACTACCTAATATTTATTTGTAATTGAATTTTTACCGGAAATGTTATAGAACCGTTCGCAAATGTTTTCATGTTCCTCTGGCTAATGCAGAATGATTAAAAAAAAAACAAATTTGTAATCACTGCACAGACTCGATGGATGCAAAGAACACTTCTTCCAGATTCATTAGCAATTTCTGGTATGATTTTCCTCTGCTTTGCACGTTTATGCGAAACTTTTCTTTAAAAGCGAACAAAGCTGAAATTTCGTAAATCATTTTCCTTTTATTTGTCACAAGATGATCACTTGCATCACTATCGCACCGGCCGGCCGTAAACCCATTTTCAAGATCAAAAAGAATATTTTATCGGCAAATTACAAAATTGTAGGTGAAATTACAAACGATCTTTCTCTTGTAAGATTTTTTCAAGAACTGAACAAATTTGTAATGTCATTTAATTTGGTGAAACAGAAAATTACAAAAAACGAGAGATTCTACAAATTTGTGACTTGTAAATTACAAATAAAAAATACTTTTGGTGAAACAGAAATAAACATATTCTTAGGAATTTCCCTTTGTAAATTACAATTACAATTTTGTAACAAAAACATTTTGTGAAACCGAATAAATCGATTTTTCTACAAATTTTATAAAAAATCACTTGTAATTTACAATTTGTAAGTTGGTGAAATAGGCCACTGATTGTAAACGGGTTTTATCAAATATCTTGTGAACCGTGCATCGAACGACAAAAATAGTAGTTTTTTTTTTAAACTAATATTTTAATATTTTATTTCATTTTCAATTTTAAGTCAAGTTGTTTGTGTTAATAATAACTGCTGCAAATATTTTTTACCAAACTTATACCATACCTACAGTAATCCAAAATTTTTTTTTCTATAAAAATCATTGAAGCCGTTAAACTAATAAGCTTTTCCTGAAAGGTTATGACAAGTATCATTATTTTTTGGAGCGGGAAAAAAATCAATTTTCCCTATAGGGAACTACCAAATCACCTTGAATTCAGTGGGCGAGGTTGTAAATCGAGGTACAGATAGACACACAGACGGATTTGCTGAACCTACTTTGTGTGCTCTCTATAATCTTAATGTCATGTTTGATTCAAATCTCGATATCTTTTTTTTCACGAATCCATACCTTCACTATATAGTGGCCCTACCCAGTCCATATCGCAACTTAAAAAATCAATTAGCAGGTTTCTTACATTAAATAAAATAATAATAAAACAAAACAACATCGGATCTCTAATTTCCAAGGGCAACAATGGAAAGTTACCTAGACACAACCTATTGAGATACCATAAAAAGAAAATGAGGCTCAGTACTGACGACCTTTGCAGAGGGTGCAGTCACGAAGAAGCACATGAGGATACCTTACACTTCCTTTGCCACTGCCCAGCACTCTGTCATTTAAGAAAGAAACACCTAGGAAATCATTTCTATGACGACCTTGACCCTAGAGGAACTTTCTGGAACTTCGGCTAATAGCCTTCTGAATTTCATCAACGCCTCTACATAAATGGCTTGACTGCTAACAGAACACATAGGTTTTTACATTAAGTGGAATACAATTTCCTAGGGTATCACAACGGATCTACATAGATCTAAGTGTGACGGTAACGAGATCAACTGTCAGCCCTTCTACCTAACCTAACCTACCCTAGTGCTACAAAAACGTAACTACATTTTTTACGATTGTGGACTGGGTATTTCCTGGCAGTAAGCTTTTACCGTTTTACCTCCACATCAAACTTGATTATGATTTGTGTCAACAACGAATTTTCATGTCAAAAACGTTACGAAATGAAATCAACTGCCTTTGCACTTTATTTTGTTTGATGGTAAAGTTCATGTACTCAGATTTCTGAATTCTTAAATATAAGGCATCAGTGATCGTGTCATGAGATATCGTGTTTTGTTTTCTAAAACTGCTGTTAAAGCAAATATCAGGGCATCTGTCGGTTTATTTTTGAATCATATGTTATTTTTAAACTGACAGCTTTTATATGCTCAATAAAAATTTCGGTCGAAATTATAGGCAGTAGTATAAAGAATTATAGGCAGTAGTATAAAGAGTACATGGTCTGATATTCATTTTTTAATTTCTTGTTCGTTCTGCGAGTCTACGCGTCACTTGCGTGACTGGTTTGGTGATTGATAAATGACCATATCCCTTTTTAGCCCTATATGTTGCATGTACAGTGTGGTGTCCTGCAGAAGATGGATTTAAAAAGGCCATTGCTCCATTCTTACGGCCGTAGATGGATGAAAGTGAGGAAGTTCTGAAGAGGGGGAATGGAGATTTTGTGAGCACGTGGTTTTTGTCATCAAGATAGAGTGGTCTGTTTAACATTGTGTTTTTTGTTTATCCAGAATTTGTTCTTGTCTGAATTGGACAAGATAGAGCTGAAAGATGTCTGGTCTCAGCAGGACGATACCACACGCAGCCCAGCAAAAGTTTGCATGGACTTTTCACGTGACAGATACCCCGGAAGCCTCATCTCCCTAATAGGTAATTTGAAATGGCTACCGCGCTCTCCTTATTTTATCCTGTGCGATTTTTTCCTGTGGGTATAGGTACCTAAAATCCTTTAAAAGACCGTTCCAGGACCCTTAATGCCCTCAAAAACAATATTCAAACCTACGTCCTCAAAAGTCCTGTGGCAATGCTTGAAAGAGGGCAAGAAAACTTCAGAAAAAAGCTTACTCAATGTTTGGAAAGTGAGGGCCACCATTTGGCCTATGTTTACTTAAAAAATTCAAATCAAAGAGAAAAAATAAAAAAAGGGTTTATTTTGAATCAGAGATCAGAAATAAACTCAGCCTTTTAAAAGGTTCTTCAATAGCTCTCATTTGTTGTCATTTTCAATAAAAGTCACTCAATAACCTTTATTCTAAAAAAAAGAATGTTTTCGCTCAAGTTCGGAGAGAAACCTTTATTTTTATTTTTTTTTATTTTTCGGTCAACCAGTGAGATTTATCACTGAGAGAAAAAAATAAATCTCATCTGCAAATTGATCAATCAGAATGTCCGTTAGTATGATAGTTTTAATTTTGTTGGCCCTACATGGAGAAATGCATTTAATTAGGCTGTTTGGTCATCGGTGAATACCTACTCGTGGATTATGAGTGATTTTGTGCAATAAATCGTGAAAACCATTTTTGATTTATTTTCAGCCGAAAAGGTTAAAGGTTGACCTCTTCCATTTATTTTTTTGCAGAATACTCAACCATTGAGAAATATGTCTAAAAATAGAAAATAAATCTCAATCGATAACCTAAATTTTTATTTTATTTTTTAAATAAATGTCAAACCGAAACCGAAATCTTTTTAAGGGATGTAGTAACTCTCAAAGAGAACCCAATTGAAAATAAAGGTTGATAGTTATTTCTGATCTCTGTTTTGAACAATTCGCGTATTATTGCATTTCCAAATCCATTCGTCTGTCAAGCGCCACCCTTTTAACAAAGATCTTAAGAGTGTTCCGGACTGAAATGGTGATTTCATGAATAAGATTGCGAAGCGTGTACTTGTCCGATCAAAGTGATTAAGGTGTCTATGGACAGATAAACATATTCTGTATGCCATCATTGGAAAAAAAATTTAATTTTGTGCTCTAGATTTTGGTAAAACCCTCTAAGAAATCGAGAAAATGGTTAAAATGGCCGTTTTTCAAAGCAAATGTAGCCTACACTATAGCATTTTTTGCAAAAAAATGTTTCATAACATAAAATTCCATATCTTTAAAATGCCACTATTGGAGAAAATTTTTAATTTTGTACCTAATAAAAATTTTAATAATGCAAAATAAAAATGCTTGTGAATTTTGAAAAAACCCATTTTTGACAGTCAATTTTTCATACCTAACGGTATTTTTTTGACAAATTTTTTTGCAGTGGATATAAGCTCAATATATTTTTCATGATTTTCATTAATTATGTAATCATATTTGTATCATTTGATATTGAAATTTTTAATTCTTAAAATGCACTTTTTGATAGAAAATTTATGTAAATTTAGAAGTTAAATTCAGTTACTTTTAGAAATTTTTTTTTTTAATACAACAATACGCCTGCTAGTGACTAATTAGCAAAAATGGAAAGTTTTATAAAACAAAGTATCTGATGAAAGTGAAAAACAACGGTCTTATATATGCAAAAAAAAAAGTTAGCAAATGACTGGTTTTGTTCAGTTCGGAACACTCTTAAAGATTTCAAGGCTGAATAATTAATGCGGTGGTAAACAAGGGAAGTTTACATACCAAAAAGAAAGAACAGACAAAAAAAAACAGAAAAATGTAATGATTTTTTGGATTTTTGTCACAAAGGTATAATACAACATAATCACGATTATACAAATCGTTATAAACTATCGATTTGGACGAAAAAATGTGAAAATTATACTACATACATAATTATATAATAAAATATCATTTAAATAACACCAGAAATAATTTTTTTTATCTATGCTATAGCTAGTATCCAAATCTTGAAATACTTAAAAGAAAACCTTACAAAAGATTCACATAACTCATAAATTGAAAAATTGTAAAAAAAAAAAATACAAAATCGGCTCCCCTGAAAAGAAGCAAATTTTGACATACGTTTTTGTGTCACTAAGGAGACGCAGTATGGGTGGGTTGGCTACGAAATCTCGCAAATCAAAATCTCACATTCGAAATCTCGCATAACGAAATCTTGCAATTACAAAATCTCGCTTTTCATAATCTCGCAATAACAAAACCCCGCTCTTTATAATCTCAACGAAATCCTGCAAACTTAAATCTCGTATGTCAAAATCTCGCAAAATTGATTTTAATTTGCGAGATTTTGATTAAAAAATGTATTTGTTGCAATGCAATTCAATTTTGCGAGGTATTCTACCTACCAGGGCTTAGTACTTTAAGACCACACTGTTATTTATTAGTTGTTCTTGTTGATTTTTCAATATTATTGTTGTCAAAAGAACAAGAGAGAGAGAACATCCAGTTGTAAAATGTGATGTGCAAATTACATTAATCGTATTTGGCCTTGAACTAGAAAGTAATTTTAGTTCCATTATAAACGCGCTAAAAACAACCAAAATGATTATAGAGGTTATTAACAGTAATAAAGGATGTACAATTTTTTATTGACGGGTATATATTAGTTGGAAAGAAAAATTATGCAAAGTGCTATTGGGTAGGTACATATATTCTCAAAAAAAAAATTCTAAACGCCGCCGTATTCGATTCGTTGCTGTGAAATTTGAATTTGCGAGATTTTAAATTGCGAGATTTTGGTTGAAATTTGCGAGATTTTTAGGTTCGAGATGTAAATGCGAGATTGTTAAAAGCGAGATTATGAAAAAGAAGATTTTTAATTTGCGAGATTTCGATATTCGAGATTTTTAAAAAAAATGCGAGATTTCGTTTTTCGAGATTTTGGTTTGCGGGATATCGTAGCTCTCCCAGTATGGGTTGCACCCAGCCTCGTCTTAATATTTTTCAGTTCTAAGTCAGTAAAGACCAAGAAGGTTTCACAGGTCAGTTGAAATTACAGTGTGCCATGTTGATTCGTCTTGATTCTCTTGCCACCGGTTTAATATAACAAGGGCTCAGTCAAGCCCTACAATAGCGACGCTAATTAGCTTTTTTTTCAAAATTAAACTACTGATGGTTTTTTGCAATTTTGTGTTGGTTATATTTGAAAATATTTGAGAAAAAAAATATTCGTCCAAAAATTTCAATACAAAAACGCCATCAACGATATTAATAAAATGAATGCTGCAAGTGGCAACGGGGAGGGATGACCTCGCATGCTGCTGTTGTAACCCGTGGAATGGGTAAGCCATGCATTTGCAGATGGAACTTAATTTTGTGTGGTAGGTATGCGTTTTTGTTGAAGAAACGCCTAACTAAGTTCAGAAAAAAATTTATTAAACAACTCTGGGAATTATAAATTTTTAATAATTATTATTCACTGTTTATTGTAAATATTATATTAAAAACCCAATAAAATTCACTAAAGAAAAAAAACTCCTACCTAGGTATGTACTTTAAAATGTATTTCAGATGTACCTACATAAATCATACAAACAGTAGTTGCATATAACTTATTTATTTTCGCCGCATAATACTTTTACAATTGTATTTAATTTGTTTTATTATTTTCATTTTTTTTTGTCATTCATTTTCATGCAGATTGAAAATAATTTAGAGTAAACATCACTATCTACTTGGAGGGCTTAAAAAAATATTGTCTTTTTTATTTCTGATTTCCGGATACAACGGAAGACACCAACAAAAAATACCTCAGTTTCACAAATTTGAATATTTCGCGCACAAAAATGTAAAACAGGAGGAAGGTTAACGCTTTGTTTATAGCCAGTCACCAAACTGCGAGTTGGTTTATTTTTATGGATGTGTAAAAAGATAAACTAGATGAAATATTCGGAAGCATATTATTATTTTTTTTTCTCATCGCTCGTGATGAAAAATGCAGATTTATGGGATGAATTTTAAATGAATTTTCACATTCGGTATTTAGAATTGATGATGAGTGAGGTGCAAAAGCGCTGAAGCCACAAAGTTGTATATTTCGAAAAAATTATTCAATCGATCATAAAATACCACTGCGAAACAACAAGAAAAAAATAAATCTCGTGGGTGAGTTATTATTCGATACCTACCTACATAAATGATTTTCAGGAAAGATTGGATTACTAAGAGGATAAGGTAATAGGTATGAACTAAGTAGTCAAACCTTTGTGAGTCCAAAGTTGCTTTTGCTTTTGTTTTGCATTTCATATTTTATTATTCATAAATTTTTAGTACATGTTATCTTGAAGTGCGTCTGACTGATATGACTGTCTGCGGGACGCGTGTTAAAAATAAAAAATTCTCTTTGTAGAGATTAATTTCACATGTCAAACAGTGCTATCTAGAGAATGGTAGACGAAAACTTTTTGTTTTTACTTTTTGTGTTGAGTCTGCTGATTATTTTAAACATGCCATCTCGTGGCTTTCTTAATTTGTTCATTTAGCTACAAATTTACAAATTGTTTATTAAATTTGAGATTAGTAAATTCTCTATAAAACTTTTTGATAGGTACACGGAAAGAATTCTTGGATCAGATCACGAAAAATGAGCTGCAAATTACAAAAAAATGAGTCCCGATTTATATCTTAGCTCGTTTGCAATTCGCAAAACTTAGCAAAATGAAGATATTGATACTCAAAAATCGTAAATCAACACTCTTTAAGTATCATATTATTCTATCGAGAGAAAACAAAAATTGCGAACAACAAATGGCAATTTGATCCAAATATTCCTCAATTCCACAATTTGTAAATTTGCTAAAAAAGATTGGTGATCAGATCACCACTTTTATTTCGAAATATTGCCACTTGAAAAATCAATCTTGCTCTAGATACCCTTCGCCTTCATACGCATTTAATTTAATTTATTTGAAATAAATACTTTAACGCTTGACTCAACTCGGATTTGAACTCGGAACCCTCTAATTGCGGAGCGAGCATGCAACCCCTAGGCCAATTTGCATTATAGATCTTTGGTGTTACACATTAATGATTAGATATGTACATGACATGTTGTGGTGCTTTATCTCTTCGAGAAGTAAATAGCGACAAGAAAGTCGTGATTTAGGATTTTTTTGTTGGTGATTTGCAACTATTATCATGAAGTTGCAAATTGCGACAAAAAAAACGTAAATCAGTGATTGTGCAATGTAAATTACTAAATATTTATCGCAAATCAATGTTCTTAAATTTGTAAAATTATTCTTTTTGAGAGTAAATTACGCAAAAAAACTTCAATCATGGATTTTAATTGCAAATCACGAAGAAACAACTTTTGTAAATTGGTAAATTGCAACTGTAAATTTTTCAATTGGTGATTTTTCAATTCTTTCCGTGTACATATATTGAAATTAGTAACATTTAGTTCTGTCAAATCTTAGATTAAAACAAAATCTACAAATCATTAAGATCGTTAATAGACATTTAGGCTGAGTTGTGATATCAGATTTCAGAATCAATTGCTCGAATCAAAGAAATCATATATGAATAATATGTAAGAGACTGTTTTTCGATGAGTCAGTGATGGCAAATTAATTAATGCCAGGCGTACGCTGGTTAAATGGTGGTACATTAGATGCATGATAATATTCCACGGCAGATAGACAAGCGCATAGAGTAGAAATGGTTCTTGCACAGGATCCAAAAGGTTTATGCTATGTCGTTTTCGATTGGATTTTCTGACAATACTAGACAATAAGTCAAGTTGTATGAAAATAATAAAATCTGGGTGCGGAAGCATGTGAAACTTTAATATTAGTTTAAGCCTTTAAGGTTTTAGGAAAGAAATTAATGAACTTTTAAAATATAGAAAACTAAAATGTTTGCATGATTCAAATTGTTTTATTAATATTATAAATAACGTACCTGGCGCTTTCAATTCCACAAAATTCACAAAAATGTTGTCCCTGTTTTTAAGAAAATAACAGATATTTGGAGGGCCCTCAGCTGTACCGAACCAAGTCAGAAAAAGAAAATTCAAAGATAATAAGAGGTTTATTAAATAAACTCCCATTAATTAATGAATATTTTACTCGTAAAAAGGAAAAGTCTAAAGCTTATTCTCTAAATTGAATTATTATTATAATTCTCTTATTTAAAAATGAAAAACTTAAGTTGAAAAATATCCACAAAAATTTGCAAAATAAAAAAACAAAACATGACCTGGTTCGGTACAGCTCTGAGCCCTCCATTTAAGCATCAAGCTTTTTATCGCTGTTTGTTCACTAAAGGAGAATGCCAGAAAATGTGGACAAAAAACCCACAGTAGTCGATTAAAATGTTTCCATTGATTATTTCCACAAACATGTCTGAGTAAGTGCTATCTGCGTATGGTTGCTGATGTACGTAGGTACCATTGTCGATAGCCGCGATTTATTAGATCTCTAAGGGCCAGTTGTACAATATTTAACTCGTGGTTCAACACATT
This sequence comes from Dasysyrphus tricinctus, assembly GCA_963921185.1. Taxonomy (NCBI): domain Eukaryota; kingdom Metazoa; phylum Arthropoda; class Insecta; order Diptera; family Syrphidae; genus Dasysyrphus; species Dasysyrphus tricinctus. The sequence goes on along the minus strand of OY992533.1, from coordinate 19,692,625 downwards.
TAACTCACTGACTTTGGCGAATGTACTGAGGTTCAACGATAATTCAGACATTGAATTGGCTACTATAACAACTGGACCTAAGTGCTTAACTGGAAACGAAAAATCGTTAAAATTTGAATCAGTGTCGGCTTTAAAAAGCAAATAAGTACCTATGCGCCGTAGTTCACAAACTTACTAGCCCTAACGCAAAATAGTTGGACTACCTATGATAAAAAACAAACATCTGCTGATTCTTAAACTCCATAAAAAAACTCTATATTTTGGTGTTTTTCTCTAGATTTATTTATTTTGAATAGGAAAAAGTTACAGAAACAAAATTACTTCCATAAAATAATGATATAGAATATTTTTACAAAACAAAATAACGATTAATTTATTTTTTGAAGTGCAGAATAGTTAGCCTGCGGGTCTTAATTTTTATTTTACCATGGTGTTACGTCATCTTTGTCCTTGGTAACTGCTTCTATACGTCTTGACATTCATTGTGTCAACTTATTTTTGGCATTCTCCGACACCAAAAGATTTCCAAATATTTGTGATTTTAGCTTTTAGGTTTCCAGAGTACAACATATGGGGCTGCCGGAAGGCATTGCTTCATCAGATAACCACGCCATTGTAGACCTTGCTGTATGGCAAGAAACACCATTCTGTTAGAAAATATAGTCTCCATCACTGGCTTAAATGCGTGGTATTGATGGAAGAAGCTCATTTTGCAGAATATCCCAGTACTTGGGAGCATTGACATTCCATTTATAGAATGTAGATTGCCCAAACCCAGCCCTGACATGCATTCCCATATCATTAGAGATGCTGGAAACTTGACCGATTTTTAAGGAAGTCCTTGTGAAAAACCTCTTTTGAATTTCTAATTCCACGGTTTTGTTCGTCGCCCACATAAACTTCAAACCTGGACTCATCACTCCAAATAACGTACAGCCATTGACTTGAAGTCCAGTTTTTGCGTCGTTTGGAACAATAGTTTTTCTTTGGCCCATGTTTTAATCGAATTAAATAGCTCTAATTTTACTAAAACTAAAACAAACCTTTCTTTCTCTCCACTTAATAGTTATTCAGTGGCAGTTTGACGTCGATTTTCTTTAAAATTCGCCAATTTCGAGGTTTCGCATTGGTGGACATCCAGTTTTTTTCCCAATCTCTATATTTTCACTATTTTTGAACTTTGATATAATGTTTCGAATCCACGAGCTCGGTAAATATTGCTGTTTTGCGATTTTATAGCTCGATAATCCCGTTTCGAAGCTTTTAATTATTGATTCCCTTAAGTCTCATGATAATACAACTCCACACACTATGGTTGATGCTGTTACTGTCTGACTGTTACTGGCTTGCATAAAAAAAGAGATCAATAAACATCAAAACAAGTGCATATCATTTTCGTAATAATGGTTAACTGAAACTCTGTCTAAATCGTCATAGGCCAAGAGTAGTCCAAGCCAAACTGGAGCCTTGTGCCTTTTCAAATGTAGTTCTGTTTGGTCTAATGTACTTATTAAATTATCTTTATTACATTGACAAACAAAATTTAAACAACTGCTTCGGATCAGAAGATTTAGGTACATCAAAAGGATTTATTTGTCAATTAATGAGTAGGCCAACTATTTTGCGCTTGGGTCGTAAGGTAATATCCATGGCAGTCGTGAAGAACCAGGTAAGTCGAAATACCTTAGATAGTTTACAATATTTAACTAAATTTTGACTTCTTCTAATACTTTCCTTATATGTATATTTGAAAATACATGATGATCACTTGTTTTGACATAAGTCAGATTTTGTTAGTGTTATTAAGCATTGACCCCGACCTTCCAATTTTTTTTGTGTTTGAGGTACCTGGTTCTTCACGACCGCCACGGATATATTGCGCAGATTGTCAAAATTGAAAGTGTCAGTAAAATCACTATTAGAAAGCCCTTCAAACACAAATATTGACATTTGAGTATACGGACCTTGATCCGCGACTTTCACCAAATATGATAGATGATTATTATGAATGATGAACTGAATAAAAATTAAGACTTCAATGATATCATTTAATATGAGTACTGTGAGTATTTGCTACATGGCCAACTTTCCGTTATAATATAGCCACATCCGGCCCTTTAAGAAGATGTTGACGGCTCCAACGAATATTCATCCTATCCAATGCATTCTTTGTTGACTAAAGAGTCAGTGACTTGTATGCATTCGATCCGATGCATACTTTTTATAGTCAACATTTAGTTTACATTCCAAGATTGCCTTCTTTCTAAGAATGTATTATTATTTATCCCTTCTGGATGCAATGCATTCTACATTGCTTCTCTTAAAGACAAGAATTGTCAGTTTCTCATCTCCCGTTTTACCATATCTTATAGTAAAATTAAAAATTAAAAACTATCTATCAATTTCGAATTAAAAAAAACTCGAAAAAAACGAAAATTTTGCTGTTTGGTGGTGCAATTTGATACCTCCTTGTACGGGGAACTATCAAGAATTTATGTTTTTTAAATCTTCATATCCACTACCGGGGATAGCTGTCAGAGAAAATAATTTCATATTTTTTTTGTCTACAGTGGATCAATATATTTGTTTTTTTGGCATCCTCCTTTGAAAAGGATAATAAAATCCGCGTTTTACTATCGCTCAACCCGTATGGTTCGTCTCGTTTAAATAAAACGATGCTGGTTTGTGCAAAACAGTGCTGTATTGGCGTTTTTCTTTTTTAACTCAGAGCAGATCACGGAACTGTCAAACAAAAATTCTATGTTTCTTTTTTAGCTCAGACATATCAGAGCATAAAAAGTATGTTTCTTTTTTCCGTCGGAGCTAGCTCAGAGCTTGCTCAATTAGCTCAGGATTAAATGACCGAGCGAATCGAGCGAAACGCTGAGCAAAGCCAACTTCACTTATTTTTTTAAGTGAAACATAATTTAAAATAGATTCTCTGGACAGTTCCTGGACAGTCGCCCGTCATTTGTAAAAAAATGCAAGAAATTTCACGAAATTTACCAAAAACACCTATGAAATGTCAGTTCAGTACTCAAGTGTATTTCATATTTAATATGAGGAATCTGATCATAATCTGCTCGGAGCTCTGCTTTGATCGCTCAGCCTCTGCTCAGAGCTTTGCTCAGAGCCAAAAAAGAAAAAACGCCATATATCAATCTCTTTTCCTCTCTATTTCGAACACTACTGACAAATTGCTGACATCATTCACAATGATAAATAGCCACCTGTCGGTCAGAGTGAAAACCTGTATCTGAGTTATTGAAATTAACCTCGATAGAAACCTGGTTCCCATGTTGTTTTTGTAATAGGTACATGTTAAAAGATAACCTTGATCCAGACCCGGAGATAATAAAACGCAGCTAAAGTTGCTACTTCAATCAAACGATTTGGATAGGGAGATCATGCAACAAATTTTAAAGGAGTAAGTTAATAATGCATTGGAGTAGCTTTTATACAGGGTGTCTCGAACCTGAATGTAAGGATTTTAGGGTGTGGTTTTGGGTATATTGTAAGAAAAAATTGTATGGGGGAAGAGTTGTATCTCCCCTCCCTGAGGCAGGGGGCAGTTTCTGAAACATTTAAACGCAAAAAAAAACATTAAAAATCAACGAAAGCACATTGTGGTTTAGTTTTTTTGAAAGCTAATGCTTACATATGTATCTTTTATTTTTTCTTAACAACAAAATACCCTCTTCTCTCATTTTATTTTATGTATTAATTGTCATGTAGGCTGTCCCACTGTATAACTGTGTGGGTTTCGAAATATTGATTTTTCAAAACAAACAAATTAAAATATTTTTTAAAAATTCAAACAAAAAATTTTGGAAAATTTTGGCACATATATTTACATATTACTATACTATAGAATATTTATCCATCATGAATAAGACCCACCTCTCATACGATTTTTTTCTTATCTCGGCTGAGCCTACACGCCCAAGCCTTTTATCACATTTATACCTTGTGCAAAACACCCTGTATTTCGCAAGTAAACTATCTTTTTTTATATAACAGTCAGACACGCACATAGTGACTATTGCGTGATTCGACAATTACATTTCATTTCCCTGTTGATCCCAAAAAGATAAACAAACGCAACTATTGAATAGATAGTCATAAGGAAATACTTCCAAACTTCAGAGAGTTCTTCCTTTCTAAACGATGTTATGTTTAGTTTTTTCTTCAAATATTGAATATACAGGTTATTGGGAAGCTTAGTTCAAGAATTGCAAACTAAATTCAAGTCAAACACTTAAAAACCAAGAGCATCGTCTAGTGCATGGTAAACGTTCAAGTAAGCACTAACATCACCAGGAAAATGGAAAACTTTTCCAATTTAATGTTGAAGTATCAGAAGGGAATATCGTTTGAATTCCAACTATCGAATAACTATCTTTTTACGGCAGGAGAGAGGACTTCTTTTCTTGGGGATAAGCTTTTTGTATTAAATAGTTTTATTTTTATATTGATGCAAACTTCTTCTCTTCTTTCAAGAATCCTTGGCAATTTCAAATTATTTCACCACATCAAATGTGGATGTAGGTATAAAGAACATAAGGGGGTACAAGAAGTCTTCACTCAAACAACTTGGTGCTTTAAAACATTGTTGAGTGTTCTGTGGTGAATAAGACAGTTTGATATTAAAATAATTAAAGGTACATAGGTGCATTTAGGTATGTTGCTTGAAAAATGGAGGAAGTACTTGAAAAAGCTTAACGAAATTCAAAGTGAATTTAAATTAATGCATGGCAGTGGTTCTGATTTCTTGATCAATTAATTAAGAAAACTTGACCCAGGGAGTTACGCTAAATTCAATATATCAGTAAAATACCGTCTACGCTGGAGAATGGGCTTTCTTATATACACGATGTGTAAGAAAGCCCGTTCTAATAATGCGAGTCCCTTATAAAAACTTTATTGAAACATTTCACTTTTCGTAATTTATTTTCACCTTTCATCTTTCTTAAAATTTACTATAACAAGGACCTTTTTCATGGCTAATCGAGCACATAAAATCTCTCCCTGCCGTTCATGTTACTTTGTGTGACACATTTCTTAAATCATCGTTTCCATCGCAAAAAGCGTCATAAATAGACCCGGAAATTTGATTAACTCAACACGAACACTTTGACTTAACATGCTTATTAGATCCCAGAGGCATGGATCAGGAAAATGAACGTAGAAATAATTTGCATTATGCAAATGTTAATTACATCATTTAACGTTCTAGGCTTGCAAAGTTACAATATTTCGACGAACGAAAATAGTTTGGAGTTCACTGATGCAAACGACAGTAATCGAATCGCGATTCTAGGTCGATTTGCAGAGTTCGTTGAAATTAAATTGGAACTTGAAATTGATTTGGAACTCGTGCCAGGTACAGTTAATTATGCTAAACTGAATGTACAAAGAATTTTTCATTAGTTGTTCTAATCAAAAGTTCGATTTATCGAAATTTGAATTGTGGAACAATGATGAAGATTGCATTTTTTGATTGAGATATTTCATTGCGTTGAAGACAGCTAAATAAAAGAATACTATTTCTCTAAGCTGAGTTTAAAATGTTTTCCTTATATCAGAATTGTCTTTCATTCTTTTGGGCTTATTCTTCAGCACAGTTTCGCACGATGTTGGTTTGGGCATCCACATTTCCCAAAAAGCTTGTCAAAAGTATTTAATTTACGATTCCATGCTGTAATTACTGCTTCTCCGCTGGGACTGAGCTAGTTAAATTCGAGGATTCTCAATGAAAATCATACGAAAATCTTCTCAAAAAAGTTCTCTTAGAAAAAAAACCTTCTTTTCACAACAATTTTTATTTACTTCTTTATAAGGTTGATGTTAATTACAATATAAGTAAATTTTATTTGCCACAAAATAATAGGTATTATTACTATAGGTAAGTACTCTATTGCAAGATATGCACTCGTCAACTAAATCGAACTGAAGATTTTACTCGAACTTGTCATTATGATGATGTAGTGATGGTGAAAAAAGTAAAAGTGCGTCTGCAATTCTGTCTGTCAGTTTTTGGTCATTCCCGCGACATGTTTTTTTCAGAAACAAAAATAATGCTGCCTGCCGTACAATTATCTTAGAAATTTAACATAATCTTATTTTTCGCAAAAATTACTTCACCGATTTTTCTAAAAAAAATAATAATATTTTTATCAACATCGTATCTTTCTATTGGAAATAAGCCTAAAGGAAGCGTATTCGGCTTGTAAGCGGTAGGTCCCGCTGTTTAACTCTCAAGGAACCTTAGGTAAGTAAAAAAAGTTTTTTTTTTAAATGAAATAAAATTTTTAACCATTCATTAAAGAATGATAAGGAAAGCAGCGGCAAAACCAAAAAAAAAAAAAAAATATAAATGCCACCATTGTTTAGCGACAAAAAAGCGAAAATTTTTTACACAACCTTGAAATAATTTGGAGTTAATTTTACCCCATTTCGAGGGTTGGTAGGCTTACTTGACTGTCAAGTTAGCATTACCAGGGGCTATTTAAAAAAAAAAACAAGCGCGACAAAATTTTTTCTTTCACAACAAATTTACGACAGTTAATCCAATTATTAGATTTTAAAAAATTTGAAGTGGTTTTGCTTACTTGACGGACCTGCCTAACTCTTTCTGCCCAGTGCTCAGTTATTTTATTCTGAGGTCATAGAGCGCGCTCTGAATAAGCTCAGAACACGGTCTGAGCGAAAAAAGAAACCCACATTTTTAGCTCTGAACGCTCAGCGCTAAAAATGCGACCCTAACCGTTATCATTCTTTTCCAAATCGTTCTATGTTTCGATTTGTTTCTAAGAGGCCTTGAAGATGGATAATGGCATCATAATCTCATTTTCGACAGACATTGACTTTGATCGTTCTTTCCCGCAGTCCTTCAATTGTTGATAGTACTTGTAATATTTTGGTGAGTCTACCTACTTTTCGTATTTTAACAACTTCTTAATACAGTCGAGCTTCCATAACTCGAACTTCTTTAAGTCGAATTTTTCTCTATTACTCAAAGTAAAGTTTTATTGACTTTTCAATTTTGCACTTCTGTAACTCGAATTTCTCTATCTTTCAATTTTTTTGGATTGCGTTTGATGCAAAAAAGTCTCTTTAACTCGAAATTTTCCGAAAATATTCTCTTCTTTCTTTTTTTTTTAATTTACTGAGTCTACTTTGATGATCTTGGACGTTTGTTCAGTAGATACTTTCTAACTCCTTGCTCTAAATCGGGAAACCCCCTTTTGTGTCAATTTTTTTAAAAGAACTTGAGCACTGATTAAAATTCCGCAGGTTTGTTTGGGGAAGAGGGATAGATGTGTTCGGAGTTTGTATGTTTTTCATTTGAACTTCGATTTTGATTGAGTTAAACCATTTTTATGGACTCTATTGCAAGATATGCACTCGTCAACTAAATCGAACTGAAGATTTTACTCGAACTTGTCATTATGATGATGTAGTGATGGTGAAAAAAGTAAAAGTGCGTCTGCAATTCTGTCTGTCAGTTTTTGGTCATTCCCGCGACATGTTTTTTTCAGAAACAAAAATAATGCTGCCTGCCGTACAATTATCTTAGAAATTTAACATAATCTTATTTTTCGCAAAAATTACTTCACCGATTTTTCTAAAAAAAATAATAATATTTTTATCAACATCGTATCTTTCTATTGGAAATAAGCCTAAAGGAAGCGTATTCGGCTTGTAAGCGGTAGGTCCCGCTGTTTAACTCTCAAGGAACCTTAGGTAAGTAAAAAAAGTTTTTTTTTTAAATGAAATAAAATTTTTAACCATTCATTAAAGAATGATAAGGAAAGCAGCGGCAAAACCAAAAAAAAAAAAAAAATATAAATGCCACCATTGTTTAGCGACAAAAAAGCGAAAATTTTTTACACAACCTTGAAATAATTTGGAGTTAATTTTACCCCATTTCGAGGGTTGGTAGGCTTACTTGACTGTCAAGTTAGCATTACCAGGGGCTATTTAAAAAAAAAAACAAGCGCGACAAAATTTTTTCTTTCACAACAAATTTACGACAGTTAATCCAATTATTAGATTTTAAAAAATTTGAAGTGGTTTTGCTTACTTGACGGACCTGCCTAACTCTTTCTGCCCAGTGCTCAGTTATTTTATTCTGAGGTCATAGAGCGCGCTCTGAATAAGCTCAGAACACGGTCTGAGCGAAAAAAGAAACCCACATTTTTAGCTCTGAACGCTCAGCGCTAAAAATGCGACCCTAACCGTTATCATTCTTTTCCAAATCGTTCTATGTTTCGATTTGTTTCTAAGAGGCCTTGAAGATGGATAATGGCATCATAATCTCATTTTCGACAGACATTGACTTTGATCGTTCTTTCCCGCAGTCCTTCAATTGTTGATAGTACTTGTAATATTTTGGTGAGTCTACCTACTTTTCGTATTTTAACAACTTCTTAATACAGTCGAGCTTCCATAACTCGAACTTCTTTAAGTCGAATTTTTCTCTATTACTCAAAGTAAAGTTTTATTGACTTTTCAATTTTGCACTTCTGTAACTCGAATTTCTCTATCTTTCAATTTTTTTGGATTGCGTTTGATGCAAAAAAGTCTCTTTAACTCGAAATTTTCCGAAAATATTCTCTTCTTTCTTTTTTTTTTAATTTACTGAGTCTACTTTGATGATCTTGGACGTTTGTTCAGTAGATACTTTCTAACTCCTTGCTCTAAATCGGGAAACCCCCTTTTGTGTCAATTTTTTTAAAAGAACTTGAGCACTGATTAAAATTCCGCAGGTTTGTTTGGGGAAGAGGGATAGATGTGTTCGGAGTTTGTATGTTTTTCATTTGAACTTCGATTTTGATTGAGTTAAACCATTTTTATGGGCAGAAGTTCCTAGTTTTGTTCAAAATTTCTTGGAATTTACGATTTTTAATGTCAGAAAGAAAATTAAAACGCCTTACTTTTGAAAAAACTGAAGGTCATCAATGAAGTTGAGAGTGATGTTAAAGATAAAAATGTGGCCTTAAAACAATTGTTTACCACGTTCCAACTATGGATATTGAAGAACAGAGAAAGTGCAAATAAAATTCAAAAAATTCACGAAACGAGAAAACCCCAATGAAAAAAAGCCATCTTAAATATGAAAGTGGTGACAAGGCTGTTTCCAAATTGTAGGTCAACGAATGACTTCTGCTTTTTTAAAGATTCTGTTAATCAAAAATTATTTTTTTTTTTGATATTCCATTTTATGTAATAAAACAGTAAAACTAAAACTTCTGTCTCATTTCTTTAATTCGAAGTTTCTATGTCTCGAATTTTTATCTTTCATTTTTGGAGTTCGACTTATGGAAGTTCCACTCTTTAATGCATACATACTTATGTTCCTGTAATGCATATATGTTTCTGCATATATGTACAAGTACATACATATATCCTTATATTTATATGAAAATTACTGATAGTTTCTTTGAGGCTTATGGCATCGAAACTACGGAAAGGATTTCCCTGACATTTTCAAAGTTTTATTTTATTAGAACCGTGAAGGTTTACAAGTGTTTTTTAGTCAAACCACGTCCAGGTTCATTGTTTTTGAGTTTTCTCTACTATGTATGCCTGTTTAACAAGTCCAAAGTTATTGAATTTACATAATAATATCGTACAGGCTTACAAAGTTATCTACTGGGATCTTGTAAAAAAATAGTACAATTATTTATGAAATATCGTTATTGGTGGGTCTTCTGTTATAAATTTCCTTCGATATTATTTTGTGGACATTATGTTCTAAAGATTATGGGGGATTTTCGATCCAGGGCACCTATTTCCAATATATTTATATAAGCTAGTTGAACAATTCGAAGCAAAGACCTTTATTGACTCGGCCAGAATCTGTTGGGGATTTTTAGAATTTTTAATTTTTTTTAATTGTTGGTTGGTATCATTCCTTTAAGAGATCTTTTTATTAAATTGATAAATGTCATCCGAGTAGAAAAAAATGGAGAATCGAAAAGTACACATTTGCTTTCACACATTGAAATAAGTCTTTTTTGTGGTTATTCATGAATAATCTGCCAAACATAATTATAAATTGTACTAATCATCTTTACACGGTGGATGCGACTATAACTATCTGTCTAAGTGAGCTTGGATTCTTATAAGACTTCGTGGCTGTACTTCGTGTAATGTACAAATATGCATGTACATACTATCGGATCAGATGTGCTCTAATTTGACTAAATACTTTGTAATCTTCTTAAATCTGTTGATATGGTGCTCATGAAATATGCGTTAAAACGAGATAAACTGCCGAACAAAATACAACACTTCAAATAAAATATTTTTAACTAACTTAAGTATTTAGCTTTTGATATCAATCAAACATCAATCAAACAGTTAACAAATTAAATTCTGTTATCAGGAACCATCGTATATTAACTGAAACAATGAACGTTTGTTTTAAATAAATATATACATACATGGAAAACAAATCGGACCTTGATTAAAATAATCTCATCATGCAATCACTGAAATATGAACTATGTGTTCATGTATAAAATCTTCGTCCTCTTAGTTTTAATCTACATTTAAAGTAAGATCCCACAAACCATTTGAATGTTCCCTTCTTATTTAATAATAAAAACTTACAGCCGAATTTATTAGATTTTCTTAAGATGGCTCTTAGAGGTCATTTAGTTAAATTTGCTTAAATATTTAAGTTGCCTTTTAATTACGTTGCTTAAATTCTCATCTATAATCAATTTTCTATTGCTACTTAACTAAACGATTGAAATGTAACGTAACGTGAGAAAACTCTCAAATACATGTACATTTCAGCTGTGTTTTGACAGTTTGCAAACAAAAACGAGCTCATACTTATAAGACAGAAAGAGAAGAAACTGGATGTAGCATCTTGGCATAGTCCAATGCAAAAGAAATGAAACATGACTCCATTTTGGATTGTGATACTCTTATTTTTGTTTCCAGAAATTCTTTTATTTAATGTAGGTATTTATTCACACTTGTCTTTTGATGGAAGATATGTTGATAAATCAATGAAACAATTTAGTTTCAACTTAATTTACTAAAGGAAATCAAAAATCTTTAAACTTCAATCAGGTACCTACAACGTTCAATAAGGAAACTCTACCAACATACATAGACATACCTATATTTTTGTAATAAAAATAATTCTTCTCGAATGTCAAAATATGTTTAAGATGGTTTTGAGTAACTTTTAAACGCGGTGGATGGCGTTTAAGTTGAGATGCATTTAAGTAACGTTGCTTAAATGTGAAAATTGATTATAGATACCAATTTCGCATTTAAGAGCAATTTAAAGGCATCTTAAAGTTAAGATGCCTTTAAGTTTTCTTAATAAATACGGCTGTTAAACTTTATTCTATACATCCCGCCTCTATAAAAAGTGGAACATCTTTTGGTTTCTATTCAAAAAGGCTGTGAAATTCACTTTACAATGAAATTCGTTTCTTGCTGAAACCATAGCTGGCCCAAATCTAAATCCTCAATTTCTTTCTATATAAAATCGGTTGCATTGAGTGTAATGTTTCTTCCAACTTTGTCTTTAAAACAAAATTGGACGATGCCTAATGCTGCCACTTCCAAAACCACACAAAACAGTCACACGTTCTGGATGAGTTGGCTTCCCTAGGGCTACGTGTAAATTTTCCGAGCCTGAAATACTTCAATTTCGATTGTTTACATATGTAGCTCTTGAAATTAAATGACTATACCTTGTCCTCAAATTATAATTATTTTCTTCAAAATAGAAAAATCCCGTCAGACTAGTGTGATGGATGTTGATTTGCTGAGATCTTTCGCGCTTTAAGATTCTTGGATAAAGGCACACACTTTTGACAACAGCTGCAATATTTTTCATTGATCATCAATCATCAAAACAGTCTTATGAATTTTCTTCAAAAACTTGCGTACCTTACCTACAGCAGCTGCAGTTAGTTCATCATTTCGACGGAAATTTCTATTCAAAATTTGTACTGTTTTGGCAACACAGCTTCAACTTTGAAAATTAGCTTTGCAATATTTCCCGACTTTGTTCAAGCGTACCGAATTCATCTATTTCGTACTGCGGAAATACAATTCCAAGTTTATGTCAATTTCAGTGTAAAAATAACATGATTAAAAAAACAAACAGCAAATGGCGTACCTTCTATGATGCTGCCACACACTGCCTTGAAATCGATGAAAAGTTGGTGTGTGTCGATTTGAAGATCCTATAGGGTTTTTCTTTCGTAATCTGTATATTTGGTCGGTGATAGACTTTCTTGGCTAAAGCCACACTAGTGCGAACTTAATTACTTTTCGATAAAGCTAACTTCACCTCGTCAATGTCAGGTTTTGACAAATTTGTTTCTCCAATGTGTCTAGATATGTCGAGTAGGTACTACTTTTAAAAACGCTATTATTTTACTTCAGATAAATAATAATAAAATAATATTCACAAAAAAAAATATTCACAAAATCGATTGGTTTTCCTTTAGTCACTCTTGAAGTATTTATTTTCCTACCATCACTCAAAACTGCATTACCTACATTGTAAAGCATTTTAAACATTTACAGCCAAATTAAAAACGCGGAATAGCGAAAGGTTAGGCTTATTCCATAGTTTAAGTGCAAAATGTTACTAATAAAACAAAATTTCTGCTATGTGACGTTTACTAAGCTAAACCACTGAAGCAGATGGTTTAGCGAAGGAATAAGCAGCAAATTCTTTTTTTTTATTGGCGTTGGTATCAAAAGATTTACATTTTCAATAACATTTTGTTTCTATGCACAATGATTTCATTAGGTTCTGAAGAATATAAAGCAAAAGGCTATTTATAAATGGTTTGGTTAATTTGTATGAACTTACTCTGTTGAAGCACCAACGCTCCAACTCTCGCTTCTTTTCCTCTTTTTAATTAAAATTTCCCTAATACCTAATAATAACTTAGATAGACATAAACAAGAAAATTCTTAGGTATGTTTGGTAACTTGAAATTTTAAAATGTCAAAACCCATACGGAAAAAAACCCAATCTTCCGAAACTTGGTACAAATTTCGTGATACTTAACAGGCCTCGTACGGTAAACGTCACTTTACTATTCCACGAACATAAACTTTTTTTTAATGAGAAATTTTAACCTGTGGCTTAACTCTCATTCCATGGTTTAGTAAAATCGTGGAATTAAGGTAGAATAAGCGTTTTTTATTAATAGCGCTGTTAGATTTCATGAGTAAGGCACCAATTATAGCTATCATTGAAACTCATCATTGAAAATTTTAATGATTTATTTTGAGACGTTTAGGAAGTAAAATCATTTATTATTTTGATGACCAAAAAAAGCTTATGACTTAATTAAGATTTCTAGCCAAAAAAAAAATTTCAAATAGGTCCAACTTTCCACAAAAAATTACTTTTAGTTTCTAATGATCATGGGTAAGGTAGTTCAATCATTGAAATAAGGAAAGTCTTTTAATGTGGAAAGTTGGGCCTATTTTAAACTTTTCTTTGGCCAGAAATTTTTGAATGATTTTACTTCTTTATCGTCTCAAAATCAATCATTAAAATTTTCAATGATGAGTTTCATTGACAGATATAACTGGCGCCTAATAGGACAATGAGATTGAGATTAATACCTGAAATCGAGCTGGAAGCGTTTAAATAAATTTCAACATAAAATTAAATGAACAATAGAATTGTATCTGAATTTGAAATCCTAATGAACCTCCTCGTATTATGTATGCATGCAAATATATATTTCTCCCGTACGAAACAAATTCGAAAACCTCGCTTCAATAACCACATTGCTCTAATTAATTTACTTCAACAAGAATTTAAATATTTGATCGATACCTATATCCCTAAATAAGGTGCAGTGTGATGTGACGCGGGTTTTCGTAGTATTCAAATTTGCTATTTACTGGAATTCGAAAAATATATTTTGAAAATGTGTGTGTGTGTGTTTGAGGTAAACTCGCATTCTTATTTAATGTAAGTCACTAGGTGTGTAAAGTCTGATGAAATAGTGTAAAGCTGAAAATCCTGTTATTTTTATTTGTTGGCTTTTTTGTTCCAACAGATATTGGGTCTAATGTAATTTCAGAAAATTCTTGTTAATCAGTTAATGTATGAAAATCGGTGTTTTTAAATAAATTAGAAATCTGGTTTTATGATAATTAGATATTGTGGTGAAAAATTATTTGCAGTTTTGTAAAATTTAATTGATTTATAATTAGAACTTTAAAGTTAACGAGAAACTATATGAAAATGGATTTTATCTTGAATATGTTCTTTTTTAATGAAAACGAATATTTGTTAGAATTTTAAATGTGATATTATTTAAACTACGTTAAAGTATCAGACTGCTAGGAAGTAGTAATCGGAAAATCAGTTTATGCAAAAAGAAGATACTCTTATACCTACTTCTGGGAATAACCCAACAAAGGAGAATGAAAATGTGGTAACAATTTCTGACCTTTATCATTCGAAAGGCCTCAAAAAGTTCTATTTTTGTTGTAGAGGCATACATAAGTCTGTATCTCGTGCAAGGAAAGTGTTATAACCCAATAACTGTTGCACTGCGCTATAATTCCTTGAACATTTATTGGGCTATAGCTTTTTTCCTGCACGAGATACAGACTTACGCTCATACAACATAAATATAACACTCATTGAGAACTTTCCATTGATATAATGTAGGTCGGAAGGTGTTACAACACTTGGTACGCAGCTTGTCCAAGGAAAGAGTTAAAGTGCAGTACAACATTTTTACACTTTCCCTGCATGAGATACTGGCTTATGCCCATATAAAAAAAAGTTAGCACTCATTGAGACCTTTCCAATGATATACCTGGGTCAAAAAGTGTCACAACACTGAGGACGCAATTTGTGCAGGGAAAGAGTTAAAGTTCAGTGCGATAGTTATTGGGCTATAACACTTTCCCTGCAGGAGATACAAACTTATGCCTGTGCAAAAAAAATAGCACTCATTGAGACCTTTCATAAAGTTTTACAACGATGGGACGCAACTCATACAATTATGGCCATTCTGCTTAAGGCAATTTGCTCAAAAAAAAAACGTTGAAAAATTCGCGAAACGGGTTTTGGAATTCACAGAAAGTTTCTTTTTTTTTTTGTAGGTACCTTGGTATTTTATTCATACTTTTTCTTCTAGAAATGACTAAATTTCTTTTGCGAATTTGCCTTTGATACTATTTCATAAAGTGTTTTAATGTATGCTCCCGCTTTGAAAATCAAACCAGTTTTTAACGAGGCCCATTAAGTTTTACATTGATGTTTGTGAGGGCATTGCAAGGGTAGCTATGGAAATTTTCTATGTGCTTGCCTTTTCCCTCGAGAAGCAAAAAAAATTAAAATTTTTAATGTTAAACTATCTGGAATTTTTTGATCCAGGGATATTTTGTTTATCCGTCCAATACGATTATTACTGGGCTAAATCGAAATCTTATGTTGAAAATCAATTACTCGGTCCTCTGATTTCAAAAGGGCCAATTTCCAATATGATAATCTTTGGGAAATCCCAGATTTGGGTTTTTAATTGCTAAAAATGCTTATTCCTTTTGGAAATTAAACTTTCTATACGAGTTACCATCAGTATCTTGTTAAGAAATAATTGGAGCATATTGGCTCTTATTAAATTCCCTTGGCCCTTTAAGAACCAAGGTACAGAACTATTTTCTCATACTAATGTAAAGTTTTGGTTTTCTTATTTGTGGTTTATTTGTGCAGAACTTGGCCAACAATATTTATTAACAAGGGCCTCATGGTTATGTATTTGACAAGTTTTCCTTGTCTAAATTTCCCTTGAAAGATCTTGGAAAAAACTTTGCCATTCTTACAAAGTTTAAAGATCAAATAGATAGTACTTCTTTAACCAGTTCAACCTCACTACAAACGTCCATGGTCATTAAGATTTTAGAAGTTGAAAAAAGCGAATTTTGTGTAATTTTTTCAAATTTTTGATTGGAATCGATGTGTTGGCCCCAAGACTCCAACGAATATATTGAATTTTATTTAAAAAAATATTCACTAATGCAATATTTTAACCTTTTTGTTTAAATTTTTGAAGCCATGAAAATGATTTACTACTTAGCAGAAAACTTGTTGCACAGTAAAATTATATAAAATTAAATACATTATACAAATTAATAATTGAAAACAATATAATATTTTTTGTTTTATTTAATTTATTAAAAAACTTTTAGTTTTAACAAACACAACGATTATAAAATTGTTTTACGACGCGTTTCGGAATCAAATTCCATCATCGGGCTTTTGCAACTGAATCAATAAATGTACAATAAATATGTACATAAACAATTTCCACACTGAAAGAGAAATTTTTAATTGAATGAACTGTTATCTCTACTAATTTTTCATTTGGGTTATTTTTAATGAACTTCTCAGAAAAGAAACATCATCTGAATGATTTACTGCTTTATGGAACGTGATCCTACAGTCGTAATAAATAAATGAATGACTGAAAAAATGTGCAGATAGATATTCTTGCAAGAAAAAGGGGTGGTCTCTCCACTGAAAAAAAAAAATATTTTTTTATTTAACAGACTTGTAATGGTGATTCATTTAGAGGTACCTATACTTATATCAAAAATTAAAAACACAAAATATTTTAATGTCTGTCAGTTGTCAATTTGGCTGACATTAACATGGCGACTAATGTTGGCTGACTTCACTTTACATCGATACATCGAAAACATCGTTGTTTTCTCATTCGATGTATCGAATCAATCGATTATCGAAGGCTTTCGATGTTTTACGATATATTTTATTCGATACATTGAAAACATCGATGGCTTTTGATTGATGCATCGTTTAAAATCTATGCAACATTTCGATGCAATGCATCGGATATCGATTTTATTTTCTCGATGAACATCCCTAATGTTGGCTATCTAGATATGTATATGTAGACTGGATTTAATAGAGCCCCCAAGAAACAATTCTAGAAATGTGATATCACACCAAACACACCAAACTGTTGGTTTGTCTGAATGTATTGACAGATAAGGAACTGAACTGAATTGAACTGAACTCTGGGTCTCATCGCTGAGCAAATTTTAATCGAAAACAAAAACCATTGAAACGACGACGAATTGGAAGGTCTGAACAAATATACTAAGGCAGTTTGACACGCGTTAGATGTCATCTATCCCTACTTGAAATAGAAGGGACTTCTACAAGAAGAAAAAGGGAAATAAAATGAGAAAAGACCAAAAATCTTCATACAAATTTGTACGGAAAAAGTATGGCCTAACGACCTCGTAGTACCTCGTGGCATGATGGTTAGTGAGTAGGATTGTCATGCCAAAGGTGTGTGTTCGATTCCCAGCCGTGCCACCTAAAAACAAAAATGTTTTATTCGAGGTATTACCTCTTGCGAGGAACTGACAAGTCCTCCAAGAGTATACTTGTCATGAAAAAGTGCTTCTCATTTAGCCGTTCGGACTCGGCCAAAAACTGTAGGTCCCCTCCATTCCTGCCAACAATACGCACACAGGAATGGTTGTGAGTTGTTAGTCACTAGGCCCTGGTTCTCCACGAGCTATTGCGCCACCCAATTTATTTATTTATTTTTTTAATGACCTCGGACAGTTTGTTTTTTTTTGGAAAACTTTTTTTAGGGCAAACATTTTCAAGGTTTTGACTAGAACAAGAATAACTTTCGTGTATTACAATTGCAACTAGAATACCTTTGTGGTAAAGTTTTCCCAGATGGAATTCAAGTCAATATTTTTAAAGATTTCAAACTCTTCCAATTAAGCTGGAGTTAAAGCACAAATTATGCCAAGTTTAAGTCGAAATAATAGTGGCTTCCAATAAAGTGCGAGTTAAAAAAAAATTATGCCAATATGTTTTCTTGAGAAGTTGAAGTAACTATCCAACAAGATTTGTCGCATTTATAGCACCTACTTTTAGGATAGGTACAAATTTGTACGGAAAAAGTATGGCCTAATGACCTCGTAGTACCTCGTGGCTTGATGGTTAGTGCGTAGGACTGTCATGCCGAACGTGTGGGTTCGAGTCCCAGCCGTGCCACCTAAAAACAGAAATGTTTTATTCGAGGTACTGCCTCTTGCGAGGAACTGACAAATCCTCCAAGAGTATACCTGTCATGAAAAAGTGCTTCTCATTTAGCCGTTCGGACTCGGCAAAAAACTGTAGGTCCCCTCCATTCCTGCCAACAAACACGCACACAGGAATGGTTGTGAGTTGTAAGTCACTAGGCCCTGGTTCTCCAAGAGCTGTACATATCGTGATATGTATTTCTGAAGTGGAAATATGGGTGATTACGTGCCAACTGTTATTCTTTGTGTCCAGTGCATTTTTTGTTATTTAGGTAAAATAATTTTGATTTGAATTGGGTAAACGGCTATTTGCTACAATCTACATTCGATATCATGACAAAATTTGCTACTTATTCCACATGGCTTGGAAAAATGTAGCCAAAATGTCAGTACCGTGGCATGTCCGGTCCTTGTTCTTCCAAATAGATCTACTTTTCTAATGAAATGCTTTATTGGATAGAAATGTGTTTCTAAGAAAAGTTTGAGTGCAATACTGGCATGACAAAATTTAACAAAAATTAAGACAAAATACTTATTGCTGAATAAAATAAACATATGAGAATGTTGTCCGAATGTTGTGATAGAGTGATATGTCTTCATGCGAAGAAAGTGTGTCACAAATTTATTTGTCAGTAAATTGGTGGATTTTTTTAAGTATGCTATAACATGTATTTTGGTTGATACACAATTTTGTATTCCTTTTAACGGCATAATATGTTAAGGATTTTGCTGGAAATTATTTTTCTCATTAGCATAGAGAAGTTAGGTTAAACTGTCTAAATGTCAGTACCGTGACACCGTGAACTTTAATTAAATAATTTCTTGCAATAATACTAACATTCTACCAATTTTGTTTTATTAGTAGGGTAGCAAACCTCAGGTGAGGCAAACAAAAACTAATCCGTGCAATTAAAACTAAGTAGCCCAGCACAAAGAAAAGGGTTGCCATTTAGAAGAACAGACTGAAAAAGTTAGGTATTAATTTTTAAGGAAAATGAGGGAAGTAGAAATGTCAAAAGATCAAAAAATAACAGGGTAGCAAGAATCTCAACAAAAATATGGTCACCGAAAGAGAGAACAAAATACAATTAAAAAGTTAAAAAGTCTTCTATTATTTTAGTACATTTCGCCATATTTTATTCAAAGCACCCATGAGTATTTGCACTTAGTCATGTAACTAAAGATTTCATTCAAAAATGTGTTAATTCAGGAAAAAAAAAAAAAAAAAAAAAATTAATTATAAATTTTAACACCGTATGATAACCATAAATTAGGTAAACCCATTCAAGAGTTGGAAGTTTCGTTCCAATTTCTCGTGCTCAGACAAATTTTAACTTTAGCACAATAATTCCACATGCGGGATTTATGCAGACATGAGATTTATATACCTACAGCAGGATTTAAGAATGCACAACTTCAACTTCCTCTATTTTCACACTAAGAGGATCCTTTGTATTTGCATAATTTTGTATCTCCATATTATTATTGTATGTAAAGAAGCAAGTTTTTCAAATACAAAATCCAATATTAATTGCATACAATGCACAATCTAGCTGTGCAACTTTTGAGATTATCTGTGTTCTCTATCTCTTTCTCACTCTCTCTATTTATATTCATGAGATAATATTTCAAAACGAGACGGTTTTGGCAATATGTAGGTACTTGCAACTATATAACTAGAATATTTTTCTGTACAAGGACTTCATTTTGTGCCGAACAAAAAACAAATTTAAGGCTATAAGGCATGAGGTTATTCAGGGATAAGGGGATGAATGTTTTTAAAAGGGATTAAGTACCAGCTTTGGATTAAATTAGAATTATAAGAATGGAGCAACGTTGTTGACGAGTGATTTCTAGAGCAGACATTATTCTTACGTTTCCATAGAGTCAATTTAACATAATTTTAGCTTATTTGAAATATACCTACTCAAGTTGGGTTATAATGAGATTTAACATATGGACGATTCACCGCAAATCGATACTTTTGTGAGCGAGTGAGAGTTATGAACAAAAATGTTACATTTCTTAAATTTGTTTGATGTCATAATGAGTGTTAACCTCAACTTATCAATCGAATTAATCTGTATAAAGTTAACTGTACAGTCGAAATTTATTTATATATTAAATGCATACATTCCTCCTGTATAAAGTTAACTGTACAGTCGAAATTTATATATTAAATGCATACATTCCTCAAAAAAGCTCAAACTCAGTTTATGTCGAACTGTCTAAAGCTCTAGATTTTATTAATGACTTGTCTTGCTCCAACAGCAACATTTTACTTCTTGGAGATTTTAATCTACCATCTATAGAGTGGGTGCTTTCTGAAGATGAATGTTTTCATGAAGCATCTTTAACTTCTTCACAGGCTGAGCTTCAGCTTTTGGATAGAATTATTGCAACTGACTTACAGCAAAGTAAGCTGTATTAAAAATTCAAAAAATCGAATTCTCGATTTAGTTTTTTCATCCGACGCTATTAGTACTCTTGTTCTAGAATCTAGTTCTGGAATCACTAATATAGATAGTTATCATCCTCCTTTGGATATAATTCTTGACTTGAGCAGTCATATGATGGAAAACAGCAATGCTTATGACCGCTCTTATACTTTTGACTTCAAAAAGGCAAACTTTCAGTTGCTCTCAGAAGAGTTGGCTAGATCTGGTATTGATAGTATATCAGTATCTAGTAATATTGACGAAGCAGCTACTAGTTTTAACACCATACTTAATAATTGCATAAATAAAACTATCCCTTTAAAAATATTAAAAAATGCGAGCTCTTGCCCCTCATTGTATACGAGAGAGTTAAGGTCACTCCGGAATAGAAGAAATAGAGCATGGAAAATATATTTAAAAACTCTTTCTTCCGTTGACCACAACTTTTATATTGCCCTTTTCGAAGAATTTAAGTCTCTTTCCAAGTCTCTATACACTAATCATGTATACGAAATGGGAAGATCTCTTAAAGAAGACCCAAAGGCATTTTGGAAGTTTGTAAATTCGAAGAAAAACTCAGATGGTTACCCCGCAAATTTCATTTATGAAAATTGTGTGTTAAAAGAAACTATTGATATTTGCAACGCCTTTGCGAAAAATTTTCGTAACTCTTTTTTAAACACGCCTCTCGATATTGATGAAGATTATTTCCGAAATTTACATTCCTATGCACAAACGAATTGCACCAATTTCGCTGTGCAACAGAGTACTGTTTTAGAACTTCTGTCATCGTTAAATGATGATTACTCATCTGGACCAGATGGAATTCCTCCAATATTATTGAAAAAGTGTAGACATATTCTGGTTGAGCCTCTACAATTCTTGTTTGAATTTTCTATTAAATCAGGGAAATTTCCTTGTTTATGGAAAACCTCATTCCTAACTCCAATTTTTAAAAAGGGTGATAAGACTGATATTTCGAATTATAGGCCTATATCCAAACTGTCATGTATACCAAAGCTCTTTGAACAAGTTATATGTGAGACTTTAGCATTCCATACCAAGAATTTAATATGCAATCAACAGCATGGGTTTGTGAGAAGAAAATCAACAGTAACAAACCTACTTACATTCTTGCATAAATGTTCTAATGCGTTGGAATATGGCAGTGAAGTGGATTGCATATACACTGATTTCTCTAAAGCGTTCGACCAACTAAGCCACAACCTCACTCAAGCTAATGCTGAAAGTGGTCGCATTCGCATTACAAGTTACAATAATTAACTTTCCTTTAAAATGAATTATCCAAATCGACCGAGAAAATAGTCGTTCAAACTAGGCTGATTTTTAGTTTTTAAAGCTTTATAAATGGCATTTTTGACTATTTTGATGGCCTCAAAACTGGGTGTATAAGTGAGTCATGACCAGTTAAGTCAAAAATAGAAGTCAATTTTCAAATTTTTCACAGTTTTAGGGTTGCCATCTATTTTTTTTCTTCATAATTTAGAATAATTCCAAAATCAACACACTTGCTCTTACAATGCCGGGTTTTGAACATATGTTTGCTTATACTCGAACATGAACAAAAAATAGTACTAGAAAATATAGAATTAACTTTTTTTTTATTTTGGAATACCTAACTCGTGTGGCACTATTTTGTCTATATAACGAAAAGCATAAGCTACCAAATACCCCAGTTGTGAAAGTAGATTTGTTAGTTTTGACAATTATTTAAAAAATAAGAAAACAAATGGAAAAAAAATAACCAACTTTATAACATTTAGCGCCGTCTGGCATGTATTTTCGACAGCCAAACTCGTCTGGCACCATTTTTCTCTATTTGAGGAGACAATAGCTAACATACACTCCACGTCACTTGTTTGAGGCCACTATTTTTGCAATCCTTTTTCTCGATAAATACATGTGAGAAATACTGAAAATGTTTGATACCTGAGAGTAGTAGTAAAAAAGGAAAGTGTGGAAGGGGTATGTTGGAAAATCCATAGGAATTTCACAAGTTATATAAATGAACTGTACAAAATAGTATAAAAAATTGCGTCACTTGATTGAAGCCACTCGAAAAATCTTTTTAAAAATTATCAAAAATACCCAAATGTTAACTTTTTTTGTTTTCAAACATTTATTTATTAGGTTTTCAGAATTATCTCGACATTTTGCTCGATATGCAAAAAATAACAAAAAAGGTGCTTTTGCAACCCCCTGTCAAAATGCACCCTCCAATTTAATAGCACTCCGCGGTTTTCTCATCTTCAATGACCCCTTTGAAGATTTTTATAATAAAATCCCATGAACGTCTCAGTTCCTTTTTATATAACATAATCAATAGCCTAGAAACATTACTGTTCTCATCAGATTTGAA
The DNA here is from genome assembly GCA_963921185.1 of Dasysyrphus tricinctus. Taxonomy (NCBI): domain Eukaryota; kingdom Metazoa; phylum Arthropoda; class Insecta; order Diptera; family Syrphidae; genus Dasysyrphus; species Dasysyrphus tricinctus. The sequence continues at coordinate 19,669,708 of OY992533.1, read as the reverse complement.
CTTCTCTAGCAAACCAGTCACCATTCCTGTCGACTGAAGTTGTTTTAATGAGGTTATTTTCAAATAACCCATTCTTCGGATCCACAAACTCAGTGAGTTTTTTTGTCACTTCTCTTAAAAATGTATAAACACGTCTATGATCAGCTGTGAAGAACAATGTACCAGTCTTACTATATACTTTAGCCTGATCGCCTAGGAATACGACCTTAACATCGCTACTTGCCGCTTTGCTTACCGAGATGAGGGTTTCTTTTAAATCTGGTATATGAAGTGTGTAAAACAATTTAATATCTTTTCCAACATTGTTAAGGTGTGATGGCAGTATTGTTGTTCCGGTTCCGGCTATCATTAACCAAAAGTCTTGTGCTCACAACATTGATATGATGGTACTTGCTTTGGGCGTCGAAAGCAGCTTGGCTATCTTTATAGTCGCCAGATAGTCCGTCAAGAAGTACAACTACCAATAAATCCTTATCAAGCGTTGCTTCCATTTTCTGCAATTTGCTGACAGTTGACTTGAACGTCTATGTTCTGGTTCACTTCCATCTTTATATTAATGAGACGTCTGAACTCTTGCGCCTTTTGACTCGGTGCGATCGTAGGTTTCATCTAAGAAGTTTCAAATATCTGTGGAAAGTCTTTTATCTTTCACTAAAGAAACGGTATTTGGCTCTATAGTTAAAATCAACTCCGCCTTTGCATTCATGTCTTTCTCGTCCCAATTTGGCTGCTCACCTGCATCTTGTGGTCATGGAATTATTCCTTAAACGCAGCCAAGCCAATCAGCCTCCCTTTATGAAGAATTGCTTTCATTTGTGGCTTCTAAGAAGAAAAAATTTCTCCATTAAAAGCGGCCTAGAATATTCGTGCTCATTGTAAAAGGTTATGTTGCATCGAGTGAATGGAAAAAACAACACGTAAAATTCTCGATCGAAAATTTTATAAAATATCGAATGCTTGGTATTTATTTGGATGTTTTAAATATCCTGGGCCCATAGCCTGTTAAAAGAAATGAAGGATTTATATTTTACTTTGCACTTGGACTTAAGCTAGAACTATAATGCTCGGAGGGGCACTTTAGTGGTCGGAAGAAAACAAGCGAATGCGGAGTAAATTCCACTCTTGAAATAGGAATTCCAAAAGGAGATAGATGATAATTACATTATGGGTGTGTTCTTCTTTTGACGGTACGGTAAGCTACTTTTCGTTGGTTTTTGACATTAGCTTCAGTGCCCTTCCGACTATTATAGTTTTACCTTTAGACTGGTGAAAAATGAAATACAAAGTGTCAGTTTTGACATTTAGAAAAGAGACAATTAGGTATAGAAGTTGACAGTTGTTGTTCTTTAAGGTCTCAACAGATTGATTTATAATATTGGAGTTGATTCATTTATATAGGATCATCCTACCAACATTTAAACTTCATCCTGATGTTTAGTAAACTAGACAAATATATTGCATCTGTAGAAAGGCTTTTGGTATTGATTGGGGGCTGTGACTGGCTGCTGCCTGTAAGCCTACCGAGCCTCGGCTATCAGAATCTTGTCCGTCATTGTATTCTCTCAATTTGCTTATTGTGGACAGCTTTTATCAAATTTTGACTGATTTTTGGTGTTGCCAGTATCCTCCACCAAAATAATATATCCGTATAAAATCGAAAGTGTGTGTGTGTTTGTTCCATTAGGCACCTAAGCAACTCATCCGATTTCCTTGATATGGGTAAATATCTTTAGAAAGCTGAAAAACTTTATATAATTAAACCGACCAAATTATTTTTTTTCTAAAACAAAATTGTTATCTATGTTATTTTGATCATTTAAATCAATTATTCGAGATTTTTTCTTTCAAATTGTGGCAACGAACGCCAACGCAGATTATCAGCTAGTTTTCCTATTATTGAAACGAAAAATGAACAATTTTTGACTGCCTACAGCCCACATAGCGACGTAAAAGTTTGCAGACGAAAATCTTAAATCCTGAAAATTCTTTCCTTTTTTTTACTTGCTCTTATAGGACAAGTATTGGCTTTGCGAACAACAAAAAAAATTACCATTACGATGATGTGGAAGTCCAAAAAAATAAGTATATCGTCACATAATGTGGTTGCAATAAATATGCTTTTCTGGTTCCAACCAAATAATTCACACAACGGAAATAGAATTTTGATTTTTTTTGATAAAATTAAAATTAAATTAAATCAAATAAAATAAAATAAAATATGTAAAATAAAATTAAATTAAATTAAACCAAATTAATTAAATTAAATTAAATTAAATTAAATTAAATTAAATTAAATTAAATTAAATTAAATTAAATTAAATTAAATTAAATTAAATTAAATTAAATTAAATTAAATTAAATTAAATTAAATTAAATTAAATTAAATTAAATTAATTTAAATTAAACTAAACTAAATTAAATTAAATTAAACTAAATTAAAATAAATTAAATTAAATTAAATTAAATTAAATTAAACTAAACTAAACTAAACTAAACTAAACTAAACTAAACTAAACTAAATTAAATTAAACTAAATTAAAATAAATTAAATTAAATTAAACTAAATTTAAATAAATTTAATTTAATTAAAATAAATTAAATGAAAATAAGTTAAATTAAATAAAAATAAATTTAATTAAATTAAATAAAGTAAAAAAGAGTTGATTGAATTGTTCATTGCTGTTAGTTTAAACCAATGGAGCAAGTTCGTGCGATATAGTCGTATGCATTTCATTTTATTTTTATCCACGAATGCACAAAAACATTATTAAATAGAATTGTTGTGCTACTTTGTTCAAAGAACGTTGACACCATGTGTCGCATTAATGTCCTTTTCTTTGCCATCTCCTATGCTCTATTCTCCTGTTGTGATATTATACAGCAAAAGAAAGACAATAGATGAAAAAATAAAGAAAAAACAGCAAAAAACCAAATAAAATCCCACAAAAAGTTTTCAATTCAAAAACTGTCATCAATCAATTTGTTGTTTTATTGTAAAAGGTAGGGACACATACGAAACTTAAAGATAACGACTGAGTGTGCTTGATGTTTAGGGGGATTAAGCCCTTAAAATAAGAACAATCTCTTTTGATATAAGGAGAGATTGATTGGCATCACATGGTTTTAACCAAAAATTCATTTTTAATGCATTAAGAGAGATGGTGATATAAATAATTTATATATTTTTTAATATTGCTTAAGAAATAAAATTTTAACTTATTGCGATATTTGACCTTGACGAAAATTCAAAATTTTGGTATTGAATACTAGCATTAAAAACTATATAGCATTGTACTTAAATTCTTAAGAAGTTCCCGGCCTCGACAATTGCCTGAGTTTTTTCTTCATTAATAACACACACATATCATTAGGTAGGATCCGTGATGATTAGCTGCACCGATTTCACTTTCACCGCCACCCGTTCAATACTTATATAGTGCCAATCTGACAGCATGCTCCGTTCTTCCAATATTTTAAAATTGTATGTACATCCGGTTATTGGGTGGAGAGTTGTATACAATTCTTCATGCTTCCATGAACTTTGTATGCTTAAGAGGTTGCATGATTGCGCGTTACCTTGAACTATTCTCAATTCCAACTAGTTTGACGATGTTATAGCTGGTTTTGGCTGACGCTTATATCTACTGGCATAAAACCACACCGATGGAGTTGCTGGGTAGAGACTTAAACCTGTATTGAGTAGATAGTAGAATTTTCTCACATGAGAGTGTTTAACTTAGGATTAACCCTTAAACTTAACAATTTGAAACTGTGGGTGCAAAAGTGGTTAAACCTAAATTTTTTTTACAATATTTTTCGTTTTAATAGATCTTTAATACTGTTTAATTTGAGATAAAAGGAGGATTAGTCACATTTTTGAAAAGCTTAGATATTTAAGAGTTTAGAATATTGACTAAGATGACTTCATGCTGCGAGACAAAAGTATCAATTTTGCCAAAAAAGGGTTACATCACTTGCACTCATGGTCATGGTCTCATTTGGGACTTATTATGTATTTCTATAAAAATGGTTAGTCGAAAATATTCTATATGAAGAAAAGTACCTAAGAGTTACTATTAAGAAATAAATTAGATTGAAATGCCCTGCACCAAATTTATAGCAAATCTGTTAATCCATTTAGGCTCTAGCTAGATGAACAACTGGACGCACGGACAGACACACCAACATACTTTGTTAAATTTTAGCCATAAAAATCATTTCCCACTCCAATTCTTGCCGAATTAGCCTGAAAACTGCATCAAAATCACTTGTGTGTTTCAGATTTTATTGAGCTCTTAAGACCGCTTCACCATACAAACGGAACAACTGAGACTGACCACATATCTATTTAAGAATGCTGCATTTCACTTGTTGGAATCCATTGGCAGTTTAATTAAAGCGCATTTGAATTAAATTGCTACTTCTTTGTTATTATTGCTCATACTAATGTAACCCTATTTAGATTGTGACTTAACCTCCTGTGTCCCTTTGCCTGATGGGTAGGTATGTATAATGTACTCTATCTAATCACTTAAATGTTTAACAATATTACACATAACTGTCAGTTTGCCGGTACAAATTTATTGCTGCTAAAACGACAAAATGAAATTACTCAAAGGGATCAAATGAAATTAAACTTCTTACAATCTAAATGCAATTTTCTAACCCAACAGGAAGTTGCAAGAATATCACACAACCTCGTCTACCTTACCCGCCATCCTGTAACAAACTTATTCCAGCAATGGGAACAACTATGAGAACTAATACTTATAGCAGAGTGAGTCCTGGAAACCAACATCAGCAGCATATCATCGTCATTGCCACAGTCAGTGTGTATGTAGGTAGAAAGATTTTTGTGAACTTTCAACCTGAAAAGGCGTCCTAGTTTTACAGACCGAAGAAGAAAATGGCGACAACGACGGTGGCGGCGAATACGATACGACAGCAACGATGTGTGTGCGACATTTTCTAACAAGGAGATGGTTATAAATTGCATCCTCGTATGACGTCGCGTCGTCGGTCGTCGGTCGTCGTTATCGTGTGACAAGGAGGTAAAGTTTAACGTTGGAAGCTTTAAACAAGTTAAAAGATTCTTTTATATTTTTTCATTCTCTCTATAGACGTTTCCATTTAAAACATCTTGGTTTCATTGGTTTGTGTACCTTAAACCCATATCTACATATATAAATTTCTTTAAAATAAAAATACTAACTTTTAATTGAACTTGCTTTTTGCCTCTGGTGATGCTTGATGGTTGAAGGTTTCATATTTCAATTTCAATTCTGTGGCCAATGGGCTAATGAAATCGTCGCATAACCTGAAGTTGCTAGTGATTATCAAAATATATAAAGGGTTCTACCAAAACGGAAATATTTAAAGCAAAATGTGAAAAATAATGAATGAGAACTATTAGAAGCTAAGGCACAATTAAACTAGAGCTGGACATTGCATTTTATTGTTTCCTTTTTACCCATATTTGGGGCAAAAGCATGTGAAAACCGAAACTGAGCTCTACTAAATTCGCCATTGTGTTTCTGAGAGAATGGTCACACTGCACAGTGGCTTTGGTTGTATGGAGAAGGCGTCAAAATTCAATAAAAACTGAACCACTCAACCGATTTTGATGAAACTTTCAGCTAAGATAAAAAATTTCTAAAGAAATCATCATAATAAATTTCCACCTCCTGCCACGACTACTTTTTGCATAGAGTGATATAGTCACTAGGGTGTGTCACTTTGGTATGTCGAAAAAAAGTACTGTTCAGATTTAAGTTTAAGAAGAAGTTTTTGACGTACACACTAGCATGTTTATCGACAATGTTGACCAACAATGTTGATCGGCATAGTGTGGACCCTCCTTAATACTTGCCAAAAGTTGCATTAGAATCGTAGGAATAAGAATATGTGAAAAAAATATGAAATCAAATATTTCTTTGGATCGCTAAGCGGTTAGGTTTATTTTCGAAAACTGTGTTTTTAGTACTTTTTCTGTCTCTATTCCTCGGATATGTTTAGAGTTAATCTGTGCTGATTTAACTAATTTAAATAATTTTACATAAAGTGTACAAACAATTAGAAAGAAAATAATTTGAGGCAATACAAATCTGAATTAAAAATTCGAAATCAATCAAAATTGTATTTTCATACAATTTTTTTTTTTTAATCAATTTTGACTTAGCAAATTTTCTTTTTCTGAAGTACTTACGTTTTCCATCATGCCATTGTAAACTTGCACTTGTTCTCCAATGAATTGACAGTTTTTGTAGCCCGAATGTCGTAAATATTCTTCTTATGCAATGAACAAACGTACATTGTACCTAAGGCAAATTTAAAATGGGTCCATTACAAAAATCAGAAACAGTAAACACAGTAGTAAAATTTAAATAAATCTGTTAGTGGGTGATTGTGACTGCAAAGGTTGTATTTTTCAAAAAGCTGGGAGAATTTTCGATTCTTCAGACAAAATTTTAATTTTAAGTTACATTAAGAACTATGTTAAAACTTTATCTACTTTAACTTTGAAGAAAAATTATAAAAAAACAACTTTAATGTCTACTGGGTTTTACCAATACAACTTCTGAAATAAAAATCAAAACATCACTTGATAAAAAATAAAATACTTTAAACACATTGCTTTTGTAATTCAACTATACAAACATTTCGAAAATGTTACGTTTATCTCTAAAAAAAAATCACTTTTAAATAAGTCAATTTTTCGCATAAATTTGATTCTATGCTAATACCAAACAATTTGCTCACTTTGAATGCGAAAACGAAACTGATAACACGTGAAATTTAAGACGCAATGTTGGCAACGGTAAATATTAAACCATAATCTACTGTTAAAAGCCAAGAAACAAAAAAAATAAGCACTGTTATTTTTCCATTTTTGTCGTATGGGGTTTCGCACACTGTGCCCTGGAAACTTTTCAGCATGCCTTAAATCTGAAACCAAGCCAAATTCGACAATTTCACGTTTGAAGTATTTTGTACAAAATCAAATTTCCTATCGATATATGGATGAGTTAAAATTTTATACAAAATTTAAGAGTCTCAATATCTTAGAAAGTAATTTTAATTCAAAAGAGGCGGAGGTTCAAACTTTACCTTTTATTTTCAATGTTCACAGTTTTCATCCGAAATCCTATTTTTTGGTAGGTACTACATAAGAAAATTAAAAGAAAGTCTTACATTAATCGACCCAGCCGTTCAGTCAGTATATCTGGATTCTTTTAAAAGACAGGGAAAGGCGAAGTTATGGGCTTACTTATTGGTTAAGTTTTCTCTATAATCGTATTTAATGTCCAATATTGAGTTCGAATATTTTAACGAATGTAAAATTTACCATCTATTATCAACAAAGGAGCTTTCAGGCACAAACTGCTTTAAATTATAAGAATGGCCCTCTACCTAATTTCGTTTCAGCATGTCTTGAGTCTTTCTTTACTCCGAAAAATATTTTCGCATTTTAGTAAAGAACTTGATTTTTCGATTTTTTTGGTTGAGTTTTTTTTTTTTAATTTTGTTCAAATAGTATCTATCAGACAGAAAGTAGCATGTTAAATTTTGTGAAGTAAATTCTCGTGCAATAAATGTTACTTCGGTTGTTCCTCAAGGTAGCCACCTTGGTCCCCTGTTCTTTTTGTTATTTACTAATGATTTGACTGAATTGTTTGAATGTTGTTGGTTTCTGTTATTTGCAGATGATCTCAAGTTATTCAATGTAGTTAACAATGTGAGTGATGGGCTCAAAATGCAAAAAGATATAAATACTCTAGTCAAATGGTGCAATATAAATGGTATGCCGTTAAATGTTGCAAAATGTAATGTAATCTCGTTTGCTAGAATAGTCTTATAAACTATATTATTGACATTAAAAGAAGTGAAGTTTTAAAAGACTTGGGCATGCTTGTCGATTTTCGCCTCACTTTTAAGCATCATATTGACAAAGTTTGTTAAGCCTTGAAAAATGTAGGATGCTTTCTGAAGCCCCCTACGTTACTTAAATTTATATTAAAATTATGTATATTAAATTATTAATCTATTATTTATTTTTTTCTAAATGATGTTAGTCCCTCTTTTAAGCCTTAAATGTTGTCTGATATTGACATAACAAATACAACTCAAACTAGTTTTATGTGTTAAGTTGTCAAACTTGTCTAAATTTTACGGTTTTAACACAACCTATTGAAAAGTGGCCAGTGTAACTATTCTCTCAAAAATGTAAAGGTGAGCTTTGGTGCATTTTCCGTTTTCAGCCTGCTTAGGTATCCCCCAGAAAAAATTATTTTATAATGATAACCCTTGAACGTTATTGCTCCTTACTAAAAGGTATATTCACTAGATTAGTATTAAAAGAAAAGATGAATAATAAGGAGCTTCCACATAAACATCTTTTAACTTTTAACTCTTTTTTTTGTAATAGCATGTGACATGTGATGGCGAGCGAGCGGATAAAAATTTGTTACCAATGAATGCAATAAAGCGTTAAGCTAAAGTTTACCAAACTAGTAACTTCGCCATGTTGATCCGCTAAATTGACATGGGAAAGACGAGAGCTTAGCTTGGTTGAAATCAATGAAAACTGGTGGGTATGTTAGTGAGATAAAATGCTTTACGATTAACGAATATATTTATGATGTTTTAAACAAAATCCTTCAAATAGAGATATTTCAGAAAACACAAACAAAAATTCACTTTCCCAAATTTCCAATTTCGGTATTCGCGCTGAATTCTAATTCAAATAAAAAAACATAGTTTAATTTTTTCGAAGAACTTACTTGGGATATTTCTGCCTAGCGCATAAATTTATTAAATTTTGCTTTGTCCTTGACATGTTTTGTCTTTTGCCATCTTATTTTTGGAAATGCTATTAAAAGAATAATGGATAATTCCAAACCCCCAGCTAGAAAAAAAAATCCGAATGTGCTTCGCATACAGGCAGAATTCAGTAGCATATTCACTTGTATATGGCAACACTGCATTGTCAGTATTATCTGGTTTATATTATATGTATGTTTGTATTACAAAATCAATATCAAGTTACTGCTGGGCAGCATAAACTATTGCCAAAACAAAAAATCACATTTGAATTGAATAACCATGTAACTCGCATGAAAAGAGCCCTCAACGCAGGCACCACAGATTGGAAGGTTTAGGTTGAATCCATTGAATATCGATTTGCAGAAGTATGTTCAGGTTCACGAAGTATAAACACCTTAACTATAATCCAAACAAGCCACATACAAAATGGAGAATATATGAATGTATTGTGGAGTAGTTGGCTAGGCAGTTGCTATTGTAGTTGCACGAATTGTTTGGATAACCTTTTCGAAAGCCAAGGAAGCATCATCAGGTATGTTTTTGAGTATCTAACTCATCTACCATCCAAACATAACAAGAAGCCAAAATTAAGGCAAATATTCAAGAGTATCTTGTTCTTGTAACACACAGCAAGGTACATGTATGTGGATGAGATGATGCATTCATTAAAATATTGTGGTAAAATTGAACTTGCAAGTAAATTTTAACTGTTTGAATAACTTCTAGAAATTGAGGTTATGTTCAACTCTCCATTAGTTAACAGTTGATCAGCTGTGGCTCTATTCTCTATTTCTATGATATTAAAATAGTTTATAAGTTTCTAGCAAGAAATGGAATGAACAAAATATACATAGACATGAACAGGAACAGAGAAAACTTAAGTCTACTCTACATGGGTTGTAAAATATTAACAGGTGCTTCAACAATATTACGAAATATACGTACATTCTAACGGAAAGGAAGAAATGCACTCTAAATCCACTCTGAACTGCTAAAACTATACATTATGATTGAAATAATTATTATTTTGGAAACAAATAATATACATCAGGTTATTGAATTGAAGTAGTCTGAATTTTAGATTTTCTTGGTATAAGAGTTATTGAACTGATGATATAATAAACTCGGTAGAGTGGTTAGAATAACGAGTATGTACAAGTACACTTGTGGCCAGAGTGTGCAAGCATTGGTATGTGATTTTAAAATTATTGAATGCTATTTATTTAGTGTTACAATTCAAAAACACTTGTGACATCATAGCATTGAATTAAACTTGCTTTGTGTAATGTTGGTGTTTTTGTGCTTATTTAAACTGCAACAGATGGATATAGAAATTCAAAAACTACTAGTTATTTGAGAAATTATTCAAAATTGTGTAGGTAAAGAAGAAGATTTTAACACAGGGATAAGGGACAAACAGTAGATACCAAATGACGAAATCACAGCTTTGGTTTCTGACGGTAGTGCAAAAGGGTACAAATTGTTAAAGGCATGTGAGAACTTTGGTGTGATCATTATAAGCGGTGGTACTCAAGAAGATGGCTGACGGCGGGGCTGTACTTTCATTTGATCAACTGGCACTGGCAAAGGACACGTGTGTTCAAAAAGACACCAGTGCCCACAAGCCTTATATTCAAAACAAACGTCCTACTCTCATCACCTCCCCGTGGTAAATATCGGATGCTTAGTACCTCCACTGGAGATTGGGTTTCAATCCCTTTGGAATTTTGTGGGGTAAGCAATAGGAGAAACAGAGGGCGAAGGGTGTTTCTTCTTAAGCACTTCTCCTTTTTTTTCTTGGTGGCAGAAGAAGAATTCTACAAATGTTGCTGTTAGAGTATTTCAGTCATGCTGCTGAACTTCTTAATTCCGCGCAAATCTCGAATAACGAAATTTTGAATTTTTTTAAAATCTCGAATAACGAGATCTCACAAATTAATAATTTTGTTTTTTCATAATCTCGCAATTCCAAAATCTCGCTTTTAAAATTTCGCGAATCAAAATCTCTCAAATTCAAAAATCTCACAGCAATCAATCGCACACGGCTTTTGCAATTTTTTTTTGTTGAGAACACACCTGACCTGATGGCATCCCACCAATAATCTTGAAGAAATGTAAATCAATATTAGCACCCCCTCTTTTTCATTTGTTTAACCTATCACTTAGCTCCGGTAAATTTCCAAGTATTTGGAAAAAAGCATTTATTACACCAGTTTTTAAAAAGGGTAACAGATCTGATATATGCAATTACAGGCCAATCTCTAAGCTATCTTGCATTCCTAAGCTTTTTGAGCAAGTAATGTGCGATAGTTTGACATTCAACTGTAAGAATATAATTTGCAATCAACAACATGGATTCATGCAAAAGCGATCGACGATAACCAATTTACTTGCATTCTTGCACAAGTGCTCAACTGCGTTGGAACATGGTCAAGAACTCGACTGCATCTATACAGATTTTTCTAAGGCTTTCGATCAACTTTCACACGATATCATCACGTTTAAGTTAAAGGTGTTTGGCTTCCCTCCTAAACTCATCAATTGGGTTTCTTTTTATCTCCATAATAGATCCTATCAAGTTAGATTTAGGAGCTCTGTCTCCAACCCTTTCTTTGCCAAATCTGGAGTTCCCCAGGGTAGTCATTTGGGCCCACTTCTTTTTATCTTAGCTATCAACGACGTATCCATCTATATACGTTATAGTGAAATTCTAATTTTTGCGGATGATATGAAAATTTTCAAAAGCGTCAAATCTGTGAGTGATCGTTTATTTTTGCAAGAAGATATTAACAGCTTTGTTATTTGGTGTAGTAAAAACGGTTTAAGTCTCAACCCTATTAAATGTCAGGCGATCATTTTTTCTAAAAAAAAAGTTCCTAGTTCATTTGATTATGAAATATCGCAGCACACATTGCGTCGTGTTGATAGTTTCAAAGACCTATGGGTTCATTTTACTTTTAATCTTAATTTTACGAAGCATATCAATTTAATAGTCAACAAGGCAAACTCTATGTTAGGGTTTGTTAAACGTTGGTCTAAGGAATTTCAGGATCCTTATGTTACCCTGGCTCTCTACAACAGTCTTGTTCGCCCTCATCTTGAATACGCATCACAGGTATGGACTCCTTTTTACGATGTCCATAAAAATAGACTAGAAGCAGTGCAGCGTAATTTTATACGTTTCGCCTTGAAAGGACTACCGTGGTCCGATCCTTATAATCTTCCTCCTTACGAACACCGGATTAAGCTTCTTCAGATTCAAACTTTAGCACAAAGGAGAATTAATAATGATATTGTATTTATTCATCAACTTTTAACGGGCGTTATTGATGCACCTGATTTATTATCTTGTACTAGCCTTAACTACCGTGGTGGAGGTCACAACACTCGTAGTCTAGAACTAATGCATATATCTCAACACCGTACCAATTATGGAATGCATGAGCCTTTTACCCGCATGTGCAACATTCTGAATTTGAACTCAAATTTTTTTGATTTTAATATAAGTAAGAGTAGACTCAAAGCTTCATTGAAGACCAGTGTACCACGCTCTTAAATGTTTGTAAATGTTAATTTTTTCAATGTCATTTTATTTGCTATTTTATAATTATTGTTTTTAATTTTTATTTTGTAAAGTGTATGTTTTAAGTAGTTTGTTGCTTACTAACTACTAACACTACACTAAGTGATGAGCCTGATAAGCACTTAATTTGTGTTTGGCAATTCTTTGGTCGCAAGATGTCGCTTGTACTAAGCTCTCTTCGGCAAAGATCTGATAGTGTATAAAAAAAAAAGTATTTATTTAGCATTATTTTTTCTTTCCAAGTGATATTATTACTGTAAACTGTTACTTTAACTGTTCCTAATTGTCTTTTAGGCGTTTACTATCGATACTAAATACAAAATTATACCGCTTAGAAGTCTTTTCCCTAAATTGCAAGTTGGGCTCTTATTAATACGAAATTAATACCTACATAGTATGTATTCCTAAGTTACTTAAAATATGTAAAATAAGAATAGTTAGTGCCATCATTTATTTAAATACAACAAAATAGTGTTGATGACACATCGAATCGATGATTTTGTGTGGGGCGAACAATAAGAACATTCGAATACAATTTGAAATGAGTATGACAAAATCTGAAAGCAGAAAAAATACAACTAATTGTAGAGAAAAGTAAAGAAAAGAAGGGATTTTTTTCAGTAAAAAGCAGTGAAATATTATTAAATACTTAACTTATATAGCAAATTGTACCAACATTTCGTTATCTCGATGATCCAAAGCAAGAAGCCATACTTTTAATTCCTTCAAAAAAGCATTTTTATTTTTTTTTTTTCGAATATTGAGAAAAACAAAATTAAGGTATGCCTATTCCTGCCCAATTTTTCTTTTTTTTTTCTTTTGTGCGTCACTTAAGCAGACTTTGTTTTTCTCACATATATAAGTTCTTCAGTAGGTTTTGAGATAGAGCCCTTGATCCAAAACCAAAATATCGCAAGTAGAAATGTCACCCTTTGAAAATCAATTTGCTAAAAATTTCGACTTTTCTTTTGATCCAAAAGTTAAAATGTCACCTTTTGTTCCTAAGCTCCTCAATTGTTTAGCTTTGCCGAAATTGGTTCCTGGCTTTTTGTGGTACATATAAGACATTTTTTAGTTTCGTTTAGTCGATTAATGACCTTCACCTGTCTCGGTTTCTACCCTGAACTCACCATTCTAGTTTGGTGGCGCAACAGCTCGTGGAGAACCAGGGCCTAGTGATTTAGAGCTCTTAACCATTCCTGTGTGCGTGTAATTGGCAGGAATAGAGGGGACCTACAACTTTTTGCTGAATCCGAACTGCTAGATGAGAAGCATTTATTCATGACAAGTATACTCTTGGAGATTTTGTCAATTCCTCGCAATAGGTAGGACCTTGGAAAAAAACATTTCTGTTTTTAGGTGGCAACGGCTGGGAATCGAACCCAGACCTTCGGAACGACAGTCCAACAAACTATCCATTATGCCACGAGGTACTACAACTTCACATACAAACATAATTACATAGCTCCAAATCAATCCGTCAATACTAAAGGATATAATATTCCACATTCTAATCTTCCAATCTTCATACGTGTTTTGTACCCAAAAGTACATTTTTGAAGGAATTTTAAAACCTTCTTGATAACTTTTTATTATTTGTAAAATCTTGATTTCAACTGTTAGTTGATAGATGCCTCAACCCAAAAAAATCTGATGTGCAATTTATTGCAGTTGGATGCACTAAAATTTTACTACCCCTTGGGGAATCAAGTGGTAGGTAAACATCTGATCATTGTATGTTGGAAGTTTGGAATGAAGACGCACACTCTAGGGACCGGATGTCTTTTATAACCACTCTTTTGTTGCGTATCCAACTTTAAGAAGCTTTTGCTTCAAAAACTGTAAACTCATAGTATAAATAATTCCAATAAAAGGTGCAGACATTCATTCACTATTTCTACCGAAAACTTCTCTTATTGAATGCTTGTTACATATATTTTAATGTAGTATTTTTGAAGCACTTACGGCCGTAGATCTTGCTGATGCCTTTATCCCTTTCGTAAAGTGTTTCTTTCAGAAGCTTGAGGACAAATCTGATTAGAAGGATCAATCGAAACTAAATTGGTTGCTATGTAAACAGAGTTAACTTGGTTAAAAATTGTCTGTTTTACCCAAGACTGTTCAACTTCAAATCATCAACTATTAATAATAAATTTTAACATCTCTGCATTTATGCATATTACATTGAAACAAAATTTTGAATAAAGCATCTTATAACATCAGCTTGTTTGAACGATATAACTTACATAGCCACACATTTCTAAAGAAAAAGATATCAGGAAGTAAAAACATCAAAGGTTTACAAAAAGCTTAAACTTTCCTGTAAAGGCGATGAAAACTATAAGATACAACTTTTCTCTGCACACAATATTTCATTTCATTGATGAGGGTGTTCATAACAGTTTAAGTATCTAACTCTACGTCTACATACATAAATACATTGTTCAGTTATTCGTGTCTTCTCTTAGGGGTAATTAATAAAGTTGCCACTCTATGGATAACTTTATCATCGTGTTAAATTGGCAGATACTTACATGGAAACTATAATATGGAAAAAGGTTTTTTTTTTGTTGTTTGTGTCAATGCACAAAATGCACATCTTGTTACCAAGCAGTAATTTGAAAAGACTATATTTTTTTTATTTTCAATGGGTTTGAGCATAAAATGTGTTTCCTGGAAACCTTAACAAAAAGGAAACTTTTTCTTACCGTCTCGTCTATGGGTTTTGTGTATGAATGGCTTTCAGTAGCTGTCATCATAACTGGATTAACAAATACGTTCAAATCGTCAATTTTTGGGGCCCACAAAACCTCTAGAGTCTCGTTGTATTTCTTGTATAAGATCTTTATTCGAACAGGAACTTTCAGAGCCTTGTTGGATAGAATGCTGCTGGTTTTGCCCAATTTCTGAATAGTTATCAAGGGGACGATGTGACTTTTGTATAAATGGCTCTGATAGTCCTAATCCGGCACTGATAGCATGCGTTATATAGGCAAGATGTATATTTTATGTTCATAAATTGTTTCAAGTTTGAAACCAGTTAACTTGTAAAGTGGAAGAGTGTTCTATGCTTTAGGTGATGTTATGACATTTTTATGAGGCAAAGTTTCAAGTCGAAGAGGATTTCCGAGAAAAAGGAATGAAGTTACTATGTGTGGAGATGGAGAAAGACTTTTTTGTAGTTTAGGTATTTCTATATGTAGGAAAGTACCTTATGCGTATAAAGTGTTTACGCTATAATCCTTGCTTTAAACATGTTCCTTAAAAAAAAGGATGTTAAGGGATACTTAAACATACATTGTGCGTAGGCAAGCTAAACAAGTAAAAATTATAAAGTTAAGTACTTTACTTTTTCTCAAAGAGAATATGTGTGTCATTTTTGTGCTTCATTTGTTTGAAAAGGCAAAATTAGATATTTACATTAGTTTATCTTTGTATTTTTCTTTGTTTAATTTGAATTTACTTTAAGTTTGTTATGAACTCGAGTTGAAGAAACTTACTTTTATGTGTATAGCTAATCAAAAGCATTTTTATAAGAGTGAAATATAAAACTGTACAAGAAGCTCGAAATTAGGCATGAAAACTTATTATAAAGGATTCCTACTTAAAAAAAAAGTTGTTTCTAAGTCTTGATTTAAAGACCTCTATATTATATGAACAACGCAATAAAAAATAGCTGAGTAAAAAGGGAAATGAAATTGACTCATGTGTATAATACGAGAAAGTATTTTTTTTATTTGGCTTTCAAAAAAAAAAGAAAAAATCGATACATAAATTTGTTATTTTTATTCGAGGTTCTAATTCGAGTCCAAAAATGTGGGTTTTGTCATACTTTCTGTCGGCATGTTTGTCTATGTGTCCAATTTTTGTTTTAAGCTATATGAAATGGGTAACTTTTGTACAACCATTTCAGAGATTTGGATTCAAATTCGTACCTTGAATATCTAATTTGGTTCCAATAATACACATAACGAACGGGAAAATTCTGTTTTCAAAATTCGGTTTTCAAAATTCTGCTTTCAAAATTATGCTTTTCAAAATGCTGCTTTAAAAATTCTGTTTTTCATAATTCTGTTTTTCAAAATTCTGTTTTTCATAATTCTGTTTGACAAAATTCTGCAAGTAATAAAGAAGTCTTTTGGAAAATGTTAAAAAGCGCATGCTTTTATTAAATGATTTAAAAATGTAACTTCAAATGTCGATTTATGATGAACGTGCTTCGAATTCAAGCAGTGGATGCCGACATTTTTTGTTGTCTATGTGATTACCTCTGACTTTTTGGACAGCAAATTGTTACATAAAAGAATTAATAAAACAAGTACATATTTACAGCTCGAAGGGACTGTCTTATGTCAACTGCATTCGCAGGTAATCATCAGCATTTTTATTTAACAAAAAAAAAAAAACAAAAAGACTGGGAATGAGAAAGCAAACATAAAAGAGGACGCTGTTCTTCAAGAAAATCGTTTTTAATTCAGACCCGAAATTCTGTTCATCTGTCTTTCTGTAACTCAATCTTTCTCTTAAACCGCTGAAGCGAGTTCTTGGGTCTTAAGGTTTGGCTTTTGTTAAAACAGAATTAGCAGAATTTTCTTCTTCTTTAAACAAATTGACAGAATTTTGGAAAGCAGAATTACCTCAGACAGTTTAAAAAAAAAACAGAATGTTGAAAAGCAGAATTTTTTCGAAGAAAACAGAATTTTGAAAAACAGAATTTTGGAACCAGAATTTTAACCTGTTCCCATAACGAACATAAAATTTAAAGCTTAAGAAATCTTATGTTTTTGTGTATAAGTAGTTCCTTCTTACCGATAAAACTCCACCAACCAGTCAACAGTTTCTATTTTCCAAAACGGTAAAGTATTTTATAATTATTAAATCCGGGCAGACATGGCTTCTTATACATTTTCCATAAATTAAAATGGTGGCCATTTCTGAACAATGTGAGCCGATTGCTTACTTACGACTGCTAATGTTGGCATTGGCATTCAACACACAAAAGCATTAACGTAAAAAAGTCCAGTTAATTTGTGCTCAAAAGGTCCCTTAGCGAGAAAATTGTAGGGTATTGTCGATTTTATTCCTCTCTTCTATTTTTGGGGGTGCTGAATCTGAATCTGAGGCTTGCGACTAAATTTTCGTGACGTTACATGGAAAAATGATGCAATAATGGATTTTTGCGGGATTTAATGGTTTGAAAATTATCATTAATTCGTAAATTTCATCCAAGTACAATTGAAAGTATACAAGATTTCCAACAAATGTTTAAGATCATAATTAACATCTTCCTAGTGAAGACTTGTGGCACCAAAGAACAACATGGTGCCTGTACGAAGAGGTACTTAATATCAAACCGTACGAGCTCAAGCTTAGAAAAGGAGAAGTGGTTGGAAAGTGTGAATCCGTGTCCTCAACTTAGATCACAGAAGTTGACACAAACAAATCTGTGGGCCCCTAGAAAATTGAACTCTATGAAGGCAAAAATTCTCAAATCATCCAAATTAAGTTAACGTCAGCTTAGTGTTGGTGGAAGCCTTCTACACGAGTACGCTGATATACTCTCTTCAGCCAGTGGGCAGTATTGTCTAACACAACTGGTTCGGCATCGAATCGAAACAGGAGACGCGACACCAATTCATTAACCAGAAAGACGTCTCCCATTAGCCAAACAAGCCGAAGATGAAGAAATAATATCGACAAAGAAGAAAGATGGTGTAATCGAAAATTCGTTCTTGTCAAAAAGCAGGACGAAAATACTCGATTCTGTGTCGACTATCGGAGGCTGAACGATATATTACAAAGAAATACGGCTACCCTCTGCCAAGAATCGGTGATACTTTGAATGCGATGGAAGGAACTCAATGGTTCTCAACATTGGGCTTGAAGAGTAGGTACCGAAAGGTAGAAATTCATGCAGGAGGCAGAGAAAAGACGGTTTTCTCTACAAGAATTGATCAATTTAAAGAACTGCCTTGTCTACTTGGACGAAGTTATCGTTTATGGTTAAACATTTGATGAACATCTTAAGGCCGTGTTCCAGAGGCTTCGAGAAGCAAACTTAAAAGTGTTCATTTTTCAAGTCTGAAGTAATATACCTGGGACAGATCATCTCTTCCCAAGGAGTGAAAACTGATCCTGAAAAAGTGGTCACCATAAAGAATTGGCCAACACCACAACTCCGGAGGTTTCTTAGTCCAATCACGTACTATTGTCGCTTTGTCAAGGATTTTGCTGCATATCGCGAAAACCTTGCATCAACTAACTGAAAAAGACAAACCATTCAAAAGTACATCTATGGACAGAAGTTCCTCCTTCGAAGAGACAATGGGATACTGAATTGGCATTTGAACTTCAAAAATCCAGAAGGTCAAGTGGCAAGGTGGATCAAGAGATTGCAGGCATCTGACTACCAGATTCAACATCAAAGAGGAAGGTTGCACTCAAACGCAGATAGATTATCTCGGAGACCATGCAAATCAGACAGCAAGCATTGCACGCGTCACGAGAAAAAGGAGGTTGCTGCCATCCAAGAATTAAGAATCGATCCCATTTACGGTTGGAATAATGAAGAACTGAGGACTACTCAACAATAAGACTCCGATATTGGACCTATTGTTGCATGGAAGGAACACCAATAAGAGAAACCAGAATGGGTTGACTTCTCCGATAGAAGTCCAACTCTTAAGGCGTATTGGGCACAATGGCACTCGCTTCATGTGCCAGAAGGAGTACTAAAGTGTAAGTGGGAGTCCGCTGACGGCAAGTCATTATGTGATGCAGCTATTCGTAACTACGATCTAAAGTTAATGATGTTCTTCAGGATATTCATTATGGAGCTTCCGGAGGACATCTGCGGGTCCGTAAGACACTGGAAAAGGTAAGACAGCGATTTTATTGGCTAAATGCCAGAGAAGACGTTGAGAAATGGTGCCGAAAATGTGATATTGTACTGCAAGTAAGGGACCAGGCAGAAAAGTAACGAGTAAGATGCAACAATACAATGTGGGCACATCCTTTTCAGAGGATTCCAATCAACATTTAGTTTCATTTAATCTATTTATTTTTGCGACTGAAAAAAGACTGAACCACAACACCTACAAGTTAACCCACACCATAAGGCCTGCAGGCAGATACCTTATCACCAAGATCCAATTTAAAGTAGTAGCACAGATACTATAGTTACATAGATATCGCACGCAGAGCAAATAAAATTGACTATTTTTTTATTGTGGGACGTAGAGCTACATCCCAGTTATATCAATATTGTGTGAGTTATGGACCACATATCGTCCCTCATCTCACGAAGTGACGTAACTCGCAAATTGTCTTTTTTGAGATTTGGGCATATATGTATGTGTTTGGTTAACTTGATTGCATATTTCTACATCATTAGATTCCCTGAAAAATGTCTGGAACATGGTTCAATGCGTTATGGCATAGTTGGCATAGCTGCAATTTTAGGTAAAAAGTTTCTCACGAACAGACGTAACTGCAATTATGTGGGTATCAGTTTTCCGTTTTATTAAAAATTATTGTGTAAATAAAGTGGTTTCAGGTACTAGGTGCATTTATAGGTGAGTCGAAATAAAAACGCTTTAAGTTTATGCTAAGAAGTTGCTACTGACCTATCACTAAATTAAATTTATATTGCATTCGGTTCTTCCTGTTTACAATACTCTGTCAAACAAAAATTGTCAATACAAGGCTTATGGGCGAACTTTTTTCAAAACAGTAATACCTGTGCATACTGTCACAAAACTAAAATGCCTCACTAATAAGCTTTTTTCAAAACAGTGGTGTCTGTGTATACTGCCACGACACTAAAACTTATCACTAAAATTTCTCACGAACTGACGTATCTGGTTGATCGATTATTTGTAACTGTTTTAAGTATTGCATTTACATTGAATCTCATATCATTTGAACCTTTAACATATTCTTGTAATTTTACAACAAAAAAAAATACCAAAACCGTTATAAAACACAGAAGTAACGCTTATAGAAGAAGGACACAAAACTAAAAACTGCTCTCCTGTAAAATATTGAAAAAGCAGATACGTCAGTTCGTGAGAAGAGGGACGATATGATGTTAAAAATGATAGATTTACATACATTGACATAAATACAAAACGTCAACAACAAGCAATCAGTAGTTTGATCAACCGACTCGATTTTTGAGGACGAAACAAAAGAGCTTGCAATCACAAAATATTGATAAAATGGTCATTTTTATTTGTACTGGATGCGATATCTATGTAACTCTAGTATCTGTGGTAGTAGGTTACAAATAGTAAAGAATACAACCACGGATAAGAGTTACATGTGTACATACATAGACATCGCATCTAGTGAAAACAAAAATGCTCACTCTTTCAATATTATTTTTGTCTGCAAGCCCTATTTCTTCTTTCTCAAAAATCAATTGGTTCGATCGAACTTCTGGGGCCTATAACACAGAACAACAAGTCAACTAGTCAACAATTACTTGTTCAACTATGTTTGTTCAACAAGTGAAAATCATTTCTGTAACTCAATAAAAACCGCAACAATTGTCAACTGAAAATATTTCCCTCGACTTGTTGAACCAGTTCAACAAGTAATTCTAACGCCGAAATGTTCCGAAAAAAAGAAAACATTTTATCTTAAATCATTGCTTTGCTTGTTAGCTCTTACTTACTTTCAGTAAGATAGATCAATATTTTATTCACCGTATACAATGACAACACCTGTGGTTCTTTTTAAGTCAAGTTTTTCTTTCTACTATCTATTCTACTTTCGAAAACTACGTCTTGCTACGAATTTTGTTTTTTTATATGAGCTTTAACAGAACTTTGGGCTAAATTCAAAGAAACTCGTTGTTTTGGGAGGTACGCGAACAGTCATTTTGATTCTCATTATTTTGTTTTTATAAACCAAATTCTTCACCAGTAAATAAATTCTAAATCAGCCGTCCGTTCATGGATTCAAATATCTGAATTTTTCGAGCTTCTGATTGGTCGCCTGTCATTAAAATCTTGAAAATTCAGATGACTTTTAGCACGATTGCTCACGTTTTTTCAGATAAAAATTCAAACAGCTCAAAAACAAGACAACAAAAATCCGCACATAGAAATTTTACTTTATAGTGAATACAGTTATTTTTGTGGTCTTATGTCGGCTTGGTACGGTGGCGTGTTTGCTTTTTAATGTTTGTTTTTTTTATTAAGAACAAAATAATTCTTTTGTAAATAATTAGAGTTTTCCTCCACGGTGCAAAGCGTCAAAGATTATGATTTCGTTCCAAATGAATGTTTTTATTAATTGAAGCATAAAATACTCAATGCATATATTTTTTTTTGCTGAAAAAATAACTAAATTTTGCAGATTTTTTAAAAATTAAATTTGAATGACA
This sequence comes from Dasysyrphus tricinctus, assembly GCA_963921185.1. Classification (NCBI taxonomy): domain Eukaryota; kingdom Metazoa; phylum Arthropoda; class Insecta; order Diptera; family Syrphidae; genus Dasysyrphus; species Dasysyrphus tricinctus. The sequence continues at coordinate 19,647,911 of OY992533.1, read as the reverse complement.
AAAAATTCTTTACAGCATGTTTAATATGAGATGTGACAAAAGGAGGCTCTCTCCTTTTTGGTTGGACGAAGACAACAAAAAATTGAAACCGGAGAAGGGATTTATTTCCTCCATTTGAGCGGGAGGGATAGTTTTTCTAAAACATTTGCCAAAAATAGCAAACAATTATTAAAATCAACTGCATAATTCACAATGTCAGGCAATAGCTTTTTCGAAAGCCAAAAATCCATTCTCCAATTTCCTTTTGAAATAAAGTTGGTTTTGTAAATAGCTTTTGAAAAATAATTTTAAAACTTAAAATTAAAACAAAAATCAAAATTGTTTTTTATTAACCCACCTACACTTCAGTTTCTCAAAACTATTAATTTTTGCGCATATTACACTAGTTTACATAATTTTAGACCATCGTAGTGGGTCGCTGAGCACAAAAATACAGATTTTTTTTTCCCAAAGACGCGTTTTCAAGATAAGCGCAAAAATAATTTTCCTAGCTATTTTTTTAAATACTGTCATAAATCTCGCTACGGCTTAGCTAATTGACATAAACTGTGTACGATTCAGTACTGAGTTTTCATATTTTTGCTGATGAACAATTTATTTCTAACGATTTCATCACTTGTTAAACACTACTGCAAGCATTTATTTCTAACTTGTTGACTTCGAACAAGTCAAGAACCGTCGGTTGAAATTTATCAACTTTTCAACAAGTTTGTTCTCTATTTTTCGAACTCTTGTTGTTTCCAGTTACAGAAACGGTGAATTTATGAAATTTCCCACTTGTTGAAAGAACCCAAAACAATTGTTCAAGTTCTCCTAGACTTGTTGTTCCGTGTTACACAAATTTTAAAAAGTTGTTGAATTTCACTTGTTCAACAAGCACTTTATGTATTGTGTTATAGGCCCCTGATGTCTGATACATACCTGTTTAGTTATGTGTAGTTATGTGTGTTCACAAAAATTTGATTAAAGTAGGACGTAGTGGGATGTCACGCGATTGAAAAGTAATTATTTTGTATCCCCTACGTGCGATATCAATGAAACTTTTATAGTACTCGTAGATATCTGCTATACAACAAAAGAACTTCAAAACAAGCATTAATGAGAATTCGTTTTCAATTGAAAATTTATCACTTCGATCAACTGATTTCGTTCTTAAATCAACTTATAACGTTACTTTCACAAATACTGGAAATGTATGTTGTGTACCTAATCATGTTTCTTTTGTTACCCAAAAGACCAATAAAATAGAACTTTTTATTACCCTCACAATTGAACTAGGTCACTTCCCCCTCTCTGTTTGAACATGTGCATGGCTATAAGTAATAATTTATTCTATACCTACGCACGTGTGCAACATCTACCTACCCGATTCTATGTTCCAAATACACAAGCTCAGCCGAAGTGATACATCAAGATGACAACATCAATTCTAATTAATCAACACGTTGAATCTTCTTTGTCTATGTATGTATGTGTCTTCATGAAGGAACAACTTGGTGTATAGGTAAGGCAGAGGTAAATCAAGTTGTCGCAACACAACATCTAATCACACAAGATGCTTATCGGTGTTATACGCATTTCCTTGACGATGCGATTGCCAATTCTAAACTGCCCACAGCCCCCCTCTCCCGGCCCTCCCAACCCACCGATTCCCCATTGTGCGATTTCATGGATCTGATACCAAAACACCAAAGTCTAGGATATCGCAGGAACGCACTTCAACGCCTTAGCCATGCAAAAACATGTTAACTCATTCAATTGGCCATAGTGCCTTGCGGCGGCTGATGGTGGTGTGGTTAGTATTTTCTATACCCTCCAACCCAATGAGGATGGTCTATGAGCTGTGTGCTGATAAGTCCATAAACAAACGTTGTCTTGTTCTTTCTAGTCGGTCCCGGGTTTCCATCGTTACCGTTCGTTGTAGCAAGTAAGCCAAATGGAAAATAACTTATGCATGCAGTCCTGATTGGAAAACAATAAGCAGTGATAAGGAATAAAATTGCTTTTTGTAGAACAACTTCTCCCGGTTCGTCTTCTTCTTCTTGCTTTTTAGCTAGCTCGTTCTTCTGCTATTGCTATACTGCTACTGTTGCTGTTTGCTGCCGCTCCCAAGAGGGAATTTTGCAAACATTGTGGCATCCGGGCAAAAATTGACTAACAACAACGAACACCTGAGACATTGTTCACGGGATGTTTTATAAAGTAATAGTGTGACCAGCATTACACTTTTTGACTCTCTTTGATTTTCAATTGATGTATGGGTCAGCTGCACAACGTAGAGCTTATCGCGCTACTCTTGCAACCCAGTTGTGCTATGGTGTCCAACTTAAATTCTTTTCTTCTATGTGGCCCAACATTTATTTACTTTTAGCAGTTGAGGTCTGAATTTTTGCCTCGATATATAAATTACCATAGTCAACGTTTTGGAAATAATAGCATTTCTAATATATTGGAGATGTGCCTTGTGTTCGAGAGCGCCAGAATGCTGATGGAAGGGACCTTAGCCTTGAAAAACTAGAACTACTCATCACCATATATGAGCTGCTAAATAATCTATTAGTTTGAAGCCAATATCTGTTTTCGTTTTGGTAGAGGTTGTCTGCTTACTAGCTAACACACCAAAGGCATCCATTGAATGAAAATCCTTATTGACTTCAGCTCAGAGCATAGGCTTTAACCTATTTGTTTGATCTTTGCAGATATGAAGACACCACCTCTATCTATTTAGATCAGCGGTCTACAATAATTTTTAGCTTTGGAGCACTCTTCAGACGAGAAATTCCTCGCGGAGAACTTCGTTGCGTTTGCAAGTTTTCGCAGTATGTAGAAGAATAAAGTTACTTCTAATGAGAAGAGGGTGGGGCTTACTTTTGAAATATTGAGTATAAAAGACTGAGAAATCTCCGCGTATTTTTATAGGAAATTTCAAGTGCTTGCCGACACGTGTTAAAGTTAACCAATTTCAATTGACTTTTACACAGAATTTTTTTATTTCATTGATGGCTTTTAGGTAGGGGTGGTTAAAAGAAATTCAAAAAATTAAAAAGTAAGCGTCAAACAAGCAGGTATGTATTGATTTCTTTTAAATGAATAGGCATGTTCAGAAAAATGAGATCTCAGAGACCTCAGTAATCTCAGTCTCGTGAACAGGATTTCTCAGCAAAATTTCTCAGTTTTGCTGTCAATTTACTTAGGAAAAAATATATTGGATGATTGGAGCCTCTTGCTCATTTTTTGAGAGCAAAAGTTCAGAAGATTAAAATTAACTAGTAAATTAGAATTTTGATATTTTTCCGATCACTTCGGTATTCTTCGCGGAGCACACTGGGAAACCAGGATCTAGATAATTCTTCTGTTACTGCCTTTTTTGGTGAGAACCCTCTTCACTGCTCGCCAACAATGTTGTTTTGTTTTCAATTTGTGTTTTGAAACTTGCTCCGCTTATATTAAACTATGCCACTACTATCGATCATGCTCGATGTTAAAAAATCTCCTATTGAAAAAAAAAAAATTAACTCTGTCCACACTATTTATTAAGCGCTTTACGATTCTATACTAAGTTGTAAAAAGGAAACGCTTCCATGTGCAGTGTATTGTGTGTTTATTTGTTCGATGAACATTTACATCTTTTAGAGGAGGGAGATACACAATGGTAAAATGCAAGCGGATGCGAAAGTAGATTTTAGATTTTTTTTGATGGCGTTGTTGTTGTTATTGTTGTTGTTTGTTTCTCTGCAAAAGAAAGACTGACTATAGGAGTCCCTTGTGTGTGATATGCAAAACTGAAAGTTCCTTCACTATAATAGGACAATACTTGATATAGGTAAGAGAAGATATGCACCTTAACGAACGACAGAAGAAATATACTTGGGGGTATTGTAACATGATGAGTTTTTGACTTTGAGATGCAATATTATATTTATGGTATATCGTTTCGTTTACTCCTGTGACTTACTGTAAATTACACCGGAATGTGTTGTAGGGTTAACAAACAAAACATTGATCTGTCATTATTTGGCTTAGTAAGTAATCATTTTACTGAAATTTCCCTTACCATGATTAAATTGAAGTTGTGTGTTGAAGAAACGTTACAAAATACGAGATTGCAGGTATATGTACTTTATCATTTTATCCAGTCAAAAGATAATTGCTGTATAAAAGTACCTTGAACAAAATTAGAGTAACGAAACACACTTTTAAGCCAAGAGACTAAAAATAAATTAAAATATGAATCAAATGTAGGCACATTTCGTTTTAGGGAATCCATTGGGAAGGAAATTGCTCAACATCTCAAATAATTTTTTAAATTTAGGTTATGTTAACATCAACAAAAAAAATTCAGAAAATAACTTGATAAAGGCGTATGCCGTTATATAGAGCTCAAATGGTTCCATCGGTTTGCATTTAAGCCTAGTACCTACATACTTCCTCGGGAAGTGAACAGTCACCATAGTGGAGAATGTGATTTTTTGACATTTCTCACTTGTACAGACTTGCGAATGTGTTGTGAACCACAATGCCTCACACAATGATTAGTCAAAAATAAAAAAGTAGGAATCACAAAACTAGACCTTGCCACGATATCAGAAAAGTCTCGGTATCGTTTGGAATCGGTATCGGAAACCGAAAAGATACCGAGATGATACCAGTTCCAAAGCATCTAAAACGGCAGACGGCAACTTGCCATGTCCATAGATTTTTTTGTAAACCTATCATTTGTAATGTTTTAGAAAATAAAGAAAATTTAATAATAATAATTATAATATCTTAAACTATGCCGAGACGATACCGAACTTTTTGGACCGAAATTTACCGTTTGGAATCGGAATGAAAAATGGGTTTTTGAATATTATTATTAATTTATTACAAACAAACAATTCAATTGATTAGTTTCTCGTAAACGACTCCAACGATTTGGATGACCTTTTAACAGTTTTTTTAATTGGTACGGAGAAAATAAAAACAGTGGGAAATATCCATAGATGTTGCATAAGCTGTTGCTAGGCAAATCTGGAGCTTGTCTTATTGAAACTTCATCAGGTAAGTTCTAGTTTTGCCTAATCGGAACTTCTTCTAAGACTACGTGAAACAAGCCATTAACAATTGTTAAGTTAAAAAGATGTCTTTCACTAATTAGGTGCGCATGTTTAAAATTATTTGTTTATTAGGTATTTGTTCATCAATAACATATAGCGCATTTTATTTTTGCTTCTCGACTTCACCGAAACCAGAGCAGACAGAAACCTATACCGATTCCGATTTTTTTTTTTTTTCACTTTAAGGGGAGCGAAGAAATGCTTTATGCACCGTAAGGAGACCTTTCTGGCGTTGACCCATGACCATACCCGTGTGTCAGACTGTTGAGGTATTTATAACATACCGACCAAAACTCCACCATAACCCTTTTGGCTTCTGACCTACCCCCCCGGGACTGCTCTTTGCATTACTTCAGGGGGGTTGTCATGATTCCCTCCCGGGATCAACTTACGGGTTCAACATAGTTCCCCGGTAATTTTCTTCCTCTCTTTTTTTTCTTCTGATGATATGTTCTGTGTAGCCACAGACTTTTTGCCAGTTCTCATAACTCTGTAGCATCTTCTCTATTATGTCCTCCGGTGTGATGGTGCCAATACTAATCTGCAGGTCCTTTTGGAGGCTTTCCCATCTGTTGCAGGCGAAGAAGGTATGGTTCGCGTCATCTTCTAGCGAGTCTCCGTACTGGCAGGCTGGACTGTTTTTTTTGCCGATTTTGTGGAGGAAGGCATTGAAGTATCTGTGTTTGGTGAGTAACTGGGTGACGTAGTAGTTTACCTCACCGTGTTTCCGGTCATTCCACTCAGCCACGTTCCTAATCAGCCTCGGTGTCCATCTTCCTCTGTTTTCCGAGCTAAAACGCTTTTGCCACTGCTGTTTCGTAAGCTGCTTAGCCTTTTCGGATGCCGCTTCCAATCCTATTTCCACCTTTTTGTCGTATACGTACTTCCTTTCTGCCGCTAGGTGATCGATGGGAGTCACTCCTGCGACTACAAGGACGGCTGGTTCCGAGAGCTTTCGGTAAGAGCTAGCTACACGTAGAGCTCCGCATCTTTGTACTGCCGCCATCTGTTTCCGGTATTTCTCTTGTTTAAGTGCGTCGGCCCAAATTTCGCTGCCGTACAGATGGATGGAGTGCGTTGTCGCCATCAGTAACCTTCGCTTACTGGCCGTTGGACCACCAACAATTGTCATCAGTCTGCTCAGTGATGCAGTTGTTTCTGAAGCTCTTTCCGCTGCTGCCTTTATTTGTTGCCAGTAGGTTAGCTTTGTGTCGAGCCGCAATCCCAAGTACTTCACCGCGGCGCTGCTTCTTATAACTTCTGCCCCGATTTGGAAGTCGATTTGTTTGGGGATCCTCTTCTTCGTGAGGAGGACTATCTCAGTTTTCTGCGTTGCAAGGCTGAGTTCGTGCTCTTTCATCCAAAAATTTGCTCGTCGCATGACCTGGTTCAACTTTCTTCGCGCGTTATCGGTGTCTCATGCCATAATCACCGCGGCGATGTCGTTTGCGTACCCAACCAGAAAGGGGTCCTCAGGCATCTCCATGCGGAGGATGTCGTCGTAGGAGATGTTCCAGAGGTCTGGTCCTAAGATCGATCCCTGCGCTGCGCCTGATGTCACTTGTTTTCTTCGCGGGCCTTCTGTAGTCTCGTAAATCAGCTCTCGATCCCTGAGATAGTCCTTCACTATCCGCTGGAGATATGCTGGAATGTGGATCCTCCGTTCGAGCGCGTCCAATATATCGGTTCACCTGGCTGAGTTTAATGCATTTCGTACGTCCAGGGTTGCCAGCAAGACGATCCTTCTCGAATAGTCATTTCCCTGATGGGCGATTTGGACAGCGTTCACCACGGCTCCAATCGTAGAGCGGCCTCTCCGGAAACCCTACTGCCTCGATGAGAGATCACCTGAGTTTCCCCGCAGTGTCTAGCATGCACAGAGGCCTGTATGCCGATGGAGAAACCGGCTCTTCTTTGCCTTTGCTGATAAGCACATACCGATACCAATACCAATACCAGTACTAATACCAATACCGTTACCGAGACGTGACTGAGTTATACGAGAGATACCGAGACGATACTGAACTTTTTGATTTTGACTTACAAAAATATGGTTTGGTTTGGTATTGTGGCCCTATTCAACACCACCGAATCCATTAGCTAAAGAATTTTGTTTTCAATTTTTCGATTAATAAGGGCAAGCGAAAAACAACGAACTGCAACAAACTTTGTTTGTTCTTTTGTAATCGAACTGTCAACTGTTCACCAAAAATTCCCGTACTGTCTGTTCACCCGTACATTTTACATGGGAATTGCTAGTGACCGAAAATTCTCAAATTTTGTCTCCACACAGCTTCATCACGAGCACGTTTAGGATGAACAAAAATCAAAATATTTTAAGGATTCACGACATGATTCAGAAGTATGTACCACGCTTTATTTTGCTACACAAAGTTTCAATAAAACATTCTATAGAAACTGTTGATTCAAAACATCTTTGCTGCATTCGGTCCATGCGTTCCGTCCAGGTGATCTCACTTGGACTCATCAGTGACTGGTGAGGGCCTTTGTTATACGCAATTTGTAGTAAGTTCATTTTACAATTATTCCTAACAAGTTCAGCCAGTGAACAACTTTTGCAAATAATCGTCCTATAAAACTCTTTAAAAAACTCCTAAGCTTGACGTATGTATGTATAGTAGGTACCTTGCCATATTATTAGGCTCAAGCAAAAAATTTAAATTTGTTTTGAATAATTTTGAATGAACAACAACAACTTGTGTGTGTTACCACCAAGTATATATCCTGGAGTTATAGCTATTTCCCGAGAGCCACCTCGATCTTCAAACTCCTTTAGTGGTGCTTAGTCTGGTTATGCTCGTATTTAGCCGGTTTCCACAGTAGTGATATTTTCATGCTTAAATCGAGTTTGCAAAAAAACCGTCATAGTCAAAATATTTTCGAACAGATTTTAGATAAGTTTAGCAAACTCTATTCAAAAATGTTTCGATCCATGAATAAAAGTATGTGGTGTTCGAAATAACGCATACCACGGAAGTGACCATTTTTTCGCGCCAAACTGATGTCAAATTTTTAATGCTCGATAATATCCAAACCAATTTGGAGAGAGTCGTTTGTTTATCGTGTAAATATGCGGTGATGTATGCTGATCTGAATCGATGCATGTATATTACAATCCACCCTATAACACAGCTGTACGAACACGAAAATAAAAACAAATAATTCGATCTTATTTTCTTCAAAACTGTGGGACAATGTTCTTGTTCATTCAAAAGGATTGGGTACGATATGTCGACTTTTAAAATATCGACTCCATAAGATCGACTTTTAAAATCTCGACAGAAAAAATCTCGACTGGTTAAAAGACCGACAGATCAATATATGTATAGACACAAATTTGACCGACTATTCAAAATGTCGATTTTTCAAATTGTCGATTCTCAAAATGTCGACAATGATCGAGATTTTATGAATCGAGATTTCAACAGTCGACATTTTAAGAGTCGACATTTTGATCAGATCATAGTTTAGGGAATGATGTTTACAAGCGCGCGCTTGTAAACATCATTCCCTAAACTATGGTCTGATCATTAACTTCTAATATTGCATTGTTCAATAGATCGCATTTTTTGTAATAAATTTTTTTTTATTTCGACGTCTTAATTGCTTCTTCTTCAGGGTCTGTAATGTGTTTTAATATTAATACAATAATAAAACATCCAGAACATGGAGCAGTTAAAACTTCGAAATATTATAATGTACATAGGTAGGCAACAAAAATGCGTTTTACTAAACTTTCTTAAAGCTAAACAAAATGTAATATAAAATTAATAACTACCTAAAAGAGTTTATTTTTATAAGAATCAAATACACATAAGATTGTGTCTTAAACATAGTCTTAAATTCCCCACAACATCAAAAAGTTCCTGTTAAAAAATCAGACAAGAGTTTATGATTCTTGAGCTTATAGTTATTCTGTGCAAACATTTAAGGCAGAGCGTTTTTCTTTGGGTTACTTTCAAATGACCGACAGACAAAATATCGAAAAGTCAAAATGTCGACTTATATTTTATATCGACTTTTCTGTAGGGGAAAAATACCGAACAGTCGATATTTTTCTCGACTTCTATCAGGGCAGTCGACTTTTTGTCAAATCGACATTTCAAACTGTCGACATTTTAATAAGTCGGTAAAAACAAAGTCAGTATTTTAACTTACAGAAAAGTCGATAAAAGTCGACATTTTAACCAGTCGAAATTTTTTTTGTCGGTCATTCGTACGTAACCCCATTCAAAATTATTCAATATAAATTGATGTATAATTGTGTGGATTTCCATTTACACACAAACCCCACTTCCAATTTTTTGTTTGCTGTGTTTAATTTCACAGACTTACACGGATTTTGACAGGGGCAGGTAGGCTCGTTCTAAAGGTAATTTTTGGCGCTGAATCCAATCCGTCATCCTTTTTCCTCAATCATAATAAAGTGTTTCATAATAAAGTACAAACAAACACTATTAATCTGTGGTAAAATTGCGTGTGGACTTAGGTACTTTTCAGCTGGTTAATATCACTAATAGTATTTGGTCACCCTCATTATGAAAAAGGAGATATTAGTGGTTTTACCTTGTAGTTTTTTAAACGCGTACTTTCAACTAATAGTATTAGCTCTATTATGAAAAAGGTCCAAGCTCTGGTTTTTGAGATACTCCTGTTCAGTGTTGCCACGATGATTTTGGGGGCCATTTGCTAAATGTCCGGGATACATTCCGTCATTGAAATTTCGATGAATCTGAAAGGTGACTTATAAAACGAAACGTATTTTTAATAAAATTGTTAACAGCTTTCGAGAAAATTTGAAAAAAGGACTATTTACCAGATAGCTTAGCCATACTTTAAAGCTTTTAAGCAATATCATTTTGATAATTCTCTTATAGAAAATATTTTTGTATGAACACAGGAAACAAAGATTTGCGGGTCATTTCTGATTGGCCCGGGCCTAAGGACCAACACTCTAAGTAGAGGGCCATATGGCCCGAGCGGTCACTTTATGGCAACGCTGCTCCTCTTATAAAATTTAAAAAATGTGCTTTTTCACTATTTTTGAGCTGTAGTTTTGTTTAGCAAAATTTACAATGAAAGTACTAATCTTCTTCTTCAAAATTCAGTTTAAACTTTTCCAATATATGTATTTTGTAGTCTCTTGGAAATCGCTTGCTGAAACAACATTTTATCACCTTTATTCAATTTTGACGAATGACGGATATTATGGCAAGGTACTGTACACTTCGAGATATTTTATCAAGAGTGACAGCTTATGAAATACATATGCTTAGGGTTCTATAAAATTAGTTCAGACATTTGACATCAGCAATGCTATAAACGAGCCTCCCCTTAAATTATTCCACCATTTTTCAAAGTAGGCAGGTATAGTTCCAATGAAGCACCACTAGTTCATATACGCTTGAACTACTTACCTCTACTTATTCCTAAGACAACATCCTTACCGCATATTCATAAAATGCTGCTCTTACATTAAGATTGTGGGGCGCTAAAACCAGCAGCGTTGCTGACACAATTTTCAATTAATGTTTTAACACGTATTGCAGTTTAGAAGGGATTAGTATCTCTAAATACTTTATTCCATTAAAGTTGAGGGTGGCATGAGGATACAACTTTTGCACATACATATATTTGTTAAAGTTGTAGACATGTTTAAGTTCAAAGTAATATTTACCAAAGCGCCAAACGTATGCATTCAAAAATTATAAATTTCCTAGAAAAAATAGCTCTCAGTTTAATCTTGAGCTATTAGATTTAAAGGGAGAATGCTTTAAGTGGGATGTTTCTTTCATGCAGCAAGCAAATATTCTCTCAGAATATTTAAAGCAAGTTTGCTATCATCTAGAAAATTTAAAATTTCGTATTATAAAGTCAATTTCATCAAACTGGAAATTTTTAAGTAGAAGGTATACCAATTAAACAAATAGTCAATTTAACTTTCATGAATAAAGATATATTTAACAAAAATATTTTCATTATGAATTCAAATAATCCATTTTATTTTGTTCGTATATCATATGTAGTTAATTTGTTTTCCATTACCATATTATAATCATCTGTGGATGTTGTGTTCCGACATTATTCAATGTAACAGAACAACAGCGTATCTTTCAGTTTAAATAAGTGAAATCATAATAATTTACGCACCGTGAATCCAGATGAATCTTTTTAATTACTCATTGTTCCCAAGGATTAACATGAAACAAGACAATAACTGCATGTGAGTGCACACCCTTTCAGGCTTGAGTGAGTGACACTCAGTGTTGTTGAATAATAATCCTTGACGATGTCAACAACATAAATTATTCATTTTTGGAAATGCACTTGGCAGAGATATTCAATCGTATACGTTTTAAAGAAGATACTTTATACAAAAATATATCATAGCCAAGCCAAAGGCAAACCAACCAACCCGTCCGTGTGTTGTTGAATAAAAGACCATTGAACATTTACCTCTATACAAAAAAAAAAAATATATATACCTAGATTAAAGACGAACCGAGAAGCAGAAGATGCACTTGTGGAAAACAATAGGCTTACATTCCCATTGCTTTTTTGCTTTTTATCATGCATTATAATCATCACATTGTAATATGCAAGTGTAACGTATAAAGTATTTGGGTGCTTTCTCGAGTTGAGTAATTTCCTGGTGGTGCACCTTTTCAAAAAAGAATCATATGGGAGTTTATGTTTGTGTCTTTCCAAGTGGCAGCTTTTTAAAAAAAATATATTTGAGTGTCGTATATTTACTTTCATCAAAACTTAAAATGTTCGAACTGAAAGAAGACTAAATCCTTTGTTAATAGCGCGGGATAAAGATCATTCAAGAGCTGAAAATAAAAGGTTTTCCAATAAAGGCGGTTCGATGTTGAAATGGATTGAAATAAGCTGTTTGTGAAATATTGGATGGAATTCTTTTTTTTAGTAAAAAGCCCTTGTATGCCATTTATGGATGGAATAAGACATCGTTCAAATATCCCCCGCGTCTTCCGACGATGGCCAGAGCTTGGTGACCAATTTTGGCATAGACCTGGACTAGAAAGTACCTAACTAGTTTAAATCGCTCAATATTGGTGACCAATTCCGATCACCTCCGCGGAAATAACTACCTTCAAATCGTTTATGAAGAATTTCCTTTTTGGTGTCAGCTGTGTGAAACGTAGTGCTGTCCTGTTGGAACCACAAGTCATTCATATCCAAAGCTATCATCCAATTTGGGGCAAAAGAAATTGTTTATCATCGATCGGTGCTCCTATTATGGCCATTATGTCTACTACTCACTATGCTTAGATCGGCAGTTGTATAAAACTTCAAGGACACAATCGGTAATTTCATTCTCTTCTATAGTAAACAGTTATCCCTTCTATCCATTTCTTAATACTCGATTAGATTTTAAAACTTTTATTAGATACTATTTCTATTTTTTTTTTAAACAGATGTACTAATATATTTTTCCTATTTTTATTCTAGGTGAGTCTTGTGATGAAGTTATAAATAGTTATACCTAACGCACTCATAACAATTTGGTGAGTAAAATAAAAATACTCAAATATTTACCTACATAAGTTGAAATAATTTATCGTCTTGTATGGATTTTGTGACAAACAAAACCAATGCTGTGTAAATTCAACAATGTGAACATATTCCTAATAAGAAGATAAAGACTTTGATCAGGCTCGGGCCCTGTTTTTAGGCGATAGCTTTTTTGTAAGCAATGACTCTTTTCATTTATTCTGCGTGTTTCAAGCACTTTGTTGCAGTGTAGTCCAGGATATTAAACCTCCTTTACAACATGAAAAAAGTCGGTACAAACGGACATGGGGTCCATTTGGACCCTATAAGACATGTTTTTGATATCTTTGATATACTATTGAATTATAATTTTTCTAACTAATGTATGTTTAATTTGCATACATTTTTCAAAACATTGAAGTTGAAATTTAAATCATCATCATCATCGTGTCCTGTAACCCCGGCTGGGGCATAGGGCGTCAACAAAACGTCTCCATCCTTCACGGTCTGCTGCAAGGTACTTAAGCTGTGGCCACGTCTTTCTCTGGGATTCTGCTTCCGCTAAGACAGTTGATTTCCATGTTGTTCTAGGTCTTCCAACCCGCCGTGCACCCTGAGGATTCCATTCAAAGGACTGCTTTGCAATTTCATCGTTTGGTTTCCTCAGTGTGTGACCAATCCAACGCCATTTACGCTTTCTTATGTCGACGTCCAGCCGCTCTTGACTTGTCCTGCGCCACAATTCCTCATTTGATATTATTTGTGGCCAGCGAATCTTTAAGATGTGGCGAAGACAGCGATTCACAAAAGCCTGCAATTTCTTCGAAATGGTAGACGTGACTTTCCAGGTTTCACAAGCATATAACAGCACGGATTTGACATTGGATTCGAAGAATCTCAACTTAGTGCGTAAGGAGATTTGACTGGATTTCCAAATTGGGGACAGAGTACCGAAGGCAGCACGAGCTTTATTTATTCTACTTTTAACGTCCAGATCCGTACCACCGTTTGCAGAAACAATACTGCCAAGGTAGTTAAATTGTTCCACTACTTCAACTGGCATCTCCTGTAAAATAATACGCTGCTGTGTGGAGCGGCCTGTGAGCATTATTTTTGTCTTTTTGCTGTTAATTCTTAGACCACTCGACTCTCCCTTCACTTGCAGTGTTTGGCACATCCCGTTCAGCCCACTGATGTTATTTGCCAGTAGACATATTTCATCGGCATAGTCTAAATGACTGAGCCTTTCGAACGGTCTCCATTGAATGCCCTGTCGCTCAGCTGTACCAACACTGGCCGTCAATACGTCGTCCATCGCCAGCAGGAAGAGAATTGGCGATAAAACATCCCCTTGTCTCACACCCTGTTGCACTACGAAGGAGTCGGATAGCTGCCCATTGTGCAAAACAAAACACCTCGCGTTGTTGTAGGACTCTTTAATAATGGCAACAATTTTTGGTGGAATTCCTCTACCAAGCAACGATCTCCATATACATTCTCGGTTAACTCGATCAAAGGCCTTTTCAAAATCCACGAACATGAGGTAAAGCGGTGACTGATATTCCATCGACTGCTCGAGGACGATACGCAGGGTGTTGATATGGTCGACACACGATCGACCACTGCGGAAGCCAGCTTGATGCCTCTTGAGTGTAGACTCGATTCTATCCTTTATTCGCTCGAGTATGATTGTTGCCATTAGTTTTGGGAAAACGGACAAAACGGTGATACCACGCCAATTGTTGCAATTCTTTAAGTCACCTTTCTTTGGCAACTTAACAATCACACCATCCTTCCAGTCCCTGGGATAGCTTTCGTTTTCCCAAATGTTTTGTATCAGCGGATGTAAAATACTAGCCGCTACTACGGGATCGGCTTTCAGGAATTCAGCTGGTATTCCGTCCAGTCCAGCTGCCTTGTTGTTTTTGAGGAGATTTATTGATGTACGAATTTCCGATTCTGACGGGGGTTCGATGTCAATACCCCTATAGGACCTGCGCATCTCGTTTAGTTGGGGCACTTCAGCACTCTGCTCAACTGACTCATTTAGCAGGGCACAAAAATGGTCCTTCCATCTACGAAGCTGATCCTCAATTGATACCAAAAGTGTGCCATCCACATCCATTACAGGATGATTGGTGTTGCTTTTTTTCCCGATAACATCTTTGGCTATTTGGTACAATTCCCGGATATCTCCCCTTCTGGCAGCGCTTTCCGCATTATCTGCGAGTCCATCCAACTTCACCCTCTTGTCACGTCTCACACAGCGGTAGACCATCTTATGTGCAATGCGGTACTCTCTTCGCAGGTCAGCCTTTCGTTGAACATCAGCTTCGGCATTTATTTGGATTTTCAACGATTTGCGAAGTTCGATCTTATCCCAGGTGTCTTGGGATATCCAAGAGTCTCTACGTCTCGTTCGCTTGGGTATACAGTTTCGGATCCAGCCTCCATAAAAACACTTTTAATTTCACCCCACATCTCATTAATTGTTGAATTCTGGATACCATTTAATGACGAGGCTCTGTCGTTAAGGGTGGTGACATAGTTTCGACATATGTTGGGGTCATTTAAAGCATTAGTAATGAATTTTGTGCTCCTTGCTGCATCCTGCGCTGGTTTTTGTACGGCAGCGGTTCGTAGTTTGAGACTCATCAGAACCAAATGGTGGTCGCTTCCCACATCGGCATTTCTTATACTCCGGACATCACACATAGACTTCCTCCATCGCTGCTGAATCATGATATGATCAATTTGGTTTTCGGTTTGACCATCCGGATGCACCCAGGTAATTTTGTTGCACGTCTTATGCTTAAATACAGTCCCACCTATCACAAGACGATTCGCGTTACAAAAGTCGACAAGCAAGTCCCCATTTTCATTCCGTGACCCCACGCCATTTCTTCCCATCACGCGTTCCAGTCCGTAATTGTCTGAACCGACTTGGGCATTAAGGTCTCCCATAACGACTATGATGTCGGGTCTCGGAACACTACTGTAAACCGAGTTAAGATGAGAGCAGAACGCGGTTTTGTCTTCCTCGTTCACTTCATTTGTGGGGGCGTAGCACTGAATAATTGTGACGTTACGAATTTTTGAACGGAACCTTGCTGTCATTAATCTCGCAGAAATGGGCGCCCATGAGATCAAACTACGCCTCGCTTCTTCGTTCAACATAATTCCGACACCATGCAGTCTTTGGCCACCCTCTCTTTCATCTTCGCCGGAATACAGCATTCTCGTCTGTCCAGTGTCTGATCTGTATTCAGCTCTTCCTCTCCACTTAGTTTCGCTTATGCCCAGGATACTGATCTTTAGGCGAAGCATTTCACGCTCAACCTGCTCGTATCTATCTCGAAATTTAAATAGGAAAGTTAAATAAATAAATAAATAAATTGGGTGGCGCAACAGCTCGTGGAGAACCAGTGCCTAGTGACTTACAACTCACAACCATTCCTGTGTGCGTGTGTTGTTGGCAGGAATGGAGGGGACCTACAGTTTTTTGCCGAGTCCGAACGGCTAAATGAGAAGCACTTTATCATGACAAGTTTACTCTTGGAGGATTTGTCAGTTCCTCGCAAGAGGCAGTACCTTGAATAAAACATTTCTGTTTTTAGGTTTTAGGAAAAGTTTATACCAGGTCATCAACAAATTTGCTGACTTCAACAAATTTGTTGACTTCAAAGCGATTGTTGTGGTAGATTTTGTTGCCTTCGCCACACGAATGACGTATGCGTCAAATGTCAACCAGAACTGCCAACAAATTGAAGCTAAAATACTATGTTCTCATTAAAATAAAATACCTAATTTATAACGAAAAATATGGCTTTTGTTATAAATTCAGTAATGTGGTCCAAATGGACTCCATGTCAGATGTATGGACTATTTCGAGAAACAAAAACAAAATAGTTTTGAGAGTTCAAACACGCTCGGGAGTTCAAATGGACCCCATGACCACTTATAAAGT
Organism: Dasysyrphus tricinctus; assembly: GCA_963921185.1. NCBI lineage: Eukaryota > Metazoa > Arthropoda > Insecta > Diptera > Syrphidae > Dasysyrphus > Dasysyrphus tricinctus. Next base: position 19,631,312 of record OY992533.1, on the reverse strand, counting down.
TATGAGCGCTGTCTTCGAAATCTTATTCGAAAACCTTTGAAGTAACCCTTCAAGCAAATTCACTGACCCATTTTGTCGGTACTTCAAAAATGAATGTCGCACGCACACACATGCTATATTCCTTTTGTCTTCAGGGGTTTTATTTTTTTCCAATTTTTGAAGGTCACGCGGTGAAGATGCTTGTTTCAGTCCGGTTCGTTGTGAAAACTTAAAAAAAAATAATTGGTAAAAATAGGTGTGTTTAATGAATCTGTTGCTAACAGAATATTAAAGAAAAAAACAGAAAAGTAAAGGATATGATACGGTGTGTTCAATGAGTAAAAACCTTGCCCCAAACTGTTCTACATTCTATCACTTAGTGTCCCATGAAGTTTTTCAGAACAGTTTAGAACAATGCACCTACTTTTGAGGTGGAGCAAATGAGTGAGAAATGTCAAAGTACCAGCTGATTTGTTTGTTTGGGATAATAATTAGCCAAAATTTATCACAGATATATTATATTGTTGGACTTAACATGAAGATAAAGACAAAATAATATAAGAAGTGTGTATTGATAAAAAAGTTGAATTGAAAATGAATGCATATAAATTGAAGTTGAAACATTTTTAATTTTGAAATTGCACAGCCGATAGGCAACTGTCAATCCTGTCAATATAGATCTGCACTTTTCTGTTCGTTCTTGTTTTGACAGTTTTCACACATTTCTGCTCTGTTCTGATCTAGCTTTTCTTCACTAAACACAGCTTATACAAACAAACGCGTTGCAACGTTTGGAGTCCATTTTGGATCCGCCAACGTAGTAAACAACGTATGAACGAAACAATAATTTGGGAAACTAAAAGTTAAGTAAGAAGATTTCTCTTTATAAAACAAAATAAAACATGCAATGATCTTCACCCCGGGACCGGGACTTACAAAACTAAACTAGAAGAAAATAAGTGGAAATAAAATGAAATCACTGGAGTCACAAAGAATTTGTGTATTGATATGCAACACTCATTTTTTTTAAGGATCCAAGAAGTAACGACAAAGTAGGGTTATTTTCTAAAACAGTTTGATTTCCCAGTTTGGGGGTGTCTGGTGAAGAGAGAGTTGTTCTCATTTTCGGACTTCGAAAAAGAGCTTTGAGTTGTTGGTGAATAGCACAAATATTATTTGAGTTAAGAGCCTCATAAACGTAAAGCCGTTTATGAGTGCTTGATGAATATCGCCCTAATAGTATTTAAGTTGATGCGGAAAAATTTTTAGAATACCCTCTTCAATATTGTGGCCAAATGTTGGGGCTTTCAACACCTAGATTCGAGTTTTATACCTGCATTGAACCCCCTTAGACATCGAAAGAGAAAATCGTTATCCTACCCAAATTTTGAGGTTATTGTGACATTTTAATAGATAATTTGCAAAATTGTTAAAAGCTGCTTTATTAGATTAATAATGACAAATTTTCTTGGTTATTATTTTAATACACAAGCATATGTCATAACATTTTGGAAACCTTAAATAGACAACTTTTAAAAGTAACTGGCCATTCATTATCTCTTTTAGGTGGTAGGTATACATTTTATGCGAATATACCAAAATTCTATGGCTACCGGCTGACCTTTAATGACCAATTAGATGGCATACTTTTTTTAAATGAACCAAATGAGGTACCAACAATTTCTTCTGTGACCTAGAAAAGCTTTAAAAAAAACTCATTGAAAAAATCTGTCGGTGACCAATAAGGTACTGGCAATAGTTTACCTTTTATCAAGACCTAGTGATCTATTGGCTGGTTTACATTTGTCAGATATCGCACGAATGAATTGCTAAAAATCACTCATGACCTTGAAAAACTTAAAGCCTTGAACACAAGTTTTCTAGCGCTTGCCAATTTCTAAGACTATAGTTAACCAATTACATTGAATCTAACCAAAAAAAGATTCATCGATACCAAATGCACGCATTATTGATAAGAGGGCTTAGATTGATGCCAAACTCTTTCGAACGCTTTTGAAATATCAAGTGCATCTTATATTATTATTACTGTACCTATTTTTACTAAAGCTGTATTTTCGGTCCGTAAGGAGCTTTTATTTTTCAAGATATTTCTTAAGCGGGCGATAAGTCAATGTTTCCATGACTTTGCAAAGAGTGGACGAAGGTGGAATCGGCTTTTCGGGGAAACTTTATTCTAAAATTATAAGAAAATCAAGCTTTAATCGAATCTTAAATAGATGAAGATGTAGAATTCTGAAACAGTCCAGGTTAGAGTCACTGCGTCCGTAGGTACATTGGACGTGTCTGGTCGTACACTGCAAATCGAGCTATAGAACTTAAAGGGTTAGTCGGATTTGCTTTAAATTTGGTGTTTTTTATACTGATGTATATCAGCTTTTTTTCATGAAAACAATTTGTAACATGCTGCTTTTTATACTCGTCAATATAGGGGAAGTACGTCCAAAATGACATACTATACAGTTTTTGAATCAAACAAAATTATTTATGCAATATATCGTAATGAAAAATATATTTATTCTTTTTTTAATTCCTTGCAAACATTTAACAATAATTTTAAAGTTTAAAAACAAACAAACAAAATAAAAAAAAATACTTTTTCAAAACTACACAAAAATTCTTTTCGTTCATATAAAATGGACAAAATGACATACTTCATATGGGCAAAATGACATAGGATATATTTTCTAGTTCCGTAGTTCTAGAAAGATTCAATTTGGCTTAAATTTATAAATTTATTAACTATAATCTGTTTCTTGGCACTTTTGTCCTCAAATTTTGCCTTTGGGTTCATATAAGATACATAGTTCGCAAATGAATTGCTTTGTGTTTTTGACACGTAAGCACAGGCTTCACGAGCCCATTGGTTACACATTATGCAGTGTAACCTATTTAGTTGCTATTTTCATCGTTTCAATGCTCTAAGAATGACAATACTAAAATTTAAATATTGTTCCCAATAAAGGTATGTCGTTTTGTCCATAGTTAGGGTATGTTATTTTGCCCCTATCATAGCTATGACAAAATTTTGTCAATAAATTGCACAAAACTCGGATGATATGGCTAGTGATAAGACTATTTTACGAATACATATTGTCATAAACTATAAATTAAATAAATAATAGTAAAATAAAAAGGTATAAAACTACCAAAATACGAAAAATTGTCAAGTAAAAAAAAATATTATTTTATTCGTAAAAAGATTTTTATTTTTTGTGACGAGACACGACCGTCAAATGATTCATTGTTTTTATAGGATTTCAAAAATCATCCAAACCAAATAATAAAATTGCATTGGGTGTTTTAAGTGTAGCAGATTTTAAGAAATGGCTGGTATGTCATTTTGTACGTACTTCCCCTACGTTGGTTTCTTATAACCTGAGAAAGTCTTCAATTTATCCGGTCAACGCTAGGTTCGTTATAATGGGTCTTACGTCACAGAAATGGGTCTTAGCTAAATATATCGACAGTAAAATAAAATTGTAACAAACATGTAGATGAGGTAATTTTCCACAAAAAACGCTTTTAGAATTTTGTTCATAACAGAAACCAAAAATTAGCCTGGTACAGTTTTTTTTTTGCTTTCTTTTTATTTTTATTTTTATGTCTATTCTTTCTGGGCTATTATTTCCCAGTACTTACAAGAGAAAATCATGAACAATATTAAATCGCGCATAAAAAGAATAAGTTCAATGGATAAGTCCTTGAATTATTTCAATGTCATCGTTATACAAAGTACAAAAAAAGTTCTTGAGTTTAATGATTTATCGTTTACAACGAACAGTTTTCAATTAAAATGCAACTTTCTTTCAATCCAAATCATTATCACTAATCTTTCAGCGCGGCTGCATAATACATTCACATACACGGTCTATTCAATATTTGAAATGCTCGCATTCGCATCATAAACAACACTTCCCTACAACACCAAACTCATACAATGATCTCATCAATTAGTCAAGTCATGGATGCGAAAGGAAGTTATCTGCCTCCAAACCTAATCCTCTTTTTTTTTTGTTGGTGTGCGGATAGAATCTTTTTTTTTACGCCAATACACCGTGCATTCAATCAGAACAATCCCTTCTGCAACATTTTGTTTCTACATTTGCTATAGGTAAGGCACTGGCAAAAGGATGCCTTTGTGTTTGCTTGCGCTCGCTATTGATTCACCTATTCCATACCTACTGCGACTACGTAGAATTCCTATCCTTGGACCATTTTTCGAACAAGGACGTTGAATTGAAAATATCGCTGCTTGACAGCAAAACTGGAGGAAGCTAATTTAAACCCGCAATAGACAAGTGCATCATCCAATAACAAGCAAGCATGCTTTGTGGATTTTAAAGGTGCACCAATTTATTCAAGGAATCAATGGTGATTTCCGACAACTCTTTACCTTTGATTAGCTTACACAAGGTTTTGTGGCTTTGACTTTGATCATCAACCACGATAATGGTTGTTATTGGATTTTTTTTTATTCGATGAGGTATAGCCTTGCTTCAAGGAGAAATGCAATACAAAATGGAAACTAATAGGTTTTTAGGGACATGAAAAATCACCCTAAAGGTTTTTCAAAGGATTTTAATATAATGCTCATTGGCGAAAAGTTTAAACAAATTATATAATTTTCTCAACTCACTACAAAGAATTTTCTCAAAGTAAGTTTTTCTATTGGAAATTATTTTCAAGTCTCTTTACATAAAGAGAGTAATGAACAAAAAAGAAAATAATATTGTCCTATTTTATGCAATAAACTTTCGTAAAATATGTTGGAACGAAAATTTGTTTCAACACAGGAAGGAGTAAAGAAACTTTTTTTTGCGTTAAGAGAACTACTTTATAGTTTTATTTTTACTTTTCCAAAGTAAAAGTTTTTATCGATAGTGTTTCTTTTTTATTTTTTTCTTGATAGAAAAAAAAAGTTATTTCAACTAAAAGAAACCCAAGTCGAAACATCGTCGTGTTGAGTGTTAGGTTATTTACGAGAGTTCAGTTAAGTTCATCTGCAATGTAGGTAACCTTTTACGAACAAACCGCTGGCGTACAGGATAGACCTGTTGCCAAGTTAAACAAACCTATAGCTAGAAATATTTCTTCTCTCGATTGTGGGGTTCAGTTTTGATGGAGAGCTTTATTAAGGTAAAAAATCAATACATATACAACTTATGATACCTTCTCTTTCTCGATACTAAGGTTACCTCGTAGAAGTCGAAGAGTAATCCCGAAGGAAACAAGTTAAAGTTGGGTTAAGAAGGAAAGAACTCTTAACATTTACCAATTTTATTTTTAAATTTTGCTTTGACAAAATACGATTTTTACAAACTTATCATTTATTTAAAAACTTATTCTAAACAAACTTTTTGCATAAAATAATTAATTCAAAGCTGTTTAAATATGAGCTACAGCGAGTTAAGCCTAGCCCACTATATTCGCTTAAAAAAGAAGTGAATCGGGGATAACTTTAGCAATCTGATTCCTAATATGGGTTAGCTTCCCTTTGCAACTCACTTGTGCATCCACTGACCCTCGTAAAGTATAAACATTGTTATTTACTTCGTATTGGAATGTTTTTTAATTTTAACATAGGTACATATGTACATAAAATAATTTACACAGGGACTTCAATTTCCTTTCGAATTGGAAGAACATACAAAAAAAACTCACGTTCTTTAATGCTGTGTTGTGTAGGTACCTAAATATGCTCGTAAGTTTAAGGATAACGAAAATGGAAATGAAACTTTATCAAGGGCAATGCGACACGAAATCAATTCTTCTCTTGTTTGTATTCCAATTTATCCGCAGGCATTTGATGGATGTCATATCTGGAAAGAGACATATGTACGTACATACATGTACATAATTTTCCCGACACATACAAAGAATAAGCCTTAAGTGTTGTTTTGTTTTTTAGATTTTTTTTGATAGATTGGGATTGATGTCAGGTGTATAGCTTGTTCGTTTTTGTTTTTAAATTTTTATAAGAAGAAATCGATCAAATAATCGAGGGAATTTTTGTTTTTGAAGTTTCAATCAATGGGAATACAAATTAAACACGACAAAACACTAGACGTATAAAAACACGTGTATTTTCACTTGTTTAAATATAAAACGCAATTGGGTGATTGATGGAAGTTATTATTGAACGTAAAATAATGATAATTATTGAATTTAAATTAAATTGAAACAATATTCTTCATAAGAGTCCGTCTACACTACCTCACAGAATATAAGCACCTGGTCAACAATGTGATGTAAATAAGCCCCTAGTTCATAAGTTAAATGTTTTGTTTCTGAATCCCTTTAAAATAAAATTGTAACAAAATGGTACTATTTATGTAAATTTTCGATATAATTAGCATGCATTCATTTTGAGATCAAAAATATCAAAACTTTTAAAAATGTAGGAAATCTTTTTAACTGTAAGTGTCTAGAACTCCACAAAAGACATGCATAACAGAGTTGGAAAATAATAATTACTTTTTGTAATTTCAATTACACGTAATTAATAACTGAACTTTTTCCATTACAATTACACATAATTGTTGTTGAAAAAAAAACATGCATTTCCATTGTTTACTTTTTACAAATCGCTTGTATGTATGTAATAGTGTTAATTGAATGAATGAATTCACACAAAAAGAAGGTAATTGACAAAAACAATAATATAATTAAATTTTTGTGTAATGATAACTGAAAAAAGGAATCATATTGATGATTACTTTTGTTTTCAGTTGCGTTAACGTAATTATGAATTGCAAGTAATTGCCACTTTTTAATTACCATGTAATTTGTAATTGAAGTACATTTGAAAGTAGTTGAAAAAGTTTCTGCAGGTTTCAATTACAGGTTATTGTTAATGATTTTTTTATCATCGCTTATAACCCATATGGTTCACCTCGTGAAAATCAAACGATGCGGGTTAGTGCAAAAACAGTTCTGTATATCAGTCTCGAGATTCGAGATAACAATCAAACATGACATTACGATGATAGAGAACACGAAAAAAGTGGGTGGCAAAATTCTGTCTGTCTGTCTGTCTGTTTGTCTGTCTGTCTGTCTGTCTGTCTGTCTGTCTGTCTGTCCGTACCTCAACCTACAGCCTAAACCACTGAAGCGATTTTCTTCAAATTTTGAACTTAAGATTTTTTTGTAACTCTCCGTTCTCTCTAACGTTTTTTTTTATTTTTGATTTTCACATTAACCGCTCATCCGATTTCAATGAAATTGCACAAAAGCTTCGTTAGAATAAAAATAATACTGCATACCAACATTTTTGAAAAAATAAATTTTAGATTTTTGAATGCTTTTTATACTTTTTCTATAATTACTTGAATATTTTTTAAAGTTCTTAAGCCCCACACAACTTGAACATAAGAGCAAGTACGTGCGATCCAGTCGTGCATTTTATTTCTTGTTTATTTGTTTTTCATTTAAAGCCTGTCTCTGTTCCTCTCTATTCCTAACACTGCTGACAAATTGCTGACATTATTCACAATGGCCTGTATCTGGGTTATTGAAATTAACCTCGATAGGAACCTGGGTCTCATGTTGTTTTTGTAATACATATTAAAAGATAATCTCGATCCAGACCCGGAGATAATAAAACGCAGCTATTATTTTCCAACTCTGGTTCTAGTTCAAGTTGAAGTTCAAGTTCAAGTTCAAGTTCAAGTTCAAGTTCAAGTTAGTTCAAGTTCAAGTTCAAGTTCAAGTTCAAGTTCAAGTTCAAGTTCAAGTTCAAGTTCTAGTTCTAGTTCTAGCTCTAGTTCTAGTTCTAGTACTTTTGTAGCGTCCCTGTTGAAAAACCCGTTAGTTCTAATTCTTGTTCTAATCCTAATTCTAATTCTAGTTCTAGTTCTAGTTCTAGTTCTAGTTCTAGTTCTAGTTCTAGTTCTGGTTCTATTTAAGTGCCCTTAGAGCAATATTACATGATTATTCATTATACAGTGCGGTTCATATTTATAACCCACCTTAAAAATCGTAAATTTTTTGGTCGTCTATACATGATCAAAAATAAAAATGATAGGGAATAATAGTAATGGTCATGGCAGTTAATTACAACAACAAGTTAATTTCAAAAACGTAACAAGTGTATTTTTATTTCTTAGTAATACAAAAATTACAAAATTCAAGTGTTTCAAATTTATAACCCATTGCTTCAACAGTTAATAAAAGTAAATGAAAAACCGAAACTAATAATTGATTTGGGAACCTATGGCAAGAATCAAGTCAAAAACTCTTTTTTCAGTGAATTTATGAGTTATCCAAAAGTTCTGGCTTGATTTTAAGCCATTCCTCACGAAGAGAGGGTTTAAGCTCTGATATCGTCTCATACGTCCTTCCTTCCGCGTATATTCTCCTGACAAGAACTCTCCAAAGATTTCCAATAGGGTTGACATCGGGAGAGCATGCGGGCCAGTTCATTAAATCAATAGAATTTATTCCCAACCAATAAATTGTTTCGCTACTGATATGGATTCTGGCATTGTCCTGCTGAAAAATCCAATTTCTCTCCTGATGATCTCTCAAAAAAGGTACCAAACTGCGTCGGAAAACTTAAACATAATCTCTGCTGTTCATTTTTGATGAAGGGAATTGCATTTCTCCAAAAAAAATGGAATGTAGATGGTCCTGATGGTGTGCACTCTTATTGGCGTGACTTACGGAAGGAACCGTGATATTTTTATAGGTGAAATTTTGGTGGCGGTTCGGTGATGATGAGGGGCGCTTTCTCAACGAAGGGGTGCGTGGAAATGCAATAAATTTCTTCGAAAATGAACAGCAGAGATTATGTTCAAGTTTTCCGACTCAGTTTGGTACCGTTTTTGGTAGAAAACCATGAGAGAACTTGGATTTTTCGGCAGGACAATGCCAGAATCCATATCAGTAGAGAAACAATTTATTGGTTGGGAATAAATTCTATTGATTTAATGAACTGGCCCGCATGCTCTCCCGATGTTAACCTTATTGAGAATCTTGGGAGAGTTTTTTGTCAGAAGAATATACGCAGAAAGAAGGACGTATGAGACGATATCAGAGCTTAAACACGCTCTTCTCTATGAATGGCTTAAAATCAAGCCATAACTTTTGGATAAATTTATAAAATCCATGAAAAAAAGAGTTTTTGATTTGATTCTTGCCAAAAGTTCCCAAATCAATTATTAGTTTCGATTCTTCATTTACTTCTATTAATTATTGAAACAATGGGTTATAAATTTGAAACACTTGAATTTTGTTATTTTTGTATTACTAAGAAATAAAAATACACCTGTTACGTTTTTGAAATTAACTTGTTGTTGTAATTAACTGCCATGACCATTACTATTATTCCCTATCATTTTTATTTTTGATCATGTATAGACGACCAAAAAATTAACGATTTTTAAGGTGGGTTATAAATATGAACCGCACTGTATGATTCACCATTTATGATTCACCGTTAATTACAACTCTTAAGAATTTGCTAATAGATATAATTTCAAAAGCTTTACATTTTATACAATTTAATTATTGCTAGTGACTTAAGTAATTGTAGGTAATTTTATTTAATTTAAGGCAACGAGGAAATTACTTACTAGAGGGTGTTTTTTTAATCCCCTAAGAACTTGAAATTGTTAAGTGTAATTCAGAAAATTATATTTTATATTATAATCAGGATTGTTTTCAAAAACAACAACAACAACAACAACAACAACAAAGTTATGTTATTCAATTGAAAATAAGTAGACAAACCGCACGACTTTGGAGAAAAATTGACATTATATCTCTCTCATTTTCAACTTTTTGCCAAATTTTCTACTCAATCCATGTTCTTTGAATGGCACGAGAGCTTTGATGAACATAAAGGTACATTACGGTGGTCATTTTATGGTTCTTTTGAATTAATATATTTGGATGGCTCTAAATCAGTTGTAAATGAAGAAAAATCTTTTTTTCAGATTTTAATTAAATTGCCTTTTTTTGCATATGAGGAGATTCGCGTAAAATCCGTCGAAAACTCAGAGCATGTATTTTGGAAGTAGACAAGAAAAATATCCCACGGGTGGGGGGTAATATTTCCCCCGCTTGGACAGAAGGGGCAATTTAAAAAAATTAAAATTATTAAATAGAAAAAAAAAATACAAAAATAACGGGAACACTTATGTCGTTCTCCATTGGGCATTCCGAAGCGTCCGGAAGTCTTCTGAAACCATTCCATTGGCACAAAAATCCTCTTCCGACAAATCTGAGAAGAGAATTTCGCTTCTCGATTTTAAATCATAAATCAATCCACTCGAGAAGAACTAATACATTCGAACTCAAACGTGCAAACAATCTGCAGTACAACTTCATATTTTTTTAACATTCCATTTGAATTAATTGTGAACTCGAAAACAACGAATTTAATATAAATTGAATAAAAAAAAATTTAGGAAAAGGAAAAATTAATATTTGTGAGTTAGGGGTAGATATACAATTGTTTTTGATTTCATTTTTTGTGAGCCAGCAAAAAGACAAAATAAAATTAAAAAGTTTTAATACAGTCGAATCTCTATTATCCGGAATTCGATTATTCTACGACCGGATTTTCAAGATGAATGAACGGTTTATAAGTTGTAGGGGGAACAAAAGCTGTAGCGTTAGCGTTTAGCGAAAGTCAAGCTTAAAGCGTACAAGGCTGCTGGTACTGATGACCTGCCAGCCGAGGTATACAAGTAGGGGGTGATGACTTGGTAGGGAGTATACACTAACTTATCTCCAAAATTTGGTCGGATGAATGTATCCCCGATGAATGGAACCTCGCTATAGTGTGCCTCATCCACAAGAAAGGGGATGCTCTGACTTTTGCCAACTACAGAGGTATAAGTCTCCTCAACATCGCATACAAAATCCTATCAAACCGTTTGTCAACGGTCTGATCAGCCCCTATCATGGTGGTCCTAGGCCCGGCAAATCAACCGTCGCACAGTGGAGCCGAGGTGGAAAAAACCTCATATATAAAAGTTTTTAATTTGGTTTTGTGATACACTTTTCTTTTTAGTATTTTTCATGCAGAATCCGGCTGTTATACTGATTTTATGGTTGAAACTTTGAAATAAGGGGTAAAAGCGGACCATTGAAATTTTGAGCCCTTTAAACTGATGTTTTTCATAATTCCTCCATCTCATGGATTATTATTTAAAATTTTTCTTTCAATGTACAATGTTAATATGTACCTAAAGGTATCTGATAAGATAATGTACGACAATCTTAAGTCAACAGTAAAGGTACATTGTTTCAAAAGTCTGTTCAACTACTTGCTTATGCAGATGATACTGACATCATCAGGAGAACGAAGCGAGCTGTTACCAGCGCGTTTGCAAGTTTTGAATCGGAGGCGGCGAAAATGGGTTTGACTGTTAATGAGAACAAGACGAAGTATATGCTATCATCGAGAAAGGAATCTCAACATCATCGACTCGGGCAAAACGTCATGATGGATAGGTACAACTTTGAAGTCGTCAAGGACTTTGTCTTCCTGGCCTACACTATTACATCGCAAAATGACATCAGTGGTGCAGAGATCAAAGGAAGAGATACTCTTGCCAACCGCTGTTTATTCAGGCTAAGAAGGCATTTGAGTAGTAAAGCCCTCTCTCAAAGAACCAAGGAGACCTTATATAAGACCCTTATCATCCCGCTCCTGCTGTATGGGGCAGAAGTATGTACCCTGTCAAAAACGGATGAGAATCTGCTTGGCTGCTTTGAAAGGAAAATTCTTCGGATGGAGGCAAAGAGTTAACAACGAGCTTTACGGGCTTTACGGTGACGTCGACTTGGTCAAAAAGCTGAAAATACAGCGGCCGAAATGGATGGGACACATGGAGCGTATAGGCACCGACGCACCAGCCCTTCGAGTCCACCCCTGATGGTTTGCGCAACAGAGGAAGACCCCACCTTAGGTGGCGTACACAAGTGAAGAACGACCTCAACAAACTTGGAGGCAGCTAGCTAGGGCTAGAGACCGAGCAAATATTTGCTTCGATTTTTTTTTCGGAGAGCTAAGATATCCCACAAACCAAAATCTCGAATAACGAAATCTCGCACTTTTTTTTTTAATCTCGAATTACGAAATCTCGCAAATTAAAAATTTTGTTTTTTATAATCTCGCAATTACAAAATCTCGCTTTTTACAATCTCGCAAATTTCAACCAAAATATCGCAATTTAAAATCTTGCAAATAAAAATCTCGCGCGAGATTTTAATTTGCGAGATTTTGATTAAGAATGTAAATTGATAGATTTTCGTAGTTTACAATATTTTACTATACGTTTCGACGACTTGACGCTGTTGCATAGATACCCTTTGATTTTGTAGTAAACATTTTGGAAAATGAGTTAGTGTTGCCCGAGAATAAGTCAAATTGTGATGATTCATGTTAGGTTCAAAATGACAGCTCAATTATCAGCAAACCCTTTTGTCGGTTGTTCTGCCTAAGCAACAACAATACAAAAAAGCACCCTCTATGTACTTTAACTTTACCATGTCATGCTATCACGAATATTGCAAGAGCTCGCGTGCAATGATAACAATAACATCATCAACAGCAACACAATCAATTTAAATGAAACAAAAATGCGGAACATGCATATAAATTAAAATAAAAAAATCACCATACCTTCTTTCAGAGGTAATTGCGTGTCTAGATTGAATTAGCTTTGATTAATCGAAAAGGTCAATGAAATCGAGTCCAGTATGCAAGGAATCAAAAATAAAACAGCTAACAATACAAAAAGTAGACAACACTTTCAAAACCTACTTGAATGCTTTAAGAATTTGACCCATATAGAAACCATTGAATAGGTGTGACATTATGCAACTGACTTAATATACACGTTGAAATATTAAGTAACTTATTCATAAGTTGCGAATGTACCAAGTGATAAAACTTTGCTCTCTGTAGATCCGGGCTGGCCACGATACCAGAAAAGTCTCGGTATCGTTTGGTATCGGTATCGGAAAACCAAACGATACCGAGACGATACCAAAAATAAGTCTCGGTATCGTTAAGTATCGTTATCAGAAACATAAACGATACCAGAAATAAGTCTCGAGACCGAGACGTAATGACTTATACGAGACCGAGACGATACTGAAATTTTTCGATTTAAACGATACCGAGACGATACTTTTAGAAGTATCGTTTGGTTTGGTATCATGGACAGCCCAAACCATAGGTTTGTTTTGTCCTTGCTCGAATGAGTTTGGACGAAAAAAAAAAGACATCGGGGCATAGCGAGGCCATCACAAAAACAAAAATGGAGTTTCCATACAAACTATCGATAACAAGTATGAAATTCGTGCCGGTAACACAGTGAAAAAATGGAATGAAATATTGTTAAATTTAACATGTAAATTGCTTAGCCCAGACACGTCGTTTTTTTCGTTCCTGCAAAAGGATATTTCTTACAATACCAACATTTAAAACTTTAGGCCCGTCTGGCAGGAACTTTTAACCGCCAGACTGGTCTGGTATTTTTTTTTCATACACAAGAAGATATCAGCTAACATATGTATGTAAAAATAAGCTTTGTGAAGGTAGGTTTGCAATTTTGACAATTTTTTGAAATTTAAGAATAAATAAAAAAGGATATTTCTTATAATACCAATTTTGAAAATTTTAGGCTCGTCTGGCAGTAGATTTTGACCATCCAACTCGTCATATATGTTTTTTTTTGTTTATACAAGTTAGCATAAGAGCTTACATATGTGCGAATACAAGAGTTGTATATGTAGGTGTTTTTGTTTTGTCAACTTTCGAAAGAAATGGTATCCCTTGGGTCAGTATAAGAACCATATCATAATATGCTGACTTGATATATGTATTAGGATTATACGCAGTAAACGTGTTATATTTAATACATTTCTCTGGCTAATCGATGACATTTTTTAATACCAACCTTAAAAACTCGTCTAGCAAGCTATTTTCGTCCACCAAACTCGTATTGCATCTTTTTTATAAGTTATTATACATTCAAAAACCAGCACTGTGAAAGTAGATATGTTACATTTGGCAGTTATTTTAAATTTTGGAAAAAAAAAATAGGTGGCAACCCTTAAATTGCGGAAATATTCCCTGATCTTAATTTTTTGACTAAGATGTTCACGAATAAAGCATACACTAAGTTTTAGCTTTGTGTTTAGTAGGTTAGTCAAAGTGGCTGGTAGCTCTGCGATTATTAGAGAACAAGTAAGAATTTTTGTTTGAACTCATCTAAAACGGTAAGCTCTCAAATAACAATTTTATTTTTTTCTTCTTATTTTCTCGAAAGTAGCCTTTTATAATTTGAATAAAACTGGACTTCTGGTTTTGGAGCTAAAATTCATTCCAGTCACAAAAAACTTGCGGTTAATAATAATTACGTATTTCTTACTAATTAAAATTGTTGGGACACTGTATACAACCTTATGTCTTGCCGTACTTTAATAATAATTAATAATCTTCTTCTGTACCTACAGACTTATGACAGTAAAATCTATCGTACGTTGTTTTGAATCTTAGTAGTTAATAGAAATTAAATAACTTCACATTCTTGCCTTAAATTATTTGTATAAATAAATTTGTCGTGCCACATCTCAAGGAGAACCAGGGCCTAGTGATTTAAAACTCTCAACCCTTCCTATGTGCGTTTTGTTGGCAGGAATGGGAACCTACAATTTTTGCCGAGTTCGAACGACTAGATGAAAAGCACTTATTCATGACAACAAATACTCTAGGAGCATTTGTCAGTTTCTCCCAAGAGACAATACCTCGCAAATAAATATTCTTTGTTTAAAGTGGTATCGGCTGGGAATCTAACCCAGTCCTTCGGCATGGCAGTCAAAAGCACTGACGATTATGCATGCCACGAGGTGCTACCTTTTATAGTAACATGTTATGCATACAGCAAGAATTAAAGTTCGATGTTTTTTCTTGACCTGTAGAAATGAATCAATATTAACACCATCAGAATTTGTTATCTATACGAGTAGATTGCATTTTTTTGGGAGTATCACATAGTACTTACTTACATGTAGGTCTCACTTCTGTGATTCAAAGCATCATGGCGAACAAATCTCAAAAATGCTACCACTGCAAGAAATACAACAACAAAAACTAAAATTCATCGCTATAATATGTTCTGTGCAATGTGTAATGTGCATGCATCCAAATACATATAACATGTACGTGCTCCATACATCATCTGTTGGCCTGATGGTGTTAAAGCTCATCCCCATAAGGACTGCTGGCCGCGCTGAGTTGGGAGCTATGTATGTATAAGAACTGAAGCTGTAATAGAAAAACGTGCTAACATCAATCTCATTCCTTGCACTTGTTCTCGTTTACTTTTTTGCCACCCCCCTCCCCCCCTCTTCGGTTTTGGTTCCTGCACTTTCTATAGTTTATAGTTTTTATCTTTTCATTTTTCATTCCCGGGGTCTTGATATGGAATTCGTTTATTAAATTATTTGATAGCATTGCTTACTTGCTCACCCCATTTTTTTTTTTTATTTGGGTAATCGATTTTTTTTTAGCTGGCTTGGCTGAATCGTATATATATGTATATGTATGTATGTATGTATGTGTGAAATGGAGAAAAGCAAAATTTAATATCCTTTGCATGGATATATTGTGTTATGGCTATAGGTGTTTTCAGTATTGATTGGAGCGTTATTAAAAAAGAAGATGCATTTTTATTAGTTTTATGTTTTAATAAAACAAAGCGTTTTTGTTATTTTAAAGACTCAAATTCAGGCTATAGCAAATTAGACTAATAAAATCAAAAAGTGTGCAACCCACAAAGTACCCCAATATCGTAATGGAATTATCTACATATTTAAAAAAGTACATTCTTTTTGCGCTGCTTCCATGTTATGCTACGTATTAATAATTTTTGTATGAAGGAACATATTACAGAAGAAAACAAAAAATCTAGACTTTATATCGATTCTTCATCTTTTACTGTACATGTTAATTAGAACTTCTCAGTGGAGACCGTTTGAAAGGCTCAGTAATTTTTAGACTATATGCCGAGGACATAATATGTCTCCTGGCAAATAATATCAGTGGGCTAAACGGGATGTGCCAAACACTGCAAGTGAAGGGAGAGTTGAGTGGTCTAAGAATAAACAGCAAAAAGACAAAAACAATGCTCACAGGCTGCTCCACACAGCAGCGTATTATTCTACAGGACACGCGTCGAACAGTTTAACTACCCTGGCAGTATTGTTTCTGCAAATGGCGGTACGGATCTGGACGTTAGGAGTATAACTAATAAGGCTTGTACTGCCTTCGGTACTCTGTCCCCAATTTGGAAATCCAGTCAAATCTCCTTACGTACTAAGATGAGATTCTTCGATTCCAATGTCAAATCCGTGCTGTTATATGCTTGCGAAACCTGTAAAGTCACGTCTACCATTTCGATCATATTGAAGTTGTTTGTGAATAGCTGCCTACGCCACATCCTAAAGATTCGGTGGCCACAAATTATATCCAACGAGGAATTGTGGCGCAGGACAAGTCAAAAGCGGCTGGACGTCGACATAAGAAAGCTTAAATGGCGATGGATTGGTCACAAACTGAGGAAACCAAACGATGAAATTACAAAGCAGTCCTTTGAATGGAAACCTCAGGGTGCACGACGGCGGGTTGGAACTCCAAGAACAACATGGAAATCAACTATCTTAGAAGAAGCAAGTTTTCTACCTTGCTGCAGACCGTGAAGAATGACAAGGTTTTGTTGACGCCCTATGCCCCAACCGGAGTTACAGGACACGAGGATGATGTTGAATAAGGACTTGCAACGACTAATTTTTTAACCTTTTAATCTGGGTGACTATCACTGAATAATAAAAATACTTCATAAAAATATCTAGGATTTAGTGCCAAAGATACACATCTTGATAATAGATATTAAATATTTTATGACACTGTAAAGCTAACCATATATAAAACCACGACAGAGCCAACGATCCAAATGACTTCCCGCTTATCCGAAATCCATTATGTGCGGGATGGGCCTTAAAACATTCGAAAAGGTAGAAGGTCCCAAGACTTGTATATAGAGATGTCACGTCAACAGACCTTAATTCGCACGAGGCCTTTGCCTTTTCACAAAAAAACCTTCCAACTTGAATGATCCATTTAACAAGCTTTACTTTAAGCCGTGCGTCAACTTACTGACGAATAATTTTAAAAGAATCCACCGAACCAACAAAAGTTCTTGCTTTATACATCATCATCATCATCATCAAGTCCTGTAACCCCGGCTGGGGCATAGGGCGTCAACAAAACGTCTCCATCCTTCACGGTCTGCTGCAAGGTACTTAAGCTGTGGCCACGTCTTTCTCTGGGATTCTGCTTCCGCTAAGACAGTTGATTTCCATGTTGTTCTTGGTCTTCCAACCCGCCGTGCACCCTGAGGATTCCATTCAAATGACTGCTTCGCAATTTCATCGTTTGGTTTCCTCAGTGTGTGACCAATCCATTGCCATTTACGCTTTCTTATGTCAACGTCCAGCCGCTCTTGACTTGTCCTGCGCCACAATTCCTCGTTTGATATAATTTGTGGCCAGCGACTTTTTAGAATATGGCGTAGACAACGGTTCACAAAAGCCTGCAGTTTCTTTGAGATGGTAGTCGTGACTTTCCAGGTTTCGCAAGCATATAACAGCACGGATTTGACATTGGATTCGAAGAATCTCAACTTTGTGCGCAAGGAGATTTGACATGATTTCCAAATTTGGGAGAGAGAACCGAAGGCTGCGCGAGCTTTATTTATTCTACTTTGAACGTCCAGATCAGTACCACCATTTGCTGAAACAATACTTCCAAGGTAGTTAAATTGTTCAACCTCTTCAACTGGCGTCTCCTGTATTAAAATACGCTGATGAGTGGAACGGCCTGTGAGCATTATTTTTGTCTTTTTGCTATTTATTTTAAGACCACTCGACTCTCCTTTTACCTTCAGAGCTTGACACATCCCGTTCAGCCCGCTGATGTTATTTGCCAAGAGACATATATCATCGGCATAGTCTAAGTGGCTAAGCCTTTCAAACGGTCTCCATTGAATGCCCTGCCTCTCTGCTGTTCCAACGCTGGCCGTCAAAACATCGTCAATCGCCAGTAGAAAGAGAATTGGCGATAGAACATCTCCCTGTCTCATACCCTGCCGCACTTCGAAAGAGTCGGATAGTTGCCCATTGTGTAAAACAAAGCATCTTGCGTTGTTATAGGACTCTCTTATAATGGCAACAATTTTTGGGGGAATTCCTCTACCAAGAAGTGATCTCCATATACATTCACGGTTGACTCGGTCAAAGGCCTTCTCAAAATCCACGAACATGAGGTAAGGCGGTGATTGAAACTCCGCAGACTGCTCAAGAACGATACGCAGAGTGTTGATATGGTCGACACAAGACCGCCCACTGCGGAAACCAGCTTGATGCCTCTTGAGTGTATACTCGATTCTAACCTTTATCCGCTCCAGAATAATGGTTGCCATTAATTTTGGAAAAACGGACAAAACTGTAATACCTCGCCAATTGTTGCAGTTCTTAAGATCACCTTTCTTTGGCAACTTAACAATTACACCATCCTTCCAGTCGCTGGGATAGATATCGTTTTCCCACACAGCTTGTATCGACGGGTGTAGAATACTAGCCGCTCTGACAGGGTCAGCTTTCAGGAACTCGGCTGGTATACCGTCAAGTCCAGCTGCTTTGTTGTTTTTGAGAAGATTTATCGAAGATTGAATTTCCAGGGCTCTCATCACGTAAATTTGAAAACGATCGTCGCACATAGGAGTATTTGTATGCAAAAACTGGACAAAATTATTTTTTGTCTTGATTGCAATATTTTCATCTTGAACCATGTAATAAATGCAGTTTTTAATAAATTTACCCTCTTTTAAAACAAACAAAAATTTCAAGTTTTGTTTTAATTTTTCAACTGGAAACAAGAAAAAATGCATACAATCGGATATACGATATGACCAAAAAAGATAAAAAGGATCAAAGTTGCAGCCAATATTTTTTTTTTAATCAATACTGGGAGCTTTGCTAAACCATATTTTATACAAATAATCACCAAATAACTCCAAAAAATAAAAAAAAATGAAATCCCAAAGAAAAGTAACAGCACAAATAGTCAGTTTGAATGGGCATAAAAGTGGGAATACGATATGACAAAAAACAACTACATCCGCAAAAATCCGCAGCCGATTCTTTTTGAAAATGAAGCTTGATGGTTTATTGTATCCACCCATATACAAATGAGAGCCCAATTCCACCTACATCTATAAAAAAATTACTTCCCAATGAAAAAGAACCAACAAAAATAGTGTTTTTTTTTTTGCATTTTAGAACAAAAATTCGAAAAAAATATAAATATTAAAATATTTGTCGTAAAAATGGCTCAATATAATAGTAAACATCTGTAGTTGATTTTTATATACCAAAAATTTCATCAGACTACACAAAATTTTTAAGAAATAATTTAATAAAACGTTTCAAATTTTTTAAAGGTTGATTACAAAAAGAAGTGACAAATTCTTAATCGAAGACTTTGAACTAATATCATAGCCAAAATATGTTGAGCAATAAAAAAAATATTTTAGCCTATTGTTCCATGGGATCTTAGCTATTGTCTGGAAAAAGTTCCCCTTTCAATTTTGACATTTGAAAAATCGACTTTTGGCCGAGTTTTGTAGGCAAATACTCCTATGTGCGTCGTTGAAACGATTGTAGTAAACGACGTCGTCAAAGTTTTACTTCGTGGAATATCATAATCGTGTCGTTCAGTCGTGTCGTTCTGTTTACAGTTTGAGAATAACTATAAACATCAAAAAACATATTGAAAATTAATTATTTGTTTTCGTTTTAATTTAACAACCGTTGGAGCTCCCATTTGTGGCAAATTCACTTCAAACGATATTGAAAATATTTAGCGATGGGACAGAGTAGCATAGTGGTCCGGCAGTCAACTTGGCTCACCCTAAACGGGCAAGTTTAGAAAAGTACTAAATATTCCAAATGAAATAAGAAAAAGACGCCTTATCAGACGAGCTCTAATACTACTGAAAGATGAAGACCTATACCACAATAGCAGAGCAGTATAGTTTCCAGTGCACCCTTCAAACTCCAACTTTTTGTTTCGATTTTTGTAAGGGAATAAATGTTGGTATAAGGTTAAAAATAATGTGCATAGGTACATAAGTTCATATGGATGTATTAAGACATTTCAAATATTTACATAAATACATATATTTTGACCAAAGATATGCTTTCTCGTCCTCTTATTTATTGCTTTTTTCAAGAATAACAGTGTAGACAATGAAGTTAGGTGTCCCCTATGTCGATTCAGATGCTTTTTTTAGAACGGAATTTATGTATAAATTGAGAAAAGCATCGTTGTAGAAATGATGCACTATCTATTCAGTTGAAAATTTGTAAATGTATCCAACCCACACCGATTTTCGGTAAACGAGTAATTTTTGCAAACTTGCATCATATGATGCACAAACTTCAAACAAACCGTAGTCAAGCAAATTCTTGATGCGTTTTTACCGATGTATTTGTATCAGGTCAACTGCCTTGCATACCTTCATATCGAAAAAGTAATGATGCAAAAATGTTTGAAATTTTTGAGTTAACACTATGAAAATCCAACCAAAGAGTATGAAACGATTGTAAAATATCAATCGTTCAATCGCAATCGCTTAATCGATCTTATTTGACAGTTTCACAAGCTACGTGAAGCAAAATTGAGTCGTCTAAAGCGACGTGTCGTTCAAACGATTCATGTATTTTTGAATTATATGAAGCAATACAATCGTCAAAACGACGTCGTCAGACGATCATCGTCTTACGCGATGAGAGCCCAGTATTGTAGGGGGTTCGATGTCAATACCCCTATATGATCTACGCATCTCGTTAAGCTGGGGCACTTCAGCACTCTGCTCGACAGAATCCTCATTAAGCAAGGCACAAAAGTGATCCTTCCACCTGCGCAGCTGATCCTCGATTGATACCAAAAGTGTACCATCCACGTCCATTACAGGATGATTGGTGTTGCTTTTCTTCCCGACAACTTCCTTGGATATTTGGTACAATTCCTTCATATCTCCTCTTCTTGCAGCGTTTTCCGCATTTTCTGCGAGACTGTCTAACCTCACCCTCTTGTCACGTCTCACACAGCGATAGACCATCTTATGTGCTAAGCGATACTCTCTTCGCAATTCAGCCTTTCGTTGAGCATTCGCTTCGGCATTTATTTGCATCTTCAACAATTTGCGAAGCTCGATTTTATCCCAAGTGTCTTGGGATATCCAAGAGTCTCTAACTCTCGACTGCTTGGGTACAGTTTCGGATCCAGCATCCATAAAAACACTTTCTATATCATCCCACATCTCATCAATTGTTGAATTCTGGATTCCGTTTAATGAAGAAGCTCTGTCGTTAAGGTTGGTGACATAGTTACGACATATGTTGGGATCACTTAAAGCATTTGTATTGAACTTCGAATTCCTTGTTGCACCCTGTGATTGACGTTGTACAGCTGCAGTTCGTAGCTTGAGACTCATGAGAACCAAATAGTGGTCGCTTCCCATGTCGGCATTTCTAATGCTTCGAACATCGCACATTGACTTCCTCCATCGCTGCTGAATCATGATGTGGTCAATTTGGTTTTCAGTTTGACCATCCGGATGTACCCAGGTGATTTTGTTGCAAGTCTTATGTTTAAACACAGTCCCACCCAGTACAAGACGATTAGCGTTACAAAAATCGACCAGCAAATCGCCATTTTCATTTTGTGACCCCAAGCCATTTTTCCCCATGACGCGTTCCAGACCGTAGTTGTCTGATCCGACTTGGGCATTGAGATCACCCATGACAATTATGATGTCGGCTCTTGGAACACCACTGTAAACTGAGTTAAGATGAGTGTAGAAAGCGGTTTTGTCTTCCTCGGTCGCTTCATTTGTGGGGGCGTAGCACTGAATTATTGTGACGTTGCGAATTTTTGAACGGAACCTTGCTGTCATTATTCTTGCAGAAATGGGCGCCAAGGATATAAGACTACGCCTCGCTTCTTCGTTCAACATAATTCCGACACCATGCAGCCTTTGGCCACCCTCTCTTTCATCCTCCCCGGAATACAGCACTCTCGTTTGCCCAGAGTCAGCTCTGTATTCGGCTCTTCCTCTCCACCTAGTTTCGCTGATGCCCAGGATACTGATCTTAAGGTGAAGCATTTCACGCTCAACCTGCTCGTATCTAACTTCGCCGTACAAGGATCGAACGTTCCTACTCCGACTTTCGTACGTATGCGGTAGCCAAAAGTATCATTTGCTCCTCTTTATACATAATAGAGGTTAAAGACTTGGCTCTGGACCTTTGGCACCTCATTTGAGGGATATTTGATAAAAAATATCCCATCTAATTGGTCAGTAATTGGTCAAAGAACATCAACTGGTCCCAGAAATTGGTCAGCGATTTTTGGCACCTCATTTAAGGAAAATTTGTCAAAATCTTATACCATCCGAAAGATTTCTAGATCGCGATAAAAGGTCAACTATGTTCAGTAATATTGGTCAGCCATAGATTTTTTTTTAAGAATTTTTGAAGTTCGTTTCAAAGTCACAAAAAAAAACTTTTGGCACCTCATTTGGGTCATTTTAAAAAACAAAGTATGCAATTTGAAAGGCCTCTTCACGGTTGTAAAAGGTCAGCTATTTTCAGTAATTGGTCAGCCATAGATTTTTTTTAATGAATATTTAATGAATTAAAAAAAAAAATTTCAAGATTTAAAGACCTACAGTTTTATTTATAACAAGACTTTTTAGGCGCCTGGCAAGTTACACAGTTTCTTAATAGTTGGGAATAATGCTTTATTTAATACAATAAAATATCAAGTTAGACAAATATTAGCCAACCGATGCTGTTGTCAAAGTTAATAATAACTTTTTGGAGTTGGGCGGCTGTCTTACGTTTGACAAAGTTTATAAATACGACCGCTAAGGTTTAATAGTTAAGATGGGGCGACTTTCCTTTACGACATCCCGATTTCGAAGTTGATCTTTTTTTTTGGGGTAGGTATCTCAATAGAAAATTTTGCAAATCTTAGGGTGAGGAAACCCCCCTAAATGCAATTAAATGCTTAAAATTTTGAAAATCGGGTATTTTTTTTTACCGAATTGCACTTTTTACACCCGGTAACGCGGATATTCTCATTCGATAGATTATTACTATAAAACACTAAATATCACAATTTTAAGGCAAGGAAACATTTATAAGTATTTTTAATTAATTTTAGAACTTTTTGTTTTGCAAAAAAACGGATGTGAAAATAATACTCCATTTCAATTACAAATCAAAGGAATGTCATATGGTCTGTTTAGTATTGCAAGGCACGTATTCTTTTTCCCTTGTGTTTTTATTTTGGGAAATTTTGCTTGAAATTTAAAACTTGCTTATATAAATACAGTGCTAGCACCCAGCATTACTGCGTATAAACAGTGAGGTATGTATTGGGGGCATGCTGCCCCCTGCAACCCCCCTGCTTGTGCTCACTATAGGATTTGGGGTGGGGCAAGTTTTGGTGTATGCAAAGCTTCTTTTGCATTTAAAGAACATGGATTAAAATTTTGGGCGTGAATGGAGTGTGTACACAGAAAATCATTCACGCTTGAGGAATTTGGCCACAGAATTCATAAATAATTTCCCTAAAAATCAGTGAGTATCTCTCGAATGAGACTATCCGCGTGTCAAAATTCGGGATGTCGTAAAGGAAAGTTGAGCCGTTAAGATTATTATTTTTATTTGACATTTTAATTTTTTCATCTTTTTTACTGTATGCATTTCTATATTAATAAACGAATATGTTCCTACCTTTCATCTTGAATATTAATCTGTTAAAAGCCTTGGACTACAGGGGTAAGCACGTATAACTCACTCGTGAATTTTCTTTTTCTTTAACATTTCAAATGAATATGGCACTCTCCTTTGACTCGTTTTTCATTTTTGATTTTTTGATATTGAAAAATTTGATATTCATAATAATCCTTGGATTTGAAATTGGGCAGAGGAATATTTTGTAACTATCTGAACGTTTTCCCAGGTATCTGAAGTTCGCTCAAGAGTAAAACTGTGGCACACTCACACTACTGTTTGTTTCAGTTATTCTATTGAATATTAAAATTAAATTGCTGTTTGATTAACAAGTTAGATTAGTGAGCACTCTGTTTCTTTTTGACACTTAATAATATATTATGTATTATGTTTTCTGCATCATTCATCTTTTGAATTCAGAAAAACAAATGCCTTGTTCTTTTTTCCTTTTGAAAAATCCTACGCCTGCCTGACCAAGGCAGATATAAACTTTGTGATAAAATATTTCTGAGGCAAATTTTCTATACACACATACTCGTAATATACAATATACTATATGTGGTTACACCCCATTTCATTTGATTGAATTCGAAATTTTTTCCATCCCCAAAAATGTTGAAAAATATACCTACACTGATTTATGTTTTCTTTTAAACGCAACTCTGAAACTAAAGTAGAAAAAATCCCAACATTTGCGGGCGTGGGTTTAGCATGACAAAAATGTCAGCATATCAAGTTTATTTTTAAGTGCTTAATGCATATACAATGGCGGGCAAAACTGGATACATGTTTTTAATGAAAAATTAACAAATCGGGTTATATTCATAGATATTGTCTAAGCTGCTAGAAAAAACTGGAGTTTTTCTAATGAAATTCCCATAGGATAAACTCCAGTTTTTCCTACCAACAGCTAAGTCAACATCTATGAATATGCCCAGTTATTTTTTTTTTTAAATTACAGCTCTAATTGATTAATTGAGAGGGAAAGCATAACTTCAGGGGTTCTTATGCGGAAATTAAATACCTAAGGGAATACTGATGTATCCAGTTATGCTCGTTTTGATTCTTTTCGTGAGTAGGGCCTTGTTTTTTATAACGCTCCTTACTCTATTTGACGTACTTTCGAATACATTTTCTGTATGGTTTTTGGAAATAATCACCTTTATTCCTGAACTCGCTGCCATAAGTCATGGAAACTACTTGGAGGGTAATCATAGGATCGGAGCCATTTTTTCAATATTGCCCACAAATTATTGATATAATTTGAAATACCTGTTTTTCAAGCCAATTCTGAAAGATTCGTGCGGTGTTTTGGATCCACGTCTTGTTGAAAAATCTAATGTTCAGTAGAATAAGCGCACACATCAAAAAATTGTGGCAATTTGTTTTGTAGAGCACAAGCGTATTGGTCTCTCTTCATTATCGCTTCGATCCTGATCAGTGGACCAACGTGCCCCCAGATAAAAAAATTCCTACACCATTCTTCATCCAAGATTCAAACCTGTAACGTGGCAGATGTCGAATAGTGAATAGTGAATAGTTGAGACGTGGCGGTTTATCAATCAATATCTACTCTATCTGTGATCTTAACGTATTAAGTATAGTATAGTCAAATCCCCAAGGATGCTTAAACTCATGCCTTTCATAGTAACCTTGATTTCAATTGGCTAAGAAGTCAACCCCAAACCCCAAGAGAAAACTCTTAATTTTGTACATTTTCGTGATGTTAGTAATGAAGATATCTAACTTGTGCGACATTCGATTCAGCCTTCAACCAAACTACACTAGTCAACAATATTAAAGGAACAATTTTTTTTTCAATTTTTGTTAGCGTTTTTTGAAGAGCTGTATCTTTGTGACGAGTGGTCGTATTGAGTTGAAATAAAAAGCATTTTACAGCTTTATATTTTTTGTTTCGAGATTTGTTTGCAAACAAATTTTTTTGAAGTGGTTTATCTGACTTTGAATGAAAAAAGATACTTTTAGCCTTGATTACCAATATCTCAGCAAATAATGACGTTATAAAAAATTCAAAGATAGTTTTGGAAATTTGAAAAAGCGTTTTACAAGATTTTTTTATGATTTTGTAGAAATTATTTTTTTTTACCGTTCACCGTTAGTTTAAAAAAAAGTACTAAAAACCGACGTTTTGTGGTCTTTTCGTAAATCTTTTTTTTTCGTTGTAAATATTGATTGCATGGCTTGCGTTGGTATGCAAATTTATAGACTTTTAAATCATCAATATTCTTGTAAATTTTAAAATTGATTCATCGAACCGTTTTTCCTCAACAAAACTTCAAAGTCTTACAAACCAGGTAAAGGAACAAATTGTGGTGTTCCTTAACAATGCGAAGTTGTCATCAAAATGACAAGAAAACCGCAATTCCAGTGGATTTTTTTCACAGTTTTGCATTAGTTCGATACTTTTTTGAATTGAAATGAAATAAAAAGTACATTAAACAAAAAAATAAAAAAAAAAATAATTTAAAAAAATTTTCAAACAAAAAAACTTGATTTTTTTAATTTTTTTTTTTTTGAAAAATGTAATTTGTTTTTCATTTCCATTCAAAAAAGTATCTAACTAATGCAAAACTGTGAAAAAAATCCACTGGAATTGCATTGTTTAGGAACACCACAATTTGTTCCTTTACCTGGTTTGTAAGACTTTGAAGTTTTGGTGAGGAAAAACGGTTCGATGAATCAATTTGAAAATTTACAAGAATATTGATGATTTAAAAGTCTATAAATTTGCATACTAACGCAAGCCATGTAATCAATATTTGCAACAAAAAAAAAGATTTACGAAAAGACCACAAAACGTCGGTTTTTAGTACTTTTTTTAAACTAACGGTGAACGGTAAAAAAAAATAATTTCTACAAAATCATAAAAAAATCTTGTAAAACGCTTTTTCAAATTTCCAAAACTGTCTTTGAATTTTTTATAACGTCATTATTTGCTGAGATATTGGTAATCAAGGCTAAAAGTATCGTTTTTCATTCAAAGTCAGATAAACCATGTCAAAAAAAATCGTACGAAAACAAAAAAAAAACTGAATTGAAGCTGAATAAACAAGCTATCTGATCATGACATTTAATTGACTCAAAAAAATGTATCCATAGAAATGAGGACCTTCAAAAAAAATAAAAACAAAATAATTTTGTTGTCTCGTCTCATTTTTTGCAAATAACGCAATAACGGTACTTCAAAAAAATTTGTTTGCAAACAAATCTTGAAACAAAAAACATAAAGCTGTAAAATGCTTTCTATTTCAACTCAATACGACCACTCGTCACAAAGATACAGCTCTTCAAAAAACGCTAACAAAAATTGAAAAAAAATTTGTTCCTTTAATATTGTTGACTAGTGTATTTAAAGCCACAATACCAACCATAACCCACTTCCATGTCAAACTCCTGTCTACTCCGATCTTTGCCAGGTTTTTCAATCTTTTGTCCTTAATTACTGTGCACTATCATGCAACACAGAGTGTATGTTCATGATTTTTATTGAATTTGCGATGAACACTAAGCAGCTTGATGAAAATGTAGAAAGCATTTTTTCAAAGACCTATTAGCATCATGGTGGTGAGCTTATAACAAAAAAAAAACACCTTCCTAATTTATCATTATAAAAGCAGAAAGGCTTTATTCAGGAAGGAAGCGCCACGGAATGTGCGATAAGAGCGAAGGGAAATGGTAGCAGCATTTGCTTCCGATAGAAAGATTTATGGACATTCTCACTACTCTCCTC
Source organism: Dasysyrphus tricinctus (assembly GCA_963921185.1). Lineage (NCBI taxonomy): Eukaryota > Metazoa > Arthropoda > Insecta > Diptera > Syrphidae > Dasysyrphus > Dasysyrphus tricinctus. The sequence continues at coordinate 19,603,675 of OY992533.1, read as the reverse complement.
CTTAATTAACTCATAGGGGATGTTGAGTTCATCAACCCCGAACATAGACTTAATGATGGTAGTTCTATAAACTTTTATGCATGCAACGTTCTCACGGTGATTTTTTTTTGTTAATTGAAGAATTATAAAATTATATTTGTTTACGTCCTTATTGGTTTTTCAACTCAAAGGAGCCATTTGAAAACTATATGAGCATAGGCTAATTTATTGACTTGAGTCAACTAAGAAGAGTTTACATTTGCATTTAATTTACATGCACACCTATTATCTACACAAACTTGAGATGTCTCTAGAGGCAGGTATAAGTCGGCCAGGACAATAATGTATCTTAAGACAGAAAATTTGATTCAGGAGTCAGGAGTTTATATGTGTTTGATGGTAGTAGCTACGTGATAGATGAGTTATTATAGTTCTGGTTGATGTGACACTCTCTCTGATGTGTGTTGTATGGTCTACCTTCGTTTGGTTGGTTGGGTTTGTCGTCCACACTCAAACTTGAGTGCCATCATTGAATTTCAACTCGTAAATAATAATTTTAGCTTGGGGCCTGGACACTGGAGCTTGTGGATGAATTCAGGTGTTGAGTAATGAGACAGCGGTTATGTCAATGGTTATGGGGATGACTGATGACATTGGATACAAATTAGATTTGTGGGTTATTACCGCAATTGTTATCGGGGCCACGTAAGCAAACTGTAAATTTTGTGTGGTTTGCTATAATGTGGCAGATATATTGCTCATGAAACAATCAAATTCAAACAATACCCAGCATAAAGGATGATGATTTCAACAACTGTTTTGTGAGGGCTATACAATGTATGTAATGTACCTATGCTCATTAAGTTTAAAATTTATATAAAAAACATTTTTTAAATATAAAAATACCGGCGGAACTGCTAAAAAAAAGAATTAAATTTTGTTTGTGTGCCTAATGCATTGTTTTAGTGGTCTAAAATGATCTGGGGTTATTTGTTAAGCAATATGTAATTCTATTCATAATATTTCCTTCTGAACAATGTTTGAGGTTTTCCGTCTTTTGCCAGAATATATAGAGGGTCAAAGATTGTGATTAGAGCAAGTACCGTATAACTATGGGGAAAACAGTTGGTTGTAAGGTGGAAACCAATGGCCTTTAACGTTTGCCCTTGTGACTTATTTATGCACATAGCGAAACAAAATGCTTACAGGGAACTGTGTACGCTTAAATCGAAACGAAAACTTACTGCGAATGAGCGGTCTACGTGATACCTATACGCCTTTTCCCCCGCAGTGCATCCGGTGAGAATCTCTGCCTTAATACGCTTTTTCTGTAATTTTATTTCTTTAAGTCTTATTCCATTACATAATTTTGGAGGAGTCAAATTTTTGGGAAGCATTATTGGAACCCCAAATTTTAGTATGTTTTTGTTTGCTTAAGAGGATTTAAGAATTCAACCTGATATTTAGTTACATCATCTTGGTCAGGAAGGGAATGAAACTCAGGATACTATTAAACACTTTTATTTTTTCGTTGTGTTTTGAAAGTGCATTATTCTGGCCTAAGGGCCATCTTATCGCTGCCATGTTGATAGCATATACCTACAGTAGATGCTCGATATAGTAAAGAAATAAAAACCAGGCATGTTCACTATTTCGATATTGCTTTTGCTTACTATTTCGAGAGCGAGGCTTAAAAGGCTTTCCAAAGTTGAATTTGATCCAAATGCATATTTTATTCTGTACCACAAAAATAAAAACACACCATTCATTTTTGTTCTTCTGGATCTAGTGAATTCTTACATTTGTGGATTACTGTACACAAAATGAACGGTTAAATTTGTTTAACGTCAGTCGACATTCTGTAAACAATGGAATGCAACATTTTTGTTTAGTTCAGTGAAAAAATATGTGTTCACTGTATCGAGATATGTATTTTTCACTATTTAGAGTACTCTGTATACAATTTTCTGTGTTCACTATACTGGTACTGGATAGTTTACTTTCCAAGATTCACTAAATCAAACGTCTACTGAAGTTTTTTCAGATGAACGAAACTTATGGCGGTATAAACACTTTAATTTTCATTGTTGTATTTTGAAATTGCATGTTGGTGGTCAAAGAGCCGCGGTTTGTTTTAAAATACCTTCTATTACAACCGCTGACATAATAGAAATCTATAACGGGCATACATATGTACATTATGCAAATAGAAACATTTTTGTGTGCTATACCCGTATGTATAGATTACTAGGGGGTACCTGGCTTGTGCTACTACACTAAAAAAGAAATATATATTTTGATTACACTTACTATTGAAGTATCCCTGTAGTACCTCGTTGCATAATGGTTAGTGCGTTGGACTGTCATGCCGAATGTGTGGATTCGATTCCTAGCCGTGCCACCTAAAAACAGAAATGTTTTATCCGAGGTACTGCCTGTTGCGAGGAACTGACAAATATATAGTATACTTGTCATGAATAAGTGCTTCTCATCTAGCCGTTCGGACTCGGCAAAAAACTGTAGGTCCCCTCCATTTCGGCCAACAACACACACACAGGAATAGTTGAGAGTTGTTAGTCACTAGGCCCTGGTTCTCCACGAGCTGTTGCGCCACCCAATTTATTTTTTATTTATATTGAAGCATCCAGGTCAAAAACTAGATAACTCAATTTTTTTAACAAAAAATTCTCTATTTTATTGTGTTCTTGAAACACATCAGCAACGCATTTTTGTATTGGAATGATCTTGCTTTTGCACCCCTGGCGCTGGTAAAAAACATGGTTCATCATCATCATCGTGTCCTGTAATCCCGTCTGGGGCAGAGGACGTCAACACAATGCCTCCATACTTCACGATCTGGCTGCAAGATGTTTTAACTGTGGCCACGTCATTCTCTGGGATCCTGCTTCTGCTGAGACAGTTTATTACCATGTTGCTCTTGGTCTTCAACCCGCGCGCCGTGCACCTTGAAGATTCCATTCAAGGGACTGCTTTGCAATTTTATCGTTTGGTGTCCTCAGTGTGTGACCAATCTTCCATTTACGCTTTCTTACGAGGAAACGTAAAGCCGCTCTTGACTTTTCCTGCGCCACAACTCCTCGTTCGATATTATTTGTGGCCAGCGAATCTTTAGGATGTGGTGAAGACAGAGATTCACAAAAGCCTGCAATTTCCTCGAAACTGTAGACGTGACTTTCCAGGCTTCACAAGCATATAACAGCACGGATTTGACATTGGATTCGTAGAATCTCAACTCAGTGCGTAAGGAGATTTGACTGGATTTTCATATTGGGGACAGAGGACCAAAGGCAGCACAAGCTTTAATTATTCTACTTTTAACGTCCAGATCCGTACCACCGTTTGCAGAAACAATACTGCCAAGCTAGTTAAACTGTTCGAATTCTTCATGGTAAGCGGCACCGAAACCTCAGAGATTTTAGTCGCAAGCTTCAAGATATATTAAAATGAAAACCAACAGTTGGTTCCATGTTTAGTAGGTGTATTATGGAAAAAAAGAAGCCTGCATTTATTTTCACAAAAATCGTTGCAAAAAGCAGACAACTCCAGAAACAAATATATATTAATTCTTATTGAAAAATTCACTTAAAAAAAATTAATGCAATGAACTTATTTTTCTATTCTCTTTCCAAGGAAAATATATTTTTTGTAAATATTTTGTTTTATGATTTTTAAGACAATTTTTTGTATTTTTCTCAACAGTAAAAATTGTGTAGTTATCTGGTTTTTGCTTCGGGTGCTTAAATTGCATAGAGAATAATCAAAATCAGAACCTGTTTATGATGTTTTAAATATTTTCTAATTTGATTATTTGACAAATGATAAAACTTTTGGATGAGAATTGGAAATATTTTTTTTTGTGATAACAATCGACTTCATGAATGGACCGAATGTGCCTAATGAATTGTTTTAGTGTTCTTAAACCATAATCTCGAAATTGCTTTTCTAATGAAACCGGTTGGGGGCAAATCGGTTGGATGGTTTTAAAGTCTGTTACGGGCATAGATAGGAACATTTACTGTATTACAGATCATATTAAGCTTTGTGATTTTGTGGCGTATGTGAAACAAACAAACAGGGCACCTATAGTTTTTTACTAGACGCAATAAGACTTTCAGTACACCAACCTATTCTTTGAATTAACACTTATTTTTTCTCCCTCGAATATTAATGCAAATTTCTTTAAATAATGCTTTGAAAAAAAAAACATTAAATTAGAATAAAAATGTCTATCGACATAATTATAAATCCATCGTCGAACCCTATTTGCAATCTCTTGATCTTTTCACTAGTTAATACTGCGATACTTGATAAGATTGATAGATATCGGGTGAAGAAAATAAAATAAATCTCATTAAAAGTTAAAATTAACTTTCAGTAGTTTGCTGAGAATTATTATGAACTCGCTTTGTGTGACATGCAAATCACGGACAAAAAAAATCAGTAGCCTTGTAAGTACCTAAAGAAGGTACAGAAAGAAAAAAATTGATCCTTTTGCCAAAGGATGCGGTCAAGTTGAGAGAATGAAATTGATAACGAAAACGAAGTATCTACATAAATGTTTGTATGAATACTGCCTTAGAGCTTAGGTTATTAAACGGATTGCATTGGCGATAGGGAAATGAAATCATTTCCTTCACATCAAAGTTTAATGCTGTATAGTACATAATCCTTTTTTCAGAAATAAAGAATAATTTTCCTATTAATAAAGTTTGCTTCTAGAGAGAAAGAATTAAGAAAAAGCAAGTATTTACTTGCAGAAATATCAAAAGATGATAAAGCTGATTCAAAATAACTTTTTACGGCTTAGTGTTTTTTTTTTCCAAAAAAAAAATCCATGTGAGAACTTATTGAACTTATTGCAAATTTTCATTACATTTTCATGATATGATAAAGACTATCACTAGTCATCAGTGTCAATGAGTCCGAGCAAAATCGCCAGGACCAAACCCCAATTCATATAAACTAAATGTCAAAAAACTAATTCTGAACCAATTAAATAGTCGTTAGTCTTCTGCTTGGCTGATTTATTTCAGTAATAGGTAGGTCCAAATAGTTAGGGCTGCTAGGACCAGGGCTGCTGTTTCATTTTTGGGAAAGAAGTACTTCGAGGGAAAAAATGGCAGTACACAGCAGTCAAATATAGGAAGGATCCAGGGAAAAAACGGCTTAGGTCCACTTGAGATGATTTCGAGAAAAATGAAATTGTAAGTTAATTACTAAAATAACGCTTAATTTAAAGAAAATAATTGAAAGTAACTAACTATTTTGTCGAGCACAAAGTACTCAATTATGCAAACGTATATTGTTTGATACGCTGATGATATGAGTCAAAAGGACCTTTGACGTTGAAACCAAAATTCTGACTCAAAAGCATTAATACATGTTCTAAAAACCTATTTTTGCCCATCTGGAACAACAACCACAACCCTATTTCTCATCTTCAAGCAAATTGTAGTTTTTCAAAACCTATATTTTACTTTACACTAACAACTAACCAAAGAGTATGAAAAAATGTCTTCAATCTCCGAACTGGCACTTTCTATATACTTCTTCAGGTCCAGAGCAAATTACCCTAGATTTCATGCATCAACTGCTCTTCAATTTTTTTTTACAACCTTAATAGCATACTCATCTCAATTTTCCATTTTTCCTTCCGAAAATATCCTTTCTCAAACCGAAGGATATATGTACTTTTATATATCGTATTACAGACAGACAAAGGACACAGGAGAAGCAGGAAAATTCTTAGCCTTGACATATAAAGTTCACACACCAATGAAGCCTAAGATCCAAACATACATATCTTCGTCTATACCCGGCCCCTCAAACACTTCTTATATTTATCAACTTTATGGTCGGTTCAAAGTCAAAACAGCTGATTTATGTTACATAGCTTTACTTTTTTGATATGTTTTTTGTCGTCATCCACATAGATACAAGAACATTAGGTATGAGAATGAATATATGCCCAAACCCCTCATACCCCATCATAAAACCCAATTATGGTTCTCCATTTTGCTGACTCGATAGCTTCCCTATAGAAAATGCAATCCTCCTTCTTTCGGCTTCTGGGTTCTGTGTGATGCTTCTGCAGTTTATCTCTGCTCTATTCTATCCATGCTAAAAGTAGACAAATATTTTTTTTAGTCGGAAGTAGACCACTCTCAAAATGAAGATAGAAATGATCTCATGAATTATTTATGAATAATTGAAATAAAGTTTTTGGAAGTTTTTAAAAGGGATAGAACATCTCCCCAAATCCCAACCTCTTTTAAAACAAACCCAAACGCCCATCATCTCTGATGATGCATTAGATAAAGTGTATTTGTCAGATGGGGTTTTTTGTAAAATATTTTTAAGATTTATTGTGTTTTAAATTATATGTTTTATAAAAGACTAAGAGATGTGAGCGACGGAGATTATTTTAATATTGTGACATTGTCGTTTCAAAGTGGTTAAGATTTGAATCCTTAAGATTTTGAGTAATGATAGTTGTATATGGTTAAGCCTTAAGCGGTTATTTGCAAGTCATCCTCATCAGATTAGTTTTTTTTTATTTTTAAAAGAAAAAAAATTTATCAGAATTTTAGGTTATACATAAGAATTCAGCGGGCCGGGGAATAACTTCCCAGGTGGAATCAAGAGTGCCGTCTAGTCTACGTTACGTGATCATCTTATATCACTCAATTATGTGAACTAGCATCTCCCAATAATAAAATCAAGGCTGAATTCGCTAAAATATGAGCCTCATACATGTACAGGCACACATAACTAGCGGTGCGAGTATTATTATTTCTGTGGAAGAATGCGAAAGACCATTTCACTGGCCTGTTAAAAAAGGTATTTATAGGTATCAGGAAACATTTCGACGATGTTCGAAGGACACAAATGTTTTTTTTTATCGACGTGTCACCTACAAACTTCAAAGATCTAATTGAAATTCGCAATACGACGAGGAAACGAGACATAAGCGTGGCGAGATCTCGTCGTTGCTGTCAAACGAATTTAAACCATGAAAGATACGAAGATATACTATAGAATGATGCGTTTCTCGTCGTCGCGTCACGCCAAGGATAGGAACAATTGAAAAAAAGACTTGACGAGACGAAGATTTTCTTTTTTTGACGATTAATTATTATAATGGGACTATTTTCTTAGAGAAAAATACGATAACTTGAAATGAATGGATAAAGTAATTGATAAATCTGTTGTCTTAAATATTATTTTTAGTCCAGTAACCTTGTAGTTTCATGAGAGCGATACCTTGCGTTCAAATCCGGCAGTTTTGATTTTTTGCTGACTTCATTATGATGTTGGCCTAAAAAATAACCCAAGTTTTCGACCTCGAGCGACGAATGCAACATGGGAAAATCTAAAAAAAAACTCGAAATTAAAAAAAATGGTCGATTTATAACTGAAGGACTAGTTTTTGATTAAAATGTTGCTCTACGATTTGAAATTACCTAAATTTGCAACAATTTGAGCCCAGAATCGTCTCTGGGGACCCAAAAGTTTCCAAGATCTTTAAAAATGTATCTATATTAAATTTGTAACAACAAGTAGTATAATTAACAGTAAAATGAAAAATACAGTGTGCTGGCATAAGATGGTTCAAAACTGTAGAGCGTTTTCTTCAAAAGAAGAAAAAAAAAATAGTAAAAGAAGGGTGGTGTATATCTCCCCGTTCAGGGTGGAAGGGCAACTATCTAAAAAAAAGTGACCTTAAACAGATTTATTATAGTATTTCTTAGGCCAGAAATACATTCTTCAATATTCTTTTCAAATAAAGTTATTTTAATCGATGGTTTTTGAAAAATTTATTTTCCAACGCAAAATTTTGAAAATGAAAAAAAAAATTTTTTTAACTATTTCTTTTTTATTTTAAGTTGGTATTTTTTGTATTTTAATATTTAGTGCTGTTATCAATTATTTTAAGTCAAATTCTGAAAACCATATGCTAAACGGTTTTCAAATTTTTAATAAAAATAAAAATATGTAACTAAATCTACTTCATTAGTTACAATGCGGGGAGTTTATTGGACAAAGGATAGGAGACCTTGCATTAAATCTGATAGGTAATTGTGATTTTTTGTTCAGTTATTTATGGCGATTTGCGAGTTACTATTAATTGCACAACTAAATTGGCTTAAAGGACCATGGGCATTTTGGTCCTATTTTCAACATTGCTCAACAGTGATGAAACTTATGTCATTTGAAAGGTCATGAAGAGTACTTTATTTCATTATATGGCAGCCAAGTCGAAATCGAGCGCAAAAGTGGTGTTTTGGTCTATTTTATGAAAAAAGTACTTTAAAGCAACACTTACAAAAATTATTTTTACCTTTTTTGAAAGTCAGGAGTCTGTTCTAGTATCGAGTTTTTAAATCAAGTATTTTCTACCAATAGTTTTCGAAAAAATACTTTTAAACTCAAAAATAATGAAAAAAAATGTTAAAAAAATATATTAAGTCTACTAATTGTTTCACTATTGTGATATAAAGTTCTAAGTTGGCTTATCAATATACTGCCTCTATTTATTATGTATCAAACACTGAAAACCAAACAGTTTTATCTTTTCTAGTTTCGGAGAAAATTGAAAATAACTAGGTATACGAATTTTTATGTTTGAATATTTGCGTTTAATTTTCTTGAGGTAAAACCTGGCCTAATGCTAGTAAGTTAAGTACATCAGTAATAAAACCTGTGAACGCTCTCCTTTTTTCATTCTGGTAAGTTCAAACAAAACTTTGATGTTGTTTTAATTGATGTTATTGGTTTGATGTTAATTTAAAGATACTAATGTAATTAAAAATAAAAAACAAATTATTATATTTTTTTAAGTGAACATAATAGATTTTTATTTCGATTCGAGAAGGTATAACATAAAATGTAATGAAAAAATAGAAAATAAAAAATAAATATAAAAATTAAATGTAAACCAAATTCATTTTCACTATTCAAATATTTTATATATCTCCACCGCAAACACGCGGTGCGCTCCCCACCATGCAGTGACTCATGGCGACTAAAAATTCCGCAAATCCTTCGCTTTGAATGATACCCCTCCTACTTACCTCAACCCGCTAGTATTTCGATAATCGCAACTTAAAGTTGAAAAATTCCCGCTGGACACCCTTTATTTAAGATAACACAGTACATAGTTTAAAAAGAACAAATGAAAGTTAAATTATACTTAACTGAATGAGCTTTGGGCATTGGCTTTATGATCTAAGCACAATTAAATATTTGAATAGTGAAAATGAATTTGGTTTACATTTAATTTTTATATTTATTTTTTATTTTCTATTTTTTCATTACATTTTATGTTATACCTTCTCGAATCGAAATAAAAATCTATTATGTTCACTTAAAAAAATATAATAATTTGTTTTTTATTTGTAATTACATAAGTATCTTTAAATTAACATCAAACCAATAACATCAATTAAAACAACATCAAAGTTTTGTTTGAACTTACCAGAATGAAAAAAGGAGAGCGTTCACAGGTTTTATTACTGATGTACTTAACTAACTAGCATTAGGCCAGGTTTTACCTCTAGAAAATTAAACGCAAATATTCAAACATAAAAATTCGTATACCTAGTTATTTTCAATTTTCTCCGAAACTAGAAAAGATAAAACTGTTTGGTTTTCAGTGTTTGATACATAATAAATAGAGGCAGTATATTGATAAGCCAACTTAGAACTTTATATCACAATAGTGAAACAATTAGTAGACTTAATATATTTTTTTAACATTTTTTTCATTGTTTTGGAGTTTAAAAGTATTTTTTCGAAAACTATTGGTAGAAAATACTTGATTTAAAAACTCGATACTAGAACAGACTCCTGACTTTCAAAAAAGGTAAAAATAATTTTTGTAAGTGTTGCTTTAAAGTACTTTTTTCATAAAATAGACCAAAACACCACTTTTGCGCTCGATTTCGACTTGGCTGCCATATAATGAAATAAAGTACTTTTCATGACCTTTCAAATGACATAAGTTTCATCACTGTTGAGCAATGTTGAAAAAAGGACCAAAGTCCATACAAAAGTGCCCATGGTCCTTTAGTATTGATACATTTTGAAAGGCTGCCTCTTGGAATCTCTTAGGTCTTCTTTACAGAGAGGATTCAATTTGATGCAAATTTAGTTAATTTCAAATCGTAGACCAACGTTTTAATCAAAAACTAGTCCTTCAGTTAAAAAATTGGCCATTTCTGAAAGTTCGTCGGTCGAGGTCGGAAACTTGGGTTATTTTTTAGGCCAACATCATAACTCAACTCAACAAAAAATCAGAACTACCGGATCTGACGATAGATTTGATGTATATAGTTACTGGACTATTTGTTTAATTTGTATGAAATTTTTCTTTACAGATAATAGTTCTCGTTGTAATCTCATCGCATTGTGAATTGGGGAAAGATTTTATAACTCTCTCATCTCGTTTTTTCGTCGCATTGTGAATCAGGCAGCACTCAAGTATGTAACAGTACGCCTACATAGAAGCACATTCTCAGATATGGAAATTGTATTTAAGCTTATGTAGCCAGGCGCGGATCCAGGATTTCGTCCAGGGGGGGGCAATTTTCGTGAGTTTCCAAAATCTAGTTGAGGTCTATAGAAAATTTTTGTGCACCATACCGCTCTACACGCCTGGTCACACAAAGCAATGTGAGTTGATGAGTTTGAAATTTGAAGAAATCAATAAACTGCCAAAGTAGTTCTCAACAGCGTGTACTTTGAACTTTGTGAATTGAAGTTTTGCAGTTTGTAACTATAGGATGGTGTCTGTACAGCGTTTTTTAGTTCCCTCTGGATCTACACAACTCTACAATTATGCTCGAAAAACATAATGGTACAGTGGTATGTTCCTATTCAGACACAGGACGTCTGAGTTCGAGTGAAAATTCAAGCTTCTTCTTTAGCTGGCAACCTAACCTAACCTTGCTAGTAAAAGGCCGTTTTCGAGAACGTCATCAGCGTCAAAAATTGCAGAATGTTCTCAAACGCAAACTCCGAAGTCTTGTGTTAGGAAAGGCAAATTCAAGCTTTACTGTATAAGCATTGTGTTCGATAATGCAGTTTGCTAAAGTCATATGTTCGAAAACATCATGTGTGGTGCAATTCTGCAGAAGAAAAATCGAGTTGGCAGCAAAAATATTGAGAAACCGGAGAACGTGTTCATAAACGTCAATTGCGTTTGCAAGGAAATTGAAGGACTTTGATTAAAAACTTTTTGCGCAAACAAAACCATTGCATTGATTTGAATATAGTTGTATTTTAGCTAAACTAAAATTATAGATCAAAACCGAGATGAACCGTATCGTTTGTTCAGACTTCAGATGCCTTCGTCCATCGATACAAAACCAAACTTTCTGACATTAAAACATAACACAGATTACCTATAGTGGAAAATACAAAGAAAACACCACTCTTTATTAAATCTTTCCGTCCGACCTTTTCGATTGTGAATTTGTTATACTTTCGTTATACATTTTATTAACAATATACTTAGCCTTCGTTAAGTTTTGATATAAATGCTCAAAACATCGACTACAGAGTTGCCAGACTCATGCAGTTCGATACAATAGCAATAGCATACAATAGCAATATTCGCGGCGAAAAATGTCAATAATTTGACAATCCAAGCCAAAACAACTATCCTTTTATTAGGTATAAAAGTTCCATCCAACTTCTCTTCGGCAGTGACTGCTGTCGTCGTTTCCTGGTTTCTCTCCAATCTTCTTCGTTAAATTCGCACTCTCTGCCAGTTTTATAATATGGAACACGGAAGTTCCTAAAACACATCCATAAAAACGACAAAATCCTCACATCAAAAACGTATCTTATGACTGAAACATACCTATGTGCAGCACGTCTGCACGCATCGCAGATCCGAGCATTTGAAGCTTATTACTCGTAATTCGACGTATTTTTAAGATTAAATTTTTTTTAATTAAAATCATCTTCAAGTTTGAAAATTTAGATAAGTGCCCCTGTTGCCTCTCCCGTTACATTTAAGTATGTATAAAAAACCACTAACAAGTTTGTAGAATAGGGTTGGAGGTGAAGAAATAACTTTTTAAAACATCATTTTTCAAACTGTGAAATTTTATATTCTTTATTTTATTATTTATTTGGGATTCAATCTGCTTTTCTCACCAAATGTTATACGGTAGATAATGTAGCCTGATATTCATCTTTTAATTAAAGACTGACCTTAACTTTGAATATCGAGATCTAAAACCGAAGTTATAAGCTTTCCACTCAGTCTATTCGAAGGCGCTATTTGTACATAGCGGAACTTTTCTTAACTGAACCTCGTCAGCCAGCGGCCAACGAACAACCACTCATTGCTGCAACACTGCGCTGCCAAGAAAAAAATTTATAAACGTGTAACGAAATAAGCTTTTTTTTGGTTACATTTTATTAAATTCATATTTTATGCTTCGTTCGTTCTTGCCCAGGGGGGGGCAATTGCACCCATTGCCCCCCCCTGTATCCGCGCCTGTATGTAGCCCTTATGTATCTTCTTGCATCACCGCCGGCCGCCGCAAGAAACTTTAGCATTTCCCGGCATTTTATTTTAACATCAAGAGACAGCACTAAATTTAAACGTCAGGAGACACCACTAAGTTTTAGAAGAATCAAGTTCAACGCGGTTAAACGATGCTGTTTAGATTGGCGAATTTGGTGAGTTTACCATACGCCCGGTTTCAGTGCAAAAACCGAAGAACACTGTTGCGAATCTGAAAACGAATAGGAGTGTTCTGTGAGTGAGTCTTCTGGCGATAACGATGCTTTCCCACTATTCATATTTTATTTACTCCAATTTAACGACAACATGGACGTTTGACAATAAACCTAAATATTTCATATTTGGAACTGATTCAAACGCGAGCCATACCAAAAGTTCATAGAATATAAGAAATACCTACCTGGAAGTCTGTATATAATGTTATAGGAACTTCAACTCCTGTGATAGCTGTTATTTATACTTTTCCATCTGTTAGGTTATGTATAGGTTTTGAAAGCTTATATTTTGTAAATAATCAAAATTACTTCAACTGTCTGAATACAATGGAGACAAACCTGCAACTGGAACTGGAGCCGGAATAGCTCCCAAAATACTAAATGCAAACAAATTCAATAGGTTACTTAAATAACGCAACGTAGGTAGAGGTACCTAGCTGCAGACAAAGAATAATCGAGTTGAACAAAGTCCATTTCAACTCGATTGGATTAACATAGGAATCGAAGAGAGCTTCGAAAAATTTTTCTCTGGAAATTACTTGTTGTTTTATAAATTCGCAAAAGATTCACAGCTGATCCAATAAATATCAGGAAGCTGTACAGCTGCCTTGTGGTCACGTTGAAAATAGCACAACGAAACTTTTTATCAGCTATTCCAATATTGGAAATATTGTATTGAACAACTTTTGCTATGGCCATGAGCATTTTTGCACGAAAGACCAATATTTACGGAGATAGATATTTGACTTCCACCACTTGAATTCATCAAACAGATGATGGCAACCAGCAGAAATCGAGAGGTTAAATCCAAGTCAGAGTATTCCGGTGATACCCCCTTAGCCCTTACCTACTTTTGTAGTTACTTTTCTACGCAAATGACCCAAATACAAATACATCTTTTCCCAAAACATTTCGGTAATTTAATAATTTTTCTAGGTAGGTAGGTAGTTATTTTTTCTTACAAAATATATTTGAAACCTTCATTATTCCAATTGGAATTAAGTTTCATTGGCTATCAAAATGAAATTGAATACAAAATTCAGTTAAAAAAAAAAAAACGATAACACTAAAAATATATCCGAAGATAGCTACTTGACAACCAAGTTTATTTTTCTTTGCAGAAGAAGTTATAAGAAGACTGCGATATTTTTCTTCGTTACGTGCCACATAGCATCTTTGTATTTGTATTTTCTTCGACATTTACGATTAGGCATGTGGATCCGGCACATGCAGGTGCAGGTTTCGCAAGGAATCAACCTTTTGTTTTGAATTGTATTTGTATATATATTAACATTCAGTTTGTATAGATGTAGGTGTTTTATACCAATTCGAATGTCAAGTTCATACAAACAATTTCAGAAGGTAATCGTGTTATGTGTATATTGGAGTTTGTAGATATATGTATGTATGGAATGTGTGTTCTTTTGCCCATGAAATGACATGTGAGACGTGGCAAAACTTTTTAAATTGCTGCCGCTTCATCCACTTTACTTTTCAAATTTTATGTCTGAATACGTTCATACCTACATTTATATGTATGTGCAATACATACACATACCTCCTGTGACTGTGCCCACACATATGTATTATATTTTCTGTCATGTTAAGGTCATAAGGAAATGTCAAATCCATATTGGCATAATAAAGGACGCACAAATCTGTATTTGAAAGGACCTTCTTCATATTATATTCGATGATGACGAGGGTGTAAGGGTGTTGCAACATATACATAGATATGTACATATTTATATTATATGTACAATATGTGTATCGGTTGATTTGCCTTGGGGCAGATACAATATGAATGTTTTTCCATAAAACAGAATTATGGTTCCAAGATTGTATTTACCTTTTGTTAATATTGTGATAGATTCCTCGTGACATTTGGATTTTGTCAAGTAAGTAAAGTTGTCCTTAGAAGACTGCTTTTGTAGGCAATCATCTTCATCAGTAATCGTTATTGTTGATGCTGTGCCCGCTAAGAAAACTCCCGGAGAGCTTTGGTGATTTGATGTTTTTCTTTCATTGATACCATGACGACGTTATAGGTACCGTACTCTCCCTGTATTCCTATTCAATAATAATTACCTTTCATTTTAAGTATTTTTTCCATTTAAACGGAAACAAACATATATATAAAAAAATATCCAAACAATGAAGGAAACGTTAGTACTCCAATGCATAATCTGACTGAAATTACAATAACAATTGCATAGAAAATTCAGAACTAAGGTAGATATTATTCTGCAATTTGTACGGAATTACATCGCCAAGATGTTTTTATTTTTATTTTTAGATCTTCTTCCTTGAAAATTTAATTGTATAAGGCGAACCGGCAACGTACCTATAATGATTACATTGTAGATTTTTGAAGGAGCAGCGCGCCCAGCCCATCATCTCTTCCGCTCGAACTATTTGCATTTTAATATTTTATAAGACTACGTAAAAGAAAGACATAACAAGGAGCACTACTTGTAAAGCAAATGACTATTCCAAGGACGATGATGATGATGATAACGAATGGGAGGAAGCATCCGCCGCTGCCGCCATCGCCACCACCACCTCACGGACCTCCGCGCTGCCTTAGTACTCGAATTGCATCGCAATATCCATAGGAATTTTGGAAGATGTTCAAAATAGTTTGGCAAATTTTGTGAGGATTTACTCATTAGCGATGTCTGTCGTTGTTATTTCACGCTTTCAATTAAAAGGGAAATAGGTACAATTTGAATTGTTATTGAAACATGAAGAAAAGATGTGAAACTGCCTTTTTCTACATCTATTTTGTATATCACTATGCAGGTCACCATACCACCCAGGACCGAGAAGTGGTTTTGGCCCCAAACGAAATCCGGAATTTCGAATGTTTATTTTTTTCTTCTTTTTGTATATTGAAACCATTTTGGAAAAGAAGAACTTTGAAACTATAGTATTAAATGCTTAAATTATTTTCTAATTAAAATAGTTGTGAGAAGAGACTGGGTATTCAGCATTACAAAAAGGATTTAATACCACAAAAAGAAATGTTACAACTAATTACAGTTTTTTTGCATTTGTTTCTTTGTAAATGAAAAGAAAATTAATTCAAAGCAGAAAGTCTCACGAAAACGTGGAAAATATCCTTTACACAAGCCATCCTTCAAAATAGTTTCAAAAACAACTAACTTAACTTTGTAATTTATTTAAAAAAAAATACTTAGGTAGGTACCTATTTAACTTTATAATTTTATTTGAAAGAATCTTCTGTAGGTACCTACCTAGTTTGGAAAAAGTGTGTGTGTTGTGACGGAATAAGTTTCTTGCGTTTATTTGAAGAAACATAATGGTAGAATATTTCATTCATTTCCCTCTCACAGTACCTAAGTGTTAGTATTTGTTTTTAATTTATCTCATCTTAAGCTCGTTTTCAAAAGAAATACGAATAGGTTGGTAGGTGCGATTTAACAGAATTATTATTGCAAGTTTTCTTGTTGAGCTATTATTTTCCTACAAGATGGGTCAATAGTAATGTCATAGTATGAATTGGGTAATTCCATGAAAAAGGAGACATGAAGATAGGGAAACGGAAAAGGACATTAGGCAAAAGCGTATGGAACGTTGGCCCAGCACCAATAAGAAGGACCTGTATATCCAATAAAGCTACATGTTCATGTCATTCATTATCACCAGCAACAGAATTTTGTTAACCTAAACAAATTAAAAAAGGTAAAATAAAATCCTTAAAGGCAAAAAAAGGCATTTGTTAAATGAAGAGAATACCTATTGACATAACTTAATGTTCAATTTGAGTAGCATTAAATTACCAACAGCTCTTAAAAGTTATCAGGTAACAGATTTCTACGATTGAAACAAGCGAAACCCATTTAAAACTCTAAGCATCCATTCTCTTCAACGGTTTCGGGAAGTTTGAAATTGACGTCGCCATTCATTACAGCATTTATGGATTTGCTGAACAGCCCCTCTAAAGGATTTAACAAATTTTCGTTGATGAAAATAATAGTTCTGCTTCAGAAATGTTTGGGCAAAAATTTGCAGTCTGTCAAATTTTGATGAAATGAGAAAAGTTAATATCCCAAAGAGTCTGGAACGGTTAGATGGCAACAATTGTTTTGTGTGTGTCTGACATCCGACACGTCAACCTGGCATTTGATAGAAAGAAGAAAAGAATTTCTGCCCAAAGAATTCATAATTTGTCAGAAAGGGTAAAAGTTTTACTCTGTAGCTAGCACTCTCTTCTTCTAAACAACCCAATTTTTGAAGTGTGAAATAGGAATTGGGCAAAAAATGGTGACAAATAGTAACTTTCGCCGTTTAGTTCAATACTTGGAACAAAACTCATGTAAGCTAAAGAAAATGACACCCAAAATACCTCTTTTTATTTTAAGATTTTTGTTTGATCTTAAAAAACAGGTAACTTTGAATAAAAAACGGCGAAAAGATATGCGAAAAAAGCAAAAAAAGAAAGAGAAAGACACTAACGGGGAAAACATGATATATTTACTATAAAACATATATCCGTGGTGTTTGGGAGAGACATTATAGCTCCATTGTACAGGGTGTTTTTAGAGGTATAGAACTTTAAGTTGGCAACACTATTTTAACTGGCGGCCATTTTGTCAGCTGTCAAGTGATTTATTTTAAGTTTGGTTTGGCATTTCAAAATGAATAGACTGACGCCTGAACAACGCTTCCAAATTGTGCAAATTTATTTTGAAAATCATTATGGTTCTGTTTAAAATACGAACCGCGTGAATTTAGTTTAGCGATGAAGCTCACTTTTGGTTGAAAGAATACGTCAATAGACAAAACTGCCGTTTTTGGAGTAATGATAATCCTCAAGTGTATATGTTTTGACACCGTTACATCTACAGAAACTGACTGTTTGGTGTGCTTTATGGGTTAGTGGAATAATTGGTTCGTACTTCATTAAAAACGCCGTGGCGGTCATATGCCAGAAATCATATTTAAATTATGCCAGAAGATTATCTTTCGAATAAAGTAAATTTCATGTCAGTTTAAAAAAATCGTCTTTGTTTTATTCCATTTCAAGGTTCTATACCTCTAAAAAAAACCCTTTAAAATTTGCGCCTTACATCCACTTTACTTAGAACTAGAACCTAAACGGGTCACCCGATTTTCTTAAATTTGAAACATAATTTTTCAAAAACCATTTCTATAAATGTTCCAAATTTAACGAAAATCGGTAAACACGTTTTGGGTCTACCTCGATGTGAAGCGGACGTAAAGATGCCAATTCAAAAATGGAGTTCACAGATATTCTTCAGATCAGGAAGACATGAAACGTATTTGTAAAAAGTCGATAGTTTCATGCGATAACGGACAAAAAAGGCAAAGTTGGTATAATCCTATCCCTGACTATTGGGGTTTTTCTTTTTTAACTCAAAGCAGATCACGGAACTGTCAAACAAAAATTCTATGTTTCTTTTTTAACTCAGGCATATCAGAGCATAAAAAGTGTGTTTCTTTTTTCCATCGGAGCTAGCTCAGAGCTTGCTCAATTAGCTCAGTATTAAATGACCGAGCGAATCGAGCGAAACGCTGAGCGAAGCCAACTTCACTTATTTTTTAAGTGATCCATAATTTAAAATAGATTCTCTGGACAGTCGCCCGTCATTTGTAAAAAATTGCAAGAAATTTCATGAAATTTACCAAAAACACCTATGAAATGACAGTTCAGTGCTTGCTCAAGTGTATTTCATAGGAATCTGATCATAATCTGCTCGGAGCTCTGCTCTGATCGCTCAGCCTCTGCTCAGAGCTTTGCTCAGAGCCAAAAACGAAAAACGCCATATCACTAAAGTGCATATCCAAATTCGCTTTGCGGTGGGAGGTATTTAAGTTTGAAGAGCCCTGGCTTGCCAGTCAACAGCCGTTTTTGCGTCTGTGATTTTTGTTTAGAAACAACATGCTTTCGGTTTGGGAGCAAAGTTTTTTTCAAAAGCTTTACGTTATACTAAGTACTACTTTTGGTTTCAATCGTCAATGTTCTTATCAATTTAAAGTCAAACATTGACAACCAAATGGTCTTAGAACGTATACTTTTGAAGATTTGAAGATATCTAAGCATATATCAAAAACAACTTCACTGTGTGACCGAAGTTATTTAACAAATATGTTGTACATACCAAATGGTATTCCTAAGTGGGCTGTTTGTAGACCTTAAGTCCACTTAAGAATAGGAATAACATTCATTCAAACAAAAAGGTTATACGATTATAGAAACAATTGAAATTATTTAGCTTTGAATACCAATAAATACAACAACAATACTAATATTAATATATGTATACTTTTTTTTTAATCACTGTTCAATAACTGTTTTTAATAACATGACAGGAGCATTAAACGGACGTTGTTTGCCGTCCCGTACCCCAGGTACCACAAAATAGATACCGTTATAATAAAATATAAAACCAAGAACATTATATTATGTTTTACTTAAGCCTAGTACATACAATGTACTTGTGAATCATGGCATGTCCATACAAAATTTGCATTTTTCTTCACCGGTGAACGTGCTCGTGAATCTGTGTGGAGAGATTTGGTTCACGAGCGATTCCCGTGAAAAATGTACGGGAACTCTTGGTGAACACTTGACTGTTCGATTACAAAACAAAAATGCCACATTGGAGGCATTGTGGTCTTAGACGTCAAACGTTCACAACACATTCGCAAGTCTGTACCAGTGAGCAATGTCAAAAAATCACTTTCTCCAAAAATCACTTTGTCAAACGTTCACAACACATTCGCAAGTCTGTACCAGTGAGCAATGTCAAAAAATCACTTTCTCCACTGGTGATTGTTCACTTCACGAGGAAGTATTTACTAGGCTTTACCTCCAACCGAGCATGTTCGCCTAGATGTAGATAATTCTACACAAAAGTCACCCAAAAACAGCTGTTGAGTGGCGATGGCGAGTGGCATGGCGGCCCTCCATATTGAACGCAGTTACCGCCGAATGATTTTTATTAAGAAGTATAATATATACATAAGTGATTTTGTAGGCAAAATTATCATTTCAATAACGATTTTTTTTTTATTTGTATATCTATAAGTGTTGTACGTTCTAAAATCATTGCATTGAATACTAAAATTAGAAGTGAAACTTAGGGTCAGTTTCAAATGTTCCGGTTAAAGTCTCGGATAGCCGATCCGGAACTTATCCGCAAGATAAACTTCAACTTTTGGTTTCAAATGTCTCGGATAGTGATATCCGACAGATAAAGTTTCGGATAGCCTATCCGCCGGTTCAAGTGGCTGTTATAGCCTTTATCCAGAAGATAATATTGTTCTCAAACTGTAGGTGTCTCGTAAATTTATCAACCGGTTAGTTTATCCGAGACTTTGACTATGAAACAGAAAATAAATAACAGCAACTTTTATCTGCTGGATAGGGTTATGTGTCGGATATATATCCGAAACTTTAACCGGAACATTTAGAATTGGCCCTTAATAACGTAAGTTCTTGAGAACAATCTGTTTAACAAACAAAATTGAGTCCAGTCTATGCTTTAAAAAAGTATTGTCGTTTTTTTTTAATAATTTTTTCTGTTTTATGCTAAGTATACAGTTCTTTTGAGTATAAAAAAATTCTTCAAGGTGAGAAACAAAATATTTTCCACAAATAAAAAATGTCCGTTTTGTATTTTTTTTTTTTTATTCGTCGTCAGTTTACAGTTTCCAAAAAAAAATCTCAATGAGAATGATCTATGAAAAAGCAAACACAAATGCCAAACGCAATTTTTTTCGGAAAAAGAATGTCAGTGACATTGTTTTGTACGAAAAAATTCGTGGTGAATATAAAATTTGTTTTCTTTGGGTAGTTCACAGTTTGATAAAAAAAATTTAAACGTCAAAAAACTATTTTTCGCAAAAAGCGCTCCCATAAGAAATACATGTAGTTTTTTTTCGTCAAGGAACTGTATACTTAGCTTTAAGTCATATTTTTAGAAAACTACGAAACGCCTTTTATTCAAACTTAAATAACTCCGACCACACAGCGAATTTGGATATGCACCTTATTGATAAGGAATGTATGAATACGTACCTTTATTGGGTATACTGATCATTCTTTTTGGTACTGGGTCACATTTCCCATTGTTCTTTACCCCTTGAACAGAATGAATGTAGCTGCAGCATGTAGCAGGAGTTGAATTTTGTTTAACTTCTGCTACACCATTCATTTCTTGCTACATTTAAAGCTTCTCATTGTGACACTGTATACAGTATTTAAGAAAACCTCGCTTAGAAGAAACTTGAACAAAAGCACCGTGTACTTTCCCATATATTTTAAAATTGAATTGTGTGTTTATAAGAAACACGTTTATAAGAAAAAAACTGATAAAAGAATCATTTCTCAGGCACGATCTTTATTTTTTCCATGTAAAGTTGGTTGGATTTAAGAAACTTGCAAAAAACTTACGAAACTCATAAAACATGAACATAACCTTAAGAAAATTTTTGAAACAAACTATGCAAATTTCATTTATGATGCAATTTGACATTTAAAGAGAAGTTCATTTCAGTCTTCATTCTGACATTGAATTTGTTATTCGTTGTGTTTGTGTTCTTTTTTTTTGTTCTTATATCCGTATAAGAAACTTATTTCTTATATCCGTTCTAAGGATATAAGACAAACTCGGGGTTAACTTAATAGCTTATTTTTTGTTTTCCATACTAGCTGATTCGCGTGCAATCTGCCAAAATATTTAGGGAGTGTAAGTTGAAAGTAGACAAAAACAAAATCGCATGGGAAGAGGTTATATTTTCCCCCGTTTCGACAGAAGGGGCAACTTTACAAAAAATTACATACCTACAATAGAAACAAATATATTAAAACCAACGGCAACACTTACAGTATTGTTTTGTAGCTTTTTGGAAAGTCAGAAGTCCAATATTTTGATTGACTTGTTATTTTGAAATAAATTTTTTTGATGAATAGTTTGGGAAAAAAAAATGAAAAATATTTTGTTCTTAATTACTGTTTGCAAAATGTCTAGTTTAAAAAGAATTTTTGTCAAAACTGTTTATTAAAAGAGCTTAGCTTGAAAATAAACCATAAAAATAGACTTTTGGTTTTCTAAAAATCTACTATACAATACTGTTAGTGTTGCCAAAATAGGTATAAAACTTAAAAAAAAAAAACATAATACAACTACCCTAATCTACATTTATTTTTGGAGCATCTAGCGAGATTCTTAGACCAATCTTGAAAAATTTACATTTCTATTTTTTCGGCAGTCGTAGCAACATATGTATATGTATATATTTAGCCCAGTCAACGAAGGGAAAAATATGCCTCTACCTCAAAATAAATTCAACAGTTTTGAAACTTGGAACATTTATTCAGGATGGTCTAGAGATGTTGTGTAAAAAAGTCCCCATGAATCCGAGGCGAGCTCTAGTGGCAGGAATGTGCAACATATTTATTTTTCGGTTTTTCGTGTTTATCATAGAAATTATTTGTCTTATCAAAAAATAATCTGAGACAAAAGAATAACTTATAAAATTCTATACAATAATGATTATAACTCAATTTTTCATATCTCTTATAGTTAAAAAGTTATTTGGCTCCAAAAATTGGTACTTTTTTCAATTACCTATAAAGCACTGCATTTTGTACTCTCAAGTATGAAATGCGGTGTTAGCGCTAGCATTTTAAGCGTTCTACTGTCTGAGCACCCAAAGATTTTGCCAAGCCCATTAATATATTTCAGCATCTTCTATATATATATCCTCCAAACCCCATTTCAGAAATCTTAAAAGCAAGTTACAGAAAGCAGCAAAATCGATAATATTTGCTTTTACACGGCTGTCCCCTTATTCATGCAGAATGGGATTCATGGATTCAATGATTTGTTGTTGTATTCTAAGAAAAAAATGAATAAACATACGTCATTCTTGGCATGGTGAATGCTTGAATATCGATCATGTATTATAAATCCTTAAAACGTTAGCACTAGAGCCGTATTTCATACTAAAGCATATAAAATGTAGTGCTTTTTAGGATATTTAAAGAAGTACGAACCTTTGGCGCCAAATAACTTTTAAGCTATAAGAGATATGGAAATTTTAGTCATATTCAATGTTTTAGAAGATTTCATAAGCTATCTTTCTTTCTCAGAAAATTTTTCGATAAGACAAAAAATTTCTAAGATAAATGCGAAAAACCAACAAATACAAATGTTGCCCGTTCCTGCCGCTAGAGCTCGCCTCGGATTCATGGGGACTTTTTTACACAACATCGCTAGACTATTCTTAAGAAGTTTGCCAAGTTTCAAAACTGTTGAATTTTTTTGAGGTGACGGCATTTTTTTCCTTCATTGACTGGACGTAACGAAGTTAATTATTTTATTAAATTCGGTCTTTTTGCATATTAATTATTATAATAACTAATTTACTCTAGATATTGTAAGAAATTATACCATCCTGAAATCTACATTTGTTGCGCCAAATTTTTAAAAAGTTTGCCACCAGTGTTTCCATACGAATTTTTTATACCAGAGATGCTTAAACTTTTTAAGTTTTTTCTTTTTTCAATTTTTCTAATTAAAAACAAATTAATTTTTTTTTTTTAATAAAAAAGTTCAAGAGCTAAAAAAATTTTCTACCAACAACGTTTTGCCACCAATAGTGTAAAAAATTGCTGCAAAAGAAAATCGATGGAATTCATCCATTTGTGTTCGTGGTATTCAAAAATGTAAAGTAAGTGAAAAAAAGTACACTGAACAAAAAATGCACATATTTTGAGTACCCTTTGAGATAGCCCATTTTTATTTCCGTTTTCAGAGCAGTCATAAAGTGGGCAATACGTCGCTTCAGGCTTATTCAATTTTTACCGGACACCTTGTATAAATTTAAGTTTCTGTATTAGAAAAGTTTATGTGTGTCCCCCCTCCAAATTCTTCTCTGGATCAGCCCCTGGTGTAGAAAAGGAGCACTATTTTGTACAAGCATATGTCATTCTTATCATGGTCAATGCTTGAGTGCTGATCATATTATTAACCCTTAAACCGTTTGTGCTAGTACCGCATTTCATACATAAGAATATAAAATGTAGCGCTTTTGAGCCAATTTAAAAAAGTACCTGTTTTTGGCACCAAATAACTTTTTAACTATAAGAGATATGGGAATTTTGGTCATATTTAATATTGTAGAGAATTTCATAAGCTAGGTATCTTTCTTTTTCAGAAAATTTTTTGAAAGGACAAAGAATTTCTAAGACTAAAACGAAAAACCAAAAAATAAAAATGTTGCAAGTTCCTGCCGCTAGAGCTCGCCTCGGATTCATGGGGACTTAAGTTTCAAAACTGTTGAAATTTTTTTTAAGGTGAAAACCTTTATTGACTGGACTAATTATCTGATCATTTCGACAGCACTTTTAACATACGGACAAGCCTTAACAAACTGCCTTACGCTTTACTGGCTGAACAGAATGGAGACGGAGCTGCAACTGGAATATCTGTCAAAATGTAAAATACCTACACACAAATTCAAAGATGCGAACAGAACACGACGCAGCTGCAGACGGAGCTGCAGACGCAGCTGGACAAAAGGGCCAACTTTTAACTTTTGCTTGCATCTTTTTTGACGTTTCAAAATTGCGTGCAAAACGGAGTGTATACATTATGGTTTAAGTGATTTTAAACTCTTTTCAATCTCTCATATAGACGTGAAGCAATTTTAGCTTCTTTTTTTATCATTATTCATTTTTATTTTTTATTTTTGACACTGAAATGTCAGAAAGATGTTCAGCTTCATTGTGGGCGCGTAGTGCATTATATGATATAGCATTTGTGAGGTTAGCGGTTAACCATAACTAAAAATTTTACACATTTTCCCATAAATTGCACACATTCATGCAATGAATACAATCTCATTCCGATGCACAAAATCTCGCCATAGATACATAAATCGTTTTGGTTTATAACGTCCTTACCTATTTTTTTTTACAAATGGAGTGGTTGCCTACAAGAAATTATATCATATCAACATTTTGTGTTTTGTCACATCATATAAGTTCCTAAATCTTTGTTTATATAGGTATAGAAAGCCTAAACTAAAAAGGGGAAATCGAAAACCTATGTCTGATCTCGCTTAACTTCCAATTGTCCAGTTTATATTTCTGAGGGCTCAGAGAATTTCCCGTTTTGCTGTCAAATACTAAGTAAAAAAAATGTTTGCTCCGTCAGTTCAGTGAGCGCTCATGAAATATAAACTGAAGAAATGTAAAATGTAACGGTGAACAGTTTGTTCTGTATACACACCGCTCACGCTATGTTCGCATAATGCATGTATTTTATGAGAGAAAGAGAGAGAAACATAATTTTAAGATGGCGACTGGCGTATTACATAAACTGAAAAGAAAACCAAAACATGAAGAACGAAACCTGCAAAGATCGAAAATTGTGTCAAAGCAAACTACCTACATATGCATGAATGCCTATTTCCTTTTCGTGTGCATTACGTATTATGGTTGAAAATGTTGTTAACGTGTGTGTGTGTTGCTAAACAATTGTTCAGTTTATATATCAGAGGGATGCCACTTTGTTGCAATTGCAGTAGATCTACTGCACTTTGCGCAAAAAATAAATCTACTCCCACTAAATCCAATCTACTGCACTTTTTGTTTCATAACTCTTCTCTGGAGCGTAAAAACCATTCAAAAATTTAGCCGCTCTAAGTTTCGATTTTAAAGATAAAAAAATTAAACTGTTGAAGTACATATGTAGATGCAAAATTGATTGTGATATGCCTTCAATGTTATGTATTTAAGAATGCTTTCGATTTACCGATTGCAATAAAGAAAATTTATTTAGCCAGCGCCAGCGGGGGTCCTTACTATAGAAGAAATTTTATATAAATAATTTTATATAAATAACAAAAAACTCTCTTGGGGAAAATATGTGTCGAACTTTTCGAGTATATGTTGATTTTTTGATTTTCTGTTCACTCCCTCTACATTACAAAAGAAATTAAATTTAAATACTCTGGAAAATTTAGTTTTGTGTAAGGAAATGAACTGCAGCAACAGTTGTTGGACAACGTCAAATTCTTCTGGGCTTCTAGAGTTCTTTAAAAATTTTAATTTCACCAATTGAGTGGAAAATCAATGACTATTAGATTAAGATTAAGAAGTCTTAAGAAACCGATTTTTTTTTTTATTTTTGGCAAAAGTAAAATCTACTGCGGTAAAATTGAATCTACTGCAGTTTTTTAAAGAATCTACTGCGCTCATCGTTTATTGAAGTGGCAACCCTGGCGATCACCTGAGCAGACGAATCAAAAATTTTTTTTACTTCGTATGTGACTGCAAAACTGGGGAAATTCTCTGAGCCCTCAGAAATATAAACTGGACAAATAAAGGGTCCGCCAAATAACTTTTTTTTTTGAAAATGCTATAAAAAAAACTATTGAATATTTTCTCAAATTTCTTTTTTTATTTGAAAGTACAATCCTTCGGGTTAATAATGGAAAATAATTTCATTCAAATGGCTGCTTCGCTAAGTGGGCCTGCGATCGACTTAGAGAAGATGCCGATTTTGCCAAAAAAAATCATCTTTTCAGATGAAGCTCATTTTGATCTTGGCGGGTATGTAAACAAGCAAAATTGTCGCATTTGGGACACAGAAAACCCGCACGCCATTGAAAAGCCGTTACACCCAAAACGAGTCACTGTTTGGTGCGGATTTTGGTCCAGAGGCATAATTGGGCCATTTTTCTTCGAGTGGCCGTTACAGTCAATGGCGATCGTTATCGGGCCATGTTGAACGAATTTTTGTTCACCAAAATTGAAGAGGAGGATATTGGCAACATTTTGTTTCAACAGGACGGCGCTACGTGCCACACAGCCGAAGCTACACTCCATGTAGTAGTAGCATTTTCAAAAAAAAAAAATTAATGGGCGGACCCCTATAGTAGAATTTGGTGAAGTGTTGCCGTGTTTTAAATGATGAGGAGAGGAGTAGGGAAGTATTGAGTTGTATGAACTAAAGTGACTGAGGTGACGTGAAATAACACCAAACGAAATATAGCCAATTTTTGAATTTGGTCTTATTTTCATCTCGAAAACGAAATAACGCCAAATTGGTGTTATTTCTTAAGCCCGATGGAAATAATACCAAAAAAATAATCGAAATAAAACCAAATCTATCTCAATCAGTTTTTTGGCTTTATTGCAATGCGAAAACAGAATTAAGGCCAAAATATTTCTTGAGAATCGTTATTTCGGCTATATATTATTCAAAGTTTCATTAAATACAGATTCTTTTAATGCAAAAGAAATTTTGCATTCACCCAACCTCGCACCCACTCCAAATCCTATATTGAGCCCAAGCAGGGGGGTTGCATACATACCTCACTGTTTATTCGTGAATTCTAAAATTTCACAAACCAAATAAAGAAGAGGATTTATTAGGTTTGTGAAACTTAAAAATACGCGAATAAACAGTGAGGTATGTATGGGGGGGCATGGTGCCCCCCTACAACACTATAGGATTTGGGGTGGGTGCGAGGTGAGTGTATGCAAAGTTTCTTTTGCATTGAAATAATCTGGAAACTTCGAATTTATTCTATCAATACACTACTTTTCATTACTCTCCTTATGTCAGGAAACAAAATTTCAGTTTCGGCAGAATTATTTGAAAATATGAAATAAGTGGAAAACGAAATGAGGCCAAATTGGTCTTATTTCGGTTTCATCAATGAAATAAAACCAAATTTAAAATTTAGTCTTATTTCGTTTTTGGAAACGTAATAGGACCAAATTTTTTTAATTTCGTCTTTATTTCGTTTGGCGTTATTTCACGTCACCAATAATGGTACCTACCTAGTTATATAAGATTCTATAATAATTGTTATAAGATAAATCAGGGGGAATTAACTTAAGTTAAATAACATAATACCTAGAACTACTAGTTTGTTGTGAAACGCCTAAGGGGCCCGATGAGAAGGAATAACAAACAATATTATTTGGTAGTTATTATACCTACATATTTGTCACGGTGACGTGACATAACTAGGTAGGTACCATTATTATGTAGGAACCTTAGATAAGATCATAAAGTGTGTCTACATTATTATGTACCTACCTATAATTTTATAAATGCAAACTGTGACATAAACAAAAAACTCCTACATAAGAGGGAAATATCAACAAAGTCTAATAAAAGAACCCAGACTACCATTTCATCCAAAATAAATCCCTTAAAAAATTACTCCTGTCCTACCAATCAAACAATAATTAATCACATTTTCAGCACTTTTTTAAAATACAATCCAACAACTCAACTGTCACCCACCCCGCCACCAGCCACCAGCCCTAACACAAAATAAAACGCATCACATACATTCATACATCATTTTATGTCCATGATGTCCACCCGAATTCGCCGTGCATCCACTGCATCAGTGTCTCAACGAACACACACAAGTTCATCTCACCGTCACTGTGCTTTTTTTTCGCTGCAAGTTCAGTTCACTTTCAGTTTATTAAAAGAAAACATTTTCTTCGGTAGATTGGCTCCGCGATCGTGTGATTAAAAGTACTTATTTTTGCAGTAAATTTATAATTTTCCGTCGTAATTTTGTGAAATAATTGTTTTTTTATTCCTCTAGATCGTTTTTCCAAAAGAAAATATCAATTTTCTTTGCTAAGAAGTGCATTTTCTTAAAAAATAAGATTCCATTTGTTTCCCATTCTCGTTTTCTGTTTCCTCAAGAATTTTACCGGTTGGTTGTTCGTTGTCGTCTCGTCATCGTGTTGGTAATGGCCATTTTTTGTTCCGTTTGGCGGTTGGTAAAATTTCGTTAAATTCAAATTCGAAGTGTTCGGTCGAGTAGAATGTCGTGTTCTTTAAACAAATGTTTTATTTTATTGTTTTTAAAGACAGAAGTGTTTTCACAAATCGATTTATTTCAAAATTAAATTCATTTCAATGATTTAAGTGTCAGTTTCAAAATTATTTCTCCTTGAATAAAATTTACTTTCGCAATTTGAAAATTCCTTTTAAAATTTTTTTTTCGTGTCGATAGTTATGTTAATATGTCCATTTATATGTAGTTAATGGTCTTTGAAGCGTTAAAAAGCTAAGATAGGTATAACGTCGGTCCTGTCCAGTCTATTCTGCGTGATTGAGAAAAAAAGTGCTAGATACGAAGATCTATTTTTTAAGTTTGAGGTCATTTGGTGAAGAAAATGATTCAAAGATATTCGTTGTCACCTTTACAGAAATATGGTAAGAAAGAAATTTCAAAATTTTTCTTTGTAATTTTAAAATTTCTGAAACTACCTATGTACATACTTTGACTAGCTAGCTATTTGGTTATTATAACGTTTGAATAATTAAGCGTGTTTTACTCTCATCGGTATTTGCATATGGATTAACTTTTACACGTAATATAAAAACAAAATATGTAATGAGAAATTTTCTAAATTGTTTTTTATAACGGGTTAAAAGTTAAGTCATATCCCGATAGCAATAAAACACGCCTAGTGTGTTTCCTTATAAATACATTCATTCATATCAGTTTTTTTATTTTTGAATTTTGTTTACAAAAAAGTAAAATACGTAGGTATGTAGCACAGTGTACTGTGGGTATGTAGTATGTAGGTACCTAAGATAATATTAATAGATTTTTCTTTTCAAATTTCAGGTATGTGCATGTCAAAGTTATTATTTGTTACAAATTTCAGAGTAAGTACCTACATAAATTGTTTATGCTGATTCTTATATGTACATATTTCTTTAGCTTATAAGAACCTATTAACGGTAAAAGCAATATTTTATGATAAATGATTAGCTATGATGAAAATAATTAATTTTCGCTTAAATACAAGGCTCAACTCTAAAGTACCAAAAGTAAAGCTCAATTACCTGCTACACAAAATGGCTCTTGTTCTTTACTAACCATTACCAGTCTATGCCATTATTTACCTGAAAACCCGAGCCTTAACACGTAAAACGTTTCGATAGTAAATGCCATTATTAGAATAGGTATTTACATAATCACCCCTGTTCTGAATTCCGATTATCTAAAAAATCCTTCCGTTTTCAAACTTGCGGAATGAGTCTGTTTTGATTTTCGGGTGGATTGAAAACTAGCTTGACATTTTGAATTAATTTGAAGTTTAATATTTTCTTGAATTTAAATAGTTAAAAAAAACTTATTTTTTGTTGCAAATACACCATTAGATTTTCACTGAAAAGCCACGGACCACGATACCACTTACATTATTGATGTTGTTTTTAAATTTAATTTATTTACCTATACAGATTTTTTAAGATATTTGATGTTTCGAATTTTCTTTTTACGGATTTCGAAACAAAAATTAGGTTTGAATATCGACTATTGCGGAGGTAAATTTGTACTAAATTCAGAACGGATTTGAGTCCGAGTGGAAATCAGATTTTTTAAATACTGTATCTCAGGAACGCCTCACTTTATAACGGAATTAAAGTTTCTGACTTTTTATTCTGAGCACTTCCTTCGATCGTTTCATTATTGAAGCGGTACCTACCATATATGTACCTATTATATATCGCTCATTTGTTACAAGACCCTCATAACTTAAAATTTGTTGTTTCGAGATAAATTCGATTGAAAATTTCGTTTTCGTGAAAAATATATGAAAAAACGACTGTAGTGAAAGAGCTGTTGCGCTCTTATTTCAATTTGAGAAGAGATGTAAGATGATGTAAAATGTACTACAAACAAAAAAAAAACATAATCACAATTTGTATGCAAAATCATCAATTTTTGAGTTATGCCAGCCTTGCAGCAAATGAGCGATATCTTTAAAGTCTAGCGAAGTTGGAAATGCTTTTATTTTAACGTGTTTTTTCTTCCCTGTTTGTCTATTCAATACAAATTTCGCAATGGATTTAATTAATACATATAGGTATTCGTGGTAAAAGCCCCGCATTGTTAAATTAATTAACACTAAGCCTTATTCCGAGGGTCTATCCAAAATAGTCGAACAGACTAAAAGTTGACTATCGAAATTGCAAATTTCTATTGGTAATTATGTTTCTATTTTATTATTTCGTATTCTACATTTTGCTCGTAGGTATATACAGCGTTATTATTATTATAAATTTTATTTAAAGTAATATAAAATTACAGAAAATAGTAAAGAAAAGCGTTAGCAATTGTAGCCATCAGCTCTTGTTTTTAAATTTGTACATATGTAAATAATATGATTATGTTAGATTATGTGTTAGGTAAATTTAAAATTACAATTTTGATATTAAGTTTTTCTTTTTGATAAATGAAAGTACTTCAGTACAATTATCTAGTGTAGGGTTTTTGATAAGTTCTAGTAAGTCGATACTGTTTTGATTTGATTGGAAGATAGGGCAGGTGGTTAGAAGATACAGCGTTAATGATCGGTGCGCTTCGTCCAAGATATTGGTCCAAACATATTGTTTATTTAACTTAAGAAAAGTTTCTTTCAATATTTGTTTGCAGGAATTTGCAGTAATTTTTAGTGCTGGAAACATCAGATCAATAGTTCCATACCTGGAAATCGTACCCAAGAGACTATTAAACCACCTTCTCCGCTATGGTAACGCTCTCAGAATCGTGGTTCTTTCTTTAAATCATGAATATAATTGTTGTACCTATTTATCCGGACTATCGAAATTAAAAAATCTAATTTGCTTTCCTGTCAAGTTATATGCATCCTGCAAAAAATCGAATCAATTTCGTTACCATATTGGTTTTAACGGTGTTTTTTGTTTTGTAAATAAATAAATTGGGTGGCGCAACAGCTCGTGGAGAATAAGGGCGTATTGACTTACAACTCTCAACCATTCCTGTGTGCATGTTGTTGGCAGGAATGGAGGGGACCTACAGTTTTTTGCTGAGTCCGAATGGCTAAGTGAGAAGCACTTTTTCATGACAAGTATACTCTTGGAGGATTTGTCAGTTTCTCGCAAGAGGCAGTACCTCCTATAAAACATTTCTGTTTTTAGGTGGCACGGCTGGGAATCCGACCCATACCTTCGGCATGACACTACGCACTAACAATCATGCCACGAGGGACTACTTGCAATTTTAGACATTCCAAATGTTAACCACTTTTAATAACACATCTCACCGTGTTAACACTGGCTTGAAGTCCACCTTTTGTCCTGATTTTAGTCATTATAACAATCTTTATTCGGTCTGCTTCCGATGTGGCTCCTTTTTGCCTAAATTTCATGTTTTTTTCACAGGAACGACCACACAATTCTAACATTTTTTCTAATTTTATTCGCGATTGTGCGTAAGGGGAGTATGTTTTCAGCGGTAACTTATGTTTTAGCTTTCTCTGCAGTGTTAAATTCATTTGTGTAACTCATTTTTTCTTTAGCTTAACAAAAAATACACACTTTCATTACTACTTGAATCGCCTAGTGGTCGTAATTATTCGACCTGACTCTATTAATGTCTTAACGGCAAGATGTGTATACTTAATACATATAAAATAAAATTTTCTGCCAAAGTAATTGGCTATGCCTATCACGGTACTTTCTGTGTAACTCTGTTTATGCAATTTTATTTGATA
The DNA here is from genome assembly GCA_963921185.1 of Dasysyrphus tricinctus. Taxonomy (NCBI): domain Eukaryota; kingdom Metazoa; phylum Arthropoda; class Insecta; order Diptera; family Syrphidae; genus Dasysyrphus; species Dasysyrphus tricinctus. Next base: position 19,571,349 of record OY992533.1, on the reverse strand, counting down.
TAACTACATACATATATCTTTCAAGAGCCAAAGCAAGAAATCTTATTTATTAATTTACCTAAGCGCTAGATACTCTTATAGTTAGAAAAATGTTTGCTTCTATTCATGGGGCGCGTAGTGTACATAAATACATAATTAGGTATGTACATAGATGTACTTACTTACTTACTTATCCGGCTCCCGATCCATGAAGGGTCTCTGCTCTGCCTGAGATATTGCGGTCTTCCATCGGTTGCGGTCCCTCGCACGCTCCCTCCAGTCGTCGAGACCAAGCGCTCTTGCGTCTGTGCCCGCTTGGTCCCTATAGCGGAGGTTCGGTCTTTCTGGTCGTCTTGAACCTGGGGGCTGGGATTCGAAAATTTTCTTGACTGGAGCGTTGTTGTCCATTCGCTCGATGTGGCCGAGCCAGTGTAGTCGACGTGTTTTGGCTCTTTGGACTACATCCACATCTTAGTACAGCTCGTACAGTTCACGATTGAATTTTCTCCTCCAATCGCCCTCTTCGCATATAGGACCAAATATCCGCCGAAGAATTTTTCTCTCGAAAGTGCCCAGTATCAATTCCCCTTTTTTACTTGTCGTCCAGCACTCGGCGCCATAGAGTAGAACTCGTAAAATTAGCGTTTTGTATAGCTTGCACTTTGTCTTTCGGGAAAGGAGTTTTGAACCCATTTGTTTGGCCAAACCGAAGTAGCAGCGGCTCGCTAGGGTAATTCTTCGTCGAATTTCCACTAAGGTGTCGTTCGTGGAATTGATGTTTGTACCGAGGTAGGTGAACTCCTCGACTACCTCGAAATTACTGCTACCAACAGTGACGTTTTGTCCTAGGCGATGGACATATGAGGTTTTGTTTGTTGATAGCATATACTTTGTTTTGTCCTCATTCACTTCAAGACCAACGCGTTTTGCCTGTTCATCAATAGCTGTGAATGCTTCAAGTACAGCTCTCTTGGAGCGGCCGATGATGTCGATGTCGTCCGCATAGCCAAGCAGTTGAGAAGACCTGTTGAAGATAGTGCCTTCCATGTTAACACCACTCTTGCGCACTATCTGCTCCAGGACTAGGTTGAAGAAATCACATGATAGCGCATCTCCTTGCCTGAACCCTGTACACGTCTGGAATAACTCGGATGAGCTGTTACCTATTTGCACCGCGTATTTTGTAACGGCATAGCTGGATCAGTTTTTTCGGGATCCCGAGTTCCGACATCGCCAATAGAAGCTCTTGGCGACTTATGCTATCATATGCGGCTTTAAAGTCGATGAATTGGTGGTGGGTCTCGACTTGAAATTCGTTGGTCTTTTCCAGGATTTGCCTCAATGTGAAGATTTGATCTATCGTTGATCTGGCTGGCCTGAAGCCACACTGGTACGTGCCGATCATAGTGTTTTTGTAGATTGGGCATATGGAGCTGTTTTACCAGTCGTCGGGCATACTTCCCTCCTCCCACACTCGGTTGATAAGCTGGTGCATGCACCCTACCAAGACATCTCCTCCATACTTGAAGAGTTCCGCAGGTAGGCCATCCGAGCCGGCGGATTTGTTGTTCTTAAGCTTGTGGATGGCTTTCTTAACCTCTTCAGTACTGGGCGCTGGGACTGGATCTTCATTGACTGGTCTTATGCTTCTTTGTTCCTCTGTTGCCTCCTCTACATAATGCCCATTAAGCAGTTGCTGGAAATGCTGCTTAAACACGTCTACAATTCCCTGTGCTTCGGTGACTAGGTTCCCTTCGCGTGCCAGTCCTATAACCATTGCTTGGCTGTTTTGTAGAACCGGCGAGTGTTGGTGGCGGTGCTATAGTGTTGCTTAAACATCGATAGTTTCCATTTCCGATAGTATCGATATTTTTGCAAAAAACTATCGATAGTATCGATACTATCGATAGTTTTACCAATTAATTTTTCACACATTTTTAAAATGCCTTAAAAAGACTTCTATTGCAAAATCCATTGAATTGTAAAATGAGTTATGATTTTTGAAAAAGAAAAATATATATTTTGTTATAAAAAAGTCTCAAAATTTCTTTTTAAAAATTGAATTTAAATGATAGTAATTATTAAGTTTTAGCTCATTCAAAACTACAGTAGACGCTCGATAAAGTGGAATAATAAAAACCAAGGCTGTTCACTCTTTCGAAATCGTTCACTTTTTAATGCGGAAGTTTTAAAAGGCTTTCTAAAGATGAACTCGATCCAAAGTGCACATTTTGTTCGATGTGAATTTTAGATTTATTTAAGCGTTTACCAAAGCTGTCAATGAGGTTTAAATAAAAAAATGAAAACAACTCGTCAGTGATTTTAAGCATTGCTTAATATTTGCGGGCAATTTTTATACAAAATACATTTTCATATAAAATTTTATGTGTTCATTATTTTGGATAGTTCACTATTTCGAGTTTCATAAATAAAGCGTCTTTTGTATTTTCGTTTAATGTTTTTTTTTCCATATTAAGAGTTTCAAGTATGAATGAATTTGATCCAAAATACACATTTCGTTCGATGTGAATGTTTTTAATTTTAATTAAGCATAAATGAAGGCTTTCGCTCAGGTCTAAACAAAATACAGAAGCAATTCCTCAGAGCTCTCAAGCTATGTAAAATCCTTGCGTGACATTTTTATACAAAATACGTTTTTATATAAAATTTTTTGTGTTCACTATTGTGGATAGTTCACTTTTTCGAGATTCACTAAATCCAGCGTCTACTGTATTTGATGTCTTGTCGCACTTAATTAACAGTGCCATAGTCGTCGTTTGGACGTTCGGAGTACGCGTTTTCTACTCTATTTTCACTCCATCCACTCCAAAAGCCTTCAATTGGCTGTTCGGAGTACTGTTTTCAGAGTATTTTTCTGTTCCCGATTTGAAGAAGGAGTAGATTTGGAACACACGCATGCACATACAGTTTTTCGTCGCACTACTTGCCAAAAGTGATGAATACTTGACGAATCCATTTTATAATATGGCGGCATTCAGTAGTGTGTGTGTAAATTTGACAACACGATGTTTTTGTATTCTATTGGAATAAAAAAGGAGTAGAACAGTCAGAAAATCCAATCGAAAACGACATTAGTGTCAGAATTACAGTATACAAAAATAATGATGGAGATAATAGACAACCTTAAAATATCATACGTTTTTTCTTTAAATTTGTATGGTCACAGGCCTTTCATTGCACAATTTGGAATTATTGAAACTATCGATAGTTTTTCAAAACTATCGATGTACGCGATAGTTTTTTACTATCGATACTATCGATAGACTATCGATGTTTAAGCAACACTACGGTGCTAGTCTCTTCGAGATACCTGAGCTGAGAGGCTGCGGATGCTCTTTTCTTTCTGCGCAGGGTTTTTTCTCTTTCCTTCTCTTTTCACGGTACTCCTCTCTTGCTGCTCTTGTTTTCCGTTGCAGCATTTGCATTCGTGTATTTTCCGTCTCCTTCTTCAATACCGCGCATTCATCGTCATACCACGGGTTCTTTTTTCTGGGTGGTTGATAGCCTATGGTGGTCTCGGCTGTCTCCTTAATAATGTCGCGATATTGGTTCTACTGGTTGTTCACGCTTGTGGCTGGGTGTACGGCAGAGAGTTTCCCGGTCAATTGCTCACTGTTGTCTCTGGCTTTCTCAGATGTGCTAAGGCATGCAATGTTGAATTTCTTCCTTTGGGCATTTTTCGTTTTCTTTTCGTTGGACAGTCGGGCTCTGAACTTTGTCACAACAAGAAAGTGGTGCAGAGTCCACGTTTGCGCCTCGGAAAGTTCGCACATCCAAGATGTTCGATGCATACCTTGCGCCAATTAGCACGTGGTCGATTTGGTTGGCGGTTCGACCATCTGGAGATCGCCAGGTTGCTGTGTGTATCCTTCGCCTGGGAACCTAGTGCTACTTATAACCGTATTACGAGCTGCAGCAAAGTCGATTAGTCGGAAGCCGTTATCTGTTGTCGTTTCGTGGAGGCTGTGCTTTCCAACTAATCCGCCAAAGATGTTTTCCTTTCCGACTTTAGCATTGAAGTCTCCGAGCACGACTTTGACATCGTACTCCGGACAGGCTCCGTAGGGTCCGTCCAGGAAGTCGTAAAACTCCTCCTTGTTAGACTCCCCAGCTTCATCGGTAGGGGCGTGTGCACATATTTGGCTGATGTCTTGGAAGGTAGCTATGATGCAGATCACAGCCAGGCGATCGCTAATCGGCTTAAAATAGATGACTTTCGATCTGTGTCGATTTCTCACGACGAATCCGCATCCTTACATGTGCAGTCTTTGATGGCAGCTGTAATAAATGTCGCAATCTTTTCTTTTCGTTATACCTGATCCTATCCATCGTATCTCCTGGATCGCGGTAATATCTACCTTGTACCGCGAGAGGACAGATTCAAGTTTTTGAGTAGCACCTGGTGTATAGAGTGTCCTTACATTCCAGGTGCATACTCGTAGGTCATAGTCCATTTTCGTTCCGGGTCTGGTTGCCATTTGAGGGGGGTCGTTATCCGAGGCTTCTCGCGTCTCTCTCATAACAATTGGCTTTTTTACTGTGGTCGGGTCGTTAGCTCAACGCACTAACCTCCAATCTGTAGGGCCATGGGTTTAATGTTGCAATTCTTTCCTTGATCAACATTCGCACTTACAAGTTTAGCAAGTCAAGACATGAAGCCAAGACCAGTATCCGGCGGCTATCAACGTGGAGGTATTGTAAGCACTTGATGTGTAGGAGCAGCTCGAGGCCCCCATTTCCTACAATATCCAACCACCAAAAAAGTATGTAGATGTACAGTTCCTAAAAAATAATTATAGTTTGTGTGTCACATTCATAGTCTGAAGGAAGACTGGTCGGTTTGTTGTCTGAAACTTTGAATCTTTTCATACAGCCATGGTCAGGTGCATTTAATTTAATTAGTTTTTTGATTCCACTAATATTTTTTCAGTTCCATCCTTAAACCAAAATTATTTGACAGTGCGTGAGTTAATTCTGCCTACGAATCCTTTTTTCCCTCAAAGTTTGTCTGTTTTCATTCTCATTAGTGAGAAAATACTCAATTTGTGACTATAATTAAATGAAAAACAAAAACAGCAAATAGACAAAAAAAAAAAAAAAATAGACAACTTAATGCGAACGTCACGAAGAAACTATTATACTCTACTCCACCATTGAATACAAAAATAATGCTAGCTTTTGTTTGCTTAGTGTTCAGTGTTCAGTGTGGAGCGTTCAGCGCAGTGACTCCTAATGATGATGACGTCCTTTTGCGTTTATATCCTTTATAGCCAAAGAAGTCGAACGCAAACATACATACATAGAGATAGAGGGAGAACACGCTGTTCATGGAATTTTAATGTACCGCATTAAGCCATCGTGGCATCGTTTTTGGTGGGTTAAGGTACTTAAAGGGGCAAAGTAAAGTGCTTCCTTAAATTAATAGTTGAAGAAGTTCATTTAAGACTAATGGTAATAAGGTGAGCTATTTTGATTAAATTAATACGCGCACATACAACAAATCAAAGATTTAATTACAACTTTTGATCGAATTTGACTAGACTTTGTGTGAATTAACACACATGCTGTGTCAATTTCCGTCGTAATGGAAGGAAGGATGGTAAATAAATGCCAGCAACTGTTAGTATATTGAATAATCATATAGAAACTTATCATAAATATGTACATTAAACCTCATTATCATTTGAAGGCGACCGGAGCAATAAGTTTTGAGTTTCAATTGAGTGAGTGAATGCCTCACGACGCGTCATGACTAAATTTTCCATGTTTTGAGCTATATTCTCGTTAAACTAAATTGTCAGCACAGGGAAAATAGACACCCCTATTACGATGGACATACATATATCAATTGTTTATTGATAAATATTGAATTTTGATATTTAACAACGCGATAGATACAAATTTTGATCAGTGAAAATTATGTTGACCGTTGGGAGTTGCCAGAATATTGTTAATTGGTCAGTCTTTTAACAATTGACTTTTGAAATACCAAATTTCAATGTTTATCAATTATTAAATTGATAATTGACAATCATAATAAGGGTGAGGAAGTTCGCTTCTCAATCTGGCTGCGAATGGCTTGCGTAAACCTGTTTATCGTTAATAACTTCACAGGGTTTCCGAATTTTTCGTCAACCTTTTTGTATTTTCAAATTCAAAACATTATCTTCATGAAGCAATAAAATTGGAGGCTCATTGAAAAATACCTGTTCAAAAGCTCTAATGCTTTGCTTTCAATTGGAGATGATTCCCATCACGATAATTATAGGTACCATCGACTGTTTGGTAGCAAAACAAAACAAAGAAAACATAGCACGTTAGAATTTAAACTGTCACAACTACAGTTAACGACTAGGTAATTAACAGATAATTAATTAAGTTTCAAGGTTGAGAGTTTCTTTTTGAAACAAGAACGACTGGCCATCTGATAGATAAATGTATGCACTGCAGAATTCTCTTTTTTCGGATTCAAAAATTTCGTTAATTACGAAAAGCAAAAGCATACAAATCCCTTTGCAGGTTGCTATCTTGCCGATATAGGTACATACATATGTTTGTACTACATATTATATGTTCATATATCTTCTTCTCATCAAAAGTTACAGACGTAACCCTCTGAGCATCATATAGGCATCTTTTTATTAAGAAGAGAAGAGCCACGAGTGCTTTTCACTCAAATGTAATTTTACAAAAGATAAACACTAGCGGTTAGTATGATCTTAAGTCAATTAACAGTTATTTTATACATATAAAGCACTAGCACCCTCGAGACACAAGCCGTTCTCTAATTTTAATCATGGCAAGTGGCTCTTAGGTCTAGGATGCAGATTGCACATACTGAACCCTTATTTTCAGTTTGTCTATTATACCTAATGCAATTAACTCACTCGATAATAAAGCATATTTGTTTTAGTGTTCTTAAAACTAGTTGGAGTTTTTTTTTTACTCAAAAGCCTCAAAACGTGAGCATGTGCATTTATAAGAACTTGTGAATCAACTGCAGCTAAAATTCTTCCATCTACCAACCACACTAAATTGAATATATTCTCAGAGTGTAGGTAGCTAAGTAGGTAGCTTGTGGAAAAACTATCTGTAGGAAATTGTCTGATGTTTCAATCTAGTGCTGTTGGATAATTTTTCCCTCGAATTAATCTGCTCCAGCATTTTCTCTGCCTGTCTCTGTCACTTGTTTTGCCTCCTCTACAGCTCCTGAGGTAACATTTAACGCAATGTGTGCTTTAGAGATAGAAATGCAGTTAATGCTCAAAAGATGTAAATATACTTATTATAACTGGAAAAGTCAGTGCTTCGTGTTTGGGTTTCAATTAATTTAGGCAAATTTACAAGGTTTGTATAAGTGTTCAAATTGCGTCATTAAATTTAGCTCCTGATGGATGCTCATCGAAACGAAGTAAGGATATTATTTTTTGATACAAAAAATAAAGAAATACATTTGGGTACAGGACATTTATATTAAAGGTCTTTTTGAAAATTCTGCACGGAAACCTCAATAAAAAAGACACAAAATAAAACCTTTTCTTCTTCTTCTCTTCCTCTGTCTAAATAAAAATCCATTCGTCAATGTCTCTCTAAAAGTTTTGTTGCCCACGAAATTTCTTACTTCTTACATATCTAAGCCTTGAAATATTTCTAAGCCATAAATTTTGAATTTTATGAATGCACCATCAGTTGTATTTTTTTTTTGTATTAAAATACAAGAAAAAATACTACTTGCTTCTCTGCATTGCTGTCCTGCTGTCACCAGAACTAAGTTTTTTTTTTCAACTATTCCCTGCATCATCCATTAGAGTATTGCGACGAACTTTCGAAGCAAAAGCATTGGACTTTCGACGATCATGGTGAATTCTCCACAGAAATCCTTTCCCTCTGAGCTTAATTTAGACAATTTTTTTTTACATCACAGTATCTATAGAAAATATCTACGAAAAGGTAGTAAGAATGTCTTCCTGTTGTACGTTGTTCCTACCATCAGAGAAGGGTCATGCCAATGAATTTTTCTTTCCTGAAAATAAAATAAAAAAATTGAAAAAAAAACAACTAACTTCACCACGATGAAGACGAATTGTGTTTATTTTTTTGTATAAGGCTGACTGTATAAATGTGGAACCTAAGGGATTCATAAAATACCCTTTCTCAAAAAAAAAAAAAAAAACAATGGGAAAAACGAAAAGAACTCTACGGTAGACAGTCGAGTCAACTCGACACGAATTGAAAATGAAAAATTGTTTTTGAAGATTTTTAACCAAAAACAGAGTGGGTGTTGCGAAACAGAGACGATAAATTGATAAAATATAAAATGAAGCTTCAACAAATTAATTCAAAAAATGAAAATAAAAGAAATACCTAGCTACAGCCTAAACTTTGTGGCAGCACACTCTTAAGGTTTCGTGGTTTCAATCTAATTTTCGACTAAATCAAAAGGAGTTGGAATAAAATACATAAATAAAGAACAGTTGGCAAAGACAAAGAAGATTTTTCGTAATGCTAAAATATACTGTTAAAATTATATTGTTGGAACTGAAAGATGCTTCGTTCCTGAGTATACATAAAAATGTCACGGATGTGAGTGTTCTGCGTTAGCCGCCATTTTGAAAATATTTCATCAATATAGCCTGGTTTATACATCCATGTGAAGTGTAGTTTTCATAGAAAAAAATACTTTTTTCCTAGGCGTGAAAAACTGTCAAAAACTAAATGCAATTATTTTGGCGACAAGGAGGAACAAATTTGTCTCGAAACAAATGCAACTCAATGGGCTTTTTGTAACCAAATATTATGACGAAGACTATTTTTGTGGTCTTAGGGCCGTCCTAGCGTTGCCAGGTTGACGGGACATGATTTGTACAAATGCTAAGTGTAAGTCAACAAAACTTATTATTCTGGTCTTAGGGCAGTCGTGGCGCTGACAGGTTTACAGCATATTGTTTGTATGTGAAAGTGAACTAAACTCAGGGAGGTATAAATTCATTTTTTTTGTTGCATTTTGAAAGTGCATTTTGGTGGTCAAGGAGCCGCGGTATCGCTGCCAGGTTGGTCGCATACAGTTTGCACATATACTAGTTGTATGCTCACATAATTTGGAGCGGTATAAAACACTAACTTTTCTCGTTTTTTTTTGCATTTTCAAAGTGCATTTTGGTGGTCAAAAGGCCGCGAAATCGCTGCCAGGTTGCTACCATTACGCCCACAAAATTTGGAGCGGTATAAAACACTTTGAGCAAAACGTTCACCGCCTCTCGGTCTATTTGAACAAACAGAATTTTATTTTAGGATATTGTATTGCCGGAATATGGGTTAGTGTTAATTAGGTATAGGTGGTTTGTTTGGCCTCCAATTGATTCCGAAAGTAAAAGACATACGTTTTTTTGCTAAGATTTATATATTTCGGCACTATGTGCTATCATCAGGATCTAATTTGTAATTATTAAAGTTATTTGACAAACTTCGTCTTGATCTTGGGAAATAAAAATAGTACACTTTTTGGTGCTGTAAATCTGAAAGTATAAAGCATACATATAGGTATGTATACAGGGTGTCCCGTAATGAGTGGATAATACTGCAACTGGTGATAGCAGGCCTTATGACTGCTCAGAAAAAAAATACTAAAAAAATATTTTTCTTGTGGTCTCCATGGTATAATTTTTTTTCGAAAAATGTTAAAAAATTCAGGGTCTCCTTAAATACCTAATTACAACGGCCACCCATAAAGGATTCTTATTATTTTTGTATTTTTATAATATTTTTGAATAATTGTTCTAAATGATGGGTAGTAAATTTTAACACCAGTTGATGCATTTTTTGTGTTATAATTTTTTAAAATTATATTTTTATTCAAAAATAATTCAATATTTTTTTTCACCAAAGTTTGAAAAATTATAAATTGAAAAAAATGTATGAGAATATAAGTGGCAAATTTGATAAAAATTGGCCTGTTTAATGTACTTTCCAAAATGGTATAACACATGTTTATGTCTACAACCATAACCAATAAAATTGGCATTTAATCTACTAAAGTAGTTTTTTAACATTTTATCAGATGAAATTAAGTTACAAAGTTAAGTAAACACTACGACGGCGAATGAATAACTCATATTGTTTTTTAATTTTTATTGCATTTAAAACTAACCGTTCTTAAATAAAGGCAGTAACATTTAACACTAGTTGCTGGATTTTTTTTTTTATAATAAAAAATGATTAAATATTTATTTTCATCAAAGTTTGTAAGTTAATAAAAAAGACAAAAAACTGAAAGCTTTCTTGGCAAATAATGTTACAAAAATCTCCTTCTAATGTACTTTCCCAAATGGTAAATCACAAGCTTCTATCTACAGCAATAACACATTAAATTAACTTTTAATCTACTAGAGAAGATTTTTAACACTTTCTCAAATCAAAATCACGAAGATCCGGAGTTCTTCAAAAAAATATTGTGGAGTGATGAGTCATCTCTAAAAAGGGATGGATATTTCAATATCCATAATTTACATAGCTGGCAACTGGAAAATCCAAATTTAATGCGCGAGGACAGATCGCAGTACCAATTCAAAATCAATTACTTGGCAGGTATCCTGAATGGACAAATTGTAGGCCCTTTTGAATTACCAGGCAACTAAGATGGTGAAGCCTATCTTAATTTCTTGCAAACTAATTTGCCAACTCTATTGCAAGAAGTGCCCGAGGAGCTAAGGAATTCAATGTGGTATCAAAACGATGGATGTCCTGCTCATTATGCTGTAAATGTAAGGAGGTACATGAATCGAACGTATCCCAACAGGTGCATAGGCCTTCTGGGCCCAATTTTGTGGCCACCACGTTCGCCAGACCTAAATCCTTTGGACTTTTTCTACTGGGGATGCCTGAAAGAAATGGTTTATACTAGACCAATTACATCCATTACGAAACTGCGTCGTCGTGTTCAAGACGCTGTGATGAAAATAAATGAGCGCCAATATGCTCGTTTCATTGAGAGGTCCTTCATTAGAAGATGCAGAGCCTGTATCATAGTGAATGGGGGACAGTTTGAACACTTGATATAAATTTATTTAAAAATACAAATAAATCATAATTTTTAATACTGTTGTTTTTATTTATCGCATTTCCCATACCTAAATCAAAACCTTTTTGGAAGTGCATTCCATGATTTTAGTTAGTGAATTTAGCAGACATAATAGTGACACTGGTATATCTATTGACTTTCCTTATAACTCAATTTTTGTTGTCATCAAACCTTGATTAAAATAAATATTTAATCATTTTTTATTAAAAAATTAATTAAAAAAATTATATAAAAAAATTATATAAAAAAAATCCAGCCACTAGTGTTAAATGTTACTGCCTTTATTTAAGAACGGCTATTTTTAAATGCAATAAAAATTAAAAATACAATATGATTTATTCATTCGTCGTCGTAGTGTTTACTTAACTTTGTAACTTAATTTCATCTGATAAAATGTTAAAAAACTACTTTAGTAGATTAAATGCCAATTTTATTGGTTATGGTTGTAGACACAAACATGTGTTATACCATTTTGGAAAGTACATTAAACAGGCCAATTTTTATCAAATTTGCCACTTATGTTCTCATACATTTTGTTCCCTTTATTATTTTTCAAACTTTGGTGAAAAAAAATATTGAATTATTTTTAAATACAAAAATAATTAAAAAAAATTATAACACAAAAAATGCATCAGCTGGTGTTAAAATTTACTACCCCATCATTTAGAACGGTTATTCAAGAATATTATAAAATTACAAAAATAATAAGAATCCTTTATGGGTGGCCGTTGTAATTAGGTATTTAAGGAGACCCTGAATTTTTTAACATTTTCGAAAAAAAAAATTATACCATGGGGACCACAAGAAAAATATTTTGTTAATATTTTTTTTTCTGAGCAGTCATAAGGCCTGCTATCACCAGTTGCAGTATTATCCACTCGTTACAGGACACCCTGTATGTATATACAAATATTGCATTTAAAAGAGAAATCTTATTGGATTTCCTGTCGAAAATGTTCTTACAAATTGTTTGTACGATGAACCGTTCTGGAGACATTGGGTCTTATGAATAAAAAAAACCTAAAGCTAAAACTTGGATTTTTAAGTCAAAGCTTGGTTGTGTGTGATTAAAAATAAGCTTTAGCTGAAACTAAAAGATGTCTTCTAGTATGTAAAAGCTATTTTAAAAACAAACCTAAAGTTAAATTCATGTAGCTTTAGCTTGTTTTTCCAGCATAAGCTCCAAATTGTGTGATTAATAATAGCATAAGCTAGAATATTATAGTTAAAGCTACAAAAATATCAAGACTCCTGGACCCCTAACTAGAAACCTTTGACTAGTTCTTTTTACATGAAAACAATGGGTCTTGTGAATATATAAATAGCTTAAGCTAAAACTTGGATTTTGAAAAATCTCCTTGCGTTGCTTTTCGGCCCCAAAAATAAGTCTTCTAAGCCAAAACATATGAATAAACAAACGAAAGCTAGAAATATTAAGCTAAAGCCCGTATGACACTACATTTTTTTTTTCATTTTATTTCTCATTAAAACAATCAAAGTGTCAGCAGATCAAAAAAGGGATAAAAAGTGTTTTTGAGAAAGAGATAGAATTTCTCTAAATTAGTTTTCACAGTTACAGCGTGTTCCAAAAGCGAATACCTATATAACATAATCTAGTGTTCTGTAGGGGTCAATGCATATTTTCTTTTGTGATTGAGTGTACTTTGAAATTATTTTTGATTTTTAATTCTGAAATGTCAAGAAAAATCTGCCAGAACCTGACGAACATTATTTGAAAATCACATTTCTCATACATTTTTTGCGACATTTTTACATTTATGGATATAGTGCGTACCCACTCACACCTATCGACGTTCGAATAAGAAATTGTACGTTCTGCTTTCATTTCATTTGCAGTTCATTAAAAATGAGAGAAAAATGTAGTGTCATACGGGCTTTAAGCTAGAATTTTCTAGAACTATCTAGCTTTAGCTACTAGGAATAGCTATGACTAGCTAAATTTAGCTTGGTCCAAAAATAGTTTTATCTTTTTGATTGATTAAAAAGCGTTTTTTTCAAAATGGGACATTAACTCTATTTAGGTACATAGGTAGGTCTTCAGGAACAACCGATCATAAAATTTATTAAAGTTTCCATGTGGATGTTCTTGACTTTTTGATTTTGGGTTTTCGGTAATTTTGTTTTGAATACTCTAACCCAAAACCTTCTTTTATATCTAATCAACTGTTACTTTTTTGGATCGAATATCTTTTCACAACATCCAAGTAACTTTTCATTCTATCTTGACAAGATCTGAGCTTATGCTGATACATTAGTATTTGAATGATTAACGCGCTATAGAGCTGCAGTCCACCTGGAAAATCAATCTGGTTCTTAACAAGCCTCTAGAAAGTTTTACATTCACGCAAACAAGGGCCTTGTGAGGTTAACTATCGAGATTCTCTAGGGCCTCGCAAGTTATGTTATCTTTTAGCTCGAGAAGAAAAAGAAAACAAAAGTTGACTCTTCTGATTTGCAGTCCAATATGCTAGCTACTGGGCTAATTCGCAATGAATGTCTGCAATGATGCAAATGAGTAGGTAACCAATATTTAGGTACATATGTAGGTACCTACTTCCTTCTCTAATTTTTCATACACAATTGTATTATGGGGGTGAAGTTTTATTTTTGTTAAATGAGGTATTTTTACTAGCAAAGCACTCACGGGTACCTATTTGACAAGTTATCGTCGTCGTCTTAATTGCCCTATGGAAGCCTTTTCTCAGGGTCTTGATTGATCTTAACAAAAACCGGCCCTTATCCCAGTTAGGAGGACCTATGCAAACGTGTTTGACAAGATTTAAGGAGTTTAAACTGGGTTCTATGACCCTTCAATCTTTATATCAGTCCTTAAAGCTTTAGCCACAAAACGATTAATTGAGGATTGTTAAGCTCAGAGCCAATTCCTAAAATAATGTATTCGGTCCTTTATCTTTTGACCAGAGATGTATTAAATAATTTAAAAATTATCTATACCTATCTGCATGTCTGCATTTTGGTATACCGTAATTATAAATGTGCAAAAACTTCTTTTAAACTTTTCTAACCAGTTTAAAATCTAAAAGTCAACTTTTATCGTTCTAAATCACAAGCTCCAATGTAAAATTAAAAAATAATAATAAAAAAACTACGTTTGCGGCGTTTGTGCTCGAAGTTAGATATTACCATGCATTAAAAATGTAAAACCACCACTTACAGAGTGAGTGTATGTCGTGGTGTGTGTAGTGCAAGTGATTATCTCACGCTATTACACCCTTTTCAAATTGCTGTAAGGGACTTGTTCTACCAAAGGATGACGGTGTAAGCTCCAGCTGAGTTGATGCAATTCCTTTGCACATATACCTACACAAGTACACGATGGATAATCATTCGTAATATGCCATGGGCATGCACAAAAGGAGCATATAAGCTTGGCTATTTCCGCATTACACATATATCTATATGTGTATGTCTAGGATACCAAAATATGCTGAATTCCTTGTTGGTTAACTCTGTACTAAATATACCTACAATGTAAGTCAGTCTGGTCAGTATTTTAAGACAAAAAAAATACGCGTGAGGATAGAGAAAACAACTGCATACATACATACATATTATATTTCTATGTACCTGCATATAACAATGTTTATAAATAGGTGCCTTGACCAGGTAGCTTGGCAAATTTCTTCAGTATCTACATTTTTAAAAGAAGAAATTCATTCATGCCATTTCTAGTAAACCATATGAATAATGCAATGCATTTCAAATTCGGATTTTTACTGAGGAAGCATACCTACCTACATTTAATCCTTTAAGTTGGCATGCAACAAAAAGCTTATTTAGCAAATTGACCGATTACGGAAAATTGAAGACAAATTTTTTCTTGCATTTTAATTTTTATGAATAATTCAAAAGTTCTAATTTGCTAAACTACAATTTGACAAAACTAGACGGAATTCTGACGTAAACAATTTCAGCAAATGTGAAGTGGTTTAACAGTTACCCGCTTTTTAGAGTATTCTGAAAAACCTGGAAGCTTTAAGCCAATCACAATGTCCGTTAGTCTTGTACAGAACTTTGTTTATGTCAATTGTTCAAAATAAAATTTAATTGCTTAGAATGTCTTGAGAAGACTAAATAATGGTGTAGTACCTATATATGTATCCATCAAACAGAGAAATAAATTTTAGGTACTGGCATTATTATTTTAAGCATCCACAATAATTCTGAGGCCAAGTTTAGCCTTGCTCTTATCTCACACTATTATCCTCTCATTTTTTTAAATTGAATAGTTCATTAGAATAACGTGGAATCAATGAATCAAAACTTCAAATTTGTGTTAATTTGAAGCTCGTGAATTCATATTCTCTTGATATTCTACATGTCACCCTTCATCGGAATGAGACGATCGAAAAAGAAGTTCACTTGGCCAACAAAAATACTCCCATTTGATTGTGAATGCTTTGCTGCCTCTAAGAACAACTAAGTTTTCAACGAGACTAGAAAGTTTTACACAAATACTAACAGGGGCCTAGCAAGGGGATATATCGAAATTCTCTGGGGTAATTTTAGCGAAAATAGTTTTAATCGTACCTATTCATAATCGACCTTAGCTCCTTTTCTGTCTTTATATGGAAGCATTACAAAAAAAAATAATATCTATGTATCTCGTGCAGGAAAAATCCTTAAACAATGGCTTCAATTGAAAGTTTAACCATTAACCTGAACCCTAACCAGCTTCTACAGCCAACCCAGCTTGGGCCCTAGTTATAGTTATCTCCAGTTGGATCCCAATGGAAATGGACCAATAGGCTCCCATGTACGCAACAGCCTCTGTGCTGTGCACCTCTTAACCTATCCTCAGTTTCACGTAGCAAGTTGGTTTATGTACTTCTCCAACATTTTCGGACACCTGACTTGTGTTCTTTCTCAGCTGCGCTGACCCTCATGGGTGGTTACAAAGACTTTTTGGGCCTGGCTACTTCAGTCGTTGGAACTTATGCAGATCAGCAACATTCCAAATAGTTAGTTGTTGTCTCCTTTTTCTTATACTCACCGTCTATGCAGACCATTTTCCAAACTCTCGCATCGATACAATTGATAGAGAAACGTTGTTTTTTCACTCGTTTCTCGACGAAGCCCTCTGCAAGTAAGAGGCTGTATCCTCTGATCGCTTGAGCAATGTCGCCACTGATTTCGTACACCCGATGAGATGGGGTCCGTAGGACCCTGAAGCAGTAAAGGCTATCAGAAAAAGACCTGGCAATTTCTTGCAATAAAAAACCATCTGCCTCGTCTTGACCGCAATGAGAATATACACCCCAAGGTATTTATCCAAATCAATATTACCCATTTTATAATTGTTATTATTTTGGACATTTATGATACTGGAGGAATGCCTTGTTTTGATCAAAAAATGGTCAATCTTGCTGACGTTGATGGATCAAGAGATCTTCATGTCCCTAGTTAATCTTGAGATGTGGTAACTAGAGGTGTGCATGAATGTATTAATTTGCTCTCTTAACTTGTGCTACATATTGAATATATTGCTTTAGTGCAAACCATTCATTGCAATTTTTCAAATCAGTATAAGTAGAGTGAATGTGAATACCCACGTTATTAAGAAATAGTTGGACTTGATTCACATTCATTTGTCAATACCGATAAAGTCCCAAAACATTGAGGCTCCTATACCGATACAGTTCCATAATTTTGTTTTGTTTATTTTTGTATATAAAATCGATTTTGCCCTCGATTTGTATCATATTAGGTAATTAAGTTATGAATTGAAAATGAAAAGAAAAATGGATTTAACCTTTTCCAACGAAGAGCTAGCAATTAAAGCTATCTGTCAAGAAAAAGGAACACACAAAATTTAAAAGAATATTGGTACTCTCACGAAGCCCTTAAAGCACTAGGTTCCTATGGCAGCCATTCTAATCTAATTTGGGAGTGCCTGGAAAGATTGAATGAACTTGGCAAAAATAACACTGTCACACTCTGTTGGTTACCAGACACGTTGGTATTCATGGTAAAGAAGAGGCAGACATCCAGACATCCTAGCCAAAAAGGAGCAACATACCCATTTACGTGGGCTGAGCCCTATTGCAGCGAGCTGAATCCTAGTGAAAAATGTGGTTTTCAGTAGCTTGAATTTGCTGCATTTACCACATTAAAGAAAATCGACTACCATCAGGACTTCATTCCATTTGAAGGTTTGATGTACAGTAAGTAGTAAAGGACAGTGCTGGACTCCCATCACATTCTCAATAGGATTTTGCTCAATTTCAAGTCCTCCGAAAAATAAAGAAATATTTCCAAGTGAAAATGATTAACATTTTGAATTGGCTGCGAAATTGACCAGAACTCAATTATTTTGAGAACGTATAGCGAATGTGTAAAAATAGGTTGGAAACAAATCAGGAGCATCAATTCGACCATTTATAATTTGGTGAAGAAATATAAGATCATTAGTATTTAATAATTACTGATTGAAATTTGGTGGGTTCCAATGGGTCAAGTTGTCAATTAAGCTTGCTAATTTACTTACCAAATTTCATTCATTAATCAAATATTAAACGATTAAAATGAATGTCCTGGAACTGGTTTCAAGACATTCATTGCAGACCTGTAGTGGTTACTGCGTATTAGCTGCCATAGTGTTACACTCCCGCAAAGTAAATCAGGGTGAGATCAAGAGGCGGTATCGCAAAGACTGATTTTGTTCTTGGTAACAATAGTCCCGTTTGATGCATCTCAGGTTTTAATATTTCTTCTGCGATCCATTCCAGTGCATGTCTCGGATGGCGTGATACCTGTTTTAGAGCAGTTGCTCTACACTACACTGCATCTGCTAACTGTTCAGCTGCACGTATCATGTCAAGGGACCTTATAATTCACGTTCATACATTTCTGAAGTTCGTTGTTTTTTTTCGTTTGCTTGATTTGCCATCAGTTAATCGGTCCATATCTGAAGCTTGTAGATCCCTTAAAACAATATTTAACAAAATTTTTACTTCATCTAATAGTTTCCTTATATATTTGAAAATACATGATGAACACTTTTTTTGACATAAGTCAGATTTTGTCAATGCTATTAAACATTGACCCCGACCTTCCAGTTTTTTTTGGGTTTGAGTTAACTGGTTCTTCACGACCGCCATCGATGTATGTATTACTCCAAAGGTGGAAGGAGATTTTGTAGGGAAAGCTCCGATTATGTTGAAGTAGCCTGTATAAGATGTTCCCTGAGTTTTTAGCATTTTTTAAAACGGCAGTTGTTTATAGGTATAGGTATGTTTCTATTTAAAAAAATAGGTCATCTCGGATCATACTCGTATAAAATGTGTCTTTGTTCCAAAGTATGTACTTGTTTTGTGTTCCATCTTATCTGTCTTATCTTTATAATAGAGCTTCACACCATTAGCTTTTGGATATTTTCTTATAATAATTACAAAAAACCATCCCTTTAAAGAATATGATTTCAATTAAATTAAAACTTAAATTTATGTCGCGTACAAATTTGCAACAATGGATAAGTGCCCCCTTCTGACTCGTCTTTTAAGGTACAAGACCACTAACTTGTTTATTATAGATAATATAAAAATATAATATGTAACAAAATAACCGGAAGGATAAAAGACACGAATGGAGTGAATAGCAACAAAATTCCTACACGCAACTTTCATAATATTGTTTTTTTTTACCTTGCGATAGGAATCTGATTTTAACTTTTTTTTACGTTCTGGTATAAATACAAGCCCACGCACGTCCTTGGTCAATGCAATAAAACTTGTAAAACGTCGTCCTAGAAATAACTACATTCTTTTTGATTTTTACATTCTTAATGGACATACCTGCTTTTCCTTGCTTGAACATGAGAATTGAAAAAAAATAGGCTTTATCATTATTCCTATAGTGGGCTCTAGTATATCTTTTTACTTTGTGTAGGGGATTCTAGGTACAAAGGAAGCTACTAATATATGAAAATTATTTATTTTTTATGTTGACATTTTAGACCTAATTGTCATAGAAACTAATACATTGAAATTTGTAATTGGTCTTGTGGACTGTGGGTGTTCAATCCAAAATGAGGTCTTGGAGTTGAAGGAAATATTTTAATAGGAAAAAGTAGGTGTAGTAGGTATGTATGATTTTCACACAAATAAAAAAAAAACGAATTAAAATAGGAGTTCAAATCATTAAAAAACTTTTATTCTACCTAATGCCCCGACATACAGTGGGCGCTTTGTTCAAATTGTAAACCTTTAAATCCTTCAAATTTCATCATTTTTCCATATTTACATTAGTTAGATGAACATCCCTGGTTTTGTTAGTTTTGGTTAGTTGTATGTCCCTGACGCTGGATTGATGGAGGGTCAAACGCAAGCCCCCTCGCCACCGTCAAGGCGAAAACCGTGAGGGTTTATGATAGGATACTTTTTATTTTAATAATTTCAAAAAGTGTTCTGGCTTACTTGTACCCGAAGCATGCTAGACGGTGGAAAGCCCTGCATGGCCTTGCAGTACCGCTTTAACAGAACTTGTGTAGGTAATCCAGAACTGTTATAAATTGACATGTCCTTTCTCACTTCCATAAAAATGAGTTATTTGTTGCCATAACTTTCAATTTTCTTTGTTATAATAGGTACTATTAGTAATCTCGCCATAATTGTATCTACAATTTGAGTATAATGTAAAAAAATTAAATTTTATTCGTATCGATTAAAAAATAAAACTCAAAAAAATTCCAATTAATTTTTTGTTGAAGAAATCGCATATACGGCTAGTAGTCTTAAACCCCGACTTTTCTTTTTCAATACTACCTACTTTCTTTTCCTATATTGAATCGAACGACAACCAAAAAGAGATTGACTTCATGTTAAATCCTTGAGGGAGTTTTTTTTTCCACAATAAAAGATAGATTTTTTTCTATGTCTACTCCTACTTCTACCTCCTCCGTTCGTATATCTGCAATGCAATCCAGATTGCTATGAAACTACTCCAAAGCATCCGGCGGGAATTGAAGGAAAAGATTGAATCTATGGATTAGTGAAGGTATGGATGAGGCAAGAATCATTCTCATTCCATCCTCTTACAGATCCGGGGGTGAATGTAATTGAAATTAAAGATGTACGAGTTGCGATGTCGATGTCGGCCAAGTAGTATTAGTAGTAGTAGTATATATGTATGTATCTACCTACCTAAGTGTGATGGTGTGGGTGATTCGAAAGCTTTTGACAGATTAATGGTGAACACGAATAAAGATTTGAAAGGTGAATGACTTTGTCAGTTATTTTTAGGTTGTGAATTATTGAAGCCAATTGCTGAATAGAAAATGTAGATCCAATCTTTTTCGGTTGAGAAAATTGGATTAGTTAAAGCTATTCATGGTACTGAACAATGTCCATAGAAAGCTGAGGTCTGAGAATGTTTTCAAACTATTGAAAATGAAAAAATGAAAAAATCCGCAAAATGCAATAAGGCTATTGAATTGTACACAGTAATAAATATATTTGAATAATAAAAAGGAAGTTGCGGTATTCAAAATATTTGCAAGAAAATTTAATATACCTAATTTCTTCACTAACCTATTTAGCCGTAGTTAATAGAGACTTGAAATATTGGCAATTTTGAATAGAATTAGAATATCCACCTTAAGTCCGATGGTTCTTTTCAAGATTCAACATATGTAGGTACCTATTTAGAGGTTTGAGACTATTGGAGTAGTTCTTTCAATTTTTCAAAATAGGTATGTACATTACGTTGGTATGGCGAAAAAAATAAGTTCAGATTTTAAATCTAATACCTGCCAAAAGTTGCATTAGAATTATGGTATAAGAAAATGGTTTTGGGCTCGCTAAACCACTAAGACCCGTTTTCTGATACGATACTAAAGCATTTGTGTTCTTCTTAAAAGCTTATGTTCTACTTTTCCCTCTGCTGTCACATAAGCCCTTATGTCCCACTTACCTAAGTACATATTTAAGTTTTGTATCAGCAAATGGCACTAAGTTAATTTTCAAAAAGTGTGTTTTCAGTTCTTTTCCTGACTATTACCCGGATATGGTTAGAATTAATCTGAGCTGATTAAATTAATTTAAATAATTTTTTTACATAAAGTGAACAAACAAGTACCTACCTAACTATAAACAAATTTAAGGCAATATAGAAATTAAAATAAAAAAACGAAATCACTCAAAATTGTATTTTTATGCAATTTTTTAAGTGCGTCAAATATTAATACCTACATTTTTTTTAAATCAAATTTGACTTATCAAAGGTAGGTACATAAACAAAATTTTATAGACTTATTCTGTGTCACTGAAAAAGAAAATGACAATTAAATTTTTTTGTAAAGAAGCCTTTTCGAAATATCCAGATCTCGCATTAAGAAACGTTTTTCTCCATTTTCGAGGATATGCTACATCAGCGGTTCCCAAACTTTTCAAGCTGTGGAACCGTAAACAATGCCCAAATATATTTCGGAACCCCATCCTGACAATAGCAAAAAATGAAAATCAGCACATTTCAAAATCAATTTTTTATTTAGTGTGAAGAATGAATCTGTTTCATTGTTTGATTTTTAATTATTGTTTTAAAATTAACTTCTGTGTCCAAAAGTTGTATTCGCATATCTGGGGTAGCGTCCAGCCTCGATCTGTATTTAGTTTTTGTGTGAAAAGCCTACTTCACAGCGGTACGAAATATGAAATAATGATACAGAATCAATTACAAATTTTGATGAAGAGGAGCTCTGCAGATCTATCAGGGACTCGTATTCGTGTATACTCAGGGTCATAGGCTTGATGGTTTTCGTTAGAAATGGATTTTGTACCCACTCAATGTCAGTATTTGTATCTGGAAAGTAATCCGGCATAGATCTTTCGAGACTTACCAAATGGAGAGCAATAACGTTGCTAATATCTTCTTCAAAATTCTTTTTGAATCTTTTAAATACCTCCATTCGTCTTCGAGAAATAGTTGGTTTTCGTTTTACTACCTTATTCGAAAAACCCCAGAATTTACCCTTTTGAGCACAAATTGACTAGATTTTTCGAATTAGGTAGTAAGACGAAAACCAACGATTTCTCGAAGACGAATAGAGGTATTTGAAAGATTCAAATGGAATTTTGAAGTAAAATGTTCACACTTCAGAATGACCGCAAACATTTTTTCGAAAAAAAATTACCTCGAGAAAAAAAAAAATATAACTTCAAATTTGCATACAAAATGCATTTAAGTCTTTAGATTCGAATATCTCAAAAACGTTACGTGCTAGAGCAATTCCAAGGCCAGATTCAGCGCATCAAAGACCATCACATCACAAAAGTATATCTTGGTTAATATTACAGACAAAAGTTTAAATTTTGTCACACAAAGTAATTTTATAGCGCTTTCGAGTGGATTTTTGAAAACAGTAAAAATACGTCAATTTTCGACTAGCGCTTGAGTCCAAATGGGTTATCGCAGAAAAAAACTTTGAATAGAGATTTATTGGAAATTGTGTATTCTTTCAATGGTAATTTGATGTAATTTTCGAATAGTTGTTAGTTTTCGAGCCATTCGTGAAATAATGGCAAGAAATGCATTTTTGCATCATTTTTGCGTTTTTTTGCATGTTGCGTCACGAAATTTTGTTGGTAAACCTCATTCGGATTCAGCACCCCCGAAAACATATAGGAAGAAAAAAATCAAAACTACCCCACAATTTGCTCGCACAGAGCCTTTTTGAGCTCAAATTAACTGGACTAAGAGCCAGAAATTTATTTTTGTTTTCAAAGCTGCCAGTTTGTCTCTCGCAAAAATACTGTAATTGATTTTTCCTGCAGAGATGTAGCAGTTTCGTTGATCTTCTCAAAAATGTCTGCAAGATAAGCTAATTTCGTAATCCATTGCTCATCATACAATACATCAAAAAGGTTTGCAGTTGAAGACATATTTTTTTCCAGTTTGAACACATTCAACTCATCACGAAGTTGAAATAACCTGGATAAAGCTTCCCCTCTGGAAAGCCATCGGATTTCAGTATGAAGAAGAAGCGATTCGTACTGACTGCCCATATCTTTCCACACTAATTCAAACAATCTCGATTGGAGAAGACGACTCCTTACTCTTTCACAGCTTCACCTAGAACTTTTTTTAAATAAGTTGGCATTCTTTTCATAACAAGTGCATAACGATGGAAAATACAATGACTGCTGGTACTTCTAGGAGCAAAGTTTTTAATATTTGAAACAACCCCTTTAACCATTCCCACCATTGCTGCGGCTCCGCCGCCGCTGCATATATCAATGCATTTTCCCCAATTAATGATGTGTTTACTCATGAAACAGTTTATGACCTTGAAGTTCACACTTCGATTAAAAAATATAAACTTCATAAAAAAATGTTGTTCAAATTTTTTTTTGGGGAAATTTTAATTTTTTTTTTCTTTAATTGTTTATATTTTACTGTTCATACTTCAAGAAATTTGTGGAACCCTGAAACTCTCCCCAGGGCTCCGCGGAACACACTTCGGGAATCGCTGTGCTACATCACGATATAATTTTTTTTCCAAAACTCCTTCAAGAATCTGAAAGTGTTATTTCCCCTCCTTTGAAATTCATTTTGAACTCTCGAAAAATTTTTACTCCCACGGCGAAATCTTAAGTTGAAATTTGTCGGGCTTTAAAAAATTACACAGAACACTTTTCTCTGATTTATAATTTCTCGAATAAAGTAAACAAACTTTTTTGGTGTAATTTTCAAGCTCATTTATCGAGCCAAAGACAAAACCTTAAACGAAAATTCCAAGAAGAATTTAATTTTAATGTATAATACAACTATTAGAAGGTATAAGATGTGAATATGCCACACCCTAATGTATACGTATAGCCATCGAGGAATTATGCATCAAGCTTTAAGCTGAGTGCTGCTTAGTGCCATCAAAGGCAAAATTCGCAGAATATTTTGTATATCCCCAGTAACTATGATGTACATGCATACATAATATTGCCATGAGTCATTTGAAATATCAGTTCCCAGGGTGCACTAGAAACCTGTTGCGTAAGTCATTCACAACCATTCTTTATTTTTGTATGTGAAAGCGTAAAAACGAGCATCACATGTTGGGTGTCCAGGGACGGTTTTTCTCGTGAAGCTTCTAACGCATCTCTTCTTTAGAATTGGGAGTTAACATACACCCCTAATTGCCATCGTCCACTATTACTGGGTTGGGTTTATGTTGTTAGTCGGCAGGAAATCAAGGGATGCTGCGGAATACGAACAACTAAGATGAGAACCACTTTAACATGAAAACAGATGCTCTTCGAAAATTTGTCACATCCTCGAAAAAAAAAGTGCCGTTGAAGAAAAGACTAAGATTTCATCTAAGACCTACTCCAGTGTGACAGTCCAACGCTACAATTACGCCTTTATGTCAAATGGTTATATTCCTATTGTGCAAAAAAAAAACATTTTTCTCAAAAAACCTTGAAAACCTACCTATTCTTTTGCGAATTTTTCAGAAAAAAAAAATCTGAAACGCAGTATTATTGCTTTTGGTATTGACATATGCACGAAGTTTTGTCATAATCGCTTAAGCTGTTTTACAAGAAAACACCGAAATTATTTAATCGCTGCTACCCGTTAAAGATTCGATTTTGTTCGTCGATTTTCACATGAAAATGCTGTGTATGAAATTTGAAGCAATCCATTTATAGGCTCTATCATCTCCTGATCGCACAGATAAACCGACCGACCACTGGTCCACAAGCGACATGCCGAAAACAAACTTTTTTGGAATCCTCGATCACAATTTTTGCACGAAACTCATACTTATGCCTTATAGAGCAAGTAAAAAAAAAAACAAAAATTCAGGAAGTGTTGAAGTTGCCAAAATAGTTTGAAATAAAATTAGCAAAACATGCTTCGAGACATTTTCTGCTTTGGAACTCTTACTAAACAAAACAAAATGGCTATACCTTTTGTGTATTGAATTATGATGCCACCTTACTGCTCATTTTAATAGAAGGACAACATACATACATAGCTATAACTTACATAAAATATGTTTGTAGTACATGAAGAGGTTTATTAAAGAATTTAAGAACCCACTTCTGAATTTCCATGAATTGAGTTACCGTTACCAGTGCTGAATTAGTTCTTAGTTACAACACTTGTAAAATGATGAAAGTAGAGATTATTTTAAGAACACTTAAACTTTATTCTACTATTTCGTTTATGATATTTGCGTGGAACCGCATTAATTTTGGTCAAACTGACAGTATGATTTTGCGGTTTGATGAAAACTTCTTTTAAGTAAATATTTGCATGTAGGTATATGCATAAGTCTGTCTGAGCTCTTGGTTAGGTGGTTAGTATTAAATTAATTTAATTTTCATGCAACCACATCTCAGAGCGGTAAAAATGTTCAATCTAGGGGGACATTGCATATAACTTCTAAATAAATAAAAAATCTCGCTTGCAAGTTTGCACCTTGTTGAAATTGTTAAATGCACTTGTGTAAGTTTAACAGAGCGCTGATCCAATGTCACGCATTGCCCTGTCGCATGGACCGCTCTGCGAAGACATCGCGTACCCATCGAAAAATGCGTGTTTGGTATCGTTTGTGATGTTTTCCGGTACGCTTAATTTAATGAAACAACTTCCATAGTGTTAAATAAAACAAAAATAAATAATAATAATAAATAATAAGTGCAAGTGCTTCTTTAAGAAAATAAGGTTTCGACTAAGAAATTTTTGAATTTTCTGTAACTTTTTTTTACCAAAGTCAAACTCTTTCTCTGTCTTAAACCGTTAAAGAGGCGCGCAGCATATTAAAGCTCTCCATTGGAATAATTGTCCAACAAATAATGTTAATTGGTTGCTTTATTTGTTTTTTCCCCCAATTCTCCAAATAAATCGTTGATATAAGCTGTACTGCTCCTACCTTTCACAACGAGAAAGCTACCTGATATCCAATACTTTCCTCTTAAGAGCCACTCTGGTTTTTTTTCCAAAAACATTGGGATGTTCCCATCGATTTTGAACCCATCATGATCGGTCTTGCATTATGAAACTATTTCCTTTTAAGATTGGCAATTCCCATGGAAAGTCTTCAGTATAACGTTATCTTAGACTACTATTTGATAAAACAAAGAACAAAAATATTTGCATAAACAGTATCATCATCAAGTTCTGTAACCCCGATTGGGGCATAGAGCGCCAACAAATCGTTTCCATCCTTCACGTCACGGCCACGTCTTTCTCTGGGAGTCTGCTTCTGTTAGAACTGTTGATTTCCATGTTGTTCTGGGTCTTCCAACCCGCCGTGCACCCTGAAGATTCCATTCCATCACTCTTGACTTGTCTTGCACTAAAATTCTTCATTTAATATGATTTGTGGCCAGAGAATTTTTAGAATATGGCGTAGACAGCGATTGACAAAAGCCTGCAATTTCCTCGAGATGGTAGTCGTGAATTTCCAGGTTTCGCAAGCATATAACAGCAAGGATTTGACATGGGACTCGAAGAATCTCAACTCAGTGCGTAAGAAGATTTGACTGCATTTCCAAATTTGGGACAGAACCGAAAGCTGCGTGAACTTTATTTATTTTACTTTGAACGTCCAGATCTGTACCTCCGTTTGCTGAATCGATACTTTCATGGTAGTTAAATTGTTCAACCTCTTCAACTGGCGTCTCCTGTATAAAAATACGCTGATGTGTGGAGCGACCTGTGAGTATTATTATTGTCTTTTTGTTATTTATATTAAGACCACTCGACTCTCCTTTTGCCTTCAGTGCTTGACACATCCCGTTCAGCCAGCTGATGTTATTTGCCAAGAGACATATAACATCGGCATAGTCTAAGTGATTTAAGCCTTTCATGGTCTCCATTGAATGCCCTGTCTCTCCGCTGCTACTGTTCCAACGCTGGCCATCAAAACATCGTTTATAGCCAGTAGAAAGACAATTGGCGATAGAACCCCTGTCTCACACCCTGTCGTGTAAAACAAAACATCTGACGTTGAAATCCACGAGCATGAGGTAAAGCGGTGACTGAAACTACTCCGCAGACTGCTCAAGAACGATAGGCAGAGTGTTAATATAGTCGACACACGACCGCCCACTGCGGAAACCAGCTTGATGCCTCTTGAGTGTCGATTCTACCCTTTATCCGCTCCAAAATGATGGTTGCCATTAGTTTTGGAAAAAACTGAAAAACTGTAATACCTCGCCAATTGTTGCAATTCTTAAGGTCACCTTTCTTTGGCAATTTAACAATCAGATCATCCTTCCAGTCGCTGGAATAGATATCATTTTCCCACACAGCTTGTATCAACGGGTGCAGAATACTAGCGGTTCTGACGGGGTCAGCTTTCAGGAAATCGGCTGGTATTCCGTCAAGTCCAGCTGCCTTGTTGTTTTTGAGAAGATTTATCGAAGATATAATTTCCAGTACTGTAGGGGGCTCGTTGTCAATATCCCTATGTGATCTACGCATCTCGTTTAGTTAGGGCACTTCAGCACTCTGCTCAACGGAATTCTCACTAAGCAACGCACAAAATAGATCCTTTCATCTGCGTAGCTGATCCTCAATCGATATCAAAAGTGTGCCATTCACATGCACTACATGATGGTTGGTGTTGCTTTTTTTCCCGACAACTTCTTTGGATATTTGGTACAATTCCCTTCCCTCATATCTTTTCTTCCTGCAGCATTTTCGGCGAGACCATTAAACCTCACCCTCCTGTCACGTCTCACACAGCGATAAACCATCTTATGTGCTTGGCGATACTCGCTTCGCGATTCAGCCTTTCGTCGAGTATCTGCTTCTGCATTTATTTGCATTTAACGATTTGCGAAGATCGATTATATACCCCAGGTCTCTTCGGATATCCAAGAGTCTCTAACTCTCGCCCGTTTTGGATCCAGCCTCCATAAAAACACTTTTTATATCATCCCAAATCTCATCAATTAATGAATGTTGAATTCCATTAAATGACGAAGCTTTGTCGTTAAGGTAAGTGACATAGTTACGGTATTTGTTGGGATCACTTAAAGCATTCGTATTGAACTTCGAACTCCTTCGCACCCTGTGATTGTCGTTGTGCAGCTGTGGGTCGTAGCTTGGGAGTCACGATAATACTTCGAACATCGCAAATTGAATTCCTCCATCGCTGCTGAGTCATGATATGGTCAATTTGGTTTTCATTTTGACCATCCGGATGTACTCAGCTGATTTTGTTGCTAGTCTTATGTTTAAACATTTTCATTCCGTGACCCCAAGTTATTTTGTCTCATCACGCGTTCCAGACCGTAGTTGTCTGATCCGACTTGGGTATTGAGTTGAGATCTCCCATGAGAATTATGATGTCGGCTATCGGAACACCTCTGTAAACTGAGTAAAGATGAGTGTAGGAAGCGGTTTTGTCTTTCTCGGTCGCTTCACTTGTGGGGGCGTAGCACTGAGTAGTTGTGACGTTACGTACAAATCTTTGAACGGATCCTTGCTTTCGTTATTCTTGCAGAAATGGGCGCCCAGAAGATAAGACACCATGCAGCCTTTGGCCACCCTCTCTTTCATCTTCCCCGGAATACAGCATTCTCGTTTTCCCTGTGTCAGAACTATATTCTGCTCTTCCTCTCCACTTAGTTTCGCTTATGCCCAGGATACTGATCTTAAGGTGAAGTATTTCACGCTCCACCTGCTCGTATCTACCTTCGCTGTACAAGGAGTGAACGTTCCATGATCTTATTTTTGTACGGTAGCCAAAGGTATCATTTTCCCTTCTCGAAAGACTCACTCTATTTGTTGACGATTAATTTATTGTCTTGGCGTCTTGATTGACGCTGGTACACGAAAGGTGTCGCACCCCCAAATCCTATGTGTGGCTTATAGCATTCAACGCATCAGAAGTATTTTCCATAAAATTGTTACCTCTTGGGGACTTATTTCCAGTTGTTGTTATATTTCATGTATAATCATATTCTTCCTAGTACCTCGTGCCGTAATAGTTCGTGCGTTGGACTGTCATGCCGAAGGTGTGGGTTCGATTCCCAGCCGTGCCACCTGAAAACAGAAATGCTTTATTCGAGGTACTGCCTCTTGCGAGGAACTGACAAATCTCCAAGAGTATACTTTATACTTGTCATGAATAAATGCTGCTCATTTAGCCGTTCGGTCTCGGCAAAAAACTGTAGGTCCCCTCCATTCCTGCCAACAACACGCACACAGGAATGGTTGAGAGTTGTAACTCACTAGGCCCTGATTCTCCACGAGCTGTTGCGCCACCCAATTTATTGTATTTTATATATTCTTCCACCATGGTGTTTTCCGAGATACGTTTAATAACATACATAAGCTCAGATTTGTCAGGCACACCCGCCCTTTGTATGGTCAAAAACATAACTGATCGAGGCAGCCTACTATGGGAAAATAGACGCCTTTTGTATCCGCCTAATATTCCGTTGACCGCCACCTGCAGTCCATCCATCTTTTGGGAGCTTTTACCATCCCAAGGACAAGCCTGCGCCCAGACCAGCACTGCTTGATTGTCTGCTTATCCCGGCATCTATTTTGTCCACCTGCACGTTAGCGTTACCCTCTCTCTACAACGTGGAAGTGTGCATAGGGATTTTCCTTTCATTGAGCCTAGGGCCGTAGTGGCGTCCTAGCACTTCCCATTACTTTAGAGAGCAAACATGAACAGTAAACGTGTCAAAAAGTCCAGCTATAATCAAATTTAAACCAAAAAATCGTCTCCTGTAAAATTATTTTCTGTGACTTGACCAATTTAACTTTCCGCTGGCGGTATCTAGAAGCCTTATGAGTCTGGATGGGTGTGTTTTGTTGTTAAGTAGTATTTTGTAAATGCTCTTCTTTCAGTTTATGCTTTCCGGGAGGCGGAGAAGGATGGAGAAAAAAGTTATATCATTTCAAAAATTAAGTGAAAAGAAAAATTAAAGCGTATCTACCTTCTCGTTAATCTGTACAAGATAATTGAATACTTTCCCAAATCAGGTAGTGACTAAAAATGTTGTACTAATCTCTAATAAGAATACCCAGAAGGGAACAATGGACAACCTTTTCAAAGCCAGTAGAATAATATTTAACATGATCTGAATTTCGCATAGAACTGAGAACCACCTTAGGCATTACAATGAGTGGACGTATTTGAACACGAGCATCACATCAAACGGATTTCTTTCTGATTAACCATCCCTGGTTATAGTATAAAATTCATTCGTAGTTCAGTTTACTTGTTTTTGTCCAAATGTCCAGCTAGATTGGCCATTTTTACCACTGTGCGTCTCTGCTCGCATATAAAGATCGCAAGGTGAAATAGCATCGTACGAATCGAAAGCAGTCGTTGCAATTAATCTTAACAGGTATGTGTCTTATCTACTTGAATTTCAGAACACTGTTAAATTAAATTTTATGAAAAAGTCACTGTCCTGTGCGACGATAAAAAAACGTCCCTTAAGGTTTACCTGACATCAAATTGGCAAATCTTTTCATTTACAGCAATCTAATTTAAAGGATGGATACTCAACGATCATAAAATTTGGTCATACCCATCTTTAATCAATTCATACCCTTTGTTCTGTGCCATTTCATCACTGTCTATAGAAATATACCCTCGTCAAGTCTATAGGCATTTTACATCTCTATATTCCTTCGACAGGTGAAGGTCGATGTGGCAGCATAAGCCAACAAAAAAGAAAAATACAAAACAAAGAACTGCTTTTGCTCTACAACAAACAGGGCAGCTATAAATCGACTATAATAGGTCATTGAGCCGGGTAGTACACTAGACATTCATTGGTGTCATAAAATTGGCATTTAACAGGATGGCTAAAATCTCCTCGATGTTTTGAGAGAGGTTGTTGATGGTCTAGAAAATATAGGCAACAAAACTAATTGAAAGTGATACCCTGACAAGCCGGCTAAATGCCAAGGAGCTAATGATTATGGAGGATAAAATTAAGTCCAATAAAAATAATTCATTCTTCTTTGGTGTTGGTTTTTTTTTTTCGAAGGTCGTTTTTGTATTTAATTGAAAATAGCTTCAGGAAATATCTTTCTCGGAGCCTAGAGCAAAATAGATTGAATAAAATATTCCCTTGAACTTGAATTGGGATGTGGGAAAAATGTTGCCGACCGTTTTCACAAGAACAACTGATGGATGTTGGGGCCTGTTAATTGGTGAAAAATGTATTATGGAACCAGACAAAAAATCGCGCATAAACCTGCTGTTTCATAATTGACAGTTGATAATTTCATCCAGTTCAGTAGTAGTTTTAATGGGTATCGGGTATGGTATGTTTCGTCATAATTGTTTGAAAAATTGACGTTCATTTTCGAGGTTTTTTACTTTTTTTTTCTTATGTTTCGTGAGAATTGTTCGGCAAATTGACGTTAATCATGGAGTTCTTTGTGTAGCATTTTGTTTTTAGAAAAAAAAAGTGATTCCAATCCTTAGAAGGAGTAAAAAAGTAAAAATTATATTTCTCGGGATCCTACCCCATTTGCGTTAGGCGCCATCTTAAATTTTAAACAATTTTTTTTTACTAAATAACTCTCTCGTTTTTAACGTAACCCTTTGTTGCCTGAAACCAGCTCATCAAAAAATTTTCTCTCAGGTCCCAGTATCCAGTTTTAAATTGAAACCATTTTATCACCAGCTATTCCACGAAACATAATAATTCTTGTATCAAAGGGTTAAGACTTAAAACGTGTTATGTATGCCAAAAATTTTACGATGGAAATCTTCAAAGGACACTTAGTAAGAATCGGTACAAAGTAGTGTGGGATTCTTACCGTTCTAAAACCACCGGCAAATCTATTAAAGATCTATAAATGATTTTTCTTTCTAAATTGTTGTAATCACTTTGGGAAAAGTGTAAAGAGTTTTCATATTTTTCCATAAGCTTTAAGAACTTCAGCTCATTAGGCTCTTAGTCTCCGAACATAATGTCGTTCATTTAACCTTAACCTTGCAGTCGCTGATTGTGTAATAAAGCATGTTTTTAAACCACTTATGCAACCATTTCTAATAATTAAAGTTAAGATGCAGAGCGTTATATCTCATGTTTATATGGTTATATCCTTTTTTAATTTACTATTATTTCTTATGTACCAAATGGCATTTATTACTCCATCAAGGACTTTGTTTTGGAATTGTTAGATGGGTTCAGCATTTGTTTTCTTTGTACAGCCCCATACTTGGATGCAATATGTCCAAATGGTTTTATTTCGGGACTTGATTGTATAACATCATTTTGTTCTTGATAGATGGATAGGTACCTATTTCAAGTCTAGTTCTTCTCTTTTCTTTTTGATAGCTCCTTAAATTCTCTTTGCATCCAAAGTCATTGCTATTTTTTTTTTGGAACTATTGGTGTAAGGTCCTGCTATACTGTTTTTCTAAATAATTGGAACATTGTTTAACTTTTTTGCTACAAAGTTTATATGCGTCGATTTTGTTTCGTTTTATTTTATACGCTTTTGTTGAGTCCAAGTGCTTACTTTATCGGCTACATCTTAATTTTTTTTGTGTTGTGATGTGCTTTTTGCTTTCCAGCCGAGGTTATGCTCGCCGGTCTCGCCAGGGTCGTTCTGAAGAAAACACGAATCTTCTGAGGAAAAAGGTCTTAAAACCTTATTACAAAATCTTTATTGAAAACAAATCTTATATTTATAACACACAATATTCTGTTGCTATGAGTTGCTCGTACTGCGGTTAGTTCTGGAACTGGAAACAATTCACTTGCGTTTCTGGAATCTGGTCTTGCTGGCTTGTATCGGTTACACTGGTTTCTGACCATCAGTCCTATTCCTGGTGTTTGGTCTTGGGTAATGTAGCTTTTGATGGTCGGGCCTTTAAAATGACGTTAGGTTTGGGTATTATGCTTTAAGCATTAAATAAACAGCAGGCTAAAACGCTCTGGTACATCAGCAGGTACTACGCCCCTGGTGGCACTCAAAACAGCAGGTTTAAACACTCTGGTACATCAGCAGGTACTACGCCCCTGGTGGCACTCAAAACAGCAGGTTAAAACGCTCTGGTACATCAGCAGGTACTACGCCCCTGGTGGCACTCAAAACAGCAGGCTAAAACGCTCTGGTACATCAGCAGGTATTACGACCCTGGTGGCACTCAAAACAGCAGCCTAGAACGCTCTGGTAGATCAGCAGGTACCGAAGCTCCTGGTGGCAATTAACTTGGTAGGCCGAAAACGCTCTACCACATC
The DNA here is from genome assembly GCA_963921185.1 of Dasysyrphus tricinctus. Lineage (NCBI taxonomy): Eukaryota > Metazoa > Arthropoda > Insecta > Diptera > Syrphidae > Dasysyrphus > Dasysyrphus tricinctus. Next base: position 19,538,052 of record OY992533.1, on the reverse strand, counting down.
AGCAGGTACTACGCCCCTGGTGGCACTCAAAACATCAGGTTAAAACGCTCTGGTACATCAGCAGGTACTACGCCCCTGGTGGCACTCAAAACATCAGGTTAAAACGCTCTGGTACATCAGCAGGTATTACGCCCCTGGTGGCACTCAAAACAGCAGGCTTAAACGCTCTGGTACATCAGCAACGCCCCTGGTGGCACTCAAAACAGCAGGCTAAAACGCTCTGGTACATCAGCAGGTATTACGCCCCTGGTGGCACTCAAAACAGCAGCCTAGAACGCTCTGGTAGATCAGCAGGTACCGAAGCTCCTGGTGGCAATTAACTTGGTAGGCCGAAAACGCTCTACCACATCAGCAGGTACTACGCCCCTGGTGGCACTCAAAACAGCAGGTTAAAACGCTGTGGTACATCAGCAGGTACTACGCCCCTGGTGGCACTCAAAACATCAGGCTTAAACGCTCTGGTACATCAGCAGGTATTACGCCACTGGTGGCACTCAAAACAGCAGGCTAAAACGCTCTGGTACATTAGCAGGTACTACGCCCCTGGTGGCACTCAAAACAGCAGGCTTAAACGCTCTGATACATCAGCAACGCCCCTGGTGGCACTCAAAACAGCAGGCTAAAACGCTCTGGTACATCAGCAGGTACTACGCCCCTGGTGGCACTCAAAACAGCAGGCTAGAACGCTATGGTAGATCAGCAGGTACTACGCCCCTGGTGGCACTCAAAACAGCAGGCTAGAACGCTCTGCCCCTGGTGGCAATTAGGACGTTTAACTTCGAACTAAGACCCCTTACCACTGGTGGGGGGGAAGCCTTAGTAAGAAGTAGCTGGGCAATCTCTCCTACCTAAACTTTCAATGAAACCCCTTTCCACTGGTGGGGGGAAGCCTCGAGAAAGCGATAAAGCTATATGACCAGATCGTCTCGAATTGTCTTCGACCGGAAGAAATAACTATTATTAATTAAACCAAATTTACTATTATTGTCGTCTGACTAATCGTATGACCGAAGAGGTGCCTTTCGTTCATCCAAGCAGATCCTCATATTACTTTTTCAGTAAAGACTGAATGTGAACTGTAAAAGTGATGAACGAAAAATGATAATATACAGCCCTATTCTGCTATCCATCGGGGGGAATTTTCTTTGAATATCCACTTAAGGCCATTCTGCTATTCGAAGTGAATCTGATTCACTTGTCGGTAAAGAAGTTGGTAGTATGTGCGGTATTCTACTATTCACGTGAACAAATAGTTTCTATACAATTCCGATCCGCATATAAAAAGTTGCGGATTTATACTTTTTGGTTGCAAATAAAATAACTGGGTCTTAAAATATGGGTAAAAACTTAATTTTTCGTAAGTATATGTTACAACCATTGTGCTTTTTAACAATTTTAGAGTTAAAACAATAAATTTGAGGACGATTCATCACTCTTATTTTGGCATTAAAGTTAAACCCAGTCATCACCTTTTCTTTGCGAAACTGAAAAAAGTCGTAACACTATCCATTTGCTATTTTTCCAATAATTTTTTTAAAAAAATTTACCAAAACTATAAATGAACTGAACACAACACAAGATTTTCACTTTTAATAAACAGCTGCTGCTCCCAAATGTCAAATCGGGTTGTGATAGTGCAGTTCGCCCGATGGATAGCAGAATGTAAAGGTAGTTCGAAAGTGAATCGCTTGGGTGAATCGAATCTTCGATTCACGTGAATAGCAGAATAGGGCTGATAGATTTTGCTGTGACGTCACGTATCCATAGTGTGTGTGAATTGAATGCAGTGAAGTACAATTTTCACAAGTAAATAAGATAATACGAAAGTAAAAGAAGTGGAGTAGCATGGAACGCTTCGTTAAAGTATAGATCTTGTAACGGATTTATCTGACACCAATATTGTGGTATCATCAGCAAAGAGAACCATGATAGCCTTTATGTCCACTGGGATATCCCTTGTCAATAACAGATGCAGGGTTTGGCCCTAGCACACTCCCTTGTGGTACACCGGCTTCTTTTCTTTAGTTTCGAGTAATTTTTGGTTGTACCCTAATGTAAGGAGTTGGTTCGTAACGTAAGATTTCGTAGTACTGCCTGAGGAGGTCCCTGTAACTCTAGTCCCAGGTTCGCACCCTGTCAAGAACTGAACCAGAATCTAAGAATAGAACCGAGCATACTTTTTTTTCTTCAATTGCCTTTTCCACAACATCCGTAATTCTATGCACTTGGTCTATGGTGGAATGTTTATTCTTAAATCCAAACTGATGGTTCGGAATAATTTTTCTTTCTTCTATTGTTTTGCCAAGCCTTTTCAGGAACTGTTTTTCGAAAACTTTGGCCATGAGTGGTATGAGTGATATTGGTCTGTTATACGTTTTTAGGTGTATGATGGTTTAAGTGAAAAAGTTTTGTTCACAGCAGGTTCATACGACACCACCAAGTAGGCATTATCGTATTTCTTTCTAAATTATTTTATTTATTTTCTTGGCCTTTTAGCTTCGTTTAATTCTTACCACAAGCAACTATCAAACTTTTTGTTTTCCATTTCTATTTTCTACGTGAACTTTTTTTTAAAGAAATAGAAAAATGCTTCGGGATATTCTTATAATCGCACATGCACAGAATAAGAGTGTATATGGTAGGTGAAACGGAGTCTAGAGGTAGTGACATTTTCCATTTATTCCAAGTGGATTGGCTTTGACGAAATCGTACAAGTGGAAAATTTTCGAACAGGACACATACGGAACAACGGTGAACGATGACGACAGTACGGAAGGTTCGTTTTGAACCCTATGTTGGTATAAGTAGGTAAAGGTATAGCGTATAGGATTCACAGACGTAATTTTATGTTGTTGTATATTTTTAGTTCTTTCACCAGTTCCTTTAACCTTCCTGTATATATTTAGATCTTTCCAACCTTAATTCGTTCCGTTCCACTATATCTACAAAGTCGTTGGTCGGTCGGTCGGTCGGTCGGTCGGAAGGAGGCAACAGGAACCCAATAAAAGGATGCTTTGCAGGTTAAATAAATTGTTCCATGAGCTGTACAGCATGCAGCACATATGTGAGGATATATCGTAGGGTATCTCTATTCGTATATGTGAAGCTAAAAGCATCTTAAGTTTACATTTTTTGTCTTTTTTTTTCATTCGATTTCTTTAGGATTTAGTTCACGCTTCACTAAACTTAGGTACCTACCTATCCATTGTTTGGACTTTGGAGAGAGGCGAGAGTGTTAAGCAAAAAAAGGAAGTCAGTTTATGTGGTGTAGGAGTCAATGAGCCATAGAGTTTATATAAAAGTGGCATTTTCAAGCCATGACTTTTTATTTTATTTACTGTGAGAAGATCTAGGTACCTTGTGCCGAACCTACCAATATTTACCAATATACGAATCTATAATAAATAATAAATTATATTGTACCTACACTTAGATGAAGACTTTGTTTCTTTCGAGGAGGGTTTTTGTTCAGCTATTTCATCCTTGGAAAGTCCTCAAAATGCGTAACGAATGAGGTTATAAAAGCTGGTTAACCGCGAAATAGAATCAAAAACGTATTGTTGAAAAAATAAAGAAAACGAAATATTAGAGATGGGAAAGACACATACACCCCTGTTCTGAATTCCGATTACTTAAAAAATCCTTTCGTTTTCAAACTCTCGGTGTTTTGAAAATCCTTTCGTTTTCAATACTTTCGGAATGAGTGTGTTTTGATTTTCGGGTGAATTGAAAACTAGCTTGACATTTTGAATTAATTTGAAGTTTATTTTTTTCTTGAATTTAAATAATTAAAAAAACTTAATTTTTGTTGCAAATACGGGCAGACACACCACTAAAATGCCACGGACGACGATATCAAATGCATTTTTGATGTTATTTTTAAATTTAATTTATTTGTACAGATTTTTTTGACGTGTAGAATTTTCTTTTTACGGATTTCGAAAAAAAAAATAGGTTTGAATATCGACTATTGCGGAAGTGAATTTGTACTAAATTCAGAACATGATTTTTGAATCCTTACGGAAAACATTTTCGTAAACGGATTTGATTCCGATCGGAAATCAGAACAGGGGTGATAGTACTTTTCACTTTTCGATCTAATCAACCCAGACAAATTTGAAAGAAATTTAATCATTTAACAAAGGGAAAGTGTGTATATTCCAATGCTTGTTTTTTCTCGTAGTAAGTCAAACCAATGACTCAATGGTTATGTGTGCTTCAATATATATCCAATTTAAACTTATTCAAAGGCCCAATTTTTCGGTGTGTGCTCATCGGAATTAAGCTCGAGTTGAAGCAATTTACTCAAAATTTAGGACGATCTCAAGCTTTTAAAATCTGGGCCCTTGATTACCAATCTTATGTATTCATTGAATGACTTGAAACCATCAAGATTGAATTACAGAACTGACAGTTTAATTTCGTCGCTTTTCTGTCAAAACCACATCCAAAGTGAAAAATGGCTCAGGAGACAGACACAAAAATTCGATTTAAAAAATAATAAAGTAATAATAAAAGCTTTTTAAGACTTATTGATAGAGCCGTGAGGAACCATGATAAAGTAACAAAAAATTGATATTTGATTTCAGTAGGTTGTTTAAATCTAAAAAAAAAACATTAAAATGTCGTAAACACTTACGGCACGGGGAAAGAAAGCCGACGATTAACAAAAAAGTGAAGAATTCAAAAATAAGATTCCCCCGCCATCACTGCAATTTTGGGTTTATTGAGTGTTAACTGAACTGAAAATTTTATATAGTATAAGCGTTGATCATACCGTCAAAAAATGATTATTGCAAAATGGATGAAAGTATGAATCACTTTTTTGATTTTTTAAGGTTGTTTTTTCGCAGTAATTAATTCCTTAATATCGCCCACCAACAGACAATAGCCCTTAAATTTACATAAACCATAAAAACTTCATTTGAATTCAATTAAACCATTCCACAAAGTTAAGTTTTGTTATACTATACCTACTTATAAATTTTAACATTCATGTCACCTTGAGAAACATTCATAATGGAAAAGTTCTTTTTCTTGTCTGAATGACAAAAGAATAAAATGAAAAAAAAAAAAGAAAAATCTCAGGATTTTGGCGTTGTCAGCAGAAAATTCAATTTTTCACACTCCAAGAACTCCTCATTCTACATGAACGTTCTTTTTTTTTTTTACTTATGCGCCAGTAAATTCGTTGGGCTAAATGAAAATGTTCGAGCGAGGACATTTTTTTTTGTAATGGGAAAAAATTCGAAATGAGTTAAATTATAACAGACCAACAGAATGAGGTTGTAAGTGTCTAAGTACATGCTTAACAAAAATTGAGATGAAAAGGAAATACAAACAGAATTTCAAAATGGCCTTCACTTTGATGATGTACAAAAAAAAAGTACAATTGTATTCTTCTTTAGCATTTTGTTACATACTTTTAGAATTGTCGGTTGTTTTCATGATTAAATTAAGTTATTCCAAATAATGAAAAGTAAGAGTGCTTTTGTACAATATTTCAGTGAAAGAAAACAAAATAAAATATTTTAATGAGGAAGTTTTTTTTTTTTTTTTGTATTTTCCATTTCCAACCTAATTATAGATATTTTATTCGCAAAATAAAAACTTTCTCTAGAAATTCCTGCCACATAAGCAACAAATAAGGCCTTGTACGCTGCTGATGCGAAACGAAATTTTAAGTTGGTCGTCAACAAGAAAACGAAATGCTAACGAAAACAGCAGACATATGCATTGACAGTTTCACCAATTCAAAAAATTAAAGAAATTCAAATGCATTCAGAATCCAGTGCACTTAAGAATAGCCAACATTTCTGAAGCAAGTGATTGATTGCGTCCGTGTTTTGCTTCTATAAATTTTTCGAAAACTATCAGCTAAAAAAAATTAAAATCGGAAACAGTACGAAATCACACAGAGCTAAATCTAGAAAAACGAAATATCGCAAATCAATAATCCTGCTTTACATCTAGCACCGAATATCTCGCCAATATTAACTCGAATCTAAAATCTCGCCAAAAATAATCTCGCAAACTAAAATATAAAAGGAATATCGCTCTCAATGTACATTCGCACTAAACAAAAAATCCTGTGAATCAAACAAAGAAACTCGAAAACGAAAAACTTTTTCTTTGACTTTAATTGTTTTCCAAATGGATTTTTGCCATGTAGTGTTCGGTGCTCGAGATCGAAAACATGGATCATTTATTAGGCCAACATAACAAACAACTCAGCAAAACATCAGAACTACCAAATCTGATGCAAAGCTCCCTCCTATGAAACTACAAGGAATTCAGTTTACGGGATCTTGTAATTGCGAGATTGTTCAAAGTATGTTATTTGTAACAACGAGATAAGGAAATGCTAGATCTTTTAATTGCGAGATCTCGTACCCAACCCAAAAAATAGCAGCTTACAAAAGTGAACAAAGAAACTGATAGTTTTCGAGAGATATGTTTACGGGCGAACCTCTGCAAACTGATTCAAAAGTGAGTCAAAATTTACGAAAACAAATGTTAGATTTCTCAAACTTTTTTGATGCCATAATGCTTAAGATAACTGAAGTCAATAATGAAAGTGGTCGCACTACAAATCTACATTTTCTTACACCTGATTTTAAATGTAAAATGATGAAATGCCACGGTTATAACGCTCCCTGAATGGAAAATCTCAATTTTTATTTTTATCAAGTCATACCGTTCTACCAATTTTCATCGTTCTACAATAGCCAAAAGATGCAATGCCTCTGAGCTGAAAATTATAAATTTCCAATCTTATCTTTGTATGCACGTCAAACCCTAACGCTCTAACAATTTTCATCGTTCTACAACAATCGGAAGTGCTCCATATGCATAGTTTATAACAATTTTTGAGAAAATGGGTGGAGGCCACGCCCCCTGAATGGAAAATTCCAAATTTTCGATTTTTCTCTTTCTAAGTACTTGCCTTACTGATCTACCAATTTTCATTGTTCTACAACAATCGCAAGTGCTCCATATGGTGTATAAGAATTTTTGAGAAAGTGGGTGGATGCCACGCCCCCTGAATAGAAAATTGCAGATTTTCGATTTTTTCCTGCAAGTTTCTACTAAAATTACAATATTTATTTAACGTAAAATTAGCATCTTTTAGTAATTGAAGATATTATGGTAACTAATATCACTCTTATCGAAAAATGACTTAAGACCTTTTTTGTAGAGGACCAATTTTCCTTTCCAATGGTGCCTCACAATATTACCTCACTTCTGGTTTTTATTTGCCTTTTTTGATTCCAAATATCTCTTCAGCCCCATGGTCTACAATTTATTGCCTGAATAACAAAATGAAATACATGCAATAACCTTTTTAACGAAGTACGACACATTACTGTAGACTTGGTAAGCCAGCTCCCAATGCGGAATAGGATTATTGTTCTGTAATACGTTTTTTTTTTCCAAAATTTAAGATAAGTTCAAAAATATTTCCATAGAATAGAACGGTAGGGACTATTTTTTCGCATCAAACAGATGTCAAACTTTTGCAGTTCGATATCATACAGTCCAATTTGGAGAGAGTCGTTTGATCATCTTGTTATATGTACATTAGGGTGTCCGTTATTTCCCAAAATCGTTTTTAAATATCAGACACCCTCCAAATCAAAAGTGTATGCCCTACAAAAAAAATTTGGGCAAACAAATTTTATCCGAGGTCATTTGCACGTGGCTCTAAGCCCATACTTTTCCATACAAATTTGTATGGGATTTTCGCTCTTTTCACGTTTTATGCTTTTTCTCTCGAAATTTTGCAGCTTTTGTAATTTTGTTTGCTGATTTGTATTCTTAAATCATCCCTTTAAAAGATCTCATTCAAAAAAACTATTAACAAAAATTTAAATTTAAAATTAAGACGTTCAGTCTTATGGTGTTTTTATATGGGAATTCCCATGGTAATAATCGAGGCAAAAAATTCGATTTTTATTATTTTTTTAATAAATTTTTGAATGAGGTCTTTTAAAAGGATGACTAAAGACGGAAAATCAACAAAAAAAATTAGAATAGCTGCAGTAATTCGAGAGAAAAAAAATAAAACGTGAAAAGAGCGAAAATCCCATACAAATTTGTATGGGAAAAGTATGGGCTTAGAGCCACGTGTAAATGACCTTGGCCAAACTTTTTTTTGGTCAACATTTTTTTTAGGACATAAACTTTTGATTTGAGGGTGTCTGCTATTTAAAAACGATTTTGGGAAATACGGGCACCCTAGTGTACATACATATAGGGACATATGGTGACGTATGCTGATCAGAATCGATGCATGTATATTACTATCCATCTTATGACACAGCTGTACGAACATGAAAATAAAAGCAAATTATGTGAACAATCAATCAACCTTTCTCTACCTCTGTAAATTCTTGCGAAAGTTTTCCATTCGGATAGGAAACAGAGACGCATTTCATAAACATTTCAAAAATATTTCTGTTTTCAAGAATGTTTCTTTGATTTGCACACACCTTAAGAAGTCAGAACAAAGCTCTTCGCCAAAAATTGAACTTCGTTGAGATTTTTTGGAAGTTTGTAGAGTTTTTATCTAATTTTTCTGGAATATAATAAACCTGGAAACAGCCTTATTGAATCTAAAAAATGAAAAAGAAAGACTTCAAAATGATGTAAGAAAACATTCAGTAACCAAAATTGACTTTAAAACAATGGTGCAACTTATTTGTCACTCTAATTGGGAAGTCTTAAAAATTCAACAAAATGTCATAACACCCATAACCATTTAGAATTTCTTAAATTTTTGAAAACAAAAAAATGTTTATCAAATCACCATAATTTTAATTTTTTGTTTTTTTCCATTTTTCCTTCAATCGTGTGCTCAAAACTATCCTTAGCTTATTGCATACATACATTATAATCCACTCAACGATAAGCAAACTTCCAAGTAGGTACTGTAAACAATGAAAGCATCAGAACCAGAGTAGCAAGGGAATTATGCAGAATAATAATTTGAGATAATTTCGTTAAACAACATCACAATGAAAATATGCGGGTATTTACCTACCTTTAAATTTTATTAAATTAAAATTCACGTCCCTGGCCCACTTTTGAAAAGTCATCCTGGAACAGAGTCAGAATTCAGGACAGAACAATATATTCGAGAGGGTGGTAAATGGTAGGTCGTACAAGTAGGTACCTATTTCACTTTAATTCCAATCCAGCATATCGATCGGATGAGGAAGGTCTGGAGCTGGAACACATAATCATGGCTTACGTATTATAGCTGTAGGAACACACACAGAAGGCAAAGAATTTGTTTTCCTCCCATTAATATTTTTTTACTGGAAAAAAACGCAGAAGAAAATGTTTCGTTTTCATCTATAATGCACGGGCCTCGCGTGTAAGTTAAGATGTCGTTGGCAGAGTCGTATGGGTAGATATACTATACATACCTACACGTACACATTTTGTTTGTCCTCTGAGCAGGAAACGCGAATGAAAGGAATGGTATTTTCCAACATACCTATGTACGTTCAGCAAACAGAAATAAATCTGAAAATCTGAGATTTTTTGGAGGACGCGCTACCAACACGGAAAATTTGCTTGTGAACGTTTTAGGGACATGGTTAGGGGGATAACGAAAAATCGGAATTATTTTTGCACGTCAATTGAAATAAACGATAATGTGGTTAGTAGAATCAATAAGTAAATTTATCTTGTTTTTTTTTTTAAATTAATTTTTAGCATAGGTGCTCTTTCTAGATATAATTTTAGGCGCTATAAAAATTAATTGAATTATATTCAATAACTCCACTAAAACAGAAGTTACTTTCTTTTTTTTTTCTTCTTTATTTATTGCTGTAAGTGTAAATTATAGAAGCAATCTACTACTTTTTTAGACATGCCTATCTACTATTTTAATTTTTTTCACATGAGGTTTCTTTTGATTTCTAAATACTCTTAATCATGAATAACTTGATGTTGTTAATAACCAAATCCCATATGATTTAGAGTCAAGTGCGAGAGCCTGTGACATTGCTTTGGAGTTGAGTAAACGCACCTAATCTGGTGAGTTAAATCTAAAGCCCCGGATATTCATTCTCGCACTGAAAAACTGAGGCTTAGTAGTTTTATGATACAAGCTGTTTTGAAAAAAAAAACTCCCCTTTGAATGTGGTCCAGCATGTGCATGAGTAATATCAAAATCCTACTTCCACAACCTAACCTTAGCATTGTTAATAGTTAAGATCTCTATCTTGTATATCCTTTAAAAACTGTCATATTATCTCATATTTTATTTATTTTTTTTCCTACACATACATATTCAGTTGCAAAACCTGAATAATATGTATCCAAGCGACACGTACCCGTCAAGAACGGTATATGTACAAAATAATTTGCGGCATTAAGTCCTTTCGACTGCATTTCTATTCATTCTACCGGCGTTGTTGGATGTAACGATGAGGGAGTACACTTTAACAATTTTGTGATCCTTTTTTATTTTGCTAGACAATAAACCACGAACCAGATTGTACTTGGCATCCTTCTTTTTGTGATTTTCCAAATGCCTGCAAACAAAAGACTACTTTAGCAATGTGTTAAGTAACAACTGCATTTCCTGCAGTTATAAAAGTGAAAAGAGCTTTTCTACTTGCGATACAAGGGTTGATGCTTCATTTATATTTTGATAAAACCTGGCACAACACTGATATAGAAAAAACGGAAACATAACTGTCTGTTTGGCTAGCTTGGAATGCTCGCCTGATTATTTCAAAAAAGTTGATGGATGTTTTTTAGACAGCCTTCGAAATTTGTTTGAGAACTGTGTCTGCCATATTTTTTCGAAAACGGTTCCAACGATCTAAATAAAAAAAAATATTTGATGAGCACTAATGATCTATTCCAGCCCAATTTCTTTAATAGCTGCTTCTAAAGCACAATATTCCTTAGGGCCAGTTGTACAAATATTTAATCCATGGTTCAGCAGTTTTAACTCACCGACTTCGGCGACTTACGATGGGTCAAGCAATAAATTGGCTAGGTTAGGTTAGGTTAGGTAAATGGGCTGACAGTTGGTTTTGTTACCGTCACACTTAGATCAATGTAGATCCATTGTGGTACCCTAGGGGTTGTGAACCCTATGAAAAGAAACCTATGATACATCCCATGTTAATTCAAGCCCGTTAAGGGTATTGAAGAGTTTCAGCAGGCTATAGCCTGAAAAGTCGGTGAGTATTTCTTGGTCGTTGGAGGAGTGTCCGTTGGTACATAACCACCAGGCTGAGAAATGTCTGTCGTTATATAATCACCTGGCTGAGAAGAAAAACGCTTTTCAAAGGCGTGATCCTTCCTTTGCCCCCACTTGAGGAATCATCCCTCTATCAGGCCCGTAGGAGCAGTGGCTCCATGCAACGTCTGGTAGATGGGTATGATAGGTCAGTGGTTGGTTTATGTGTCAGTTCGATGGATGTCTGTCGTTTTATAATCACCTGGCTGAGAAGAAAAACGCCTTTAAAAGGCGTGATCCTTCCTTTGCCCCCACTTGAGAACTCATCCCTCTATCAGGCCCGTAGGAGCAGTGGCTCCATTCAACGTCTGGTAGATGGGCTTGATAGGTCAGTGGTTGGTTTATGTAAACGTGCGATGAAGAAATGTCTGTCGTCACATTATCACCTGGCTGAGAAGAAAGCACCTTTAATGGCGTGATCCTTCCTTTGCCCCCACTTGAGGAATCATCCCTCTATCAGGCCCGTAGGAGCAGTGGCTCCATGCAACGTCTGGTAGATGGGTATGATAGGTCAGTGGTTGGTTTACGCATCCGTTCGTTGAAGAAATGTCTGTCGTTTTATAATCACCTGGCTTAGAAGAAAAACGCCTTTAAAAGGCGTGATCCTTCCTTTGCCCCCACTTGAGAACTCATCCCTCTATCAGGCCCGTAGGAGCAGTGGCTCCATTCAACGTCTGGTAGGGAGTTATGATAGGTCAGTGGTTGGTATATGTATCCGTTCGTTAACTGTCATTATATAATCACCTGGCTGAGAAGATAACGCTTTTCAAAAGCGTGATGCTTCTTTTGCCCCCACTTGAGAACTCATCCCTCTATCAGGCCCGTAGGAGCAGTGGCTCCATTCAACGTCTGGTAGATGGGCATGATAGGTCAGTGGTTGGTTTATAAACGTTCGATGAAGAAATGTCTGTCGTCACATAATCACCTGGCTGAGAAGAAAACACCCTTTCATGGTGTGATCCTTCCTTTGCCCTCACTTGAGGAATCATCCTTCTATCAGGCCCGTAGGAGCAGTGGCTCCATTCAACGTCTGGTAGAGAGGTATGATAGGTCAGTGGTTGGTATATGTATCCGTTCGTTAACTGTCATTATATAATCACCTGGCTGAGAAGATAACGCTTTTCAAAAGCGTGATGCTTCTTTTGCCCCCACTTGAGAACTCATCCCTCTATCAGGCCCGTAGGAGCAGTGGCTCCATTCAACGTCTGGTAGATGGGCATGATAGGTTAGTGGTTGGTTTATAACCGTTCGATGAAGAAATGTCTGTCGTCACATAATCACCTGGCTGAGAAGAAAACACCCTTTCATGGTGTGATCCTTCCTTTGCCCTCACTTGAGGAATCATCCTTCTATCAGGCCCGTAGGAGCAGTGGCTCCATTCAACGTCTGGTAGAGAGGTATGATAGGTCAGTGGTTGGTATATGTATCCGTTCGTTAACTGTCATTATATAATCACCTGGCTGAGAAGATAACGCTTTTCAAAAGCGTTATGCTTCTTTTGCCCCCACTTGAGAAATCATCCCTATATCAGGCCCGTAGGAGCAGTGGCTCCATGCAACGTCTGATAGATGGGTATGATAGGTCGGTGGTTAATTTACGTTATCGTTCGTTGAAGAAATGTTTTGTACGCCTATTGACTGTGGTTGGATAAGTTACCAATCTCATGGTCGTGTGGTTGATAGAACGTACGGATTTTCATTTTCAAGCCATTTGGTAGCATTAATAAATTTCAATATGTTTTTGCTTGGAATGTCCGAGAGTTCTTCCAAGTCATTGAAGAAGTATCTCCCTAGGTGTTTGTTTCTGAGATGATAAAGCGCAGGGCAGTGACACAGGTAGTGAGGAGTATCCTCATGAATCTCTATGTCACCACATCCCCTGCATAAATCGTCTAAACTGAGTTTCATCTTTTTCTTGTGGTATCCTAGGTGGTTGTGACCGGTGATGATACTCACGAAAAGAGATAAAGACTTTTTATTCAGTTGGATGATGGTGTCGGTCTTTTGTTTGTTGAAACTAGGCCATAATTTTCTGGTTATAACACAGGTATCGAGCGATCTCCAACGCTTATTTGTCGCAGCTAGAGTTCTACTCTCGATTAACTGTTTAAGATTACAGGGTGGAACCTGAACTGTAGTTATTGCCTGATCAGGATCAAGAGTCGATCCGATTCTTGCCAACTCGTCAGCGCTTTCGTTACCTGGGACACCACTGTGACCAGGAACCCAGCAGAGCCTTATATTGTGCTGTGTACCAAGAACCCTTAGCTCTTCGCGACAGCAAGTAACAAGCTTCGATTTGATTTCAATGGCAGAAATCGCTTTTATTGCCGCTTGGCTATCAATGAAAAAGGTGATATCAGCTTGTGGTATTGCCATCATTGAGACTTGTCTAGCAGCTTTTGTCACTGCCAGGACCTCAGCTTGGAAGACACTGCTGTAATCAGGAAGTCTGAATGAGCTGGATAATCCGAGGGTTTCTGAGTAGAACCCTGCACCAACACCTGTATCCATCTTGGAACCGTCGGTGTATATAGCTATCATCGAATCGCCGGTTGACGGCTCGTTTATTTGCCATTCCTCTCTACTAGGAAAGGCTGTCGTGAACGGCTTGTTGAAGTCCAAATGGGGTGTTATGTAGTCAGTGCACACCATATTACCGGAGTATTTCTGTAGAATCTGCGCGTGACCTGTAGCACTCTGTTTCCAGCTGCTAGTTTGGCTAAGCCGAAGTGCGCTCTTGGCTGCTGATTCATGTATATATAGATCTAGGGGTTTTAAGTTGAGTATAGCTTCCAGACCCGCTGTCGGGGTGGACCTCATTGCCCCAGTGATACCAATACATGCCAATCTTTGTATCTTTGTCATGATTTTAAGGTTGGTAACTTTGTCCAGTGAACTCCACCAGACTACGTTACCGTAAGTCAGTACAGGTCTAACTATGGCTGTGTACATCCATTTGATAATTTTTGGGCTTGGACCCCACGTTTTGCCAAATATCCTGTTGCAGGAATAGAAAGCAAACATGGCTTTCTTCGTTCTTTCTTTAATGTTGAGACTCCAGTTCAGTTTCTTATCCAAGATCACACCCAGATATTTGGCATGATCGGAGATTTAAATTGGCTAATATACATACTTGAACGTTGAACCTAAGTAGCTCGGCCAAAATCAGCCAGTAAAAATCAAAATTTGAACTACGTTTGAACACCTAGTCCCTACAAAATTCTTATTCGTGATTATGATACCTATCAAACTTGTCATTGGGATGGAAAGAAAGCCGAAACAAGTGGGGTCTCACAATTATAGTGACTCAACTTTGTGATCACATGATTTGCAAAACGTTAAACTTTTGATTATAACTTTTTTATTTATGAAGATTTTTTTAACCTTTAACATAATTTTATACATTGATATGAACATTTGATCAATTAGTTGACTTTGTGAAACTGTTCTTGGTAAGAGCCTCGCGTGGCCTCTTTTTCCTTTGGAAACCACTAGTTACTTCATGGCATAGCTTCTTTTAATGTTTTCTACTGATTTGGAACGAAACAAACAGCTTGAATGCGTTGCGCTCGAACATGGTGCGATTGAACATAGTTCGAGTTGATTTTACTTGTCTGCGGGCTGGCTCGAGTACCAATTATTTGGTATCACTAAACAAAAATTTGGTCTCAAAAAAATCGAAAAGAGTTTAATATTTGTCGATGTTAAAGGGCGGGGCTAATCAATCGTCGTACCTGATTCGACTGTTTGCGGACCGGTTTCGTATGTTTACTCGAACATTTCGGTTTAATTTTGAGTTTCAATATTAAAAATAAAAAGAAAAATGTCAAACAACCTGAGTGAAAATAAAATAAATGTGAAGTGAATATTTTTAATGACATATTATAAGTCGTAAGAATAAAGAAGTTCGAGTAGATTGGTTTCTGCTTGGTTTCAGTGTCTGTGGAATTTAGTTGAACTATGAATGTTCACTCGCACCATGTTCGAGCGTCTCCAGAGCCCTTTGATACCAAATTGAAAACAAATTGTCAAATAATTTGTTTGTACTAAAAAACAATCATTTGAAACCACTTTCTTATTAAATCACTTTTATCGATCGAAATCGTTTTCAACCAACTGCTGATTTCCTTTTTAAAAATTGTAACAGAATCCTTTCAATTTTTTGTGTGAGTTTCCCTTTTTGTACTCATCTGTCATTATTTCGTTCAATGATCATCTCCTATCCCAAAATTGGTTCTTTTATTGACAAGTGAATTTTTCAATGAAAGCTATTCTCAATGATTGCTATAACCGATATTGCGAAGAGAAATTCCAATGATACATTGATTTGTGTTAATAAAGGCTGTAACTGGCGCCTAACATTATACAAATTTCGGAGTCAACATCTTATTAGATTTTGACTTCAAATGTCATATATTCGTTTGCCGTATTATTTCTTGGAAACATTATAACCTCCTCCTTACCTTTGAAGGTCGCCTTCAGGGGCTTAATAGCTTTTTTTTGTTGAATTTGAGCAAAATTTACGACATACTTTGTATTTATTCACAAGAAAGCCAATGAGTGGGGGAGAATACAAAATTAAATCAAGGTCCTTTTGAAATATTCTTCTCTGATTTGCTGCATGTGCTGCTTTGTGGTGTGGTGTTGTGTTGTGTTGTGTTGATTAGGTTGCGTTCTACGCACATTTAAAATTACCCCAACTCATTTAATTTGTGGTAAAATGGGGGAGCAACAGTGTTTACACGATAAAACACGGCAAGAACAAGAACAACAAAAACACGTATGTAGGTATGTATTTTTTTGTAATTCTTTAGAAGCATCGTCACAGAACAACATAAACCCCAGGATTTTCTGTATATGTTCCTTTCCAGTCCCCATACAATTTAACACCATTTGCTTGGAAAAATTAATCTTAAGACCAAAGCCGTATCATGATAAACAGAATACTTCGGGAGGTCTTCTCCATCATCCTAAGGTTAGGTTTCTACTAAGCCTTAAATATTTCGTTAGAAATGAAAACAAAAAGCCGAAAAGAGGAAATAGAAACGACTAGTTTATAGCGGTCGGAGTTTTGGGGAAAAACCACAAAAAATCTGTTTCGTAAAGAGAACAATCTTTAATTTCATTCCATGTCCCATTTTTCAAAAATACTTTAGAATAGGAGTCTATAACTGTACAAAGTTAAAATTAAACCGGAAGTTGCCATTTTTACCAATGGACCTATAAGCTCTTCTACCGACCAGTTTCCTTATAAAAGCCGATCATCATCATCATCAAGTCCTGTAACCCCGGTTGGGGCATAGGGCGCCGATACCTTATCATAATTTCTAAAAATTTCACTATAATTGATGGGTGTCAAACTTATTATTGGTAAATCGTCTTGAAAATTCAAGCAACTCATTTTCACCTCTTCGGCTACAGGCTTGCTCTAAGAAAAGACGCTTTGACTCTTTCAAATTATTACAAAATATATTTATTTTGTTTTCTCTTGTAATTGTTGCAATTCAACCGCGATAATAATACAAAACACGAGCATAAAAGTTCCAAGAAAAAAGAAGGAGTTTGTGTGTACTTTCTTATGGGATGTTTGGTGGTGTGCACAATGTACCTATCACCTTTATCAGAGAATATTTGAACTTCAGATGAATTTATAAGGATGCTTTCTGGTTTGTTTAAGCAAGTGTAAAATAAGACTCTGACTTTGAAAAAAACTCTACAAAGTTATATTTTGGTATAGAGTTTTAATTTGACTTATGAAAAAAAATCGTAAAACAGTACACAGAATTTTAACAACTGCTTTGATTGGGGGAAGTTGAAACAATTGAGATAAATGCATTTTTTTTCTTCAAAAAAATAGAAAGTTTTTTTTCGAAAAATAATATTGTACTTTATGAAATGCTTGAAAATTGAAACTGACAACCACCTTCTTCATAAGAGTAATAAACTAGTAAAATTTAATTAAATACATAATTCGAAAAATCTAGAAAAAATACTGCGTCGATCTTTTTTATGCATCTTTAAAAGTACCTCTTAGAGAATCTAAATCCACAGAGCTCGAACAAAAAATTATATTCGTTGTCCGCCATGTAAAAAAAAAGCTTTCACAGAGCTTAATGCGTCCTCCGTGAACGAGAGGAGGTTGATCCCCCCTCCAAAGATATAAAAATTTGAATTGTATTCTTCTACAAGAGTCTGTTATTTTTTTGCGCAGCAGTGTGAATCGTAATTTCCCATAAGAAATTATTTGCTGATGGATATTGGCTGCTCTGTAATGCTGTATTTAAGACATTTCTCTACATAAAATCTAAATATACAAAAATTTACGTGTTCTACAAAAAAAAAAAACATTTCAGTAATTTTTCGGAGGCGAGATAAACTCAAAAACCATTTTTATTCAAAAATGTTGACAGTTTTCCGACGGTAACTCTTCATCTCGAAGATATATCAAAAATTATTTTAAATAATGTTCTTTCTATCCTATAGACATAGAGCAACCGAAAGCTAGAAATTTTTCGACAATACTCGTTTTTCAAAATTTGAATGCCTGTACCTAACTTATAAAATTTCAGTCCGACTTATACCAGCAGTACATTGAAGGAAGGAGACAGATCAGATAATTCAGAAAATACACATTTTATGTAAATTAGCTAAGCCGTTAGCTATCAATATTAATATCTGAAAAAAATAGCTGAGAACATGATTTTTGCGCATATCTCGAAAACGCTTCTTTGGAAAGAAAAATAATTTTGATTTTCGTGTTCAGTAACCCAAAACTAGTCTAGAAAATATATTTTTTCTAATTTTGTAAACTAGTGTTATCAGAGAAGATGTCGATACTTGAGGTTGAGTGAATTTATTGATCTTCTTAGAATTCCACGTCTTCCCAGGGGGACTGGAAGCTATGATAACTTCAAAATAAATTGAAATTCAATAGTGGGATTGTGTAGTCAGTGTTACTTGGAAGTGATAAGATAAACTCAGAATAGCGGAGTGGCTAATCTCATTATTGGTCCACTGTACTTGCTGCTGCTTTTTGCTGAAAAAATCGAAGAGGTGTCAGATGGAGTAGAGTGTCTTATGCAGCGGAAGGAGTCGAACGAAGTGCTCCACTTATGCATATAGACATGCTGTTCTTTGGATTCTGCTTAGCTTATCGCGATGTATCGCCTTATCTAAGGCAGTCCACCATTAGTCCATAAGACCGATTCTAACGTACCAAGTGGGTAAGTTAGAATCGGTCTTATTACCGAAATGTATAGCCAGTGAGTAATGCTTTGGAGGCCCCATTTACTACCAACGGATTTTTTGCAAGAGAAAAGTGCAACTGTGCATTTTTGGACTCTTTCTTGCATCTTAGGTTTCCAGCTTAAAGCCGTTCTTGAAAACGTCAAATCAAAGCCAATTTGATCATCAAATGACATCATTTTTTGACGCAGATTGCAATCGTCATATGCGATCGTCCTGTCTTGCACAAAATCGGTTTTATGAACGTTATTCAATTTACAGTAGACGCTCGATATAGTGAAGTAATAAAAACCAGGCCTGTTTACTGTTTCGAGATTGTTCACTTTTTCGAGCGGGAGTTTTCTAAGGCTTTATAAAAGCGAATTTGATACAAAATGCACATTTCGTTCGATGTAAATGTTTTTAATTTTAACTAAGCATTAAACAAGGCTTTCTCTCAGGTTTAAACAAAAAACAGAAACAATTCCTCAGAGCTCTCAAACTATGTAAAATGCTTGGGCGAAATTTTGGTACAAAATACGTTTTTTTATAAAATGTTGTGTGTTCACTATAGTGGATAGTTCACTATTTCGAGATCCACTAAATCGAGCGTCTACTGTACTCGCAAACGCATTTTATAATTACGAACACGCTCTCTGGTTTCTCAATTTTTTTATCGTCAACTCGATTTTCTTGGTGCGCAACTGCACCGCAGACGATGTTTTCGAACATGTGACTTTAGAAGTTTACGTTAATAAAACATTATACAAATGCATTTTTGACGCAGATGACGTTTTTGAAAACGGCCTAATTCTTATCTAAAATGAGACCCAAGTCATCTGAGAATGTTAGTGGAACACCTTTAATAGAAGAAGGGTATTTTGTTTTTCCTGGATAAATCTGTTCAATGGTGGTTATTTTCAAGTCCGCACCGATCTACCCATTGTGTAAGCTTGTTTAGGGAAAAAGATCTCTTAAAATGTAAAGATGCTTTCTATATACTGATATTACCACGGCGGCGCGGCGTCCGCATAGGCAATAGCTCTGTAGCTCTCAGCTTCTAAGCAATTCAGCAGCTCATTAACTACCAAGTTGCCAGGAAGTGGAGATAGAACGCAGACTTGCGGTGTACCCCTACTGACAGATCTTTTTGTCGAGAAGACGCCCAGTTTGAATTGATTAACCTGCTTTTAAGGATTTGATTAATCAATTCACTAAGCGACCCATCAGCACTCAGAGGTGCCAGTGAAGATGCGACTGCAGATGTGTTGACGTTATTAAAAGCGCCTTCTTTACCTAGAAAGGCAACCATTGTATACTCTTTATTATGGAGGGAATATTCGATGGTAGGTACTAGTGGGTGGAGAGCCGTTTTCACTGACTTCCCTTTGCAATAAGCATTTTGAACTGTAGACAGTAGTCTCGTATCAATGCTTCATCGTAGTTGGATATCAATCAGTCATTCAAAAGTTTTTCGAATTAGTGGTGATAGGCTAATAGGTGTTAAGGCTCTCGGGTCTACGTGCGAACATTTACAGGCTTTGGGTATAGACACAACTTTGACTTCTTTCCATAGAAGTGGAATATGACCCAGATTCAAGAAACCATTGAAGATGACCTCCAGAATCGGCAGAACTGCTTCTTAATTCATCTGCAGCTAAGCTGGAATGATGTCATCTGGGTCCAGCCGAATTGTATGGTTTGAAGCTTCTGAGTGCCCATTGTAATTTTTTTTCTTGAAATCAGACCTTGTGGACCTGTTTGTCCTTCGTAGGACAATAACTATGAACAGTCTGTGAGCTGCCTGGAATATGAGTAGGTATCCAGCAGCAAATTGTGCGATTCTTCTCAAGATTTGGTCCAGGAGCCATCAGCATTTTTCATGCAACTAGGCATAACTGGATTTGTGGAGAATATTTTTTTTTTGATGCTTCGGTGGCTTCTTCCATATTGCTACAGAATGTCCTCCAAGAAGATCGTTTGGTTTTCTTCAATTCTTTCTTATACAATATTTGCGATTTCTTATAAGAATCCCAATCGGACACTACTCTAGTGCTTTTAGCTCGATTGAAAAGTTTCCTACAATTTTGCCTGAGCGGCTCGAGGCCCGAAGTCCACCAATGTGGCTTTCTTTTACCCATTATTCGAATAAGAGGACAGCAGGTCACTAATGCTTCTTCGAAGTTGATGTCTCATTAAACTGGATGCATGAGTTAACTTGACTAAATGATGGCATTAAGAAATTTGATGAAATTTTCAAAATCGATTCATTAGAAAATGTGATTGGTTGGTCAAAATGTTAACATTTACTAAATGTACTAAATGACAAAAATTGAATCCTTTTGTATCTTGTCATATCTTGGCAAAATTGTAAGAACAAATGTATTTATTATATGTATTTCAAAAGTTAAAGCTCAATTTAAATCTCAAAAATATCAAACAAAATTTCATCAGGAAAGCAAGGGTTAAACTCATCTGAGTGAATTAATAAAAATCCACAAAAACTCAACTTGTAAACACCCCACACCACAAGAAGAAGAAAAAAAAAATCCCTTCCCTCTTGTTGAAAAAAAAAACTTTAAAAGAATTTTCATTTTCCTTTGTTATATGTTCCTACCTACCTACCTATACCAACTCCTTGCAAAGTCGGTTAAAATATTATTAATACGTTGGTAGTAAAAATAGTTATGTAAGGCTGTAAGGGGCTTGAAATTTAAGTGATGAGAATCCTTGAAAGTAATTTTGACTTCATAATGAAGATAGTTCTCCTTGAAAACAAAGTCGTTGTTATGGAAAACAAACTATACTATATCGCTTTCTGTTTTTGTTTTATAAAGTGGTTGGTACTTTGTCGATAAAAGACAGCACATAACAGAAAGCAAGACCAACAAAACTATATAAGTGAAGGTATATAGAGGGTTTTATGAAGGTATATCGGGGGTTTTACATCTTTAACCAGTTTGTGGGTGTCGTCCTTTATTATTAAGCTATTTTTTTTTTTTACAACATGAACCAATTTGTCCTTTTTGAATATTTTCTTAAAGGGGCTTTTAAGGGGACAGCGACTTAATGATTCTTCTTTGACTTGCAAGTTACATTGTAGGTATTTTGGGTTGGTTGCGTTTTTGGCAATGGAAATTCTACTTTAAGAATTTCTGGCCTATTGATTATTGATACAACAAGTGAATGGCTTAAAGTGAAGATTAAAAGCATATACTACTCCTTGCTAAAAAAAGGGGAAAAAGAAACGAAAATAGACAGAATATTTTCAATAGCTAATGGTTGTGCATAGGAAATCTTAAGGATTTTAATTTAAATCAGTTAGGCTATACATTCGGGTTTAATCCTGGCATTACCATGAATTCCTCTTTTTGCAATCTAACCTATCCTCTTTCAATTCATCTATTCATTTCGAACGGACGTAAATCAAACAATTTTCATGAATACGTCGAGAGTATTTTTGAAAGTAGAATTTCGGTGCACAGCCTGCCTAACTGGAGCTGACTTCCAGTAAAACGAACGAAGTCAGGCGGTTATAAAAGAAAATCAAATTCTACCTTATGCGATGATAGAATGCCAGGAGGCTTAGACCGGATATGTAGGTGCCTGTAAATAAAGTTCAACTTAACTGCCTTTGTCAAAACCTTGTATTCATCCAATTTTCTAACAACGATTATCTAGCCTGTAGAAGTGTTTCCAAGGCATCATAAGGAAGTTGAAAAACTGGGCTCATTATAATTTATCACATCTCACTGTTTCGCTTTCTTTTTTTAATCTAGAAACATACAATCTACAAAAAGTCTAAGAAGTGAAAAATTAAAAAAATAAAAATCTAGGAGGAAATAGCACTGAATTCAATTAAATTCTCATTTCCTGTCTTTCATTTATATCTTTGAAATTGTACTCTCTTAATTGTTTCTCCTTCGTTTGCATAAATCTTTTCCTGAAATAAAGACAATCTGTTGGATGGATAGTTTCAGTGTGCTTTTGTAAAAAAAAATATGAAGATATTAGTTCAAAGAAACTAGGCAAAAAGAGATGAAGAAACTCTAATGCCTTACTGATGTTCATTTAAAACAGATAACTTAAATAGAAACAGCTGTTCATTAAACAAGCAACATATCTAAGGTCAATCCTCAGGAATGAGAAAAATATTACACAGATGTACATACTACATCTACCTTACCCAAGTGATGGTACAGATATAAGATAGTCTTCGGTCTTCGGTCTTTTGCCAGAGCATTAATTCAAATTTACAAGGGAAATTTAATTATCCATCGTTCTCGCATTAAAAGGAAGAAATTTTTAATTCGCATTCAATTGTGCGAACTTGAGAAGATATTAATATTTCAGCTTTATTGCAGAGAGTTTTTGATTGATGACCATTGAATTTCCGACAAAGTGGAATTTAATGAAACCAAAGAGATAAACCGAGATACTTGAATTGGAATTGCTGGGTAATAAGAAGCATTAACGATGTGCTCTTACATGAATTATTTGGAAAAAAAATCTTTTATGCGTTAATATTTCCGTATAATCGGAACAGTATTTTCAGCTTTGCCGTAGGTATCCAATTGCATATCAGTACCTATCTGACTAAACATTTGCAACTTAAAGTGAACCCAAGCAATTTCTTCAAATTCCTAAATAATGTTTTATTCAAAAACAGAACAATCTTAATATATTTTGTATAAAACTGAAAATTTAAAGTACAATATACATATGTACCTACATTTTTCAAAATCAAAATAAACTTTTGAAGTCTTATTCATAAACGCATTTTAGAGACAGCGCAATAACGTAAGTCCCCGGGACATAAGTCCCGAATATTTTTTCGGGACTTATGTCCCACTTTACTAGGTCATAAGCCCCGAATCGAATTTGGGACTTATGTCCCGTCCTATAGAGACATAAGTCCTGAATTTTTTGGTCGAAAATGGGACATATGTAAGTCCCGAATGAAACAAAAACAATTTTGCGGGTAGTTATGTAGGATAAATTCAAAGTTTCTCTTAAATTCAGATTCTTAAAATGCAAAAGGGACTTTGCATTCACCCAACCTCGCACCCACCCCAAATCCTATAGTGTGCAGTGCTTAAGCCTCAATTAAGGTTTAAACACTGCGTAACTATTCATCCGCTTAGAGGTGTTTTAGGGAACTCAAATGAATGAATACTTTTTCGATGACTGCCTTGGAGTTTCGTGGAATTTATTTCCAAGCCTTCTCTATTCTTCTTAAAAAGTCGTTCACAACTTTAAAAATTTCCGCCGTTAAATTTGTATGCTTTACGATCCCGTAAAGATTTTCTGTTCGATTCAAATCTATTGAATTGGGTGACCAATTTATAACCACAACCTTATGAACCACGTTTTGACTAGATTTGACGTGTTCTTTGGGTCAGTGTCCTGCTGAAAGGCCCATCGCAACGGCATTTCCCATTTACGTTAAAATATCATTCCCTTAGAATTAAGGTGACCATACGTCCCGATTTCGGTGAGACGGTCTGGCTTTGGAGCTCCGTGTCTCGTTGTCCCCAAGCAACACCTAATGTCCCACTTTTAATTCCGAAATTTGTCCGAGATTTTTGACTAGGCGAACCTAACGTAGGTCCCCTCTTAGGAGGAAGTTCCAAAAGTGCTCTACTAATTAATGTAACAAGGCTTTTTTAGATGCATTCAAAATACAGGAGTTTTTGACGATATTTCACTCTAATGCTATTTTAAAGCTTATGCTGATGATATCGCCATTTTTGCAAAATCAGAATAACAGATGAAAAAAGGCTCAACGGATGTTGTTCAGCAAAAGCTAAAAGAAAAAACACATATTACCCAGAAAGATTTCCATTATCTGATAGTAAATCTAAGTAGCAGGACTTTGGGAATGAAGCCATAAATATCTTCAAAACCAAAGGAAGAAAAGCTGCAGCAATAACTAGTAAAACTATGCGAAGTTCTGAGATGGAAAATCAGGATAGACGAATCAAAGTATGTCCCCTTTCACACGAAGAAACAAGTTGGTGGAGATTTTTTTGACGTTTTCTTTTAATCTCCTTAAAAATCTCTTGTACCTTTCACACAAGAAAACAAATCTCGAAGCAATTTTTGAAATTTCCTTTGAAAGTCTATTGGTTGAACACACCTAAACCTAGATGTGAAAGGAAATGTCAAAAAATCTCCTCAAATCCTCGACCGGGGAGATTCTGTTCGCCCCTCTTTCCTCCTTCCCTTTTCACCCAGGAACTAAAAGTTGCTAGCAACTTAGTTTCCTCGTGTCCGTGTGAAATGGCACTATTCGATTCAAGTGTTAAGTCGACTGCACTCTACTGTGTCGAGATACTGGAAGGCGGAAATAGAATTGAAGTAATTCCAACTCCAGCGTTAGTTAGAAGTTTCCTGATCTCACTGACAACACGCAACGTAGTTCCTATGGAAATCTCTTCTATTGGTATACGAAATAACTAAAAGAGCTTTGGAAATTGAATTTTTAAAAATAAAAAAAGTGCTATTAAGAATTTTTTAGAGTCCCAGGCAAAACTAATGAACATTTTACTGCGATATGGGAACAGAAAACCTAGGTATTTTGAAGAAGAGAATCCTCTTGGGTGAAGATTTCAGGAAACCATCTAGCTCGACCTCTTGCTGCTGTAACTATGGTTCTCGGTAGAAGAACATACAGGATCCACAATATAAAACGGCTCCCTACTTGCATGTAACTTCCGAGCAGTTTGTTAATAAAGCCACAGTGCAAATTACGTGAGCTAACAGGTATGCCCATAGGATCATTGAATTTCGCACGGCGGCGATAGACGACGTACTTTCGACCCAAAAAATTATTGGTACGATTTGCAATATAAAAATGATACAGTCGAGCATTTCCTCTTAAGATGTCCTGATTTCATTCCAGTGAAAAAACATTTCCTCGCAACTCCACACCATCACATTACCTCCGCCATTCTTAACAGTTTTTGAGCAAAAACGTTGTGGAAGTCGCTTGCCAAGTGATCTTCTAACGTTAGATATTCCATCACTACTCATGATATTGAATTTTGATTCATAACTTCTCTGAATCCTTTTTAGTTGTTGTTGTAGAAAAGAAGCCATTTAAGATTTCTGACTGGAGGTCATCAGTTGTAATTCCCCTATCGGTACCATCAATCACATCTAGTTGTCTATCAAGAGCCAACCATCAATCCACCTCCACCAGAAGACAACTTGAGTTCACCTAAAACGCATTTTTTTAATGAAGGATTGACTTTAACTTTTAACAATGACCAATAAATAAGAAATAAATAGAGTTTATGAGAAAAGTTGAGGCAATCAAGGCATCTAATCGCTTCCGGATCGACGATCAGTGGTGCTTTCTTCCTACGTTTTCATAAAATGAACTGACTTAAACTTTTTGTCAGTTAACTTGGGCGTTCGTCAAAACTAGGATGAATCTGCCTTGAAAAACTGTGCCTACAAATTTTTAATATAGCTTGATTGATATGTTTCTTCAAGTTTTTTCAAAACAAAATTAAAATCCGATTCAGCAATATTTGTTGCTGCTGTTCAGACTAACAAAAAATTTCTTAACTGAGGATGTGATCCTTAAATGATTTGCAATTTAAGCAGCTTATTTAAGATCCTAGTCACGCTCCCTATGTCTTCACTTAATTCCATCACGTGACCCCAAGAAAACACCTCTCAGAAACAGAAATACATTTTATATTCGGTAGATATATACATTCACTAGGCCATATCATCTAACGTTCTGCCCTTGAGTTTACCACAAGGTTTGCATTTTAAGGTAGGCATTATAAGAGGAGACGACATGTAAAGAAAAAGGTCGGAAATTGCCTATTTATAATATTTAACTCCCCGAAACGGTGTGCAGTGGGCAGAAACTTGATTGAACGAAGCCTAGGCCGAAAAATATTTTCTTGATTTTTTTTTTATTTCATTTTAACTTAAACTCATCGCACAACTATTAATAAGGATTTCCCAAAGGTTTCTCTTTATATTCAAAAAAAAAATGTTGCTGGTTGGTTTTTATTTTTTGTGTTCTCTTCTTCAAAAGATCCATTTGCATATTTTTGTCGTGATACTTGAATTCTTCAACCTTTTAAAATGGTAACGAATCCAAAAAATTTCCTGTGCCAAAGGTATCCGCTCGGATGGACTACGGAAATGGCAGTGGATTTTTTATGGGCCGACGAATGTAATAAAGAATTACAATGATATATATAATTTACTGGTGTGCGCACCCATTTGTGTGGAAATAATATTTCCGAAGGCAATTTTCCCAAAGAATCATTTATGTATGTGTGTGGGGGTATGTGCTTTCTTCTTTGTGTCACTTAAAGGCTAAGTTCCGATAGATTTGTTGCTTTCTTTGGGTAAGTCTTTTATATGTTTTCGAGACATTTCGAGGCTTATAAATGGACTTATATTGAGGAAACCGAAAATTGTGATTTCTAAAAATACATCGCATCATTCAAATTTATATTCAATAGCTATTTAAAGTATTTTAAACTTTAACATATTCTGAATTATAAATAGCACACTTTTGGAACGAAAATGAAATTCCCACATAAAATTTTAGGCAAAACTTTTGCCAATGTTTTGAAACAAAATTAACTTATCAACAAACACCAAACTGTTCGAACCATATTCACTTGCCTTATGGTCGCAGGTTCTGAAATTTTAAATACACAACAAAAACTACATAACAACATTCAGAAATAAGTTGATTGCCTAAAAAAACCAATTTTTTTGTACATAAGGGGCATTTCACGTGAAGCGGACAACGAAAAAAATGGTGGGTCTTGAAACTTGTTCATCTTTATACTTGATTATATACTGAACATACATATTGAAGGATTTTAAATTTTGATGCCTGGTGCTGAAGTTATGGGCTTGTAAAGTTTTGGTAAGCTATGGCTTAAGGTTTTAAGAAAAATGTTTATTAATTAAATGAAGGAACAGACAAAATATTTTTATATTTAGATTTTTTAGATTTATTCAAATTCGACTTCCTTACACAGTAAGATATAATATCTTATAAAATAGTGATAGGCTAAATGTAACAATTTATGGAACTATTAATAATAATAATATAATGTAAAAAAAAAAATAATTTAAATTAGAATATATTTATAATATATAAAGGTTTTGAAAAACTGAAAAGCTATTGTTCTCGTATTTTTGTTTCCTGTTTCGTGCTCTCTTTTTTTTCAAGATTGAGACATATGTTTTTTTATTTCTTTTTGTACTTCAAATGCATTTCCTAACAGTCTGATTCTCCTAGGGAGGCAATTCCAAAGGCGGATACTATTAACAAAAAATTGTCGTTCAGATATCAGGGAAGAGTATCTTGGGTGAATGAGTTGCCCAGATCTATTCGAAGAAGCCATCCTTATTCTTTCATACAGATAGAACGGTTCACGTGTAAGCAGGATCTTAGAGAATAGTGTTAATGTACGGAACTCAAGCAAACTATCAAATGTCATGCTTAGAACTTGTTTTGAAAAACTTGATACTCGATCGTATCTGCGTAGCCCAAAAATATATCGAATGGCACTGTTAAATGCCACTTTTAATCTTCTCTTACTTTCAAAACTACATGAACAAAAGATTTCACATCCATACGTAAGGATGGGTATAATCAACGTTTTAACAAGCGTTATACGAGTTTTGATCGGAGTGAAATGTTGGACTGCCCTCAAAGAACGTAGCGCACCATAAGTTTTCCCGACTACATAATTAATGTGAGTATCCCATGTAAGCCTTCGGTTGAAAAGAACACCTAAATTTTTTGCCTGTTCACTATACTCAACTGGAACACAGTTCAATAACACTGGAGGGAAATATGAAAGATCAAGTGGCTTTTTTGCTACAACAAGACATTTCGACTTTAATGGGTTTAGCAAGAGGCCGTTTGATCGAGACCAGTGTGAAATTCTCACTAGATCTTCATTAAGGCAATAAATAAAGTGTTCTATAAGACCAATTGGGCAACTTAAGTGCAGTTGAACATCGTCAGCATACATGGATACGTTACAGTATTTAATAAAGTTAGGAAGCTCGTTTATATACAAGGAGAATAAAAGAGGACCTAAAATAGATCCTTGAGGAACACCCTTAGTCGTCGACAAAAAATCAGAGAGGATATTGTTAGCTTCAACAGCTTGCATTCTTCCAGAAAGGTAGGAATCAATCAACTTTACAGCACATGGTGCAAATTTGAATTCGTGGCAAAGTTTTCTACACAAAACTGTATGATCTACCGAGTCGAAAGCCTGTGAAAAGTCTAATAAAACAAGAAATGAAACTTCGTCCTTATCCATTGACTGCCGCAAATCTTCGATTGAATTTATAAGTGAAGTAATACAGCTGTTCTTTTTCCGGAAGCCAGATTGCTTTGGAGTCAAAAGTTTATTTCGAGTTAGAAAGATGTCGATTTGTTTTTGTAAAAATCTCTCAAAAACTTTTGAAAGGAATGACAAAATCGCAATGGGTCATCATTCATCATTCCCCTTCGGACGAGTGCGGAAGATGTTTCGAAGAGTTGGCGGTTTGATGTTTATTGCATGGCAAAGTAAATTAAACATTGATTTCAAGTTTTCGCCCGGGAGTAGTGGAATACCAAACAAAAAAGCGTCGCATGCAACCATTCGGTTTTCTTGGTGGTTTAAAAGATCCTTAACTTCTTTGAGTTCATTTGCAGAACGATCGCAGTGTTCTTTTAATGCACAAAGTGCGGGTGATTTCTCATCGATAATAGATGAAGTGCAAGTTTTTACCGTCGAAAGTTCTGATTTCAAGGTTAATAAATCATTTTGGATTGAGTTTATTTCACATGTGGTGTTGTTTTGTGACGTTTCCAATTGAGTGACTCTATTGCTTATGCCACTTACGCTTTCCTTCAGATCACTTATATCGCGTTCAATTTGGTCTTTTATGTTCTTTTCAGTTTCTGTGATTTTATTAAACAACATTGAGATAAGCGACTCACTTTGTTTTTTTAAATGTTCATCCATTTTTGTCCACATTAAATCGTCTTCATCATTGGTCATATATCGTTGAGCAGGTTTGCGATTTGGAGAAGGCGATGAGTCGGAGTTGGAAACACTCTGGATTTTTTGGGATTGGGATCCATTTCGTTTCGGTGGTGGAGACATAATGTTATATAGGTAAGTGAGTGAGACTTTCAACGAAAAGAACAAATTGGGAATAGCACAGCGTGATTTATCGATACAATCATTTATTTTATTTGTACATTTAAGAGCGATTTATTTACTGTTCACATCCAACTTTATTAATTTTCAATTAAAAAAAGCACTTTTTGTTTACTTTTGCCGTTGTGTGGATATATTAGCTTTAATTTGATCAGTTAAATTAATACAATTGCCAGAGAAAAAAAAAATGTGTCTACTTCGAGTGTTCCATTACACACACACACCATATATTGAGATATATGGTAAATTAGATGTTCTTTTCGGTAGTGAAATCTTAACCGGAAATCGATCCTTTTTTAGGATATAGAACCGAAAGCTAGCAGTACAAATCAAATTCTAAGAAACGGTCACTTTTTAAAAAATTTTTTTAAGTTTTAAAATGTGGCGTATACGGTATACACCACAGAAATTACGTGCCAAGTTGTAGAGTGGGATCTCCATTCGTTTAGAAGATACGTAATTTTAAGTGTGTTGCTCTCATTAAAAAAAAACAGATATTTTTGTATAGAAAACCGGAAATATAGGCAAAGATGCGTGTAATTTTGTCTGCAATTTGCTTCTGGACTAATTTTCTTGGTGCAATATGTTCAGGGGTGTCCCCAAGATGTAAATCCAAGTTAACAAGACGGGGGGCTGCGAGCGTCAAATATCTCGTGAACCGTGTATGGTACGTCCACAATAGTAATTTTATTTGAAAGTTATAGTCTAAGAGCCGGTTGCAAATTTTGTGGGTGAACGCATAACCAAAATCTGAGTATGAGGGTTTGTAGGTGCATGCATCTTGATATTGAATATAAAAGTCTGGCAGGATTTTTTTGGCGCCCGTAGTGGGGATGAGAGATTGAAAATAGCGGTTTTCCCATTTGTTGTGTCATGAGTAAGACCAGCTCAATTCATTTATTAAAAATGAGGAATGATGCTCGTTCTTTTTTCCTTTGTTCACAAACTTTCTTTTTAATGATCTGATTAATAAAACTCAAGATATGCCCTTTTCAAGCAAACCTTATCAGCCTTATTTTGGAGACTTTTTTTTGTTGATTTTTAATATTTTTCAAATCTCCAAATTTCTCTCGATATGGTGTGCCTAAAATGGTTATATCTTGAGTATTATCAATTGGATCATTAAAAATAAAATCTTTGGGCTTAGGGAAAATGACATTTTTTTAAAACGAAATGAAGTGATTGTACCCTTGACACAACAAATGGAAAAACCGCTATTTTTAATCCCTCGTCCCCTCTACGGGCGCCAAAAAAATCCTGCCAGACTTTGATATTCGATATCAAGATGCATGCACCTACAAACCCTCATACTCATATTTTGGTTATGCGTTCACCCATAAAATTTGCTGCCAGCTATTAGTCTATTAGTATTTCATTCTTTTGTTTGTTTTTTAAATCAAGTTGTTATAACGAAAACTTTTTGAGAAATTAAATTTTAAAGTCAATATTTAAAAAAAAAAATTGATAATTTTTTTTTTAAAGCTGATTTTTTAAAAATGTTCCTTATTAAATACCACTGTTCATATTACTATTCACTGTTCTCATTAATTTTAAGTCAAATATTGAAAACCAGATGTAAAAATCTTTCCCAGTTTTTGAGAAATAAAAAAATATCGAAAGGTACTTTTTTTTATTTCTTGTATGTGTTGTTATGTTTATAACGCAAATTAAGTACAATATCTTTCTTCAGATTTTTACTTGCGATATAGGTACTATAGGGCAAGTTTTGGATTCGTGCAAAAAGAAAATTTCGAGATAACAATCAAACATTACATTACGATCATAGAGAACACGAAAAAAGTGGGTGGCACAATTCTGTCTGTCTGTCTGTCTGTCTGTCTGTCTGTCCGTACCTCAACCTACAGCCTAAACCACTGAAGCGATTTTCTTCAAATTTTGAACTTAAGGTTTTTTTGTAACTCTCCAGAGGGGAAATTGAAATTTTTTTTTTAGCGCAAAAAATAACGGTACTTGTCATACAACCGTTGAGGAAAAGCTTATTTATCTCAAAAACGGCTCCAACGATTTTGACAAAAAAAAATCAGTGTATTACTGTAGATATGATATACCTTTTAGTAAGAAAAAAAATCACCAAAAATATTTATTAACGGTACCTGCCATATAACGGTTTCTTTGATTTTTGGTTTTCTCATTAACCGCTCATCCGATCTCAATAAAATTTTTTTCACAAAAGCTTTGTTAGAATATAAATAAAACTGCATACCAAAATTTTTAAAAAAATAAATTTTGAATTTTTAAAAAAAGATTCAAATTTTTTTTTTGAAAATTCAATATTTCAAAAACGGGTTCATGAATTAATTTGAATTTTCAGTTTTAAATGTATATTAATATATACTCAAAATTGGCATACCAATTTTTTTTTTGAAAATTGTTACAAAAATTTTATATATAAAAAATTAATTTTTAAGAAAACGGCTCCAACGATTTTAAATTTTTTTTTTGCATATATTCATATTTTTTCAAGTAATCAAATGGCATACTTTTTTTTGAGCTCTAAGTTATTTATCAGACTGTTTATACAATTAATAGAACGATTTAAATGCTTTTTATACTTTTTCTATAATTACTTGAATATTTTTTAAAGTTCTTAAGTCCCACACAACTTTAACATAAGAGCAAGTACGTGCGATCCAGTCGTGCATTTTATTTTTTTCGGAGAAAGCACCTTTCGTTTTATTTGAATTTCTTGAAAACTGAGAAAGGCAATTGCATCTGGTTTTCAGTATTTGACTTAAAATTGATGAGAGCATTGAATAGTAATATGAACAGTGATGCTTAGTAAGGCAAACATTTTAAAAACTAAGCTTTGAAAAAAAAAAATTATCAATTTTTTTCAAAAATATTGACTTTAAAATTTAATTTCTCAAAAAGTTTTCGTAAGAGCAACTTGATTTAAAAAACAAACAAAAGAGTGAAATACTAACTTTCAAATAAAATTACTATTTTGGACGTACCATACACGGTTCACGAGATATTTTATAAAATGCGTTTTCCAAGATGGCGGTGGACGCTCGCAGCCCCCCGTCTTGTTAACTTGGATTTACATCTTGGGGACACCCCTGAACATATTGCACCCAGAAAATTAGTTCAGAAGCAAATTGCAGAAAAAATTACCCGCATCTTTGCCTATATTTCCGGTTTTCTATAAAAAATATCTGTTTTTTTAATGAGAGCAACACACTTAAAATTACGTATCTTCTAAACGAATGGAGAAAGATGAACAAATTTCAAGACCCACCACTTTTTTCATTGTCCGCTTCACGTGAAATG
The DNA here is from genome assembly GCA_963921185.1 of Dasysyrphus tricinctus. Taxonomy (NCBI): domain Eukaryota; kingdom Metazoa; phylum Arthropoda; class Insecta; order Diptera; family Syrphidae; genus Dasysyrphus; species Dasysyrphus tricinctus. The sequence goes on along the minus strand of OY992533.1, from coordinate 19,505,050 downwards.
CCCCATAAGCTTCATTTTCCTACGGCTTGTAGTTGAGTGGTGAAAAATTGGAAACACAATAATTGACATGAAAATTATAGTGGAACGTGCGTGACTAACTACTTTTTGTTCCTTTAATGAGGAGTCGAATGCAGTTTATGTTTCAAAATCAGGCTGTATAGTGATATCTTCGAATTGAAATGGTTCCTTCGCAAATTTAATAAAAAATATTTTGAAACATATACTGCATTCGGGTTTCTATAAAACTCGTAGCAGTGTTAACATTGGTTGACGATTGGTAAAGCAGTTATTTGTATATTTAAAGATTTATGTTTATTTAAAGACGGAGGAAACGGTACCGAGAACCCTTACCATCTGAGGAATCTTACCCGCAAGTACCTCTACATATGGCAGAATCACCACGTGTAGCTGTTCAATACGCCAAGAATGGTAAGGTCTCTTTTCAGCTTATCAACTTATGAGAAAGTTCGATAGTTTCTAATATTTTTGTCGGTAGTTTTCATTCCTAAGTATTTTAGTTTGGCCTGCTTTCGCTTGGGGATTTCTTTTCAGATTTGTTCTTTTTAATTTTCATTTTTTCGTCTTCTTTCGGCCTTGATATTGCATCCTCGTTTTTTTTTTTACTGTGGACACCAACATGTATTCCCAAGCCATTTAACCCATCCATACGTTGCCAAACCAATTTTAAGAAGATACGGCTTCTTCTACCAGCTAAGATTTTTTGTTTCATACGTGGCAGAAGAACTTTCTGCGGTCAATGGAATAATTATCATTTTATTGACGTTTATTAGTTTAACACCACTGATTGTCACGACTTTAAGTATTGTCAATTTCAGCAATCAATACAATAAAATCACAGAGATTTCCTTGAATAGGCTGAAAACTATGTATTTTATCAACGAATTCGAGATAGCTTTTGTCTCGGCGTGTTATAATTCATTCTAATAAATAGCTTGTTCACTTGAAGTTCTCTTAAACAAATGCTGACATTATAAATTCTGAAGACATCTACTTTGTTATGATTTTGTGTAGATTCTGTCTTTGTGCTTACGCCTATGATTTCTCAAATTCACCTGGTTATGGTGATGGTGACACACTACCCTGCAATAAACTTCTCAACGAAGCCATTTTCGATGTTGTCCAAATCCACTCCTATGTCCTATCTAGGAAACAAACGAAGCTGATTTTTTGCATGTGAAGCTGTTCGTAAGGTTTGTTAGTTCAAAAAGATTTGTCACTGAAGTGGTTAACAAGTGTTTATACAATCAGGCAATCTGAGAGCACTTTGAAATTCCATGGCAAAGTGGACATGAAGGTTGAAAAACGAAAATTTATCTCGCCCCTGTCTTTTTCTCGCTAGTTTTAAAATCTGAATTACAAAATTCCCTAAAAGTGACAAAATATAGTTAAAAATAAAATAAAAGTAGAAAAGGCTTAGCCTTAAATTTTTAAGTTGAAAACGTGAAATAACCTGAGTGACTGACTTTTTGTTACATGAGTAACCATGTATTTTATTAAATTTGTATAAAATATTGTCTGTAATTTAAACTTTCTGTATTGCTATTAGCAGTCTGAATATTTTTTAATGATTACCTACTGATTAAAATTTGGTGGATTTACTTGGACAATTTTCTCTTAATTACAGTCTATATTTTTTTCATTTGACCAAAGAATTTTCCATTGAGCCTAAAAGTGTGTAGGGTGGTACAAACAGTACACGGAATTACATCAATTTACGAAAAATTGTATATATTAATTCATTTAAGAATATTTATTGCAATAAAAAAAATACATGGAGGTCTTACAACAAAGCCTTCAGCCTGGTGCGATCGTGCACGTCACTATAGGCCCTGATCACTATATATCGCTCTCCTGTCTTAATTTAGCGCTTATTAACTTATTACCCTGTATTCCGAAAAGTATCTCTAAGATGCAGTTATCGTATATCCATACATTTTCAGGAACAAGGATAAATGAAGATACCTACTTATATGTATATATAGCGATATGAAGGTATATTTACCTGCTTTAGATATAAATAATCTTATGAATTATTTATGAAAAATTTAAATAAAGTTTTTGAAAGTTTTTGATTTGCCACCATTTAACCGCTGTCGCTCTTAGGAAGATGTCCTTCATTTATTTTATCTTTGTTTTCAACTAACTTGATCTGTATAAAAACCTAGTTGTGTATGAGTTTGTGTATATGTACCGCCATCAAAATCAAAACGGAAAAGTGGTTGTCATTTTCCTCTTAAGAAGTTTTAGATTTAGATTTATGCATTTGTACGCGTTTGAAAAATCTTTGAAAAGAATATTTCTTTTTTTTTAGATTAAAATAGAAATTGTGAATATAGGTCACTAAGGGATGTTGCGTCGGATTTTGTATGCATGATTGGTAAAAATAGGAGGTTAAGATTTAATTTGGGACGAAAATTAATATAAACGTTTAGCCTCTACATTTTATTATTGATTGATGAGCGGAAAACAGAGTTTAAGGTTATGCTGCTCCTGTATTAAAGGTGATATCATTAGCGTTTTCAGTTTTGTTCAGTTCTGCGCATATGTCAAAATCAGTGGGTATGGTAGATCCCGTGACCTGTGACTGTGTCGATTTGCTACTTGTTTAGCAAATAGGATTGTTTCGAGCTATTTAGTGTTAGTTACGAATAGCTATAAAATAAAAAATATGATTTTAAAAATTAAAAATAAGCGGGTTTGACTGTACCCACTATCAGGTTGGGTTTTTTTTGCCGTTCTTATTTTTGGAAAATCTTGGAAAATTATATTTAAATTAAACTCCAACTTGAAGCTATTATATTAAATTGAACTCTAACTTTAACTGTAAACTTGTGTGTAATATCGAAGCATATCAAACCTAACCCTACCATTATTGTTATATAAATATGATAGCCTTGTACTCATGTCTTGATTGAAAAATTAAAACCGCATCGCTGCGTGCAGCGCCGCAATCAAAACACATGCATATTCATATTTTTCATACATAGGACTTCAACACAATTTCAGTACGAAATTTTTCGTTATTCCCCAAATAGTCCAGTAACCTTGTAGTTTCATAGTACTGAGACCTTGCGTCAGGTCCGGTAGTTCTGATTTTTTGCTGAGTTGCTTATGATGTTGGTCTAGAATTAAATCTGATTTTTCGACCTCGAGCGCCGAACGCAACATTGGTAAAAATCCAAAAAAACGCGAATTTTTCGCGGTTTTTTCACTTATTGGCTATTTTAACCATTACGCCTTAACTTCCGAATAAAACATTGCTCTACGATTTCAACCTTACTAAATTTGCTTCAATTTGAGTCCAAAGCCGGTTTTGTAGACATAAAGGTTTCCAAGGGACGGCATTTCAAAAATTAGCAATAAAAAATTTAAAACAACAAGTAGTATATAAAACAGTATAATAACAAAAACATGGTCTTTGACATATGCTGCATCAAAGCAATAGAGCGTGTAGATTGGGCCAAAAGAAGAAAACAATAGTACCGGATGGGGGGTATATATCCCCCCGTTTAGGGGGGAGGGGCAATTTTAAGAAAAGTTGACTTCAAATAGAAAAGTAACCATAAAAATACAATGGTAATATCTGGACGAAAATCCATTCCTCATCTCAAAGCCAGAAATCCATTGTTTAATTTTAGTTTTAAATAAAGTTTTTTTAGCCGATAGTTTTTGAAAAATTTACTTTCAAACTCAAAATTTTGAGAAAAAGACGATTTTTTTTTGTTAATCTATTTTTTTTTTATTTTATGGTATTAAGTACTATTTTTGATTTTGATTTTCAATGCCCTTATTAATTCTTAGTTAAAAACTGAAAACCAAATGCTAAAATGACTTCTAGTTTTTGAGAAAACTGAAATTAACATGATCAACTTCACTGTTTTCAGTCTAGTATCCTTTTTCTTCGGGGTGGGAGGGCTTTGCCTCAGATGCGGTAGTTCTGATTTTTAGATGAGTTGTTTATGATGTTGGCCTTAGCAATAATCCAAGTTTTCGACCTCGAGCGCCGAACGCAACTTTGTCAAATACGCAAAACACCGAGAAATTTTCGCGTTTTTTTCAGTTATTGGCTATTTTAACCTTTAAGGCCTGGTTTTCGATTATAACTTTGCGCTACCATTTCAAAATAATTAAATGGGCTTCAATTTGAGCTAAAAATCAATTCAAATTGTGAGTTTTTTCATCAACTTTTGAATTTAGAATGCTGCAAATCGAATTGAAGGGGGCTTATTCACCCCTTGTGTGAAATCGTTTGCCCCTTTTCAATGATTTTTTTATACTGTGTAGCGTGTCATGTTGGCTTTATTTTAAGATCTTAATCATGAACATCGGATGAGTAGAAACGGAGTTATGATTTTTTAAAGTTAACCATATAAAACTCGAACTAAAACATTCGCTTCAGATAACTCACTGGTGGGTACAGAACTGAGTACTGTTTTAGTTCGAGTTTTATATGGTTGGCTTTAAAAAATCATAACTCCGTTTCTACTCATCCGATGTTCATGATTAAGATCTTAAAATAAAGCCAACATTACACGCTACACAGTATAAAAAAATCATTGAAAAGGGGCAAACGATTTCACACAAGGGGTGAATAAGCCCCCTTCAATTCGATTTGCAGCATTCTTAATTCAAAAGTTGATGAAAAAACTCACAATTTGAATTGATTTTTAGCTCAAATTGAAGCCCATTTAATTATTTTGAAATGGTAGCGCAAAATTATAATCGAAAACCAGGCCTTAAAGGTTAAAATAGCCAATAACTGCAAAAAAAACGCGAAAATTTCTCGGTTTTTTGCGTATTTGACAAAGTTGCGTTCGGCGCTCGAGGTCGAAAACTTGGATTATTGCTAAGGCCAACATCATAAACAACTCATCTAAAAATCAGAACTACCGCATCTGAGGCAAAGCCCTCCCACCCCGAAGAAAAAGGATACTAGACTGAAAACAGTGAAGTTGATCATGTTAATTTCAGTTTTCTCAAAAACTAGAAGTCATTTTAGCATTTGGTTTTCAGTTTTTAACTAAGAATTAATAAGGGCATTGAAAATCAAAATCAAAAATAGTACTTAATACCATAAAATAAAAAAAAAAAAATAGATTAACAAAAAAAAATCGTCTTTCTCAAAATTTTGAGTTTGAAAGTAAATTTTTCAAAAACTATCGGCTAAAAAAACTTTATTTAAAAATAAAATTAAAGAATGGATTTCTGGCTTTGAGATGAGGAATGGATTTTCGTCCAGATATTACCATTGTATTTTTATGGTTATTTTTCTATTTGAAGTCAACTTTTCTTAAAATTGCACCTCCTGCCTAAACGGGGGGATATATACCCCCCATCCGGTACTATTGTTTTCTTCTGTTGACCCAATCTACACGCTCTATTGCTTTGATGCAGCATATGTCAAAGACCATGTTTTTGTTATTATACTGTTTTATATACTACTTGTTGTTTTAAATTTTGTATTGCTAATTTTTGAAATGCCGTCCCTTGGAAACCGTTATGTCTACAGAACCGGCTTTGGACTCAAATTGAAGCAAATTTAGTAAGGTTGAAATCGTAGAGCAATGTTTTATTCGGAAGTTAAGGCGTAATGGTTAAAATAGCCAATAAGTGAAAAAACCGCGAAAAATTCGCGGTTTTTTGGATTTTTACCAATGTTGCGTTCGGCGCTCGAGGTCGAAAAATCAGATTTAATACTAGGCCAACATCATAAGCAACTCAGCAAAAAATCAGAACTACCGCACCTGACGCAAGGTCTAATGTATATAGTTACTGGACTAAAATGTAATTTCGAATTTAAACTTAAATTAAATTTTAATCTTGTGGAGCATACACGGTTAAAAATTTTGGGGACTTTTTAATATTCTCTGGGTTAAATACAGTAGGGAGCAAAAATGAGTACATGTTTATAACTCGCACACTTATTGATGCATAACAACAGAAATAATAAAGCAAATTGAAAAAAATTTTTTTGCCCTGTATTAAAGAGCAATGAAATTTTTATAATTATTTATTTCATTTATTATACGCTGGTGAAAGTTCTAACCACACGCAATTAAACATATCACAAACTACAAAAGATAAAGGAAGTCATAAACAAACCAAAAACTTGCAAATCTAACAGCAAATTCCGATATTTTTGCTGATTAACGCTTGGTGCAAAATTGAGTACATGCGATTTATTTTTGTTTTATTTGTTTTTTTTTTTTTTCTTCTTAGAACTTGCTCCTTTCCGTTATCTATTATATACCGTTGAGAATTGAACATAAAATACAGGGCAAACAAAATTTTTCAATTTGCTTTATTATTTCTGTTGTTATGCATCAATAAGTGCGCGAGTTACAAACATGTACTCATTTTTGCTCCCTACTGTATATGACAACAAATATATATTGAAATCTAATACTTGACAAATATTAAAATTTTGAAGTTAATTTAAATTATATTTAAGCTTAATAACATCATCAGATATCATAAAGGAATACGAAATCTGGAATCTTTTTGGTATTACAAATAACAATTTTAATACTTATCTATATTGACGGAATATTAAAGAACAAAATTCGCGCATTCTACTAAAGCTATTTTCGAATATATTTATATTTTTTATTGGTCCCTAATTCGTATAATTTACAAAAGTTTATTTGTACAATTTACGAAAGTTTATTCGTACAATTTACGAAAGCTTATTGTTCAATAAAAAAATAGATAGAAGCATCTCCAATAAAATTTCTTATTGCACAAGTATACACGGTTTTTGGCACGGATAGTTTTAGATTCGTTCTAAAGGTAATTTTAAGCGCTGAATCCAATTCTGTAATCCGTTTTCTGCCATCAGCTCTGGCTTTTGAGATATTCCCGTTGTAGAATTAAAACAAACGGCGTTTTTCGTCATTTTGAGGTTACATATTCAACGAGCTGTACATTTTTTTTAACAATGCAATGGTTCCTGAAAGTACTGCTCTTCTCTTCAAAATTCAATTTAAATCTTTCTTCGATAAATTCTTAGTTAGTTGTTTAGTCTTCACCTGCTCCTTCATAATTTAATAAGAATGGTAAAATGTGGTTTAATATCCTAAACACGTTCATTTCAACGAGGGATTTCGTAGAAAATGTTTAACCTGAATTTGGAAGAAGAGAAATAGTATTTTCAGGACCCGTTACAAATTTTGTTGAAACAAATTATCTACGGTGGTTACATAACCTCAAAAATAGTGAAAAACTGTCTACGAAAAAATATCTAATTAAAGATATCTCGGAGAGTAAGGATATTGAAAAGATTTTAACATAGCTTTGAAGAATAAGATTAGTGCTTTTATCAACCGTTTTTTTTTTCGAAAAAAAAAATCTAATATAACCTCAAAAATGGTGAAAAACGATTATTTTTTTAATTTCTTAGGGAAATATCTCGAAAACACGACAGCGAAAAATGGAGGACGGATTTGAACAAATATTCTTCACTTTTCGTGTCAAAAGGTTAACTGAAATTTGTAAACTTTGTGTTATTAAATATCACCGATACACACTTTCCTCAATAATAAGAAGAACTTATTGGAATAAATTTAGTCAAAAATGTCGTTATGATTTAAATACAACTGAACAACAAATTGTGAAAACTACAGGCACTGTGCCTTGCTTATAATTTCGTCGTTTTGTCATTTACAAATGTTTTGTAAATTCATGAAATTACTGGAAAGAAAACGACACGTCAACAAAAATTCACAAAATTTTGAAATGGACGAAAAAAAAAAATGCTCACGAAAGTATTTCGTATAGTCATTTTACAAATTTTGTTTAGTGTAGCGGTCGTATACGTTGAGAAATGAAAATTATTTCGTGAAATATATAACGAACCGGTTCATATTACGCTCTCAAATTTTGGTACTTATCTCTCGTTGCGAATTCCATTGCTGTGAATTTACCAGCACTTTTGTATGGTATTTTAATTTTCCTATAAACTAAGTGGTTGGATGTTGTAGGAACTGGGGGCCTCGAGCTGTATCTTTTCCTACACATCAAGTGCTTACAATACCTCCAAGTTGGTAGCCGCCGGATACTGGTCTTGGCTTTATGCCAGGACTTGCTAAACTTGTAAGTGCGAATGTTGATCAAGGAAAGAATAATTGCAACATTAAACCCATGGCCCTACAGATTGGAGGTTAGTGCGTTGGGCTAACGACCCGACCACAGTAAAAAAAAACCAATTGTTATGAGAGAGACGCGTGAAGCCTCGGATAACGACCCCCCTCAAATGGCCACCAGACCCGGAACGAAAATGGACTATGATCTACGAGTATGCACCTGGAATGTAAGGACACTCTACACACCAGGTGCTACTCAAAAACTTGAATCTGTCCTCTCGCGGTACAAGGCAGACATTACCGCGATCCAGGAGATACGATGGATAGGATCAGGTATAACGAAAAGAAAAGATTGCGACATTTATTACAGCTGTCACCAAAGACTGCACATGCTAGGATGCGGATTCGTCGTGGGAAATCGACTCAGATCGAAAGTCATCGATTTTAAGCCGATTAGCGATCGCCTGGCTGTGATCCGCATCAAAGCTACCTTCCAAAACATCAGCCTAATATGTGCACACGCCCCTACCGATGAAGCTGAGGAGTCTAACAAGGAGGAGTTTTACGACCTCCTGGACGGAGCCTACGGAGCCTGTCCGGAGTACGATGTCAAAGTCGTGCTCGGAGACTTCAATGCTAAAGTCGGAAAGGAAAACATCTTTGGCGGATTAGTTGGAAAGCACAGCCTCCACGAAACGACAACAGACAACGGCTTCCGACTAATCGACTTTGCTGCAGCTCGTAATACGGTGATAAGTAGCACTAGGTTCCCCAGGCGAAGGATACACACAGCAACCTGGCGATCTCCAGATGGTCGAACGGCCAACCAAATCGACCACGTGCTAATTGGCGCAAGGTACGCATCGAACATCTTGGATGTGCGAACTTTCCGAGGTGCAAACGTGGACTCTGACCACTTTCTTGTTGTGACAAAGTTCAGAGCCCGACTGTCCAACGAAAAGAAAACGAAGACCGCCCAAAGAAAGAAGTTCAACATTGCATGCCTTAGCACATCTGAGAAAGCCAGAGACTACAGTGAGCAATTGACCGGGAAACTCTCTGCCGTACACCCAGCCACAAGCGTCAACAACCAGTGGAACCAGTATCGCGACATTATTAAGGAGACAACCGAGACCACCATAGGCTATCAACCACCCAGAAAAAAGAACCCGTGGTATGATGATGAATGCGCGGTATTGAAGCAGGAGACGGCAAATGCACGAATGCAAATGCTGCAACGGAAAAAAAGAGCAGCAAGAGAGGAGTACCGTGAAAAGAGAAGGAAAGAGAAAAAAACCCTGCGTAGAAAGAAAAGAGCATCCGCAGCCTCTCAGCTCAAGTATCTCGAAGAGTCCAGCACCGCCACCAACACCCGCCGGTTCTACAAAACAGCCAAGCAACTGGCATCTGGTTATAGGACTGGCACGCAAGCTCTTCGAAACAGCGAAGGGAACCTAGTCACCGAAGCACAGGGAATTGTAGACGTGTTTAAGCAGCATTTCCAGCAACTGCTTAATGGGCATTATGTAGAGGAGGCAATAGAGGAACAAAGAAGCATTAGACCAGTCAATGAAGATCCAGTCCCAGCACCCAGTACTGAAGAGGTTAAGAAAGCCATCCACAAGCTTAAGAACAACAAATCCGCCGGCTCGGATGGCCTACCAGCGGAACTCTTCAAGTATGGAGGAGATGTTCTGGTAGGGTGCATGCACCAGCTCATCAACCAAGTTTAGTGCGCAAGAGTGGTGTTAACATGGAAGGCACTATCTTTAACAGGTCTTCTCAACTGCTTGGTTATGCGGACGACATCGACATCATCGGCCGTTCCAACAGAGCTGTACTTGAAGCATTCACAGCTATTGATGAACAAGCGAAACGCGTTGGTCTTGAAGTGAATGAGGACAAACCAAAGTATATGCTATCAACAAACAAAGTCTCATCTGTCCATCGCCTAGGACAAAACGTCACTGTTGGTAGCAGTAATTTCGAGGTAGTCAAGGAGTTCACCTATCTCGGAACAAACATCAATCCCACGAACGACACCTTAGTGGAAATCCGACGAAGAATTACCCTAGCGAACCGCTGCTTCTTCGGTTTGGCCAAACAAATGGGTTCAAAACTCCTTTCTCGAAAGACAAAGTGCACGCTATACAAAACTCTAATTTTACCAGTTCTACTCTACGGCGCCGAGTGCTGGACGATAAGTAAAAAAGGGGAATTGATCCTGGGCACTTTCGAGAGAAAAATTCTACGGCGGATATTTGGTCCTATATGCGAAGAGGGCGATTGGAGGAGAAGATTCAATCGTGAACTGTACGAGCTGTACCAAGATGTGGATGTAGTCCAAAGAGCCAAAACACGTCGACTACACTGGCTCGGCCACATCGAGCGAATGGACAACAACGCTCCAGCCAAGAAAATCTTCGAATCCCAGCCCCCAGGTTCGAGACGACCAGGAAGACCGAACCTCCGCTATAGGGACCAGGCGGTCACAGACGCAAGAGCGCTTGGTCTCGACGACTGGAGGGAGCGTGCGAGGGACCGCAACCGATGGAAGACCACAATATCTCAGGCAGAGACCCTTCATGGATCGGGAGCCGGATAAGTAAGTTAGTAAGTAAGTATAAACTAAGTAGGTACTAGGTTTAATGCAGAACTCTTATCGACGAGCGAAATTGATAGTTCAAGGACTCTATCTTCATACAGAATTAATTTCTTTCGTTACAAGATGGCTTCCAGTGTTTTTCTGGTATTTATTTTTGTTTTTATTTTTGCAACTGGTGAAACTTTCTATGAATATTACTCCACTGGGTTTTCGTAAGAACTTCGATTTTTGTTGTTGTAGACCACAGGAAATTTTCGGTCCGCGTCAGCTACATACTAGGCTTGAGACGGTACGACGAAAACCACCTGTTTGGACACCGCATTCTTCACAAAGCGAACACAACTAGCTTTTCTTGTATTCTCTTGATCAGTACCTTTAACACAATACAAAAAATGGGGTGGAACCTGTGGCTCCAGTATCCATTGATAAAAAAAAATTGTCGAAAATTATTGAATTCTTTAAACTGTTGACAAATTCACATTCTCTTCTGGATATGACATTAAGTATTTCTGAAGCCAAAAACAATCAAATAGTTCATATTTCCTTTGAACTTTTTTGGTTGTTGTTGTGTTCTTTTGATGTCCCTAAGAAAACACCATCATCCCATGGTTTTTATTTTACAAAGCTTTCTAGAGAAACCCAAACCATCAACGACATACACACTCCCATCTCCCCGGGTGTAATAAATTTAAAACAAAGTCTTTGCGCTGCTACACACAGGAAAGACATAATTTTACGCTACGCCAGAGCGTGTGTAAGTTATGTGTTTTCCAAATGGTAAAGGACACAAACTAAGTCCAAATGTATCACTGTTTTTCGGGGTCCGACGTCGGGGTTTGGAATGGAAGGAATGGAACTGGGATTATTCTAACCAAAAAGCGGGACAAAACGTTGTCTCGTCTACTAAAATAGAAAATTCTTTCGTAATTTATCCCTCCACAGCAAAATGCAGAAGCACAAGAACAGAACATGCTGCAGCCATGAAGAGCTTTTGCATTTATATGTAAGAATGCATTATGTGAAGGACCTTTTATAGGGGCACATTAATAGCGACTAGAGATGTGTAACAAAGTGGATGTAATGCACTTTCAATGCTGGTTGGTTGTGAATTTGTATGCCAAAACAACTAAGACCCATGAATATTGAAACCGTCAACACTGTGTTCGAACTTGTTCAAACCAATTTAGCCTCTCGCATTGCTTTCCATTATTTATTACTCATTTTGGGTATAAGGACAAATTATTTGATTTAGTGCATAATGCACGAGAAGGGCATAGAACCTTCTAAAAACACGTCCATTACGGAATATAAAGGAAACACCGCAAATGCTTAATTGATTAGTATGTATAATTCATATCCATTTGGTTCTCCGTTATCGAAACAAGATGCGAAATGATATTGCGATTGTCTATAAACCGACTACCAGGTCTCATATAAGAGCATCCTATTTTTAATAGGCAGGTTGATACGTTTAGATACCTTTAGTGATTGCAATTTTTACTTAAATACCCTGCTCCATCACGAAATTTCGTTCTCACAAACACAAAAAACCTATTTCAATCTTAGCTACCTAGAGCCTTTTGCTCTTTCATAAAGACAAATAAAATGGGTCAATTTTTGGATGATTTCAAATTCAAAATATAAAGCTCTGAAAACATATATACATATATACAATACCCAATAGATGCTACGCGTAACTCACTAAAATAACAATTTTCTGAATATTAGCTACAGAAATAATGGAATTCTTAAATAGCTTAAAAGACCACTAGAGATTGATATACCGTACATAACTGAAACGAGGATGAAGGAAACTTCATATATGATGACATGGGTTCAAGTGAGGGCTATAGAGAGTAAGCAAGAGTGTTGTTCTTGATTTTATGTCAGAATATTATTTTTCCCTACTCAAAATGTATAGCAGGAGTTCAGTGCGTCCTATCCATATAAAACCCAGAATATTGGAATTTTCATCATTTTATTTTAATTTATGTGCATATTTGCGTAAAATTAAAGTGTGTATCATTTTCACAAAAAAAAAAGGAATGTTTTTGTGGGATGTGAAAAATAACAATGAATAGTTTTTTTGTTGTGTTTGTCTAAAACTCACAAGTGATGCTATCATTTTGAGATGTGACAAGATGACAAATGGATGAGCAATAGATAAATCTTCATTGTTAAGAGTAGGACTTGGGATATGGGTATAGTTTGCTTATTTTTATCAATTCTTGTTAAAGGCCTCAAGAGTCGCTGTCAAAATTAGTTTCCCAGATCTCAGATATGTACTTGTATTTTTTGACAAAAGAAATTAAGCTTGTTGGAAAATTTATATCGCAAATTTGCATTTTGGTTTTAATGTTTATGCTCGCTCGCAGCTTTGTGATCCTTTCGCAAATCTTCAGTATAACGGACTTACAGTATCCGATCAAAACATTTGCAACTATTAGTAAAAGCTAAAAAATTCCTTCAAATTCATAAATATTTTATTCAAAAACATTTCAATATTCATATATTTTAAAAGCTGATATTTAACGTGAAAACAAAATATATAAAATTAAAAATCTTAGGGCTAGTTTTTCAGTGCGAGATTATCCTAGTCTCGGGGTTAAACCGGAGTTAACTCCAAAATCGTGTTTTTCAGTCAATTGAAATCGAAGGTTAACTCCGAGTTAACTCGTCTAATTTGGTGAGTTAACTCAGGCACCAAATTGAGGGTCTTTTTAGTTGTGGCGCGTGATTGAAACTGCACTGACAATAACTTTCCTTATCGAAATCGAGATGGCGCCACAGTTGAAAAGGCCCTCAATTTCGTCCCAGAGTTAACCCACCAAATTTGGTGAGTTAACTGGCCCTTACACGTTTATGGAATTAACTCAGGTTTAACCCGGAGGCTAGGATAATCTCGCACTGAAAAACTGACCCTTACCAATATAAAATACATTGAAAAATATTAATGTTATGGGACATAAGGAGCCTAAAAAGAAATATAAATTAATATTATTCATGTCAACTTAAAATTAAGAGTCGGTTGACTTTGATGTTCTTGGGGTGTTCCGTCCCGGTTGTCCATTTGGTGGTTTGTGTGGTTGGCTTTTAGCCACGGCTGTTGGCTGGCCCTATGTCAGCGTAGAAGGAAACGGCTGCTTTGTCGTTGTCGGTGAAAATATTGGCATCCATGGTTTCCATCACACTCATCAAAGGGTGTAGTCGGTGGAATGTCCAGTTCGCTTTTCTGAGTACAGTTTTTGAGTGCGGGTTGAACCTTAGCAACTCGTTAAGGTTGATCCCCAGGTATCTAACGATCCTTTCGGCAGCAATGGTGGATCCATCTGGAAGCTTCAGAAGAAGTTTCTGCAAGTGGCTGCTGAGCGACTTCTGCCGTCACGGGGCCTCCTGAAGCAGACAAGCTGAGTTGATTTTGAGGCCCCAGTTCTTGTAGAAGTCGAATAAGTAGTCTGTTTATGTGAGCCTCTACTATCCGGACTGCGACTAGTGGTGACATTGGTTGCGTACGTAAGCGATTCATCAGCAAACGACAGGTTTTCACAGCCAGTTGGACGGGTTGGTCTGATATCATCAGGCTGTAGTGAGCGGGCCAAGTTTCGAACCTTGTGCCACTCCGGTTTTGATGATCTTCACAGTAGATGAGCAGTTTCCGAATTGCACAAAGAAGTTTCTGAAAGAAAGAAAGGAAAAAAGACTTTTTACTAGTGGCAGATGAAGCTAGTTTATAAGGGCATCTATCTTTTTCGGCATCCAGGGCTATCATGGTGATGTCATACTGGAACTTCTGGAATGGGTGTAGTGTTGAGTGCTTCTCCCTAAAGCCAAACAGCATGTCAGGAACTAAGTTGTTGTCGCTGCCAAACTTCTTCAGTTTCCTTAGTATCAGCTCTTCCAAGAGTTTGCTTAGATTGCTGAGAAAGGATATTGGCCTGTAGTAAGAGATCATGTTCCTAAGACCTTTCTTCGGGATCGCCACGATCTTCGCTGTTTTCCATTTTGAGGGATGTAGTTGTTGTTGACACAGTTGTTCAGGGTGATTGTAAGAAAGATGAAAACTTCCTCCGGCATCGTCTTTATGATGAAGTTGGATATATCATCTGAACCGGTTGACTTCTTCGGCTTGCAACTGCTGATTATTTCAGCCGCAATATAATGTTGACACACTTTAGTTCACTCCTTTCTGTCTGGTAGTTGCTGTTCGTTATGTTCAGTTCCCGCTGATGGTTCTTTTGAAGACGTTTCCTTAACTATTATCGATGAGTGTAGAGATTCAAGATATACTCAGGAAGGTGCTCCTCAAATTAACACGCGACAAAACAATTGGAAGTGTCTATTCAAATACAAAAAACACTTTAAATTAATCAATATTTAGTGGCATACGCATACCCTTTGTTTTCGATTACTGCCATGCATATTTAGTGATATGAACTTTTTCTTATAAATTAAGCCGACTCTCATTCCAGTGCGTCTCCATTCTGCTTAAAAAATCGTCCGCAATTTTGACAATTTCCCCATTAATTTTGCGTTTGACTATCTCCCAAAGACTTTCTATTCCAAATCTAGTGACAACGGTGGCCCTGGCCAATTAATAACCGAAAAACTGTGATCATTGAACCACGTTTTGACTAAACACGATACACATTTTGATAGCAATTTGTATTATTGCAACCGTAGTTCTTTAAATCATGCTAAGTCCAACTGCTATATAAAGGATATCTGAATACATATTGTCTTTCCTTTGAAATCAATTTGGGTTAAACTTCGTATCGAATATTTAAACAATGCATTCAGCTTCGGTAACGTTGTCGTTTTTAACCATTCATCAACATTTTTCCGAACCCTTACAGAATCTGAGAAGTGAATTCGATAAGGCCTAATCCAAGCTCAAACTGTAATAACTTTCTTTTGATGGCGAATTTTAAGCTTATGAAATTAAAATAGTTCTCAAGTATTTAATAAAACATATTTTTAGCTATATAATTTCCTTTATTTCCTTATGTAATTCTAGTTATATGTATATTTGTATCACACAAAGACAACTAAACAAAGTAGGCCCAGCATAAAAACTTTACTCAACAATAAGAAGTGCCAAAAATTTTTAATTTTTGTTCGTATTGCTTTCACAGTTGAAAAAAATCCTTGAACTTTTGTTCACTCTCAGAAAATTTATATAATTCATTTACAAAATCCATACAGCACTTCATTTGCCTGGGGCTCATTGAATTATAAATTTAGAGAGCCTTTTAAACATTTTTCAAAAATGTTTCATATACCCATCATACATGTTTTTGCAGACCAAAATCGCCACAGTACTTTCAAGCTTTTTCATTGCTAAAATGAAGACGAGTGCCAGAAGTGCTCGAGGGGCACTTTTGAGTGCAAACATAAAACAAAAACGCTTCGGAAGTGTCCTTTTCTACGTACTGTTCTTGGCCAAAATAATGTTTGTTGTTGGTCAAAATGAAATAACCTCCGTCCTCTTTTTCCTTTACCTACTTGGGTGTGATATTTTCCCACCAGAGTGAAGATTTTGGTTCAAATTAAAAACAAAAAATCTGCAGCTATATGTTTATGTATAGGTACTGACATTCTGTTGTTTGTGTTGGACTTGAGTTGTTTTTTTTAGAATTTTGATGGAAATAATCTAAACAAAAAATAAACAGAAAAGAAAAACAACAACATCACCAACTATATGCCTCTACAAAATCTAGATCAAGAGCAGAGCATGGAATTGTGTAAAAGTTTTTGCATGGCCTAACGTCTGAGTTTGAAAATGAAATGAAAATAATACACATTTTCAACAAAATGTTTCATACCCTCCTTGAGTCCTTATTTCGTGTAATTTCTACTCTAATTATAGCTTTGACTACACATGCAGAAGGATAAAATCCGAACTTTTTAATTCAAGAGCGGGTGGTGTTTCGTGCAGAACAAATTTATATTTTTATTTTATCCTTTTTTGTTTTTGTTTTTTCGAAGACGAACGACGATGACGAAACACACTCGTGTAAAATTATAATTTCTATTTTTTGGTTTTTGCCTGTTTGTGGTATCAGTTAATATTAATTAAGAACACGGTTATTATATTGCTCGTCGGGTACTTATTAAAAAACTTTATGTTGACAATTAGTTTCGATTAACGGTGTGTGGTTCTCGTATCTCTGAATAGATCTAGAGGAGCTTGTGTGCTTCAAGTCGAATTTATAGGCCACATATAGGTTTGGAGGTTATTATTACTTATTAGGTTAAGGGATATGTGTCAAATAAATGCAATTAGATCTTACCAATTTTGTGTTTATGATAAAAAGAATAGAATGTACAGAAACTCATTAACTTTTTAAAAGATTTGATTAGCTTTGTAGAAGAAACAAATGGAATTAAAAAGAACTTCAAAATAAATTCTTCCGAAATTCTTAGCTTTGAAAATGCTTTAGTATATCGACTACGTTTGTATCAAAATTTAAATTTTTCTATTCTTGATTGAACATTTTACATGTGTTTTCCCATACAACTGCTTTCGTCTTGGGGATAAACAAAATGGGCTAAAGTCTTATAGACCGAGAGCCCACATCCGATTTTGGGTGTGAGTGATAGCAAAAAAGAACTATAGGCGTCGAAAGCTTCATTAAAGACTATCCAAAAAATTAAAGTCTTGCAGTCCACAACCGGGGCCTTAGTGTTTAAACAGTGCATCGAAAAAAATATGAATGCAACTTCGAGGGTAATCGCGTTAGCCGAAATTGCTTTTCTCCCCTCCCTAGATTAGCTCCTCCGATCACATATCACGGAATATAATGGTTGGATTATTGACTACAACCCTATTAAAATCTAGAATCTGTGGCCTTACCTAACGCCTTTGATCCTTAATTTGCATGACGACGAATGTTTAGAAAATGCAATGGTGGTTTTTATATTGGGATTTTGGTATGATCATTTGAATAAAGTTTACCAAATCACTCTTTAGTGCTTGAATTACGTTACGTATAGACCTATATATGAAATGACAGAAACTTCTATGATATTATCAGTGGAAACCTAAGGCATGTTTGAGCTTCAGCTTACTTCTATGTTTCTTTTTTTAACAAATCTCAATCAAGATGTTGGAATCTGTAATTTGTTAAATATCTTAGAAGTAAGAAGGCATAATCTATTGACTAACCTCTATTAGAAAGTTTATAGAAAACCTACAGAAGCTTAAACATCCAACATACCAATCCTTAACTCTATACCTATTCTTAAGGAAACAAAATAGCAGATAGCTGCTAAAACTAACCTATCAATATTTTATTTAGAATAATTAACGCATTGATTACGAGTGTTTAAATAAAAAGAACATTTCATCGAAAGCATTTAAATTCTAAATAGTATACCTAGCCCTATTTTATAATTTATAAATAATTCACCTTCATTTCCATAAAGCCATCGACAATCGACAGCAGCAGTAAAACAAAAGCTTTATAATCAAGGTGTAGGTATATTTCGAAACAATATAAATATCATCCTTTGCAAATAATTGGGGTCACAAACGTAGAACCAGCATGCATATATATTATATCAAAGCTGCAAACAACACAATTTGTACACGCTTATCAAACTCGTTTCATCGATACCAACTTACCAACTATATACTGATGGATGGGGCATCATGCAAAGTAACTGTACAGTGTTATTAGCAGGTTCAGCGATTTATGAGGCAACGCCTATGCGGAATTGCATTTAAATGTGTCAGAGATAGGTGGTATTGCATGATCGAAGGATTTAGCCATTTGGAGGACACTAAAGGAAATTTTTTTTTTTTATTTTAGTTCGTGACTAGCGCTTGTTGGTTTATGATTGATGGTATAGCACAGTTCTGATAATTGTTAATGGTTATGTAGCTTTATGGCTGTTTAAAAATGCTAAAACATTATGTTTTCATTTTCATTATAAATGGAAACAAATCGGCTTGTATGTATATAAGGGTGGGTCGTTAAAAAAAAGGTGATCTCGGATGGGCCCAAATCGGATCTAAATGAAGAAAAAAAAATTCCTTAATTTTTTCAGATTTTTATTTTCATCCCCTATAGTAGCTGTGGGGGTGAATTAGTTTTCCCTTTTTTTTGCATACTAGAAAATTCACGTAAGATCTGACAAGAAAGAAATCCTAAAGGAGGGGGGGTAATATCTCCCCCCCCCTTGGACGGGAGAGCAATCTAATAAAATATTTACTTAAAAAAGAAAAAAATTAATTAAAAAACGACGGCAATACTTACAGTTATGTTTTGTAGTTTTTTGGAAAGCCAGAAGTTCATTCTTACGGCCTGTTTTTAAATTAAGTTTTTTTGGTGAACAGTTTCGGCAAAAAATTGTTTCAAACTCAACATTTTGAAGAAAAATTATAATTTTTTGTTTTTTAATTATAGGTTTGAAAACAGATTTTGCTGATATTGTTTATTCAAAGAACTTTATTTAATAATCAACTATTAAAATGGACTTCTGGCTTTCCAAAAAGCTACAAAACATTACTGCAAGTGTTGCCGTTGTTTGTTACTTAATTTTTTTCTATTTCATGCAATTATTTTATTAAATTGCCCCTACCGTCCAAGCGGTGGGAGATATTACCCCCCTCCCATAGGATTTTTTTCTTGTCAACTTCTCACCTACATGCTCTGAATTTGTCGGCAAATTTTATGCGTGTTTCCAAAAAAAGGGACATTTAATTAACCCCTACAGCGACTAGAGGGGATGAAAATAAAAATCTGAAAAAAATTAGGGAATTTTTTTTTCTTCATTTAGAAATGATTTAGGCCCATCCAAATATTAAAACTCAAAAAAAAAAAAAAAACATTATAACGACCACCCTAATATACATTCATAAACGGTAGATGTAATTTTCTCCAAATATAGTTGATGAATCAGTGAAGACTTCCTCACTTCTAATCGATTCGACCGTTACATTTTCGTTCGGCTTCTCCCTACGTAGCAAATTGTGGTAAACAAAGAAAAGCTACGAGCAGAAAACTGAGAGCTAATATCAAAGAAGTAATATAATACAAAAGTCTCTAAATTTAAGCCAGTTGGAAGATAAGGAAAGAATATTGAGTCGCTTGATAGAGGAATCATTCTGACAAGAGTTTACCCAACTCAACTAGTTAAGGTATTTGATTGACGGCTCCAATGACAGCAATATGCTGGATGTTGTGCACATACAAGGTCAAGAACTGGAGCGCATGAAAGAGAAGCTAGCATTGTCAGAAGCTCCCTCGTCGAAGAATTACTAGGTTAAAAGGTTAAAAGCTTAAGCGGTAGGTAGTGTTGGTGGAATATCCGAAAATAGGGCTTAGTTCGATGCACAGATACACCAAGACAATGGATGGGGTATCGCTTTGCAATGAAGTGGACATGATTCCTGAGGTAGATCTAAGGAAATATGTTAGTTTTTCATCGAAGAGCTTAATATTGAATCTAAGGAACATTCTTAGGACTGTACCAACTAGCTTATACCAGCGGTGAAGATCAAGCCGTGATTAGTGCAGACAAACCCGACCGGCTCAGCTTACCCCGCAAAAACAAGAAAAAATCGGCCTTAAAATTAAGTTCATAAGTCCAAAAGAAACATTGGGAAAGTAGAGCCGCTGGAAAACAAGTGAAAGTATAGTTGAATAGATCTGCTTACGTTAATGATTTAAAGAAATGATTTGACAGCGCATCTCCTTTCCGACATTCTGTGCATGTCTGAACGTGTTGAGAGGAACCATTACCTAGTCGCAATTTCCACCAATTATTTTCCAATTTAATGGGGCTCAGCTGCATATAGTTTTGGGCTATCTATTGGGTCACTTGCTGGAATGCTATCGCTGAATCTTAATCCTTTCGTGATCGGCTGCAGGGTCTGCTGAATGGATGCATTAACTTCGTCCAGAGATGCTGGATCTGGAGTTGCGCTAAGAAGTTGTTGTTGCTTCTAGGTTGTTGATGACGATTTTTTTCTGGGACTGATGATGATTTTTTCAAATGATTTTTTTTTTTTTTTAAGGAATCACTTTCGGTGTTCGATTCAAATCATGATGTTGGAGCATTGAAGTTGGCTACAAATAATAGGCTAGTTGCTGTTGGCTTACGTTTATTTCCCTTTCGTGGATTTTTGTAGGTTGTTACTTTAGCCCCTGTCTGTGAGGGTGCTTGAGAAGGAGCTGCTATCCATCTTTTTGAATTCATAGAACGCCTTTGATTGACGTTTTTCTAACGCGTTACAGAAAGCCTATTCCAGACCCCCTATAGCTTCGTTGTCTTCTATCGTATCGTAATGGCTGTGGCAGTCAATCAATTCCTCGAAGATGTTCTACTCTCAATCAAGCATTAAAACCCTCGGTCACAACGTTTACATCGTTCTCCAAACAGGCCCCTTATAATCTAAGAGCTAACGACATAAGAAGTCAAGTCATTTGCGTAACATTGTAAGCCATATCAATACATAATAGCTTCTGAAATGTTGAACCAATAACCGTTTGTCTGTCTATCTAAACACGTGCCGATCAGGTGTCAAATGTGACGTAAATTTTGTACATTGATTTATTTCAATGCCTATTTGTTGGAGGGAAAAACTTTGAATACAAGAAATATTTAGCTTGCAATTTTGAACAATTGTTGTCATAGGTCAAACTCTCTGTAGTTAGTCCCTTGAAAATATAAAGTGGCAAATTTTCCGAAAACCACTCACATAATGCTTGGAAACTTCGCTGCTTTTTATCTTTTAAGGGACTAAAGATTTGAGAGGTTGACCTTTTATTCAAAATTGCAAGCTAAATATTTGTTGTATGCATACTTTTTCCTTCCGGCATTGATATAAATCGATGTTCTACCAATCGAGGTTCCACCAAGAAGATCATTAAACTTTTTTTTTGATAGAGTTTTCAGCTCTATCGGTAGGGTTGTGTACACAAATTTATCTACAATTTTGGAAATTGGCTTTAACTTTGTGGTAGTACCTCGTTGCATAATTGGTTAGCATAATGGTAAAAAGTTGTAGATCCCCCCCATTCCTGGTGAAAAACACGCACACAGGAATGGTTGAGAGTTGTAAATCATTAGGCCCTGGTTCTCCACGAGCTGTTGTGTCACCAGTCACAAATAGATACTCCAAAATTCTCTACTGATCCTGAGTAAGGAAGAAATAGGACAAAACCTATTGATAAATAATATTTGTTAAAGGCCATCGCTGAAATAAAGTCAATTTACTGAAATATTTTCTAAGCTAAGATAAATACAATTGAATTTCACAATGCGTTGATTGTGTTTTCCTAAACAAATCTCATTTACTGTTAATTTTTGCTGTCCATTATACATTTGCTTGTTACATTCTAACAATGTGAAAGGAACACAAACAGAAAATCCATTTCACTCTCTGTCATGAGGACAAAAAAAAAATATTCTTGCAGGAATTATGTTGATGCCAGCCAGCTATAAGCTCATAACTTCCAGCCGATTATCCTTTGGATAAATCCTTGGTTATATTTGTCTCAGCTAAACACATAAAAAAACTGTCATCACCCCTGCTGGCTATTGTGCCAAACATCAATATCAGCAATATTATTTCTCCACTATTTATTATAGATAGATCCAAATCGAATTGATGAGATAACTAACTATGTTTTGTGTGTATTTCGATGTTCAAGGGGATGATGTGATAGTGGTTTGTGGAAATATGTTACTTATTGTGATTTTATGTCCTCGCAATGTGGCTGTGACATATTTTTGTTTGTTTAATTTTATTTTATGACAATGTTGTCACACAGAATCCAATTTAATTGGGGAAACAATCAGAAACTGAATTCAAAGAAGATATACATAAACTCGAATATTGTGAGGAAATTCTTGAACAAAAAAAAACAAAATTCTATATTATTCCCGCCGCCGCCGAAGATGGGTTGAGATATTGTTATAGATATGCATGAAGGATAATAAAAGGAATAATGCTGCGTGGCAATTCTTGAAGGAACCACTTTCAAGAACATGACTGGCGTAAGGAATAAGACAAAAATAATATTTTCTTATTGAGAAATGACTTGAGCAAAAAAAAAGAAAATATTTGGCTCATGGAATTACTTATGGAAAATCGTATACAGTCATTAATTTATAAGGCTATTTAATTTTAATATTAGAAGTCAACAAAAACACCCACATACTAACTTGTCCTATTACGCCAGTTTAAGCTCTGTATAATAATTGAAACTCATCGTAGTTTTGAAACGTTTAGAAAGCAAAATCAACAAATATTATGCTGCCAAGATCTAGTCTTTGAAAGAGAAACACGAATAAAATTGAAACATCTTAAAAATAAGCGCAACACCGATATGTACCTACCCACTACATGTCGATGCAGTGCGTCCTGGGAATTTTGTGTTGGCTTCAATTTCTACAAAATGATGAGTGCAAAAAATATTTCACTTTGTTTTTATAATATTAGATACATAATGTATGAGTCCTTATTGCATTCGATAGGCCATCATTATTTTGACGTTTAGAGTTGACATAAAAACTATGGATAACACAGTGATAATTTGTACCAGTAAAACAGTTTTTATAGAGATAAAACCTAATAATTCCGTACGGAATTAGTTGTTCTTACATTTCACAAGTAGATTCCTTGTTTCTTTATACTTTTTATCGTAAAACTTCCTTTGATCTTAGAAGAAAAATATTGATTTGTCAGATAAATATTGTATTCCTGCCAGTTCTGTACCTTTTGTCTAACCTGTACGCCCGAAGCAGCACATACTTTATCTGATAAAACAGCGATTGCATTTTAAACTCCAATATAAAAAAATATGTAGTAAATTAAAACGACAGTCAATATAAAAAAATCTAGACAAATGAAAGATCAAAATTTAATTTAACCATAAAATCATACTCTTATCGATGTTCATGTAACTTCGCAGTTAGTTAGAAGTAGTTGAAGTTTCGTTGTTGCTGTTAACATATTTTTAATAACCTTACTAACTAAAACTGCTTTGACTAAACTACGGGATGACATGCATACACCGCTGCCCTTTTTCTTTTTTATTATTTTACCCTTACATCGGGATTTCTAGCTTGTTTGGCACAAAGCGGAGAAATTTTCTATCGATTTTATGAAATGCAAATTTTCATGTTTTTAACTTCCATGAAATTCAATTCAATGAAGTAACGCATTAAGATGTGGGCTGTTTATTGTAGACACAATTCAAAAATTTAATACGTCCCGATGCTGTTGGAATTGCTGAAAATTCAGAACCCAATAAACCTCTCGTAGAAATACTTTTAAATGATTGATAGGAAATTTGTTAAATCTTCGTAACGACATTAAAATTCTCAAAATTCTAACTTTCAAATATCAAGAATGTCGAAAAATCGTGCTTATAACATACACAGCACGCCCTCGGTAAAAGCAACCAATAAAAATTCGGACGAAATTGCGTTAATTGAGTTTGTTTGCAGTAGGCTTAGAAATTTAGCTGAACAATGGTAAATCAATATGAAAATAAAATACACTTATGATTTACGAGTGCACAAAAATCTGAGAAGTGGCTGTAAAATAACTGCTCAGTTACAATAAAAATTAACACATAAAACATGAAAATATTGATCGAACGGAATAGAGATAATTGGAAGGAAAGTTGCGTTTACTGAGTCACACTTTTTTTTAAAGTTGCAAATATTGAGTAACTAATGGTAAAAATTTGGTTATTGCTTTGACTAAGCTATTGCGGTTATCAAAGACTGCTTTTACCGAGGGTGTACTGTACCAGGAAATTTACTCTCCCACAATTATTGTAGAACAGCAAGGAACCGAGGTATTTAATAAAAACTAGAAGGAAGTAAAAATGCAGGATGGTGGTCAAACGGCATATTTCTCGAGTGCGTTAAATCATTGGTATGATGTTCGATCACCTACCCTTACAACAAAAAATGAGATTTGGGAGCGGTACAAACTTCTGGGTCACCCATTTAAAATTATTTAAATGCACTGGACTTTATCCCAGCATAAATTAATGTGAGCTAATGCTCTTGTTTTTTAACTTATTACTCTGATCATTTATGTAAAATTTTTAAATAATAATAGTCCATAGTACAGCCCGTATGACACTACATTTTGTATTCATTTTAATTCTCATTAAAACAAAGTGTCAGCAGAGCAAAAAAGGGATAAAAAGTGTTTTTGAGAAAAAGATATAAGGGATGATCCTTTACTTTGAATTTCTGTGATTTTTGATCCAAACTCGTGTCAACAAATTTTTTTATATGAACTTTGGACTAAAATGCGCAGAAATGCACAGAAAATCACAGATACTCAAAGTAAAGGATCAGACCTTATTTTTGATTTTTAATTCTGAAATGTGAAGAAAAATCTGCCAGAACCTGACAAATATTATTTGAAAGTGACAATTTTCTTACATTTTTACATTTATGGATACAGTGCGTACCCACTCTCACCTATCGACGTTCGCATAAGAAATTTTACGTTCTGCTTTTATTTCATTTGCAGTTCATTGAACATGAGAGAAAAATGTAGTGTCATACGGACTTAAAAAAGATTTAAAATTTTAAAATAATTTTAATGATGGTTTTATTTTTTTTTTCAGATATTTTTGGGGACAACCCCTTAAACAATCGGGGAAAACCCCCCGAGGCATCTTTATTTTAAAATGGTAAGTTGTTTTCAATAATTGGAACTTTGCAAATAACAAAATTTTTTTTACTATTACCAATACCTACCTATATTTCATTACCACGATGAGAATTGAATACTCATAATACTTACAGGGGTCATTCTTACATGACTACGTTAATTGATGTCCCCTTAATACCATAAAATATTTTCTACAAAAATATAGAACTTTTAGCTTATTGTAGCAATAATTCAAAAAGGTAAAGGAAGTGTTGAAAATATAGGCGCAAAATTATAGTGAAGTTAACACTATACTAAAACAACTTTAGTGTAACACTAGGCGAAAATGGCGTTTTCTTAAATTAAAGACGATGTCAAACCAACTTTATATTTAAACACTTGCATTAAAGTTAAAACCACCAAAGTCTGATTTTAATTTTTTAATATCACACTAGCTCAAATGAAGTCTCTCGCACGAACTGTCATTGATTTAGGCGAGTTCAACTTTAATGTGTTTAGAAAATGGTCTTAGCGCGACACTAACTAGCATGTATCTTTAATTCAGGAGAAGTTAGAGAACTGTATTAAAGTTAAACAATTGTTAACTAGTATCACACTAAGGCCCTTAAAATAGGCTGTCTATAATTTTGCGCCATAGTTTTTTCGCGTGTAACTCTTAACATTTTCTTAAAACTTTTTGGTGATTCCGTGACCCTTTACACTTATAAAGTGTAGGCACATGAAAGCACTAACATGTATTTTCTAATAGCGATATTTAAAAAGATATCATTATTTATTAAATTGGTCAAAATTCAACAATATCAGTTTTTGATCTTTGCTTTTAAACAGAGAAGTTGTCAGCCCATAATTTGAACAAATCTTTAAGATTTATAATTTATATTCGACCCCAAAATCCAACTGCTTCTATAAGCAATATTTTCAATTCTATTTCATCTTGAAATAAAAAATATACCTAAAAAATAATTTTGAGTGAACAACAACAACTTTAGTGTGTTACCACAAAGTATATATACATATGTAGCAGAGAATATCAATTTGATATTCTCTGGTATATATTTGATATTCTCTGGTATATAGGCTGGAGTTATAGCTATTTCACGAGAACCACCTCGATCATGAGACTCCTTTAGTGGTGCTTAGTCTGGTTATGCTCGTATTAATTGAAAAACTCTGCCGTCATATGGGAGCATTCCATGAACCTTGCGAATCAGAGGCCGATACACTACACACCGCGCCACTGAAGCCACATGGTTAGCTGTAGCTCTATCCCAATGCAGGCTTCGTTGTTTATCAATTGCAGCAGCGACTAGCATTTTTACTTGCGATATAGGTACTATAAGGCAAGTTTTGGATTCGTCGGATAACGGTACCTGCCATACAATTTTTTTTAGCAATTTTACATAATCGTATTTTGCTCAAAAACGGCTCGACAACTTTTTTAAAAAGAAATTCAATAGATTTTTTTAAGTAAGGTGCCAGTTATAGCTATCATTGAAACTCATCATTGGAAATTTTAATGATTGATTTTGAGACGTTAGGGAGGCAAAATCATGAAAATGTTTTTGGATTTTTAAAAAAAAGTTTCAATTTTTTTTTTGAAAATTCGATATCTCAAAAAAGGGTTGACAATTTTTACTTTTCCAAACATCCCTTAACTTTTTTCAGAAATGAATTGTAATTAATATCAAGTATTTCATCTTTTTTCTACCTTCACTTGCAGCAGACTAGCTGTGTCTGAAAAAAGCTTTGAAATAACAAATTTTGACTGTTTCATTCCCCTTTTTTATTTTTATTTTGTTTCAAAGCCAGTGGCTAGCTGGAATAGATTTTTGCTGCCCAGGGCAAAACGCCCGTCCGGTTTAACCATCATCAACAAATTTTGTTTGCTGTTTACCAATGCAAAAAATTATATTTTGTATTTCGCACGCCACTTTCCCTCAATATCTGCAGAATGAAATTTTTTTGATTCTGACCTACTGCGCTGTCGATAAAGACACATTAGACTTGAAAAATTTTGTATTTGCCTTCGTTAAAAAATTGTGAAGTTGATAAACATAAACATTTGAATACAATCAAAATTGTAGGGCTCTGGGCCTCAAGATGCATATCTCAAAAGGGTCGAATGCTGTATGAGGCAGGAATGGAAAATAATTGCGAAAAATACCTGACCTAATCGACTTATTTATGGTAAAAGGAATACCCTATAACTACAGTACTGTTCGAATTAATGTGAACACAGAAAAATTTCTTATAAATATCGTTAATTTGAAATAATAATTTTGTTAAGTTTAAAAATAAGTTTGTTTTGTTAATATTTATTAAAAATATGTATCTTCTTTGCTTTGATAATAGTTTTTATGGTTCTCGGCATGGAGTTCATCAGAATTTCGCAATTTCCTCTCAATGCCTCATATCAAAATCACCGCCGAATTATCCCTTCCCCCATTGTTGATTCTGCTGTAGAGCCTATTTTTCTCAACTTTACTTTCCAGATTGGCTATTCATTATGAAAAGAATTGAGTCCCGGTTAATTTCACGGCCAATCCAAAATGTTAATAATCTTTTTCTTGAAATATTTCATCATTGTTCGGGAAACTTGACATTGAGTTTAATCCCATTGAAAAGTGTCATCTCCAGTAGCCTAACATTTCTGCAGCTCTTACTCTTTGTGGGAGTCCAACATTAGTTTTGACTTATGACTGTACATCATACCTTCAAATAGAATGAAGCCAAGATCGAAGTGGACATTTCTAAGCGGGATAGATGGCCAAAATTCGGATTTCTAAAAATCACTTTTTCCAACAGGATTAAGCTCAACTTTAAGTTTCCAGTAAAAGGATGAAATATTTCAAGGAGGAGATTATTACCACCTTGGATTGGCCGCAAAATTGACCAGGACTCAATTCTATTGAAAATTTTTAGTCAATTCACAAAGTTAGGTTGGGAAAACGGGCAGTACAAAAGAAACAAGAATGGGGGAAGTAATAATTCGGGTGTAATTTTGCTTTGAGGAATTTTGATGAAATTGCAAAATTCTGATGAATTCCATGCCGAAAATCATAAAAACTATTATCAAAGCAAAGAAGATACATATTTTTGCTAAATGTTAACAAAAGAAACTTATTTTTAAACTTAAGAAAATTATTCTATCACATAAACGATATTTATAAGAAGTTTATCTGTGTTCACATTAATTCGAACAGTACTGTATGTTGAAATTACAGAGAGCTTTGATCTCTTCTCGGATCATTCTGCCGTCATACTCAATACGAGCGAAAGTCTTATAAAAATTGAAAAACCACCCAGGCTAACAAACGGTAAAACCAACTGGGATGGATTTAAGCAAGATATCGAGGACAGTGTTGAATTAAGGATATTATTACAAACGTCTCTCGAACTTGAAGACGCAGTAAATACCTTTGTTGATATGATACAAAAGACAACATGGAATAACACACCTTATCAAAGGGAAATGGCGCGCTGCAAAGATATAAAATATCCGCAAGAAATAAAAGATTTAGTGAAAGAGAAAAGAAAAGCACGCAAGAAATGGCAGCGAACCCGTGCTCCTCAACACAAAGCTAATTTAAATCGATTGTGTAATTTGCTTAAAACGAGAATATCAGATTTCAAAAACGGTGAAGTTGAAAATTACCTCGAAAATCTGGTAGCAGGAAAAGATTCCAACTACTCACTTTGGAAAGCTATAAAAGTAACAAAAAGACCAAAGCTTCCAGCGCCTCCTATTAAGAAAGACCAAAATGAATGGGTCAAAGGTGGCAAAGAAAAAGCTATGGTATTCGCCGATTACCTGGAGGAAACATTTAAGCCTTTCGATGGACAAGCACTCAACGAAAATTTTAATTTGAATTTTACATCAAATGACAGCTACATAATAAGAAATGCTACACTTGCCGAGTTAAAAAGAGAAATAAAGAAGCTTAAGTCCAATAAAGCTCCAGGTTATGACTTAATCACGGCAGAAATTCTAAAAATGCTTCCTCGTAAAGGTTTGATCAACCTTCTTTGTATAATGAATGCCGCCCTTAGGTTAGAATATGTTCCGAGCCAATGGAAAGTTGCGGAAGTAATAATGGCTTTAAAACCTGGCAAACCATCTCATGAAAAGAAGTCTTACAGACCGATTTCGCTTCTTCCTATAATATCAAAAGTTTTTGAAAGAATACTACTCCTTCGCCTGCAGCCGATAATAGAAGAAAAACAATTAATACCTGAACATCAGTTCGGATTTAGAAGAAAGCATTCGACCATTGATCAAGTGCATAGGATAACTGACGTAATTGAGAGAGCTCTTGAAGAAAAGAAAATCTGTTCGACGGTCTTTTTGGATGTGTCGCAAGCGTTTGACAAGGTGTGGCATGAAGGCCTCAAATTCAAATTAAGACAAGTTCTGCCTGAAGGACTTTATAAAATTCTAAACGAATATCTAGAAAATAGACTTTTTCGTGTAAGACACGGAAATGAATATTCTAATTTCAAAGAAATAGTGGCTGGGGTACCACAAGGTAGTGTTTTAGGTTCAGTTCTGTACCTTCTATTTACACGTAATATACCTCAAACAGAAGACACTATCGTAGCAACTTTTGCTGATGATACTGCAATACTAGCAGTAGGCAAAACGATTAACGAAGCTACGATTAAATTACAAAATGCTCTTAATAATGTTAATGAGTGGACAAAAACATGGCGCATAGCGCTCAATGAACAAAAGTCAGTCCACGTGGACTTTACGTATAGAAAAATAAATAGATTGCCCGTCTTTCTAAATACCGGTCGTGTACCATTTGCGAATGAGGCAAAATATCTGGGAATGACTCTAGACGCGAAATTAAAATGGAAGCCGCACGTGAAAAAGAAATGCGAAGAATTAAAGAGTAAATTAAGAGATATGAACTGGCTACTCGGTAAATATTCCAAGCTTAGTATTGATAATAAGTTGATTTTATACAGGCAGGTACTAAAACCTGTCTGGACTTATGGTATACAACTCTGGGGTTGTACCTGCGATACTAATTTAAATAACTTACAAACGCTTGAAAATAAATTGCTTAGGTCATTTGTAAATGCATCATGGTATATAAGAAACGAAGATCTTCACAGGGATCTCGGGATTCCTACGGTTCGAGACGAAATTAAGAGTTTCGCGCGAAAACATAGAAATCGGCTATTAGATCACGCTAATCCAACGATTATTGACATTCTTGACGAGTCGAATTTAGTACGCCGTCTGCAAAGAACAAAACCTTCCGACTTGGTGCGGTGAACACAAAACCGCTTTAAAATCGCGGAATAAGCAGAAACTTTCACCGGAAAGTTACCTGCGACACGTTACTTAACTTCGTTAAAAATAAATTGCTAGATAAGTTTCAACTTAGTTGCAATCGGGAAGTGGAGGTGGTTTTAGTGTAGTAAGAATCTCACACTTCTATGAGCACGCGTTTTTCGGTCTTCATAGAGCCTGGTGCAGGTTTTGCACCTACCCACGGACAAAAAAAAAAAATTGTAGGTTTATCCTTATAAGAAAATTATAGAATTTTTAGTAAAAATAAAAAATATATGTTTTGTTTATTCCCAACATACTTATTAACAACAATTATGCCTGCCGCCCCTTATGATTTGAATATAGTCGAAATTGTACCTCTTATAAAAAATTGATAGAATTTTTAATTTAAAAAACAAAATTTTCTACTTCTCATGAACAACGAGGATGATTTTGCAGTCCCTACAAATTTGAATGCTATATGAAAATTGCATATGTTTAGAAAATATTAAATTTAATTTAATTTTTAATAAAAAACAATATTTGTAATTGGTTTACAACTCCCAATGCACAAAAAAGATAATTTTAACATTTACATCCCCTAAATTCTTCGCCTCCCCGCACAAGCTACCCCACTAGTAAGTTTAACTATAGAGCACGTTCGTGTCATCCAGTCATGTGCATGTATGTATGTTAAAAATTTTGTTTTACTGTAAATACAGTTGAACTGAAGCAACAACAAATCGTAATATTTTCAGTTATTTTATGACCATTGTTTGTTTAAAAAAAACTTGATCATGTCAAAGAGATGGGCAAAATGTGACAGAAATAATGGCACTTTGTCAATCGTGTAAATCCACAATTACTCTCTAGCAAACTACTTTGCAACATTTTTCTATTGAAATTCATTTCACATCAACATCACAATCATAATACAGCTATACAAATTTAAACAAAGTGTAAATGTTTTAACAAAATATCCTCTTCAAACATTCACCTTCATCATTAGCACCTGTTTTGCAAACTTTGAAACAAAAACAATGATTTTCCTTCTCTTTGAATTGTAATATGCTTGTTTGCGAATGGAATCAGCACACCTTTCCTTCTCTGAAAGCAAGTTGCTTAGTTTATTGAATTCGAGCCTGACGAATTCCATGAAACTACTTAATATTCCTGACATCGACATCGATTTAAATCAAACATCAATGGAATAGAAAATACTATCGGCAGGTACAATAAAATTACCTCAACAGAAATATACATAAGCAATCAATTGGAAAATGGTGACAAATATCAAAAGCAATCGAAATTTATTTAATGAAGTTGAAGGAATATTTAATTTTGATTTTTTTTTGTATTTTATTTTATTTTGTATAGCTTGATTGTTCCCATTCTGAAAATGTTGTTCCTGATCCACGTATACGTTATTTTTTACTTAGCACCGGATAAGCTTTTTTTATACATCTGCCTCTAACTAAGTATGTGATTTATTTTCAATCTGTTCTTCAGTAACCTCCTGCTGTTTAAGTTGCAGCATTTTGGTCCTTCGGTTCAAGTGTTAAGTTTTTTATGATTTCGTTTAGAAGAATCCAAAGATGAGTAATACAATGCGTTCCATCATCATGAAGTTTAATCAACCCACTTAACGCGAAAACGTTTCTCATCATCCCACAGGATTACCAGGATATATTTTTTGTTGTTTATTTTCTAACAAAGAGATACAAAAAAATATTATATCAATTTGTTAGACAAATGATACGAACAAATGTTTCCCATTGATCACAACTTTTGTGTTGTAGCTTCAATGGCGAACGATGTAAGGATTTGTCTCTCTTATGATTGACATTTTTTTGACAGATACAAAAAAAATACAGTTTGGAGAATAAAAGACTTCTTCCAAAAATAGCTCGTAAGATGTCATCTTTGTTTGTGATCAAAAAAATAAACAATTTTTTTTTTGAAAGGAGGATGGTCATGAAATATAAGGTCCTTGCTTGAATATTTTTCATTGTTAACATCCTGATTTTATTGCTATTTCAATCCGGTGCGTCCAAAATCCAAGTTCTTTCCAATGAATCATTATTATTAATATAAAACATGTGTTCGAGAATTACGTCTTTTGCCTTTAAAGCCATTATTTAATTCCAAAACTAAGCCCTTTGAGTAAGAAATGAAATATCAATTTAAATTAGTGGCATGTTGAAATTAAACTATTTCTTGCCTTAGAATCTTTACATTTTAGGGTGGACTTGAGCTTGAGATCCTTAACTAAACGTCTCACAGGGGTTCAAGTTGTATGGAGGTGCGGTCTTAAATCTATTAAATCTGAAGCAGGTAACCGAGTTGGACGACATTTTCAGACATGTAAAGGATATCATAAGTCATCATCAGATTCAATTCCCGCCCACTGACACGCCCAATTTGTATATAAATGAGGGCTATGCTTTTAAGATAATTCTAATAATTCTTCAATACAAAACGTTTTTCTACGCTCATTTTCAGGGGCCCTTTTGACAAAAATACTATTTTCTATAAAAAGAAACCAACTGCCACTTAAAACAGATTAAAAATCCCGCCTTTGAAGGAGCTTAAGACTCTTTTTTATAAATTTTTTTCCTAAATAAAATGTGTAGGAAATGTGTTTTTTGGAAATAAGGACATACAAAGTTTTTTGGCACCGCCACTTTTTGGAAGTGTATTGAAGAAAATTAGCATTTAAAACTATAATCCAGAGTGCTTGAAAAGTAATAAACTAGATTTTGCGATTTTTTCTTAAGAAGGTAGATTAAAAATTGTACAAGTGCAACTGCCTCTACAAATATAATAACAGACTGGGAACCAACGACATGAAAAGTCAAGTCATTGCGTAAAGTTGTAGATAAATCATTATCAATAACACAACTCAACAAAATTAAAAATTATTTTTGTGCCTGGGCTTATTTCATGATTTTTTTATTCGTCATGCTCCAAAATGTTGGAAAAATACCCACATCCCTCCTTTAATTTGCTTTTGTAGAGTTGGTAGTCAAAATACAGTTACCATAGTTTTCATGGAAATAATAAATGTTTGCTTTAATATTTTCTTTAAAAGAGGAGAGGGGAGGGAATTTGTTTAGCCCATTTGGTATTTCTAGAGTATATTTGTGGCACAAACTACACAAATTTTTATTATTTTGAAATTTAAGGACGTTAAAATGTTATTAGGAATGTGTTAAGGTGATGCTAATGCATTTTGCTATATATGTGATTATTTTATCAAAATTCTCCATATTATAATTTTTGAAAATATGTTAAGAAACTTAAGAGACATGCAGGATGTCTCTAAGATAAGATATTCTGCACGGTAATTTTAGTAGAAAATTAAAAACTTCATTAGGAGCATACTCAGAGGAAAAAGAAAAATGTTTTAACTTGGACTTTATAGACTTCGAGAGTAATCGTCTACAAAGGTCAATAAAATTAATGGGAAATTATTCTATAGGCTTAATTTTAGAATAGCACATTCCAAAATCAGTGCGTTTGTTTATAAAAATTACCGTTTTAATATTGGTACCAAACATAAAATACAAAAATGAAAAAAAGGTGTTTTTGTTATTTTCAATTTGATCAAAAATTTAAATACATACAAGCATCTGGTTTTTAAACTTTTACTTAAGATTGATGAAAGCATTGAATATTGAAAACAAAAAATTAACTTTTTCACTTAAAATTAAGAAAATTTTAATTTAAAAAAAAATATTTTTTTTTCAAAATTCTGAGTTTGAACATTGATAAAAAACTATTCATGGAAATGACTTAATTTAAAAACTTAATTAAGGAATGGACTCCTAACTTTAAAAAATATATACCATATCTTTTTGGTGTTGCCGTTGTTTTTTAATATTTTTCTTTTCTAGTTTAAGTAACTTTTTAAAGAAAATTACCCCTCCTGCCTAAACAGGGGAACATAGGCACCCCTTCTCATATGTTTTTTTTCTTGTTGTTTCGAATCAGCCTACACACTCTAACGTTTTGGTGTATCTTAGTCTTATACACTCCCGTTCATTTGAATAGGCTCAAAATTTTCGAGTGCGATTTACCGTTATAACTCTGAACTATGTGGAATAAATGAATTTTTGAAAATGGCATTAGAGAAAGCATTCAATTGAGGAGAGAATAAGACAACATACAATATCAAACTAACCATCATTACACGTTTTATTATCATTTCCTTAAATTCATGTTGAAATCGTAGCACTTTTTTCGTTAATTTGAATAGGTGCACCGCCGTTATCATCACTTTTGCTTTGAGCTAGATGAAAGTCAGACCTTTTAAAGCTATTTTTGGGCTTTATATCATGGTTTCTTTGATATGACACAAACAAATTGAGAAAAAATGTAGAATGGGTGGAGGAAAAGCTGTTTTCGCGGTTAGTACGCGCGAATTTATTGTTTTCATGATAAAGGACTAACGGAACGTCAAATTTCGGAAAAAACTTACAAAATCTATTCTTTAATCTATAATTATCTGAGAAATAAACAAAAAGATTGTGTCGATATGAAAGGATGGAAATAACCAGCTACCTCCGAAGTGATAGGCGAAAAAGTCTGAGGGTTGCGTCTAATTCGTCAGTTTTAATGGCTAAAACAAGGGAAAAAGCTAGGTTCAGTGCCAGTATTTCAGCAGTCGAGAGTATTATTAAAAATTCTGCATACCAAAAAAGAAGAAAATTAATTAAAACCACCCCTACCTAAACGAAGTTAGCAAAAAAAAAAAAAAAAAAAAAAACCGAATGCTAGTTAACATATTGTTTAGTTAAAATAATTAAATAATAAAAGAAAAACACTTGCTTATTCCACAATATCAAAAACTTTTTATTAAAGGCCAACGCGTTTCGTCTTATGAGGGCATCTTCAGGGCATAAGCTTCGTAAGACTTGAAAGAACAAGTGGCATAAATTCGTTTTTTCTAATGAATAAGGGATTAAATTCAACGGAATTGATGGATTCAAATTGTATTTCCATGACTGAGTGTTTTTGTGTTACTTAACAATAGGCATACTAATGGCTCAAAAATGTGTGCTTAATTTCTTTTGCTTGAACTCTCAAATTGTAACTTCTTTCAACTAAGCGGTGGTTTATTTTAATTTTGTCTTCTTTTTTGGTATGAAGAACTTTAAATTACACTCTCGACAGTAGAAATACTCGCACTTAGCCTTAATTGTTCCTTTATTTTAGCCATTTAAACCGACGAATAAGATCCAACCCTCAGAATTTTTCGTCTATAACTTGCGGAGGAAGCAGTTTTTTGTTTAATTCTTTCATATCGACACCATCTTTTTGTTTACTTCTCAGATAAATATAGACCAAAGAATGGATTCTTGTAAGTTTTTGCCAAAATTTGATGTCCCGTTAGTAATTTATCATGAAAACAATAAATTGTGGATACTTAACCGCGAAAAGAGCTTTTCCTCTACCCATTCTTCATTTTTTCTCAATTTGTTTGTGTCATATCAAAGAAACCATGATATAAAGCCCGAAAATAGTTTTAAAAGGTCTGACCTTCAGCTAGCTCAAAGCTAAAGTGATGATAAAGGCGGTGCACCTATTCAAATGAACGAAAAAAAGTGCTACGATTGCAACATGAATTTAAGGAAATGATAATAAAACGTGTAATGATGGTAATTTTGATATTGTATGTTTTCTTATTCTCTCCTCAATTGGATGCTTTCTCTAATGCCATTTTCAAAAATTCATTTATTCCACATAGTTCAGAGTTATAACGGTAAATCGCACGTGAAAATTTTGAACCTATTCAAATAATAGGGAGTGTATCTTAAAAAATCTATTTAAATTGATTCTAACATAGCACATTTTCATGTGTACTCCTGGTTACAAGAGCAAACTTTTGCAAACAAGACTATTTTTTATTTAATAAGTAATCATATGCAGAACCCAGGCACAAAATTTGTGTTGACCAGTGTAATAGCCTTTGAGGTATTGAATCTTTAACCGTTTGTCTGCCTTCCTAAACACGTTTCGAACTGGTGTACATTTTTTACATTGATTAATTTCAATGCCTATTGGTTGGAGAGAAAAAGTGTGCATACAAGAAATATTTAGCTTGCAATTTGAAACAATTGTTGTTATAGGTCAAACTCTATTGTTTGTCCCTTAAAAGATAAAAGGTGGCAAAATTTCCAAAAATATAAATAAATAAATTTTAGTCTAGTGTCTAAAATTTTATTATTAAATGAAATAATAAATAATAATAAATAACAAACAAAAACAAAACTCAAACTTAAAAAAAATTGTCTTTGAAGAAGCCATGCTCATTTATTCTTCAAAACCACTCAAATTTCTTTTATCAGCTTTGAAATCCGAAATTTTATATTTAGATACCTACTTACTTACTTGCTGGCGCTACAGTCCGTGGTGGACCAGGGCCTCAACCAACAAGCTTCTTTTTACCGGATCGGTTTCAAGCTAGCTGTCTCCAGTTTCGCTTGCCAAGTTGGTTGGGGCCTCTTCCACTTGTGTGTGTCACCTTTTACGCTGCCCTCCTCTACTGCGCCGCGCCGCCGCCCGCCGCCGTCGCACGGGGTTCGATTCAAAGTCTTTCCGGGTCGGAGCATTGATGTACATTCGCTCTAGATGATTTATATTTAAATACTGATTTTATTTTAAAAAATCCTGTTCCTTATGTTCCTTCCAAAATTAAATATTATCTAATATTCGATAACACGATTTTTGTCCGCTATTGAACCATAGTGCGTCCCGTCGTCGGCGGGCGTCTTATAGCTTGAAAAACATTTTAAGAACAAATTATCCCACTGATGGTCGGGAAATACAACAAATAAAGTGGGGAAAGCAATCACCTTAAATGGCCAACAATAGAATAGAACAGAACTTTTACAACTTTTGCGAAACTATGGTTGTTGTACTTACGATAGTCTTACCTTTATTTTGTTTCATTAGGATTTTGTTTTTTTTTTTTCATCTTAGAAATCATCAAGTACTTAATTTAATTATTGTAGGATAGGTTTTATAGGTGGAACACAACGCAAGAAAAATAATCGAGCGGGGGTGGTCGGTTGAAGGAAATAGGCACGACTGGATCGAACGAATTTGTTCTTCTATAGTTTAAGGTCTTAACGTGACTTGGCATGGCAATAGAAACAGGTTTACAAAAGCTGTAGCTAATTTTTTCCTTAAGAGTGTTCCGGACTGAAATGGTGATTTCGCATCATATAAGATTGCGAAGCGTGTACTTGTCCGATCAAAGCGATTAAGGTGTCTATGGACAGATAAACTTATTCTCTATGCCATCATTGGAAAAAAATTTAATTTTGTGCTCTAGATTTTGGTAAAAGCCTCTAAGAAATCGAGAAAATGGCTAAAATGGCTGTTTTTCAAAGCAAATGTAGCCTACACTATAGCATTTTTGCAAAAAAATGTTTAATAACATAAAATTCCATATTTTTAAAATGCCACTATTGGAGAAAATTTTTAATTTTGTACCTAATAAAAATTTTAATAATGCAAAATAAAAATGCTTGTGAATTTTGAAAAAACCCATTTTTGACAGTCAATTTTTTATACCTAACGGTATTTTTGTGACAATTTTTTTTTGCAGTGGATATAAATTCAATATATTTTTCATGAGTTTCATTAATTATGTAATCATATTTGTATCATTTGATATTGAAATTTTTAATTCTAAAAATGCACTTTTTGACAGAAAATTTATGTAAATTTAGAAGTTAAAATCAGTTACTTTTAGAAAAAATATTTTTTAATACAATAATACGCCTGCTAGTGACCAATTAGTAAAAATGCAAAGTTTTATAAAACAAAGTATCTCATGAAAGTGAAAAAAAACGGTCTTATATGCAAAAAAAAAAGTTAGCAAATGACTGGTTTTGTTCAGTTCGGAACACTCTTAAGCCCTCCCCTCATCCAATTCTGTAAGTAGTCCAAGTGAAGGCGGGATTCAAGTTTGGGAAGCTGCGAATTGGATTAATGTTGCAGACAGGTCAGACAGACAGACAGACTTTTCGTTTTCGTATACTCGGGTTTAAGGTCTGATTAAATTCTCGATCTCTACCATTTTATAGGAATTCAAATCTTGCCCTCTTAAGTGCATGATACAGTATTGTGCAAATAATAAGCAACTATTTCATCTTAACATTTCGTCGTCGTTTTATGAAAACTCCCTATCTCCATTTTTACATGCGATATAGGTACTATCTATAGGGCAAGTTTTGGATTCGTGCAAAAAAAAATTTCGAGATAACAATCAAACATGACATTACGATGATCGAGAACACGAAAAAAGTGTGTGGCACAATTCTGTCTGTATGTCTGTCTGTCTGTCCGTACCTCAACCTACAGCCTAAACCACTGGAGAGATTTTGTTCAAATTTTGAACTTAAGGTTTTTTGTAACTCTCCAGAGGGGAAATTGAATTTTTTTTTAGCTCAAAAAATAACGGTACTTGCCATACAATTGTAAAGGAAAAGCTTATTTATCTCGAAAACGGCTCCAAAGATTTTTATAAAAAAAAATCAGTGTATTATTTTCAATATTATGTACCTACCTTTTAGTAAGAAAAAAAATCACCAAAAAGATTTATTAACGGTACCTGCCATATAACGGTTTTTTTTTATTTTTGGTTTTCTCATTAACCGCTCATCCGATTTCAATAAAATTTTTGCACAAAAGCTTTGTTAGAATTTAAATAATACTGCATACAAACATTTTTGAAAAAATTAATTTTGGATTTTTAAAAAAAGATTCAAAATTTTTTTTTGAAAATTCAATATTTCAAAAATGGGTTGATGAATTATTTTTAAATTTCGGTTTTAAATGTATATTACTATATACTCAAAATTGGCATACCAAATTTTTTTTTTGAAAAATGTTACAAACATTTTATAGATTAGATTAGATTAGATTAGAGAGATTTTATTTTCCATCTTTAAATTATTTACATACATACAAATTACAAAAATCTATAAAGCATGGCTTTGCCGTCTGCCTGATTGACAAGTCTTTAATAAAATCGAATAATTGATAATATATTAAGTTATAATATGTATAGACTAAAAAATTATTAAAAATCACCATTAATTATTTTGTTTCTATAAGATAGTGCAATTTTGCAGAATTCGAAAAGTTTAATTACATCCATTTCGTTCAGTAGCATTTTGACTTCTTCTTCTGATAGCATAATGTTTCCAAAAATATGTTTTCTAAATTCACTCAAGATCGGGCACCGACCAAGGAAATGAAAAATATCTTCCCGTTCTTCCCGATTACACAAACTGCATATAATGGGTAGGTCTTCTCTGTGAGGTATGTAATTAAGGTTCAGTTGCTCTCCACGCAGGCGAAACATCATAGCTATTTCCTCTACCTTATATTCATCTCTGAAGTAGTTTCGTTGATTAAGGGAGTACTCCAGTTGACTATAAATTGCCCTGTGAAGGGAACCAGCAGCTTCCTCCATGAATTTTGTTCTTGTTTGCGTATCTACACGTTCAATGAGCTCATATAATTTAGGTTTCCAGTTTTTTATATCTTCTAGATTTATATTGAGGTCCATTCCACATTCTCCAGCCAACTTCAACCAATCCTTAAAAATTCCTGCCTTACTCTGGACCATTTGGATTGCCGCCTTTTTTGGTAGTCGGTGGTTGGGCATTTGCATCACCTTGAGTACGTAATCGATTTGAAGTTTCAGTGTTTTTATAAACAATGGTGACAGTCCAGTCTCAATCATAACCATATAGTTAGGAGAGTTAGGTGGAAGGTGAAAATATCTCTTTACGTAGAATCTGAGTAGTTTCTCCACAGAATCATATTTTCTTCCTCCCCAAACTTGAGCAGCGTAAAAAAGTACAGATTCTGCAACTGCCTCGAAAACACGATATTTGCTGCTGTGTGCTATGTGTTTATTGTTCATGCACGTTCTCCATGCAACGTTTACTGCATTTTTGGCTTTTGAAAGCTTTTCATTCAAATGCTTCTCCATACTCATACTTTTGGTAAGAAAAACTCCAAGATACTTGTATTCTTTGACAACCTCGATTATATCTCCGTTGTAATACCACTTTTCATTAGCACCTACTCTACCTCCATTTTTTTTAACTATCATCACCTTCGATTTTTGCAGATTGACCACAAGACTCCATAAGATACAGTATTCGTAGAGCTTATTTATCATGAGTTGCAGAGTTTCAGGTGAGTATGCCATCAGGACAACGTCATCCGCAAATAAAAGGGCTTTAATTTGGATTCCTCCGTATTCAATACCTCCTGGCAAAAAGTCGATTAGATCATCCAAAAAAAGCGCAAATAAACTAGGACTGAGAGCACAACCCTGTCTTACTCCTGCTTTGGTTTGAAACCACTCCGATCTATGATTACCGTTCCAAACAGCTGCTTTTGTATCTGCATAAAGGTTTTGGATTAACTGGCCAAATTTATATGATACGCCCAGCCCATAAAGCTTGTACATTAATGCACTGCGGTCCACCGTATCGAATGCTGCCTTGAAATCTACAAAGAAAAAGTAGAGTTTCTTACTTCGAGCGAGGAATGAATCTGCAATACTTTTGAGCACAAAAATGTGATCGATCGTAGAGTATCCGGCTCTGAAGCCTGCCTGAAACTCCTTTAAAAGATTATTTTCTGAAATCCACACTTTGAGTCTGCTTTGTAACAGCGCTGTGAAAATTTTATAGGATGCATTCAAAAAAGAGATGCCTCTGTAGTTAGCAGGATCTGCTGTACAACCTTTTTTATGGATGGGGAATATTAGGGCTTCCTTGAATTGATCAGGTATAACTCCGTAATCGAGAATGTTATTTAGCAAGCGCGTAAGTGTTTCAATAAGGCTACTGGTCCCATACTTATAGAATTCAGATGGTATCCTATCCGAACCTGCCGCTTTCCCATCCTTAAGCCCTTCTATAGCTGATGCAACATCACGTTTCGTAAACGGGGAGTCCAGAATAACATTATAAAAACTAGGCGCAGCATAATGGAATTGAACTGTATATAATGTCGTTGGATTTTATATATAAAAAATAAATTTTTAAGAAAACGGCTTCAACGATTTAAATTTTTTTTTTGCATATATTCATATTTTTTCAAGTAATCAAATGGTATACTTTTTTTGAGCTCTAAGTTATTTATCAGACTGTTTATACAATAAAAGGAACGATTTAAATATGCTTTTTATACTTTTTCTATAATTGCTTGAATATGTCTTAAAGTTCTTAAGTCCCACAAAACTTGAACATAAGAGCAAGTACGTGCGATCCAGTCGTACATTTTATTTTTTCGAAACCGGGAAACCTCTCGTAAAAACGATGTGTTGGTCTATCGCTTAAGGAAAAATTCCCCTAAATCAAACGTTTTCAAATTCTGCACCGTAAAAACCCATGAAAAGTACAGATGTCTCAAAACAAAACAAAACAAAATGGATTTAGGGAGTTTTCATTGAACGACGACGATTTCACATTTATTTTTCTACACTTTAGCTCATAAATTGATTAACACAATCTACATGGGGTAATGTTTTAAGCTAAGTTTGACATACCCGTATTTCCTAACTTTTTTTTTTAAATACCTAATCATTCTTCAAAATTTTTAGAAATAAATAACTGAAAATTCATTTAATTTGACTGTGCCTATTACCTATGCACATTGCCGGGCGGGATGTTTTCCCACTCGATTTTGTTTCGGATACGTTGCCTAGAGTCCATTCTTGAGTATCCCAAAATAATCTTCAGGGGGATTGAGGTCTGGTGATTGAGCCGGCCAATCCCAGCCCAATGTCTGTTAATGAATCCCACTGTCTGTAATCCAGTCCTCTCTACCAACTTCGATATGTGTTTCTGGTCGTTGCGTGTTGAAACACCAATCGAAGTGGAATTTCCCACTCGGCATAGGTTGCAACTTTGTTTCCATGATACCATTATATTTGAAGCGGTACATTATATCTAGCTGCAGACCGTGAAGGATGGAAACGATTTGTTGGCGCCCTATGCCCCAATCGTTACAGGACTTGATGACATTATTTCTCCAATCAAATAGGAAGGCCCAGGCCATATGCAGAAAAACATGTTCAAATCATCATCCTGTCGCCCCGGTTTTTGATATGGTGTTAGGATTTCTACGGCACACAGTTCATACATATTCCATCAGAGTTAATAAGGTTGAATTTTCACTCATCTTTGAAAAGTACCGTTTAACGTTCCCAATTAAAAATGATTATGATTAATTCGAATGTAAAGCCGGTTATTATGTATTCATTTTTAATTTATGCACAAATAAAAGATACCTACTTAAAATCTCTCATTAATGTAGGTTACTCAAAACAAAAATGATTATTCCAATGCTTCTTCTCTTACATCCCCACACACACAATAATAATTAATTTAATCACACTGTCTAGACACAGTGACTAGACATTAGTCTCGGATATGCTTTTGAAAGATTTGAATTGTTCATAAAATCATTTAACATTCTATAAAAATAAATGCTTGCCAACTAACCATTCATGATATTAAATATCTGAATACCTTATAAAAGCATTTTCCTGTTATGTTGTATGTATCTATGGCTATGGCTATTTCATTTTAAGTTGTATAGTTGCAAACATTCAAACCCACTTATACAGTTATAATACCTAGAGTCGTAAAAAGTTTTGTTTCCAAGGAGAGTATATGAACAATTCCATTACTGAAATTAAATCAAAGTCCGAGACTTAGGGCGGTATTCACCGAACGCTCATAACTTAAGAGCCTCACAAACCCATTCACCAAGCAATAATAGTGAATATTTATGAGTGCTCATGAAAGTTATAAGTGGTACCCACCACTCATAAAGTTATGAGCGCTCTCTCCGAAAACTTATTCGAAAACCTTTGAAGTAACCCTTCAAGCAAATTCACTGACCCATTT
Source organism: Dasysyrphus tricinctus (assembly GCA_963921185.1). NCBI lineage: Eukaryota > Metazoa > Arthropoda > Insecta > Diptera > Syrphidae > Dasysyrphus > Dasysyrphus tricinctus. Next base: position 19,461,456 of record OY992533.1, on the reverse strand, counting down.
TGTCGGTACTTCTTGGATGCTTGCACACATATTCCTGTCAAGCTAATTCACTGACCCAACTTTCTCGGAACGTCTTGGATCCTTAAAAAAATGAGTGTCTGACCCACGCATACACAAATTCTTTGTGTCTACGGGGATTTTATTTAGTTTTGCACCAATATTTTTTCACATAATTTTTGTATGCCTTGCCCCGTGCAGTGAAGATCATTGCTTGTTTTAGTTCTTTTTGTTGTGAAAACTTAACCTAATTTTTTGCCATAGTACAATCCAAATACAATAGGGTCATTTTCGAAAACAGTTTGATTTCACAGTTTGGGGATGCCTGGTGAATAGAGAGCTGTTCCCATTTTCGGACTTCGAAAAAGAGCTATGAGTGGTTGGTGAATAGCACAAGTATAATTTGAGTTATGCTTATGAGCCTCATAAGCTTAAGAGCCATTTATGAGCGCTCGGTACATACCGCCCTTAATATGTATTTGAAATTGAATTATTTTTCAAATAAAATTATTGCTATGAAAATGAAATGGTTTTTCTTTATTTTATTTTAGATGAGGCAGTTTTTGCAACTACTTTTGCTTATAAGTTTGAAGCTCTTTAAACCACCAAAAACATTGCAAGTTGTTTCGGAATATCTGTATCTATTTGTATCTGGAGGTCTGGGTTCGAATCACAGCCTATTGTGCTTAGAATGCTTTTTTCAGGGGGTGTGGGAGGTGGGCTGTTGCGAGGAATTATAACTCTTTCAAGAGGTTCTCTTACTATGATAACGTGTTTCATATCCTAAAGGCATTCTGATTCTGTAGAAAATTTCGTAGTTCTCCCCATTTCTTTCGACACATAAAATAATTGAATACTTATTTAGGTACAATGCTGCTTAATCCCATGTCCGCTGTTTTCATTCATCGGGCCAAGCTGAGGCTTTCACTTCTGTGTTTTTAAAACGGAGCCTTGTGGTCTCCCTAGTCGCCTGAACCTAGGTTATGTGGGTCAAAGACTCATTATGTTGCAGCATTATTGTCAATTCGTTCGAGAACTCCGAGGCAATATAGTCGACGTATTTTGACTTTCTGGACAACATCCACAACTTGGTACAGATAATAGAGCCAAAGTTTTTATCTTCCCCTCCATTTGGCCTTATTTCATAAATGACCACATGTCCCTCTAAGAATTTTTTCTTGCAAAAAAGCCCAATATCAGCTATCCATTTTTGTCTATCGTTGGACCCTCCCCCAATGTAGGCTTGGTAGTATAAGACTTCTAAAGCGTGCTAAACAAAACTACCGTGTTTGGAGTGATGATAATCCTCAAGTGTATGTTGAGACACCGTTACATCCACAAAAACTGACTGTTTGGAGTGCTTTATGGGTTGGTGAAATAATTAGTCCGTACTTCTTTAAAAAAACGATGCTGGCCAGAACGTTACAGTCAATGGTGACCGCTATAGAGCCATGATTACTGACTTTTTCGTTCATCAATTGAACAACCATGACGTGCAGGAGATGTGGTTTCAACAAGATGGCGCAACTAGCTCGTGCCACAGTTGATTTATTGAAGGAAACGTCAGCCGTGGCGGCCTTATGCCAGCAATCATATTTAAATTATAATGCCAGAAGATTATCTTTCGAATAAAGTAAATTTCAGATTAATTTAAAAAAAATCATCTTTGTTTCATTCTATTCCAAAGTTCTATACCTCTAAAAAAAAACACCCTCTATTTGTTTTGCCGAACTAAAGTATGTAGCTGTATTGTCTTTTGTGGAGTAAATGTTTACTCCAGACTGGATGAATGCTTTTTGCCAAAAATGATCGACTGATGTTCGTTAAGCCTGTTCTTCATTCCCCGCCATGAAAGACTCATTAACGGCACGTTGGCTGCGGCTGATATGGTCGGCATGCTGTTATTTGTTGAAAATGGTTCCCTCTGTGTTAACTTCTGGCCGGCGAACTTTCTGTATCTCCCTGTCAAAACCCCGTGCATGTTTGGAATAGGTTGATGGGCCTTTTCCCCTGGTTCTAGGGAGAACTATGTTAAAATCAGCTTCTATCAGTTTTCCCGAGACCCGACAATAAGCCATTGCCACATAGAGCTCCCACGTTTAATGTCATCATGTGTAACTTTAAAGCCGGAAAATATAGCTGGTGAGCCTCGCTGCGAAATGTATTGGTCTTTTCCTGGATGCGCATCAGGGTAATCATAGCATCTATAGTCGAATTTCCGCGCCAGAAGTTAGTGTTTCAAAATGTCCGTAGGCGTTATGTAGCAGGAATATGAGTGTAAAGTTCGCCACGCAAGACCGTTAAACAAAATTCAAGGTTCAAAGAGAAAAACGTGTTTTTTGAAGAGCCTGGCAGAGCGAACTATGTATATACTCAAATAATGATCTCGGATCCCGTCATATGGGGTCCGAGGAGCTTATCTAGGGTGGGGTGAAAACCAATTTTGGGTAAAACAATAACCCTCGAGGTTGCATTCATATTTTTTTTTGTTGATGCACTGTTTAATGTCCTACGTCCGTCGTGTCGTCTTTGTTTCAGAAATGGTTTCTCCCCATATCCTTGTTACCTTGGGAGGTTCTTTTTTCTTTGGTAAAACTTCCGAACTTCGTTCCTGCAATTGCATCCCTCTACCTACACATAACACGCTTTATTTTCTTTTTAGTCAAGAAACCTTTCTTTCTACGTTCAAATGTCAACTTTTGGCCTTACTGAGTAATATACATTAATCCCAATAGGTACTGCCAAAAGCTTGTCACGACATTCATACATAATATGTACATGTATAGAATACTTTTCATAATATAAACAGAGATATTGGAAAAATCTGTCAGATTTTATAAATACACCTTGACACTTTTGAACAGCCCCTCTGGGACAAGCAACTCCATTAATACCAAACCTCACGATTTCGATTACTTTTGGTGTTAAAAAAATTAAATTGGTGTTTTTGCGCTTGTGGCATGTTGTAGCACCTAAAGTACAATCAAACAAACATGACTGCTGACAGACGCATTCTACGAGCAGTACTTCACCATAGCGTCGCCGTCGTCGTAGGTATGTCATGGCTGCCAAATCCAAACCCCTTACAAATAAATGCGCTACGACTACGATGAAAACGTACTTCGAATCATAGCGGGTTGTTTATTGTCAACCAGACCCCTGTTAAAAAATGCAAAAGGCAGTATTTTTTTTGTATACCCCCTGACAAAAAAAAGATGACACGTTGCCAAAACGACAGCCCTCGTAATTGTGTATTCCATAACTTGTATTCAGAGTCTTCACTGAGTGTGGTTAATCCTCTGCTTTATGAAAGAAAGTATTCTCTGTTCATTTTTTTTTATTTTTCATTTCTTAATGGATTACGCACTGATTTACAAGTGTAAACAAGAGTTGCCAATTAAGACTTGATGCAAGGGTGGTTTGCGGTGCCGATGCCGCTAAACCGGCCGGTGCAACACCCTTTTCTTTGATTTCTTTTTTGTTTACTCTTTGAAGCAGAGTAAAATGACAATCATCGAAATTGAGAAAAGTGAAGTGAAACATGACAGCTGGTTTTATTGTTCCACAAATATAAAACACAATTTTGCCCCCGAAAAGGGGTGTGAGACTTTAAAATTTAAATTTAAGTGCTGCATGAAGAACAACCCTCCTTTCCACTCTTATAGATTTACTCAGAACCAGCGGTCAATTAAGGAAAGCATGTCGTACATTTATAATGTATACCAATATACTCAAGGCGAAAATTTTTTTTTGTCTTTGAAATTAGCTTTTCGAAATTCAAAACAAATTTTCGGGAATTTGTTATTTTTCGTTTGCATTAATTTCGTACGACGAACAAATCTAAATAAAAAAAAATGTTTATGTTCCATAACTTGAAGGTTTAATGGGAATGGCTAAATGCCCTGATTGAATTGGTTTCGAGAAATGCGGTCACCCCATTCTACCAAACATGTTCATATAATTGTGATAGAAAATTCATAAAATTCCCCTTCTGAAATGAAAAAAAAACAATATTTAATTGGCAGGGCAATATTTTTTAAATTGGTAGGAATAAATGCATGAAATCGAATCATCATAGGAATACGAATACCGAATTCCACATGGCATTGAGCTTATTAAGAATATTATTTAACTTAGTATGACGGCATCAGGAACGCTGAAAAACCGCGGAGAAAGATTTTTTGTGGTTTGGGCAATTAATTAAACTGGGAAACTAGGCTGGTCCTTTCTTTGGGGTTGGTTATTTAAAGAAGTCAATTACTAGGTATTTTTTATTTGGGGTTTTGAAGTTTCAGTAAATTTGTTCTCTTACTTATTCACTGGCTTTTAAATTGAGGTCGATTACAATTTTTCTGATTTCTGTTTAAGTCATATTTAACCTACATACTTACATACAGCGAAAAAAAATAAATTCCTTACCTACCTATTTGGAAATAGAACACATTTTATATAACTTTTTACGTGCCTTTTAGGTTGGGAATGGGAATTTTTAATTATTGGGACTTCTAAAAGACTTAAGCATTTGATTTGAAATTCTAGCTAACTTCATTGTCCTCCCCAAAATAGTAGCAATGTAGATTGAGGAAGGGTAAAAAAGATGTTTGGGGAAGTTTTGCTTCCATTCTGATTAAATTTCAGGGTATTTTTTAGAGGTTCTAACTAACCTGGGGCATCACACATCGCCTCTTCATCTTGAACCCTCTCTGAATAATTAAGATGTGCTAATACCCACTCTGTTTCTGTTTATATGGAGGGTTCCATTGCGTTGTCACCCGTGAGGATAAGAACCCAGAGGGAAAGTTGAGCCTTGCTTAGCTTAAGTAATAACGCTGTTTTGTTCTTAAAAAATATCAGGTCATAGATGCCTCGAAGCCTGACAGGTCTTATTTATTGACCAATGTCGTTTGTGTCAACTTGCTGCGGCAACGATGGACTAGATTTGGCTTTATAAGACGATTGAGGAGATGGCTTTTTTACTACTTGGCTGTCTATTCCAATTGAAGAGTTCACACTAGGAACAATATTTTGCAGCCTCAAAAAAAAAGATTGGACGTTTATGAACCTGTTTTCCTCCCAGAACTTCCTTGTTTTGATATCTGTTCGTGGGACTGGGTAGCTGAAATATAGTTTGTTTAAGTAACTATTTAAGTCATAGAGCACTCCTGGCTTCTAACTCTTTCGTAAGAAGATTTTTTTTTATCCGATGGAACTCTTCAGAAAACACTCGGTAAGAATCGGTACCGAGTAGTGTGGGACTCTTACCGCACTAAAACCACCGGTGAATCAGGACCAATCTATGAAAGACAAATGATTTTTCTTTCTTAGTTTATAAATCACATTGGGGGAGGTTTAAAGTTATAACACTTTCCCATAGCTTTTACACCATCAGCTCATGAGGCTTGGTTCTTCTTAATCTCCGAACATTGTCTCGTAGTCTCGTACATTTGAGACGGTCTCCATTTCTGAGTTGGTATGAATTTGCAGTCGCTGATTGTGTGATACAGCGTGTTTTTTAACCACTTCTGTAACCATTTCAATTTGAAGGTCACGATGTAGATCGCTATTTCTTATATAGCAAGGGGCATTTATAATTCCACGAAGGACCTTGCTTTGCAATTTTTGTATAGGTTCAGCATTTGTTTTCTTCGTACAGCCCCATAGTTGGATGCCATATGTCCAAACGGGCTTCAATTCTTGCTTATAACGGGTGATTTTTTAAGAGGTTTAGAACTTAAAAAAAAAAAAAAACACAAAAAATTCGAAAAAATTAATGAAATATTTATTTGAATCGATAGTTTGAACCTTGCAATTTAATGTTTAAAGATAATTTCATGCAAATGTTGACCGCGGCTGCGTCTCAGGTAGCCCATCCGCTGAGTCCAATTTTGGCATACTCTTTCACACATATCGGCCGGTATCTCACGAATGAATGCATGGATGTTGGCTTCCAGTGCGTCAATCGAAGCGGGCTTGTCCCTATAGACATTAGCCTTGACATACCCCCACAAAAAATAATCTAATGGTGTCAAATCGCACGATCTAGGCGGCCAATTGACCGGCCCGAAACGTGAAATTAACTGTTCACCAAACTCGCCTCGCAATTGCGCCATTGTTTCGCGTGCTGTGTGGCATGTGGCACCGTCTTGTTGAAACCACATATCATGCAAGTCAAGAACTTCCATTTCGGGCAAAAAAAAGTTTGTTATCATCGCTCGGTAGCGTTCACCATTGACAGTAACGCTGCGATTCGCATCATCTTTGAAGAAATATGGCCCAATAATGCCGCCGGCCCATAAACCGCACCAAACAGTGGCTTTTTCGGGATGCATTGGTAGCTGTTGCAATGCTTCTGGCTGATCTTCACTCCAAATGCGGCAATTATGCTTATTTACGTACCCATTCAACCAAAAATGAGCCTCATCGCTGAACACAATTTCACATTTCACACATTTCGAACCGAGCACGAATTTTGATAGTAAAATTCAATAATTTGCAAGCGTTGTTCATTTGTAAGACGATCCATGGTTAAATTGCAAACCAAACTGAAGCTGTTTGACAGTGACACAAGGTACTAAACACACGTCAGCTGTCAAAACCAGTGTTGCCAAAACCAAACCAGCTAAAAAATCACCCTTTATAACATTAGTTTGTTCTGGATTGATAGATTAGAGGTTTAGAACCTGCAAATAGTACATTTTTCTGTACTTCAAGTTTAGTTCTTTTCTTTTCTTTTTGATGAGCTCTTTTCATTAAAACTTTGCATGCAAAGTCATTGCAAGGTATTTAGCGTGGTACACCGGCTTCAATTTTCTTTAGTTCCGAGTAATTTTGGTCGTACCGTACTCTAAAGAGTCGGTTCGTAACGTAGGATTTCAGTTTTTCGTAGTACTGCCTGGGAAGGTCCCTATGCAGTTTGTACTCAACCGTGTCAAAAGCTTGAGCAACATCTAAGAATAAAGCCGAGCATACTTGTTTTTCTTCAAGTGCCTTTTCCACAACATTCGTAATTTGATGAATTTGGCTTATCGTGGAATGTTTATTTCTAAATCCAAACTGACGACTTGGAATTATTTTTCTTTCTTTTATTATTTTGAAAAGCCTTTTAAGTAGCAGTTTTTCAAAAACTTTTGCCATGATTGGTATAAGCGATATTGGTCTGTAAGATGTTACTTCTGTTGGTGGCTTACCTTGTTTAGGTATAACAATGACTTCTGCAATTTTCCAGTGATGTGGCACATATCTTAGTTTAAGGAATGCGTTTATTATAAATTTGAGTTTCTTGAAGGCTATTAAAGGCATTTCTTTCAAAACCTGAGCAGTTATGAGATCGTACCCTGGTGATTTTTTGCTAGACAATTTATGTTGACACATGCTTCTTACTTCTTTGAGCGTGACAAAAGGTATTTCGCATTCGTCGTTTCTATCAACAAACTGTGAGGGATATGTTGCTGTGTTTGCTGGGAATGGCTTAAAAATATTTGCGAGATGCTCAGCGAAGAGATCAGCCTTTTCTTTCGGATTTCCGATCCATTTACCATCGTGAGAATTTCCTGGCGGGTTTTGTGTCTGTGGTCTTTTTAGGCGCTTAGCTACTGTCCATAAGGAGTATTCGGTAAAAGCATTCGCTGTCAGACTATCCAGGAATCTACTCAGTGAATCATTTTTAAACTCAGATTCTTTTCTTTAGTTCGTTGTTAAGACCGTTAAAAACTAATAAGGCTGGAAATCTCGTGACTTGCCATTTTCTTCGAGCTCTTCAGGATATTTTATTTCTTTTTCTCTTGAGTTCGAAAAAGTTGGAGTACTTTCTTCAGCAGCCTGTTGCACATCAGCAATAAATTGTTCTACTTCCTGATCATTTTATTCAATTGTTTGCATAGGGGATCTTAGGTACATATATAAAACTTTCAAGTTTATCTCTGAATTCGTTCCAGTTTATTCTCTTGTTCACGAGCTTAAGTTTTTTTTTTATTATTTCCGCTTCACTCAGCGATAAAATTACTGGAGTATTATCTGACGATAAGTCGTTATTACCTTCGGCACTTAAGAAGATTGGTTGAGTATAGCTAGTGAAAGAAATCTTTCTAGGGCTGCAGTTGGCACGGTATTCATATAGCCCTTGTTCCAATGCACGCTAGTCTTTGAATTTTTGGTTTAAGGAATGATTGCCTTATGCAAGACTTATCATCAAGTTGCTAATTTTATATTTTATAGCTTTAAATATTTAATTTTTTTTAATTTTGAATGGTCTTAAAGATACTTTAAAAAAACCCGAGCTAATACCAAGAAAAACTGTTATCGAAAGTCTGGTAAACTCAGAAATGAATTCCTGTTCAACACAGCTTCGTGATAGTTTTCAAAATATGCGAGCTTAATCGACAAACAAACCTGTACAAAAAAAGACAGAAAATGTTCCTTAGATTTGAAGTGGGACCTTTTGCCTACCAGCCGAATACGCTTTCACTATAGACTAACTTCAATACGAAGATACGATGTTGAAAATTGATAGCTACATATTAGGCCGTGACTGCAAAAGTGGTGGAACCTATTTCTTGTGCAAAACTGATATTTTTATCTCGGTATTTTATATTTTTGCATCAGAAATACATTTAAGCCAACATTTTGAATTACTAAATCATGATTATCTCGCATTGAGCAACTTTGAAAAATGTATGTATTTTAAGAATTTTAAGCTTGTTTTTAGATTTTCGTTTTTGAACTAAGTATACTGGATGTCCTTTTGAGGTCAAGAAATAAGATTTGAAAAAAATTAAATAAACCCGATCGTACTGCATTCTAATCTTGTTGGATATAGTTTACAGTAGATTTTCGTTGAAAAATTCATGTAAGTTGAACTGAACTTAATATAAATTGCGTATGACTAAGCCCTCATTATGTCACTGATGAGTTCAAGTGAGTAAGCCGAACGAAACGCCAATTTATAGGACTAAAGGCCATAAAAAGCTATTTTGAATCAATTAGCTCTTATGTTGAACTTAAATTAAGACTCCTTGCACCAGATGGGCCTAAGTGCTACAAATAAAATATTATCTAACATATTTTATTAGTAAAATTATTCTTGGAGTACCTACCAAGAGCACTACAATAATATTCAATTTGTGGCAAATTTTGAGAATATACAATTTATTTTGTATTTTTTCTCAACTAGCAGTCTAAACAGAACTAAAGCTTTATTTATTTAATATACTCACACCGACCCACAAACAGAATTACAAGTTGAAAGTCATTCTTCGGCTCTTTTATTATGTACCTCCTTTACACACAAATACCACATCAGTTCTTTATATAATTTGGAATATAAACCCGCATAATAGAAAGAAACACCCATCCAACTATACCCCAAGACCTATTCGTATAAAATGGGTTTACAAATTACCACATAAAACTTCTCTCTGCATTGCAAGCAGATAAATTTTACTTTGCAGTTGCGTTAGTTTTTTGTTGTTCGTTATTTCTGAAGTTTCACCAATTTAAATACAAATTTACAAATCAACACAAGCACCGACGACGACCATGAAGCTGGGGTTTTGGTTCTCAATTTTCTATATTATTTAAAAACACAAACAAGCTAAAAACAGCTTTTTGTATGCACATTAGGGTGGTCGTTACAAAAAGATCATCTTGGATGGGCTTAAATCGGCTCTAAATGAAGAAAAAAAAAATCCCTAACATTTTCAGATTTTTATTTTCATCCCCTATAGTTGCTGGATAATTAAATTCCCTCTGTTTTTAATATTAGGCGATTCAAGTGAAACCTGCCAAAAAATCGGAGGATGTAGGTCGGAAGCAGACAAGAAAAAAATCTCGCGGGAGAGGGGTAATATTTCTCCCCGACAGGAGGGGCACTTAAAAAAAATACATAAAATAGAAAAACAACGGCAACACTTACAGTACTGCCTTGTAGCTCTTTGGAAAGCCATTAGAATTGTGTTTTTTTGATGAACAGTTTTGGCACAAAATGGTTTCAAGCTCAACATTTTGAAGTGAAATTATTTTTTTTTCAAGATTTTTAGTTTGAAAACCACCATAAAAATGGACTTATGGCCTTCCAAAAACCTACAAAACAATACTGTTAGTATTAACATTGTTTTTTAATTCATTTTTTCTGTTTAATGTAATTTTTTTTATATAAATGCCCTATTCCAGCGGGGGAAATATTACCCACCTTCCCATGGGTTTTTTTCTTGTCAAATCAACGTGCTCTGAATTGTTTGGCTGATTTTACTCGAACCACTTGGTAAGCAAAAAAATAGATAATCGAAAAACAACTAGGCCCATCCAAAGGCCCATCCAAATATAAGAACTCAAAAAAACCTATAAAACGACCACCCTAATGTTAATAGATATAATGGTACCTTTATATTCAAATACGGGGTGTTCTGTTAAAAACATTATAATTAAAAAAAAAAACTTTTTCTTTTTATTTGCATTATTTTTTAGTAACTAGCAAGTAGGCTTTTGGTACTGGTAGAAAATGATAAATAATACTGTGTGACAAAATTTTAATTTTTTTCTCTAACATGAACCAAAATATATTTTGATGCACTGAATTCGAATCTGGTGTCAGAATTGCTCTAGCACGTCACGTTTTTGAGATATTCGAATCTAAATTTTGAAAATATGCGTTTTTAGGCAAAGTAATTTGTTTCGAATACATTTTAAATTGCCAATCAAAAGTATAAATCTTTATCTTTGATATTCTTTTTGAAGCTTTCAAATACCTTTATACATTTTGGAGAAATCATTTATTAGCTGTCAGCCTTCGACCTAAACTACCTACCTTGTTCCGAAATTATGCTAAACTCATAAATTTCAATTGAGGACTTCGAAGAGAGTAGGTAATACAAATATTGATAAAAATCTAACTACATTTTATAAAAGAAGTTTCGTTTTGTGAGAAAAGGTGGTATTGTATAGTACATACAAACATAACTTCAATTTTCAATTAATAAAATCGTTTTTTCTCTCAGCTTTTAGAGATATTTTAGCGCAATTCTGAGAGTTCAGCGCGTCAAAAGCCACAAGAAAAGTATATTTTGGTTAATGTAGCAGAAACAAATCAAAATTAAACAATGCAAATAAAGGGCCTTGGAGACGCTCGAACATGGCGCGAGTGAACATAGTTTGACTGAACTCTGCAGACAGTGGAACCAAGCAGACACAAACTACTCGAACTTCATTACTCTTACGACTTATATGTCATTCACATATCCACTGTCACATTTATTTTATTTTTTATTCAGATTGTTTGACATTTTTCTTTTTATTTTTAATATTGAAACTCAAAATTAAACCGAAATGTTGGAGTAAACATACGAAAACGGTCCGCAACAGTCGAATCTGGTACGAGGAACTAATAGCCCCACCCTCGAACATAAATAAAAATCAAACTCCTTTTGATTTTGGTGGGAAAATTTTTTTGTTTGGTGACATCAAATTATTGATACTCGAACCATCCCGCAGACAGATAAAATCAACTCGAACATGGTATTTGAACCATTATGATTTAGAAAATTGAATTTTTAATACAGCGCTTTTCATAAAATTGAATTCGCTTAATAAGAAATTAACAACCAAAATTTTCTAAAACGTACCATTTCAAAGTTATGGCATTGTTATAGAACTGCTTTTTCTAGTAAACCTTATGACGTCATAACTTAGGAACGTGGCGTGCTGGGTACCCATTCGGCAATTATAGTCTTTATTGAATGCAATTCAACCCAGCTTACATTTTATTCATGTTAGAGAAACCTTGTCACACAGTGTAATCAGAATAATCCATAAAATATGTGTGGTGTTTTTTGTTTCGTTGAGGTAGTGGTGGGATTATTACCATAAATCTGTGACAAAAATGGTACCCCCATGAAGCTTGGTAAAACAGAATGAAGAATCAAAAGAATCTATGAAAATATTTTGCATGGAAGGGTATTTTTTGAAGGAAAAGGGAAGTTTTGGGTTATTTTTCAAAATTTATTTTGAAACTTCAAAAAACCTGCAAGCAAAAGTTAAAAGTTGAACAACTTGTCCAGCTGTGTCTGTAGCTGCAGCTGCAGCTGCGTCGTGTTTTTTTCGCATCATTGAATTTGTTTATGTTAAACATTTTGACAGCTGTGTATTCCAGCTGCAGCTTTGTCTTCATCGTGTTCAGCCAGTGATACACAACAACTTCCGCCCTTCCCCCCTCAAAAAATACCCGTCCATGTAAAATATTTGTAAAGAATGTTAGGATTCTTCATTCTCTTAGTTCATGAAACGTTTTAACCAAGTTTCATGATGGTACGAATTTTTTTTAAATTAAAATCGATATGATTAAACTTTTCTAAAAATTATTTTCGTTGTATTGATATATTGAATGCTGTTTTTCAATGAGTTTAAAAAATAAAGAAATTGAATAAATGTATTTAGAATTTTGTCTCATACGTGTATTTAGATCTACATGGTGCCAAGAATGTGTACGACGTAATGAATAACGTATGAGAATAAGAAATTGTTGTTTTTCTATTCCTATATTCGTATACGTATGTAGATACATAACCTTTGAGAAAAAGAGAATTTATATTCAATGGAGAATTTTTGCTATGATGTTCGATAGAATCCGTCTGAAACCCGATTATATTACTTTGTTATCCTTAATTCAATATAGGGACGGTCTTAACCTGAAATCGAATTTTGCAAACAAAAAAAATAATCCATTCCTGAAAATCTACCCATTTCAATTGAGTGCAATTTATGAGTTCAGTAGGCCAAATTGCTTACGAAAAAAAGATATAATGTCGTTGAAAGCCCATTTAGGGTTGTTAAATTTACTGTTATTTTATGCAAATTAACATTTTTAGCATTATGCTGGAAATATGTATATAGGAAATGTCTAGACATTATGAAAAGGAAATAACCCGCTATTGTTAAATAAACATATTAAAATAAGATTAAATTATTTTCATAGATAAATATCTATGTGTTTCATTTTCTTTGAAAGTATTTTAAAACTTTACTTACATTATGTTTAGCTTATCCTTTTCTCAAAAGATGGATATGCAATGATGTTTCTTAAGAAAACTGTTTTTTAATAAATTGTTGTTAAGCTTTTATTTTGCTCTGAATAAATTTTTAACGACTTTCATTCATATTATAATGCTGATTTTATTTATCACCAACATATACAGTGAGCGTAAAAAAAAAATGTACAGCTGTGAACTGCGTTTTTGTAACTCTGTAGAAGAATATAGATTCGATCTTTTAGGAAAATACTTATCTTATTTTTTGAAGCGGTTAATCTTCAATTAATTGGTATATAAAACTTAACAAAAAATACTATAGTAAAAATTCAATAAAAAAATAACAAAAAATACTTCATTTTTATGGCGTCAAAAGAAAGTGTACACTATTCAACTAAAGCGAAAAACTTAAAACCAATACTGCTTCCCTTTTGCCTTTAGGACAGCTTCTATGCGTCTGGGTATTGACTCTACTAGCTTCCCTGTCAATTCAGCTGGAATTTTTTGCCACTCTTCTAACAAAATTGAATTTTGTGCCTTTTTGCTAAATAATTTCCTCTTTTGGATCTGTTTGTACAGATAATCTCACAAATTCTCAATGAGGTCAAGGCATGGGGATCGCGGAAGGTCTGCTAGTTGCTTAGAAGTACCATGGAGTAAGCATTCCTTGACCAATTTCGATGTATGCTTGAGGTCGTTGTCTTGTTGGAAGACCCATGAATCAGTTTACCCCAGTTTTACAACACTAAACGGCAAATCTCTCTTTAAATATTAAGGCAATCTTCAGTCCTCATCGTACTATCAATAAATACAAGGGTTCCAACTCCAGATGACGCCATACATCCCCAGACCATTACCGAACCGTCTCAGAAATCCCTAGACCATTACCGAACCATCTCAGAAACATTGCCGTATAGCCATACCCTTCCGAAAAAAATCGAAAGTGAAAACTTTTTTATGCCAAGAAATATAAAAATTACGGCTCATCATTCTGGAAAATGATCTTGTTAGTGGACGAGATTAAAATTGCTATTTTTGGCTCAAAACAGCCACCAAAAATATGGCAACTGAAAAACACTGAATAAAACAGGTTTCTTGCAAAAAGCACGGGGGTGGTTTGGTAATGGTGTGGGGATGAATGACGTCTTCTGGAGTTAGAATTCTTATCTTTATTGATAATACAATGAGGACTGAAGATTGCCTTAATATTTTAAGAGACAATTTGCCGTTTAGTGTTACAAAACTGGGGTTAACTGATTCATGGGTCTTCCAACAAGACAACGACCTCAAGCATACATCGAAATTAGTCAAGGAATGGTTACTCCATGGTTCTTCTAAGCAACTACCAGACCTCCCGCGATCCCCAGGTCTTGAACTCATTGAGAATTTGTGAGATTATCTGTACAAACAGATCCAAAAGAGGAAATTATTTAGCAAAAAGGCACAAAATTCAATTTTGTTTGAAGAGTGGCAAAAAATTCCAGCTGAATTGACAGGAAGCTAGTAGAGTCAATACCCAGACGCATAGAAGCCGTCCTAAGGACGAAAGGGAAGCAGACGAAGTATTGGTTTTAAGTTTTTCGCTTTAACACTTTCTTTTGACGCAATTAAAATGAAGTATTTTTTATTTTTTTATTGAATTTTTACTATAATATTTTTTGTTAAGTTTTATATGCCAATTCATTGAAGATTAACCGCTTCTAAAAACAAGATAAGTATTTTCCTAAAAGATCGAATCTATTTTCTTCAACAGAGTTACAAAAACGCAGTTCACAGCTGTACACTTTTTTTTGACGCTCACAGTATGCCCATTTTTTTCCTATAGCTTTTGTGCATTGCATTTTTTCGTCGGTATTTATTTACCTTTTCTACTATTCTGGTGTTGTTAAGATGCCAAATTCGTAGGTAGCTTTTCATATTTCTGTTCAGTCTCCATCATTCAGAAAAAAACTTCAAAAATTTACTTTCGATTGCATATTTGTATTTCACTTAAATGCTTGGTTTTATAACATCACAACTACGAAGTCGTTTTTAAGAAGATTAAAACAATACTAAAGTTTTATAACTGTTATAGGAGCCACACGAAAAATTCTAACTTGTCCTGGAATTACATAAAAATGCTCTGTTTAAAATTTGAAGCTCAGTTTACTCTTTTGGCTCTAGGCCGATGTAAAGTAAACACAGGAACGTACGAATAATCTTGGAGTAGAATTCTCATGCTTACGGTACTGTTTTTGATGAAGCGAATATCGACCACTATTTATGTTCAAAGTTTGTCCATACCAAAGCAAGTTTTTACCGTTTTCGACTTTCGTTCTGTACCCCTTTCGTGTAAGACTTTGTTTTTGTAAAAACTATACCTATTCTTTTTATTCGTATTAAGCGAAAATGTTTAGTGAATTTCCGTTCGTAACACAATTTTTTTACTTTTCAACTGAATTGTTTTTCCACTTTCCCCCTTTTTCACTGATAGCCAGGCGGCAATAAAAGCGATTTCTGCCATTGAAATCAAACCGATGCTTGTTACTTGCTGTCACAAAAAGCTAAGGGTTTTTGGTACACAGCACAACAAGGCTCTGTTGGGTTCCTGGTCACAGTGGTGTCCCAGGTAATGATTGAACTACCCTACCAATGATCATTGAAAAATTAAAAGTCAATTTAAGTGGAAAGTTGTGCCTATTTGATTTTTGTTTTGGACTTGAAAATATTAATTAAGTCTTGATCTTTGTCCATCAGAATGATAAACTATTTTGCTTTCTTTACGTCTCAAAATCAATCATTAAAGTTTTCAATGATGAGTTTCAATGGTAGCTTTACCTATAACTGGCGCCTTATGCAGTGGATGTGGTGACGAGGAGATACATCAGGATACCTCTCACTACTTGTGTCACTACCTTGCGCTATATCATCTAAGAAACAGGTGACAAAACTGATATAATGAACTATGGGTCCATAGCAAAGCTCTCTTGTATTCCAAAGCTTTTTGAGCAAGTTGTATGTGAGAGCCTAGCATTTCATACTAAGAGTATTATATGTGATCAACAGCATGGATTTGTGAGAAGAAAATCAACGGTAACAATTAACAAATCTCCTTACTTTCTTGCAAAAATGTTCTAATTCATTGGAAAACGGGAATGAAGTTGATTGCATACACACTGACTTTTCGAAAGCATTCGATCAACTTAGTCATGCAATTATTGTATTTAAACTAAAAGCCTTTGGATTTCCATTTTTTGTTACATCATGGATAAATTCCTACCTTGAAAAAAGATCTTACCAAGTTAAATTCAGAAATTGTCTTTCAAACTCATTCAGTGCTCACTCGGTTGTACCTCAGGGGAGTCATCTAGGCCCATTTTTGTTTATTCTCGCTGTAAATGACTTCATGTATGCGATGTAGTAATATTCTTATATATGCTGACGATATGAACATTTTTAAAACAATACAATCAAATCATGGCCATATTCTCCTGCAGGCTGATATTGACAATTTTAATGTTTGGTGTGGGAAAAACGGCCTTTCTCTTAACCCTCTTAAATGCTAAACTATAACTTTCTCTAAAAAACGAGTAGTGAGTGCTTTTGACTATTTCATTTAACAGCACACACTCTGTCGTGTTTTTAGTTTCAAAGACCTGGGTTTCACTTCAGTTCTGATCTAGATTTCATAGTACATATTAATTATATTGTTAATAAGGCGAGTTCCATTCTTGGATTTATAAAATGCTGGCCAAAAGAATTAAACGATCCGTATGTTACTCTTTCCTTATACAATTATTATGTAAGACCCCATCTTGAGTACTCCTCCCTAGTATGGACTCCATTTTACGATCAATACAACATAACTTCATTCGTTCTGCTTTAAAAGGTCTTCCTTGGGCTGCCACCTGCCACCTTATGAACACAGAATCATGCTTTTGCAACTTCAAACTTTATACATATCAAAGGCGTGTTAATAATGATTTAATATTTTTTCATCAACTTATCAGTGGCGAAATTGACGCTCCTGACTTTTTAGCGTGTATAGGTATTAATTACTGCGGAGGATCCCACCACCTACGAATATTTGAACTTTTTCACGTTCCTTTTCATAGAACCAATTATGGTATTCACGAACCTCTTAATCGTATGTGCAAACTTTTTAATTTAATCACTGCCTCTGTTGATTTTAACATAAGTAAAGTAGGATTAAAAACATTGTTGCGAACCAGTGCACAGTGGAACGATCAGTACAAATTTCTGGTCATGAGGTGATTTTTTTTTGTTGTGATATGAACATAGTTCTTATATATGATATTTTGAAAACTGTCCACTCTTTCATAAGCTATAAAATTTTTGTTTGTAAACATAACGGTTTTCATGAAATAATGGCTTAAGTTGACACTTATTTTCTAAGCCAAAAAAAATGTGATACTAGATATTTTTGGTTTTTCGAGCCTTTCATTCAATTTTTGAGATAACTCAATGAAATAAATTGTGTTCAACTAAGGAAGATTAGTTTAAAAAAATTAAATAAAAAAAAAAATCAAATTAAAGATTTGTCTATTCAAAAACACCGGTTCTTACACTTGCTTTTAAAAAATAATATCTAGAACTTCCAACAAGCTTTTAAAAAAATGCTTGCATATGCCTGCTTTCTAATTCACCTTTAAGGAATTTTGTGCTATCGGTGAGTAATATTTTACAAGAATTGGATCCGACCGGATCCGACCCCGCTAACCTATGAGCTTTAAAAAATCTCTACCTTTTATACTGGTCATTGCTCAACATGTCATCTTTTTTTTTGTTACAGAAACCAAAATATACTTTTACAGTATTTTTAGGTGTGCTGAACTCGAATCCGAAGTCAGAAAAATTCTATCACCTCACGTTTCTGGGATATAACCGTTTGAAAATTGAAAATACCCGTTTTTCGCTGTTTTCGTAACAGCGCTTTAACAAAACCTATGTTAAAGTTTGAGGTTACTTGTTTGAACAAAATGTGTAACGGTTTCTAGAAGAACAAAATTTTTTCTAAATCTTTCCGGTATCTCTTTTCTTCTCCGAGAAATCCATCAGATCCGAATGAGGATATCGAGAGTGAAAATAGCATTTAAAGCTTATTTTTGATTCTGAATATTATTTTTTTTGTTTTTAAATTTACTTGAACCTTTTTTTACATTTATATATTACATGTCTTAATTTTCCACAATTTTCTTAAAGAAATTTTGTGAAACAAAATTAATGCTATTATATAATTCTAAGGCTCTTTATTTGGATTTAAAACTATTTATGTATGTTTCCAGCAATTTGTATCGGGAAACAATATTTGAAATTGATTGGTTTTTAATAGCGATATAGTTTTTATTGTACGTACATATGAACATAGATTTATGTAATACATACATGCCACTTTTATAAATATTCTTAAGAGGGGTATTTGAAATGTTCTTAAGAGAAAAAATATCATTTTCTCTTATTTACAGTTGAAGAAAAGCTGATTTTCAAAACTGTGCATCATTTTGATAAAAAAATTCTTAAATTCGAAGAAGTAATCATAGTATTGGATACAATCATAAGTATCTACCTACCTTAACTATAGTTAAAACAGATAGAAAAATTGTTATAATATTTACTTTTATAGATTCAATTTTAAAAGATTTTTAAATTTATTGGTAATTGGTGTACGGATCTCAACAAAACAAATATAAATTTTTTTTGTTGATTATATGAGGAACAATTTTTTAAAAAAAGATGTTAGTATTTAGAATTTAAATTAGTATAGGTATGGTACACTTTAAAATTCCATTTTTCTTATGTTTGGTTTTTGTTTTCAAATGCACTTTACTAGATATGGAATCGTATGCTTTATGAAATATTTTTCAATGTTTTATTAATCTTTAGTATTTAACAAACACAATGGCGAAAAAATCATCAAAATCCATCCATTTATTCAAAAGTTACAGCACGATGTCCACTTTTTCAGCTTTTCGTTCCACTGTGCAGTGCTCCACTCTTAAATGTCTATGAATGGATTATTTAATACCTTGTTTAATTTGTTTTATATTATGTTTCTAATTTTGTTTATTGATTATTTTTTTTTATTTTTATTTATTTATGTGCTTGTGTTAGCTTTGCTTAATCTATTAACCACTAACACATGCAATCATAACGAGCCTCTGATTGTAGATTGCAGCTTGCTTTAAGCTCACTACAACACAGAATTCAAAAGTGTAAAAAAAGGCTTCTAGGGAGACACTTCTTCAACGACTCGTGGAACTCTCTGATATATCAAGCAAAAACCTGTTGAAATTTTTAACGCTACCAAATGGCTTGAAAATTCCTAAGCTACATATAACGGGTGATTTTTTAAGAGGTTTAGAACTTTAAAAAAAAAAAAAAAAAACACAAAAAATTCGAAAAAATGAATGAAATATTTATTTGAATCGATAGTTTGAACCTTGCAATTTAATGTTTAAAGATAATTTCATGCAAATGTTGACCGCGGCTGCGTCTCAGGTAGCCCATCCGCTGAGTCCAATTTTGGCATACTCTTTCACACATATCGGCCGGTATCTCACGAATGAATGCATGGATGTTGGCTTCCAGTGCGTCAATCGAAGCGGGCTTGTCCCTATAGACATTAGCCTTGACATACCCCCACAAAAAAATAATCTAATGGTGTCAAATCGCACGATCTAGGCGGCCAATTGACCGGCCCGAAACGTGAAATTAACTGTTCACCAAACTCGCCTCGCAATTGCGCCATTGTTTCGCGTGCTGTGTGGCATGTGGCACCGTCTTGTTGAAACCACATATCATGCAAGTCAAGAACTTCCATTTCGGGCAAAAAAAAGTTTGTTATCATCGCTCGGTAGAGGCCTAACTGCTGGGAACGGCGCCGAATCGACATTTCGCGGTCTTCTGTCACTCTAGCTGATACGGCCGCAATATTTTCTTCACTACGCACAGTACGTAAACGTGTTGGTGGTTTAATGTCCAACAAAGTAAATTTGGTGCGAAATTTGGTCACAATCTTCCGAATAGACTGCTCAGAAGGTCGAGAATGCCGACCATAAAATGGAAGCAGCGCGCGATGAACATTTCGAACCGAGCACGAATTTTGATAGTAAAATTCAATAATTTGCAAGCGTTGTTCATTTGTAAGACGATCCATGGTTAAATTGCAAACCAAACTGAAGCTGTTTGACAGTGACACAAGGTACTAAACACACGTCAGCTGTCAAAACCAGTGTTGCCAAAACCAAACCAGCTAAAAAATCACCCGTTACATATCAACCACCCGACTAAGAGATTGGAAATGACATAAAAAGGGTCCAAGAAGACAATAGCCGCGTTTTATTATCAATCATAGCCCATACGGTTCACCTCGTGAAAATAAAACGATGCGGTTTAGTGCAAAAACAGTGCTGTATATCAGTCTCTTTTTTCTTATGTTTATTTGTTTTTCATGTAAAGCCTATAGCTCTTTTCCTCTCTATTCTCAAAAGTGCTGACAGATTTCTGACATCATTCACAACGGTAAATAGCCCTCTGGCGGTCAGAGTGAAAACCTGTACCTGGGTTATTGAAATTTATCTCGATAGAAACCTGGATGCCATGTTGTTTTTGTAAAACACGCTAAAAAAATTATCTACTCAGGTATTGGTTACTGATTAAATTAAAGGCACCCTGTACACAAAATCCAAATAGCCTGGATAGTATTCTAACTACTTCACAAATTTGAGGTTTATTTAAAAATGATGGAACAAAACAACCTACTACTGTACAGTGTACCCTGTACATCATATAAAATATATAGGTGTATACTAAACCGTGGATAATCATTTAAATGTAACGGGTGATTTTTTAGCTGGTTTGGTTTTGGCAACACTGGTTTTGACAGCTGACGTGTGTTTAGTACCTTGTGTCACTGTCAAACAGCTTCAGTTTGGTTTGCAATTTAACCATGGATCGTCTTACAAATGAACAACGCTTGCAAATTATTGAATTTTACTATCAAAATTCGTGCTCGGTTCGAAATGTTCATCGCGCGCTGCGATGAGGCTCATTTTTGGTTGAATGGGTACGTAAATAAGCATAATTGCCGCATTTGGAGTGAAGATCAGCCAGAAGCATTGCAACAGCTACCAATGCATCCCGAAAAAGCCACTGTTTGGTGCGGTTTATGGGCCGGCGGCATTATTGGGCCATATTTCTTCAAAGATGATGCGAATCGCAGCGTTACTGTCAATGGTGAACGCTACCGAGCGATGATAACAAACTTTTTTTTGCCCGAAATGGAAGTTCTTGACTTGCATGATATGTGGTTTCAACAAGACGGTGCCACATGCCACACAGCACGCGAAACAATGGCGCAATTGCGAGGCGAGTTTGGTGAACAGTTAATTTCACGTTTCGGGCCGGTCAATTGGCCGCCTAGATCGTGCGATTTGACACCATTAGATTATTTTTTTGTGGGGGTATGTCAAGGCTAATGTCTATAGGGACAAGCCCGCTTCGATTGACGCACTGGAAGCCAACATCCATGCATTCATTCGTGAGATACCGGCCGATATGTGTGAAAGAGTATGCCAAAATTGGACTCAGCGGATGGACTACCTGAGACGCAGCCGCGGTCAACATTTGCATGAAATTATCTTTAAACATTAAATTGCAAGGTTCAAACTATCGATTCAAATAAATATTTCATTCATTTTTTCGAATTTTTTGTGTTTTTTTTTTTTTTTAAAGTTCTAAACCTCTTAAAAAATCACCCTTTATAAACAGTGGAACGTGGAACTTTGTGAAAATAAAATAATTTAAATAGATGCAATTATTTTTATAGATACAAATAATCTACAATTGGGTGTGCATTTTATGCAAAATTTTCGTGCTTATGATTTGTATTTGCTTAGTATTTTATTTTATCTAAGATCACATTTTAAATTTGTCTTAAATTTAAAAGTGGATATTAGACTGATTAAAAAAAATGAAAATGTCTTCGATTTTCAATGCCACTAACTTTTTAGTTAGAGGTTAATGAAATAATAATCCTGGCAAAATTTCAGCCCTTTAGGCAATATTTAGAGGTCGCTCATCGCTACTTTCTGTTTTCCATAAAAATCGTATGGGAACTTTTTTTTGATTCCTTATTTATTTTATAACTTTAGAAACGGTTATCATACAGAAATGATCAAGATAGAATCTGAAAGAAGATTTGATGTTCTTTAAAAAAGGTCCAAACTTCTTATCTAATTAATGTACTCCTTCCAAAAATATTCAAGATCAGAGGATTCGTGGCGAATTTCAAAGTTTTTTGGATTCCGTGTTGAAAAAATCAGCTATAATACAAGGTGTTTTGCAAAAGTTGTAACAAAAGGCAAGTGCGTGTAAGTTGAACTCAGACAAAAAAAAATCGTTTAGGGTCTATTTCCCCCATTTAGGCGGGAGGGGCAATTTTCTACAAAAATTGGTTTAAAAAAGAAAAAAATATTAAAAATCAACGGCAGTACTTATAGTGTCATGCTATTTTTTTTTAAAGCCAACAATCCATTATTTAATTAACTTTTAAAAAAAAGTTGTTTTTGTAAATATTTTTTGAAAAAATTAATTTCAAACTTAAGTTTAAAAAATGATTTTATTTTTTAAATATCTTTTTGAAAAATTTTTCGTTATCAAGTACAATTTTTGTTTATGGATTTAATACCTCCCTTAATTTTTAATCAGATGCTGAAAACCGCATGCTAATATGTTTTGAAGTTTCTGTGAAAAAATGTGAATTTT
The DNA here is from genome assembly GCA_963921185.1 of Dasysyrphus tricinctus. Taxonomy (NCBI): domain Eukaryota; kingdom Metazoa; phylum Arthropoda; class Insecta; order Diptera; family Syrphidae; genus Dasysyrphus; species Dasysyrphus tricinctus. The sequence goes on along the minus strand of OY992533.1, from coordinate 19,438,678 downwards.
TGTCTGTAATATGAATCGAGATGTACTTTTCTGGTGGTCTTTGATGTGTTGAGTTCGAATCTGGCCTTAAAATTGCTCTCACGTCACGCTTTTCAGATATTCGAGTCTAAAGATTGAAAAAAAAAAATGCATTTTTTATAAAAAATTTGGAGTTATATTTCTTTCTTGATGTAATTTTTTTCGAAAAAAATGCTTATGGTCATTCTGAAGTATGAACATTTTACTTCAAAACTCTTTTTGAATCTTACAAACACTTCATTCGTCTTTAAGAAATCGTTGGTTTTCGTCCTACTACCTTATTTGCAAAATCCCACAATTTGCCCTTTTGAGCACAAATTGACTGGATTTTTTGAATTAGATAGTAAGAATATGTACATAGTTATGGACACAGCAATAGAACAATTTCTATATTATTTAATTGCATGTAAAAACTCTGCAATCTAATATCTTTTTTACAAATTTTTGAATTTTTTTAATGAATCCATTGATTTGCAGTTTTGAATCATTCACATTGACAGAAGAGAAACGAATGTGAATTGTATTCACTTTTTTCTTTAAGCTCATTGCATGTATCACAATAGAATTCGAGTCAATATCTCAATAAAGAGAAAGCATCTGTCACTGTTGCATACTTTTTGGTTACGCCAATGAAAACAGCACATAAAAGAGATAGCCCACGGTGAAGCTCCAACAATTGTTGTGTTGTTAAGTTTTAGACACATTGTCGTTCAAACGAAAACAGGGTTTTCAGCACTGAGCTGCATTTAGAAATTTGGTGAATATTGTTGAATTGAATCATATTCTCAAAGCAATGTTAGCTCCACTCAGATTCATTTATGAAAAGCGAAAGAATATGAGTGATGATTCGAAATAAATGTGAATGACTCTGAATACTGTGTATGGCAGTACATTTTTTGAGTGGCTCGTGGCCTATCCATGTCAAATATTCTTTGGAGAATTCAATGTTATTTTCCCGGTATTTTTTGATAAGTGTTAATTCACTTGGAGTTCTTCCAAGAGATGATGTTCCTCGAGTCTTCTTCGCAATTTTCTAGCACAGAAAAGCAAGTCAAGATTGAGTTTTGTGTCTGCAGCTGACTTAAATGGGTCTTTCATGGACAGACGTTTCTCTTTGATGTTTTTCGTGCTAGATCTGTGATTTCGTGAGTTCTTGGGTGCTGAAAGAAATTTATTAACAAAAAAAGTTTTTGACCTGGTTTTAGTTCTGGACACATCTCGCCCCAATTTTCTTTTCTGTTTGAGATTAAGGATCAACTCACTCATGGAGGTTGAACAATGCACTCCTCCGCGCATGTTTAGTGTTTTTTTTTTTTATATTATTATACGTTAATTCAACTGAAATTTTATTCTATTCAACCAAAAAAACAAAAGTCACGGTCTTATTATTTTGTCCACACATCATGGGAGTATCTTTAAGTTTCTTATTTGTTTTTCATGATATAAAACAAAAATTTCTACGCTCGCCAGAATGTACCAGACCAGTGTCAATGCTAATGTGCAGTCCAACAATTAGTGGAGAATTCTGGGCTGATATAACAACTATCAAAGTAAAGATAAAGTCCTGTAATATTATCTAGTTCGGCGAGCAGTCAGCTATTTTTTGGATCTGATTTTGTGATAAGAACAAAATTAAGACAAAATGTCTACTTTTTTTTAGAAGCGAGTGCCTGATCATAATCCGCATACCTAAGACTACGGTTACAGTGGAGGGGTATTCTAATGAGCAATTTATTGTTCTGATATAACCGAAAGAACTAACAAAAGAAACATAGTTTTTAATAACAGTGGTTACAAGACATGCGTTTTGTTCATTACAATACACACGATGAAGCGCTCGTCACAGCTTTTTTGTGAGTACCATGGCATTCACTATAGCCACTTGGCTCTGGTGAATACGTCTGATTACGCATCCACTGTAACGGTAGCCTAGGAGGTTCACGCTTATGTGTTACCACACCACCACGGAGAGCTGAAAAACGTCTCAACCAAAGAAATATTCTACGATCTACGATCTTCTTGCGAAGACGTACATGTGATCAGCTCTAAGTTCTTGAACATTTGGATTGGAATATTTCTTTAAGCTAATCCCATTGAGCAATTCTGGGTTAAGATTTTAATTAAGAGCATCAAAAGTCTTCAGGAAAGTATAACTTAAGCCGTTTTTCCCATGGACCCTAAATATTTGATTTTCCTTATGGACTCCATGCTTTCTTTTCCTTGAAATTCAATTGACAACAATAACTATTGTTTTCCTTGGATCGTGAATCGTGACCACCTGCAAAGTACAAATGTTTGGTGACTGGTAGAAACATGATAATCTCAAAAATTTATAACGGTCTTCACGTTTAATTTTTAATCCCGTTTTCTTCAAATTTCGAACATAATTTCTTTAGAAATACATACATATTCTAAAATATTAAAAAAGTTGAAGAAAATCGCTTCACCCATTTAGGATTTAGCTCAATGTAAAATTGACTTTGGAGTTTCATATGTTTCCACCGAAGGCCAAGGAAACAATTTCGAGCTTTCCGATCTTTCGTGCGATAATTCCACATGCCATCCGTTAGTAAAACACTTTCGATTTTATTAAATAAAATATTTACATTTATTTTCAAATTTTTCTTGTTGTATTTTTTTTTTATTTTACTTTTCTTAGCGCATTAAAATCCAGTTCTGGGCGCATTCATACAATCAATTTATTTCTATCTGTTGTTGGCTTAAACTATATTCATTTTTTAATCTCAAGTTTAAATTTTACTTTACACTTTAATTATTCTGGTAAATATTATTTTTTTGAATTGAACTATTAATTAATTATTTTCTTTTCTTTGTATAATCTTATTTTTGTAAATTCTTATTCTTAAGGGTAAAATAGAAAAAGAGTCTACTCATATATAAATTTAAAATGTATACATATATATTTTTTTATTTTATTTTTTCTTTAATTTTATTTAAATTCATTTTCAATAATAATTTAATAATTTTATACAAGTTTATAGGTATATATGGAATATACCTATAAGAATTTAATTATTTTCTATTTCTACATTAACTTGACCTGTTTCGTTTTTTTTTATTTTTACTTTGTGAAAATAAAAGAAATATTTTTCTAGGATAACTTTAACGAATGGGTATTTTTATTTCATTTGTATTTATTTTTATAATGAACTCTGCAGGTATTGTTATACTTTCATGTCAATTTTTTAATTTTATAGGTACTTAAAGTGTAAAGTTATCATAACAATACGAAAATTCATGAAGTAACAAACATTGAGTTTCACTTTTTTTTTGCTCCTGAAAAAACAAATAGAAATTTCTAGTCTAAAGGAATTTTTTTTAAATGTTTGTGTTTTCTTTATTTATGATTAAAAAATATAAGCACAAGACACCTATAATTAATTATTGAATTGAGATTTAATAGACGTACATATATTTTTATAAAACTAAAAATTATTATCACTCAATGCCAGCCACTTCAAAATTCTTTTAAAATCATAATTTAAATTTATTTATGTTGATGCTAAACTTTTTTACAAAATAAATTGTTTTATTTTTCTTTATTTATTTTTATCTACTTTATACAGCTTTAATTTGATTTTTTACTGGAAATTTATTTAAATGGTACTTTGTATATTAAATGCTTTATGCTGAATAAAAAAACAGGAGTTAAATATAATTTTTTTATTATAGTAACAAAAGTCGATATAAAAATAAATATTATCTTTTAGTTTACATTATTTGTTGTTAATTTTTTAATAACTTTCAATACATTTTTGTTTTAAGTTCTAAACTTAAATATTATTATTTTTGTTTTTAATTACAAGCAATTTATTTTTGTTAGTATACATATACATTGGTAAGAAATTTTGCAAGAAAAATATTTAAATGATAATAATAAAAAAATCGACCAAAAGCTACTAAATAATATCATAATTTCCCCAAAATATAAGAATGAATTGTAGTAATTTTTAATATTTAGTGAACTTAGTTTTTTTTTCGCAAATAAAGTTTGAAAAAGAAATTAAAAAAAGAAGTATTATAAATTGCGTGAAAATACTTTTAAAGCCATGAATAAGGTTGGAACAGATGCATCAATGGATTTGCTTTTGGCTAGGAACGCGCCTTAGATTTTTTGTCGCAGCGACTAAAAAAAGTAATCGCAACTTAGTACAATTTTTGGTTTCGTGTGCGTTCATTCATATTTAAACTCATGTGTTCTATTTTCCGCGACTATGTAAATAATAATGCGACAAGAAATCGCAAGTGCGTTCCTAGCCTTTGCCTTACTCAATTAAGGTTTTTGTTTTAATGAGGTCCATTACTTTTTTTTAAGACAAGACTTGTTTTGTTTCGCTTGTTTGGCATGTGTTGGCTCATGTTAATAAAAGATGTTTTGTTGTTTTATAATCCAAAGCAGAGCTGTAAAGTAATTAAGTATATTGGTACTTAAGTACAATTTAAGTACAAATACCTTGTACTTAAAATTTTTAAGTACCAGTACAATTCCTTGGTACTTGTACTTAAAAATTTCAAGTACCAGTACCGGTACTTGTACTGGTACTTTAATTCCACAAAAGTACTTGCAATTTTTGTATTGATTACATTTGTACTTTTGAGATGTACTTAAATACTTTTCAATTCCTTTTTAATTCCAAAAGTACTTTAATTCCTTTTAATTACTTTTAATTCCTTTTCGAAAAAAAATACTACAACTTATATATGTCTTAATAGTACAGGTAAAATAGGATAAATTAAACAAAACAATTAGTACCATCATGAAACTTGGTGAAAACGTTTCATGTACTATGAGAATGAAAAATTAAGAGTCTATAAAATATTTCACATGGAAGGGTGTTTTTTTAGGGGGAGAGGGGGGAAGTTGTGGTGTATCAAACAGAAAAATTAACTTTGATGTAACATATTCATATGACGCACATGTTTTTAAGGTAGTTTTAAATGTTGAATCAAATGAAACCAAAATCAACAAACAAATTTGTCAACAATGGTTCATTTGTCATGAAAATCAATAATAAGAACAGTCTATAAAAATATCTGTGGTTAAACGGTGTTTTTTTGAGGGTTGGGGTTATGCTGCGATTAGTACCATAAAACCTGTGGCTAAAATGGTACCCTCATCTCGGATCAGGCCAAATACTTGGGTATGATCCTTGATAAGAAACTGAACTGGAGTCTCAACACTAAAGAAAAAGCAAAAAAAGCTATCGTTGCGTTCTATTCCTGCAACAAGATCTTTGGAAAATCCTGGGGACTAAATCCAAAAATTATCAGGTGGATGTACACGGCAGTAGTTAGACCGATACTTACCTGCGGTGATTAAGTTTGGTGGAACGCAACTGAGAAAGCAACAAACCTGAAAACCTTGACGAAAGTTCAAAGATTAGCATGCGTAAGTATTACGGGGGCGTTGTAAACCACTCCCACAGCGGGACTGGAAGCAATACTCAACTTATTGAGACCCCTAGATCTATTCGTGCAAGAATCTGCAGCATACAGTGCCCTGCGGCTAAGTCAGACTAAATGCTGGAAGCAAAGCACATCGGGTCATACTAAGATTCTGCAGAGATATGTGGGAAATAATGTTTGCACAGACTACACAACACCCCATTTAAACTTCAACAGACCCTTCCCTACCTCTTTTCCTAATAGAGAGGACTGGGAAAACAACCAACCTTTCAGTAATGAATCTACGATAACTATCTTCACTGATGGTTCGAAGATGGGCACTGGAGTTGGTGCAGGAATTTTCTCGGAAAATCTGGGACTAGCTAGCTCCTACAGACTTCCGGACTTTTGCAGTGTCTTCCAAGCCGAGGTTTTGGCAGTGATAAAAGAAGCTACGCAAATATCAATGATGGCGATACCACGAGCTGATATCACCCTCTTTATTGATAGCCAAGCAGCAATAAAAGCAATTTCTGCAACTGATATTTGAAGCTTGTGGCTTGCTGTCGCGAAGAGCTTAGGGTTCTTGGCATGCAGCATAACATTAGACTCTGCTGGATTCCCGGTCAGTGATGTACAGGGAAACGAGAGAGCTGATGAGCTGGCGAGAACAAGCCTTTTATACTGAATATATAGTCATCCTTACATAAAAATGACAATAACTTTTTTCACGGAGGCCGTATCGACTTGATTTTGGTTTCATTTGATTCAGCATTTAAAACTACCTTAAAAACATGTGTCATATGAGTATGTTGCATCAAAGTTAATTTTCCTGTTTGATACACCACAACTTCCCCCCTCTCCCCCTAAAAAAACACCCTTCCATGTGAAATATTTTATAGACTCTTTTGATTTTTCATTCTCATAGTACATAAAACGTTTTCACCAAGTTTCATGATGGTACTAATTTTTTTGTTTAATTTATCCTATTTTACCTGTACTATTAAGACATATATTAGTTCTAGTATTTTTTTTTCGAAAAGGAATTAAAAGTAATTAAAAGGAATTAAAGTACTTTTGGAATTAAAAAGGAATTGAAAAGTATTTAAGTACATCTCAAAAGTACAAATGTAATCAATACAAAAATTTCAAGTACTTTTGTGGAATTAAAGTACCAGTACAAGTACCGGTACTGGTACTTGAAATTTTTAAGTACAAGTACCAAGGAATTGTACTGGTACTTAAAAAATTTCAAATACAAGGTAATTGTACTGGTACTTGTACTTATGCTTTAAGTACACAGGTCTGATCCAAAGTAAAATCTTTTGACAAATCTGCTATTTTCAACCTAGACTTTTGTCTAGTTAAACAGTGTCTAACTCTTTGGTTAATATACTTCCTCAAGCTCATCAGCTTTAAGACAACAGTGAACAATTTTAATTAATTAATTAATAACCTTTTAAAATTGGACGCTTGTCCTAAGTTAGACAAGGTTTATAAGAATGACTTGTTTCATCCCATTACATCCTGAAAAACTTTTTTTTTTGTATGCGGAGGGATCACTGTCTAATATTTCTTCAGAATTAAGAAAGATTCAACGATAACTATGATGGTAGACTCTGAAGTAGCTTACGTTAATATAAGAGCCAAATATAACACTCGTCTCCTGACCATCACTTTCTCGGGTTGAACTTTTGGTGAGCAAAACATTTTAATAAATAGACTTGCCCATTGGCCTACTGAATCATGGGAATTGACTCCATTGGACTACTTTAAGTGATGGTAGGAGTTGTCACTAGTCTGTTCTAATGGACACACTACGAGCTATGTCAGTTATGTTGGAAAAGTAATGCAAGCCTGACAAGATAGTCCTCGTAAGATTCAGTCTTGTATGTTATACATGGACCTACATACCTAAAATTGTGTTCAAACAACATTGTCAAAGAGAAAAATGTCCTAATATTTAAATTAAGTCAAAATATTTTTCATTTTATTATTTTTTTTAATAAAGTTCCTCACATAAAAATCGCATAACATGATACACTACAGCCGTTTTGAAAAAAGAAATTTTCCTCAAGGACTAAATGGCAAATTCCTATCCCGATTTTGTGCCTTTTTAGGATATTCAAACACTTCTTAAACTTAAGAAAATCAAATCATCAGCGTTGAAGACCTTTGTGCTCATTAAAATCAGACCTTCACTTCGAAAAAGTTCCAACAAAGCTGAGTTTTGGCGGAGACGTCTTGAGCTCTTAAGTATCTCCTAAAAAAGGACCTGAGAACCTAGGTGGGGAAGTAAAAAGGGGTGAAAATCAGTTTTTTGCTTAGTTCTCGAAAATTCTAATTTCTTTTTTTTTTTTGAAAAATTGAATGTTAATAATATCGTTTTAACTTTATTGTTCACAAAAAAAAGTTGGGTACCTACCCCCAGAATTCGGACCCTGAACCCTTCGGTTGGATCCTGACGAATCGATCAGAAAATTCCAATCCACACAAATTATTGCTACGAAAGTTTTTGACGTACACACTAGCATGTTGATCGGCAATGTTAATCAACAATGTTGATCAGCATAGTGTGGACCCTCCTTTACAACTATCAACTTTTCTGTGTGCGTGTTGTTGGCAGGTATGAAGGGTCCTACAATTTGTTGCCGAGTCCCAACGCCTACATTATGTATTATCTTCAAAAAGATGATACTATGGTCTGCAAGAACTATCGACATAGGCCAAATATACATTCTGAAAAAGGCAAATGACTATCAAGTCAAGTCTCACCAAAATAATTACGAACGTCGACTACATTGGCTCGGGCACATCAATAGAATGCTCAATAATGCTCCAGCCAAAAGAGTCTTTGAATCTCAGCTCCCAGGCACGAGAGAACAGAGAAGACCGAATCTCCGCTCCGGTTTAACGACCAAATCCTCGCGGATGCTAGAAGGCTTGGTCGAGATGGCTGGAAGCGGCGTGCTAGAGATCGTAGAGAATGGAATGAATGTCTCAGGCTGCTAACCTTCATGAGCTACGAGCCGTATAAGGAAATAAGATGCCAAAACAAAGCTCTCCACCCAAATTCAGCTTTGTCGGAATTTTGTCTGGGTTATTTATGTACATCTGTTTGTAGAAACATACTTACTGCTAATCCTTTATGCAGAAAAAATTGCGGAACACCTTTTTTCATCGGACTTCTTCATAATTCAGTTGCAGGGTTTAATTGGAATCTCGAGTTCGGTTTTTTTTTACTCTCGTCCAAAACTTACAAAGCAATACCAACCTTTATTGTTATAACACAAGTGACATTCACTCTCCATTCAAAACAAAATATCCCTTTCACAAATGAAACCTTAAACTAAACGCAGCGCAGTCTACAGTGAGTATGCAAGAATTGAAAATAAAGAACGAAAACAATTTCATGTATAACCTACCCTAATTCCCAATGGCCTTAAATGCTATAATTTGTTTTCAAGTCTTAAGTGTGAATTGTTTGTGTTAAAAATAGAAGAAAAAAAAAAACAAATCAACAAAAAAGAAAATAAACAAACAGAATAAACTTATTGTTATCCTTTCTTACTCTATTGTTATTATTAGTTTTTTCTTTCTTAATTTCTTGCTGTTTTTCAAATGGTTTCTTCTTTTATTTTCTTTGCTCAAATCCTTACTTAGTCCATATTATATATATACGTAACAGTCTGTGATGGGCATTATTGGAGAAATTTCATCTATCGATTCGATGCAGGCTACCCATTAAGTTAAACATTGTCGTTAGAAGCCACGCCAGTGATCCTTTCCGATGGCATAAGAACTCGACCATTGCACTGAAACGGAAAATGCGATTGAGCATAGGATGACTATTGGCTTTGCTGGTGCTTGCTCCGGCTGAAACGCTAATGCTGCTACTGCTGCTACTCACGCCACTGCTATTGATGCCACCTTCGCCTTCGACCATACTACGGTTGGCGTGTTGCATTGCAGCGGGTTTTTCGCCTGAAAGAATACAACAAAAATACAAATAAATAAAAAAAATAAAAGGAAACATAAATTACCCTGTTAAAAACAAATAATCTAGGACTGGAATTGTAGTAGTTAGAGTTGGAATCGAAACTGAAGAGGAGAGATATGGCAGAGGAAATGAGGAAATGTTGTTTAGGGAGCGCTCTTCTGTATAGACTATATAGAACAATAGAATATACTTAGTTGTGGAGGAATGGAATGGCAGGCGCAAGAAAGGGTCAAAGGGTAATGTGTACAATAAACTGAACACTTCTTCTGGATAACAGCCCCATAGTTATTGTGGTTCAATTGTTTGCAGTAAATTAAAGAGCTGTTACCATCTAGTTTAATGGAAAATCTGGATTTATTGTTGTGGAAGGGGCAAAAGGAGAATACCGACTAGAAATATTATTTTTTCTTTCAAAATTCAGTTTGAAATTAATATTTAAATTTTGATTTGAGTTTGAAAACTTATAAATACAGTTGTAGCTAAAAAATTGGTGAAAAAATATTTTGTTCACTTTCGAAATTTCCATGTGGTCATATTCAGATATATTAAGTCGATCGATTAAACTTATATATATCAATTCATAAAAGCGACAAATGGCCATGTGTAATATGGCCGTATCTTACTTTGCGAAAGTGTCAAGTGTCATATTCGAAATAGGGGCCTATGTGACGGCACACTGTGGTTCAGGGGCGGACAGAAATAATTTTATCGACTGTTAAATATTTAGATTTCTGATATTATTGCAGTTTGATTAATAATAGTTGGACTCCAAAGTTGATAAATGAGATTTCAGTGATTTTGATGCAAAAAATAAGCATAGTTTTTTATCAGTTCTATGATTCTTTTGACTTTTTTTTAATTTGTCTCTATTGGACATAAAAACAAATTTAATTTTAGAAAAAAAATTGGATAACTGTAAAATTTTTCTTGCGCGAATTTAAAAATTTGCAACTTTTTTTAAGTCAAATTCAAAATTCATCTAAGAAAAAGTTAATGTTCTCTGGTCTTCCCCGGTCGGACTTATAGTACATATTATACACTGGACCATGATGTATCGAATACAACAAAAAATAGCTGCTAATACCTGGGAACCTTCAAAAGCATCGATTTTATGTTTTACGACAACTGAAAATTAAAAGTTCTTGAATAATGATTTTTTTATTGGATTTCTAATCCTTGGCCTATATTATGGACAAATCTATAAGTATGTTATTTGTGGAGTTTTATCTTTGCATTAGTACCATTTTCAATCCACCTTCTAATGAAAATTTTTAAGGGGCCATACAAAATCTAATTTATGACTTCCTTAACGCCCTAGACGCCCCTTCAAAAGTGGACGGGGCAAATATTTTGCATCATTTTTAGTTCTTAACCTGTTAATAAGGCAATTCATTTTGTTTTCAATTAACCAAAAAAGAAATATTTTGTCAAAAACGCCCCCAAAAGTGGGATATCCTTTAACATTTCTGAAAATTTCTTCTTAATCAGTTAGCTGCTTCAGATTTTATAGATTTAAGACCACCTATCTTTACATTTTGAACCACTGTGCGGCATGCACTCAAGTGAGGGATTACAATTGGAACGTGGATGATAAAATAATTTTCTTATTCCCAAAGAAATTTTCCCGTTACTAGAGAGTGTGATTTAGTGAAAAACAGAAGTTCATAATGATATCTTGGATATGTCTTACGAATTCGTAGATCATGCTAACCAAGGAAGGAACTAGTACGACTATAGTCAAAGTCACCCTCTCTTGGAAGCACTGTGACATGAGTTTTCTGCGATCAAGGTTGTTATCTTCCTGAAAGAAGAAGAAAATGAATTTTGTGGTTAAGAAATTGCATAAGAATAATGTGAGTCTTATGTGAACCGAGTCCCGAAGATAATGAAAGACTTGGAGGTCCAAGAAACCGCCACGATGACGGAAATATGCCCAAATTTAAATTCAATAATTGCCAATGCCATATTCTGACGTTTTTGTATTTTTTTTTATAATTTTAAATTCAATCGGACCTTAAACAGAACAAAAAAACTTGAATTTGAAAATCAATCTTGTTCATGCAAATTGGATTGCCAATGAACAAAACTTAACATTAAATAATTCAGGAAAGGTTTCTCTTTACATTATTTATGTCTTTTAGAAGCCAACGATGTAGAAAACATAAACTTTCGGGACATCTTCACTGAAGAAGAAAATTCGTATTAATCTTGTATAATATCAATTCTAGCTACTGATGGTCCCTTTTATCTGACCAATGTCAAAAATTATATTATCCTTCCCTTTCCAAGAAATTATACCTACAACCTAAAAACATACACTACACATACATATTAAGTTAAACCTAAGTAAACTCTGATTAAATTTTGTAAAAGAAAATTGTGTGAGTAAACTTTTGTCAAGGACATATTATACATATACATACAAGGATGAAGGAAAAGACTTGACAAACACAATTTACGCCTTGACCTTTTTTTTAAATATTGATGAGGGTAAAGCTCTTTTCATGCGAATATGAAACAAAATAAATTTAATTCGATATTATCTTGAATTTGAGTTTAAGTTGTTCATTGGAAAATAAACATCGAAAATGGGGAAATGGTTTTGGAATTGTTGCTATACACAAAGAAAGTTTTTGACAGTTGACAGAAGTTGAGAACTTTAATGAAATTTGTTATAGATTTTATTTCATTTGACAAAGGACACTTTAATTTCTTATTTATGCGATTTATTTTAGTGAAACAAACGTCACGTAATGAACCTACAATTTGCAGAACTGTTTGATATAAATAAATTCTCTTAGAAAATATATTTTATCCATATTAAGCATATTAAGATGACACTGGAAATTAGGTACGTACCAGCGTTGTATAATGTTAAGTTAGCCCAATGCAAATAACCGAATACCGAAATGTTATTAACAAATGTAATGGATACTTAGACTTTTTTTAATTGGATTTCAGTAAAAAACTTAAGGCGTCGGTATACGTTTTGTAACTTCATTTCGCAAATGAAATGGTTAATTAGATATTCTTGATTAAACATTTCTTAATTAAATATTTCTTAATTAAATATTTTTTTTTTATTAAATATTATAAGAAGGAAAAAAAGGCCAGTTTTAGTAAGTACTTACTAAAACATACCAGTTAATGTAAATTTCAATAAAATTGATCAACCTGTTCCTATGCCCTACATGACTTGTAGAGGTATGTATATCTCTACTAAGATCCTACTTTGTGAGCGTTTTAAGCCGTTCTGCAACACTTTAAGTAGTGCCAGTCTAGCTTTCGGCCCGGTAAATCGACCATGGAACAACTATTACCAGATGAGCGGTATACAGTTTTGTTGGCAGTATCTTAAAAAACAATTAGCGCATGGGTTGTCTGTCGAAAAGTGGTCAAGTGGGGTTGCCAACCAATTATTTTAATGTTTGGGATTTTTCAATTATCTGCCCAGCTTAGATGGCAAGCCTTAAAGATATACAACCAAAATACTATTTAAAGAAAATTTAATTTAAAAATTACAAACTGCGTGATTTTTTTAAATTCGAAATTTCAGGAGGGTTAATGAGGCTATACAAAGAGAAAAGTCTAGAATCTATTTTCCAAACGAAAAATTATAGAAAGTTTTTTTCTTGTGCGGTAGCTTTTTGAAAAACAAATTTTGTGGTTGTGCAAGGAGGAAAAATGGAGGATAGGACACACCAGCGAACTCTTTGAGCTGTACAAAGGTGGGGATTTAGCTCAAAAAGGCATATGGTTAAAGAATGCTTTTAGTAAGGGCCAAAATAGCTAGGATTTTGTAACTAAGCTAGATCCTAGACACTAAACTTTTCTCTGATTTTTTTCCTTTTCATCGTCTCTTTACCAATTCGAAGCTTTCAATTTTTTAATCCACCTACTGCCACGCTAACATTTCATAAATTAAATCATGCAGAATATATTTTTTTTATTATCAACAACTTATCTCACCTCTAAGGACATGAACTGTTATACTGGCTGGCCTCGCATTCGACGGTGCACACGTGTAATTGCCCGCATGGTGGAAATGCACTTCTTGTATTGTTAGAACGCTTGTTGAAGGCGCTTGTAAGTAAGAAGATTGATGTTGTGATGCTGCTACCGAAGACATATGTCCACTATTCCCATGACCGTGGCTACTATTACTGCTTAAACTGTTACTACTACTGCTGCTGCTGCTCGTACTGCTACTGCTACTACTACTGCTACTAGTACTCGTATGGCTTCGATCTCTGTGGTTGTTGTTGCTGTTGTTACCACCATCAGATGCTGGCATATTAACAGTTGTTGAAGTCACCGAAAAACCATCTTGCGAATCATAGTTCACCATTTTATTGTCGTGGTACCTGCAAAAACACAAAAAACCAAAACAAAAATGAGACACGAAATTTAAAATATGTCTACAAGTGAATGCGCGGCGGGAATTGGGAAAGACATCATCAGACACATTTTGGGGATTCTAATTTTCTTACCAAAAAACAAACGATGGGTTTTCCGTGGCACGTTTTAATTTGCATTCCAAGCGTAGTGCTGAACCCTCGTCTATGTGTAAATCAGGTGCTCCAGTGATTTCAGCAACGGCCTCTGTTTTTGTTCAAGATGACAAAAAAAACATGAAAAAGAAAAAATGGCCTGATAAGACAGAGGTTAAAGTGAGAAATGTGATTTTTGTTTGACTTTTTTTTTTCATTTGCAAAGATTTACAAAAAGAAACTTTTTAAAATACACCCCATGTCACTTGAGTATTCCGAAAAATCGCTACTGGAGTTGAGTAGAAATCTTTATGGACAAAAGTACAGACAGCATAGTTATCGTAAGTGGGTACCTCCTCATTACTGTAACCAGATGGCTAAGTGAAATGCTGGAAACAAGAACGGAAGAGGAATATGCAGAGAAAGGTTTCAAGAAAAACTACCACAACCAGAGGCTTTTCTCAGGAGAACTTATTATTATCTATCAAGGGATTAACTGGTGAATCATTGTAAATTAGAACAATGCTGGTACTGGTACACTATGATAATAACACCCTAAACTAATGCCGTTTTTGATTGGATTTTCTGTTTGTTGTACTCTTCTAAAAAGGCAGCACTCCTGGAAAAAAAAAATAGGCAGAAAAAGGCCACCAGAATTTTTTACGTCAAGGCATACTAGAACTGAAGTGACTGGTGAGGGAATATTTGAGCCTAGAAGTCAAAAAATATTTGTACTAATTGGACACCACTGAGGAAGCTACCTCAACCAAAACACTTCATGCCGTCAAAATCAAAGCTGAACTTTTAGTGCTATCAATTCTAAACAAGTATTGACTGAGGTGGTTGAATGTTGTAGGAACTTAGGGCCTCGAGCTGTATCTTTTTCTACACATCAAGTGCTTACAGTACCTCCAAGTTGGTAGCCGCGGAATGCTGGTCTTGGCTTTATGTCATGACCTGCTAAGCTTGTAAGTGCGAATGTTGATCAAAAGAATTGCAACATTAAACCCATGGCCCTACAGATTAGAGTTTAGTGCCTTGGGCTAACGACCCGACCACAGTAAAAAAAAAAACATTTTTATGAGAGAGATGCGTGAAGTCTCGGATAACGACCCCCCTCAAATGACAACCAGACCCGGAACGAAAATGGACTATGACCTACGAGAATGCATCTGGAATGTAAGGACACTATACGCCCGGTGCTACTCAAAAACTTGAATCTGTCCTCTCGCGATACAGGGCAGACATTACTGCGATCCAGGAGATACGATGGATAGGATCAGGAATAACGAAAAGAAAAGATTGCGACATTTATAACAGTTGTCATCAGAGACTGCATATGCTAGGATGCGGATTCATCGTGGGAAATCGACTCAGATCGAAAGTCATTGATTTTAAGCCGATTAGCGATCGCCTGGCTGTGATCTGCATCCAAGCTACCTTCCAAAACATCAGCCTAATATGTGCACACGCCCCTACCGATGAAGCTGAGGAGTCTAACAAGGATGAGTCTTACGACCTCCTGGATGAAGCCTACGGAGCCTGTCCGGATTACGATGTCAAAGTCGTGCTCGGAGACTTAAATGGTAAAATCGGAAAGGAAAACATCTTTCGCGGATTTGTTGGAAGGCACAGCCTCAACGAAACGACAACAGGTAACGGCTTCCGACTAATCGACTTTGCTGCAGCTCGTAATACGCTGATAAGTAGCACTAGGTTCCCCAGGCGAAGGATACACACAGCAACCTGTCGATATCCAGATGGTCGAACCGCCAACCAAATTGACCACGTGCTAATTGGCGCAAGGTACGCATCGAATATCTTGAACGTGCGAGCTTTCCGAAGTGCAAACGTGGACTCTGACCACTTTCTTGTTGTGACAAAGTTTAGAGCCCGACTTAAGGAGACAGCCCAGACCACCATAGGCTATCAATCACCCAGAAGAAAGAACCCGTGGTATGATGATGAATGCGCGGTATTGAAGAGGAGATGTAAAATGCACGAATGAAAATGCTGCAACGGAAAGCTAGAGCAGGAAGAGAGGAGTACCATGAAAACAGAAGGAAAGAGAAAAAAACCGCTCCAAGAGAGCTGAACTTAAGCATTCACAGCTATTGATGAAAATGCGAAATGCGTTGGTCTTGAAGTGAATGAGGACAAAACAAAGGATATGCTATCAACAAACTAAGCCTCATCTATCCATTGCCTAGGACAAAACGTCACTCTTGGTAGCAGTAATTTCGAAGTAGTCAAGGATTTCACCTTCCTCAGAACAAACATCGATTCCACGAACGACACCTTAGTGGAAATCCGACGAAGAATTACCCAAGCGAACCACTGCTACGGTTTGGCCAAACAAATGGGTTCAAAACTCCTTTTCGAAAGACAAAGTGCACGCTATACAAATCGATAATTTTACCAGTTCTACTCTACGGGGCTGAGTGCTGGACGAAAAGTAAAATTGATGCTGGGCACCTTCGAGAGAAAAATTCTTGGACGGATATTTGGTTCTATATGCGAAGAGGGCGATTGAAGGAGAAGACTCAATCTTGAACTGTACGAGCTGTACCAAGATGAGGATGTAGTCCAAAGAACCAAAACACGTCGACTACACTGCCTCGGCCACATCGAGTGAATGGACAACAACGCTCCAGCCAAGAAAATCTTCGAATCCCAGCCCCCATGTTCGAGACGACCAGGAAGACAGAACCTCTGCTACAGGTACCAGGTGGTCACAGACGCAAGGGGCTTGGTCTCGACGAGTGGAGGGAGCGTGTGAGGGACCGCAACCGTTGTAAGACCATTGCGGTCTGAGGCAGAGACCTTTCATTGCTCGGCAGCCGGATAAGTAAGCAAGTAAAATTAGTAGCAAATGCTTTCCATTCGATCTTCGTATAAATAAACTTATCACAAAAAGGGGGGTAAAAGGCATATTATTGTTTGTTCCGTACGTTCAAAAGCATAAACACAAAACGATACACCCCCTTTTTTTAATGAATCAATTAACTAAATGATAAAATATCCCAGTTTAAGGTTCTTAGGTGAAGTATCTAATTTTTGGAAACTTTGTTGCTGTGCAATATTTTCAAAGATACTCGTTGATGCGAGTTGCGTTATTTTTAATGTAGTAATTCAAGTGAAATGGCTTCAGGAAAAAAAAGTAAATATTTGTAGCCTCAATCAAGTAACTCGGATGGTAGGTAATCTCTCGCAGACTTAGTAGGCATAAAGCAATTTAAATTTCGAGTAATAGGTAGGAACCCACAGTGTAGACTGAAGTGGTATTACGAGATTTTTGTCCTTTTAATATATCTATAAAATAAATGAATAAACTTTTTCTGAGAGAGAGAGGATATTTTTTTTTTCTTTTGGGGGGTAAATGTGAAATATGTGCGACAACGGCAGAGATGGTGAGCGACATTTTCCTTAGAGCTTTGCATTTACATGAATTCTCCCAAAAATTAAGGACTTTAATTTTCTTTTAAGGCTTAAAGGTATTTGAAAAATTTTAATGCAATTTATGAGCATTTTCTGCCTGCCCTCAAGGTAAATGTCTATGTTTCTCTTTATACTTGCTATATACTGATGGATAATGCCTTGCATCAGTGCATTTATTTATGTAAAATATAAAATATAGTCAAAAACACATAACATAGAGAGAAAGGTTATACATACAATGTACATATATACCAAAGACAAAATTCTTCAATGCAAACAAGACCAGAGCTATAGGATACACAAGAAATGAAACAAAGTAGTTTTATAAAATTTGATCAACGTCGGCTTCGGCAGTGTGGCTTTGTGTGCATTTGCAACAACTCTAAAGTATTTTGCTTTTTAGAAGCCCAAAGCAATCATGTCGTATTTGTTTTGAAGTCTACCTATACTAAACAATTTTCATAGTTATAGGAAAGTATTTAATTATAAAATTATGCGACCAAGAGTGAAATTTGATTTTGTAAAGATTTCTATACGATTTTATGTATGTAGTAGGTCCTCAAAGAGAGGAATTGTGTTAGGAAATGCCTTAAGACCGCACAGTAGTAGAAGAGATTAATTTTATGGAATTTGAAGTGAGGTGTATTTCATAGCGGATATACGGGATATTTTGTGCTTCGATGTCAAAACTAAAATCCTAATTCGAATAGAGGAGACGATTGAGTAAGTTTGGTTTAAATCGAGGCAAATGTCTTCAACACTTCTTGTTTCGGACAGATCTAGCTCCCGGTGGTTTCATATCTTTTTATAACTCATATTACTTAAGAATGCTTCATCCAATAAGAATTCTTAAGTAATATGATACCATGATCCACTTTGAAATTAACCTTGAACCTGCGTGGAGGTGTGGATCTGCATCCTACATAGATCTCTCCAGAACATACATATATCCCTTCAACGCACAATCTACATCATTGCCGATGGGAAACGAAATGTTCATATCTGCGGTCCATTCCTGCCAACAACGCGCACACAGGAATGGTTGAGAGTTGTAAGTCACTAGGCCCTGGTTCTCCACGAGCTGTTGCGTCACCCAATTTATTTATCTATTTATATCTGCGGTCTTCAATAAAACAACGAATTGCTTACTTTGAGAGTTCAATAGAAGAGTTTACATGGACCAACATGCTCGACAACATGGCTGGTTGTCGAGCCATACTCGATCATTCAAACGCTGGACCAACATGCTCCACGGTTTTCAAGATGTTTTGAAAACTTGCTTTCTCGTCCAATCAGCCAATATGTGTATGCAAATGCTCGACAACTTTATTTTTTTTGTTTGCACGGTGACGGGAAAAAATGGCGACAGTAACAATAATGAGTTCTGGAGATAATTTTTCGGATTGTAAAAAACCTTACCAGAGGTGTGGGAAATAAAAAGCGAAGTTTATAAGAAAATTTCCAAGCCATTCTGTGTGCGTTTGTTACGAAAAATGAAAAATAATAATGCTCGACAACATCAATATCCATGTAAGCGCAAAGTCGGGTAAACAGTTATTTTTTTCAACGAGCCATGTTGTTGAGTATTTTGGACCATGTAAGCCCCCTTATCAAACGTCAATATAAAAACAAAAATGTTTGTTTTTAAATTAGTTGACATCGCTTTGCTGAGACCAACTAATCGAAAGTAATGATTCCCGCGCAAGCGCCTGACAGCATAAAGAATAATTCTTGTTCACTGGGTTGGGTTCACTGGGTTGGCTGATACTTGATACTTATTTATTGAAGAAAATTTTTCTCCCTCAATTACTTGACAGTTTGGCTACCATAAAGCTTCCTTTCGCAAGTTTTATCGAATTTGTGAATTCTAATATTAGATTTCAAAACGAATTGAATTGCGTTTCTTTCTTTTATGAGTAGCCCATTCGCTTTTATTTTCTAGTTCTTACAAAAGAATTTCAGGAAATCTTGATAAATAGTAAATTAAACTACATATTTAAGGTTTCTTACAATTTAAAATAATAACTACTTGTATAAGGCTTAACAGAAGTCTTATACAAAAACATGGCTTCGAAATTTCTGCAAATTTAATGCAGAAACTCAATACAAGCTCTATGACCTAAGGATTTGGTGAGTTTATTCCGTACTTAAAATCAAAGCCTGATTTTACCTTGAGTATAGCGGACTAAAGTACTATTAAATGCAATTTTAAGACCAGAAACTGTATGTATTACACATTGTAAAAAGAGCTAAATATTTTCTTAAATAAATTCATACTCTATGTATCTAGTGTCTTTGGATCCACCCCTTAACACAGATAACTAACTTCAGTCTCAATGGATTTCCCGGTATTGTAGCATTATTGCTTCTGTGACTCCTCATTCTCATGCAAATGGAGCAAAACAAGAACCATTTAGAGAAAACTCATGTATAATAGTCCATAACTTCTCCTGATGGAAGCTTTATTGTTGAATGATTGCCGCTACTGTGCATCGGTCATGGTAATTCAAATACAACCCATTTCTACTAAAAAAAAAACAACTTGACTTCATATAACCAATCTACATATGTATGTGATAGAAATAATTGAGCAAATGCCACTTTAACTGCCACTCCCCCACATCCAATCTAGTTTTACAATATCGGTTATTGCCCATATCCATATCAGTTATTAACACTCAGGGACCAGTACCCATATCACTTTTGAATTCTCCTTCCATTAAGCTCTAAATAAAATCGTTGGTTCCAACAACAAAGCAAAACAAAAACCAAGTTGTCATCAACTAGAAATTTGCATACTGCACGACATCCATTACTTTGAATGACCCACCCTACAGGCACATACAAATATGTATCCTTACAAAATGTGAGCAAAACAGAGCACGTTGGTATTGGACAGAAAGCACAATACAATTATTGTCACCGATATACCATACAGCTATGCTACATAACAATTCAAAAACTCAAAACTCACCCACTACTTTCAGCTCGATGAATATCGATTGTGTTGGATAAATAGATAATTGGCACTCATAGAATCCTCGGTCGTCCTCACGGACCGATTTGATGCGTAACGACCAGTGACCCATATGGCGGGTGTGTTCGACTAAAAAACGTTTATCACTGCTATGGGTTGACAGGCCAACTGTGAGCAATTGAAAATCTTTTCGTCGTATCCATGAAACCTAAAAAATAAAGCAAAAATTGAAAAAAAGAAATAGAATGTGATTATAGTTTAGAAATGGCTATATTTTTTGTACAAAGACTTCGAAAAGGTAGGTAATGGTTTTATAGGTCAAAGATTTCGACGGTAAGGAAGGATTATAGCTAAAATTGAATTAAAACATAGAAGGAAGGATGGTAATAAAACTGAGTGTGTGTTGTGTATAGGTAATTTTTTGTCTGAAATTGTGGTTGAATTTTTCGAAACTACGTATGGTATTTGCCATATTGGTTCATGGGCAAATAAAAAGACAAATTTCCGACTGGGGCACACACTTCTCTTTAAAGATTTAACGATTTAGAATTTGTCAGGATGGTTTTTTTAAAAGTGGTTTTCCATTAATTTACACATGTTTTCTTAATCGAAGCCCAAATTTGGACATAAATTAACGAGTTTGATGCTCTGTCCGACGCCATTTAAAGAATTGTACTCACACTGAAATCGTCATTGTGGGCGATTTCAATGTACACAATTTTTCGTGGCTTGATTACCAGAGAATATCAAATAAAGAAGCCAATCCTTCGTACGTTTCACCCCCCAAAACCCATTTGTTTACATTATTGTATTTGTAATTTCATTTCGTGTCGAAGAAATAGATGTGAATTGCAACAACAACAAGACCTGTGCTGAATGATGTGCTGAATGACTAGTTGATTCTATGTGTGCGTTTTGCACTGCTTTTCACTAATACTTTGCAAAAATCTAATACATCAGCTGTTCGCTTCCAGCTTGTAGGCAAATCAAATTGACAGCTGAGGATTGACTTATTTATTTCATATTCTCTGTTCATTACATGGTGTGGAAGGAAAGTATGTTGAGGTCTTTGCTGAGTTAAAAGTTGAAGCACATAACTCAGCTTGTCTACGATCCAATTCGAATTCCTGACGTTGCAGGTCAGATGGCCAACACCCTAGACTTGTTATTACCTTTGACCCTGATGATACATACAAAAGATAAGTGTATTATCCCCTCTAGGCACATCAGACCATTGAGACATATCTGCCAAATTCTCGTGCCAACAAAACTCAGCAAAAGAAACAAACCTTAGAAGAACCGTTTGGCAATACGAGAAAGCCAACTGGGATAGTCTTAACAGGTTTTTCAGGGACTTTAACAGGTCACTTTGCTTCCTCGATAGTGACGTTGACTCCAGTGCAGATATGGCCACGAACTTGATCCTTTACGGAATGAGAAATTTTATCCCGCATAGGATAAAATCTATCAAACCGAAAGAGAATTAATGGTTGATTTAAGCTGTAAAGAGGTTATCAGGGTAAGAGAAATAAGCTTCCAATGTCATAAGGTCAACCCTACTAAAGAAAACCGAATCTTGATCAAACAAGCTATAAATACCTGTAACGGACATATTCAATTAACCGTATGCATGACCAGAAATTAGGGCAAAAAATACTACAGTGGTCCAAGGGAAGTCCAAATTTCGGTCATTTGTAAAAACGTTACAAATAACACCTCGTCTTCGTTTCCACCACCCGCCTTCAATCACACTCCCTATGTAAGCTCAATTGAAAAAGCTAATTTGCTTGCACCACTGTTTGCTGTTAATTCGATGCTGCCTGAGAGTGTGATGACGCCTCCTGTACTTGAGAGCGCTAATGATTTCATGGGACGAATCTTCTTTCGCACTCTTGCAGTGGCAAGAGTTCTAAACGATCTTGATGTACACAAATTCGCTGGTCCGGAAAGTATCCCTCCCATTGTTCTGAAGAGGTGTTCTTCAACGCTGGCAAAATCACTGCGTAATCTTTTTCATCTGTCCTACTCTTTTTATATGAACAAATAATGTCTTAAATACAGCAAATCATTCCCGAGGGGAAATAATGGTGGCCACAGTTCTAAAAGGGTGTCCCAAAGTTAACGTAAAAATTATCTATATAGGAACAGAGTTCATTTTCTTGAGATTGCTATTTTTTTGATTTAGTTTTAAAATACAAAAGTACTCACGATAGGGTTGTATGGAAAAAAATTCTAATTACAAAAGTTCAGAATTATCAAAACGTTGATATAGAGATACAGCTCTAATAAAAGAAAAGTGGGTGGATTTAAAAAAATCCTAAGCTTTATTTATAAGAAAAATATATTTTATATCGAAAAATATGTATTTCTTGAGTAAAAAAAAACTGTAGGTTAGG
This sequence comes from Dasysyrphus tricinctus, assembly GCA_963921185.1. NCBI lineage: Eukaryota > Metazoa > Arthropoda > Insecta > Diptera > Syrphidae > Dasysyrphus > Dasysyrphus tricinctus. The sequence goes on along the minus strand of OY992533.1, from coordinate 19,415,953 downwards.
TTTGGGCATATTTTTATCGTTGCAAAAAAACAAACAAAAAGCTTTAAAAAAGAAAAATTTGATAAATTGACTCTAGCAGGAAACAACTCAAATTATTTCTCGTCAAAAGGTCTTGGATTTAAATGTGGGATCACATAGTGTGATATTTCTTCATTCCTTCATGTTAGTCCATTCCGTTAAAATAGTAAAATAAACAACAAATAAATATTAACATATTTTTCTTTTCTAATTCCAGGTATGTACGAGTAGAGTCACAGTCAAAATTAATTTTTGTTTAAATTTCGAAGTAAGTTGTTAGATTCTTATTATTGTAAAAATATTTCTTTAACCTAGCAACTTCACTGACTGTCTCAGAGTCCGGAAATGTTTTCCTATAAATCAGTAATCAATGTCATTATTTCTACAATATTTTGGTCATTTATTGGGATTATTGTTTTCTAGAGCAAACAATGGGTACAAAATGTCAAAATGATAAATACACAAAATTAAATTGGGATAGTCTATGAATTTTGTTTCCAATAATCTGTCATTTGATTCATGGCGGTGTTCATACGAGCTGCACGTGAGGCGACTCATTTTGACGTCTCTAATTTGTATCTCACTCTCATCTCTTAGAAAGAAAGAGATATCCAAGTGAGGCTGAAGTTTTTAAATTTTTTGCAAATGTCTGCCTCACCTCGTCATCTCTTTCCTTCCAATAAAATAGGAATGAGATAAAAAAGAGAGACGTCAAAATGAGTCGCCTCACGTGAAGCTCGTATGAACACCATCCATTATTTGTAAGTGCACCTATGGTACATTAGATACATAAGCACATATGTATATTAGGGTGTCCGTTATTTCCCAAAATCATTTTTAAATAGCAGACACCCTCAAAATCAAAAGTGTATGCCTTAAAATAAAATTTGGCCAAAAAAAATTTTGTTCGAGGCCATTTACACGTGGCTCTAAGTCCATACTTTTCCCATACAAATTTGTATGGGATTTTCGCTCTTTTTTTGCTCTCGAATTACTGCAGCTATTCTAAATTTTTTTGTTGATTTTCATTCTTTAGTCATCCCTTTAAAAGACCTCATTCAAAAATTTATATAAAAAAAAAAAATCGAATTTTTTCCCTCGATTATTACATGGGAATTCCCATATAAAAACATCATAAAACTGACCGCCTTAATGTTTAAATTTAAATTTTTGTTAATAAAGTTTTTGAATGAGGTCTTTTAAAGGGATGATTTAAGAATACAAATCAGCAAAAAAGATTAGAATAGCTGCAGTAGGTAATTCGAGAGAAAAAAAAATAAAACGTGAAAAGTGCGAAAATCCCATACAAATTTTTATGGGAGTACTATGGGCTTAGAGCCACGTGTAAATGGCCTCGGACAAATTTTTTTTCTTAGGGCATAAACTTTTGATAAAGAGGGTGTCTATTTAAAAATGATTTTGGGAAATAATGGACACCCTAATGAATATACATAATTGCAGTAGTCCCTTAACCCTGTCTACTTCTCATTTTTTCTCTGAAATTTCCTGTGGATTTATTAAAGTAAAATGATCTACGAGTTACGAGTTAGTTGGCTATTTTTTTTTAATTCAATGGTAATACAAATTTATTAAAAAAATATTGAATTTTAAATTATTTGAAAATGGTGTTTTGAAGAGCGATTTGCAGTTACACTTTGACAGAGATATTTTCGATTAGCTTGAGGGCTAAGCAGCAAATAAATGTATCACAAAGGATGGCATACCCCGAATTCCATTTCCTTTTTTATTTCGTTTCATTAAATGGAATTCGTGCCAATGATATTAAATAATTCATATTTCTAGACTTCAAATGCACGAACATGAATTTATGAGAGAAATAATTCCATTTCCATTTTGAGTGGAATTGAATAAAAATAATTTGAAGGGGAAAATTACTTTGAGTCAATTTTCTACACTACGTAATATGCAGTATGTATATATGTATGTATGAATGTATATGAGAAATATATAAAATACAAAATTAAATAATGTACTTACAGTCGCTGGTGAATTTAATTTCACCACACACGGCAAAATTGCTAATCCACCTTTTTGTGCTATGACTCGGGTATTGTTTTTTGTTGAGAAATGTGACTGCGTTGAGGTGCTGAAGTGATTTTGTATGCTCGCTGAAGAGATTTTACCCATATCTGAAAATTAAATAATATTTGTATTTTTTGTGCAAAGATACAATACTTATATTTTAAAATATTAATTAATAAATATTCTATTTGCCTAGTGTTAATTTCAGTTAGCGGACCACATTTCGAGACACTCGTACATGCATAATATTGTGATTTTCTCGAAGCCAAGATTTTTTTCTGTGAAAGTACTTACCGCATGAATAGATACCACGAATCTAGAATCAGAAGAGCGGTAGGTAAAATACGCTGCTTAAGCTACGTGCAAAAGTTGCAAAATTGGGTAATTTTATCAATCTAATTTGATGACTTGTTCTTAAGTACGGTATCTGGTATCATTATCTTATTTCGTCATGTGACAGACTCCTTACAACAGCGAGGCACCTCACGCACGCTTAAGTCTATGAGGAACTTTTACCAACAGTTCCATAGCAGCCAAAAAGTTATGTACAGTGGGGCCGATCAGAGTAATGTTTAAAAGTAGTCAAAATATTTTTATTTGTTGCTGAGTATAGGAAAAGATAATACAACGAACTCTTCAGCTACACTGATGTACAAAAACTGAGGTGGATGCTTGAATCAACACCAATACAAATCTTTGGAATTTAACCCTATACTTAAGGGACATCACATTACAAGATAACCGCAACTCGGCGAGCTCATACAAGTGGAAGAAGACCTCTACATAAAACAAAAGAGTAAAAGTCCAACGACTAGATGGATGGGTTATGTAATTGAGAAACATCGTGACTGGGTTAAGGATTGTGCGGGCTTTACACCAGGCAATATTATTGCTCAATATCAAGTATTGCGCAGTCATATTGACCGTGTAAGGGCTGTATTGCGCAATAACTGCGGTACAATTTGCTTTGAGGCAATTATTTGTTTACCTTTTATTGAGCAATAATATTGCCTGGTGTAAGGCCCGCATTAGGTTAACTCTGAACTGTAGTTCCACCTTAAGTAAAGTAAGTTCGTTGACTTCAGTGTGTAAAGTTGTGCTTCTTTCTGTAAATTTGGATAGAACCTTACATAAACGGATGGACGAAAGTTGTCTGGAACAGGAATTTGAATATTTGTTTGTTCATCTTGAACGTGCCTTTGAGTTAATTTCTACAGTGAGCGTCAAAGTAACTAAGATTATTTCTGGAGCTAAGCCTAGTAAACTTCTGATGCGAAACGAAAAATCTAATACAAAAATGACACAACGAAATCTTAAATTTTGTTCTACCTTTCGTTTGGCAGTAAGTGCAATACGAGGGTACGGGTAGGGTCAGGGATCTTTTCAGTTAACCGATCCTTAGACAGATCAATAAAGCTTCCAGATTTCTGCAGCGTCTTTCAAGTGGAAGTGCTCGCAGTTTGTGAGGCTGCAAAGAGCCTTTACACATGTGAGTTAGTTACCAAAAACATTGACATTTATATTGATAGCCAGGCTGCAATCAAAGCTATTACCTCATTTGTTATACAGTCAAAACTGGTTGTTCGTGATGAATTGAAATTACTCAGCGCATCAAATACAGTTACCCTTCGATGGGTCCCGGGACATCGCGACATATACGGGAACGAAATGGCAGTTGAAGTGGCCAAAAGCGGATCATCTATTGATCCGAGCCAAACCGACTGCTCTGTTCTTTCTTATGCCACTAGAGCAAGAAAAAAGAAGAATTTGCCAGAGTTTCCTCAAAGTTGCCAACGACAGATGGTCAACAATTGATACCTGTCGTATTTCGAGGAACTTATGGCCGGATATTTCAAAGAAAATAACTGAGTATTTACTCAAGCTAAGCAGGCCTCAACTCTCCCTGTTGGTTGGAATCCTAACAGGTCACAACACAATGGGAATCCACTTAAGCAGAATGGGCATCGGCTCATCTGACTTGTGTAGGGGTTGTCAGGATGAAGAGGTAGATGAGGGCTCAATTCACTTCCTCTGTGAATGCCCCAGTCTAGCCTGCACTAGAAAAGTAGCCCTCGGAGAATACTTGTTCAACGAACTGGGCGACACGTCTCGTGTTTGCCACTAAGAAACTTCCTTAAATTCACTCAGAACTCAGGATGGTTCAGGGAGGCCCCCGATACCAATAGCTTCCAATAATCAATTTCTTTCGCCCTCCTTATACCTACCTTGCCTACACCCAGGAGACCCCAATGGATTCATTGAGATCCGAGTGAGGTGATGCGACCTTCTCGTATCATCACCCCATTTAACCTAACCTTAACCTTACCTAGTAATGGGGCAGTTAGTGAGACCAACCTTTCATTTTGACCTGACGGGTTGAGCTCTAGTATACAAATAGTCCATGTCCTAACTTTATTTTTAAGAAGTGTTGCCAAGGTGGCAACACTGTCTGAAGGACAAGAGAAGGGTTGCCACAATCCCGAAATGTTGCTTATAAATCGAAAACCAAGGGTCGGACGATGACCTGAGAACTCCCGTTAGATTCAGCAGCCTTGAAACCATAGGACCACATTATTGTTTTCTCCCACCCCTCCCCTTGCAGGAAGGGGGTGGAAAAAAGTCGTTTTGGAAACAAAATTAGAAAAGCCAAGAAAGGTTAGAAAAACATTTAAAACATTAAAATTTAAAGATGGTGTCGACGCAGAATTTCACAATCTACTACATTACATCCAAAGTTGATTGAAAACCTACTTAGGTTTTTTTAAAAGGCCACTTTCAAAGTGCTAGGGAGGGGGGGATATGAAAGATTAACAAACTTAAATATTTATCTTGGTATAACATAAGCATATGACACATGTTTCAAGGGTATTTTTTAATGCCCAATCTTACTGAATCAAAATAAACCCGATCTTATTAAAAAAAAATATTTTTCTAACTTTTCTCGGCTTTTCAATTTTTTTTTTCCAAAATCGACTTTTTTCCACCCCCTTCGTGCAAGGAGAGGGGTGGGAGAAAAAGAATAATGTGGTACTATGGTCTCAAGGGTGCTGAATCCAACGGGAGTTCTCGGGTCATCGTCTGACCCTTGGTTTTCGATCTATAAGCAACATTTCGGAATTGTGGCAACCGTTCTCTTGTCCTTCTGACAGTGTTGCCACCTTGGCAACACTTCTTAAAAGTAAAGTTAAGATATGGACTATTAGTATACAAAAGCTCAACCCGTCAGGTCGAAATGAAAGGTATGCCCTCATATCGTGCACTAACGCCCCTACTATAGTACAGTACGCTGTTCGACGAGTGAAATTAATAATTGTAGACTAGAAATTATTTGGAGAAGTCTAGACTCTTTTTTCTCGCACACAATTAATAGTCTGGGTGTTTCTTTCATTACAACATAACTGCCGGTAATTTTTCTGCATTTGTGTTTGTTTTATTTTTTTTGAATTTCTAAATATTTTTCCGCTTCGTTTTCTTAAGCAATTCGTTGGAGACCAATTAAAAATTTGGTTTTGCATCAGCAGCGTACTAGGCCTAACATGGGATTTTGAATATTTTTGATTTGATTTATCGCTATTGAATAATGTTTTCGTTTTTGGAATATTGGGATGCAATTGAGACTACATTTTTCCCAAAATTTTAATTTTTCTATTGACAGTTATAGACATTTATAAACAGCCTTATTCTGCTATTTTTTTGATATTCACTAAACATCATTCTACTAACATTCGAAATGAATCTGATTTGCCTGTCTGTAATATTGATAATATTTTGCGGTATTCTACTATTCACGTGAACCAATTATTTCAATAAAATTCCGAACCGCATATAAAATGATGCGGATTTGTACTTGTTGGGTTCAAATAAAATCACTGTGTCTTAAATAATAAGTAAAAACTATATTTTTGTTAAGTATTTGTTACAACTTTTAGGTATTCACGTTTTAGAGTTAAAAAAAATGAATTTCAGAACGATTCATCAATTTTATTTTGGCATTTAAATTAAACGCAGTCATCACCTTTTCTTTATGAAATTGAAGAAGTCACCATCCATTTAGTATTTTTCCAATAAATTATTTAAAACAACACAACACAAGATTTTCACTTTTAATAAACAGTTGCTGCTCACATAAATGAAAATTAAGTTAATCTTTTATTCTTCTGGCATTTAATAAAAGAAACATTCCAATTATTACTCTGCATTCAATTTTACGTTAATAAATGAAAAAAAAGCGACTGAATTCCATTCGAAAAATTCTTCGTTTGATATTAAATTTCCAGCAAAGAAAGCATTTATTAAAAATATTATTAACTTTTCACGGTGATTGGACAAACGGATTTTACAGAACCTCCACAGCACAAAATCATCATTTAAAAGTTTGCAAAGCCAAAAGCAGAATTTTTGTATACATCCTTAACTTTGTTACCATCAAACCAACCAACAAAAAAAGAAAAAGAAAAACAAAACCACCACCATTCTTCAAACAACCACTGCAATCACAAATTCCCCAGATGACATGTTGTGTTGTGACTTGTGACTATGCTACAGAAAACTTGAATCAATGTTGTGGTTGGTAACTTTTTTTAATTAAACTTTCGAGTGTCATTTTAACGAGAAAAATCCTTCCCCATGTTAAAATCGTATTGAATATATCGGTAAAGGATATACCATATAGAATTAATGTTTGAACTATTTCCAAACTCGTATAAAATAAAAATAAAAGTCACCCCCTTAACTTGATAAAATTGTTCTTTTCACTTTACACACGATGTGATGCTTGGTGTAATTGAACAACATGCCAGGGGCAGATTAATGATTTCAACGGCCTTACGTTAGGGCTCGGATCCTAATATCACTGAATTGACACTACGTGAAAAATCCACTAAATTAATAAAATCAAAAAGCTAAATATATTTTCCGTTCAACTTCCCAAACATGTTTCTAGCTAAGAATTGACATTGACATTCGTCTGTTATGAAGAGGTTTTAAGATTGGTAAGAAAATTACGTGGAAAAGTAAAATAGAAGTTAACCGGAAGTCTTAAAATGAAACCGATGCATTTTCAAACGTCAAATTTCGAGGAAGACTTGAATACTTGATTTTATAATATGTGTGGTCCTGCAGTCATTTAAAATGTCCGCAAGTTTTTCGACGAAAACCCAAGGAAAATTCGTTCTGGAAACTAATTTTTGATTTTGCAAAATTTATATTTATCCACATTTTGAATGAAATGATGTTTCTTGGCATAATCAAAATGGTTTCTTGTTTTCCCTTTGGCTTTACTAATTATATTACTATGAATAAATTTTCTACATACATTTAAAGAGAAAATTTGGTTGAATAATTTGATTTTCTAGCTCAAAAGAAGGGAAATTTCATTTGAATGTAATTTCTACAAATAGCAAAACAAACTTGTTCTCCCTTAAACATTTCAATAGGTATTTCATAAAGTTACGCTGTGGCTCGATGCAAATTAATTAAAACCTTGCTATCCACACAAAAATATTTAATTGTTGCATTGAGTTGCCGCCCTTTAGAATTGTGTTACCTCAGAAATCTTGCGTATTTGTTTCGTTTCTGGAATATACGCCTATGAAAAAAGAGGACAATACCAATACCAAACAAGTGTAAATATGTATATATTTTCTAGCATATGTTTTATAGATAGCCTTTTACATTCAACTATTAGAAGAACAAAATTAACAGAAACAACAAAGAGAGAAACTATTAAACTCCCATTACAGCGCCAATTTAATAGCACACAGCCCACAATATAAGTTTGAGGCCGACAATATACAATACAGTGACGCCCTTGAAAATTTCTTCAATATTGAGAGGACGAACAGTGTTGCCACTATGGGTTTGGTTTAATATCAAATTCTTAAGAAACGCCATTATAGGTATTCTATGATTTTATTTTTGCCAAGTTGCATTAAAAAAAAAGGGTTATTGAAATATGTAGGTGTGCACAGTTTGTATAATGGGTCAGTTCCCTTAGGCACTTTTCATACATATTCGGTATCATTAGGTTCGGTCTGTATTCAAATATTCGGTTCCTTAAAAGTTTTTATTAAAATAACACTTTTGAAGTCCAAAAATATCATCAAACTTCAGCACTATGTTGTCAGTTCAAAATAAGAACAAACAAAAAATAACTTTATAGAACCGATTATGTGTGAACGCTACGATTAATAATTTGTGTGAGATAGACCCGAACAGGAACACGAGCAGTTTTGAAACCGAATGAAACCGATTCGTGTCGAGGGAACGTTCGGTGCTATTCGGTTTCTATAGGGTTTTTATTCTTGCCGTTTTCATCAGTTCACACTTATCAGGTCCGGCCGAAAATGAACCGATTACTGGCCGAACCTTTTGTGGTTAAAAATTATAATAACTACAAGTTTATCTGTGTAATTTTTTGCAAGTGGTTTATAAATTTCGGAGGGCTTATATTCATAGATGTTTCTTAATCTATATTGCTAAGAAAATCTGGAGTTTATCATATTAAAACTTTATCAGGTAAACTCGAGTTTTGTCTTGCAACAGCTTATAGAGCAAAGAGCGGGTATTTAAAGTTATTTCCATTCCAAGTCTTACATTTTTTCTCTAAACAAAAACGATAGATTTTTTTTAAACTTATACTTTTTTTCACTATGGATATCAAACTCACCACGCCCAAAAAACGGAGTCAGCGTCTTGCTTTTTTCAAAGACAATTGCTCTCGATGAATTTGAGATTCACGACGATTTTCTTGACTGTACCTTGGGAGATTTGTTTCCCATTCGTCAACCAGTGCTGCTTTAAGCTCATTAACTGTTTCAGTAGCTGAATTTCTGACTCTTAACCTTCGTTTAAGTTCGTTGTTCGTCGCACCAAAGTTCGTTAGGGTTTAATGCTTTTTATTATTTTGCTTTAACACGAACGCTTTGCCAATAAACTCACCATAAGGAAAAATGTGACCCATGCAAATATTGCACATGCGTATCGATCTGAAGTTAAAACTCTTCCACCACCACCATCGGGCACAAAAACCAGCTCGCTTTTGTCTTCAACTGAAATGCCTGTCCATATTATAACAGATCCTCCACCGTAAGCCACGGTTTCGGGTGGGCTAGAGGTAGGTATCGTTTGGTATAGGTATGGGACCAAACGATACTGAGACTATACCAGTTCCAAAAACTCCAAAACGGTACCGAGATGATACCGTATTTTTAGTACCGAAATATACCGAGATTCTCGGCAGTATCGTTTGATATCGGCATAAAAAACGTATTAATTAATATTATTATTGATTTTTTTAAAAGAACTGTATACTAAGCTTTAACTGATTGGTCACAAAAATAACTTAAGTTAAACAAAAATTTCTTTCATTCATTTTGCATTATTTGTGTATCATGATTTGTTTAAAAATCCTCTAAATACCAAGCGTATTCAACTGCAAGACCAAAGACATGTAACCAAGTCTTGGAGTTTTTAATTTTATACGACTGATATCAGACTGAAACCAGACGAGACCGTTACCAATACTGAGACGAGACCTTGTTATACGAGGCCGAGACCGTGACAATACTGACATTTTTGGATTTTAACGATACCTAAGAAAGTATCGTTTGGTTTGGTATTGTGGCTAGCCCTAGTTTCGGGGTAGAGCCGGCTTCGTTAAAATGCATCCTACCTTTCCGTTCACTACCGATAATTCCTCTTACCTGTCTGAGCTGCTGTTGGACTTGAACCCCAGTCAAATTAAAATTTCGGGGAGAGTTCATTACGAGAAATCTGTCATCTTTTTCAGTGGTATATCGCGGACGTTAATCTCTTGGCTTTTGCACAAACTATCCAGTTTCCCTGAAGCTTTTGTAGCTTAGATGGAGCTGAGGAGCCATTTATTTTGCTTATTTCTTGTTGCAATATTGTGACAACTTGAGCAACTCCTTCGGATGTGGTATTCAATAATACGTGGAAATACGACGGAATTCACTTTTAACAATAAACAGATTTTGACTTTGAAATTTAATTTCTCAAAAACTTAAACAACTTGATTTAAAAACCAAATGCATGAATGGAGTATAAGCTTTCAAAAAACCTATAGCACATTGTTAGGTGTGTTTTCGTTGATTTTTAATGTTTTTTTTGCATTTAAAGTCAATGTTTCAGAAATTTCCCCCCTGCCTCAGGAAAGGGAGATACAACTTTCCCCCCATACAATTTTTTTCTTAGAATAACCCCAAGAACCACACCCTTAAATACTTCCACTCAGATGCGGGACACCCTGCATAAAGACTGATGAAAACTATGTATAACCAAATAATGATTTCTCGAAAAGTAAACAACGAAAAAACAATAATTATTTTTCTGTAAGAAGAGAGCATAAATTTATTAAAGAATGTGTGAACAAACTAAATTGTCCTTTTTAATTCAGCTATTATGGCAACACTGTTTCAGAATAAAGAATGGGATGACAATAAAATATTAATATGCGTGTCGAATACGACGACGATGTATAGGACATATTGTTTGTTTCTTATTTCTTGGCTTGTTGAACAAAGTTACAACTTCCATTTCCATTTCGGTTACAGAGTTTAAGTTGGAGGGATAAATAAAAGGCGACACATTGTGCCATTTGTTACGGTAGGATGAATATTATGGTATGGTCATGTGCCATTCAAATAAACAAACCACTTAAGGTTAAGGGAATTCCTATATGAAGATTGCACTACAAATATAATTTGAAATAGAATTACAACACATTTGTCAATTGTATTAGAACTCAGTTCGATACCAAAATAGAAAAACGATTATTTAATAGTTTCAGATATTTTTACGTACATAAGGTAGGTTCACTTGGAGGTTTCCATTTATTTCATTATTTAATGACGTTTGAAGTCTTTCGATAATAGTTTTATAAATTGGTGTTGACATTTTAAAACTCTGAAATGCTATTAACCAGAAATCTGTGTGATGCCAGAACCCCGAACTCAAATATTTAAATGCATGGGGTTAGTCAGGCCCCTTTGGCTATTGCCTTCCCTGTCCACATGTGTTCAACTATTAAAATAGTTTGCTTGCTATTGATTGAACACTAGGCGCGTTTAACCCATATGGTTCACCCCGCAAAAATAAAACGATGCGGGTTAGAGTGGCAGTACCTATTTCTTTTTTCCTTATGTTCAATTATTTTTCATTTATAGCCTTTCTCTTTTCTTTACATTGCTGACAGTATTCACAATAATAAATAGCCTCCAACCCATCAAAGTGAGGAATTGTATCTGGGTTATTGAGATAAACCTTAGACAGAAACCTGAATCCCATGTTGTTTTTGTAATACATGTTAAAAGATAGCCTCGACCTAGACCCAAATATAATAACGATTATTTTTCTAACCTTGATTTTTCGCTAATACGAAAGACCACTTGTAAGCTCTTAAAAATTCTATTTATACGAGACTCATCTATTGAGGGAATTAAAACTTCTAGATATAAAGCGTTTCAATTCTTTAATAATAATCAACATTTAAAATGTATAAGTATCTTATCTCAGTCAGCTTAACATAAACTCGTATAAGTTAATGCACACTATACACAAACCCTTTATCGTGAAAGCTCTATTATATAAATAAGTAATCTTCTCAAAATCTTAATACTTTTAGCTTAAATAAATCTATGGCAGGTACACGACACGATATGTACAGAAACTCACCTGAAAATGTCCCATTGCACATAAACGAAATAATCAGTAGAAAGCTCCATAAACATTTCGATTGCATCACAACTGAGTCCATTATATTGATCCTTATTCTCCTTCTCTTGCTGTAGAGCGGTATCGTTATCGGAATTGGTATCCGAATTGAATTGTATCTATGAGGTCTCCTTCTATTTCTATCTATTGAATGGAACATCGATGATATTGACTTTTGGCTCTTCGGTGAATCAATGTGTTTCAATATTGGCGAAGGAGAAAAGGAAAAAAAAAAAAACAGGACACGTTATCCTTTCTTCACTATCCACACCGATTGTGTGTGTTTTTTTTTAATCTAGTATTCTTCTTAGCTTTTTACGGCAAGTGGTATAGCTTATAGACTTTACCACTATTAGTGCAGTGCACTTGTGCGTCAATTGCAGGCAATGTTCTTTTAATGCTCAAAAGTCGACAAAATCAAAGATCAACAATAATGAACACAAAAGCGCAATAAAATAAACAATTAAACGAGTCTGTGGGGGGGTCGGGTGATGGGAATTAAATGCAAACTTAGTCGTGGAAAAGGCATTTGATATACCACTTCGCTTTTATAAATGTTGGAACATTGAATCCTTGCATATATAGTCTGTGTCTCTTGGGACTTTAAAGTTCTTTCGAATCTTTTGTTTTTGTTTTGTCTTTTTTTTCTATTTCATGTTCAAAAGAGAGAACTCCTTGATTTTTTTTGTCAACTTTTGCGAAGAAATTTCCCTTATCCTTGGTCTTTGGAGCCTTATGCCATGTTTACACTTGAGTATCATATTTTTCTCTTAAAAGCCTTCTTATTGTGATAAATTTAATCGTTCCTTCGTTTGTTGGTTGCGTTGCAAAGGAAAAAGACGCCGCGCACTGGGAAATCATAGAAGTACATGATTTCCTTTTTATTTACATAAGAAAGCCTCCTCCTTTTCAAGTGCAGACGGATTAAGCCAGTAAATATGAATTATTTGGCCCACAGGAACAATCGGTAGGTGTATCTGTATCTATCTGTGTTTCCTTGGTTTATTATAATGTATGAGAGAGTATGAGTTTGTGCCTGTATTATGCAAGAGCATGTGTGATGTCGCAATGCGGATGAAATTAAATTTGACTCTTGTTTTCAGTCGGAATCCTTGCTGTGATTATTCACTTTTGCTTCGTTTGGGGATCTCAACACGACTTTTTATGGTTGAATGGCTTTTTTCTGTACGAGCGTTCTGCTTTGTGACTGCCTGAAAATGAAAGAGGAGAGAATATGCAATTTAGTCATAAATATTTCAATTTTCTTTTTGGTGATAATAAAGATTTTTGGTTGAGTTTTACGAAGAGCCAAACAACAAAAATGTTCTTTAGAGGAATATTATAATCAAAGGAGTAGATACAAACAAAAGAATTGGATCTTTGATTTGACATGTATGATGGCAGACACATAAATGATTATACCTTTGATGGAGGGATTAATATTTTATTTGCATTTCTAAATGGCTCCTACAGGAGAAGAGAGATGAATATTATGGTTTTGATGTATGTAGATTTTATTCTCATGGCACTCGTATAGCTTTATTGCGTAGGAAGTATTCTTACTCTTGTGATACAGGGTGATTCAGTCTTAAATGCTGGAATTGCAGGGAATTACACATTTTTGGAAGTGTTAGGAAATTTTCATGGGTAGAGTCTGGGCGATGGGAGACAAAACCTGGCAATAACTCAAGGAATAACATTGAGAGTATTTTTTTTTTTTTAATATTCTGTCTATCCACTCTTCAAAAATGCAAATAGGTTTCTTAGACTTTTCTGATTCATCACATATGGTATCTAAATTTAAAGCTGATTTTGTCTGTTATTTCTTTTTTGTCTAGGGCCTGAAGAATGATTTTTTGTTTATCTGCTTAGTTTTGAAATTTTATTTTGATGCTTTAAGGAGCGGGTATTTCACACTATGTAAAAACAAATAAATAATATGATGAATATAAAATGTAAAATTCGTACATATAATGGAAGTTCATGTTATCAGTCTTTAAAAATGAGATTTTGAATAAAAACTGCCGTTCTAGCGTAAGTCGGAGGATCAAATTACACCTTCCTTTTTTTCGAAAAAATAAAATATTAGTACTTAGCTTTAAGCTACAAAAAGACTGCATATACATACATAGTTCAAGACAAGAATATAACGCCTCAACTTTAAGCTTTTAAACAATAGCTGCATTTAATGCACTCTCCGTGAAGTAACAAACAAAATTTTATTTTAGACCACAGTGCGGCCCACATTTTGGAGTTGTCGAAAATAGAGAGGTTCATAATTAATGTGTAGATTAAGTCCAAGAACTGTATGGTTTTTTGTGTTTGACTAAAAATTGACGAAAACTTTGAGTATTAAAAAAAAAAAATATTTTTTTCTGATGTGAATCCTTTTTTTTCGTTTTTGTATCGTCCTTTGTGGTGTTCAGGGTTCCAATTAGTTTGGTCTGTGTTCGTTTTCGTCTGAAAGGCGAATCCAATTGTTTTTAAAGATGTTGTTTTCAATCTCGGTTTTTAAAGAAAATCCAACAGCAAAATATAACAAAAACTGTCAAATTTTCGTCTGAAATAATGTTCCGGTCAATTAATTGTATGCGAAAAATAAGTGGAGACTTGGTTCTAGTATCTACTACAATTTTCTGTTTTATTGACATTTCGCTATCGAACTGCGTATACTACATTACAAAAATCACAACGAAATTTCTCGTTTATGATTTGGTTGTGTCAATTTTTGTATGGAAATTTTCGTTTCGCTTCAGCTGCGAAGATATCTACTATGCTTAAAATTTTTGGCTACAATTTGGCGGTTTGAATAATCTTCCGCGTGGTAAACGTCTATTTTTGCCTTCTCGGCTGTATTTAAAATTTTTGCTCTTCCCATTTTTAGTAAAAATTTATTTATTTTACGTTGACTGAACTATAATTTTACATCAGTTTTCTCAAGAAATATTGAAGAATGCAAGTAATTTCACAACTTTATTCCAATGAACCAAATTTCGTTGCTTAATTTTACGATGCTTTTTGAAAACTTTGGAAAAATCGCGATTCTTTGTGCAGCAGTGTTTTTTTTGGAGTGCATTCTCTTCAGAAGTTCTGAAACCTTACTTCACTTAAGAATTTTAATTATGCATTCAGTTAACAAGACTTAACAGTCGCTTTTGCCCTTTGCACCCTTTTGATGATATTCTGCCCCCTGTCTCTTAAGCCATACTAATTTACACATTCAAAAAAGAACTATTTTACCCCAGATGTAACTACCGTGGAAATGTCCCCACCGTGAAGTTGCCAAATATTAATTTAAAAACAAAAACCGAGCAGTAGAAATTTGACATCAGTTTAGCGCAAAAAATTGGTCACTACCGTGGTATTCGTTATTTCGAACACCATATATTTATATTCATGGATTAAACCACTTTTGAATAGTAACAGTTGCAAAGTGGATTTAAGTATGAAAATTTTACTACCGTAGCAGACATAAACGTATCACTACTTTGGCATTTCATCATTTTTTCATGTAGAATCAGGTGTAAAAAAATTTACACTTGAAGTGCGATCACTTTCAGCAATAACTTTAGCAAGGGTAACAACCATAATTACATCAAAAAGTTTAAGAATTTTAGCATATTTTCGTAAATTTTGTACTCACAAAATTATCAGTTTGCGGAGAATCGCCCAGGGATGTGACATAAATTTGGATTTTTAAATTCCGCATTCCAAAACTCTGTAAATCAATTTCTTTTTTCAAATTTGTATGTTTAATGATCCAAGATTTAGATACGTACTATAATGATGCAATAATATTGTACCTACAACCGGGCTTATATAGAGTATTTTAATTTTTCCAGAATTTTAATTTACAGAGCTACGGGGATTTATTCTTGAATGTTGTCAACAGCTAAAAAGCACAAATTATTATGGATATGCCTCACAAATCACGGGCTTTTCCAGCAGCTTGAATTGACCCATAAGTTAAGGAAAAACCTGTTAGGATAAACTTCCTAACAAACCAAGAAAAAAATGAACTTTAGCTGCCTTTCGCTTTTTGATTTTAGCAGAAAGTTAAAACTGTGCACTGGTGTCAGTTTGAGGGAATGTGGGCTGTTTCTTACCAATCTATCGCCCGGTCTAGTATCTAGCGATTCATTAAATCTTTTCACCCTACTGGTACTTACTGGTACCCTGGTCCTGGTCTGCTAGATAAACAAGGTAATTATTTACAACTCGAAAATATCTCGACTCGATGGAGCAACTTTTTGATTGAATTTAAATTTTGAGAATACTCGTATAGTAAATGAACAGTCGAAAATTTATAGTTCGATTTTAGTACATGGCATAAAAATATTAATTTTGTCCCGTAATATCATTCCTACTATTGAAACACCCTGCATTTAAGGTACATGAATGGCTTGATACCTATTAATGTTTTTACATTGTGTTTGTTTTGTTCTGGATATGAGGATGTTAGTAGAGTACAAATATTTATTTTGATAAAGGTATACTATTGGGATTTGTGAAAATAAATCTTTCAACCTAGGAGAAATTACTTTACATCTTCTTTAGTTGCCAAAAAACATTTTTCATTATTGGAGACACTATACAAACTTAACTTCGAGTAGATTTAAGACAAAAATACTAAACTTGAGTGTGTCATCAAGTTAATAGGCCCGAATTGTTTCTATTTTTCACTGTGAGTATTTGCTTTATTTTTGTTTCTTCATCATTAAAAACATTTTGTTAAAAAGCCATAAAATCGAGGACTTTAATAGGCGAATTTCAGTGATTCTGGAATATTAGGGATAATTTAACGAATTAAGAAGTGAAGATATTTTAAAGGGCAAATTTAATGGTTTTATCGGCACCTACTGTTTGACTGCCCACAGATAGATTTCAGTGAGACTATGAATTTGATGAAAAGGTGGTTAGTCCTGATTTGAAATTTATTGATTTTTTCTTTTGCAGATTTGATTTTTAGAAAACACTGGAGCAAATCCTTAGAAATACCAACAAACATCAAAAAATTGATGCAGCTGTAAGTACTGGTTGAAACTGCAATTTGATCCCAATTTTCATAAGTGAATTTTGTTTAGCGATGAAGCTCACTTTTGGTTGAATGGAGTGTTAATAATCCTTAAGTGTATGTTGAGACACCGTTACATCCACAAAGACTGATTGTTTGGTGTTCTTTATGGGTTGGTGGAATAATTGGTCCGTACTTCTTTAAAAACGATGCTGGCCAGAACGTTACAGTCAATGGTGACCGCTATTGACCCATGATTACTGACTGTTTTCGTTCATCAATTGAACAACCATGATGTGGTTTCAACAAAACGGCGCAAAATGTCACACAGCTTGTGCCACAATTGATTTATGAAAGGAAACGTTTGGTAACCGCATAGTTTCACATTACGGACCCGTGAATTGGCCTTCAAGATCGTGCGATTTAACGCCGCTTGACTATTTTCTGTGGGGATATGTGATTTTGTTAGTCTACCCCGATAAGCCCGATACGATTGACCACTTGGAGAATAACGTTCGCCGCGTTATTGCCGACATGGCTGATTCCGTGCCAACTGTGATTCCTTGCTTCCAGTGCTTTTTTTGATATTTAATGTAAAATGTTCGTGTATATTTTTGGTTTGAATTGGGTAAATGGCTATTTACTAAAATCTACACTCGATATCATGACCAAATTTGCTACTAATTCCACATGGCTTGGAAAAGTGTAGTAAAAATGTCAGTACCGTGGTATGTCCGTTCCTTTTTTTCCGATTAAATCTACTTTTTTCTAATGAAATACTTCATTGAATAGAAATATTGTTCATAGAAAGGTTTGAGTGCAATACTTGCTTGACAAAGTTATGCAAAAATTAAGTTAAAATGCTTATTGCTGAATAAAATAATCAAGAATGAATGTTGTCCGAGGATCTACTTTTATTTTTGAATTCAAAACATTTACCGCTGAACCGCCATTTTGTTTTAGTTTCAAGACGTTTGTATGGTGGTTTTCTAAAAGAGGCACCATTTATGTATAGATAGCAACAGTCGTTTTATTTTTTAACGTTGTTGTACTTTAAGAGTGATATGTTTTCATTCGAAGAAAGTGTGTCATAAATGAATTTGTCAGTCCCGTGGTAGTATTTTTTAAGCATGCTATAACATGTTTTTGGTTGATTATCATAATTTTGTATTCCTTTTAACGACATATGTTAAAATTGTCCTGGAAATTATTTTTCTCATTAGCATAGAGAAGTTAGGTCACATAAACTGTCTAAATGTCAGTACCGTGGATGTCAGTACCGTGGCACCGTGAACTTTAATTAAATTATTTCTTGCAATAATATTTTTTTCTACCAATTTTCTTTATTAAAATGGTAGCAATACCTCGGAAAAGCCAAACAAAAATTATTCCGAGCAATAAAAACTAATTAATAACCCAGCACAATGAAAAGGGTTGCCATTCAGAAGTATAGACTACAAAAACGTTAAAGTTATATATATTTAAAGAAAATAAGGGAAGTAGAAATGTCAAGAGGTCAAAACAAAACAGTTAATCTAGAATCTCAACAAAAATATGGTCAAAAAGAGATAAAACAAATAAAAAAAAAGTAAAAGAGCTTCATTATCGTCTATTCCAGTTCTAGTAAATTTCACCATATTTTTTGTTCTTTAAAAGTTGTAGCAAAATGCTTTTACAGATTTGATACTCTGGCTAACTGAAGCCACAAAAAAGAAACAAAAATTGTTTCCAATAAGTTTTAATTTTTGAAATTTTTTTAAAAAAAGAATCACAGTTGGCAGAGAATCACCCATATACGGTCACGAATAAAGTAAATTTCATGTCAATTTAAAAAATTAATCTTTGTTTTATTCCATTTCAAAGTTCTATACCTACCTCTAAAAAAACACCCTTTATTATGGAAATTATTTAAAATATTACATGAAGGAAGTTTAATCAATACATTAATTAATACATACAAAAAAAATCGTTGGATGTAAGCTAACCCATCTATAGATTACTAAAAACAAAAACATGAATTTTTCCTCTAGAGAATACAAATGATGGTGTACAACAAATTTGAAGGAAATCCATTCACCCGTTTAAGCTTTAGTACACCTCGACTGGAAGCACAGACAAACATACCGAAGCGTCGGACAGACAGTATAACAAACACCTCTTTTTGGACTTCTGCATCATTGTTGTTTCGTATTTAATTAAAACCTTTTTTGAAACTGAACCAATGCTTTTCCTAACGATTAAGTTAAATAAATTACTTTAAAAAGTATGTGGACCGTTCCTATTCATTTTTCATTACAAAAGAGGGGTGCCTTACATCAACAAGCTTAATTAATTAAACTCTTCAATAACGATGTTTTTTCTTTTTCACTTTAAGCGAAATGCGATATGATGACCTAGATAAATGCTCAAAAAAAACTTTCAGATAAAAGTATCTATATTCTCAAAACCAAACCATCAGTCGTATACGTGCGTCGTCGTAAGGGTCGACTATAACCATCACATGAAATATACTTCTATGTATGTCCTAAAAGCCTAATTATTTGTTAATTCCAAAATTGATTAATCACATTCTTCCGTGAAAATGTTTTCCAACTTATAAAATGAACCCCATTATTATGGGGACGTGTATTGCACATACATAGAGGCACATAGAACAGCACAACCTCAACCTGGAAAATTTCAAATACTTCAACGGCCCGTGAATTTAACCCCAATTCAAATAAACTCAAAAATTTCTCTTTTATTTTTTTTTTTAGTTTTGGTTTATTTCGCGAGCAAAAATAGTTGTTGATCAGATGATGGTGGTGTGCGGTTATGGTGCGATAGCTATGGCGCGATGGGACTTTGGAATATTTGAGTGTCATTGAAATGGGGTTTTGAGGTTTTTGGTATTTTATTTAGGTATCGAAAAGTAGGTAGGTAGGTACTAAACTTTTTAGCTTTTTGCTTTCTGTGTTGTTATGGAGATTTGTGAAAAGTATGAAATTTTTGTTAATAGAGGTAAGGTTGTTGTGGATTTTTGTTTTGTTTGAATTAGAGCAAAAATGCAATGGAGTGCCAATAAAAAAAAATGGGGTATAAAAAGTTCGTTGAAATGAATTAATTAAATTATTCAATTGTTTATTTTAATTAGGGAGAGCTGTTTGATTTTATTTTCTATTTACTTTACGAAGCTCTATGATATACAAACATCTTTCAGAACAGTTTTTTTTGGAACCATTGGCTTACGCAGAACTTGATACAGTGTTAAGGTATTAGGTTTTGATACCATTTAATATTTAAGCAGTTAATATATTTTTTTTTAATTTTAAATCCTTTTTATAAGTAGTACAAATATACTCTAAAGCTTCTTTTCTTATAATCTAGAGCTAAGAAGTCATAAAACAGTGACAGTTTGTGAACATTTGACATCATAGACTGAGAGCCAATGACATAAAAAGTCAAGTCATTTGCGTAAAGTTGTAAGGCATATAAATAATAGCCTTAGAGGTGTGGAACCAATAATCGTTTGTTTATCCACCCTAAAACGTGTCGAACAGGTGTAAAATGTACGTACATTTTTTGTATCGACTTATTTCAGTGCCTATTGGTCGGAGGAAAAAAGTGTCCATGCAAGAAATATTTAGCCTGCAATTTTGAACAATTGTTGTTATAGGTCAAACTCTCTCTTGTTACCACTCAGGTAAACAAGTGATTTTTGGAAACTTCTTAGGGATTCACTACCTATAGAATGATGGACCTTTGACAACAATTGTTGATATCGTTGGCTCTTAGATGGGCATCCGAGAGGTCTATTTTTTGATGACTTCGGTGCATATGTCAGGCTGAATTTGTGCAATAACACGGGTTATGCTGACTTCAAGAGCACTGGTAAATTTAACAAAAACCTAGGACTTAAATAAACCCCAAAAGCAAAAGACAAACAGGGTGAAATCGGCTAGAGGGAATGGAATCGTCTTTGGCCGTTTTCGAAAACGTCATCTGCGTCAAAAATACATTTGCAGAATGTTCTTTAATACAAAGTGCTAAAGTCACATGTTCGAAAACATCATTTGCGGTGCAGCTGCGCAGTAAAAAATCGAGTTGACGATACAAAAATTGAGAAACCAGAGAGCGTGTTCGTAAATATTAAATGCGTTTGCGAGTAAATTGAATAACGTTCATAAAACCGATTTTGTGCAAGACAGGACGATTGCATATGATGATTGCAATTAGCGTAAAAAAATGACTATTATTTGACGATCAAATTGACTTTGATTTGACAAGAACGGCCTTTTATAGATGAAGCTGATACTCAAGTCATAAGACAAGCTTCCTTCCTATACATGCATGTATCCTAGAATCACTTCACAACCTTATTTCAGGAGTTTTGTCTAAAGGTTTTCAGAACCAGCAGCCTTGTTATTTTAAATGTATCAAATCAAT
Source organism: Dasysyrphus tricinctus (assembly GCA_963921185.1). Lineage (NCBI taxonomy): Eukaryota > Metazoa > Arthropoda > Insecta > Diptera > Syrphidae > Dasysyrphus > Dasysyrphus tricinctus. The sequence goes on along the minus strand of OY992533.1, from coordinate 19,394,721 downwards.
AAGTTTTTTCCATACTGACACAAGAAACTGGATCTTAATTGATCACACCCTTTTTGAACATCTTGGGTAGAAATTCGTCTATAGTTTCTGCGCAGACAACTTTGTTGCATTTGCCGTAGAATTACCACAGTTAATTTGTACATACAGTTACAGCACTGAGTACCGCCATGTTCTTGTTCAGGAGCCACACTCTTATTCCCATCAAAAGTAGAATAATTCAGCTAATGTAAACACAACCAATTTTTCATAATCAGTCATCTTTATGGGCTGGCCTTGAGTCTGGGCAATAATTTGATCTGGATCGATTTTATGGTGAACTTCAACTTGAACACATTTGCATTTTTTCACTTTAAATTAAATAAACTTATAAAATTAATTACTGGCCGTGATTCCATGAAAAATATTTTTGATTACTTTTTTTGTAACAGATATCGAGATTGACCCTTTAAAAGGTTTTTCTGATAACAACAATTCCATTCAAAAGCTCTCTTCCCATTATAAATCCTCGAATCTTAAAAGTATACATAGAGGGATAAAATAAAGCTCATGATTTAAATGGCAAAGGATTTGAATAACAAAAAAAAAACCTTCAATATTTAAGAAAACAAAATCTAAGCTAGGCTATATAATAAAATGCTTTGAAACACATTAAAAAAAAAAACGTACTTTACATAAATTTACCTCTGGCCTACCTCTCACAACTCAAACTTCTTTTATTCTCAAAATGAAAGTTGCAAAACTCCCAGCCTAGCCTACTAAAACCGCTCCTTTAAAGGATAAAAAAACAAAAACAGAATTTTTTCACACAGCCCTTAGGAAGGGTTGATGAAATTTATGCACCATCCCTTGATTTAGTGGTTTTGCCGCAAAATGAGGGCTTTCAAACATCACGGTCGTAAGATATATTCCTTAAAAGTCCCTAAAATTGGAATTATTCACGGTTTTGGGTGTTTGGTTTGTTCTTCTTAAATCTGTTTTATATATTTGAGCTTAAACCACCATTACTGACTTTCCTTTGAAAAAAAAAAAAACACATGAAAATGAAAAAAGAAATAAAAACAAAATACAATGGTATACATAAAACCCTTTAAACAGTCCTGGGTTGTCTATAAGGCTAAAGAGATAACTGTTTTCGGGCTCCATACCTTCTAAATGTTCCTACGTCTAAATGTGGAAGGTGTACGCTGACGTAGGTGAAGTTCTACTTTAATATTATAGCTGTTGAATATAACGTTCTGTCAAATCAACTCCTGATTGGTATAAATATAAAATGAGCTGCCAATCCATCCCTCGGATGCCGAAAAGAAATGCCTTTTACACATTATCACTAACCGTGCCTACATAAGCGTAGACAAGAAACAACAAAAACTAATCTTTTATCATAAATAAATAAATAAATTGGGTGGCGCAACAGCTCGTGGAGAACCAGGGCCTAGTGACTAACAACTTTCAACTATTCCTGTGTGCGTGTTGTTGGCAGGGATGGAGGGGACCTACAGTTTTTTGCCGAGTCCGAACGGCTAAATGAGCAGCACTTATTCATGACAAGTATACTCTTGGAGGATTTGTCAGTTCCTCGGAAGAGGCAGTACCTCGGATAAAACATTTTTGTTTTTAGGTGGCACGGCTGGGAATCGAACCCACACCTTCGGCATGACAGTCCTACGCACTAACCATCAAGCCACGAGGTACTACTTTTATCAGAAGTTTCGACCAATTATTCTTTCTCTTTTGTTCTCATTGAGAATTCATCGCATCCCCTTCACTCAAAGATGAGTTTCGCCCTTGATCATTTTCTTGTTATAAGCGGTACCTAATGAATTTGAGTATACAAACATTTCAACATACTTTTTTTATTTGTTCTATATCTATAATTGGTATAAACTGGTGTGAAGGTATAACATTTATAGATGAGTTTGTTCTTCAAGTCTAGAATTATTATTAATAGTTATATGCACATACCTTTCAACTCAAGACTATCTCCACTTAAATATATAAAATAAATAGATAAATAAATTGGGTGGCGCAACAGCTCGGGGAGAACCAGGGCCTAGTGACTTACTACTCACAACCATTCCTGTGTGCGTGTTTGTTGGCAGGAATGGAGGGGACCTACAGTTTTTTGCCGAGTCCGAACGGCTAAATGAGAAGCACTTTTTCATGACAAGTATACTCTTGGAGGATTTGTCAGTTCCTCGCAAGAGGCAGTACCTCGAATAAAACATTTCTGTTTTTTAAATATATACGTGAAAGAAAATACTCTATAAAAAAGGGCTGATTGGGGCCCTAATTGATCATAGTTTGGCCCTGGCTTATCTACAAAAACCCATTTCCACAAAACAAAAAAATCCAGAAAGGCTTCAGAAATGTGATGGAAAATTATGTTGGTTGGCAGCTTAGGTAGAGGTTTCTATATTTATACCTACGTTGAATATAACTTGTTTTAGACAGAATACCCCAAATATAGTGTTCAAAAAGTCATAAAGTGTTGTCAAAAGCACATTCATAAGGGATAATGGCTTTTGCAATATAATCAAAAAATGTGTGTTAACAAATAAAACCTATGAAAATATGGAAGACATAAAAAGTTTTGTTTTCCTGTTATTGTTGTTGTCAGACTTTTTCCTTTTGGATATCTGGGTATCTGGGGTTGAGTTATTTAAGTGGGATGGGATGGTGGTATGGTTAGTTTTTGATGGGATTATTAGATTGATTGAAATTTATGTCAAAAAGATTGAAGGCTTAGCTATTCCAAGATATTTATCGTTAAAACTGAATTATTGACATAGAGCTACAAAAGTGGCACAGTTTCTTAAAAAAAAGAGCCATCATTTAGGAATTTCTGAGTTTCAACGAATTCTGACAGATAAAAATTGTTCTTCCTGCACAGAATTCAATTTAAAAAATATGAAAATATTTTTTCTTCATATTATCTTATGAAGAATCCTCTATTAAATTTCATCTTACACGATGGACGAAAGCATTTCCCTTAAACTGTCAATCAAAAGTGCCAGTGGCAATGATGAGATGATAAAATATAAAAATAAAAAATATATACTTAAACGGGAAAAATCAAAACTTGACACTGATGGTAGTACCCGGTGTCAGTACTTTTACTCAAGCTCAAAGAACATCATCAATGATTCACAAGAAAGAGGAAAACTAAATATTGTGATGTGGAAGACCAAAAATCAAAATTGAAACTAGATTTCATTTAAGATATCTGAATGATTTTGCCAACATATTAAATGAAAGGAGCGAGCAAAATGGTTAGCTGGACTGACGCAACGCATCATATATTTTGGCAAGGAAATTGAGAACAAGTCATGTGCGTGAGAAGTTGATTTCTCTGTGTTAAATTGTACATTTTCCGAAATAGTCGACTGGTCCACGATTAGTGCTGGCACTCAGGGACTTAATTTTTTCCAAGAAGAGGTTTCATTTTAAATCATTAAAAGTACACAATTTTGCCTTGAAAAGTGGTTTTATATATCTTTTGTATCTAAAGTATAAAAATCCCAGAGTACAATATTTGCCGAATGACCGCATTGCTCTTTCTACAAATGGTGATTTTTTTTTTTAAATAATTAACGCACACTCAAGGGACGTAAATGCTATTGGACGATAGTAAGAGGGAGAACAAGATACACCTTTTTTAAGGACAGGCTGGGCAAATGCTGTTTTCCATCCATTCGGAAAGAGACCAGTAGAGTAGGACAGATGGAAAAGCTAACGCAGAGGTTTTGCCAGATTTGAAAAACACCTCTTCAGAACAATGGGAGAGATACTATCTGGACCAGCGGATTCGTGTACATCAAAATCTTTTAGGTCTCTTGGAACTGCACGAGTGCGCAAGAAGATTCGTCCCATGAAATCGTAAGTGCTCTCAAGTACAGGAGGAGTCATAACACTCTCTGGTCACGTCGAATCAACTGAAAACTGTGCTGCAAGCAAATTTTCTAGTGAGCTTACATAAGGAGTATCATTAAAAACGAGCATTGGAATCGCGGACGAAGTACTGTTTCGATTGTTTTTTGCAAATGACCAACAATTTTTACTACCTTTGGAACATTGTAGTATTTTTGCCATAATTTTTGGTCATGCAAAAATTTGGTTCTTTGGATATGTCCGTTACAGCTCTTTCTAGCTTGTTTGAACTTATTCCGGTTGCCAATTGATGTCTATATTTTGCGTAATCACTTGTCCAGGAAATTTGTTTCGCGATAGAGCCAATTGTTTCACGAGCTATGTATACGGCTTGTAACGTTGACAGTTGTAGCAATAATTCCAGATAAAAAATGCAATGCAAATGCTGTTTTAAAGTCCAAATTCTTGAGTTCGTCTTGAAATTGAGACACCTGAGTATTCAGTCACATTCTCAGTACAGATGCGATATTTTCAACAAACTCTTGTCCGAAACGTTCAAATTGAACGATGGCGACCAAAAGTAGTACGGACTTTTGCGAAATGTTTCCTCGATATTTTCACGACTCTTGTAGTGAATTCAAACTATTTCAACACATTGTTCGAGTGAATGTGGATCCATAATATTAATAACGCGTTTACAATTGAATGTTGGAAATTATGAAATGACAGGAAATTTAAAATGAAACCTCTTGTTGGGAGAGCCTTCAAAAAGTCAAGGATTACAAGAGAGTTTACCAATAGGGCGATATTTTGAGAAAAGTAAAGCCACAAAAGGAATACGATTTTAGACTAAAATCAACTTTTTTCGCTGAATTTTACAGTAACAAACAAACCACCAGGTATCCATCAGCAGGAACAGGAATATATATTTATTTGCAATGATAAAATAAATACGATTGTGTTTCACAAGAAATTCAATACATACAAAAGATGAAACTATACACCAACTTTCCGAGCTTTCACAGATAAAATATACAAAACCATAAAACACCAAAGTGGTATCTTCTCTTCATCAACCCGTTGGCGTTCGCGTTGGTAAGCAGCAAAAGGCAACCAAGCACAATTCCCCATTTCAATGAAGCTTAGCATAGTTAAGCAGCTTCTGCATTTTAAAAACATCTTTTAAATCTATTTCCAAGATATAGCCTTAGCCTCTCAGTAGTCAGTATACTCCATAACACTCTATACTCATTCACTTTAGATAATGCCAAAAAGAGATCAACAAGCAGCAGATTATTTCAATTTCGGATTTACAAAATCCCCACGCATTCACATATAAATATCAAATGGCAGAAATGACTGTCGAAGTTGGAGCCGAGTGCCAGTGTATCTCTCTGAAATGCCCCAGAGGGATGGATGGATGTATATCTGTATGGAAGTGGATATGGCTATGGCAGCATTATAGCAGACACATGCGTTCATCCGAATCGAGATACAAACTAAGCGAACGTATCAAAATTAATGTTTCATACACACATGATGTTTGCTTCCGCTGGTGCTGATGATGCGCTCCTCCATCTTTTTTGTAGAAACTAAACCAGGGACCAGGGAGCTATGAATATTAACTTTGGCTGGGATTTCCATCAAAATGCTCTTTTTCATTCGCTTTGGTTTTCACACTATATGCGGATGTAACTTCAGAGGGATTCACTTATTCAGACGCACACACATGTTTCTTTGAGGTTTGAGTGTACGCGCGGTGGAGCAAGTGAATATTTATATGCCAACCGATTTTTATTAATCACTTGATGCTTCTTCTTATTTTTTCTTTTACAAATTCATTGCACGATTTGTTCTGGATGATGTGGCAGCTAGCTTGCTGTATACACGTTTCTGGTTTCACGAAGAGCAAGAAGAACAGTTGGAGGGTTGCTTTTATTTTTCGATATCACGGATCTAAGAATTTGGTTCAGATGGGGATACTCCCAACCCACAAAACAGTTCCGCTTATAGCCAGCTCTTAAGACACAAATGAGGAAATCAGTGGGTTGCAATGAATGAATGAACAAACGAATTTATTTTGTGATTTATTTGAGCAGGTGGGTATAATGTATCACTTCCCCTTATCAATTTTGCTGTTGTTGTTGTTTCTTTCCGTTTGGAGGTTGCAGATGAATGAGTTTTGTAAGTGTAATAATGTTTGAAATCAAGAGCCATCATGTCAAATGAGGCTTAAGTGATTTTTCTAGTTCATATCTGCGATTGAGTATCAGAGGTCTGAGTCATCGAGTTGGTCGTGTCTTTAAGGCAGATGTGTGCAACTTACATGTCAATAAAGAACGTAAATTCTCCTGGGAAAAAATCTTTGCATTGCGGTCTTCACATCCGCAATAAAGAATCAAATTTCATTCAAGTAAGTTCTTAGCAAGATTTTAAAAGAATGAAATCTTTTGTGATTTCACTTTTAGGCTACAAAATTTGCAGTGACTATTCACTTGACATTAAACAAAAAGATTGCAATTATTTTGTTCTCTATTAATTTCAAAATTGAAGGCAATCTTCAAAGAGTTCGCGCATTTTTTGCATTTATTTGCATTATTGTCATTATTTTTCACTCTCTTACAATCTTTCAAAACACAATTAGTTGCAAAAATGCAAACAATGCAAAAGAATACAAGGAATGCAAAAGAATAGTTGAATTCCCAAAAGAATGCATTCAATTATTTGCTGTAAAATGAAAAATAGGGTAGAAATTACTGCAATATTTTTAATGTCCAAGGAACGCTGCGCTGCCTACACGACTTGAAGTCAAAGTTTCATAGAGAAATCAATGAATGCATTCTTTAAATTGATGTCATTAAATTAATTTCAAATAGTACATTCACATAAGAGTGAATTCTTTTTCACCCTGGTATGTACCTGAACCAGTGATAACTGTCATATCAGTTCTACAATAATAATATGAGATTAATTTTTACGAAAAGCCTCTGAACAGCTACCAAGCAATTGAAAAATCGAGAAGAAGTTAAAAGAATTAATATGCCAAAAGCTTTCAGACCTCTAAATTTCGAGAGGTTCTCAGTAAAATTCTAAGTAACGGGTGATTTTTTAAGAGGTTTAGAACTTTTTTTAAAAAAAAAACACAAAAAATTCGAAAAAATGAATGAAATATTTATTTGAATCGATAGTTTGAACCTTGCAATTTAATGTTTAAAGATAATTTCATGCAAATGTTGACCGCGGCTGCGTCTCAGGTAGCCCATCCGCTGAGTCCAATTTTGGCATACTCTTTCACACATATCGGCCGGTATCTCACGAATGAATGCATGGATGTTGGCTTCCAGTGCGTCAATCGAAGCGGGCTTGTCCCTATAGACATTAGCCTTGACATACCCCCACAAAAAATAATCTAATGGTGTCAAATCGCACGATCTAGGCGGCCAATTGACCGGCCCGAAACGTGAAATTAACTGTTCACCAAACTCGCCTCGCAATTGCGCCATTGTTTCGCGTGCTGTGTGGCATGTGGCACCGTCTTGTTGAAACCACATATCATGCAAGTCAAGAACTTCCATTTCGGGCAAAAAAAAGTTTGTTATCATCGCTCGGTAGCGTTCACCATTGACAGTAACGCTGCGATTCGCATCATCTTTGAAGAAATATGGCCCAATAATGCCGCCGGCCCATAAACCGCACCAAACAGTGGCTTTTTCGGGATGCATTGGTAGCTGTTGCAATGCTTCTGGCTGATCTTCACTCCAAATGCGGCAATTATGCTTATTTACGTACCCATTCAACCAAAAATGAGCCGACCATAAAATGGAAGCAGCGCGCGATGAACATTTCGAACCGAGCACGAATTTTGATAGTAAAATTCAATAATTTGCAAGCGTTGTTCATTTGTAAGACGATCCATGGTTAAATTGCAAACCAAACTGAAGCTGTTTGACAGTGACACAAGGTACTAAACACACGTCAGCTGTCAAAACCAGTGTTTCCAAAACCAAACCAGCTAAAAAATCACCCGTTAGTTGCTCTCAACAATTTTATTAACTAACGACAAAACTTAATAGAAGTACCTAAGCAATATTCATTACTAGAAACAGAAACAAAGAAGTCAACCTGATACAAGTCCTGGTTCCATTGCAATTAGTTGATGGAAAGTCTCAGGTAATGAAACATCGTAAGAGTCAAAACATTAAAAGATAATATTCCAAATAGAAAACAAACTGGAAAGCTTCCAACGAAAGTGATTTTCCTTAACTTTTAGCATCCTAGATTTTCCAGGCGGAGTCTAAATGCACATTCGCTCTAGCCACCTAATCACAGGTGTTGGCTTTTCACACTTAAGTCACTCAAAAGAGACTTTCCTTATTAATTGCATTCTTGGCCCAAAAAAGCAGCAATTGGCAAGAGTATGAAACTTGTATCGTGGTCTGAGTTAAGTTTGTAGTTTAGGTATGCCAGGACCCTCAAAGTGATGGCCGTGTTTAGTGGCAGTGCTCTCATTACCGTCAAACCCTTGTTTTTTGGCTTCTCAGGATATTGAAGAGAGTGCCATTGACATCACGCCTTGTTCTTTCAATTATGTCAATACCTGTCTGTGTTTGCAGATGCAGATGGACCCTTGAAATATTTTGCCTCGAAGATCTTGCACTATTCTATCAAGAGCATTAGTATAGATAAGAGAAGTTGCATGACATCGCTTCACCCTTTCTAAAACTTTTTTTCACATGAGATGTTTCGGGGAGGTGTCTTCTGGTGTTGAAGGAGCAACATGCATTCTCCATCGTCAAACTGCAAAAACGGACGAGTTTTACATGGATACCAAAACTAATCATAGGCGTTTCTTTTTTTTAGCTTTGAGCAGAGCATGGAGTAGAGCTAGAGCTATAGGCGTTAGCTCTGAGCAGAGTATGATCAGAGCTCTCCGATATAATTTTGAAACAGATCTGAGCACTGAACTGTCATATTATTGCGATGCGTTCAACGCACCAAAATTTAGCATTGACTTTTAATTTTCATCTGACAGCTTGCAAATCAAAAACTCGAAAAACTAAAAAATGTGAACTGAAATTGATATACATATGTTGAACGCACCCGTTTGAAATTATTGAAAACAAGAGTGAAGTTGGCTGCGCTCAGCTATTTATTCCATTCGCTCGGTCTTTTTATTCTGAGCTCATGGGAGCGTACTCCGAGCTAGCTCTAATTTTAAAAAGATACACAAGTTGGGCGCTCTGAGTGATCTGAGCTAAAAAAGAAACGCAAATATTTTTTTGACAGCTGAGTGCTATGCTCGGATCTAAAAAAGAAAAACGCATATTGACCGAGTGCCGCGGATAGATGCTGTGTTGCAGCGGGTAGGCAAATCATGGAATCCCAAAAATAAAGACAAGTTTTGGCCAAAACCCATTAAAAATTTTTTAGAATTTGTTGGTGGCGTGGAATTAGCCACAGTCAAAAGACGGTTACCTCCCTGTGCAGCAATATGCAATATTGAAATCGATGGTTTGTGTCTGCGTTTTCCCAAGATCTCCAGTAGGTACCTGCTGCGAAAATTTGGTCGATATTGGACTTTTCTTTCTTAAGACCATACTGATATGGACCTATTAGGTTGTTGGCGAATTGCCTTAGGCGTTCACATAAAAAGAAGGCATTTATTTCATTTAATTAAATTAAATCAAACCAAAAAATAAAAAATACCACCCTTTTTCTGTAGTGAAATTCCTTGTTTTAATTAATTTTTCTGAAATGTTTTGTTTTTTAACGCCTACATCCTTGTGTTGAATATGAAGGCTCTTCAAGATTGTTTGAACTTATTAAATGAAATGTTTTCAGTAGATTTTTGTAATGTACATGAACACCTACCTATATTTTTACGTAAAAGGTGGAAAAGGTTTTATCGAAAATCCCTTTTCCCTTTCCCTGTTCTGTCAAATAAATTGACTTTAACTTGATATGATGCCGATTGAATTTTGTTTTAAATTGACGTCCTTTGTTAATACATTATATTTAATCTGAAATTTATGAAACATTTTTAATTTTCAATTTAATACAATAGCTATGGATGTACACATGTATATATCTTCGCCCATATACTGAGGCCCATATATGTAGTTCCGAGAAAATCTTTTAAGCCCGGCCTTATAGGTACATAATTTCCATATAACGGAAATAATCCATCAATTTATGATTATCGGTTCTTTTGATAAACAATTTATTTTCTCCATGGTAAATCCAAACCTAGTTATCTTTTTAACAAGAATACAAAAAAAAATACAGTAAAATCTCTCTTGGACGGAAATGAAAACATTTCTTCAATTATTCTATAATTGCTTAAAAAATGTAATCTTATTAAGCATACAAAATAATATTGTATGTTATAAAAGTGAGAAAGTTCATTGAACATCAGTGTCTTCAAAGAAAGGGTGACGTCTCTAGTTACTGAATGACCAGCAGTCTTAAAATTATGGTAATTTCTTGACTGCTGACAAATCGGAGGATAAAAACTTGCATTAGTTTGAATTTTATTAAAAACTTGCATTAGTTTAAATTTTATTAAAAACTTAATACAAGCTAGACATAAAACTAACGTAAAACTTCTTAAACCTATGCTTCGATATTAAAAGATTGAAATGTTCAAAGGGCCAGAATTAGAAGAAAAGGGCTATAATGGATGAGCTTAGAATAGTTTGTTTTAAAGAAGGCTTAACTAATGTTGGGGTTAAAAGTATTTATACTTTGTTAGCCTTCCTTTGCATTCGAGTCAAAAGTTCGTTTAGACCAGTACGGTGGTAGTCAATGAAGTTGAAAGGTACTGATCTTAAGTGGCGAGGATTTGGTGTCAGAAAGATCTTTTCGAGCAGATTAGGACAATCAATGACACCTATGACACGGTCACCATAAGCAGGAAGGTTACAAGGAATATGCCAGCCAATTCCTCGCAAAGCAAAGCACACAAATCTGCGCTGGACGGCTTTAATACGTTCTATGTGAACATGATGACCAGACTTGGGAGGCATATTCAAGTCGAGGTCTTAGGAAAGTCATATGAAGAGATTTGGTAACGTAGGGACAAGACAATTCTTTTGACAAGAGTTTTACGAAACCGAGAGCTGAATATCAGCTTTACTAGGGGTATTCATACAACAGCGTAAAGTCGTCGTAAACGTTGTAAACTTTTAAACTTCGTAATTCTGTCACAATTTGTATGGAAAATTTGACAAATTTACGAAGCTTAGAACTTTACGATGTTTACGATGAGTTTACGCTGTTGTATGAATACCCTTACTAATTAGTTGAGTGTCACAAATGACACCAAGGTCGCGATTGGAGGTTACGGTAAGAACAGGAACACCATTGATCGGGTATTCTCTTTGTAGCAGGGGAGGTTATGGCTTGACATTCCTTAATGTTTAGCTCAAGGAAGTTCTCTTGGCACCACGTTAAAAAACTATTTCAGTCTGTTTGCACAATAAGTGCATCGTCAGTGGCTGAAATTTGATAAGATATCCTTATGTCATCAGCATAAATTTCAAAATCAGTGTGGGGTAAAATAAGCTCAACATCATTTACTGTCAAAACAAAGATTAGAGGTCCCAAATGGTTTTCCTGAGGTAAACCAGATATGAATAGGTTTGGAGATGTTTGCTCCGAAAAGACCTCGATAGTAACGGTCAACTAGATTTGACTGGATCCAAGACAAGAACGAATGTGGGAAACCAAACATTTTTAGTTTTAAGATAATGATATGGTGGAAAATTTTGTCAAAACGCCTCACTACATCTTCTCAATCTTCTTCTAAGGCAGATAGCGTTTTCGAAACGAATTCCGTCAGGGTAGTAGATGTGGATCGTCCTTTCAAGAACCCGTGTTACTTGGGGGAACATATTGATATGCAGTGAAGAAACAACGACTCATAAACTATACTTTCAGAAAAAGAGTTTGGCAATGGGTCTGCGGTCACTTAGTCAGTTGAGAGTATGTTTTTATTTTTTTACTGAATGAAAACCGAAGCAGATGTTCAGCGAAAGACTGAATTGCGGAGCGAGTATCGCCTTGCACTAAGACTACCGCTGTGTGAGACTTGATAGGAGGGTGATGTTAGACGGACTCGTAGATAATGCGGAAAACACTGCAAGAAGAGGAGATATCCGGGAATTGTTCCAAATAACCAATGGATAGGTGTGGATGGCACACTTTTGGTATCAATTGAAAATCAGCTACGCAGATGGAAGGACCATTTTTGTGCCCTGCTTTGTGAGGATTCCTTTGAGCAGATTGCTGATGTGCCCAAACTAAACGAGGTGCGCAGGTCCTATAGGGGTATTGACATCAAACCGCCTTTAGAATCGGAAATCCAAACATCAATAAATATACTCAAGAACAACAAAGCAGCTGGATTTGATGGAATACCAGCTGAGTTCCTAAAAGCCGACCCCGTAACAACACCTAGTACGTACTCTACATTAGTTGATACAATTTTTTTGGGAAAACGAAAGCTATCCCAAGGACTGCAAGGATGGGTTGATTGCTAAGCTGCCACAAATTATATCTAACGAAGAATTATGGCGCAGGACAAGTCAAGAGAGGCTGGACGTCGAAATAAGAAAGTGTAAATGGCAATGATTGGTCACACGCTGAGGAAACCAAACGATGAAATTGCAAAGCAGCCCTTATTTGAACGGAATCCTCAGGGTGCACGGCGGTGCGGCGGGTTAGAAGACCAGGAACAACATGGAAATCCACTGTCTTAGCTGAATCAGAATCCCAGTGATAGAGCTGGCCAGTTGAAATACCTTGCTGCAGACCGTGAAGGATGGAAACGTTTTGTTGATGCCCTATTCTCCAACCGGGGTTACATGACATGATAATGATGATGAGCTCAGCTCTCTAACTTTTTCTGAACTTTAATCACTTGATAGTTAATGTTGCGTTAAGACCATTTTCTTATCAAATTTAAATTGACACTTAAATATTAAAATCAGACGATTTTAACTTTAAAGCAAATGTTTAAATATAAGGAGGGTCTGACATCGTTTATAGTTTAAAAACCCCATTGTTCTACTCTAAAACTCTTTAGTGTAGAGTTGCCTTAATTTTGAATTTTGAATGTGTTATATTGCGACATATTATTGATCCCGAAGAAAAATAACACAACACAACAAATTTCATTATACAGGAAAGAGGCAAAAGAAAATTAAATAAATATTTTTGTTTCTTCCAAATATTGAAGCAGTTTCCTTCTGTGCTTTCAGCGGATAGTTTTTTATACGACAAATTGCGTTCGTTAAAAATTGACTTTGTTAAGTTTTTTTTTTTGTGAAAAAAGGTTAAATAAATACGGATTGTAGCGTTGTAAGAGAAAAAAAAATAATTTTTAGACTGTTAAGACTGATATTTCTCTTAAAAATGTCTGCCTAAGGTAAGGACTGGTTCATTGTGCATCGAACGTACCTACTCATTACTCTTTTCTCTTTCAAATATAAACTGATATCTGTTAACATTCAGAGAACATTCAAGCTTTGAGGCGTGACAATTGATACATTCAGGTAAGCAATCTATTTTTTTTTTGTCTTTCTGATTTATTGGTTTTCGGTAAATTTTTTTGTGGAAAAAGCTCAAATTAAAAAAGATTATAGACAATAAGGGATATTTCTGACTGTTTGAATGGATTTCCTGCCCTAGCGCTGGTATTGAACGTACCCAAGCAATCTATAAAGGATTTAAGACTCTAATAAAAACTACTATCAGCTCCTTAGCACACGTGTTAGTTGGTACACGGATAGATTTCTTGTCCATTTGATATTTTTTCTTAATAATAAAAATATGATGTCCTTGTGGTTTATTCTTATACATGTGTCACATAATGTTCAATGTTTTTTCATGCGCTGATTCATCGAGTGTTGTTGTTCAATCAAATTCGTGCTTGAAGGTATGTGTTAAAAGTTAACTAACCTTAAATAACGTCAACGTGGAATTCAGCGAGTCAGTCTTTTCCGCTCTTCAACACACGTCACAGGTTATTACGAATTTATTAATACAAAATATTAGTTAACAAGTGTATAAATGCTAACTCGTTGTTGTTCGTCGTTTATTGATAGGAGGTAGATTGTATGTATTTGTTTCGTTTAAAAAAAATCAAATTCAAATAAATGTTGTATGTGGGAACGTTACATTATGTGATTCTGTCAACCTTTCGTTATATAATCTTTAAATTAAGCCTCCCGATAAAGAGAGATTTAACTATTAATCGCAGGTTCAATTAGTAACCTTAAATGCGTAAAATCTGTCATAAAAATACGTTAAAAATTAACATTTTCCTCGTCCTTTTTGATGTTGAAAGACAGACGAAAAAAACAACATAAAAACCTACTTATTATTTGTGTTCATTAGACCATGAACAAAATATATGTATACCTACGAGTTAATAGGTAAATATAGGTACATTAAAGGTAATTTGTTTTTACCATTTTTTTTACCTCAAAGTCAATAATATTAATGATTTTAATAACGATAATGATTGGTCGAGGAGGGTATTTTGCTTTTGAAAAATTCAGAGAAATTATTAAGCTTTATAGTGGTCGAACCGCGCCTTTCATTCAAATGAACTGGAAAATTAAATTTTGATTTGGTCAGTCACAGTCCCATCAGTGATGTGAGTGAGTTTATTATGAAACAATGAACACATCAGCCAGCAGCATAGCGCGACGGCAACCATAAATTTTGGGTTGCTTTAAATGAGGTTATGAGGTTTTTGGCATTTAGCCATCATTCCTCTCAAACTAAAATTCCATTTTCCTGTGTTAACAATTTGAAATCGACAAGCTTTGTTATTTTTTTTTTGTTTGTTTGACATGCATGGGGTGAAAATAATTCAAAATCCGACGGTAAGGGTGCAAAACATTTTATAGCTGACGACGGCGCACAGGGTCTGGTTGGTTGGAGGTTGGAATGTGCAAATAAAGTTAAAAAGGGCGACCAAACAGTTTGTCTAATAAGTTAAGTTAAGTAAAGTTAAAGGTAGTTTATTTATATTTTGACACCTTGTTTCTTACACAAACCCACAGTCAGCCTATTTATGTAGCACAGTTAGTTCCCACTGACTATAGGTACCTATGTTTTCTTTTTACTTTATGTTAAGGGTTGCGTAGATGTTCGAGCTCCCTTTCATAGGTCTTCTTATGGTGGAGTAGAAACACAATAATAAATAAATAAATATTTTGTGTGGTGGAACAATTTTTGGAGAACCAGAGCAAAGTGACCTATGTATATTTCTTAACCATTTCTGTGTGCGTGTTGTCGGCAGGGATGGAGATTGACCTACAATTTTGTGCCGATTCCATCCCCTAAAACAAATAAAAACTTTTTTGGAAAAATGACGTGATTTTACAAAAATTCTATGCACTTTTAGCACTTGTTCACTCCAAAATGCCCAAAGGTCGACTCTCTATCTAATTCTTGAACCATAGTATCCATTCATTCTTACTTACTATCGTGCGATCATTGTATATAAATTCTAAAGTATTCTCATGAAGAAAAAAAGCTAGTGGCCATCTATGCGTCCAAATGTAATACTAATTTTTGTTAAGGGATCTCGGTAAGGCGATCACAGCGAACCTATTGACCAAATGTCTACCTACAAAATCGTGTTTCATGAGAATACTATAGATTGGATATACAATGGTGCGATATTATACTCGTTTCCAATAGTAGTGCAGAGATGCAAATAATGCTTAATGAGTTATGCTCCAAGTGCCAAAATATTGGTTTATTAACAAAACCACAAAACAACAAAATTATGAAAAATGCTGATGTCAATGAAATAAGAATTGGAAATAACGTTCTAAAGTACGTTGAAGATTATACCTACCTTGACCAAATCATTTCATTCATAGTGATAAAGAAAATAAGGACGTAGAACATCAAATGGCGAACGCATGGAGACAATTTTAGAGTTTACACATCTTCTGGACCTGAATATCTCTAAAACCCTAATAAAATCTGTTTTCGACTCAACAATACCCCCAGTTCTCACCTATGGTTGCCAGACATGGCAAATCACAAGAAAAACAGAAAAATGAGAATTGGCTGGGAACATTGTGCGGATTGCTGGAGGAGGAGGAGGAGCGTGTCCACTCTATTATCATAATGCTCTGGACACTAGAAGATGGGGGAGGCTTATGCTCATTTGGTATAGACTTTTTTTTTGTATACAAATATTAAATAAAAAAAAATAATAATAATTTTGAATTTGTATTGGGTGACGTGAAATAACGCCAAACGAAATAAAGCCGAAATTCAAAAATTTGGTCTTATTACGTTTTCAAAAACGAAATAAGACCAAATTTTAAATTTGGTTTTATTTCATTTATGAAGCCGAAATAAGACCAATTTGGCTTAATTTCGTTTTCAACTTATTTCATATTTTCAAATATCTAATTCTGCCCAAACTGAAATTTTTTTCCTGACATGAGGAGGCTAATGAAAAGAAGTTTAATGGTAGGATATATTCAAAGTTTCCAGATAATTTAAATGCAAAAGAAACTTTGCATACAACCAACCTCGCACCCATCCCAAATCCTATAGTGAGCCCAAGCAGGGGGGTTGCAGGGGGGCAGCATGCCCCCCCAAACATACCTCACTGTTTACTCGCGAACTTTTAAGTTTCACAAACCTAATAAACCCCCTCCTTTATTTGGTTTTTGAAATTTTAAAATTCACGAATAAACAGTGAGGTACGTATGGGGGGGCATGCTGCCCCCCTGCAACCCCCCTGCTTGGGCTCACTATAGGATTTGGAGTGGGTGCGAGGTTGGGTGAATGAAAAGTTTCTTTTGCATTTAAAGAACCTGTATTTAATGAAATAACGATTCTCAAGAAATATTTGGCCTTAATTCTATTTTCGCATTGCAATAAGGCCGAAAAAATGGTTGAGATAGATTTGGTTTTATTTCAATTATTTTTTTGGTGTTATTTCCATCGGGCATAAGAAATAAAACCAAATTGGCGTTATTTCGTTTTTGAGATGGAAATAATGCCAAATTCAAAATTTGGCTATATTTCGTTTGGCGTTATTTCACGTCACCTTTGTATTGAAAGTTCGATCCTTGTACAGCGATGGTAGATACGAGCAGGTTGAGCGTGAAATGTTTCGCCTAAAGATCAGTATCCTGGCCGGGCATAAGCGAAACTAAGTGGAGAGGAAGAGCTGAATACAGATCAGACACTGACCGCGTTCTACACTCATCTTATCTCGGTTTACAGTAGTGTTCCGAGAGCCGACATCATAGTCGTTATGGGAGACCTTAATGCCCAAGTCGGTTCAGACAATTACGGACTGGAACGCGTGATGGGAAGAAATATCTTGGGGTCACGGAATGAAAATGGTGACTTGCTGGTCGATTTTTGTAACGCGAATCGTCTTGTGATAGGTGGGACTGTATTTAAGCATAAGACGTGCAACAAAATTACCTGGGTGCATCCAGATGGCCAAACCGAAAACCAAATTGATCATATCATGATTCAGCAGCGATGGAGGAAGTCTATGTGTGATGTCCGGAGTACAAGAAATGCCGATGTGGGAAGCGACCACCATTTGGTTGTGATGAGTCTCAAACTACGAACCGCTGCCGTACAAAAACCAGCGCAGGATGCAGGAAGGAGCTCAAAATTCATTACTAATGCTTTGAATGACCCCAACATATGTCGAAACTATGTCACCACCCTTAACGACAGAGCCTCGTCATTAAATGGAATCCAGCATTCAACAATTGATGAGATGTGGGGTGAAATTAAAAGTGTTTTTATGGAGGCTGGATCCGAAACTGTACCCAAGCGAACGAGACGTAGAGACTCTTGGATATCCCAAGACACCTGGGATAAGATCGAACTTCGCAAATCGTTGAAAATCCAAATAAATGCCGAAGCAGATATTCAACGAAAGGCTGACTTGCGAAGAGAGTACCGCATTGCACATAAGATGGTCTCTCGTTGTGTGAGACGTGACAAGAGGGTGAGTTAGATGGGCTCGCAGATAATGCGGAAAGCGCTGCCAGAAGAGGAGATATCCGGGAATTTTATTTTAATTTATTTTAATTTAAATAGCCAAAGATGTGATCGGGAAAAAAAGCAACACCAATCATACTGTAATGGATGTGGATGGCACACTTTTGGTATCAATTGAGGATCAGCTTCGTAGATGGAAGGACCATTTTTGTGCCCTGCTAAATGAGGATTCAGTTGAGCAGAGTGCTGAAGTGCCCCAACTAAACGAGATGCGCAGGTCCTATAGGGGTATTGACATCGAACCCCCGTCAGAATCGGAAATCCTTACATCAATAAATCTCCTCAAAAACAACAAGGCAGCTGGACTGGACGGAATACCAGCTGAATTCCTGAAAGCCGATCCCGTAACAGCGGCTAATATTTTACATCCGTTGATACAAAGCATTTGGGAAAACGAATGCTATCCCAGGGATTGGAAGGATTGTGTGATTGTTAAGTTGCCAAAGAAAGGTGACTTAAAGAATTGCAACAATTGGCGTGGTATCACCGTTTTGTCCGTTTTCCCAAAACTAATGGCAAAAATCATACTCGAGCGAATAAAGGATAGAATCGAGTCTACACTCAAGAGGCATCAAGCTGGCTTCCGCAGTGGTCGATCGTGTGTCGACCATATCAACACCCTGCGTATCGTCCTCGAGCAGTCGATGGAATTTCAATCACCGCTTTACCTCATGTTCGTGGATTTTGAGAAGGCCTTTGATCGAGTTAACCGAGAATGTATATGGAGATCTTTGCTTGGTAGAGGAATTCCACCAAAAATTGTTGCCATTATTAAAGAGTCCTACAACAACGTAAGGTGTTTTGTTTTGCACAATGGGCAGCTATCCGACTCCTTCGTAGTGCAACAGGGTGTGAGACAAGGGGATGTTTTATCGCCAATTCTCTTCCTGCTGGCGATGGACGACGTATTGACGGCCAGTGTTGGTACAGCTGAGCGACAGGGCATTCAGTGGAGACCGTTCGAAAGGCTCAGTCATTTAAACTATGCCGATGACATATGTCTACTGGCAAATAACATCAGTGGGCTGAACGGGATGTGCCAAACGCTGCAAGTGAAGGGAGAGTCGAGTGGTCTAAGAATAAACAGCAAAAAGACAAAAATAATGCTCACAGGCCGCTCCACACAGCAGCGTATTATTCTACAGGAGACGCCAGTTGAAGTAGTGGAACAGTTCAACTACCTTGGCAGTATTGTTTCTGCAAACGGTGGTACGGATCTGGACGTTAAAAGTAGAAAGAATAAAGCTCGTGCTGCCTTCGGTACCCTGTCCCCAATTTGGAAATCCAGTCAAATCTCCTTACGCACTAAGTTGAGATTCTTCGAATCCAATGTCAAATCCGTGCTGTTATATGCTTGTGAAACCTGGAAAGTCACGCCTACTACAGTGCGGTTCATATTTATAACCCACCTTAAAAATCGTTAATTTTTTGGTCGTCTATACATGATCAAAAATAAAAATGATAGGGAATAATAGTAATGGTCATGGCAGTTAATTACAACAACAAGTTAATTTCAAAAACGTAACAAGTGTATTTTTATTTCTTAGTAATACAAAAATTACAAAATTCAAGTGTTTCAATGCCAGAATCCATATCAGTAGAGAAACAATTTATTGGTTGGGAATAAATTCTATTGATTTAATGAACTGGCCCGCATGCTCTCCCGATGTTAACCCTATTGAGAATCTTGGGAGAGTTTTTGTCAGAAGAATATACGCAGAAAGAAGGACGTATGAGACGATATCAGAGCTTAAACACGCTCTTCTTTATGAATGGCTTAAAATCAAGCCAGAACTTTTGGATAAATTGATAAAATCCATGAAAAAACGAGTTTTTGACTTTATTCTTGCCAAAAGTTCCCAAATCAATCATTAGTTTCGATTCTTTATTTACTTTTATTAATTATTGAAACAATGGGTTATAAATTTGAAACACTTGAATTTTGTTATTTTTGTATTACTAAGAAATAAAAATACACCGTTACGTTTTTGAAATTAACTTGTTTTTGTAATTAACTGCCATGACCATTACTATTATTCCCTATCATTTTTATTTTTGATCATGTATAGACGACCAAAAAATTAACGATTTTTAAGGTGGGTTATAAATATGAACCGCACTGTATTTCGAAGAAAATGCAGGCTTTTGTGAATCGCTGTCTTCGCCACATCCTAAAGATTCGCTGGCCACAAATAATATCAAATGAGGAATTGTGGCGCAGGACAAGTCAAGAGCGGCTGGACGTCGACATAAGAAAGCGTAAATGGCGTTGGATTGGTCACACACTGAGGAAACCAAACGATGAAATTGCAAAGCAGTCCTTTGAATGGAATCATCAGGGTGCACGGCGGGTTGGAAGACCAAGAACAACATGGAAATCAACTGTCTTAGAGGAAGCAGAATCCCAGAGAAAGACGTGGCCACAGCTAAAGTACCTTGCAGCAGACCGTGAAGGATGGAGACGTTTTGTTGACGCCCTATGCCCCAGCCAGGCTTACAGGACACGATGATGATTAAAAGTAATTTTAAGAAATTTTTTTTGTTATTAAAAGAGTAAATAAAGCTTGGAATAATAATAACAACTAGTTAATTCACAGAAAAATTCTTGGATTTGATAAAAACGCTTTATCGGGACCAAAATTACTGAACCATAGGGATCTTTAATTTCAAGTTGGGATAACCGAAATACGTCAAGAAGCGACCTAGTTCCATTTGACAGGAAATAAAGAGGATAATTTACAAAATTAGTTCACTTAAATCCCTAAGATATTACCATCGTTATCAAAACCTTGTGTTCCCTATCAAATTCCTACCTCAATTTTGGGCAGATTAATTGAATTAATGTAACGCTTAATCATATAAATTATAACGGATCGTTTTTTAAGGCCTAGCTACTCAAGTTAATCAATGTAAGAGCCAGTTGCCTGCTTGTTTTGCCTTCGAATGTAATTTCCTTAAAAAAATTCATTCTTAATTATGGTAATTTCATTTCCATTTAATTTCAAGCTGACCAATGAATTAAAACAAGCATATTGCACGTTTAAAAGTCTCTAAAATTTAGGATAGGGACAAGGACATGACACGAACCCCCAGGCAAAGTGGATAACTCAATTTCATTATTTCACATCTGTCAGTTTTCGTCTTCTTCTCGCAACAAACATAATGTTGTTTATCGTTCCGTTATTATTTTCGTCAAGAGAGTTCCCCATCATTTCAGAGCCCTGAGGTACTTTTGTCAATGTGACAGGAGGTAGGTTAGCTCAGAATTGTCTCTTATCATCTATTTTCTTTTTCTCGATAAAGTATTTCGTCTCTATGGCTTTTGGCTTTATTAAGATTCCAGTTGGATGTTTCTACCTTTTTCGTCGTATCTATATGTGTAGGTTTGTGTATATGTAGGATTGTCCATGCGACAGGATATCTTTTTCATTCTCATACTGGGATGATGGATTATGTGCTATGAATTTTTTATTTTATCCTATTTTGATGACAGAAATGGTAATTGGACAGTATCGATTGGCAGAAATGAGGTTCTCATAAAAGGTTAAAGTAAGGCTTATCGCTGAATTTAACATCAGGTTTGTCATATTTTATATTTAATACAAATTCAAAAAATAGACATGCCTATTATGGAGTAGACACAAGATATATTTTCTGGTGAAAGTACCTATATAATAATATTCTTTAATGTAAGCTTTTACGTATAGGTTCGTTGGTTGGGTTTTTCCCTTTATGTTTGAAAATTTACATACACACGTAAATTCCTGCCATTTTTGTTGGTTCAAATGCAAATAAATATCTTAGCTAAGCAAAATGTATCTGCAAAATTCTTTTTTCTTGATTATACATTGAAAATGCTGATGTTTCGTAATTCTGTTAAGTCAATTCACTAAATAAGGATTCGATTAAGTATTTTAAAGGAAACAATGGATCAAGTGAAGGTAAATAGGTATTTTATATTTATTTTTGGCAACATGTTTTGCATAATTTTGCGTTGTTTATGCTTAAAAATGCAGCGATAGGTATATAATTTGAATAAACTCGAGAGAAAGCGAAATGAGTGTTTTATGATTTTATAACTACTCGTTATTTTGGCTTGAGATTATGGAAACCATGGTGTGTAGAGAAGATAAGTTTGTTTACATAATTGATCATAAATTATATGCACACATGTGGTGCAGGAATAGGAATATCATTATCTTTTATTAGTTTATTTTCGTAGATTGATTTTTAAGTATATACTATGCATATAATATATGAAGTTCATGATGCCACACAAGTACATAACTTCTTCTTGCTTATAAATATTTAGATGTATACAAATTATTGTGTAAGGATAATTCACTACAGTTGGGACTTATATTGAGATTAAAAAATATTGTATGGTTGGGGGTGGAGAATTATGTGCTTCTACATACATTATTATGAGGAAGTCAGTTTTATTAAAAGAAAAATATGATAAATACGGAAATCTCAAGCCTGGGCTCTTCTAAAAATACCTACTTTATTGTATTGATTATCTAGATTTTACCATTTTAAATAGTTTAATTTTAACAATCCGGTTAATAGAACTCAAGATATAAGCTTTTCAGGTGCACCATATCGAGGCATTTTTGGAGCATTAAAAAAATCGAAAATTAACAAAAAAAAGTCTCCAAAATAAAGCCGATCATAAAGTCTGTGAACTTAAAAAAAGTGACAGAGCATCATTTCTCATTTTTTAATTAATGAATTGAAGTGCATGTGTCCCTAACAAAATAGTATGAAAACCCCCTATTTTCAACTCCTCTCCAGACTATAATGCTTTAGTAGATTTACCTTCTCAAGCGTATACATACATATCTCTATACCTCTATATTATGAAGTTTTGGTTCATTATTAGGATTATGTTTGATTATTCAAATTTTCACAGGTTTATTTTTAGCAATATTTTATACTGCAGATATTAATACAACCTAAATTTTAGCTGTTTCTATGTGAGCGTTTAAATTCTAAGGCACCACCGCCCCATACCGTTAAGCCAGTAGCGGATTCAGGATGTGGCCTTGGGGGGGGGGGGGGGGGGATCTCGAGGCTCCTATTTTAGACATATCATTTAAAAAAAAATTGCATAATCTCTCTCAATCCTAATTTTCTTTTCTCAGAATGTAGGCAAGTTGGCAGAGTCTTCATAGGTAATGCAAAAAAAAAAATGAAAAATTTTATGATTGGAAAAGGAGCAGCTGTAGATAATTAAATATGTCAAGAACACTGTAACAGAAGTCGTTAGGATAATTCAAATGTCTTGCTTTTTATACTGAATTTATAGGTCGTGATAAATTCTAACTCTCACATTGCTCTCAAAAAACCAGCTAAAATGCTAGCTCTATTTTAACACAATATATTTGTGGAGAATATTACACAAAACGCTGTTCTCTGAATACAAATTTGCTCAATCATTTCAAAGAATTTTTTTTAGTATTTCAAGTAAAATAAAATGTTTTTTTTCTGAAATATAAGTAAAGTCAAACTAAATCTCATGCATAAAATAAACTGTAACAATTAAGTTAGAGAATAATATGGCAAACAATTGTTTCATGCACGAAATTTGGCTGGTATCTTGCTAATGTACAGTAAGAAACGAGATTTTAATTGGAGTTGCGTATCGCTCGGCTAAAATACCAGCCAAAAATTTTGGGGAGAAATTTTACCGCGTTCCAAAGGAATTGGTTAAAACATTTTATTGATATTTGCTTAAGCAACTATTAACAGCCACACCATTTTGTTTGAATGATCCTACTATTTCTTATCATAAATATTTAATGAATGTTTGTCAATCTATTAGTTTATTGAATTTCATTTATTTTTTAACGAAATCCAGTAGAGACACTTTAAAAATCGCATCATTTTAAGGTATATTAAATCGTCAAAATATCTTGAACTGCAAATCTTAAGTTTCAATTTCCAGAACCAATTGAATCGGCGAGTGGAAGAACAGTACAAATGCCAAATTAAAAATTTAAGAAAAACAGCCATTACTTCTTATTGCTCAGACGAAAAATAGATTTTTTTGTATGAAAATGTAAAAAAGGTTTGCTCACGATTGAAAAGTTTAAAATTTCTATTTTTTAAACTTTTTTTTAAGCCAATAAACAAGTTATTTTAATTTTTCTGCAATGGCGCTTGTACTGTTCTTCCACTCACCGATTCAATTGTAATAGACAATAATTGTTTCATTCAGTTGCCCGAAGACATTTCATGCAAAGTTATTTGTTTGCACCGGAAACACAGTTTTTATAGAGTTATAAGCTCCAAAATTTTCGGGGGTCAGCTAAGCTCGAAAGATATCAACTGAAGAGCTTAGGAAAAAAGGTAACATTTGCTCTTTTGATCAAATTCAATAAGATCCATAATGATGAACTCTGTCGATTTCCTTATACAGGGTGTCCCGGACCTGAGTGGAAGTATTTAAGGTGGTGGTTCTTGGGGTTTTTCTAAGATAAAAATTGTATGGGGGGAAAGTTGTATCTCCCCTCCCTAAGGCAGGGGGGGCAGCTTCTAACATAGACTTCAAATGCAAAAAAAACATTAAAAATCAACGAAAATACATCCAATAATATGTTATAGTTTGGTAATATACCAAAAAAGACTTCATGTCTAATGGTTAAGGCCCCAGATTGACTCTGAAATTTTGAAATTTTTTTAAATAAAAATAAAAATTGAATCCATTTGATACTAATAGTTGCACCTTAATTGCGAAGTGAACGAAGTATAGATACAAATGTCATGCTTCCAAATTAAGGTAAAAAAAAACGTGTAGTTAGATATTAGACCGCTCATTGGCTTGGAGATAAAAAGAATAAAGTTAGTTGTCATAGTGAATATTGTTTGCAAGAAGAACTTTTTAGTTAAAGTTCGAAGTTTTCGTTTTAGCAAGCAAAGGATTGAAAGCTGTCATTGAAAAATTAAAACATTCACTACAAACAGCTTAAATGTTTGAGGCCTTTTATCTCTTATGGCAAACAGCTTCTTTCTTAGGTACATGATTTTTTTTTATCAGTGTAAAGCAAAAATTGGCCTCACTATTCCGCCCTACCCTACCAAATTAAGAAATTTTTAGAATGGGTTTTTTCCACCTCAGCTCTACTGTGCCAGTTTCATGCAATCGCTCTTCTTAAATAATTAAATTTCATTTGTTGTATGTACTTAATTGTTTAGAATCCATTGAGTTCGCGGATAACGAATTAATTTAATCATCATAAAAGCTCCTTATTCGAGTTCAATAATTTTGCAACAGTTGGACAAAACAATCTATTCAACATCTCCTTCCACTCGACCATAACAATAGGCGCTGAAAGAGATACGCAAACCCTTGTTCTTCGATGGGTGCTGGTGCGGATGGCCTGCACTATGGTCGAGCTGTATTCAAAACTGCGGGAGAGGATTGATTGGAGCATATTCCAATCCATCTGTTTAATTTGGTTTGATGACATTATATCCTTAATGAATAGAGCTCCGATAAAGTCTCCTCAATCTAAAGGGAATAATATACCTAATTTGAGCCAACAACAAAGCCTCACATTAGTCTCTCGTCAGCTATGTTGTTTGAAGCCTACAAACTTGTTTGAGTGTATCTTTAAAATTTAAAACCACTTGAACTTTATCGGGAAATTAGAGCGAATAATTTGCGTATTATATTGCTTTCAACAAATTGATAATGAAAAAAATAAGGTAAATGCATTTCGACAAGCTGTTTACAGGTTTTAAACTGTTGCAATAAGTGGAGGTAATATTTATTCTAAAAATACATAGAGAGATACCTACCTAACTACATATACATTCATATGCATATGTATGCATGTATTTTCGTCACAAAATGAATGTTTCCCGGAATTGTTAATCAACTTTATTAAAATGAATTTCCAATGAATTATTTAGTAGTTTTCGAATGAAATGTAGAAAAAAAAGACCATCATGGACCAGTTAAAACTACGCCTTTTTGTCAACTCAAATATAATGCATAAATGTAGAATACTCTATCGACACATACTCTACAATTTCATATTTCCTGAAATTTGTATTTTTTTTTTGTATTTTTTTTTTTTGTATTTTATTATTTCCTGGAACAGGTTCTTATGTATGTATGTATGTATAAGTGTAGGACCTACTACCTTGCTCATAAAAAATTATATCATTTTAAATTCTTCTCCAAAATATTCACATAAATCTGCATAATACACATATGTAGGTACATAGGTGCATACATATCTAGTAGGTGCTTTCACTTATGTATGTAGGTACCTATAAAAAAAACATCAAAAAGCACGTTATTACACTTTGCATATTTTAACTATGACACCTGCAGATATGATATAAGCATACATAGGTACATATGTGGGTATACATGTGTGATACCTACAAAAATTTAATATTTTACTCCACAAATCGGTATATGATATGGCAAACACGTTTTCACGACAACACGGCTCTATTGTTACAGCTATGCGTTGGAAATAATAATTGGGAAACTTCTGTTTTCTTTTCCTTCAAATTTCGAAACACAATTATTTAAAAATGATAAAAATTCAACTAAAAGGATATATTTTTGTAAAAGTTTGTCCTGTAAAGTGTAAACATTTCTGAAAATAACAGATTTTTATTTTGTATTCCATAAGGCAAGTATTGGTTTCGTGTGAACAAGAAAAATCGTGGTTTGAATCACACAAAGGTAACATTACGATGATGGAGGATTTTAAAAAGTTTTCCGTCGATCATGCATCAAGTAGGTAACTATAACTATGCATCGAACAAAAACCTGTAAGAGTAGACGGATTTACTTCAAATTCAAATTGGTACAGAGCTGTTTTTAGCAGTCAGTCTATGCGTCAGTGCGTCAATGTTACAATGCGTCAATGCGTCAGTGCGTTGATGGGTTTATGAGTCCGTGAGCTTCTGTGCTCAGATTCCATGGAGCTAGAGTCTGAAAGAGTCGATGAATTTGCTTTTAATTCGGTTCAGAGCATTTTTGAATCCTTAAGGTCCAAAAAATTTGTATTGGCTGATTTCGGCGGAAATACTGAGGTTCAACGATGGTTCAAGGTTCAAGTATGTTATAAGGCCTGTTTTTTTATCATCGGGATCTGGATCTGGATTAACTCTTACACGTAAAACAAAAACAAAATAATGGGAAATTTTCAAAATTGTTTTTGTAACACTTGTTAAAAGTTAATCCAGATCCCGAGAGTAAAAAAACATGCTTATAGTAGCCAATTTAATGCCTGAACCATTGTTAAACCTCAGTCCATTCTCCGAAGTCGGTGAGTTAAAATGCTGAGCTACTGGCCCATTGACAAATTTCGCTATGATTTTGCATAGCGGTATGTGCCTACTTTTGAATTTGAAGTTAAGGTAATGAAGCATTCCAACATAAACAAAAAAAAAAAATTACTACAAAAATCGAAGAATAAATAAATTTGTAGGTACTAGGTACCTACCGCAAAAGCAAGTTCATGCGATTCTGTAGTGCAACTCATTCAATCTGTGTTAACAAGTTTTTGAACTATGTAGGTAGATAGGAACACATTTACTTCAGCGGGACAGACTTCTTTCACTCAAACATCCTGTCATTTATACGAACCAGGTTAAGAACACCAACATAAAAATAGCCTCTTACCAATTTACCCTTCATATATATATGAATGTATAGGGACCAGGTAAATTGTGAAACATACATTTGCCCAGATGATAGCCCCTAACATAAACATTTCACCATCAAGCTCCCCTTTAAACATGTGATTCTTGTTCCTTTTTTTGTTAGTCTGAGTTTTAAGTTTATTTCGGCCAAAAATTTAGGAACATGTGCATTTGTCCTTCAGCTAAATTCTCTATATCCTATCCTCATGCTTCAAATTTTATAGAAAGGGTAAACACGTTCAAGAAAAGTACCCTTTTTCTGTTGCTAGAGAGCATCTAAAATACTCAACATGCTATTCACCTGCATGTCGTCATCGTTATCATACAAAAAAACATCCTTTTGTGTCTTTGCTTTTGGTAAAAAATATATGGAAGGGTGAAGAAGATTGCAAACAAAATAAAAAATAAAAAGCAAAACTTTCCACCCACTTCTTTGACACGAATCTATTTTTCCTGCTCATATTTTATCCTCGTTTTTTTTTCTGACGACATACATAAATACCAAAGGTGTTTTTCAAGTCGGTTTTTATCTGTTTCTTTTTTTCATTTTTATCTTTATTGTTGCTTTGTACCTTTAAACAAAACGAATAATGCAGCATCAGAAATATCATGAGCGAATTTATTAAAATATCAACTCAAATTCGAAGCTTGTTTACAAGACAGCGGCCTTAGATACAAATTCTTTTAAGCTCAAAAAAGTGTTCCTTTATCGCCTCTCCTGCTGAATTAATTAGCAAACAACCATTCATTCACAAATCTATAGACAGGGCTAGGGCATTAGCTTTGTAGAATATTATTTTTCCTAATTCTGAAATTTTTCTACAACTTATGAATTTTAAAAATAAGAATTAAATTGACAAGAACTTAAATTACCCTTTTAGTGTAAAAGCCCCTTTTCTTAATATTTTTGTTAACATGATTTTAGCTTGATATTTTAGCTTTCACTGGAGACCTCAATCTTGAAGATTGGATAATTAGAACCCAAGCAACCTAACAATCGATTGCAGGTTACTTTATGCATAACAGGATTTTTCTCCAACAAAGTCCGATGCATGGTGAAATGGCAATTCTTGTTCGGAAAAGAAGAGAAAATGCTTCTGGCTTTGATTTCGAATCGAAATCTGATATGTTCAAACGTATCGAATCTGTCTTCCGGAGTGCCAATCGAAATAGCCATTGAATTCGCTTTAATCGCTTGATGATAGAAAATCATAGTAAATTTCAATTCGCCTTGCTTGCGGGTAGTAGTTTTTGGATTCAACGGTGCGACGCCTATCCCTAAACCTTAATACTCCTGTTTAAGCTGCCACTCCTAGACGTTGCTATAGGTTCTTGTTCTTATTGTCCTTTTTCGACAGTTTAACATTCAACTCCTGTTTGCACTTGTTGCCACATTTTCACATAATAATAACTTGGACAATCTTCGAGAAATGCAGTCAAATCCAACTGCTTTGTTGCTTCTTAGGGCCAAATAGCAGATGCAAATTCCAGGAATTTGGTAGGTACTTCAGATATTTCTTTTTGACTTGGGACACTCGCGCTGTCATGGTTTACTACCACCATCGCCCTTGTAACGTGGGTTCTATTAAATCCGCTCTTGATCAAACAAGTCAGTCAGAGAATATACTGGTACATAAATAGTAACCACAAGTAGAGTGGTTGTGTAAAGGAAAAAAGTAGCTTTTTTCTATTTTTGAAGTGATATCCTCCTTTTGTGGAGAACCGAGAGCTTCTATAGGGATTTTTGTCAAACACACTCCACTCCTATATGCCTTCCTTTAAAAAAAAACATGGAATTAAAATCAGTTTTTCAGAGCAAAATGAGAGAATATAAAAATAAAAGAGAAAAACTGAAACTCTGAAGAAAAAGCTTAAATCGTTACTATTTAAAAGTTTATAAGAGGATTAATTATCTTTTTTGTTTGTACAGCTAAGAATTAACACGAATATTTTAAGCTGATGCAAAAAAAAAAGGAAAAAGGGAAAAAAATGGCGAAAATCACATTTAATAGAAAAGCAAATTTTTAGTCGAGGATAATCTTAGGTAGAAAAGCTGGTAAATATTAATTCTATTTAAGAAAGATTTGTACTGCAGTGAGTAAAATTTTAATTGCTATTTTTTGTTTGCTTCTTTTATTAGTTAACCAAAGATTATTATTTGATTTATTTTCTGCAAATTGTAGAAATCATATAAAATTTACTTTAATAGATGAAGGTTGCTGACGTGGAAGAATTTATTTTTGCTCATTAGTAGAGGAGAGATAGCTTTTTTGTCGCGGATTCATATCGCAGATGGCTGATTTTAATTGTGATATGTGTGAAAGTACCTATAGGAACTTTATACGAATTATAGAATAGGCGTTTTTCTTTCTTAGCTCCGAGCATAGTACTTAAGCCTAGTACGCTGCTGATGCAAAACGAAATTTTAAGCCAGTCTCCAACAAGACAACGAAATGCTTACGAAAACGCAGCGAAAAATATTCATTGTCAGTTACACCAATTGAAAAAATCAAAACAAAGGCAACTGAAAAAAAAGAACCACAGACAGCAACGCTGGAAAGAAACAACAAAAATACACACGAAAAAACACAAATGTCATTTTTCCACACACAATAAATGGCCTGGGTAATTAATTGTGTGCGAAAAAAGAGTGAAGACTTCCCCAAAAAATATACAACAATTTTCAATTTCGCTCATCGAACAGCGTACTGCAGAACGAAAAGTGATACTTAATTTTTCATTTATGATTTCGTTGTGTCATTTTTGTATGGGCAGCGTACTAGGCTTTAGCTGTCAAAAAAGGTCTGTGTTTCTTTTTTAGCTCCCAGCACTTAGAGCGCTCAACTTGTGTTTCTTTTTTAAACCAGAGATAGCTCGGAGTACGCTCCATAAGCTCAGAATAAAAACACCGAGCGAGTGGAGCAAATAGCTGAGCGCAGCCAACTTCACTCATTTCTAGTGGATCGACACATCAATTTCAGTTCAAAATTTTGAATTGTTCAAGTTTTTGATTGGCCAGCTGTCTGATGAGTCTGATGAGATAATTTTGGTGAGTTGAACGCTTCGCAATCGTATGACAGTTAAGAGCTCAGATGTGTTTCAAAATTATACGGAGAGCTCTGATAATACTCTGTTCAAGCTCTACTCCCTGCTTTGCTCAGAGCTAAAAAAGAAAAACGCCTATGAAGAAAATTTGAAAAGAAATTCTTCTGATTACCTATGTACGTAGAGTGACTGAATATAATTCAAGTTTAAAGTGCGTTCAGCTCACTTGAACTTTTAACTTGAATGGAACTTTATGCGTATGACAAGATACGCATTCGTAATAAAATCAAACTCGAGGTTTTGATCAAGAAGGCAGGTACGATGAAGATGGGAAAGATGAACAAATTGGTCTCGCAATTCTGTTTTGGTACTTGTTTTAAGACTATGTTTCATTTTCTTACAAAATATTGACCTAATATTTGATAATCAGTTTCAGTTGAGAATTGAGAAGCAAAACTATGAAAAACTACCCAAAACACTTCACTTGAAACCACTGTAAAATCTCAAGAACCTACATGTACCAGTACTGGTTCTTGTACTTTTATACTTCATTACTCTGTACTGGTACTGAAAAAAGCCAAGTACCAGAATTTTGCAAGTACTACTTGCCGCAAGAACAAAATGTTGCGTACTGAAGTACTTGAGCTGTTACTTCCAAGTACTTGACCACAAGGACGTACGGAAGGGGGCATGTTGGATCGCTTTCCCCCCCTCTAATTAGACTATATTTCATTCATTAGAAATTTTTTATTCTTTTGAAAGCAATTTAAAAGAAGATTTCTGTACCAATCTATGCTTTGAATAAGTTTGCCCCCCCCTAATCGAAATTCTCCTTATGCCCTTGCTTGACCAGTACTTTAAAGGAGGAAAGATTCCCACTAAAATTGGACCAAAGTTGCATGTGGAATATATGTTGTTCTCTAGAATCATATTCTTGCATCGTAAATTTCATATCATTTCATAAGCAATAAAACTGAAAATGTATTGAAAAACATAAAGAATACATTTTTAATGCTTTCTGTTACGGGTATAACATAGACATTAAACTCCTCATTCTGGCCAAGCACTCATTTTGAATTCAATGAAGTATGTATGGTCTGGCGGTTAATCATACTGTTCTCTTCTCTTTCCCAAAACAATTATCAGTTTGTTATTTTTGGTAACTTTTTAGTAAAGACATGTTATTGTTACGGGCGTGACACCATTTTAAATAAACTGTCCAAGCAATCAGTTGATTTACAATTTTAAATCCAAATTTCACCAAAACGTGCTCGGAGTTAAGATTAGGGCGCTAAGATCAACGAGCAATTAAATTGCAAAAACAAGGTTTCTAGCATAAACTTATGCTAACAATATTTTGTTAAGTGGTTCTAGTGTTCTGAGATTATTTATTAGGAAAGTTTAATTAAGACGTTAAGTGGACAAATTAAATGAAAGCAGCGCTCAACAACATTCATTCCAAAAACCATATTGACCTATAATACATATCTCTAACGTTTTCCCGCAACTAAATTATTCGTCTGCTTTGCATTTTTATAGTTTTCTTTTTATGAAAAACTTAAGAACTATAACTTAACAAAATTGCCCAGCCCTATGTCATGTCACATTAAAAAAAATCCTTTCAGTTTTTATGTTGAATATAAAAATACTTGAATATGTGTATTCAATCCACTCAAATCCCGCCTAAAATATTTATGTCCTTTTCTCATGGCCTTTACCATCACAATATAATGATGTGAATGTCAGTTCCTAATGATAAGGGAAAAAAAAGTAAACGCATACCCGTGCCTTTAAACTTCATCCTTGAAAAGAGACTAAATCAATAATTTACAGTTTGCTTTACTGCAAATTATTCTCGTCCCGAATTACTTTCCTATATAAGTATACTCGTAGTACGAATATCAAGGATATCCCCAGTTTCAACATTGACGCAATTTGTATGAGTTTTGAAATTCTTTTAATTCGTTTGGCTCATTTGGGAATGTTTTTTTTTTCGCATTCAATGGTAGATGATAATTCACTTAAGTTTATTTTTATTTGTGATTTCAGCTTGTCCTCATTTGCAGATATGTGGGTCGCATCTACATATGCAGTACTACCCAGCGGGAAAAATTAAAAATTCATTGAGGAAAAACCTGCTTTTTCCTTGAGGAATGGAAGCTGTACCTGCCACTTTTCAGCTTATTCCTTTGATGAATTTAACATGGGCGTGTCATTGGCGGGAAGCACATGCCACTTTCGCGATGAAAATTCACTAACGAATTCACTACTTCAATGGAAGTTGTTTATTCACCGACCCAGGTGATGAAAAACAAGGTGATTGCATAATCTGTGAATTCACTACATACGGGATTTAGCTTATTCATCAGTTCAATAATTTCGATGAAAAATCTAATGAAAATTCAGTTATGAAATCACCAGGTTAGTGGTAGTTTCTTTTTCATCAATTGAATCCTCTCATTTGTATATTGTTTACTAAATCCCATCGGTAATGCACCCTTTATTTTAAAATGAAAACAAACCAAAAAGTTGTTTCCGTTTCAAATCAAAAATGTTTGGCGTTTCGACAAACGCAATTTCTATTGACTTCAGTTCGTCTAACATGGACTTTTTTACAGAAAGTCACTGTGAACTGTATCCAACAAAATGAGAATTTATAGTTTCCAAAAAATAATAAACTACTTTGTGCATTACTTTTCATCGTTGGAATCATCGATTACAATTCACCTTGAGTTTCACTAACATTTTTTTTTTTTTTTGTTCTCGCCATGAACACTTTACGAAGCAGATGAGTGGATTCAAACAATGAACTGATGATTTTGTACATTACTTTTCCACGAATTTTTCATCACATACTTTTCCCTTTTAAATTCACCGAAATAAAGGGTCGTTTCATAAACACAAAGCAGAAAGTAGAATCAAAGCTACGAACTGAGGAAACTTTGCATTACTCTTCACCTACTAAATCATTGCATGTCGTTTCTCTTATGATTTGGCAAGTGAACTCATTGATTATTTCAGCAATAAATTTCATTGAGGATGATATTTCCCGCTGGGTAAGTTCGTGGCTTGATGGTTAGTGCGTAGGACTGTCATGCCGAAGGTGTGGGTTCGATTCCCAGCCGTGCCACCTAAAAACAGAAATGTTTTATTCGAGGTACTGCCTCTTGCGAGGAACTGACAAATCCTCCAAGAGTATACTTGTCATGAAAAAGTGCTTCTCATTTAGCCGTTCGGACTCGGCAAAAAACTGTAGGTCCCCTCCATTCCTGCCAGCAAACACGCACACAGGAATGGTTGTGAGTTGTAAGTCACTAGGCCCTGGTTCTCCATGAGCTGTTGCGCTACCCAATTTATTTATTTATTTATTTTAAGTTCATTATACATACATACCTATGTACATACATATGCATAGAATACTGTATACATATACGATGTATAAAATGTTTGCTTTAGTTATGCGTATGAAGTTAGCAGGACATAGTTTCTAATTTTTGTTTGCGAACAAATGGGTGCCCTGCTATGTTATACATCAAAAGAAAATGGTTCTACAGAGGTAGATTTATCGAGTTAAATATGCAGTCAACGCAACCAGAAACTAAATCGATGAATGAAGAGAATTTCTGATATTTCTCTTCGTCCTTCCAACGAATTCAAGTTGATTAGTTTAAGGGAAGAGTCTTGTGTCGTATAAATGGTTTCGAAAAACTTGGTATCATCTTATCTGCTATGTCTGATTCTTTATTGCTATTAAAACGACCAGTTATGTTCACGCTTCAAATCG
This sequence comes from Dasysyrphus tricinctus, assembly GCA_963921185.1. Taxonomy (NCBI): domain Eukaryota; kingdom Metazoa; phylum Arthropoda; class Insecta; order Diptera; family Syrphidae; genus Dasysyrphus; species Dasysyrphus tricinctus. The sequence goes on along the minus strand of OY992533.1, from coordinate 19,360,283 downwards.
GACTCATCTTGGTTCTGGCGACTTGTAACTTCCAAAATGTGTTACCCAGCTTTGACCTACTGAGTGGCATTTTGGAAGGTGGCTTGTCCCACTGAGCCATTGCGTCACAAGAAGTGTGAAACCAAAACTGTCATAATGCATAATAGTTAATTGTTATGCATTCTGACTCAGTGCAGTGGCAATGGTGCAGTGCAGTGGTGAGGCAATTAAAGGTAGTAAATATACATATGTATAACAAAGCTGTCGTGTCAACTAGAATTTACGTTTTCGACTTTTCTTTTTTAAAGTAAAGAAGAAAATTTCGAAATTTAAACCCCTAACCTTATTTCGAAGCGTTGCAAAATAAATTTTTCAATATTTTTACTTAGAACTTATAAATTTCGAGATTTTCTTGAAGTGAATGAAAAACTGCAAACGCAAATTATAATTAAAAAAAATTGTAAATGACAAAATATTAATACAAAATTTCTTTTCTAATTTCAGGTGAGTGCGGTCAAAATTAATTTTTATTTCAAAGTAAGTTTATTGTTAGTTCACGCTTATTTGTATGCAAATAGGTACAGGTTATCCCACAATTTACTAAATATTTGACCAACAAAATTCTCATGAAGTAGGTAATTTAATTGCTTCAAAGGCTGCATGGCATGTGGCACCGTCTTTTTTGATGTTCAATAATTCATTCAACGAATTCTCCTCGCTGTACATGATCATTGGGCTTCAGTTATTTTGTCAATTGATCTTTCATAGCATTAATATGCAGTTGTTCAGTGAGTATAGTTTGCATAGAGAGCTGCCCACAATACCGCATTGATGTTTCTGGACTCGCACACATTGCTTCGATAAATTGACATGTGAAAGGTTTATTTTTAGAGGACAATCAGTGCTAAGCATCGCCATTTTTTGATCAAGTCTCCTTGAATTTTTCAATTAGGCATCTACTCTTTACACATTTGGCGGCTGTGCTTCTATGAAATTTTTGAACTGTAGGTGCCAAACTTTCATTATTTTTGAAGTATTGTTAAACAAAAAAAATACGTTGTCCTCTGATGTAAAGTTTCATTTTTACTAACCCCAAACTATAAGCTGTCAAATAGTTTTTTTTTTGTTGGGTTGTCTACTGCACAAATGACGCCAAATTCAAATCTTACGTTAATTTTAGAAAACCTTTTCTTATATACAACTATACCCGTCTATTATCTAACACAGGGTTCCCCGTAATTCGTCAATAATATTTTAGGGCATAGTTCTTGCGTATATTTTAAGAATAAAATCGCGAAAACTCTATTTTTCCCAGCAGCAGTTTACAAAAGCCAAAAAAGTCATAACCTATTAGTAAGTGGTTTTCCTGACCACTTTTTCGAATTATGTTTTTTTAACAAATTCAATTTTGGAAAATGTCCCAGAACAAAAATTACTTTTTTCTTAATCCTTTACAAGATCCACCCTACCGCCCATTTCGAATAAAAAAAATCACATCAAGACTAATTTTTGCACCTAAAGCATAGTTTACAGTTCCCATGCGAACAAAATATCAAAATTTTCAAAACGATTTTCCGTCTATTCTGTGCACCAAATTGAATAATATTCAAGGCAAAAAACGTTTGCCTTGGCCTAAGCGACCCATTGAGTCATTAATTCACCCTTAATTAATAAACTATAAGCCTAAAAATGGAAAATAATTATTTTTGGATGCAAAAACGATTTGCATGCTAATAAAGCCTTGAGGTAAAAAAAAAAATTTTTCTGGAAGTGTAAACCGACCATCCAAAAAAAAATATTTTATTCACCACACTTTTTTCGCATGCAAAACAATTGCCGGTCCATTGTTTTGCATGACATTCCATGACAGAAATGTCTTTTTTTGCATGAAACTGTAAACTAACCATGCAAAAATTAATTTTGCCTTTCACCTCAATTATTTTTGACATGCGAGAATATTTGCGTAGGTTTTTTTTTGCACGCGGGAGCTGTAAACTAGGCTTAAGGCGCGATAGTTACAGCTTTCATTGAAACTGAAATTGAAAATTTTAATGATTGATTTTTAGACGTTTATAAAGTAAAATGATTGGTTATTTTGATGCCAAAATAAAGCTCTTGCCTTCATTATTATTTCTGGCAAAAAGAAATCAAATAGTTCAATTATTGAAGTACCTTACCAATGATTATTCAATTCAAAGTCTTTTTATGTGGAAAGGTTGGGCGTGTTTAGTTTTTTTTTTTTTGCTAGAAATTTTAATTGAGTATTAAACTTTATTTCTCCATCAAAATAACAAATGCTTTTGCCCTCTAAATGCCTCAGAATTGAAGAACAAAATTTTCAATGATAGCTATCTATAACTGGCGCCTAACAAACAAAATGCAACGAGCTTTCTTTTGTGAACATATTTTCAATGAATTCATACTCCTCTATGTGTCACTGTGTCCTTGTACACAATTCTCGCATGATTAGATGATAAAAATATCTGCTGAATTCAAATTCATTGCATACATGTCCCACATCCTTCTCTACAAACTCGTACCTGAGTTTCTGGTGTATTTTAAACTTCCATTTCTTGTTCGCATATATGTATATATGTAGATGTATATGTGAAGGTTATTTGTATTTGTAGAGTGGATAACGAGAATTATTAAGCACGAAACGTCATCATCTAACGGTGTTGATGATGAGCAGGATGACTGGGCCAGGGTTTTACTGTATGCAATCCTCCTTCCCATAACGATTCCTTTCCCACTAAACAAAAAAATAGAATCAGAAGGACTAGTAATCTTCCCATCGCAGCGAGCGCCGTAAGTGTGATCTTCCTGATGTTTGTCAAGTGGGCACACATATACTAACTTGTGTCCTTCTTGGTTTGTTCTAAAGAGGATATATTGGTTTTCTTTAAAATAAATCCAGGTGTAAATCAAAATTAAGAAGACGATTAGTTTAAAGTAAATTTTGGTAAGAGTAGGTAATATGTGGTATTCAGCTAAAATTTTGCAAAATTGATGGAAGAATAATTGGCATTAAAAGAATTTGGCTCAGTATCTATTCAATGAAATCTCCGTCAAATTTTTCAGCATTCTGACAAACACTTGAATTGATTTTGATTTAATTTAGTTTTCGACTATAACGCGAAAACCACACCAAAATTACCACTTGAAAATCGGGATGCAACACCCGAGGATGAATAAGTCAACCGACTCCTAAATAATTTTTGACATTTTTTTTATATATACACATTAATATAAAATTTTAAACTTACAGACATACCTAGTATATGGTTAGGCCCCTGTGTGCCAACAAATGTAAATTTTTCAATACATATCTTATTAGCTATAAGCCTAATAATTGTATATTTTATGTTCAATAAAACAAATTGAATTGAATACAACGCGGAAATAGTGAATACGTTCCCCAAACTTCTTCATCTTATTTTGAAAGTTAAAAGGATGCGTGAAAAATTTGCAAACTATCTATTTTGTTGAAATAAAACCCTAAATGAATTTAAAAATCATTTTTTCCGATAATTTGTTCACCTTACTACAATGGACTTTGAGTCAGAGTTGGGAAGTAATGATGAAAAAATGTTAAATTTCAATTACTTATAATTACAAATTTCCGAACTCTTTTTCGATTACTTTTAAATGTAATTGAAAAAATTCAATTACTAATTGCATGCGATTGAAAAGTGTCAATTACTTGTAATTCAATCACATTGATGTAATTGAAAACAAAAGTATTCATCAAAAAATTTGTAATGATTACTTTTTTCAGTAATCATTACACAAAATGTAATCAATATATTGTTTTTGTCAGTTACATTTTCCATGATATTGCACAGATGAGTCCATGTATTGTTAAATCTTTGTACGTGTGTTGTGTTAAACTAATTAACATACATATATTTTATTCACTTTCATCAGGTTTTTAGTTTACTGTCGTCTTTTAAATAATATCCTTTTGAAAATATTTGTAATTAATATCTATAAAATAAGCATATTTCTCGTTTCGTTTTTGTCTTTTTGTATTAGTCTAGCAGTTTTTTTTAACTTTTATTGTTAATATTATAATGTTTAATCAACAAAAAACTGTAATAAATTTCAATCAATTTAATCAATTACCTGAAATGTTATTAACACAGTGCTTTTCTTCGATTACTTCGAAAAACCCATTAGTATTTTCAATTACACGTAATTTTTAAGTAATTTTTTTCAATTACAATTCAAGTGATGGAAATGTATGTTTTTTCAATTACAATTTTGTGTAATTGTAATTGAAAAAAGTTCAAATACTAACTGCATGTAATTGAAATGAAAGCAGAAATAAATTACAAAAATTTATCATTATTTCCCAACTCTGCTTTGAGTACCTTACCTATCCATAATTATTCCTTCATTTTTATTGTGGAAGTGCCTCACATTTATCAATGAGAACATTTAATTTCAAAATGTAAGATGTGAAATGTTAAGTTGATAACTGGGAAATCTATGGATGTTTCGCTTTCCCTACAATTTTGTTGTTGGTTGAAAATACAATATACAACCCACCTCTTGTAAAAGAAAAAAAAGGATGCATTCCACATTCTTCTTTTTAAAATAATTGAATATGAAGAAAATTTGAAAAGAAATTCTTCTGTTTAAGTGAAGTGACCGAATATATAATTCAAAGTTAAAAGTTCAAGTGAGCTCAACTCCATGATTGCGTTTCGCCCAGGTACGATAGTTGGGCTCATCAGTTAGATGACTATCGTCCCTTCTAAGACCCTTCTTTTTGCCCCCTATTTTCAATTTTTGAGCATGGGATAGCAAGGAAAAAGCTGAAGCAGTGTAAAAAATCTTTGGTTTAAAATAGAAGGCGTGGAATGTAAAAATGAAGAATTCACTTTGACGATTCCATGAACTTTTAATTTTCATTCCAACTGTGTGCTAGACGAGGAGGGTACGAGTTACACAGAAATTATTCACTATAAATCATTCTCGTAAGATTTTCTTATTTTACATTCCACAACAAATGAGATTTTTTCCCTTCTAAAATTTAATTTATTTATTCCTTCGATTTTTCAATACAACTTGGACTTGTAGATCTACAGCAAGTATATGCAACCCAGACATAGAGTGCAGTTTTATTTGTTCTATCCTTATACAAAATGGAGAATTTGGAGTGCACAATTGTGAAACATGCTGATAGTTATGAACAGAATAATTGCACTCAGAGAGTTCTACAATCGGTGTTGGTTGTGCTATCCAGCGTGTGCCCTCATTTTGATTTTTCTCAGTCCTTCTGTATCTCTTTCTTTCGCTTGCCCATCAGGACAACGGTAGCCATTTGGCGTTAAAGTTTAATCCTTTTTTTGTTGTTGGTTGCGCGCATTCATCCTAGATCCGAGCGTGTTCTAGTTTTATGTGAGCCATCAAAGCTATGCCAAGTCCCATAATGGTTTTGATTGTTCTTTTTCGGTTCAGGGTTCCTTCGTAGAATTTTTGCACCATAACCAGGATAAGCGAACTACAGACGCAGTAGTCGGAGAGAAAGAGGAAATTAGACTATAAAGCTCAATTCATGGGAAATGAAAATTGTTTTCTATTCCCTCGGTGATTGTGATTTCCTACAAGTTGATGGGAATAACTGGAACTGGGACTGGTTGGTATATTTTTTTTACGATCATTATTCTGTGAACAGGAAGCACACTAGCTTCTTCTTCCTCTTTCTCCCTGGGACGGGACATCTAAAATTTGATTGACGACTGTAGGCTCCACAATCTGTTTCTATAGGGATGGAAGAAGGATACATCACAACATACAAATTGTGGGTTTGTATATGAAAGCGCGGGCAGGTTTTTTTAAATGGAATGAGAAATTTTGATTTTCATTCCTGTTCCTGTGTACCTATCCTTATTTTTCTTTTAATATTTTGACTGAGGAATATTTATGTGTGTTTGTGTGTGTTGGTTGTTCTGTGACAACGTCGACGACGAAAGTAGAAAGATAAATGGTTTTTGATTTGTCGTTGAGATTGAAGTGATAGATTGGGATGATTGTTTGAGTTCCACAGAAATTGATATGCCAGATAGAATAAATAATCCGATTATGAGAACATGTGAAATGATAAATGCCTCCAAAATTTTGAACTTTTGGGAAGAGTGATCACTGTTTTGTTTTACCAGAAACCAGACAAAAATATGTTAAACTTTTGATGTAGGTACGTTCACATAAAGATGCCTCAGGTAGGATTGAAGTACTTTTTTTATAAGGGCAAATGCGAACAAATATTCGGAGTACCTACTTCGATGATTACGTTTTATTTAAATTAAAAATTATATATATGTCGGGGTTTGATCAAATTTGACATTAGGTACCCACAGTGATATGCGAGACGAGAAGCAGGTTTCTCACTTATGCCTGTCTGCTGTTAGGCTCCAGCCTTAATGGCAGTGTGGATTTTTTATAAAACTTTTTGCACATTTTTGAAAAAGAAATCTGAAAGCTCTTCATAAAAAATTCCGCTTTTGCCAGAGTTTTTTTTTCGAGTTTTGTCATTATTTTGTCAAATGGTTCTAGATGAAAGAAAACATAAATAAAATCTAACAATCGTGAAATCAATGTATTTTTGCTTATTGTTCAAGCTATCGCAAGTATTCGCAGATCGAAATTTCTGTCTTTCATCGAGTGCGGCCAAATTTTTCTCGCGCCCCGCAATTATTTGTGATGTCATACATATAATTTTTTCATTTTTTCTTAGTTCCAGGATTAAATAATAATAAATATCAACGCGTGTTGTTTCACTCCACCTACCCCATATTTTTCACCTGGAACATCTTCATCACTAACTGACCACATTTACATACATACATATGTACATACATTTTAACCCACATTACATACATGCTGTACATTCTATTAAATTTAATTATTCGTGAAATTGCTTCGCTTGCAAAGCTCACCCGCTGGTTTCACTTTGACCTCAAATGTTTCTTTAGTCCTTAATCACCCTCTCTATTTTCTTTACATTAACTATGGGAAATTATCGTTGTGATATTTGCTCCTTGTGACAGCGATAATAAAATCACTAAAAGAGAGGTTTTGTAAGGGTATTTGTGCACATCGTTTCACATCCTTTGAATGTATTTAATAAAAAAAAATTGAATTTCTCACCTTAAGATCCAAAACCAAAATATCGGTGGTAAAAATGTCACGTTTTGAAACTCAATATGTTTAAAAATGTCACCTTTTGTCCCGAAAGTGATTTTTCATGTTGATTTTGCGTTGATGCATGCTATTATTTCTAACTAAATCTCCTTGGCAATCGATACAATTGAGGATTCTGGACCCGAATTGAACAAATTTCACTATCCAGATAACCAATTTACCTCTATAATAAAACTCGTGAGTTGAAATTGACAGGCTGTTTCTCCTAACACCCGTAGTATGAAACTGAAATGTGGCTTTATTCTTATCTCAAGCCCTTTTCTTTTAAAGAAATAAATGTATATGTATATCTTTTTAAATAGGTAGGCACTAGCCCTCGTAATATACGAAATTCTCGTCTCTGCTATTAACTCAACCATCACTATACCTCTTTAAAGAACCTGCCTTTTACTGTTCCACCTAAACCGCAAAATTCCTGACTTTTGTTAATTCAAACTGTGCTTATAAGCCTCAAAAACAAATCTACAAATTCTACCTACTTGTATATCAAAATCTCTAATATAACATCAAACATTTCTATACATGTCTAAAATTCTAATGCTAACTTCTTCTTATAATCTTCTTAACTTTTAAATCCTGTCATACAAAAAACAACAACTTGACAGGTTTCTCCTAGAAGAATCCTTAATATTCGTTTTATTTTTAATATCGGTCATGGTCATTGAATAAGAAAAAATAAATATAAAAACTCAGTCCAAGGGCAATATTATTTTATAACTAAATGTTTAAATTCCACAGACTGACAGAGATTTGCTTTTAAGTTGGCAGATTGAAATAAGTGTACCTATCTACCAACAAAAATTAAATGTATATAATTTTGTTATATATAAATAAAAATTCTTACACTTCTATAAAAGATAAACCACCATGCTCTTCCCACCGCAGCAACCAACCATGGAGCTGGTCATTTTGTTGGATTCTTTCCAGCAGATTTAAATATTCCAAACCAAGGACGTAGATCTTAGGAGAAATTTGAATGGATTGTTGGTTAGCTGTTTATATATTTTTTTAAATATCTTCTGTAACAGAAAATTAGACCAGAAAAAATTAAATAAATATAATAAAAACGCCGGGCTTTAATGTCAAAAAATTAAAAGGAAATGAGTTGTTTCATAATTAAACTATAGTCGGGATTGGCATTTTCAGAGCAAAATTACGGATTATTGCAAAGTGCTTTGAAAGTTAGCAAAGTCAGTGATAGCCTGTCGACGAAAAGTTTAAATTCCAACATTTAAGCAGAAAACAATGCTACTAAGAAAAGATTCTTCAACTCCCCAAAATAAAATACGAGCAATGCCCCAAACATGCCATTGTGATACCAACCTTGGGTAAAACGATAAAACAGACAAGCCTTTACATTTTACAACATGAGGGTCTGCCACCTTAGAACATAAATATTCTTTGAGGGGTTCTGCTTCTTCCTAGTAGCAGTAGGTAACAAATCTTATCATGAAAAAGTGCATTTTATCATAGCCTTTATGATTTGGCAGAAAATAGTAGGTGCACTCCATTCCTGCTGGAACAACACGTATACAGGAACGGTTAAGAGTAGTAAGTCACTAGGTCCACTATCTGTCGCTCCAACAAATTTATCTTATTTCTTGGATTTTTTTTGGCGGGGAAAAAGGTCGTGAACAACAGCACGCAATTTCTTTGTCTCCACATCCACAAATAACTGATAGCTGAGCAATGAACATATAATTAAATAGACTATCTTGTCATTAAAGGCTTTTCTTTTTCAGTGCCTGAATTGTCAAACAAAAGTTTGTGATTCTTTCATTAGCTTAGAGTGCTCAAAGCTTCTAATTTCGTTCAAGGCATGAATAGAGCTGGTTGAGAGTGCATTTTACGACCTCACCAGAAAACTTCTGAGCAGTCTGAATAAAAGCCGATCAAGGGAAACGTCAAACTGGTACAAGGTAGCTTCAATGACCATAATTGAAAGATTCCTTTCAAATTCTTCAATAACCATTAATTTAACATTAACAAGATTGAATCATTTTTCCCCATCCATTCAACAGTAATCAATTGAATGCAATCACAACAAAAACATAAATGTAAAAAAAGAGCCAAGTTCTTATATGTACAAGAAACCTGTGCGTAAAAAGGCAGCCAATAAAAGTAATGCGATTTAAAATATATGCCAAGTTTTAAGTTCATGAAGTTTAATATCAAATATCTTAAGTAGAGTAATATCGAAACAATTCCAAATCATGACAGAAATTTGGTATTAAATGATTACTGACTAAAATTTGGTGGATTTACTTGGCAAGTTTTCTCTTAAATACTTACTTAATCACAAATTTAAAATGTATGAAAACTTGACCAGTGAACCCATCAAATTTTAGTCAGTAATCATTAATTACCAAATTTCTGTCATGATTTGGAATTGTTTCGATATTACTCTACTTAAGATATTTGATATTAAACTTCATGAACTTAAAACTTGGCATATATTTTAGATCTCATTACTTTTTTTGGCTGACTTTTTACGCACAGGTTTCTTGTACATATAAGAACTTGGCTCTTTTTTACATTTATGTTTTTGTTTTGATTTCACTCCTTTTTGCAAGGATTCATTTTGCCACGTGAACTTTTTTCAATTTTTTTCTTTCTACGTACTTCAAGCCCTACCGACCTACCAATTTTCATCGTTCTTCAACAATCGGAAGTGCACCATATAATTTATAAGAATTTTTAATAATGTGGATGGATGCCACGCCCCCTGAATAGAAAATTCCAATTTTTCAATTTTTTTCTTTCTAAGTACCTCAAGCCCTACCGACTTACCAATTTTCATTGTCCTACAACAATCGGAAGTGCTCTATATAATTTATAAGAGTATTTAAGAAAAGGGGTGGATGCCACGCCCCCTGAACAGAAAATTGCAGATTTTCGATTTTTTCCTTTGTATGCACCACAAGACCTACCGTTGTGCCAAATTTCAAGTTTCTACGATGTCGGGGAGTGCTCCATAATTTTGTTGATCTGTCAGTGAGGCACTCAGTCAGTGAGTCAGTGAGTCAGTGAGTCAGTCAGTTACGGTTTTTGCGATTTTTGAAGTCCTATATCTCGGGAATTACTATTAGTGAGCCATCTGTGTTTGATCAGCTCAGAAAGTACTGCGAATTTGAAGTTTCTGACTTTATTGGTACTGAAGTTAGAGGGGGGTTGAAAATCGCCTGAGTTTGTTCCTGTAAAAAGGGTGTAGTGCCGCGAACTTGGCTGGGCACTACCTTGCCCTTTGATCTTTTGGGAACACATGCATTTACATTTTCTTACATTCCTTTCAGTCGTTGCATTCTTTTGCAATCCTTTATGCATTCTGTACATTCTCTTCTTAAAATCATGTAATGTAACTGGAGAAAAAGTTTAATAGGGCCGTGGCACGAAAAGAATTTCAAAGAATGCAAAAAATGCAAAAATGCAAAGAATGCAAGAAATGCAAATCGAATGTAAAATAATTTAAAAAATGCAAAAGAATACAAGGAATGCATGAGTTCGCAACATATTGTATTCGATTGATTACTGTTTAATGAATGAAGAAATATGATGGCATTCTTTTCAATGACAGATGAATAGTGATTGCATTATTTGAAGTCGAACCCTCAAAGTAAAGTCATTGCATACAATCTTTTAATTGAATTTAATTAATGAACTTTAAGATTGCATTCATGTAATATTGCATTTTTTTTACAACCTTCTCAAATACGCCGAGGATATTCAAAGAGGAGGATCTAGACAGAAAATTCACATGGTGAAAATAGAAATTCGACATATTTTTAGACAATAGTTTTTCTTGGGTTGTTTCCATTGATTTTAATGCTCAACAAATTTTGTTAAAATTTTGAACACAGATAGTCTAATAAGTAGAAATTTTATTATAATTATATTTTTAATTAAAAAACTAATATTTAAACGATATCAAGTTCTTGTTATCCACTCGTGCATATTTTCTGTCAAACAGTTCATTGAGTCTTAGACTAGAAAATGTGGAAGCTAATATCTACTTTTACATCTTAATGAAGCCGACGATAACTTTCTATGAATATTTCATTATACTAGAAATCTGTATTACAGGTTATCACTGGGATTTACATAACTTTCATAATAGACTCCCAAAAATGTACACTGTCTCTGTATATACAACAGACGCATCAATCTATAGAAATACAAATAATCAATGGTCTGTTTCGAAGAACAGACAGCAACATCATGCTGACATAATTTTTAAAATTCTGTATAATTTTGTCTAAAAAACATTTTCCATTTGCTGTCCATAGTGTCCATAGAACTCCATGATGTCTATTCCGAGTTGATGTGATGAGTGAAGATGATAGGTACTAGGTAGAGGAACTTTCCCTTAAAACGCATGACTTGCAAATCTTAAAATCAATCAACTGTCACAGTAGGGCTCATAATTTGTTGTGACATTTATCTCGAGCGGGAGCGCTTTCATTCCCTTTTCAAAATAAAAAAGTATAATAGACGACTGGATCGCACGAATTTGCTTCTGCGTTCCAAACCTATAGATGGTTGCAAAGCATCGAAAGTATAAGTTTTTTTTTGTTTATGATTTTTTTTATTTGTATTGTAATTGCAATATCAGTTTAATTGATTAATAAAAACACTTGTGTAGCATCAGGGTAAAATATTATAGAGCTTTTAACAAAATACAGGCGATAAAAGCAAACACATTTAAAAAAAAAAACGTCATACCCCATTTTTTGCTAAAAAACCTAAAACGAAATTTTATTACAAACATTTTGAGCATTGCACGTAGAAAGTTTAATGAAAATCGCAATATCCGTTTTTGAGAAAATTTGTATAAAACAAAAATGTTGTATGAAAGCTTTCCGTCTTAGAAGATCTAAAACAAATATTTCAAATCTCTCAAATGCTCTAAAGGTATCAATGTTTAAACAAATTGATTCATCTGTTTAGGATTTTATTCGATGTAGGTACCGACATGACAAAATTATTTTTTTTAACTTCTGCTTCATCGTTATGTTAAGTTTGATTAAAAAACTCAATTTTTTTCACGAAACCAATACTCGCTCCATATAGAAACAATAAGAACACAATAAATACCAAACCAAACCAAGCCAAGTATAACAAGATGAGCCACTCTTATATTGCCAGCTCTTATTTCTGACAAGAAAAAAAGAAAATTGTCAAAGTTATATACACACAATCTGTATCCCGTTCCGACGAGGACGACCGACGTCGCAGCATCTGGATATTTTGCTTCGCTGAGTTTCTCAAATTACCGACAAGAAAAACACATTTCATTTTTTTTGTCGGTTTCTTCAAAAAGACATGCCGGGCTTTCACATCAGCGTTGGACTTTTTACTTTGAAATTTATTTTGACATTTTTTGCTGTTGTATAATTTTGATAAGTAGGTATTCCTTTTCAACTTAATTCCAATTTAATTGGGTATTTCGAAGGGTGTGTATTGGTGTGTATTACAAAATAGGGGTTGGGTGATTATGAGGAGAAATTTTAGCCAACCAATGCCACGATCTCTCGTTATTTCGTTAGTTTATTGGATATGTTCAACTTTTACTTGACTTTTAAGTAACAAATAAATTCTTGCACCGCAGAATCTGACACTGTAAATTAATCGACATTTAAGACGAAGACAACGTGCTCTTGAATTAAACGAATGTTTATGATTGTTTTGCCTACGGGGTTTAATTTTTTTCTGATGTATTGTGAAATAAAATATAATAATGGAAGGTTCTTTAAAGTGAAAATATCTTCATTTTTTTCTCTTTAAGAGACCTGTTGTGTGCACGTGCCACGTGTCGGTACAGGAAAAAGGTCGATATTGACATATAGGGCTGCGGGTACTGTGGGTGATGGATTCTGACAAAAAACGTAATATTTAACAGTGCAGGCATTCATCACAAGCGGCTTCTGAGTTTGTCACACTAAACAAATCCATCTTTAATAAAATTTTATTTTGCCAGAAATGGATGCCACTGTTTGACTAAATAATATTCTACTTAACATAAAATTGCATTTTCTATATTTTCTGTAGCTTAAATCTTTTGAAAATATAAGAGTCGAGTTATTCAGATCAAAAATCATATCTCTTTCGATTGATGGACTAAGTAGAAAAATAGTCTTGAGCAAATGTTTTGGTGAGTTTAGGTCGCTCATATTACTCAAACTCTAATGGCTCTGGACCTTTGGCACCTCAAGTATGGGAAATTTAAAAAAAGAAAATGCCATCTAATTGGTCAGTAATTGGTCACAAATGGGAGAAATTGGTTAGCCCTTAATAGCTTGTAATCATAGGTTTAAAATTTTCCGAGGTCACGTAAGGTCAATTATAAAAATTGAAATTTGTAAAAAATGGGAAATTTACAAAAAATTTAGACCATTCGAAAGATTTCTAGATCGTGATTAAAGGTCAACTATTTTCAGTAATTGATTTCGTTTCAAGGCACCTCATTTGGGTCATTTAAAAAAAGGTATGCCATTTGAAAGGCCACTTCACGTCATAAAAAGTCAGCTAGTTTCAGTAATTGGTCAGCCAGAGTTTTTTTTTTGTAATAATTTTTTTTAATTTCAAGGTCATAGCGATTTTTGGCATCTCATTTATAGGAAATTTGTAAAAAGTTCATACCACCTGACAGAATAGCTAGTTTCAATAATTAGTCAGCTGTAGATATTTTTTACGATTTCCTAAAGTTTTTTTTCTTCAAGGTCAGACACGATTTTTGGTACGCAATTTGGGTATTACGTGCCATTACGTGCACCTCATTTGGGTCATCAAAAAACAAACCATACCATTTCAAATGCCACCTAGTGGTCATAAACGGTCAGTTTATTTCAGTAATTGGTCAGCCATGGACTTTTTTTATGAACTTTAAAGTGTCTTCAGCAGTATAAGCGAATATTAGCTGTGTTCCTAGTCATGCGGAAATTATCTATGCTTCTGTGAAAACAATCAAGTTGTTAAAAAAAACCTAGAAAGTTTAACATTAATACTTACAAGAGCCTAGCAAGGATGATAATCGAAATTGACTCCTTAACACTCATGCAATTTTTTGCATTGAGAAGCAACAAAAAAAGTTTAATTTGACTGGGATTTAATCCCGACACCAGGGAGTGTGCGATAAATTTGGCGCCAAAAATATAAAACAAAAGACTTAAAATGAAACAAATATTAAAAAAACAACGGCAACACTTACAATAATGTATTATTCAGGACTTGAAAGCTTGAAATCTGTTCTTTAATCCTATATTTAAATTGAATTATTTATGTAAAACTCAAAATTGTGAAATGAAGTGCTAAATTGACTTTTTGTGGTCAATGCTCATTCTGAATCGAGCAAAACAAACCGAATGGTCTTATGCCTCTTTGTTTTTGTGAAAATTGAAAATTGCTAAAACTCTGATAAAGTCAACTTTTTCATGATTTAAAAAATTCTTATAAACCTTATAGAAGCTGCATCCCAACTGTATGCACCTAACTCGATTCTATAATAAAAATCTCAACTCTGTAATTCTAAAGCAAGCAATGAAAAACAGAAATAAAACAGAACAAATTGAATATTCTGTTCGACAAAAGTTGGGAGCATTTGATCCTATTTTCATACAAATTACCGCTCATAATAAGCACTGAAAACAACCCTTGGCATAATATACAAAAGTAGAATAAAGTTTCATAGAAAGGCCCTTGATTATGCGATTCTATGTTGATTTGGATTACATACTCTTCAGTCTTCATGTAATTAAAATAATAAATCCTAACTTTGGAATCATACAATTATTCAATCCCTGATGTTCATGGCAATATTTAAAATTCTAAAATTAAGATAAAACATTAAAGTCCCATTATTTTATTGCTAACACTCCTTTGTGGCATATTAATCATAAAATACCTACCCTTTCTACTTATGTCAAACAAAAAGTAAAGTTTGCATACATTTGTTTCCAGTTTCCGCAAAGTTTGACTTTATTTTCATAATCCCGATTCCATCCTGATAGACTCTTCCTTATTTCGAGTTCTTGGATTATTTTATTGCAAAAGCATAAAGGTATCAACTTTATTCCATTTAATCTTCAATAAACAGCTCTCACCATATCATTTAAAATTGTACCTATTTCCTGTTGTTGTTTCCTTTACATTGTAGATATTAATTAAAGATGAGGCAAAAATAAGATACAATTTAAGGCATAACCTTTTTACCTTCTCGGATGCCTAAACAGATATCGATACGACTAAATGTACAAAAACGTGTTAAATTTTAGGGCAACACAAAAAATAATGGCAAGCAATTTTCCTAAATAATCGATTTCAAATAAAAGGCACGTGTGGAAACAAAGTGGCCTTTCGCCATTTATGATTCGAACTTAAAAAAGAAAAGAGATAAAAATAAATAATACAAAAGAGCATGAGACCAAGGAGAAAAGATATACATACATCCCCTTTCCTCAGCTTCCGGCGAACGATACACCTCTGATTCTATATTGGCATTTAACCGAATATTTTCCTCAAAAACATCTCACTTTCCTACTAGCGTCTCTAGGGGACTGAGTTCTATTGAATTTTTTTCTTCTTATGACTTTTGTTCTCATCCGTATATAAGTAGTCAGCTCAGGGCCGGGTCAAGGTCACTAGATGCCTTAAGTTTCTTGCTCTTAAAGAAGCGCCGTTTATTCAGATATTAATAAATTTTGAATTGCGAACATTTTTCAATGAAACTTTTCAATAATTTTTTTCGAACATACGTAAGTAATTGCAATAGACCTTTACTAAAAACTCGAAAAGAATGGGTTTTTGAAGAAATCACTTTAAAACAAAGCGAAACTAAGGTCACGAAAAGAATGTTAACTTCATTTTTATTCGATCCTAAGCTTGCTATAAGTCAGTTTTGATACTTATTTTCAAGTTGAGTATCTACTAAAAAAACGAATAAAAGTACACAAACGAAATTGTATACCAAATAAGGTTTGTGTGGGAGCCAATAAAAGCACCCACAACATGTTGTGTCGAACATGTTGACGTAGACTATCTTGAATCTTGATTAAAATTATGAGCAAAAGATAAATAAATTCCTTTTACCCCACTATTGAAGTAAGCTTTTTGAAATTGGGTTTGAGTTGGAATGTAAACAAAGTTGGCAACATATACGTGTTGTCTTTTTTGTGATCCAACTTCTCGCACTGAAAAACTGGTTGTGAATCTTTGAGTGGGCTTTAAGTTGGATCATGCATTACAAATGGTTCTAGTTGTCTTAGTTGTCTAATGTATGACCCACTTTCAACTTGGGATCCACTAATTTTTCCATTATAAAATAATCCGTGCTTTGTTGTTAAACTCGAAACACCAAATCTGGTCAACTTACTCCCAATCTTGGATGATCCTGGACTGAACAACTGATCTTAAATATTTTATTGCTTAGCTTTTGAAGGTAAGTTCATACATTTAGATCTCAGATTCTAGCAAATGTAGATATGAACAATATTATCTATAGGATCTCTTTTTTGCGCCATGTACACCTTATTTCTTAAAATCCGGTCCTTATCTTCAGCGATGTGAATTCTTAAACATTTTCGACCTTTCCCCCGTTTTATTTCTATATGGAAAAAATATAGTGCTTAACTCTTCACAGCGATGCCTATACTCCTATGAACATATGGATGGAAAAGGATCTCATTGTGTTCCTGAAAAAAAAGTACAGAAGCTTATGCCTTCACATGACCTAGAAAAAGTAGGTCTTGTTGTTTGTTTTTAAATTGCTCGAAAGGATGAATGTGAGCACGGATTTGAAAGGAGGGGGCCTCTTTTGAAACAAAAGGTTAAATAATAAACAACACAAAGCAAGACTACACGGTTCATTAGTAGATTGAAAGATTTTTTCTTTGGTTTCCGTTGGGGTTTAGCTATTTTATTGTTTTAATAGCGACCAAGTTGAGTTCCGTTTGTATTCGTTTTATCCGTTTTCTTTTTAACGGGAAATTCAACAATGAAAAGTGAATATCGTTTAATAATTCAACCAACGACAAAGAGATGTAGAATCTATGTACTCTATGTACTCGTATATAGAACTGTTGTGACTGATGGAAAATTTATAGACGAACTTTAAACTTTTTTTTTAAATATTTGTTGAAGTTTGATTTTGCTTTCAAAGCCCCAAGCAGAAGAGCAAACAAAAAATTGTGTTTACAAGTTAAATAGGGTTTACCCTTTATGTGGAATATTTAAAATGTTGAGGATTAAATGTAAACAACTGAGCGCAAATTTTTAATAGCTGCAATATTGAAAATATTTCACATTAAGAGCAAATTAAAAAAAAAACACAAATTTTGGTTTAATTGATATTTCATAAAATATCATAATAAATATTTAAATCCTTCGTTTTTTCGCTTTTAAATCATATTTCGTACAATATCATACTATTTAAATCCTACTTCTTTTGTTTTTAAATCATATCAATAAATACCTCAATCGGATTATTATCTAAAAACCAGATATAACTTTTGTATGGCAGTTTTATTCTTTTTAAAACTTATATGGCCACTTAATTATTGTTAATATTTGCTACATGTTACAAAGTATAGTGTTTTTAAAAAAAGTTCGTGGAAAATTTGGCCAAAAGCTTAAGTTAAGCTCTTAATAATATAGTGGGAATTGTTTTTTTTTTCTATTAGTACACAGAGTAAAATCGCAAAAATTAAAAAAAAAACAAGCTTAATATTTTTAATTAAGAAAAAAAAACTATTTGAGGCTAGAAATATATTTTTTTAAAGTTGCTCAATCTTAAATATGCAAATACACAAACCATTGATGCCGGTTTCAGGAAAATTAAAAACAAATGTCCGCTGTAAAAGTCAGAGTTGGTATTGTGCTGCATTGTTGTACGGATAAATTGAGGCTCATAAGTAATGTTATTTTGTTTTTTTTTTTTTTGTTTGTCATAGTGATAAATCTGCTGAAATAGCTACAAAAAAGGAAAAATCAAATTTGTGTAGTTTTATATTCTGTTTATTTTTGATTTAATAAGAGGAAATGTGGAAAATAGAAATGGTAAAGCTTATAATTTGTGGGAAAATTCTCATTGGGTTTTCGAATCGTCCGCTAAAAGTGTTATTAACATTCTTGAAATGAGAATTTAATGGAATTTCAAATAATTTAATTTGAATAGTTATTTTCAAAAATCGAAAACTTCTGGAAAATTATTTAATTTTGTTTGCATTTTAGACTTTTAGGTAATCACCTACCTGCGCCGTAGTAAAACTACTTAAGTTTGAATATTCAAATGACAGACGTTTTGACAACCTGTAGGAAAGCCCTTGCAAAGCATATCAATCGAAAAGGTGTGCACCTTGATATCGAATATCTATTGGCGTTTTTCTATTTTAGCTCAGAGCAGATCAGATCAGATTCAAAACACAAATATAATTGAATCAGAGGGCTCAGATAATAAAATTTTCAATTTCTGAATCTGATCTGATCTGCTCTGAGTTAAAAAAGAAAAACGCCATATGTGTTTGGTTCATACATACACATCCCTTTCATTTGAATAGGTACAAAATTTTCGATTGCAATTAACCGTTATACCTCCGAACTGAGCGGACTAAATGAATTTTTGTAAATGGCATTTGAGAAAGCATCCAATAGAGGAGAAAATAAGAAAAGACACAATCTTAAACTTACCGTCATTTCATGTTTTATTACCATTTCTTCAAATTTATGTGTTACCCTTTTTTTCGTTCATTTTCATAAGTACACCGCCTTTATCTTCACTTTTGAACAAGTTGAAGGTCAGACCTTTTCAAGCTATTTTTGGGTTTTATGGTTTCTTCGACATGGCAAAAATTAAGATAAGGGGTGGAGAAAATCTCCTGGCGGTTGAGTACGTGCAAATTTATAGTTTTCACGATCAAGGACTAACGAGACATCGAATATCGGAAAAAATTAACAGAATCTTTTCTTTGATCTAAAATTATCTGAGAAATAAAAAAGATGGTTTCGATATGAAGGATGCAAAAAAAACTTATCTCTCCGCAAGTGATAGACAAAAAATTCTGAGGGTTGCGTCTAATTCGTCGGTTTAAATGGCTAAAATAAGGGAAGAAGATAAGTTCAGTGCCAGTATTTCTACTGTCGAGGGTGTAATTAAAAGTTCTGCAAACCCAAAATGAAGAAAATCAAAAGAAACCACTCCTAAACAAAGTTAGCAAACACATAAAAACGAACCGAATGTAGCTTTGTAAACTTCATAAGTCTTGAAAGAGGCGTAAAGTCGTTTTTTTTGTCTAATGAAAAAGGGATCAAATTCGACGGAATGGATGGATTAAAATAGTGTCTCCATTAATGAGCGTTTTTTGTAACTCAACCAAAGTCCTATAAACGGTTCAAAAATGTGGGGTTAATTTCTTTCCTATATTTTATACCTATTCAAATGAACGGTAGTGTACATAACGCTCGTATCTTCTTTACACCAAAACAAGATATTTCAAGCAAAAATTAATAAAAAGAAGCAAATACATTTGAACAAAATAGTATTTTTGGCAGTATAGTACCTACTCTGTTAAGAAACTGATTGGCTAAACCTGTTAAGTTTTATAAATTTAATACAAACAAAAATTTTTGTAAGAAGAAATTTATTTTTATGTTTCTTCATTTCTGAAAAATTATTTTCCTATCTAATCTAGAACTAACACATCCTTAACGCGTAACCATTTTATTCGTTATTAAATAATTAATATGTGCAAAATATTTGTGCGCAAAATTTTTTCACACATTTCATAATACCATAATATCTGAATCATTAGTTTAGGAGCATCTCTGCTTTCTTTTTGTAAGGGGATCACAATGGACCAACAGGCCCCCGTGTACGCAACAGCCTCTGTGCTGTGCACACCCCTCCTAACCTAACCTAACCTAACCATAATACCTAATTTTCTTCATCTTGAACACTACTTAGATACCATATTAATAAACGATTGAAAACAACGTGTTAGCATTTATGCATATGTTAACAAGGATAACTTTAACTCGCCGGATTACGCGTTAAAGGAATGACTAACTTCTTAAAACATACATGCACACATCCGATAGCACCGTTTACTATTGCCAAAATACACTTCGTAAATCAGTGCATATGTATGTGAATCATGTATTAGAAAATCACCTCATTTTAATGAAGTGGTGAATAATATGAATATAGGTTCCTAATGAATATTTTTATTACTAAGAAAAATTATCAATCGTGTTTTCATCATCATCGTGTCTTGTAACCCCGGTTGGGACATAGGGCGTCAACAAAACGTCTCCATCCTTCACGATCTGCAAAAGGATATTTTTTTACTGTGGCCGCGTCTTTCTCTGGGATTCAGCTTCTGCTAAGACAGTTGATTTCCATGTTGTTCTCGGTTTTTTAACCCGCTGTGCACCCTGAGGATTCCATTCAAAGGGCTGCTTTGCAATTTCATCGTTTGGTTTCCTCAGTGTGTGACCAATCCATTGCCATTTACATTTTCTGGTATCGACGACCAGCCGCTCTTGACTTGTCCTGCGCCACAATTCCTCGTTTGATATAATTTGTGGCTAGCAAATCTCTAGGATGCGGCATGGACAGCGATTGACAAAAGCCTGCAATGTCCTCGAAATGGTAGACGTGGCTTTCCAGGTTTTGAAAGCGTGTTTTAGGGAGTGCATAATAGTTTTGTATTAATACTGCTGTAGATTTTTAACCTTTTAATGGTGATTTTAACTAAAAAATTCTTTCTAGGAAAAACCGTTATTGATTTTGATTACAAATATTAATTTTTAAAAACTAAAAACTTACAATTTTTGTTGGAATCGCATTGATACTCGCGACTTTTTAATATTATTTGTAAGATTTAGAACAAACTGAGACCGGAACAGCTTCATTCGAAGAGAACACACAAGATAAATAAGGAATTCGCGGCCCACCCTACAAGGCGTATTTATATATCGCTTATCTCTCACTGTCAATAATACCCACAACTTTATGTAATGTATTATAGCGACTTGGATATACCATATACCTATGTAAAACCAACCCAACTTTCCACATCCACCCACATAGGTACATATTTACATTTAGGCACAATTATTATTTATTACCTAGTAGATTAAGTTCAAGGTCATTTTGTTACTCCTCGCACATGGTTGCCTTTATTGTTAGGTAGCACGAAATACCTTCCCACCTAATAATAGTTTAAATGAAATATGTCCTGAAAATCTTCAACAAATAGGTATTTTAGGTTCATAAAATTGAAATCTTAAACACAAAATTAAGTATGATGGTAGTAACATAATAATAACATTCACGCCAATGAAATTGAATTTTTTGATTTCTTTTTTCTTGAATCTACGCTGGAAGAAAACATTGCGAGCACTCAAGACCACCCATTCATGATATAAGCTCACAGAGGGTAGGCCAGCTCCCCGAGAGTATACCTTTCTCTCTACAGTTTTCTAGTGAAATCACTATGAAATTTAAAAAAGATGAAAAATTAAAAAATCTTCCAAATTGTTTGAATGCCTCCTAGGTACGTAGAGAAAGGACAAAAAACCTAAAATGTGGCACAAAGAACGCGAACCTCCTTGATGAGTTGCAAACAAAACAAAACTGATTCAAATAGAAGACTTCGTACTATATAGCTGGACTTGTTGATTATTGATTCAAAATAGCTGTTAATGGCCTTAAATACAAATAACTTAGCGTTACCTCCTCGTGACTCACCAGTTGACTAATGAGGACCTTGTCAATACTCGATTTTTGTTAATTTCAGTTCATCTTTCATCGATATTTTGACAAACAGTCAACAAACATATGTGAACGATTCATCAAGATTAGAATACCTTCCCTAAATCCCTAATCTTAAACTATACCAAAAAATAGAGATAACGTAGGTAGTAGCTGTAGGTCTTTGACTGAGTAGAGTAATGATGGCTTTCAAAGTAAGCAATTACCAAGTCAGAAGCTTAAATCATTGATTTTTCACTTGACAGAGACAGATTCAGTTCAAAAATAGGAACACCACGACAAATTTCATCTATCCACCTACACTCTCTTGTTCGACATCATCCATTACTATTCTAAGATAAGCCATTTATTGTGTCTTCTTTCCCATCACATACTCATTAATCTTGTTTGATGCAAATTGGGTTGCTTTTATACACATTCACATACTGTCTCTCTCCTCCTTCTCTGCTACACAATTCACTTTCTATGTGTATTTATGTGTTTTCTATTTTTTGTTTGCACTTTCATTTTGTAGTATCCATTATTCGCCACTTTACACATTTTTCTGTGAAACCTTAACCGTATAAATATAGGTATGGTTAAGTCGACACTAATTATTTGTGACAGTAGTCGACAATTAATCCTTTGACACGATGGAGAGCTTTGTCTGCGGATTTTCAATTCATTTGGGTTACCCATATGTGTGTATTGGAATGTTGTTGTGGGTTGCAATATATTTTTGTAAGAGCTTAACATTTACCTAAGGGTTGATTTACATAAACCATACACTGCGCCTCGATTGAAGAGGTATAATTAGAACTATATGGTGACATTATTTTATTTAACAATGTAATTGTTTACTTAGATTTTCTTAGACTGGTGACTAGTTACACAGAGTTTTTAAAGTTCTAAATCCAAAATTGAACATGTGCTGTATTGAATTAAATATGTAAATGTCTTTCCAAGGCGGAGACAAACAGTTCCGTTGTGGAAAAATTGTTTGGTTTTTGTTAAATTTTGTATGTAGTTATTTTTGTCCACACACCTTTTTTTTCATTTAAATCATTAAAAAAGTATTCTATTACGTTTTCCTCTACACTGAATTTCATTCAAATCTGTTAAGTCATGTGAGCGTGCCTGAAGGACAAACGTCTAAACGAACGTGCTTCTATATCTATAAATATTAAGTAGGATGTAGATAGCAATAGGTATACACTTATTTTGTTTAAAAATATCTAAAATGCAAATCTTATCCCTTTTGAATGAGTAAATAGCGAAAATAGCTTACAATAAAAAAAATACTAAGCACATAAAAAAATTATAGGTACCTATTTGGTTGATTTGCGGTGCACTTTAAAACTATTCATTCTTTCATTCATTCAATTTATTGTTCACGTAAAATAAAAAATTGTTTTGTTTTGCTATTATCTTCATTCGCCTAGTTGCACCGGAAACAGGACGGAATGGATTCCAGCGTACAAATTGAGTTATCCGTTTTCTGCGGATGATGGTGGGCCTTAATCAATTTGAATTTGATTGGAAAAGAAGTTGAAGGATATTATTTGTTTATGTTTTGTCAAAAAAAAAAAAAAAAAAAAAAAATGCTAACAAAAACTTTTGTATCTCTGGTTATTTACTTTGTTAAGAGGGTTTGAATTTATCTTTTATTTTTAATTTTTTTATTTTGAGAGAATACTGATGAGCTACATTTTATATAAAAAAATTTTAGCAGTGACGAAGGATAATGAATTGAATTAAATTATAGCACGTGTTTTTAAAAAATCTAACTGCTGAATGTGATCGAATTTATATAAATAAAACAAAACATTTGAATACAAAGCAAAATTGATTTTTCGAAAAGGTCATGGTTGAAGAAAATACATATATATTTTCAAAGTGCTTTAAGTGGGTGTACTCATTTTTTTTTTTCAGTTTTATTTTGTCTTTGGCAAATGGATGAAAAATTCTAAAAGGCTATCGGAAAAAACAAATTCAAAAACTTTTTGTGTTTTTAATTTCTTGCTTTTGAGACGGAAAATTTTGTTAAACCTAGATGTAGAATTATTAGGTAACTCACTTTTCGAGAAATAAATAAAAATATCATCCACATTCTTTTCTGTTCCATTTGCTTTTTAATTTCAACAGATAAGAGGTAGGTACCTACACCGCAAGGAAATGTGCTGCTGCCTAGTTTTTTTTTTTTTTTTTTTTTTTTTTTTTTTTATTATTATTATCCGATGGAAATCTTCAAAAGACACTCGGTTAGAATCGGTACCAAGTAGTGTGGGACTCTTACCGCACTAAAACCTGAATCAGGACCAATCTATGAAACATCGACAAATGATTTTTATTTCTTAATTTTAAATTTAGACCATCAGCTCATGAGGCTTGGTTCTTCTTAATCTCCGAACATTGTTTCCTACATTTAGGACGGTCTCCATTTCAGAGTTTGTATGACTGCAGTCGCTGATTGTGTGATACAGCGTGTTTTTTAACCACTTCTGTAACCATTTCAATTTGAAGGTCACGATGTAGATCGCTATTTCTTATATACCAAGGGGCATCAATTATTCCACGAAGGACCTTGCTTTGGAATTTTTGGATGGGTTCAGCATTTGTTTCTTTGTACAGCCCATAGTTCGATGCCATATGTCCAAACGGGTTTCAATACTTGCTTATATAACATTAGTTTGTTCTGGATAGATAGAATTGAAATTAAATAAAAAGTACATCAAACAAAAAAAAAAAAATAATTTCAAAAAAATTTCAAAGAAAAAAACTTGATTTTTTTTTTTTGGAAGTCTCAACTTTGCATCCTAGAAGCGGAATTTGCCGAGAAATTGCTGGAAACGTTCAGGGATGTCCCTAGTTAATCCTTAACAAAATAATATCGCCGAGATTCAAAAAACAGTTTGGCGAACCACCAAGGAAAACCACTACCAGAGGAGATTGCAGGACCATAAGTGCTTCAAAAAATAATCCTTTCAAGTCTTAAAATGACATTAGAGTAGAAGTACAGTTCAATAATATTCTGATAAAACAGTTCAGAGAATACTTGATGAAGGTAATTTGCACGGAAGGATAGCCAGAATAATGCATATTCTAGGGAACACGCAAATATTGAATTTCGTTCAAAATTTTCTTACGATCATGTTAGTGATACTGGGCTAAAAGTTTACATACATTCACATGAGCAACGAAACCAAGATAAACTTTAAACTTTCTCCACTTTTTAATTCCTTGCAGCCTAGTCCTAAGATGGTCGTACACGGTTAAAAATTCTGGGGTATTTTTTAATACAGCCTTTGTATTTCAGCCGTATTCAATACAGAAAATATTACCTTTTAATATTCCGTAAATATTAAAGAAATTTTCTAATAACTTTGTATTACAATTTAATAGATTAGTATTAAAATTGTAATTTTGAATACCAAAAAGATTAAAAAGTAATCGAATGAAATAAAATATAATCTTTTGGTATTACAATTTAATAACTTAAGTATTTGCGTTTATTTTAAATACAAAAAGTATTAAAATTTAATACAAATTGTATTAAAAAATATCGGGACTCGTGTATTTTTAATACAAAATGTATTAAAATTTAATACAAATTGTATTAAAATATTCGGGATTCGGGATTCGTGTATTTTTAATACAAAAAGTATTAAAATTTAATACAAATTGTATTAAAATATTCGGGACGCGTGCATTTTTAATACAACAAGCATTAAAATTTAATACAAATTGTATTACAACAGGAAGCCATTACAAGCAAGCATCAGCCATATTTAAATGTGAATATGAAGCATATTTTTTTAATACCAAAGTATTAAAATTCAATACAAATTGTATTAAAACAGCAATAAAACAAAAGTGGCAACCGTTTTTCTGATTAATAATATAAAATAAACAATTTAAATATGCATTATTTTGAAGGCGCGTTGAAATATTTCGAGGTAAAATATACAAATTAGTAGATAAAATTTCCATCGCATTAAGATTTTTGTTCTCATATATGTGAAAAAAATAAATATAATAATGCCACCATTAATTGACTTAGAAGATAAATACTCTTAGAAAAAATGTCTTTCATTACTATTATTTTTGTAATATATTTTGTATTAATTTTCATGAAAACGATCTAAAAATTAAATTTCAAGAAATAAAGTATTATATTTTAATACCTTTGTATTATTAAAATATAATACAGATTTCGTATTCCCTTGTAATATCTGATATTATTAAGATTTAATATATTTTGTATTAACTTCCAAATTTTAATATTTGCCAAGTATTAAATTTCAATAAATTTTTGGTGTTGTCATATATGTAACCCAGAAAATATTAAAAAGTACCCCAAAATTTTTAACCGTGAAGCGAATTTTAAACGAAATAAAATGTTTGTGTTCCTTAGAATAGGCGTTCTCTATTTTAATGTCCATGTCAAAATTTAACAAATGTGGAAACAAATGTTCATCATGTATTCTCAGATGTATTACGAAAATATTAAACAAGAGTTCAATTTCGTCGAATGTTTCCTATTTTTTAGAATTATTTTTTAAATACTTACTTCAGGTAATTTCAGTTATATTGTTCTTCACGACAGCCACGGATACTATGCCATGATGATGAGGCATTAAGAACAACAATGGTCTAAAACTAGTTCCATCTTTAAATCGGTGATTTGATTATTAATAAGTTTCATCAGAAGAAAGTGTCTTTTTTGATAAGAACACCAGAAACTGTAGGAAAGTCCAATTGTTGTTACCGAAATATAATTTTTGCGAAATTTTAAAAACTGAGCTTACCATTTGCTGATTAAATATATTTAAAAGTACTCGCTTTGAGCTCATGAACTATGGTGAATATAAAGTCGGTTTTTCTTAAAAATATAATATGCATTTCTGAATTGGTTTTCTTCTACAGCTACATAAATTAAGCTATAAATAAATACCAACAAATATTTTACGAAAAATATTTCAATTAATTCTAAATTTTTAAATAATAATTGCTCGCCACCACGAGCACTTAATTGCTTGCTTTCGACTCATACTCATGAAGCGAGCATATCCGTTAATGATCATTATGAGTGCATAAGCAAAAATAAAAATGTCTACAGCTTGCTAATTAGTGAGCGAGCTTATCCTAAATACTTTCTTCATTCTTTCGTTTAACAACCACACCCAAAATTTGTTGGTTTTTGTCACATATCGCTGAAAAGGTTATTCTCAGTTTTTGATGCCAAACATAACCTCGAACCCCAAGTCCTACAACTTAACATTTCTTTTTGGAATTAAAAACGAAAGAGTATCTGCCCGGGACATGTTCAAGAGATTGTTCTTTTATTAAACTTCTCTGTTTGATTTCTTCAGGTGGAGTTTATTTAATCGTCTGTAAGTATTGACACAAATTAATTCCTTTCAATATTCTTACGATGCTGACGTTCAACTCATTTATTTTATAATAAAAACTCTACAAAAAGCTGCATACTACAAAGGATTTTTTCAATGAAAAAAAGTAATATCAATTTCCACATGAACTACATCTTCAGCTCCAAGTTAATTCGATTGCAGATGAACACTTTTTTTTACGAATCCGTATATAGTATAAACTTGTTCGCTCCCAAAACTACTCTTGTGCTGAGTGGTAAAAATTACATTTAGTCAACGCCCTTGTGCCCCTTAACTTAATTGAAATCACTTGAAATCATCAAAGAGCTACATGCTTGGCACTGTTTTTTTTTTTGTTAGTACCAACCTCCATACCTATGCTATCGTCATCATCAGCGTTGTATAGTGAAAAAACTTTAATGAAAAATGTTAAAATTAAAAAGTTGATTTTTTTCGTTTCATTTTTTTTCCAACCAACAAACCCAAGGTGAACATTTGGAAAAGTTTTCAACATCTACTGTCTTTCTCGTGTAAGGATTTTTCTTTGCCACCTCAAAGCCCATGTATAACCAACCAACCCACATAATCAGGTATGGTAGCTACATGTACGCAGAAGAATCCTTTGGTCCTGGCAGGAGTTGTAATTTCAGCAAAAATACACCACGATGAAGGATTATACCTTTTCCATAGTCCCTACGTCCTATATACACACGTATGAGCTGAACAAATTCGTATTTTATAAACTTTTTTTTTTAAGGATGGAAAAATAAACGAATGAAACCGAGGAACCATCCATTTAAGTTTGCATTCAACTGTCTTTCTCATTGTGGAATTGCTAAAAGCACTAGTTTAGTTGCATCTACCTTAAACTTCTGTGTCGTCATTCATCACAATCAGGATTCGAAATTGTTTTCACAGAAAAAAAAAACTCTGAACTAAGTGTAACAACTGCTGCAGAAAATATAATTGAAAAGGCGAAAGCAATTACCTTAGAGATGTAATTCTTTGGTATTTGAGTTCTTTAACTGAAATGTAGCATGTACTTATGTAGGTAAGGTATAGGAACTATTATTGGAGTAAATGGATTTTGAACTAAAAATAGAAGATTTCTCAGATAGAATGTGAAATCTGTCAAGCGAGATTCAAGGATGAATATGAATGAAAAAATTTTACTTGTGATAAAGGTTGACAAGTAAAGTACAGCTATTGACATTGAATGTAGGTATATGAAAGTACTGTATAGATGATATTAAAGAATCAAACATCTGTTCTCGAACTTCTTAAATAAAAAGACTTCATTTTTTGAATAAAAGTTGGAAAAAAACATTCAAACCCGCTTAAATGAAACAAAAAACTAAAATTTCTCTGAACTTCGGTCAACAGAAAAAGTTTCGCATTGAAGGTATGAGTTAATGATGAAATGCAATATGATGGTGTGGAATGCATTGCGGGATATATGTACATATGTACATAAAAAGGTTGGCACTGAAAGTTGGGTTATTAAACAAAATTTAGCCTTAATTTAAAAAAAGCTTCAGTTAGGTCCCTCCTCCATGAAAAAAAGAAGTCAATTCAATTCAATTCAATTTCTTTTATTGAACATAATATATACAATCTGGCTTATAACTAATATGATACTATGATAAATTTACATTTGTTGGCACATAGGGGGCCTAACGTTACACAATGTCTTAAGTTTAACAAATTATAGATATATAAATTACATGTCAAAAAATTAAAATTAAAATTCGGCTGACTTAATCGTCCTCAGGGTGTTCATTCCCGGTTGTCAATGGTGTTTTTGGTGTAGGTTGGGGGAAGTTTTGGCTTTTAGCCACGGTAGAAGGCTGACCCAATGTCAGCGTAGAACGAGACTGCTTCCTCGTTGTCCATGATTATGTTGTCATCAAGTGTTTCCATTACACTGAGGTACCTTGGCTCCGGATGTCGTTGTTCAGTGGTCATCCTTCTCATTAGCTGATTCGGGTGGTCGATGATGTTCCGTACTAGTCTCTTCGCTGAAAGGACTAGGTATTTGTCCAGCGGGATTATGTTGGCTTCGGAGTAGAGATGTTCGTTCCTGTAGTGTTTCCGCCGCTGCCGGTCGAAGTACAGTCCGGTGCAAATTCTGAGAATCTTCCTTTCGAATACTTGAAGCTCCTTCATGGCTGTCTTGGAGATTGAAAACCAGACTGGGAAGGAGTAGCTGATGATAGGTCGTAAGAGCTGCTTGTAGATCAGTAACTTCGTTGGTTGGCTTAGTCCTTTTCTTTTCTTCATCAATGGATGTAGACGGTGAAAGGCCCAGCTGGCTTTTTTGAGTACATTTCTTGAGTGCGGGTTGAACCTTAGCAACTCATTGAACTGGACTCCCAGGTACTTCACATTCTTTTTGGCAGCTATGATGGATCCGTCAGGGAGTCTCAAGACCAGATTTCTGCAGTTGGCTGCGGTGCGAAGACCTCTACCAGTTGAAGGCCTCCTGAAGCAGACAAGTTCCGACTTGGAAGTGTTGATTCGGATGCCCCATTTCGTGTAGAAATTGAAGAGTCTGTTGATGTGGGCCTCTACTTGTCGGACGGCGATAAACGGTGACATTGATGATGCATAGGTGAGCGAGTCGTCGGCATATAGCAGGTTCTCGCATCCAATTGGGGCAGGTTGGTCGGATGTCATCAGGCTGTAGAGGAAGGGGCCAAGTTTTGAACCTTGGGCGACTCCGGCTCTGATATTCTTCATGTTTGACTTACAATTGTCTAGTTGTACGAAAAATTTCCTGAAAGAAAGAAAAGAAAAAAGAATTTTTGTTAGTGGCAGTGGTACCTGTAATAGATGAAGTTTATGTATTAGGGCTTCTATCCAAACGCTATCAAATGCTTTCTCGACATCCAGAAAGCATCCGACGGTGACACGATGACTGTTGAGGGAGGTGGTGATATCGTGTTGGAACTTCAGCAGCGGATGCAGCGTTGAGTGCTTTTCTCGAAAGCCAAACTGCATGTCAGGGATGATTGAGTTTTCATTGCAGAATTTCTTCAGCCTCCGGAGGATTACTTCTTCCAGTAATTTGCTGATATTGTTGAGAAGTGATATTGGCCTGTAGTTGGATATTAGGTTGGAAGCACCTTTCTTCGGGATAGCCACAATCTTCGCTGTTTTCCACGTCTGGGGGAAGTAGCAGTTGTTGATGCAGTTGTTAAGGATGATTGTGAGGAAAATCATTACTGCTTGTGGAAACCTTTTCAGGATGCAATTGGAAACACCATCTGGTCCAGATGATTTTTTTGGCTTTGAATTGCCGATGATCTCTGCTACCTCCTCTAGATTGCATAGATGTGGACTATCGGTGGGATCACTTGCTGGATTGGTGTCATCGAAACTGATTATATCCGGATTTGGCTGTAGGGTCTGCTGAATTGATGCTTCTACTTCTTGTAGGAAGGCCGGGTCAGTAGGTGGGTTCGGTGTGAAGTTTCCTTCGAAATAGTTGGCGAACGCTTCCACCTTGTCCTGGGTTGAGGTTGCTTCAATGTTGTTGCTGATAATAACTTCTGGCATCTGTGGCTGTTTTCCAATGATCCTATTGATGTTTTTGAAGGCATCAGGTCCTGGCTTAATTGCTTGCAATCTTCTCTGGTACTGGATATTGTTATGGTGTTGAATGGAGTTCCGGAACATGATGTTGACTTGCTGTAGCTCATTCCAAACTGTCTGGTAGTTGATGTTTGTCGTATTTAGCTCGCTTCGATGGATCCGCTGGAGTCGTTTTCTTACCCGCTGTCTGTGAGCATACAAATTCTGGACGTAATCAGGAAGGTGTTGGTACCTGTCCTTTGACGTCCTAGGCCGCTTTTGCTTCACCAGGGCTTCAGATACGGCATGTTCGAGGTTGTCAATAGCTGCATCTATTTCGGTATCCAGCAGATTCCTGTTTGAAGGTGGAAGAGTTATGTTGTCTTCGATGTCCCTGTGAAGTCTTTCAATATCCAGCCGCCTGAAGTTGATGAAGTTCTCCGGAGCTTCTGTTGATAGGAGTATTGGTTGGTTCAGGTTGATAGACAGTTGAACAGCTTCGTGGTCCGAGTCACTTTGTACGATTGTACAGATATAATTCCGGATTTCCGGAAGAATGTGTACAAGGTTCGAGGAGGCCAGGAAGAAGTCCAGCGTTGATGGCGTTCTAGGAAAGGTGGGCTTCGGCTGGGATATAACCACCAGAGAATGTTCATTGCTGTTCAGTTCCATCCAATCTACAATTGCTTTGCCTTCGTTGCTGATTTTGGAGTCCAACCATAGGTGATGTCTCGCATTGAAATCACCTCCAATGATGCCATAGGTGCTTTGCTTCAGGATGCTGTTGAGGATGAGCAGGTCACTATGTATGTTCCTTGCAGAGGATGCGCACTTGAAGTATGTACAGATGACTGTAAGGGTCTCACCTCTTCCTAGGGTCATCGTGATGGCGGTGGCTTCACTAGTCTTTAGTCGTGGGATAATGACTTCTTTTGTATTGGGGGAGAATTTGTCTTTTATGAAGACTGCTGTTCCAACGCGGTCCTCGTTTTTGTCCTGTCGGTACGTTTTAAATCCTTTGATGTTGATGTTGTTTTGTTTGGTCACTTTCGTCTCGCTGATGAGGGCAATATCAGGGGTATTGTTCTTCATGAATAGGTTGAATGACGTCCTCTTATCTAGGCTGTATAATGAATTAACATTATACGTCAGGATGCGGAGTTTCTTCAATGGCATATTTCGAAGACGAAGGCGGCCAAGACCGCGGACTTGTCTTTATCACTAAGTTGATTGTAGTTGGATGGGACGGCATTCCGGGCTTTATCCATGATGGAGATGAGGTTTGACCCGAGGAGCCGCTGGACTTCATTGTTGAGGTTCATGGATGGGGAAGTTGCTGAAGTTCTGGTCGGTTTGACAGGGGCTGTCTTCACAGGGATGGTTTTGACTGGAATCCTTGGCTGTTGTTGATGCTGCGTTTTCGTTGTTGATAGTCTGGGTGTTGAATTCTGTTTGGCCATTGCTGCGTAGCTGACTGAAGGACGGGTTACCACACAAGCTGATTTAGCGACGAACTCTTTGTGCGCCTTCTTCTCTGCAATCACCTTGTTCCTCTCTATGAAAAAAAGAAGAGAATAAAATCCCTCGCAATACAGATGTTTCTCTGGGTTAACAGAGGCGTTTTTGGATGGTCAAATTGTTATGTGGTTGAATGTGTTTGTGCAGAATTAATAAAATTTCATAATATTATAATTTCGTTTAAATTATCTGAGTACTGCGGTATTAATAATAATTAATTGGGTGGCGCAACAGCTCGTGGAGAACCAGGGCCTAGTGACTTACAACTCACAACCATTCCTGTGTGCGTGTTTGTTGGCAGGAATGGAGGGGACCTACAGTTTTTTGCCGAGTCCGAACGGCTAAATGAGAAACACTTTTTCATGACAAGTATACTCTTGGAGGATTTGTCAGTTCCTCGCAAGAGGCAGTACATCGGATAAAATATTTCTGTTTTTAGATAGCACGGCTGGGAAAACGATTTAGCTATTGCGCACGAGGTTCAATATTCGTGTATTCAGCAACGTTGTAAAAGAATGCAATCTCTTGTGGTAAGTTACGAAAATCTTTAAAAAGTCACAATGCAAATGAATACAAAGAATGCGTGAATTTCCAAAAGATTGCATTCAATTGACTGCTGTAAAATGAATGGGGCATAGAATGATTACAATAATTTCAATAACAAACGAATAGTCATTGGAGAATTTCCAGTCACAGTCTCAAAGTGAAGTCAATAAATGCAATCTTTTTATTGAACTCAGTAAAAGATTTTTGACGATTTCACTCATAAAAAATTGCATTCTTTTATAGTCAGTCGTTCTGATGATGTTGATGCTTGGCTGGCACGGAGGGTCATAAAAGATCGATGCTTTACTAACAATCCATAAATAATGATTCAAGCGAGCAGAATTGGTTAAGCTTTTAGTGAAAATGGGGGCAAAACGATCAAAAATTTATTCAAACATTTTCGAATAAGCAACAATAATTGTTGTATAGCCTTTTTAAAAATCAACTAAAATCCTTTGGATTTAACCGCCTAGAAGAACTATCAAGTTTTGGACAGGGCACTAGGTTTGCATCTATGTATGTATCCTTATTAGGGGCTGTATCAAGGGCTACTATAGATATTCGTAAGGCCCTTTCCAATTACCTCTTTGCCTCTAGCGGCAAACAAAAATTGTCCTGTTTGTCATTCGATCCTGGGATCTTCTGTCTACAATAGTCCAATATACTAACTCCCGGACTAATTCGCAATGCAGATATGCGATGACGGGGTATTTCTGATGGGATAGCAAAAAGTTACCAACATGCTCTTACCATCAAGGTTATCTAGAGCTTTTGACAAGTTTTCTTTAACTGGATTTTCCCTGCCTTGACTAAACCTGCCAAAAACTTCCCATTTTTCAAGGCGGAAATCTTTCAATGGATGAAAAGTTTTAAATTCGCGGATTTTCTAGTTAACTTTTTTTTTAATATTTTTAACAATCATTTGCCTTTAAGACCTAAGATCTTAAAATGGTTCAAATTTGAATTTCCTTATGTATTTATTATGTACATATGTACGTATGTTTATTTGTATAAATGTTTATAAAATATCCACTCTACGCACATTAATTGACTTTTGATGTTTCCTTTTTGGGAAGTTTTAATTCAGCAAACAAGTAATGGCAATAAAAAGTTCTTAAAAAATAATCCGAATCCAATAAAATTCCAAAAGGTCTGTTGAAAGAATAAATAAAACAAAAATAACAGCTCTTAAAACAAACCCTCATCACTCAATTGAATTTATTTTTTCTGTTCATGGTTTATTTATTCCTTTTTCTTAATAAGGCTTCTAGGAATGAATTAGCAATAATTATTTTTTCTCTTTACAATACGCGAATTCCATTTAAGCATATCCTCGTCTAAAAGTAAAACACATAAATCTGTATCCTTCTGCAAAAATAAAAAGCTTTAAATAACTCACTCCCACTGAAACCATTATTCCGATTCATCCGAATTCTAATCGATCTGTTTTGTTTGGTTGATTTTTTGTATGAAAAAGTAAAAGCCTTTAAAGAAGACGGATAACCATCGATTTTTCATTAATATAAACCAAATTCATGGTGCGTTGTCATGAACACCGTTAATTTAGCCTTTGTGCTAACCGAATTGGGGTTGTTTCTTCATAAATTTGAATTTTGATAGAAATTCGATTGATTTGTTGTGTTCATTCCTTTAATTAGTTTTATACATTTAGCCAAATTTTCTAATCGATTTTAAAAATGTTAGGATATTTTTTTTTTTTAGTTTCGAACCGACAAAAAAATGCACGACTGTGTCGCTTATGTTCAGAAAGCTGAAGGTTTAATAAAATGTATATTAAACCCCAGTTTTATAGTGGAGGTTTAACCTCCACTTTTGCTTTAAACTTTAGTTCAGCAGAACAATATGAACTCACTGGAAGTCTTAAACGAGACTGTGAGACTGGCCATAAGACATTGCAATCATAAAAAATTAAATCACTGGAGCGGTTTAAAAAAAAAATTATATATGTACAGTGGAACTTCCATATAAGTCCCAAAACTCTCAAAATGAAAGAAAAAAAATCGAGTTATAGAAACTTCGATATAAAGAAATAAGACAAACATTTTAGTGGCACTCTTTTATTATATTAAATGAAAAATTTAAAATAGAAAATTATTTTTGATTAATAGAACCTTTAAGAAATCAAAAGTCTTTCGCTGACGTACAATTTGGAGACCTTGTCATATTTAAGAGGTTTTTTCTCATTGATTTTTTTTTTTTTAGTTTCGTCAAGTTTCAGAATTTTTTTTTCCTACTTTCTCTGTGTTTCGGTATAGTAGATAGTGGACTTTGAGGTAAACCATATTTTATGGTCACATTTTCCCTTTTAACACCACTCTCAACTTCATTGATGACTTTCAGTTTTTGTTCAAAAGGTGCTTTAATTTTCTTCCTTACATTAAACATCGTAAATTCCAAGAAATTTGAAACAAAACTAGGAACTTCTGCGCCTGAAAACGTTTTAACTCAATCAAAATCGAAGTTCAAATGAAAAAGTTATAGAAGTTCGACTGTATATGGGCAATTCTCAGCAAACTGATACTTTTGTGAGAGCAAAATTTACGAAACAAATGTTTGATTTCTCAAACTTTTTGATGCCATAATGATTGTTATGATAACAAAAGTTAATGCTGATAGTGGTCGCACTACAAGTACATTTTTTTTGCACCAGATCTAACATGTAAAATTGATGAGATGCCACGGTAGACATTTTCATACTTAAATCCAATTTGCAAAAAACTTTTATAGTCAAAATATTTTCTGAACAGATTTAAGATAAGTTAAGCAAACACTATTGTTCGATCCATGAATAAAAGTAGATGGTGTTCGAAATATGGTATACCACGGTAGTGACCATTTTTTCGTGCCAAACTGATGTCAAATTTTTGATGCTCGATATCATTCAAACCAATTTGGAGAGAGTCGTTTGTTTATCGTGTAAATATACGGTGACGTATGCTGATCTGAATCGATGCATGTATATTACAATCCACCTTATAACACAGCTGTACGAACACGGAAATAAAAACAAATTATTTGATTTTATTTTCTTCAAAACTCTGGGACAGATTTAGAACTCTGCTAATTCTGTAAATGAGTTATAATTTATAACAATATGGAATTTTTAAGCTGCAATTATGTATTTTACCTTAATATAATCAATTTTTGTTTTTTAATTAAAGTCGAGTTTTGACGAAATAGCTGGTAACCTCAGGGTTGGGACATGCCACGGTAGTGACATTTGGGGTATACAATATTTTTTTTAAATATATACACTTGTGATTTTTTCGGAATTACACTTGCCGTGTATCGTACACATGCCAACATCAGCCTGATATGCGCGCATACCCCCACAGAGGAGAACGATGACGACACCAAGGACGAGTTCTACAAGCTCCTGGACAAGACATATGAGCAATGCCCTAGCTATGATATTAAAATTGTTTTGGGTGATTTTAATGCCAAACTAGGAAGAGAAGACGTCTTTGGTGGCACAATCAGAAGATACAGCCGGCACGACACCACCTCCGATAACGGACTCAGGCTAATCGACTTTGCTGCGGGGTGAAACGTTGTGGTAGCTAGTACGCAGTTCCCGCATCTCGATATACATAAGGGGACATGGCGAATTCCTGATCAATCAATCGCCAACCAAATTGACCACATTGCGATCGACGCAAGGCACTCCTCTATTATCAAGGATGTCCGAACGTTTCGAGGAGCCAACGCTGACTCGGACCACTACGTTGTAGCAAAGGTACTGCTACGGATATCTAGACCAAAGCCAAAACAGGGAAATACTGTGAGGAAGTTCGACGTCGGACGGCTACAGTCGCAAAAAATCGCCAGGTTCTTTTTCGATCGAGTCTCTCGCGCCCTCTTAACTAGTCCTTTGCCGCCAACTGCAAACATCGAGAACCAGTGGAAAAACTGCCAGGAAGCCATCAGAGATGCCGCCTCTGACGTGCTGGGCTTTGTACGACCACCACACCAAAACACCTGGTTCGACGAAGAATGTCGTCAAGTACATGCAGCCAAACAACAGGCATACAAAGCGGCGCGCTGCATAGAAGGACCAGAACTGCTCGCGAGCTCTACGAGCAGAAGAGGAGAGAGGAACATAAGCTTCTTAGAAGGAAAAAGAAAGAGCATGAGAAGCGCGCGATCGAGGAATTAGAGGGATGCCACTGCAGGAATGAAGTTCGGAACTCTTACCAAAAAGTAAAAAGAACCTCCCAAGGTTACAAGGCCCGATCCGAAGCCTGCAAGGACGATCAGGGGAACATCGGTTTGGAATCGCAGTCGGTGCTGATGATATGGAAAAATCATTTCTGCAAATTGTATAACGGCGATGACGAACCGAATTCCGCTAACATTGCACCATTCATCTTGGACGACGTAGGCCAACAATTCCGTCCACCCGATCTTGACGAAGTGAGGATAGCCATATCTAAACTTAAGTCCAATAAAGCTGTTGGAGCTGATGGTCTTGCGGCTGAGCTATGGCGATGAATTGGTTGGGAGTATGCACCAGCTCATCTGTAAAATATGGTCGGAGGAAAGCATGCCCGATGAATGGAACCTCAGCATTGTTTGCCCGATCCTCAAGAAAGGCGATCCTCTGGACTGCACCAACTACAGAGTCATCAGTCTTCTTAATATCGCCTACAAGATCTTCTCTGCCGTACTTTGTGAACGCCTGAAGCCATTCGTCAACAACCTGATAGGTCCATATCAGTGTGGCCTTAGGCCAGGGAAGTCCACTATCGACCAAATATTCGCACTACGGCAGATCTAGGAGAAAACCCAGGAGTTTCAAATCGAATTGCAGCATGTTATATAGGTGCGTCAAGTGCCAAAATACGCATGAGCCTGGTAGTTGCCATGTGCAAAAAGAAGCAGGTAGGGCAGAGTTATTCTGTGTGCTGTGCCAGAAAAATGGTCATCCCGCATCCTGGAGAGGTTGCGAAAAATATAAAAGCATTGCCGAAAAACTAAAGGCCCAAAAAGGAGAGACACAAAAAAATACTTCCCAAAGAATAAATACAATAAGCAAACATGTTCGGGGAGGTTTATCCTTTGCAAATGTGCTTGGGCGTGGAACTGGTTCAGTTGTTGGAACCAAACCTCTTGGTCTCAGTACTCAACCTAGCGCTGCTGCCGGTCACAGTGCAATAGATAACCTACAAACGCAAGTCAACAGTCTTACAAAGACTGTTGCTGATTTGTCAGCAAAGGTTAATGCCTTGCTGAATCTTTTTTCGCCTTAAAATGGCTGGGTCACACACTAGTGCATCCCTCAAAATAATCGCCCTGAATGTAAATTCTATAATTTCCATTAAAAGGCGTGGTGATTTACTGCGTTTTGTAGAAGATCATAATCCAGACGTAGTTTTCTTAAGCGAAACAAAACTGAACGACAGACACTACTTAGAATTTCAAAACTATAATCTCATACGGACTGACAGACGAAATTCGGTACAAGGTGGCGGTACGGCTATACTTATTCGTAAGCCCCTTCGTTACTCCCTTATCAATCAAAGTGACATTCGAAACTTCAGTTGTCTAGAGACAACCATTATTTCTCTGCCTTTAAGGAATAATGGTTGTCTGTATCTAATATCGGCGTACGCTCCGCCAGCCTCCGGTAGTCAGTTTAACGTTGAGATCGAAAAGTTGTTCGAAATACTAAGGTTAGATAGTTTAGAAAACTATTTCATCTTAGCGGGTGATTTGAACGCGAAAAACCCGGCCTGGTTGGACACGGTTGCGAATGGAAGAGGCAGGTTCCTAAATCGCTTTATCGAGGACAACCAGGTCGAGTACAGAATACAATTATATAGCCCAGTTACGCCAAGTTTTCCCAGTGGAAATTCATACCTTGATCTTTGCATTGCGGACGCTCGATTGCAAATAGAAACGGTCCACAGTAATAAAATTTCATTGCTGCCGTATGATAGCAATCATCATGCAATAGTTCTGTTGATGACATTTGTTGACGACTCAGCATTTAGCTTCGCGACGTGGCACGAAGTCCCTAAATTAAATTTTAGAAAGACTAGTTGGTGCCGATTTCAACGTTGTGCCACAAGGAAATATAGGAATTGCACTTCCTCTTCGAGTATTCCTAGCAATAGGAATCTCTCTAACGAGGAGTGCGATTCCTATATCGGGAATCTCAACACAGTGGTTTTACAAGCTATGGAATCGTCAATTCCGAAAATGAAATCAAGAAATAACATGGAATGTTATTTAAACCGTGACATTAAGACATTACAAACGCATAAAAGCTTCCTAATCACTCAGATAAATCGAATACGACGCCAGTTTCAAGACGTTCCGCACAATTTGGAGCTACAGAGATTAAAATCTCTCCTGAGAAATGTGAAAACTCTGTTAAACCAGCAGTTTCGGAATAGTGTCAACGATTACTGGAAACAACGTGCTGAAAGCATAATAAAATCAGACAGTAGATCCATGTTTCCAAAAATAAATAAATTGTACAAACCACGTAACGTTGTCAAAATTCCGAAACTGAGAATACCACTGTCTTCTCAGAGCCTACTATCTCAGGCAGGGATCAATATCCAAGGTTGCCCCATCATCGATAACCACTATGTTATAGATGGTGGAGTAGACAAACTCAACCTTATCGGCTCTCATTTTGAGGCGGTTCACGCTAGAGAACTCTCTAGCTGCAAGACTGACGAAGTAAGTGATGAACTGTTGAGGTTTCGTGACAGCGAAAACTCAACTCTTCTGAGATTTTCTGAGGGGTTAAGAGCTGACAGACTAACATATGAAGAGACAAACAATTACTTTACGACACTTAACGAATTGACTTCAATATTTAGGAAACTAAATACTAAAAGGTCAAGTGGCTTAGACAACATTCCAAACATTGTACTAAAGCATATACCGATTGATATCATACGGCAATATTGCGTTATATTTAACAATCTGCTTAATAACTACTACTTCCCAAGTTGCTGGAAAATATCAAAGGTATTTCCAATAATAAAGAAGAAGAAGGATCCTTCTGATCCTTCCAACTATAGGCCTATAAGTCTCCTGCCTAACATCGGGAAGGTTTTTGAAGTAGTTATAAGCAAGTCTATTTTGTTCGTCTGTGAAGAAAAGGAGATTATACCGCGGAACCAATTTGGGTTTAAGAGAAATCACTCGGCAGTGCACGCAGTTACAAAATTGGTTTCAGACATTAACTGGAATCTAAATGCAAAAAGGTGTACAGCTGCCTGCCTAGTAGATATCGAAAAAGCCTTTGACACGGTCTGGATCGACGGGTTAATTTATAAACTTATTAGGTATGAATTTCCTCCTCATCTCACGAGGATGATAATTTCGATGGTTTATGGGAAGAAATTTGTCGTAACAGATAGAGAATACACGACTACTGAAGTTTTTAGTGTCACAAATGGTCTTCTGCAAGGCACAGTAACTGCACCACCTCTTTTCAATATCCACATTTCTGAAATACTTAGGGAGCTTGATGATTCACTGGCGTTCGCCGACGATGCAACTCTGTATGCAAGTGGCTCTAAAATTGAAGACATTCAAACTCAGCTTCAAAGCAAGTTTGATAAATTCCAAGCATTCTGCTCAAATTGGAAGCTTCAAATAAATTATGGGAAATGCGAAACCATACTGTTCCGCACCCCAATAAGACGCGGTAATTCAGATTTGAGACGCAACTGGAAAAATCTAAGAATAACGAGTTCAAATGGTCTTCACATCGAATCAAAGACTACTGTGAGATATTTGGGTGTTCATCTGGACAAGTTCTTGTACTATAATGAGCACATAAATACCCAGCTAGATAAGGCAAGAAAGGCATTTATGGCCCTCAAAAGTCTATTTTATTCCAAGTGTCTTAGATCCGATGTGAAGATTATATGTTACCAAGCATTCGTTCGTCCAATTCTGACTTATGCGAGTCCAGTGTGGTGGAACATTAACCCATCATATATGGAAAAGCTTCGAGCTTTCGAGCGCAAATGTCTAAGAGCTTGTATGCAGATGTATAGAAGTGCACATTCTGACTTTCGGCACTACGTTTCTAATAAAAAACTATTGGATGCTTCCGGAGTGTCTAGAATTGACAATGTCATACTAGACCTCGGGAGGAATCACTTCGCAAGATCGGCGAGCGTAGTGGAAAACGAGCTTATTTCCGGTTTATTCTACCCGAATCCTGGGTATTTCAGGAATGCCATGGAGACTGGATACATACCCCCAGAGACATTCTTGTTTCTGGATGCACATGGCTATCTATCTGACTCAACGAACGTACCAATAATATATCATGCTGCAAGGAGAGCAACAGATAAAAGAATCCTCTATGAGCCTTTTGAGTCGGGGGAAGGGAATACTAATCTGAGATACTGCATTAGCATACCTGAAAGAGATAAAAATAACAGTAATCGGTTAAATCGGGAAAAATATTGGTGGCTAGACTGGGTTGAAGCTAACACTTAGGTTAAGTAAAACTAGGCCCTGCCATGTGATCTATGGTCTGACGATGGGTGGTAGGAGTAGGCTTATGTTCTCTTCTCTCTGCTAATCGGCGGACCAGCGATCACATGACAGGGCCTGGCCCTAGATTAAGATAGGTTTAGTTAGTATTTAGTTAGTATTTAAGTTTTAGTTTTTAGTCAAAATACAAATTAAAATTGTTACGGCTGTGTAATAGGTTTTATTCACATTTTCCTATAATCAAAATAAAAAATAAAACAAAAATACTTTGAAATAAAACTTGAAACAAACAAAAACTTCTGTAAAATTATTAAAAAAAATAAAAATCATGTAATGAGAACCGTAAAGGTCATTTACTCAAAATATAAAAGAAAATATGTATTAGTT
This sequence comes from Dasysyrphus tricinctus, assembly GCA_963921185.1. Classification (NCBI taxonomy): domain Eukaryota; kingdom Metazoa; phylum Arthropoda; class Insecta; order Diptera; family Syrphidae; genus Dasysyrphus; species Dasysyrphus tricinctus. The sequence goes on along the minus strand of OY992533.1, from coordinate 19,318,448 downwards.
TTTAAGTTTATTTAGGCTATCATTAAGAAAAATTGTAATAGATCTAAGTGAATAAATAAACATTAAAAAAAAAAAAAAAAAAAAAATTTCAAATCGATACCCACCACCTTTTCATCGATTTCAAGGCCGCGTATGAGAGCATTTATAGAGACGAGCTATATAGAGCAATGTCTAGTTTTGGCATCCCTGTCAAATTCGTCCGTTTGTGCAGGATGACGATGGAGAATGCACGCTGCTCCATCAAGGTCGGCAAAGACTTCACCGACACCTTTGATGTCAAAAAAGGTTTTAGGCAAGGCTACGCGCTGTCATGCGACTTCTTCAACATCGTTCTTGAAAGAATAGTGCAAAACCCTCACGTCGACACTAGAGGCACAATCTTTCAAAAGTCTGTCCAATTACTCGCTTACGCGGACGACATTGACATAATAGGACGAACAAAGCGTGATGTCAGTGGTGCTTTTGTGAGCATTGAGAAGGAAGCCAAGAAGAAGAGTCTAACGGTGAATGGAAGCAAAACAAAATATATGCTGTCAGCAAGAAAGGACACCCAACACCGACGTCTCGGACAGAACGTCACTATAAACAGCAATAATTTTGAGGTGGTCAGAGACTTTGTCTACCTAGGATCCGCTATAAACTCAGCGAACGATACCAGTGCTGAGATCAAACGAAGAATTACTCTTGCCATTCGCTGTTTCTTTCACCTAGAGCGAATGGACACCAATGCTCCGGCCCGTAAAGTCTTTGAATCCAACCCCGTGGGACAGCGCAGTAGAGGTGGACAGCGTAAAAGGTGGCGCACGCAAGTGGAAGAGGGCCTCAACCAACTTGGCGTGCGAAACTGGAGACAGCTAGCTAGAAACCGAGCCGGCTGGAAGAAGCTTGTTGGTTGAGGCCCTGGTCCACCCCGGACTGTAGCGCCACCTTAAGTAAGTAAGTATCGTACACATGATGTACTAGCTAATACAGTGGTAAAATGTGGAAAAAATACTTAATACCTCAAATCGCCGAGGGACATAAAAGTATCAGTTTGCTGAGAATCACCCATATCTAGAATTCTTAAAAAACTTTTAAGGACAAATCTTGGTATGCAAATCTTTAGTGTTTATTTATATTAATATTAAAATAAAGTTTAAAAAATTTTACTATAATTTGTGATATGAAATTTTCATAAAATATTTTGAACCTTTTTTTAAAAATTTAAAATCTTTTTTGAATTTTATAGAATTTTTATTAAAAAAAAAAACTTTTTTGTTTATATCCAACGTCTTTAAAAACAACGACGATGATTTTACGCCCGTATTGATTTCTATAAAATAAAAATTAATTGAACTGTTAATTAAACAAAAATTAAACTTTCCGACTATGAGCAACAGGTATGACATTACGGGTCCTTAAAATTTCAATATTATAAAAATTGTATTTTCCAATAAAAATTAAATTAAATTGTCAATAAAAAAAAAACTCGTTATTATGTATTTTAAAACTACCAATGCACAACGAAAATTATTTTGCTTTTTGCCGCCTCTAACTTCAGACGCCCGGAACGACCGCCCCTTCGCCCCCCTCCCCCCCTAACTACGCTACTGTAGATTTTTAAGCTGTAGCTCGACAGACGGAATTTTGGACCAACTTTTTCCGTCGTCTCTTTTATCGTAATAACAAGTTTGACCAAAATCTCGAGTTATATTTTTTTACGAATGCATAACTTGCCATATATTAGTTGAAGTATAGAACCTTTAATCGCAAGTAAAAATAGTCTTCAATAATGCAAATTTTTCGTCAGGGGGAGAACTCATGAGATATTTATTGAAGTCATTATAAACCAAAAAGGCTGACAGGGTATTTTGTTTATGCGAAATAAAATAAAATTGATTGGTTACCTAAAAAGTTCCAATAATTCTTTCTGTTTTTCTTTTTTGTTGATCTCCTAATGTCTACTGGGTAAAATCAGTGGGTAAGTGTTCTTTCAGGAACACAGTGTTTGTTTGAACATAAATTGTGGCTAAGCATGAAAGGGAATACACATTCCATCCAAATTATTCCAAATGGAACAATATTTTGTCGAAAAGTCTATAATTTATTGCCTTTTTCTAAATAAGGTGGTGGTTTTATTCATCTAGCATTAGCGTGTGTTAAAATTATGGCTCAAAAAAGCTTAAAGTTTTTCAAATATATGAATAAAGCTTGAACTTGTGTGAAAATAAAAACACTTGAGAAGAAAAAACTATTTGCTCTCCTGCTGTGTTCTGTTTTTTATTGCTTCCGCAAAAAGTAGTAATGTATCTCAAGAATTTGCTTAAACGATTTGTGAAATTATAAGCCCTTAAATAAAAGTCACGCAAGGATTCTTAATAATAATAATAATCATTAACTTACTCAATTTTTGTACATAAGTATTTTATAACATGTTTAGCAACAATTCTTTACTGTGCCTACTTTAAGGAAACAGTAGTTGTTTTCTTTTCAAGGACATTAACCTTGATAATTTTACCTCACTCTAAGTCTAAGAGTTTAATAAAAAAAAATACTTGTCTGGAACAAAATCAACCCGAACAAATATAATCGATTAGTTTTGTACATTATGTATATGTTTTCGTGGAGTTTTTGTTATTTTTGATAATCAAAATGTTTATGTATCTGGAGGACTTAAAATAATTTTGTTTTGACAAACTTTCCCACTTTCAGGACGGCCGGCCGCGCGTGTGTCCTTGAAACTAGCTTCCAAATGAGTTAACGCCCAACGAACATCTCGAAACTAAATTCCAACAAAGCAAAGTTTGAAAGTCCCAAAATGAGAATGAATTAAATCCCTAGAGTTTTTATTCATCATAAAGTTAGTCCCAACTGACTATCTTCCAAACTTTTGCACTACATATCTATAAATCACACTCCCATAAAATTGGTTTGAATAAGCTAGTTGGTTAGAAGGAAATAACCCATTTGGGAGCTATAGTTCGTAGTGCCGTTTAAGATGAGGTAAACAAGTGCGAACGTAGGTTGCTAAAAACGTGTAATTTGTATTAAATGTTGACTAACAAGGCCTTCCATAAATAGTTAAATTTCTGCTTAAATTTTCCAAACACAAAACAAAAATAATCCCAATAGGTGTTTTTCAGGATAAACTAATAATTGATAAACATATTATTCAAAAACCTAACAATTCATTTAACTTGCGTGTGGGTGGGTGGCTTGAACAAAAATATGTTTGGGCGTTCGATGGATGGATATTAAAAAAGACAAACAAAAATCCAATGTTTTTTTTTTATCATCAATTCACGAGGATTTATTATATTGAATTTGAATTTCCTTTATTTATCTATTGATTATTTTTTTTCTTCGAAAATTTCCACGCAGATAAATGTTTATCTGTGAGTATCAGGATATCAAAATATATAAGTATGTATAATATATCCGCATGTAGCATGTTTATTTTGATATCCTTGCGTACATAAGTATTTATTTTTTGTTTGTGAATCGATGAAAGATAATACTTTATGATCAACATAAAAAGATTTTTGCAAGTTTTATTTTCACAAAATTCAACAAGAGGAAATAAAACGTACCTACAACTGGGTCGCACGAACTTGCTCTTATAAATGGTCATTAAATATAGGGACGCTCGATATTTGTAAGGATTATGTGCCGTGTTGCTGAAGGAACATTTGTGAGATTTATTATGAATTGCTCAACATTGTATGTGTAACAAATGTGGAACTTTATAGCTTTGAGCAACGTGACGTTTGCAAATCATCAAATTTTATTTTCGAAATCAGTACTTATTTCATCATGTGTGATGACGAGGACCATTTTTAGACGAATGGATATTTGAATAGTGAAAATTTTCGGAATTGGCACGATATCAATGTACACCACATACACAAGCAACAAATGTACCCCAAAAAGCCACTATTTTGTTCGAATTTTAGTCTGGCGGAATCATCTTTCCGTGCTTGGTTCAAAAAGAAATTGAACCGTCAATGGATAGAGGTAGAGATCGATGATCAGCAACCAACAGGACACATGTCACACAGTGCAGGCCAGATGGTGATTCTGTACTAGTGATTTGATGGCGTTGTTACTGATAAGCCAACTTAAATGTACGATTTAAGGCAAGCCCCGCACACTACTTTCTATCATTTTTATAGTTCGGTCGGGATCTCAATCAGTATGAGCATGTATGAAAATGCCCTTTTTCTTACCTACAATTCGGTATCGGCCGATAAATAAGTTTGATTTGCTATACGATCGCCTTCAAACGAAAGTATCAAAAGCCCATCCCGAGTTCCGACCAAATTATCGCTCTCTTTAGCAGTCTTTAAAAAATTACCAAACAATAGGTTTTCCTCTCATATGCATATGAGGGCTATTTGGTGCTTCTCTTTTTATTAAAGAACATGGTTATCACTTTGCTTGAATTAACTTGAATCAGGTAATAACAGCTACTGCAATTAAATGATACCCTCCCCTCCCTCAAAGTCAACGGCAACAGAATCATAGAAAATTTAAGTTCAAATTTAACATTTAAACGACTTTATATTCTAAACTGTTACTGACACAGCGAACCAAGTTAGGATTAATAACCTTCGAAAACCTAAAGACTTTTGTTTATCTTTTAAGATCGAAACCTTCCTTGTTCTTGTGGTTTATCTTTATGTATAATTTACATTTTGAATAGAAAAAGGATTTTATGTTATTTTTAATGAAATGAAAGTAAAAAAACTTACTCGCTATAGTAATATTAATGGCACAACACCATCACACCAGATGTTACACCTGAAAAGAAAGTGAAATTGATTAATTAATTTAGAAAAAAATATAAAAAAGAGAGCGCGTGCACACACAAAAATGTACAAAAAGAAAAGAAAGAAACTTTCTCTTTGTAAAAGGTATGAAGAATTCGGGAGAATCATTAGAATTTATTGATTTTTTTCTTTAAAAACTAGGTCAAGGACATTTGCAGTATCAATTTAATGAGGTTAATCGAATACAATATACATAAAGGATATAAATTTACATAAAGAGTTAACAAATCTAATTGTAGGTACTTGAACCTACTGTACCTAGCTGTAATCTCCATAGCAACACTTTTGGAGATACTTGTTATGAACACCACTTAACTTAAATAATCCAAACAAGTATTGCAAATCACTTAGGAAATTCTCAGTAGTTTTTGCTTATCATACGCTCACTTCATTGAAACAATTTTAAAGGTTATTTAACGATATGAATGAACGGGCCCCATTATCTAGGGAATCACATTAAAATACTCCGTACTAACGGAGAATGGGCAAAGTGACCGATATAGCATATACACTACACAAATGAAGGGTCCAGGGGAAAAACGGCTTAAGTCCACTTTAATTGATTTCGAGAAAAACGTAGTTGTAAATATATTACTAAAATAATGGATTATTTAAAAAAAAATAAATAAAACTAACAATTTTTTTTGTTGAGCACGAAGTATTCAAGTAAGCAAACATAATATATTGATTTTAGCATCTTGAATTTTTTGCATGATAAGCTGACATGAGTCAAAAGGACCTTCGATGTTTTAACCAAAATTTTGAATTTTTTGATTTGAAATTTTCTTCTGAAAGAACCGGACATGATAATTGGAAACGGTTTTTTGCTTTTTATTCAAACACCTCTATATTTTCAAAATAGAGTTTAAAAATAAAATAATTTTCACAAGCGTGACATTGGACCGTTTTTGCAATTCAATTTGTTAGACAGGACCTCGACCGGATGTAGTTAGAATATCTAATTGTTTTTGTTTTAATTATTTACCTGACGTGTCGCTAGGCCTATTCACAAGTTTTTCTTTTTTAATATAGCTTTGTTTAATTTTTGGAGCAAAAAAGATACCTACTTTTGGAAAAAAGTTTTTTTTAAAAAGTGTACTATTTTGCGAGTTTTCAAAATCCTATGTGAAGAGAGCTATACTACATCAGATAGTACCCATACAAATCTATAAGATGTCATCATTAGTTTAATTTTTTCAAAAAGTGGACTTGAGCCGTTTTTCCCCTCGACCCTTCAAATGTGTCATACATTTTTGAAAAGGTTGTTCCTTGGACATCATTTCAGTTTATGGTCGTTGAGCTCTAAAGCATGGGGTTTGAGAGTTTCAGCTTAAAAATCACCGAAAAGAACAATAATGCTATTTTTCACTGGCTAGAGCTACGCTCGCTAGTGCAGGGGCCAGCGACTATGTTGAACTGAAGGAACTCTTTCTGGAAGGATGTGAAAAGGAGTCAAGGTGATATCATTGTGTTTGTTTGTTTTCTATTTACCATGTAAGTGACCCTTTGACGACGTTTAATTATACCTTTTAAATGTGCCATCAAAATGTCCTTCCGTATAGTCCGTCCTTTACGAGTATAGTGTAGCATTTCTTTTCGATGTTTTTAAGCTGAATAAGTCTCGAAACTCGTAGTTCTGAACTTAACGGCTTTATAATAAAATTAAATTATCACAATAACCTTTGCAACGATGTATGACACATTCCTCTTGAGTAAAGGTAGACCAGCGCCAAATTCAGAATTGCATTTTTTTTCTATTCACCTTTTCTGAAAACAATGTTCTAAGGCTTAACGGTCATATAAAATGAAAAAGGTACATGTTATAACCTTTGCAACGATATGTATAACACATTGATGTTGAGTATAGGAAGGCAATATCCAAATGCGGAGTTCCATTATTTTTCTTTTTGATGTTTTAAAGCCGAATATCTCGCGAACCCCATTGTTAAGAGCTTAACGGCCTCTTAATAAAATTTTGCACTCACAACAACCCTTTCAACGATGTAGGTTAGGTAGAAGTGACTGTCAGTAATTAATACTTACACACCTAGCCCAAAGTTGGTCCGTTGTGATACCACATGAATCTTGAAAATCTTTTCTTTCTCGTTAAACCACTTAGAGATACTGACGAAGAATACGAGACAGTAAATGTCTGTGTTCTCCAGATCAATAGGATCATGGTAGCAGTAGTCTTCTAAGTGGAGCCTACGTCTGTGGGGAAGAGCAGGGTATGTACGGAGAAGGTGAGAATAGTTTTTTCCTCCTTCTCGTCCATACAGCTTCTATGTAAAAATCGTTTGAAGGTACACCAAGCCGCGTCGGCAGCCTGGCTATTAAACCGTGTCCTGTTATAACACCTACAATAGAGCTGATGTGCAGTCTGTTAAGATATATTTAGCACTTGGAACGCTTTAAATCAAGGTTTGGCCATACTTGTTTTGTTGCCAAACAAATAGTAATGTTGACCCACCTAATGTTTGTTCTCTCCAAAGCATCTTGCTTCAGCAAATGTTAACACGTAGCAATGGGTATAACAATATCTAGCTTTTCAGGTAAGATGGGTGGAAATGTTCCACTTCTTTCGAGTACATCAGCTTTACAATTATGTACCTGTAATGTGACTATGGCCAGGCACCCAACAAAGGTGAATATTAAACTGTTGCGCCATCTCAAACAGAAATGCTCAACAGTTAAGGGCTTTTCTAGAATTTATATAGACAGAGTCCAGAGACTTGATAGCGACTTGACTATCAGAGAAGAGGCGGATATCGCAGGGTAATATCACCGTTTTCTTTGAACAAAGACTATACTGGAATTCGCTACAGTGAGACTTAAATTTAATCTATCGGAGTACAGTAGTCTATCAGAGTACACACCTCCACCAATCCCATCATTAGTCTTCGATCCGTCGGTGTAGATGTGAATTTTTGATATTCTAAGGGCCAGTTTTCCAGTACAGGGATTGCTTTGAGTTAAATCAGAACTAAGTTGGTATTCCGGAATATAAATTAACCCCGAGTCAACTCAGGAACAGTTTTTCAACTGAGGATTAACTTTATCTTTCTGCTGTCAAAAATCTGTTGTCATCGATGTGCGATACTATGGGTTTCTTCACCCTTCTACGCCTTTCATACATCAAAATGCAGAAGGCGCTACAACGGAATTGCACTGTGAATAACTTTCACTATTAAAATCGAGATGGCGATGGCGTCACAACTGAATAGGCCCTAAATTTGGGGCAACAACGGAATTACACCGTGAATAACTTTCACTATCAAAATCGAGAGGACATGACGATGGCGTCAAAACTGATTAGGTCCCTGAGTTAACTCATTTCTATTGACTCATAACACGTTTATGGAGTTAACTCAGGTTAAACCCCGAAACTAGGATGATCTCGCACTGAAAAACTGGCCCTAAGAATTCCACATCCTCCCAGGTGGATCTGGATGGTATGGTAATTTCACAGTTTTTACCGAAATTCAATAGTGGGATTGTGTAGTCTTGGAAGTTATCCGAATAAGTTCATAATAGTGGAGTAGTCAATCTCATTCATTATTGATGCACTGTGAAGAGGCTTTGAGCCGAATGGCTGTGCTCGCGGCCGTTTGTTTACTGAAAATATCGAGAGATGTCAGATGGCCAAGAGTGTCTAATGCAGCGGAAGGAGTCGACGGTAGTGCCCCACTTATACATAGAGATGCTGTTCCTGGACCTAGTTGCTTAGTTTATCGCGATGTATCGCCTTATCCAAGGCAGTCCACCATACCGACACGCCGTAAGTTAGAATCGGTCTAATAACTGAAATGTATAGCCAGTGAGTAATACACGTATGGTTGGAGGCCCCATTTACTACCAACGGCTTTTTTGCGAGAGAAATGTCCCATTGTGGCTTTTTTTGACTCTCTTGTATGTTGGGCTTCCCGCTTAACTTCTTATCTAAAATAAGACCCAAGTTTTAAGCTTCGTCTCGGAATGCTTGTGGACATCTTTAATAGAATTGGGGTTAATTTTCGGAATTTTGTATTTCCTGGTTAAGAGGAAAGGTATACATTTTATGAGGGTTAACTCTAAGTCCGCACCGATCTTTCCATCGTGTTTAGAGCGTTTTGTAAAAGATCTCTCAAAGCGTAAGGATGCTTTCCTGATGCTGCTATACGTCGTCCGCATAAGCAATCACTTTGTAGCTCTTCGCCTCTAAGGAATTTAGCAGCTCGTTAACTACCAAGTTCCAGAGATTGGGAGAACGATATATGTATGTATGACACATTAGTTTTGAGAAATGGACTAGCTCCCATACAGTTTTGCTCAATCTACTTTGAAGCAAATTGGTTGACTGTTTTATGCTTTATCTAGATGTACAGTAGACGTACAGTGGACAGGCAAATAGATACAAGAATAAACAGATGCACATTGTCGTTACGGGGCTGCATTCACAGTATAGTGCTTCCGTTAAGAAGCCCAAATGTGAGCATTTTATTTATCCACCACCGCTAAAAATCAAAAGTTAGATTTTGGCTTTTTTCATCAGAGTTTATGTATTGCAGCATCTGTGAAAACAACAAAGTTGGGTCATAATTTCATACATCGTTTTATGGCCTTATTTCCCACTTTTTTGGGACAAAAGTCCAATGTTAATCTGAGGGTTTATGACACATCCATTATGGACAATTCTCATAAAAGATTTCTTTGAAAATTCCATAAATCGTTATTGCTCGAGGTATTTGTCAAAATTTTTTTTTTGTCAAAATGGCCGACAGAGCACAACTACAACTCCTGCCGTTATTTTGTTTGTACATTTACTCGGGGTCAATCCACTTAACCGACTTTACTATATTAAGGACTTCTTGTTTTCAGTACCCTTGTATAATACTAGAATAATATTGCGTCTTTTATTTATGAGTTTTCACCTTTCAGACTTCTTCTTATCAAAGAGTCATAAAAAAATCGTATTTATAGAAAATAGCCGAAAGCCATGACACATTACGAAAAGCAGTACATCAAAACAAAACACCTCCTTTAATTTCATTTCTATTCATAGACTATCTCGTAGCTCTCAAAGTATTACCAAGAAAGATATCTCCTCCACAAAATCTTGGATGTAAATTAATTTTATTACTGCACTGACATATCCGCATTTATGTTGGAGACATGTCACCAATAAGTCTCTACCGTTATGGCTCAATACCTTTTCCATTCTCCTTTATTTCCTCTAGGGACTGAATACTCAATAGAACAAGAGTGTATTCAAATCCTATTAATACATTATTCATAGAAAAAAAAAACAATAGGTACATTACACAAAAAAAAGTAAACCCGAAGGAAGCTTTCAGGAAAACGTGAAGGAAAGTGAAAAAGCGAAGCAGCTCTGTAGAAAGAAAGGAAGACGATTTAATGTCCTTCCATTCTATGCATTGTTGGTCTATCAAAATGATATCAAACAGCAACAAACACACAAAAGCGCATGGAAATTTACGAAAAAAGCACAACAACAACAACTAGAACTTCTTCAGGTCCCTTTGGCCCCTCTAATCGGTATCACTCCCACTGTTCGCCCTCCTGTTCGATCGATATCGGACCAGGTACTATTTCGTTAAGGTATGTATTTTTTTTTACCTTAGCCCCCGAAGGTGTATCTCTGGAGTGTGTCGAAAGGGAGGACGGATCTTATATAGCCCTCAAGGATATTGTGTTCAAGAATTTCTGTTGTTGTTTGTTTGTCTTCACCTAGCTGAAGTTGCTCCCCTGTTATTTTGTTTTTTTCTTTTTTTTCCTGTAGGGTTTTCCGACTTGTTTTTCTGGAATTTTCCGCTTTTTTGTCGAGTTTTTTGTTATCTTTGTTTCATTTTTGTTTTTGGTCTTTATTTCTTCGAATTGAGTAACCTTTTGGTTTTTTTTTGTAAATGAACTTTTTTTTTGTTGCCACTACACTACACGATAAGGGCTTTAATTCTAAACATCGAATCCACAAAGATAGGAATTAAGTATGTAAATGATTGTGTAGGGGTGATTTTTCTTTGTATCTATTTAGGAAAATCCTTTAGAATTAAGAAATAGAAGAGTAAACTTAAAATAGATTTATCAGAGTCCATGACGGTCTGCAATTTAATATGTCAGATAAGAAAGTGCGGAATATGTTTTTTTTTTGTGTGTGTCTTAAGACGTTTTCAAAAGAAAAAGTCTATGGTTATCAGATTAACTCAAAAGGTGTCCTTTTTATGACCTTTTTCTAAAAGTTTGTTTCAAGTTTTGTGTGTTGAACCCTTATAAGTAAGTGGCTTATATTGTTTCTCAAAGAAAAGTTGTCCCTCTCTCTTACGTACCTATTCAAAGGAGAAAACAATAAAATAAAAACCTTTGAAAGAACAAAAAATAAACAAACACAAAATTTTATAGATTATTATTTTTTAACTTCAAGAAAAAAGTACCTAAAGTTATGCAGATGTTGATAAAAATTTAACTTTTTTCTCCACATTAAAATTGGAATAATTCTTAAAACACTTCCTTTTTAGGCTTTATTTTCCTTTAAATAACCTTTTTGCTTTTTTTATATTTCAATTTAAAACTTTCGCTTGAAAATAAAGTTCAAATGAATTTATCTTGAATTTACAAAATGAAATTTTGAATTTAATTGATTGCAATTTTTTAATCTTTACCTGTTAAGAGCTCCTAAATCACATTGAAATTAATAAAATTTGTTTTAAAATTACTTTTTTCTTATCAGCAGTGAAAAAGAAAAACGAAAGTTCAGAAAATGTACAATAATACGCTTTTTCAATCGACAAAAAATATGATTTTCGTAAGGACTCAAACGAAATTAAGTTATGGGTTTAGAGTTAGAGTTAGAGATAGAGATAGAGCTAGAGTTAGAGATAGAGTTAGAGTTAGAGTTAGAGTTAGAGTTAGAGTTAGAGTTAGAGTTAGAGTTAGAGTTAGAGTTAGAGTTAGAGTTAGAGTTAGAGTTAGAGTTAGAGTTAGAGTTAGAGTTAGAGTTAGAGTTAGAGTTAGAGTTAGAGTTAGAGTTAGAGTTAGAGTTAGAGTTAGAGTTAGAGTTAGAGTTAGAGTTAGAGTTAGAGTTAGAGTTAGAGTTAGAGTTAGAGTTAGAGTTAGAGTTAGAGTTAGAGTTAGAGTTAGAGTTAGAGTTAGAGTTAGAGTTAGAGTTAGAGTTAGAGTTAGAGTTAGAGTTAGAGTTAGAGTTAGAGTTAGAGTTAGAGTTAGAGTTAGAGTTAGAGTTAGAGTTAGAGTTAGAGTTAGAGTTAGAGTTAGAGTTAGAGTTAGAGTTAGAGTTACAGTTACAGTTACAGTTACAGTTACAGTTACAGTTACAGTTAGAGTTAGAGTTAGAGTTAGAGTTAGAGTTAGAGTTAGAGTTAGAGTTAGAGTTAGAGTTAGAGTTAGAGTTAGAGTTAGAGTTAGAGTTAGAGTTAGAGTTAGAGTTAGAGTTAGAGTTAGAGTTAGAGTTAGAGTTAGAGTTAGAGTTAGAGTTAGAGTTAGAGTTAGAGTTAGAGTTAGAGTTAGAGTTAGAGTTAGAGTTAGAGTTAGAGTTAGAGTTAGAGTTAGAGTTAGAGTTAGAGTTAGAGTTAGAGTTAGAGTTAGAGTTAGAGTTAGAGTTAGAGTTAGAGTTAGAGTTAGAGTTAGAGTTAGAGTTAGAGTTAGAGTTAGAGTTAGAGTTAGAGTTAGAGTTAGAGTTAGAGTTAGAGTTAGAGTTAGAGTTAGAGTTAGAGTAAGAGTTTTTTTTTTTTTTTACACTTCAGATTCTTTGTTTTAGTGAGCTTAGAGCAACTGCAAACCTACAATCAGAGGCTCATCATAAGTGCATGTGTTAGTGGTTAGTAAAATAATGCGAGCTAACACATGCATTACAATAAATTTATACATTTAGAAAACAAAACAAATAAACATAATTAAACAATACATAAACAGTTAAAACATTTAAATTAAATATAATCAAAAACTAAAAAAACAATCACGAAAGTGGAGCACTGGTTCGAAACAATTTTTTTAATCCCATCTTACTAATGTTAAAATCAACAGAGGAGCCATTTAAATTAAAGATCTTGCACATACGGTTAAGAGGCTCATGTATACCGTAGTAAGTTCTATGGAAATTTACATGTAAAAGTTCAAATCTTCGCTGATGGTGAGATCCTCCACGGTAATTTATGCCAATACAGGCTAACAAGTCAGGAGCATCAATTTGACCATTTATAAGTTGGTGAAGAAATATTAGATCATTATTAACCCGCCTTTGATATGGGCAATTCCATGGTAACTCACGTTACATTTGGGAGAGTTTCACGCTCTCTTTCATTAAAATTTTCATACTTATATAAATATAAATAAAACAAAATATAAATTCTATACATGGTAATGATTTCAACTTCTAGGAAAAAATAAAATTTTTGGGAAAAATAAATTCTTTCTTAGTACAAAATACTAAAACATGTTGGTAACTCACGTTACCATATTCGGACACGGGTTTTGTAGCAGTACTATGCTTATTTTCTAAAAATTAAACAAACCAATAAAGGTTAACTGGTTTGTTGAATTAGATATAAGAATTTATCAGCCTGATTATATCTGTACACAAATTTTAAATTATTAAAAATATTTTATACAAATTTATTAAAATACATGGTAACTCACGTTACAAAAAGTCGGTAACTCACGTTATTTTACGTTTTTAATTTAAAAATATAGGGTTAAGCCTGTTATAATTTTATTTTATTTTTAGCCGTATGCTTATTACTTGTAGGATATTTTGTAATTCTAGTTTTAAAACTAGCGAAAAATAGACAGGGGGCGAGATAAATTTTCCATTTTTCTATCTTCATGTCCACTTTTTCATGGAATTACCCATATAATGTTTGAACCTGCAGTAGCTGGATCCTATGTTCATAAGGTGGAAGGTTGAATGGATCAGCCCAAGGTAGACCTTTCAGAGCAAAACGAATGAATTTATGTTGTATTGCTTCAATACGATTTTTATGAATTTCATAAAAGGGAAACCATACTTGAGAGGCGTACTCTAGGTGAGGTCGTACATAACAATGGTATATGGAAAGAGTAACGTACGGATCGTCAAATTCCTTTGCCCAACGTTTTATAAACCCAAGCATTGAGCTTGCTTTATTAACAATGTAGTTAATGTGTTCAGTGAATTCTAAATTTGAGCTAAAGTTAACACCTAAGTCCTTGAAACTAAAGACTCGACAGAGCTTGTGTTGTGAAATAGAATAATTAAAAGCACTTGCAAGTCGCTTTCTTGAGAAAGTAATTGTTTGGCATTTGGCAGGGTTAAGAGAAAGACCGTTTTTATCACACCAAAGAGCGAAACTGTCAATATCGGCTTGCAAAAGAAAGTGGTCGTGGTTAGCTTTTATTGTCTTAAAAATCTTCATATCATCAGCAAATATAAGAATATCACTTGAACGTATACATGAGACCACATCATTAATAGCAAGAATGAATAGAAATGGGCCTAGGTGACTTCCCTGGGGCACACCGGAGTGAGCCTTGAATGAGTGTGAAAGACAGTTTCTAAATTTGACCTGGTAGGATCTATTTTCAAGGTATGATTTTATCCAGGTAATAAAAAATGTTGGAAACCCTAAAGATTTTAGTTTGAAAATAATAATGTTGTGACTAAGTTGGTCGAACGCTTTAGAGAAATCAGTGTATATACAATCCATTTCACTTCCATTTTCCAACGCGTTAGAACATTTATGCAAGAATGTAAGTAGGTTTGTTACTGTTGATTTTCTTCTCACAAACCCATGCTGTTGTTCACATATTATATTCTTGGTATGGAATGCTAAAGTCTCGCACACAACTTGTTCAAAGAGCTTTGGAATACATGATAGTTTGGATATAGGTCTATAATTTGAAATATCAGTTTTATCACCTTTTTTAAAAACTGGAGTTAGAAATGAAGTTTTCCATAAACAGGGAAATTTCCCTGATTTAATAGAAAACTCAAATAAAAATTGAAGAGGCTCAGCCAGTATATGTCTACACTTTTTCAATAATATTGGTGGAATTCCATCTGGTCCAGATGAAAAATCATCGTTTAACGATGAGAGAAAGTCTAAAACAGTACTCTGTTGCACAGCAATATTGTCGCAACTCGTTTGCGCATAGGAATGTAAATTTCTAAAACAATCTTCATCAACATCAAGAGGTGTGTCCACAAAAGAGTTACGGAAATTGTTCGCAAAGGCGTTGCAAATATCAATAGTCTCTTTTAACACACAATTTTCATATATAAAATTTGCGGGGTAACCATCCGAATTTTTCTTCGAGTTTACAAACTTCCAAAATGCTTAAGGGTCTTCTTTAAGAGATGTTCCCATTTCGTATACATGATTAGTGTACAGAAACTTAGAAAGAGATTTAAATTCTTCAAAAAGGGTCATGTAAGAGTTGTGGTCAACTGAAGAAAGAGTTTTTAAATATATTTTCCATGCTCTATTTCTTCTATTTCGAAGTGACCTTAACTCTTTCGTATACCAGGAGTGGCAAAAGCTCGTATTTTTTAATATTTTTATAGGGATACTTAGAGTTAGAGTTACAGTAACAGTTACAGTTACAGTTACAGTTACAGTTACAGTTACAGTTACAGTTACAGTTACAGTTACAGTTACAGTTACAGTTACAGTTACAGTTACAGTTACAGTTACAGTTACAGTTACAGTTACAGTTACAGTTACAGTTACAGTTACAGTTACAGTTACAGTTACAGTTACAGTTACAGTTACAGTTACAGTTACAGTTACAGTTACAGTTACAGTTACAGTTACAGTAACAGTTACAGTTACAGTTACAGTTACAGTTACAGTTACAGTTACAGTTACAGTTACAGTTACAGTTACAGTTACAGTTTCAGTTTCAGTTTCAGTTACAGTTACAGTTACAGTTACAGTTACAGTTATAGTAGTTTAGCTAGATGAATGTAAAATAAAGTGGACTTCAGTCAGTTAGATTGTAAGAAGTATTTAAAGTGAAACTCAGCAAAGCGGGTTAAGTCTTATTTAATCATGAAAGATGGAGGGTTAAAGCTTCTAATTTTTCTTCACTGAAGAAATAATTAAATGAAATCAAGTCGCGCATTTAATATGATTTCTTTTATTACCTGCGCTATACTTGATGGCTTTAACTTATTGAAAAATTTGATAAGCTTTTGAGTTCAAGGTAAATGTACATGTATATACGTATTGAACAAATTGAACAACTTGAATATCTATTCAATTTAAAATTATGTTTTTTAAGACGTTAAAACAATCTCAAACGAGACCCACGAAAATGTAAAGGAACAGGGTAGTCCGATTAAAAACACTGACTTATGGCCAGTTTCATAAACAATCACTAAAATTGCTTTTATCTAAACTCCTTTTAGATTTTATCAACAATTCAAATATTTCAGTTTCACCAATGTAGAAAAAATGGATATTTTAATTTAACTGAGTTTGCCTCACATCCTGAATACAACACAAGAGGTTGTTTCCCTCGGACATGCGATGTGTATGAGAAAAAGTGAAAAAGCACAATCGAAGAGGGGACAATTCTTCTGACATCAAAATATCAGCTGTTGTTGACTAAATAATATTGTAAAGCCTTAATCTATCAACAATAAAAACATCTATCTTTCTATATTTATCCAAATGCTGGTTTGCATAGACTTCTTGCGGGATTTTTTAGAGTTTTTTTTGCAGCACTTTTTTGAAGATACCATGAATACTACGCCAAACAAAGTTTGAAATTATGCAAATTTATTTTGAAATATGCACATAAGTTTATTTTTGTTGATTCAAAAAAGCATTTAATGGATATAAGTCCACAAAAACTGGTGTTTCGTTTTTGCCATCTAACTTTATATAATGTATCATCAATGGCTTAAGAAGCCCTTTGTCATACTCAAAATTGTTTAGCGACAAATCTTATTTTTGTTTGAATAGCTACCTCAAGCCCAATTACCACATTTGGATTGAAGAGCATCTATGCATATGTCGCGCTTCTTGACCGGACCACCCTGTATTGTATATCTATACAAAAATATCGCAATTTTTAAGCAATACCTACGACTGGTATGTACATACGGGATCAAAATTTATTTCCTTGTAAAGTAATTTTTACTGATGCAATAAAAACCTTAAGATAAATTTACGTGAGTACGTAGATTTGCCATATGTGCAATGAAATTGAAATTTTACTCTCTCAACTTAAAGCACCTCATATCCACGCGTTCCACGCCATACATTTGCCTCAAACAGAAGCCACCAACAATTTTCTGTCTCAACTACTGAGCATATATACTTTATGCGAAGTCAACACGGCCCTTTTTTTATTACATTACTCATAAAAGACTCATAAGGATGGATGCTTTATACCCTCAACAGATAACCAAATGTATGTTATGTGGCTGTTGATGGTGGTGATGTACATACATATGTATGTATGTCTTCCCTCAATACGCAGGGAATATTTCGTTTTTTTTTTAGGACATATTTTATCCAGTGAATAAAAAGTAATTTTTTTATGCGGTTTGCCTTGCACTTAACTCAACATAGAGCAACCCACTTTCCCCCTCCCTCCACTCAACACACAACGGGTATGTACACACTCGTAAAACATATATTAATATCAATCTCATCATTTTACGACGAGTCATATAAGCTCCACGAGCTATGTATATGCATACTTACAAGCTCCAAGACTCCAATGTAGCTATATACGTTATTAATTTCCGATGACACCACCTGAAGCAGGAAATAGGAAGCGCGGCACGGTATTAAAAATCAGTCATAAACCTTCACGCCTGAAATAAATGATATGTCAGCAAAGGTGGACATACAACCTTTTAAAGCAAAAGCCGGACACAAAAAAAAAAATAAAAATACCAAAAGACCATATTTTGTTTACTTTTTTATTAAAAGGACTCTCACAAAAATTTGTTTTTCTGTCAACCCCAAAGCCCAAAAACAAACCTCTCTAACCACTCTATTTGCTTCGAGGCACCTTCTGGCTTTCATTTCATTTAAGGTAAATATCTTCTTTGGGCTTTGCACCTTTACCACCACTAAGTAATGTCTCCTATCTATGTGATGTGTTGATACAATAAAAAATAAAATGATACAAAAAATAAAAAAGTAAATCTACCATCAAGACAATCTAACAGTCATCCATTTTCATCTTTACGCATTAATTTTTCATAAATTTTCCCTTCCTGTATATATATCTATGTACTTACCTTACCTTCATACATACATAGATTTAGCCTCACGGCATTCATAACAACATCAAACCTGCTGATAAAAAAAGAAAAAAAATATCGTCCTTGAAAATAGAGGTGAGGTTGAAAAAGAGCCCCATTCCGGAGTGTGTGAAAGTATAAATACTGTTAGTCTAAGAGCTATAAAGGAGCTAGGATAACGATGCATAGAGGACAAAATGAAATAAATCCAGGCATAGGTACACTAAGTTAAGTACCAGTGTTGCCATTTAAGTGTTGTTTTTGCATTCAATGTTAAAAAAAGAACTCAACGACATACAATTTTGAAAAGTGGTGGACTTTATTCTTACAAAATTATCATCCATAAAAAACCAGTGTTGCCACTTTATATTTTTTGAAGTGAAATAATATTTCTTAACGGAGTCATGTTTTCAAGTTGAATATATATTCTTAAATACAGTAATTATTGTATTCAGGTCGAATACTTGCTGAAAATTCTACAAACTTTAAATGCAATTTAGTGAGCATTAACTCAGTACCTGCCATTACTTTCAAAATAGTTTTTTAATGAAATATTTACGTAATATTTTCAGTCTTACAAAGTTTTTCAATTTAAAATTATTGTATAATCGATAATTGCAAGCAGATAAATACTTCCTGATATTTCTACAAAATTCGACTGCAAATTATATTAATTAATAGACATCAAAAGGGTACAATATTTGCCACTTATACGTTTTTTTAGTGAGATTAAAAAAAAAAAAAAATCTGTTGAACAAGAAAATTCTCAAGGTTAAATCAGTATCGAATCATTATTGATCGTTGTATTAAATGAATAATTGTATTTTTTTTCGTTTGGGTTTGTTCTATTCCATTCCTATAGAAAATTGAACTTTTGGAGTAATAGGAGTGCAATGGGAGTGGAAGAGGAGTACTCAGAACATTCAATCGAAAAGGACATTAATTTTAAGATTATTTCTTTTGAAAATCATTTTTAAAAGAGGATATTAAAAAAATACTTTTAATACCATGTTCCTACCAAATGGAAATCTGAGATTTCAACTATACTTTTTTTTTGGTGGAGCAGGATTTCATTAAGATTTCGTTGAAATTTCCATGAAATTTTATTTCATCAATTTGAAAATCAAAAGTTTTCAACGGAAATCTCGGATTTCGTTTTGATGGGAACTGGGACATAGCATAATATAAAAAAGAAATGCGCAGTTCTAGTAATTTATTGGTCCTTAGTCTGATGGGAATTTAAAGATATTTATACTTGAATTAAACCCCTTAGCCAATTGGCTATTTAAGCATAAATGAATCCTTAATTAAAATTAATATATATTCAATTCACGTCATGATTTGTTGAATTAAAAACGCCTTTGGCATTTTTACTCAACGCAGAATTTTGTTATGCGTGAATTGTGGCGAGAAATTATTATTCGAACCTTAAAGAGATTTATGTAAATTTTATGTTTAGACAGAAAAATAAAAATCCATAAAAAAGGAAAGGGTGTATCTTTTTTTTAATTCATTATCGTGCTTCATTCTCCCAAAGTCATTATAAAGTGTCATTATTTATAATTGCAAAGTTTTAAGTAAATTCAATTAATTTAAGATTCTGATTGTATTTTAAACAAAAATATATTTATCAAAACAAATTGCTTTCGAGGAGGATAAAATATGTTGAATTTAAGTAAAGTAGGTATGTATGTATGTATATTGAATAGGTTGGTTCATAACTCTATTACAGGAGTAACTTCTATGCCTTAGGGACTACCAATTATAATTAGTCATTGTTGGATATAAATATCTTCTTGGTGGAGCAGGATCAATTTCTTAATTTTATTACATTGAGTTAAAGTACATAATTTATTAAATTGTGTTTTTGACAAATTAAAGTATTTATTTGAATTTGAAGAAGATGGAGGGTTTTTATAAGGACTTTGAGAAATATTATTTATGAGAAGATAAATTAAACGAGAACGGAGAATGTTCGGCAAATGTAACCAGGCGATTCGTTATTAGTAATTAAAATAAAATTAAAGTATGTACTTACGAAATATCTTTTCTGAAATGAGCCAGAAATTATAAACAAATATAAAAAAACGGATACGGTTCGTTATATGTACAAATACATAGGTATGTATGGAATTCTTTAAATTAGATTGAAAAGCTGAAAAAACACTGATAGACACAAATATACCAATAAATTCGTAAAATTAAACTTATTTTATGTAATTGGCACACACTCAAGGGGTTATGAATACCCTTTAAATGTTTTCACACAGTGTGAGCGTACAGGAAATATAGGGAGAACATAGTTGGAGATAACGATGTACATTTTTTTAAATGTCTGGATATTGAAATGGAAAGGAACAACAGAGTTGGGTAAGGAATTCTACATTCGTGTGGTACGGCTAAAGAAAAATCTCTATACTTGACGGTACGTCCTGAGATAAGCTCAAGGGCATACTAATTGTTTAAGGGGTGGAAGGCAACTAGCTATTTCAACAGAGCAACGTTTGAAAAAGTTGAGGTAAAACAGTGATACCTAAGCAAGAAACATTTCGACGGTTCCCCAACGAATTAAATGGTGTCGAAATTTATCTGTCACCTATCAAATTGCAAGCTTAATTTTAGATTCTATCTAGTAAGTGCATTGATGTTTTGAAAGCACCTGACCAGATATGAGAGTTATACTCTAGAAGCTTACATTCACTTTCAAAATTTACTCGCAGCTCTAAGCACAGTTGCTCAGTGCGAGCTAAGTTTTGGGGAAACCAGAGTTAACTCCTAAAATATGTTTTTCCAATTCCGTTTTTATGAACATATTTGAGATTTTGATCTGCGATTAGCTAAACACTTATTTCTGTCAGATCCATTTCAAAAATATATGGAAATTGAAGTGCGAAAATATGGAAAGAGTGTTACGCTCCCATTTATATAGATTATTGAGAACTTAAAGTTATAAGCCCCGATGAAAAACTGTCTCGGAATTAACTCGAGTTCAATTCATTTGCAGGAACTTACTTAAGTTTCTCTTATTGAACTCAGAATTAACTTAGCACTTCAAAACTGGCACTTTTACTACAGGGGATTGGATACAAAATGTCAAGTTAGCAAAGCAGTCTTCGGCCATCGATAAGCATTATCAAGTGAAAAATAACCACAATTTAACGAATAAATTGAAATTCCTTCCTAGTGCCCCCCTAATGGCTTTCACTGTTCTGCTGAATTGAACTTTTTCTCTCTCCTTCCCAAGCTTTACTTTCCTGATGACTTCAATATTTATTGTGTAAGGTTTTCGTGATATTCTAAACCAAAAATGTAAAAAAGCCGTGTTTTTGGTATTTGAAGTTAAGTTATGTTACATAATGGAGCAATTTGTCTCCAAAAACTTTTGAAATATTTGAAATTACCTCTTCGAATGTCTTCAATGACATTCCCTATGTAATTCGCTGGCCCGGATAGTATCTCTCCCATTGTGCTGAAGAAGTGTTCTTCAAAGCTGACAAAGCCACTGTGTGAGATTTTGCATCTGTACGACTCTAATGGTCCTTTTGCAAGTGAATGGAAAATAAAATGTTTCCAGCCTGTCCCTAAAAACGGTGAATCTTCTTTGCCCTCTAACTATCGTCCAATTGCACTTATATTCCTTCTTTCCAATGTCATGAACATGCTGATTAATCAGTTGCTCAAGAAATATCTTGAAAAACGGAAGCTTCTTAATGACCGGCAGTATTTCGTAGCATTAGGTCCACCGATGATCTGATGGTATATCTCTCCGAGAAGTGAAACAAATGTTTTCATCGTTTTTGGGAAAGCAAAATTATTGCACTTCATATTTCAAAAGCGTTTCATAGAGTATTGCATCAAGGTCTCTTATCGAAAATGCGTGCGTGTAATCGATTAATCTCTTCTTTGTTCATTTGTAACCATCTTCTTAAAGTTAAGCTCATTAGTCAATAATTTTTTGACCGATAAGTGTAGGAATATAGGCACTGGAAAACTTCTTAATTTGGTGTTGACTTGAATTTCGATAGGTTGTTGTATTCCTTCACTCAAAAGGAGTCAATTAGATCTAGTTTGGTTATTGTTGTAAGAAAACGTCACACTTTCGTATTTCAAAAAAATATTTCTCGCATTGAAAAGATGACTTTGGATTTATCAGCAATTTGAACAATGATGAATAAAATCAACTTGAGTGATCTTTCGATTTTAAATTACATATTTGTGTTTGGTTTTTTAATCATGTGCCATCGAGATAACGATTGCACCAAGCTGAAATTTCAGTTCTGAGAATTTATTTCTATATCTGGTAACTGTCACGGCCAATATGTAATTATTTCTTTCTGGGTACATGTTTTGTTCGTGTATCGTATTTTATTTTTATATTTAACTTTTAAGAAGATTATTCCTTATCTAGGATATTCGGCACTTGTCAGACTTTTTCGGGGACATTTAGGAATGTATTCTTATGAAGTGGTCTTGTTTGTCAGAATCACACGAGTTTGCCAAATAATGTTTTTCATTGAAATTAATCTGATTTGTTTATGAGAACTCTAATGCATTCACTGTTACCTACTACCCAGAATGATTCTTAAGAATATGTGGGAAAATTTGTTGGTGGGATTACACTTTCACTGTGATTTATGTTGTACATGAATTCAATATCCCTTCTCTACTTAACATCCTACGTGCATACAGAGCTTAACACCCTTCAAATTTCATTCTCTATCACGAAAATGGGCAAAATTTTCGTTTTATTAAACCACGCATCCAGTGAAACAAGTTGGGTAAATATGAGTTGAAAAGAGAGAAACGAGGCAAAATTCAGAGAGAAGTACTATGTTCTTTTAAATATATTTCTCGGGATAGCCATGATTGATTCTTGTTGTGGTGTGTGAAAAAGATGTATTTTAAGTGTCTGAAGTGTATTTTCATTGGAAAATGAAAGATTTTCAGCTTTTCGCTGAAAGTGAGTGCAGAAAGTGCATTTTTGATTATCTGTAAAGCAACGAATTCTACCAAAATATAGGTACCGGAAATGTTAATGGACTTTGTCCGAAATAGGTGATGTTAACTTAACTCTTTTCGTCAAAATACCTTTTCTCTTTCTCTGTGAAGACATAAACCCTCAAACTCCATCGATGTATAGTTGAGGTGCCATTGCATTGAAAAGCTCTAAACATAAGAAAAATTAAGAATTTTATCAATCGCTCCGGAAAAGTACGATTTTAGTGTTTTCAAGTGACACTTGCAAAGAAATACCTATTCCATATACAATACGAACGTAAAAATGAGGTTTGCTATCATAAACTGTCATACAGGTCTTTAAGCAGACTCGAAGGATGGCTAAGATGATGATGGTTTTAAAAAAATACTTCTAAAAATTTAAACAAACAGATTAAAATTTTCAATTTGAAAAGGGTGCCAGCAAAAAGTGTTTGCGATTGATCTTCTAACATATATGCCAAAGAAGAAGCATCTTCATAATTCTATCTTTTTATCAGAAGAACGAGACTCATTTTTCCTCTAGGATTCAGAGGGGTTTTGGGTGAACTATCGAAAATCTGCTAACGTCAAAATATATTTGATTGTACCTAAATACAAGGAACAATTACGTGCAAGGGTTTTTATTATTGAATATGTTTGTTTGGCCCATAAGCATGCTTAAAACCAAAAATGCTACTAAATTCACCCATGCGTTTCTGAGAGAATGGTCACACTGGCCACTTTTCAGTATTTTTGGTATAACTCGAAAACTAAGCCGAATTTAAAAATTTTACATGTAATACTTTTTGTTCAAAATTAAATTTTCTATTGGAATGGATAGTTCAAAAAATTTTACGAAAAAATTTAAGCAGGAAAAGTTAACAAAAACCAACTTAAAAAAAATCAAAAAATCAAGGATATCTAAATTTTTTAATAAATTGTGCATAACTTTTTTTGAAGCAAAGATAGGGTCAAGATATGCATAGCCAAAACAAAGTAGAGACTAAAGGCCTTAATATGGCATGTTCAAAAATTAATATTTATTCAAAATTGACGGAGATATTCCCATTCAAACCTTATCATTTCTTATAATTTTTCTCAGTTTTGGCCCGAAAGTCTCTTTTTCGGTACAATATGGCAAATTTCACATTCGTAAAAGTGTTCGAAATCAAAATTTTTGATTTAATATGACATTAGAGCTATAGAGAATTTATAAAAAGGATGTAAGTTCGCAATTTCATTTTTCGGCTGTTTTTAAATGCGTTCAGACCTACAGACCGAACGGCTGGTCCGATTAACATAAGATTTGGTACTACGTGCAAGGAACGTTAAATTTGTCATAAAGTACCAAAAAATAGGCTTTCGGGCAAAAAGTGCAGAAAATGATAAGAAATGGTAAAGTTTGAATGGTTATATCTCTGTCAATTTTTAAATAATATGGCTTTTTTAACATGTCATATTAAAGCCGTAAGACTCCAGTTTACTTTGTTTATGAACGTCTTGAGCGTATCTTTGCTCCAAAAAAAGTTATGCGCAATTTAGAAAAAAATTTAAAAATCTTAGATTTTTCGATTTTTTTTATGTTGGTTTTTGTTAAGTTTTCCTGCTTAAATTTTTTCCTAAAATTTTTTGAATTATCCATTCCAATAGAAAATTTAATTTTGAACAAAAAGTATCGTGTGTAAAATTTTCAAATTCGGCTTAGTTTTCGAGTTATACCAAAAATACTGAAAAGTGGCCAGTGTGACCATTCTCTCAGAAACGCATGGGTGAATTTAGTAGCATTTTTGGTTTTAAGCATGCTTATGGGCCAAACAAACATATTCAATAATAAAAACCCTTGCACGTAATTGTTCCTTTTTAAAAGGTCTATTCAATAGGCTAATACCTATACGTTCACTTTTCACTTAAGAACAGAATATAATGTGTTAGTTTTGAACAAATCGGAGTTCAAGCTTTTAAGTCTTTAAAATATCATTTGTGACAAGTAGGAAATTAAGATAATAGCTGTATGGCAACAATTACGACCAATATTGTTATAAAATTAATAATAATTTGTATCTATGTTTAATGCGATAGCAAAAATGAAAAGGCGTGAGGAATAATATCATCTCAATAACTTTTATTTCAATAATAATAATACGAGGAAAACATATGGAAAATAAATAAAAGAAGAAACGTTTTTCCCATTCTTAAATCTCTCCCTCTCTTAAAAACGTATAATTCAGATAAATAAAATACAAAAGAATTCCATTTTACTTAGCATAATAATTATTCTTGTATCACTACTAAAAGCACTTTGGGAATTAATAGAAATAATTTCATAGACCGCGACGCCCCAGAATATATAAATCAAGCTTAAGATAAGTATACCTATTTGTAATATAAAACTGACCTAGCAATTATAGGACCTTCTTCCCTTTTTCCATCTCAAAAGACGCAAGGAACCAGTACTTATTGCAACCTAAATTATTATTATTATACAAGGAAATAGAGGCCGAACACTCTCGCATTTACTGGTGGCTGTTTTGTTTCTTTTAGGCACTCTGTTGGTATAAATATCCTGCGATAAGTATGCGTTTGTTTGTAAAAGTGTGGACCTAAAAGCGTTTGGTGTTAGGTTCATGATTAACGATAATGAGGCACTGCTTAATGCAAGTTTAATGTTGTGTGTGGGTGGAGTTGCTCCTAGTATTTTATTGTATATAGTTTGTTTTTATGAGAGATCATTAACAATTATGGCAATTGCAAGTTAAGAAAGTTGCGGCGCAAAGGTAGATGGCTGAAAATCGTTTTTATGATGTCATACTAATAAGAAAAGAGTATCAGCAGATATGAAACTTTATAGATGATAAAAATGTTTCAATCAATTAAACACTATTCAAAAAGATCTTTAGTATTAGGTAATGGCACAGATACTATAGTTAGAAAGATATCGCACGCAGAGCAAATAAAAATAACTAATTTTGTATCGTGGGACGTAGAGCTACATCCCAGTTATTTTTTTTTTTTTTTATTTTTTTTTTTTTTTTTTTACACTTCAGATTCTTTGTTGTAGTGAGCTTAGAGCAAGCTGCAAACCTACAATCAGAGGCTCATCATAAGTGCATGTGTTAGTGGTTAGTAAAATAATGCGAGCTAACACATGCATTACAATAAATTTATACATTTAGAAAACAAAACAAATAAACAAAATTAAACAATACATAAACAATTAAAACATTTAAATTAAATATAATCAAAAACTAAAAAAACAATCACGAAAGTGGAGCACTGGTTCGAAACAATTTTTTTAATCCCATCTTACTAATGTTAAAATCAACAGAGGAGCCATTTAAATTAAAGATCTTGCACATACGGTTAAGAGGCTCATGTATACCGTATTTAGTTCTATGGAAATTTACATGTAAAAGTTCAAATCTTCGCAGATGGTGAGATCCTCCACGGTAATTTATGCCGATACAGGCTAACAAGTCAGGAGCATCAATTTGACCATTTATAAGTTGGTGAAGAAATATTAGATCATTACACTGGTCAACAAGGTTTTTCTTACAGAAACAAAAATATACTTTTCCGTAGGTTTTTGGTGTGCTGAACTCGAATCTGAAGTCAGAAAAATTCTATCGGGCCACGTTTTTGAGATATTCCCGTTACAAAATCGAAAAAACCGTTTTTTTGCTGTTTTCAAAGTTGTATTGTAACGTGAAGTAAACTGTTTCAACAAAATTTTTAATGGTTTCTGAAAGATCTAATTTTCTTCTTTTAAAATCAGTTTAAGTCTTTCCGATACCTCTTTTCTTCTCGGAGAAATCTTCAGTTAATTGTAGGCCTTCCATTTATGACATAAATACAATGTAAAGGAGAATGGGCAAAAATTTATGGGAAATGGTTCATTTCCCAATACGAATGTATCATATAT
This sequence comes from Dasysyrphus tricinctus, assembly GCA_963921185.1. Classification (NCBI taxonomy): domain Eukaryota; kingdom Metazoa; phylum Arthropoda; class Insecta; order Diptera; family Syrphidae; genus Dasysyrphus; species Dasysyrphus tricinctus. Next base: position 19,291,495 of record OY992533.1, on the reverse strand, counting down.
CGTTGAAAAGGTTATTTTGAGTACATTATTTCATTATATAACCGTTAAGCTCTAAACCATGGGGCTCGCGAGATATTCAGCTTCAAAGCACCGAAAGAACAATAATGTGTTCCCAATCCACATTAGCTGAATATCTCGTGAACCCCATGGTTTAGAGCTTAACGGCCATATAATGAAATGATGTACTCAAAATAACCTTTTCAACGATATATGACACATTCGTATTGAGAAATGGACCATCTTTCAGAAACCATTAAAAATTTTGTTGAAACAATTTACTTCACGTTACAATACAACTTTGAAAACAGCAAAAAAACGGTTTTTTTCGATTTTGTAACGGGAATATCTCAAAAACGTGGCCCGATAGAATTTTTCTGACTTCAGATTCAAGTTTAACACACCAAAAACCTACGGAAAAGTATATTTTGGTTTCTGTAACAAAAAAATAATTAAATTTTGTTGACCAGTGTTATTAACCCGCCTTTGATATAATGTTTGAACCTGCAGTAGCTGGATCCTATGTTCATAAGGTGGAAGGTTGAATGGATCAGCCCAAGGTAGACCTTTCAGAGCAAAACGAATGAATTTATGTTGTATTGCTTCAATACGATTTTTATGAATTTCATAAAAGGGAGACCATACTTGAGAGGCGTACTCTAGGTGAGGTCGTACATAACAATTGTATAAGGAAAGAGTAACGTACGGATCGTCAAATTCCTTTGCCCAACGTTTTATAAACCCAAGCATTGAGCTTGCTTTATTAACAATGTAGTTAATGTGTTCAGTGAATTCTAAATTTGAGCTAAAGTTAACACCTAAGTCCTTGAAACTAAAGACTCGACAGAGCTTGTGTTGTGAAATAGAATAATTAAAAGCATTTGCAAGTCGCTTTCTTGAGAAAGTAATTGTTTGGCATTTAGCAGGGTTAAGAGAAAGACCGTTTTTATCACACCAAAGAGCGAAACTGTCAATATCGGCTTGCAAAAGAAAGTGGTCGTGGTTAGCTTTTATTGTCTTAAAAATCTTCATATCATCAGCAAATATAAGAATATCACTTGAACGTATACATGAGACTACATCATTTATAGCAAGAATAAATAGAAATGGGCCTAGGTGACTTCCCTGGGGCACACCGGAGTGAGCCTTGAATGAGTGTGAAAGACAGTTTCTAAATTTTACCTGGTAGGATCTATTTTCAAGGTATGATTTTATCCAGGTGATAAAGAATGTTGGAAACCCTAAAGATTTTAGTTTGAAAATAATAATGTTGTGACTAAGTTGGTCGAACGCTTTAGAGAAATCAGTGTATATACAATCCATTTCACTTCCATTTTCCAACGCGTTAGAACATTTATGCAAGAATGTAAGTAGGTTTGTTACTGTTGATTTTCTTCTCACAAACCCATGCTGTTGTTCACATATTATATTCTTGGTATGGAATGCTAAAGTCTCGCACACAACTTGTTCAAAGAGCTTTGGAATACATGATAGTTTGGATATAGGTCTATAATTCGAAATATCAGTTTTATCACCTTTTTTAAAAACTGGAGTTAGAAATGAAGTTTTCCATAAACAGGGAAATTTCCCTGATTTAATAGAAAACTCAAATAAAAATTGAAGAGGCTCAGCCAGTATATGTCTACACTTTTTCAATAATATTGGTGGAATTCCATCTGGTCCAGATGAAAAATCATCGTTTAACGATGAGAGTAAGTCTAAAACAGTACTCTGTTGCACAGCAATATTGTCGCAACTCGTTTGCGCATAGGAATGTAAATTTCTAAAATAATCTTCATCAACATCAAGAGGTGTGTCCACAAAAGAGTTACGGAAATTGTTCGCAAAGGCGTTGCAAATATCAATAGTCTCTTTTAACACACAATTTTCATATATAAAATTTGCGGGGTAACCATCCGAATTTTTCTTCGAGTTTACAAACTTCCAAAATGCTTTAGGGTCTTCTTTAAGAGATGTTCCCATTTCGTATACATGATTAGTGTACAGAAACTTAGAAAGAGATTTAAATTCTTCAAAAAGGGCCATGTAAGAGTTGTGGTCAACTGAAGAAAGAGTTTTTAAATATATTTTCCATGCTCTATTTCTTCTATTTCGAAGTAACCTTAACTCTTTCGTATACCAGGAGTGGCAAAAGCTCGTATTTTTTAATATTTTTATAGGGATAGTATTATTTATGCAATTAATAAGTATGGTATTAAAGTTATTAACTGCTTCGTCAATATTACTAGATACTGATATACTATCAATACCAGATCTAGCTAATTCTTCTGAGAGCAACTGAAAGTTTGCCTTTCTGAAGTCAAAAGTATATGAGCGATCATAAGCGTTGCTATTTTTTATAATATGACTGCTCAAGTCAAGAACTATATCCAAAGGAGGATGATAACTATCTATATTAGTCATTCCAGAACTAGATTCTAGAACAAGAGTACTAATAGCGTCGGATGAAAATACTAAATCGAGAATTCGATTTTTTGAATTTTTAATACAGCTTACTTGCTGTAAGTCAGTTGCAGTAATTCTATCCAAAAGCTGGAGCTCAGTCTGTGAAGAAGTTAAAGATGCTTCCTGAAAACATTCATCTTCAGAAGGAATCCACTCTACAGACGGTAAATTAAAGTCTCCGAGAAGTAAAATGTTGCTGTTGGAGCAAGACAATTCAATAACAAAATCTAGAGCCTTAGAGAGTTCGACATAAACTGAGTCCGAGCTCTTTGGAGGAATGTATGCATTTATTATATAAATAAATTTTGACTCTACGGTTAACTTTATGCAGATTAGCTCAATTGATAGGTTAAAAGGGAATATAATAAGTGAAGATATAAATTTATTTCGAACTGCGATCAAAACACCACCTCCCACTTCTTTTGGTCTGTCAACATGGCGATCTTTTCTATAAACTAAGAACTCTTCATTAAAAAGTTCCGTATCCAAAAAGCTTGAATTAAGCCAGGTTTCTGTCAAAAGAAAGATGTCGTGTGAAAATGCCTGGGAGTTGATATATATATCAGCAGTTTTAGTGCGAAGCCCTCTAACATTTTGATAGAAGAGGGTAATCCTATTTAGTTTTTTGGGGATGGATCCTTGGAAAGGTTATGAGAAAACCTATTTTTCCTTGTTGAAAATTCTTTAATAAGAGCTTCAGGGGGCCAATTACTTGAATCACAAATAGAATCAAGTATAAAGAATTTGTTACTATTTTAAAGGATGAAACAAAACTATTTACTCTACTAATTTTTGTACACTTAACAGATATATTCGTAGGAATACAGTTATTAGCTAATAAATGGGAAACAATGTCATCGGCATCAATTTCTGGTTCAAGACGAGAGATAAAGATAGACTTTGGTTTAGACACAGCTCTGATAGGTCTAGGATCGGTAATTATGTTAGAGACAGAAGCACATTCTACACCAGGAACAGTGCATGGAGCCGTCTCTGAACTTTCATTCCTAACCTGAACCGAAGAAGCTAATTCTAAAGCAATTTGGGGACTAAGATTTGTTCGTTTAGGGGGTGGGCCTGAGTTTTTAACAACTATTGTGTTATCTCGTCCTCTTTTGTTATTTTTTTTTGGCAACTATAACATTCTCATGCACGGTTGAGCTTGATGATTGCGCAAGCAAATCATCATTCGTGGACACGATTAGAAGAGGAAGAGGGTCCTGAATTAGGTCATCAGTAGAGGTTCCGACGTCTACCGGATCATTTGGGAGTGTTAACGAACTAAATTTTGTGACCGTGTCGTTAAAATTACCTAGCAATTCTTCAAATCCCTTTGATAGTTTCATAATGTCCGATTTAAAATTAGACATTTTAAAAGCTAGTTGGGACATGGAGAGCTTACGGCAATCGGTACAATACCAATACGCAAATTTAGAATTTGTTATTTTCTCAATAAACGCATTGGTTGAGCCGATGCATTTGGCGTGGTAAAGCTTCCCACAAGGACCAAAACAGGCAAATAGTGGAGAAGAATTTGAGCCCTCTGAACAATTCCTTGCAGAACAGACCATTTTGAGAAAAAAAACTTTTCGCTTTGATAAAAATTAAGGAAATTTCCAAAATATCAAAAGCAAAATAAAAAGAAGGAAATCTTTACTTTAAAATAAAAAAAAATAATAGACTTTACCAGGACTCGAACCTGTACTGTGAAGATCTGAGTACCGTGTGCTTACTGTCTGCACCACCGTCTTAAACAAAATTTGTAACTCAAATAACATACAAGATATAAAGATAAAGATAGGATTAAAGTTTATATAGAAAATGGACAGAAAGGGACAAAAACTGTCAATCAAGTTAAGCAGAAAGCTAAGGCTAAGGGAAAGCAAGTAGGGGAAATATTACTTAAAGTATAAAAAGCACTATTGGACACAAACACATGGATGAACACAGATCAGAAAAAACTTAAAGCTCAATAAAATAGAAGAACACAAATTAAAATTACAAAAAAAAAAACACACTCTTACCAAGCCCAATGTTTAAATGAAAATTATAATTTTTACACAACTAAACACAAATTAGGCGAAGGTAAAGATAAATTTAAGTAAGCTATTCACTTATGCAGCGAATTAAGTCAAATATACAATTTAAGTCAACGAAATACTTATAAAAAAAATGTAAAAACACAGAAGCGATATGACTACACAACAAACTAAAGCAAACCCAAAATATCAATATTGTGTGAGTTATGGACCCCATATGATGTTTAAAAAGATAGAGTTACATACATAGACATAAATTCAAAAAGTCAACAGCAAGTCATCCGTAGTTTGATCAACCGGCTCGATTTTTGAGGACGAAACAAAAGAAAAAAAAGACGAAAAAAATTGTCATTTTTATTTGTACTGGATGCGATATCTATGTAACTCTAGTATCTGTGGTAATGGCTTAATTGAAAACAAATATAGGGTGCTCCAATAAAAGGTTTTATTTTTAATTATTCAGAAACGCATTTTATTTACGAAAGTGGTTATATTTTTATTAATATCAAAAGTACAAAATCTGTGGTTAATAATGGGACCCGATAACTGCCGAATGACCTCCTCGGCTATGTCTACAAATGGTAATTTATTTATTAAAATTTTTGATCACGGCTTTTGCATAATTGTGGCTGTATTTTGCGAAGAAAAACTGTGATGTAATCCTTGAACGTATAAATTGTTAGTGGAGCATTGACGTAGACTTTTGACATTATTCGATGATGAAAACAATAATTATAACCGTGTTAAAACGCACGATCTAGGTGGCCAAGTCTCCATTTCGAAAAATCACATTTCTAGAAATCACAATTCCTGAGATCAGTGAATGGAAAAATAATGCAACTCCCCATTTGGACATTGTCGAACATCTTGAACTGAATCACTGTCCTTTTTGGTATTCTGAAGTCCAATACCTCGCGAACCCTATGGTTTAGTAGAGCGTAACGGCCATATAGTGAAATAATGTACTCGTAATAACTTTTTCAATAATGTATGATGACACATTCTTGTTGAGTAGTTGACCCACTTTGCTCATTCTCCTTTTTGAATTGAATTATTATATAAATATTCAACTGCCGAGATTTTTAAAAATGGTCACTTAATAACCATTTAACATAAAAAGAACTTTTTTCGGTTTATCTCAGTGACAAACTTTTATTTTGAATTTTTAAGATTTCGGTTAACCACTGACCACTTATGGCTGAGAGGAAAAAATAAATTTCATTTGGAGATTTTTATTTTGTTTTGTCCATTGAAAAAATCTGCTTTTGAATTTTCAAAGAATTGTTTGGTCATTCATTGTTTACTGTTCAATCAAAGTTTAGTGGAAGTGGTGATCGTAATTGACCCTTTTTGGTCTTTGAGCTGAGACGCGTCTATGAGGGTTGTGGTCAAAATCTCGCACATTAAAATCGTGCAAGTCGAAATACCATGTCATGTCACTGACGATGACGACCACCATAACGACGACGACTGCACGACGGCAATATTGACGATTTCATTCATATTCCCGATTACGTTTACACTGGGTTTTGTCTATTGTTGCCCCATGGCATACGTCTCGCCATGGCCCTTTACACGTGGTTTTCTCATTTGTAGCCTTGTTCCTCATATTTTTGGAGTCTCGCCGTATGCATTTCGGTACACGAACACTAAGCTTTCTCGCTGATGGTTATAATTCATCTCGTTATGGTTTTATTTGAAAAATTTACTTAAAGGGATCTTTAAATTTAAAGGATAGCCAACAGTTTTCTTGAGGGATTGTGTCTTGGTTGGCCAAAGGGTTCTCATCCGGATTTTTACTCGTTCTATCGGGCCTATGTGCCACTAACGCAACCCCCACTTTGGGTATGTACACTTCAGTCGACAGTAAATTTTCAATAATTGTCATTTTCAACAGTTTTATTTTGCCAGTCAGGCACCCTTGGCTGCAGCTTGAAAAAAATAGCTAAAATGAAACTGTGATTGCTATAATAGTCAAACCTAATTATTACATATGTAAATATTACGGCGAGACGATAGCGAAAAAACCACGCACAGATAGCCGTGTAAACAGGACCATGAAATATAAAAACCATGTTTGGAGTTTTTAACCACGTTTTTAGCTTATTGTAACCTTTTGAAAAATAAAATTGAAAAAAAAAAGTTTTTCGAGACTATAGCAGGACCAAATCGAGATTATGGAAAAACGCTATAAATGCCAAAAACCACGTGTAAATATCACGGCAAGACCATAGTGAGAAAAACTGGAACGGCGAGACAATGAACACGACACTGAAAGCCATGTTTAAACGTCGTTGGCAGTGGCGGTGGCGGCGGCGGCGTCGTTATCGTCATACTTCTTTCTATCCAGATCTGAAATTCAATTTTTTTAAATGTTGATGACGACTTGAGTAACTGAGTTCTGAATTATGTATCTGAAATATTTCAAACAGCACAGATTTTATATCTACTCTTTCTATGAGAGAAAATACCATTTTTAATTTATTTTCCATGAAAACAGTTTTAGGTTGATCATACCCTTTATAGATTAAATAAATCAACAGATAAGAGTTATTCTGGAAGTTAAATGATAAATCTCACCAAAAGACCGAGACCAAAATTAAATTTGACGAATAAAATATCTCTGAGTGAAAAACCAATTGAAAATAAAGGTCAACTGTTGTTTTCGATCTCTGGTTCCTATGATTCACTACACTTATTTTATATTATAGCCTTTAGTTTTCCTCAACTTTGATACCTTAACCTCCAAATTCGACAAGGTGGCGAATTCAAATTATAGGCTAACAGAAACCATAAATCGACTTTTTCGATAATTTTGACTCTCCACTGATGTTTGAAGTAGTCGTTAAGCAAATGGTAAAGCTGAGTATGTTTTCGAATTTGATTGATTGTTCTATTAAATTGCTTGAAAATGGAAGATTGTAGGTGTATAATCATAATCGTACAAATGATATATCAAAATAATTGTTTGGAAAACCATATAAATCTTGGTCTCGTTAGGGATTTATTAGATGTTGCCATAAATCATTGTAATATAGTATTTTTTCCTTTTCGCTCATAGATAACCTTTGAAATCCAATTTATTCATATTATTTTAAAGGTAGGTAGGTAGGTAAAAATGGTGGCAAGAGCGTAACACTCGCTGTTGCCCAATTAGCACTGGATTGCGCCGTTTTGATACCATAACTCGTTTGACCTGTGTATGAAAGTAGATAAAAGCGTTCCTTGCTTTGAAATAGGACGGCTGTGGAGCATGGTTAATGTATCTTGTGAGTTGGGGTCATAGGACACTCACTCGATCGGATCGCATCTCGCCCGAGCTTGCCACATTATGCCGAGCTCGGCAGGTTGTAGAGTAGCAACGAAGCGATCGATCAGATCATGTGGTCATCATTGCCATTGAGCATCATGAAGCTCCTCAGAAACCCGGGTTCCGATTACTCGCGGACTTTGGATCTGGGGGGGAACATGATGCAGAACGCAACAGATTTCTGTCTCAGAACCATTTCGTGGCGTTAAGAAAAGAGATCAAGTCTTTGATCTTCATTTCGGAAAGTTCGTTTAGGTCGTCAAAAAATGCCATTCCAAACGATTGTGCTCTCATTCTGGCTAGAGCTGAACATTTACAGAGAAAATGAAGGACTGTTTCCTTTTCTTGCTGGTCTCCACAACTGCGACAGTGAGTATTGTGAGGAATACCCAGCCTCGCCGCATGTTCTCCAATTGGCCAGTGTCCAGTGCAGGTTGCTACGACCCTGGCTATGTCCCGCCTGGGTCTACATATGAGATCAATTGTTCGGGATTTATTTAAGGCGGGCCAGATCGTTCTGGATATTTTGCAGTTGGTCAAACTGCTCCACCTACGGTTAGATTCCCTAAGGAAAATTGACAATATATTGCCTTTCACAACTCCAAGGGGAATGTAGACTCTTTCCGCAAGTGAGATGTGAAGGGCTGATCCTTGCCTGGCTAGTTCATCTGCCCGTTCATTACCCTCAATGCCACTGTGACCAGGAACCCAGATAAGAGTGACCTTGAGGTTAATGTTTAGACTTGCGAGCTCATCTCGGCATTGTTGGACCAATTTAGAGGATGATGTAGCCGAATCAATGGCTTTAACAGCCGCCTGACTGTCTGTAAGGACGGCTGTATTACGATTTTGGTTTGGATCTGCTTTTAGCATCTTGCAAGCCTCCCTGTTTGCCAGTATTTCAGCTTGAAATACACTAGCGAAATTCGGTAGCCGAAATGACTTGGAGATGTTGAGAGACTCAGAGAAGACTCCTGAGCCAACACCGCACTCCATCTTTGAGCCATCAGTATAGATAGTTGTGTCGAAGTCTCTCGTCACGGCGTCATCATCCCAGGCCCCTCTGGATGGGAATAAGACTTTAAAATCTTTACTGAGGCTCATTGTAGGAGCGCGGTAGTCAGTGGGAGTCGAAAGTATATCAGCGGGAATCAAATTTGTGATATTGCTGTGACCATAAGGTTTAGCAACCCAAGAATTTGATTCTTTAAGTCTTAGGGCACTGCAAGATACTAGATATTTTATGTGTAGATCAAGTGGTAGAAGGTGCAGAAAAACGCTTAAGGCATCCGTTGGGCAAGATCGAAGAGCCCCTGTGGTACCAACACTAGCTGTTCTTTGAACCTTTTTTAGTTTGTCGATGTTATATGTCTTATTTAGTGCGGGCCACCAGACAATCGAACCATATGTTAGAATCGGCCGTACCACTGCAGTATACGTCCATAGGATCATCTTTGATTGAAGGCCCCAGTTTTTACCGAAGGTTTTGCTACAGGCGTAGAAAGCTATGCAGGCCTTCCTGACCCGTTCTTCGATGTTTAATTTCCAGTTTAACTTAGGGTCTAGGATGACACCTAGATATTTTGCACTGGTTGATAGTGAGAGTGTTTGGCCGTTAAGTCGGGGTGGAGTGAAGGGTTGTATCTTAGTTTTGGTAGTAAAAAGCATCAGTTCAGTTTTGCTCTGGTTGACTCCTAGACCACAACTCGTAGCCCAGTTGCTAACTTTTCTCAAAGCCATTTCTGTGATTTCGCTTATCACAAGAGTAAACTTCCCTGACACTAATAATACCAAGTCGTCCGCATACGCAACCGCCTTCACACTACATCTCTCCAGTTTAATTAATTAAAATTTAATTAATTATTATTTTAAAACTCCAAAATCTTTTAAATTACAAGGACTTAAACATTTCAAAGTATGTAATTCTTCATTTTATTTCTTATTAAATCAATCAAAGTATCTGCATGGAAAAAAGGGATAAATAGGGTTGAACGGAATAGCACTCCTCTTAATTTTTTACTTGACTGTGAAAGATCCGCAGGAGAAAGTGGAGACTGTGAGGGCTACTTTCCAGCAAGTGTACAAGGTGAATGCGTGCATTCGCCCGAGCTTTGACATGGAAAACAGAGCCTTACTCCCCCACTTCTACCTTCGGAATGACATCACGCAATGGCGATCAGAGAACCTCGGTTTCACCGGGCTCAATGAAGATCATTTGGCAAACGCCATAATTGCCAAGCGAAACGGACCCAGTTCCCCGTTGATTACGAACGTGAAGCTTCAGCTTATCTTCGATTCATCAAAGAAGAAGAAGTCAGCAAGAGTCAATGGCATATTCAACGTTGAACTTCGACATTTACCGCAACAAGCGGTATATATTTATACCACTCTGTTTAACAACGCTCTGAATAATGCGTATTATCCAGTGCGATGGAAGACAGCTGTAGTGCATCCTCTCCCGAAAAAGGGAAAAGAAATCTCCGTTCGATAAGTCTCCTTCCGAGTATCGGCAAGGTACTCGAAAAAGTCATCAATAGAGCTTGGACAGAGGACTATAATATCATACCGGATAATCAGTTCGGATTTAAAGTGGGACCTGACACCACTCATGCCGCGTCTTAACTCGTTTCTGATGTCCAATGGAGCAAATCTAAAAAGCAGTGTACGGGCGCCTGTATGATCGACTTGGAGAAGGCCTTTGACACTGTATGGTTTGAGGCTCTTTATCTAAAGCTGACCAGACTTGGCATTAGTAAACCACTGTTATATATGCTTTAATGATATGCTCAATCGTAGTAAGTTTGTTCTAATGTGACGTCTACCATAACCTTTAATATCAAAAATGGTCTTCAGCAGGGAGCGGTCAACTCGCCGATTCTATTCAGCATTTAAACCAGCGATCTAATAAGTAGTTTAACTCAGTCAATTGCGTATGCTCTAATTGCGTACAAAACAGCTCCAAAAGTCGAGGTTATCAGAAGTCTTTTTCAGCGTGACTTCGAGAAAATTCAGCAATATTGCGATGACTGGACGTTGAAAATCAAATCTTTAAGACATCAGACACTATCTTGTTTAGGACTCGGTTGCGTGGAGCCACAAGGGATACGACTGGCATGTAAAAGTTTAGTAAAGTATTTTGGCATCTGGATGGATGAGTATTTATATTTCGACAGACATATAAATGTTGCTCTGACCAGGGCAAGGGGAGCTTTTGTCCTGACGACAGCAGGATAAAGGTGATTTGCTGCATGGCCCTAATCCGGCCGATGATTGCTTATGGATGCTCGGTTTGGTTCAACGTTGCCCCATCTTAAATGGAAAAGATTCGGGTGTTTGAGAGGCAGTATCTTAGACGCTGGCGCTGCCTTGGATTACAAAGAACACCAGAGTCGGAGTACAAACATTATTATTCCAACCTGCTTCTATACAACGGCGCCAACATAAACAGGATAGATAATTTCTTGCTGAAGCTTCTTCGGGGTCACATTGCAAGAGCAATGTCCTCGACCAACAGCTTAATTTTTGGGGCTTATTACCCTAAGAACGATTACAACGAGAGTGTGCGTCTAAGCGGCTTTATTCTGCCCGATGCATTTCTCTACTTAGACAGTCGAGGGTTGATCCAGGATAGAGCAGCGGTTCCGCGAATCTACCACGTCGGCCGTAGAACTGTAGATCCTTTATGGTTGAGACGTCCTCACACACGACGGAGCTGAGCACCTTCGATTCAGTAGGACTGTGTCCGATCGGACCGAAGAGAAAGGGTAAAGCAGGAGAACTAGTTCTGGTGGTTAACATGAAAATCTATAATTAATTTAACAGGCTTCAATCTTGAATCAACCCTGTATCTGTGTCATGAATCTATGCGTCTAAGAGCCGTCTCTTACGCTGCCTATCGCTCGTAACTCGTAAGGCATTATTCTGAAAGTACATATAGAAATTTATTATATATTTATTTTTAATTTAAAAATAATTTGTGATAATTACTTCAGTTTTGAACTGGGAACCTTTCACACACGGAGATAGCACTCATTTACTGGGCCAATTCGCTACACAAAAAACTGGTGCCAAATAAGTTGAAACTCACTGGATGGCTTGTGTGTGTGTTTTACTAGTGTTATGCTTAAATGAACTGGCAGAGTGCTCTTTAACAGGAGACCAGGTTAAATTGAAATAATTTTATTTGAATGACCTGTGTGTATGCGTTTCAACACTGATGTCACGTTGAAATGAACTGGCAGAGTGCTTCTTTAACAGAAGGTCAGGTTAAATTGAAATCGTTTTACTTAAATGGTCTGTATGTGTGCGTTTAAATACTGGTGTCACGTTGAAATGAACTGACAGAGTGATTTTTTAACATAAAGCCAGGTAAACTACAAAAGGGAAAAATTGTAAAAAATAAAGACACTAAACGTTAATACAACCTGATATTTGGTAAAACCGAAATTCATAACACGCAGTGTTGAAAAAACATGACCTCGGTTATATCCTTGTTAAAATTTCTTATTTGCATGAATTTACTGTTAGAATAACAGGTCATCTTCTTAAATCAACCTGAATATGGTAAGATAGTCCACCAGATTGATTTCGCACTTAATATAAGGTAACTAATATCAGGTTAATTTCTGAAATATCTGTAACTTTACATGGAATTGTACACCTCGTGAATTTAACAAGGCCCAGGTTAATTATTTACTTGACGTTTTTCTCCGAGTGGAGGTACATCATAAACTAGTGTTCTCTAGGTTCCAGAGTATGCCTACTTTTTCGGCTGAGTGTACCTTGATATTATTTTTCATTTTAAATTCTGAAATGTCTAGAAAAAGCTGCCAGAACCTGACAATTATAATTCGAAAATCATTTTGTTTGTTTCATTTTCAGACTTGTGAGATTAGTATGCTTACTCAATCACACATATTGGGCATTTCGGTGGTTTTATGTTCGTACTAGTCTAGTTTTATTTTCAATAGCTTAAAAACCGAAAAAAATGGAAGTTTCATACGGGGTTCATGCCACCAATTGATTAATTTAAGCTTTTTTTAGTTTGGGAAAACCACCGTTATTGGGTGTTACGTATAGGTACTGATGAATTGATTTAATTGATTCAATGAAACATTCGAAGGTTAAAATGCAGCTTTATAAATATACAACTGTTTCATTGAGTCAAAGAAGTTCATTATCAGCTTAAAATAATTTCCATAGCGAAATTCTCAACGTGAGGGTGGGGTAAAGTGTTGCTATATAAGTACAATATTATTTAAGTATCCCAATTTTAGTTTAGTTTAGGTAGCTGAAGTTCTTTTCTATTCCTCAGGTACTTTTTCTTTGTTTGCTTGATTACCAACACAAGCGTGAACAATTGGCAATCAAAAAGTTTCCTTGTCTGAACAAGAGAATTCTCGTATACTCATGTGCTTTGAGTTTATAAAAGAAAGTGAATGTTGTTGATATTTTAGAGCTGTGTAAGGATGTTATATAAGTACATAAAATTTGATTTAAAAAAAGAAGAAATTTAATCACGCACAAAAATTAGGTAGGTATACCTTTATCTACCTAGTTTGGATCTATGGAACAATGCATAACAATTGACAAATTCACTTCACAACCCTTTAATACCAAACAACTTCGTTAAAATACACAATGGGAAGCTAATTTATCCGTTTCCCAAATAGCTGCACCACATCCGTTTTGCGGGCACAAAAACTCTTATCCTCTTTGACCGAAAAACATTGGCCTTTGTGTAACAACAAAATCAATGTTAGCTAGAAACAAACTAAAGGATCAGAAAAAGCATACAAACGAAAACAAATAATTCCTCCCCATTGCATAACTACTAATTCCTTGTTTCGCAAGAATTTCCACCAAACAAAACCTCTGTCAACACCGTCACTCAGTCTTTTGCCAAAGGCACAAAAAAAAAACGATACCTACCTTCACAGGAAATAGTAAAGGAGCAAGAAAAAAAACCTACACACACACCTACATACATCATCATGTATGCCAAATGGGAAAGGAAAACAAGCCTCTTTCCCTTATTTCACATTTCATCAGCCTCCCTTCGTCCATCTTAGCCAATATCATTGATAATTTCTTTTATGGGAGCAAATGGCAATTGCGGGCTATGGAGAGCGATAGCAAATGGCGAAAACACAATCGCGTCACACACTACACACATCCAGTGTTTGCAAACATACATGAAAACAAATCGCCTTGTCGTAGGTTATTAGGATCGTAAAACCAGGCCGAGCCCATCATCATCATCAAGAAGGCAATCGACATACTTCAATGAGCTTTCGGTTCGGGCCACTATTATTATTGGAAGAGTTCAGTCTTCAGTCTCTATAGTTTGCCAAACTAGTAATAATGTTTACAAAGACATAGGACTATCGGCATACAATACCCACAGCATACATATAGAACGAAGAGGTTGATATTATGGATTAGATTTCGGGCGGGATTAGGGGTGGACTCGTATAGGTATGTAATTCCAAAGGCTATGAATGCAAATAGGTTTTGTCGAAAGGCCAAAAAGGGAGGAATATTAAAGGAGTACCCATACCTATACTATATCAAGGTAGAATAGAACATTAAGGACCCTACGTATGTATTTAGGGAAAATTTAATACGATATTTAAGTCTCGCATGTGTAACTTAAGCGAAAAGAAAACTTTGAAAGTGATATTCACATTTTCTGAAGGGAAAAAGAAAGGTGTGTTCGACCCGACAGCGACACTCACAATTAATGTTGTTGACATATCTACAGAAGGAAAGATTTGGCATTTTGTTTAATGATATAATAGTGTTTCAATAGCATTTTAGTGTCACCGCAGTCTATTTAATTAAACATTTGTGATTAAAAATAATTATCTAAACTTGGTAATGAAAAGCTGAAATAATTGTATGTGTCACGGAAGTAAAAACTCCATTTTTTCAAAGTCAAAAAGATTTTCAGTTATTATTTCGTTTGACATTCTATGGGGTAAATAGCAGTAAATTGGAGATTCATGGAAGAATAAACTTGTATCTATTGCTATGTAGTATCGTCGTTCATAGGAAATTCCAAAAATTGTTAAAACGAGACCGCTCTAAATTTTTCATGACCTGAAAATTTGTGATATTTTTATCTTTCTTGTTGACATCAACTTTTAAGAAATTTAAGCAGTATTTCCCGAATTAGAATCCAATTTGTGGAACTGCATCGCAATCTGCCTCAGCCCTATCACAGAATCCATCGTAAAGAATCTCCGAATGGATTGTTACGTTACGAATGTCTTCAATGAACTCGAAGAAAGCATTGCCGCTCTCTATTGAGTGAAGGCACTCGATATCAATTTCGAAATTAGCTGTTTCACGTCAAATCATTGAAAATTGAAAAGGAAAAAAAAGATCACTTATTTATTTTGTAGTTTTTCAATAGTTTAGCATTACAAAACAATTTATTAATTTGCATCTACAACTTTTGCATTGCCAGACACAATATTTTGTTTAAAACTTGCGATACAGTGAAACCTCCGTTAACGGACAGCTCCCTTTTTAAATTTTATACATTTATGTTCCTTTAAGCGGACACTCCCTTGATTGGGCACAGCCAAGAAAATCAGCGGTAATTTGTTAAATTTAATTCTCCTAGACAGACAAAAACTTTTCTTGATATGAAATTTTTAACAAACAAACGCATAACTGATTTTTTCTGCATCTAAGGTCTGTTATTGTACGCTTGTTCATTTATTTTCCGTTTTTTAATGAATTTTATGACTCCATTTTTTTAAATTTTTTCTTTGAGAAATAAGTCTTGTTTTCTGTATTTTTTTTATTTATCGTTATTTATTTTGTTGAATGTTTTATGCAGTTAATATATTTAATTTGATTTTTGTTATTTTTTGGAGCTAAAAAAAATTTGTTTATACACATTTAATTTTTAATTTTTTTTTGGTTTTTTCTCTTGGACGGACAACTCCCTGTCCACCTAAGGGAGGTTTCACTGGCAAGGTTTGGATTCGTGCAAAAACAATTTCGAGATAACAATTAAACATGGCATTACGAAAAAAGTGGGTGGCAAAATTCTGTCTGTTCGGCTACAGCCTAAACGGCTGGATCGATTTTCTCAAAACTTGGTACTTTTTTTTAATTTTTTTTAGAACCGAAAACAACGGTACCTGCCATGCATTTTTTTAGCAATTTTACAAAATCTCATTTTTCTCAAAAACGGCTCCGCAACTTTTCTTTAAAAAAATCAATAAATTTCGCTTCCTTTGGATAGGAAACCATTTAAAAAAATGGTTATTACTAGAACCTTCCAAAGAATCATTTTTTAAATTTTGGATAACTTCAAAACGGTAGGTACTTATTATTTCAATACATTTTTTATAAGAATAACCCCCAGTTTCACAGTCTCGTTTGAACCTTAAACTGAGTTCAATTGTTCTACTGAACTGAAGTTTAAACCAAAAGTGCAGTATAAACTCTCACTGTGAAACTGGGGGTAAGAAACATTTTTTGAATTTTTAAAAAATGATTAAAAATTTTTTTTGGAAGAAATCAAATATTTCGAAAACAACATAATATATTTTTTTTTAGAACTTGATTAAGAGTTATTTAATACTTTCGAAAATATTTTAAGAAAAACATTTAGGTACTTTAATTATAAACTAACGGCACCTTCCATACAAAAGCTAAAAAACCGTTAAGGAAAATATTTTTTTCTATAAAACGACTACGATTTTGATTACTTTTTTCTTAGACAAAAATTAGTTCGATCCGCTGCCAAAAAATATAAAATTAGACACTTAGCAACTATTAGTAGTACCTCTCATAGAAGGTTTTTTTTTATTTTGAATTTTCTCATTATCAGCTGACCTGATTCTGATAAAATTTTGTATACACAAATTTTAAATAAGTGCAAATAATATTGCATATCAAAATTTTCAAAAACGAAATTTTTGAACTTTTTTTGAAAATTCGATATCTCGAAAATGAGTTCAAATTTTATTTTTATACATAAATAAATACTCAAGATTTGCATACCAAAATCTTTCTTTGAAAATGTTTTAAGAATTTGGTATATAAAAAAATATTTTTTTAAAAAACCACTCCAACGATTAAATTTTTTGTTCATGCAATTATATTCAATCAAGAACTAGAATGATGTTCTTTTTTTCACCTCAAGCTATCAAAAGAGTTGTTTTAGCTAGTTTAAATATCGTGTTTGATGCTTTTCAACGTTTTTCTCTCTATGGGTTTATATACAATTTTCTAAACCCTCAGCTTCGTGAACATAAGAGCAAGTAGGTACGACGCAGTCGTGCATTTTATTTTATTCACAAGTCCCATTGTTTTCATGTAAAAAGAACTAGTCAAAAAAGGGTCCAGGAATCTTGATATTTTTGTAGCTTTAGCTATAATATTCTAGCTGAAGCTATTTTTAATCACACAAATTGGAGCTTAAGCTGGAAAATTAAGCTAAAGCTACAAAAATTCAGCTTTGGCTATTTGAAAGTAGCTATTGCTAGAAGACATCTTTTAGTTGCTAGCTTAAGTTTGTTTTTAATCACACAAAGACTAGCTTTAACTTCAAAATCCAAGTTTTGTTTTTAAGTTTATGAAGATGAAAAGCAGTGCTGAAATAGAAAAGAGCTATTTATACTCATCAAAGTGTCCTAGGACTCACATTTTTGAGGTAGTTTAAAATAATAGAGGCAGTAAGTAGTACTGACATAATTTTTTTAACTTCAAAAAATAATTAAAGTGTTTTTTTTTTAAGTAATCGAGAGGCTATCATTTTAACTGCAATAATCAATAAACTCGGTGAGGCTATTCTAAAGGCTATATTTAAGATGTGCCAAAAAACTGTAAATTTGAAAATGAAATATGTGTAATTTAGGCTATCCATATGTTAGGAGCTGTATATAGGTACCAATTGTCATTAATGATTTAGTACATAAAAATACCTTTCCAACAACATATATCTCGTCGTTATTGGTCTTGTTGACTGTTTTGTCCAATTCTCTTTTCAAGACTCTAACCTTAAAGATATGAAGGCGTTAGGTCTTATCGCCCAAAACCATAACGCCCTAATCTTATTATGTCATAACCCCCAAAAACGGTCTTATTGCCCAAAAACTAACATAAGAAAATGTCATAAGACCTAAAAGGAATGCCATAGTGCCCAAAATATACATGAAATGCCATAGCGCCCAAAACGAGAAATGTCATTTCGCCCAAAAAAAAATTGTTTTCCAGTTTGGGCATTATGACACTACTTTTGGGCGTTGTGACATATGTTTTCGGTGCTATGACGTTTTCGATTTTAGATCCTTGAGATTACACCCAAAATCGCACACGCCGGCCGCCCAAAGCCTCAAGATGGAAAGTGTCAAAAAGCCCAAATAGAATGTCAAAGCCCAAATATCATGAAAAATACTCAAAAAGTTTACTGTACAAAAATGTAATAACTAAATTTTTTAACAGAATTGAAGAATTTGTTCACTGGAAATCACAAAAAAAACAACAAACGCACTGGCGGGGGGCGGTAACGTGGCGGCGGCGGTGATGGCGCGTGGCCGGCGCGGTGGCGTGCACGTTCGTGGCGCATCACGCCTGCCTGCACCGGACCCGCACCACCGTCCCACCACGATGGTGCCGCCTCGTGCCGCCTCCCCGCGTCAAAACATTTTTTGATAGTGTTATTACCTCACACATGCACTTTCAAATATTTTTCTTATGCCACTTGAAGCATTGGAGTCGCTCAAAAGCACTGCAGGATTTGAACATACATAAGGCCCAAATTAAAAACCAATTAATTATTTGGGCGCTAAGACATTTTTTGATTTGGGCGTTATGACGCCAAAAATATTTTTGGACGGTATGACAATCCGTTTGAGGCTTCTGACTCTTTCCTTTTTGAAAATTTGAGTGATATTTAGGTTTTTGGGTCTTATGATAACTCTGGATTTGGGCGTTTCCGATTTGGGCTGTAAAATTTAAAATGGAAAATGTCTTAGCACCGAAAATATAAGTCAAAGCACCCAAATTCTTTGTCATATCCCCCAAATTCAAGGCAAAAATACCAGTAACAAATTATTCAGGAATTATTTGGGCGTTATGACATTTAAAAATTTGGGCGTTATGGTTTTGGGCCATAAGACCTAACGCCGATATGAATATTAGAACCGGATTAATAGTTTTGTTCAGGCAAATTGTATGCTTCCAGATCATTATGTTTATGTGTGGACATTATAAGTTCTTTCGAATTGTTTCGAAAATGTGTAAAAGAAGTGAAGAGTATTAAATAAAATTCTTCGTTTTTTTTTTTAAATATTTTTGGATGACAAAAATGTATATGAGGCGTGTTTTATTGGAAAAAACTATAGCTAGCACAGTAAAATTTCCCTCGGTTAACAACAACAACCCCAAAAGTGTCGATAAATAAGGCAGTATAAAAGTGAATATAAAAGTTGAGATAAAGTTTCGTTAAGTTGAAACTAAGGCAGCGCTGAACGAAGTTATGAACAAATATTCATTACTTGAAGGTTGGTAGCCTTTGCTTTTATGTAAAGATTTGTTCGAAATTTTAATGGCGCATAGTTTTGACATTAAGTGGCATGTCTGCCAACCTTCAGAAAAAATGCAAAGTGAATATAAAAGTGAGTATAGCGTTTTATTGGTGTTGCCTTGCTGCACTAGCTATAAATACCAATAAAACGCACCTATGGTTTGTATATTTTGATATTTGGAATTGAAACAAAATTAGTCAAGTCATTAACGAATTATTCTATAGATAATAATCCAAAAATAATTACCTATAATTTTTAATTTTTCAAAATCTTATTTCAACTATCTATTTATAGCTAGAGCAGTAATGCAACCCGTTATAAAGCTCTATACTCACTTTTTTATTCCAACCAAGGCTAGCACCACCTGCAAGTTTAAACTTAACGAAACCTTATCTCAACATTTGTATCCACTTTTTTACTGACTTATTTATCGACACTTTTGCCTTTGTTGTTTTTTACCAAGGGAAATTTTACGTGCTAGCTATAACTTTTTCCAATGAAACATGTGACAATTTTTTCAAAAACTATTAGAATTTCAATAAAGGAATATAAAAATCTTGCTAAATCTTCCATTTGATTTGCTACAGAATAGTTCACGTAGGCGTTTTAATTTCTTATCGTCAGAACCTCAAGGTAAAAGAATTTATTTAAAGCCAAAATATATTATGCACCTAATATGTAGGTAATTGCCGAGTGACAATTTATTAATGGATTGTAGTTTATTTATTCTACGGGCTACCTACGATGCAATCAAAATACCCTTCAAAAAAACACGGACATTTTTCAAAATCTAAAACTATATGAGACTGTGTGTCTACATTGTCGTTGCGCTGAAAGGTATTTCTACGATGCGTAAAAAAGAAAGGTAGTCTTCCGTTCTCTTTCATACGCATTTCAAATTTTAAGATTGCCTTTGAGTGCAACGACAATGCAGGCTATTATTATAGAGCCTGTACATTGTCAATTGCAATCGTTCACCATTTCACCACACACATCCCACAGCAACAGCTCACAGCTAGGTCAACTCTCTCCCATCTCAACATCTTGTTTCTTCAAGCATACCTACACAGACACACAATATATTTTATGTTATCAACAGCTTAAAAAGAATTTCTCCACGCAGCCAAGAGAAATAGCCACCACACACAGCAAGCTCAGCTTTTACATTTCTCAGAGAATTTTTCACCACACACAGCACACAGCAACAGCTTGGCTTTTACATTCATCCCATCTCAACATATTTGCTTTCTCCTAAGTACCACTACATTATTATGCAATTAACAGCTTAACAGAATTTCTCAGAGAATTTCTCCTAAAATTGAAGCTCCCACGCACACACCTGCGCTGCAGGATTATCTGTCAAGATAAAACAAGTTCAGTCAGTTTCAGTTCGGACGGAGTTCAGATTTCACTTCTAGTGCGTTCTATTTTTTTTTTTCCTTTTATTTCGCAATTTGATCGCAAAAAAAAATAATAAAAATATAAATTGAAGATGTGTGGGATTTAAAATACAATAAAAATGTTTATTTAGTGACGCGATTTATTTTTATTTAAAAAATCTATCGGTTCAGTCGCTGAAATGTGTTTTTCTTTGCAAAATATTTTTTTTTTCTAGTTCAATATAAATTTTTTCGGTTCCATTTTGAGATTGTCGGTATTACAGATTTGGTCGGTACAGTCGACTTTGACAGATAAGTGCGAACATTCTTTGCATACTATTTGGCGGTTTGAACAAAATTAAATGTAAATTAAATTGAAAAGTGTGAGATAAGATTTAAATTTATTTTGGAGCTGCTTTTTTATTCCAATAGGTAAATATTATTTATAATCTTTGATTCAAAACATTTACTCCTTTTTATTTTAATAAATTTGATGAGTGAATAGATGTGTGGTGTATTTTTCGTTTTTGTTAATTCTAGCTGAGTCTTTTGATAAATAATTGTTCTAAGAAATTAGTAAGTAGTTTTTATTTGTTTACCTATAAACAAAATACACCACACATCACTAGAAAATTGAAGCTGAATATGGTTCTTTTCGACACATTACTTGACTGCTTTAGAAAGTTGTCTGATTAATTTTCAATAGGTGGCGCTGCGAAGCTAGTCAGAATTAAAGAAAACTAAAAAAATGCAGTTTTGTAATTTTCGATCTAGAGCAATTATTTCCAAAATAAAAACATAATTTGGTCAATATGAAAACAGTCGTCGATTTGCATGTTTTACTAACGTGACCATAAGTTTTCACTTTAGACCGGAACGCCTGTAAATTTTCATATGTAAAGCATCAATATGTTCAACTTCTGTATCAAATGTACCTATTCACTCTTGTGCTTTAAAATACACTTTTTAAGCTTAATGCCAAGTGGGGACTTTTAAGGTTGTCATCTCTTCATAAATTTTAAATTTTGTGTTGAAATGGCTCCATTGCTCCAGTTTTTCATAAATCCTCATGAACTGTACATTCACCAACATTCTAGGGCCTGGTTAAAAACTAGATTGTGTTTTCCAGGCGGGAATCTTTTTCGATCTACTTATATCAATATTCTTCCAATAACTACAGGTTTCTAAAATTAATTTAAGCAATGAATTTTTTCTTTCTAGATATTTTTGGGGAAAACCCCTCGACGTATCGGGGCAATTTCTTTATTTTCTTGATTTAAACTTAATATTTATTTTAACTTAACGTCTGATACGTTTTACTTTTAAAAGGCGCTGTTCTTAAAAATTAATTTATGCTGCTCACTTTATAGGTTATGGTCATTAAAAGACATTGCTTTACTTAAAAAGAGTGAGGTTTTGAAAATACCGGTTTTTTATTTCACTCTTAATCTCAACGTGTTTCGAAATTTTGTAAATAATTAGTAGATTATTACACTTCAAGAAAGCATGAGTATTTTTTTTTTTTTCGAATAGCGGTAATTTGAAAGGCATTATTATTGTTTTTATTTGTCAAAACTCCAAAATATCGTTTTTTTGCTCTTTGCTCCTATTCGACTACAATCGTATTTTGTTATTCACGTACGCAGTGCCTTTAAACATGTACAAATGTGTGCATTAAGGTGGTCCTTATATTAGGTTTTCTTTTTAAATTCTAAGTTGGGTAGGCATCAAATGACTCTAAATAGAGAACAAAAATTCCTACATTTTTCGTTTATTATTACATATATTTTTTTCGGGCATTTATCAATGCTGACAATATTTTCAAAACTCAAATTTTTTAAAAATATGCGGGTAAGCTATTTGATTAAAACCGCGATTGTTTTTTTAAGCCAAACCAATATTTCCCCTAAAGATCTAGAATTATATACATAGACTGAAAGCCCACAGCAGATTTAGGGTATGATTGATTTCTTGAGAACCAAAATACATAATGTACACATAAATAATTTTGCATTTCAAACTCATTTTATAAGTACTGTTCGCTTAACTGCCTTCCCCGCTTAATTACCTCTTACTTTGTGTTTTGAAATTTACCTGAAAAAACTTCGTTTAAGTACATACCTACCTAGCTTATTACCTACTGAGTACTAAGCCTTTCGGGATTTTGGAATCTCGGATTTTTTGCATTTTCGGAGTTTTGGCATTCGGGATTTTGTACCCAACACTTTTTTGACGCGTTCGAACGGTACTTTATCGTGAAAAGAAAAAATGCTTTTGGAAGATTTGTCACTTCTTCGGGAGAAGAGCCAGTAATTTGAAAAAAAAAAATATTTTGAGTGGATTAGTCTGAATTCGATCGATCCTTTGCGAGCTGACAAAGGATATAAATCCTTTCGAAGTCTATAACTTTTTATAGAGTTCTTATCTTCAGGGTAAGGTTTAAAGTTAGGAAGAAAATTGAGACAATATTTCGGTTTGCACATTGTTAAGGTGTGTAAGAAAAATCATGCTTGAGTATTCTCTAAGAAATGTCTCCTAAAAAATAAAGGAGAATGGGAAAATTGGTCCAGGTATCTACCAGGAACGAGACCTACATATGTAGTTAGATGGCCCGCTATAGAGTAATTTTTACCATTGCGGCAAATAAAAAACAATGGGAGGTTAAAAGTTCCAGTCAAAAAAAAAAAAAAAGGAGTGCACTTGTACACGCATAGGAAGTTATACTTCTCTACTTCAATGCAATGCCATGGTAAAAATTACTCCATATTAATAAGACTATTTATCTGAATAGGTCTCGTTCGTAATGGAAATTTGGACCGGTCCCGATACTTTTTTGCCCATTCTCCTTTGGTTTTCTCTATTCGAAATGCAATAGTTGTTTGAAACAAATAAAAACTTTGAAAATATTCTTAACAAAAAACATGTTTGGTACCTAAATACATAGTTTTTATTTCGCTTTTAAAAATGCATACATTCAAGAAAAATTGTTAAATTTGGAAAATATCATTCAAGAAAGTTACTGTCCTAACCTCTTTTAAAATATTGTCAGTAAGCTCATAAGGATAAACGCAACAAGAGTTGCAGTAGGGACATTTCCCTATTTGCAAATCATCAGTTTTCTTAGGTCAAACACGTAATGCAATATGCAACTGAACTGCATCCTTTAATTAAACTACTATCTGTGGATAAATAATGTTTTGTTAAAAATGTTCTTGCTTCGTGAGTTTTTGTTATTAAGGAAATTTTGTTTGACCTGAAGCCCAACAAAATAGTTTTTGAGGTTTTATTTTATTAATTAAATTTTTTTTTAACTATTTACAAAATCATTAATATCAGTATCACGTCTGTAACATTGGAGACACTCCTCATTTTAGCAAAACTTGAAGCAAAGAGCAGAGATAAAATGTTTTGACTTTTTATTTTCTCATCTCATATATTTTGAGAAGGAAAAAAACTTTGTCATTTTGACATTCCAAATTACCTTAATTGTTTTACCGCACAATATCCAAATCTGTATTTATTATGTATTAATTGCATATTTCTTATTATTATTATTTTGAATAATGAATGACTCTTATGTTAAAATCTTTCGATTATACCTACTGGTTTACCAACAATTTGGTTCATCTTAGGAACAACATATGTATGTATTTTCAAGACTAATTTTGAGTTTGAATCACTCTTTTCCAGAGTTGTAAAAAATTGCAATCTTTTGCGAATGCAATTTTTAGGACTTCAATCAAAAGATTGCATTCTTTACATTCTATTTTAAGAATACGACTTCAAAAAATGCAGTTGCCATTCTTTTTTCGCTAACATGATTGCAATCTTTTTTGTTTCCAATCTTTTGTCATCAACTGATTGCAATCAACTGATTTCATTCTTTTGAGATTTCATACATTCTTTTTGCATTCTTTTGAACTCATTGAATTTTTTTGCATCCTTTTAAATTTTTTGCATTCTTTTAAATTTTTTGCATTCTTTTAAATTTTTTGCATTCTTTTAAAGTCTTGAATTCTTTTGAAATCTTTTGAATTCTTTGAATTCTTGCATGCTTTTGTGTTTTGCCTTCCATAATACTAGATTTAGTGATAGATGAAAAATTCAGAGTGTTACGTCTTTTTCCTTGGCTTAAACAAGGGAACAGGCTAAGTTCAGTGCCTGTATTTCTATATTCGAGAATGTGATTAAAAGTTCTGCATACCGAAAAAGAAAGAAAAAGAAAAAATAAACCACCAAGAAGTTCCAGTTAGAGAGTTGGAGAAAAAAAAACTTCTGAATTTTTCGTCTATCATTTGCGGAGGTAGCAGGTTTTTTGCATCCTTTCATATTGACATAATTTTTTTGTTTATTTCTCAGATGATTTTAGATCAAAGAAGAGATTCTGTTAATTTTCTCCGAAATTTAATGTCCTGTTAGTCCTTGATCATGAAAACTATAGGCTCGTGCGTAATCAACCGCGCCAAGAGCTTTTCCTCCACCCATTCTCCACTTTTTCTCAATTGTTTGTGTCATTAAAGAAACCATGATAAAAAGCCAAAAATTGCTTTAAAAGGTCTGGCATGGGTTAGGTTAGGTTGAAGTGGCTGTCAGTCATGAAAACTGACACACTTAGACCATAAGTTGGCCCATTGTGATACCACAAGAATCTGGGAAGCCTTTTTCCCTACTCGATGAACCATTTGGAGCTTCTTATGAAGCGTAACAGACTACCTATGTCAACATTTACTAAATCACTAGGATCATTGAAGTAGAAATCTCCAAGATGGAGTCTTCGCCTATGAGATAGAGCAGGACAAGTGCATAGAAGATGAGGAATCGATTCTACCTCTTCCTCGTCCATACAGCTTCTGCAAAAATCGTTAGAGAATATGCCAAGACGCGTTGCGTGCTTGCCTATTAGACAGTGTCCGGTTATGACACCGATCATGGAGCTAATGTGCAATCTGCTTAGAGATATCAAACGTTTAGATCGCTTAAAATCCATTACTGGCCAGATTTGTAAGGTCTGGCATTCAACTAATTTAAATCAAAATTGATGATAAAGTCGATGTACCTATTCAAATGAACGAAAAAAAAAAGTGCTATGATTCCAAAATGAATTTAAAGAAATGATCATTAAACGTGTAGTGACGGTAAGTTTTAGAGTGTTCCGAACTTTTTTTTGCATATGGGTGCTTCCATCGTTACGGGTATGGCAGTGAGACTCCATTAATTATTCACATACTATTCCCAATTTATAAATAAAAACTTTACTATTCTATGAGACACCTGAAGCCCTTTTAAAAAATGAGTATACGTAACACTAAAGTATGAAAAATTAGTGGTTCATTTATAGGATGCAATTAAGTTGTGTTACGTGATTTGCGATTAAGATATCTAATTTTCATGTGGTGTAAAATATTGCATGAAAAGTACATATGTATCATTCTCTTGCAAATTTTAACCAAGATAGTTGATCTTCAGTTTCAGTTAAGAAATGAGATGAAAAACTACAAAAAAAAAAAAAAACTATACAAAATTTTTACTTGAAAACGTTACGGGTGTGACCGAGTATGAGTTAAGTGTCAAATCATATCAATAAATCAAAATTCATGGCATTAAACTAACTCACCAAAGTAGGTATACATTAAACGAGTTATTAAGTTAAAAATACTTCTGTCATTGTTGCCAAAAACTAGAGATAAAAAGAAACAGACGCTTGTGACACACATGCTATCTACAGCCTCAAATGAGAGAGTGTATGTGCGAAAGTTCACATTTAGTGAGAAAGTGTATGTGCAGTTCCATAAATAGTCTTTGGAAAGAGCAGAGTTCTTGTTGATTGTAGTAGATTTTCGTTGAGTTTTTTAACTTAACGTGGATTAGCAGTTTATATTTTTTATTGATATGAAATTTTAATTCGTGAACTAACTTCTGATTGACGTTTTAGTTAATTTGTGAATTAGAAGATATTTGAGCAGTTTTTATTGATAGGGCTGTGAATAGATTTCTCACTTCAATGAGATTTTTTCCATTTTTTTTTTTTTTGAATAGGGACAACTTTCACTTAAAGCCGATTAAATTTATATTTAAAGTAGATTTTCTTAGAATTATATCCCTACGTCATGAATTTCAAATCTAAAAGCAACAAAACTAAAATTGAGTGGAAAACAGAAAGAATATGATTTGAAATGATAACCTGTTACGGGTGTGACATAAACTTAAAATTTTAAATACGGGCTCAAATTCTTGAAATTTTTGTCTGACAGTAGATCAAGGTATTCTCCTTTTTTCTCAAATTATCACATTGATACAAATTTTTTTCTTCTAGTAATGAAACATATGTATGTTATGTTTTTTGTTACGGGCGTGACACTAACTGAATCAACTGTCTAAAAACTCAAATTGTATTTACTATTGAATAATTAAATGACACGAAAACGTGCTTAGAGTTCTGATAAGGGCAAATAGCAATCGGCTCTCAAATTGTGAAGCAATTAATTATTGAAAATAGGGTTTTGAGCTTATGATAAGAAAAGAGACTTTTGGAGACTTATTCTGCTAAGTGGTTCGAGCTGCGAAATAAGCGACGATAAAAAAAATTATTGATAATTTCACTTACAAAATGAAACATGCAATCTTTTAAAATCGTCTAAAGGTACCTACTTTTTACAATTCGAAGTCATATTTTGTGACTTTTCGTAAAGGGTCGTTTTGTATGGAATCACCCATATATGAGACCGGTTTTTTTCACTTTCATCAAATACTTTGTTTTATAAAACTATGCATTTTTACTAATTGGTCACAAGAAGGCGTATTATTGTACTAAAAAAACATTTTCTGAAAGTAACTATTTTAAACTTCCAAATTTACTGAAATATATATTTATGAAACATATTTTTTGTTTTCCTTGTAAGGAATGCATGTGGGCAGAGTTTCAAAAACATTTGTGGTGCCATTAAACAAATAAATTAAATGACTAGTAATTAATTACAATAATACCTACAGTTTTTCCAAAAACTAAAAGAAATATTTTCCGTTATATGCTGTTTTCGCTAAAAACAAAAAATAGATTTTTTTTGTATGTATTTGCCTCTAGGAAAGATTAATCAAAATTCCTGAAGACGAAAATTTGAAAAACCTAATTGTAATATGAGCTAACACAAAAATTCGAGTTTCCCCTCTCGGGAATTAGGTACCTACAAACATATTCTCTCCCAAGTTTGAAGCAAATCGGTCCTTCCGGTTAGGCCGCACTGAAACGAATACTTGCCGTAAATAACTGAGTTTGTGTTGTCTGATTTATTGCTAAGCCTTTTATACTCAAGATCTTCTGCATAACAAATACATATTACCAATGCATAAACTAATGAATGAATGAAATATATTAAACATTTTCAAAATTACTTAATTTGAAAGCGAGAAAAGCAAAATCATTAAAATGCGTCTATCTCAAAACTTCTAAAATGAAAATACGCCTTTTTTTCATTCAGATGGCACACTATTATGCATTAACTAAACTAGTTGGCACCTACTGAATCAATCAGTTATATTAATTTTATATAGTTCAGTATAAGCATTTTCGAGAAAAAATATTGTCACGACTTACAAAATTTACTGTTTTTCGGTGCAAATACTTTACCTTAAAATGTCTTAATTTTATAAAACCTTAAGAAGTAAGTTATTTCTTCCTTCATTGCACCAATTTACGCAACTTCTTTTTCTAGTTTTAGTTTTAGAGTACCTAGCTATAACAAATTTAAAATATACCTATACAAAGGGTTGGCCACGATATCAGAAAAGTCTCGGTATCGTTTGGTACCGGTATCGGAAGCCCAAACGATACCACCCGAAACGATACCGAGATGATACCGAACCGATACCGTACTTTTGGGACCGAAATATGCCGAAAATAAAAAAATAGATTTGTATTATTACAAGTAAACAATCCTGGAAACGGCTCTAAAGATTTGGATGAAATTTTAGAGTTTGTTTTTTTTTTTTAAGCAAAGAAGTCTAGAAAATGATTTTAGTGAAAATCACCTTGTCGCACGCCCATTTTTATCATGCTTTATTTTTCGGATAAAATTTCAAGACTTTTACCTGGGTGAAGTAACTTTAGTAAAAGCCACCCGCGAGCCACGCTAACAATTTTACCTAACCCATTTTTTTTGTTACCAGTACCACCAATAGAACGTTTTTATTTTTTAATTTGTTCATTAATTGCATAACTGATAAGGATACAACTTTTTAAACGGCTAACGCTTAGTATACAATGTCTGAGCCTAGTTCTGATTAGTGATCTAACATATTGTACACATTTTAAGGTAGTGAAGTCAACAAAAAAAAATACTTTTGGGATTTACAACCCATTCAAATGGGCCATAAAACAGTTTGTGATTTGTTTTCCTGTTAACTTATGGCCCTACGTCAATATTTATTGTGTGGGATCAAATTCGGGACTCTACTTAGACATTGTGAAATAACCCATCAAAAAATATTAAGTCATGAAAAAAATTAAGTTAAAAAATAAATGTCTTCCATTGATTATGCATATTTTCTAATATTGAATTTTTATTAAATCTTTAAAATACCAAGCAATTTGAACTACACAGGTATCGTGGCCAGCCCTACCTTTACATATTTTTCTCCCGTTTCCCATTCAATGGGTCATTCGTGCCAGAAGCATGAATTTGAAAAAATGAGAATAAAATTTTCATTCAACTAATGACCTTATTGAAATATTAGAATACGATATTGTCTTTGATATTCCCACACTAACAATATTCGGTTGACATGAAATACCGACAAATTTACAAAAGATACTAATTTTCCCACAAAAGAGAATTAATTTGCACTTTCATGCTTCTGACTAAGGGGGACCAACGCCTTTGAAAAGCGATTTTGTACAATGTGAAAAAACAACTGCCTTATGTTCGCAAAAAAAAATGATATTCAAGGTAAAGATATTATTATTTGCATAACAATTCAATTTTATTTTTTGTATGAAATACGAGATGGTATATTATACCATGCAATAGTATATACCTTAATAAACTTCACACAATTATCAAAGAATTGGACTTAAATAAAGAAATAATAAATCAAAAAAATTTAAAAAAGAATTATAAGGCACCTTCCTATACCAAATCCATTAAGCTCTGACCCATTCTAAAAGCCTATAAATCCTAAATTTTCCAAGAAGATAAAACAAAAGCTCTATCTACCTTCCCCAAACATTTCAATTGACCCTGTTGGTTAACCATCACAATCTTTCATTTCGTATATTGCGTGTATAACAAAACCAAAGGAAAAAAAAAGAAAACGGAAAAAACAAACAATTTCGTACTCAGGTGCTATTAATGATATCAAGGGTCACAAAATGTTACAACACTTTTACCCCTCATAAAAAAGGGTTAGCAAACTTGCCGCAAAAAACCCTTTGCTGATACTCCCATACCACCACCATATCTACCTTCTGCCCATCTCCATAAACCATTTACCTATATAAAATATAAAAGAACAAAGTATCCATGGTTTTTCGTCCTTTATATTTTTGACGAATTCAATGAAAACGGAGACCAATTAGGCTCCCTAACAAAAAAAAAGACATTGATATTCAAGGTAAAAAAATATTAATATTTACATAAATATTCAATTTTATTTTTTGTTTGCATTTACGAACCGTTTTCTTCTTCGAAACTATGGCGAAAATAATCCTCGTTCTGCTTTGCTTACGAATGGATATGATGAGGTATCAATCCCTTTCTTGTTGTTTTTTTTTTTAATAATCCTTTTTAAATATTTAATTTGTTAACATATCGATTGAAAAGGAGACAAATTTGAACAAAAATAAAAGCTGAATTTGGTATTTAATTAAATACTTTTGCACTTGACACCATTAATCAACACAACAGCAAAAAAGGAATAGAAAACACTCTACTTGTTATTAATTAATTTTTGTAATAACTTTTTTTTATTGGATATTTTAATTTGGGACAGTTATAACTCTCCCTTATTACTTCATCAGCACTCAAATATCCTTCAATTTTTCACTGGTCATTATAATTTTTTATTATTTTTTCTTTCTACTTTGTTGGTGTAACTTAATAGCACAATTAAAAAATTATCTCACGCACAACGTTATTATTTTTTCACTTAATTAAGGCAATTAATATCCTTCCAAGGGAAACATAGATACAACACCACTGTTGGAATGGGAGTCAGTAATAAAAAAACAGATCATACCCAAAAGGATAAGAAAAATATACGATTGTCATCCGCCCCGAAAAAGGAGTACAACAAATGAGGATTTGTGTGCACTTTTTTTTTTTTGTATTCTTGTTGGAAAAGGATTTGTGTGGTTAAGATGATGTGGTAAGAAAATACACAACAGCAGGGAAATCCAACAACACGGGACGTTATGTAAGTTAAAATGAATTTCTTTCCTGCACTTTATAGCGTAACGCAGGGACCGTTTATCATAATAAAAGTGTGTTCACTTGTCACTTTGAACAAAAAGAAAAAGATCCAATCCTTGGATATGATATTTTTGAATTTTTTTTATATATTTTTCCACCAGTATCCTTTGAATGACATTTTATTTTTACGCTGTAAGCCCCATAAAAGGCAATTTTCCCATTTAATTAATATTCATGGATTGTGTGCGATCGAGTTTCGTAAGAAGAAGGATGAACCACCAACCTCGCGACGATATATTTTCATTTAGGACACACCAAAGTCAAAATACAGAATTACAATACTAACGTCTTTTCGTACAGGACGTCTCCGGGAGACTAAACATTTTCCATCAACTAAAGTGTGGTAAACATAAATGGTTTGCCCTATAGTGCCGCCTTATAGCGTTGTGTATCTTCTTTGGCAGAGTATCTGCTGCCGTAGTGGGTGCATTTGTACAGGGTGGGTAAACTAAGAGAGGAGACCCAGCGTAAATGCGTGAGGTTTTATTTTATTTTCCAGTGAAAATGAGGGTTTTTTGTTCTCTCAGATGAATTACTACGTACGTACGTTTCATATGGATTGTTGTATTGTACAATGTCAATGCTCACATCTCACATAGAAGTATACTACTCCCTGGCATTTTCTTACATTCAATGCCAGGAAAATGTATTTGCTGCATTTGGAGAGAGAGAACATAATTCGAAGCCTGCTTCCAGTTCCAGTAGAGTACATTCCAGATTAAGTACTCTTTTCCAGCCCAAAATTCATAAGAAAATACTTGGATTAAAGAGAAATTTCATTGATTCTCTTGTTGTGGGGGTTATTTTTGGCTCATTTTGTCCTGCAACTCTGCAGCTGAGGAGAGTATGCGTGTTAGAAATTTGGGTTTAATTTTCTTTTTTTCAATAAAATTGTTGGTGAATTTCATTGGTGAAAAATGAACAAGATATTTAATTTCGGGGATGGATAGAGAAAATTACTTGTGTTTTTTTAGTAGCCATCGAGACCTGAATGATGATGGGCGCAAGTTGTTGAAGGATGTTTTGTTTATTTTGTTTTTCCTTTTTTCCCAATCAACTTTTCAAGACATGAACTTTTCAAGCAACATAATAGCTTCAGGTCAACACATCTTTGATTCGAAATGATATTTTACCGAAGGCTTTTGACATCCTGGATTCGAATTGGTCCTTTGATTTACTACATGTTCAGGTTTTAAAGATCTTCTACATTCTTAAAACCCGAAAATCGGCCTTTATTTTTTTCCCATAGATTTGCAGTAAACTTTTTCATTTTGTCTCCAAAATATAACGAAACTGAAAAGCTATTATATTCTTTCAAAATTTTATTTGAATCTTTGACATCATAGTTTTTCTCGTAGAGAAAGTCCAATGAAATTGGTTTCGGTATTCCTTCCGTGTCGTTCACTGCGTCATGTCATTGTGTTCATTGTACATCGACCTAAAGCTTAGAGGCGTGGATTGCTTTCTTTAAAAATTGGTACAGAGTAGGTATTTTTATGTGATTTCCCTAAACAAAAATTTAATTTTGGTGTAAGCACATCTCGAACGCGTATAGCTGTCTTACAAAAATTTAGTTTTTCAGGACTTTCTTAAAAACTACTCCAGCGATATTTTTAAACCTTCTGACTTTTGATATCCTAAAATTTCTACTACAGTTAGCCTAGTGATATCAATAATAGAGGCGCGTTTTTTTTGAGGTCGTTAAGAAGCGTCCACATTCTGTTCATTTGCGTGAATCAACATCGTCGACCAACAATGTTGTTTAAATGAGGACGTAATGATTCAAGAATATTGTTCAACTTTTGTTCAAATGGGTAGCAACTAACAAAGTTGTACAGCGCTACAAACATTTTACAATAAGTCTACGCCCAAAGTTGTAGCCTTGTATCTAGTAGGTTAGTCAAAGTGGCTGTTAGCTCTTAGACTATAACACAATGGACTAAGTAATGGTTTATTTGTGGCTGTCTTTCCGCTGCCACCTTAAATTTGACCTTACCCAAGTGGTTTTACTGCAGTGAGAGTATATTGTATTTACCTACTTATTTATTACCAATACTATATGGTATTGAAACCAAATGTTATCAAGATTATTTTGAAGTTTTCCAACTGTAGAAAAAAAAAAAACAAACATTCCTTGATTGAAAAATTGTTAAAAATTGAAGAGATGTGTTAAATCAATTTAACTTGACACCATCGCATCGTAGTGTTAAGTGAATTTAAAAAAACATCAGAAACATGATTGCTTTTTGTTCATTTCCTTTCCCCTAAATTTTTTGTAATGAACGAAAAGAACATTCACCCAAGTCGATTATGTGAGCCACATAAGAAAATATTTCATCTTTTGTGAAGGGTCATCACAAAAACAACAACAACAATTCTGCAATGAAGTACGGAATTTTATTTTTGTCGCAATAAACACAAACAAATATTTTGATAAAATTGGATTTATATTGTTTGGGCTTAGTTGGAAGGATGTGCAGATTGTGGACAAAAATATATAACTGAATGAGTTCTTACAGTAGGTTTTACAAGAAATGTTTTTATA
Organism: Dasysyrphus tricinctus; assembly: GCA_963921185.1. Classification (NCBI taxonomy): domain Eukaryota; kingdom Metazoa; phylum Arthropoda; class Insecta; order Diptera; family Syrphidae; genus Dasysyrphus; species Dasysyrphus tricinctus. The sequence continues at coordinate 19,257,744 of OY992533.1, read as the reverse complement.
TTTGTGTTAAATTGGCAATCCTTATTATTTAATTAAAACAAAAGATTTTATCTGCAACTTTAATTTAATTAATTAAAATTAAAAAGTAGGTACATATTTTGAAGAGGTATTCACTTGATAGCAAACCTGCTTTGGAAAGCTGCAAACGCGTTGCCTGTACGAAAATAAAGGAATTGGAGAATAAATAATTTTAATGTTTAATTGCATTAACAACCTTTTATATATAACGATTCGGTGTGTATCTTCCCCTTAACAATCACAAATGACAACTAAATAAATGAATTGCGTTTTTACTTTTCGGCTTTTTTGGGCTGAAGCCAAAACAAATGGACCGTTTTGCTTCAAATTTGGTACAGATCATTTCTATATCATTCCCTATAGGAAAAGTTCGAACTGTTGTGCTAGCTCATCTAGGACGAGTAGCTCCAATACCATGTTTATGATATTTTCAAATCCGGCTCAAACGATTTTTATTAAATTTATACATTTCTTAAATAACCACAGCGATTTTGACAGTTTCATTGACATAGTTCCTCAGTAAAATTTCTCAGTTTTGCTGTAAAATACAGAGGAAAGAAAACATTGAATTTGCTTGTTCACTTTTTGATAAATAAAATATGTCAGATCTCATTTCCCTAAACGAAACAAATTTCTTAGTACTTTTGACATTTTCACATTTAACTATTATCATTTGATTTTATTCATGTCTCATAGTCTAAGTGCCAACGACATAAAAGGTCAAGTCTTATTTTTTTTAATTCTCTTCAATTATGTGCTTTCCAGGCTATAACGTGGTAGTCATAGATAGACCGAAAGCCAACGACATAAAAGTCAAGTCATTTGTGTTACATTGTAAGTCGTATCAATAATAGTAATAATAATAGCATTCTTGGGCGGGATAGTAAAAAAAATGAAATAAAAATACTCAAAACTAATCAAACTGTTATTACAGACAAAGCTGAAATTGCAAATGAGTTAAATCATTTTTTTATACAAGACCTTGTTACTCCCTCAACAAGTGAAACAAATAATGCTTTGTCCTTTTTCTTAGCGCCAGTCAATGATGATGAAGTGTTAGCCTTTCTAAATAGCATTAAACAAACCAGTTCCTGCGGAAATGATGGAATATGTGGCATTATACTAAAAAAAATCGGAAGATACATATACATATGTTGGAGATGATTAATACTTTGTGCTAAATAACTGAATATGAACAAGAGATCGATCAATTATATTTGTTTGAGATGTCATCTTGAATTTGTATAAAAAAGGGAATCTGTTCCTCTGGAGTTCAGTATAATTTGAACTATGAAGGAGGTGAGCCAAAAGTGGCACAGAATCCTCTGTTATCAGAAGTGGGATTACCTTGAAAATATATTCTAGAAGAAGATAGCAAAAGAATCATTCAAAAAGAAAATTTCTTGAAATATGGACTTCAAAAACGTGTGGCAAAACCCTCCGAATACTAATTTGGACGTTCATTTTAAACGGACAAGCTATTTCAGCCTAGTTTAACGGCATTAAATAAATCACCAAATAAAGCCACCGCACTTTTACCTCTTACCACACTTCTTGGAATCAAAGGAAGATCACCTTGCAAACCTTATAAATATCGCGAAGAAATTGTGAAGATATTTTTAAGCAGTTGCAAATTTTGTTTGCGATCAGTTATTGGATCTGGATTTCATGTTAAGCAGAAAGAAAGGCATTCAAGATGGAACTCATTGAAGATCCAATAATGGTTATGTTGTGTTCGATGAGGGGCAGACAAGCTTCAAACAAATTATTTAACCAAATTCAAAAATTGACTCAAGTTTCAGAGATAAGTAAATTCATTTTTGTATTTTTGTTTGTGATATAAAATATTTTTATTGAGATGCTGATGCTCAAGGCAGCTAATGATATGATAATATTGCATCATAATTTGGTTTGTTCCAGGTTTAAGCATAGTTTGATGCAATTATAAAATAAAGAAAATGTGCTGCGGGCTCAATTTGCGAAGTTGACTGTGCACTATTTTTACAACAATTTTTCTGAATTTACGCAAAGACTTTCGTTATTACTATTGAGAACCTTATATTGGCAACTTGAACTGATATAAGTAATAGAATTCAAAATTTGTATGACCGCGATTTTAAAGGTTGACTTGACAATTTTTTTTTTTTTATAATTGTTATGCCTGAAACAAAAAGCTTCATCTTCAATTCTTCAACTACTGTTAAGAGACGATAAGTTTTCAAAAATTAAAAAATCACATTAAAAAAAAAGATCTTATTTCTAATCAGTTTGATTTTAAAATAACAAAGTTTTGAATATTTGTAGTTTGAATGAGTATAATGTTCTAATATTTTTGACAGGAGCTTTTTTGCATAACTATTGCACCTAATTGTTCAGGAGTAGACTTTTTAAAAATTCTAGACTGTTGGATTGGAGCATTTTTGTTGTCAAACAATGCTTTCTAGAAACCTTAACCTTGCTCTTGAACAAAACAACATTTTCAAGATAAATAAATTGCTCCTGTGGTAATTTTCAGTATGGTTTTAAGTTGCACAGTATATACTTTTTATTGTATTTCATTTCAATTATTATTTCCAACAATAATGTTTCTTACAGTAAGCTAACATAATTTAGATATGTTTTGATATTTCTTTAATTAAATGACAGTTAAGAATTAAATTAAATTTTATTATTAGTTAAAGGTCGGTTTTAGAAAGATCTTAAAATTAAAAGGTTATTAATAAAAAAAGAGCTGATATTATAAATCGGCTTTTACACACCGATGCAAAACCGTTAGTTTATGATACTATATTTTAGCAGAATAAATGTGGTATTGGTAGAGATACAAAACTTAATTCAAGGGAAGAGACTTATGTTACATTCTGGATGTAGTGGTGTACACAGTCAGTCCATTTCTTTTATGACAAAAGGCAATACACTTAGCTAAGGAAACTGAATAGTATTTCAATTTATTTACATGATACAAATTATTTAATCTCAAAAGGTCTATTAATGAAGAAAAATCTGTTCTGATTTTTGAAAAAAATAGGGGGGATGAGTAAATGGATTATTTGTAATATTATAAGACTGTTAAACTTTAATAATTAAACTGATGTTCATTTAAATGACATTTTGAGGAAAACACGATATTTCATAATGTAACTACGATACAAAAGGTTGGGAGTTTCTTTGAATGAAAGAATTTAAGACAAGTTTATGCCTGAGAGCTTAACCTCTGAGCTTTTTTCTATTATTGATTTATTTTTGAAAAAAAGTAGACAAGCTGATTGCCTCTGAGCTTCTGTGGATAATGGTATAAGACAAGTTTAAGCCTACGTGCTAAACCTCTGAGCTTGTTTCTATTGTGGATTGTTTTCGAATAAAAGTAGACAAGCTGATTGCCTCTGAGCTACTGCGGATAATGGTATAAGACAAGTTTAAGCCTGCGTGCTAAACCTCTGAGCTTGTTACTATTTTAGATTGTTTTCGAATAAAAGTAGACAAGCTAATTGCCTCTGAGTCTGAGCTACTAGTATTAGCTTTAAATGGTATAAGACAAGTTTACGCTTGCGAGCTAAACCGCTGCACACTGGGACCTCTTGTATGGAGAGCGTGCTCAAAATGCAAAATTGAAACTAACGGTTTCGAATAAAATTGTAATGTGGATTCAAAGTTCACATGATTGCTTATCAATATGTCAAGTTTTGAATTTTTTTGGAGACAGAAATGTAATAGAAAATAAGCGATAAAAGCAGCAATTCATGTAAATTCTAAAATCCATTGCGCAATTGTTGGTCATTTGAAAATTCGAAAAAAATAAATTCGTGGTGAATACAAAAATATAAAAAATATATTGGCATCGAATGAAGGTCAGTAAAAATAAAAAAAATGTTTTTATCAAATTAGATCAACATATTTCACTTGCATTTTAAGAAAATTGAAAAGTTACGTAGAAAATGTTCAAAATTTTTTGTTTTGATTTTGCGCACGATGCTTTTAAAACTGAATATGTGGTCTAGTAGTATCAATATTCCTCTATATGAAACAGAAGTCAAAAGTGAGAGCATGGTGCGCAAAACTGAAATAAGATTTTTGAATATTTTCTACGTAACTTTTCAATTTTTTTAAAATGTAAGGGAAATATGTTGTTCTAATTTGATAAAAATATTTTTTCATTTTCCACTGACCTTCATTTGATGCCAATATATTTTTTATTTTTTTGTATTCACCACGAATTTATTTTTTTCAAATTTTCAAATGACCTACAACTGCACAATGGATTTTAGAATTTACACGAATTGCTACTTTTATCGCTTATTTTCTATTACCCTTCTGTCTCCCAAAACTTCAAAACTTGACATATTGATAAGCAATCATGTCAACTTTGAATCCACGTTAAAATTTCATACGAAACCGTTATTTTCAATTTTGCATTTTGAGCACGCTCTCCATACATGAGGTCCCATTGTGCGCTGAGCTTATTATACATTGATGTTGGATTTGATTTCGAATACAGTAGACAGGCCTATGGTTTCTGAGCTACAAGAATTAGTTGTTTATGGTTAAAGCTTCAGATCTAAGCAAGTTTATTGCAACTGATAATCTGATACACTAGAATTTATTGTAAGTGGTACTAATACAAATGTTGAAAGATAAATGAGCACTTAAGAACTAAATATCTGAGCTGAAGACGATTGTTTTAGAATAAGAAAGTCAAGGATTCTGGATTATTTTTAAAAGATATTAATTTTAGAATTACTTAAAAAAGACATTACTAAAAATGAAGGATATAAAGGTTTCATCGAGAACGATGAAAATTGCAGGATGGCCGTGTTGGAGATGATTAATTCTTTGTGCTAAATAACTGAATGTGATCAAGAGATCGATCAATTATACTATTTGTTTGAGATGTCATCTTGAATTTGTATAAAAAAGGGAATCTGTTCCTCTGGAGTTCAGTATAATTTGAACTATGAAGGAGGTGAGCCAAAAGTGGCACAGAATCCTCTGTTATACAGTGCGGTTCATATTTATAACCCACTTTAAAAATCGTAAATTTTTTGGTCGTTTATACATGATTAAAAATAAAAATGATAGGGAATAATAGTAATGGTCATGGCAGTTAATTATAACAACAAGTTAATTTCAAAAAAGGTAGCAAGTGTATTTTTATTTCTTAGTAATACAAAATTAACAAAATTCAAGTGTTTCAAATTTATAACCCATTGCTTCAATAATTAATAAAAGTAAATGAAGAACCGAAACTAATAATTGATTTGGGAACCTTTGGCAAGAATCAAGTCAAAAACTCTTTTTTCATGGATTTTATCGAGTTATCCAAAAGTTCTGGCTTGATTTTAACCCATTCCTCACGAGGAGAGGGTTTAAGCTCTGATATCGTCTCATACGTCCTTCCTTCCGCGTATGTTCTCCTGACAAAAACTCTTCAAAGATTTCCAATAGGGTTAACATCGGGAGAGCATGCGGGTCAATTCATTTATCAATAGAATTTATTCACAACTAATAAATTGTTTCGCTACTGATATGGATTCTGGCATTGTTCTGCTGAAAAATCCAAGTTCTCTCCTCGTGATGTCTCAAAAAAGGTACCAAACTGCGTCGGAGATTTTGAACATAATCTCTGTTGTTCATTTTTGATCAAGTGAATTGCATTTCTCCAGAAAAAATGGAACGGTCCTGATGGTGTGCACTCTTATTGGCGTGACTTACGGAAGGAGCCGCGATATTTGTATAGGCGAAATTTTGGTGGCGGTTTGGAGATGATGTGGGGCACGTTCTCAACGAAAAGGTGCGTGGAAATGCAATAAATTCCTTCGAAAATGAACAGCAGACTGACTGACTCACTGACAGATCATCAAAATTATGGAGCACTTCCCGACATCGTAGAAACTTGAAATCTGCATTTTTCTATTCAGGGGGCGTGGCATCCACCCGCTTTTTTAAATATTCTTATAGATTTTATGGAGCACTTCCGATTGTTGTAGAAGGATGAAAATTGGTAAGTCGGTAGGGCTTGAGGTACTTAGAAGGAAAAAAATTGAAAAATTGGAATTTTCTATTCAGGGGGCGTGGCTTCCACCCACATTCTTAAAAATTCTTATAAATTATATGGAGCACTTCCGATTGTTGTAGAACAATGAAAATTGGTAGGTCGGTAGGGCTTGAAGTATTTAGAAAGAAAAAAATCGAAGTACTTAATCGCAAATTTAAAATGTATGAAAACTTGAACAGTGAACCCACCAAATTTTATTCAGTAACCATTAAATACCAAATTTCTGTCATAATTAGGAGTTGTTTCGATATTACTCTAATTCAGATATTTGATATTTAATATCCTGAACTTAAGACTTGGCATATGTTTTAGATCTCATTACTTTTTTTGGTTGACTTTTTACGCACAGGTTTCTTGTACATATAAGAACTTGGCTCTTTTTTTTACATTTATGTTTTTGTTGTGATATTATTTACGCAATCTAGTTCCAAGAAAGCTGCTCCAAACAATATACTTTGCATTGGTGAACCCAAGATTAGAATACGGATTGACATGCTGGGGGAGCGCGTTCATAAGTAACTTGAAACCTATCATTACATTGCAAAAAAGAGCTCTCCGGTTAATACTACGTCAGAGAAGACAAGAACCATCATTACCCTTATTCCAATCTGCACATATACTGCCACTTCGCTACTTATATGTTCTTAAAACTCTTAAATCTTACTTCATTAGAAACAATAACACCCAGATGAAAAACAATCGAGCATATCCCCTCCGAAGCAACTTATGCACTGTAAGCGTTCCTGCTGTCAGAAAAGAGCACTGTAGGAGATTTTTGTATGTAATGGGTCCACATGTTTTTAACAAATTGCCAAACGACATAAAAGGTACCATTGCTCAAAAATATGTTTTCTTAAAAAAAGTCAAAAGCTGGCTTCTCTCAAGATCTGAAGATGAGACACTCTTGCAAGTTCAAATTTAATAATTATAAAAAAAAAAAAAAAAAAAAAAAAAAAAAAAAAAAAAAAAAAAAAAAAAAAAAAAAAAAAAAAAAAAGTTACATACATATATTCCCCACCTGCTTTCTAAAAAACATACTAAAATAAACCATTTTCTACGAACATTTGATACTATACTGGTATCTTTACGACAAAGTGTTCATTGACTTGTTATCTCTTAAATATACAAACATATCAAAACCCAATTTTCACCTCAAACATCTTGAAATGTATTTTAGCGAGAAGTTTTAAAATTTAGTAAACCAAAATTGTAAACATAATCTGAAATTCATAAATTTTTTGTAATCATTGGAATTCTTAAGCTTTTTTTTTCTCTCAAGATCTGAAGTTGAGACACTCTTGCTAGTTCAAATTTAATAAAAAAAAAATTTAACAGTTGTAAAATTTGTACATCGATTTATTTCAATGTCTATTAATGGGTCGAAGGGAAAAAGTGTGCATACAACAAATATTTAGTTTGCAATTTTGCAAAAAGATTGCATATATTTTCACATAATTCCGTGTGCACCATGAAAAAAAGTGACCCAATTGCCGCAATAACTTAGGCAAAATAGTGCGGTAACATAGAAGAGAAGAGCTATTTTTAAAATACCAAGTAATAAATATCAAATGCAGAAAACAAAAACGGCAACACCAAAAATACTATGTTATTTTGTTTGTTTAAGTCAGGATCCTTTCCAGGCTAAAGTAATTTTTCTAATTTTAAATTTTCACGAAAACTAAAACACCAAAAATCATTTGATTTTTTTGCACTCGACTAAAATTTTTGTAAAAAGTCGGAACTAATTAAAAAAATCAAAAATCTTCGAAATAAAAATTAATAATAATATAATAAATAAATAAATAACAACCAAATTGCCCATTCCAGATGCTGCCATACACCCCAGAACCATCAAGGAACCACCATCATGTTTTACAGTTCTAGCCAGGTGCTTTGGATCTAACGCCGTATTTGGTTTTTTCCACCCTTTTGTCCTTTCATCTATGTGCCTGTGGATGTTATCATTCTCCGACAAGGCTATATGAAACATCCACGGCTCTGATGGACGTACAAAGGAGTAGACGTAACCAAATACGGCGCCGTTAGATTCTAAGCACCTAGCTAGCACTGTAAAACATGATGGTGGTTCGTTAAAGGTTCTGGGGTGCATGGCAGCATCTGGAGTGGGCGATTTGGTTGTTACTGAGAATAAGATGGATCGTTTTGGATACCTCAACATGATCAAAAAAAATCCATCAAATTGGACAAAAACTTGGCTGTGAGCCCTCATTTCACCTTCCAGCAAGATAGGTTCCCCAAGAATCCCTCGCAAACTTCAAAGAAAAACTGTTGTATATTGTGCGTAATCAACTCAGAACTCCTCTATAATTACCACATTTAAATATTATTGAGAATTTATGGCAATATTTTGAGCGGATGTGACCGAAAACACGAAATTTAACCGGAAGTACAGGTTAAAAGAATCCTTCAAGAAGGATGGGCCAAAATAAGCCCACATGTAACCCAAAGACGTGTTGTCGATGCCTTCGAGAGTAAGTAATTATCTTAGCCATTTTTTGAGAAAAATGTTTAATTTTTGGTAACAAAAGATGATAAAAATCATAAAAAAATATATTCCACATGTGTCAATAAAACACGCTTATTTAATTTTCCTTCTTTGTTTATCATTTTGGTTCCATGTGTATGTATACTTACTTTTGTGACTGAGTGCATACCTATCAATATAGTCTCTCACTGGTAGGTATACCAACCTTACCTATAATTAAGTTATTATCTCGGCCTAAAGCAATTAAGACATTAGCCTTCAGAGTATATTGATTGCACCTTTCACCCCGTCAGTCAATTTACTTAAACTAAGAAAAACGCTTAATTTTCAAGTTCAATTGTTGATTTAGGGACACTCTCACACGACACAACATATCAATGTTCTCCTTGGTTACCCTTGATGCGTATTACCAACAAATTACAAAAGAACTCCGTTAAAACGTTAGGTATTTTTTACTAGAGTTTGAAGGTTGTATTTGTATAGGTCTCTAAAAATAACTGTAGACTTGTCATGTCAAATTGTAAATTATTGTTTTTTTTTTCGTCCGTAGCCTCCACCGCTGCCACCGCCATAATGTCTTAGCGTGACTCACGTAAACCACTTTAAGCAAAATTGTCAACCTTAAGTTATTTGAAATTAATTCAAAGTGACAAATGGTATGAACAAGACCGAATATTCCTTTCATGGCTTCTTGTCACCACAATAAAAGTGTTTTTTTGCTGGAGGGCTGGGTGTAATATTTGTTTTTTTTTTTCTTTTTTCATTAAATTTACCCAAATTGACGTTTTCAGATTGTATTAGATTGCTTGAGTGCCTTTACTTCACTTGGAAAACAATAAAACGTACCTATAAGTATAATTTGCATCTTGTTGTTCGATTAATAGGCAGGTACCTGCTAATGGTATTATGTAATGTTCTCATCTAGGTACATAATGAAGGTTTATTGATTCAAAATATCTTTTAATGTGCTTCTCATAAAACTCTTTCTGATGCAAATATTTTTACACGATTAAAGTTCGGCGGTTAATCTTTGCCAATGCAATTCTTCTCCATAAATATTATTTATTTTGAAGGTTGAGTTGTTTCCGAACAAAAATGTCGAGGGTCGAAACTCGAAACATTGAAGTCAGCTCTTCTTCGGGGAATGATCACAGATCTCTCAGTGTGTCTTGGCAAAATCAATCAAATGACTACAAACGTACCGAACAATTATTCGATGCAACAGAAATTATACCAAATTGCCTTTGGAAATGACCTTGCAATAAAATGAAAATAAGATCAGCCAAAAATGATACATATTTTTCTCTTTTCTGCACTTTAATAGATCACCTAAAAAAAAAATAATGTTGCGACCCGTCAAATGTACGATCTATCAAAAGATCGATCGATTAGACCATTTTAACACCAGGCGCGCAGAAAAAATAACAACAATACACAGAATGTATACAATTATGTACAGTTTGATAGATTTCCCTTTTTCCTACCTACTCTATTGCTTTCTCCGCCCTTTTTGTCCATAAACATTTTTTCTCCGCCCTTTTTTTGAAAAGGGAGAGTGATGTGACTATGATCATCTTCATCTTTATTTAATTTCATTTACCAAAATACTTCCACACTCTATCATTTTAAATGAGGTTCTCTCTAACCAATGCACTGCACCACCGGCACCGCACCTATTTGAAAACTCTACGTTGAAATGAAATGGAAAACAAATATCGAAAATGTATTTTTTTTGTTCGTAAGGAAAATAAGAAAAAAAAAACACTTTCAATAATTCTGTTCGCCTGGTAATTTTACTCGAATAATTAACTCATTTTTCGAAAATCGCCAAAATACCTGAGGATTAATTTTAAGAAAATGCAGATTCTAATTACCTAAACGATTAACGCCAAAAGAATATTTTAATGGTCGCGTCAAAAATTATGAAAGTGAGAGTAAGGTTATGGTTTTTGGTTCTGCTCCAGTTAAATTAAACAAATTATGAAATGTACCAGGTAAACAGAAAAATGAGTAAGTCTTACAGAAACAAGTAGATAGATGAAACATTTGTAACCCAAACATACATACATACATACACACAAATCTCTTTAATTTGAAGAAAATTTGGAGAAAGTATTTGTATGTAAGTTGCATGTACATATGTGTACCCATAGTTACAGAACACAGACGTATGCACACATCTATTGTAGACTTGTTAAGAAGTCCATTCAATAATTTTCGTTTTTTAACATGAAGTAGGGGCGATCTTATATTTATATAAAATGGAGGTTTTTACCTATGCGATAGTACATGTCCACACATAATGTATAAATAGACAAAAAAAAACGGAATGGAAAATATAATTTGTGTGGCTAAAGACACACCTCCTCCATTTCAGTAAGGTTATAGTTGTTCTTGGAATCTGAAGACTGTCTTTTTAATAGCTTTACATGGCTAAGTCCAGCTAGGAGGGGTAAATAAAGATTTTGTTTGAAAACGATTTTGATTCAAATTTCTGTTTTTTTTTTATGTTCATGTGTTGTAGGCTATTAAATAGTTCGTAAAATGAGGGGTATTAACAATTACGTGCAAGGGTTTTTATTATTATTGAACATGTTTGTTTGGCCAATAAGCATGATGCCTAAAACCGAAATGGTCAGACTGGCCACTCTTCAATATATTTGATATAACTCGGAAATCAAGCCGAATTCGACAATTTAACTTTTTATTCAAAACTAAATTTCCTATCGAAATGTATGGTTTACAAAATTGTAGCAAGAAAAATTAACAAAAACCAATAAAAAGAAATCGAAAAATTTGATATTTCTAAATTTTTAAATAAATTGGGCATACCTACCTTTTTGAAGGGGTTGAAGTTCAGTTTTTTTGGGAATTGCTCCTAGGCTATGGGTTTTATTGAAAAAAAAATGTGTAGGTAAAAATTTAAGCTTATGCTATTGAAAATAGTAAATATAAAAGGTGTTTGCATGTTGATTTGACGCATGCAAAGTGAACTTTGACGTTAGATTTAACACAGAATATGTGGTCTATAGTCATAATAGAGGACTCATTTTACATACAATTAAGAGCAGTACAAAATATATTCTAGACATCACCAAAAAGTTTTAGATTTAAGACGTCGGGAAATTATCTTTTAATCGGTTGATTAAAATAAAAATAAAAACAATCGTGGTAAGTCCGAAAAGCATCTTTTATTTACAACATCACCAAAAAGATTCACAAATAAGCGAAAAACCTTAAAAAACTTCATTTCATCCCAACCATATCAGGCCGTGAGCGCAATAGTGGCCTAACTGCAATTTTATCGAAATTCAGTTTACGACGAAAATTGAATCTGTATGCATTGAGCAACATTTCTGCATTTTAATTTTTCAAATTGACGGCTTCATGCCAAAGTTAAAGGACTTTTTTACTTAGGCCAAACACAAAAAAAATTAAAAGCTTAAGTGCAAGAGTGGCCTATCTTTTTTAAAGGCCGCTTTTGCGCTCGCATATTTGATTTTATTGTTTGAAACGTTAAGTTAGGGCAATTATTTAACTATTTGCTCACAGGTGACATCAATGCAATGAACTAAACATAAGTCACTACCCTGATAATCACCCTCGATTAGCCATAGAGTTATAGTTTCATACGCTCAGCGAGGAAAAAAACCATTCAATTTCCAACAAACTACCAAAAAGCATTTCTTTTCCACTTTGAGCTTGGAAATTTCAAATAGAATGATCTCTAGAGACGGACGGAAGCGGAAGGTTAACTGACTCAAGATTTATGAGCTTCAATATATTAAGACCGATCCTACGTATTGTTTAAACATTTTTTTTTAATTTTTTTCAACATGTTTGTTGAGTACAGCTTGAGTAAAACTTTTTTAAAGAAATTAAAGTCTTGCTGTCCATAACCGGGGACTTAGTGACTAAACACTGCATCGAAAACAAACTATGAAAACTACTTCGAGAGTAATAATTGTGCTAACTAAAGTTGGTCTTGACCCCTTCCTGGGTAGTGCTCCTCTGATCACTGAAGCCGAGATCATATTGGTGTATAGTTCGCCCTGCCAGGCCGTTATAGAAACCCGTTTTTGATTTGAACTTTGAATTGTTTAAACGATCTGGCAGGGCTTCGGCTTACTATAGACTCAAATGGTCTCAGATTCCGTGATCTGTGCATTCATATTTTGATTTCGATGCACTTTTTAATCACTAAAGCTCCGGTTGTGGAATGCCAAGACCTTTGTTTTCTTGAATAAGTTTTACTCAAGCTGTCAACCCCTACCTCTTTTTTTTTGTATCATTCACACTCAAAATCTGTTGTGGGCTCTCGTTCTACTAGCAAACTTTAACCTTGATACTTTATATATCCTAGTACCCGCTAATACATCAAAGTTTTTACACCGATCACAGGAATAACAATTTACAAATACTACAAAAGCTTTTAAGGATTTTATCACATCTGAAAGTGAATAAAAATGTTAAATTTCAACGTACATTCATATTTAAAAAAAAAAAATTGGAAAAACTCATAGAAAGCAGTTTTATTTACAAATGATTGGCCTATCTTAACAGGATTTCAATTTTTATATTTTTTCCTTTGTGCAATAGTGGCCTATCTGACTTTAAAATCAGTTGAAGGATCATGGATACAAAATCAAAAGCCTTTTATTTTTTGATCATATTGCAAAAAGAAAATCAAGCCTATTTTTCTTTATTTAAAAACAACAAGTGTTTCAAAATAACCTGTTTCTTATTTTTGCTCTACTGAAAATAATGAAAAATGCAGTTAGGCCACTACTGCGCTCATGGCCTCATATGAGGCATAAGTGACCTTTGATCCACTGTAACTTTGAGATTAATCAACTTACAGAGCTGTTTAATTACTCATTTTTTAGATATTTTAATCGTTCTTTGGTAGGTAAATTTTTTGAAAAACGCAATTTCAAGGATTATTAAACAAAAACAAAATCACCCTTGTTTTCAAGATGGTGGCCATTTCCTTTCCCCTACTTCCCCAAAACCTTGATTCTACAATAAGGAGTTGTAGTTAAACATAAATCACAAAACAAAATTTGCCAAGCGATAAGCTAAAATTTTATAAATTTTTTGGACTAAACTCACTGCATCTTGAAGTTCTTGAACGTTTTTCTCTGAATTTATTGGTTCTTCGAAAAAAATATTGTTAACATTTTGTGTGAAGAATAGCATAGGCTTCAATTTTTACCTTCATATTTTTTTCAATTAAACCGATAGCTTATAGGAGCAATTCCCAAAAAACTGAACTTCAACCCCTTTCACCCCCCCCTAAAAAATTTAGCCCCAAGCCAAATTTAGGGTCCTTTTTCAGGAAATGCTTAAGACGTCATAATAAATCACTCCACCAAAATTCAGCTTTGTCACAATTATTTCAAAGTTTGGTTTTTTTTGACTAATTTTCCTGCGCTATTAGAGTAACTCAAGTCAAAAAAATTTTATGGTTTGTATTGTATTCGCCCCATGTTTCATACGAGCCAGTGGCTGATTGAAACCATAATTGGTACGATGAAAGTCAAGATGAAAAAAGTCAGTGTTAAGCCGCGTCCACATTATGTTGAATTGTGTATATCAACATCGTTGATCAACAGTGTTGAGTAAGTGTAGACGTGTTGATCGACAATGCCAATCAACATTTGTTGACCCGAACGCGACCCGATTCAAATGGATAGGTAGCAATCGACAAAGTTGTTCAACAAATTCCATTTTATTAAAAACATTTGTAGGGTTTTAATTTCATGAACATAACATTGGTTTTGTGCGTTAATCAATTTTTATAAAATGAAAAATGCAATATTTGTTGTGAATAAATATTAAATGTTAATAATATTGTTTTAACTTTATTGTTCACAAAAAAAAAAGTTTGATACCCCCAGGACTCGAACGCTGAACCCTTCGGTTGGATCCCAATCCACAATAATTTTGTTGCTACGAAAGTTTTTGACGTACACACTAGCATGTTGATCGACAATAGCCCTGTTTTTTAGTGCATTTTTATCTTCGTTAAGAAAAAAGTAGCATGTTAAATACAACAACAATACGGAATTATACCAGTTTGTTGTTGTAATTAACATGCTACTTTTTTCTAAGCGAATATAAAAATGCACTAAAAAACAGGGCTAATGTTAACCAACAATGTTGATCGGCATAGTGTGCACCCTCCTTTAGATTTCATATCCTCATCTTATTGCTGTAAATATATTGTTATTGACGTTCCGCAACGTGGAAAACCCTAAACAACTTGACAAGAAATAATCAAAATAACAATACATAACCTACAGAGCCAAATGATTGCAAAGCAAAAAAAGACTGGTAACGAAGCATCGCAATCTAGGCCGTTCCTCTATATTCGACAATATCGAAGTTCTAACATTTATTAAATGCACACGCTACACATTGTGTGGTGAAGTTACTAAATCGGGCTCCATCTGCTTCCATCCTATGTGGAGAGAAACGAAAAAACAACCAGCCACCAATTACCCATAGAGAAACATCCTTCCGCAACTTGATTCTTCCTCAGAGTAAAATAAATTTCAAGAGTAAACCGATTTTTGTATACTTGAGTGCTAAAGCAAAATGAGATTTTACTGCGGAAAAATCCAAATGAAGATTTTCAAATTAGATTTTTTTTTGACACCAGGATATTTGCTGTGTGTATGAAACTTTATGCAAAAGTCAATATTGGTTTGTCGCCTAAAACATTTGTACTTTAAACGCTATTGAAAAGTACTTGATGCAGAACTTAAGATCGCGCGATTTTCTACAAAAAAAGGTTTTATCACAACTTTTCCTACGGCTTATCGCTTTGAATATATCGCCATTGAAAACAAAAGCCAAGTGACGATTTATTGCGTATGTCTAGTAGAAAACTAATCACCGAATGATTAAACCAGTATACCAGCTCAAAAATTGGGATTTTTTTGTTCCTCAACATCATCATTTATGGTGCTGGTGAAATAAACTCTTCAAAACAACAGAATGAACCATGTTGCTGTCATTTTTTTCCGCATACAAACATCAATTTATTGCTATCAGCTAGAAGCGGAAATTGTAGAGAAAAACTTTTCTTGCGAAAATATTCACAGGAAAGAAAACTTTGTGTTTTAATCAGTATTTGGAGAATTCGGAACAACTCGTGATGGAATATCTTTTCTCATTTGATTCTTGAATACCAAGAAGAAAAAACATTAGTTTTCCGTCACATGCTTATTAACTACCTACCCTCCAGCTCATAGCTTCCGGTCTCCTTATCACGTCTGATGTTCTCACCAAATGACACCCTGCACATAGTGATGTCATGTCAAGAAATGTTCATTGTTAATTTTTCTGCCTTACAAAAATAAAATAAATGTCTGAACAGATTGGCCTGTCATCGTGTCGTTACATAGGCCCTTACCTACCACTGGGGTTTTGCAAGTAATGGAAATTGGGCATCAGCATCAGCAACCAAGAATAAACTCTATGTATGTGAGCAATAGAGAAAAAGAAAAATGTCATATTTCCTTTCCCTCATTAATACTCTTGCTTGTCCGGGTTTGCAGGGGACAAATTTAAAATTAGATATTTTATGATAATTTAGTGTCAAGTACGGGAGTGTATGTACACAAGAAGAAGAGCAGCAGAAACTCTAGATGGAACTTCACATTTAACAACAGAAACGAAAAATTAGAAACGTGACACAACTTAAGTCGTGTGATTTAAGGAAATGTTCATAATTATTATCCTTATCTCCATCACTCAGAAACACATCCGTTTACTAAAAGTAATAGCATCAGTGCAGGGGTTGAGAATTGCTCTCTTGATTTTTCGAAGAACAGCAAACTTCATCAAGGATAAAATTAGCATTTTGGTCGTAGTAGGAGTGCATTGTTTAATAATAATAAATTGTGAGGGCTGATTCGGTGGATTGCCTACAAGTACTTAGGTTTTAACTTTCGCTCTTACCTTCAAAAGTCTGGAAAAGTTTTGTCTCCCTTGGTGGGAGTGGGGGATTAAAAATTGTGATTTTCAATTTTTTGTGTGAGGGGTACAACGACTTTTATAGATGGAATGTAACATTTTTTTTGTCGGTACCTAGCGTTTTTTACTAGGGCTGGCCACGATTCTAGAAAAGTCTCGGTATCGTTTGGTATCGGTATCGGAAACCAAAACCAATCCGAAACGATACCTAGGCGATACCGTACTTTTTGGACCGAAATATACCGGGACTCTCGGTAGTATCGTTTGGTATCGGCGGAAAAATTGTATTTTTGTATATAATTCATCATCATCATCGTGTCCTGTAACCCCGGCTGGGGCATAGGGCGTCAACAAAACGTCTCCATCCTTCACGGTCTGCTGCAAGGTACTTTAGCTGTGGCCACGTCTTTCTCTGGGATTCTGCTTCCGCTAAGACAGTTGATTTCCATGTTGTTCTTGGTCTTCCAACCCGCCGTGCACCCTGAGGATTCCATTCAAAGGACTGCTTTGCAATTTCAACATTTGGTTTCCTCAGTGTGTGACCAATCCAACGCCATTTACGCTTTCTTATGTCGACGTCCAGCCGCTCTTGACTTGTCCTGCGCCACAATTCCTCAATTGATATTTTTTGTGGCCAGCGCATCTTTAGGATGTGGCAAAGACAGCGATTCACAAAAGCCTGCAATTTCTTCGAAATGATAGACGTGACTTTCCAGGTCTCACAAGCATATAACAGCACGGATTTGACATTGGATTCGAAGAATCTCAACTTAGTGCGTAAGGAGATTTGACTTGATTTCCAGATTGGGTACAGAGTACCGAAGGCAGCACGAGCTTTATTTATTCTACTTTTAACGTCCAGATCCGTACCATCGTTTGCAGAGACAATACTGCCAAGGTAGTTAAACTGTTCCACTACGTCAACTGGCGTCTCCTGTAGAATAATACGCTGCTGTGTGGAGCGGCCTGTGAGCATTATTTTTGTCTTTTTGCTGTTTATTCTTAGACCAATCGACTCTTTCTTCACTTGCAGTGTTTGGCACATCCCGTTCAGCCCACTGATGTTATTTGCCAGTAGACATATGTATGTCATCGACATAGTCTAAATGACTGAGCCTTTCGAACGGTCTCCATTGAATGCCATTTCGCTCAGCTGTACCAACACTGGCCGTCAATACGTCGTCCATCGCCAGCAGGAAGAGAATTGGCGATAGATAGATATATAATTACCAGCAAATAATTCTTGTAATTGGCTTCCTGGACACGGCTCTAAGATGTGGATGAAATTTTCACAGTTTGTTAGCAAAGAGAATGTTGAAAAAATGGTTTAGGGAAAACCGCCCCCGGGCATGTCCATTTTTCTCGCGCTTTATTTCTCAGAAACCAAGGATTTGGATACAATTTTCAATTTAGTGAAATCAACCCACTGCTACGCTTACTTTTTCTTATATATTCGTTTTAAAAATTTAAAGCTCATTTTTTAAATACAAAGCGATTTCAACTACAAGATCAAGAACCATGTCGTGCATTTTAATTTTCGTTTTTGACTGAAACCAGACGAGACCGTCATCATTAACGATACCGAGACAAGACCTTATTATACGAGACCGAGACGATACTGAAATTTTTCGATTTTAACGATACAAAAATGTCGTTTGGTTTGGTATCTTGGCCAGCTCTGGGGCCTAATCACGAAAAACGAAAACGATCGGACGACATCGTTTTGATGATAGCTGTCTTTATTATACTTTACAGATATGGTGAGATAGCAATGGTGGAAACGATATCGTGCGATCGTTTTTATTTTACATGATTTGACCCCTAAAAGTTATTTGGCGGACCCTTTATAATTTCATGCTTTTAAAAATTTTTCTCTTATAATTTCAATATCTTATATCGTCGGCTTTGTTGTAAGTTCTAAACTGACATTTTAATGTATTTCAGATCAAAAGAATTACTGAATTCAAATATCAAATTCTCGGTACTAAGTCATGGTTACTTTTGGCTTAGAGCCAGTTTTAAAACCTTTTTAGATATTAGAATTCCATTTTACATTTTAAATCGTTTATGTGATTCTTTTAACAATTGTTCAAATTAAACATACGAGGTTTTGACAGAAATATGACGATATACAATTTGTAAAACACTTTGCTTTTAACCATTAGAGCAAAATCGTGCGACCCAGTCGTGCATTTTATTTCGGGCGCATCCGTATTTTTATTTTTGTTAATAATTGTTAAAAGTAGTTGAAAGCAAAATACTAACAGATTTTTCTTTTCTAATTTCAGGTATGTGAAGTCAAATCTAATTATAATTTCTAATTCGAGAGTAAGTAGTAGTTAGTTTATTCAAATTGTTTTACATATTTCTTTAGCGTATATAAACGATACATGAAATATTTCATAATGAATCTTACAAGTTTCACCTTCTGAACATGCCCCTTTTTTTAAATAAAGCATCGTATGTAGACAGTCGGCTCCCTCTAAGTCGAACTCCTTCTAAGTCGAATTTTCCACTACTCGAACTTTTTCATCATAATTTTGTACTCCCCTCGAATTTCCATAGTATGTTTACTAATCTTTAACTCGAATTTTCGCAAAAATTTCTCTTACTCGAACTCATTTTTATATCCCGTGAAAATTCGACTAAGAGGGAGTCGAAAAAATAATCTTAATTTTTTAAACTCCTCTTCCTGTGTTCCACTTCTTAGCTAAATTTGCTAAATATTCAAGGCGGAGAGTTTTTGCTTTGGCCTAAGCCACCCGTTGAGTCAATAATTTACCCAACAAATTAATGGTAGGCCTAAAAATGGAAAACAATTATTTTTGCATTCAAAAATATTTTTGCATCCAAAAATAATTATTTTTATTTCTAGACCTGCAGGGTAAATTATTGACTCAATGGGTGGCTAAGGCCAAAGCAAAAACTCTCCGCCTTGAATATTTAGCAAATTTAGCTAAGAAGTGGAACACAGGAAGAGGAGTTTAAAAAATTAAGATTATTTTTTCGACTCCCTCTTAGTCGAATTTTCACGGGATATAAAAATGAGTTCGAGTTAGTAAACATACTATGGAAATTCTAGGGGAGTACAAAATGATGATGAAAAAGTTCGAGTAGTGGGAAATTCGACTTAGAAGGAGTTCGACTTAGAGGGAGCCGACTGTTTACATACGACATTTTTCGATTTGAATATTATAGGTACAATATCGATACCTTCCCGCAAGAATGTATTAAGTGACATTTAAAAAAATTGAAAGGCATCAAAAAAAAGCTCTTGTTCAGCTATTTATTTGTGTATTTAATTGAATAAAAAGATTTGGCACAGGTTTTTCAACTCAAAATCCATTTAAAAATCTGTTTAAAACAAAAAAATACACACTAGAATAACTAATCAAGAGGTTTTTTTAAATTTTAATTTAAAATTTTGAAAATGTCGCTTAATACATTCTTACGGGAAGGTATCGATATTATCCTAAGAATAAGTGGAAAATTGTTTTGAATTTTTTTTGTTGCATGGAACTGCACAGAAAACCCTAAAATTATTGCGTAGAAAGGAATTGATCAAATGATATTGTTTTGGTGATAGCTGTCTTTATTTTCCTCTGCAGACAATGCAGTACAATGTTCCAAAACTAAACTATTAACATGCCACGGTCAAGCCAAATCAACAGCTCTCATAGCAAGTATATTTACTAAAAAGAAACTAGCAGCAGTCTTATGACCGTACCGTACTCAGGCTGTTCATAGTCTATATACGACACAGCCTCATTTATGTACATTCTCATAATTAATATTCCAAACAAGTTGATGCATTAATTTATTTATCGTTCTCAATTATTCATGTGTCAGACGAATTTGTCACACGAATGTGTAACACGCCCCATACACACAACTGATGTTATAGCTGCAAAAATATAACTTATCACAGTCTAGTGATTCTATTAATAAATATGTAATATGTACATACATGTACATACAGCTACATTATGTACCTATAGCTACTTTCTTTATTTATTCCCAAATATCGTCTCACTTTTCCTTCATCGAAATATATGTATACGAACATTATAATGAAGGATTCTATTGCCATCAGAATAATCCTGGAATGCTAAATGCTTTTAAAAGCTTTTCTATACAAACACGCATGCATTTTTCTCAAAATTTAGATGAGTTAAGTATAGAATGTACAAACCATCATCGTAAGTAGGGAGCAACAATAAGAGTTATCATCTCATCCTTATATCCTCATTAAAAGTGGCGACTTAAAGGATTCACATTGCAGCAGATGAGTTCTTTTCTTCTTCCTAAGCTGCAAAATATAAAATGTATGTGTTTCAGTTTCTTATACAAAAAAAAAAAAAAAACAATCCGATGGCTTTAGGAAGACATGAGGAGTTGTTGCAGTAGTATGGGTAGAGAGCAACTCGAGGCATTTCTGTGCATTTTCCGATTTTTACCAAAAGAATTTCTGATTATGTTTTTTAAGTAACATTCCTTGAGAGGATGATCAGATTCAGATACTTAAAGAAGTTGAAGGATTCAGAGAACTGCTCTTGGGAAAGGATGAACCTATAGTTGGCATGACATTATAGTTATGGTGACCATTCAGAATTCCTTTTTAGATTTCGGGAAATGTACTTCTGGGTGTCTGGATTTTACGTTTCCTGGATTTTGCTTTCTGGATAATGGTTTTCGAGATTTGATTCCAATCCATATCAAATAAGTTATTTTTAAACGAAAATATTTTACATTGTATCTATATTCGTTGCATCCAAAACTGGTGGAACATGGCCGACCGGTGCACAGTGGGGCCGAGGTGGAAAAAACCTCATAATACATACATATAAATGTGTTTAATTTGGCATTGTGATACACTTTTCACTTTCTTTAACACTAGTATTTTTCATGCAGAATACGACTGTAAAACTGATTTAATGGTTAAAAATTTGATTTCAGCTGAAATGAGGGATTAAAACGGACCATTGAAATTTTGAGCTCTTAAAACGGATGTTTTCCATAATTCCTCCATCTCAAGGATTATTATTTAAAAATTTTCTTTCAATGTTCTATGTTAATATGTACCTAAAGGTATTTGATGAGAAAATAATTTGCCCTATTTTATCGATTTCAGCGAAAAATCAAGCCAATATTTGAACTTCGGACGTAGTTCCAGACTTGAGTAGCCATACAAAAAACAGCTCCACCTTCCTAGGGTCTATTTCAGGTTTTTGCTAGTAGTCGTGGTGGTAATAAAGGTCCTACTGAAATTTCATCATAAAAATTCAATTTCTGAAATAAGATCATTTCTGATTGAATATAACGGGTTCAGTATAGACGTGTTTATTTGTCTTCAAAATTCGTAACGGAACATGAAAATTCGATTTTTATTATTCAAACATAATTTTGACCCACTCCAATCCGCTTTTTATTTTTTGAGAAATCGTTATTTACTGACTTAAAGGAGAATAGGACAAAACGGTCTACAGGACCAATAAGGACGAGACATATGTCGTTGGAAAGGTATTTTTATCAACTACAATAGTTACTATAAGGGCTTACTTCAAATCGCTGTGTGAAAAAAGTTATTCGCTAAATAGAATTGTGTTCTGGTGCATTCTAGTATGTATAAAATATATTTAGTATGGCCAAAATTTATGAAAACTGGTCTAACAAATAACAACAATATATATGTCATTGGAAAGGTATTTCCATTACCTACAATACCTTCAGTAGCAGTTTAGTTCAAATCACTGTGTGAAAAAGTTATTCGAAAATTAATGAATTATTGTGGTTCATTTTATTGTGAAAAAATGCTTTCTTTTTAGTATGGGCAAACAGTGTGAACGCAAGTTCATCCAATAACAACGGGACGTATGTCGTTGGAAAGGAAATTGTATGTACTAAAATAGTTAAAAAGGCAGCTTATTTCAAATCGCTGTGTGAAAAAAGTTATTCGCTACTTGTTACCCATGCTCCATAAATTTTATCTGTACCAAAATTCCCTAAGGCAGCGAATAACTTTTTCCACACAGTGATTTTAAATAAGTTGTTATGGAAACTATTATTGTTCATAAAAATACCTTTTCAACGACATACATATAATTGGTTTGTATAAATTTGTTCCACACTGAAAAGTACCAAAACAAAACCTTGGTTAATAACGGGTGATTTTTTAAGAGGTTTAGAACTTTAAAAAAAAAAAAAAACACAAAAAATTCGAAAAAATGAATGAAATATTTATTTGAATTGATAGTTTGAACCTTGCAATTTAATGTTTAAAGATAATTTCATGCAAATGTTGACCGCAGCTGCGTCTCAGGTAGCCCATCCGCTGAGTCCAATTTTGGCATACTCTTTCACACATATCGGCCGGTATCTCACGAATGAATGCATGGATGTTGGCTTCCAGTGCGTCAATCGAAGCGGGCTTGTCCCTATAGACATTAGCTTTGACATACCCCCACAAAAAATAATCTAATGGTGTCAAATCGCACGATCTAGGCGGCCAATTGACCGGCCCGAAACGTGAAATTAACTGTTCACCAAACTCGCCTCGCAATTGCGCCATTGTTTCGCGTGCTGTGTGGCATGTGGCACCGTCTTGTTGAAACCACATATCATGCAAGTCAAGAACTTCCATTTCGGGCAAAAAAAAGTTTGTTATCATCGCTCGGTAGCGTTCACCATTGACAGTAACGCTGCCATTCGCATCATCTTTGAAGAAATATGGCCCAATAATGCCGCCGGCCCATAAACCGCACCAAACAGTGGCTTTTTCGGGATGCATTGTTAGCTGTTGCAATGCTTCAGGCTGATCTTCACTCCAAATGCGGCAATTTTGGTCACAATCTTCCGAATAGACTGCTCAGAAGGTCGAGAATGCCGACCATAAAATGGAAGCAGCGCGCGATGAACATTTCGAACCGAGCACGAATTTTGATAGTAAAATTCAATAATTTGCAAGCGTTGTTCATTTGTAAGACGATCCATGGTTAAATTGCAAACCAAACTGAAGCTGTTTGACAGTGACACAAGGTACTAAACACACGTCAGCTGTCAAAACCAGTGTTGCCAAAACCAAACCAGCTAAAAAATCACCCTTTATATAACTTTTTTCACACAGTGATTTGAAATGAACTGCCAAAGTGACTATTGTAGTGCATAAAATTACCTTTCCAACGACATACGACTCGTTTTTATTGGTTCCTAGACCACCTTCCATACAATTTTGCCGATTGTCCTTTCCCATCAATTATGAAATATTGAAAACTTCCTTAAACTCTGATCGTAAAAGGAATGGTACCATTCAATTTTGCGAGTGCAAATACATACGAAATGATACCACCTAGAGGCTTTTTTTTTTCCAAAACTGCAGATTTGGCCCCACTGTGCGGCGGCCTTTTATCCTCTACGATCACAAGCAGGCTAGTTTCAGCCATCTAGGCCAAGGCCTCTGACATCCGTAATGGCATTATCTTTAAAATGGAGGTTCGGTCTTCTTTGTCATCTAGAACCGGGACTGGGATTCGAAGACTTTTCTGGAACATTATTGTCAACTTGCTCGATGTGGGTGACCCAATATAGTAGATGTTTTTTGAATTTCATAGAGTTGGCAGCTGTATTTTCTCCTCTGTTCGTCCTCTTCGAACACTAGTACTAAATATCCGTCGAAAAAGTTTGTCTTTCGAAAGAGCCCAGTATCAGATCCCCCTTTTTTCCAACACTCGAACTACTTCGAAACTATTGCTAGCAACAGTCACGTTTTGTCTAAGCCGAAATGCAGATATTTTTTTTTGTTTGTCGATAGCATGTACTTGGTGTTATTTACGTATACGTCTGGACCAATAAGTTTCGCATGTCGTTCAATCGATGTGAAAGACTCTATAACAGCACGTTTCGGAAACTTTCAATGTTATCGAAATCGTGCATCTAGGTATCTAATAAAACAATTGGGCATACAAATTTGATGAAAACAGTGCCGTCTTGTGTAAATGCCTCGTGCACACTGTCTACACCACAATGAGTTTAAAGAAATATATGATATTGCGCATCTCCTTGCCGAAACCATGTGTATTTTGGGAATTGCTCGGAGCAGCTATTCCCTAGGTGCAAATTGTACTCTAACTTTTCCAATGTCACGCGACACAGCTGCATCAGTTGCCCGAATTTCGAAATCAGCCATCGTCATTATAGAGCTTCTGACGTTCGAAAGTGTCAAATGCGGTTTTGAAATCGATGAAGAGGTGGTGAAGTCTTGACTTGAAATTCATTAGTCTTTTCCAAAATTTGAGTGAAAAATTGGCCTATTGTCGATCTGCCTGGCAAGAAGCCACACTGGTACTTCTCAATTATTATAGTGCTACAGAACGGAAACGACCACACAGTACGATCCATAGGAACTTGTATACGAAGCTTAGCGGTGACATGCCTCGATAATCCTTTGAGGACATCTGTTTTGGGAGTACATCTGTTTTGGGAATACCAGCAGCCATTTGCTTATTTTTTTTTATATAAAACGTCTAGGCTTATTTTGATCGCTATCTCCTTGAGCTTAAGACTGCGAACGCACTTTCCTTGACAAATGCTTAGATCTTTAGCGTTGAAATTAATCTATTTTTTTTATGAAATGCTAGAAATTTCTTTTTTCTTTTTCACATTCGAAAATATGGTCACCATTATAACATTTATACAAGACGTAGTCTTGTTTTTGTTGTTTTCTTATTCAAACAGAAAATGTCTGATAAATTATTGTAATTCGTCAAGTGGGAGTTATAGAACGTGCAGATTGAGTGAAAAGATACATTATATATGATAGATACTCGTTTGTTGTAATTGTTGTTGATTTTTTCCTCTTCTCTCGACTCTCACATGATTCGATGGTAGAGGGAATACAAGAAGAAGTAAAAAAAAAGGGAATCGCTGGATCTATCTACGAGACGGATGAAAAATTATTCTCTAAGTGCATAGAGAATGCATTATGGCTAGAGTCCTTTCAATGCAGTAGCAGTAAAAGTAATGCAGCAGCAGCAGCGGGCGCTGGCTGTGGTGATGGTGAACGGAAGCGGCAGTGGCGGCGGGTACGATGGATGGCAAGATGTGATGTAAATAAGTTTGGTAATCCATCAAGCTGGATGGATAAACAAACATGCTAAGGACTTTACTATCAAGATGAAAGTTTGCAAATCGTCGAAATTGCAGCCAAGATAGATGATGGTTGTGTTGCGAGTTTTTATTAAACAAAACAAAAAATTTATAATACAGAAAAAAGAAAGCTAACCCCTAAGCGTTAGGGTGTGTTTATTAAATTAAGTTTTATTGGAAACATGTAGGTACATTCCTTAAGTTGTTAATTATTATTGTGAGAAATAACTTACTTCAGAGCGAAAATGTGGTCTATCGCGCGCCGAGCGATGGAAACTTCATTGGTTCTTGCCACTTAAGTGTTGTACATAACATGACTTGAGACTCAATATACTACGTTAGATAGGATCTGATATGTTCCGTTTAACTACGATTTATCCCCATATGGTTCTTGCAGGGTATGGGATACCTCTAGCTTTTATTGTTGTCTAAATTATTAGGTTTTCACCGCCATTTTCTATAAAAACAAGAGGCAAACATAATCGGATAAGAGCTTTACGTCTGGAAATATATTTTCCGAAGTCTGAAGTTAAAACCGCTAATTGAGAAACTAATTGAGAAGCTTTGGACACAATATTTGTCAACTTCTTTCATATAGAGATTTAAAAATAATTCACGCACAAATCGAATTCGGGTGCTCAGGCTCACCCAAAACCCCAAAGACAATTTTTTGAGTGATGACGCATAACTCTGATATTGGGACAGCTCAAAGCGTTTCGTTTCTTATGCATCAAGAAAGCATTGTTGGAGTTCAATTCGTTGGGTATTATTACGCCTAACCATGTTTTACCGATGATTTGCTACATACTCCTTATCAATACTCCATACTCCTTACCAATAAATTGTCTGAAGCTATAAGGAGCTCAGACACAAGTCTAGATTTTGTTGGCTGGGCTCGAAAATTGGGTTATTCGCAGCTGTACCTTGGTTTCCAACATCAATCTCATCTGGCTCAATATTGGAACAGTGAAGAAGTTTTACTGCTTGAAATAGTGTATTATAGTATTACTTTATTCCAATAACTTGTAGTCTGGAAACAATTTATTGAACATAAACTTTTCAGGGCATACTTTTTTGTTTTATAATTTAAGAGGTCAATTGAGCGAGCTTCATCCGAAAATAACAACATTCTTAACAAAAAATATTCGCAATATTCAATTTGCTAGTTTTCTTTCCATCTTTGAAATTATGTATTTCGCAACATGGAATTTTTGTTTTTCAATTTATTTCAATGTTTCTTTTCAAGTATTTCATATTGCAAATGGCAAGCTTAGACAATTCATTTCAAAAACCCAAAGTTGGAAAAACTTTTAAAATATGATACCAGATGGGGGCATGTACTAGGGTCGCAAAAGAATTGAATCCTTTGTGAATGCAATCTTTTGTAACTTTAATTAAAAGATTGCATTCATTGACATCGCTTTAAGACTGTGACTTTAAATTCTGCAATCACCATTAATTTGCCTTAAAAAGATTGCCAACATTTCTTCTCCCAATAATTTAACAACAATCAATTGAATATAATCGTTTGAGAATGCATGCATTCCTTGCATTCTTTGCATTCATTTTACAATCTTTGCATTCATTTTTTTTTCCATTCATTTAACAATCGTTGAATTCTTTGCATTCATTTGAATTCATTTGCACTCTGCATTCATTTGCATTCGTTAAAATTGTTTTGCATTATCTTGCCATTCTTCGCTGAAGAATTCAAAAAAATCCAAATGAATGCAAAGATTGCAAATGAATGCAAAAAAACACAAAGAATTAAAAAATTGTAAAATTAATGCAAAAGCATGTTAAGAATTCATGCATTCTCAAATGATTGCGTTCAATTGATTTTTGGAAAATGATTGGGAGAAAAAATAATTTTTAAGGCAAATGAATGGTGATTGCAGAATTTGCAGTCGCAGTCTTAAAATGAAGTCAATGAATGCGATCTTTCAATTGAATTCATCAATAAACGATTGTGTATGATTACATTCACAAAGATTGCATTCTCTTGTATCTTGGTTCAAAAATTTTCAATGTAAATTGATTTAGCTAAATGCCTTACACAGTTTACATCTACAATGTGCATGCCAAAATCTTTTGCAAATAAATCGATAATGTTTAACGGCAATCTGAATATCAATCTTTCGTACCTAATCTTTATTAATAATTTCAAAACTTTCTCCTCAGATAAGCCACAAAAGTAAATTTCAATTTTCTCGCAACATTTCATTTTTCCAATGAAAATGAAAACTATCCAACGACTTAAATCCCTTCAAGTCTACCTTTACCTATACAATGAGCTGAGCGATTTTTGTATTTTTCATCAGATGAAAATCAAATTCATCATGAAATCGAAATCAAATATCTTTTATGTACCCAGGTTTCATGTATATAACCAAAACCACCCACCCTTATATTTAAGGTATTATCTTCTCATTCAATGTCTGACCCAATAACCATTTAATCCCAGATATAAAGATAAATTTGTGAACCAAAGGAAACAAAAGGACCAAAAATAAAATATGAATGCTGTTCATCCACTTGCCCTCGATTAAGAATTAATTACCCCATCTACAACCATCAGCCATCACATTGGATGAGGTTGGAGTTTAAGTGATTTTGGATACCGAAATCAAATCCGTCTTATGATGGAAAACAAAAGGAAATCATGACACATGTTATTTCCAATGGTAGAGAGATAGAAAGATAGGTAGCCAGATAGATATGTATTCATTCAGGGCGACATGATAGAACTTAATTAAATGGAATTTCTGTATGAATTAATGTAGTTGTGGCGGGCGCCCGCCCGGCTGGCTGAAAACCTACCTCTAATTGTCTCAAAAAGTGGGAATTATTTGGGACTACGACTAAAGGTTCGTGACTTCTTTCCTGATTTCTAATGCCAGAGATGGCAATAGAAAGGCAGATAAAGATATAAATAGTGAAATTAATTTTCATCTAAAATTAACCAAATAGCACATACTATTACTGACATTCCAACTCACTTAGGTATACTGGTAGGTAAAGGTATACACATATCGAGACTTTCAGAATACTATTTTGGAAAGATTTAACGGTGATTTGTGTTTGTGTGATGGGAACAGATATGTACATATGTATGATCGTACTTCATTCAAAGTTAATGAGTTGTCCATTAAGTTTGAGCTGACTAGTGTTACATGGGTGGGGTCCTGTTATGTTTATTTTTGTCTTATTAAACAAAGAGAATTCAAATGATATTGATTTTGTTTGTTTCTTGCAACTAGCCGGTATGAGGAAAAACTTACCAATAACTACTACACCCAGAAAAAGAAGAGCTAATATCAAGAAAAGCAGTGTCAAAACTACTTTTTTCATTGACGAAAGTCTGGAAATCTCAGAAATTATTAAAACAATTGAATCTAAGAATTCTGACTACAACACAGCTTTGTGATTATTTTCAGAATGTGCGACCTTTAATTATAAGCCAAAAAACAAAATCATTTTATATAAGCAGAAAATTAAATGACTTGCATTTGCAGGATTTTATTTCAATGGTATTTTATTATTTATTAGTTTGGAATTTTTTTCATATTTTTATTTTGGCTTTTGAAGCTGTTTTCCTTGCCATTCTAAAATATACATATGTAGGTTAGGTATACAATTTTATTTTATTTGAAAAAAACTTATTAAACTTACTATTTTCTGTTTCTATTTAACTGCTGTTTTCTGAGATTTGAACCAGCCGAATTCGTTCAGACTAGGCTATTTCCCAATACGAAGATACGATGTTGAAAATTGATAACTATCTACTTTACGCAGTTTGTTCGTGTAGGGGAGACCGAGAACATAAGTAACACGTCAAGAAAGTAACTTGCGGCCATTAATGTCCTGAATTAATGTGTTAGGCCATTTTCTTGTATGCAGCTTTGATAAGAACTTAACTCTTCTCCTTCCTTGCCAATTGTTGTCGATCGGTCATAAGATGGGCACATGCCGCATTGAAAAATAAGATAAAGTCCAGCACTTGAAATTTGTTCGGCCGACGCGACGTTTTTTTTAAGTAAATAAAGGTTTACATCTCAATATTTAAAGGCAAGTTCTACTCAAGCATTGTTTAATGTGTTTTTATGTTCATCATTAAAAAATAAGAATATGGCCGTTTTCGAAAACTTCAAATCAAAGTCAATTTGATCGTCAAATGATCGTCATTTTTTGACGCAGATTGCAATCGTCATATTCAATCGTCCTGTCTAGCACAAAATCGGTTTTATGAACATTATTCAAATTACTCGCAAACGCATTTTATATTTACGAACACGCACTCTGGTTTCTCAATTTTTGTACCGTCAACTCGATTTTTTTACTGCGTAGTTGCACCGCAGATGATGTTTTCGAACATGTGACTTTAGCAGTTTGCGTTAAAAAACATTCTGCAAATGCATTTTTGACGCAGATGACGCCTATGAGTGTAATTTGAAGGCATGTTGACAAAAGTAACACTACACCATGTGGACGGACGTAACACTTTGCCTTCGTCCACAAGAAGTCTTGACCCTCCTCTTCCCCTCTTTAAATGCGTCTTAACGGAAAACCAATGCGGGAATTTTGGAAAATGGAAATCGGCACTGAGTTTCAAAATCGAAACAAAATTAAGAAAACAGATCTCTCATTAGAGAAAGACCAAGTGGGCAGACCAAAAAGAATGACAAAGTAGTGCCACTTCTTCAAATGACGAAAAAAAAGATTGCTCATGGTGGTGTAGCAGAGGGTGTGGAGATGAAAAACCGGTTTGATGTGAACAATGTAAGGGTTGGGCCCATGAAGATTTGTGTTACTTTTGTGCTGAGAGCGTGCTACTTTTGACCTGGCCATGGAGGACGAAAGTAACAAGGGAAGGGTCTAGGAAAAATTGTCACAGCTATGAGAATTTGTCATTTTAAAGTAACCTCATCAGTTCCCATCCGCATAATATTTATAACATTTTTCGTTTTCTGTTATTCCAAAAAACCCAAGAGCAAGAACACCAAAAGTAAAAAGTGTTACTTTTGTCCACTTTTCCCCTATTTGCATATTTAAGATTGTTTTGACTTGTTTCAATAATGAAATTACTAAATCAAAATTGTCATGACCTAGTGAAGTATATTGGATGTCATTTAAAGATCAAATAAATAAGATTTGCAAACAAATTAAAACAACCGCGATTCTACTGGATTTTAGCATTCGATCTTCCTCTGAGTGTACAAAAACAAATCCTTTTCGAAAGTGTTATCCATGATTACTTTTTCACATATATCAAGTTCGGCTCTAAGATCTTGGTACCCCATGTGTTGGAATTTCGCAAAAAAAAAACTATTTTATCTAATTGGTCTGTAAATTGATCAAAAAAGATCAACTTGTTTTAGAAATTGGTCATCTATTAAAAATTTTGAATCATTGGTTTAAGTTTTCAAGGTTATGCTCGATTAAGTTTTTTTCAAGGCCAAAATTGAAAAAAAACATAAGAAATTCATAAATAAATTAATAACGATTGAGTGACCTTTCAGTATAGGTTTTGTGCGAGTATCCCAAAAATTAGGTGCTAAAAACCGCCAAGACCTTAAAAAAAACTTTAAAAATTGATGAAATCTGCAAATGTCTGACCAATTACTGAAAGTTGAGCTTTGATCTCATTCTAGTTACCTTTCACCAGGATTGTATAAGAGTGACAAGGCTATGAAATGTTGGCCGGTTTTTATTTAATACAGTGTCAATTATCTACAATATGACTATTAAATTGATAATGAGACAGTTATTCTTATTTCAACAAATAATTTTTTTTTACGTGTAAATGGGACGAGTTCAAATAAATATGGTATCAATTAACAGTTGACAATACAAATCAAAGAGAACTTAAATAAATTTTAAAAATTATTATATATTACTTTTAGAGTCCGAGTTTTTGATGAAATAAGTTTCCTTTTTCGTTGAGTTCCACTTTTTACTCTTGGAGTTTTTTTTTTGTGGATATAAGTGCATGAGTCTCATCAATTCAATAAATTGTTTAGAGCGCGATTCTCTTCCGGTCCCGTGGGAACATCGAAGTCTTTCGAATGTGCCTCGACAACATGTTCCATTATACCACCTCTAGCATGTGGCCATTTTTGATGTATCAATTCCATGATGTTTAGCTCTTTCCGTGAGAAATTCTGGATCGTGGATATGCTAAGCTACAGAGATGATCTCCTCACCTCACATGAACATGTCTACGAGTTGGAGTATTTTGGGTTATTGGGATCTGACATTGTGTAGAAGGGCCGAATGACAAAACGGGAATTTGTCCAAAATATAAAAATCTGTGTTGTATTTTGCTTTGACTAATCGATCGAGAAGTTCCTCGTGTCACAACCAGTCTCGATACCAGCCTCTCGAAGCATTGCAACACCTTCAGATAACTGAATGACAAGTGGAGACTCGAGAAATTTAAAAGCTTCAACTTGGAAGTGCTGACCAACTGCTTCGATTTCGCGTTGATAGTTGTCACGAAGTCCTTTGAAAATTGATGTGAATGTTTCACCAATGGTAGTATAGTGATACATTTCCAGATCCAAACCAACGAATTCAGTCAAATGACGATGAGTATTAGAATCTTCAGCACGGAACACAGCACCAACAGTAAAAACTTTGCTGAAATCAGGAGTATGAAGTCTTTGGAATATATAGGTAACACCGAATACAGCAGCACCACCTTGACTGGCTGCTGAAATTATTTTCGATGCATGAATGTCCACGACTTTCTTCCGTCAGAATATCATGGAAAAAATTACACGCTCCAGCTTCTAATCGGAAAATGGAGATTGATTAGCAGGTGTTCGTAAATCCAACACACAATCTTCTAACCTTGTGTCTTGATTCACTTGAATATTCAAACCTACAGGATCATCGGTATTCTCTGGACGAGAACAACTGAGCTTTTGCTTGCGATACAACAAATATTTCCAGAAGTTGCAATTCCAAATCTTGTTCGGTTCATGATTCGATTTTATTCGGAACCAAAACTACCTTTGCAGCAACATCTGATGATGCTCTCCTCGTTATTGGTTCCAGAGAAGTTCACCATTTGTCTGGAGATTTGATCATTTACAGCCAGAATACATTGAACAGAACAATATTTCTCAATATCCTACTGCTGCTTTGTGTTCAGCTTTCTTGGCAGCCTTCAATGCCTCCTTGGATTGTTTTTTGGTAGCTTTTTTGGAC
Organism: Dasysyrphus tricinctus; assembly: GCA_963921185.1. Classification (NCBI taxonomy): domain Eukaryota; kingdom Metazoa; phylum Arthropoda; class Insecta; order Diptera; family Syrphidae; genus Dasysyrphus; species Dasysyrphus tricinctus. The sequence goes on along the minus strand of OY992533.1, from coordinate 19,224,832 downwards.
TGTTGTTCTTCGCAGCCAGAGTAGCTCTATTTTCTAGGTTTTCCTTTTCCGCAACCATTTGAACAATAGTTTTCACTGCTGAATATAACTTAAGGCGATATTTGTTTGTTATTTCTGTAATACAATTATTCTTTAAATTAATTCAATTCAGTGAGCAGCTGAATGAAGAAATTAAGCAGCAAATACCAACCTTGCCAAATGGGTAAAATCTCAACAACTGAGCAAATTTGGTCATTTGTGGAGCTAATGGAAACCAATACTCTGGCTAGGACGGGGGTTCAAGTGGCGTACGAGTTACGATACCCTCTCGGCATATGATCATTACATTTTTCTCTCTCACATTATATTTTTATATTTTTTTTTTCAAACCAAATTCAATCAATGATCATATTTCTTTAAAACTTTTAAATGCCTTTTTCACATGAGCTGCGAACTGCGAATGAAAATAAATTCTTGCAAGCAATTCCAAGCGCAAGTATCAACTTTTTTTTAACTTTTCGACAATCCTATCTTCAATTTTAAAAAGAAAAAAATGTAAAATTAAACATTTTTATATTTTCTACCCTACGTGACCAACAAGATATTTTCTGCAAACTGTCAAACAATTATTCCCAATTCACAATATCCGGATGCATTCCATAAAAATTTCAAGTACATTGCCTTTTGTAAATTCCTTTATCTTTTCATAAAGTTGTAAAAAATCTATTAAAATAATTAGCAAATATCTAAGAACGTAAGCCAGAATAGTATGAACAATGACTAAGGGCGAGGCTCTGTCCAGAAAATAATGTTTTTTATACCCACGTGGCATCACATGCAATTGAAAGGGGACCTTAATCGGATAAGCATTCAAAACTGACTTATAGCAGAGACCGATCACCGATCTGGATGAAGAAGCTTGTTAGATTCTGGATTGTAACGCTACGCCCGTCGGTCGCCTGAGGTAGATGAGTAAGGAAGATACGCGGTCGGCTGATAACCTACCAATAATAAAATTAATTCCACTTATCAAAAGTTACAACGCCCGCCGCCAACCGACGGGCATCAGTCATAGAATTGTTGCACCATAAAATACTTATAGGAAGGTCAACTAATATATATTACGAGATATGCTTACTGCTGCATGGAGGAGCAAGTATATATCAGCTACCCAGTTACATTAACATAGCGTACAACTTACACAAATTAACTCCCTAGCGAGCTTTTCAAACGTGTTTATGTGATGCAATTCTAAACAATTTTCTCAAAAGCTATTAAATCTTTGGTTAGACCCTCTTACGTAAGATAATGCACCAAACAAAATCCACAAGCATCGTTTTAACTTTATAAAGATGTCTTCACTATCAAACGGTTCTCATACCAAGACAAAAATTTCTAATAGGTAGGTATAAAAAAAACCATGCTCATTAGAGTTTCATGGTTTTTTCTTCTTCCCAATTTGCCTCACAGTTTTGTTCTTTGAAACACCAAATGAAAGAAATGATAAGGATTATGGTGAAAATACTTCCCTTCTGAAAAATAATAATAATAAAAAAAAATACGGAAGGCTACAAGACAAACTCAGTGTTCAACCTTCGTGTTAATTATCCTGAATATTAAACTCAAAAGGCAACCAGGCAGGGATCCTTAATTATAGAATTATTTAAGAACTGAAGATGATACAACTTGTTCGTTTAACGTTTCTCCATCGTCATCGTCGTCGTCGGCATCGCCATCATCATCATCACCGTCATCGGTTGTTCCGTTCACCGTCCCATACAATCTCATCCGTCCTATAGAGTTTAGACATAGAAAATTTTCCTTATAGAAAGTTTGTTATATTTTTTTTTATCACCATTTCCGTTTCCTTTCTATTTTTTAGTAACACGAAAAAAATGCTGTTGTTGCAGGATTTAACTTTATAATTAGCATTTTAAAGGATCTTTTCTCCTCTCGAAAACAGAATGAAAAGGAGGTCTTCTTCACTCGGCAATGACTTTTGTTTCACATCACTCTGTTAGGTGGGAGCTCTTGATTGTTCCCTTTTCATTTTTATACTAGTCCTCAAGAGGTGGCTCTGAGTTTTGCCCTTTTGACTTCTTGTTTCTCACACCAATCTAGAAAGGTGTATTTTTGAATGGAGACCTTGGATGCTCTCTAGAATAAATTATAAAATTCTGAAGGACTTACTCTTGTACCCTTCTTCTGCTCGTAACTATCGAGGATGTTTTTTTTTTTTAAATGGATGCTGTTTTTTTTATTCGTTGCCAAAATGTTTTAAATATAGAAAAAGCTCATAAATACGGTTTTGTATATTTCTAAAAAAAAAATACCAATTAGTAACACCCGATGAAAGCAAAAGAAGAAGAATTGAGGAAAATATTCATAATTTTTGTTCGTATAGACGACATTTGGGACAAGATCAATTTATTCAAATTTATGACAGTTTCGCCTGTCTTAATGCAGTTAATTTCATATTCAGGATATTTAAGTGGAAGGTATGTGACAGAAGAACATTTTATGAAAATAGATTCGAACTCAAGAACTGTTGTGTTTGCTTAAACGTAGTGGGATGGCATTAACTGAAGTTAAGGACTCATAGGATATTATGTGGAATTAAATCTGTCAACACCAAAAGGCTCTACGAAGAGTATTGAAACTGTTTTTATTTTGTCTTTTATTTGTGTCATAATATTAAATATATATAAATATGTATCACTATGGAAACATAGCTAAATATGAATAAATCACTCACAAATGAAAAAAAGAGTAAGGTGCCAGCGCTATGGATGTAAGTGTTTCCTAAATTCAAAAGAGAACTGTATTAAGTATGGAAAAGTAAATTGAATAAAATTTATGCAAAAACTCCTTGTATGTATGTACATATGAATTGGTGCTCATAGAAATGTCAAGTAATCAGCCTTGAGATTTATCTTAGGCTTATGAAATGCATTTAATAATATTGGAATCATAAGTAGGTAAAGAAATGGCGGCCTTAGCCAGCCTTTAGCTCTGTTATCCTATTAAATATTAATATAAGAAAATGTTATGATTTGAATTGGTAGGTGGGTTGTTGAATGTAAATAGAAGTAACTTCTAGCAAAAAAGTTGTTTTCATAATTTTCAACTCTCTCAAAAACTACAAATCCTAGAAGCGTCAGATTTGAAGGGTTAATAACAACTTTAAATACTTATCGACAATTTAGTACTTTAACAGCCCTATTATTGACACGATTCAAAACTAGTTTTAACATAAAACTAGTTTTATATAGTCCCGGAGCCCACCGTATGATTACCTATCTCATCGTGGCCACGCAAAAATTGGATGCCAACCGATAGCTTTAGTCCAAACATTTACAAAACTGCTGGTCGGACAAGCTTTATCTGGTCGCAATGGTTAGAAAATGCACTTTTCAGGTTGCATTTTCCGCTAAATGTACCTATAATATAAGCAACTTTTATAAATGGGGTATCAACTGAAAGCTATGACTGTCCTCTACAGCTACACGATACCATTGGTCGGACTGACTTTTTTTGGCTGTTACGACGTCTCATAACAGCTCCCAGACTATATAGAACTAGTTTTACGTTAAAACTAGTTTTGAATCGTGTCAATAATAGGGCTGTAAGATAGGTACAATTTTGGAAAAAGAAATTCAGGTACAAAGATACTCTGCCGTGTTAAGAAGAAAAAACGTAAGTGTATTTTTGACATTTCGAGATAATCACGTTTTTCTTCTCTTATCTCTTTCTTTTTTGTTTTGCTGTTGAGTGTTTTTCTGTCGTATTTACAAGTAAATCATTATTTTTTGCCTTGATTACACAACTCAACAAAATAAAAAATTATTTTTGTGCCTGATGGGTTTATTTCATGATTTTTTAATTTGTCATGCTCCAAAATGATGGAAAAATACCCACATCCCCCCTAAAGTTTGCTTTTGCAGAGTTGGTAGTCAAAATACAGTTACCATAGTTTTCATAGAAATAATAAATGTCTGCTTTAATATTGTATTGGAATTGTTACGCCCATTTGGTATCTCTAGAGTGTATTTGTGTCACAAACTACACACATTTTTATTTTGAAATTTAAGGACGTTAAAATGTTATTAAGAATGTGTTTAAGTGATGCTAATGCATTTAACTATATATATGGTTATTTTATCAAAACTATTATTAGATATAATTTTTGAAAATATGTTAAGAAACTTAAGTGACATGCAGGATGTCTCTAAGATTAAATATTCTGCACGGTCATTTACAAAAAAAAAATAATAACTTCATTGGGAGCATACTAAGAAGAAAAAGGAAAACGCTTTAACTAGGACTTTATGGACTTTGAGAGAGATCATCATTACGGAGGTCAATAAAATGAAACAATGATGGGAAATTATTCTATAGGTTTAATTTTAGAATAACACATTCCAAAATCAGTGTGTTTGTTAATAAAAATTATCGTTTTAATGTTGTACCAAACATTAAACAAAAAAATGAAGAAAAAAGGAGTTTTTGTTATTTTTAATTTTATCAAATTTCAAAATACCTGCACCCATCTAGTTCCTAAACTTCCACTTAAAATTGACAAAAGTATTGAATATTGAAAACAAAAAACTAACTTTTTCACGTAAAAGGTAGAAAATTTTAATATAAAAAATAATAATAATGATATTTTTTTTTAATTCAGAGTGAAAATTAATTTAATGATCTTTTTGGTGTTCTAGTTTAAGTAACTTTTTAAAGAAAATTACCCCTCCTGGTAAACAGGGGAACATAGACATCCCCTCTCGTATATTTTGTTTTTGTTTTGAAGCAGCCTACACGCTCTAGCGTTTTGGTGTATCTTAGTCTTATATCTTAAAATATTTATTATTATTGATTCTAACATAGCACATTTTCATGAATTTTTAAATAATGTGCTCCTGACTTCAGAAGCAATCTTTTTCAAACAAGACTATTTTTTATTTAATAAGTAATATCAAAGACCGTATAATACCAAGATATTGCATCTAGTGTAAAAATTCGCAGTCAAAGCGCTAGTACTGTGACGACCCCAGTGGTGACCCCATAGATGTGTGAGTGAGAACCCCGTCTATGTATAAGTTTTACAATCGTCGGTGGCGCGGTCGCTGAGTCGTGGGTCTGCGGCGAATAAAGGCTCGCATGTCTGTATGTGTTATGTGAGTTCGAATGTGATACAATACGTGAGAATGTTTCCCTTTCCCCCGACCGACCGGATCTAAAGCTGATTTTTGGTGGTTGGTTGAGATGCAGTATCTTGGTATTATACGGTCTTTGGTAATATGTAAGGAATTAAAAATCATGTGCAGAACCCAGGCACAAAATTAGTGTTGACCAGTGTTAAGCGCCAGTTATAGCTATCATTGAAACTCATCATTGAAAACTTTAATGATTGATTTTGAGACGTTTAGAGTGCAAAATCATTCATTATTTTGATGGACAAATAAAGCTTAAGACTAAATTAATATTTCTAGTCAAAAAAAATTCAAATAGGCCCAACTTTCCACAAAAATTGACTTTTGATTTTTCAATGATCATTGGTAAGGTAGTTCAATCATTGAAATAAGAAAAGTCTTTTTATGTAGAAAGTTGGGCCTATTTGAATTATTTTTTTGGTTAAATATATTAACTATGTCTTAAGCTTTATTTGTTCATCAAAGTAATAAACGATTTTACTTCCTAAACGTCTCAAAATCAATCATTAAAATTTTCAATGATGAGTTTCAATGATAGCTATAACTGGCGCCTTATTTAACAGATGTACAAGTGCTTGTATTGTAGTGACTTTTTATTTCTTAAATTGAGTCATTTTTCCTAATGGTTCCTTGAACGAACGCCATTTTTCTTAAGCGTTTTAAGCCATTACAAAAGCAAGTAAGAGATTTTATTTTTAAGGAATAAAATAGCAAACATATCAAAGATGTCAAAACTGACCCTAACTCAAAACAGTCAAAAAGTCAGTTACGTTTTTTCTTCTTAATACGGCAGTTACTGGTCAATAGCTAGGGAACATCCTGTGCTGTGTAATTTTTACATTTTAGGAAATAGTGTTTCATATTTGAGATTAAACACTGCATCAAATAAATAAAATAAGGATTTTTTAAACCCAACCACCTTCTTAAACTCCTACTGCGTTTAATAACACGTCTCCTCCTGACTAGAGCTCTTGAAACCCGGGTACCCGGGTACCCGAACACCCGGGTAGTACCCGGGTACCCGAGCTCTCGAATTACCCGGGTGCCCGAGTACCCGAAATACCCGAGTACCCGGGTACCCGAGATCTAGAGTACTCGGGTACCCGGGTAATTCGAGTACCCGGGTACGCGAAAATTTAGAAATATACACTTCATTACTGCACAAATTCACTTTCTTTGGTCTAGGTTGATTTTATTTTTGTGCTACAGTCGAATTTATACATTTTAAATGCTGAAAATCCACTTTTATAGTCCAGTGCTGCCAGTCCTCGGGTACCTGAGATACATGGGTACCCGGGTACTCGGGTACCCGAGACACACGGGTAGCCGGGTACTCGGGTACCCGAGACACATGAGTACTCCACCCGGGTACCCGAAGACTTGCCACTCGGGTACTCGGGTAACCGGGTAATACCCGGGTATTTTTCTAACCGAGTACCCGGGTAGTTGAGAAACCGGGTACTACCCGGGTACAATCAAGAGCCCTACTCCTGACTAAAGCCTGTGGCTAAAGCTAGCAGCTTTGAGTATGTTATGAGTACAAGTGGGTCACCCCACAAAGGCCCACAAAACAATAACCCAAAGACCATGATTTATTGCATTTATTTTTCTGAACTATTACAGATAAAGCATTTATTAAACTAGTTTCGTCTAAGTCTATGGCTATGTCCTAATTGAACAAAGATCACGCAACCCAGCGATAAGCTTCGGCCGGTCGCATCGGTTGTTGATAGCGCTAACAAAATATGTGTCCTATTACCGATCGCTCCTTAGTAATACCGTGCGTGGTTAGTGGATGTAAAGACACTATCCCAGTGGGAAAAATTAAAAAAATCACTGAGGAAAACCAGCTCTTTCCTTGAGGAATAGAAGCTGTACCTGCCACTTTTCAGCTTATTCCTTTGATGAATTTAACATGGGCGTGTCATTGGCGGGAAGCACATGCCACTTTCTCGATGAAAATTCACTAACGAATTCACTACTTCAATGGAATTTGTTTATTCACCGACCAAGGTGATGAAAAATATGGTGATTGCATAATCTGTGAATTCACTACATACGGGTATTTAGCTTATTCATGAGTTTAATAATTTCGATGAAAAATGTAATGAAAATTCAATTATGAAATCACCAGGTTAGTGGTAGTTTCTTTTTCATCAATTAAATCCTCCCATTTGTATTGCTTAGCAAATCCCAGTGGGAAATTTTTGAAAATTCACCGTGGAATCCCCAGCTTTTTCCTCCAGGAATAGAAGCTACACACAAGGAATACTATTGTTAGTTATTGGCGTTTCGGCAAACGTGGCAAACGCAATTCCTATTGAGTTCAGTTCGTCTTACATGAACTTTTTTACAGAAAGTTACTGTGAATTGTATCCAACAAAATGAGAATTTATAGTTGCCAAAAAATCATAAACAGCTTTGTGCGTTACTATTCATCGTTCAAATCATCGATTTCAATTCACCATGAATGTCACTCACTTTTGTTTTGTTTTTTGTTCTCGCTATGAGTGCTTTACAAAGCAGATCAGAGTGGATTCAAACAATGAACTGATGAACTTGTACATTACTTTTCCACAGTTTTTTCATCACATAATTTTCCGTCTTAAATTCACTGAAATAAAGGGTCGTTTCATAAATACGAAGTAGAAAGTGGAATCAAAGCTACGAACTGAAGAAACTTGCATTACTCTTCACCTACTAAATAATTGCATGTCGTTTCTCTTTTGATTTGGCAAGTGAATTCATTGATTATTTCAGCAATAAATTTCATTGAGGATGATATTTCCCGCTGGGATCGGGCGACCACGAAAGTGAATTTTGTATGTGGTTTTCTATTCGGAGTTTGCACCAAACCTCAATGTTGATCAGAGTACCTTAACAAAATGTTTACAGCTAATCTTGAATGTACAAGAGAGACTTTTGCGATGTTCAATAAATGTACAACTAGAAATCAAAAGCAATAACAATAGTCCAGTCAAAATAGACATAAAAATGTGCAAACCTAGCCAAAATTCCGATAAGGCTGAAAATTGGTATAGATCTTCCTTTTGATATAACAAATCAGTTGCGAAAAGTCCTTGTCAATCCCACACGAGCATAAAAAGTTATTGAAGGTCAAGTGTCGAAAAAAATGGTTTTTCACCTATAACTTTCAAATGGTAAATGCTATTGAAAAGTAGTATGAGTAAATTTTATAGATCAGGTAATTTTCTACAAAAAGTATTAAAACACATTTTTTCGTAAGACAGATGGTTTAGGAAATAGAGCTGTTTGAAAATTGGTAAATTGACGAAAATATCGGTTTTTCGGGTATATCTCCTTAACGGTAAATAATTTTGGAAAGTGTTTCAAGTAACGTTTGTAGCCCATTTGACACTTTACAAGAAAATATTAAGAAAAAAATCCAAAAATGTACCGTTAAAAAGATATAATTATTTTAAGAATTTGGTCAAACCCCAAAAATAACGGTTTTCTGATTATTACTCGTAAATGACAAAGTTGCTCAAAATTAATGTAAGCCCAATTTGTAGACGTTAAAATATTCTGCCTCAAAGATTGTTACACTTTTTCCTTATGACTAATCGGTTACAAGATATTGCGATTTCAAAATGGCCAAATGTCGAAAATATAGAATTTTCACGTATAATTCTTAAACGGTAAGGGCTATCATAAAGTACTATATGCAGAGTATGTACATAATGTGGTGTTCTACAAGCAAAAAAAAAAAATTTTTCCTAAAATGTATTAATCAATAGATATGATTATTTTATGAATTTGGTCAAAATTCAAAAATAACGGTGTTTTAATTTTTACTTTTAAATGGCTAGGTCATTCAAAAAAATTTTAGATTGAGTTTGTAAAGATTGAAATGTACGACCTAATAAAAAGTAAAATTTTGTCTCATACGAGTGATTGGTCAGAAAATATTACGATTTAAAAAGGGCCAAATGTCGAAAATATAGGATTTTCATCTATAACTCCTAAACGGTGAATGTTATCAAAAAGTAATTCGAGCTAAGTTTGTAGATAATGTGATACTCTACAAGAAACAAAAAATTTTTTTTTTCTAAAACTTACAATTTAAACGATATAATTATTTTAAGTTTTTATAAAAAGTTAATAACACTGATTTTTTCCCTTTTACTCGAAAATGACGAAGTTGTCTAAAATCAATATATGCTCAGTTTGAAGACTATAAAATTGCCTACAAAATTAATTCTACCCAAGCAATAATGCACAAGGTATTGAATTTTAAAAAATTAAATGAAATGATATGGTGTATATCATGCAGAAAATGATTATTTTTAATTTTTTAAAATTCAATACCTTGTGCATTATTGCTTGGGTAGAATTAATTTTGTAGGCAATTTTATAGTCTTCAAACTGAGCATATATTGATTTTAGACAACTTCGTCATTTTCGAGTAAAAGGGAAAAAATCAGTGTTATTAAATTTTTATAAAAACTTAAAATAATTATATCGTTTAAATTGTAAGTTTAAGAAAAAAAAATGTTTAAGAATTATACGTGAAAATTCTATATTTTCGACATTTGGCCATTTTGAAATCGCAATATCTTGTAACCGATTAGTCATAAGGAAAAAGTGTAACAATCTTTGAGGCAGAATATTTTAACGTCTACAAATTGGGCTTACATTAATTTAGAGCAACTTTGTCATTTACGAGTAATAATCAGAAAACCGTTATTTTTGGGGTTTGACCAAATTCTTAAAATAAATATATCTTTTTAACGGTACATTTTTGGATTTTTTTCTTAATATTTTCTTGTAAAGTGTCAAATGGGCTACAAACGTTACTTGAAACACTTTCCAAAATTATTTACCGTTAAGGAGATATACCCGAAAAACCGATATTTTCGTCAATTTACCAATTTTCAAACAGCTCTATTTCCTAAACCATCTGTCTTACGAAAAAATGTGTTTTAATATTTTTTGTAGAAAATTACCTGATCTATAAAATTTACTCATACTACTTTTCAATAGCATTTACCGTTTGAAAGTTATAGGTGAAAAACCATTTTTTTCGACACTTGACCTTCAATAACTTTTTATGCTCGTGTGGGATTGACAAGGACTTTTCGCAACTGATTTGTTATATCAAAAGGAAGATCTATACCAATTTTCAGCCTTATCGGAATTTTGGCTAGGTCAAATGTCTATTTTGACTGGACTACAATTCTAAAAGCCCACCTTAATTGCATTAAATCTATTTTTGAAGCAATCCCAACATTTATCCCATAAAAATAAATAAATTGGGTGGCGCAACAGCTCATGGAGAACCAGGGCCTTGTGACTTACAACTCACAACCATTCCTGTGTGCGTGTTTGTTGGCAGGAATTGAGGGGACCTACAGTTTTTTGCCGAGTCCGAACGGCTAAATGAGAAGCACTTTTTCATGACAAATATACTCTTGGAGGATTTGTCAGTTCCTCGCAAGGGGCAGTACATCGAATAAAACATTTCTGTTTTTAGGTGGCACGGCTGGGAATCGAACCCACACCTTCGGCATGACAGTCCTACGCACTAACCATCAAGCCACGAGGTACTACACATTTATCCCATACAATTAGGATTAAATAAGCGTCATTTATCATACTCTCCTTGAAATCCGTTGCATTATAGTACGTCAAAAACAAACTCGTTTGATTTTAAGCGATTAAACAACTTCTTGTAGCGTCGTTCGCGCTATAGCTCAGATCCTGATTAGGACATTTCCCTTTAGGTATTGAGTTTGTTTTTCGAGAGCTTGTGTGAAATAGCTTGAGCGATCTCAAAACAAACATGTGCGACTGTTATACGCCATCGCGCTACCGCGTTTATATTCTAATAAGGACACATTGATTGATTTACTGAATTTTGATCGTCGTACGATAGGTGCCAATTAGGACATAGCCTATATGACTTCAAAATGTTATTGCAGTTTAGAGAAGAATACAGTAGATAGGTACATGGTACATTCATCAGGGATGTAAAAAAATGTTATTTTTTGTGAATGCAACTTTTGGGGCCAATAAGTTTGAAAAAAAAAATAATTACAAAAAGCAGCTATAGATGTGTTTTTTTGGGCCCCTTTACTTTGCTTATTAACTCCTCGTCTAACATCCGTTATCCATCAGTCACTATAACTTTTCTCAAAACCATTGCGATCTCGATCTTTCATGAAAGAAAAAGAAAATTCATGTAATGTACTTTTTGAAAAACCTTTTCTCAAATTTTTCTAGGTCAATTAGATAATGAAGAAAAAATAAACTTCTCTTAAAAGAAAGATAAATTTTTGTTGATTTCTTTTCTATGGAATAAATTAAAATTTGTCAGAAACTAATAATTTGCATGAATATTCTTCCACTCAAACATATTTACTCTATAAGTTTTCTATATGCCCGCTGTTATGGTCAAAATCAACTTTGCAGTCTAACAAAGCAATCGAAAAACATGACCAACAATGATGATGATAGTTAGGGGTTTGTGTTTCTTAGGGCTTAGTTAACTCAAGCGTGTTTTTCAGGCAATTAAAATCCTAAATTAACTCCGAGTTTTCTCACCAAATTTGCTGAGCTAACTCAGGGACCGAAGTAGGGGCCTTTTTAGCTGTGGTGCCATCTCGATTTTGGTAGTAAAAGTTAATCACAGTGCAACTCCGTTGTGGCGCTATCTCTATTTTCATGCGTGAAAAGCTTTGAAGGGTGATAACTATAGTGTCGCACATCGACGACAATATATTTTTGACACCTGAGTTAACTCGAGATTAATTTATTTTTTAAATAAGATAACTCTGATTTAACTCATAGTTAGCTCCGAAATGAAAAACTGGTCCTTGGAAGAGTAGAAATGGAGTTTAAAATTTATGGACGTGAATTGCATTGTTTTTTTGAAAACGAGTTGTTGTAAATTCGCAACAATGTGTGGCATGTATGGTAAATGAATAATTTCCTTAGCTGTCTTATCTAGTTTATTAGACCAAACTAGAGCCATTTTACATCAACAAAATGGTCATTACTACATATTACAAATAAGGAACACTTTTTTCAATATTTCAGGGCTGGACAAGCTATACGTGCAAACGGTGCAAATGCGCAGGGCGCTGAACCCAATGGGCGCCTTGAGCAAGTATCAAGAAAGCCACTACCACTTCCTACCTATACTTTTTTAATTTTAAATTATTTTTAATAGCTCACACCCATATTGATATCCATTCTTATTCTGAATTAAAAGATAGATATCTTCTATTCTTGGGGATACCTCGTACGTCTCTTGCGGATACTTCGTTAAAAAAACGCATTTCAAAGTCTACACCTTTGGTAATGAGAAGATGACTTCTTCCACCAATAACCGCAATTGAAGGGTCCTAATGATGAAGCTTGCGCATAGCGCTTAGGCCCTGAATACTTCATAATAGTTCCTGATAAAGCTCTTGAAACCCAGGTACCCAGGACTCCTTAGTGGTCTTTCAACTCATCCCCCCCTGTATAACCAACGAATTGTTTTCTACAAATCGGTGCACAGGAAAAAAGAAAGAAACCGTCTGAACAATAGCAAGCTTGTGTGTGTTTATAAAAATGCTAGTCGCTGTTGCAATTGATAAACAACGAAGCCTGCATTTGGATTGAGCTAAACATGTGACTTCAGTGGTGCAGTGTGTAGTGCATCGGCCTCTGAAAGGCAAGGTTCATGGTTCGCTCCCAGATGACAGCAAAGAATTTTTCAATTAATACGAGCAAACCAGACTAAGCCCCACTAAAGGAGTCTGATGATCGAGGTGGCACTCGTGAAATGGCTATAGGTTCAACTCCAGCCTATATACTTGGTGGTAACACACACAAGTTGCTGTTGTTCTTTCAAAATTATTCAATATAAATTGATGTATAATTCGCAGCATGCACTGCACTTGTGTGGATTTTCATTTACATATACAAAACCCCACACTTACATATTATTATTGCATATATGCACTTTTCTTGATCTTAAGGTTATTTTAATTTTTACGAATTATAGTTTTAATGTAGCTAACCAGGTTGCATAGGTACTCCTGTGCTGTGGGTACTCCGGTACCAAAGACTTACGGGTACCCGAGTAGCGTGCATGCCTCATACTAAGCTTAATCACTCATTTTTCGGAGTTATACCTATACCTAAACACTGATGACACATGGCCTCTGACCATAAGAAAGAACATTTTTAAAACCATCAAGAAAAAACTCTTGTCTGTGAATTGTACATATTAATCAAAAGCATCATGCCCTCCGCATCATTGATGGGACGAGATATATAGAATTTATGAGAACCGAAAATAAAAATTCCCTTTTGCCGTAAGCTCTTGTCGTGATGTTCATTTTAGCCGTTCTCCATTTTTTTGCTGATGCAATAAATAAAATAAAATAAAATAAAATAAAATTGAATTAAATAAAAAAAAAAAAAACCTATGAGAAAAAATATTGTACCAACCTATACATTCTGGGTATCGTCCTTTTCGGTTCAAAGAGAGAACGGGTTAATTTTATTTTTTATATCCATCACTTAAAGGGAAGTGGTTCACCAGAATTTAAATTCATTAGGCAATAAAAAAATGTTAGCGCGACTCGGTCGTCCATACTTGTGCTGAGCTGTGTAAATGAGAGGAACTTCAAAAGAAGTTTTCTTTTCTTTTATTTTTTTTTATAAAGGTCGTTTCTCTTGAGTTTATTAGATTATTAAAAGGAACGGGAAGATTACGTCGTTTTATTTTTAACGCGTGTTTGTTGATGGCATGCTTAGGTGGGTGGTCTCCTCTGCTGACAACCAAGGTTTAACGGAAGTGGTTGTAAGTGTTGGTTTCTATGAAAATATTTAATTATACAACGCAAAATATAGAGCTTGATATCTCGGGATAAAATTGAAGTCAGATAATTTTGCGTTGAAAGGCAATTAAAATTATCTGTTTTGGACTCATTCTTTAGAATCGCTTTTGAAGGGATTATATTCATAAGTTATCGAAAATCAAAATATTTCACATCTTCTATTTTCTTTGAATAGGAAGGTAAAGGTAGGTACTAATTTTATTTTTCGTTTGAACTAATTAAAATAAAGTGGTCCATTTTACCTCGTAGTTATTCATTGTATACATTTTATTTTCCCTCTAAAGCTCATTAGCTACCTGTAAATTAATTTCATGTTTAAGGTCATGGCATTTAATATCAAAGAAATTTATCACAACACAAGGTGGTTTTCATTGAATATCATTGTTCTAGGCCAATGGATATTTTTTATACTTAAAAGGAAATAAAATTTCCTCCTCAGAACGGTTCTGTGGTAATTTAAATTTTACATTTAAAAGCTTAAATTTCACTCCACTTCAATTGAATAGACACACAAAGTAGCTATTTTCTCCGCATACCATAACATCACCTTTTCTACAATGATGCATATGAGTTGGAAAAAATGGGGTCTTTTGGATGAAAAACAAATAAAAACCTTTTTAGCGCGTCAGCTTATTCGAGAAGGTGATGTTACAATATGGGGATAAATTAGCTACTTTCGCATTTTTGAGTTTGAAACCTGAAAAATTACTGCAATACCTCATAAAAATATTGGAAATTTGGAATTTGGATGTTTTTGAACCCTTAAACAGGATTTTTCAGCAGGACAACTAAGGCCAGTCGCGCACATGCAACTGCTACTGCAACAAAACAGTTTAGTCACAAGTTGACCGATGAGCGCGCACATGGGCAACTCCACAAGCAATCGCGATGAACTAAACCAACACACTGACAATATTTATTCAATTTTTCTATCTCATAAATACAAAGGAAAAGAATATTGACTTTATCCTATTCTTTTACTCAGAAAATAAAAAATCAGATACATTTGTTTTCTTTCGCACAGAGAACATAAGTCACTTTGGAAAGAACAAAATTCAACGATGTGGTTAAATATCTGCAACTATTTGGTTGCATGTGCGTGCCAGTTACATATTATTCTATATGACACAAATTGAAAAAACGATTTCGGGCAATCGTCCAGTTTGTGGCAAAACACAAACTGAAAAGTTGCTCGAATCGCCGGCTGAATAGTTTCTGCATGTGCGCGCTGTCCCATATGAGTCAATAGGATTCATTTTTGCAATCAAACAGTTGCGAAACTGAAAGTGCATGTGCGCGACTAGCCTAACTGTCTAACGAGACACCTGATTTTAATGTTCTAAAGGATGTTTTTTTTAGACGTGTGGTTTTCAATCTGGCAATCCTTTTTTCTGAGTTGGTCTTTTTGACAGCTGTCACTTGATTTATGCTCAATTTGGTTTGCCATTTCATAATGAATAGACTTACTCCTGAACAACGTTTGCAAATCGTGCAAATTTATTACCAAAATATTGGTTCGGTTCGCGCATCGTGCGCTGCGTCCAATATTCGGTCGACATAATCGCCCAGCAGAGTCAGTAATTCGAGTGGTTTCGCACCACGGTTACTCTAGTGGATAATGCGCATCCTCAGAGACGCGGTACAGTGCGCACCGACGCTCGTGCTGCTGTGGAGCAGAGTATCGAAGAAGACCCGAATGAGTCCATTCGCCATCGCGTCGAAAATTGGGCCTCGGCTGCAATTTATTCAAGCCAGCCGCGTGAATTTAACATGAAAATCAAGCTAGGTAATTTATTATTACTCAATGTTGAAGCAACTCTGTTTCTTGTATTTATGTCTTGAATCCATGCCTAGCCGTATCTAACGCTGGTTATCACTCAATTCGTTTTCCATTATTTTGAAAGAATAGACTTTCATTATATGTATATTCATTTAATTTTCAAAATACTTTGTGATACTAACTTAGTTTTGGACTGGGAAATTTTCACAAACGGAGTAAGAACGCATCCACAATAAGTTGAAAGTCATTTTATTTGGACGGCCTATGTGTGTGTTTTAACACTGGTGTCACGTTCAATTCAAAAACTACCATACAAAACGTCAACTCAACCTGATTTGTGGTAAAACAGAAGATTATTAGATACTGTGTTAAACAAATACGATCTCGGTTAAAATTAAAACACTGTGCTTAAATAACAGAATCAATTTTAATATGTTCAGCCGGTTGATTTTACATTGAATATAAGTTTTTTAAATCAAGTAAATTTCTACAAGGCTATAATTTAAAATGGGATAGTGCGCCTTGTTAATTTAACAAATGCCTTGTTAATTATTTACCTTAAGTGTTGGTGGACATTGCTCATAACTTTTTAATAAACAGTTGAAATCACCTGCTAAACAGCGCTGTTGCGATGCAACGCATTGCTTTTTCGACGGACACCTTGGCTGCCTTGGATGCTTTGTGATGTTTTACAGCACGATTAATAAAAAAAAAAACTTTTAGAGTGCTATCTAGTATCTACATTAGGGGTGTCGGAATTTTTTTTTATTTTTTATATACAAAATGGGTACTGTGGATCTTGTAAAGGGTTTAGAAAGAAGTAATATTTGTTCTGGGGTTTTTGTAAAAATTTAATTTTGAGACCCCGCTGCCGTTTTTAGGTTAAAAAACCTCAATTCGTAAAAGCGGTCTGAAAAACCAATATTATATGAGGTCACAGTAACTTATAATAATTTGTTTTTGGTTTTGTAACTTGTTAGTAAGAAAATAGCACTAAAATCAGCTTGTCAAAATATCATAACATAACTTTTTACATTAAGTCCCCCCGACAAATAGATCGATTTTCTAGATGTTTTCGATTATTTTTTCTAAATGGAATGGTCGATTTGGTTGAAACTTGCTTTCTTAACACTATTCAGCATTTTTAAATTGATGTTTGGTCAATACAAATGAGAAAAGAAAGCCAAAATAGAGCATTATAAGTAATTTTGAGCACATATAGACGCAAATTGAATTGGTTTTCCTGATCACTTTTTCGAATTGTGCAGTTTCTTACCTTAAAACGGCCGTGGGATCTCAAAATTCCATTTTGGAAAATGCCCCAGAACAAAAATTACTTCTTTCTAAACCCTTTACAAGATCCACAATACCCATTTTGAACATACAAAATAAAAAAAAATTCCGACACCCCTAATCTACATATCTGTAGTCCTTATTTAGATGTATGTATGTATGTACCCATGTATATGTGACGGTTTAAAAATAACCTGATTTATTACAAAGAGTGACATAACACCTGTGTCACATCAAACCGAATTCTCAACGCAGTTTCTATCTAATCAACCATAGCTGGTCATGATATCAAGTCCATTCGGCGATTTGTCCAAATGTCCAGCAAGATTGGCCGTTTTTACCACTGTTCGCCATTGAAGAAATACCATTAGGTACTACCAATTGACATTAAAATGAAAATAAATTACCGTTAAGTGCAACAAAAACCAATCTGAAATAAATACAAACCCCTACAAACTGGTTAGCCATCTTAAATAAACAAAAATTAGTCACCCTTATTGTGAGTTGATAGTTGCTTAATGTTGATCTCTGCATCTTCCATTTTTTTTTTACACTATCAGATCTTTGCCGAAGAGAGCTTAGTACAAGCGACATCTTGCGGCCAAAGAATTGCCAAACACAAATAAAGTGTTCATCAGGCTCATCACTTTGTGTAGTGTTAATAGTTAGTAAGCAACAAACTACTTAAGACATACACTGTACAAAATAAAATACAATTAAAAACAATAATTATAAAGTAACAAATACAATGACATTGAAAAGATTAACAATTACAAACATTTAAGAGCGTGTTACACTGGTCTTCAATGAAGCTTTGAGTCTATTCTTACTTTTATTAAAATCAAAAAAATTTGAGTTCAAATTCAGAATGTTGCACATGCGGGTAAAAGGCTCATGCATTCCATAATTGGTACGGTGTTGAGATATATGCATTAGTTCTAGACTACGAGTGTTGTGACCTCCACCACGGTAGTTAAGGCTAGTACAAGATAATAAATCAGGTGCATCAATAACGCCCGTTAAAAGTTGATGAATAAATACAATATCATTATTAATTCTCCTTTGTGCTAAAGTTTGAATCTGAAGAAGCTTGATCCGGTGTTCGTAAGGAGGAAGATTATAAGGATCGGACCACGGTAGTCCTTTCAAGGCGAAACGTATAAAATTACGCTGCACTGCTTCTAGTCTATTCTTATGGACATCGTAAAAAGGAGTCCATACCTGTGATGCGTATTCAAGATGAGGGTGAACAAGACTGTTGTAGAGAGCCAGGGTATCATAAGGATCCTGAAATTCCTTAGACCAACGTTTAACAAACCCTAACATAGAGTTTGCGTTATTGACTATTAAATTGATATGCTTCGTAAAATCAAGATTAAAAGTAAAATGAACCCCTAGGTCTTTGAAACTATCAACACGACGCAATGTGTGCTGCGATATTTCATAATCAAATGAACTAGGAACTTTTTTTTTAGAAAAAATTATCGCCTGACATTTAATAGGGTTGAAATTTAAACAGTTATTTTTACACCAAATAACAAAACTGTTTATATCTTCTTGCAAAAGTAAACGATCACTCACAGATTTGACGCTTTTGAAATTTTTATATAATCCGCAAAAATTAGAATTTCACTATAACGTATACAGAGGGATACGTCGTTGATAGCTAAGATAAAAAGAAGTGGGCCTAAATGACTACCCTGGGGAACTCCAGATTTGCCAAAGAAAGGGTTGGAGACAGAGCTCCTAAATCTAACCTGATAGGATCTATTATGGATATAAGAAGAAACCCAAGTGATGAGCTTCGGAGGAAACCCAAACGCCTTTAACTTAAACGTGATGATGTCATGAGAAAGTTGATCGAAAGCGTTAGAATAATCTGTATAGAGTCAAGCGTAAAGTATTTATTTCAAATAAATTAAATGTGTATACCTTCAAAATGAAGGGCAGAGCAGGATTGATCTTTCCAAGTGGCAATATCACGAAATAAAAGTGGTGATCACAAATGTTTTTTGCAAATTTACAAATATTGTGCAATTGAGGAATATTTGGATCAAATTGCGATTTGATGTTCGCAATTTTTTTTTCTCTGGATAGCATAATTGATACTTAAAGAGGGTTGATTTACGATTTTTGAGTATCAATATCTTCATTTTGCTCAGTTTTGCAAATTGCAAACAAATAGTCGTAAATCACGAAATCCCGAGCCAAGGTATAAATCGGGATTCATTTTTCGTTATTTGCAGCTCATTTTTCGTGATATGATCCAAGAATTTTTTCCGTGTTGCTCAAAAAGCTTAGGAATGCAAGACAGTTTGGAGAATGACCTTTAATTGCATATATCAGATCTGTTACCCTTTTTAAAAACTGGGCGTAGTAAATGCTTTTTTCCAAATACTTGGAAATTAACCTGAGCTAAGTGATAGGTTAAACAAATTAAGAAGAAGGGGTGCTAATATTTATTTACATTTTTTCAAGAATATTGGTGGGATGCCATCAGGTCCAGATGAGTAAGGACATATAATGTAACATTTTTTCAATTATAATTGGGATATTATTGAAGATAGTTCTTAGGCAGTCTTTTAAGTAGAGAAAGAAGTTCTTATCAACATCGACAGGGGTATCAACGAAAGATTGGCGAAAGTTGTTAGCAAACGCATCACAAATATCTGGAGGACTATTTAAAATAACATTGCTAAAAGTTAAATTGACTGGATAGCCATCAGATTTCTTTATCAAGCCTACGAAACTCCAAAAAATTTTGCGGTTATCATTGGTTTGCTGTCCAGTGGAGGTGGGACCTCGCAAACTCTTTCATTAGCCCAAGTTTCCTTGGGATTACTAATGGCTTCTTTGGGCAACCTCGATTTTTTAACCAATATTCTTCTAATTGTTCGAGTAAATATCAGAGTTTCGATTTCTTTTGAAATTTATCGTTTTAATTTCAGTGGAACTTATTCTCGGGTCTTGTTTTGCCAGTCTACTAGTCGCTCGATCCACTCTGCAGGATGTTTCGAATCTATGAAAATGCTTAGTAAATTTAGTAAAATATATACAGAATTGGTCAGATCTTTTTATCATTGAATGAGTTTTTCTAGTTGTCTCTAAAGCTTTATTCTTTCGTTAAGTTCCTTCCTTCAGCAATATATTGTGTTGAAAGTTGATGGTAAAACCTTTATTCATCTTAGTCCTTTAACTATTTTCTGGAATTTCCACATAGCAAGGTACCCAACAAGTGTGCATTTGGAACTACTTTTGTAATTTCCATACTCCATCAGCAACAACTAACAATTTATAAATAAATGCTAAACCGAACACCATCACTAACGAATGCATTTTAATAATCGGATTGGTAGGCGTAGAATTATAGCTATATAACTTGAACAACCTAATCAAGTTGAAATGGTTTTTTAATTAAACCCTCCAATTTATCATTACATTTTTAATCCTTCCATTCTTTGAAAACTGTACAGAAGCCTTTAATTTACTTTGAAATACAAGGTGTACGAAAAGTTAGTTTATTTTTGCGTAAACTCTGCTTGCTATATGTGTGAGCTATACAAAATATCTACGTGATTGTGGCGTTCAATCTCTTACTACATGAATACCCACTGCATTTTGTAATTGGTGATGGACCTTCGATTTTTAGTTGCAGAAACCAATCGCAATGCCATCCCTAAAATTATCTAGTAGCTAGATGCCATTGTTGTTCACTGCAATGTCCCTAGTATATAACAAATTCAGACCTTTGATCTTAAGGCACTTCTTTGTTTTGATATACATACTGGCTCCAATCTATTTGAGTTGGGCTCTTACCGAACTCTAAGGAATCGGTATGGGTTTCTGTGTTTTGTAGCCTTGGAAGATCCGATCCTTTGACCTTAAAATCAACTACTATCAAACTTTAATTCAGGCCAATTATTTCGCCAAGTATAAAATTTTAAAGTGACTTGGAAGTAAAGAAGATCACAGGAAGTGAGCACTCAAAACACATTGACTCAATATCATTTTCCCAATATAATATTCATCTTAAAACCTCAAAAGCTTAACCCCAACTATTAGTAACTTTAAAGACATGTTTATATTTTATAAAATTATATGCCTCCAGCTGCCATGTTACCTAATCTTAAATATGTGTACATATTTTTTAGTAGCAACAACAAATAAAATTCAAAGTACCTACAGTCTTATGTATTGATACTGATATAGCTAATTAGTATAGTTGTGGAGCACTTAAAAAGCACTTTTAAAAATTCTACTCAATGATCACGTCATATTATATCAATTGCATTGCAATTCAAAAGCAAAAGCAAAAGCCTATAAAATGTAATCTAATTTACCAACATTTACATTAGGGTGGTCCTTATATTGGTTTTTTTTTTAAATTCCCACTTGGATAGGCATCAAATGACTCTAAGTAGAGAAAAACAATTTCCCTAATATTTTCAGATTTTTATTTCACCCCCCTGGTCTCCCTTTTTTCACTTCAAGGTACATATAATGGAGTAAGGGTGATTCTCATAACACGCGAAAAAAAAAACAGAACTTAAAGATTAGATTCAGACGAAAAAAAAAATCGTATCGGAAGGGGGGTCTATTTCCCTCCGTTCAGGCGGGAGGGGTTATTTTCTAAAAATTTGACCTAAAATAGAAAAAAAATTATTAAAAAACAACGGGACCACTTACAATGACATGGTATAGTTTTTTTTAAAGCCATAAATCCAGTCTTTAATGTTTTTTAAATCAAGTTTGTATTGTAAATAGTTTTTGAAATAATATTTTTCAAAACTTAAAGATAAAAACAAAAATAATAATTTTTTACGTTTGAAAATTATTTTTTCAGAAACTATTTACAATAAAAGCTTGATTTAAAAAACATATTAGAGACTGGATTCATGGCTTTAAAAAACGCTATAGCATGCCATTGAAAGTGGCCCCGTTGTTTTTTTAATAATTTGTTTTCTATTTTAGGTAAAATTTTTAGAAAATTATCCCTCCCGCCTGAACGGGGGGAAATAAACCCCCCCTCCTTTCAAGCTCTGTCATAAAATCAGTTGGCTGAGGTGATTCCGGTACATAAGCTGCGATCATATACATTCGCTTCCCCTGTTGGAAAGGAATGCATACGATGCATGCCTCTAACAGCCGATATCTGCGCAGATCACTATTATATATAACTCTATGACTATGATATTATATATAACTCTCTTTTCGTATGCAGATTGCGACACCCCTTTCGACCCTTTCCTCACTGAGTTTACACTCCCCCTTAATGTGGTTCTCACCACACTTAATGCAGCGTAACTACATTTCGCAGTTTGCTGCAGCGTGGCCGAACCTTTGACAGCGCATGCATCCCAAGTTAGAACCTGGTAGTTGAGGATGGAGATACTCCTCAAACTATCCAGTTTACTGCTGGGCGAAAGCTGAACCAGGAAGAACGGCAGAGACCACCCCCTTAAAAAAGCACCCTTTCACCATGGATATTTTTGGGGACTGTCTTGATTCTAAGTTCGTATGACAAATGGAATATTCACTCCAAACTTCATTAACATACCATTATTTTCAAAGGGTTTTCAATAATATTTTACCTGTTGTACCTGAAAAAAAGTCATCATTACGTAAAAAGGACTATAACTTTTTTTTGGGTGGTTGTATCATTTTGAATTTGGTTTCATTAGATTCAGCGTTAAAAACTACCCATAAATTATGTATCATATGGTTAGGTTGTACCAAAACAAATATTTTAGTTTGATAGACCTCCAAGTTCTCCACGTCTGCACCTCTTCAAATGCATCTACACAAAAAGCCAATGCCGGGATTTTGGGGGACTTTGGATATGTTATAGAGGTTGCAATTCTGCGTCGATTCCAATTATAATATTTCATGAATTAATTTTTTCAACCTCGGAACCCATTTTTCCTGGCCTATAGGTACAAATAAATTTCTTTCCATATGTTCTTGACTGTTATTTTTCAAAATGGGACCTGACAAAATATTAATACAAATTTTCTTTTCTAATTTCAGGTGAGTGCAGTCAAAATTAAATTTTTATTTCAATGTAAGTTTATTAGCTTATGCTTATTTTTATACATATACAGGGTGTAACCGAATTTGCTTTAAATTTGAATTAAATACAAAATAATCTTTTTTCTTTAGTCTTTTTTATTGAATCATAAAGTTGGCAATTAGGGTTATGTAAAGAATAGTACAACAAATGACCTCCACGGCTTTTCTGCCACATACGCACTTTTCTGTCGAAATTTTCCATCAAAAACATTCGCATAAATGTGGCTGAATCTCGAGGATCTGCTTTGAATTTCCTTCTTTAATGAACTGGGGGTCTGGTATTGTTGCCATACACCGTTGACTTCAAATAACCCCATAATTGCAATCTTGTTTAAAATTACACGATCAAGGGGGCCAATTCTGATCACTGAAACGAGAGAGTACATGACCAGTCTCATGCATAGTTTCATGGGATGCATGGCATGTGGCACCGTCTTGTTGACTTTCAATAATCTTTTCAACGAACTCACTCCTCATTGTACATGATCATAAGGCTTCTGTTACTGACATTGTAGATATGCATGGAGACGCAGTTCTTCATACGTTTTATAAAGAGCTTCTTGAAATTCGCAATTCTTGTCCAAAACGCCGAATTGCTGTGCCTGGACTTTCTCCAACACTATCACACACTGCTTCGATGTATTGACATTTCAATCATCACCAATTGATTTAGTCTCCTTTAATCTTTCAAAATACTTTCTTTATTTTTGAAATATTGTTCAACAATGAAAACACGTTTTTCTTTCGTATGATATACTATTTTTACTAACCCCAACCTGTCAACTGTCAAACCGTTGTTATTTTTTTTTTAGAGTTGCCAGCATTTAACTGCACAAATTGCGGCAAATTCAAATTTTACGTATATTTTCGGACACCCTTTTTTTTATTATTTCTATATTATTTCTTATATTATCTTTAAAACTCCACTGAATGTCCCTGAATCTGATAAGACAATCCATATCCATTGCATTCGAAGAGTTATTTTAGAACATTTTAACAAAAAATGATAAATAAAACACTTGTTATTTCCACAATTTTATTTTAGGACACATTTTAGAAATTTATGAAAACTAACGCCACGGTCAAGCCAAAGCAACAGCTCTCATTGCAAGTATCTTTATTAAGAAGAAACAAGCAGTTTGGCAGTGTGGTGGCTTACGACCGTATCCAGGCTGTTTATAAAGTCTCTGTACGAGATTGTTCTCATTTCTTTAGGTAGTAAAGTTAGTACTCTAGAACCACTATTTACACTAAAACCTGAGTCACGGTCAAGCTAAAGCAACAGCTTATATAGCAAGTATCTTTAGTGAAAAGAAACAAGCAGCTTAGCAGTGTGTTGGCTTATGATTGTACTCGGTTGTTCATAATCTCTATACGAGACTGCCCTAAGCTCATTTATTAACCAAAATTTATATTTATCTACAATTCAGAATGACCCTTGTTTTTATTCCCTACAAATCACTTTTACCTGAAAATCCACGTCAACGAAAACCATCAAACGAATTGTTTCGATGATAGCTGTCTTTATTTGCCCCTACAGATATGATAGAGATAGCACATAAGCTGCTATAATTGTACCCAAACCAAACCAAACTATTAACACGCCACGGCCAAGCCAAGAGCAACAACTATCACAGTAAGTTTCCTTAAGAAACGAGCAGTTTAGTAGTGTGTTGGCCTAAGACCGTATCCAGGCTGTTCCTGGTCTCTATACGAGACCACCCTCATTTATTTAGGTAACATAGATAGATTAGACTCAACGAACCACTATTACCCTGAAAACCTGAGCCACGGCCAAGCTAAGGGCAACAGCTATCACAGTAAGTTTCCTTAAGAAACGAGCAGTTTAGCAGTGTGTTGGCTTATGACTGTACTCAGGCTGTTCAATAGTCTCTAGACGAGACCGCTCTCAACTACTACGCATATATGACCCTTATTTGCTCATATCAACAGCCGTTTCTGTTTACCCGAAAACCCAACCTGAGCCTCTAGTAAAGCTTGGCCTAAGGTGAGTACTAAACTACTGTTATACGTATATTATTTTTATTGTATGTATTATTGTTATTTGTATTACTATCATTTCTATTATTATTGTTTATTATTATAATTATTCTTTCTTAACTATATATAAAACATAATAAATGTTCAAAAATGGCTCACCTACGTGTACACATACATAGTTGATCCCATTAACTTCATGCTACCTTCTAAAAAAAAACGTGAAACAACAAAAACTGTTTGTTGGGATTTTGTATTCTTAGGGATCTCTCAATTGAATTAGTTTCGATTTCCTCCAGACATATGTTTTCTAAAAAAACACCCATACTTTTTCAATGACACCATTTAAACAAACCTTCATTAATTTTTTTGTTTCTTGTTTTTAATTTTACTAAATGAATGATTGATATTCACTCGATTGAATGTTAAAAAAATAAATATTCGTCTAATGACTTAGAGGCCCCAATGCAATAAAAATGCTTTTTTCGGACAACTATCTCTGATGGCCCTTTTTTTCATTTCTAGATTCATAATTACTGCTTCAGAATAAACCATAAAAAAATAAATGAAACACCCCTTCCTCCCACTCCTTCAAATCCCTAGACTGAATTTTAATCTCGCTGTGATAAATACAATAACATTGTTAAATTATAAATTTTGATTTAAAACTTCTCCTTTTTTTGTATTTTTGTTTTTACTTTTTGTAGTCTGTTTTACTGGATGGCAACCCTTTTTGTTGAACTTGGTTTTTTTTTCTGTTTTCTATTTTGTCCAAAGTAGTGTTACCATTGTTATAAGGCAGCTAAACAGTAAATATTCTTTCAAGAAATTATTTAAATTTCAATTTGGATTAAATGCCACGGTTCTGACTTTTAAACTGTCCTCACTTCTCCAAGCAAATAAGCAAAATAATTTCCAAGAAAATTTTAACTTCAAAAAATTTGTAAAACTCTTCTTTGAAAGAAAACAAATCAATCCCGTGAAAAAAATACTGTTGTTTACTAAGTTTACTAAAGTATCGTCTTAAAATTAAATCAAATTGGCGGTTCAGCGGAAATATTTTGAGTTCAAAATTAAATCTAATCATCGTTATTTCAACGGTTTTAATTTATAAATATTAATGTTGATAATGTGATTGAGTAGATAAAAAATCTTAATCATGAGTTCTTGTCTGGCCCAAATGATTTGTCAGCTATTTTGTTAAAGAAATGTGCAGCCAGTTTGGCCAGGCGTCTGCTTTCTCATTTCCAAAAATCCCTTTTTTTTATCAATTTCGACGTATTTGTTTATCATTCCAATTCATAGAATGGGCTGTAAAGCACTTATTTTTTCTCAAAAACGGGTCATAACTTTTCTTAAATCAATTATATTCTCTTTTATTAGATGCTATCTTTGGAAGGAAACCGATTTGGGCAAATGCTAATTAAGCTTCTTCAACCACAAGCTTTGTACGTTAGGGTTTTGACACTAGATTTTTTTTTTTAATATTTGACTTTTATGAAAAAATAACGGCAGAAACCTTCCATACAAATGTTGAAAAACCGTAAAGCAAATTCTATTTTTTTTCAAAAAACTGTCAACCCGTTTTTCAGATTTGATCAAAATTGTAGGAGCCACGATCAACAAATCGACAACCGAAAACGTTTGTCGTTTTTTTATTTAGTTTTTACGGTTTCCAACATTTTCTTACCTAAAAATTTTTTTAAAAAATTTTCGAAAAGTATGCAATCGTTTGTACATTTTTATAATAATTTTCCACCGTGTTAGTTTTTTTTTTAAATTTTGCTTTAATTTTAATTAATTATTCAAAATTTTGCGGCGAAAAAATTATTTAGTTGGCCCACTAACTATAACGCTCGAAAAGCCTGGAAAATAGTCCGGGAGCTCGTGACAATTTTTAATGCATTATTTGCTCGTCGGTCAGGACATTCTGAATGGTTCAATTTGTAAGTGAACATCACCAAAAGGGACCGCTTACAACTAAATAGCGGGACAACGCTTGATCAGAGCGTTTGTAACTTGCAAAAAAACATAAAAATTATCATTATGTGCTCGTCGTTGATCTTTCGCATGTTTTTTAATTAGCATCCAACAATGTCAAAAAAGTAACGCTTACACACGTTCATCGGGACAGTATACCGCTTACACGCCCCGAAAGGTATGCAATTTTGTTTTTCGAATTTCGATCAATGGGGCCAATGTTAACATTAACCTTGCACTTGGTCCCGATGGGTTGAGCTTTGGTACGCTAGTAGTACCTGTCCTAACTTTACTCTTATAAAGTGTTTCTAAGTTGGCAGCACTGGCAGTAGGACGAAAGGAAGGTTGCTTTCTTACCCAGGTAAAAACATTGAAATTCTTCCTATGTTGCTCTGAAAATAAAATCGAGAATCAGACTTCGGATGGTGATGTGACTAAAAGCCAGAGCGTGTATGTTGTGCCCAGATAAGAAAAAAGTCGTATGGGAGGGGGTTTATTTCCCTTTTTTAAAGAGGGGAAGTTCTATAAAAAAAAGTACTTATAATCTAAAAAAAGAAATCACAAACAACGACACACTTGCAATGCCATGCTATAGATAGTTTAAAGCCCAAAGCGATTCTGTAAATACTTTTTGAAAAAAAAATATAAATCTAAAATTTTGAAAAACTGAATATGGATAGAAAAAAAAATATTTAAAATAATTTAAAGGACTCAAGTAAAAACCAATCTTTTTAAAAAAGCAAATATCTATGTGAAAAAAGTTATTCCTGGTCAAAATTGTGTTTCAGTGCATTTTGGTGTGAAAAAAACTATCCTTAACTAGCGAATAACTTTTTTCACATAGAGATTTGAAATTAACTCTTTAAGTATCTATTGTAGTTCATAAAAATACCTTTCCAACGATATATATCATGTCATTATTGGTTTTTGAGTTTGGTGTGTCCAATTCTCCTTTGTATGGAAAAGAGAATGGCCTTAGAGGCACCGATTTATCACCTTAAACAACATTTTTTGGTCAAAAACTTTTGTTTAGGTCATAGAATTTTGATTTTAGGGGTTTTTGATTTAAAAAAATGATTTTGGGAAATAATAGACACCCTAATATACATTTACCTATGTATATGTATTTGGAGCCGGTTTTTCAATAGTCAGTTAAACCTCAGATAGAACTTACTCCTGAGATAAGGCGAAAATGTGTTTCTGCTGCTATAGTATTTATTCCTCTGACATTTTAACCGATGATGGCTCTAAGCCGAATAAATAAGGGTTTTAGCCCCCGCTGAAATGAATAAAACAACCGGTGCCTGAATGACCCCATTATTGATAAAACATTCAAACATCCATATAAGGTTTCCCTTTCCCCATTTCGAAATTGTGAACATCAAAATAAACAATGTTAACCAAATAAATCCACCCTCACTCTCTTAAAAGCATATTCGATATTCAATAAGCAAACAAACTGCAGTAAGGGTGATTTAATATTAAATGGTTCAATTACTGTAGAAACGCCTTTAATTAACCCATTTAAAAATTGCCCTAATACCCGTTTCTCAGCAGTATAGAATTTCCAATCAACACACATCACCCGCTGTGTTTTCTTTTTCAACTCTTAAAATACCAAACTGCAGATATACAGCTGGAAAAAAAATAAATCAAGAAATTATTTTTCATGCGTAGCGTTTCAGTTTCAGACTCTCTCAGACTCATTTACGATTAAATTTCACACTTTCATTAAAAAGGGGTAAGAGATACTCCAAAGCAGAGAGCTCATTATGATGAATTGCCATCTGGTGTACTTTCTATGTTTTTATATTTAGCAGTTTGTAAGTGGATACTGGAAGGAATTTATGACCAACTGTGCTACTTATTTGTACTCCTGATGCACAGTAATTTATTATCATTAGCTCCAACGGTTTTATATATATTTTATTTAAGGAAAACGGTACCTGCCACCCAGAATATCCACTAAATATTTTTGTTTTTTTGAGAAAAATTAAGCTAGCTTGTGTTCATTTATCTACCTTTTTTATTTCTGAATAATTAGGTATAAACTCTTTCTCGTTTATACCTACAGTCAAAAATGAAATGTTAAAAATTATAATTCAACAAATATTTTTTTTTAATTCTAGTAATCTGAAATTCTAATTTAGGACCAAAAGTTATCGAGGTTCTCCCAGTGTGTAAAATTACCATGAAATCATTTTTACTTGCGATATAGGTACTATAGGGCAAGTTTTGGATTCGTGCAAAAAAAAAATTTCGAGATGACAATCAAACATGACATTACGATGATAGAGAACACGAAAAAAGTGGGTGGCACAATTCTGTCTGTCTGTCTGTCTGTCTGTCTGTCTGTCCGTACCTCAACCTACAGCCCAAGCCACTGAAGCGATTTTCTTCAAATTTTGAACTTAAGGTTTTTTTGTAACTCTCCAGAGGGGAAATTGAAATTTTTTTTTTAGCTCAAAAATTAACGGTACTTGCCATACAACCGTTAAGGAAAAGCTTATTTATCTCAAAAACGGCTCCAACGATTTTGATAAAAAAAAATCAGTGTATTACTGTAGATATAATATACCTTTTAGTAAGAAAAAAAATCACCAAAAACATTTATTAACGGTACCTGCCATATAACGGTTTTTTTGATTTTTGGTTTTCTCATTAACCGCTCATCCGATCTCAATACAAATTTTTTCACAAAAGCTTTGTTAGAATATAAATAAAACTGCATAACAAAATTTTTGAAAAAATAAATTTTGGATTTTTAAAAAAAGATTGAAAATTTTTTTTTGAAAATTCAATATTTCAAAAACGGGTTGATGAATTAATTTGAATTTTCAGTTTTAAATGTATATTAATAAAAACTCAAAATTGGCATATCAATTTTTTTTTTGAAAATTGTTACAAAAATTTTATATATAAAAAATTAATTTTTAAGAAAACGGCTCCAACGATTTTAAATATTTTTTTGGCATATATTGATATTTTTTTAAGTTATCAAATGGCATACTTTTTTTTGCGCTCTAAGTTATTTATCAGGCTGTTTAAACAATTAAAAGAACGATTTAAATGCTTTTTTATACTTTTTCTATAATTACTTGAATATTTTTTAAAGTTCTTAAGTTCCACACAACTTGAACATAAGAGCAAGTACGTGCGATCCAGTCGTGCATTTTATTTTGTTATCTTTTTGTTTATGCACAGAAAAATAATCTCGAATAAAACATTCACATCGCATTTTAATCCAAAACATAATTCAATTAAGTTAAAATTTATTCTGAATTTGTGTTTTGATTTTAGGAAAGTCCTCCCTTTGAAAAAAAATGTAGATACCAACAAACCAACAAGCCCATAAAATTATAATAAATCTGTGGAGTCAATTTTGTATTTTTAGCAAACATAAATGCGTGCAAAACAATGTTTTACAGACAAAGCAGAAAAGAACATAAAACAACAGGAATAATTAAGGAATTAATTAAAACACCATTAAGAATATATTTTATTGTTCTTACATACATTATGTACATAATATTATGGTGACCATCTGACGTTTTTAAAATGATGTATGTTTTGGATGTATGTATGTTTTTGAATGGGTATTTGCAAAAGCATAACTGAACAAAAAAGATTATACATGTCAAGTTTGACAGCGGGTTTGACACTCTATCACTCTAGAAAATGCACGTTGGCATCTGAATGAATCTGACCTTATATATTTCTGACGAGGCATAAGGAGCTTATGGTATATGAATCGCTTGTTTTATAGCAGTCAGCAGGGTTGTAAAAGATTGCAGTCTTCGGGAATGCAGTCTTTAAGAATATCTCATTGAATTCAACAAAAAGATTGCATTGTTTACATTCTTTTTTAAGAATGTCACTTCAAATAATACAGTCGACATTTTTTTTTTTCTTAAAAGAATGCAATCTTTTTGCTTTCCAGTATTTTGTCACCAATAACTGATTGCAATCTTTTGCCACTTCGCGTGCATTCTTTCGCACCCTTTAAATTGTTTGCATTCTTTAAAATTTTTGAAGTCTTTTAAAGTCTTTTGCATTCTTTGAATTTTCAAACCGATGCAAAACATTTGGTGGTGACAACGCACGACGAAATAACAAAAACAACACTTATCTACATAGTTACGATTCAAAATCCATAGGTAGTTATTGTTTTTGCTTCGCCATCGTCTCCGAATGTTTCGCACTAGCTTAAGAAATCCATAATGCTCGTTAAAAACAGCATCCACACAAAATATTTTATCTTAGACATTTCTGGCACTTTAACATTTCTTTTTTCTAAGTGCGCAAGTAAGTATTATAGAGGCCAAAACACCAAAAAATCAAAACATTCAAAGAATGCAAAGACTTAAAAAAAAGAATGAAAAAAATGTCAAAAGATTGCAATCAGTTGATGCTGACAAATGATTGGAAAGACAAAAGATTGCAATCTTTTTGAGGAAAAAAGAATGACGACTGCATTTTTTTAATTCGTTTTTTTAAAGAAGAATGTAAAGAATGCAATCTTTTGATTGAAGTTATCACAGATTGCATTCGCAAAAGATTGCAATTTTTGACAACTCTTGTAGTCAACATAACACCAAGGTGAAGGTGCTAAATGTATTTGACCCTCATTCGCCTGATTAAGGCCTATCGATGCCCGGCGTGGTTCAACGCTCCATCTTAAATTAATTGGATTTGGGTTTCTTAGAAGCATTGTCTTTGTCTACTGTCTAAGAAGCTGTGTTGGATTACAAAGAACACTGGAGTCGGAGTACCTCCATATTTATTTTCTTTAGAATTGTTATAATTTTTTTTCCCAAAAAACAAAATCAAGAAAAGTTATTTTTTCATAAAAACAAACAAATGTTAATAAATAATTAAGCTTAGCTTTTGTGGGTAAAAAAGAGACAAACAAACGAAATTAAATCAGTAAAACCGTTAATTTTCTTTAACCTAAAAAAAACTTAAGAAAATAAATTGGGCTTTCATAATAGAAAAGAAAAAATTTGTATTAATTGTGGAAAAACAGTTATTCACAAAAGAAAAAAAGATGTGTACCTACCAGGTTTGAAAAGTTAAAAATGTTTCTTTAAATGCAAAAATTAATTTTAGAATCCGTCGTAGATTGGCATAGTATAATATTGAAACTCCAAATTATGACAGAAATTAAGGGTGTTTACTTGTCAAGTTTTCATACATTTTAAATTTTGAGTACATACATACATAAGTAAGCAATTAAAAGAAAATTTGCCAAAGAAATCCACCAAATTTTAATCAGTAATCATTGAATTCTAAATTTCAGTCTTAACTTGGAGTAGTTTCGATATTATTCTACTTGAGATACATGATATTAAACCTCACGATACTAGAATTTGGCATACATGTATAATGTACCTACATTAGAGTGGTCCTTATGAAGGTGATTGTTTAATTCAAGTTGGTGCGCGCACCTAATTTCTTTCAAATAGAAAAAAAAAAATCTTGTAAAATTTAAGCTCATTACCAATCCGGCCCCCAAAACGAAACAAGTTTTATATAGGAAAAACCCATGTAAAATGATCAGCAAACTCTAAATTTTTATAACTTTTGGTCACTTACCTATATATGATTTAAAAAATGGATTAGTAAAAAATTTAGAGCAGTTATTTCTTTACCTATGACATAAGGAAAATTTGATTTTTTTTAACTTTTCTCTGTGGATCTTAAATTCAGTAAATTTCGATTTTAATGAGTTTTGTACCGAATTAAAGAATAAATTAAATATTTTAGTACCCATTATTAAATATAGGTAAGTTATAAAATTTGTAGAGGTTGATTGCATATTTTACATGCGCTTTTCCATATATAGTATGTGGATGTGGATTAAAGGTTGATGTTGATGTGGATATAAGATATACACTGAACCAAAAAATAATAAGGAAACTGTTTTCCACAAGCGATAGATAAATGGTACCAAACGTTTAAGCTGTCTGTAGTGAATATTTCTGTATTTCCATGACAGCTTTTAATTCTTTGCTTGCAAAAACCAAAACTTTTAACATTCTTCTTTGAACTAACCAAACAAAAATATAAACTGATTTATTTCAAAACCAACTAAACCCTATCAATTCTAAATAAATAAAAGCAAAATCATCATCAGAGGTAAACAGAAGCCGGAAACAGGAAATTATGTATAATTTTATTTAAATAAAAGCCAAGGAACTGTGTAGGTAAAAGTTTCTATGTTTATTCACCACCCATCAACTGCCTCTTAACAACAATCTAATAAATCCTTTTTCCTTCCTGTGATTTAAATCGTATCTTGTATCTATTGACATTAAAAAAATAACCGTTGACTAAGAAATACTCAGAGAATTTCTTATCAAACTTTCAGAGAATATCTCTACAAGTAGATTCCACAGACAGAAACAATTGAGTTGAAAAACAAAAAATCTTCCAACAAGGCCATAATATTCAACAAAGATGGGTTTTTTCTTTTCATTTTTAGATTGATATGATTAAGCACGACACAGCAACAATCTCGAAAACACATCCCTCCAAAACGATTGTCATGCTGAGGGAAAATTCCTTCAATATTATATTGAAGGTTGCTGTTTGGGATGTGGGTGGGGGAAGTATCAAACCTTTACGACCTTAGTAAGAATATTATAGACCTCCGATCAATGAATTTAAAAATAAATTTTTTGTGGCTAAAACCAACTGCACCAAGAGAGAAAAAGGAAGGCAAAAGGATTACCTACTCCGAACATCCAAACAAAAACGAATAAATAAAAGTTACATTTTCAAATGCAGCTGTGTTTTCATAACTAAGAGTAATTGGTTCAACACAGTCATGATTTGATATAATGTGTAGATCTAGCTTGTTTGATTTGATATTGGTCAAAAAAATGGAAGGAAAGCGATTTACTCCCGCAGTGACCCAGACCGTTTCCATCAGTTATAATGAATTAGCTGCCACATCAAAAAGGCCAACACACTAAGACAACTTTTATAACCACAAATCTTTACGCGCACTCAAGGGGCTATGACTACCCTTAATATGTTAAAAACAGTGCGAGTGTTAGGAAAGTAGGATAGGATTTAAAAGGAGATACCGATGCACATTGGTTTTGAATTTCTGAATATCACAATGGGAAGGAAAAATAGAGTAGGGTAAAGCATTCCACATTCGTGTTGTGCGGCTGAAGAAAGAATCTCTGTACTTGACAGTTCGCCCGAAATTTGGCTCAAGGGTAAACTGATGTGCATTCCTAGAAGTACGAGTATTACGGCGGAATTGTTTAAGGGGAGGAATGCAACTGGCTATTTCACTAGAACATTGTTTGTAAAAATAGCGATAAAATAATGACAGACACGAAACATTGCGGCGGTGTTCGAGAGATGCAAATGTTACCGTTATAGCTCTGTCGCCTATCAATTTTAAAGCTCTATTTTGAATTCTATCCAAGAGACTTAAATGGGAGTTAGGAGTACCCGCCCAAATATGGGAGTTGTACTCAAGCTTTGGACGAATGAAGGCTTTATAGATTACAGCCAGATCAGAAGGAGAGAAAAATTTCTTGCATCTTCGAAGATAACCAAGACATTTCGCAGCATTTTTAGCAACGTCGAAAATGTGATCATTCCACAGAAGGTGGTCTGTAATGCACATACCCAGGACTGAAAGCTGTTCGGTTTCCTCGATGCAAGTGCCACTCATGGATAGTGGCATAGGGGGTGGGTTTCGCTTTCACGACAGAAGACAGCATTGAGTTTTCGAAGCATTAAATTCTACACGATTTTTTGTTCCCCATTGGACAATGCTGTCGAGATCAGAATTTAATGAGCTTATCATACGCTGCCGTTTAAGTTCCACATCCGAAGAACAAGGAAGTGAATCTTGAAACGAATATGAAAAGCTGAGGGTACTGCCGTCTGCAAAACAATTTAATGGATTGGAAGTTTCAGACCAAAGATCATTTATGAAAATAAGGAAGAGAGTCGGAGACAGAACGGAGCCCTGGGGCACACCAGCATTTATTTTATGGTACTAAATGCATGCATTTTCAATAAGAGAGTTTGGTGCCAAACTCTATCAAACGCTTTTGAAATATCAAGTGCAATAATCTTACTTTCTCCAAAACGATGTAAAGATTTGTTCCACTGTTCGTCGAGATATATACCATCAGATCACCAGTGGACCTATTGCTACGAAAGCCATACTGCCGGTCATTAACAAGCTTTTGTTCTTCAAGATATTTCTTGAGCTGATAGTTAATCAGCGTTTCCATGACCTTGGAAAGAAGGGACGTAAGTGCAATTGGACGATAATTGGAGGGAGAAGAAGATACGCCTTTTTTAGGGACAGGCTGAAAAAATGCAGTTTTCCATCTGCTCGGAAAGAGACCTGTAGAGTAGGATAGATGGAAGAGCTTACGCAGAGGTTTTGCCAGCGATGAAGAACACCTCTTCAGAACAATGGGAGGGATACTATCCGGACCAGCGGATTTATGTATATCAAGATCTTTCAGGACTCTTGCAACTGCACGAGTGCGAAAAAAGATTCGTCCCATGAAAACGTTAGTGCTCTCAAGTACAAGAGGAGTCATAACACTCTCTGGCAGCGTCGAACTAACAGCAAACTGTACTGCAAGCAAATTGGCTTTTTCAGGTGAGCTTACATAGGGAGTGTCATTAAAGACGAGCGTTGGAACCGCGGATGAAGTAGTGTTAGGAATGTTTTTTGCAAATGACCAAAAATTTTTACTACCTTTGCAAAAATTTGGTTCTTTGGATATGGCCATTGCAGGTCTTTCTAGCTTGTTTGAACTTATTCCGGTTTTCCTCAGTGGGGTTGGCCTTATACCAACGGAAACTTACTTCTCTGACCTTGATAACCTCTTTACAGCTCAAATCAAACCATGAAGTTTCTTTCGGTTTGATAGATTTTATCCTATTCGGAATAAAATTTCTCATCCCGTAAAGATGTTTGTGGTGGCCCCCAACTTGGCTGAGCGATTCAAAGAAACTAATTCTCAAGCACGCACATCTCATTGCCTGGATGTTATTCACTAAAATTAGACTTTGACCTTGATAAAATATTTCAAATAAAGCTGGATTTTGGTGAAAAGCTCTGTCTCGACATCTTAAGCACATTCTTTATAAAATCCAATATTTGAACCTCTATTGTAAATTTTGTGAAGTAAAATACTCAATAGTTGGCAAATTTTCCCTTAAGTCGCAATATTTTTTTGAAAAAAATGACAGCGAAGAAAACTGAAGATCATTCAACAAAGAAAAAGATTTTTAAGTTTTTTTTCTTAGAAACAAACATTTTAAGAAAACTTTTCTCAAACACTTATAAAGCAACGTTTGGGCACGATTTATCAAATTTCATAATTTACAATTTTCGCAATGGACGGGTTATTTGTATATTGGATTTTTCCAGAAAATAATCCGCAGCCACAAAATATGTGAATCTAAGCTTTATCAAATACCTGACAAAATTTTAAGCAATTTATTATTTTATTAAAATATTCTCAACAAAAGATATTAGCTGCTGAGATAAAATGAAGAAAAATATATTAATCCAAGCATTCTTTTGAGAAACTTATAAAAACCATACCTTGCTAAAACAAATGGGATGCATTTCTGAAAGCTGAAGGATTTCTTAGAAGCTTAGTCCTGAAATAACTCTGAAATAAAAGAAGAACAAATTCCAAACAACTTTGGGATTATTTTGTGAACAAACAACGAAAAAGAAAGACAACTATGTATACCTTGTACCTGTACCTTTACAATAAAAGAAAACTAAAGCTCTTGTGGAAGGATTAAACTGCCCTAATAGCATTCGAGAGGTTTGCTCTTGCTGGATGCACTATGCCAGAGTAAAAGACATTGAAGGCAGTGATGATGATGATGAAAGAAAAATCCAAGAACAATGAGTCATCTAAAATAAAAAACGGGCATATCATCATCGTCATGAAATTCATTGTCATCGTCATCACGCCGGGGATGGTGATCCTCGAGAGCAATGTGGTCGTCTAGGAGAGAAAAAATCTTTCCATTTGGTCCTAATATCCAGAGTGTCCTTTAGGACTTTTTATTTTATTCTTCGTTGTTGTTGTTGTTGATGGTCTTGCGTTTTTTTTTTGCATCTTCCTGTGGTTGTTCGGTTGTTGTTCTTTGTTTTGTAATCCTCATGAAGTATACGGATGTCAATCCCAAACCAACTTATTCAATACGTGTCGAATAAAATGAAAATAGACATTCCATTCTATTGTTGCAGGATTGTCAGCAATGCCAGGTATTAAAATTGCTTAAATTAAACGATGATTATTCTTAAGTTAGGGGTCAGTTATAGCGATCAGGGAAATCTATCAGGAAAAGTTGAAACATAGTATAAAATTGAATACCTTTTCCTGATGGTCGTTTATAGCGAACAGGAAAAATATGTCAGTTGGCAAGCTGAAAAAATGTGAATACTCGGTTTAAAATTCTGAGTTGTTTTTTAATACAGCCTTTACAGCCGTATTCAATACAGCAAATATTACTGTTTTAATATTCCCTTAATTTTTAAAGAAATTTTCTAATAACTTTGTACAAAACTCTTATAGATAAGTATTATAATTGTTATTTACCAAAAAGATTACAGATTTCGTACTCCTTTGTAATATCTGATATTATTGAGCTCACTTGAACTTTTAACTTTGAATTATATATTCGGTCACTCCACTTAAACAGAAGAATTTCTTTTCAAATTTTCTTCATATTCAATTATTAACTTCAAAATTTTAATATTTGCTAAGTATTAAATTTCAATATATTTTTGGTGTTGTCATATATCTCTGGTGCCAGGTAGAAAGGGGTTAAGTCAAAAATAGTAGTTTTGAGAAAAATGCAATTGAAGATGAATTTTTGTTTGTAAATCCAGATATTCTTTTTTCCTTAAAAATAATGATGCAAAACAGTCATCAAAACGATCGCCTTTAATACCATCAAAGGGGTGACCAGATTTTCTGATGACTTATCTCATCTGTATTTTTGTTACCTGTTTAAATTCAGTTTTGTCTAAGGACTTAAGTCAAGAAAAAGTTGTAGGTAGGTATACTTATTTTTGCTCTGGTGTATTTTTTTGATGAATTCTTAAAGAGTGTTTTAGTACCCAAGAATAAAAGAAAAAATGAAATATTTATGTCTGATTAATACTGTTCGGTACTAGGGCACAAGATGACTTAAGCCGTTATGAGCAACAAGATTATTTCAAATCTGTTTGGTACTAAAGGCATAAGAAGACTTAAGTCCTTTGGAGCAACTTTATTATTTCAAAATATAAAATTACTATAAATTCAAGGGACTTAAGTCCACTTATGACCTTAATACCAAACAATCTTAAAAATTTCCTGACTTATGCCCTTTGTACTAATTTATTTCTATTAGAAGGAGTAGCGCTAGACTTATGCTGATAGGACCAAACGATAGAGAAAAAAAAACTGACTTAAATCCAATTAAAATCCGAAAGTCGAATTTTTTACTTAACCCCTTTCTACCTGGCACCAGAGATATATAACCCGGAATATATTAAAAAGTACCCCAAAATCTTTAACCGTGTATGCACAGCCACTTACCGCAAATTTTTCCTGATTGAAAAGCATACGAACATTTTTTTCGTCTGCAATTCTGTCAGTGGAGCATGAAAAAATTTGAACTCAAATCATTGGAACGATTTGTTCCATTTTGTTTGATATGCCAATCAGCTGGCACGAAAAATGAATGTTCTAAGCACTCACATGCACATAAGAACTATACATAGGGAAATAGTGCTGGATAAAGCACTACACATTCGTGCAGTACGACTTAAGAAGAACAATCTTAACAGTATTTCAAAAATTGTCAAATTATGCTATCATGTGCAATGTGCATTCCTACCGAAAAAACCATGAGTTCTAAGCAACGATCAGAAAGTTTTCGTAAATGTTCTACGCGTTGACTCCTTGAAGTCACCGCATAAAATGTTGAAGATTGTCAAGAATGACGCTAGTTGGTCAATGTTGTCGTTGTATTTTTCAAAATATAGTTTGTCTGCTTTTCATCAAGTAATAAACTGATTAAAAATGATTGAAATATTTTTTTTAAATAGTTTTCTGTTCTGAAAAAAGGCAATTTTTGACGGTTTAAACTCGTTTTCGGTCTGTATTCCAATCTGTTTTGGATTCTAAAATACATAAGCATTTTTTAGAACAAGAACTATAAGTTAAAAAGGTCCAAAATGTTGGGGGGTATGATCATCTGATAACACCAGAAATGTCGTTAACTACGTCAAAATTGAGTGCGAAAACTTTTCAAATTGTGTCAAAAAGCTTAAGGCACCAGCTATAGCTATCATTGAAACCCATCATTGAAAATTTTAATGGTTGATTTTGAGTCGTTTAGGAAGAAAAATCAGTTATTATTTTGATGAACAAATAAAGCTTAAGACTTAGTAAATATTTTTAGCCAAAAAAATAATTCAAATAGGCCCAACTTTCTACGTAAAAAGACTTTCCTTATTTTAATGATTGAACTAACTTACCAATCATCATTGAAAAATCAAAAGTCAATTTTTGTGGAAAGTCAAGCCTATTTGAAATTTTTGTTTGACCAAAAATGTTAATTAAGTCTTAAGATTTGTTTTTTCAACAAAAAAATAAATGATTTCGGTTACTAAATGTTTAATTGATTTTGAGACGTTTACGAGGCAAAATCATTTATTATTATGATGGACAAAAAGCTCAAGACTTAATAAAAAAATTTCTAGTCAAAAAAAATTCAAATATGCCCAACTTTCTTCAAAAAATTACTTTTAATTTTTTAATGATCATTGGTAAGGTAGTTCAATCATTGAAATGTTGTTTTTATGTTGAAAGTTAGGGCTTTTTGAGTTTTTTTTTGGCTAGAAATATTACCTAAGTTTTAACCTTTATTTGTTCATCAAATAATAAATGATTTTACTTCCTAAACGTCTCAAAATCAATCATTAAAAATTTCAATGATGAGTTTCAAAGATAGCTATAACTGGCACCTTACTCATGAAATCTAAATGTAAAAAATGCTTTACAATGCAGGTAATGCAGTTTTGAGTGTGATGGTAGGAAAATAAATACTTCAAGAGTGACTAAAGGAAAACCAATCGATTAAGTGAATATTTTTTATAATCTGAATTAAAATAATAGCGTTTTAAAAGTAGTACCTACTCGACATATCTAGACGCATTGGAGAAACAAATTTGTCAAAATCTGACATTGACGAAGTAA
Source organism: Dasysyrphus tricinctus (assembly GCA_963921185.1). Classification (NCBI taxonomy): domain Eukaryota; kingdom Metazoa; phylum Arthropoda; class Insecta; order Diptera; family Syrphidae; genus Dasysyrphus; species Dasysyrphus tricinctus. The sequence goes on along the minus strand of OY992533.1, from coordinate 19,184,400 downwards.
AGTTAAAGCTTTATGAAAACGTATATAAGTCCGCACCAAGTCTACCACCGACCAAATATACAGATTACGGCAGGAAAACCGAACAAAGAAGAATGGGCAAATTGGCCCATATGCTCAACACAATTGTGTCATACATTTTTGAAAAGGTTATTGTTAGGACATCATTTCATTATACCGCCGTTAAGCTCTAAGCCATGGGGTTCCCGAAATATTCGGCTTCAAACCACCGAAAAGAACAATAATTGAATTGAACATTGTCTTCCTGCTCAACATCAATGTGTCATGCATCGTTGGAAAGGTTGTAGCATGCATTTTATTTTTGTATGTGACTGTTTAGCTGTATTCCATGGGGTTCAAGAGATATTTGGCATCAAAATAGGCCAATAGAACAATAATGCAATTCTGCATTGGGCGCTGGTCTTCCAACTCAACAGCAATGTGTCATACCTCACTGAAAAGTTAATTGCAAGTACTTTCTTTTCTTTCAAGGATGTTAAGGTGTAAGTAGTGTCGTTCGAGAGATATTTGACAAAAACGCATTATAAAAAAATAATGCAATTCCGCATTGGAAGCCGGTCTACCAAGTCAACAGTAATGTGTCGTACATCGTTGAAGATGTTAGCCGTTTTCCTTTGGAGGTGGCGAAGTACTTGCGAGTAGATGAAAACCCTAATCTAGTACTACCAACTGCACATGCTCTCATGCGCGAGTAGATACATTTTACATGGGAAAGCAGTTTGATGTGTTCCATTGAAAAAAGCTGGCAAAGTACTTGCAAGTACTTCGCCACCTCCAAAGGAAAACGCCTGTTATTGCATGTAGTTCATTTATTTTTAAAAAGCCGTTAAATGGTAAACCAAGAGGTTCAAGAGATATTTGGCATCAAAGGAAGCGAACAGAAAAATAATGCAGTACTGCATTGGGCGCTGGTCTACCAACTCGACACGAATGTGTCATACATCTTTGAAAAGGCTATTGTGCGTAAATTATTTTATTTTGTGGCCGTGAAGCTCTAAACCATGGGGTTCGCGAAATATTTGGCTTCAAAGCACCGCAAAGAACAATAATGCAACTCCGCATTTTGACATTGTCTTCTTGCTCAACATCAATGTTACGTACATCGTTGGATAGGTTAAAGCATGTACTTCATTTTTGTATTCGACCGTTAAGCTGTAGACCATGTAGTTCGAGAGATATTTGGCAAAAACGCATTATAGAACAATAATGCAATTCCGCATTTTGAATACAAGTTTTTGTTTTTGACTTCATACTATTCCCCCTCAAAGTTTTGTCTATGTGTATGTCAAAGCGAGTATCAACATGAATATCAATCCGTCTGTTAACGCAACCATCAACAAGTTGACAGCATAAAATTGTGTAGTGACTTTGAAAGATATGACCTGCGGTATGGAGAGATGCACATGAGGTCAGTCGAAGAACTGCCACAAATACCCAGTGTATTTGCAGTGGACCGGAAATTCTTTGTTATAAAAAAAATCCATTTCGAATCCTTCAGTCCGCATACAAACAAACGAAATACTGATTAAATTCTGATAAAAGATCGAGCTTTCGAACAGAGATACAAAACTGATAGAGGACGCAGGCAAAGATGTGCCTGTCAAAAGTTTTTAACTTTCCTACCACGCAGGACCTCATTTTGATTAAAAACATGAATCAAGATACATTTTGTATTCAAAAATTTGTAAATGAAAGTCCCTCAGTGATTTTTTTTTTTTTTTGATGATATGGCAACGCTTCTTGTAATAATATCTTCCATACGATGCCTATACCTACTTTTATCCATTGGGATATTTATTTTCCAGCCCGGTTTCTACTCCTTTTAGTTTTTTTTTTTTATTTTGCTTTGTTGTTTCTATTTGGCCTGGTTCCTGTGTGTTAATCCTTTTCACAGTTTCATTTTTATCTCCCAGCCGAAGGATTAAATTACGTATGCTGAACAGTATTCTGTTTCGCTGCATTAATTATGCTAATGCATTTAGTGAGGGAGAAAGCATCACTACGAGCTTCTATATGAACATACAACATACTACACTCCAGCTTGATTGTGTTTCTCTAAAAATGGTTAACTGTGCGAGATGTGTAGTGCTCTAGTGAGTGTGTATTGTATGGACATGGACGAGGACGAGGACTAGGACGAGGTTGCTTAGGATCAGGCTCCTTCGGTTCAGTGGCATTGTCATTTGGATGCATAATGTCAGAGAGATACGAAACATACAAACTGCTGAAGGATAATTAGCACTGAAGTCAATTAAAGACGTTAGAGAGTATTTTGTGGGAGTTCGCTATGGACGAGTGGTGTGGGTGGCTTAGAAGGTTTTATTTTTTTGATGGTAGGTACGCCTTGAAATGGCATGCAATGGATGACAGATCAAAGGAACGAATAGAATTATTTACTTAATGAGAGCAAATGGAATGCGGAAGAAATAGAAATTGGGCATGGGTTGGGTTGGCCGGTTGAATGGTAAAGACTTGGGGTGGTAGCCTTTGAGAATAGAAGTTTGAGCAAATTTAGGATTTAATGAAACATGGAAGCCTTTTTTCTGTGAAATTTTCTATCTGGGGAGAGTGCGTTTTATTGTTCACTCCTTGTTTTATTGGTAAAAAGAAGAGAGTTTTGTGTTTATGGTTTGTTTTTTGATTTCGTTTTAAATTGAAATTTTTCCTGTGAGAAGTAATGAAGATAAGGCTACGGTTGCAGTCAATGCGTATAATCTGACAAACCCTTGTTCAGTTCTTACATATACATAAGTTTTTCCTCAAAAGCAGGTGGTTGCATTCACTGTTAGAATTCTCGTAAACGATTCTTTTTTTTAAATACACGTTCCATTGTTTTTCATTGTCTGCTTTAGGTTCATTTTAAAGAAGAATCTGTTCTGATGAGCTCGTGTGGATTCTGAAGAACAAATTGTGTGCACTGTACCCATCACTTTCATAAGAACATGGAGCTCTGTTAGTTCGCACGTAGGTATATCGCAGAGTAAGTACATTCCTCAGAACTCACATCTACTGTGAGGGAAGCCCTCGATGAGAGATTATAGTTCAGTAAAAAGAATTTCTTATGGATACACTTAAATAACTGTTAAAGCATAGCCAAATTTAATGTTTTTAAGAGACAAAATTGTGCTGTTAAGTGTATGAATTTTGCTTATGCCGTATTTAAAACAAAGCTACTGTTTTTATGAGGGTAGCAGTTGGAGCGTTTTTATATTTAATTTATGATGGCATGTGCCATATACAGTAATGTACAAATTAAAGTACGCACTGATCGAATTTGTATATTTTTGGTATCTTTCCTTCAAAAATCATCAATAAACTAGCCTTGAGCGGTCAGGAAGAAATCTTACATACATTACTTTTCTTGTAGGTTTTTTTTTATTATGGCCAAATCCGGAGAATAAGCTGGATGGGGGAGTAACTCGTACCTTAAATCATGCAATTTTTCCATCGCCACTTCCGACTTGTGCGCAGGAGCGTTGTCTTGATGAAAAAGAACTTTTTTTCCTCGCCAACTGGGTCTTTTTCTCCTTGAATCAGCGTCGAATCGCTCCAACAGGTCAGCATAATAAGCAACGGTAATCGTTTTTTCTTTCTCAAGGTAATCGATATGGATGACAACTTGCGCATCCCAAAAAACTATCGCCATCACCTTTTTTGCCGATCATCCTGCTTTGGCTTTCTTTGGCTGGAATTCACCTGGAGAGTGTTTGGTGATGTGTCCATGTTTCATCCACAGTCACAAATCGGCGCAAAAACTCACTTGGATTCCGGTTGAAGATAGCCAAACACTCCTTTGAAATGTTTAAACGGTTTCGTTTGGTATCGATTGAGAGCAAACGCGGCACCCATCTTGCGGAAAGTTTTCTCTTAACTTAATTGTAATTACCGAGCCGTGTGACGAGCCTGTAGACTCCTCGAGTTCCCTTTCACTTTCACTCGCCGATCGTCCAATATCAGACCGTGATTTTTAATCTACCATTTCCGGTGTAGCAACTTCAATCGACCAGAGCGTTCTGCGTCATTCGTGCTGGAGCGTCCGTAGCTAAATTGGGTAAACCAATTGTGGATTGTTGCAATATGTAGATAGGGAAGAGTCCCCATAATATTTTTGGAGCTTTTGTTTTGTTTCCGTGTAATAAAATATTTTATCAGCACGCGAAACTCGGATTTTTCAATTTTTTTAAACTTTTCGACTGCTTGTGACTAAAACCGCTATAACAACAAAACTATTTGACAAATCTGAATACAAATTCCAGGGCATTCATTTGAAATATTCTTCATGAACACCTGATTTTTGGATTTGAGATTGCAAGGTTGTGATAAATGTAAATTTTCAGGGACTTACTGACCCGTCCTCGTATTTACTGGTGGTCGCTTAAATGTTTTTTTTGAAATCCTGACTGGCCACGATACCAGAAAAGTCTCGGTATCATTTGGTATCGGAAAACCAATCGATACCGAGACGATACCAGAAATAAGTCTCGGTATCGTTTGGTATCGTTATCAGAAACCCAAACGATACCGAGACGATACCAGAAATAAGTTTCGTGATCGTTTGGTATCGGTATCGGAAGCCCAAACGATACTACCTGAAATGATACCGAGATGATACCGAACCGATACCGTACTTTCGGGACCGAAATATGCCGAGACTCTCGTTAGTATTGTTTGGTATCGGCAGAAAAAAATAAGTAAACAATCCTGGAGATTTTTGTTTTTTTTTTTTGTTTAAGCAAAGAGGTCTAGAAAATCATTTTAGTAAAAACCACCTACTGGGCACGCCCATTTTTAGTATGCTTTATTTTTCGGATAAAATTTCAAGACTTACTTGGGTGAAGTAACTTTAGTAAAAGCCCCCCACGAGGCACGCTTGTGGGTTCCAACCTAATAATTTTATCTAACCCATTTTTTAGTAACCAGTACCACCAATAGAACGTTTTTTTTCGACTGACAATAAACCGAAACCAGACGAGACCGATACCAAGACGAGACCTTGTTATACGAGACCGAGACGATACTGACTTTTAAAAGACCGAGACCGATACCGAGACGATAGTGAAACTTTTCGATTTTAACGATACCGAGACGATACTTGTACAAGTATCGTTTGGTTTGGTATGGTGGCCAGCCCTATAAATCAGCTCTAAATGAAGAAAAAACAATTTCATATTTTTTTATGATTTTTATTTTCATCTTCTATAGTCGCTGTAGGGAAAAATAATTTCAAACAACTCAGGGAGGGGGTAATATCTCCCCCCGCTTGGACAACACTTACAGTAATGTTCTGTAGCTTTTTGGAAAGCCAGAAGTCCATTTTTAAAGATAATTTTTAAATACAGTTCGTTGAATATACAGTTTCAGCAAAAACTGTTTTCAAACCTAAAATTTTGAAGAACAAAAATTATTTTTTCTTTAAAATGTTGAGTTTGAAAATATTTGTTGCCAAAACTGTTCATCAAAAAAACTTTATTTCAACGCAAACCGTAAGAATGGAATACTGGCTTTCCAAAAAGCTACAAGAAATTTCAGCAAGTGTTGCCGTTGTTTTTAAATTAATTTGTTTCTATTTTATGCAATTATTTTATTAAATTGCCCCTTCCGTCCAAGTAGGGGGGAGATATTACCCCCCTCCCATAAGAATTTTTTTCTTGTCCACTTCCCAACTATGTACATGCTCTGAATTTTTTGGCAGATTTAACTCGAATTTTCTAGTAGGTACCTATGCAAAAAAAAGGGGCAATTGAACTTGCCCCTACAGCGACCAAAAGGGATGAAAATGAAAATCTGACATAATTAGGTAATTTTTTTCTTCATTTAAAACGAATTTAGGCTCATGCGCGATCACCTTTTTTTAACGACCACCCTATTTGTAGGTACATACCAGGCACGAGGCGTGACTTTTTCGGAAGCGGAAGCACACAACTTAAAACTCAAAAAATAAAAGTCCTTTAATTTAGAATTTATATCATACCGCTTTTTTGCGCCTAATAATATTATAAAGAGTATAAAAAATGTATTTTCTCTAGCCGAAATAATTAATTTGAAACACTCTTTGCTATGCATTTGCAGGTACTCATAATCATTAAGCAAAACGCCAAAGCAATCACAAACAAAACAATTCGCCCAAAAAACTTAATCAAATCGAAAAAAAAAACACCAATCAATGCATTTCTTATGGATGAAACACTATATACGATTTGCATTCACACACACACAATCACAACACCGAAGATCCAAAGTATAAAACTAAAACTACCCCTTTTTCAATAGGAATGTGCGGCAGGAAACGACTCAATACTTCTTTAGTTTTGCTATTGAATTTTCATAATGAATTCACTCAACTCATTCTTCACACGCTGGGCAAACAAAAAGAAATCATCAGATTTTACTTTGAATTTTGGACGGAATTTGAGTTAAGAAGGTAAAATCAGAGAATGCCAAGCTGTTGCGCATTCTAGAGCAAAAACTCTCGTATAGTATTTTATAATGGAGAATGGAGTGATGTTACGCATTCTCAAATGGCTTGGCGTATAATGGAAATTTGTGGGTTTGGTTAGATGATGTGCGGATTTAAGCGTTGTTCTCGTGAGTGATTTTATTAAAAGATAGTAATCATTTCCCGTGATATGTAATACCTAATATTGGGAAATAATTAATTAATATAAGAGATAATTTATTAATATTAAATATCAAGAAAATGTAAATCGTTGACATACTATAATAATAGGTCAATGATGTAAATGTATTTAATGTATCTACAATTTGAATTTTCGAATATTAAAATTCTTTGCTATGAGCATTTTGTGAACTGTCTTACGGAAGCACTCATTCCACTCAATATATGAACGCTTCGTCACTGGTACATACATATATAAAAAGAATTAACAAATTTTCATTTTTACCTCTAAATGGAACATGGCAACACAAGTTGGACATAACAGCACAACTTGCTTTTTTAGAAAAGTTTTTGAACTATGATGATGATGATGAAACAATAAAAAAGACAACAATTTCTTGTTAATAAAACAAAAATTGTTCATGTCTGTAGTTGCCTATCAAGATTTCTCTTTGAAAAGACTTCTCCTTTTGATACGAAATATCACGCATATTTCTCTTCCCCATAGATATCTATGCATGTTATATGTATACTTGCATGTGTTGCTTTACTCCGTAGAGTAGAGCGAAGTCAAGCCTCATCCGGATATTGCCTACAGCTGGTGTCCCAACGCTCGCCCCTGGTGGGTTTAACTTTATCAAAAAAAAAAAAAAAAAAAAAATTCGTTGTGCAATTGAGTGCCATCGCCAAATTGGAACTGTCACTTGCAGCAATAAGAGAGGAATGAGGTGGGTTTTCCCCCAAGAAAACCAGCCAGATATCACCAAATCACTTTTGCTGTGCTCCAAATCCAACTGCAGACCCCCGTGACAGGCCAGGCCAGACATCAGGGAGGCGAATTTATTGACACGGTTCCAAGAGTTCTTTTGTTAGTTCAACTCTGTACGATTGGTTAGCAGCTGCGAATTTTGTCGCTTTCAAGTGATAAAGCGCATTGATTGAAAAATACGTAGCCACTGAAGTGTGACATTGCTATATAAAGGCCCAGTCACGGAAACAGGGGTAAGCAAACACAAAAAGGTGGTCAACCAAATGGCACACTTCCGGTGTCAAGCATTGATTTCTCTTGATTTGCATTTTTGGATTGAATTTTTGTTTTTGTTTTTATTTTTAATTCGTAGGTGACAATAATAGAAGTCAAAAATAAAAAAGAAATAAAAAAACAATTCCACTTAGTATTGCTCTCCTGGTGAAAACAGGCTTTTGGCAGTCTGATTGGTAAATTGTTAAACATATTTTTTTGTACTCTTTAAGTATTAGGCCACGTTACCAAAATTGAAAGATTTGATCAAATGTAGAAATGTGTAGTTACCTATTAGAAATTAACGTGTCAAATACAAGCGGATTTCATATAGTCGCGTTTGTCGGAAAAAGCCATCTATGTATATGAAGCTGGAGTACCTACTCTCTTTAGAGCACATTGATAGATATGTAAACATTTTTTTTGGATCGAGCAAGATTTGTTCATGATAGTAAATTTTACTCTAAGGATTAAGAAACTTAATTCAATTTGCGTCTAAATCGACACATAAATTCCAATTCATTCAAAATGAGGGGTAGAAGGGAGCAATTACATTTAGAGGTTTTTATTATTGAATGCTTGCTTGAGGCATAAGCTAAGCAGGTTTAAAAACGAAAATGCTCCTTAATTCATTGTTACGTTTCCGAGCGAATTACTGGCTACTTTAAACTTCAAAGTCGTATTTTGACAATTTAATACGTACCTACAACTTTGTGTCCAAAATAAAATTTGCTATCCCAATAGATAGTTTAAAGAATTCTATAAAAATAAGAAAAAGCTTACAAAAACCAACCGAAAAAATAATCAACTAATCGGTGATTTCTAATTTCTTTTTCTTCTGAAGTAAAGATACTCAATGCCTTGATAAAAGATTCAATCTCAGCCTTTAGGAATCGATCCTGGAACCAAAAATTACAAGGCTTAAACAAGGGAAGTAAACCATTTTGGAATATGGTAAAAATAATAAAAAAGAAAAATACATATATTCCTGCTCTTAAAGTAGGAAGCAATGTTTTGATTTCCAGTGCTGAAAAAGCTAATGTACTGGCTGAAACTTTCTATGACAACCATTCAGTCACTTGCGGGACTCCTTCTAATACTGCAGTAGAATCCGTGGTAAGTGACTCCATACATACTATTAATTTAAGTGCTTCAATTACTAATCACGGTGATGTAGCATTTAATGACGTTAAAGATGTCCTTCTTGCTCTTAAAAGCAGAAAATCTGAAGGCTTTGATGGCATTAAAAATGTTTTTCTTAAGAACTTACCAAAGTCTGTAATAAAATATTTGCAACACCTATTCAACAGTTGTCTGAAGTTAAGCTATTTTCCTCATGCTTGGAAAACAGCTAAGATTATACCAATTTTAAAGCCTGGTAAAAGTGCAAATATGCCTAATAATTATAGGCCAATAAGTTTATTAAGCTCATTGAGCAAATGCTTCGAGCAATTAATAAAAACTCGAATTGTTTCTCAAGTAACAAGTAATAATATCTTACCGCTTGAACAATTTGGTTTTAGGGCCCACCATAGTACAGTCCATCAAGTTGATCGAATCACAAAACATATTAGAACTAATTTTAGGAGAGGAAAAAGTACTGGGATGGTACTGCTTGATGTTGAGAAAGCATTCGATACGGTTTGGCATAATGGGCTTTTACATAAAATGTTAAGGCTAAAATTTCCAATGTATTTAATAAAAATTGTTCAATCCTTTTTATATGAAAGGAAATTCAAAGTATCAATAAATAATTGGTTCTCTGACACATACAACATTGTAGCAGGTGTTCCTCAAGGATCGGTACTAGGCCCAATTTTATATACTATTTTCACATATGACTTCCCATGTTTAACAAACTGCGAAAAAGCTATCTTTGCGGATGACACTTGTATATACACATCGGATTCAGTTGGTTTCAACATTGAAACCAATCTGCAATCAGCACTGAATGTGATACAAGATTATTTTTTCGATTGGAAGATTAGGGTAAATGCCTCTAAGACACAGGCTATCTTTTTCTCACGAAAAAGAAAAGCCTGTTTCTTGCCCATAAACAATTTGCAAGTAAATGGTTTAAGCACTGAGTGGCGTTCAAGTGCTAAGTACCTTGGAGTACACCTAGACAAGACTCTTACTTTTGGACTTCATATTCAAGAAATAATTAAAAAGATCAATATAACTACCATAACTCTATATCCCTTTATAAATCGAAAATCCAAACTCAGTAATGAAAATAAGCTCTTGATCTACAAAGTAGTTTTTCAAGCAATTATGTTTTATGGATCACCAGCATGGGGCAAATGTGCAGTTAGTCATATTCGCAGACTCCAAATTGCTCAAAACAAGGTTTTGAAAATGATCCTAAAGCTCCCATGGTCTTTTTCAACAGCAGAACTCCATGAAATTTCAAATATGGAACTGGTTTCGACAAGAATTTTTAAACTTAAGGAACGCTATACTTTATCTTGCTCATTCTCAGATAACTCGTTGATTTCCAACCTTGCTTTATAGTTATAGTATTATTATAATAGTTAATTATTATATAAGCATATTCTGTGATATTATTCAACCAACTAATTTATTTATTTATTATTTATTATTTTCAATTTATTAATGTAATTATTTATTTATTTATTTATTTATTTATTTATTTATTTATTTATTTATTTATTTATTTATTTATTTATTGATTGGTTGATTGATTTATTTATTCATTTATTTATTTATTTATTTATTTATTTATTTATTAATTTATTTACTTATTTATCTGTGATTTATTTATTGAATTTTAGTTTTGTTTACTATTATTTATTTATTTATTTATTTATCTACTAATTTATTTGTGATTTATTTATTTATTTTTATTTTTGTTTAATATTATTTATTTATTTATTATTTATTTACTCGTCCATTAATTTATTTATTTTGGTGATTGTATGCATTTTTGTATTAATTTTTTTATATTGGGTTGTATATTTTCTAATTATTTTGTTAATCAATTTTGTATATATTATCTTGTTTGTTCACAATACATATTTATTTACTTGTTAGTCATATCCTATTATTTCTGTATCTTATTATTTATTCATTTACATTCCATGTGAAACTTAAAGTTTGGTTGAACTGCAACCGCCCACCCTTCTTCTCGAAATTCTCTAATAGACCTATTTTTATTCTAATGAAGGTTTTTATGTAGCTTTTCCTTCAAAATATTTTAATTCTTGTTCTTTTGTTTATTAAAAATTATCAAATTGTCAGTAGTAAGGTAGATTTATACCAAAACTCTGTAAATTGTGCAATATAGTTTAAGAAAATAATGTATAAATATTCTGCTACAATAAACAACAATATCAAACTAATTTCTTTTTCTAAGCTGAGCATAACTTTTTTCGAATCAAGCAAAAAGTATAAGCTCAAAAAGTTTCTTTCATTCAAAATTGATATGTTCTAACTTTGCCATTTTTAATCATTTTTCAAAGTTTTCCTGAAAGCCTCTTTTTTTGGTACAACATGAAAAATTTCACATTGGAACTCAAGATTTTGATCAAATATCGTCGCTCATCTCACGAAGTGACGTAACTCGCAAATAGTCGTTTTTTAGATTTGGGCATTTATGTGCTAGGTTAACTTGATTGCATATTTCTACATCATTAGATTCCCTGAAAAATGTCTGGAACATTGTTCAATGCGTTAAGACATAGTTGGTATAACTGCAATTTTAGGTAAATAGTTTCTCACGAACAGACGTAACTGCAATTGTGTGAGTAGCAGTTTTCCATTTTTGTTTTGCAAATTATTGTGTAAATACAGTGGTTTCAGGTACTAGGTGCATTTATCGGTGAGTAGAAATAAAAAGGTTTATGCTAAGATGTAAACCCTGTTGCTATTCACCCATCACTAAATTAAATTTAAATTGCATTCGGTTCTTCCTGTTTACAATACTCTGTCAGTACAAGGCTTATGGGCGAGCTTTTTTCAAGGCAGTAATACCTGTGCATACTGTCACGACACTTAAATGTCTCACTTATAAGTTTTTTTTAAAACAGTGGTGCCTGTGTATACTGTCACGGCACTAAAACTTGTCACTAAAATTTCTCACGAACTGACGTATCTGATGGTTGATCGACTATAATTAACTGTTTTTAGTATTGTATTTACATTGAATCTCATATCATTTGAAACTTTAACAAATTTTTGTAATTTTACAAAAAACAAAATTACTGAAACCGTTGTAAAACACAGAAGTGACGCTTCTAGAAGGAGGACACAAAACTAAAAACTGCTCTCCTGTAAAATATTGAAAAAGCAGATACGTCAGTTCGTGAAAAGAGGGACGATATGATATAAGGATAATAAAGAATACTTAAAAAGTAGGCCCCGAAATCTTCCAGCTGTCATTTGTATTCAGACCTACTGACTGAATGTCTGGGTCGGATTCATCACAAGATTCACAAGTCTGTGCAACCTTGTCACTAAAACCATTCATTTAGGAGATAAAGATAGATTCTTGTTTACGAATAAGGTAGTTTTCGTCAGTGCTATGGGCTATGGTGTTCTGAAAATCTCGACCCAAAGCATTTTTCTAATTTGCAGAAACATATTTACAAAATCAGCTCCCCTGAAAACGGTCATCATTCCTTAACTACGCTTACTAGAACTATCAGTACCAGAGCCTGCTTATTTTACAAGTGAGGTGAGGAAATTTTTTAGTCTTCATGTCACCACATATAATTTAAAAAATTCAACTGAGTTTTTAAGAAAAATTTTCGTTCTTTTCAAAGTCATTACTAATTTTGTTAAACAAAATAACCTAACGTTGATACATAATTTTAAAAATAGCAAGAGAAATGGTGAAAACAAACATCTATCTGAGATTTTTTTAATGAAGATATTAAAAAGATTTTAATTTAATTTTTTAGAAAAGAAACTATTTACTTCAGGAATCGTTCCCAAATTTGTTGAATAAAATTACCTCGCTGGGCTACTACATAGCCTCGAAAATAGCCAAAAACATATGTTGGTCATTTTCTAAAGGTTATATTTCGAAAATCGATCTGATAGCAAAAAATGGATATTGAATATGAGTTCAGCGCCAAACAGTAGGTATGCTTAGAAACATTTTTGGCTACTGGACTTTTGCTTCTCCCAAGTCAAATATGTACGGGTACGCCTGATAGGTATCTGGTTTTTTCTTAGAAAATGATTCTGTATTTTTTTTTAAATCAGTTTCATTTTTTGAATAATGCCTGGAAAACCCAGATATTTCAACAAAAAATACAATTTTTGTTTGTTCTCAATGTGTGTAGATTTTTGAAATTCTATTTAGCTCTTTATAAGTGGTCGGTGATGCCGATAAACGTTTTCTACAAACAAAAAATACCTTTAAGAAGCCTGTGTCAAACGTACGTACCTCCGCTCCGATGAAGCGATATGTAAGAAGCTAGACATAAAACACAGTATGACATGTATGCTAACAAAAACATAACATACACAAACACAAACACAAACACATACATTATTTAGTCTCTCCAAAGAAGTTTCATGTAATAATACACCAACCCCTACAGTACATCTTCTAAATGAAATTTTCATGCTTGTCAATCAACCTGTGTTTACTGTCCCTCAAGAATATCAACTTTTATTAGCAACAACCCACAGAGGAATTTTTGTTTGTAACTTTATCCTTTTGGCTTTTTTTTCTTTTATATCCGCACACACCATCAAGCTTCCATCAAAGGAACTTAAACTTACACACACATAACTCGTAAAGGTGTCAAATATTTATAATTCGCAATTTCATGCCCGTTCCGTGACAACTGCCAACTTTCTTTGCAATTACCTTTAAAACGAAAACGACGGGACACATCGTCTGGGGTGAATATAGTATAAGACATTTTCAGAATAAAATTAAGGGTCCTAAGCTTACATCTTTGATTACGCATATGGAAATTAACATTTACAAGTGGGCTTATAGTTATGTTAGGGTCTTGACAGTTCCACACAGAAGCAATTGAACGTAACCAAACCAGGAGACCGGAACAGAATAAAATAAGAAAAGACAACAACAACAAAAGAAAACAACCACCCACCCATAATAATGGTGATAGTGAAATGAAAAATTAGAACTACCATCCTCTCCCTACCCCATTTACACATTTGTTTGTCAAAGGCATCAAGTGACATTTCGACTGACACAAGTTCCCTTTTCTTCTCACATCAGCCCGCATGGCTCTGAAAAAAGGAATCAGAATATTTCAAAAGCTATTGGGAAAAAAACGAAACGAAACCAAAACCAAACCACCCAGGAGCCAGAAGCCAGAACCCAGCTATGTAGATTAGCCCACCCCTCGTGCGTGACAAGAATGACAATAAACAAGGATTACGAATACCGTTATTTTTGTGTGTTATGAACCCCTTAGCAAAGCCTACGGGGAAAAAGAAACGTTCAAAGCTCTTAAGCTCATGTGCGTAGTAATATTGTGTGTGTTAGTAATAGTAATAGACAAAAGGGTGTATCCTTTTCCCATTGCAGGTGAGTTCTTTGCTTACTCGAGGTGTTCCAGTTTTTGACACTCAAGATTTTAGGAATTGATTGATGATGGAAAATTGTAGTATTGAGGAGAACAGAGTTGACCACAATCTGAACTGGTGCAGGCAATAACTTCACGGGGACTACCTTCACATGGGAAATACCTTTAGTTGGAAATAATTTCAATTTTTATGAAGTGGACATGGAACAAATTTTCAAAACATTTTGAAAACAATATAAAATAGGTTGTCGATGGTTGTGTTGACAATATGTTCACAACAGCTGCGTTTTATTTTCTCCGGGTCTGGGTCGAGATTATCTTTTAACATGTATTACAAAAACAAAATGGGATCCAGGTTTCTATCCCGGTTAATTTCAATAACTCAGATAGAGGTTTTCACTCTGCCCGGCAGAGGGCTATTTACCATTGTGAATGATGCCAGTGATTTGTCAGCAGTGTTAGGAACAGAGAGGAAAAAAGACAGGCTTTAAATAGAAAAACAAAAAAAAAACATAAGAAAAAAAGAGACTGATGTATACAGCACTGTTCTTACACTAACCCGTATCGTTTTATTTTCACGAGGTGAACCATGTGGGTTATGAGCGATCATAAAAAGCCGCTAAGATGTATTAAAGCAAAGTGAGTGGACAAATTTTATTTGCCAAGAGAAATGATCTTGAACGATTAAATTTTAAAGTAAATATATTTTTGAAAACAATCAACTTGAAAAAAATTACATTTTTTCTTAAAACTATTGATTATAAAATTTAATTTCTCAAAAACTTTTCACGAAAGCAACTCGATTTAAAGAAAAAACAAATAAAAGAATAGAATATTATCTTTCAAAAATATTTAATGTTTTTGTCGTACGATGCAAAGGTCGCGAGATATTTGATAAAACGCGTTTTCGAAGATGGCGGCTGACGCTGGCGGCCTCCCGTCCCGCCAACTTGGATTTACAATAAGAGGAAACAGGACACCCCTGAATTTATTCCATCAAAAAATCAGTTCAGTAAAAAATTGCATTATGAACTAACTATTTTTGCTCTGACTCCTGTACTACGTAGTGAAAAAGGGAATTTTGTTTCCCCAGAGAGAGAACCAATCTCCTAGGAAAAAAGTTCCCGCTCGCTATGCTTTGCCCCAATGACGATAAAAATATTTTTAAAGCTTGCAATAAGCCCTGCTTACATTTAATTATTAAAGACTTCACAGGTTCCTTTTTCAGGTGAGATACTGTATTTGAAAGTGATATTAGCTGCGTTTTATTATCTCTGGGTCTGGGTCGAGGTTATTTTTTAACATGCGTTACAAAAACAACATGGGATCTAGGTTTCTATCGAGGTTAATTTCAATAACCCAGATAGAGGTTTTCACTCTGATCGGCAGAGGGCTATTTACCATTGTGAATGGATGTCAGCGATTTCTCAGCAGTATTAGGAACAGAGAGCAAAAGAGACAAGTGCTTACATGAAAAATAAATAAACATAAGAAAAAAAGAGACTGATATACAGCACTGCTTTTGCACTAACCCACATCGTTTTATTTTCACTAGGTGAACCATATGGGTTATGAGCGATAATAAAACGCGGCTATTATAAGGAGATAATAGCCATATGACGCCTTATTAAAGCGACTTATTGCCATATGTTAAAATATGGCCATCACATGACACATTGAGAGACCGTCATAAAACCTTCTACAAAATATGGCCTTATGTCACTGTACAGAATTTAGATATTTAGGTCATAAAAAATCATTAACAAAATATTTCACGCTCATTTCAAAAAATTAAAACTTACCTACCAAGAATTCCCCAATTTCTTCACACAATTATTTCCCACGCTCAGTGGAAAACAAAATTATAAAAAGTGAAACTAAATCCCACTAGCGGTGAAATTATTTCCCATGTGAAGGTAGTTCCCGTGATGTAAGTGCGCTGCACCTCTGAACTGATCGCGCTCAATTCTTTTTGACATGTTTCCGAAAATATTTGACAATAATATATCATCTATAAAATCTGGATGACGTATTGGTTTAGAGTTTTCTTTTTTGAATTCTTATAAAGCATAATAATGTTGACGTTTGAATCCAATATTATTTTTCTCAATATTTGACAGAAAAACTCAGAAATATCGCTCAGAAACCCAGTTCATATTTCTGAAATTGTGGCGATCTTTAAAATCTAAGAAAAGTCAATTAGGTTGGGCACAACTGCTGTCAAATATTTATACATTTTTCCACAATTTCTTCTTACTGTCAGTTTGAGGTTTGGAAATGTAGTTTGAAAACTAAATTCTTTTTCACTGTGAAAATTAGGAGCACCCTGTCGAACTAGACGCATTAAACTATATAGTTCATGAAGGTAGAGAATCAGAAGCAACGTTAAAATTTATATCCATTGTTATGTATTTTATTTTTGCATGTTAAACTTTAAAATCCTGTGGCTTGTGTTTAAAAGTACCTTCCCGTTCCTATGTATAGTTATACCTGTACAAGTTCTACATTAAGGTATAAAAAAGATGATTGTTTGCTTGGCAGAGTGGTTTATACCCACTTAGAAAATATGTTGGTCGCTGAGCAAAATGTCCTGAGCTTATTATTATTATTATTATTTTTTTTTTTTTTTTACTCTGCCTCCAACGCAACTTCTCTATATTTTCTTTTCTATGCTCATGTTGCTATCGCATAATGATTTTAAATGGAGCGAAAAGATTTTTGTACTTCCGCATGGATAAAGTGTTGAAACTACTCTCGACATAACTTTCCATTATCAAGAGAGTTCCAGACTGCTGCACACCAGCGGCAACGCACACACATCAGTTGTGGTTTGGCTTGGGTTGGAAAGTGGCTATGTCTGTAATTGACAGGACAGTCATTTATGGGTTTTGTTGCAATCCGATGGAGTTTTTTTTTCAAATTCCTGCTTGAACTGGTGAGTCGTTGTTTTCGATGGGTATAGAGAGTAGAGGTATAGACCAGACCGCCAGGCCGATGTTTGTGAGTAGGGTTGGATTAACAACTGAAGACTGATAGAGTTGGACATCGGAAGGTTGCTGACGTTTATGTCGACACTCTGGGAAATATTTGTATTGACTACTAGATATGTGACTGTTGAGACTTTGAATTCTGACTTTTCAGTTTTAGAAAACGTATCTAATTGGCTGTGTCACAAAATTGTGAGTCTAAAAAAAGTAGCTAGAACTGAAAGTGAAATTGCCTTTTTAAATTCAATTAAAAGTTTATGAGTTCCACTCCAAAATGCGTTTCGACAAGGAACGACAGTAGTTGTTTTTTTTAAGGAAGAGTAATGCGTTGCTGAAATTTTGAGGTTGACATTAAGGCCCCACGGCAATAACCGAGTGGTTAGGTTTTGCATAGACACACTGAAAGATACCTTAGTTAACCAAGAATTATGACACCACTCACCACATTTTATGAGGGTTTAAAGTATTTTAAATTATAATTAGTAGCTCGTAATTTGCTTCTATTAAAGAGCATTAAGGAAATGTGAATATTTTGATTATATTTGGGACCAAATTGAGAGTTTTTCATCCGCAAAAAATATTTAATTACTTAGAGCCACATAATAATGGGTATTTCAGCAGAATAGATTTCAATCATGTTTGCGGTGGGGTGCTGCAAAAACATTAGCCCAACGACGTTAGTATTTATTTTATTTTATTTCATTTTATTTTATTTAATTTAATTTAATTTAATTTTATTTTATTTTTATTTAAGCTTAATACAAGCATATAACTTAAATCTAAACCAATTGAGTACTTAAAACTAAATTTAAAATAAAAAGAATTGGTCTTCAGGAAAAGGAAGTAGTTATGATTGAAGGGCAAGTTTAAAAGAAGTTTTAGAAATGTTTAATCAAAAAACGGAAGAATTATTAACTTTTTGAAGCATTCTTGAAACAGGTTTCGTCATATTCGGTGCGATGGAAGGGAATTAAGAAGAGTAAAATTGACCTCAGACGAACGGTAGGTTGTATTCAGGATGATTTTATCAAGTCGACTTACGATGTCAATGCCTTCAGTCAAAAGCTGGTGCACAAAAAGTATGTCAGCATTATCACGACTGTTAATTGGTTAATTTAAGGCGATTTTCGTAAAGAGGTAGAATATGGGGGTCGTCCCAACAAAGGCCTCGCAAAACAAAAATCAGATAAATCTTCGTTGGACGGCTTCTATTAGCTGAATGTGGATATGATGGTACAGTGACCATACTTGAGAGGCATAATCAAGAATAGGTCTAGTAGAGGTACTATACAGAGACTTGTGTTTATGTTAGAGATGTGATAAGCGATTCGAGTGTATTTGTTGACTTGGCCGAAATCGGAATTTAAGCTACAAATGCCAAATAAGTATATGGAAATATATAGGCACTTCAGAACATGAAATTTGAAATCTTCAAGGTTATCTAAAGGGCCATCTGTTGGTTTCTTTTTTAATCATTTATGTTGTTATGACAATGACAGCTGTTATGCACACAGAAAGTTGAGAGAAACTCATATTGTACTTCCGCAATGCGAAATTAATCCCCTTACCTTTGAACAATGTTATGAAATATTGTAAAGTTGCTGTGTTTCCGAACGAAACAGTGCAGGAATTTCGAATTAAAATTTCCATAAGAATAATGCACCCATTGCAGGCTGCTTTATAGATATAGCTGTATGCTTGTACATTAAGTTCGTAACACTGTTTTACTAATTGATAATTGAGTATATTGCTGGGTTCGTCCGGGAACATCAACGCGCCAAATATCTCAGCAACTCAACATCAGTCGGACTAGTCTGAAGAGAATTTTTCATAATAGTCCGGGAGTCCACCGTAAGATTACCTATCTCATCGCGGCCACGCAAAAATTGGATGCCAACCGATAGCTTTAGTCCAAACATTTAAAAAACTGCTGGTCGGACAAGCTTTATCTGGTCGCAATGGCACTTTTCAGACTGCATTTTCCCTTAAATGTACCTAGAATACAAGCAACTTATATAAATGGGGTATCAAATGAAAGCTAGGACTGTCCCTACACGATACCAATGGTCGGACAGTTGCCACGAGTCCGACCACTTTTATAAAATTAGGGATTTTATGCATCCTAGGGAAATGAAAATGATCACTGGACATCACCATGATGACGCCGACTTCCGTTTCCTACAATGCCCAAACATTCTACCTTATAAGCCGTTTTCCTTTGGAGGTGGCAAAGTACTTATGAGTAGATGAAAACCGTAATCCAGTACTACCAACTGTACATGCTCTCATGTGTGAGTAGATACATTTTACATGGGAAAGCAGTTTGATGTGTTCCATTGAAAAAAACTAGCAAAGTACTTGCAAGTATTTCGCCACCTCCAAAGGAAAACGCCTATAGGTATATAAAAACTTTTCAATCACATTTTTCAAAATTTCCCTTAACTCAATGAAAATGTCGGTGTCAATCGAAAACCATTTTTAACATGAAAAGTACCACATTCTTTGTTCACTATAATTCCTTCACAATTTGAAGCAGCTGCAGTTCCATCGAAAAACTGGTGGATACACATGTAGGCTGTAGAGGTTGACATTATTTATAATCGCTGCTAAATAATATGAAATTGTCACAGACTATTAAATCAATTCCATAACTATAAATGCCATTCCCTTATCTGCGCCGTGCCGCTCGGGTAGATGTAAGGCATCCACTCACTTCACATGTGAAATGTGATGTGCGTTAATCCTTAATTCAAACAGGAAACCAAATTGTCACGATCGTAAAACTCATCTTAAAATACCATCAGAGAAATCCTTTAGATCCCTCACGCTCCAGACACAAACATATCCGTCCCATCGTTGATGGTGTCTTTTAAATGTTGTGTATTTTGTGTTTTTTTATTTGCCTTATGTCTCTCCCCAGTTCTCAGTCCGCAGAGTCTCTGAACTCAAACTATGATCATCAACCGTTCCTAATTTGTTTTTACTTTCAGCATCCTCATTTTAGGTTGGTGACAACAACTTACATTCTCTATTTCGTAAATTAATCATATTTTTTGTGAGGAATGCATTTGGGACTCGAGGGATAGCCATAACTTTAACCCTTCGTTTTAGTGATGGAAGTTTTCAAAGCAACATCCAGCATGGGTTGGCATGGTTGTGGTTTCATGTTTGTTCTATTTTCAATTAATCCCTCCATTTGTTGGTATTGCCGTCAAAAATGAACATTTTAATAGTCAAATTGTCTGAATATTAAATTTGGTCATGGTAGATTAAAATTAATGTTTCATAAATGCGTATGTTTATACTTTTCTGTCGCCTCCGCTTGGTGGGCGCGTTAGTGATGGGGATTGGTGAAACAGGCGACTTTGAAATGTACATATTTTATTCCCCCTGTTTCATTGTTTTTTTTTTTAATAGAAAAGATTTATTTTATTTTGTTTGCTTTTTTCTACAGAGATGAGATGGGCCCGTAAATTGGATTATTTATTTATTTTCCAGTTTTACACGTTTTTATTTTATTTGATTTCATTTTAAGCTTGAATACATTTTAATTTATGTTTTGAGGAGGCTTATATAAAATTGAGCGAGTGTTGTTGTGTTATCATCGGTTGGATGGATCGTAAAAATTTAAATGTTGGTTTTTGATTATATGTAGTGCAAGTTATGAATTATGAATTTGGTTTTCGATTGGATATCAGATTTTTAATTGCACTGAATATTTATGATATAAAAATGAGAATTTGACTTAATAACTTAGGATACAGGAAATAACGCAAATAAAAGTTTGCTGGCCATTTTAAAAAATATAAAAAAAATGAAATTAATAAACCTACGGCTGCCTTTTGAACCCAAGCAAACTGAAAAATGGCAAATAAAGAATGAGTTAACTAAAACTGTAGTGTTATTTAATGTGCAGATAACCTGCAAGGCGTTTTTGGTAAGTCGGATAGTCGGATCTAATTAAAGCTACCTAGAACACTTGTTTACAAAAATATTGGATCATTTTCCTAAGAAAAAATATATTTTCTAGACTAATTTTTGGTCGCCGAAAACGAAAATGATTTATTTTTCCAAAAGAGTGTTTTCGAGATATGCTCTAAAATCATTTTCTTGGATGTATTCAAATCTTGGAATACCTAGATTCTACATGCAGCTTATCTTATAATTAACATACATATAGCCATGGCCAAAAGTATTAGGCAACCTTAATTTTTCGATCTATAGTCAAAACAAGTGAAGTGTTTGCGCTGTGTAAGGCCTTCGGTGGGTTTCGGAAGACTATAATAGAACACCACTTTATACCAAAAGAAATGGTGGATAAAATAACCACGCATAGGGAGCGTCGATTTATAATACGAAATATTAGATTTATAAACAGGTGTTTTTTTACTACTGTGTTTGGTGTAGTACTTTGTGCGGCGAAGACTTGGGGAAGAATTCAGCCCAGAATGGATGGTATCAACTGCTTAACACGGTGGGGGAAGCTTTATGGTCTGGGGCTGCATACATGCGGGGACAGTTGGAAAAATATTCGTTTGACCTCTATTTCACGATGAATCTTTGCGTCTGACTCTTTTCGAACTTTCATGATTTCGAAGGAGAAAAAGCATCGGACTTCACCTTCGCACTCATTGAATTTTGACAAGAGTCAGACGCAAAGAATCATCGTGTAATAGGGGACTTTGTGACGGTCGTATGGATTCAAGAAAGTGATAGAAAGGATGGTTATGTCATCTTTAAGGCATATTTTTGATGCCTCTATCATGCAAGTAAGATAAAGCACTTTGTCACTAGCTATTACAACGGAACATCCAACAACATTAAAAGAGATGCTCAAAAATATTTAAAATAAAAATAGAAAAAAAGTTCAGTTGAGTGCTCTAAGCTGATACGATATACTCCTAAAAGGATATCAGAAGTCTTAATAGCTAAAGGTAGCAACACTAAATACTTATATATTTGATTAAAGCATATTTCTAACGATACTGCATACTTCGTTTCTTTTACATTTACTTCCTGTTTAAACTATTTAACGGGTGCCTAATACTTTTGGCTGTATGTATGTATGTATGTATGTATATACATACATAAGCTGTGTAGTTTTATTTTTTAAATTGTTTGATCTTTCTTCCGACAGTATAGATATGTTGCGTGTGTTAATCGGATTATAATCAATTAAGTTCTAAAAAAGTTTGAAAAATTTCTAGTTTTTGAGTTCCTCCATGCGGATAAAAAAAATTATTGTATGTGCCTATTTTTAAGGTCTAAACTACTCTAAGTTAAAAAATAATTGTTGTAACAAGATTGTTTGTACAGTGAAATCTTTCCCAACGGACAGCTCCCTTAAGCGGACAAACTCTCCCGACCGTGGATCTAGGATTTAAATTCCAGACATTTAACGTTCCTTTAAGCGGACACTCCCTTGATCGGACGCGGAAAAGAATATCAGCTGAAATTTGTTTAATTTATTTCTCTTAGGCGGACAAAAACTTTTTTTTAATATGCAATTTCTAACAAATAATCCCATAACGGATTTTTTTCTGCAGCTGGGGTCTCTTATTTTATCTTCTTGTTCATTTATTTCTCGTTTGTAAATTAATTTCATGGCACCATTTTTTAAGTTCTCTATTGAAATGAATATTTATTTTTGCGAAATTATGTCTTGTTTTCTGTATTTTTTATTTGTCAATATTTCTTTTGTTGAATATTATAAGGAAAATTAATATAAAATTAAGTTTTGCTATTTTTGGGGCTAAAACATTTTATTTTAAAATTATTTTTTTTCTCTTAGACGGACAGCTCCCTTAAATGGACAAAAGTGTTCTGACCGTCGCTGTCCGCCTAAGTGAGTTTTCACTGTATTAGGGTGTTATTTCCCAAAATCATTTTTTGATATTAGCTTCCCCCTAAAAGATTGCAATCTAAAGTGCATGTTCTGAAATAAAGTTGTTTATGAACAATATTTTGTCTAAAGTCATTAGGTAACCAGTGCCTCCAAAGATCTTCATTTCAAATTCAAACAAGTACTGAACAAAACGGACAGGACTAAATACCCCTACAAAAATTGCTAAAAAATATAAAAATCTATCAAATCTTTTCAATTTAACTGAATTTAGCAATAACAAGTGTAAGCAAATACTTCAGGTAATTTTGGTTTTATTCGCATAGGTAATGCGAGCACTTTTTTTTAAATATTTTTTTTTGTAAAAAATACAAAAACACAAAATAGGAGTTAGTTGCTTTTCACTCTAAGTCGACGATATATTATATCGTTTGGAAAGGTATTTTTTTGTTCTTAAATAGTTACCATATTAACTCGTTTCAAATCACTGTGCGATCCAGTTGCTTCATTTCTATTTATATTTTGTATCAAATTAGAACCTTTACTGTCTACAAAATTGAATAAACGAAGTAAACGCTTCGAGAGAAAAAAAAGAACAAATTTAGCATGTAGGAAACACAAGTTAAATTGAAATCCTTTAGGCTCGCATATTCAGATATTTTACACACAATAAAAAAGGGCAAAGATAAAGACAATTTAATCTATAAATATGTTGATTGCCCACCCTGAAGCTTTGTGATATTTTTTTTAGTTTTTCGAGGGTAGATACCACTATTTTCTTCTTTTATATCAGTTAAACAGAATCTTAGTATAAAAATGTGGTTTTATTAAGTTCAAATCTCGAACCAGTTTTCAGGTACAATCTTCATTCATAATCTTAATCCTATACCCAAGCAAAAGAAAACACAATTCCTTAGGGCCATATACACAAATATTGTACCTTCATATTTGTTTGTCTATGTTATGCCTATCCTTGGGGATGCTTGCAATCATACACACTTACAATATACTGTAGTTATTTATGTGCCGAGCGGCTTTTTGTGTGCATCATAAATAATACTAGCCAGGAACGTTATTGACCGTGACATTATGTATTATCTTTAATTTCACATGATCATACGCATGAAGAATTTGAACACGCACCACGATAAAATTAAACCAACCGCCTCTTCCACGAATTAAAGTTACTTCAACAACCCCTTGCCCTTTTACTAATAAATTAATCACAACAAAAACATAAACGTTAAAAAAGGAGCCAAGTTCTTATTTGCATAAGAAACCTGTGCGTAAAAAGTCAGTCAAAAAAAGTAATGAGATCTGAAATATATGCCAAGTTTTAAGTTCATGAAGTTCAATATCAAATATCTTAAGAAGAGTATTATCGAAACAATTCCAAATCATGAGAGAAATTTGGTAATTAATGATTACTGATTAAAATTCGGTGGGTTCACTGGTCAAGTTTTCATACATTTTAAATTTGTGATTAAGTAAGTATTTAAGAGAAAACTTGCCAAGTAAATCCACCAAATTTTAATCAGTAATCATTAATTACCAAATTTCTGTCATGATTTGGAATTGTTTCGATAATACTCTTCTTAAGATATTTGATATTGAACTTCATGAACTTAAAACTTGGCATATATTTCAGATCTCATTACTTTTTTTGACTGACTTTTTATGCACAGGTTTCTTATGCAAATAAGAACTTGGCTCCTTTTTTAACGTTTATGTTTTTGTTGTGATTTCACTCCTTTTTGCAAAGACTAATTTTGCCAGGTGAAAGTCAAGCCCTACCGGTCTACAAAGTTTCATAACCGAACCGAAAATGCTCCATACAAATAATAGCAACTCTGATAAAGTTGGTGGATGGCACCCCCCCCCCTGAATGGACAATTCCAAATTTTCGATTTTTTTCCTTTCTAAGTACTTCAAGTCCTACCGACCTACCAATTTTCATCGTTCTACAACAATCGGAAGTGCTCCATATAATTTATAAATAAAATAATAATAATAAATAATAAATAATAAAATTCCAATTTTTCAATTTTTCTTTCTAAGTACTTTGAGCCCTACCGACCTACCAATTTTCATCGTTCTACAGCAATCGGAAGTGCTTCATATAGTTAATAAGAAATTTTAAGAATGTGGGTCGATGCCACGCCCCCTGAACTGAAACTTCCAATTTTTCGATTTTTTCTTCTAAGTACCTCAAGGATACCAACCTACTAATTTTCATCGTTCTACAACAATCGGAAATGCTTCATATAATTCAAAAGAATTTTTGAGAATGTGGGTGGATGCCACGCCCCCTGGACTGAAACTTCCAATTTTCGATTTTTTTTCTTCTAAGTATTTCAAGGCCTACCGACCTACCAATTTTCATCGTTCTACAACAATCGGAAGTGCTCCATATAATTTATAAGAATTTTTAAGAATGTGGGTGGATACCACGCCCCCTAAATGCAAAATTCCAATTTTTCAATTTTTTTCCTTCTAAGTACCTTAAGCATACCGACCTACCAATTTTCATCGTTCTAAAACAATCGGAAGTGCTCCATATAATTTATAAGAACTTTTAAGAATGTGGGTGGATGCCATGCCCCCTGTATGGAAAATTCCAATTTTTCAATTCTTTTCTTTCTTAGTACCTCAAACCCTACCAACTTACCAATTTTTATTGTTCTACAACAATCGGAAAAGCTCCATATAATTTAT
Source organism: Dasysyrphus tricinctus (assembly GCA_963921185.1). NCBI lineage: Eukaryota > Metazoa > Arthropoda > Insecta > Diptera > Syrphidae > Dasysyrphus > Dasysyrphus tricinctus. The sequence continues at coordinate 19,158,668 of OY992533.1, read as the reverse complement.
AGAATATTTAAGAAAGTGGGTGAATGCCACGCCCCCTGAATAGAAAATTGCACATTTTCGATTTTTTCCTTTGTATTTACCACAAGGCCTACCGTTGTGCGAAATTTCAAGTTTCTACGATGCCGGGAAGTGCTCCATAATTTTGATGATCTGTCAGTGAGTCAGTGAGTCAGTGAATCAGTGAGTCAGTGAGTCAGTGAATCAGTCAGTCAGTTACGGTTTTTGCGATTTTTGAAGTCCTATATCTTGGGAACTACTAATGCTAAAGAGTTGAAATTTGGTGAGCCACCTGTGTTTGATCAGTTCAGCAAATACTCCGAATTTGAAGTTTCTGACTTTATTGGTACGGAAGTTAGAGGGGGGTTGAAAATCGCCTGAGTTTGTTCCTGTAAAAAGGGTGTAGTGCCGCGAACTTGGCTGGGCACTACCGTGCCCTTTGATAGACAGGTTATTTTGTCAGTAACTTTTTACTTGCGATAAAGTTTCAAGAGGGCATGTTTTATACCTCAATGGCATCAAGATTTTAATCAAAAGCTGCTGTAAATAAAATCACAACAAGAACATAAATGTTTAAAAAAAATAAAAAATAGCCAAGTTCTTATGTACATATATTTACAAGAAACCTGTGCGTAAAAAGTCAGCCAAAAAAAGTAATGAGATCTAAGATATATGCCAAGGTTTAAGTTCATGAAGTTTAATATCAAATATCTTAATTAGTGTAATATCGAAACAATTCCAAATCATGACAGATATTTGGTATTTAATGGTTACTGAATAAAATTTGGTGGGTTCACTGTTCAAGTTTTCATACATTTTAAATTTGCGATTAAGTACTTCGATTTTTTTCTTTCTAAATACTTCAAGCCCTACCGACCTACCAATTTTCATTGTTCTACAACAATCGGAAGTGCTCCATATAATTTATAAGAAATTTTAAGAATGTGGGTGGATGCCTCGCTCCATGAATAGAAAATTCCAACTTTTCAATTTTTTTCTTTCTAAGTACCTCGAGCCCTACCGACTTACCAATTTTCATCCTTCTACAACAATCGGAAGTGCTCCATAAAATCTATAAGAATATTTAAGAAAGCGGGTGGATGCCACGCCCTCTGAATAGAAAATAGCAGATTTTCGATTTGTTCCTTTGTATGCACCACAAGGCCTACCGTTGTGCGAAATTTCAAGTTTCTACGATGTCGGGAAGTGCTCCATAATTTTGATGATCTGTCAGTGAGTCAGTCAGTTACGGGTCTTGCGATTTTTGAAGTCCCATATCTCGTGAATTACTAATGCTTAAGATTTGAGATTTGATGAGCCTCCTGTGTTTGATCAGCTCAGCAAATACTGCGAATTTGGAGTTTCTGACTTTATTCGTACTGAAGTTAGAGGGGGGTTGGAAATCGCCTGAGTTTGTTCCTGTAAAAAGGGTGTAGTGCCGCGAACTTGGCTGGGCACAACCGTGCTCTTTGATGATAAAAAAAACACGAGAAAGTGGCTTCCGAAATTATGCTTGTACAGAAACTGCTTTAGTTGTGTGTTTAATGGTGTAAAACCATACTTTTTTATACGGCAGCCTTTAAGGATAATAATAATTTGAATTATATTTCAATATAATATAGTCCACAAAACATAAACAAAAATAATTTTCGATTATTTGCATTTTTCTTCATGTATTTAAGGATAACCTTATTTTTCGAAAACGGTTTCAAAGATTTTCATAAAATATATTCAGTCTACTATCGTAGATATATTAAGAATCCTATCGGGAATCTTGATGTGAGTTTTGGTAACCCCAAAAATATTTGAGTCCTCCGGTATATTTTCTGCTATTGTGAGCCTCAACGTGAATAAATTTTCCCCAGACGAAAAAATCTATGAAATGGCAGCCAAATTTATCATTTCAGGTATAGCAACAAAATTTCGAGGGACATTTTCAAGCATCATTCTAAATTCAATTCCCCAATATTATTAATTGAGGGAAACATTTCCAGGTGAACTTTAATCACGATAACCCCGCTGCTCTACCTACTGGCAAAAACAATTTTACTGAGAGCCGTTATTAGTAGTTCTTCCTGGCTTCCTGTTCGTATAGAGTGGTAGAGTCAGATAGTACCAAAAAATTGAGGCTTGACAAATACATTCATACAAATTTCAAAGCTGAAATTTTACCTTTTTTTAGTGGGAAGGGAAATTTGGGTTTTGAACCATTTTCAATCGGCATATGACAAAAAGTTGCCTCTAATTGTGATGGGATCCACCTTCTTTTTTAGCCGTGAAATGGAAAATGATTGCGTTCCACAATTTTTGTTTATTTTGTGAAATTCGTATTAGCTTAGATTTGTTCGAGCTAAAGTCGAATGGACACATATTTTGTTTCAAATTTGTTTAGCTTTAAATTCAAAAATTAAACAAATTCTTCTATACGTTTTCCCAGACGATATATTAAAGTTACCTTAAAAAAAAAACAATGAAGAGATGACCCCAAAGGAGGAAAGTCCTTATGATTTTCTTCCTCATAACATTTTTTTTCTATAGAAATAAATCACTTTCACAGTTTGAACGGTGCCGTATGCTGTAGTTACATTAGAGATGCGTTAAGATAACAGGGCACTATCGAGCATAAACGATTTATATCCCACAACACCTTTAAGCAAAGTATAATGTGCAACTATTGATCACGGATTTCCTATGTGTGGAACGTGAAAGCAGTTCTTTCGTCTTGGTGGCAAAACAATCTACAGTGCTTATATGTTTTTTTTTTCTATCCTGGATCCCGGCTTCTGAATAGAAAAGGATTATAAGAAGTAACCCTGGTTGACTACTTTTTTAAGGATAAAATACATAACCTACATGTAGGTGGTGATAGAGAGAGAGGAAAAGAAAAATATCGAAATAATGGTGCATGAATGGCTGTGGGTGTGTTTCCGTTATCGTTTTAAGGAAAACCAAAACAAAAATAAAGCTTTCGTGATGCTGGCTTCCTTTGAGAATTTTGGTAATAGAAGCACTATCTAGTAAATTTTATTAAAGCTTAAACGAGATATTAGCTCAGACAAGTACAAAAAAAGAACAACATCTTCGCAAGGTACCTTTAATGTGTCCTATGTTAGATACGTTACTTTTGCTGCCGTATAAGTACTTGTAATATGGCTTATGAGATAAAATGTAACGCTGTGCCTATAAATCCAAGAGCTTATTTTCTGATTCTGATTTTTGTTTTCTTTTTCGTTGTTAGGTAGGTAATCTTATTTGAGAATGGTTCTGTGAGGACAAAATTGATGATTTATGGGGTACCTTTAAAAATGGCTGACCTTCGAACTGGAAAATATTTCCGTATTAATAAATATGTAGATAATATGGTTTGGAAATGTATTTTTTTTTTCTCTTAGAAGCACTTTGTACGGAGTATTTTGAGCTTTCTTACATACAAACATAACATTCACCCCAGCTTCAACTGTACATCACAGCTACCCACCGCACAGTGGTGCCAAAGGGTAAAAATATTTAATGTTGAAAGTTATTATTTGGATCGATGGTTCGGAATTATAACGATGTGTCTTTAGCACTGCTGTGTGTATGGGGTATTATCTTTGAGCGGTTTGTAGAAGGCTATAAGGGATGTTACATAAGAAATGTGGACAAAATATCTTAATTCAAGATCAAATAAATAGATAAGACATCACTAAAGGAATTTGATTATCAGGTTGACCCCCGTGGAATTAGAATAACCCCATGAGCATATCAACTTGGTGATAGCACATTCAAGTTGTTATTCTCATCAACAATGGCTTCCAATTAAACCAACCGTGATTTGACATCCGTTTAATTTTCCTAATCTGCCAATACCTTCGATTCCTGCCTCTTTTTTTTAGTCAGTAATTTTTGTAGGAACAAAAAAATGTGTCAGAATTATTCCGAACCTTATTTCAACGGTTTACGTTAAGGGGTATATTTATAGAGGCTATATACCTAGAAACTTCAAACAATTATGACAACCTAAATTTTTGTAAAGAGCTTCAGTTTGACGTTTTAAGCATTTCCTAATTTGGACCAAGGCTAATTCAGTATCAGTTTTTTTTTAAAGGTAAAAATTGAAACTTATTAATTTGTTTTGTATAGAATCCAAAACAGATTTGCATCCTTTTTGTTTGTAAAATCAATGAATTAAAAGGAGACAAACTCGCAAGAACTTTAAAGTAAAGCAAGCTTGGTCGAAAAAGTGTAAATGCATATTAAATTGGCATTTATCAACTCTTCATTATAAAACCAAGTTTTTAGGAAAATCTTGGAAAAAAGGGTATTCTTATAAATTTTTTTCATTCAAATTTCATTTTTCAACAAAATGACCAAAGAAACACTTAGACAATACAATTATCTAAGAAATGAGGTCTTACCAAATTCTGTAAATCGATTAAGCTTAAATTTATAATGAATCAAAGCTCACATGTGCCTCATGTGGTGTTGTACCAGCCCACAGTGGTATGTTTGTTGAATTTTGGAGACAAAAATAATTTCCCAAGCCAATTCATAATAAATATTAATATAATTTTTTACATTAACGGATGAGGTGGGGCCTCGCATTTTAGGTCAAAACATGGTCATAGTTTCAAAATTCAAAAAAAGACACTGTCCATGTTAGGAGCGTTTAATGTAAATATTATGTTGGAATGTTTAACATTACGTACATATGTATGTATGTGCTTGAATGTATGCTTCTCTGTTTTTAAAAGTAATTCCAATACAGATTTGCACTAAATTTAGGAAACCAAGTCCAAGATATTGCGCAATATGCCCAGGGGATTTGAATTAATCTCAGTGCTATATGTTTTTAATTAAAAATTATTTTTAGAACTAAATTTGACAATTTTGAGTTTTGACAGTTAGAGGTGTTCAATCAAATTTAAGTCCAACTACTCAAAAACTCGAGATAATGAAAAATAATCTTAACTTAAGCTTTAGTTGACTTTGATTTGTTGGTCCTTAACGAATACAACAGAAGTATTAGTCTTTAAAGAAGACAGAGAAGACAGAACTATTAACTCGATTAAACATTAAAATAAATTTGTTGGTTCGATGACTCCTGAGAATCGGGATCTGGGCCCTTGGCCTGTTCACTTTTACCCATATTTCAAATCATAAAAAAGTGTGTAAAAAGAAGTGTAGGTGGAAGCATTGGATTTAATCCCAGACCTCCGAAATGACAGCTCACCACTCTAACATTTCGCTCCATTATTGGACCTGTATTAAATATTTCCATAAAGAGCACATAAATTGAGCTTATTATCGAAAAGTTATACCCAGTGGCCAGTCATAAATGACAGTGACTACTCCGACTGTTATACCTAATTAAAGAATGAAGTGTGTAATGTGCACTATTGCGCTGGTTTCTAGTGGAATTTTTAGCTTGGACCTTGGATATTTAAGTTTGGTAGAGGAAAATAGTTCTTCACGTAATACTTATTTATGAACATAATAGATAATTATTTTTCGGATAAGCCGCGTAATAAAAGTTTAAAGAGTGCACTTTGGTACTCACCCCGAACGTTTCGCATCAAATTGCATTGAGCGTGGTCACCGGGGAACTGCTCTTGAAATGTTATAATGTATTAGATTGACTACGCAGGTTGTAGCTGTGCGTAGGTGGTTCTATCTCATGATGTTGTTGTTGTTGAGGTGCAGCTTGTTGGGAGCAAACAATGCTCACTACATCGGAGGGTGTTTTAAGTTTGAACTGGGATGCCGGTAAGGTGTTAATGACGGGATCCCAAGAACGTGAAAGCTTAAAACTGTCATCTCGATTGAAATTTTGGTTGCGTTTTATTTCAATCGCCTCCCGTACCAGCCGTGGGATGTAGTGGGTTTCTTGAGCTAAAACCTTGGCTTGGTCAAAATGGATCCAGTGGTGTTCATCTGGATTGTCCAAGATGTGCTCACAAATTGCCGACTTCTCCCGCTGGTTCTTACTAACAGCACTAATGTGCTCTTTTAAGCGAGTAGCAATGCTTCTTTGTGTTTGTCCAACATACGCGGCTTATCCGAAAAATAATTATCTATTATGTCTATTAACAACCGCGAAAGCCTAAAAAGTTATCTTATTTATGAAGTTGCCAATTTCTAAAGGTTTCGACAACCCTTAAATTGATTAAACACAGTGCGAGCCTTAGGAAAATAGGGAAGGATTCAAGAGGAGATATTAGTCTTGTTTTTTAGTGCATTTTTATTTTCGCTTAAAAGAAAGGGTATTTAAATACAACAACAATTCGGAGTTATTCCAAATTGTTGTTGTATTTAACATGATACTTTTTCTAAGCGCTGATTAAAATGCACTTAAAAGCACGGCAATTGATGCCTATTTGTATGTTTATTTCCGTGCGTATGGCATACCGCCAGGCAATGCTTACTTACTTATCCGGCTCCCGATCCATGAAGGGTCTCTGCCTGAGATATTGCGGTCTTCCATCGGTTGCGGTCCCTCGCACGCTCCCTCCAGTCGTCAAGACCAAGCGCTCTTGCGTCTGTGACCGCCTGGACCCTATAGCGGAGGTTCGGTCTTCCTGGTCGTCTCGAACCTGGGGGCTGGGATTCGAAGATTTTCTTGGCTGGAGCGTTGTTGTCCATTCGCTCGATGTGGCCGAGCCAGTGTAGTCGACGTGTTTTGGCTCTTTGGACTACATCCACATCTTGGTACAGCTCATACAGTTCACGATTGAATCTTCTCCTCCAATCGCCCTCTTCGCATATAGGACCAAATATCCGCCGAAGAATTTTTTCTCGAAAGTGCCCAGTATCAATTCCCCTTTTTTACATATCGTCCAGCACTCGGCGCCATTGAGTAGAACTGGTAAAATTAGCGTTTTGTATAGCGTGCACTTTATCTTTCGGGAAAGTAGTTTTGACCCCATTTGTTTGACCAAACCGAAGTAGCAGCGGCTCGCTAGGGTAATTCTTCGTCGGATCTCCACTAAGGTGTCGTTCGTGGAATTAATATTTTTACCGAGGTAGGTGAACTCCTTGACTACCTCCAAATTACTGCTACCAACAGTGACGTTTTGTCCTAGGCGATGGACAGATGAGGCTTTGTTTGTTGATAGCATATACTTTGTTTTGTACTCATTCACTTCAAGACCAACGCGTTTTGCCTGTTCATCAATAGCTGTGAATGCTTCAAGTACAGCTCTCTTGGAGCGGCCGATGATGTCGATGTTGTCCGCATAGCCAAGCAGTTGAGAAGACCTGTTGAAGATAGTGCCTTCCATGTTAACACCACTCTTGCGCACTATCTGCTCCAGGACTAGGTTGAAGAAATCACATGATAAGGCATCTCCTTGTCTGAACCCTATACACTTCTGGAATAACTCGGATGAGCTGTTACCTATTTGCACCGCGTATTTTGTAACGTCATGCGGCATAGCTGGATCAGATTTTTCGGGATCCCGAGTTCCGACATCGCCAATAAAACTCTTGGCGACTTATGCTATCATATGCGGCTTTAAAGTCGATGAATAGGTGGTGGGTCTCGACTTGAAATTCATTGGTCTTTTCCAGGATTTGCCTCAATGTGAAGATTTGGTCTATCGTTGATCTGCCTGGCCTGAAGCCACACATTGTACGTGCCGATCATAGTGTTGCAGAAAGGTTTTAGACGCTCACATAGTACGTTGGATAGGATCTTGTAGGCAACATTAAGCAGGGATATGCCTCTGTAGTTCTTGCAGGACATAGGATCGCCTTTTTTGTATATTGGGCATATGGAGCTATTTGACCAGTCGTCGGGCATACTTTCCTCCTCCCAAACTTGGTTGATGAGCTGGTGCATGCATCCTACCAGAACATCTCCTCCATACTTGAAGAGTTCCGCTGGTAGGCCATCCGAGCCGGCAGATTTGTTGTTCTTAAGCTTGTGGATGGCTTTCTTAACCTCTTCAGTACTGGGTGCTGGGACTGGATCTTCATTGACTGGTCTAATGCTTCTTTGTTCCTCTGTTGCCTCCTCTACATAATGCCCATTAAGCAGCTGCTGGAAATGCTGCTTAAACACGTCTACAATTCCCTGTGCTTCGGTGACTAGGTTCCCTTCGCTGTTTCGAAGAGCTTGCGTGCCAGTCCTATAACCAACCGGCGGGTGTTGGTGGCGGTGCTGGACTCTTCGAGATACTTGAGCTGAGGGGCTGCGGATGCTCTTTTCTTTCTACGCAGGGTTTTTTCTCTTTCCTTCTCTTTTCACGGTACTCCTCTCTTGCTGCTCTTGTTTTCCGTTGCAGCATTTGCATTCGTGCATTTTCCGTCTCCTGCTTCAATACCGCGCATTCATCATCATACCACGCGTTCTTTTTTCTGGGTGGTTGATAGCCTATGGTGGTCTCGGCTGTCTCCTTAATAATGTCGCGATACTGGTTCCACTGGTTGTTGACGCTTGTGGCTGGGTGTACGGCAGAGAGTTTCCCGGTCAATTGCTCACTGTAGTCTCTGGCTTTCTCAGATGTGCTAAGGCATGCGATGTTGAACTTCTTTCTTTGGGCGGTCTTCGTTTTCTTTTCGTTGGACAGTCGGGCTCTGAACTTTGTCACAACAAGAAAGTGGTTAGAGTCCACGTTTGCACCTCGGAAAGTTCGCACGTCCAAGATGTTCGATGCGTACCTTGCGCCAATTAGCACGTGGTCGATTTGGTTGGCAGTTCGACCATCTGGAGATCGCCAGGTTGCTGTGTGTATCCTTCGCCTGGGGAACCTAGTGCTACTTATCACCGTATTACGAGCTGCAGCAAAGTCGCCAGGCAATGGCAACAACCAAAACACCTAACAATTATGAAAAAAAAATTCAAATAAACTCAGCTATTTTCTTTGCCAAAGGCTAATTTTAAAAACGATGTTACCAGCATTAATCAAATTATTTTCAGATATATCACTACTGATAGATACCTGTTATGAAGAGGTGGTACTTCGTTGAAAATCAATGCTCTAAGCAGTATATCTCACTCTATATACAAACAGAGAACAAATAGTTTATATTGTTAATTTTGTTTCAATAGAGCAAAAACTTCCCTGAACTTTAACATTATCATTACCATCAGAATTCACTTAGGTAGGTACATCTTCGTCTTCTGTCGCTTGTTTTCTGTCAAAAACACATTTCTTCTAATATTTGCCTTACTGATTAAATTTACTTTCATTTGCCCTCCCTCTGGCGTCAGAAAGACCATGCTGGTGTTGGTACACCTGTATCTAGGTCGACATTCCATTCGTAATTAATTCATTGTCAGTATTCTCAGAATCTTCACCCACGTTGAGACGTAAACTTCATTAGATATATAATCAAACACACGCTCAAATAAAAAAAAATAAAAATAAAAACAAACAAACGACTTACACACCGCACTCTGCCGGTAAGGCTATACGTAATTATTTGCGCCATATTTAAGTGTTAGCATCCCAAAGGCGCAATTTCCTGGAACGAAAATCTTTTCCGCTTTTCGCTTGGCTATATCTTCAAAATAAAAAAAAATAAAAAAAAGAACATCCCAAAGAATCCATGTTCATTAATATATGTATTCTATAGAAGTCTTGCAGCTGTCACTTGCTTTTTTCCTGCCAGCTTATTATATCAAATTTGATGAATAAAAATGATGGTTCTAGTGAAACCGAAACTCCAACACATAAATATGTACAAGTTGTAGGGATATAGGTTTTTTTTTACTTTTAATAGCAACGTCAAAAGGATGAAAAGCAGCAGAGCACATTCAGTTACTTGCCTTGCTGTTGCTCCTTTTAATTTCATAAAAGTTGTATATGAAATTTTTATGAGTTTCATCAATCGTTCCACCTGCTTTCTATAAATCAAAAAATAGCAACACGAAAAATTTGATAAAGTCAATTCGATGGCAAATAAAAAAACCCCACTCACCGCCATTAAAACCGCACAAAAGTTGTACTAAATACACATATACGATACATACATACACACATTATATCGAGGATGCTCACATTTTCATATTTCCTGGTGTCTACAAATTTTTGTATCTCATATTCTCATATGCGTTGTCCCATTCCTTGTGATGCTGTGGTCAGTGTTGGATTTACCACTTAATCGTGTGGGACAGAAGAAGGCCTGGGGGTCAATTCTCGATCTGTGAAACTGTGAAGTGATAAATATGATAACGCCTTCACACCAAATGCGATTCTCGAACTGTGAAAAAATGAAAACAAATGCCAAAATGTTTTCATATGATAATTCGTTTATCACAATCATTTCATTCTGTGAAACCTGTGAAAAGAAAAATGATAAACAGAAACAAATTGTGCTCATTTGATACACCCAAGTCGCCATCTTGGTCTTTCTATGACGTCACGATCATCTTTTTTCAATGAGCAAGTGGTAGCATTTTTCATGTTAGTACTTTTTAGTACTCACTTTGACAACTGTTTTTCATACCGAGTACGGGAATCGCCTTGCGCGTGTTTGTGAAGTGATAAAATGATAAAACTCTGTGAAAACTGAAATGATAACGAACTTTGCGTTTTTGCGTAGTCGAGAAATTATCTGTCAGCTAAGTCTTTGGTTACTCCAGTCTACCAGGCAAAGCAAATTTTGACTATCCTCTTCAAATTAGCGTCATACACAATGGCCTGATTGATTTAGACTAACACTGGACGTCCAGTATAACGAAAGATAAAATATTGAGCCAATTCGTTTTATCGAAATATTCGTTTTATCGAAGCTAATCTTTTCGACCTTAAAATAACATAATCACCCCGATTACAGAATCCGACGAATGAGCTGCGCGTAGGGAATCTGACTCAATTTTGAAATTTGGCTCATAGTAAAAATGTCAAAATTGAGCCTGATTCCCTCCGCAGCTCATTCGTCGGATTCTATAATTGGGGTGAATATTTACTGATAAAAACTCGAATTCATTCAAGATTATCAATGTGATATGTATCAAGGCCAATACAATATTGGGATTAAAAGAGAGTCCCGCCAGTTCTCTGACTCATACGTTATCAGACAGTTGTTTTTATCTTTTGTCAGATGTACCATGGAGTATGTTTGTCATGTGTGGAAGATGAAGAATCCTGTGACTCCCACTTGTTAAATGTCAAAATTTGTCAAATTTTTTATTGGCTACAAAGATTGATTCAAGCTTTTTAGTTTTTATTAGTATTATTTTATTATGCAAACAACACTCTTTCCTGGTTTTTAGTGTTATTTAAATTATCCTTTCGTGTTTTTTGTCTATGTTGTTGTTGTATAATACAGGACGGGGTCACAGGAACGGCCGTCGGAACTGAAGTGAATTAGTGTTTTTCATTGAACGCGATTCACCAATTACCATTGCTTTATGTCGTTTCGAAGGTAGAAGTGGGAAGCAGGGCCTTGTGTCCCAGGTGATGGGCTTGGAAAATGTTTGCAATAACGCTGAACATTTGTTGGAAAGCCTCCACAGCCTCGAATTTTTCCCGAGAATCTTCGATAGTAAAGAGGTTTTGGTCCAAAACGTCAATGCCTGCTTTAAGAGAAGCAAGTATCTGTGATATGTCATTCTTTGAAGCTTAAGAAACCGAAGACTATTTTGATCCTTCCTCCTTAAAATTTCATTACTTGTGGAAAAATTTGAGTTGCTTAGGTAAATGGCCCGAAGTCTGTTGTCCCAGTTAAAATAAATGGACAACCGATAGTTCTCCTTGATCAATTGGTTGATGTTTTTGATTGATGACTTCAGTGTCCCAATATACAGAACGCGTGTGTCAGTAAGCTTACTTTTTATCAGTGTTTCCTTGCTTAATTAACTCTCATGACCACTCACACCACGCACACTTCTCAGTTTCCCTTCTATAGAATACAATTGTTTTTTATTTCTCTTCGAATGAAGTCCATTAGTAAATTAAAGCTTGGCCGACAAAAGACTTCGTTGCGTAAGTGAATAGTCGTTCAAACGTTAATGGTACTGTTCATGAAACAGCAAATTTTGTATTGAACCAGTAAATTTATTTCTTTAACCTATGAACAACTCATCACATCCTAAAGATTCGCTGGCCACAAATAATATCAAATGAAGAATTGTGGCGCAGGACAAGTCAAGAGCGACTGGACGTCGACATAATAAAGCGTAAATGGCGTTGGATTGGTCACACACTGAGGAAACCAAACGATGAAATTGCAAAGCAGTCCTTTGAATGGAATCCTCAGGGTGCACGGCGTGTTGGAAGACCAAGAACAACATGAAAATCAACTGTCTTAGCGGAAGCAGAATCCCAGAGAAAGACGTGGCCATAGCTAAAGCCCTTGCAGCAGACCGTGAAGGATGGAGTCGATTTGTTGACGCACTATGCCCCAGCCGGGGTTACAGGACACGATGATGATGATGATAATGAACAACTATTTATTGAATCAAAAAAGCCCATCAATGGTTGAATTTAAACTAACGTCAGAATTTGATTCAGTGAGTCAATGCAGCATTTCGTTAAATAATAATAAGTTGATGCTGAACTTGAACTTGAACTAACCTTAACCTCAATAAATGAGTTTCAATCATACAAATGTTTCATCTCAGTGGGGTCTTGCGGCCTGCAGACTAATCCGACTCCGCCTTTTGCAAATTGGGAAATATGTTTGCCGTATGGTGGGTGAATGATTGAATTGTTCAGTTCAATACATATGTATATATGTATGTGTTTTTTCGCCAATAAATAAACTTAAAAGGAAATGAGTCCTCTGCAAAATAATAAAATATAGAACGACGCATATTTTCCATATGGGATTGAATCTAATTTGTTTTTCTCTTGTGTTTTTGTACGAAAGTTGTTATCAAATTGAAAAAAAGAATAGGTACAAATTTTGTTTCGAAAACGAAAGAAGAAATTTATATAAAATTGAACACAGAAAAGCGACTTTATGGTATGGGTACAACATACATATTTATATCTACCCGTAATGAAATTATCTGTTTATGGTCGCCCCAGAAAAATTAACAAACAACAAGTCGGCCATGAAAAATACGCCAAGTTTTAAGTTAATTTAATTTTAATATAAAAATGATATTGCATACGTACAAAGATGTAGAGTTAAGTAAAATCATATGTGATTCGCAAAAATTGAAATACTTTCTGAAAAGCCACTTGCTCGAAAAGATCAACTTAATCAGTTACTACATTCTTAGCGAGTAAAAATTCAAGAGGGAAATAAATCCCACAATTTCTCAGGAAATGAGAAAACTGAAGACCTAGGTTTTCGAAATATTAATTAACAAAGATTTTCCGATTCACCATATTGATTTTGAAATGATTTAATCACACCCGTCTCGCTCATTCTTGTCAATGGCATCTTAACATTTATGACCACCATTTAAAAAAAAATGTATTAACATTTACGGCAAAGAACCCATCCGGTAATTCATTAGGAGAAAGTTCTGTTTCTGTTAAATATCCATTCAGCCTTTATTTTCTACTTCTAAAGGGTGTTTTTTAGAAGTATAGAACTTTTAGTTGGCAACACTATTTTAACTGGCGGCCATTTTGTCAGCTGTCAAGTGATTTATTTTTAGTTTGGTTTGGCATTTCAACATGAATAGACTGACGCTTGAACAAGGCTTTCAAATTGTCTAAATTTATTTTGAAAATCATGGTTCTGTTCGCCTGAACAACGCTTTCAAATTGTGCAAATTTATTTTGGAAATCATGTTTCTGCTCGAAATACGTATCTCGCGAATTTTGTTTAGCGATGAAGCTCACTTTTGGTTGAAAAGATACGTCAATAAAGAAAACTGCGTAATTGGAGTGATGATAATCCGCAAGTGTATGTTGAGACACCGTTACATCCACAAAAACTGACTGTTTGGTGTGCTTTATGGGCTGGTAGAATAATTGGTCCGTGCTTCTTTAAAAACGATGCTGGCCAGAAAGTTACAGTCATTGGTGACCGCTATAGAGCCATGATTACCGACTTTTTTGTTCATCAATTGAAAAGCCATGATGTGCAGGAGCTGTGGTTTCAACAAGACGTCGCAACACGTCACAGCTCGTGCCACAAATGATTTATTCAAGGAAACGTTTCATAACTGCATAGTTTCACATTAAGGACCCGTGAATTGGCCTCCAAGATGGTGCGATTTAACGCCGCTTGAATATTTTCTGTGAGGATAAGTGAAGTCGCTAGTCTACGCCGATAAGCCCGAAACAATTGACCTTTTGGAGGAAAACATTCGCCGCGTTATTGCCGATTTACGGCCAAATATGTTAGAAAAAGTCATCTAAAAATAGACTTCCAGATTAGACGTCAGAGACAGCCGTGGCGGTCATATGCCAGAAATCATATTTAAATTATAATGCCAGAAAATTATCTTTCGAATAAAGTAAATTTCATGTCAATTTAAAAGAACCATCTTTATTTTATTCCATTTCAAAGTTCTATACCTACCTACCTCTAAAAAACACACTTTATTAGGCACCTGTTGAGGTTGACAAATATAATTATTTAACTACCTCCGAGTTCATAACGGTAGTCATGCTGCAAAACTGACAAAGATAATTGTTATTAAATGGTACTATTTATATAAATTTTCCTACGTTTCTTCCGGCAGTGTTGCATTTATGAACTCGACCTACATAAGCTTAAAAGCAGGTAAATATCTGTCATGGTTTGAGTGCTGCTGATAGCTCTTTATTTCGGACTGTCCATCAAGGTTTCTTGGGAGTTAAAAGATATCACAAAATTTTATTCTTACTTTGAATAACTTCCTTATCGAACTTCTTAGTAATTTCTATCCTTTTGTCGAGCTCCCTTTACAGCCGAATTATCTGAAAAAGATTTTATACACAATTTCTGGGATTTAAAATCTCCTTAACACAACATTGATTTTCAAATTATAGGGATTTGGAAAACCGTTTAAAGATTTCACCCCTCAAAGCGAATAAATTCTCAATCGATTTCCAGATCCGCGTCGAAAAGTAAAAAAAAATCTTTCCTCAATTTCCGTTTTCTTCTTGGAGGACTTTGTGGTGCTCTTTACTGCTGTTGCTGCTGCTATTTCTCTTTAGCTTGGTGGTAATTGAATTTTGGGAGAATTAAGACTGGTTACATATTCTTATAGCAACTCTAAAGAAAATGCAAGCTTTAAGAAGACAGAGCGACAGGCAAAATAAAGCTGAGCAGGACGCCAACCACCCACCATAGAGGCTATGTTTTACGAGTTTCCTTTATTTTTTGTGTAATTTAATATAAGGCCGTCGACGTTGTTGTATTATTATCACTTCCTTTTATTTTGGTGGTTGCAATTTATTTTGCCATTTGTGGGAAATTTCAAATTAACAACATTATTTCAATTTTGTATTTTTGTTCCACAAAAAGCGATGGCAGAGATGGAACCCCAAAACGAAGCTGCGGCGTGATGGTGATTTTGCATAATTTTATAGCACACCATAGCTAACGCAACAATACTCAAGGACTTTTCAAGGCAGTGAAATCCAATTTATTTTGGTTGCTTCGTGCTTGCTGATAAATATGGGGATGTGATTTCAAATATTTGTTGGTTTATTTTTGTTTTGTTTTTGTTTTTATATTAAAACTAAGTATGAGTGTTTTTTTTGCTTGCCTGATGCTAAATTTCTTGTACAAAGCAAAAGCATACGGAAATGGCATTTGAACTTTGTAACGGAAATTATTTTTTATTTATTTCCATTTGTTTTATTTTGTTTTTTTTTTTTTGTGGAATGAGCTTCATTTAAAAGTTTACAGGTTATGTAAGTAAATAACTTAAAAAATAAATTCATGTAAAATACAATTTATATTTAAAATGACAAAGGACGATTCCATATAAGGGGCCCTTACCTAAAGACAACTAGCGATCAATTATTAAAAAAGCCCTTCAAAGCGGAAATAGTATTAACATAATATGTTATAACTTAACATCCCGCCATAGAACTACCTACACATACACACAGTTTTATAGGTAATATCAAAATAAAAAAAATTGAAGTTTAAGCCTGGAATACATTTTCTGAACAAAAAATGATAGAGTTGTATTTTCGATATGTTTTTTTTTTAACAAGAAAGTTATACATAATTTTGCTTAAAAAAATGAAAGATCTACAACTCGAGACACATTTTAAAGTCAAAAATCGCGAAATAGAGCTTTCAGAAATAAATCAACATAGATCAGAGTGATTCTAAATGGACAATATTTTTTCATATATATAGATAATTTGAACAAATCAAATTAAACCTTTTTCTTGATCGAATAAATTTCTAAAATTTGCTCATGGGCAACTCCGTTGAATTTGGGAGGGTTTTACGAGCTTTTCTACTCAAATTTTCACACTTATATTACAAATGAAACAAAATATAAACTCGCATGATAATGATTTCGACTGCTGGGAGAGACTAAAATTTTGGAGAAAAATAAATTCTAGTAAAAAATTGGTAAACATTTTGTTATGATAACTCTCGTTACCATTTTGGACACGGATCTTGTGCCAGTAAATTGCACATTTTCTAAAAATTGAAACAAACCAATAAATCTTAGGTTATTGAATAGATCGGAAAATGAGGGGTATAGAGGTTAAATTACATACGTGCAAGGGATTTTATTGTTGAATATGTATAAGCTTTAAACCGAATAACCTACTAAGGCTACTCATGCGCTTCTGAGAGAATGGTCATACTGGCCACTTTTGTAACCACTGGCCACTGGTATAACTCGGAAACTAAGCCGAATTCGCCTATTTGACTCTTGAATTTTTTTGTTCAAAATAGAATTTCCTATCAAAATGGAAGGTTTTAAAATTTTGTATACAAGAAATTAAGTAGAAAAAGAATTAGAGATTTCTAATTTTTTTAACAAATTGCGCATAACTTTTGTTGAAGCAAAGATAGGGTCAAGACATGCAAAAACAAATTGTGGATGTGTCGCTCAAAAATGCTGAATAATACATAGTTAAATCTGGTTATTGCGGAAGAGTTTTGAGTTGTCTACACAGCACGCACTTCATACAAGAACCTTTCTTCGAAGAAATGCGAGGTAACATACCTTCATTTTCAAAAGGTTTTCGGTAATATTTTACCTGTTGTACCTACCTGAAAAAAAGTCATGATTACATAAAAAGGACTATAACTTTTTTATGGGTGGTTGTATCATTTCGAATTTGGTTTCATTAGATTCAGCGTTAGAAACTTCCCTTAAATTATGTATCATATGGTTAGGTTGTACCAAAACAAATATTTAAGTTTGATAGACCTCCAAGTTCTCCACGTCTGCACCCCTTCAAATGCATCTACACAAAAAGCCAATGCGGGGATTTTGGGGGAGTTTGGATTGTTATACCTAGAGGTTGCAATTCTGCGTCGATTTCAATTTTAATATTACATGATTAAATTTTTTCAACATCGGAACCCATTTTTCCTGGCCTACATTACAGATGAACAGATTTAGATGCAATTATACAAATTTCAAAGAGCTCAAAACAGGTTGACATTTTTTTGAAATTTATTTTTAATTTATATTTTTATACCATTTTTCCTTAAAAAATATTTTAAGAATTTGATATATAAAAAATTCGTATGTGTAGAGTTTCAAAAAAAAAAATGTAATATGTTGCTTTGGAAATATGTTTTTTTTTTTCAAAAACATATTTTTGAAACATTTTGTTTAAATCCGAAAATATTGGTAGCAAAAACTGTTCATATTTTTTTAAAAGCTTCTGTTTAAAAAAATGATTGAAATCATGAGTTCCGTTTTGAAGATGATCCTAAATAAAAAAATTGTTCTTTGGGAGGTGCCATTAATAACATTTTTTGAAAAACGGTTTCCAATTTAAAGGTAGGCTTTACTAAAGCAATTAATTGATTTGTGGAGCCATTTTTTAAAAAAATGAGATTTTGTAAAATTGCAAAAAAAAAAATTGCATGGCAGGTACCGTTATTTTACGTTCTAAAAAAAATGAAAAAAAAATGTGGGGAAAATCACCAAATACCACTATGTACCAAGTTTTGAGAAAATCGATCCAGCTGTTAA
Organism: Dasysyrphus tricinctus; assembly: GCA_963921185.1. NCBI lineage: Eukaryota > Metazoa > Arthropoda > Insecta > Diptera > Syrphidae > Dasysyrphus > Dasysyrphus tricinctus. The sequence goes on along the minus strand of OY992533.1, from coordinate 19,140,667 downwards.
GGCCGAAGCCGACTAGACAGACAGACCGACAAAATTGTGCCACCCACTTTATCGTGTTCTCTATCATTGTAATGGCATGTTTGATTGTCATCTTGAAATTTTGTTTGCATGAACCCAAAAGTTGCCCTATAGTTCTTCTTAATTATTTCGAGCTTTCGTTTCTTAAAATTGATTTTTCTCTAAAAAAACATCCTTGGAACAATGAAATTTTTATGGACACTTCTGATCCTTCATTCTTATATTCAAAAATAGATTCTCACCGAACTTTAATGAGAATGAGATTTTTGTTTTTGAAAGTTTGTTCGTACTTTTTTACCTGTTGTTACTTACTAACTTTAAATGTGATCTAAACTATTTATTTTATTATATATTTCATACTCCCAAGCGTGTAAAGGTTTTAATTGAAATAATGAATAATTTCAACAAATATTCTATTAAAAACCTACAATTTTTATCATCAGTTACATTTAGCTTGTAATGAAATGATGAAAGCATCTTTTTCTTTTTGTTCTTTTTAACAACAGTCCGTCACAAAATCAAACACAATCAAAACCCAAAGACTAGATATATTAATTTCTCCTTCTCTATGTGAACAAAGAATATGGTAGGGTGACCATTTTTCTACATAAATATATTTTTTAATAATTTAAGCCTACATCCCAAAAAAATAACTTAGTGAATCAACAATTCTGTATTATTCCACAATAGTTTACTGTTTTTTCTTGAATATTGAAAAAAGTAGATTTTTGAAATTAACTGCATGCAGAACTTAAATAAGGTAAGTTGTTTAAAATATTAAAAGTGCGGATGCTTTTTGACATTTTCAAAATGATTTTCTTAAATATTCCGTAAACAAACTTGAATACAAAATAATCTTCATTATGCATAATTGTTTTCTTACTGCGTTCCCAACACAATATATTTAAAATTGATTTTCCATAATATTGATTCAACGAATTTTCGAGTAAGAAAACACAGAATTTCTCAATAAAAATATTTTTACAATTGAAGGGTCTAGGAGAAAACGGCTTAGGTCCACTTTTTTTTAAACTAAGCTTTTTATGAGAACTATCTGATGAAGTATAGCATTTTTCACAAAAAGAAATGAAAACTTGCGAAATGGCGAACTTTGTAAAAAACTATTTCAGATGTTTTGCTCTGACTCCAAAAGTAAAACAATTTGATATTTGATTAATAAAACTAATGCCTTGACCTGACGACATGTCAGTTAAAAAATCACCTCGACCCTTCAATTATTATGAGTTTTTGAATTATGATCACAGACAATCAAGAACTGTTCTGTTCTGAAAAAGAAAATAGTAAGAACCATCATAAATGTTGACCAAGAGAGAATTTTTTTAAGTTCTTTTTAGAAAAAAAGGATGGTCACCATTCTGTATTTAAGTTTGGTTAGAAGTGCTGAGGATAAAGTTAATCCAATCGATATCGTTCACCCATAGCACAAGCGGGTTACCTTCTACATCAAAGAATACCAAAATGGGTTTCAGCTGAAGACCTCCCACCTTTGGGAAATTCGATAAAGATTTATTTTTCATGAAACCCTTCGCATTCCAGGCATATGTACATAGGTAGGTTATTTTCATGAGGAGAGCTGGGGTCTATTAGCCTTAACCCTAAAAGCCTTATGTGACAAAGTGCAAGCCAGTAGACTTGACAGAGACATTTCACACCCAACACGAAGTTTTACGGATGGGGACGGCCGCACTGGGCTGGTGAGACCGAAGTCCAAATTTATTTGACGACCACAGGAATGATGGAGAGATGGTCCATACACCGACAGTACTCACATACATTGCTTTCCTGTAGCTCTCCCATTCTTAGAATATGCATCAAATGGGATTTCATATGAACCAATATTCATTCTGGAAAGGGTGGACAAAAAAATCAGGCTCTATTAATTACCCGCAAGAGATTGCCTTTGAAGCTCGAAATGAGAATACCTATATTGCCATTATATACAGTGAGACGACGAGGCAATAAATTCCAAAAGGTGGCACAGATAATAATGGCGTTGATAGTGATGCTGGTGAATGAGGTCTTCATCTACAACAATAAAATTTATTAGTCTGATGACACAGTGAATTAATTTCGTTCATTTGGGGATGTTTTTGTGCGAATGTTGGTAGCTATACACGATGACGCGTGGGTCTGAATAGGTATATACCATCGGCTCAGAACAATTTGTAATATGTATGTTGGTGTGGATGCGATGCGGAGCCATAGATTTAATGGAAGTCATTCCTTCTTTTGGCACCACGATATAAAACACATTTGATTTTATTTACCACCACGTTTTTTGGGGATTCCTTTTGACGGGTGAGCTTACGCCTACACCCACGCCCATCTAAGCACCATTAAATCCTAGTGTGAGATATGGATGTACAAAGATTGAATTGTCTTCATAAACCACAAGAATTCGAATTAATACACGTAGCACGATCTAATTATATTGTGCGTGCTTAAATCTTTTAGTGTTCAATTCAATTTAATATGTACCTACATAGTAAGGTATGAATGTATAAGGTGAAATTCATCTCTGTGGTACAAGTAAGGCTCGAAAGAAGGTTTAAATCCAAAAAATAAAATCAGGAATTTTGAAAAAAAATATAATTTTAAAGAATCTTTAAGGAACAATAATTTGGAATATGGAGTGGAGAACCCTTTTATAGAATAATAAAAATGCAAACAAATTTTCAGTACTTTAGTAATTACTCATGGCAAGGTACAGTATGAACCTCGATTTACGCAACCCTCGATTCGTGCAACTCCTCGATTTTAGCAACACTAAATTTGTAGCACGTCTTAACTCTATAAATGCAACTTTTCAAAAATGCTACCTCGATTTGTGCAACTTCTTGTGTTTATTCCTCTGTTTTCTATTTGCATGCTTTCCTTTTGATTCTGTATTCCTGCCGTTAGTTTACAACTAGTAAGTTTGTCTGCACAAAATTTCTTGTAAAAAGAATACACAAACACATAAAATGCATCTGTGTTTATTTGAATGGGTTGCGATTTCATTAGTGTCGGAAAATTTGTCCAGGATGGGTGTTACAAGAAAAATTACAAAATTGTCTATTAAAAAAAGAAGTGATATTTTATCAGAATTAGAAAAGGGTTTTTAGTTAAGACAATTTTTGAAAATATAATGTTCACAAATCTACAATTAGTCGCATAAAAGGAAAGAGAACCGCTCTTAGACAATTTGTGGCTGGAGCTGAATCTGGACTAGGGAAACGGCTAACGTTGAATGCTTCTGAATATCCACAGATGGAAAAGGCTTTATATGGATGGTTTCATAAGCTATATAAGCTTCAGCTATAAGTTGTATCAAAAAAATACAACCCAGTAAGTGCAACAACCTCGGTTATTGCAACTGCCCCAATTTCTATTAGTTGCGTAAAACACAATGTACTGCATTGTGTTTCTGTTAAAATACCAAACCAGAAGTCCAGTCTTATGTTTTTTTTTTCAAATAAAGTTTTTTGATGAAAAGTTTTGGCAAAGAAAATTGTTTCAAACTCAACATTTTGACATTTTATTTTTTTCTATTTTTGTATTTCTTTGATATAATGGCGGGTAGACATTACCTGTGGGATTTTTTTCTTGTCTACTTCCAACCTACATACGCTCTTAAATTTTTTACGCAAAAATTAAGCAAACAAAAAATTGAAATACAAAATCTGAAAAAATTAGCGAATTTGTGGAATACAATTTTTCGAAATTTGTAAATTTTTTTTTTCACATTTTTAAAAATGTAAATCAAGTTAATACTCTGGTATGAAATTTTGTATACCTCGTCAAAAAATGTATACACAAAAAATGGTTCATATGGTGGTTCATATTTATACCCTAGAGATGGCATGATTAAAAAGTATAACTTCGTTAAGAACTTTCATACGAAGCTAAGTAGCAAAAAAGAGTGGGTAGACGAACACGTAAACTACACTCTTAAAGCAAATGCCATCAAATGGTATACTGATGGATCTAGAACGTCTGAGGGGACTGGGGCTGGAATTTTTGGGACTAGAACCAAACTTTTCATACCGATGGGACAGTCCACCAGCATTTTTCAGGCAGAAGTTAATGCCGTAGGGAAATGTGCAGAAAGAAAATATAAAAACCAAAATATTGCAAACATGTCAGATAGCCAAGCCGCACTCAGAGCACTAAGCTCGTATAGCATTAGCTCTAAGCTGGTATGGGAGTGTGTGGGCAGGCTAAATGAACTGGGCAAGAATAACTATGTTACACTTCACTGGGTACCTGGGCACGTTGGCATACAGGGCAATGAAGAGGCAGACTCCTTAGCAAAAAAAGGAGCAATGTCACCCATAATGGGGCCAGAGCCTTATTGCGGATTAGGAGAAAACGTGATTAAAAACAAAATCAAAACAGCAGAGAGGGAGAAAAGATCAAAAACCTGGTAAGAGCTCCTTAAGCTGAGGCAGGCCAAACTTCTACTTGGGGATTACAACCAAGCACGATTCCAATCCTGCATCAGCTTAAATAGAAATAGACTTAGAATAATAATGGGATTCCTCACAGGCCACTGCAAGTTAAGGAGACACCTCCGAATTCTTGGCCTGGAAAACAGTGCCATATGCAGACTTTGCAATGAGCACGAAGAAACCCCGAACTACATATTGGGTAGATGTGATGCACTTGTGCATCAAAGACAAAGGCATCTGGGAAATCACCAGATAGAGGAGAAAGAACTATCCTCTCTTAAAGTACTCCAAATACTTAAGTTTCTTAAAGAAATCAATTTGGAGGATGAGCTGTAGAATGAGTAACCTCATCAAGCTCTAGTAAGGGGGCACAATAGATCTTAAGGTCGCAGTGCACTTACACCCTTAAACTAATTCATTCATTCATTCATTCATTCATTCATTCATTCATTCATATCCTAAACCCCTTTACTTCGAACAATTAGAACCGAAGTTATTAGCTTTAAGTTTGGTCAATTTGAAGGTAATTTTGACGGATTTTGGCATTTGGGATTTCTTACTCAACCACTGCACTGCACTTGGTAAAAATATTTTTTCAACAACATACTTAGATTCGGAGAAGCTTTTGGGTCTTAGACAGTTTGAAAATATCTCTTCTTTTAGACCAGTGCTTCCCAACCTTTTTAAAATCCTTACATTCCCTAAATATAATATTGTATAAACTATTTTTTGTGAACACAGAGAAGACTAACGTTTGCCGAATTTGGCCCTTGATTTTATTTTTGTTCTTCACAAAATCGCTTGAAAAAACGTTCACATTTGGCACTAGCTTTAAAATGTAGACTTTTCGGAGAGACCCCTGTAACACCCTTTTTAGTATGTATAAGGGAAAATTGAGTCCAGAGTTTTTTCGAAATTGAATCAGTGCGAAAGTGAAATATTTTCTTCTCTTTCTCTTCCTTCTAACGGAGTAATGCATCAGGATGTAAAATTGCCCCCTTTAATTTCGAATTGCCCCCCTGTTTCGCGTGGGCCCTACGTTGGGAAACACTTTCAAGCTATCGAAAATCTACTTCATGCCTGCTCCAGTTAGTTAAGCTGGGTTAAATGAATAAAAATCCTTGGGCGAAAATAATTTTGACAGCTAAGTTTCAAAATAGAGACATCTCGAAAAGAAAAGTGAATAAATAATGCATTTAACTATAGACTAGAAGGTTTTCATCTGGGTGTGTTTCAGACGTGTATACCTACATTTTTCTTGAGCCCACAAATTTTTGACTTACATTTTAGAAACGGTGAAGTGGTAGAAGACTTTCAATTAACCTTCCGTTATGATAACAATAGCTACCAACATTTTAAGTATTCAATTGGCGTTTTTCTATTTTAGCTCAGAGCAGATCAGATCAGATTCAAAACACAAACATAATTGAATCACAGGGCTCAGTTAATAAAATTTTCAATTTCTGAATCTGATCTGATCTGCTCTGAGTTAAAAAAGAAAAACGCCAAATGAATTGCAATAATACTAATAAGAATCTGACTAACAGTTCAGATTTTGAGTCAGTTTTCCATACAGTGAATACCTTAAGTAGAAACAGAAGTTCCAGACTTTTTTTTTTTTAATTTCTCTTCAGGAATAATTTTAATCCTGTTTTACCAAATTCATCAAATCAACCAATCTGTTAGAACTAAAAAAAAATAACAAATTGACATAGATCATTGCTTGAAAAAAAAATAATAATACAAAATTTATTATTATTTCTTCTTTTCCAAGCCCCCCAAAGCTCATGAAATCATGACATCGACATAAAACGTGACTCCAACAATTACGTGACTCAAAATCCTGCAGTTGTATGAGGTAAAAAATACCTTTACCTTTATAGCGAAAATGAAATCGAAAAACAGCTTAAACTTTGTCACCATATTGGGGGAAATTCAAACCGATGAGTTTCACTGGAAAAAAGTCACACTATTCCCCATCGCAATTTTCGGACTTAACGATGAAAAACCGTCATGAACCCAACAAAGTCAATTCTATGAAGGGACTGGAAATAAAGCGCGTTAATAAAAGATGTCCCGCACATGACTCTAGTAATAATGGTCTGCTTCTAAAGCTTCCATGATTGTTATCAGGACAGAGTTCACGATTTATAGGTTTCCAAATTAAATGCATCCCATTCCTCAGAGCCTTTTCGCTTTTCCTAGTATCTAGTTGTAAACTGATATCAGTGGAACTGCTGATTTTAATTCCCTGTGAAAGTCAAACCCAAGCCTTTTCAAGTCTTTTCTCGTAAACCTTTTTTCGTGAATTCATTATACATGTAAGCTCAGGCCAAGAATGATGATGTCCTTAAATTTTACAGCACGCGTGTATAAAGGTTATAATATAAAATTCATACGGCAAACGTCGTCGTCGTATGAATGTTTGGTTTTCTTAAACGTTGAACGCTTTCATTATTCATGAATCTTGAATAGAGCACAGGGAAGACAAGACAGGAAGGAAATAAGTGCAAAGAGGAAATGCTTTTGTATTGTGCAAAAATATTTCGCTTTATTTTGTCTCGTCTTTTCTTTTAGTGAGACTTTAGGTAAATCCAGAATTCCAGGCCAGGATGGATATAAGGGGAAGACTAGTAGAGCCAAAGCAAAAGAGACGTCTTTCAAACTGCGTGATATATTAATCCAGACTACAAGAGAAATGGATTAAGTTGAATGTCTTTTGTTTTGAATTTGAGTATTATTATATTATTCCTTTTGTTTTAAACCATCTCCCCATTAGCGTAGCTAGGGGGGGGCGAAGGGGGCGGTCGCCCCGGGCGCCAGGAGTTAGGGGCGGCAAATGGGAAAATCATCTTCATTGTTTATGGGATGTAAACCAATTACAGAAGTTGTTTTTATTGAAAATTTTATTAAATTTTTATTAGAAAAAGCACAATTTTAATAGTATTCAAATTTGTAGGGGCGGCAACATCTTCCTCGATCTTCATGAGAAGTTGGAAATAAACACAAGTTTAATTTTTGTTAAATAAACAATTAAATCAATTTTTATTAAATTGAAATCAATAGGGGCGCAAAATCATCATCGTTGTTTATTGCAGAAGTTGGAAATAATCAAAAAAGTATTATTTTTTAAGTTAAAAATTCTATAACATTGGTAGGTATAAGAATGTACAATTTTTCATTGTGTTCAAATCACTAGGGGTGGCAGAATCATGGCCGTTGCTCATTATAGAAGTTGGTAATAAACACAAAAGTTTATTTTTTTAAATAAACAAATCTTTCAAATTTTGAAACAAAATGGCTTTCGTAATGACCATTCTTTTTTGTAGCTTTACATATATGTGTTTGTTAATTCTCTCAATTTAGTTCAGAGGGTTTGACCTTTCTCAAAGAATGTGTCACGTTAGATTTGAAAAAAAAAAGCTTTCGATTGAATATTTTCGCAGATAATTTGTTTTTTTTTTCAAAAATAAAAAATAATAATATTATTTATACAAAACTGATAAATGAATAAAAATAGATAAAACGTAAAAATAGTTTTTTTTTCAAAAATAAAACCAGCAAACATAAAAAGCTCTAAACTATACATATGGCTGCATTCAACACAAAGAATTGAAAAAAAATGTGATTTTTTTTTTGCGAAAGCTTGAAGATTAATTTTTGTTCGTAAAATGAAGTGCAATAAGTAGATTTTTCAGCAGATTTATTTTGAGAAAAAAATGTATTAGATCAACAATCTACTGCAATTTCAGTGAAGTAACAACTCTGTAGTCAGACACTCAGTAGTGACTTAGCCGTTGCTTTGACCCTTTCATGGTTCATGATCATTAGATCTGAGAAATATGAACAGTATGCAATTTCTCAGTTTCGCTGTCGAGTACTGATGAAACAATAGGCGTGTCTCACCAAGTAAAATTTCACCGAGCGCTTAATATCAAGTTGACGTAGGCGGAATGTTTTGGTGAAACAAAGATACTCTGTTAAATCGTACTGAAATTATGGAAACAAAATTTTAACTCTGCTTTAAATATTTAAATTTTAAAGCACAAAACTTTATTAAATGAATGAAAAATAATACTAAGATCAATTTATTTTTCCTTTTTATCAACACTCAACCTCTATTCTGTATTTTTGTATCGATTTCGTATTTGCACGTCACCGAGAAATTGCAATTTGGCTGTCAAATGAACAGCTTTAACTGAAAAAGAACATTGAGAAATTAACCCAAAAAATGTTCGTCTGAGTAATCTCTGGCAAAAATCTTAGTGCTCAGGTGAGATTTCTTGCCCCACTTTAAAAATATCTGAGCTCTCAGAGATTTTATTTGGTGAGACATGCCTAATGAACAATTATGAACTTTACTATTTTTGAACGAAAGCACACGGAGAGAATTGAAAAATCACCAATTGAAAAATTTGCGGTTGCAATTTACGAATCATGTTTTATTCGTAAATCAAGGCATTTTGTTCCCAAATTAATACAAAAACTAGTAATTTCACATTCAAAACGCAGCAATTCACAAAATTTGTTTCTTCGTGACTTGCACTTAAAATCCATGATTCAAGCTTGTACTCTTCATAACAAAATACAACTTTTTTGGCGTAATTTACTCTCCAAAGGAATAATATCACAAACAGCATTTAAAAATATTGATTTGCGATAAAAATTTAGTCATTTACATAATGCACAATCACTGATTTACGTTTTTTCTATCGCAATTTGCAACTCCATGAGAATAGTCGCAAATCACCAACAAAAAAATCCTTAATCACGACTTTCTTGTTGAAATTTATTTCTCGAAAAGATAGAGCACCACAACATGACAGGTATCTCATCATCAATGTGTGACACCAACGATCTGTAATGCTAATTGGCCTGGTGGTTGCATGCCCGCTCCGCAACTGGAGGGTTGCGAGTTCAAATCCAAGTAGAGTCAAGCGTAAAGTATTTTTTTCAAATAAATTGAATTAAATGTGTATACCTACAAAATAAAGGGTAGAGCAGGATTGATCTTTCCAAGTGGCAATATCACGAATTAAAAGTGGTGATCACAAATCTTTTTTGCAAATTTACAAATTGTGCGATTGAGGAATATTTGGATCAAATTGCGATTTATTGTTCGCAATTTTGTTTTCTCTCGATAGCATAATTGATACTAATAGAGGGTTGATTTACGATTTTTGAGTATCAATATCTTCATTTTGCTCAGTTTTGCAAATTGCAAACAAATAGTCGTAAATTACGAAATCCGGAGCCAAGGTATAAATCGGGATTCATTTTTCGTAATTTGCAGCTCATTTTTCGTGATATGATCCAAGATCCAGCAGATAGCTCGGCAAAGTGGCGTGTATCAATATTTCGCAGAATGTAATTCCTTGCATTTAAAAAAAAAAATATTTTAGTCAAAATTTTGTCTGCAACTCTAAGACCGATTTTATTATTAAGTATTGTTAGACTGAAGGGGCGGCAAATTATTGTTTTGCCCCGGGCGGCAAATATTCTAGCTACGCCACTGATCTCCCTACCAACCGTTATAATGCTGGGTAAAATATTATGAACAAGAGAGGGAACACAACGCAACGGTGATGGTAATAGCTCACTGAAGAAAAATTACGAAATTGTGTTTTTTGAATTGAAGTCATCGCAAATGGATTTTGTTTTTTTTTAAGTTTTTTGTTGTACTTCTTTACTTTATTTACAACCTTGAAATAAAAAAAATTTAAGTACTGTCTTTTTTTTAAGTATAATTAATTGTAGTGCTAGAGTTAAGTGTTATTCATTGTTGGAAACAAACTACTTGCAGATGTTGTCCTATGAGTTCTATGAATGGAGGCATATTTTTAGGAGTAAGTGAAAAGATGGGAAAGATAAGGACTTTTTTTGGATTGTTTTGGTTGAATAGGATGTTTTTTTGAATTGATGTATGATATCCTCGTAAAGTACTCGTAAAGGCCAAAACCTTTTATTAAGAAGGAACACATTAAGAAAATTTGTTAGGTAGGTAAGTCCAATTAGAATCCGTGATCCCGGACATTTGTCAGGTGAAGAAGAAAATCTTTGACCATGTGGACAGTTGCTCCACTGAAGGTCTTCAAAAATAGACAAATTGAAGGCTTTCCTTTAAAGCACAATTGAATACAATCAACAAAAGCTCTTTTATCGTGCTCATTAAGGTAACAATACATAGTTTATAACCTGTGATCACCTGATTTTTAAGAACCCTAACCATCTGATTAAATGTTTGATTCTACAAAGTAAAAATGCTGTGGATGGTTGGGAGACTGGGAGGGAGGGAAATGAAACAGACAGATATTAGAGCAAAGTGTCTGTTATGGTGTTGGGAAATAATTCCACGGGCATCTGCTCCACATTTCCCACTTTTCAAAGTGGAATTTATCTTCGCCGCGAGAGGAAACACCCGCTATTTTGTGGAATTTTTCCCCTCCTAAAACTTTGAAATTTGAGAGACTATTGATTCATAAATAATAAAATAACAAAATAGATAAATAACACATCATAGTTTCTTTAAATATAGATTCTTTAGATGCAAGTGAAATTTTGGAAACGCCATCCCAAATCCTATAGTGTGTCCAAGCAGGGGGGGATTTGCAGGGGGACAGCATGCCGCCCGATAGATACCTCACTGTTTATACAACAAATCCTGGGTGCTATCCTTGCCTTGTCATACATAAGTACAGTGCACCCCAGCATTACGGCGAATAAAATATGACTCTATAGGATTTGGGGTGGGTGCGAGGTTGGCTGCATGCAAAGTTTCTTTTGCATTTGAAGAATCTGGTTTTAAAGTAACTTTGAATTTATCTTATACATCCATTTTGTTCAATGGGTCTACTTTCAATTTCAATTGGAATTAAAACCCACAAGAAAAAGGAAACAAAACCCACAGCTTTTGTTTCCATTTCAAAGTGGAAAATAGATAAGACCGTGGGTTTTTTTTCCTTTTATTTTGTGAAATAAGACCCAAGGGCTTTATATCCGCGGGCGTTATTGCATTGCACCATGGTAACGACATTAAAAGTGGGAAATAACTCAACTCTCCAAGTGGAGATCTTTCTCACTTAAAGGTGCAATAAATTCAATTTCTAACTTCACTTTGAAAAGTGGGGTTGATATCCACTTAAGATGGGATAAATTCCCACTAGATGGCCGTGAAATTATTTCCCTGCACCTTCTGTTATTAGTTGTAGTTGGAGTTGGAGACCAACAAAATTTTTTGGTTATGCGAATTACTAACAGATATTAAAAAATTAACTTAGCAACTATCCTTCCATAAAACAGTTTTTTTTTATTTTGAATTTGCTCATTATCAGCTGAACGGACTAAGATTAGTTTTTGTTTGTAAATTTAAATAATATTGCATTTAAAAATTTTCAAACAAATATTTTTGTTTTCTTCAAAAACTCCAATTACTTAAGAACTAGAGTCAAATTTATATTCTAGTGGCTTCATTTTTAAATTGGGTATTATTTATTAATTATAAAGGTAGCGAAAGCAACAAACAAATTTATTTTTCTAGAAGACTCAAGCAGCATAGAAGTTGGTTATTATGCCTACAAAAGGAATGCTCAATCAATTCAGTTTCGGTGAAACTGCCAAGATGTTGTAAGACAAACTTTATACAAAAAGAAACTGAGGGGAAGAAGCACTTTTTTCTGCAGCCTTTGCAGAGATCGCCAATATATCACAAAGTCGCATCAAAACAAAAGAAATCTTGAAATTTTTTAAGTTAAAAGTAGTAATTAGCTTCCATAAAGCTTGTATAAAATAGTTCATCGATTGCATGAAATAGTTTTGTTACGACTTTCTGATTTTTCATGACTTTGTAGAGTTTCAAATATAAATGGCCTTCAGTCCCTTTTTCTATTTTATAATTTAAGACATTTTCAGCAGTTTTGCATTAACCTTCAAAAGCATGGTAGAGTGCCTGGTTTTGTTTATTGAAGAATTATTTTAAATTAGTTGCAGAAATCACTGTTATATTTTACACGAAAAATCCTGATACGTCTCCGTTTTAAATGGTTTTAAGAATATAATAAAATAAATTTTTATAACAGTGTAAATAGGTACTTTCTATCCAATTGTTATGTTTTTAACTATTATTCTTTTTTAAATGGTGAATAACAGAATATAAGTAAGGATTTTCTTTTCTAATTTCAGGTGAGTGCAGTCAAAATTAACTTTTGTTCCGAAGTAATTTTGTTATGATTATTTTTATTCATACATACATACACGGTTAAAAATTTTGGGGTACTTTTTAATATTTTCTGGGTTACATATATGACAACACCAAAAATATATTGAAATTTAATACTTGACAAATATTGAAATTTGGAAGTTTATGCAAAATATATTAAAACTTAATAATATCAGATATTACAAAGGAATACGAAATCTGTATTATATTTTAATAATACAAAGGTATTATAATATAATACTTTATTTCTTGAAATTTAATTCTTAGATCCTTTTCATGAAAATTAATACAAAATATATTACAAATAATAGTAATGAAAGACTTTTTTTCTAAGAGTATTTATGTTCTAAGTCAATTAATGGTGGCATTATTATATTTATTTTTTTCACATATGTGAGAACTAAAATCTTAAAGCGATTGAAATTTTATCTACTAATTCGTATATTTTACCTCGAAATATTTCAACGCGCCTTCAAAATAATGCATATTTAAATTGTTTATTTATTGTTTTATTGCTGTTTTAATACAATCTGTATTGAATTTTAATACTTTGGTATTAAAAACATATGCTTCATATTCATATTTAAATATGGCTGATGCTTGCTTGTAATGGCTTCCTGTTGTAATACAAATTGTATTAGATTTTAATACTGTTGTATTGAAAGTATACGCATCTTGCTATTTTAATACAATTTGTATTAAATTTTAATACTTTTTGTATTAAAAATACACAAATCCTGAATCCCGAATATTTTAATACAATTTGTATTAAATTTTAATACATTTTGTATTAAAAATACGCGAGTCTCGATATTTTTTAATACAATTTGTATTAAATTTTAATACTTTTTGTATTAAAAATACACGAATCCCGAATCCCGAATATTTTAATACAATTTTTATTAAATTTTAATACATTTTGTATTAAAAATTCACGAGTCCCGATATTTTTAATACAATTTGTTTTAAATTTCAATAGTTTTTGTATTAAAAATGTACGCATATACTTAAGTTATTAAATTTTAATGCCAAAAGATTATATTTTATTTCATTCGATTACTTTTTAATCTTTTTGGAATTAAAAATAACAATCTTAATGCTAATATATTAGAATGTAATACAAAGTTATTAGAAAATTTCTTTAATATTTACGGAATATTAAAAAGTAATATTTTCTGTATTGAATACGGCTGTAATACAAAGGCTGTATTAAAAAATAACCCAGAATTTTTAACCGTGTATGTAGGTATTCAGGGTGCCCCAACTGAAAAACACAAAGTACAAGTACATTTTCAAGTACTTTGTTCCAAGTACATGTACTTGGTACTTTATTACTGCCATGTACATTTTCAAGTACTTTTCAAGTACAAGTCCAGCTCAAGGACTTTTCAAGTACAAGTCCAATTCAAGTACTTTTCAAGTACAAGTCCATTTCAAGTACTTTTCAAGTACAATTCGTTGAGTGGTCTGGTTGAGCTTTCGATTAATGATTTACCGATTTAGTCGCACATACTTGGTCTTATAGTTCAAGTTGGGTGAAGTGCTGCAAACAATAATTGATAACAATTTTGAGAAAGTGGGTTGATGCTACGCCTCCCGAATGCAAAATCTTGAATTAAAATATTTTCCCTTTGCATTAAACAAACCCTACCATCCCGTCAAATTTTAAGGTTGTAAAGAAAATGGCCTTGTTCTATATATTAAACTTCAAATTCTATAAAATAGGTAGAATCCACGCCCCTTACATGTAAAACCTGAAGTTTTTGGTGTGTTTCTTTGTATTTGTACTTGAAAAGTATTTGAAATGGACTTGAACTTGAAAAGTACTTGAATGGACTTGTACTTGAAAAGTACTTGAAATGGAATTGTACTTGAAAAGTACTTGAAAATGTACTTGGAGGTATTACAGTACCAAGTACATATACTTGAAACAAAGTACTTGAAAAAAGTACTTGTACTTGGTGTTTTTGAAGTACCAAGTACATTGTACTTGTTTTTTTCAAGTACAAGTACAAGTACAAGGTACTGGGTACTTGAATGGTATTTGTACTTGAAAGTTTACAGGTCTGTTTGAAAACAAGCATTTTCTTCGATCTTAAATGTTTTACCATTTCATCATTGATTTTTCTGCCTTGCTACTAATGCTGTTAATTGCCTTGACAGCACCAGTTACTATTAAAATAGTTCAATTGAGGTGTAAGCTTAATCTTACCTGCTTTAAAATTAATATTTTCCAGGATTATAGATCAATCCCAATAAAACATACAAAATATCAGGGTTTCATTAAGTTTTTATCTTTTTGAGTTATATCTTAATTTTTTTTTTTTTTTTTTGATTTGTTGTAAGTTAAATTGAATCTCCCACGAAAAATATTGAAAATTTATTGATTGGCAACTCTGGTTCGGAAACAAATAGACGTCAATTTATTTATCTGCCTCAATATTAATTAATTTTTTTTACAAGTTTATAAATAAAATTCACATTTATAATAAAGCAACTATTTTCATTAATTGTTTAACAGTGATAAAGTAAAATAATATAAATTGTTTGATTTATTACTTATATTTTGCCTGTTTTATATTTGCGCGCAACATCCACGACATAACCTCTATCTCTGTTCATGGAAAGTACATCTCAAAGTAAACGTACCCGCAGCGAGATCTCACCAGAATCCATAGTACAGCAGAAAAACAAAAAATATTATTCATCTGCTCCTGACCCAAGTAAACCAACAAATATTTCTACAATGGGTGATGTTTTTTCTTGGGATACCTTTGACATGAAAATGAAAATTATGTTTGAGGATGTTGTCAAAAAAGAAGACATCCGAGTACTACAGGATGAGATCATAATGGTAAAAAACGAAAACATCCAACTTCGAAAAGAAATAGGTGACATAAAAAACAGACTACAATATTTTGACCAAAAGTTTCGGCGAAATAATGTTGTTGTTAGTGGTCTCAAATGCAGGAATATCACTGAAGCATCACAATCTATGATGGACCTATGTGTCAGAGTTCTCAAAACGAATATTGTTATCACCAGAACAATTGAGATCAAAACCAACTCTGACTACCTATTTGAATTAGATTCTGCAAGTCAAGTTAATAGTATCTTGCATAACAGTGGTAAACTCAGTGGAAGCGGTGTTTATGTGCAACGTGACTATACAGAATCCGAGCGACAGCAGCGATACCACCTACGTCAGGTGAAAAAAACTATACAGGCGGTAAATAAAAACACCAAGTGCTCGTTCAAAGGCACTACTCTGATTGTTGACGATAAGGCTTTTAAATGGAATGAGCTGGGTGTTATCGCAACCTCCGAAGATGACAGACAGTTTCTGGGAAACCTGTTGGGGCGTACAAATGCTAACTATGATGTGATAGTGCAAGATGTGAGACGGAATACTAGGAAGCAAAGCAGTGCGGCGAATTTAAAACAATAACAACTAGAAGTATGTCAGATTTTATCCTACAATGTTGCTAATTTAGGTAATAAATTATTATTTGGTAATTTTTATACATTTCTTAATGAATTCGAAGTTATTTTTTTGTATGAAACTAATGTTATTTTTGAAAAGCGAAATGAATTTAGTATTTATTTTAAAGAGTATGATATAAGATGGATTGATGCAGAGAAAGCTCATAGGCCTGGTCGTGCTGTAGGTGGTTGTCTTTTTGCTTATAAAAAGGCAATCAAACAAAAATACTGTATGGAATTTGTTGATGTTGGTGAGAATATTTTACTCAAGGCTAAATTTGATCAACAAACTATTTATTTTATTCCAAAATACCTTAATTGCACAAAATGGACTGCAGATTTTAATCAATTAAAAGAATTAATGGCGGAGGTAGGTAAGACTAAAATTGGATTTTGCTTGCTTGGGGATTTGAATGCTAGAACGGGAATATCACAGGTGATCGATAAAAATGATTTATCAAATTATCCGCTTGTTTTGCCTAATCGGAAATCAAATGATAGTTGTGTAAACGGAAGAGGTAAAAAATTGTTGGAGCTTTTGGATGAATGCGGAGGAATTATTTTAAATGGCAGAATAGAAGGAGACGTAGATGGCGAATTTACATTCCTAGGTGCAATGGGTAAATCGGTAAACGATTACTGTTGCTGTTCGGTGGATTTACTCAAATTTATAAACAAGTTTACCGTGTTACCCAAACCTTATTCAGATCATTTGCCACTATGTTTAAATATGTGTAGTTTAACGGCAGAGATAACAAATAATATTGCTCTACCACCCAAACTTAATTGGAATCCTAACAAACTGCATGAATACCAAATAAAATTAAATCATCTCGTAGATTTGGGAGCATATGCAGTGATTCCTAGCATCGATGCAAAAACCGATCATCTTAAAAGTAAAATCATCGCTTCAGCTGATTTTATCCCAAGTGCCAAGCATTTTGACCCAAAAAACAAATGGTTCGACATTCAATGCTCAAATGCAAGGAAAAAAATGTTCAAGTCACTTAGAATCTTCCAAAAACATAAAATTGATTACTTCGAGCGAATATATAAGGAAAATGCACAGAAATTCAAGAAGATTTGCAAGGAAAAAAAGCTAGCCTATCACAATAACATATTGTTGAAATTAAATAATGTTCGGAATGCTAAGGAATGGTGGGCTCTGGCAAACACAATCAAGGAAAAAAAGCTGGTAATAGGCTCAAATTTAACTCTGGAGTCTTTCTGTGAACATTTTCGTGTGCTCTTATCCTCACAAGATCTATTTTCAATGGCAATTTACCCGCAACCTTACGTTACTGACCCAATTCTCGACCAACCCATTACACTTACGGAGTTATGTTTTGTGTTGGCTAATGCTAAAGACAACAAAGCTCCTGGGTTGGATAGGATACCATTCGAATTTTACAAAAATGCTCCACTCAGTTTCAAAAATGAAATGGTGTTATTTTTCAATACAATTTTCAATGATGAAATTATCCCTAGCTCTTTTCATGATTCGGTAATTGTTCCCGTTTTTAAAAAAGGAGATGTAAATTGCGTTTCAAATTATCGTGGCCTGTCGCTATCTGATGCAATTTACAAAATCTTTACAAGTGTGCTGCTGAACCGCATTAACTGTTGGCTGAACGAGAACAACATTATCAACGAGTTTCAAGCAGGATTTCGGAAGGGCTATTCTACAGTGGATAATATATTCAGCCTAAACAGCATAATTCATCTAAGATTCAAGAAGATGAAAAAGGTATACACCTTTTTCGTTGACTTTAAATCGGCTTTTGATACGATCTCGCGCAATGCCTTATTCCATAAGCTTTCGTTCATCGGCATGTCAACAAAAATGTTAAAAACCTTGCAACTCCTCTACAAAAACACCAAAACTACCATTTGGGACGGTGAGTTTACCTCTGATTTTATATTCGTGAATCAAGGACTAAAACAAGGATGTGTGCTCAGCCCAGAAATGTTCTGCATCTATTTAAATGATCTTTATGATGAATTACCTGGAGGCATACTTATCTCTGGTGTATGTATCAAAGTTCTTCTTTATGCGGATGACCTGGTTCTCTTAGCAGACAGCCCAAAGATGCTGCAGGAAATGATTGATAAACTAGCAATTTACTGTGCTAAGTGGAACTTAATCGTCAATCATAATAAATCTAAATGTATGGTTTTCCGACAAGGTGTTCGTCGCCCAGCTGCTGAAAAATGGTACATCAATGGTATGGAAATAGAAGAGGTAAACGAGTACAAATATCTCGGGGTTCTTCTTACCTACAATCTTAAATACAAAAAGCATTTAGAAGCTAAACTTGAGAGCTCAAAAAGTGCAATAAATATGACGTGGCTATCGTTCATAAAAAATCCGAATATTATCCAAAGCAACAAACTGAGAATTTTCGATGCAGCATCACGGTCGATTATGTGTTACGCCGCTCAGATCTGGGGACAAAATGAATATGATGTGGTAGAAAAACTCCTACGATTCTTCATTAAGAAAATGCTATGCCTACCTAGTAACACACCAAACTATATGTTGCATCTCGAAACAAAAATCAACAAAATGCACGTTTTTACTTTGCAAATGCATTTCGACTACATTCGAAAAGTATTTAAGTATTCAAATAGCCGCTTGCCGAAAATACTTGCTGATGAAACAATCTTGGAATCTACGTATTGGGTAAAAGACTGGCTCAGCTTATTCAGATTGACTGGTGTCGAATTGGATTTCCATGTGCCAAATATAGATTGGTGTTCTAAACATAATGAGGTTGTTGAAGGACTCGTCAAAGTACACTGGGATGATCATATAGGCTTGGCACATAGATCACAGTTTCATGATGAATACGCCAATTTAACATATGATTCACAATACTTTGATGACAGGCTGAAAGCTAAATGTATTTCACTCATTTTTAAAGCCAGAGGAGGTCTCCTTAACATAAACGCACGAGCATTCAAAAGCAACACTGATGGAATTTGTTCTATCTGCAACACTGATGAACCAGAAAATACATTCCACCTTACAGCGAGATGTCCTATTTACAAAACCATGCGGAAAAATCACCTAGGAAAAGAAGTGTTAACAAAGGACGAATTTTACACCTTGTTGAATGGCCAGAACTATGAGCCTCTCTACCTTTTTTTATCAAATGCCTTAAATTATAGATATTTAATTATAAACGAATTTAGTTAAATCATTCTTGCAGAATAATATAAAACTTTTAACTTGCCAATCTGACATACAACAAACAGTTATTGTCATAATATTTTTTGAGAAATTTTAAAAAGTAATGTTAAATCTTCATTAAATTGCAGTAGTTACCAAATGTTATTACTATTATAAATGATCTTTAATCAATTACTTTTGTAATTTTGTTCCTTTAGTACAAATAAAATACTATTATTATTATTATATTATATTATATTGAAAATTTATGGTTTTTATAAAAATATTCGCAAATATGCTTTTTTAAATAAAAAATGCAAAAATATGCCCTAACAGATGACGCTCAAACGAAAGAGTTTGTCATAACGCTCAAACGAAAGAGTTTGTCATATAACGAATGTTTGACATACAGTGTTCAAAATAATAGTAGTGCGTAGGACAACGTTACATTTTTGACAAGTACAGGCCATCTGCATTTGAAAATTTAATTTCTCACTTGTCAAAGTTTTTTACGGTTTATACTCAATAAATGTATGGTAAAGTTTATAAGAAACTTATAGTTACCACGAATATATCATCTAATTTTGAGATTTCTGTTCAATTAGTGCTGCCCAAAATAATAGTAATGGCAGTAGATTTTCACGGAATTAACAGCGATTGGCAATTTTAATGGTGATTTTTGTTGACATAAGGTTAGTATTTTAGCTAAATATTATAAAATTAACAAACAAATTGTCTTTTTATCTTAATATTTGATAAAGTAGGGGGAGAAAGCATTGTGTTAGTGAAAAACGAGAAAGAATTAGAAAATTGATACTAGAATGCAAAACCTATGCAGAAATGTAAACCATTATAGTCTGTGCAACTTCCATGATAGCAAATTGTAAAAGGTGTGTGCCGAAAGAACCGAAACCCACGACAGAAAAGGAAAAACGAGTACCATCGACGAAAGGCGCTTAATCCCATAAGACAAATTTCAGTACCCTACATCTTTGTTTGAAATCCCGAAGGGCTAAGATTAAGATGTTACTACAATGAATATTTGTTGACGACTTCTAGAAAAGGAATTGCACGCTCAAACCCCCGGAAAGATTCAATATAAAAGAATAAACACTTTAACACATCTAAAAAAAAAAATCACATAATCTGACAAGTGGAAAAACGGCGAAGTATATTGATGAAAAGTGAGAATAAATTTATTCTTTTTGATGGTAGTTTATCCCGGCGATACGCCCGTACACCACCCATTGCCAAATATCCGTCAAAATATACGACACAAAATGTTAAACGCAGAGGGTACAAATATAAACTTGGGAATGCTTTTCATATTGTGATTCTCGTTCAATATAACTCATTGCTTGTTTCGTGGATCAGCGTACCTTTGTTGTTATTTAAGGTATGCTCCCTTACGCCAAGCGTGAATATTATTTAAAATTGATCTTTGAACAGGATTATGACCCATAACACGATTCGCGCAGTTCAAATATGGCTTGGTCCGCTTAATCAACCGACTTCAATCTCACTAAAAATCTGTGGGGTTATATTTAAAGAGATCTGAGGAAGACTGAACCACTTAATATCTGCGAGGTTTGAAAAGTGGCTATGTTAATAAGGGGTATTCAACAGAATATTAATATAAATTTATTTTCTTATAAGTTTTTTGCATTTTTAGTGACGTTTTTAACTTTTCTATCTAAATACTTTTGATACTACTATTTTTTTGAACAGCTGTTTTTACGCATTCATTAAGTTTTTAGATTTTTTTTATTTTTTCTTTGAAATTAAATCCAATATTTATTCTTCTAAAATATATAAGGATAAAAGCATTTTCTTTTAAAATGAAGCTCATTTAAAAGTTTGTTCCCGATAACACTTTTATAAATCTTCTTTCCGTTCAATTAATAATACTACTATTTTTTTGAACACAGCTGTAGTTTCGCCTAAATAGCGCTGCCTAGATGAAATATGCTCCAGCATATCTTTGGTTGCCCTACTTATGACTGTTTTTAAGTTGTCTATAGTCTATATATACGAGACCGCCCTAAGCGAAATTTATATTCAACTACTGCGCAAAATTACCCTACCAATCACTCTTACCTGAAAATCCGATTCAATTAAAACTAACGAACGAATTGTTTCGATGATAGCTGTCCCTATCTGCTCCTACAGATAGCACATACGCTGCTAGAATATTCCCAAACAAAACTTTTAACCCGCCACTGCCAAGCTACAACAACTATCACAGCAAGTTTCTTTTAAGTAACGAGTAGACGAGGGTTTAACAAACACATTTAAAACTTTTTGTCGTTTAGTTTAGAAACCAATGTGTTTTTCCTTATGTTTATATTTAGAAACCTACAGACGTTCGATGAAGTAATTTGGATATTGAGTTGTATCAACTCAGTCAGTCGTGATAGGTAAAGAAGTTTCACTTCAAAACTTAACTAAAAAACTTACTGTTATTACAGTGAAATAAAATTTAAACAAAAATATACATACTTACCTATCTCCACTCTCCACTTAAATTTCAAAATTCTCGATCGAAAAAAAGAAACCTTACCCTTTCTCGTATAGACAGGTTAAAAAACCCATTGACTAAGAATCTCATATACTATATCTGATGGAGGTAATAACATTTTTATTCTTAAATACCCACCCAAAAAACAAAAAACCATTATTATCTACTTATAGCTAATGTTAAACATTTCCAATTTCATCTAAACATTAATTTCGTAAATGTTAATATTATCTGCCTTTGACCTTGTTTAAAAGAAACACACAAACACCCACACATTTTTTATGGCAGCTCAATCAATTTCAGAGTACGTACGGTACGGGTAGGTACTTACTTTCGATAAGCAGCCACTCCATTATGGTTTCCCCTTGCTTGCTTTCATCTTTCCAATTATTCTATACCAAAAATAAAGATTTGAAAAACACTCAAAAGTATCCACATTTTTACAGCCATAAAAAGAAACTCTGGAAATCTTAAATAAATCTCTTTTTTTTGGAGCAGGCTTATCTTCATTTCCTTTTTACAAGAACAAACAATTTATTAAAATTCCTGAAAAAAAAACTGAAACATAAATTCCAATATCCGACCCCAAGAACACAACCGACAGCAACAGCGTGTGTGTTCGTATGTCATTCGAGGCGAACGCATGTACGGTGGCTGGTACGCACACGTACACTTTGCGGCACGATTGCCATGTTAATTTGTTTATAATCACTGACACTTAACAAAGCGAACGAACGCACCGCTTGTCTTTCTACGCCTGCCTTCCGATGATGACGCCAAAGCAATGAAAACGCGCCCCTGTCAACGCTTGCTCCAGGATTGCGGAGCCAACAGGAACGTGTAGAGGTGGCTTAATTGAAATTCTAGCGGTGAAAATTGGAACCCGCAGAAAAACATCACATTGCTGCCTGCTGCCTGCTGCCTGCGAATGCGACTCTATTCATATGACATGTGGGGGCGTCCCAGGGTAGTGTTGGTGCTGGCTGATGGCACATGGTACATGCATCTGGTTTTCCATTTACATACCTACCTACTCAGTAAAATGGGGATTTATCTGGGAACAAGCATTTCACCTCTTTAAATTACACACAGAACGGACGAGCCTTTAGCTAATTGAAAAAGAAGTTTAAAAATAATTTCATGAAATTTGTGAGATTGATGTGGAACGACAACAGCACAGAGCAGAGGGATCAGCATGGAGCATACACGAGTACCTTAAGCTCACATCAGGAGTCATGGGACTTTATATAATTAAAACAAAAAATCAAGATTCAGGCGGGAATATTAATTCTTTTGAAAATGTCACAGCAAGGAGACGTGTGTCCCTTTTACAAGATGCAACATGGTCTTTATGCGTTGCGTTGCTTGATATCGCAGAAAGTATGTAAAACAATAGAGAAATTTATTTCATTAAATTCCTGTACTCCGGGTGTACCTAGCTACCTACATCCTGCATAACAGAGACAAAAGGAAAAGCAATATCTGAGACAACCAGAGAGAGAGTAGCATTCTGCTGTGGAATTTTATTCATGTCAACTTTTCCTCTGTTCAGACCGACTGTTCTACACTTAAAGGGCTAGGTATTTGTCAAGAGAATAGTTTCGAAGATATTGTTTTGAAAATTCTGAATATTATATATTTTTCTAAACTGGACGAGTCTTTTACTACATGGTGGGGGAAAGTCATTTCCTGGTGCCTCAAAAGCCACTTAAAGTAGGATGAAATCGTTATTATTTTTTGTATACTTTCTTTGTTTTAGGGTCCTTTATGGAGGGATAATTAAAGGTAGCTACGGAATAAATAATTATAAAATGGCCTTGGCACCATCTTGTTTGAGGTTTAAAATAGCTTAAATTTGTTTTGCTCAAGAAAATGTGAAATATCTTTAAGTGAAATGCACGAATGGTTGCGCACGCAGGTATACTGTTTCTCATCGATCAAGTTGCTTAAAATCATTTAAAATTTTTCACCCCATAGGGTAAGCCCTAACGCGCTTATGTTAACTCTTACGATGAATCCAAGAGCGAAGAAAACGCCGGATTAGTTTCTGCAGTGGAGCCGTTGCCACTTATTACCCTGCAACGAAGGCGTTTTCCTACCAAGACAGTCTACGGACTACACTTAAACCGAACTTCTTGTTTAAAACTTTATCTAGGCTTTTTTGGCATGATCGAAGCTTAATGCCAAAAATTATGCTTTCTTCCGAGGAGTGCAACCAAGGAGGTTGGTCATCCAGGTTAGAAGTCTTTGGTGGGATTGACTGCCCAACCACAGAAAACTTATTGTTAGGAAGCGACCGGTAATATCTGATATGGAAGGGCTCACTGTTGACAGTCCTGAAAACGAAAAAAGTGTAGAGACTTCCCGATCTATATTATGTTTTCTTAAGACCATAAAGAAATAAACCACATGCACCGCAGGCCTTAAAACAAACATTACCCTACTACCGTTAACTTGGAAATGCGATGAGATTGGTCGGCAAAAGATGAAATCCGTGACACTTACGGTGAATGCTGCACAGAAAAAAAAAACTTCTATTTGGGAGCGAATTCGTCTATACCAAGGACTTTTTCTACCAGCTCCTTGTCGAAGCAACATTGTCTAAAGTGTGATGCTAAAACCCCGCTGGGTGTTGGCAGACTAGACTATACCACGTCTAGAAACATAGGTACCTATAGTCCAGTCAATTTGTGCTCAAAAGGGCTCTTTGCGAGCAAATTGTGGGGTATTTCTTTTCTTGGGAGTTTTTCACTAATGGCTCGAAAACTACCAACTATTCGAAAATTACATCAAAGTACCATTGAAAGTATACACAATTTCCAATAAATCTCTATTCAAGTTTTTTTTCTGCGACAACCCATTCTCAAGCGCTAGTCGAAAATTGACGTATATTTACATTTTTCGAAAATCCACTCGAAAGCGCTAAGAAATTACTTTGTGTGACAAAATTTGAATTTTTGTCTGTAACATGAAGCAAGATATAATCTTCTGATGGTATTCGATGCGCTGAGTTCGAATCTGGCTCTATCACGTCACGTTTTTGAGATATTCGAATCCAAAGATTACAAAAAAAATTTATTTTCTATGCAAATGCAGGTAATCCTTAAACCTCCACATTGAACTTATTTACTTATACGAGATCAGAAAGTATTTGCGACAGACCGCTAGAATCTTGCCGATCGCGTATGGCATATCTTTTTATCTCTCAAAATTCCCAATTCCAAAAACACCAACTAGTAAAGACCAGTGTTGATTTCAAAAAGCCGCAAGATACAAATTGAAAGTGGGGTTTTGTATGTAAAAGGAAAAGTCATACAATGTTTAAGGAGTCGCATGACAGCGTATCACCTTGCCTAAAATTTTTTTTGACATCAAGGATGGCGGTGAGGTCTATGCCAACCTTGATGGAGTAGCGTGCATTCTCCATCGTTATCCTGCACAGACAGACGAGATAGGAGGGATGCCAGAACTTTACATTGCTCTATATATGTAGCTCGTCTCTATAGATGCTGTCTTACGCGGCTTTGAACTCGATGAAAAGGTGGTGGGTATCGATTTGAAACTCCTGGGATTTTTTCCAAGATCTGCCGTAGTGCGTATATTCGGTCGATGGTTGACTTCTTTGGCCTAAAGCCACATTGATATGGCCCTATCAGATTGTTGACGAATGACTTCAGACGTTCACAAAGTACCGCAGAGAAGATCTTGTACGTGACTCTGTAGTTGGTGCAGTCCAGAGGATTGCCTTTCTTGAGGATCGGGCAAACAATGCTGAGGTTCCATTTATTGGGCATGCTTTCCTCCGATCACTTCTTGCAGATGAGCTGGTGCATACTCCTGACAATAATTCATCGCCAGCAGCTGGTCCCTCTATGCAGCGCGCGTCGCCTTGTATGCATGTTGTTTGACTCATGTATTTGCCAGGGATTCGCTGTGGTGGCCATGCGAGGCTTAGCACGTCAGAGGTGGCATCTCTGGTGGCTTCCTAACTATTCTTCCACTGGTATCTAGAGAAGAAGGTGCGAGAGACTCGATCGGAAAGGGACCTGCCGATTTCGAACTTTCTCACAGTATTTCCTTGTTTTGGCTTTGGTCTGGATATCCGTAGCATTACCTTGGCTTCAAAGACGGAGTAGTCCAAGTCAACTTTAGCTCCTTGGAACGTTCGGGCATCCTTGATGCTGGAGGAGTGCCTTGCGTCGATCGCAATGTGGTCAATCTGGTTGGCGGTTGATTGACCAGGAACTCCCCATATCCCCTTGTGTATTGTATATCGAGATGCGGGAACTGCGTAATAGCTACCACCTCGAAGCAAAGTCGATTAACCTGAGTCCGTTATAGGAGGTGGTATTGTACAGGCTTTATCTTCCGATTGTGCCACCAAAGAAGTCTTCTCTTCCTAGTTTGACATTAAAAACACCCAAGACAATTTTAATGTCGTAGCTAGGGCATTGCTCATAATGTCTTGTCATTTGTTGTATCATTATAGGCCTGAGCTCCGAAAATGTCGTTGTATAGCCCGTATAAGGTGTTTACTAAGTGATTCAGCCTGACTGGAACTGTAGACAAGTAGAAAAGTGGGAAAACTCGGTTTCTGTTTTCAAGACTATCGGGGGCACCGTTGATTCTTTGGTTCAACACTATCATTAGTTTAGCAAGTCAAGTGAGACCAGGGGGTCAATTCTCGATCTGTGAAACTATGAAATGAAAACAAAGTTATCATTTCAGTTTTCACAGAGTTTTATCATTTTATCACTTCACAAACACGCGCAAGGCGATTCCCGAACTCGTTATGAAAAACAGCTGTCAAAGTGAGTGCTAAAAAGTACTAACATGAAAAATGGTACCACTTGCTCATTGAAAAAGATGATTGTGACGTCATAGAATGACCAAGATGGCGACTTGGGCGTTTCAAATGAGTACAATTTGTTTGTGTTTATCATTTTTCTTTTCACAGAGTGAAATGATTGTGATAAACGAATTATCATATGAAAACATTTTGGCATTTGTTTTCATTTTTTCACAGTTCGAGAATCGCATTTGGCGTGAAGGCGTTATCATATTTATCACTTCACAGTTTCACAGATCGAGAATTGACCCCCAGTATCCGATAGCTACCACTTGGAGGTAAAATAAGCACAATTTACGTGCAGAATTCGTTGCATCACTGGACCTAGCCATTTTGACGCCAATCATGTTACTACCCGCGCCCTAGCACGCACAAAAATCCTTCATTAATGACCTTTTTAAACTTTATCTATTTACTGTAACTTGAAACAATATTCAAAATGTTGTAATTGTTGTAATTTCAACTTTTTTCAGAACTTATCTACTTAAGGTTTTTTCCTAAAGTTCAGGAGGTTCTTCTTTTCTTATGCTTTTAGTTTTTAGTTACCATCCTCATGTTGTGCTTAACTTCAACTATTTGTTGTATCAATTTAGAATGCATTTTTTAATTAAATTTTCAATTACCTTTCTTTTCGAAAACATTTGTACCAACATTGTTTCAGGTTAAACCAACCCGCACGATAATATGCTCCGTATGCACAAAAGGAATTATTGAGATAACTTAATCCTAACGAGCGACAAAACCTTTTATAACCCTTGCGCAAAAGTGTGTTTTATCGATGATACTTGGAAATGTGGGAGCCTAGAGTGTCATCATCTGCTATCCTATGCATATACTACAGTCAAAGTCATCTTCACATACATAGAAAGACATGATGCGACGACACGACGGATATATAGAGCTTCAACAATCTGTATGAAGAGTGCAATATACCCTGCAGTATACAAACAGATATCATATTCAAAGGATAAGAAGAATCTTCACTGTGAATCTATATTTTGATTACTTTCTCTGCGAGTTCAAGGGCTGCTAGTAGGTACCTATACCAGCGGCACTTGATTGAAGACAACCCGAGTAAAGTCAATGCACTCGAATGATGCCTTTGGAAATTTTAGAATTTTTCCAATTAAATTGGTGGAGATTTATTTTAATTTTAATGAGCACACCGAGGGGGTATGTCGTATGCATAGTTGCAATAATAATAGGAAAGGTAAAAGTTCCTACTTGGTTAATTTATTTACTTGTGGCGCGCCGCGCTGCCGTTATAAATTAAATTGGTGCGAGTAATGGAAGGCTTTTCGGTGAAAATTTGAAGTAATGATTTTCAACTGTTGTTGTTTGCGGTCGCCCAGCTACCAGCTTAGATATCAAATTGAATTTGAATTCATTGATTTTGTTGAAGATGACAAAGTGATAATGTTACGATTCTTGGTATTTTTCAAATTTCATGGGTTCCAGTTTTAGGAAATATTTTGTTCCCAAAGCACTGAAATCAAAATTTTCTCCATAAATCACCATAGGAACTAAAACCCTAATTATGCTATGGTAACAGTGGATGCGTAATCTGACGAACCAAATCAAATACCACGTTCAACACATCTGTCACTATCTGCCTTTAGTTCTGGCAATCAAGTGTTTGTCCAGAGCTAAAGGCAGATAGTGCAAATCAAATACATTGGAACCGTAAATCTTTTCTGATGTAGGTACTTATTCGAGTTCTGAGGAAGAAAACGTGTGTACAAAAACCACTTTCAAAAGAACCTTTTGCCTTGTGTGTTCTGACGAATATGTTGGTTTGGCAGTATACCTATTTACTGTAACCGTAGCCTAAAGTTCATACCTTTACCTTTATAGATTTTAACTAATTAGATGTTGTTCTCCAAAATTATGCAATCATTTGGTTGATATCCTAAAAACACGATACATTTCTCTGGAAAAATTTGTTCTGAAACCTGATAAACCATCACAAGAAAATAAGTTTTGCTTCTTCTTGTGTTATGAACAGTTTTTGAAAGAATATTTATAACTTCTGCGCCTACAGCCAATAATACAAACAAAAAAAAAAACAAAAAAGAATTGCTGACTTAACAGAAACAGCTCTTGACGTTTTTTTTGTTGAATGTGATGCCAAAATTCTAATCTAAGGCCTCAAATTCAATTTGAGAAAGTTTAATACTTAAATACATACAAGATCCTTAAAAAAAAATACCTAGAATTCAGACGTTTTCGTTAAAGACGAAAATGAGTATTCATATTTCAAAGGAAGTGGCTGGAATACCACATGGAAGTGACCTAGGTGCAGTTATGTTTTTTCTATGTTCACCTGATACACATCAAACAGAATACACTATTCACAACTCTGGGGTTGTACCTGCGATACAAATTTAAATAAATTACAAACGTTTGAAAATAAATTGCTTAGGTCATCTGTAAATGCACCATGGTATATAAGAAACGAAGATCTTCACAGGGATCTCGGGATTCCTACGGTTCGAGACGAAATTAAGAGTTTCGCGCGAAAACATAGAAATCGGCTATTAGATCACGCTAATCCAACGATTATTGACATTCTTGACGAGTCGAATTTAGTACGCCGTCTGCAAAGAACAAAACCTTCCGACTTGGTGCGGTGAACACAAAACCGCTTTAAAACACACACACACTCTTACGCATGAGTGAATAGACGTGTTTGATAGTACCGTCCGGCAAATTAGCTTCATTTATACGATTTTGTATCACTATCTATAAAAGTCCAAGTGTGTAAAAGAAGGACGATCTCGTTTCATTGAAACTGAATAAAATAGGCTTGAAATCTAAGTGCGCTTAATAAACAAAGTAAAATTAAAGAATTTCTTGAGTGTCACGCGCCTTTTTTGTTCGTGAATATTAATATCGAGAGCTCGTTTTCTTTTTTTGCTTCCTCTCTTTGAAATAATGGCTGGTAGAACTCGTTCGGAAAAGAGAACTCAAAAGTTGTTACCCCTGCAACCTCTAAAAGACTAGAGAACAAAAAGATAGCTTCTCCCGCAAACAAAAAGTCCTCCCCCGCAAAAGTAAAACAAAATCCAACCAAAGCAATCACCACTCCAAAATCAACAGCTTCCATCGAACAACAAACCAACACTCCCACCACCCCTGCCAACATTACCGCCGCCACCGCCATCGATACTTCTAATACCACACCACCTTCCACCAAAGAGAGCGATTCCACTCTACCTACATCTGCAATCTCCCGATCTGAGATGGACAGCCTGATCAAAGACCTATCTGATGATATCGTCAGTAAAATATCGAAAGAGATCAAAGATCTGCACTCAGAATTCATCCAACGTTTTGAAAAAATCGAACAAAACCTAGCAACCTACATCAACAAAACAGACAAGACGATAGAGTCCCTAACAGAACGAATTGCAAGAATGGAATCCCACCACTTGGACGTTGTCCATGAACTGAAGGAAGATTTAGCTGATCTGCAACAACGATATGACATATCTGAACGTAAGGAGGTCGCATCCGACGCTGTTCTTCTTGGAATACCTCAGCTACCAAATGAAGAAATTAAATCCATATTGAACAGCATCTGCAACACGGTGGATTGTGTCAGCTTTCCGACTTCAACGCAAAAATGACAACAACATCCACGACCCTCCCATCATACTTAAATTTCATTCTCCGCACGACAGAAATATAGTTTTAAAATCTGTCGCTCTCTTTCACAAAACACACAAGAGACCATTGCATCTTGCTGACACGGGAATAAGTGTACAAGGGAAAGAAGCACACAACGTCTACTTGCACGCGAGCTTAACATCCAAAAACCGGTTTTTCCTTCAACAAGCAATGCGTCTCAAACACCGTGGTGCTCTAGTTAAAGTATATACACACTCTGGTTCAGTTTATGTCAAAGAGAGTGAAGGAGGGGAGACAATACACATCAACAATGATGCAACACTGAAAATAATACACGCTGCTGCTGCTGCTGCGACAGTCCATCAAGATTAAGAAGACGAAAGAAGAACTCACCAACACTCAACACGATGAACTACATTTTATTGTATGAAATATTATTATTATTATCACTACTACTATCATTATTATTAATTTTCTATCTTGCTCTTTTTCTTTTCAATATGATCTCTTTTACTTCTAATTTTCACCAACGTTTACTTCTCTTAACTTTCATATTCAAACTTTGTTGTAAAAGTTGTTGCTTTGATTCCGTTTACATTGTGTGTATGTTACTCCGATCTCGCCAATTAATCACTCGTTTCAGAGTTGAGTGAGCGTATTGTGGGTTCCACTGGATACACCAGTGATGTTATACTGCGTTCTATGCTAAAAATTTTATGCCATCGACGTGAGGGTTTTAAAATAGCTCATATCAATGCTCAGAGTTTATTGATGAAGATTGATGAATTTAGGTACCTCTTTGAAGATTCGAAAATCGACGCGATTTGTGTTTCCGAAACCTGGTTCTCTGCATCTGTGAAGGATGCAACATACTCTCTTAATGGCTATAATGTTTTTCGTTCAGATAGGTGCAACCGCGGAGAGGGTGTTGCTATTTATGTTAAAGATAATCTAATATGTAAGAAAAGATATTTCTCGTCGCCGGGTTCTTCTTGCGAGTACTTGTTTCTAGAGGTTAAGGGCAGTGAAAATAATCTTCTCTTAGGAACAATCTATAGGCCTAATAGGTATATTGATTTGGAGCAAATCTATCGAGTTGTAGAAGAAATTACGGTCAGCTCTTCAAACATAATTATTTGCGGTGACTTTAACTCTGACCTTTTAATTGATAAAAGATTAAGTGAAAATATGAGTTCTTTCGATCTGCACCCAGTCAATATTTCCCAACCAACCCATTTCACCCAAACCTCTTGTACGCTATTAGATCATTACTATGTAAGTGAAATGGACCGAACACTTTTATACGACCAACTCGAAGCTCCAGTTTTCTCCAGACACGATCTTATTTTCCTGACCTATGATTTTAATACGTGCAACCTTGTAAATTCTAGAGTTCAGTTCAGAGATTTTAAGAACATAAATAGAATATCTCTTGAAAATGATATACACGCGATAGCATGGAATAACATCTTTTTAATGCCTTCACCAGATGATCAAGTCAATTTTTTAAATGAAAATCTTAATTTATTATACAATCAACACGTTCCATTAAAAACAAAAACTAGGATTCGCGAAAATAAACAATGGTTTACAAGTAGTATCACAAATCTAATAAAACAGCGTGACCCAGCGTATCGACGCTGGAAACGGTTCCGTGTTTATGAACTTCATGAATCTTATAAAACATTACGGAATAAAATTGTTCAAGAGGTAAAACGTGCAAAATTACAGTTCTTCTCCAACCATTTAGATGTGAAATCTGATAGTCGAAAATTATGGAACAACCTCCGCAAA
Source organism: Dasysyrphus tricinctus (assembly GCA_963921185.1). NCBI lineage: Eukaryota > Metazoa > Arthropoda > Insecta > Diptera > Syrphidae > Dasysyrphus > Dasysyrphus tricinctus. Next base: position 19,108,537 of record OY992533.1, on the reverse strand, counting down.
CTGGGAATCGGGAAACAAAGACCAAATCTTCGAGCCGATGTGGATAAAAATGAGCTCAACCATAAATTTGCGTCCTTACCTCTCTTACCTCCAAGAGAACACGTATCTCTCAATAGCCTGCCTTTACCATCAACGGACACATTGTTCAGTTTTGCCTGTGTGAACACCATAGATGTAGTTGAAAGTTGCATTAGTATAAAATCCAATGCCATTGGAGTTGATGACTTAAATCCCATCTTCATCAAAGCTATTCTTCCATTGCTTCTTCCGTACTTTACCCATGTTATTAATTCTATCCTAACCACTGGGATCTTCCCACACCAATGGTAAATTGCTAAAATAATCCCAATCCCCAAAAACTCACTCTGTGATGATTTCAGGCCGATTTCAATACTTCCTTTTCTATCAAAAGTCTGTGAACGCCTTATGCAAAAACAATTAAACAACTTTACCACCCGCAACAACCTCTTAGTCGATATTCAATCAGGTTTTCGTTCACACCATAGCTGTATAACTGCACTAACTAAAATAATCGAAGATATAAGAGCAGAGCTCGATATAAATAACGTAACATTCTTAGTTTTACTAGATTTTTCAAAAGCTTTCGACTTAGTGGATCACACTGTACTTTTGAATAAACTGCGTCAAAGGTTCAACATATCTGCAGAAGCTACTAAACTGCTCTCCTCTTTTTTGAGTGATAGAAAGCAAGTCGTCTTTTTAAATGAAGATTTCTCAGATTTTCTTCCGGTGCAACAAGGAGTTCCCCAAGGATCAATTTTGTCCCCACTTTTATTTTCTATGTATATCAATGAAATCGGGCTCATTATCAATCAAGCATCAAAACACTTTTATGCCGATGACATACAAATTTACAAAAGCTGTCCTTTGGGTTTGATTGACGACTGTGCTTTCACCTTGAATAAGGAACTAGAAAAGATATCCAACTGGGCATCTTGCAATGGGTTGATTCTCAACCCAATAAAATGCAAATGCATGGTTATCTCGAGAAAAGAACTAGACCTGTCATACTTTCCTTCCATAAAACTTCACAATAACGACTTAGAATTTGTAAACACCTACAAAAATCTAGGTGTAATTTTCAATAGAACCTTGACCTGGAATGATCACATTATTTCACTGGTAGGAAAAACTTATGGAACACTCAGAGCGTTATGGACCGCCCAGGAATTCACTCCACTTCGAACTAGAGCCATGTTGGCAAGAACCCTGGTGATACCCGTCCTTACATATGGATGCGAAATATTTTACAATTGCGACGCCATCAGTAAAAATAAACTAAAAGTTGCCTTCAATAGTACCATTCGATACATCTTTGGGCTAAGAAGGTATGATCATGTTTCACATCTGCAGGAGAGCCTCCTTAGTATGTCGTTTGATGCCTTCATGAGATTCCGAACATTGATACTATATTTTAAAATCTTAAAAACACGTCAACCAACATATCTCCACCAAAAGCTTAGACTGTCAGTATCAAACAGATCAACAACGGTAATTCTGCCACGCTTTTCGTGTCTGACCTCGGAAAGACAGTTTTTCATTGCTGCATGTCGCCTCTGGAACTCACTCCCCACCCATCTGCGAGATATTGATGACCTACACATATTTCAAAATAAACTTAAAATATTCTTCTCGAATCAAAGCAACTAACTTAACTTATCTTCTCTTTTCAACTCAAGCTTAGCCTTTCGTTTCCCTTTCTTGTTTCACTTCTATCTATCTACCTTTCAAATTATTATAAACTTTTCACTTGGTATAGATAATTTCTGAGAATGCAGAACAGAGAATAGAAGCTCAATGCCAAAATTAAAATGGGCGATGGCAAGCTGTCACAATTATATTCAAGCACTTGATCGACTTCTTGCTCAACATTTAGTTGCCGGTTCCAATCTCTTAGATGCATCGGTACTTGACTTTATAGTACAACAAGCAGTTCCCGAAAAGCGTCATAGGACGGATCAAAATGGATTCTCTCAAAAATGGTTCGATTATGAGTGTCTAAAAGCAAGGAAAAAAGCATTTGGTCTGCTGAGAACTTTTAAACAGCTTGGCACCGATTATTTTCGTGGTCAATATCGTGAAGCTCAAAAGAAATACAAAGAGCTATGTCGTAAGAAAAAGGTAGAATATGATAACCATCAATCTGGAATATTAGCAGAAATACAAAATAGCAAGGATTTTTGGAGACAAGTTCGCCTTATAAGCGGAAATACATTATCTAACAGAGTTGAACCAAAAGTAGAAGAATTTCGTGATTACTTCGAAAAGCTAATGAATCCGGAAATAAATTTGTTAAGATTTAGCTATGCACTCCCAAACATCTACATCCACAATATAGACTGTGACATTGAACTAGAAGAAGTTCTAGAAGCACTGACAGCAAGCAAAGACCATAAAGCGCCCGGCTCTAACCAAATTCCTATGGAGTTCTATAAATACAGCAATTTGAACTTCCAAACGCTTTTAACGAAGTCACTTAACCATATTTATACGACTGGGAAAATTCCAATGGAATACTTAAAATCGATTATCTTTCCTATTTATAAAAAAGGTGATAAAAATGAAGTTGGAAATCATAGAGGGATATCGTTTTTAAACTCAGGATTGAAAATTCTCACTAGCATCATCCAACAGAGACTATTCTCTTGGTTAACAGAAAATTCAGTGTTGTCAGAATTTCAAGCGGGTTTTCGCAAGGGATACTCCACAGTGGATCACATTTATGTGCTGGCAAATGCTGCCGAGCTTTATATGGACCGAAATAAAAAAGTATATGCTTGTTTTGTAGACCTAAAAGCAGCGTTTGATTCAATTGAAGTTGGTTTGCTTCTCTACAAGCTTGCAAATAAAGGACTTTCACTCAAGCTGCTCAGATTTATTGAAGCAATGTATACTAAAAGAAGTGCAGCGGTATGGGACGGCGAGAGATTGTCTGATTACTTCAGCATAGAATTAGGCTTGAAACAAGGTTGTGCACTTAGCCCTACGCTGTTTTCACTCTACATCGATGATTTACCGAATACTTTACCTGGTGGGATTCACATCAATGAATGGACCCTTAAAGTGCTAATGTACGCAGACGACATTGCTGGCAGAGTCCCCAGAAACACTGCAATTAATGATAAATCGACTTCGAGATTACTGTGATCTATGGAACCTGTCAGTAAACTTAGCAAAGTCAAAGATCATGATTTTCAAAAAAGGAGGTGGCATGCGGGCAAGGAATGAGTGTTGGCATTTTGGTGGAGAAATCATGGAGGTAGTGAAAGAATACATGTACCTTGGATCTAATATCACTCCCACACTGAACTTAGGGAAACATCTGGGGAATAAACTGGTGAAGGCCAAAGCTGCAATTAATATGACGTGGAAGAACTGCTTTAACAACAGATTTGTAAAGAATGCAATAAAACACAAGATTTTCGAGGCAACTTCAAAGTCAGTCCTATTCTACGGAGCGCAATACTGGGGCTACAAGAAACATGAAACTTGTGAAAACCTTTTAACGTTTTACCTTAAACGATTGTTCAAACTTCCTTTGTGCACACCCACATACATGCTACATCTGGAAACAGGATTGCCCCCACTTTTCATACAAACTCTGAAGCTGCATGCAGACTACATATGCAGAACAATAGAGATGGAAGAAGGTCGATTGCCTAAAAGAATCACACAGATGGCAATCTCTAAAGAAAAACTTTGGTATAAAGCCTGGAATGAGCTAGCGATTCAGTGTGGGAAGACCTTTGAACTCGATGTTGGAAACGTCAAAGTGTGCAGAGAAAGGTTCTACAATATCATTTCGGCTGTAGATGAGGATATGATGCAAGGGTGTGTGGAAAAAGCGAGACAATCGGTACATCGAGAAATTTACTCAGTCCTGAACTACCTTCTAGGAGAAAACTCTTATTTTAAAAACCATATCAACACAGAAGTCATTTCAACTATTTTTCGAGCAAGAGGAGAACTGCTGCGGTTAAACTTCATCCCTCATAGAGAAGACCTTTCGATCATTTGTAACTTATGTAATGCGGGAGTAAGAGAAAATGTTATCCATTTCCTAGGCGAATGTGCGATATTTCGAGAAATAAGAAGAGTGTATTGGAGGGTCAACTATCTCACTAGATGCGAAGTGATTGATCTATTAAACGGAAAAGACAGGTTAAAATTCTTCGAATTTTGTAAGGAGCTTCTAAGTTATCGTAATAGAAAAGTAAATGAACTGTTTTAATTTCTTTTAATATTCAACAAATTACCACTTTTCTTACTCAATTAAAATACAAATTTTGCTCACTCAGGCAGACGGCTTTAAGTCAATGCTAATGAATTGTATGATTGTTAACAAAAAAATTATGTATTTAATAAAACTACAATTTTAAATTGATTGATTGATTGATTATAAACTTTTCAAAGATCAAACAGTATATATTCTAATAAATTATCGCTTTTATTTTAGGCAGGTATACTTTTTTTTTTCTTTGCCTTTTCATTCTTCTATTATTTTAATTGCATTATTCTAAGAAATTGAAATTGTTATTCTAAAAGTAAATTCATAGACTTTCACTAGATTATAAGATATCTATTATCTTACTGTGTTAGTTATATAAAGAAATAAACTTAAACTTAAACTTAAACTTAAAAAAAAAAAACGCGGAATAAGCAGAAACTTTCACCGGAAAGTTACCTGCAACACGTTACTTAACTTCGTTAAAAATAAATTGCTAGATAAGTTTCAACTTAGTTGCAATCGGGAAGTGGAGGTGGTTTTAGTGTAGTAAGAATCTCACACTTCTATGAGCACGCGTTTTCCGGTCCTCATAGAGCCTGATGCAGGTTTTGCACCTTCCCACGGTCAAAAAAAAAAAAAAAAAAAAAAAAACCAACTGCACTCCAGTACATACTAGCAACTGGATAATTTCAATGAGTTTACAAAAAAAATGGCGAAAAGCACTCAACAAACTATAATTAGTTCAAGTTGACTTAAGGTAACACATACACATAAACAAATACATAACTACTCTATACAATTTTCTTGATACTTTTCGAGTTCCATAAACAAATGAGACAAAATCCCAAATGCCTCGGAACCACTACTCCATTTTGAACAATTTTGTAAATTGCATACCTACACGCTTCAATGTTTATAGTTTCCGAAATACATATTCTCATCTTCTAAACAAAGTTAAAACATGAAACTTCACCGTGTCACTAATCAATTACAAACACACGTTTTCGTGTGTCAATTTATATCTCCTCAAAATAATGACACTGACCCATATTAAGAAGGATCAACATAATCATATACCCACCGACCGAGGCGACGACTTCCATCAGTCAACTGTTTACTTTCAACTCTCCTATTGTAGGTATATGTAGCTTGTAGCCAGAAATCCTTTCTGGTCACAGAACACGTCCTTATGATGGACAAAGTTCTGCTCACATATCACGTCATCTAAACTAATCGTTTTTTAGGGTAAACGACGTCGGATATTATATTCATGTCCTGTAACATGATACCAAAACAAGGTAAACAATATTCATTATATTAATCGCTAGCACTATCCTTTGCAGTGTGCTTTACGGTCTTCCTAAAAAGAAAACAACTAATAGCAATGTGAAGGTAGTCATATGAACCACGAACGTTGCTTTGATAGGGACCATCATAACCACAGATTCGATAGTACTTTTATGTGTATGTTCGCGAAGAATGGTTTAAATCCTGGTCATACAAAACAACAGCCAACTCTTTAGACCAGGTCTATCTAGTACCTACTCAGTTTCCAGCTAATTCTACTCTTAAACAGAAATTTTGAGTAATTTGATCGAAAGAGAGAAAGAAGTGCGGTTAACACTTGTGTCCATTATAGTTCTTTCAATACTTGCAAACGGGTGTTACAAGAAGTATTTAAGTATTTCAAATACATACTACTTGTTTTAAAAGGTCTCCTGAAAGCAAGAGCAATTGAGCCAAGTCTTTGAAGGAATCTACCTAGCCTATTCCTGGATGGGACATATGTGTATGTTTGGTGTTTCTCTCTGCGCAATTTTTCTAAATAAGAAAAACTTAAATTTCCCTTACAATTCTTTTCCTAAGAAGCCCTTCATAGTAAAATAACAACCAAATATTATTTGGCCGCACTAGTAGTGCTTTTATAAACTAGGTAATTTAGTAAGCCATACATATTGAATGGGGCTTCACCATTCGCCAATTCGTGGACTTTGTTTCATGAAGGGTCAAAGAAAGTCATATCCGTCTATAAGACTTTAAAACTTCATTGGCTAACTCAAGAATTCAAATTACTGATCAGAATTAAAAACTAGGCAGACCCAGCTCTGTATGTGAACCACCTCCTGAAAAGTAAAAAGGCTGGACTAAGGTTCTCACATAAATCAGACTTGACTCCATGGACATTTTCCAAAGAAAATGCAACTAGAAATTCCTCTAAGGTATCATGGAAAAGCTGCATCAAAACAACTCGCTATATATTTTCGAGAGACGTTACGAACCGGTGAGTCCAGAATTTACGAAATCTTTTCATTTATATTGAGAAAAGACCCATTAAAACGGCCTCATATGTGAAAAATTAAAAAAATATATTTTTTTTTGCCTAATGAATTGTTTTTGGTATTATTTCAATAAATTAAAAATAACAATTAATTAAATGGATTTGGTTTTCATGTGAGAAAATCGTCCCTGAAGATGTTAAATTAAGGCCTTGCGGCCTGTGCTCATATTATAAAGCAAAAATGTATCGTAAGAGCTGAGATATTAGCTGTCAATTTTTGAAGATAGCTCCCACTCCACTAGCTAGAAAGAAGACTACAAGTTTCTTGCTTGGTAGGAAACGTACATAAAGCCTAGTTTACAGTTCATTGCTGTCATGGAATGTCATGCAAAACAATGGACCGGCAATTGTTTTGCATGCGAAAAAAGTGTGGTGAATAAAATTTTTTTTTTGGATGGTCAGCTTACACTTCCAAAAATTTTTTTTTTCACCTCAAGGCTTTTTTAGCATGCAAATAGTTTTTGCATCCAAAAATAATTATTTTCCATTTTTAGGCCTATAGTTTATTAATTAAGGGTAAATTAATGACTCGATGGGTAGCTTAGGCCAAGACAAACCTTTTTTGCCTTGAATATTATTCAGTTTGGTGCACAGAATAGATGGAAAATCGTTTTGAAAATTTTGATATTTTTTTCGCATGGAACTGTAAACTATGCTTACCCCACGACAACTTTATTTCTGCTATGGTCAGACGTTTATGATTTCCCTTTAATTTAAGTTAAAAGTTTTTCAAAATTAACATCAATCCTTATAGCTGTATACATTTGAAATACCCTGTACAGGTGAACTGAACTTTTACATAAAATGCGGACAGTTTGGCCATCACAAAAATGCCACACCAAGTATACGGGTCCATGACATGGGACAATGAGCGTGAGTGGTCCGAATATTTTGAAACATGATAACGACTTCGGTCCTTTAGTCCGAAAACACTATAGCCGCTGAGACTGCAAAGGACATATGAGACGTGCGACAATTGTCGGCTTTTAAACAAATTATCTGCCATTTCGTAGTGACTTTGGTCTACACAAGTCATATCCTTTGTTGAAGAGGACCCATAGCCAGACCACCATGCACCCCATATGTATATGTTTTACTCCATTCTGGAGGATGGATATTCGGAAAGCGGTTGGGAAACGCGCGTAGGGTTTTGTGGTCGGAAGTGCTTTCACCTTCACTCGCTAAACCCCCATCATGACAAGCACCTCTATTTTCAAAATTAATATTAATTGAACCGAAAGTAACTGAGCTCTGGTTTTATGTGCGTCGCGTCGCGTTGCGTTGGGATGGTTTTTACTGAAAACCACATTTTGCTATCGCGAAATATTTTCTGACGTGGTGATGGCCCTTCACCGATGAATTTCTACGTGGTGATTCCGCATATTCTATATGTTGTGTAGAGATATGTAGGAGTAGGTTTATAGCCTACAAAAATATAACAACAGTTTTTTTGTTTTTCTTGGAAATGGGTCCTTTGGTGTCGGTCGGTCGGTCGTTCGGTCGTTGGGTTGTTCGGTCAGGACAATACCAGTTTGCCTTTGGACAGCCTATTATTCCGGAAACAGCATCAGACAGAGAGAACGACCCGCATTGCAGTCCTTATCGAGACATTGGATTTGACAGTTGCGATGGCAGCAGAGGATTCATCATCATCACCGGTCCCGAATTGGCAGTGCTACATAGAGGCTTAGTCCCTTGTCATTGACGACGAGAGATATTCAATGTGATGGTGTTTGGCATGGGTGGACCTATATGATGACACCTTATACGACCACTTTTCGATCGAGGGTATGAGTTCGAGAATGTGTGTGTGTTTTATCAAAAAATTTCAAAATGGACAGGAAGTGATGGTGGAAAAAAAACTCTTGGAAATAATATATGTGAGAATGTGAAATGAATCATGTTGTCAATCCAAGGTGGATGAACTTTTTCCGGTGGACATGATTTTTAAAGAAGTGATGGATGGAAGCCGCATATTTGGACGCGGAGAGAATAATTGAGTAGGAATATAGGGCTTCATAAGTCAAAGGGACATTAACATTTTAATTATTTTATGATTCTGATTGACTGATGTATATAGTGTGATTTTATAGTGTGTAACTTTTTTCTAATAAGTAGAATTAAAAGTGCTGTTAAGTAATCTGGTATTTATACATAATTAGTTAAGGTAATATAAAAGTCACAATCCATTCTCTTTTTATTAGTGCCAAAACAGCTGACCTGTTTTGTAAAGTATAAACATACACGGCACAAAAATTTTTTCTCAACCCAAGAATTCGGAAACGCAAAACTAGATCAAAACAAATTCAGACACGTATCTAAATGTATCTGTTATTTATTAGTACCTTATCGTAACTTTAAAGGACGTTTTATAGGTACAGTAAGCCGTGAGAGTTAAATAATCAATGAAAGAATAAAAAAAAAAAAAAAAAAAACGGTTTGATCGATGTAATTGGTTATTAAAAGAATGAGTTTGGTAAAATTGTTGTACAAAAATCGTTGGAGCCGTTTTGTTGTTTGTAATAATTTAATCATTTTATTCAAAAAACCTTTACCTCTGCCGATACTGAACGATACTCCCAAGAGTTTCGCTAAATTTCAGTCCAAAAAGTACGGTATCGGCTCGGTGTCATCTCTTTGAATGCTTTTGATCTGGTGTAATATCGGTATCGTTTCGGTTTCCGATACCGAGACTTTTCTAGTATGGTGGCCAGCCCTAATTTTTCGTTTGGGTTCGTATATTAAGCAATAATATCTTTGGATGTATATTTTTTGTTTGATACTTCAAAAAGAAATGCACCATAGGGAAATTTAAGCTATCAAAATGTTTTGTTGAAATACAAATTTAACAAAGAAGAGGGTCCTGGTTTTATTTTGATGGTTGGGCCTTCCTAAAACAGCAATGAAATACCAAGCACTATGGAGCCATAAATTTAAATAACTCCTTCTACTTTTATGACCAATACTTTCAAATCGAATAGCCCGCTCCCCACCTCGATCATTCCAATTATAACTCACCCAACTAAAGCAAGTCTGCACTCCCATTCTGAATGTCCCAATCAAAATTCATTCAACCAATAAATTAGTTTTCCCCTAAAAAGTCATATAGAACTTCTCTGTAGTGTATAGCACACTAGCTATTCCATCTTGCACATGGATAACACAAATTTATGACCAAACGACTGACATTACGAGCAAATTCTATTCATATCCTGAAATTTGAACCTCAATTCCAGTGACGAGCCTATAAAATTGAGAAACTCTTTTACATACATATAGAGGCACCACATCCGTCTATACCTACATATATCCACCCCTTTTATCGGTTTTGGCTCAATGAGTGAGATACCACAGCCACAGCATGACTGATTTCACAAAAAGGATTCTAAAGGATGTCATTCAGATGTATAGAGTGTGTGCGGATGTACGTACTTATGTGTACGTAGTGTATGCAAATATAGAACAACTAAAAGGAGTTTGGACTATACCCTCTTCCCCAGATGAGTTTCACCGCCATATTTGAAAGGTATTTCTTTATTTTCTGTAGGAAAGTCTTCTGAAATTCAATTATGCTCTTTTCGAAAAAAGCCAATCCTTTTCTAGATGTCATAAAATATTTTGTGTCACCAAGTTCATACATAAAGCAACCTCATGGTACACCACCACTATCAGAGGCGAAGTGGCAATTCGCGAGTTGGCTCTAAAGCAACTGCTGCCGCGGTTGACGTTGCTGCCGCCACCGCCGACACGATGGCGGCGAGGACGACAACGACACGACGACATGAGGCCAATAAAGCTAAGTGCTTTTCAAAGGTGGCGTCGGTCGTCGGCAACCGCAATGCAACTACTGTCGCCATGATGCTGCAGCAGAAAAAGTAATAATAATCATTGCATGAGAGTAATGCAGTTAAGAAAGATTTACGATATTCATTTTGTCGTCGCTACCAACAGGCTACAACCAAAATTGAAACCGAAAACAAACCAGGGCCACCAACCATATCGCTTATAGCGCTCAGAATCCTTATTCATGGATTTTTATTTTCGCATTTATTTAGGATACCTACATAGGTGTTGGTTTCAAGGATTTTTGTCGATATGACTTTCTACCAATAACAAAAAAAAAAAAAAAAAAATAGAATGACAGTAATTACTTTTAACTAAGGTATATTACAAATTGGCGCCCAGGCTGAGACCATAAGGGTTCACTTTCAAGAACAGAAAGTTGTATTAAAATCTTGAAGAGCAAACCAAATTCGAATGAATAAATAGCATTTCAACAACCACCCACAAAATAGCTAACACTACAGAAAGATCGCTTTCCTCCCCTAGGACTAGAAACCTAAGTTAAACTTTACTTTAAAATTGTTTGACTGAATTAAAGCATTATTTTTGTTTTTAAATAAAGTATATTTCAATTAAACGTCAACTATTTTAAACAACTTACCTAATTAGCACTTGTAATCCCCTCGTTATTCATGTTTAGTCTTGACAGCACACTTGTGGTTCTCCGATTTCAGTTTTATTTTTTAGACAAAAAACCATCTCTACCTTCACGCTTCACCTACAGCATTTCTAACGACACCGACAAAGTAGCAATTTGTCATCTTGTATAAAAAAAATTTAGGAAAATAAAAATCACAAAAAATATTCAGAAAAGTTTCAACGGATTGCAAGACCGTACCAAGAGGGGTACGTTTATTTGTTTTTTTTTTTTTTTTTTACGTTGAGACACACGGTCGCAAAGACGATAGAGATTTTCAATGGATCTCAGGATGCAGGAGGCCAATTCAAAATCGAACCTGTCAAATTTTACATTTAAAATCTCTATACGAACCTTCTGACAGCCCTAACGACTGTCTTGACGTGAATGGCTACTTCTATACCTCTAACCAATTATTGGAAGTTAAATTAATTTTTTCTTCAAGAAAACTAGTTTACTTATAAATACGTGAAATGAAACACGCCATGGCACATTTGGTATTTCAAACATATTGACAATCATTTATGGTAGGTTTAAGTTCGCCATGTAACTGACGATGACCATCAAGTACAAAAAAATGGTTGCTTTTCACATCAACCAACAAATTTAATTGATTCCTACAAGGACCTACGTCCTCTTCAACCTAGCCCTGGGGAAAGTTATCAATGACTCTGACATGTCATCAAGAGGGACTATTGCTACCAAATCTGACCTACGCAAAGCAAATCAACATCATCGGACACAAGCTGTATGAAAGCATCACTCTTCCCAATTGATGATAGTACATTCCGGCATTGTCTGCAAAAAAAAGTCACTTCAATTCCTTTCCATTTCATTCCACTTCTGCCAAGCTTCAAGTTACTTGACAGATTAGTATACATCTGTCAACTATCTTGAAGATTAAGCCTATAATAGCAGCCGATAACACTGATAACAACATGATGAATGAAATAGACAAAAAAGTGCTAAATAAAAAAATCAAGGCTAGTTACATTTATGTGTGTCAACTTAATTTGAATCCATGACATGGGTGCTAAGTAAAAGGCAGTGATCTCGTCAGCAAGGGCGCTTCTTGATCAGTTTTTTTTCGTCAGATCATGATTCTTCGGAAATCTGCTGTTTTGAGGAACAAAAGGTTTGACAAAGCAAAGTAAGCTGTTAGTTCGATCTATAATCTGCTACTTAAAGAAGTCTTCACTCTCACTTCATTACCTGGAATCCATTTGTATGCGAAAAATGATATTTGAGTTTGAAATTGAAAAATTAGTCAATATTCAAGACTCTCACATTCCAATATCTCCAATATTGCTGGTTGCCATAAAAAGTGAGGTCTTCAATCAAAGATGATCTTGTGGACGTATTAATACAGCCGTGGTACGGCCGATACTAACTTATGGTTCGATTGTCTGGTTGCCCGCACCTAACAAAGCACATAACATCGATGAACATAAAAAGGTTCAAAGAACAGCTGGCGTTGCGTTGGTACCACAGGGGCTCTTCGATCTTGCCCAGCGGATGTTTTTCTACACCTCCTACCACTTGATCTACACATTTAATATCTAGTATCTTGCAGTGATTTAAGACTCACAGAATCAAATTGTTGGGTTGCGAAACTCTATGGTCACAGCAATATCACGAATTTGATTCCCACAGAAAATTTTTCCACTGCCACTGACTACCTACAATGAACCTCAGTAAAGATTTTAAAGTTTTATTCCCATCCAGAAAGGACTGGGATGATGACGCCGCGCCGCGCACCGTGACGAGAGACTTCGAAATAACTATCTCTTAACATCTCTAGGTCCTTTCGGCTACCCAATTTTTTTTTAGTGTATTTCAAGCTGAACTACTGGCAATTAGGGAGGCATGAAAGATACTTAAACTAAACCCAAATCAAAATCGTAATACAGCTATCCATACAGACATGAAGGTAGCTGTTAAAGCCATTGATTCGACTACATCATCCTCAAAATTGTTCCAGCAATGCTGTTATGAGCTCGCAAGCCTAAATATTAACCTCAAGGTCACCCTTATCTGAAGTTCCTGGCCACAGTGGCATTGAGTGAAATGAACGGGTAGAAGAACTAGCTAGGCAAGGATCAGCCCTTCACATCTCATTCGCAGAAAGTCAACATTCTTTTTGGAGTTGTGAAGGGCGATATAATGTCAATTTTCCTTAAGTGAATCCAATCGAAGGTGGAACAGCTTAACAAAATGCATAATGTCTAGAAGGATCTGGCCTACCTATAATAAATCCCGAACGATTTATCTGATATGTAGACCCAGGCAAGACATATTTAGGGTCGTAGCAACCTGTACTGGACACCGGCCAGTAGGAGAACATGTGGCGAAGCTCAATACTCACTGTCGTAGCTGCGAAAAAAAAGGAACAGTCCTTAATTTCTTTGTAAATGTGCTGCTCTAACCAGAATGAGAGCACAATCTTTTGGAGTGGCATTTTTTGACGACGTATACGAACTCTCCAAATTGAAGATCAAAAATTTGAAATGGATCAAATAAGAAAATCGGTTGCTTTTGTATCATGTTCCCCTCCAGGCCCAAGCACCGTCAGCAATCGGAATCCGGGTTTCTGCAAGGCCTTATGATGCTCAATGACAATGTTGATCATACGGTTGGATCGATCGCGATCGATTCGGTGCTATTCTGCTATCTGTCGACATTGGCATAATGTAGCCGACTCGGGCGAGATGCGGTCGAATCGAGTGAGTGTCTTGTGACTTACCTCCTGTTGTTTGTGCTGGATCACAATTTACCATAACCATACCCACAGCCCTTCTATTTCAAACCAAGGAACACTTATCTGGTTTCTTGGGAAGATGCTGATCTTCACTGGGAACGTTTTGTCATGCGGAGTGAGCAGATGAAGGCCGAGGAGGAAATCTCACATCCAATCATATGCCCACAAACCCTCTCTTTAATCCGCTTTCATCCACAGGTGAAACGAGTTGTGGTATCAAAACGGTGCAGTCCAGTCTTGACTTAGCACAGAGCGAGTGTCATGCTGATGCCATCATTTCTACCTACACAAGTACACGCACCTACCTAATTGTGAGGCAGCATGAAATGTTTGGGATTATTATTTTGGGGTTAACGGTTGAGGGGAACCTTTGAGCCTCTCTCACGATTTTTTTTTACAGTAGTTTTAACTAAGTTAAACATGTTAAAACTTAAACATTTATCAGTAATTACTAGCTGTCTTAAAACTTTCCTTCAAGTTCGCCTTAAAGATGTATTATTTTTAATCTCTTAAATTATGTGCTACCTTTTCTCCCCCTCCCCCTTCCAAATGTTTGCCAGGTGAACGGTCTTGACAAAATGCGATCCCTATTTTCACATTCATTTTGTCTGTCATTTCAACCGTTTATATGGATGGACGAAAAAGACCTCCGTGAGCTAATTACTTATCCCTTAAGTTTGAAAAAAGGCTCATTAGTGATTTTATCCCAAATGCATTGCAGCACGTCCTAAAGCCAAGTAGCATTTTTCATCTCCTCGTCTTTGTCACTGTCGACTTCGTCGCATCGGATGTGGAATTTCAAAACCAAATTGTTGGTTGACAGCTCTACATCTCCCTCCTCCAACATGTCAAGCCGCGCCATCGACCGTACTTTCAAATGCTTCCCTTTGATCTGTCTAAAATGATTTACGTCACCATAGGTAGAGGGACTCACATATTTAAATTGATGACGAGACAAAGTACGCTATTAAATCACCTAAAGCCACCGCCGCTAAAGGACATCCATCCACCGAAATTGGCTAGATATATGTACATTGGGTAAACCTGCACTATATTTTTAGAACGAATTGTAAACAAATGAGAGTTTTTTTTTCTATACTGATACTGAGGCTGACTCTATATGCCAAGGAAGGAGCCTGTCATATGAGTGACATGAATTTGTTTTTCAATTTACAAATAACAACATGTTTTACGAAGTGTCTAATTTTGAAACAATGAACCAGAACCCCCTTTTGAATTTTTTTTTTGTTTCGGAGAGTGGGAACGGAACAGGCATCGGACGAAAGAAAGCTGCGGCTCGGTTTTATTTTCGCCTGTTCAAAGGAAGCAATTAAATTGTCATAAAATTGGATGCGCTCGTTTAAGTCATGTTAAACATGGTGGTACTTTTGTTTTTATTTCCAGGCAGTATTTAGCAAGGCCTTCAAATTGTACCCCTTCGCAGCTCCAATAAAATGGTATTGGCTGGTGTAGTGGTGGTGTCTTGTTTTTTTTTTTTTTTAGTTGCCTCAAAATCGTAAAACATAATCAAATTCGTTTTTGTGTGTCAGCTGCATTTTTTTGCATTTTTGTGGCAAGCTTAAATGTATTGACTTGTTTTTTTTAGGAGA
Source organism: Dasysyrphus tricinctus (assembly GCA_963921185.1). Taxonomy (NCBI): domain Eukaryota; kingdom Metazoa; phylum Arthropoda; class Insecta; order Diptera; family Syrphidae; genus Dasysyrphus; species Dasysyrphus tricinctus. The sequence goes on along the minus strand of OY992533.1, from coordinate 19,093,102 downwards.
TATGAGTACAAAATGGTATTTTAAGGTCGAGGAAAGGCAACGGCACTCGCGTGTGGGCTCCTTTGTCTGTGATGACTCAAATTGAGCTATACAGTATGGGGTTTGGATGTGTATTTAAGGCTGAATTAAAAAATGCAAGATTCATTTAATATTTTTTATTTTATTTTGAAAACAGGCGTCAATCAAATTGAACAGACACATTTTCGGTTGAAGTAAGTCATAAATTTAAGGCGTTTGAGTATTTTGAAAGGTATGCAATTTGAATTCTTGTTTTATTTTAGGGTATTTTAGTTTAACCACAGAAAATTGAAATTTAGCATTTAATCCTTGATGCTCTAAAATACATATTCAGTCATATTAGGTGTGTTTTATTGGAAAAGCTATCCGCAGCACAGTGAAATTTTATATGAATTACAAAAACAGCATCGGCAGCAAAATCGCTGCCGATAAAAGTTAAAGTAGAATCCCGCTGCCGATAAACTTTTGACGATTGTTCGAGTATCGAACTCAATTGAATAGGATTTTTGTGTGTTGTCATTGGTACGACTGGTACTTTTATGTGTCTCGAATTCTCGATGGCTATGTTCGTAGAGTAGAATTATGTTGAATAAATGGCCCTGTTTAGACTGTAACTTTTCACTTCGTCAAGACCATGTTTTTGTAGAAGAAATCGGTGAAGAGAAAATTTCACCCATAAATTCATCGTCATGGTGGCGTAGTGAGCAATTACAGTCTAAACAGGGTCGTTTGTAAGTGCATGGTTGTTTTGTTTTAGCTTTTCGACAAAATGAAAAAATAATCCTATCCTATGCTATGCTAAAAAAAACACTGCTCCAAATTAGTTTAAAGTGCAAAATTTGGCATTTTTATTTATAAGTGACAAACAAGATACATATATTCTGCCGACTGTAAAACGATAATTCGCAAATCCCAACATCAAGACGCATTTCACAAAGCATTTTTCTTCACATTTTCTTCTGTAGGCAACCAAACAAATTACTCAAGGGAATGGAAGGTCAAAATTCAGGATCATTCCCATTTCAAAATTCACTATTCGCAGCTCATATGAAAAGCTCTTTTTGTAAACCTTTGGTCTATATGGACCAGTTTGTATAGACATGGTTCAAATTTTGATCCGATGCTCAGCAATTTTAAGTCACTGCTTTTGGTGGATAGGCTACTTGTACAAACGTGGTTCAAGCTTTGATGCGTGGTTCAATTATTTTAGCTCACTGATTTCGGCAGTTTAACTGAGGTTCAACAAGGGTCAAGCTTGAAATTGTTATTACAACATACTTGAACCTTGGAATCATCGTTGCACTTCAGTAGATCCGATAAAATCGATGAGTCACAAATGCTGAACCATGGATCAAATTTTGAACCTGTTAGTACAGCTGAAACTAACTGAAGTTCAAGGAAGGTTCAGGCTTATTTGGCTACTAATGTACTCAGTTAATCCGGCAAAATTGGTGAGTTAAAAAATTTCCAGTGGAAAACTAGGTAAATGCATTAAAATTAGCCATACAATCATGTCCTTATTGTAATTTATAAAATTATCGCTAATAAAGTCATCTACTCCATGTGTATTGAGTCTGTTATTATACGACGACTTTTGAGTCATGACTTTTTTCAAAATTAAATGAGTGCAGTTGAGAAAACAAAATTTGATTTCACTTTCACAATATTAAATTTCGAAAAATCTCAACTAAAAAGTCTTCGTGTAATAGCAGACTAAATCATGACTTTTTTACTTTGACCATATTCTACCAACACACCCCTACCCCTTTTCTTTTCTTTTATAGCTGCAAAATCAATTTTCGTATCTGAAATGGCAAATAAAGAAAAAAGGGACACAAACATTTGCTTGAAAACATTAATTATATAAATATATGAGCCGTTTATTTTGAATGTGGTCTAAGTCCATTTTCCAAAAAAAATGGAGATAATTGATTGTGTCATCTGAAAACAACGTAATCTTTTATTTTAATAAGAAAAAGCCACTTGTTTTTATTTGAAATCACTTAGATTTCGTGAGTCAAAAAATATTGAGTTAATAAAACGACAAAACATTCATTTTTAAAATGGTCTAAGTCCCATTTTTAAATTTTTAAATTGATTAAATTGATTAAATGTTAAAAAGTGAACAAATTCAACCCATTCCTACAGTAAAATACAAAGATAAAATGGACTTCCTAAATTATTTATGTATCATAATCACCATCTTACCATTCTTATTCTATTCTGTTCTTCTGGGTTGTCTTCCGATATTTCTAATAAAAGTGTTACTGGAACATTGCTTGTGGTAAAAGTGTTCAGTTTAAGTAAGAATTCCAGTTTCCAGACTCACATAGCCTATACCATGTTTTTGATCAAAAATAAAAATACGTTCCGTAAATTGGCCTTAACGCGTAATGTACCACGATCCATTATTTTTTTAAACGTGAAGCGATAATGAGCAAAATGGTCTGGAGTGGCATATGTTTGGCAGCCGGCAGCCCGCGTGGAGTTACATTTGCTTCAAAATGGGTCCTTGAAAGCAGAACGGTAGGTATGTTGGGGATATTTTGGAACCAATTTTTGTACAATTTGCCCAAAGAATCAGCAAACATTTCATCTTCATGCTCGATAACCCTCATCCCCAAACTTTTTTTTTTTTTTTTTATATTTTGCGCGCACTAAAGGGGTTATGACTACCCTTAAGATGATTATAATACACAGTACGAGCGTTAGGAAAATGAGGAAGGATTTAACAGGAGAAACCGATGAGCCTGGTAATGCATTCCACATTCTTGTTGTGCGGCTGAAGAAAGAATCTCTGAACTTTACAGTACGTCCGAAGTTGGGCTCAAGGGTAAACTGATGAACTGCAAACAGAGTGTCGGAGTATCTTCAAAAGGCCCACCTGAGCACCCTAGATTCAACATGTCTATAACGTGCTTGGTAGACAATTGAACAAGAAAACTCCAAGTTCATGAACTTTGGGGGAGCTCAAAAGTGCATTGCTTGAAGCAAGGGGCCAAATAACCCAGAAAAACATCGAAAATGTAATTGAAAGTATATACCAAAGAGACTTATTTTTGTCCTCAGAGCAAGAAGAGAGGGAATACCAAGTACTAAACTATCCTCATTTCTACTGAAATTTTTTAAATCCATTTTCTCAGCAAAATACCCGTTCTAGATTTCTTCAAGACATAAATCTTCATTAAGGAAATAAATATAAAATGAAAATAAACCAACTTTTTCACTTTTTGCCTGCGTTCCTCTAATTTTGTCCGGCAGTGTAGGTATATTTTTTTAATGTACATATCTATACAATTTCTGCTTTTAACCTATAACACTCAACTCTTTCGTTTTTTCAGTTTTTTTTTAAATCTTATAGAGGACTTGATACAGTTTGAATCAATCAAAAGACGATTTCATTAATTTTGAAAATGGTTTAAGTCCATTCACGACTGTAAAAAAAATGGTTTTTGTTCAACAGTATTTTTTTTCTTATTCGGTAGGTAAATTAAATATATTTCGATGAAAGAAAATACTTCACTTTTATTTTAGCTCTTTCCCGTATTTTTGAATTAAGTCAAACGCAAACCTTTAAATATCTCAAATTAGAAATAAGTGGACTTAGACCACTTTCAAAATAAACGGCTCATATAGTTATATTTCCCATTTAACTTGCAAATATGTTAGTTTTTGTTAATAACTTTGGTTTTTTTCTATTTTTAATTTCACAAAATTCACTTTTGTGTCGTGACAGCTGTTCAGGCGTACCATATTGCAAATACAAAAATATAGGCCGCTGCGGATGCGTTTTTATGGAAATTTCTCACTGTACTATATATAAAATCCCAAAAAAACACGCCTATTGTGAGTTTCGCCCGGAAAATATTTCTCGCGAAAATTTTTTGTTTTCCCGGAATTTTAAAAGCTACACAGCAAGCCTCACGCAATCTTTTTTAAACATAATCAGGAGATGTTCCACTCTCTGTTTTGCCAAAAACTGCAGCTCTAATTTCTCTCGCAAATTTTGTTTGCTTTTCCGAACAAAGAGCCAATATTCTCGTTGAGAGGTTGACCTTGCTTTTGGCTTGCGTAGCACCTTTTCTAAAGTTAAATTGTTCTTAAAATATTGATCAGCGTTAAAAACCATCGTTTATTAGCATTTTTATATTTCACATATTTCGCCGTATGATTTTCCATCTGCATGACTATTGATAATGAGGTACCAAGCTTTTACGTCGCAGGATTAATGTTTCTTAGCACGCAAAATTTCGGAAACAACCTATTTTCAATATTTTGAATGCGTAGAACTAAAAACTCTTTACCTACATCCTTTTAAACCTCTTGATTTTGAAACATATAAAACATATTCTATGACCCGTTCTAACTAATTATGTACAAGATCAAAAATAACGGAATGTATTTTGTTTCATCATTTAGTTGGTACAACATTTGGTAAGAACAACAAAAATGGAGAGGTTTACTGCAGAAACACAAAAGATACGAAGGGAAGAAAAGTGGCTTTGAAATCGTTCCTATACCTTATTACGTGCACGCCACTGTATGTTGGTGTTGGAGTAGAAGGTTAACGAATATTTGAAGATGAACCTCTGTGAATCAATTGGAATTCTTCGTGGTAACCGAAAGCTTGAACAAAAAAATAGTACAGCAATAATACGCGTATAGTTTCTAGGCATACTTAGACCCCGAGTCAATATTTTGGTTTTTTATAAAATTTATTCACAAAATGTTATGTTTTCCCGTTTGTACTTTCTCTTTTCCTGTAAATGACTTCCTGAGCTTACATTTTTGGACATCAGCACTCCAAGGCCCTCGCATTCATGTAGTATTACTTCGATACGTTCACTATTTACAAATCCGCCGTTTTTTCTCAACCTACCTCATTGCTGAACAGTACTGTAAATACGGCCAATTTCTTCAAAGAGTTTTGTTTTTGGTACCTATAGGAGGTACTAGTCCTAAAGTTAGTAGGTACTAAAATCTGTATTTTTCATTACCTCGTACACAAAAGTATGAATAAATGAGATATACAATACACGTATGTATGTACTGTACCTACATGTGACACTTTGACATTTACGAATGTCAAAATAGTTGTGTTTGATAATAATAAAATGGATAGAATGCAATCTTGTTTTTTCCTTGGCTTTTCTGGTCACAATGCATGTGGAAATGAAACAATTTAGTTAACATTTACGTTTCCCGTCGTTTCGGCAGGAGTTGCTGCCTTTTTTAGGGGAACTTTATTTTGTTTTTCAATGAAATTGAATGAAGCACGTCACTATTTAAAATAAGCAAATGCTAGTATACTACAAACATCTTGACCTTTTTCTATTAATAGATGTGTTTTAGACACCAAGCAAAAAATGTTTATTTATCTTCCATGTCAGATATTATAAATATGTTGCCAAAAACTGTTATTAGCATTAATTTTATTTCTTATTATTTATTTTCTAACAGTATTGCTATAGGCATATGAAATCATTTTTAACATTTATAAATATGTAATAAATATTAATGCAAGGCGCATGCAGACAAATTGACTTTTTTAATACAAAAATCGGTGACCCTAAAAAAACCATACAAAAAAGTCACATCTACTCTTCTGATATTAAAAATACAAATACAGATTTTAATTAAATTTAAATTGATTTCCAACATTTTTCTATTTGCATTGTGTTCATTTATCTCAACGTTCACATCTTTCATTTATTTATAAATTTCTACTGTAGCAAAAGCAAAACAAAAAACAGGAACAAACAAACATAAGTTTAAATATGTCAGATGAGAAAAAAATGAAAAAGTAATTATTGTAAGGTTGACCTACATTGTGTTTTTCAAATATATGAAACAAAATAAATACAAAAACAAAAACAAAAAAATATTGGAAAGAGTGCCTATATCTCTATACAAACATGAAAAAGTTTTTTCTCACTTATCTGAATGAAAAAAAAAAACATATTTGAGAAAATGTCATCGCTTTGGTTGTCCTTTGCTGTATCATTCAGCAACTCCATAAGGGTTCGGACTTTATTAGAAATCACAGAAGACAAGTTGAAAATTACAATGGATGGAAAACACAAGTAAATAAATTAAAATAAAATAAAATTAAATAAAACAAAATTAAATTAAATGAAATAAAATAAAATCAAATAAATAAAAAATAATTATATTAAATTAAATTAAATTAAATTAAATTAAATTAAATTGAATTAAATTAAATTAAATTAAATAATTTATTAAATTTAATTAAATGAAATCAATTGACATATAGAGTTTTCATTTCGCGTTTCAATATCGCCCTATATTCAAAAGGAGATTATTATTAAGAAAATCGGTCCACCCGTTTAGGTTCTAGGTCGATATAAAGTGGACGTAAGGAAGCAATATATTAAGAAATGTTTTTTTTTAGATAGAAAGGTACCTTCGCGAAAAACAAAAACATAATAATAGATTAATGCATTTATCTCAAAACTACTATATTGAAGATGTACCCTTCCTCCTTTCAACACCGACGATGCGTGACTTCGACAGTATTTTCCTCAGCGAAAAAGAATTTTTAATTTAAAAGATTCCGTTTTTGCCTATTTCGTCACATTTTCTGCCACTGACGTCAACGCTGGTAATGGAAAATGTATATCTTATAACATGTTACACGACTTGAAGAACAACTGCTGTCAATTTGGAAATTTCCTCCTGAGGACAAACAGATTTGAGCAATAAGAAGAAAACTCGATCTGTAATGATGACGATGTCCTTGAGCTTCGCCGCGTGGCTTTCTCGAAAAAAGAAGAACTTTTGTCAAGGTTTTATGTATTAACTATTTTCGGTGTGAAATTTATATTTATATACTATGGAAATGGCAGACAAATGAAGATTGATTTTGTGTCAGTGTTCCTTCACTATGCCCTTGGTTTTATATCCCCATCAGAGGGAATTGGAGCATAGAGTTTGAAATAATTTATTTAAAACCTCGATAATGAGAATTAAAGAGTAAATTTATAAGATCAAGTCCATTTGTTGTATAATAAAAAGGATTTGAAATTGTAAAGGTTTTTTGAAACAAAAAATAAGCCCTTTGTAGATAAATGCTATATCAACAGATAATATTTCTTGACTAAAATATAATGTTTTGCAACGAAATATGTACAATGTAAGTTGTTATAAAAAAAAGAAAACTCATTAGGTACTTCTCGTGGCATAAAACCTTGAACGACCTCCATCACAAATAACTTTAACGCACGAAGCATACTAAAAACAACACTCGAGGACTTTTATAGATTACCGTAAAAGTATGCAACATAAACTTTTCGGTAAAATCAATCCTTGCCAGAGGTGAGAGTAAGACATTTATTTTGCTTAAGTTGAAATGAAGAACAATGTTTATGTCCTTCATTGTTTCGTAAAAGGCTTTTAGTTAGTTTCCAGAGGAATTTATTATTTTCCAAAGATCATTAAACCAAAATTGCAGAAAAGAAATGTAACAAAATTGTGTCAACAAACTATTATGACCATAACCACAATTAAAAAAAAAATAACAATAGATGTACATCATCAACTATAAGTAGTAGTTATATCCTTCTGTAAATTCTACATGAATGAAGGATATTTTATTTAATGACCTGGACATTTGCCTCCTTAATTTAGTTGAGTTGAAACCATTTCAAGCTAAAGGATACACGCATACATACAATATAATGAATGTATGTATAAACAAGAAGATACATTTTAGCATACAAGGAGACAATCCATAGAGAAGCACACCAGAGCACCATACAGTTTTAGTAAAACAACAATTGCAATTTAATTTCAAGAATAATAATTTCCTTTTCATATAATACAAATTTCCGACGTAGACAAATAACGGGACAAAACAAGCAAATTGTAGATACCTACTTCTATAAAATACAAACATACATATATGTACGTTGTATGTAGTGAATGAATAAAAATGCCAAGTCTAAGAAATTTGCATATGAATAACGAAAGGGGTTGGAAAATTGGAAAAACATAGTACAATAATGTTGTAGTTTAGTTTTGCTTAGATCCTTTTTTCTGATTGTGTATATACAAGTACTTCATACAACTAGTTGGCATTTATTACAGTAATTTCGTAAATAATCTTCAATACTCGTACTACTCGCACTGGCAGAGATTTGTAAAATGTTGTTCTTCGTGTTCGTATTGTGTTGTGTTGGGTTATGTTGCGGTTGTTGAGTTCATATAGACATAAAGTCTAAATGAATGGGTAATTGTCTAGGCTTTAAAAGACAACAACTTCGGGTAGTTTGGCAAGAAAATTTATTTAACTTTTCGTCAGGCAGCATAGAAATTGGGAAAAATTATCTTTTCTTGATGATTTGATACATGAAGTTGTTATATAAAATCTTTTAAGTTTTATTTTAATTAAGGAAAAACAAGTATTTTGGAACTTTAGCGGAATAATTATGTATCAAAAGTTGACCTGAGAATGATTGAATAATTGGAGTCCTAAAATTTTCTTCTAGCTGTTATTATTTCGTAACTTGATTTTATTTTTTATTTTTAGCTACCTGAGAATGAGGAAAATTTTGTATTTCTCGTTTTTCCTATTTCTAAATTATCCTAAAAATTTTTCTTTATACCTGTGTGGTCGTTATACGGTTTTTTTTTTTTTAGTTTTTATATTTGGATGGGCTTAAATCAGCTCTAAATGAAGAAAAATATCCCTAATTTTTTTAAAATTTTTATTTTCATACCCTATAGTAGGGGTAAATTAAATTTCCCTTTTTTGGAAATTCGCGCAAAATCTGCCAAAAAGTTCAGAGCATGTAGTTGGGAAGTAGACAAGACAAAAATCCAATAGAAAGGGGGTGATATCTCCCCCCGCTTGGACAGGGGGGGCAATTTAATAAAAAAAATTGGATAAATAAAACAAAAAAATAATTAAACAACAACGGCAACACTTAAAGTAATTTTTTGTAGCTTTTTAGAAAGTCAGTCAGTCAGTCTGTCTTGTATTGTTCTTGAGGGCATCGTCAAGTGCGGCCTATTGGCATAGACCTTCGACTTCAGAAGACCTCACAAGAGAAAATCTGACACAATCAAAGCAGACAATCGTGGTGGCCAATTCACGTTACTTCTGCAAGAGATAATCTTCCAATAGTTCATGCAGAACGTCCCTTGTAACCTCAGCTATCTGACACGTAGTGGTGTCGTGTTTGGAACCACATGTTGTTCACATCCATATCCATTTTGGGTAACAAGAAATTGTTTATCATCTACAACGGGGCTTCCTGCACACTCATGAAAGCAGTGATCTTTTCAGCAGATTCTGCATTTCATTGAAGTACGGGTGCTGGATGATTGATCACTGAACCGATCGACGCTGAATTTAGTCAACAAACGTTGAATAGTCGACTGGGAGAACGACTAGGACTCGTCGAATGTAGGCGCACCATTGCAGCCTCAAGACAAACACCCATTCATATCATTAAGTTTTATCATTTGCGAGTATTTCTCAACCGTGCAACTTGGCATGGTGATGCCACGAACAGCAACTGATTAAAAGTAATAAATTTGACAGACCCCAGCAAAACATCAAGCCTCCCACAGTCTGTCGACTAGGGCTGGCCACGATACCAAACCAAACGATACTTTTATAAGTATCGTCTCGGTATCGTTAAAATCGAAAAATGTCAGTCTCGTCTCGGTATCGGTCTTGGTCTCGTATAAGGCAGTATCGTCTCGGTCTCGTATAACAAGGTCTCGTCTCGGTATCGGTCTCGTCTGGTTTCGGTCTAGTGTCAATCGAAAAAAAATGCACGACTTGGTTACATGTCCTCTCTTAGGTCTTGTTGTTTAAACGCTTGGTGTTTTTAAGATTAATAAAAAATTCACTTTAAGAAAATATGCATAATGAATAGAAGACATTTATTTTTTAACTAAATTTTTTGTATGACTTAATAATTTTTGAGGGGTTATTTCACAATGTTTAAGTAGAGTCCCGAATATGATCAGAGACAATAAATATTGACGTAGGGCAATTATTTAACAGACAAACAATTCATAAACTATTTTATGGCCCATTTGAATGGGTTGGAAATCCCAAAAGTATTTTATTTTGTTGACTTGACTACCTTAACATGTACAGTGGGTGATCAAATTATTACGGCCACCTAACAAAAAATACTAATTTGCACAATATGGTCCAAATTTATGTAGTATAAGCCCATAGCAAAATATTTTGTTCATTGAATCTTAATTTGTGGTTATTAAGCTTTGAAAATTAGGAAGTGAAAAAATTGAAAAAAATGTATACAAAAATCCGCAAGTTTTTTAGAGATGGACTTCATTTCTTTGTATGGAAACCCATTTTTATTTTCCGAGTTTTTGAAAGTTTGTGTCGGAATATTTCTAGTTTTGCAAATTTTTAACAAGATTTCTTAGCAAAAAAAGAAATGTTTATTAATTTTAAATATATTTTTGTGCATAACATTACCGTTTCCATTATATTTTTGAGAAATGTTGGTAAAGATATAGAAAGATGAAAATACCTTTTTTTCAGCCTAAAAAATATACATTACGATATCGTAATCAATAACTGACCATTCTCAGAGGAAGACAGCATTACTGGCAAGAGTGTCAAAGTCTCCAGTGTACAAAATTTATACAAAAAAGGTCGAAAATGCTAGCACATTGCCTATAAGAGTCAGAAAACCTGGACGAAAAATAGCAAGAACGGCATGGGATGAAGGGAAAATAACGGAAATCTGTGTAAAAATAGAAAAAAACTAAGAAGGATATTGACACTTTTGATACAGGAGTCCGGAATCAATATTTCAGATACGACAGCAACAAAACGACGCAACGTCACTTGAAAGAAATACTTCCCAACCCAAAAAAGACATTACGATATCGTAATGTCTTTTTTAGGCTGAAGAAATGTATTTTCATCTTTCCATATCTTTTGAAGTATCTTTACCTACCAACATTTCTTAAAAATGTATTGGAAACGGTAATATTATGCACAAAAATATATTCAAAATTAATAAACATTTCATTTTTTCTAAAATCCTTGAAAAAAATGTGCAAAACTAAAAATATTCCGACAAAAACTTTCAAAAACTCGGAAAATAAAAATGGGTTTCCATACAAAGAAATGAAGTCCATCTCTAAAAAGCCTGCGGTTTTTTGAATATTTTTTTTTTTAATTTTTTCATTTTTTAATTTTCAAAGCTTAATAACCACAAATAAAATTTCAATGAAAAAAATAGGTTGCTATAGGTTTATACCACATAAATTTTAACCATATTCTGCAAATTAATATTTTTGTTAGGTGGCCGTAATAATTTGATCACCCACTACACCTACAATGTGTTAGATAACTAATCAGAACTAAGCTCAGGCATTGTTTACTTAGCGGTAGCCGTTTAAAAAGTTTGATCCATATCAGTTAAGCAATTAATGAACAAATAAAACAAAAAATTGGGTTGGGTAAAATTGTTAGGTTGAAACCCACAAGCGTGGCGAAAAATAAAGCATGATAAAAATGGGCGTGCCAGGTGTTTTTCACTGAAATCATTTTCTAGACTTCTTTGCTCGTAATCCTTTGGGTTTCTGATAACGATACCAAACGATACCGATACTTATTTCTGGTATCGTCTCGGTATCGTTTGGTTTTCCGATACCGATACCAAACGATACCGATACTTTTCTGGTATCGTGGCCAGCCCTACTGTCGACATCGACCCGTCCCTATTGCAAAACCCTTACTTTTCTGAATGCAAAAGTAAATGCGCATTACATCCTTCAATTTGCCATTTCATGATTAATAGTGATTGAATTCACTCCCTTTGATTGAGGAGATGTGTTAAATTATGTTTCCAAGTCCAAATATCTCTCATATAAAACAACACAAATAACCTACAGAACATGATGCAGTTGTATTTGAAGCGTAGTGTAGGTATCGTATTTTATACATATGAGTATACGATACGGTGAAATATATTCACCTTAAAAATATAATTAATGACTTCTTTTCCCCCCAAAAGTAACCCTTTTCCACTTCCATTGTGGTTCGTCGTTTTCAAAAAGTTCAGCTTCAGTTTTCTTTTAAGAACTCTATTTAATTGCCATTTTTACCTTCTATTTTTTTCTTGCGAAAAATGATAATGAAATGAATATAAACCTTTACATGAGCAATAACCATGTAGAATAAATTAGTATGTGTACAGTATACATAGATACTATGGGAATTGGGACACATGTGCAAATCTCGAATATGTCAAGACGAGCACAACACATCCATCTTCTTACGGAAAAAAGACTCCCACAGTACAGAATAGATATAAAGGAAGAAAAAAAAGAAAATTAACAGCGAAAACTGAAGGATTTTCATCGAATCATCTTACTTCGCCGTTAGAGTCCATGTTAAGACTAAACCATTTATCACCCAGAACATAAGGCTTGGCGTTTTTATTTTTTTTTTCGCTCATGTTGATGCATGGTTGATTTTTTTTTTTTAATATTGCTGGGATAACGGTTTTTTCATTCAAAACTTAAAAGTGTTTAGTTAGGTCTTTCTTGTTTGGATTTGCTTTAAAAATAACTTTAAAGAGAGTTTTAACTGTCCTTTTTACTTGCGGTACGATATACATATGTAGGTACATAGGTTAGGGTGTTTCGTTTTGTAAGGCACAAAATAAAATATATAATTTTACCTGACTTCGCTCACTCCCCGAGTCTCTCTGGCGAAAGAGATATTTGTGCTAAATTTCAAGAAGATTCTAGAATATTTAGAGGTTGCGCATTTTGATCACTTTTTTTTAAAACAGACAAAAATACGATTTTTACATTGCTTACAGTTTTTAGAGAAAATGTTTTTGTTTTCTAAAAACTTAAATGTCTAGTTCCGATCAACCTTGACGGTGGGTTGATCTTCAAAAAAAATTAATTGCGTCTGTTAGGGGAGGGATAAGGGGACAGGTGAACCCGATGTAGTCAATTTCGTTGGATGATATGATGTGATCGACAGCTTATGCAACAAAAAACATTCTACATAAACGATAATTGTATCACCTGTCGAAGAGGTGACGTCAATTGGCCACCAAGATCCTGCGATTTGACCGCACTAGACTTTATTTCTTTTTAGAGTTTTCTGAAGGTGTATTAAAAATTCAAAAAATCGAATTCTCGATTTAGTATTTTCATCTGACGCTATTAGTACCCTTGTTCTAGAATCTAGTTCAGGAATGTCTAATATAGATAGTTATCATCCTCCTTTGGATATAGTTCTTGACTTGAGCAGTCATATTATAGAAAATAGCAACGATTATGATCGCTCATATACTTTGGACTTCAGAAAGGCAAACTTTCAGTTGCTATCAGAAGAATTAGCTAGATCTGGTATTGATAGTATATCAGTATCTAGCAATATTGAAGAAGCAGTTAATAACTTTAATACCATACTTAATAATTGCATAAATAACACTATCCCTATAAAAACACTAAAAAATACGAACTTTTGCCACTCATGGTATACGAAAGAGTTAAAGTCGCTCCGAAATAGAAGAAATAGAGCATGGAAAATATATTTAAAAACTCTTTCTTCAGTTGACCATAACTCTTACATTGCCCTTTTCGAAGAATTTAAATCTCTTTCAAAGTCTCTATACACCAATCATGTATACGAAACGGGAAGATCTCTTAAAGAAGACCCCAAGGCATTTTGGAAATTTGTAAATTCGAAGAAAAACTCAGATGGTTACCCGGCAAACTTCATATATGAAAATTGTGAGTTGAAAGAAACCATCGAAATTTGCAACGCATTTGCGAAAAAATTTCGTAACTCTTTTGTGGACACGCCTTTTGATATTGATGAAGATTACTTCAGAAATTTACACTCCTATGCCCAAACGAATTGCAATAATTTCGCTGTGGAACAGAGTACTGTTTTAGAATTACTATCATCGTTAAATGATGATTTCTCATCTGGACCAGATGGAATTCCCCCAATATTATTGAAAAAGTGTAGACATATTCTAGCTGAACCTCTACAATTTTTGTTTGAGCTTTCTATTAAATCAGGGAAATTTCCTTGTTTATGGAAAACTTCATTCCTAACTCCAATTTTTAAAAAGGGTGATAAAACTGATATTTCTAATTATAGGCCTATATCAAAACTGTCATGTATACCAAAGCTCTTTGAACAAGTTGTGTGTGAGAGTTTAGCATTCCATACCAAGAATTTAATATGTGACCAACAGCATGGGTTTGTGAGAAGAAAATCAACAGTAACAAACCTACTTACGTTCTTGCATAAATGTTCATATGCCTTAGAAAATGGAAGTGAAGTTGATTGCATATACACTGATTTCTCTAAGGCGTTCGACCAACTTAGTCACAACATTATTATCTTCAAACTTAAAGCTTTTGGTTTTCCAACTTTCTTTATCACATGGATAAAGTCATATGTTGAAAATAGATCGTACCTAGCAAGATTTAGAAACTGCCTTTCGAATTCATTCTTTGCTCACTCCGGTGTGCCCCAGGGAAGTCATCTAGGCCCATTTTTATTCATCCTAGCTATAAATGATGTTGTTTCATGTATACGCTCTAGTGATATTCTTATATTTGCTGATGATATGAAGATATTTAAGTCAATAAAAGCTAACCATGATCACGTTCTTCTGCAAACCGATATTGACAGTTTCAATATTTGGTGTGGTAAGAACGGTCCTTCTCTTAACCTTATTAAATGCCAAACAATTACTTTCTCCAGAAAGCGAATTGCAACTGCTTTTGATTGTTCCATCTCGCAGCAAAAACTCTGTCGAGTCTTTAGTTTCAAGGACTTGGGTGTTAACTTTAGCTCAAATTTAGAATTCACTGAACACATTAATTACATCGTTAATAAAGCAAGCTCCATGCTTGGATTTATAAAACGTTGGGCTAAGGAATTCAGTGATCCATATGTTACCCTTTCCTTATACAATTGTTATGTACGACCTCATCTAGAGTACGCCTCGCAAATATGGTCTCCCTTTTATGAAATTCATAAAAGTCGTATTGAATCAATACAGCACAAATTCATTCGCTTTGCTTTGAAGGGTCTTCCTTGGGCTGATCCGTACAACCTTCCACCATATGAACATCGGATCCAGCTACTGCAGGTCCAAACCTTATATCAAAGGCGTGTTAATAATGATTTACTATTTCTTCACCAACTTTTAAATGGCCAAATAGATGATCCTGATTTGTTAGCCTGTATAGGCATAAATTACCGCGGAGGATCTCACCACCTGCGAAGATTTGAACTATTACACGTTAATTTCCATAGAACTAACTGTGGTATACATGAGCCTCTTAACCGCATGTGCAAGATTTTTAATTTAAACAGCTCCTCTGTTGATTTTAACATTAGTAAGATGGGATTAAAGAAAATATTTCGAACCAGTGCTCCACGGTCGTGATTGTTCTTATTTTTTGTTACTACGTGTATGACTTAAATATTTTGTATATTGTTTAATTATGTATGTATATTGATTTTTTGTTTAATTTTGTCAATGTATTAGTATTTTATTATGCATGTGTTAGATTGCCTTATTTTACTAACCACTAACACATGCACTTATGATGAGCCTCTGATTGTAGGTTGCAGCTTGCTCTAAGCTCACTACAACTAAGAATCTGAAGTGTAAAAAAAAAAGGTGCAGGTTTATGCTAAGGAGCCGCAATCAACTGATGCCCTCAAATTCAAAATAATTTAGACCATCGATCAAATTCAGCCAGAACTATGCGGCAAAGGCATTCAAATTTGAACGCCTCGGATCCATGCCACCGTGCGAAGCCGTGGCGGATATGTTTAACAATCTCATATTCCATATTTTAGATATGTACATTATAGAGCATATAGACCTTTAAAAAAATAATAAGAATTTTGTTTATACCACACACACAGCTTGCTTTATTCCATTTCAAAACCGACCTGCCCTAATTGGTAAACAGTGTATAATGCTTGAAGTTTGAAGGTATAGGGGAGACTGAGAACGGTTGAAACAACACAAATATCTCACAAACCGTTCGCGCCATATATATGAGTATTGAGAGAAGATGAACCAGAACATTACATACATTTGGAAATGCAAGTGAACAAAAATATCTAAATTTTCGATATTTGGTGGGGGGTGTCTAGAGCTTGAGTTTCGATTCTCGACCAAGCTTTCATGTGGAATTGCCGCCATCTTGAAAAAACCGATACATTAGT
This sequence comes from Dasysyrphus tricinctus, assembly GCA_963921185.1. NCBI lineage: Eukaryota > Metazoa > Arthropoda > Insecta > Diptera > Syrphidae > Dasysyrphus > Dasysyrphus tricinctus. Next base: position 19,076,838 of record OY992533.1, on the reverse strand, counting down.
TTTCTTACAATAACTCGGTTCTCCATTGAGATATGAAAATTTTGATGCTATTCTTTTTTGTTGCTTTTCTTACGGTCTACTATTTAGACTTTTACACTTTTTACCTGTCGCTTACTATTTGTGAAATTTGTTTTTTTCTATTTTATTTTTGCTCGTGATAGATATAAAAAAAAAAGTTGTTATTAATTTTGTTGAGTGTGTTGAGACCTACAATTTGATATTTTTATTTTTTTTTACAGAAATTACGACCTCTATCGCGCCGCAAAGTTGACCGCGACGCTATGGTTGAAAATAGGGCTGGCCACGATACCAGAAAAGTCTCGGTATCGTTTGGTATCGGTATTGGAAAACCAAACGATACCAGAAATAAGTCTCGGTATCGTTTAATATCGGTATCAAAAGCCCAAACGATACCACTCGAAACGACTTCGAGATGATACCGAACCGATACCGCACTTTTGGGACCGAAATATGCCGAGGCTCTCGGTAGTATTGTTTGGTATCGGCAGAAAAAAAATGGATTTTTATTATTACAAGTAACGATTTGGATGAAATTTTCAGAGTTTTTTTTAACAAAGAGATCTAGAAAATAATTTTAGTGAAAACCACCTAGTGGCACGCACGACTTTAAGCTGGGTGAAGTAACTTTAGTAAAAGCCACCCACGAGTCACGCTTTCAAATGGGCCATAAAACAATTTGTGAATTGTTTTCCTGTTAACTTATGGCCCTACATCAGTATTTTTTGTGTGGGATCATATCCGGGACTCTACTTAGACATTATGAAATTATGCATATTTTCTAATAGTGAATTTTTTTATTAAATCTTAAAAATACCAAGCATTTTTGTTTCGACACCTGACCGAAACCAGACGAGACCGATAGCGATACCGAGACGAGACCTTGTTATACGAAACCGAGACCGATACCGAGACGATACTGACATTTTTCGATTTTAACGATACCGAGAAAATACTTTTAAAAGTATCGTTTGGTTTGGTACCGTGGCCAGCCCTAGTTGAAAAAGCCAAACATTTCTGAGTGAATTTTTTTTTGCTGCGTTTAAAGGGATGAAAGAATTCAAGTTCAAGAATTATTGCAATACAAAATAAATAAATAAACCAGCCAAATTATGAATCTTCAAGTAATCAAGTAATCAAATTCCATACTTGTTTTTGAGCTTAAAGCTGTTTATGAGTTGTTTGTACAATTGAATCGGTGAGTGGAAGAATAGTAGCGTCAAATTATACTTTAAGGACAAACAGACATTACTTTTGATGTGGTAGATATTTTTGCCTTTGCCACACAAATAACGTATGCATCAAATGTCTCCCGGAATCGCCAACAACTTCAAGCTTAAATAGTATTGCTCACTATGATCTTACTGAAAAAAATTAATTTACCAGGAAAAATATGATTTTTGGAAGAGTTTCAGTACAGTGGCGTCCAAATGGACCCCATGTCAGATGAGTGAACTATTTCCAGAAAAAAATCGCAGAAAATTCTGTAAAAATTCAGTGACAATTGAAACGTAAGCAATTACATAATAGAAAATTGAATTTTGTTCACTGAGTATTAATCCCAAGGCGAAAAAATGAAAAACAAAAAAGTTATGAGTGCTCAAACATACTCTGGGGTCCAAATGGACCCCATGATGTAAAGGATGGTTAATTGGTTTTTTTTTTTTTTTTTTTTTTCTCCGTGGGTAGGTGCAAAACCTGCTTCAGGCTCTATGAGGACCGGAAAACGCGTGCTCATAGAAGTGTGAGATTCTTACTACACTAAAACCACCTCCACTTCCCGATTGCAACTAAGTTGAAACTTATCTAGCAATTTATTTTTAACGAAGTTAAGTAACGTGTTGCAGGTAACTTTCCGGTGAAAATTTCTGCTTATTCCGCGATTTTAAAGCGGTTTTGTGTTCACCGCACCAAGTCGGAAGGTTTTGTTCTTTGCTGACGGCGTACTAAATTCGACTCGTCAAGAATGTCAATAATCGTTGGATTAGCGTGATCTAATAGCCGATTTCTATGTTTTCGCGCGAAACTCTTAATTTCGTCTCGAACCGTAGGAATCCCGAGATCCCTGTGAAGATCTTCGTTTCTTATATACCATGGTGTATTTACAAATGACATAAGCAATTTATTTTCAAACGTGTGTAAGTCATTTAAATTTATATTGTTAATTTGTGATTTTCTTTTTTTTAATTTTATTCAAAATAGCTATTCTTTTTTGCCTTTGGTTCAGACTCCAGACCATACTTTGGTAGAAATTTTCATCAAATAGAGAATGTGATCCATAGAGTCGATAGTGAACTACTAAGCCAGATTCACATTATAGTTCTGATATCAATAAAGTCTCGATGCGATAAAATATTCTGACACAATAAACAATGAGTATATTCACATCATCGATTCCTGATAAGATTTCGATCTTCTCATTGATTCTTATGTAAAAATATTTTATTGTAGCGAGAGTGTATCGGTATCGGGACAATAGTGTGAATCTAACTTAAGTTTTTAGTTCTCTGGAAGAGGAATCATTTTTAAATTTTTATCAATGATTTTTCAAGAAAGCTCCTAAAACATTGAAGATTCGTTGAGGCATAGACTGATTGAAGATGCCATGAACAATTTGAATATTTTTGAATATTGCAGAAAAGACTTCCTGGATACTGTGAAAGGAAACAAAATGTATCAAACCACATAAACCGGTACGCTTCTTACTCCGTCCCCATTAACATTTGACAAAAAGCTATATGAAACCCTCACCGTCCTTGCAATACTTGCACACTTTACGCCAATTTATCCTTGATGAATGAATGAATGAAATATTGGGGTTGTTGCACTGCGACCTTCAGATCTATTGTGCCCCCACCTAAAAACTGGGTAAGATTGCTCATCTTACAGTTCTTCCTCCACCTTAATTTCTCTCAGAAATTTGAGTATTTGGAGGACTTTTAAGAGGAAAGGTCACCCTCTTCCTTCTTCCACCTGGTAGTGTCGCATGTGTTTTTTTCCTTTGATGCATGATTGCGTCACATTTTCCCAATATATGGTCTGGTGTTTCCTCCTGTGCGCAGCAAAATCTGCATGTTGGACTGCTTACTAGACCAAGAACAAATTTATCCTCATTTTAATTCAAAAACCTTCCGTCTTAGTGCAAACCCACATACAATTTCCATATTTGTATCTTTAAAATAAACACATATTTGGTGCAGCGTTGCCCCCCTACTACAGTTGTAGTGTTTTTACTACATTTTATTTTCCCAAAAAGTCACTACGTACAATCCTTAAATATTCACAAAACACTACAATTTTAGAATAAAAAAAAAATATTTATAAAATCTAAACAAAAAAATTGATATTGTTTGGAATAAAATATCTGTAAAAGTATCATTGGAAATTGGGTGAAATATTAATTTATGATTTGCTTTATAAACCGCAAAAAAACAGTCAACTCCACTTCGTGTCGCTTAAATGCTAAGTGAGAATTACGTTTTTTAGATTATAAACGAGTCAAATCCACTTTATATTTAAACACTTCCATTAAAGCCAAAGCCTGATTTTAATTTTTTAGTATGACACCTGTCACATTTCTTCTTAGGAACTGCCATTGATTTAGGTTGGTTTAACTTTAATTTGTTAAAAAAAAAATGGTCTAAACGCATTTGTTATTAGTTAAGGAAAAGTTAGAAAACTGCATCAAAGTTAAAAAATTGTTAGTTAGTGTCATGTTTATGGCCTTAAAATAGTCTGTTTATAATTTTGCGCTACTAATTTTATAGATATGATAAAAACTATTGTAATTTTGAGGTGATTTTATAGTTACACAGGTTACTAAATTAACAGTTTTGAATTATTTTATAAGTTATTTTTATCTAAAAATACTAAAATACTAATTCAGTTAGTGTATTTTTTACGTTTACGAGTAAACTAAGTCCGCCACGCTCACGCTACATTTTCAACCAGTTGGGGGGGCAACACTGATTTGGTGGCGCAACAGCTCGTGGAGAACCAGGGTCTAGTGACTAACAACTCTCAACCATTTTCGTGTGCGTGTTGTTGGCAGAAATGGAGGGGACCTACAGTTTTTTTTGCCGAGTCCGAACAGCTAAATGAGAAACACTTTTTCATGAAAAGTTTACTCTTGGAGGATTTGTCAGTTCCTCGCAAGAGGCAGTATCTCGGATAAAACATTTCTGTTTTTAGGTGGCACGGCTGGGAATCGAACCCACACCTTCTTCATGACAGTCCTACGCACTAACCATCATGCCACGAAGTAGTACTTTTTATTTTTATTTGACTTTCAATCTGTGCGGACCATTAAGTAAGTCAAAGAGTTGGCTAGGGAGCGACATTTCCATTCATACATTCTTTGCAACGAGGTCCTTAAATCTGAAATAGTAAAACCTAATTAAATAATAATTCAATAAAAACCATTTGCGCTGAGCTTATGTTTTTAGTCCCATTAAACCTTAAGTGGAAATGAAACTCGACTAATAAGCTTTAGTTTAATCTGTCGCTGATCCATAAACTTCTCTTCATCTCTTTTAATTTTTTTAAACGATTAAAAGAAACCAAACTCTCTAAATCTCCTCCATCTAATATTGCTCTAATGAATATTTCATCTCAGCCACCATAACAATAGCAATCTAAAAGCCGATAAAAATCATTGGCTTTGGTGTATGTATTGAAACCGAAAACACAAGAATTATGGGGTTAGAAGTAGATAAGGTAGATAGGTGTAGGTGGGTTGGCATAGAATTTAATCATTCTAGTGCAATTCCCGTCTGGAAATTAAGATTCTCTATCTTCGGAACAAAATCTTGAAAAGCAATTTTCTTTCCACTTCCTTTTATGACAGTATCAGTGGGGACTTGCCTGGCTGCCATTCACTGGGCTACAATTGGAACTGTCCCACGGATGGAACATAAGAGCCAAACAAAGCACAGAAAGGACCTGGCCAACAGCAACAACAACAATAACTATTCACACAAACAAAGAGGATTGAAAATGACTAAAATGTCAGGAAACTTTTTCCAAACCATATCTTTCATAGTGAATGAAAAAAAATCCTCAAAAGAGATGGGAGGAAAAAGGCTCACACAATCTATAGCTAGATCCTGATTTTAATATCCACCTCAGGTAAAATTGTGGCGCCATTTGAAACGACCACGAAATCGCGAATCTCCTAGGGAATACGACATGGACGCCAAATTAACTAGTCGAACTTTTCTACACTCCTTAAAATGGCAGTTACCCAGGCGGAGGCGGCTGTCCTGTAGTAGTAGGGGGTTACTTTTTTGGGGTGGTCTTATATAGGGACTCCCAATAGAGCACCCAGAGCTTCATTAAGGATAAATGAATTGAACTTTCTGCTTATAATTCATTTTCGAATTTTTCCATCCCCCATCTGCAAAAGATTGTCATCCCGATCCCGGACAGAACTTGTTATCAAATTTGATTATTTTTAGGTATTGTCGCCTTCCTCTTTCTGCTCGTGGTCTCTTGTATTGGTGATGGCTATGAAAAATTGGACACAGAAGACTCTCGCTCTCACTCTCACTCTATCTATCTATTTTAAAAAGGGAATCCTTTGGGTGAGGACAGCCATTTGGCAGCGATGGCAAAACGATGCCGTCATTTGCACGTTCCTCGTGGACTCGAGGACACAAGCCTCCAAGTTGTAGAAAAATTATGCAGATTAATTATATTTTCGGCAGCAGGAGAATAAACACAACACAGCACAGCAGTAAGCCAAGAACATTATAAAACGGCAGCCTTTTGGTTCAAGTTCGATGACGACGACAAAGACCAAGGACCGACCAACCGACAGACCGACGCGACAGACGGCTGGCGCGGGTGGTGCTGGTGTTTTGTTGTGGTTTTTGGACCAAATGGTTACTGCTGGGCTTGGTTTCGAGCCATCCGAGAGGAGAAAGGCTGTGAATTATAATTAATTGGAGCAGGTTCGATAGGTTTCGTTGGTCGTCAGCAGGTCGTGCTTGTGGTTAGGATTGGTATTTCGGTGGTGGGCATGATGATTCTCATGGGTATTTGGGAAATCTGCCTGAATTCAAAATATTCTGGTAAATAATTTATGAAGTGCTGGGACCTAGGGCACCGGCAATTTTGTGGTTTGACACAGTAAGGGGGTTATACATTTTTTTTCTGTAGAATAACAAGAAGCCATGTTTTTCTATCTGTTGTCAGAGAGTCTTTAATAATTCATTGAGACTTAAGAGCGTGGTAAGCTTCGTTTATAAGTATACCTTTTGTGGAATATTAAACAAAGCTTATACCGGGACTGAATTGCTAGCTGATGAATAGGTACTAAGATTTTTGCATTGTTTTTAATTTGGTAATATAATTAGTCTATAAATCTTTGAACCCATCTTGATAGCTTTTTTTTTTGTCCTATAGATGAGTTTTCAAAGGGGGAATGGATTATTCTGTATTTCAAAATGCTTTAAACATTAGAATGGTTGAGATATTGTACAGGGTCACCTGAGTTGAGAGTGGTTGGTTGTTCGTTTGATTTGTTTTCTGATACCGTTTTGAAATGTTATTTTGTAGCCATGGTAGATTAATTTGCTTAAATACTTCAAAATTTTGTACCCATCGTGAAATTTTTCTGGAGTCGATGACTTTGGGAATCTCTTTACGTTGACAGTCTTCTTGTAGCTAGGTAGGATGGTAGAAATGGCACCAGTTTTTCGGCCTGTGACAGTCTCTCATAAACAGAAAAAAAAAATTTTACCGTCTGCATTATAAATTTTAACAAGGCGCTTCATTCTTAAGCATAACCTAGTACAGGTTGGGGCGAAATATGTAAATTCCCTTTATCAAATAACCCATTTTATGAATCAGAATATTTTTATTTAATTCTTATAACGTAGGTTAATATCTAAAGATTTGTTGCACATTGCCCACACACTGAATGTGGGCATAGCAGCAGATTTGTTGACAATTTCTGCCTGAATGTTGCCATTTAGGTCTTGTGGGCTTGTAGGATCCTAAACCAATTGGCATGAATGTGGGATCTCAGAAAACCACACAAAAAAATCTCAAAAGACTAAATCAGGGGTACGACCTAGCCACTCCAAATCTACTATGAGAATCTACAAAAAACTACATACCGTCGCGTCGTCCCTTCAGAATCAAAGTGGCTTATCAATATCGTCAAACTGTGAGATATGCCACTTTGCTTCTGAGGGGAAGATACATATACATAATATGTATCTATTCATATGATTAAAATAAGGGTCAAGGGCTTAGGTTTAGGGTTCAGAGTTTAGGATTTAAGGATAAGGGTTAACCGTTTAGGGTTTTAGGTTTAAGGTTTTGGATTTAGGGTTTTTGGTTTAGGGTTTAGGGTTATGGATTTAAGGTTTAGATTTTAGGGTTTAGGGTTTATGCCGCGTTGGGCGTCGTGTTGAAAGATTCTCCTGTCAACGCAAAAGTTCAGGCATAGGAATTTCTGTTTAGTATTTACAATGACGCGTTGAGCATTATGTTACGATTTAGCATCCATTAGTAGGTATACAAACCAGCGTAACGTAAGCGGCTGCAACGCGAAAGTAGAGATTATTCAACTTTTGCGTGCGTTTTGGCATTTCAATTTCAATTTAGGTATGTGGCCATCTTGTGTTGAAAAATGTTTGAATTTTTTTGCTCGATTTTTCCCGACGCGGCCGTAACGCTTGTTAAATGTAAAGTACGCATCGCGAACGCGAACGCTTCATTGTAAAACAGCTATTAGGGTTTAGGGTTTAGGGTTTAGGGTTTAGGGTTTAGGGTTTAGGGTTTAGGGTTAAGGGTTTAGGGTTTAGGGTTTAGGGTTAAGGGTTTAGGGTTAAGGGTTTAGGGTTTATGGTTTAAGGTTTCGGGTTTAGGGCTTAGGGTTTAGGGTTTAAGTTTAGAGTTTAGGGCTTAGGGTTTAGGGTTTTGGGCTTAGGGTTTAGGGTTTAGAATTAGGGTTTTGGGTTAAGGGTTATGGGCTTAGGGTTTTGGGTTAAGGGTATAGAGCTTAGGGCTTAGTGTTTAAGGTTTAGGGTTTAAGGTTAAGGACTTAAGGCCTAGGGTTTAGGATTAAGAGTTAAGGGTTAAGGGTCTAGAGTTAAGAGTTTAGGGTTAAGGGTCTAGAGTTAAGGGTTTAGGGTAAGGGTCTTGGGTATAGGGTTAAGGGTTAAGGGTAAAATGTGAAGGGTTACGGCCTAAAATATAAGGGTTGGGTTTTGTGTAAGGGATCCCTTTAAACCTCCGTTCTTTAATCTTAACGAAATATTTTCGGGCCACAAATTAACTACCCTGAAAAAATTAAAAAGATTGAAATCTAGAAAAAGCTTCAGCCGACGTCAACAAAAAAGAGAATCAACACATACGAAATATTTTTGGACCACAAATTAACTACCCTGAAAAAATTAAAAAGAATTGAAATCTAGAAAAAGCTTCAGCCGACGTCAACAGAAAAGAGAATCAACACATATTATTATTCTTATAATATTATTGTTTAAATAAGGGTTAAAGGCTAATTTATTTAAATATATTAAACTAAAAACGTAGGTTGAAAAACGAACAAATTTTGGTTTTGAATTTAACAAAATTGAAACATTTTTTTTGGCAATAAAGTTGGGCTTTGTAGATATGTAGGGCCTTACCAATTATCCAATTAGAGGTCACTTAAAAAAATGTAAGTGGGCTTTAAATAATAAGAATTTGTATTAAAAAAAAAATATTTTTTATATCATTTTCAAAATGTTTTGTATGTACTTTGGAACACCGAAATGTAATAAAATGTATACAAACATAAAAAGAAAAAAGGATTACAAAAATCTAACAAATAATAATATTATCAAAATTTATTTTTGACTAAAATAGTCGTTTGATTAATAAAAAAAGAACAGGGAAAGGCAAAATTTGGGCTAATTTGAACTTAGGCTGTCCAATGGCAACTCTTCTCGAACTTAATCATTTAATTGATAAAGTTCTTCTTCAATTCGTTTTTTTTAGTAATATCCCTATCCAATATAAGCTTTATTTCCCCATTGTACAAATAAATAAAACATTATTTTGTTTGTAACATCAACGCTTGCAAACAAAAATAAATACCCCAGTAAAGCTTAAAAAAAAAAAAAATACCCTACAAATGAACAAAAAACAAAACATATATACGAGCTCATTGATCGATGAACTTACAATCACTCTTGGTTTTCCTGAAGGCATTCGCTTAACAATGGACGACTGCTACAGGCAGGCGAGCGAGGCTCCCCCGGCATTCCATCAGAGCTCAGCTCCGTTGGAAAAGCCAAATCCACGCATTAATCATTCAATGGTACACCATCGACTGATGGTCCATTCGTTTGAAGACAGAAAAAAGGGTTTTGCAGCTACCTTGCGAGGCCGAAAACAATTTCCATCTTGGTTCATTTTTCCATTCGTCTTTTTAGCATCGGACATTGGTGCGGTATCCTGATCCGCAGGCTTCGCATCAGGTGCAAACAAAAAAAGAGAAACGTTCCGTTTTTTTCATTTCCCACAAAAATCAAGGCCGTATAAGTATTTGATTGGAAAATTGAAAAATTGTCGAATTGTTTTCGATTTATTTTCCATTCAAGCAAAAGGAATTGTGGGTTTGCAATTTTCCAACAGCACCACATGATTTCGTAATATTTACACAAATTTCACGTGAATATTTAATTTTTGTTAATTATATTTGCTTGTAAATGAAGTGAAAACGTTTTCAGAGAGATTTCTTCCACAAGCGCAAGCACAGCATCAGCAAAATATGTACATACATAAATGGTGTAGGTCGTTTTTTGATAAACTACTGTCGGGATTGTTTATTGCCACAATAATATATTACATTCATTTGCAGCCACAATATAAATTGCAGATATATATACCGAGCTGCTATAGAAAGTTTTTGACGTGGTATAAATGAAGACTCATATGGGTTGGTATTGGAATACATATAAACATGCTTTCGTACATAATATTTCAATCAGTGGTCGAATGGACAAACCAATAAATGACAACAATAATGGAAATTAATGAAAATATTCAATCACATAAACACTCCGGTTCACTTGAAGTGAGTAAGAGAACACGAATTTATTTTTCTAAATCTAAGGTACAATGGGCCTTGTGAATAAAAATATTAAAGCTATTTTTGAAAGAAGCTAAAGCTAGGTAGTCACAGCTATTACTAGAAGCTAAAGCCAGAGAGTTCTAGCTTAAGCTTTGTTTTATGCGAATAAAAAAAAGATTACGCTAAACAGCTTTAGGTAGAAAAGTTTAGCTTAAGCTTAATATATTTTAGCTTTCGTCTTTTTATTCACATGTTTTGGCTTAGAAGCTTAAGCTAAAACTGTTATTTTAGGGACCGAAAAGCAACGCAAGAAGATTTTGGATGCTTATTTACCAAAACTGTTTCCTTGTCTTGTCCTTGTCTCTATATGGCAAGTATATTATTTTCATATTAAAAGAACTAGTCAAAGCTTTCTAGTCAGGGTTCCAGAGTCTTGATGTTTTTGTAGCTTTTACCATAATATTATAGCTTTTTAATCACACAAATTGAAGCATAAGCTGGAAAAGCAAGCTAAAGCTACATGAATCCAGCTCTGGCTATTTTAAAATACATCTTTCAGTTGCTGGCTTAAACTTGTTTTTTATCACACAAAATCTGACTTTAACTTACCCATCACCTCACTACCTGGAAAAAACCCTAATCTATCGTTTCTATGCTTGTTTCTTCCTATAGATCGTTCTATTTCCTAACTGTATTCTAGCAGTATAAATACAAAAAATTTTAAATGGTATTTTTTGTATATCCTTAAGGCTTACCATCTAAGCTGGGGCAGATAGTTTAAAAACCCCAAAAATTGAGAGTAATTGCTTGGCAACCCTATGCCTTGTCCACTTTTCGACAGGCAACCGATGTGCAAATTGTTTTTTAAGATACTGCCTACAAAACTGTATACGGCTCATCTGGTACTTTTATGAGAGTAGGTCGTCCTTGGCAGGATCATAGACTACAAGTTCTAGCTTAAGCTTTTTGTTTAATTGATATTTTGATATTTTAAAACGGATGATAACTTGTGTCGAAATGACAAGAAATATTGTAAAATCAGCTCCGTATTTAGATATTGGTGATTCGTTGCCAACTGTGATCCTTTTTTTTAAATTTTCCACTCAATTGAAACAATATCTTGTTTGTTTTTGTGGTCAGGGTATCAAATTTGTAAAAGCATTTTGCCACAACTTTTTAAGAAGAAAAAATATGGTGAAATGTTCTTAAATTGGACGATAATGAAACAAAAGTCGTGAAAAACCGACGAAACGTTGGGAAAAAAGATGAAATAATTTGTTTTATTTGCATCCCTAAATAAATTGACCAAAAAAACCCACTATAACACCATTCAAATATTACAAAAAAGAATTGGTCACTAAAAAAAAAAAAAAAAAAAAAAAAAAAACAATTTTTCTTTTTTTTATATTTATAATTTGTTCTCTTTCTTTTTGTACATATTTTTATTGAGATTCTTGATTGCCTCTTGTGTTTTGACCTCTTGACATTTCTGCTTCCCTTCTTTTCTTAACAAAATCTAAAATAATTTTAAATCAAAACCTGAGTTTTTCTAATGAAAAAGCCTATAAGTATTCCTCTGTGAAATACAGATTAAAAATGACTTGTCTTAATTTTAGTGACGAGGAGTGTACAAAGTGTATAGGTTTGGAGAAATTTATGAAGTTTGGAACCACATAAGCGGGAGCCAGGCATGGCAATTATTTATTCAACACTACCAACTGGTTCTTCGTTGAGAAAACATTTTTTATTTTATTTTTTAAAGCTAGACATAAAAACAGGAACAATATTTCTTTGCCGACAAGAGTCGAATAAAAACTGAGCTGTAATAATAAGTGCCAGGGATTGTGTACCGAGTATGGGTTATTGGGAGATGATTATCTGTAACCATACTGCCATTGCTCATTATTTTAGATTCAGTACATCTTGGGAGAAAATTAACATCGTTCCAATTTCTTGGACGGCAGCCTCTTTATTCTAAAATTCTTGAGTTTGAAATTATTTTCCTAAAACTGTGGATGAAAAAAACTTAATTTTGAAATTAAAATAAAATTAAATAAAATTAAATAAAATAAAATAAAATTAAATTAAATTAAATTAAATTAAATTAAATTAAATTAAATTAAATTAAATTAAATTAAATTAAATTAATTAAATTAAATTAAATTAAATTAAATTAAATTAAATTAAATTAAATTAAATTAAATTAAATTAAATTAAATTAAATTAAATTAAATTAATTAAATTAAATTGAATTAAATTAAATTAAATAAAATTAAATAAAATAAAATAAAATAAAATAAAATAAAATAAAATAAAATAAAATAAAATAAAATAAAATAAAATAAAATAAAATTAAATTAAATTAAATTAAATAAAATAAAATGAAATAAAATAAAAATAGACCTTTTGCTGGTCTGACTCGCAATATACAACATCATTGTCCCCGAAAAACCTGTACTCGAAATTTTCCTATTTTTGAAATACAAATACTATATTATTATTAAAACATGTCTTCTTGAGAATATTTTTGTATCTAAACAATAAGCAGGTATGTAGGGTAGAGCGGGGCTATTTAGACCACGGGGCTAGTTGGACCATGGGGCTAGTTGGACCACGGGGCAAGTTGGCCACGCGAATAACTCAGAAACCATACAAGTAAATGAAGACGATCATAGGCGAATGAAGCATTAGAACTAAATCACACCTGCTTAACTTGTTTAATCTGGATTTTTTCTGCCAAAGGAGAACCACGCCCTAATTTGTGTTTTTTGCGTACAAAAGCAGCAAAAGCGAATTTTTTTCTTTTTGTGTTATCGTGATGAAACGTGCGAATTTTCCGAAGAGGGAGAAGAATATTATTGCTGTATGTTGTTATCGTTGTGTATGGAAGCATATTCTGAGACTTTACTCGGCGAGGAGTGGGTGCATTGCCATTCTTGCTGGAATTGGGGCCATACAAGTTTCAAGATTCTCATCAGTTACTGGCCATGGGGTAATTAGCGTTACCTATAGTTGTCCTTTGAGTAGTACCTCGTGGCATGATGGTTTGTGCGTAGGACTGTCATGCCGAAGGTGTGGGTTCGATTCCCTGCCGTGCCACCTAAAAACAGAAATGTTTTATTCGAGGTACTGCCTCTTGCGAGGAACTGACAAATCCTCCAAGAGTATACTTGTCAAGAAAAAGTGCTTCTCATTTAGCCGTTCGGACTCGGCAAAAAACTGTAGGTCCCCTCCATTCCTGCCAACAAACACGCACACAGGAATGGTTGTGAGTTGTGTCACTAGGCCCTGGTTCTCCCGAGCTGTTGCGCCACCCAATTTATTTATTTATTTTTAGTTGTCTTTTGAATTAAATTGTATGTCCTTAATAGAGCTTCTTTTTGTTCCATTTTTAGACTTTGGTCCAACTAACCCCATCTTCTGGTCCAACTCGCCCCGCTAGTGGGTCAAGTTGGACCACTTGGACTTGGTGCATTAGAAGTAATCGTATTCTTCTGCTATATTATATTTTAATTTTGTTCAAATTTATTAAGAAGCCCAGTTAACAGTCTTTCTATGGACTCCAGTTTCATTGTTATGTTATAAATAGGTAAAATGTTATGAGACTTCAAATAAAAAGTGGTCCAACTAGCCACGCTCTAACCTACCTATGAACTCCAGAACTTCGGAGCGAAGATAAAAAAGTTTTTTTTTTTTACCAATTATCTGTCCGTCAAAATACAGTATAGTTTTGTTATTATTGTGAATTTAATTGTGATTTTTTGCACGTAGTATAACAGGCCTGAAGGTATTAACACTACATCTAACGCCACTCATTGCTATGATTTTAGCTGCAAAGTCTCTGGAAGTTGAAGCCAATTTAATGACATTTCTTATGTGTACTTTGATGTGGCTCTTGTTCTCCTTCCACTCATTTTTTTCCAACGTTTTCTTTATTTTTCTAATGCGACTACCAGAAGTTCTCACTTTTATTCATTTTATTGGCTTATTGTGTGTATCAGAATCAGCATTTTCACCATTTGGTTGGTCCATTTTCGCTCATGTCAAATTTCAACCTAAAAGTTCTTGGAAACATCTAATCTTTGACTTTTGAATTCAAGGGAGATTATATGGTTTTTTGTCCCAATATTTTTCTATCTTACCTCGGATTTTCGAAGAGGGGCTAGAAACTTGGGGCCCAGAAAAGTCTTCTCGTTCACCTCTCTATTTAGACAGCACTGCAAGTGACGTCAATTTCATTACAATTTTAGGTAAAAGACGAAATGAAATGAACAATATCTTAGAATAATTGTATCTCCCAACGTAGATCGTTAAGTTTTTTCTAATTCCTCATTAAACACATCTTTATCATTTTAATACGAAATTCCACTCCTTTGCATCTTCGTTTAATTAATTCAAAAGAAATTGAATTACATTACAATTTCGGTCATAATTTACTCTCCGAAAAATAAAATATTTACAGTTCCATTCAGTCCGTTACCAAATCAAAATCATCATCATCATGCTCACGTTTGATTGCAATTATTATTCAAACAAAAAATCTTCCTTTTATTGATTATGTATTCCATGGAATCTTCAATTTCCATTTCGAAACAGCTTCACTTCAATCTACATATTTCTGTAAATCAACATAAAATTCATCACAAAATTGAAAGGTAAAATCATACCGATGGCAACTATAATTACAAAAAAAATAATGCATACATATATTACTATACACATCTACTATGTATAATGTAAACCTATGTATGTATATTGCTTGGACATCATGATGAAACTCCTTCAAAAACTTTTTCATGAAAATTCAAACTAAAATCTCCATTAACAAGCTCGTGGACACGTTCGTCCTTCTACTTGTTCGTTCTAAAAAAAACATAACAAAAAAAAATAATTAAAGAGAGAAAACTTTCAAAAATATACTTGACAAGATTCGCGTGACAGACTCATGGAAATTGCAATTAAATTTTGGCGCAAAAACAGAGTAAGCTTATTGAAAACTTATTTTTTTAGCATTTGAAATCATATCCCTCGTAGGTAAGACTGTGTATCTTTCTTTACATTAAAGGTATTTGTATACAGGTAGTTAGGGTAGACCTACAACTTTTCTTGCAGGTATACAAGCAAAAACTATTAATCTTTTCATCTGCACTGTGCCATGAAAAGGTCAAGAAGTTCTGGTAGGGCTTTTTGGTAGGTACTTTGTCCTTGCTCCTTATCGTGTTGTGATGTGTTTTTTTTTTTTGCTGTTTGTCACGCTTCTTTTCACACAGGCTATCAAAGTTTCAGTACCACTATAGGTATAAACTACTCGTCAACTCCATTGACCATAAAAATTAAAATTTTGTTGAAAAGGGACTGAAATTCTATTCATCATAACTTGCCATTTTCGTTTGCCTTGAATGACCGAGGATTTAAATGTCTTTACAAAACCCAGAAGCAAATTTTTACAAGTTCAGAAGCTGAGTTGGAGAACGTGTCAGTTCTACCTTGGTACACAAAACGAGAAGTAGAATTGTTTATTTGGGTTCTTTATCCGATTTTTGACGAAAAGGATACTGATGTTGTTGCGAGCCATCATCCATCGTGATGGGAGAAGATTTTGATTTTTATCCATGGGATAGTAGAAAAACACCTTAGCTGACGTATGGTTACCTTTTTTCACGATGTTGTTTGAGATAGGAATAATGTGAGATAAGACTCAGCTTATTTTTACCAATCAAGTCCTAATTTTTTTCCCTGTCCGTCATTAAAAAAAAATATTTTTGCATTTTTATAGAAATGGTTTTAAATGGCTGTATTAAGTGGCAACTTTTTTTACTGGACAGTTTAATAAATTGCGTTATTTTTCCTATTTTTTCACAATTCCTATCTTTTAGACTTTTTGTTTTATAAAGAAAGAGGTTTGTAGAAAATAGAGTAATAATTGACAATAGTGGTTCAATCAAAAAACCTATTTATGTAATATGTTGCATTTCATTTTATGTTAAAGGTTCCGAGGTACTGCCTCTTGCACACGGAGTTATTGAAAGTGCGGAATTTGTCAAATCTTGGTTTCCAACAACTTGATCACTTCAAGATAAAGTTTCCACTCCAATTGAACATAGTGACTGTTCTGTGTAGTACCTCGTGGCTTGATGGTTAGTGCGTAGGACTGTCATGCTGAAGGTGTGGGTTCGATTCCCAGCCGTGCCACCTAAAAACAGAAATGTTATATCCGAGGTACTGCCTCTTGCGAGGAACTGATAAACCCTCCAAGAGTATACTTGCCATGAATAAGTGCTGCTCATTTAGCCGTTCGGACTCGGCAAAAAACTGTAGGTCCCCTTCATTCCTGCCAACAATACGCACATAGGAATGGTTGAAAGTTGTTAGTCACTGCTGTTGCACCACCCAGTAGTGACTGTTCTGTAATCTCAACAACTGTTAGATATATGTATGTATGTATGCACTTCCTAATTATCATCCACAAATCGTCTTAGAGAAGTTTCAAGTTCTATAAAGGTTTCCATCTGAATTTTATATAAACTTTAATTTTGAATAAATTGGTGGTTTGAACTGTTCAAGATAGCACTTCATTGAAGTATCTACAGAACTTGATGCTGCTGAACCACCGTGTGCCTCTTTGGAGATAAGTGTTCGTTTTATGTATCAGTTTCTATAAAATTTCTGAAAGACTTCTTTAATTGTTTTTAAAGTTTTGTAAAGAGTTTATCAAATCTTATCATAGTTTTTGACTAGCTACCTACATATTTGTCAATCCTATTATTATAATCGGCACATTTTTCATCCTTTATAGAAGTTGAAACTCCAATTCGTTGAGACTTCATTGAAACTGAAATATAAGGAGAGATGCAATGAGTTTTACTGTCTAAATAATCTTTCCCATATATACCTGTCCCTACGATAGAAAAAAAAAAAAAAACAAATTAAATATTTCTTATTTTTACTTAACAAAAAGACTCCCTTGAATATATACACGAATCCCTTAATTATAATCCAGTGCCTGTAACAGTAGGTACAAAACAAATTACCAACGACTTTGTTCTTAAGTAAATTACCGGAAGTTAAAAACAAAAATCTAATTACAAACTTTCAACATCACCAGCCAACGAATGGAACACCCAATTAACCGGAACAGTACGTTGTATTCGTTTTCAGCAACGATTCCACCTCAAACAAACGAACAGTCTCAAGGTGTGTACTTTTCTAGAGGTGTTATTTGGGTTTGGGACACAAATTTTATTCTTATACACAAAAGTAGCAAACACAAATGTGTTGGCAGTGCGGTGTGTGACGACGGACGTGGAACGACCGACGCCGACGACGACGACGGCGACACCATCGGTGTGGTGGTTACTAAACAAACATACAAGAAGAGGAATGAAAATATTTCCCAAGTTCCAAGCAACAAAGGCTAATTTACATTCTTAATGACTCCAATCAACAGGGTTAGCACACTGGTCCTTTATTTTGCATATCAGCCGCAGGACTCGCTCCCTTCACATATACACACACATAGAATACCGCAACACACTCTCAATGCAAACAGCTTTAAAATAGAATCTATCTATTCCACTGTGAGGCTCACCTCTTTCACTTGAGCTGACAAAGATAATAGTGTGTCCTTTTTATATACATATACCCATAGACCGAAAAGTGCCCTTACACCTATCAAAAATTAAAATCTTCTCCAAGTATAGAGCAGGAATCGCACTATAGGTCCACATAATATCTACCACAGGGAAGCCATATCTACCTTTTCTCTCTATTTTCCTTACCGAATCGACTTACTGTTCTGTATGCACTGAAAATGAACTGGAAATAGTATCTTGGGTATATTTTTCAGAGCTTGCTTTAATTGGCCTTTTCAAGACAGAAATAGGAATGGCCAAGATGTATTCGATAAGGAGAAAATGAGGACGGTGAAAGACAAAGTCCTTCTAATTGCTATGGATCTGATTGTCTTCCTACAGGAAAGTGTTGAGTGACAAAGGTTAATTTTGGGGCTTGTTAAGAATACCAAAATCTCATATGTATACTTATAGCAGTGTGAGGAATGATATATATCTTAAGAGAATTAGCTTAAAAATATGAGGAAATGTTTCGGAATCAGAGAAGTAGGTCCTTGTGGAAGTCAAGAGTCTAGAGCATTTTGTTATTTTTTTTGAAAATCACTGGGATGGGAGGGGATATGACAATTGGGTATTTTGTCACCTATTTCTGCATCTAAAATCTCGTTTGTAGTATGGAATCACTACAATTAAACATTATTCGAGTGATGCTAATACAGTTCTTGAGTCGAATTCCGTTATTTTCAATGTTATTCACGACGACGCGACGGACCCTCTTTGTCTTGAAAGTCTAGCAAGGTGAATTTCTTCATGCGATTTTTTTTTTCCACAACCACGCCCCTCCGCCCCCTTCAAAATCTTGGAAAACTACAAAAAATCGGCACTTTTCTCAGTTTTTGCTTATAACTTCTATTCGGTATATTTGTACGGAAAGAAGTATATAAAACATTTGTAGACAATAAAATTTCCTGCAAATATGACCTAGAAAATATTTTTGTAGAACCACTACAATCAGCGCTATGGAGCTCCCAAAAAAGGCTAAAATTTCGTATTTTGTAAGATTTTCAGTTAATTCCCTCTTTACAGCACAATAACTCCTTAACCGTCAAGTTTAGGACAAAATTTGTCATAATCAATCTTGTAGATAATTTAATTGGGTACCAATTTTATGTAACCACAGTCGACGTCCTCTAAGTCGAACTGCCCCTAAGTCGAATTTCCCTCTAACAAGAATTTTTTCACCATGTTTGTTGTATACTCCTGTCAAATTTCCAAACTTATGTATTTTCTCTGAATCGAATTTTTGCAAAACTCTCTCTAACTCGAAGATTTCGACTAAGAGAGAGTCGACTGTATTTTCATTTTGTGACCAATACAATGTGGAATACTGTGAGTTTTGAGAAAGTGTTTTTTATTCAAACGTTTTTACGAACTCACTTTCTTTTCTGTCTGTTTTATACTGTACTGTAGTGTACTGGAATCCCGTAGAAATTTTATTACCGATTTGTCTAACCACCTTAATCGATTGAAGTATACATAGGAGAATCAGAAAACTTGGATAGACATCACGATATCTGAACCCGGTGTTTAAGTCGCTATTTTTTGGAGGTAGTGCCCAAAGTTCCATTTAAAACTAAACCAGTGCCTATGTACTGGTTTTGATGAAATTTGTAGACATGATAATTGACGAGATGAAAAACCAATACAATAAACTTCCCCCCACTGCCGCTCCAACTTTTTTAAAACATAATATTTTCGGAAAAAATTATGAAAATTCGGGTGTTGTTCAGATGACCCATGAAGGGCCGAAACCACAAGTGCTTTGGTGATGGCTTATCCTCTGATCCAGCGGTTTGATCGTCCTTATTGCCTTCAACTTGGGATTTAGAAACTCAAATGGCTGGAGCATTGTTTCCCATTCGCGCAATCTAGTTTAGCCAAGTCGACATATTTCGATTTTTTGGACTACATTGTCTTGGAACAGCTCATTGAGCTCACGTTTGTGCCTTCTCCTCCAAAAATCCGTCAAATAATACGAGTATTACTTGCAAAAGAGCCCAGTATCAGTTTTCATTACTGATTTTCATCTTACCGAGAGTAGAAGTGTCTTGAGCGTAAGAAGAGTGTTGAACCTTTTTTGACAAACATAGATTAGAAGCAGTGGTTTCCAAAAGCATTTTTTCGTCTCGACTTGAAGTTCATTGGTCATTTTCAGAATTTTTGATCTTTTACTGGCATTCATTTTAATGTCCTTCATCATAACTACCTACAATATGTATTCCAATGAGTAGGATGGAAGACAAGACTTGCTCCGTATACAAACAACGTGGACAAAATTTGCATAAATTAACCAAATGTATTAGGTTTGGTTAGGTTAGATTGAGCTGGATGTCAGTGATCAATACTGCCACTTAGACCAAAGTTGTCCCGTTGTGATACCACATGTATCTTGAAAAATCTTCCTCACTCGTGAAACCATTTAGAGCTCCTGACGAAGCGTGCAAGACTGTAAATGTCTTTGCTTGCCAGAACACTAGGATCGTTATAGTGAGGAATCGATTCTTCCTTCTCCTCGTCCATACAGCTACTGTAAAAATCATTTAAAAGTAGGTACGCCAAGCCGCGTTGCGTGCCTACCTTTTAAGCAGTGCCCCGTTATGACACCTACAATAGAGCTTATGTGCACTCTGCTTAGTGATTTTAAACACTTGGGGCGCTTTAAGTCAAGGCTTGGTTAAATTTGTTTTGTCGCCAAACAAGTAGTAATGTTGTCCCACCCAATGTTTGTTCTCTCCAAGGCTTCTTGCTTCAGCAAAAGTTTACACGTAGCGATGGGCATACCAATATTTAGCTTTTCATGTAAAATGGGTTGTAAAAGTAATGTTCCACTTCTAGCGAGCTCATCAGCTTTACATTTACCTGAAATGTCACTATGACCCGGCACCCAACAGAAGGAATATTAAACTGTTGCACCATCTCCAACAGAAATGATCGACAGTTAAGGGCTGTTAGAGTTTGAAGAGACAGAGTCCAGGGATTTAATAGCAGCTTGGCTATCAGAGAAGGTTGATATCACGTTTTTTTTGTGCCAAGAGAGTTCTTTTATCGCTAGAAGTTCGGCCTGGAATACGCTACAGTGATTAGAAGACGGAATGAGAGACTTAAATCAGAGTACACATCTCCACCAACCTCATTGTCGGTCTTCGATCCGTCGGTGTAGAAATGAATTGATTGATCTAAGAATTCCACATCCTCCCAGGTGGATCTGGAAAGGTATGGTTACTTCAAAGTTTTTATCGAACTTCAGCAGTAAGATTGTGTAGTCAGTGTAAACCAATTGTATTGGTCACAAAATAAAAATACAGTCGACTTGCTCTAAACTGAATTCTCACGGGATATCAAAACTATTTCAAGTTAAAGAGTTTTGCAAAAGGTTGATTTAGAGAGAAATAAATAAGTTTGGAAATTTGAGAGGAGTATACAACCAACATGGTAAAAAAATTCTTGTTAGAGTGAAATTCGACTTAGGGGGAGTTCGACTTAGAGGACGTAGACTGTAGTTACATAAAAGTGGTAGCTAATTAAATTATCTACAAGATTGATTTTGACAAATTTTGCCCTAAGCTTGACGGTTAAGGAGTTGTTGTGCTGTAAGGAGGGAATAAACTGAAAATCTTACAAAATACGAAATTTTAGCCGTTTTTGGGAGCTCCATAGAGCTGATTGTAGTGGTTGTACAAAAATACTTTATGGATCATATTTTTGGGAAATTTTATTGTCTACAAGGTTTCTATATACTTTTTTCCGTAAAAATATACCGAAAAGAAGTTATAAGCAAAAAACTGAAAAAAGTGCCAATTTTTTGTAGTTTTTCCAGGATTTTGAAGGGGGTGGAGGGGGCGTGGTTGTGGAATTTTCATCTACTAACCATTCCATATAACATATCAAAAATTCAGAACTATACCCGACCTTTTGTAGGGTAAAACCTCTCTATTTACTGGACTATAAATGAGAGATACTGATCTGAGTATCAACTTTAGGACTAGTACCGGTATTTACGTTAGTAGTACTCTGTGAAGTGTGAAGAAATTGGCTGTTAGGGAGTTATTGTACGGAAGACATATCCAGTTGAGTTCTCAGAAGTAATTTCAATTCTCATAGCAGAAGTCTGTCCTTTTTAAAAGGCACGATTGTGGAGTTTGCTTTAAAATACTTTCTTCAGTCCACCATCATTATTTGTAAACTTGATCTTTGTAAAGAATCTTCTCCAGGATGCTCTTTTTGCGTTATTAGATCGTAAGAGATCCTAGACACTAGGTTCATTTTCATTACTATGTTCAGTTTTATTAAAAATTTTCTAGTGTTGCAATAAGTTTTTCAAATCAATGCGTCTCCAGCGTGTCACCCTGTAGTTCATAAAATATACTTTTCGGCTTTCATTTAACTGATTACATTTCAGAAGTGGGATAAGCAAGGAAAATGCTGTACACTGCCGATTTTGTCGCCAACAGAAACAGACAAACACTCTTTTCTTTTGGAACACCATTTAAAACCTTCATAAAATGTTTGAAAGTAAATTGATATTTTGCACAATAATAAAGAAACTTAACCATTTTGCTTTAAATTGAATCGAAAACTATATAGAACTCTCTTAGTAAACCCTCAAAAACCCGACAAATTATGTCAAAAAAATAAGGCTTCTCGAAAATTCTATAGTTTCGAATTTGAAAAGAATCTTCTTTCTTTCTCTTCGAAGCTAGCTATAGGTAGGTACAATGTACAATGTTCATCTTTACTTCTTCAACTAATCCACTCTGGCATTGAAGTCCACAGAATACAAAACATAGAGAAGGTATCAAGCAGTGTTCCTATTGTACCTATGGGTTACAAATAATGTTCATCGCCTCCTTTTATATATCCTTTTGCTTGGTAAAACTGCTTGTGGTGGTGGATATGGCGGTGGCGGCAGTGGCAGCGGGCTGGTTGTTGTGTTTCTTCTTTACTGACTGCTGGATCCTGTCTCTCAAGCCATTGTGTGTTGAAGTTGAGTTCACTTTTAAGTGAACGTGTTGACGACAACCAAGAAAAACCTTTTGTGTATAGTAAAAGTTCCCTTACATTTATCTACAGGAGCTACATGGGTTGCTGGTTGGTTTCTACCCAAAACTATTCAAAACATGAAGACAAGAGGGCAAAGATAAAATTAGATATATCGAGTGATAACTCTAGAAAAGGATGACTTTCTACTAATTGTAGGTCAGAGTTGAAGTTTTTTTTTCTCTCTTATTTCTCTTATGTGAATGAAAAACAAAGTCAGTCGGAGTCGGAGAAGGCGAATTCAGAGCACACAAGTTGGGCAAGAAACTCTTATTAGAGTGGTTAGGGCAAATGTGATAAGAATATAAACCTTAATGTTGGGTGGTTGTTAGATAAAGTGGGTTTTTACCATGGTAAACGGACAAGAATAGACTTACAACAAGTAGTGTAGGTAGAGTGTAGTGTATTCCAGTTCAATCCTTTTGCCAACTTAAATGGGTCTCATATGCGGACGGAGGAAGTAGGTATGGTATTTGGTGCACATTCTTCTATAAAATTTACTCGTCCTATATACGATAGCAAGGACATCACACAAAAGATATTATTGCTCCAGGAACTGTCTGGTTTTAGTGTTTTTGTCGAAAAGTTGGGTCAACATTATATTGGTTTTCCTCAAACAGAAACACGATAAGACGGATGAGTTTCATCTGCATATAAGTTGATGAAATGAAAATTTGGTCAATTTCGAGTTTTAACCCCATAGTAAAATAATTTTAAGTAAAAATAAATGCAGCTGACCTAGTTAAGAGTAAAACAGGATTAACTGACATTTATTACGAACACTCATTTGCTCAAATCGCTTCTGGGGCATGTGGAATTAGGAAAAAACGATTATTTCGTAATGAATCCAGAGTTTTTTTCTTTTTGTGTGAAGTGAAATTTGGTTATGCACGGTAGAATAATATCAATTATGTTTTTATTTTATTGAGTTTTCTGGTTTTAATTTTAATAATGAAACGCTCCATTGCTTATAACTTGAGTTTTCGTGGTAGAATATTTGAAGTTAATGTCCGAGAGAAATAACAGGCTACAATTTTTGATACGTAGAAGGTTTCATATAGAATAACATTTTCAAGAGAGAGGGAATGGCTGAAGTTTAAAGCAATTTGACTCTCCCGTTTTACTTAGCGTCTCGCTCACTCTGAAGAGTAAGGTAGGACTGGCAGTTGGCAGTATGTAGGTTTTTTATAGCTTGTACTTCGTCTTACCCATGAAGAGTTTAAATAAAATAAATCCAAAAATAAATTGGGTGGTGCGTGGAGAACCAGGGCCTAGTGACAGGAATGGAGGGGACCTACAGTTTTTTTTAGCGAGCCCGAACGGCTAAGTGAGAAGCACTTTTTCATGACAAGTATAGGTACTCTTGGAGGATTTGTCAGTTCTTGATGGCAAGAGGCACGGCTGGAAATCGAACCCACACCTTCGGCATGACAGCCCAACGCACTAACCATCATGCCGCGAGGTACTACTGGACGAGTTTAGAACCTCTAGTTTCGCCAAACCGAAGTAGAAACATAAGGTAATTGATCGTCGAATCAACACTAATGTGGTCGTTCATGGAGTTGCACCCACTGGTAAATTCAATTGTCGGCAACTAAGCACCTTGCCCAATGCCTAGGCAACCTCCGATCAGTTTTTTAGGAATTTGAGGTTTTGTTTTTATTTTATTATTAACATTGTGTTGACTTTTTACCATTTAATTTTTTTTTGGTGATGCCTGATTGTCTTGCTGTTTTCGTGAATCAAAACTCCATTTTTGCATCCTTTCTAGACGGATAAAGATTCCAGCAACAAAAGTCGCTCATTCGGTGATGGCAAGCAAATTAAAGTTGTTTCGAGTTGCAAGCACCAAGTTCTGTGAGCAACTAGGAGCAACTAAAAATTGCCAGCAACTTAGTTGTCCAGTGGACCTCAGACTTAATTCCACAAAAAATGACCCATTAGTAACCTTATGTATATTTGAATCAGGGTATACCAAAAGTTACTTGGGCTTTGACCGCCGAAGATGTCGACATCGGCCACATACCCTAGCAGTTGAAAAGATTTGAAGTAAATAATGCAAGAAGCATTGCGGTTTGCGGCGGTGTTCAAGCGATGTAAACTTTTCCATTATAGCACTATTTTGGATTCTATCTAAGAACTTCAAGTGAGTTATGGGAGTACCTTTATAGATAGTGGTATTGCGGGCAGGTTCCTCCTTAAAATTTGCCTTAGTGCGAAGATTTGGTCTATGGCTGATCTGCGAGCCCAGAAGCAACGCGGTTTCGTGTCGATAAAAGTTTTTCAAAACAGCACGTTAAAAAAAGGCGTTGTATAGGATCTTTTATGCTAAAGGAAAATTTCTCGAATTTTCTTACAGATCTTAAGATCGCTTTCTTTATTACCCATCATGCATGCTTCCTTGCACTCAATTCCATACATCTTCTG
This sequence comes from Dasysyrphus tricinctus, assembly GCA_963921185.1. Taxonomy (NCBI): domain Eukaryota; kingdom Metazoa; phylum Arthropoda; class Insecta; order Diptera; family Syrphidae; genus Dasysyrphus; species Dasysyrphus tricinctus. The sequence continues at coordinate 19,051,653 of OY992533.1, read as the reverse complement.
AGTTTCAACGGCTCCCTAATCCATCAGATCCGACAGTCTTGTTTTTCTGGAGCTTTTTTTGTATTCCTCTTGTATAATGGCCAAATCACAATCTCGCGTTTGGTCGCTCGCGCTTTGACGGGCTTTTTACCGACTTTACGATAATGTGTGTCATAAAGCGCGACTCTTAAATTTGCAAATCGGAATGTAACTTCAGGCTTCGGGCGTTGACAAATTACAAATATGACAGAATAAAAGTTCTGTTTCCTTAAACTAACACTAGGCGTGTTTTATTATCATCGGGATCTGGATCTGGATTTACTTTTAACACGTGTTACAAAAACAATTTTAGAAAATTTCCCATTATTTTGTTTTTGTATTACGTTAAGTTAATCCAGATCCAGATCCCGATAGTAAAAAAAACACGACTACTATAAAAATTCTTCACCAAGAAGGGGGACATAAACTCTCGTTTATTTATAAAAAAAGCAGCGGTGGGTTCGGAAGCTAAATTTGAGCAGGTTTTTTTTTGCTCTTAATTATGAAGCAATGAAAAATAAAAATCCCGAACATTTTCTTTTATAAATAACTAGATGATTAATTTTAGTATGAAACCACTTCACAATTTGTAAACTTAAACGTAACTAACTTTTGCTTAATTAAATTTTTTAATTTTAAGCCACTGATTTCGGCGGAATAACTGCGAAGTTCAACGATGGTTCAACCATATACATCGCAACCATCACATACTTGAACCACCATTATAAACCACGGATGTACAACTGGCCCTAAAGAAAATCCAGTTTAAACGACTAAAACAGTGACCGTTCTTGCAAAAACTAACCAAACACACCTTTTTGACATTTCTAAATGTCAAAGTGTCATAATGGAGTTTGTACGACGCATCACATATTCACCACTTATCACACACAAATCTGAATTTTTCTGCCCGTTTGACATCGTTGTGAGGTACAAAATTCACCATATATAGGGCCAGTTTGTTAACAGTGGGTTAAATCTGCAACTAGATTATCACTGATTCTGTTAAACCCATATATCTGTGATAATCAGAGAGTGTTTGTTCACACAATTTTCAGTATGAATAATAAATCATAGTTTTTCCAATAATCGTTTCATTTTAAAGTCTATCTGTCAAATCAAATTTTTATTTTTTTCTTACAATATGGACGATGCTTGGTTTCTGTTTATTCATGTTCCTTGTTCGTAGGAATTCGATAGATTTTGTTTCTTTTTTCTATATCTACGCTTAAGGAATAACCAATGATGAACAAACGAAATTCCAGGGAATCTTTGATTAAATCGTGCTAATCAAACAGAATCGGCAAGTTAGTGATTTCTCCAATTAAGTGCTCAAATCATGGAATCTCTGTTTAAAATTTTGTTGAACAAATGCATTCAATGATAATCAACTGGAATAATCATTGATTTAAGTTGACAAAGTGTGAACAATCTAGCCCTAAGCAAGTACCGAAACAAAGAAGTATGAAGAGAAAATTCCCCTATTGAGTTCTAAATTTCCTACAAGCAACAACCATAACAACCACAGACAACAAAGAACACGAAGAATGTTTTTCCTTCCAAGCCACATTTATTTGGAACCTATACAAATATTTAAAAAAAACACACTTATTTGCACTAGCAAAGATGAAACAAATTACAATTGCATTTAGTTTGTATTGTTGACTGAAAATGTGTTTAAGTTTTCACAACAAAACGATTTAAAACAAGAAAAAATAAGTGCCGAAATAAATAAAATCTCCATCTGAGCTCATTTTTTAAGGATCCAAGCAGTACCGACAAAGTTCGGTCAGTGAATTTGCTGTCAAATCCCTTAACAAAACAGACCAAATGAGTGAAGTCACCATACATTTCAATTGAAAAACTTTTATTGATAATTCAAAATTCTTTTGCTTTCGAAGAACGCAAACCAATGCTCATGTTCTATAACCCTTGCATCGACAAAATTCGTCGAGAAGCCTTTAAAAATGGGTCGAAACTCATGTGTTTTGTTTCAGATTTCATCATTACAGAACCTGGCACAGTGTACACTGTACATAAACACTTTCTCCGGAACATAAATTGATTCAAGCAATCGAACATGCCCAAGAAAGAGAACAGTGCAAACAGCTGTCAAATGTATAAAAAAAAAACAACAAACAAAATTAATTTCACAGGAATATTTAGTTTATTTATTTGATTATTTTTGGTTATCAGTGTGTGTTTTATTCAATTTGTTATGTAAATAAAAGGATAATAGAAATAGAAACACGTTAATAAATTGGCTAGTTCTTTATATCCAATCTGCCTGTTGAACTGCAACAAAATACATTTCAAACGTACATAGATACAATGAGTTTTATTTCTGCTGTTGTCGTTGCAAATTAATAAAGTAATCACAAAAACACAATTTTTAGTTTCTACTGGCTTTAAGAATTACAAATCTATTTTTTTTATTATCAGAAATGGTAAATTTTATTAAATATTTGCTAAAACACTTCTCATACACACAACAAAAAAAGAACACATGAAAAGAAAAAGTCTATTTCAGTTGTCAAAGCGCGACTGGAATAGAAAATAGATCTATTCGGGCGTTTGGCTCAGGCTTACGATATTTACGGTGTGAGGCAAGCCTGACGCCTGAGGTAACATTTAAGATTGCCCCATAAGAGTCCATTGTTTCTATTGAATATGTCAAAGTCGGTGCGACCGAACGCTTGATTGTGGTTTGGCTATAATGGTTGGTCTTTGAGGTGGTTCAAGACTTTCTGCACCTAGGCTCCGCTATCAACTCTGCGGCGATACCAGAGCTGAGATTAATAGAAGCTTTTGCCAATCGCTGTTTTTTTGGGCTAGGAAGGCAATTGAGAAGCAAAGCCCTCTCTCGAGCAACTAAAGTATCCCTGTATAAGATGCTTATCATCCCGGTCCTGCTGTATGGTGCAGAGGCATGGACACTGTTAACAATGGATGGGAACTGTTTTCGGGCTGCTTTCAGAGGAAAATTCTTGGGTGATTTTTGGTCCCATCTGCATAGGTAAATGGGGGAATAGAGAAGAAGGTATGGCAACGAACTGTGCTGACTGTACAGTTACACTGACATTGCCACAAAAATGAAACGCCAACAATGGAATGGACTTCAATGCTCCCGCCCAGAAAGTCTCTGAATCCAACCCCGTGGGACAGCGCGGTACGTGTCCTTCAGTAACTTGGTTACCTCTGCTCTGCTCCGCTGCTTGCAAGAGCCTGCGTTATAATCTTAAGAATGTAGCAACCAATTGCTCAACTTTTTAATAAAATCATGATCAACAAAATTTGTACGCCCTATTCTTTCTACGAAGGATCTTCATCTCTTCCTTTCTCCTGGATCAATACTCTTCCCTAAGGTGCCAGTTATAACTATCATTGAAAATTTCACAGATTAATTTTGAAACGTTAAGAGAGCGAAATCAGTGATTATTTTGATGCCAAAATAAAGCTCCTATCTTAATTATTATTTGAGGTCAAAAAAAATTTCATTTTGGTCCAGCCTTTCACATAAAATGAGTTTTACTAAACAACTCAAAATGGAAGAACAAAATTTCCAATGGTGAGTTTTAATAATATGTAGCTATAACTGGGGTCCAAGTTTTCTTGCTTTTCGCTTAACCTAACTCGCATTGTGTATCTTCTATTTCTATCATCTTTTTTAAGTATTCACATTTTTAATTCTCATACAAGGGATCCTTCCTTTGAGTTAACTGGTAGCCACACCTGTTTTCGACTATCCCTTTGAATGTGTAAGGAACGTGAATACGAAGCCATAGACCTCTTGCACGGGTGCTCTCAGAAGACCCTAGGAACCATTGGTGTTCTATATGCGTTTGACGATCGAGCTTAGAACTTTGCCGGAATAGGGATGCGGTAGGAGTTGATGTTTGTCCCACGTCTAAGATGTCTGATACGTGCTTTGTGTCAATTAGCACGATATTGGTTGGCGGTTCCGTCTCGAGGTCGCCAGATTTTGTAATTCGTTGGATACCACAGGCTTAAATGTCGCAGGCTGTTGAAACTCGTTTTAAAGGTGATTTTTGGTGTTAATCAAATCCGTCTTAAGTTCTCCGCTATGAGCTTTGATTTTTAAGATTTTTCCCTTAGAAACTGAAAACTTAAAAAGTTTTCTCAAATTACATATTATCATGTGATTGTTATGTAGGTATTAAGCCAAATTCTTAGAGAATTTAATATTTTGATGGAGGGAATAGCGTTGCGTGTTTAAACTTTGCCTTACAGGAAAGTCTTACTCACACGTTACACAGATAGTTGGCGATGTTGTCAGTGAATCTATCCGCGTGCCACTATTAGAACCTAAGAAACCTACTTCAAATAAAGGTTTAAGTTCAAAATTAATTTCGATAAACAGGAAAAACAAATAAAGATTTTTGTCAATATTGGGTAGTAAGAATTAAATACTGGATTGTACTTCTAATAGCTTACTCAATCAAATAAACTCGATTTTAGAAATGATCTTTTTAAGTATTTGTGGAAACAGTATTTGAGTAATTTTTCTCGAAAATATTTTTGATTCAATTCGTAAATTTTTATTTGGAAATTGATATTACACTCAAATAAAATTTTACTATCACAAAAATTGTCTAAAGGACATAAGCTGATGTCCCATTAGAGTTTGTTTGTCAACCGCCTACGATTTCAACAACTTCAAAGTATCCAAAAAATCCAGAGGCGGGTCCGGACTTGCTTAAAGGGTTCTTATTATCTGACAATTTATTGTAGACATAGTTGCAGTAGCTTTGTCAGAAGTTCTTACTGTGGTTCACAATGAACCTAGCTATGAATTATATAGGGAATAAGAAAAAAAGAATAAGGACTTAAGTGGCACTCGAATCAAGGGGCACTAGAAAATTAAGATTGTTGAAAAATTGCAAAAACATTAATTCTAAAAGATTTTCACTTAAGATTTCAAACTTCTTATTAAATATTGATGAAAGCGTACCAGCTGAAATTGAGGGTTTTGACTTACTTTTGGGTCTAGGTTATCCAAATCCAGCACTTAAAATGAAATCGTCTTTTAAACAGAAATTGATACGAAACATAATATTTTATTATTATTTGTTCTTTCACTTACACCAATTGCCTTGGTTTGGGGACTTCTTGTCACGGTTTATAATTTCGATTGGATTGAAAAAGTCCCCTGACAATAAACGAAATCATTTTATTATCGAAACGTTATTCCTTCGATAGAACGACATCGAACTGGCAAGATGAGGTGAAGGGAAGCGAAATACGAGTAACTCTGCTTTCTATAACTTATCGCTCTATAAGCACACTCTGTGTAAAAATCTCCAAAAACCACGAAGAACAAGAGGTTTGCTTCATTCCATTCCAATTCCATGATCCATGGCATGGTTGAAGAACTTTCAAGACTCGGTGATGAATGTTGAAGGAAGAAGAAGTGAAGGCATTTTTATTATGTCATGAAAGGGCAGAGGAAGGTATAGGTAGGTACCCCAAAGTATAAGGACGTAGTATTTCGCCCTGGTTGTTCTTGAGAAAACTTATGCACTCCTAAGTGTTGTAAGTTGAGTTCAAGAATTTATATGTGTGTTTATAAACTCCATACAGTATACACAGACACTAACAAAAGCATCCATATAAGGCAAACGTGCAAAGTAAATTATTACATACGTAGCTAGTTGCAAAGTTTATGGGACGTTGGTTTTGCACTAGCATATCAAAGAATAGAGAGAGAGCAGCAGCAGCACCAGCACCAGCACCAGCACCAGCAGCAGCAGGAATATGAATGGTTCGAGAAAATGATAAGTGGCTTTGAAGTTTCCTCTTGGGACCGACAAAAGTGGTCACAAGAGGAACCAGAAGGATTTTTTAAGATTTCTTAAGGATTAAGGTAGCTAGCTCTCTGTGTAGCTGCTAGCTGGTTAGGTTAAGAAAATTCTGCGTGTAAGTAGGTAGGTACATGTATATACAGTTGAAGAATGGATTTGGTGTTTCTACTGGAGAAAGTTGCAAAAAGAAGGTAACATGTATCTTGTTTGATGTATTCGAGCCTTCTGGGAATTGCCATTAAATAAGAATTTATAATAATAGTGAACGTCATGATGTACCTTTATCTATGTAATAAACCTACATATGTATATAAATTTCATGAAAATGATGAAAAGGCGAATTTTCTACACATCAAGTATACTCGTAAACAGATTCTTGTGTGCTTTTATTTAGGTCAGATGATGTTATGAAATTTTATTCATGTTCTTCCGGATTGAAAGTTCGTATTTGAACGAGTTCGAGTAGTTGGAAATTTATTTGTTTTTTTTTTTGTTTCCAGTAGGTGGGTTTATCAAAGCATTCATACGTGCCAAAGAAAGTTATCTGAAAAGTTTTTTATAAAGAATACATTTATTTTGAGTCAGTAAGAGAAATTTCATGTTGCTTCAGTTTCAATTAGGTCTTACCAAATTGGATTTTTTAGCTTCTATTAGGCTTTTGGAAAACGCAGCCATGCCCGAAAAGGAATCTGTAGAATTAATGCAAGTAAAGATTCAATTATTGTTTTGGCGTTAGAAAAACTCTCAAAAAAGTCTGTTTTCAGATCGGGTCAAATGTAAAAAAATAAACAGTTTGTTCGCATATAAATTTTAAACGGCAAAAGCAAAATTATTGGGAATGAGAAGTTTATTTTTTGAGCGTGAGTTTTCTTTTCTGTTATTGCTGTTTTTCTGTTATTTACATTTCTCTTCGTTTTGTCTTGTTTTAATACACATTTTATAATGGGGCACAAAAGAAATTTAGAGCGTGATATTCCAAAATGAAAATGGTGACTTGCTTGTCGACTTTTGTAACGCGAATCGTCTTGTTATAGGTGGGACTGTATTTAAGCATAAGACGTGCAACAAAATTACCTGGGTGCATCCGGATGGTCAAACCGAAAACCAAATTGATCATATCATGATTCAGCAGCGATGGAGGAAGTCTATGTGTGATGTCCGGAGTATAAGAAATGCCGATGTGGGAAGCGACCACCATTTGGTTCTGATGAGTCTCAAACTACGAACCGCTGCCGTACAAAAACCACCACAGGATGCAGCAAGGAGCTCAAAATTCATTACTAATGCTTTAAATGACCCCAACATATGTCGAAACTATGTCACCACCCTTAACGACAGAGCCTCGTCATTAAACGGAATCCAGCATTCAACAATTGATGAGATGTGGGGTGAAATTAAAAGTGTTTTTATGGAGGCTGGATCCGAAACTGTACCCAAGCGAACGAGACGTAGAGACTCTTGGATATCCCAAGACACCTGGGATAAGATCGAACTTCGCAAATCGTTGAAAATTCAAATAAATGCCGAAGCAGATATTCAACGAAAGGCTGACTTGCGAAGAGAGTACCGCATTGCACATAAGATGGTCTATCGTTGTGTGAGACGTGACAAGAGGGTGAGGTTAGACGGACTCGCAGATAATGCGGAAATCGCTGCCAGAAGAGGAGATATCCGGGAATTGTACCAAATAGCCAAAGACGTGATCGGGAAAAAAAGCAACACGAATCATCCTGTAATGGATGTGGATGGCACACTTTTGGTATCAATTGAGGATCAGCTTCGTAGATGCAAGGACCATTTTTGTGCCCTGCTAAATGAGGATTCAGTTGAGCAGAGTGCTGAAGTGTTCCAACTAAACGAGATGCGCAGGTCCTATAGGGGTATTGACATCGAACCCCCGTCAGAATCGGAAATCCTTACATCAATAAATCTCCTCAAAAACAACAAGGCAGCTGGACTGGACGGAATTCCAGCTGAATTCCTGAAAGCCGATCCCGTAACAGCGGCTAGTATTTTACATCCGTTGATACAAAGCATTTGGGAAAACGAAAACTATCCCAGGGATTGGAAGGATGGTGTGATTGTTAAGTTGCCAAAGAAAGGTGACTTAAAGAATTGCAACAATTGGCGTGGTATCACCGTTTTGTCCGTTTTCCCAAAACTAATGGCAACCATCATTCTCGAGCGAATAAAGGATAGAGTCGAGTCTACACTCAAGAGGCATCAAGCTGGCTTCCGCAGTGGTCGATCGTGTGTCGACCATATCAACACCCTGCGTATCGTCCTCGAGCAGTCGATGGAATTTCAATCACCGCTTTACCTCATGTTCGTGGATTTTGAGAAAGCCTTTGATCGAGTTAACCGAGAATGTATATGGAGATCGTTGCTTGGTAGAGGAATTCCACCAAAAATAGTTGCCATCAGTGCTGCTAACCGTAGAATAATTATGCTACATGTAGCATAATTTGTGGTCCTGTATGATGTATGATTGAAATTCATTATCATACGCAAAATGTATGATAATTTGTGATATTTGACTTAAATACAAAATTTCGCTATCTAAATTTAAAAGACATCAAGTCTAAACATAAATCTACTCTTTTTCTTAAACTTCTTCTGAATGCAGCCATCAGCCTTCTACTACATTGTCGGCACTTCTTAATTCGTGTTGACGCTTTCATTTTTGTTGTTCATTGAACTCTTTTCAACAAGACATTACCTCTGTTCGCGTACTACCCAAAACTGCCAATTTCTACCCATTTTAGGCCAAAGTTCTGTCAAAGTTCATATAAAAGAAATGATATTGACAGAACTTTGGACTAAAATGGGCTGTTTTGGATAGTACATGAACAGAGGTATTATTTTTTGTTACTTTTTTTTCTGCTCATAGAATATATAGCTGACTCTCTTACTCCAAACTAATTTACCTTAGAATAGAATAGAAGATTTTTTTTGTATGGCATTGTTTAAATAAATGTGCCGTTTACCGCAGCCTGTGTCGTTGTCAGTGCTGAGAACCGTAGAATAATTATGCTAGGTACATGAAGTATAATTTGTGGTCCTCTATGATGTATGTTTGAAATTCACTATCAAACGCAAAATGTATGATAATTGTTATATTTGGCTGAAGTTTGAATGGCTATATCTCTGTCAGTTTTCAAATAACATGTTGCTTTAACATTTCATATTAAGGTTTTAAAACTCTACTTTACTTTGTTTAAACATGTCTTGAACGTATCTTCGCTCCGAAAAAAGTTATGTTCAATTTAGAAAAAAATTTAAAAATCTTTGATTTTTCGATATTTTGTATGTTGGTTTTTGTTTTCTTTTCCTGCTTAAATTTTTTAAGAAATTTTCCAAACTATCCATTTCGATAGAAAATTTAATTTTGAACAAAAAATTTTAAGTGTAAAATTGCCAAATATTGAAAAGTGGCCAGTGTGACCATTACACAAATAATAATAAAGGCCAAACAAATATATTGAATAATAAATACTCTTGCACGAAATTGTTCCTTTTTAAAAGGTCTATTCAATAAAGTGGGGCTGTTAAGGAGACCAACCTTCCATTTTGACCTTACGGGTTGAACTTTAGTATACAAAGAGTTCATGTCCTAACTTTACTTTAAAGAAGTGTTGGGAGGGTGTCAACACTAGGCGTTTTCCTTTGGAGGTGGCGAAGTACTTGCAAGTACTTTCCTAACTTTTTTCAATGGAACACATCAAACTGCTTTCCCATGTAAAATGTATCTACTCGCACATGAGAGCATATGCAGTTGGTAGTACTAGATTAGGGTTTTCATCTACTCATAAGTACTTTGTCACCTCCAAAGGAAAACGGCTACTGTCAGAAGGACAAGAGAAGGATTGCCACTTACCAGTTTAAATCCCGAAATGTTGCTTATAAATCTAAAACCAAGGGTTGGGCGTTGACTCGAGAACTCCCGTTGGTTTCAGCACTCTTGAAACCATAGGACCACATAATTGTTTTCTCCCACCTTTTCCCTTGTACGAAGGGGTAGAAAAAGTCGTTTCGGAAAAAAAAATTTGAAAAGCCAAGAAAAGTAAGAAAAATATTCTAATCAATAAAATTTTAAGACGGTGTCGACGCAGAATTTCACAATCTACTACATTACATCCGAAGTTGATTGAAAACCTACTTTGGTTTGTTTCTAAAGCCACTTTCAAAGTGCTGGGGAGAGAGGATATGAAAGATTAACAAACTTAAATATTCATCTTGGTATAATATAAGCATATGACACATGTTTTTAGGATATTCTTAAATATCCAAGCATTGACACACACTTCATGAACTATTAGTGTACTAAGACTCAACCCGTCGGGTCGAAATGAAAGGTTTGCCCTAATATCGTGCACTAACGCCCCTACTAATGGCTATGTGGAACTCATTTAACAATCAAAGCATAGCAAACATCATAATTGCTACTCGGTACCTATATATTTATTTTAGATGAAAAATGCGTTCTTTATATGTACTTACATAAATATTAAGGGACATTTTTTTTATTTTACGTATGATAATTTTTACTCTGGTATGATAGAAATCAGCGCATTGCATGATAATTCATTGTGAACGATATGGCAGCACTGGTTGCCATTATAAAAGAGTCCTACAACAAAGCAAGGTGTTTTGTTTTGCACAATGGGCAGCTATCCGACTCCTTCGTAGTGCAACAGGGTGTGAGACAAGGGGATGTTCTATCGCCAATTCTCTTCCTGCTGGCGATGGACGACGTATTGACGGCCAGTGTTGGTACAGCTGAGCGACAGGGCATTCAATGGAGGCCGTTCGAAAAGCTCAGTCATTTAGACTATGCCGATGACATATGTCTACTGGCAAATAACATCAGTGGGCTGAACGGGATGTGCCAAACACTGCAAGTAAAGGGAGAGTCGAGTGGTCTAAGAATAAACAGCAAAAAGACAAAAATAATGCTCACAGGCCGCTCCACACAGCAGCGTATTATTCTACAGAAGACGCCAGTTGAAGTAGTGGAACAGTTCAACTACCTTGGCAGTATTGTCTCTGCAAACGGTGGTACGGATCTGGACGTTAAAAGTAGAATAAATAAAGCTCGTGCTGCCTTCGGTACTCTGTCCCCAATCTGGAAATCAAGTCAAATCTCCTTACGCACTAAGTTGAGATTCTTCGAATCCAATGTCAAATCCCTGCTGTTGTATGCTTGTGAAACCTGTGCCGAGATTCCGCTAATTCGAAGCCGCAGGGAGTGAGTGAGATGAGTCACTTTTCGTCGAAAATCGATTCAGTTAGCAAAAGGGAGTGAGTGAGCGAATGAAATGAAATGTCAGATTACTCGCCGGATATTTCCGCAGTGACTTGGTGTATGTGTTGGTAAATTTCCAGTTTTGGATAGGTATATGTGCTTTTCTCAAGAATTCTTATTCATGGATAGGAAACGAAATAAAAAACAACAACGTAGATAAAAACAACCCTTTTATTGATTCTTTAATTTTATTTTATTATCATATGCACATATATGTATATATTAAATAAATTTATATTCTATTCACTTTCAACACTTTTAAACTTTTTATTTCTCAAGGGTAAAACTCACATTAAACTTTAATTATGACAAAAAAAATAATTGAAATAAAAGATACTCCATTATTAAAGATTCCAATGTTTACATTGTTGTATTTGTTGTTTCATTTCGTTTTGCGTAACGAGTGTGACAAGGAGGTAGAATTTAGCTCTTTTATATTTATTCTTTGTCGCATATTCGAAACTAAATTCGAACTTACTCATTTCACTTAAATAGCTGAATCACTTTTGCGAGTGAAGTGAGATGAGTCGGCGAGTAAGGCGAGTCATCTCATCTCACTCGCTGAAATAGCTGAATCTCGACACTGGAAAGTCACGTCTATCATTTCGAAGAAATTGCAGGCTTTTGTGAATCATTGTCTTCGCCACATCCTAAAGATTCGCTGGCCACAAATATTATCGAATGAGGAATTGTGGCGCAGGACAAGTCAAGAGCGGCTGGACGTCGACATAAGAAAGCGTAAATGGCGTTGGATTGGTCACACACTGAGGAAACCAAACGATGAAATTGCAAAGCAGTCCTTTGAATGGAATCCTTAGGGTGCACGGCGGGTTGGAAGACCAAGAACAACATGGAAATCAACTGTCTTAGCGGAAGCAGAATCCCAGAGAAAGACGTGGCCACAGCTAAAGTACCTTGCAGCAGACCGTGAAGGATGGAGACGTTTTGTTGACGCCCTATGCCCCAGCCGGGGTTACAGGACACGATGATGATGATGATGATGATTCCACCTACAGTTACTTATTTTATACATAATCCCAACAGAGCAAGAGCAATCATTATATAGATTTGGTATCTAGATTAATTCCGAAAACTTTTGGGAATGATAGAATTTATTTGATATATAAACTCATGCAATTTTTTTGAGCAAAAATTTCGCAATTTTCCTCCTCCGAGTTATCGCTTTGAAGAGATATCGCCATTTCAAAAAAAAAATTGAAATAGAGTCAGTGGAAGTAGAAATGACCTTAATTATTTTCATATCATCAGCGTATATAGAGAGACTTGAATCATTAATTACATTGATAACGTCCGTCGTTTATTGTTATAACAAAGATCATAGGTCCGAGGTGACTCCCTTGAGGTAACACCCGAAGTAGCTTAAATGAGATTGGAGATAGAAACTAGGTATGATTTGAGACATGAGACGAAAAAGGGTAGAAAACCGATGGTTTTAAGTTTAAGGTAAATAATTTGATGACATAATGCTGCAAGTGGCCAACAGAGGGAGTTGGCACATTTTTTTGAGAGTATGGCAGGCAGACCATCTGGATCAGGAGAGAAGTAATCTTTGAGCAAACTTATCTTTTTGATGATAATATCAACACCAATTTCAACTGTGGCAAGGGGCTGTGGGATCTTTTTTTAAATAACTTAACAAAACAGTGGTCAGGTTCTTGTAGGTGATCACTGTACGATTGCCAGAAGAAGGAGGCAAAGAAGTTTGCTATAATTTTAGGGTCCGCTGATGTCATGTCTAGGAATTTAGGAGCTGAGGAAAAGCCATCGGACTTACGTTTGGCGTAATAAATTGAAAGAAGCGTCTAGGATCAGAGATCAGAGCTGCTTTCAAAGTATTCAAGGTAGAGACATTTTCAGAGAACGGTGATGCGGCCTTGAGCTTGCTGATAGTTCGAGAAGTCAAAAGCAGACTTGGATTGCAGGCAAATTTTCCATAGTTTGTTTCTGACATTACGAAGTGTTTGCAGTTTTTTATTGTACCAATGAAGGGAAAAAGACACACTTTTACGGGGAAAGTAGGGGACAGACTTTACGAAACAGTTAAAAATAGACTTAAAAGCAGGGCTAATATTTTTGATTACATTATTAAGATAAACGAAATCAGCGTTGCGGAAATTTGAAAAGATAGAATTTTCAAACAATATTGAGTCGTTGTCAGATTCAAAAGAAAATGTGAATGTAAGAAGAGGATGGAAGTTGTTGAGGGTAGAGTGGTAGAGAGTAGATGAGAGTTTAGAGAAACAAGGGAATTCCCAGCAACAGATAAAAAAATTAGTAAAGCGCCTCCCTAAGTTGTTAGTAATGGCACTTTCCTAGAAAAGACTTAAGTAAAAAACAATGACCGGTAAGTAGGATCTCATCTCCTTTTCGAGGAGAATAGTATACGAATATCGCAGCAAACAAAGTGTGTGTAAATATTATAGAGCTATCAGATTTAAAGACTTTTGAAATTCATTTAATCTGCCTGATTAACTCTTATTTATCTACACATACTTATTTGGTAAGAAAATAATAATTTTCAGTAGTTTCAAAGTATTCGCTCCAAATTCTGATTCGATTAAATGCAGCTTTACAAATGTTCACATTGAGGAGAGCTAAAATTTTGTCTTCTTTTAAAAAGTTGCTGCCAGAAATATGTCTTCTTGTTTCCCTTAATATCGCAATACTTTCTGACAAAATAATTAAAATCATTAACAAAGTAAGTATCGGTAAATCCTTACGGTGAGGTACAAAGTCAATATTAAGAAGTTCTACTCTTACCTGAAACATGTTTGAAATTTATTCTGTGACAGAGCTATCTTGAAAGTACAAGTTTCTTCCGTAAGGGTTATAATTCGGACGTTTTCGAAAATGTCAACGTCAAATGATCATCAGTTTTTGACGCAGATATCGTCAAATGGTAGGTATGCAATCGTCAATTCACATTTGCCGTTTACGAACAGCAGCGTGTGAGTTTCCATATTTTTGTCGTGAACTCGATTTTTATTTCATGCCAGCAGAACAATATCATCTGCAAAAAGCAAGATTTAAATACAAATTCTTGTGTAAAATACACCTCCTAACACAATATTCAATGATAATCTCAATGAAAGGTGGGAAAAGGTTCGGACAGAATGAATCACTTCTAACTTTGTTTGAAACCAATCAACTGTATTTATGTATATACTCGTAACGTAACAAACCGCTGTACTGGCTTCCATGTAAAAACTCTAAAGAATTCTTTCTAATTTCAGAAACATTTTGAATCTAAGAATCTTGAACAACAATGCGTTTCTGTCAATTGTGTCCAACGCTGCTTTTAAATCTACTAAAATATGTACATTTTGCAGAAGAAAAGTGATCTATGGAGCCGGCTTTGAGCCCAGCTTTGATAGTCCTTAAGTAGCGTAGCTTACGACACGACTATTTTGATCTATTCATGCGTTAAGTCGCATTGGTAGCTTCGATGTTAAAACTGTATACGATGCGTTCAAAAATGCTCGAAATTTGATTCTGCCTATTTTGTTAATTGGTGAAATCAGCGAATCTTAAAACTGCTAGTATGATTCCATGTTAAAAGATTTGGTTATATATTGTCGGCTCTCTGTCCAAACCTCGAAATTCAAATTTGAAAAATTGTTAGGAAGACACAAAATGGAGTTCTTAGATAATAAGAAATTTTGATACTGGTTGGTAGAATCCAAAGGAACCATCACACAGTAACGAGACATTGTTATCTGAATGCAGTGATTGTTTTGATCTGAAATACATTAAAAGAAAGCGAACGATAAGTATGTTCATACATTTCTAAATGTACCATATTATACTCTGCTGGTATTCTATCCCAGGCTGGAGACCTTCCGTAAGGTAATTTAAATGAAGTAGAACAGTTCTAAAGCTTGTAAACTTTTGTATTACTTTATTTAAATACACTCCCGTTCAATTGAATAGATTTAAAATTTTCAAGTGCGATTTAACGTTATAACTCCGAACTATGTGGAATAAATGCATTTTTGAAAATGGCATTAGAGAAAGCATCCAATTGAGGAGAGAATAAGAAAACACACAATATCAAACTTACCATCATTACAAGTTTTATTATCATTTCTGTAAATTCGTATTGAAATCGTAGCACTTTTTTTCGTTTATTTGAATAGGTGCACCGTCTTTATAATCACTTTTGCTTTGAACTAGTTGAAGGTCAGACCTTTTAAAGCTATTTTTGGGCTTTATATCATGGTTTCTTTGATATGACACAAACAAATTGAGAACAAACGTAGAATGGGTCGAGGAAAAGCTCTTTTCACGGCTGAGTACGCGCAAATTTACTGTTTTCATGATAAATGATTAACGGGACATCAAATTTCGGAAAAAACTTACAGAATCCATTCTTTGATCTATATTTATCAGAGAAGTTAGAAAAAAGATGGTGTCGATATGAAAAGAATGTAAAAAAAACTGCTGTCTCCGCAAGCTATAGACGAAAAATTCTGAAGGTTGGATCTTATTTGTCGGTTTAAATGGCTTAAATAAGGGAACAATCTAGATTTAGTGCGAGTATTTCCACAGTCGAGAGTGTAATATAAAGTTCTTCATACCCAAAAAGAAGAAAAAATTAAAATAAACCACCGCTTAGTTGAAAGAATTTACAATTTTAGAATTCAAGAAAAAGAAATTTACCCCACATTTTTGAGCTATTAGTATGACTATTAGACCGAGAGCCCACAGCAGATTTTGGGTGTGAACGATAGCAAAAAAAGAAGTATAGGCGTCGAAATCTCCATTAAAGACTATTAAAAAAATCAAAGTCTTGCAGTCCACAACTGGGGCCTTTGAGAGAAACAGTGCATCGAAAAGAAAATATGAATGCAACTTCGAGGAAAATCGTGTTAACCGAAATTGGTTTTCACCCCTCCCTAGATAAGCTCCGCGGATCCCATATCACGGAATTTGAGATCATTTGAGTGTTTCATTCGCCCTGCCAGACTGTTTAAAAAAACCGTTTTTCACTTAGAATTTTGAATTTTTTAAACGGTCCGGTAGATCGAACTATACACTCAAATGGTCTCAGATTCCATGATATGTGATCCGAGGAGCTTCTCAAGGGATGAGTGAGAACCAATTTCGGCTAACACGATTATCCTCGAAGTTGCATTCATATTTTTTTTTTCGATGCACTGTTTCTCGCAAAGGCCCCAGTTGTGGACTGCAAGACTTTGATTTTTTTAATAGTCTTTAATGGAGATTTCGACGCCTATACTTCTTTTTTTGCTATCGTTCACACCCAAAATCTGCTGTGGGCTCTTAGTCTATATGGTTTAGTTACACAAAAACGCTCAGTCATGGAATTACAATTTTAAACCATCAATTCCGTTGAGTTTAATCCCTTTTTCATTAGAAAAAACGAAATTTACGCCACTGTTCTTTCAAGTCTTATGAAGCTTACAAAACTGCATTCGGTTTATTTATTTTTTTTTTTTTGCTAACTTCGTTTAGGTGTGGTTTCATTTAATGTTCTTCTTTTTCGGTATGTAGAACTTTTACTAATACTCTCGACTGCTGAAATACTGGCATTGAACCTAGCTTCTTCCCTTGTTTTAGCCATTTAAACCGACGAATTAGACGCAACCCTCAGACTTTTTCGCCTATCACTTGCGGAAGTAGCAGGTTATTTGCATCCTTTCATATCGAAACCATCTTTTTGTTTATTTTTCAGATAATTATAGATCAAAGAATAGATTCTGTAAGTTTTTTTTTCCGAAATTTGATGTCCCGTTAGCCATTTATCATGAAAACAATAAATTTGCGCGTACTCAGCCGCGAAAAGAGCTCTTCCTCCACCCATTCTACGTTTGTTCTCAATTTGTTTGTGTCATATCAAAGAAACCTTGATATAAAGCCCAAAAATAGCTTTAAAAGGTCTGACCTTCAACTAGTTCAAAGCAAAAGTGATTATAAAGACGGTGCACCTATTCAAATAAACGAAAAAAGTGCTACGATTTCAATATGAATTTAAAGAAATGATAATAAAACTCGTAATGATGGTAAGTTTGATATTGTGTGCTTTCTTATTCTCTCCTTAATTGGATGCTTTCTCTAATGCCATTTTCAAAAATTCATTTATTCCACATAGTTCGAAGTTATAACGGTAAATCGCACTCGAAAATTTTGAACCTATTCAATTGAACGGGAGTGTATCTCTTAAAAGAGGTGAAAAGTATTGTAAAAAATCACTTATATATTTAACTGTGGCAAGGTATAAAATACCTCTTTTTTCGAAAAGATTAACCAAATAAATTGTTGTTGAGACTAATGTAAACGAATCTAAGGTCATTTAAATATGTTATACCTACTTATTACAATCATCATCATCTATTGCCAAATATTTGGGTTAAAATATACGAAGGTAGCCACCATACGGTATTGCCCATAAAACAAAACTCTAGTATCTATTCAACCTTCAACGATCTATCAGGCAAAAGTACGAATTGCTCAATTTATGTTTCAAACTTTTAAGTTGACTATCATTTTTACGTCCATTTGTGTCACATTAAAGAACTTTAAAAAAATATATAAAACCCGAAGTGTGAAACTCCAAAGAAGCCATCAAACAATCCGATACATAAAGAGAAAAGAAAACAACAAAAAAGTATATAAAAACACTTAAAACACAACTGTAAAAAAAGCTTTATTGGAAAATAGATTCATTCCCCAAGATGCCCAACTTAAGAGTCCTTTTCCTCGCCTCATTGGTTGGCTATAAAAATTGGTCATTTTATTTCTGTTGAACTGGTTATATAGTCTGGATGTTGTTACCTACCCATGCTTAGTTTTTATGGCTTTTAAATGTGAATTGTTCAACGTTTCCTGAATTTATTTTATTTTTCTCAAGGCAATGTTGACTTTTGGTCGTTTGGAGAGCTTTATTCATTTCAACAAAAAACATTGTAAATAATGAGGTCGATGAAATTTAAAATGCCTTGCCACCGACCTGAATTGAATGAAATTTAACGAATAAAAGGAGTTAAAGTCGAGGCATGAGAAAAGGTTAAACACTTTAAGCAGGTATCAAATTTGTCGGAGGGTTGAAGTTCAAGAGTCAAGTGTTTTATGTTTTTCTTTTCTCACATATTGAAGGTTATCCATTTCCGACTTGAGGATCTACGGACTAGTAACTGCATGCTTTTCATTTGTCAAGCCTCTCACTGAATGCCAACATTTAACAGTTCCATACCTATGAACTTCGACAGCTTGTCAATCCATATCATAGACGATATTTGAATGATGCTGTATTTAACAGTTTACCCAAAGGATATAATTAAATAAAAATTTAATCGTTGGTATCAATTTTCTTTAATTTAATTTTGTTTTTCAAGCACATTATGAATTTGGTCTTTTTTCAGGCTTTGGGCCTTATTTTAATGTGTAGGTAGGTAAAATATTTAACGCTTATTGCTCATAAAAATACAAAAAAAATCATTAATGGCAATATCCAGTTCATGTGCAATGCATTTAGTGTGAAATCCTTGGTTATGGTTATTATGAGAAGTATATTTTTCATCATCTCCCTACCCAACCCTGCAGCACAGTTTATGGAAATGCGAGGTACTCTCGTGTACACTGATTGTGGTTGTGCTGGAAATTAATTGCCTCGTTTACCTCTTTTGTACATCAATTAGAACAGTTTTTGGTTAATAACCGGTGGTTAGTGCAAAGTGCTTGCCAAGAGCTCTGTGAAAATTACTGGAGCGATTATTTCAGGGTCAAAGCAAAAATTTATTCAAATTTCAAATAAAGTTTTAATTTAAAGGTTAAGGTTTCGTTTCATCATTCAGCTATATCCACATTTTTGTGAAAATAAATTACATTACTATTTTTGTTTCTTTTCCGTAACCCCTGCTATGCAAATTCCCCAAACATCAATGAGAAAAATATCAACGATTGAATATGAAAAACAATTTTTTTTTATAATATACGCGCACTAAAGGGGTTGTGACTACCCTTAAAATGATTGAACACAGTGCGAGCGTTAGGAAAATAGGGAAGGATTTAAAAGGAGATACCGATGCACATTAGTTTTGAAGTTCTGAATATCAAAATGGGGGGGAAAAATAAGGCCGGGTAAAGCATTCCACATTCGTGTTGTTCGGCTGAAAAAAGAATCTCTGTACTTTACAGTACGTCCGAAATTGGGCTCAAGAGTAAACTGATGCGCATTCCTGGAAGTGCGAGTATTACGGTGGAATTGTTTTAGGGGAGGAATGCAACTGGCTTTTCACTAGAACACTGTTTATAAAAATAGCGATAGAATAAGGAGAGACATGAAACATTACGACGGTGTTCAAGAGATGCGAATGTTTCCGTTATATTACAGTCACCTATCATTTTAAGAGCTCTTTTTTGGATTCTATCTAAAAGGCTTAAATGAGTTATTGGAGCACCTGCCCAAATATGAGAATTATATTCAAGCTTTGGACGAAAGAAAGCTTTGTAGATTACAGCCAGATCAGAAGGGGAGAAATATTTCTTGCATCTTCGAAGAAAACCTAAACACTTAGCAGCGTTTTTGGCGACATTGAATATGTGTTCATTCCACAGAAGGTGATCTGAGATGCACATACCCAGAAGTGAAAGCTGTTCAGTTTCATCGATGCAAGTACCACCCATGAATAGTGGCATAGGGGGTGGGTTCTGCTTTAGAGACAGCAAACAGCATTGTGTTTTTGAAGCATTAAATTCTACACGGTTTCTTATTGCCCACTGAACAATGCTGTCAAGATCAGAATTTAATGAGCTTATCATACGCTGCCGTTCAAGTTCCACATCCGAAGGACAAGGATGTGAATCAAGAAACGAATATGAAAAGCTGAGGGTGCTGTCATCAGCAAAACAGTTTAATGGATTAGAAGTTTCAGACAGGAGATCATTTATGAAAATGAGAAAGAGAGTCGGAAACAAAACGGAGCCCTGGGGCACACCAGCATTTATTTTATGAATATCAGACTTGAAACCATCCAGCACAACTTGTATTGAACGGTCCGAAAGGTAATTTCTAATCCAACGAAGAAGAGATTCATCAAAACCAAATGCACGCATTTTCGATAAGAGAGCTTGGTGCCAAACTCTATCAAACGCTTTTGAAATATCAAGTGCAACAATCTTACTTTCTCCAAAACGATGTAAAGATTTGTTCCACTGCTCGGTGAGATATACCATCAGATCACCAGTGCCGGTCATTAAGAAGCTTCCGTTCTTCAAGATATTTCTTAAGCTGATAATTAATCAGCGTTTCCATGACCTTAAAAAGAAGGGACGTAAGTGCGATTGGTCGATAGTTGGAGGGAGACGAAGATTCACCTTTGTTAGGGACAGGCTGGACAAATGCTGTTACCATCCACTCGGAAAGAGACCAGTAGAGTAGGACAGATGGAAAAGCTTACGCAGTGGCTTTGCCAGCGTTGAAGAACACCTCTTCAAAACAATAGGAGGGATACTATCCGGGCCAGCGGATTTGTGTACATCAAGATCTTTTAGAACTCTAGGTACTGCACGAGTGCGAAAGAAGATTTGTCCCATAAAATCATTACCACTCTCAAGCTGAGTTGTAAATGTAAAAATTTCAATGAAAAAAATTGCAGTTTTTATTAAAAATAAAATATTAATGCAATGTGAAAATATTTTGCATTAAAAAAAAAATTTTAATGCAAACTCAAAAATTTGTTGCATTAAAAAAAAATGTTAATGCAGAATAAAAATGTTTTGCATTAAAAAAAAAATGTTAATGCAATGTGAAAATTTTTTGCATAAAAAAAAAAAATTTAATGCAGATCAAAAATTGTTTGCATTAAAAAAAAAAATGTTAATGCTAAATCGAAAATTTGTTGCATTAAAAAAAAAAATGTTAAATGCGAATCAAAAATTGTCTGCATCAAAAAAAAATGTCAGTGCAATATGAACATTTTTTGCATTAAACAAAAAAAATGTTAATGCAAACACCAATATTTATTGCATTAAAAAAAAATGTTAGTGCGGATCAAAAATGTTCTGCATTAAAAAAAAATTTGAATGCAATATGAAAAATTTCTTAAATTAAAAAAAAAATGTCAATATAATTTGAAAATTTGTTGCATTAAAAAAAAAATTTATGAAAATATGTTGCATTAAAAAAAAATGTCAATAAAATTTGAAAATTTGTTGCATTAAAAAAAAAAATTTATGGAAATATGTTGCATTAAAAAAAAAATGTCAATAAAATTTAAGATGTATGTTAATGTAAGAAATTTTCTTGTTAAAATCGTTAAACTACGTCAGTAATATTTAAGGTCATGATTCGTGGTAGTGATGGGTAGCACACGAATTTCAAATGAGTTTGTATGAAGTATGTACTCATTTCGTGATAGGACGTAGATTCACAATAACACGATTTTTGACAAGTGTTAAAACGACAACATCAAAATTTTGAAAAACCGAGTATGCCAATCGATTTAGAAGGAGGGTATTACCTAGTGTTTCCGCCAACGCTGTGGGACCACTAGAACACCTTTTTTTGACAGGTGTTAAAATATCAACATCATAATTTTGAAAAACTGAGTATGCCAATCGATTTAGAAGGGGGGTATTACCTAGTGTTTCCGCCAACGCTGTGGGACCACTAGAACACCTTTTTTTGACAGGTGTTAAAATATCATCAAAAAGCAGGAGTATCATTGAAGACGAGCGTTGGAACCGAAGACGAGGTAGAATTACGTACGTTTTTTACAAATGACCAGAAATTTTTACTACCTTTGGGACATTGTAGTATTTTTTGCCTTAATTTCTGATCATGCAAAAATTTGTTTCTTCGAATATGAACGTTACAGGTCTTTCGAGCTTGTTTGAACTTATTCCGGTTTTCCTCAGTGGGGTTGGCTTTGTATCTTCGGAAACTTACTTCTCTAACCCTGATAACCTCTTTACAGCTCGAATCGAACCATGAATTCTCTTTGGGTTTGATGGATTTTATCCTGTTCGGAATAAAATTTCTCATACCGTGAAGAATTAAATTTGTAATCATATCTGCGCTGGAGTCAACGTCACTACCGAGGAAGCACAATTGCTTTTCCTCTGCCAAATAAAACAAAGCTTCGGAAAAAACTTCCATTAACAATAAACTGACAAAAATTCCTCTAGAATGGCAATGTAAGTGTAAGCAGTCAATACTGTGAATTAAAAACCCTTCTGTGTTTGCTAAGCTCTTAAAACAATATAAATGTGAAGGACCCTCTTGCTTTTGAGATGTTTAGAGCATATGAAGCCGATGTCCAAGCAAATCGAAGCATAGATGTACATTTTTTTTTGCTAGATATCCAATCCATGCTGCAGGCAAAACTGATGTTGGAATCCTTTTAAGTATGCTCAGGCAAATCAGGACAAACTCTGAGGTCAGCCATCAGGCTGGATAGAGTAACGTAAATAATCGATTTCGAGGCTATTCCCAAATGCTAAAGGATATGTGTGTATAGTTTTGTCGTTCGCATAACATAGAAATGGAAGCAAATGCAATTGACAGGACCATGTCCATGTCCATATCCAAACAAACAATCGTCCTTTCGAATATCGGAAAAAAATAAACACTTGGTATGCAATTGCAATGCACAATCACTCAATACCGCATCCATACCGCACCAGCCGTTTTTCTTTTGTGTGTGGTGTTATTGTGAAAATTGGAGAGTTAGAGAGGACTAATGACTTTTTAAATGCCAGGACATGAGTATGTTTTTAATATGCTTGAGGTCATGAAACCAAAAAAACGGAAGAAAGACAAACTTAAAAAATGTTGTAAGATAAATAGTGGAATATTTGATTAAGCTATTGCGGTTACAATTTTTCTGAGGACACAAATGAAAATTGGACACCGTTGTCGTCGTTGACTTATTAGAAAAGATGAAATGTGCAGATATTTTGTATCGTCACAAATGCTACAGTACAGGCTCTTCAGTCGCAAACCGGCTAAAAGTCACGTCTTTGTCGTATATGGTGGTACATGTTGTGATAATGATTTGTCTCTGTTGATATATGATGAGAACAGTATGCACTAGAAGCTTAGTTTTTAATGAGACAAATAAAGTAAAGCGTGGCGTTTAGAAACATATAAAAAGGATACATCCAAAAGGAACTCGAATTGAAAATTATGTAACTGCTAGAAAAAATACAAACTCAAATTTCTTCACCAGCACATACATCTAAGATAACTTATGTTTATGTGTAAACTCAGACAAAAAGCAGGTGTAATTAACCTATTTCTGGTTAAAATACCTGGTTCTTATTTTTCAACAAGGTGGATTAGGTTAACGCTTTACCAGATACCTGATCTTAATGTCGTTTTAAATGGACGTAGGTTGCAGGTAGAATCTGCATGATATCTTGTAAATTTAACACTGCCTTAAAATAGTAAAACTGTACACTTTACAGGAGAATCTCATTAATTTTTCCTGAAAATCTAGTTAATTTAACCTGCTTTCATGTTGAATCAGTCCTATATCCTGTAAATATTATATATTAAACCCATATGCTTAGGTCCCGTCTGCATCGCTGCTTATTGCTCAATTCGTTTAGCATTATTTTGAAAGTATAAAAATTTATTATCTATACATTTATTTTATTTTAAAAATACTTTGTGATACTTTGTTTTGAATTGGGAACCTCTCACACACACAGATAGCACTAATCCACTGGGCCACTTCACTGCACTTAAAATTATGCGTTTTTAGACTGTTGTCACGTTGAAATGAACTGTCAGAGTGCTTCTTTAACATGAGGCCAGGTTAAATTCAAAAGATGCAAATTGTAAAAATAATCATACAAACCTTTAATACGACCCGATTTGTGGTAAAACAGAAATTCATAACATAGAGTGCTGAAAAAACACGACCTTGGTTATAGTTAACATTATATTCTTGTCAAAATTTCTTATTTACAAGAATTGAGTGTTAAAATAACAGGTCATCTTCAACTTGAATATGGTAAGAAAGGCCACCAGACTGATTTTACACTAAATATAAGATTATTAAAATCAGGTTATTTTCTGAAATCTCCTTAACTTTTTATGGGATTCTGCACCTTGTGAATTTGACAAGACCCAGGTTAATGATTTACCAGACGTTTTTCTCTGAGTGTATACTTAATATACACCTATTATGTCCTTGTCCATTTTATAAGAAATCAATTATTTCAATCCTTTTGATCTCAGAGAAAAAAGTATTCACCTAGTACTTATGAACATTTTAAGCTTGAAGGCAAACTCTCTGTTGTTAGTGGCCAAAAATATGTAAAGCTTAAAGCCTAGAACGGTGCTGATGCGAATCGAAATTCTTAGTTGGTCTCCAAAGAAACACGGAAATGGCTTCTCTACACGGTCTGCTAGATTGTGTAATTTCGCTCGTGGAACAGCGTACTGCAGAACGAAAAGTAGAACAAATTTTTTAGTTATATCGTTGTGCAGGTGCTTGGCTTAAAAAGTAATTATTTCAAGAATTTAAGGTTGAAATTTCTTGCTTAGACATACATTATCTGTTATTTAATACAAAATTCTTAATATTGAATTTTCTATTAGAGCCGATTTGGAGAAAGTTTGAAGAAACACAAATAAGTCATTATAATTCCTTTTTACTTGCGTTACCAATAATGCATATGTCCGCAAATCTGCTTTCAAGAGACGATTTCTTACTGTCCCAGCTATACTTTCCAAATGCAATTGGGATGAAATGGCTATATCGATATAATGGTGGCAAAAGGATTAGCCTTACTCTGACGGAAAGTGAGGCGATCATCTTTTGCTGTTGTTCTTTGCCTCTTTTTCATCATTCTTTCAGGTTTTTTTCTCAAAAAAAAAGTTCAACGTTAACTAAATATTTTTAGATTTTTAACCTGTATTTTAAGTTTTCGAAAA
Source organism: Dasysyrphus tricinctus (assembly GCA_963921185.1). NCBI lineage: Eukaryota > Metazoa > Arthropoda > Insecta > Diptera > Syrphidae > Dasysyrphus > Dasysyrphus tricinctus. Next base: position 19,026,581 of record OY992533.1, on the reverse strand, counting down.
CACAATATTACCAAAACGAAAAGCACCAAATATTTGATTGAATCTTGATACCTAACGATCTTAACTCTTCTTACCATATTTTAAAAACATTTTACTTTCATGCAAACATAATGATACCTACCCTATAAACTTTTAACCCCCGTTAAGCAAAATCTCAATTCTCTAAAAACGTCTCTACGATTTTGATATTTTTTTTTGTGCTATGTACTATATCTATTATGTCTGGTAAGCTCAGAAATTCTTAAAACAAGTGCAAACATCTAAATAAATTCTTTGTTAAACTTAAACTAAGCAAACAGTAAACTCATTTTAACTTAACAGAAAAGTAGACGACTTGCATTTGTAAGGTCTAATTTTAATGTTATTTTGTCAGTTTTACACTTTTTTGTTACTTTTGATGGTGTTTTTCTTGTCATTCTGAAATGTAGCTATACAATTTTATTTTATTTGAAAAAAAAACTAATTCTACTTACTTGGGGTTTTCTACGATTTGACCTGGGACCTTTCGCTTACCAGACAAATACGCTTCCACTGGGCTTATTTACAATACGAAAATACAATGTTGAAAATTGATAACTATCTACCTTACACATTTCGTTTGTGTATTTTCATATTTAAGATTGTTTCGGCTTGTTTCAATAATGAACTGAATAAAGATTGCCTCGAACTTAATTCAAGACAAGATCTCATATTGACCAACTTTAAATATTTTTTTCTATGAAGTTTTTTCTTAATCCAAGAATTTTAAACTTGTTTTAAGATGTTCGTGATTTAATTAAGTCTATTGGATGTCATAGTACCTCTTGGCATAATGTTTAGTGCGTTGGACTGTCATACCAAAGGTCTGTGTTCGACTCCTAACCGCTGCCACCTGAAAACAGAAATGTTTTTTCTGAGGTACTGCCCTTAGCAAGAAATTGACATCCTCCAAGAGTATACTCGTCATTAATAAGTGCTTCTCATTTAGCCGTTCGGACTCGGTAAAAAATTGTAGGTCCCCTCCATTCCTGCCAACAACACGCACAGTTGAAAACACGGAATAGTTGAAAATTGTAAGTCACTAAGCCCTTGTTCCTTACTTACTGTTGCACCAACAAAATTTAATTTAATTTAATGTACTGGATGATTTTAAGATAATTTTAGGATTGAAGCGTTCAATTTTTCTCTGAGTGTAGATGCTCCTTAAATATTAATAGTTTTAATCCTATTGATATTTAGAGGTTGCATCGTTATTTTCTGTGGTGGCACGGGTTCGATGGTGGCATATCTAGTAGTATTTAGCGGTTGAATGTATGTATATGTACATCTTTAAAATTAATGATTCTGCTTATGTTTGATCGTACCTGGAATTGATAAGATCATGTTATAAAGATATGGGCGATTCTCCGCTAACTGATACTTTTATGAGTACAAAATTTACGAAAGAAATGATCGATTTCTCAAACTTTTTTGATACCATAACGAATGTTATGCTGAAATTGATCGCACTGCAAGTGTAAATTTTGTTTATGAGTACGAAGCTTAAATTCTAGTTCTTTGGTATCAAACTTCAAATAAAGAACCGCAAAACATGGTTTTTCTAGTCAATCCCAATAATTAAAAAACAATTCCCTAACAAACGTAGGGTACACAAGTAAAAATGATTGTAAAAGCGTTACCTATTCAATTAAATAAGAAAAGTACGTATACGCCCGAGTAGACCTCTGTTTCATCATTGTTTTTAGTGAAAATAAAATACCGTCTACGATTTTTGAATCACATGAAATATTTAAGAGTATAGGTATTTTGCGGAAAATTACACAACTTTGCATTTCTGATATTTGATGCACGACAGAAATTAGAAACTTTTTGTTTTCACGTTTCAGTTTTGTAGCTTATCATTTTTCTTTGCTTTTCATAATTAAAAGATGCAGTTCACTCGTATATCATACATATTTGATTTAGGTCTCAAGTTCCACGTTTGCTTAAGAATCATAAACTAGTAACTATGTACGACGCACAGTGGTGCAAAAGCGGAAAAAAATACCAAAAATGAAATTTGTTATATGGAGTTGTTTCTTTTATTTTTGTATAGATATATAACTGTTTTATGTTTTCCCAAAATTTGGGACATTTATGTCAAGGAATATTCGAGATACAGCGCTCTAAAGTTACCTTTTCCTTTAGTTTTTAAATTCATGCATTTTCTTGCAATAACTTTTTGGCATGAAAAGTAGCACTTTTTTGACTGTTTGTTAAAACTTAATCTCCTTAGCAAGTAACATGTTTATAAAGCTCCCAAAATAAAAAGAGAGAAAAAAAAAAAAAAAAAAATCGTCTTTTAGCTGGGGCTAGGACCGAGTGCACTAGAACTAATATTTTATTCTTCTTTCCCTTGAGCTACAGTTTTAGCTCCATTAAGCTCCACCTTGTGATTACACTTTTTAGAAAGCTATAGTATCCAGCTAACTATTTTTGAAAGAATTGTACCCGCCCTGATCCTATCTTGAGCACAGTGTACAAATATGTTTCCCTGAATCCGATTTAAAAAAACATGGTTTTGACCTTAGTAATGTTACAAAGACTATAATTTCTTGGCTAATAATGGCTGGAAAAAATGCAACTAGGGTTTTTTTTTTGGACAAAATATAAATCTTTCTTTAAAATATAAAATAAATTGAATACATTGACGGAGCTCTTTATTATTCGATTTTTAGCTCAACCCTTTTTTTCTTATCGCAATATTTTTCTTATTTCCAACTTATTTCTTATTAGAAATATGTGGTTATCATAATTGTTTTATGGTGTAATTTAAATAAAATACTAGTACTTAAAAGTATGTGTACCTAAATATTTTAATCCAAGAGTTTTTATCCGACATAAAGTAGGTACAAGAAATAATAAAAAAAAGGACAATTTTTATGGTTTTTACCTGTACACGAGTTTTTTTCGAATACCTGTTCCGTTTTGCCTCTTAGTTAAAATTAAACAATATTTAAGGTGTTGGCATTATTTTTATTGCTTTTTTAATGTCCTGAAAACCCTTTCAGGATTAGTACGGTTTTAAGGAATGATTAATAGGTATTGTATATAAAAACAAAGCACACAAATTCAAAATCAGTTTTAAAAAGGAGTGCAACGTGTGTTGTATTAATAAAAAATAGTTAAAAATGTCTGAATTTGTTTTAAGTTATAGTGATTTGTGTGAAGTTTTAATGGAAGGGATTGATTCGTTAGAACCGTTTCTACTGGAAAAATATCCGTTATTGAATGGAAATGATGTTGCCGTTATTATATCAGCAGTTAAAAAGAGATTTTTTTCTCATTTTAAACAAAGGTATATAAGGGTTTGCTATTCCAAACCCAAATTTTTCGAAAAATATAGTGATTGGTTAACTGGTGAATTGGTGATTCACCTAACAAGTGGCAGTGATGACCAGACAAATGTTTCTGCTCGTGGTAGACCGAGGAAGGACTTCATATCGTGCACTGACCGGGCCAAAAGATATAAAGTTGAAGAACTAAAACGGTCGGTCTCACAGGATCTTATAAATGCTGCATCATCATCTGCTTTGTTTTTGGAAGGTACGTATTTTATATTAAATAATATAAATAACAACATACTGATTTCTGCTTTTTTGTATTGTTTCTTTTTTTAGCATTTGATGGAGATGCTGCTTTAGCTCTTATAACTCAAACCAAACTATCCAAGTATCAATACGAAATAATAAGAAAAGCTACAAAAGAAATTGGTCATAATATTTTTCCGAAGTACAAGGATATTGTTGAGGCCAAAAAATCTTGCTATCCAGAGAACATAGAAGTAAACGAGACATCTGCTAAAGTAAGGCTGCAAGATTTGCTTGATCACACTGCTAGCCGAATTTTGAAAACAATTCCTTGTGATGAACTGGAACAATTCAAAGACCAAACTTTGGAACTTCACACAAAGTGGGGCTGTGATGGTTCATCTGGACAGAGTGAATATATGCAGACATTTTCCATTGGCAACCAAGAAGTATCGGATTCTCATCTTTTCATGACATCGATCGTTCCTTTGAAAATGACGTCAACAACTGGAGAAAACAATGTAACATGGATCAATCCCCGTCCGTCTTCAACGCGATATTGCAGAGCTCTAAAATTTGAATATAAGAAGGAAACACTTGACGTTATACGAGAAGAGACAAACCGTGTGAATAATGAAATTGAAGAATTGGAAGAGAGCTCAATAACTGTTGGAATGTATGTTGTCAAAGTTAGGCACCGTCTTTATTTTACGATGATAGATGGAAAAGTAGCTCAAGCTGTGACAAATACTAGTTCTGCGAGCAACTGCATTATTTGTGGAGCTAAACCTTCTGAGATGAATGACTTATCTAAGTTACAATCAAAGGTCCTGGATGAAGAAGCTCTTAAACTGGGAATGTCAACACTGCATGCACGGATTAGATTCATGGAGTACATATTACACCTGGGATATAACTTAGCCTTTAAATCATGGAGAACTAATGAAGCTACTCGGGCTATTAAGGAAGAGGAAAAAAAACGAATTCAGGCCGAATTCATGTCAAAGGTTGGAATAAAAGTTGACGTGGTAAAACAAGGAACTGGAACAACGAATGACGGCAATACATCACGAAGATTCTTCGGAAATCCAAATTTGGCTGCAGAGATCACCAAAATAGACATTAGATTGATAACGAGACTTGCAGTCATATTGGAAGTTATTTGCAGCAACTTTTCAATCGATATTCAAAAATTTAAGGCTTATTCTGAAGAGACAGCTAAACTTGCGATATCGTTATACCCTTGGTATCACATGCCTGCAACAGTTCATAAAATTTTATTACACGGAGCAGAAGTAATAGAAAGTGCATCCTTGCCAGTTGGATCCCTTTCAGAAGAGGCCCAGGAAAGCAGGAATAAGGACTACAAGTACTATAGGACCCATCACTCCAGAAAATTTTCCCGGCAATCGACGAATGAGGATATTTTTCACATGATCATGGTATCATCCGATCCATTTATAACCCAATTAAGACCTGAACCGAAGAAAAAACATCTTCCTTTGAGTGAAGAAGCTCTTGAATTAATTAACTAGTTTATTTTATATACTTATTTATTTATTGATCTATTTATTTATTTATTTCCTATGTTTGATATATGCTAGTATTATTATGAATGTATTTAATTATATAGTGTAAAAACAAAACAAAAACTAAATCAAATAAAAAATATTTTCTTTTCGTATAAGTCAATATACCCTACAATTCTGAAAAATGTCAATAACTTTTCTTCTATTCATTTTTTTTTAACCAAATTTTGTCGATATGTGTGTAAGCCAAATCCAAATATGTATGCCAAATTTCATTGCTCTCGGTTCTATAGTTCAGATTTTACAGATTTTTTTCCGCTCTCCCATACAAAAGGCACCACTGTGCGACGGTGGGTCAATAAGTCCCTGAAAATTTACATTTAAGACCTTGCAATCTAGAATCCAATGATCAGGCTATCATAGATGATATTTACATAAAAAGAATTTCTTGAAATTTGTATTCATATCTGTTAAATAGTTGTTTTTATAGCGGTTTTAATCAGAAGCGATCGAAATTTTTTCAACAAAGAGGAAAAATCCGAATTTGCTTATAAAACACTATTTTTTGCGCAGAAAACCCATTACGGAAGGAAACAAAAAAAAGCTCCAAAAATATTACGGAGACTCTTCTCCCTCTATTGGAACTATCCACAAGTGGTTTATCCAATTTCACTGCGGACGCTCCAGCTCCAGAACAAATGACGCAGAACGCCCTGGTCAACCGATTGAAGTCGCCACATCGGAAATGGTCGACAAAATCCACGGTTCAATATTTGACCATCGCACAGTGGGGCCAAACCAACGATTTAGGGAAACAAAAACTCTTAGCGGTATCATTTCGTATGTATTTGCACCCGCTGAATTGAATGGTACTATCCGTTTTATGATCAGAGTTAAGGGGAAATTTTTAACTTTTTATAATAGTGGGATAATTTGTATTAAGTACGGTCAGGTGGTACCTAAAAACTAAGTAACGATTTCTCAGAGAAGAAAAAGTGGATTGGAGTGAATCAAAGTTATTTTTGAAGACGAATAATAAAATTTTCAAATTCCATTTCGAATTCTGTGAAAAAAACAATCACGTCTTTATTGAACCGGTTATATTCAATCAAAAATTATCTTATTTCTTAAATTGAATTTTTATTCACTGATCCCAAAACTGGTAGAATTTGGTGATGAAATTTTAATAGGATCTTCATTACCACCAGGACTACCAGAAAAGAGCTGAAACAGACACTAGGAAGGTGGAGCTTTTTTTGTATGGCTACTCAAGTTCGGAAGTACACTCGATGTCCAAATTTTGGCTAGATTTTTCGGTGTTATCAAAAAAATGGGGTAAATTATTTTCTCATTAGAAACCTTAAGGTATATATTAACATATTACATTCAAGAAAAAAATTTAATTAATAATCCGTAAGATGGAGGAATCATGGAAAACATCAGTTTAAAAGGCTCAAAATTTCAATGGTCCGTTTTAACCCTTTATTTCGGCCGAAAGCAAATTTTTTATTATAAAATCATTATAACAGCTGGATTCCGCATTAAAAATACTGAAAGAAAAGTGTATCACAATGCTATATTAAACACTTTTATATATGAGGTTTTTTCCACCTCGTCCCCACTGTACATCGTCGAGTGAAGACAATGGAACTCGAGGAGGCTCCGGCTTGTCCGCCAGCTCCATAATTTCAAATTTGCACAAATATTTGGACATGAAAAAGCTTTCCGCAAGATGGGCGTTTGCTTTCAATCGATTACAAACGAAACTGTTTAAGCATTTCAAAAAGGAGTGTTTGGCCATTTTTAATCGTAAGCCAAGTAGGTTTTTTGCGCCGATTTGTGACTATGGATTCATCACCACATACCAGAGACCAAAGAGCAGTCTAACCAGTGGACTTCTACAGGTAAATACAAGCCAAAGAAAGCCAAAGTGGGTTTATCAGTAGAGAAAGGAAATGGTTACTGTCTTTTGAAAAAGGTAAGACGATTACCGACGCTTATTTTGCTGGTCTGTTGGAGTGAATCGTCGTTGATTTAAATAGAATAAGACCCCATTTGGCAAGTAAAAATGTTCTTTTTTTTCAAGATAGGAGTGTTATCTTCTTTTAATTTTCAGGGACTTATTGACCCGCCTTCATAGTAACTAGGATCTATAAATACACTTTCTTAAGTAAAAAAAGGAGGGAGTAAGAAGCTAGACTAATAAAATAAGCTTTAAGGTCCCTCATCAATTGCTCCACAATCTTTTGCACTTAAGATTTTGACCAAAGGGATAATAGCCGACATCCAAAGGAGCCTTGTATTTTTGTGTATTTTTATCTTCGCTTAAAAATATATGTTCCTGTATGTTAAATACAACAAAAATACGGAATTATACCAAATTATTGTAATATTTTACATACGTTTTTCCAAGCAGATTAAAAAATCCACTAAAATACGGCTTATATTAAAGTTAAGTTAAAAATAAAAGTAATATTAAAATTTAGTGTCCATGATTTCCCATGCATTAATTTTTGTTTTCTTTCAAACTGTGCACTCGACTTATACGTATCCTCATCATTCTAAGCTCGATTTCATTATATGGCAGTGGCAGCATACTTATCACAATTTGACCACTAAAGATGCAGCATCAGGATCATCAATTATGAGCTCTTCATTGCTGGACATACTGTATGCTCAAATATATCATACTTCACCCTCATGGCGTTTGACGACGAAAATAGAAATGTTACAAGGAAGAAAGTTTTTTTTTTGGTGCATGAGAATAAAGCAAATGTGTGATTTTCGCCTACTAACGTCTCTTTTACAACCACGATGCATGAGTGTGTTTCTTTAGTTAAATGAATATTTACTTTGGATCTTTATAGTCCCTATCTGTGCCTCTGCCAATGTTCGGGTGTGTGCATGATGTGAGTATATGTATGTCTGTTTGTCAATATATGTAAAGGATTTTCATTTTATTTGTGCAGTTTCTATGGTACTCTGTTTAGTTTGAAATTTATTCCTATATTTTCTCTCTGCCTTTACACAAAAAAAAATGCACATGCATCAACTCCTACGACATCAGCAGAAGCAGTTTCACAAAGTCCTAGTCTTTGTTGTGAAGTGATTTGTGGCTGCAGTCGGTTGACTAATTACAATCTGAGTGAATGATGAAAGGAAATTAAAGTTGTTACAAGATGAAATGGGGAGTTTTTGTTTCGAAAAAATTAATAAATGTCCTTCGTTTGTTTTGAGATTTGTACAATCAGTAGAGGATGTAGTTTGGTTTTCTTTTTTTGTTTACCACACAAAAGAGAATAGTTTTGAGTTTGTGGTAGGTTTTCTATAAAAAAAAGAAAATCGTCCTCTTTTAAAAATGGAACATCATTTGCTTTGAAATCGGAACTAGTCAATAATTTTCTTTGGACAAAAGCTGCTTACAAAAATTCAGTATGATGCACGCAGGCTGCTTTCAAATTTGTTCTGACATGTTTCTCAGAAATTGAAATGAATGGAATTTTTCTCATTGAAAGGATGATGCGTTATTATATGTGTCATATCTTTAACTATAAATGTATTCTGAAGTTCTCTGTGTAGAAAATGTTTTTGTCAGGTATTCTATATTGGCATATGTATATTAGGGTGGTCGTTAAAAAAAAGGTTATCCCGGATGGGCCCAAATCATCTCTAAATGAAGAAAAAAAAATTCCCTAATTTTTTCCGAAAAAATCCTACCGGAGGGAGGTAATATCTCCCCCCACTCGGACGGGAGGGGCGATTTAATAAAATATTTGCATAAAATATTTAGAAACAAAATTATTAAAAAACAACGGCAATACTCACAGTAATGTTTTTTGATGAACAGTTTTGGCAAAAAATTGTTTCAAACTCAATATTTTGAAGAAAAATTATTATTTTATTTTTTAAATTATAGGTTTGAAAACAGATTTTGCTGAAATTGCTTATTCAAAGAACTTTATTTAATAGTCAACTATTCTGGCTTTCCAAAAAGCTACAAAACATTACTGCAAGTGTTGCCGTTGTTTTTTAATTAATTTTTTTTCTATTTTATGTAATTATTTTATTAAATTGCCCCTCCCTTCCAAGCGGTGGGAGATATTACCCCCCTCCAGTAGAATTTTTTCTTGTCTACTTCTCACCTACATGCCCTGAATTTTTCGGTAAATTTTATGCGAATTTCCAAAAACAAGGGGAAATTTAATTTACCCCTACAGCGACTATAGGGGATGAAAATAAAAATCTGAAAAAATTTGGGAGTTTTTTTTTCTTCATATAGAGCTGATTTAGGTCCATCCAAATAATAAAACTCAAAAAAATCCATTAAAACGACCACCCTAATGTATTATTTGTCACCCATTATGATGTTGTTATTCACCCCTTATATACAAAAATCTCAGGGTGGGTTATGAGACACAATCTTGTGAAACACCTACTTGAAGATTTCATTTACGATTGTATCTATTTTCCATTAAAATTATATCACAACAAAAACATAAAAATGTTAAAAAAGGAGCCAAGTTCTTATGTGCACAAGAAACTTGTGCGTAAAAAGTCAGCCAAAAAAAGTAATGAGATCTAAAATATATGCCAAGTTTTAAGTTCATGAAGTTCAATATCAAATATCTTAAGTAGAGTAATATCGAAACAATTCCAAATCATGACAGAAATTTGGTAATTAATGATAACTGATTAAAATTTGGTGGGTTCACTGGTCAAGTTTTCATACATTTTAAATTTGTGATTAAGTAAGTAGGTATTTAAGAGAAAACTTGCCAAGTAAATCCACCAAATTTTAATCAGTAATCATTAATTACCAAATTTCTGTCATGATTTGGAATTGTTTCGATATTACACTACTTAAGATATTTGATATTGAACCATTGTATATAGAATCTATAGTACTATCATGGGTGACGAACGACTGGCACGAACCAAGTGACGGCTTATGAAATTACTGGTGCTGAGCCTAACTAAGTGTGTACAGCTGAATTATAAACTTAAGAATATGGCAAATGAAGAATAAAGTGTGATAATAAATAATGAGAGAGCTGTATACCTTTTTTTATAAGAGTTGGAGGGAGGCAAGAAATCAAGCAATTTTGTTTTTTTCAAAGGTATTGGTTTTGTCAATGAATAATAGGTTGAGAGTTGGGTGCGTATGCGTATTTGGCTCTGATGTGAGCTGAAATGAAAGCATGATTGTTTTTCTTTCTATCGTTGGGAAAGAAAAAATATGTATTTGGAAACAAACAACAACATATATTCTTGCAAGTTATATTGTAAGATTGTATTTGTAACCATGGTTACTTTAAATCTTTTTATTTGTTTATTTTACTTTTGTGTTTTCTTTCGTGTTTTGTTTTTATCAGATTTCAGTCGCAAAAATGCTTTGGTGGGGGAAGGTTGCTGCTGTTAGGTATAATTTTCGTTGTCATTTAGTGTGTATATTTTTGGGTTGTTTTGTTTACTTTCTTTTTTGTTATTTTTGTTGGTTGTTGTTGGAATATGGTAAGCACGTAGGTGGTTGTCATTGACGGCTGCTGTTGCTCATGCTCGGCTGCTGCTGCTGCCGTTCAGCATACGATCCGAATATTTTTGTGCTGGGGTGGGAATAAAAACGAATTTTTGTTTGGGGTGGTTGGTTGCTTTAGGTCTGTTTTCGTTTGGATGTTCTTAGCATTGCTTTTGCAGCACTTTTCCAGTTTGACATAGTTGGAATGAAAAAGGAGTGCAAAATAAGGGGTTGGGGTCGAAATCCCGCGGATCAAAATCCCGTATGTCGAAATCCCGCGTGTCAAAATCCCGTTTTTCAAAATCCCGGAAATCAAAATCCCGAAAATCAAAATCCCGCCAAAATCCCGCCGTTTCTACTACTATGCGACAGCTCATCAATATTTTTCTTTCCTATGCAATTTGCAAATTGCGTTTAAGGATTGAAGTCGATTTTTTCGTATAATGCGATGCATTAGTTGAGCGCCAATGTCAAGTTTTCTTGAGCAACAGTACCTTGGGTGGCAAATACACACGAATAAACAACGAGGTGTGTATGGGGGGCATGCTGCCCCCCTGCAACCACCCTGATTGGGGCCATTATAGGATTTGGGGTGGGTGTGAGGTTGGGTGTATGCAAAGTTCCTTTTGCATTTAAAGAAAAAAATATCATTCACACATAATTCGAAAAAAAATTAAAAAAGACAACAAAAATAGCTAAAGTTTAGCCGAAAAAACTGAAAATATATTTTTTGAAAGTTTTGTTTTATTTTGATTTTTGGGAACGGGCACATTCCAAGATCACGAATATGCATTTTATAAGTCGCTAGGACGTTTAGTTTACCCGCAAATCAAGTTTAAAGATGTAAACTTTGATGCCTCTAGGACGCTTAGTTTAGCCGCAAATCGCGTTTAAAGATAAAAGTTGATTTTTCGTATAATGCTATGCAATAATTGAGTTCTCTTGAGCAAGAGTACCCTGAATGACAAGTAAACGCGAATGAACAGCGATGTGTGTATCGCAACCCCCTGCTTGGGCTCATTACAGGATTTGGGTTGGGTGCGAGGTTGGGTGTATGCAAAGTTTCTTTTGCATTTAAAGAATCTGGATTTTTAAGTCGCTAGGATGCTTAGTTTATCCGCAAATCAAGTTTAAAGGTGTCAACTTTGATGCCTCTAGGACGCTTAGTTTAGCCGCAAATCGCGATTAAAGATAAAAGTTGATTTTTTTATTTTTTGAAAATTCAATATTTCAAAAACGGGTTGATGAATTTCTTGTCATTTTGATAACGACTACGCATTGTTTAGGAACAACACAATTTGTTCCTTTGACTGGTTTGTAAAACTTTGAAAATTAGGTGTGGAAAAACGGTTCCATGAATCTATTTCAATATTTACAGGAATGTTGATGATTTCAAAGTCTAAAATTATGCATACCAACGCAAGCCATGCAATCAATATTTGCAAGGAAACAAAAGATTTACGAAAAGACCATAAAAAGTCGTTGTTTACTTTTTTAAACTAACGGTGAAGGGTAAAAAAAAAATAATAAAATGGTAATAGTACCTATATCTTTCTAGAATATTTGTCTCACAAAAGTGTTGAATTTCAAAACCAGAAAGCCAAATTTTTATTTAAATTTTTTTAATAAATAGCTCCAATGATTTCAAATTTTTTGTTGGTATAAAATTAATATTTTCGTATTTATGTACATATGTAGATGACATTCGTTTTTCTTAAATCAATTTCATGCTTTCGAACATTGTTCTTCTATGTATTTCATCTAGTGTTTATTAACACAATTTCAAAAATTCTAAGCCTCTTGAAATGTTGATAGCGAGGAAGATATGTAGGTAGGTGCATTAGGGTGGTCGTAAGAAAAAGATCAGGTTGTATGGGCCTAAACCGGTTCTAAATGAAAATCAAAATATTCCCTAATGTTTTCAGATATTTATTTTCATCATTTTAGTCGCTGTAGGGGTTAATTTAATGGCATATTTTTTGTGCATACAGCATACTAGGTGATTCGCGTAAAATCTGCCAAGGGCATGTACTTAGGTTAAAAGTAAACAAGAATAAAAAGTATATTTCCCCCGCTTGGACAGGCGGCAATTTTAAAAGGAAAATACTTAAAATGGAAAAACATATACATAAAACATAATGTATATTAAAAAACAACTTTTTTTTTACAATTTTAAGTTTGAAAACTATTTTTGTCGAAGCTGTTTACGAAAAGAACTTTATTTGAAAATAAACCATGAGAATGGAGTCTGGTTTTCCAAAAAGCTACAAGACAATACTGTAAGTGGTTGTTTTTTAATAGGTATAATTTTTCCATTGTAAGTAGGTACCTAGGTACCTAACTATTTTTTTTTTATAAAACTGCCACTTCTGTCCAAGCGGGGGGATATAAAACCCCCTAACTTAGGATTTTTTTTCTTGTCTACTTTTAACCAATAGTGAGTGTCATAAGTGATTAAACACAAATTATTTCTGGAGTTACATGAAATTTAAACAAACAAATACATAAATAAAAATTGCATCCCAATAATTTAAAAAAAAGTTTTTTTCAATAGCAATAGATCAAAACAAAACTAATCAAAGTAAAACTACCTAATGCATTTTTTCCTAACAAAAACTTAATACACTCTTTATTATACCGCGATGATGGTTTAAATTCCATGAATCGTTATCGTAGGACTGTTATCATAATGTTATAATAAAATTTGGAAAAAACTGTTAAAATACCTACCTACTAACTACCTACCTAAGGTAAATACAAAAAATTAAAATATCGCAACATGTCCTTAAATAATTCCTTCATAGATGTGGTGAAAAGTTGCAACATTGCTTTGCTACAAAGATTAAAAATTTCAAGTCCCAAGATTTGAAAAACAAAATTAAAATAATAAACGAAAATATAATCTACATGCCTACCTACATTATGTATGTACGTATAAATCTATAAACAAACATATAACTTATACCTCAAGCTCACATACAAACACAATCGAGTCATAGAAAGCAGTTTGTTTTATTTGTATTTCCTTTAATTTATTCTTGTCGTTAGTATGGCACCAGCAACTGATTCATTTGTCTCCCTTGCTCCCCTTATTGTTGCGAGAATCAATGTAATATAACCCTCTCTTACGACTTTTTCATTTTGCTTTTACATTTTTCTTCTATTTGAACTCTCAAATATCAAATACATTTCCATATTAGCGCCGCCTGGTGAAGGCTTATGAAAATAAAAAAAATTGGCTGATGATAGTACTATAGATTTTATATACAAAGATTGAACTTAAAACTTGGCATATATTTTAGATGTCATTACTTTTTTTGGCTGACTTTTTACGCACAGGTTTCTTGTGCACATAAGAACTTGGCTCCTTTTTTAACATTTATGTTTTTGTTGTGATTTCACTCCTTTTTGCAAAGACTTATTTTGCCAGGTGAAAGTCAAGCCCTACCGCTCTACAAAGTTTCATAATTCTACGACATTCGAAAATGCTCTATACAAATAATAGCAATTCTGATAAAGTGGGTGGATGGCACCCCCCCCCCCCCCTGAAAGGACAGTTCCACATTTTCGATTTTTTCCTTTCTAAGTACTTCAAGTCCCACCGACCTACCAATTTTCATCGTTCTACAACAATCGGAAGTGCTCCATATAATTTATTAGAATTTTAAAGAATGTGGGTGGATGCCACGCCCCCTGTATGGAAAATTCTTGTTTTTCAATTTTTTTCTTTCTAAGTACCTCAAACCCTACCAACTTACCAATTTTCATTGTTCTAGAACAATCGGAAAAGGTCCATATAATTTATTGGATTTAAGAAAGTGGGTGGATGCCACGCCCCCTGAATAGAAAATTGCACATTTTAGATTTTTTCCTTTGTATGTACACCAAGGCCTACCGTTGTGCGAAATTTCAAGTTTCTACGATGTCGGGAAGTGCTCCATAATTTTGATGATCTGTCAGTGAGTCAGTGAGTCAGTGAGTCATTGAGTCAGTGAGTCAGTGAGTCAGTGAATCAGTCAGTCAGTTACAGTTTTTGCGATTTTTGAAGTCCTATAACTTGGGAACTACTAGTGCTTTGGAGTTGAAATTTGGTGAGCCACCTGTGTTTGATCAGCCTAGAAAATACTGCGAATTTGAAGTTTCTGACTTTATTGGTACTGAAGTTAGAGGGGGGTTGAAAATCGCCTGAGTTTGTTCCTGTAAATTCCTGTAAAAAGGGTGTAGTGCCGCGAACTTGGCTGGGCACTACCGTGCCCTTTGATCGAATTCTAAAAAGTCGACCAGAAATGAGACTTTAGTTGTTTCGAAAAAATGTCTTGCTGATGTGTAATTATGTTCCACTTGTTGTTGCTTTGTACCTTCATATTTAAATTTTGCTGTTTTTAGTCGTCTGTATTTTTCTATTTCTACTTATTTTGATTCTATAGATGTTTGTTTTTGTCCATTAGACTTTTTTTGAAAATGCTCAAAGAAAAACGGTTTCATGTCTGTATTAAGTGGTTTGAGTATAAAATCAGAATCTCGCAATTACAAAATCCAATCTTTCTTATGAAGTGCGAATGAGACAGAATGTTTGATTCGTGTGAAACAATGAAAAACTGAATGTGAGTTTCGAATGAATCGTTCAGCACCATGTAAAAATAGGTTAGTTTGATTTGTAAAACTATTTGTCCTAGGAAGATTTAACAAGATTAATTTCTAATCTTCAAGATTTGCGAAATAAATTTGTATGTTAAATCTACGAGATTTAAATGAGATTTAAGGTTAATCTCATTAAATCTCAGATTAGCGCTAGGTGGAAATGTAGCATAAAACATACACTTTACAAAATAAAATTAAAACACTAATTATAAAATAACAAATAAAATGACATTGAAAAAATTAACAATTACAAACATTTAAGAGCGTGGTACACTGGTCTTCAATGAAGCTTTGAGTCTATTCTTACTTATATTAAAATCAAAAAAATTAGAGTTAAAATTCAGAATGTTGCACATGCGGGTAAAAGGCTCATGCATTCCATAATTGGTACGGTGTTGAGATATTTGCATTAGTTCTAGACTACGAGTGTTGTGACCTCCACCACGGTAATTAAGGCTAGTACAAGATAATAAATCAGGTGCATCAATAAAACTCGTTAAAAGTTGATGAATAACCACAATATCATTTTTAATTCTCCTATGTGCCAAAGTTTGAATATGAAGAAGCTTAATCCGGTGTTCGTAAGGAGGAAGATTATAAGGATCGGACCACGGTAGTCCTTTCAAGGCGAAACGTATAAAATTACGCTGTACTGCTTCTAGTCTATTCTTATGGACATCTTAAAAAGGAGTCCATACCTGTATGCGTATTCAAGATGAGGGCGAACAAGACTGTTGTAGAGAGCGAGGGTAACATAAGGATCCTGAAATTCCTTAGACCAACGTTTAACAAACCCTAACATAGAGTTTGCCTTGTTGACTATTAAATTGATATGCTTCGTAAAATCAAGATTAAAAGTAAAATGAACCCCTAGGTCTTTGAAACTATCAACACGATGCAATATAGGCTGCGATATTTCATAATCAAATGTACTAGGAACTTTTTTTTTAGAGAAAATTATCGCCTGACATTTAATAGGGTTTAGATTTAAACCGTTTTTATTACACCAAATAACAAAACTGTTAATATCTTCTTGCAAAAGTAAACGATCACTCACAGATTTGACGCTTTTTAAAATTTTCATATCATCCGCAAAAATTAGAATTTCACTATAACGTATATAGAGGGATACGTCGTTGATAGCTTAGATAAAAAGAAGTGGGCCCAAATGACTACCCTGGGGAACTCCAGATTTGGCAAAGGAGGGGTTGGAGACAGAGCTCCTAAATCTAACTTGATAGGATCTATTATGTAAATAAGAAGAAACCCAATTGATGAGTTTAGGAGGGAAGCCAAACACCTTTAACTTAAACGTGATGATGTCGTGTGAAAGTTGATCGAAAGCCTTAGAAAAATCTGTATAGATGCAGTCGAGTTCTTGACCATGTTCCAACGCAGTTGAGCACTTGTGCAAAAATGCAAGTAAATTGGTTATCGTCGATCGCTTTTGCATGAATCCATGTTGTTGATTGCAAATTATATTCTTACAGTTATATGTCAAACTATCGCACATTACTTGCTCAAAAAGCTTAGGAATGCAGGATAGCCTGGAGATTGGCCTGTAATTGCATATATCAGATCTGTTACCCTTTTTAAAAACTGGTGTAATATATGCTTTTTCCCAAATACTTGGAAATTTACCGCGATTGGTTAAACAAATGAAAAAGAGGGGGTGCTAATATTGATTTACACTTCTTCAAGATTATTGGTGGGATGCCATCAGGCCCAGACGAGTACATGAAGTAAGGACATATAATGTAAAATTTTTTCAATTATAATTGGGATATTATTGAAGGTAGTTTGTGGGCAGTCTTTTTAGTAGAGAAAAAAGTTCTCATCAACATCGACAGGGGTATCAACGAAAGGCTGGCGAAAGTTGTTAGCAAACGCATCACAAGTATCCGGAGGACTATTTAAAATAATATTATTATAAGTCAAATTGACTGGATAGCCATCAGATTTCTTTTTCAAGTTTACGAAACTCCAAAAACTTTTGGGGTCAAGCTTAAGGGAACTTTCCATTTTTTTAAGATATTCAGCGTATAAATGATTGCAGAGGTTTTTAAACTCATCAAACAAGGAAATATACAATTCTCGGTCCTCAAGGGACATACTTTTTATGAAATTCTTCCAAGATCTGTTTCTTTTATTACGAAGAATTTTGAGTTCTTTCGTATACCATGGATGGCAGAAGCTAGAGTATTTGGGTATTTTGTGTGGAACTATGTCATTAATACAGTTGGTCAATACTTGATAAAAGTATGAAACAGCAACGTCAATGTCGCCTGAAACTGGTATATTTTCAATACCAGATGCACTTAAATGCTCAGAAAGTAACTGAAAGTTAGCTTTCCGAAAGTCAAAAGAATATGAACAGTCTTGTGAATTACTATTACTAAGTAAATGCCCGTCCAAGTCAAGAAAAATGTCAAGAGGAGGATGGTATTTATCTATGTTTGATATTGCAGTAGTAGACTCTACCACTACAGTACTAACAGCGTCAGATGAGAAAACTAAATCGAGTATTCGATTTAAAGAGTTTTTAATACAGCTTATTTGCTGTAAGTCCGTAGATATAATATGGTCTAACAGTTGAAGCTCCTGTTGAGATGAAGTCGACGATACTTCAAAGTAAGACTCGTCTTCTGAAGGAATCCAGTCAATGTATGGAAAGTTAAAGTCGCCTAAGAGGGTAATAATAACGGGTGATTTTTTAGCTGGTTTGGTTTTGGCAACACTGGTTTTGACAGCTGACGTGTGTTTAGTACCTTGTGTCACTGTCAAACAGCTTCAGTTTGGTTTGCAATTTAACCATGGATCGTCTTACAAATGAACAACGCTTGCAAATTATTGAATTTTACTATCAAAATTCGTGCTCGGTTCGAAATGTTCATCGCGCGCTGCTTCCATTTTATGGTCGGCATTCTCGACCTTCTGAGCAGTCTATTCGGAAGATTGTGACCAAATTTCGCACCAAATTTACTTTGTTGGACATTAAACCACCAACACGTTTACTTACTGTGCGTAGTGAAGAAAATATTGCGGCCGTATCAGCTAGTGTGACAGAAGACCGCGAAATGTCGATTCGGCGCCGTTCCCAGCAGTTAGGCCTTTGTTACAGCACTACGTGGAAAATTTTGCGGAAGGATTTGGGCGTAAAGCCTTTTAAGATACAGCTGGTGCAAGAACTAAAGCCAGCCGACCTACCACAACGCCGAATTTTTGGTGAATGGGCTCTTGGAAAGCTGGCCGAGGATCCGCTTTTTTATCGAAAAATTGTGTTCAGCGATGAGGCTCATTTTTGGTTGAATGGGTACGTAAATAAGCATAATTGCCGCATTTGGAGTGAAGATCAGCCAGAAGCATTGCAACAGCTACCAATGCATCCCGAAAAAGCCACTGTTTGGTGCGGTTTATGGGCCGGCGGCATTATTGGGCCATATTTCTTCAAAGATGATGCGAATCGCAGCGTTACTGTCAATGGTGAACGCTACCGAGCGATGATAACAAACTTTTTTTTGCCCGAAATGGAAGTTCTTGACTTGCATGATATGTGGTTTCAACAAGACGGTGCCACATGCCACACAGCACGCGAAACAATGGCGCAATTGCGAGGCGAGTTTGGTGAACAGTTAATTTCACGTTTCGGGCCGGTCAATTGGCCGCCTAGATCGTGCGATTTGACACCATTAGATTATTTTTTGTGGGGGTATGTCAAGGCTAATGTCTATAGGGACAAGTCCGCTTCGATTGACGCACTGGAAGCCAACATCCATGCATTCATTCGTGAGATACCGGCCGATATGTGTGAAAGAGTATGCCAAAATTGGACTCAGCGGATGGGCTACCTGAGACGCAGCCGCGGTCAACATTTGCATGAAATTATCTTTAAACATTAAATTGCAAGGTTCAAACTATCGATTCAAATAAATATTTCATTAATTTTTTCGAATTTTTTGTGTTTTTTTTTTTGTTTAAAGTTCTAAACCTCTTAAAAAATCACCCGTTACTATCAAATCCAGCATCGTCAATAATATAGTCGAGAGCAAGGGAAAGCTCAACATATACTGAAACTGAACTTTTGGGGGGAATATAGACATTTAGAATGAATTAATCTTTTGAATGCATGGATATTTTGATGCAGATAAGTTCTATTGAAATATTAAAAGGGAATAGGATAGGAGTTGTGTTGAAATGATTGCTAATCGCAATTAAGACACCACCTCCTACTAAATTTGTATTATCCACATGACGGTCTTTCCTGTAAACTATGAATTCTTGATCAAATAGTTCTGTGTCTAAGATCGTTTCATTAAGCCATGTTTCAGTGAAAGCAAATACATCATAAGGAAAAGCTAGGGAGTTTTGAAAGATTTTGGCAGTTTTGCTGCGAAGCCCTCTTACGTTTTGGTAGTAGAGGGAGAACCTACTAAGTTTTTAGCATTTAAATTATTATTGTTGTTTGCTATCTTTCTTTGCCTAGGAGGAATTGTAAATTCTTTTACCAATGTATTAGGAGGCCAAGAGCTATTCAAAATTGAATCGAATAATGAGAAGGGAGCTGTAATTTTGAACGATGAAACGAAACTGTTAGGTTTACTTATTTTAGTACATTTAATGGATGATACATTGGGTATGGATTTACAGGCAATGAGATGTTGCAAAATATCTTCGGGTACGATTTCCGGTAAAAGACGAGAGATGAATATTGATTTGGGTTTAGGAACCGATTCTAAAGCTCCGGGAGCAACAAGACTAATTTGGGGGGTGGGATCTATAATATCTAAGTCAGAAACTAATTCCATAGGCTGTAGCACTGGCAAGTCACCAAGTACCGAGGGTTGGTCAACCTCGATACTTGAATCACCAGCCACTGCCAGGCCTTCTCCTTGACTGATATTAGAAGCACAGTTAACGTCAGCCTGAATACTTATAATGTTTGATCTTTTAGGAGCAGGACCAGCACTCTTCGAAGAAGTAGCAGTATCACGTCCCCTTTTATTACCCTTTTTACAGGTACCCTTTGTTGCAATGGAATTAAAGTTTGCGAGACTTCCTAACCTCTGCAAAATATATCAAGTGCCTAGTTTACCTACTTTTAGACCAAATTAATAATCATAATTATTCTTGTTGTTTAGATTAAGAAAGATAATAAGGAATTGTATATCCAGTTATAATGTCGGGAACATTTTTTTCATTGTTTAAACTACGCTTCGGAAAACAATAAAAGCCAAAGAAAAAGTATTCGTTTACCCGTTTTTTTTTTGCAGTGTGAAACTGAGAGCGAATTTGAATTTGCGAAATTCTCATTCATGAAATTTTGGTATACGATATTTTAAATTGTGGTATTTCGGTTGATATTTAAGAGATTTTTTCTGCGAGATGTAAATTCCAGATTGTTAAAAGCGAGTTTTATAATTGTGAGATTTTGAAAAGCAGTACATATTATTAATTTGCGAGATTTCATTTTAGGAAATTATTTTTTCGAGATTTCTTTCCACAGCGAGATGTTAATTAAGAGAAATTTTCATAAAAAAAATTACTCAATTGCATGTGTTTTCTGTCTACATGCAAATCAATCATCAACAAATAACCCCATTGGATTTTATTATTTTCCTACTTATCTTCATACACACAACTCTCTACTTCCAATCAATTTCGAATTGTATCGTTATATTATCATCAACTTTAAGCAACTTTGACGTGCAAAAGTAGAAGTGTATATAGAAGGGGTTGAACTTTTATGTCATTAGCAAAAGACTTACTTTTATTATTTTCGTGCCAGGAACGTGTCCATTTTCAATGGCACTCCTTGTGGATCCTATTAAATTAATATCTGATTCCCTAGAATTTTAACTATAATTAAAAACTCCTTCGGAGTATTTTACTCTATAATTTCCAAGGGAATCCTTAAGGATGAAAAGACACATTGTAGAATATAGTATACTTAACTACCCAACACCAAAGCCAACATAGATACCCAGCGGGAAAAATTAAAAAATTCATTGAGGAAAAATCTGCTTTTTCCTTGAGGAATGGAAGCTGTACCTGCCACTTTTCAGCTTATTCCTTTGATGAATTTAACATGGGCGTGTCATTGGCGGGAAGCACATGCCACTTTTCCGATGAAAATTCACTAACGAATTCACTACTTCAATGGAAGTTGTTTATTCACCGACCCAGGTGATGAAAAACATGGTGATTGCTTAATCTGTGAATTCACTACATACGGGTATTTAGCTTATTCATCAGTTCAATAATTTCGATGAAAAATCGAATGAAAATTCAGTTATGAAATCACCAGGTTAGTGGTAGTTTCTTTTTCATCAATAAAATCCTCCCATTTGTATTGTTTACTAAATCCCATCGGTAATGCACCCTTTATTTTAAAATGAAAACAAACCAAAATGTTGTTTCCATTTCAAATCAAAAATATTTGGCGTTTCGGAAAACGCAATTTCTATTGACTTCAGTTCGTGTTACATGGACTTTTTTAGAGAAAGTCACTGTGAACTGTATCCAACAAAATGAGAATTTATAGTTGCCAAAAAATTATAAACTACTTTGTGCATTACTATTCATCGTTGGAATCATCGATTACAATTCACCATGAGTTTCACTCACATTTGTTTTTTGTTCTCGCCATGAACACTTTACAAAGCAGATGAGTGGATTCAAACAATGAACTGATGATCTTGTACATTACTTTTCCACAACTTTTTCATCACATACTTTTCCCTTTTAAATTCACCGAAATAAAGGGTCGTTTCATAAACACAAAGCAGAAAGTGGAATCAAAGCTACGAACTGAGGAAACTTTGCATTACTCTTCACCTACTAAATCATTGCATGTCGTTTCTCTTATGATTTGGCAAGTGAATTCATTGATTATTTCAGCAATAAATTTCATTGAGGACGATATTTCCCGCTGGGTATGGGAGTACAAGTGTATGGTGTTGGTATACATATGTGTGTATGTATAGCTTCGTATACTACTTTATCGTGTGCTTTTCACAACAATATTTCATTTTGGCAATTACAACTGACACAAAATGGAACGAGTATTTGCCAGAAAAGTAAAGAAGCACCAAACAGTGTTTTATTTTCTCCAAACTCATTGCCAAATAATAAAAAGAAAAATTGAAGAAAAAAATAACACCTTCCTTTTTTGATCTCAAAGTTTGAATGCCGGGCACGAATTTCTTTATAAATTTACTTGAAATCCATTAAAGTTCGACTTATAACGTTATAGAAAAATAAATATGCGAAAAGATGAAAATTGATTTCAATTTTTATGGTAAATTCCTGGATTTTATTTTGAAACTCAAGTAAATTATGCTTCTACACTACATAGCTGTAGGCAGTCAGTACAAAAAATTCAGAGGCAACGTTAAGTTGAAAATGCAGGGTCTTATGTTATTGAGAAGAAATAATTGAAATTTTAAGTAAGTTTGTTCAAATTTAAATATGTGAATGGAATTGTAGCAAGAATTTTATTTACTTCGTGTTTAATTTGTGTTTATTTGTTATTGAGTTGCCGTTGTATATGCATTGAGTTTCTAGCAGCCTACACAGATGTTGTTTTGCTCAGTTGTTAAGTCACATACTTTAGAAATATTTTTTGATTTTAAGGGTACATTATTATAGTCTATTAGTCTATTAGTCTATTACTGATCACTTGGCATAAAATTTCGGTTCAATAAATCGAAATTCAAGATCATGGGTAGCAATGGGATATCTCGCGTAAAAAGATCACTTGGTAAGCGATTTCGATCACGTACGCTTAAGTTAAGCATGGCGGATGAAATTGGAATGTGATTGTGTGCGGTTGTTTTCTGCTACTGGTTTGGGGTTCTTGCATTGCATTAATGGAATAACGGACCAATTATGAATTGGCCACGGTAGTCACTAGATTTGAACCCAGTAGAAAGTCTTTGGGAGACCGTCAAACTCAAAATTAATGTGGGAAATGTCAAAATTGCGGATGATTTCAATTTTATAAAAAAAAAGTATAAATGAATGTCACAATGTCACGAAAATGCAAGGCTATCATGGAAAACAAAGGGTCTACCACTAAATATTGATTAACTTTTAGTGGTTTTTGCATTTTAATTGATAGTTGCAATTGTTTTGTCGCGTGTTAATTTGAGGTTATTTGATATTTAAAATATTTTTATTTACGTTAAATATACAGCTTTTAAAATACAGTCGACTCCATCTAAGTCGAATTTTAACGGGATATCAAAATCAGTTCGAGTTAGAAAGAGTTTTATTAAAATTCGAGTTAAGAAGGGAATGTTATACTTTAGGCAATTTGGGGGGAATAAAATTAATGGCGAAAAAATTAGATTAAGAAGGAAATTCGACTTAGAGGGAGTCTACTTTATATGAATATTATAATTTTTTTTTTTTTGAGTAAAACATTTATGAATTTGAAGGGCTTTGTTTCACTTCTAGTTGCAAATACTTCGTCCGATACTATACTTTATAATAAATTTTTGGTAAGACAATAGGTACATTCGGCTGCAGAGCACATGATATTCAATTATGAAATGTATTTTAAGTTGTTTGATGGTGTATTATTAAGTGTCAAATTAGTTAGAAAATGGGACAACATCACAAAAATTCGTATCAGCTAAGGAATAACCGACAAAATTGGCGTATTCCCTCTTCCAGCGCTTCCCCCGATTTTGTAAGCCCTCTATATTTTAAATTGTAGTACCTAGTGGCATATTGGTTAGTGCGTTGGTCTGTCATGCCGAAGGAGAGTATTTGTTGTCATGAACAGGGATAGGATTATGCTAGCTTTGCCTTTTAAGGGCTTATACCGGCCCTTTCGCTTTGGGCTCTGACAACTTTTATTTGGTGTGAGTTTTCAAAGTTTGTTTTATGGTCCATTGCGCAAATTTTTCATTTTATATATTTTTTGGGGACTTCAATTTTGGGACTTTGGGTGTTCAGGATTCTGGGTTTTCGAGATTTTGGGTTTTCGGGCTTGTGGATTTTCGGGATTTTGGCTTTCGGGATTTTGGATTTTCGTGAATTTAGGTTTTTGGGATTTCGGGATTCTAACCCCAACCCGTATGTTATACCTGGGGATCACCCGCACCACATAAAATAATAACCCATAGAGCATTTTGTAGGCAGATGTTGTGTACTCTTATTCGACACAGCATATGTAATTAGAAACCGAAATAACTAGTTTTCTCCGATCATATGAACCTCCCACTATTAAGTAGGTACTGTTATACAACTATCCCATATTATGTAAGTCTTTAAATACAGCTCTAGATAGCTGTTACACGCTTTTTATCTAATAAACTGTCAAAGTAACAAGAACAAAAACTAAGTATTTTTATTGGAATTACCTGCTCGATTATCCTACAATTTATTGCATTTATTTTATAATTTTGAGTCTTCGTTGACTGGACTATGATAAACTTCCTTTTTATCTTCGCAGCTCTGCTTACAAGCCTTTTAAACCCACATACTTAATTTCAATACAAAACAATCCATTATTACAGAAAATGTTTGTACACATTCACATCCAAGGCGCATTTTGCCTTTAAAATATCCTTTTAAAGCACGTGAGGGTAGGTATAGGCGAAAAACAACTTACAAAGTGTTGTCTTTCCTCATTTGGTTTTTTAGTCAACAATATTGTAAGCACCAACTAAGCAATGTTTGCAAATATCCCAAAAACACACATCTACACAAAATGTTCCTAAGAAGCTTATGAATCTGTAAACTTCATTAAGACTTTCCGCAAGCCTTTTTTTTAAATATACCGCGCCGTCATCACGCAAAGACTTCCATAAACGTAATTATGCTAATTTCTATATAAACACACAGAGAGAATCTAAAGTGCTTCAAGAATGTTCACGTGAAGAGATCCAAAGCAACACGGACTGTTTTGAAGCCTTCTGTGTTTTAAGATGACGATGAGGTTTTTTTTTTGTGTTTTTTGTTTTTGACTACAAGCAATCAACACGCGTGCCGCTATGTAAAGTCTTTGACGTTAGGCACTAGGTTAATTGGGAAGAGTTTGGAAAAGCTTGGTTTTCCTCTTTTTCCATTATCAAAGAAGGTCTTGAGGAGATAATCCACTTGTGATACGAGTTTTAATTGTAAGCAATTACTTTAACTTTAGAACGCAAAGAAGAAGTTTTTGAGAGAAAATTGTGTATGAAGAGGAAAATAAAAAACAACAATTCAAGGAAATGATGGAGGCGTGCTGCTGCATGGAAATTTAATGATGTAATTACACTTAGACTATCATATATTCAAAAAGATGTGAACTTTATTTGATAAAAGAATGAATGGTAAGAAACACTATGGATTTTATGGCTTCTATAAATTAATTTAAAGAAAACTAACTCAGGAAGCTTTTAATAATTTTGACCTTATAAGCTAATTTTGATTTTTCCCTTAAAAATAAGAGATGGATGTCTTATGTGAAGCTGAAATATGTTTTTTTGTTTATAACTTTATGAACATAATCTAATTATGGCTCTGGGATCTTGCCCCTCTCCCCCAAGTGTAGGATATTCGCAAAAACTTATTCCATCTTACTGTGCAGTAATTGGCCAGTGGTAATCAATGGTTAAAGTGACGGTCGCGTGTGATTTTGCATATAACATATTGTAATAACGGGTGATTTTTTAAGAGGTTTAGAACTTTAAAAAAAAAAAAACAAAAAATTCGAAAAAATGAATGAAATATTTATTTGAATCGATAGTTTGAACCTTGCAATTTAATGTTTAAAGATAATTTCATGCAAATGTTGACCGCGGCTGCGTCTCAGGTAGCCCATCCGCTGAGTCCAATTTTGGCATACTCTTTCACACATATCGGCCGGTATCTCACGAATGAATGCATGGATGTTGGCTTCCAGTGCGTCAATCGAAGCGGGCTTGTCCCTATAGACATTAGCCTTGACATACCCCCACAATTGGCCAATTGGCCGGCCCGAAACGTGAAATTAACTGTTCACCAAACTCGCCTCGCAATTGCGCCATTGTTTCGCGTGCTGTGTGGCATGTGGCACCGTCTTGTTGAAACCACATATCATGCAAGTCAAGAACTTCCATTTCGGGCATAAAAAAGTTTGTTATCATCGCCTAACTGCTGGGAACGGCGCCGAATCGACATTTCGCGGTCTTCTGTCACACTAGCTGATACGGCCGCAATATTTTCTTCACTACGCACAGTACGTAAACGTGTTGGTGGTTTAATGTCCAACAAAGTAAATTTGGTGCGAAATTTGGTCACAATCTTCCGAATAGACTGCTCAGAAGGTCGAGAATGCCGACCATAAAATGGAAGCAGCGCGCGATGAACATTTCGAACCGAGCACGAATTTTGATAGTAAAATTCAATAATTTGCAAGCGTTGTTCATTTGTAAGACGATCCATGGTTAAATTGCAAACCAAACTGAAGCTGTTTGACAGTGACACAAGGTACTAAACACACGTCAGCTGTCAAAACCAGTGTTGCCAAAACCAAACCAGCTAAAAAATCACCCGTTATTTTCTCAGGTTCGTTAATAAAACGTATTTACTTTATTTTAATTCTCCACTTATTTATTTCACAAAATAAAACACTTTTTTTTCGTGGGGAGGTGCAAAACCTGCATCAGGCTCTATGAGGACCGGAAAACGCGTGCTCATAGAAGTGTGAGATTCTTACTACACTAAAACCACCTCCACTTCCCGATTGCAACTAAGTTGAACCTTATCTAGCAATTTATTTTTAACGATGTTAAGTAACGTGTGGCAGCTAACTTCCGGTGAAAGTTCCTGCTTATTCCGCGATTTTAAAGCGGTTTTGTGTTCACCGCACCAAGTCGGAAGTTTTTGTTCTTTGCAGACGGCGTACTAAATTCGACTCGTCAAGAATGTCAATAATCGTTGGATTTGCGTGATCTAATAGCCGTTTTCTATGTTTTCGCGCGAAACTCTTTATTTCGTCTCGAACCGTTGGAATCCCGAGATCCCTGTGAAGATATTCGTTTCTTATATACCATGGTGCATTTACAAATGACCTAAGCAATTTATTTTCAAACGTTTGTAAGTTTTTTAAATTTGTATCGCAAGTACAACCCCAGAGTTGCCAGTTCATATCTCTTAATTTACTTTTTAATTCTTCGCATTTCTTTTTTACGTGTGGCTAGAGTCATTTTTAATTTCGCGTCTAGAGTCATTCCCCAATATTTTGCCTCATTCGCAAATGGAACACGACCGGTATTTAAAAAGACGGGCAATCTATTTATTTTCTTATGCGTAAAGTCCACGTGGACTGACTTTTGTTCATTGAGCGCTATTCGCCATGTTTTTGTCCACTCATTAACATTATTAAGAGCATTTTGTAATTTAATCGTAGCTTCGTTAATCGTTTTGCCTACTGACTGCTAGTATTGCAGTATCATCAGCAAACGTTGCTACGATAGTGTCTTCTGTTTGAGGTATATTACGTGTAAATGGAAGGTACAAAACTGGACCTAAAACACTACCTTGTGGTACCCCAGCCACTATTTCTTTGAAATTAGAATATTCATTTCCGTGTCTTAAACGAAAAAGTCTGTTTTCTAGATATTCGTTTAGAATTTTATAAAGTCCTTCAGGCAGAACTTGTCGTAATTTGAATTTGAGGCCTTCGTGCCACAACTTGTCAAACGCTTGAGACACATCCAAAAAGACCGTGGAACAAATTTTCTTTCCTTCAAGAGCTCTCTCTTACTACAAACAATTTATTGTTCCTCACCGAAATTAATTCACCAACTTAACGTTTCGCTTTTATAGGCTCTCCCAAACGAACGCGAAACGTTCGCCGACAACAGTTTTTTTTTTAGCGTTGTGTTTTGTCATATTTTGTATCATTGTGAATGACTTGCTATGATTTCGCGTTGGTTTGGGAGAGCCTTATTACAACCAACTTTATTCATTCACTGTGTCTGTTGCCGGTCAAACATGTGCCTTTTGACAAGCTCTGGGTATTACTTGAATGTTCTGGAATCTTTTCCGTAGGAGAAATTTCCCATAATTTCCCTTTTCTAGGGCTTTTCTTTTGACATTTAGCACCAAAGCTCTTTAGCTCGCGAAAGCTCTCCGTAGGTTGGTTTGTATCCTATATAATCCAGAAGATGGCGCTTCTTCATTCGAGAGTCGTTATAGTTCATTCGAGAGTCGCTATAGTTTATTTGAGAGTCATTATAGTTCAATTGTGAAAGTCGTTACCATATTTTTGTTTTGCGAATATCCACATATGAGGTAAGATCCCGAAGCCCCCACTTTGCAGTTTTTTTACCTACTTCCCATGGGAAGTTTACATCTCGAACTCCGTGCGCGTGATTTTAATACCATAAACAGTAGGTACTAAGCCATTCGGGATTTTGGCATCGGGACTCTGACATTCGGGATTTTGTCCATTCGGGATTTTTTGCATTTTCGCTATTTTGACATTCGGGATTTTGTACCCAACCCACCTCCTATTCAAACACCTAATCTTGTCCTACAGTGTTATCTAATATGGTTTGTTTTTCATGTTATGCCCGCTTTGATTGAGTTGTTATTTTGGTTCCTTTTTGAGAAGAATAGAATATCTCTGTTTTTCGACGACAACTTAATTCTGTTAAAAAAAAAAAAAAAATAGAAATTCCATGTCTGCATTAGGTAACTAACAAACAATCAGTAATTATTCCCTATTCCCTCCGAAATTTTCTTAACTTTATTATACCCTGGAGCCTGGAGGCATTGTCCACTAACAAGCTTAGAGATCAAATTTCTATAACCTTTGTCCAAACATTCTTAGACACAATCAAGTTTGATTGTAAAATATTATTTCGATGCTTCTCCTTATTTTTTGTTTCTCAAGGAATTTACTTTTTTTATTTGAAATTCATTAAAGGTCATTGCGTGTAAGGATCAAAAATATAAAACTTCAAACCACCCGAACCGTTCATTCAATTAAAAGCAAGCCTAAGAAATATTTGGCTTCTTTTAAACGTTCCTCACGGAATACCAATCTGATGAGGACTTCTATTAGATTTTTCAATTCTTTGCCTTTTCTACACATTTATGCTGTGTTCTGTGAGGGGGCTGTCATTACAATTCCAGACAGTTGTGTCCGAAATAACACTACTACCACCTCCATCAATAAAATGAAGGCTAACGAACCACTGCCTCTAGCGGCGGCGGTGGTGGCAGCAGCCAGCGTTTCGATATAGCCGAGCCGAGCAGCGAGATGAGAACAACAAAAGAAACCGACGAAAAGCAATTTATCTCCGAAAAATTGCCAAATACTAGGACGAATAAGACTATTTTTCTCATATCCGTATAGGGATCCGCTTTGGGGTGGGGGCTGGGTCCTCGTTCTCTCAAGGGAATCAAGCCAAATAACGTATGTTAGAAATTGCAGTTCGTTAACGTGATATGAATATGAAGGGGATATTGTTCGGGTTTCGGATTCCAGAGAATTTTTTTTATTTTCATTTTTTATTTTTAGTTTTGTCTGTTTACGGAAATGGCAGCGTTTGTCGGAGCGGATGCCAATATTTGAAGAAGTGGCCGTTTTTCGATGTCATCATAGCACAAAAATTAAGCGGAATTCGTTGAAATGAGAAATACAATGAATTGTTGTTTTGGCAATTGTGAAAATATTTTGTTTGTATTGTTCAGCAAGCAGAACATTACATTGTGCTGTTGCAGATTATTTTTGCAGAGGAAGGAAATAGACTTTTTTTCTCCAGAGAGAGAGAGGGAATTGTTTAAAATTACATATATGGAATGAGCTTGAGAATGTGAGGAGGATATTGTAACGGCTAAAACGGGCAGCATATTCACTTAATGCCTCTGACTCCTTGTTCTTTTGAATTCATAAAACAATATTTCGACAGCATGTTTTTGTTGTTTCAGAATAAAGTATTGCATGGATATTTCGTTTAAAAGCATCTGATATCTGCCATCACCTCAAAACCAAATCTGTGTTAATCCTATGCAAATTTAATTGCGAAAAACTACACCTGACGCCCATTTTGTGGCGTCGCAGAATGATTACAATAAGAAGGGAATGGGAAGTTTCTTCCCTTCCAAGAGATAGACTGAGAGAGAGAGTGACACTTTTAACACTTTTGTGAGGACGATTGGATTACACTATGAATTTCATTACACTCAGTGTCACCGCACAAGACACAATCCCTCTGGATTACGTTTGAAAATTGAATAATCTCCCAATGTGCATCTGGTGAGAAAATTCCATTACTCTCAGCAGGTTCCAGAGTACAAAAAATGGGTGGTTGGTCATGTCACGCAAGGGTTAGGGGTTGGCTGTGAGGAGAATATATAAGTAAGTGAAGACATTGCATGAGATGGAGTGCATATAAGGAAATAAGCACCAAGGAAAGCATATTGTGTTGTATTTCCTTGTGTCTGTCTGTTGTAGGTTAGATCAACAATTTATATATTGTGATCTAAATGAATTTTAAATATTTGATTTTGAAAGTCGAAGAATATTTTGTAAGCATTTGAATAATATTGCATAGAAGAGGTGAAATACATAGTGAAAGTATTGACTTTAATACATTGTCTACCACCGCCTAATCGCACTGGCTGGGAGCAGAGAATGTGACTTGAAACGAGGATATGATAGCAGTGGACAGGTTAACAAGAGAGAGGGTTTCGAGAAAAAGACTAGGTTACTGGAGCACTTTGCCTCAGAAACTGATGAATTCCCGAACTAGTCCAGTAAATAAGGTTGAACAACCTTTATTGAGATTAATCTTATAGCCTATTGAATAGACCTTTTGAAAAGGAACAATTACGTGCAAGGGTTTTCTTATTGAATATGTTTGTTTGGCCCATAAGCATGCTTAAAACCGAAAATGCTACCAAATTCACCCATGCGTTTCTGAGAGAATGGTCACACTGGCCACTTTTCAGTATTTTTGGTATAACTCGAAAACTAAGCCGAATTTGACAATTTTACATATAATACTTTTTGTTCAAAATAAAATTTTCTATCGAAATGGAAAGTTTGGAAAATTTCTTAAAAAAAATTAAGCAGGAAAAGTAAACAAAAACCAACATAAAAAAAATCGAAAAATTAAAAATTTTTAAATTTTTTTCTAAACTGTGCATAACTTTTTTTGGAGCAAAGATACGCTCAAGACATGCATATGCATAAACAAAGTAAACTGGAGTCTTATGGCTTTAATATGACATGTTAAAAAAGCCATATTATTTAAAAATTGACAGAGATATAGCCATTCAAACTTTACCATTTCTTATCATTTTTCGCAGTTTTTGCCCGAATGCCTATTTTTTGGAGCTTTATGACAAATTTAACGTTCCTTGCACCTAGTACCAAATCTTATGTTAATCGGACCAGCCGTTCGGTCAGTAGGTCTGAAAGCATTTAAAAACAGCCGAAAAACGAAATTGCGAACTTACATCCTTTTTATAAATTCTTTATAGTTCTTATGTCATATTATATCAAAATTTTGATTTCGAACATTTTTACGAAAGTGAAATTTGCCATATTGTACCGAAAAAGGGACTTTCGGGCCAAAACTGTGAAAAGTTATAAGAAATGAAAAGGCTTGAATGGGAATATCTCTGTCAATTTTGAACAAATATTAATTTTGGAACATGCCATATTAAGGCCTTTAGTCTCTACTTTATTTTGTCCGTGCATGTCTTGACCCTATCTTTGCTTCAAAAAAAGTTATGCACAATTTATTACAAAATTTAGATATCCTTGATTTTTTTATTATTTTTAGGTTGGTTTTTGTTAACTTTTCCTGCTTAAATATTTTCGTAAATTTTTTTGAACTACCCATTCCAACAGAAAATTTAATTTTTAACAAAAAGTATTATAAGTAAAATTGTCAAATTCGGCTTAGTTTTCAAGTTACACCAAAAATATTGAAAAGTGGCCAGTGTGACCATTCTCTCAGAAACGCATTGGTGAACCTAGTAGCATTTTCGGTTTTAAGCATGCCTATGGGCCAAACAAACATATTCAATAATAAAAACCCTTGCACGTAATTGTTCCTTTATACCCATCATTTTCCGGTCTATTCAATAGAATTCGGGGAATAATAAGGCATGTATTTTTACAACTGTGTCCGGATCTTAAAAAAGAGACGTGGTGAATGAACCCTAAATGGGTCAACGTTGGCTCCCCTTTTCCCGAGAGAATTAATGATTCAGAAATAATTTACCTTCTTATTTTCAAGGAGTATATAAAATGTAATTGTTCCCTTTCATGAATACAAAATGTGATAAGTTGCATCTTAATGTCTGCGATATTGTTAATTGTTTAAGTAGTAGTACCTCGTGGCATGATGGTTAGTGCGTAGGACTGTCATGCCGAAGGTGTGGGTTCGATTCCCAGCCGTGCCACCTAAAAACAGAAATATTTATTCGAGGTACTGCCTCTTGCGAGGAACTGACAAATCCTCCAAGAGTATACTTGTCATGAAAAAGTGCTTCTCATTTAGCCGTTCGGAATCGGCTACTGTTGGTAACCTCCATTCCTGCCAACAAACACGCACACAGGAATGGTTGTGAGTTAAGTCACTAGGCCCTGGTTCTCCACGAGCTGTTGCGCCGCCCAATTTATTATTTAATTGTTTAAGTAATCATAGCAATTAAAATAAAGGAAACAAACTCACTATCTGCATGTAAAATTTCTAGACCTAAAACGCCCGAACAACATGATCCTGAGCTTATGAAGGCTAAAAACTGACACTATAGTAATTTATAAAGTGCAGCGGTATGAAAACATCATTGGGGAAGATTCAATTCTGTTAAATCTAGTTCGCTGAGCTAGGTCCGCGGTCTTTTTGATCTGGTTCTGATCTGAGAACATGACTAAAGGTGGCCATACACCAAATAGCCAACGCGCCAAATGGCTCCGTGTCGATCCAAAATCGGTCGTGTGTGGGATGGATCGGCCACTGACCCATTTGGATTTTCAGCCAATCTGAAATCCCACTGAGCCAAGTGGATTGGATGGCTCGGTCGTGTATGATGGCCAGCTTAAGGGTATAGGTATCAACAATGAATCACTATTTACATCTTGTGTCATTAAGTTCTCATTTATAATAAAAGTATTTTGTTTATAAACCTTTTTTAATGTTATTTCCTTCATTTAACCATAAAATTTCAAAGCATTATTACTGCTGAGGTATTGAAATAGTTATTTGAAATTAACCTTTCCATGTGATCCACTTTGTACCGTAAGTGAATAAGATCATCACGCATCAAACATTTGTTTTCTATTTTTGCATTTTATTTATATTTCTTTATCCATATCGTTTAAGGATACACAAATAAAAACAAAAAAGAAAATTAAAACTCTTTAAATATTAATAAAATATTTGTAAAAATTTAACGATTCTAGTTAAGAAATCACAAAACGCTAATTTTGCTTGCACATATGTTTATACAGTGTATGCCGTTCGGACTGTACCATATTGTCATTTTACAAATACATGCTAATAAGAATAACCTATAAGCAGTGATAGGATTATGCTAACTTTGTCTTTTTTTTGTGCAATATCGTATGAAAGTATCGACTTTATACAAATACTTTTCACGTCCTCCTGATTCCAAAATATTTGTATATATTTTATTTTGCCTTTTATACCCGTTGATGCTTTTTTTTGCTTATTTTGCCTTCCTTCGCCATTTTTTCTCTTTAAAGTTAGTTGTTTTTAAGATACAAATATAAAAAAGTACGTAGTTTTTTTATTTACCAACATTTGCATTGTTCCAAAGATTAACAAAACCGGAGAGAGTAAAATATTCCCCTTCCTGACAAATTCTGTCCAAGGAATTTCATTTACTTGGACAGAAATTCTTAGGTCTGTCAAATGACGGTTTGATGTACATAGGTCAGATGTCAGTTACATACGAACGAAATCAAAAATTTATCAAAATTTGCCAGACTGACAATTTTTGCCAAATATCTCTGCAACAAAACTATTATTTTCCTCAAGGAATATCAATTGGGGTAGTGTTCTCAGTTTTTAGAATCTCAACAAAAAATTTGGTAAAGTGAAGGGCCGATTGCGAAACGAAGTTTTAAAGAAGTTCATTGCTGTTTTAAATGCAAATAGGGCACTTAAAACTGTTGTCCCAAACTTCCCGAAAATGTTGAAGGGGCTCTTTAGCTCATGGCGTGTTAAAGTTACATTTTTACATAAATGTGTACATATAAGCTAATTATTTTTCATATGCCTATGATAGGGCTCTGCAAGTGTCTCATTCTGGACGAACTTGTTTTTTTATATTTTTTATAGTTTTCAAAAAACTGACTTTGATTTGATTATGGCTAATAACGTTGCATATAACTTCCGAAATTATTTTATATTATCCAGTACACCAGATATAAAGAGCTAATTTGTTTTTTTTTTTTTTTTAAATTAACAAAAACAAATTTATTTATGAAATAGTGGCATGTCTCTCGATTTAAAACAAACATTGATTTGAGTTATAGACTGAGAGCCAACGACACAAAAAGTCAAGTCATTTGTGTAATATTGTTAGTCATATCACTAATAGAATTTGAGGTGTTGAACCAATAACCGTTTGTCTGCCTACCTAAATACGTGTCGAACAAGAGTAAAATTTTAGGTAAATTTTGTACATCGATTTATTTCAATGCCTATATTAGTCGGAAGGAAAAAGTTTGCTTACAAGGAATAATTATATAGCTTGCAGTTTTTAACAATTATTGTCATAGGTCAAACTCTCTGTTATTTGTCCTTTAAAAGTTAAAAAGTGGCAAAAAAATACTGATGTAAACAAGTGTTGTTTGGAAACTTCTTGGCTCTTTATCTTCTAAACGATTCACTACAGAGAGATGGACCTATGGCAACAATTGCAAGCTTAATATATTTTATTAGCACTTTTTTTCCCTCTGACTAAAAGGAATTGAAATAAATGTATGTGCAAAATGTACGTCAAATTTTACACCTGTTCGACACGTGTTTCAACACCTCAAAGGCTATTACGCAAATGAGTTCAAATCTGGCCTAGAGTTTTGAAGAAAATAAAATCAAATTATTTGCTTTTATTTTCAAGTTCGTACAGCTGTGTGATAAGGTGGATTGTAATGGTACATGCATCGATTCTGATCAGCATAGGTCACCGTATATGATAAACAAACGACTCTCTCCAAATTGGTTTGTATGATATCGAGCATCAAAAATATGACATCAGTTTGACGTGAAAAAATGTTCACTACCGTGGCATGCCTTATTTCGAACACCATATACATATGTACAGTCTTGTGCAAATTAATTGGGACAAGCAAATTTTGTAATGAATATGGGAGTGCACCTAAAAGACGGCTGGGAGCTTAAATCACTTAAGGAGAGATGAATTGCGCAAAGTTCGCAGATGCTCTTACGCAAATGCTTGGCCTACTATTTAAAGGAAATGCCCTTCTCAAGAAACTGTATTTAAACAGGGTCCTGCTGCTTGCTCTATGTCACTCTTAATAAAAGTAAGGCAATTCTTCGCGGAGAAAAACATCAATGTGCTGGAATAATCTGGCTGGCAACTCTTTTGACCTCAATCCAAATGAAAATCAATGAGCTACCATAAAAACAAGGCTAAAAAAAAAGATTGGACAGTGAAAAATCTACTTAGTTAACCAATATTTCTAGTATGGTTTCAAGACCAAGAAATTAAAAATATATAAAATATATGTGGAACCTTAGTTTCATCATGCCAAACTGGATAAAAGAGTTAATAAAACATTTAACTTGTGTCCTTAAACAATATTTGCAAATAAAAAGAAAAATGATCAAAAATCAAACTGTCCCAACTAATTTGCACAAGACTGTATGTAGGTACTTTTATTCATGGATCGAAACATTTTTGAATTGAGTTTTCTAAACTTATCTTAAATCTGTTCGGGAAATATTTTGACTATAACACTTTTATTGCAAATTGGATTTAAGTTTTAAATGTCACTACTGTGGCAAGCAAACACGTGTCACTACCGTGGCATTTCATTAGCTTGTACGTGTAAAATCTGGTGTAAATAAGCACACTTTTAGTGCGACCACTTTCAACATTAACTTTAGTTATCATATCGTTATGGCATCAAACAAGTTTGAGAAATCACCCATATAAGTCTAAGAAATGACAAATTTTACCGTTCTACCGTTTTCAAGAAAATGGAATATCAAAAAAATATTTTTTTTTTCGAAATAAAAGGTTTTCTTTCAACTGTACTTTTTCTTTTTACTGAAAGTAATTTATCGATTTCTTTTTATGGAATTCTGTGAAGCCAATTTTGAATAAAATAAGATTTTGTTTTATTTTTGTTCATTCTATAATATTGAAAAAAAATCTGTTAGGGGAATGACCCAAAAATGCTATGTACAAGGTGTCAAGAAAATCGATTCAGCTCTTTAGGCTGCTGCCAAACAGAATAAAGACAAATGATTGTGAGAGCCACTTTTTTCGCCTACCCTATCATTGTAAAAATGAGTTTGATCAAAGTCTCGGGTTATTTTTTTTACGAATGCGTAACTTCACTTAAAACATCGCAAATACAAATTGAACTCCATTGCAAAATGTCATTATGATATGAATTATAAGTAAATAATATCAACTATTTAGGCATGAAATATTTACATCAATCCCGTAATTAAACCTGCAAAACCGATTCTTGCATGTTTTCCATCACCGTAATGTCATTCTTAGGCAAAACTAGCACTTATAGAACCAAAAAGTTGTCCAAATCCGTGTATTAAGAATCCAGATATCCGGATACATGGATTACATGCGTCCGTGTTTCACAAATACACGTACAGAATCGATGGCTCTAGCAGTCCGTGTCGTGGCCATGACGATAAGCTGATTTTAAGCTGATATTATTTTAAGCCTCACGAAGAAGTGAAAAGCGTCTCAACCCAGGAACCATTCTTCGATTTTTTCAAGATGACGTATGGTTCTAGCTTCGCTCGAAGCACTTAGTCGATATTTTTGCTTTGATAGTTGAAAAATAGAGCCTCCTCGACAAAACTTCTGGCAACGTTTTTTTAACTGCTAGACTAAGTGGTGACCGATAGGGTTAAATACTGTCGTAACAAGCACTCGACTTAGAGGTGTCTTCACATCAAGAAACACAAAACAAAAACATAAAATTTCTGAATTAATCCAAAAATTTAGAGACTTTTTTTTATTCACTTTCTGAATATTTGGATTGATTCTTCCTTTTATTAATTTTTTTTTTTTGAAAAAAGGATCTAGCTGTTTTTTAAAACTCCAAGCTGACGATTTACCTACTTTATCTTACCTAAAGTCGTCATATGACGTTACCAATGCAATCTATCGAAAAACTAATTTGATTTAATTTAAGCGAACAACAGCCTCATCGTATGCAGGAGCTCATTTGAATTACCTCTTAAATGACATTCATTTGGGATATATAATGAGCTCTAATTCTATCACTTTAACTTGGTTATATACATTATGGACATATATTAAGACCAGCCATATACAATTTCCCTATATCATGGTTTATATTATCCTTTGACAAGTTTATTGACACAATTCCACAAATTAAGACATTTAAATGTAAATGCAAATGCAAATCAAAATTGAAATTGAAATCAATGCACGGCACGTCATGCACTCATTCCCTTGGGAATGCTAGAATGTAACATAAGTACTCGATTGTCTAGTTCTAAAACCTTGACAACTTGAAATTTGATTCAATAATAAAGCTGAAGACAACTTTCTTGTGAAGCTTAAAAAGGCAATCTAAATAAAGAACCTTATACTTGAGTGAGTTCCACGTAATATGGTTTTAACTAGCGATTTATACCAACAAAAACCAACTTTAGAAGGCTTAGGTAATGGAATCAGAGAAATATTAGAACAGAAGATGAACCATATTTGTCTTTGAAATAATGAAACTGGCTCACGTTAGTTTCTATCTATAGGTATTCAACTAGAAACTTTAGCAGCTTGGGGTCTGTTGCTTAATCTTCTTTGAGGTTTCTGTGCCCATTTTCATTTTAAAGACTTGTTGAGTATGGTTCAGAGTGGTTTTTCGTCAAAAAAAAAAATCCAGGTGAGATGGGCGGAACTTAATAAATATTGCATATGACAAAGGCAATCACTAGTGACTGATAAGTCCAAGTGAGATCGTTGCGAAGAAATTGCAATTTTTGTGAATACGGGTCTCTAGCAGCTATTCTAAAACAGCTAGTTTCTTCGACCCAGGCGTATCAACATAATTTTGTTTTCAAACTAAACATTCAAACACGCTATCTGAAATGTAATTTATGAAAATGTGTTGACGTAAAGCCCCTGCACTAGTTAAATTGAGTCTTTAAGAAGAGTTTACAGAACCTTCCTGTTAATGCTTGCACTTCCTTCATGCGCTTTGGCATGAGTTTGCTTACTTAAGAAAAAGGAAGGGTAACACATCCGTTAGAAATGAAGTGGTTCCTTATGTATCAAAAAGTCTTCAATACATACAAAAACAAAACGGGTTAGGAAAACTTCTTCTTTTTATTCTTTCAGAACGAAAAGTTTACCTTGCTTCCTTTTTACAAGAAGCTTTAACCTATATGGTGTTGCTACAAAAAAAAGTTATTGTTATTGAGTTTTGACTTCTTGTTCTTCTTCTACTTTTTCAATAGGGAAACTTATTATACCTTAGGAAATAGTTTCAGAATGTTCGTTTAAGTAAAGAAAGTTTTTTTTGTTGTTGTCTATTTTTGAGAGACGGAATTTTTTGAGTTTAAAAAATGTCAAAATAAGAACTTTGAAAGAGGATTTGGTTGCATTGAGAAACAATTTCATA
This sequence comes from Dasysyrphus tricinctus, assembly GCA_963921185.1. Taxonomy (NCBI): domain Eukaryota; kingdom Metazoa; phylum Arthropoda; class Insecta; order Diptera; family Syrphidae; genus Dasysyrphus; species Dasysyrphus tricinctus. The sequence continues at coordinate 18,987,512 of OY992533.1, read as the reverse complement.
TGCTGTGAAGCAGGAGATGTTGACGAACAAAAATAAAGTTAAAAGCAACAAGTTATTCTTGTTGAGGCATGGTAGATTTTTTATTTTTCATAGTTCAATGCTTAGAATCGAAAATATAAAGTTGGAACAAAAGACGATTCAATTCAGATTATTCGTTTTTTTTTGTATTTAAGACTTTTCTGTAATGGGAATGCCATGCAACGATAAATACTAAAATCCTTAAAGTACTTAAACTATTAAGCTTTGAGAAACTCTTTTTTATTGGAGAAGACGTATTTAGGAAAGAAGTTCAGTATCGAGAACTTTCGAAGTAGGCTTATAGCTTCTACCAAATAAGAAGAAAGTTTCAGTTTAGCTCAATAAGAGAAGGAATTTCCACACTAGGTAAATATTGATGAAAAGCTGCATTAATAAGGCACAAAATCAATAAAAAGTGGTAGATAATTGTTGTAAGTTCTTAAGAAATTCTAAAGGGAACAGTACTTTGCACCCCAGGTTCGCGTAAAATCTGCCAAAAAAACACAGAGCATGTAGGTTGGAAGTAGACAAGAAGAAAATCCCATGGGAGGGAGGTTATATTAAATAAATTTAAAAAAATAAATACTTTAAACAAGCGGCAACACTTACAGTATTGTTTTGTAGCATTTTGGAAGCCAGAACCAGATTCTTATGGTTTATTTTCAAGTAAAGTTTTTTTTGAAGAACAGTTTTGGCAGAAAATTGTTTCAAACTCAACATTTTGAAGAAGAAATAATTTTGTTTTCAAAATTTTTAACATAAAAAAAATTAAAAATAAAACCTAAAAATAAAGGAAAGACAACAGGGGTTTTGAATTATGACGAGCTGTAAAGAAAGGTTTGGAATAAGGAAGAACTAATATGGAAGTCAAAGATGTATTGTGAGTTATTGGTTAGAAGCAACATTCTTGAGATTTTTTCAAACCAACCACAGCGTGTGCGGTGATGAGAAAGGTGGAATAGAAGAGTGTATCTACGTGGGTTAGTATTAATAAGAATCCAAAGATAGGAAGAATCAATAGTCCCAGTGGAAGAGCTGATGCAGAAAGAAGTATGTCAGCATATTCACGACGTTTTTATAAAGTTGGCAAATAGATCAATTTTAATCGATCTTCTAAAGGGGGTAAGATGAGATTTTAAGACCACGGAGGGCAAATCGATGATACTTACGTTGTATAGCTTCAATTCTTTGGGAATGAGAGTTCTGATTTGGCGACCAAACTTGGCTAGCGCATTCAAGGAGGGGTCTAGCAAACAGTCACGAAGAGGGACAAGTGACATAAAGGTTGGAGAATTCCTTAGACCAACGTTTTATGAAGCCGAGTAAAGAATTGGCTTTGTTAATTATATGGTCAAAATGGGCACCAAAGTAAAGCTTTCTGATGCAAATTATTCCCAGGTCTTGTATAGAACAAACAAATGGAAGAGCTACATCATGAAAGTATAGGCTCGGCAAGGTAGGGGTAATCGCTTACGGGAGAAAGCTTTGAACTGACATTTGGCAACATTTAGTTCTAAAAAATTTTGTGGCATCAGTTTTGGAATGAAATAAGATCGTTTTGAGGTAAAATAGAGTCAGTAGAAACTACTTAAATTATTTTCTTGAATTGTTAAGAAAAAGATCAAAGTACAAATTGGATCGGAGTTTGAAAACCTTAATAGAACTCTGTATTGGCGATTCTCAAGGAAGGATCTGAGCCAGAAATTGAAAAAGGGTGGAAAACCGAGGGCTTAAGGTTAACAATCCGATGATATATTTTGTCAAAGGCTTTACTTAAATCTGTAGTGATAACGTCGACTTAATTTCCTATCTCTAATGCATTTAGAGTCTTAGAAACGAATTCCGTAATTTATGCTGTGGTAGATCTGCCTTTCAAAAAGTCATCCTGTTGTAGCGAAGACTTGCAATATTTCGAAGAGCTGAGGGATAGAAGAAAGCTTGGCTAAATGACGGTAAAAAGCAATATCGTTCTTTGCACCTTTTTAGGAATCGGAAAAATAAATGAATCCTTCCACAATTTTGGAGAAATGGATTGAGAGAGTGAAAGACTGAATAATGCTGCAAGTGGCTGACAGAAGGAGTTGGCACATTTTTTTAAGAGTATGGCAGGAAGACCATCTGGATCAGGAGAAAAGTCATCTTTAGGCAAACTTATCTTTCTGAAGATAATATCAACACTAATTTCAAATGTAAGGGAAGACTGTGGGGAATTTTTAAAGTAACTAAAAAAACAGTGGTCAGGTTCTTGTGGGTGATCACTGTACGATTGTATGAAGGAGGCAAACAGGTTAATTTTAGGGTCGGCTGATGTCGTGTCCAGGAATTTGAGAGCTCAGGGAAAGCTATCGGACTTACGTTTAGCGTAAGTAAATTGATAGAAGTGTCTAGGATGAGAGATCAGACAGTCTTGCATGTTGTCAACGTATTCAAGGTAGAGAAATTCGCAGAGGGCGGAGAAGTGGCATTGAGCTTGCTGATAGTTCGAGAAGTCGAAAGAAGACCTGGATTGCAGGAAAAATTTCCATAGTTTGTTTCTGACATTAGGAAGGGTTTGTAGTTCTTTACTATAACAAGGAGGGGAACAGGAGATATTTTTACGGGGAACGACTGTACAAGATAGTTAAAGACAAACATGTAGAAAAAATTCCAAGGTGGTATCGATTGATTTTTACTGTTGAGGAAGGAACAGAAATCATTATTTTTGATTAGATTATTGAGATAAACGAAATCAGCGTTGCGGAAATTTAAAAAGAAAATGTGAAGGAAAGAGGAGGATGGAAGCTGTTGAGAGTAGAGAGGAGATGAGAGCTTAGGGAAAATAGAGAATCCCCGGCATCAGATAAAAAAAATGAGTCAAGCTGCCTCCTTAAGTTGTTGGTAATGATGCCACTTACCTGGAAAGACTTAAGTCAAAAAAAAGGTAAGCAGGTGCTCCCTTTCAGAGGTGGCATTTACAGTTTTAAAAGATGCTTCATCTTCTGACGGAACCCAACACAGTTGTAGGAGGTTTAAGTCACCAACAATAAAAAAAAATTGTCTATAGGATCTGCGACTTCAACCAAGGAGTCAATTTGATCAAAAGCAAGTGGGTAGGTTTGAGTGGGCTGCGAACGGTGAATATAGCAGCAAACAAAGTATGTATATATTCCGTTTTTTCAAGGATGTATTCACGCACACACTTTTTGACTAGGCAAGCATCAAAACGATTGTGTATATCCCGCGAGCGAAATCACCAAATTTGGCGGGTTTGTCCTTTTTTCAGAAAAATAAGATATCAGTATTACCCATAGACGATCTTATGGAAACAAATTTCAAACAGTTAAATGTAAAACCAAACTAAGAGCTTTCACTACAAAACTCTCGACAAAGTCTCTCGGATAGGTGTCTGTCTACCCTTCTGTGAGCTAATTTCATAACTGTGTCCACTTACGAGTTTTCCTCCGAAGAGCTACTTGAGAGTTCCTCGCAGTTTTTTACTCTCAAATGGGTACGCGTGCACCTTAAGAGAAGTAGGGTTTGCTAAACCGAGTTTCGCTTCTTTTTTTTTCTCTAAAACTAAAATTTATTACAAAATAAATCACCTTTTTTCTAAAAGTTGCATGAAGCTTCAATCAACAGATATTAATGTTCATAAAGTCTAGTTTATATGTAGTTCCCGTGAGCAAAACAAAAAATCAATGCAAATATTCTCGCATGTCAAAATTAACTGAGGTGAAATACAGAATTAATTGTTTGCATGATTGGTTACAGTTTCATGCAAAAACAAAACCATTGCTGTCATGGAATGTCATGCAAAACAATGGACCGGCAATTATTTTGCATGCGAAAAAAAGTTTGGTGACTAAAATATTGTTTTTTTATGGTTGCTCCACACTTCCAAAAGCAAAATTTATTCACCGCATTATTTGCATGCAAATGGTTTTGCATCCAAAAATAATTATTTTCAATTTTTAGGCCTATAGCTTATTATATTAATTAAGGGTAAATAAATGACTAAATTGGTGGCTTAGGCCATGGATAAGTTTTTCGCCTTGAATATTATTCAATTCTTAGCACAAAATAGGTGGAAAATCGATTTGAATTTTTATTTTTATTTTTCGCATGGGAACTGTAAATTATACTTCAGTGACCAAAGAGGGGCTGATTTTTGCTATCTTAAAATAAGCTTTGGCTCTTAAGCAATTAAGAAAAATCGGTTTGACCCCTCTGCTTCCTCTCACTGCCTTAATTGAACAATACCGACCAAAATCTCTGGTTATGCATAGCTGGGTATTGATATTACTCTAAGTAATGGTTTCCCTGGTTAAAATGTTTGTATACAAATTGGAAAGTTTTAAACTTAAAAATTGGGAAAATATACAAATGTTTAGTTTTATTGTGGCTATTGTAATTTGTTTTTATTTGTATTACCATTCTGCTATCTTGAGAGTCAATCTCCCTTACCGCAGAAAAACCAATAACCATAACGACTAGACTTTTAACTTCATAATACCTACCTTAAGAAACATAACCTCGAAAACCACTTAAAATGTCATTAAACCTCAAAAAAGAGCCATCGTAGATACAACATTTTGTCTATAGAAAAAAAAAAGCTTTTCTGTTCTTAAATTTTATTATATTCTCAGCTTGTCTATAAATGCTGTGCCACCTCTCAATAAAATTCTTCTCAGAATCAAAAAAAAAAAACAATAAAAAAATGTGCCAAAGTGACTGAAGGACACGATGTTAAATGAACTGATGATTTTTCCGATTATTTGAATGTTGTAGCTATTAGCTCGACGAGGCGTAACAGCGAAAGTTCTTTTGTGTTACGAAAATTGGAAGAAAAATATTGAAACTTTTCACAAACGTACCTACATATACACGTTTCTTTGGCAATGAAGAACCTTCAGGATAAAGAAATCCGAGTTATACAACCTACCCCATTTCGAAAGCGATAGACGATATTGTACAAGGATTGCTGGGGCCAAAAACGATTGAAGTGGTTTCAAAACTTTGTGCGTTGTCTCTCTATACGACGAAGACGATGGTGATGACGACGTCGAAGAAGACAACTAGGATGACGACGACAAAGATGGTTGTTTCAGGAATATCATGTTGTGTTGCCAAATTTGTTTGAAATTAATGAACCGTTAAACGAATAAAATTGATGGTAAATGGATAGAACATCATCATTGAATCGGAATGGTTGAAAGAGTTGGAGCAATCTATACTTTTTTTGTTGTTGCTATTTTTAATTTTGTAGAAAAGTTTCTTGGAGAAGGAGCAATTGTGATTGGGCTGAAATTTTCATGTGGGTCGTTAATGGCATTGTTAGTGAGTGCTTAGCTTTATCTGAGGTAAATGAAAAAGACTTAGAATGATTGTGCAGTTTGCAAATTAATTTTGTTTACTTTTCACAACGGTTTGCATAAAGCTTACATTGAGGTGAATGAGCCTTACATATGCCAATGCTGACACAGAAGATAAAAATGATTCTTTAGCTTTGGGAATAAACATACCTACTCATACGAACAGTTGGCATTCACGATCCGATGTAACTGGTCTTGTATCATTGCAAAGTGTAAAAGTATAACACCTTCTTGCTCTACAACAACAAAATATACTGAATGTCAAAGTTTTACACTTTCTTTGTAAAAGAAAAATAGACCATAGTAAAGTATGCGCTTGTGTATTTGATAACTCACCAAATGTCATTCTTTTTGTCAGCTGATGTATGTATATCGATAAGAAAAGTGCGTTGACGATCTATTGTAAAGAATAAAATTTTACAATTTTGTTTGGTTTGTTGCACCTGGCATTCTCACCTGCAAAAAATGTAATCCAAATTTATTGAAGGCCCTGTAAGTTTTGTCATAGGGAAAATATAGACAAAGGAAAACTTGTCGAATATTCGTGATGCTCTTGCAAGAAAAAAATTATTGAGAAAGCTTTACCAACCCATCAACCCAAGCAAAAACTTTATACCCATCATGCAATATTGCAGAAATGAATAGTTGTCTGTTTTGACCCGAATTGCATTCTCGGAAGATAGCTGCTTGGTAGTTATCACTTCTCTATGGGTTGACAAGCTGGCTATAGCTAAAAAAGTAAAAGTCAAAATACTGAGATGCCTAGATAATGTATAGAGTAGTGGGAAAATCATTGAATCTAACTTTGAAGGACATGACAGTAAATTATACCTGGGGCGCAAATTGAAGGAAACCTTAACCAACATAGGGGCCGAAATCGGAATTAGGAAACTTAAGACTGAGTTGAATGATTATGCTTGTGGGTTGAGCCCTAGGTCCACCCGTAACTTTAGCTCAAGTAACAAAGAAAACAAGTTTTACAAACTACTTTTTAACAAACATAGCTTACAAATGATCTGAAGGTGACACTTTATTCTTGATTTTCTAAGTCAACAATTATTCCCAGAAACTATTTGTGGATCACCCACTATAGTAGACATTTTTAAGTGGAAAATAATTATTCATGGTCACATCAAAAATTCTGTTTATAACGGCAAGTACCACTACTTTTAAACTCTGTTATCTCAGTCTTAAGATAGAATCTAAAATATGCAAAAATCTTTCGAAAATTGCACAACACCCTCTTAAGTCGATTGCTCTTTATTCTTCAGTAAGCCCTGATGAACTCAACAATTTTTGTTTGGTGCCCTCAAATCAGTTGTTGATAACCGATCTTCAAAAAAGTCAGCAATAGTTCAGCCACCATACCCAAGCTATTTGTTACTCTTGATGATTGTTATCTCCTGTGTATATAAAGACTTTGTAAGGATTTAACCTGTAACTTATCGTTGTTAAACGTTACAAACACCATTCGGGACCGTTTTGGTAACAATAAATATAGGTAGGTTTACGATTTTATATCTTTTATACACGATTTCTGATACTAAACTTAAGTATTTGTTAGACTTGAAAGCTTATGTTCTACTTTTTCTTCTGCGTAAACTGTCACATAAGCGCTTGTTCTAGTCATGTATTTAAGTTTCGTATCAGAAGGAGCAATTGTGATTGGGCTGAAATTTTCATGTGGGTCGTTAATGGCATTGTTAGTGAGTGCTTAGCTTTATCTGAGGTAAATGAAAAAGACTTAGAATGATTGTGCAGTTTGCAAATTAATTTTGTTTACTTTTCACAACGGTTCGCATAAAGCTTACATTGAGGTGAATGAGCCTTACATATGCCAATGCTGACACAGAAGATAAAAATGATTCTTTAGCTTTGGGAATAAACATACCTACTCATACGAACAGTTGGCATTCACGATCCGATGTAACTGGTCTTGTATCATTGCAAAGTGTAAAAGTATAACACCTTCTTGCTCTACAACAACAAAATATACTGAATGTCAAAGTTTTACACTTTCTTTGTAAAAGAAAAATAGACCATAGTAAAGTATGCGCTTGTGTATTTGATAACTCACCAAATGTCATTCTTTTTGTCAGCTGATGTATGTATATCGATAAGAAAAGTGCGTTGACGATCTATTGTAAAGAATAAAATTTTACAATTTTGTTTGGTTTGTTGCACCTGGCATTCTCACCTGCAAAAAATGTAATCCAAATTTATTGAAGGCCCTGTAAGTTTTGTCATAGGGAAAATATAGACAAAGGAAAACTTGTCGAATATTCGTGATGCTCTTGCAAGAAAAAAATTATTGAGAAAGCTTTACCAACCCATCAACCCAAGCAAAAACTTTATACCCATCATGCAATATTGCAGAAATGAATAGTTGTCTGTTTTGACCCGAATTGCATTCTCGGAAGATAGCTGCTTGGTAGTTATCACTTCTCTATGGGTTGACAAGCTGGCTATAGCTAAAAAAGTAAAAGTCAAAATACTGAGATGCCTAGATAATGTATAGAGTAGTGGGAAAATCATTGAATCTAACTTTGAAGGACATGACAGTAAATTATACCTGGGGCGCAAATTGAAGGAAACCTTAACCAACATAGGGGCCGAAATCGGAATTAGGAAACTTAAGACTGAGTTGAATGATTATGCTTGTGGGTTGAGCCCTAGGTCCACCCGTAACTTTAGCTCAAGTAACAAAGAAAACAAGTTTTACAAACTACTTTTTAACAAACATAGCTTACAAATGATCTGAAGGTGACACTTTATTCTTGATTTTCTAAGTCAACAATTATTCCCAGAAACTATTTGTGGATCACCCACTATAGTAGACATTTTTAAGTGGAAAATAATTATTCATGGTCACATCAAAAATTCTGTTTATAACGGCAAGTACCACTACTTTTAAACTCTGTTATCTCAGTCTTAAGATAGAATCTAAAATATGCAAAAATCTTTCGAAAATTGCACAACACCCTCTTAAGTCGATTGCTCTTTATTCTTCAGTAAGCCCTGATGAACTCAACAATTTTTGTTTGGTGCCCTCAAATCAGTTGTTGATAACCGATCTTCAAAAAAGTCAGCAATAGTTCAGCCACCATACCCAAGCTATTTGTTACTCTTGATGATTGTTATCTCCTGTGTATATAAAGACTTTGTAAGGATTTAACCTGTAACTTGTCGTTGTTAAATGTTACAAACACCATTCGGGACCGTTTTGGTAACAATAAATATAGGTAGGTTTACGATTTTATATCTTTTATACACGATTTCTGATACTAAACTTAAGTATTTGTTAGACTTGAAAGCTTATGTTCTACTTTTTCTTCTGCGTAAACTGTCACATAAGCGCTTGTTCTAGTCATGTATTTAAGTTTCGTATCAGTCAATAGGCTTTACAATTAGACTTTAAATTCAGTGGTTTTTCAAACATTTTTAGTAGGTAAATAATCGTTCAATATGGATTAGGTTAATCCACGGCATTACTCATGCCGAATTGTTCAGCTGCTAGCTCACAAGAAATCAAACCAATTTAGATTTTACTGCAGCCATTCTTTAAAGGGCCGCTGTAGGCCACCAGTCGTTTAGCTCCTCCGCCATAATTGAGGATTCATCATGGATCAAGTAAGGGGATTTCCAGAGACCAGGCCACACGAGCTAGTACTGGCCATCCAGAAGGCTACAAACACTAACTGTCAAATTCCTATTCGTGCATTTGCGGTGACGTAGGTGGCATGCCGCACTGGCAACTGGCTTCTCTACTGGCCAGCGCAGCGTTCGGATCTTACGCCAAAGGGAATAAATATACTCCGATTTCAATGAAAGAAATATAACTTCTACGATTTTCCGTTTTCTTCAAGATTGAAGCTGGAACCACTTCAATCTAATGTCTGTGTGGTGTGGAGTGGCATCTTGAGTACCTACTCTGTGCTCACTAATCAAGCCTGCCATGTTTCAAACTGTCATAAGCCTTGTTAGTGCATTTTTATCTACGCTTAAGAAAAGTACTGCCGAGTCCTGTAGCTGGCTTCCCAACTGGTACTGGCTCGTGTGGCCTCAGGTTAAAGCATAAACTAGACTAATTTGTTTAACAAGATAACAAGGCATTTATCCTATGATACAATCTGTAAAGGTTATGTCTTAGTGTAAGTTGGGCTTCTCCCTTAACCTAATATTCCTAAATTCCTAAAGAATGTCCGACAGGTAAATAAAATTGTTATTTTAAACTATCCCCTCAAAACCTTATGGAAACATTCATAAAAAAAAAGTGATAGGCATGTCCTCTTTGGCTCCGATTGAGACAAACCCTTGCAGAGTTTTTGTTCAAAATGTTTCCCTTAATTTCCCATGTTAAACCCTGATTGTATGGTAAAAATCATAGCAGAAACAAATCCAAGCTAAAATTACATCAACTTTGCGGAACTTCGACCGCAAAACAACCAATTCAAAGCTATCAGATTAGTTTTAACTTTGGTAATCTCCGACTAAAGCTAATCCATAAAAAAAATGACATGCACCCTGTGTCGGATTGCCTATTTATACTACCTACATTAGGTACATAGTACCTACACGGAAAAAGGAAAACACCGCACTCTCAAAAAACCAAAATGTCAGCACAAAATTCCACAAACTCATCAAGTTGTCACCTTGTTTAATCCACCCCTCTTATAGGACACTATAGGTACGTAGTACGTACCCATACTAAATTTAAACTCAGCACGACCTTCTTTGTCTGTTTAATTAAACGTTGTAACTACATATAGCATTCAAAGTTTTTACCTTCTCCGTTAGGGTTTCGCTTGTATAACGGTACGATAGCAAACATATACCTACCCACCCGCAACCAACCATCAGAATTCACACATGAAAGTGAGGTATGGAATTACACTTAACCCTATGACCCAGTTTGGCGCCCACAAATATTGTGTAAGCTGGAGAAGACTTAGGGTACTAGTACTACTTCCACTTTCGACCGACCTCTCCGTGCTGGCCGTATTGTTTCTGAAGCAACTTTTCAAAGCCGCTATGCAATTCAGAAGGAGGAAAGCAACAAAAAATTCTACCCATATCCTGTGATGCGGGGGATGGTAGCTTATATCCTGCCCGAGACTGGCATAAGGACGAATAAACGAGTGAAAAAACAATCGACCGACAGACCGACAAACGAAAATGAAAACGACGACGAGACGAAGGGAACTTCATTAAATGATTTCCAGCCTCTGCTTCACTCTGTCCTTGTATCCGTATCCGTACCGTTGTATATGCCGGGCCTGGTGCGGGTTCGAGTTTGGGGTTAGGCTAAGACTCGAGTTTCAAAAGCCCACTCATTACAATTGCAATTTATTTCCAGTGTATTAGGCTTTGTCGCTTGAACTGAGGGGGCTCACAGTGTTCGGGTGAAAGAGGAAAGAGGGCGCCACATATCAGTAGGACACAACGACGATCTCGGATAAGCACTTTTGGTTCTTGTGTCAAGGAAACTGTTTCATTTCTATGTCAGCACTGTTTTCAGTGAACTATATTTTTTGTGCTCGTTGAGTAGGAACTGTGTGATATAACTGAAGATGATGAGTATTTCCCTTCATTCATGACGATGATGGCGGCGTCGACGACGGTGGTGGCGGTGACGGAAGCAGCGGCAGTGTTGCAATGGCAACGATAATAGAGATGGTGGTGTTAGTGCGTGTATTTGACTTTGCTCAAAGTTTATTTTCCGCCAGCTATAAGTTCGTCCTTGTTAATATAGTGTGTTCCATGTCATGCACTATGCCCTCTTGCTTGTTTCAAAATTTAGCTTGAATTATCACATTTAATTTTTTTTCCATCTCAGTTCTTAATTTGTTCATATTTTTTGTTTTATTTTTGTTTTTATATTTTTTTTATTAATGAAAAAGTTTTCTTTTCTGCAAATGTTAGCGAAGAATCTCATTTATAACCCGCCATATTTATCATGATGAAGGCAACGGTTTGTCCTTGAAGAAAAACATACTGGTATATACAATACATGTGGGTGGTACCTATACCTACAAATATGACTTTTAACTAACATTGATGCTGGCACAGAAGTTCTTTTAGGATGATCTCTGACATTCAAGAAAATTATATATATGTAAATGTGTTTTGCAGGCTTTTCTTTGAAGTTATGTTGTTCATTGTTTTCAGAAAATGCAGTGTAGTGAGTGTGTTTTGTAGGAGGACTAAAACACGCAATATGCAAATGCAGTTCTCCCTCCCTCTAGAGCGAGTGTCCTTTTGTAACCATAAAGTGACTAATTAACACGCATCAGTGGAGATTTGTGATGGTGTTGAAAATACAGAATAATTTATTATGAATATGGTTAGAGTTTTGCATTTTATTTACATTTTTTAAAGATTAGGTTTTCTGAATTAATTTCAAATTACCAAAAGAAAACAAAAAATGTGAACCACAAACAACGCAATCTGCCTTGGGAACGGTTTTAAATTTTTGAATTTGATCAATAAAACTGAGGCCTACTTATGGGCGATAAAGTTGTAACAGTTTCTCCAAGTTGTAGTCGCTTTGGTTATATTATTTTAGCTCATTCAAATATACTTCAACTTTAAGTGTATTATGTCAAAATTGATTTCCCAGTGGGTTATAGAGGTATTTTTCAAATGAAGTATTACCAACTTTATATTGGCCGTACCTACTGATGACAGCTATAATAGCTGATTTATGCTTTCGCATTGTAATCTCACAAACAGTTTTATTGTCAACGTAAGGATTTTTTTGTTCTTCTTCATTTCGTTCCAAGAAATTACACCATAAATTTTGGTTTTTGGTTTTTGAAAAGCGTCAGAATATTTTTTTGCTCAAATACATTTCGAGTTTCTTTGGCATTTTGTCAAGCTTTATTTCAGGAAATGGGAAAAAACGCCAGAATTTTTTTTGGAAAAAGTGTCTGAAACTCTTGAAAAATTCCCAGGAAAGTTTGGGATTTTTTCCACAGGAAAAGAAGAATTTTTTAATTTAATTAATTTTTGGTATCAAAAATCTTTCTGTTACACCTTTTTCAAAAAATGTTCTAAATTGTAAGGTAAGTAGGTAGGTGCTCTATCTTCTAATTAGCGTTGGAGTTCGTCGTCTTGATACCATAACTCGTTTGACCTGTGGATCAACGTAGATTCAGATTGGAAGTAGGGGTTTGTGAACACACCCTCTGATGATCGTTTTCCCCGTCTTGAGTTTCATAGCAAAAAGCCAGGCTAGGCAGTTGGCTTGTTCAAAGGACGAATAACGATCCCCCTCCGGTTTCCAGTGAAGGTCACCATCCACATTTTTTTTTCGTACCTACTGCGTACCGCATTTGTTGCCACTTTTTTCTCTCTGACCAGTAGGAATGTAAATAAATCGATTGGGTTTTCAAAGGTGAGAAATAAGAGGAAGTGGAATCGTGAAAAAAGCTTCACCGAATCCGTTCATATTTGCAATTTTGTATGTAGTTTTTCCATTACAATGGATTCTGTGATATTTTTTTTCGGCTTAACGTAACTGACTTTTTGGCTGTTTTGGCTGGGGCAGTTTTGACATCTTTGATATAGTTGCTTTTTTATTCCTTAAAAATAAACGCCCTAACTTGTTTTTGTAATGGTTTATAAAACGCTTAAGAAAAATGACGCTCGCTCAAAGAACCATGCTATATTTGACGAAAATTGACGTTTTAGCACTTATTTAAATAAAATAAAATGCACGACGGGATCGCACGTACTTACTCTTATGTTCAAGTTATGTGGGGCTCAAGAACTTTAAAAAATATTCAAGTAAGTATAGAAAAAGTATAAAAATCATTTAAATCGCTCTTTTAATTGTATAAACAGTCTGATAAATAACCTAGAGCTCAAAAAAAAGTATGCCATTTGATTACTTGAAAAAATATGAATACAGTCAAACTTCTTTATAACGAACCCTCAAGGGGCCAAAAAATTGGTTCGTTAAAGAGAAGTTTAGGGAAAAATTCGCTATAACGAAAATTTCTTAAATCATTGAAAATATTTTATTTTTCATATCAGATAATCAGGCAATGTAATGTTTATGTAAATGATGAACAACAAAAAGTTTTTGTTTTTATAACAATTTTTTTTTAAGTACAATTTTAATTAAAGTGAATAATGTAACGCATAACGCAGGAACTATTCCCTCTCGTGTCATACTTATGGAAGCAGAACTTGGGCTGTTATTACGAGTGTCTTGCTTACGATTACGACTAATATTTCTTAACCAAATTTTTCGTTAACAGTTCATAACGAGAAATTCCGTTCACGATAGGTACTTAAGATTTTCAACATCAAAATTATTTTGTTCGATGATCGATTTTGACAAAAGTCGTTTATTGAAATGAAAGCAAACGACCCCCGTAAAAGGCCTTTGGTGAAAACAACAACCGTTCGTTTTCACCAAGTTTTCAAAAAGATTAGTCACACTGAGAAAAATATTGAACATATTCCTATTTAATTCAAACTCAAACACATATGATTTGGCATGGAAGCGATTTCTATTTAATTTAAATAGAATCGTATTAATTCATCGTTGAAACGATTTGAACATGATTTTGTTCAAATTTACTATGCTTTCTATTTAACATAAGGATATTTCTGTTTGTTTTTATTAACTTCATTTGATATTGTTTCAAATAGAATCATATTAATTTTTTTTGAATATTTTTCGTGTTTGGGTCAAATATGTTTGCTGTTTAAAACAAATGATTTCAATGTTAGGTTTTCCAAATAGATGCTATATCCTTTAAATATATTACGAATTTATTCTATTTGTAATGATGGGAGCGTTTCCTATATAGATATAATACATACATACATACATATCGTGCTATCGGTTCAAAGTTAAAACTCACTTACTAACAAATCAAACTTTTGAAATAAATGGGATTGAAAGATTGAAACATACTTTTTGATGCTAAAAGGTTAGTTTTCGCAAAATCTTAAATTAAGTTCCTGGGCATAGCTTTCAATGTCTTTATAAAAATTGGGCAAAACAACACTGTTTGGATTAAAAAATGCGTTTCATTCTTATTTCCTTGAACATTTTGTTCCGCACTTAGTGAGTTTTACCTTTGGACCGACGCGACGATACTACGGTGGCACTAATTGTTTGAATATTTTTCACGAACGGTGGTCACGAAGGATTCTTTTGCAATTTTTTTAGACGCCAAGTGTCTATAAAAATCATAAGACAGTTGCAGTTATGTTTGTATACCTTTGAGTTCAATTTAAATTGATTCGAGTTTAAATTAAACATATTTGTTCAATCCCTGTCCATTTTTAATATTTTGAGTGCATTTATATTTGAAACAAACTCGTGCATGTTAATTTCATGTTTAACATTTTTAAGTGAGTAAAATAATTTATAGTCTTTCGAAAATCAAACTCAATTAGGCTTGAATTCATGTTAAAAGTTACGTGTAGCTTCCAATGTAATAATTACACATGATTTACTTTGATTTAAACAGATTTTACCCAAAATAATAGTATTTTTGAATCTGAATAGATATAAGGTAGATTTAAATTGAATTCTATTTGCACTAATTTAAACATATAGTTAAACATGCTTCTGTTTAAATAACTCATAGTTCAGTTTTCTCAGTGCACAACCATCTTAAACCTACAAAGGTAGATACCTATTTATAAATATAAATATAAAGTTGATTAATTTTCTAAATGAAACTTCAAAATAGTAAAATCTTGCTTGAAGAGAATCCCCCAATAACAATGTTTCACATAACATTTGCAATATGTGATGTTCAAAGGGTAGACATCTGCATTCAAGAGGACACAAGCGTCCACAAGCTTTGTTTCAAAGCGAACCTCTGTCTATCAACTCCTACTCTCACCTCTCGGGTGCCTAGTACCTTTAACTGAAGATGGGGGGTCGTGCCGTCGGGGTGACTTCCCGGCCACGTAAAGCTATTTTAGTTGCGAAGCATCAACAAGCCTCGGATACGGACGGATTTACTGTTGACGAACCTAGCAAACGAAATAAGGACAACGAACTTCGGATCTGCACGTGGAATGTTCTGTCTCTCTATAGACCACGTGCAGCCGAACATTTAGCGGAGGCCCTAGACTGCTACAAAGCAGACATCACCGCCATCCAAGAAGTGCGATGGGATGGGCCGGGCAAAAGAAAACTGAAAGACTGCGATGTATACTACGGTGACTGTTACCGACCACAAGGGCAGCGTCTTTTTGTCGTCTTTTTCAATTATGTGAACGAGCGCCTCACGACAATTCGCATCAAGGCTAAATTCGCCAACATCAGCCTGATATGCGCGCATGCCCCCACAGAGGAGAAAGATGACGACACCAAGGACGAGTTCTACGAGCTCCTGGACAAGACATATGAGCAATGCCCTAGCTATGACATTAAAATTGTCTTGGGTGATTTTAATGCCAAACTAGGAAGAGAAGACGTCTTTGGTGGCACAATCGGAAGATACAGCCTGCACGACACCACCTCCGATAACGGACTCAGGCTAATCGACTTTGCTGCGGGGCGAAACGTTGTGGTAGCTAGTACGCAGTTCCCGCATCTCGATATTCATAAGGGGACATGGCGAATTCCTGGTCAATCAACCGCCAACCAAATTGACCACATTGCGATCGACGCAAGGCACTCCTCCAGTATCAAGGATGTCCGAACGTTCCGAGGAGCCAACGTTGACTCGGACCACTACCTCGTTGTAGCAAAGGTAATGCTACGGATATCCAGACCAAAGCCAAAACTGGGAAATACTGTCAGGAAGTTCAACGTCGGACGGCTACAGTCGCAAGAAATCGCCAGGTCCTTTTCCGATCGAGTCTCTCGTGCCCTCTTAACTAGTCCTTTGCCGCCAACTGCAAACATCGAGAACCAGTGGAAAAACTGCCAGGAAGCCATCAGAGATGCCGCCTCTGACGTGCTGGGCTTCGCACGACCACCACAGCGAAACCCCTGGTTCGACGAGGAATGCCGGCAAGTACATGCAGCCAAACAACAGGCATACAAAGCGGCGCTGCATAGAAGGACCAGAGCTGCTCGCGAGCTCTACGAGCAGAAGAGGAAAGAGGAACACAAGCTTCTCAGAAAGAAAAAGAAAGAGCATGAGAAGCGCGCGATCGAGGAATTAGAGGGATGCCACTGCAGGAATGAAGTTCGGAAGTTTTACCAAAAAGTAAAAAGAACCTCCCAAGGTTACAAACCCCGAACCGAAGCCTGCAAGGACGATCAGGGGAACATCGTGGTGGAAACGCAGTCGGTGCTGAGGATATGGAAAAATCATTTCTGCAAATTGTATAACGGCGATGACGAACCGAATTCCGCTACCATGCAAATTGCACTATTCAACCTGGACGACGTAGGCCAACAATTCCGTCCACCCGATCTTGACGAAGTGAGGATAGCCATATCTAAACTTAAGTCCAATAAAGCTGCTGGAGCTGATGGCCTTGCGGCTGAGCTATTCAAAGCGGCTGGCGATGAATTGGTTAGGAGTATGCACCAGCTCATCTGTAAAATATGGTCGGAAGAAAACATGCCCGATGAATGGAACCTCAGTATTGTTTGCCCGATCCTCAAGAAAGGCGATCCTCTGGACTGCACCAACTACAGAGGCATCAGTCTTCTTAATATCGCCTACAAGATCTTCTCTACCGTACTTTGTGAACGCCTGAAGCCATTCGTCAACAACCTGATAGGTCCATATCAGTGTGGCTTTAGGCCAGGGAAGTCCACCATCGACCAAATATTCGCACTACGGCAGATCTTGGAGAAAACCCAGGAGTTCCAAATCGATACCCACCACCTTTTTATCGATTTCAAGGCCGCGTATGACAGCATCTATAGAGACGAGCTATATAGAGCAATGTCTAGTTTTGGCATCCCTGCCAAACTCGTCCGTTTGTGCAGGATGACGATGGAGAATGCACGCTGCTCCATCAAGGTCGGCAAAGACCTCACCGACACCTTTGATGTCAAAAAAGGTTTTAGGCAAGGCGACGCGCTGTCATGCGACTTCTTCAACATCGTTCTTGAAAGAATAGTGCAAAACTCTCACGTCAACACCAGAGGCACAATCTTTCAAAAGTCCGTCCAATAACTCGCTTACGCTGACGACATTGACATAATCGGACGAACAAAGCGTGATGTCAGTGGTGCTTTTGTGAGCATTAAGAAGGAAGCCAAGAAGATGGGTTTAACGGTGAATGAAAGCAAAACAAAATATATGCTGTCCACAAGAAAGGACACCCAACACCGACGTCTCGGACAGAACGTCACTATAGACAGCTATAATTTTGAGGTAGTCAGAGACTTTGTCTACCTAGGATCCGCTACAAACTCAGCGAACGACACCAGCGCTGAGATCAAACGAAGAATTACTCTTGCCAATCGCTGTTTCTTTGGGCTAAGAAGGCAATTGAGAAGCAAAGCCCTCTCTCGAGCAACTAAACTGTCCCTGTATAAGACGCTTATCATCCCGGTCCTGATGTATGGTGCAGAGGCATGGACACTGCTAACAGTGGATGAGAACGCGTTAGGCTGTTTTGAGAGGAAAATTCTCCGGGTGATTTTTGGTCCCGTCTGCATAGATGGGGAATGAAGAAGAAGATACAACAACGAACTGTATGGGCTGTACAGCGACACCGACCTAGCCACAAAAGTGAAAAGCCAACGACTGAGATGGCTGGGTCATCTAGAGCGAATGGACACCAATGCTCCGGCCCGGAAAGTCTTTGAATCCAACCCCGTGGGACAACGCAGTAGAGGTGGACAGCGTAAAAGGTGGCGCACGCAAGTGGAAGAGGACCTCAACCAACTTGGCGTGCGAAACTGGAGACAGCTAGCTAGAAACCGAGCCGGCTGGAAGAAGCTTGTTGGTTGAGGCCCTGGTCCACCCCGGACTGTAGCGCCACCTTAAGTAAGTAAGTAAGTAACATTTGCGGTGTTATAAGACCCGCGGAAAAATACCGTTAATCTTGTTAACTAAATTATAAGCAAATAACAGCCGTATTCTTTTTATTTTTTAAACTGCAAGATCCGTAGATTTTAATTTATCTTCATGTGGTAAATATTAGCGCATTTGCGTCAGCCCCCTTGTGACTGAGCATATACCCTAAGCGGAGTAATGGACTTGCGTGAGCGGGACAAAGGACCCAAAAAGGAAGTTTAAGTTCTTTGAACCGTGCTACCTTCGGTCATTATTAAATCACCGTACAAAGTTGTAAATTTTTGTTGTTTAGCAGTACCAAGTGGGCGGCATCGCAGGATTCAAAGCACTATTTGGGTCATATGTCCCACTTAAGCAACTCCGCTTCTTTACATTTCATATGGTAACATTTGAATTCAAATAATTTTAACTTACTCTTGTGGTCCTCTGTTGCACTCACACAACTTCATTACTCCGCTTGAATGAGTCCAGTTGCCAGATAGGCGCCTATACAATGAGATTTTCGATTGAATGCCAGATAATCGAAAATAAAATAAAATTTGATTGAAATGTGTTTTCAAACTAAATTAATTAGATATTTCTCTTGTTTTAGTACCAAATTTTTTATTTTCTGTTTTAGGTGGGAACCACTAAAAAAAGTATGTTATAGCTTATTGCAATGGATAATAGCCCTGTACTCAAAATTTCATTCCAAATTATTCAGCAATTTGAGCGTGATTGTCTAACAAACATCCAAGCAAACAAACTTTCACATTTATAATATTCGTAAGATAAGACTAGTAAGATTAAAGACTTGGAGCATAGGGGTATAGGAGTTGAAAGCTTAAGTAAAACTTATTCAAGAAAGCAAAGCCTTGTGAATTTAGTTCCATTTTTGGTGTTAAGCATGCTTTTGTCCCAAACAAACATAAGCTCACTAATTATAAACGCCATTGAACGTAATTGTTTTTTAATTCCCCTCATGCCTTATTTTCCTGTACATAGGTACCTTTATTCGTAAGCTTACTGTTAAAGTTATGACGAACTCGCAGCTATGTACATAAATGTTTATACATTTATACATACCAAAATATTTTTTAGAATTTCAAGGATAATTTTTTTTTGGAAAATTCAAAACATTTGTTGAGCATGATCAACTGATATGAAGTATATACATAAATTGTGGAAAGGTCCACCTTCCACCACTTACAATAATAAAAATTAAAATATCCATAGACTGAGTTTCAAAATTCAGTCTTTTCTTAATACTTATTCGTCCCTTGATATGAATTTCCGTTCCACTATGTTAAGAATTTCCATCTCTTTCACGAAACTATTCCAAATAAAAGTGCTGCGAACCGAATACTAAGATGTTACCCATAAAAAATGTTAGACTATTTAAATTTTAAATAAACTGAAGATGAACTCCCATTTAAGGTTAAAGAAAACCTTACCCAAAACAAATTGTCAATTATCGAAATCGAGACCATCCCACTCAATCTAACCAATCCGACTGACGAATACTGTACCGACAATGAAAACAGAAAATCTCTGATTTGAAAGTCAACTTCAAGTGAATATACTCGTAAAGTGGGCCCTAAGTATTGTATGGGAAAAAAAATATAATAAAATTATGCTAAGTGCAGCTTTTATATGCCTGCCAGAAAAGTCTCACTATATCCCTGTCCCTTACCAAGTTGTGTAAAAAAAATATATCCTTTCAATGTTGACTTAATATGTTCCTTCCTTCAATTGGTTTGGTTGTTCTTAAAACATCCTTCTACTCGAATGGCTTCAAACCAAATCTGAACTTTACTAGAAGGTATATATGTAGGTACTATACCTACCTATACAAATAACCTTTCTGACTCGTTCATCCTTTTGAATTCCCAGATACTTTTTTTTGCTCTTCTTCTCCTTTCTTAAATCAAATCTCTCGTTAGCACCTGTTCTTCGTTGGTAAAGTGCATTTTTATTAGCTGGGTACAATTGGACAGACAAGAGATTTTTCCCAGTGATATTCAAATTTCGAATCCGTGAATACCTGGTTAGCTTCTTCAAAAAAAAAATTAAATAAAAAAAACGTATGTACATCACGGACTTATCCTTTGCTTCATTCAACTACATAATATTCCAAACGGAAAAAATTTGAGCTGCAAAATAAAAGGATCCCAAAAAGAAAATTTCCTTCTTTCTCACATCCTCAATGAAAAGTATTTTTTTTATGGCAGTGTGCGGAAAACTGGGAATTTATAAAAAGTGTTTTCTTCGGCTTCATTCATGCATGAGGAACTGAACTTCTATCGTTCAATAAAATTTTTGTATTTTCTTTTGACCCTTTTTTCAATTTTTTTTTGTTCTCCGTCTATAGAAAAACTTAGAGATAGGAAATTCAAATTCAGTCATTTTCTTACAAAAACTTGAAGTTTTGTTTAGTTGTTTGAAGCTTCCTTTATTTTTTTTGTATTTGTATTTGTATTTTTGTTTCTTAGCGGAAAAGATACACAGAAAGAAGCAAATTTTATACAACTATAAAACAAAGTCTTGCCTATAACATTGCTCTGCTTTCTATACAAGGGAAGTTGTTCTCTGAGTGCCTGTTTCTTATTTTCGTCACAAAAAGAGAACATATACTTTTTAAAATTCTTCTCGGGAAAAACTTACGTTGGGTGGGAGAGAGTTTTTTTTTGTTCGCTTTCCTTTAAGACAAAATGCAAAAGTTTTGTCCTTTTTTAAGCACTTTATAGTTTCTGCAATGAGGGCAAGGAATAAAGTAAGTGAGATACTCTCTGTTTCTATAAAAAGGCTAAAGGCGGCTAGAGCTGATTTTTTGACAATTTGAATTCAAAAAGACGTGTTTGAGCCGTGCTTGTAAAACGTGATGTTTAAACTTAGAGGATTTTCAAAATATTTTAAGGTAAAAGTTGTTTTCTTTTCATTTAGGATAAAATGTCAAAAATCTCAGGATCCAATCGTACTGGATACTTTTAAGCTTTGATGTTTGATAATCAACAAATGTGGCCTCTTCAAAATTACCAGGACCTCGGCATTAAATAACAACACGTTGTCTAGGTCCCACTAAAAATATTATTTTTTTCGATTTAATAGAAGCTCACCTTAACATATTTGAATGTTTCCCTCATATTTTGTTATTGAAGTGGGAATGCTATACGTACCAAATATATGGAAGGTAGGTATCTAAAGCATCTAAATATTGCGTTGTAATATATTCAAAGTACAAGTGGTAAGGTCTTTGTAGTAGTAGATAAAACACACACGCCTTGCCTGTGGGTAATAGTTTAATATTATGCGTGTCAAAAGTGTGTCAACAATGACACATTGCTGGCGTAACTTTGTCATTGCCTTTGGGATAGTGTGCGCCACAGAGTATAGAGAAGGTACAAGAAGAAGAAGAACCAAGAAGTTAAACATGAATTCAGGATGTTGTTGAGGTCGACGTAGATGCATGTACATTAGGGTGGTCTTTAAAAAAAACGTCACTTTCTTCATTTAGATCCGATCTGGGATCTAAATGAAGAATAAATTCCCTTATTTTTTCAGATTTTTATTTTCATCCTCTATAGTCGCTCTAAGGGCTAATTAAACTGCCTAACTTTTGATTCGTATAAATAAATTTTTCCCAAAACCATTCATCAAGAAAACATAATTTGAAAACAAGCTATAAGAACAGACTTCTGGCTTCTCAAAAAGCTACAAAATGTTGTTTTTAATTAATTTTTTTTCCATTTTAAATATTTCGTTTCATAAAATTGCCCCTTCTGTCTAAGCTGGGGGAAATATAACCCCCCTCCTTTGGGATTTTTTTTTTATATTTTCAAATTACATGCCGTGAATTTTTTTCACAGACTGCGCGATTGACCTAGCATGAAAAAAAAGATACCAATTACATTAACCCCTACAGCGGCCATAGAGGGTGAACAAAGGATCTTCGAGCTGACTTAGGCCCATCCAAATACCAAAATTAAAAAAAACCATACAAACCACCCTAATGTACATAGATGAAATGCAAAGTTTTGTATCGTGGTTGGCTTAAGGGTTCGTCTTCTGCCTTATGAGAAAACATGCAGAGAAATTAAAGTGTCTCTTATATGATTATGATGAACTTTTAGACTTGAATAATCTACTTCAAAGGAATTTTCGTAGTTATCATAACATATTACATTCAGTTAGGTAACAAAGTTGACGCTCTATTAATTTTTATATTGAAAAGTCTGAATGAAACAACTAACAGCAACTCTGAGGTTTAATAACTTCAGGGAACAAGTGAGGGGTTTTTATTTGCTTCATTGAAAAAAATAACCACGTTATGCTCTTCACTAATATCATTTAAAGCTAAATATCACACAAAAGTTATATCACGGGAGAAAATTTATTTTTTGGGTGCTTTGACATGATATCGACATTCTTAAAAAAATGACTTGGGGATTATAACGTTTGTTTGTGACAAAACGTCTCAACACCGGATTCCCCAATTCTTAAAAGTGTCAAATTGTCAGCCATTAAAAGAGATATTGTCCATCAAGAATTATAAAAATAATACCAACAAAATCAATCGCAGCTTTTACAGGACTTTAGCAGTTGCCATACTTTATAAAATGATGCTCCAAAAGTTAACTTAATTAATAAGATTTGAAACTTCCATAGCAAGTGTGATTGCATTGAACTGACTTAAGGCAAAGCTTGGCATGAATGAAAAGTACACCAGTTTTTGAAAAAGAGTGGCATAGATTTTCACGATTAAGGTCAGGTGTTGGTTGGTTGGGAAAATAATGTCTGTTGATTTTTGCTGTAGCATGCAAAAAATAAGGATGGTTTTGGTTTTTTTTTTTCAGTAACGTATGGTAGATTTTCAAAGTGTAGAGTTTAATAATTATGTATAATATATTATAGGTATATTTTAAGGGATACAATATAAGTAAATTAACATTGTCACATACATACGTATACTATACTATACCCAGTGACGGAACTATACCTTGGGACAAACCGGGGCTGCGCCCCTTAGCCTCGGGGAATGACAGAAACTATTTTTCAAAGCGAAAATAAAAGTTTTTGTAATTTTCAAGGAAGTTTCTGCTCATTTTTGTTATATTAATTATTAAGTACAGTTTCCTGGTTTGAAAGTAAAAGTTTTTAATAATTTCTTAAAAACCAAAATAGGTGCAGGTATCTCAAACAATACCAATGCTTTGATTTCTAAAATACAAAAATATAGAAGTAAACCAATGTCAGCCTCAAGTGAAGATTTTGACTTGTGAATGAGCTAAGGGAAGCTATTTGTTGAAAAGGTCGCCGTTAGTTAGAAGAAATGGGGAATATCGTGAATTTTAAATGAGTTTTTATAGATCTAGATCTAGAAGAATTTTTCACGCGATACCGTAAAATGTCCTTCCTTCTGCAATACGCTGTTATACAACCGAAATTCATTGTTCTTACAGATTCCTTTGAAATGATTCCACTCTTTTTCGGACAGAATATAATTTAATTTATTAAAAAGTGCTTTTTGATACTTTTTCGTTATGTTTTTGTAAGCATTTTGATGTCATGGAAAAATTTTGCTTCGCATCAGCATTGAACTAGGCTTTAGGGTAGAACTTTGTATAATAGTTGGTGTTTCTTGCACTTGTGAAATTCTTATGCAAACGTAAGTATTTTTTTTTTTTACGAAAAAGAAAAAAAATTTTAGCTTGCGTTTCTTACCAAACTTTTTTTTTTTATTTCTTTTTTCTTTTTCAACGCAAAAACAAAATATTTCAAACATTTTCACTACTTAAAAACTGTTGACTGAAGCCCTAGTGGGGTAGGCAGACAAACAGTTATTGGTTCAACACCTCAAAGGCTATCATTGATATGACTTACAACTTTACGCAAATGACTATTTTTTATGTCGCTGGCTCTCAGTCTATAAGTCATTGAGTGAGAGAATCTACAAACACAAACGTGAACCGGCTTCTCTTACCTAAGTGTCTGACTACATATTGTACACCTGATGCATTTTTACTCAAAATAAATGTGCTGCCTTAACCCTTGTTCAAAGAGAACCCCGCGTGAAAGCGTTTGAATGTATCATTTCAGTTGTTTTTCATTTTCCTCTCATATACATACCTACCGCTGCCATACTCAACTTACTTCTGCTTTGCACTGTATTTGTATTCTACTAATCAGTAACAATTCTCAAAAGCTAGCTATGATAACTCAAAATATATACACCTTGTTTTGAAATGCAGTGAATTTGTGTTTGAAAATTTCACGAAAGAAAAATACATTAACAGTGAAACATTATTTACATTTCCTAGCAACATAACATTATTTATACGTAGCTGCGAAAGTATCTTTATGAATTGTTTTCCCAATAGACGCAGCTAAAACATCAGTAAGTACCTACCTACAGATGACTGATCCGCTTCAGTAATCTGCTTTTGTTGCAAATGTTTTTCAAAGCAAAATTGCAAGGCAAAATGTTTGCCCAACTTGCATGCAATAAAACAACAAAATTAAACGCAGTAGGTAGTGGTAGTAGCAGGCAGCTTTAGCTGCATATATGCAAAAAGAGTAACTAACAAATTTACATTATTTGCTGACCTCCACACGGTATGGTGCGGTCCCAGTAGTAATCCATCCGTTTTACCCAGATTCAGGAACCCAACTGATGCCAGTGCATAAAACAAAACTAGAAAATTATCCTTGCAACAAATTAAATGTACATCTTCTTTTGACAGGCGCTGCTGCATTTGGCTCCCCCCTAGTGTATTCCGACATATATTTGAACTCTTTCTTTTAGCAGTGCAGCTACAGAGTAGAGTTCCTATACCTCACAGCTCAGCTCTCTATCTGTGTGTAGTGTATATTTGCATCTGTGCCTTTAGGGACCGTGTTGTGGTGGAATTGCAGTACCAAGTCGTAATAATTTTTTTCCCGCCAACTCCCGACTGGCCGCGGATGCTCAAATGGTCGCAAAAATTATCTAGGTAAGGAAGGTATCACTATCTAGCTAGAGGAACACTCCACCTCACTTGCCCTGAGACCGGTTTTTATTTTAACTTTTAGGTATAGTAAAATTAAAGTTATATTTTAGATCGCAGAACTTTGCAATGAATGAGTGGATTTTTAAATTGCTTGGACAAGCAGTTCCACTAAGTTGTTATATTTTAATAAATAATTTGGGTTTATAAAATTAAATACAGTGGAACTTCCATAGGTTGAACTCCCAAAATGAAAGAAAAAAAATTCGAGTTATAGAAACTTCGATTTAAAGAAATGAGACAAAGTTTTTAGTTCTATCTAAGATTTTTTATTAACAGAATCCTTAAGATATCAAAAGTCATTCGTTTACGTACAATTTGGAGACAGCCTTGTCAAATTTTTCATATTTAAGGTTTTTTTTTCCCATTGAGGTTTTTCGTTTGGTGAAGTCTTAGAACTTTGTAGGTACTTTCTCTGTTCTTTAGAAGCGATAAGTGTACTTGAGGTAAACCATTTCTTATGGCCACATTTTTCTTTTTAACACCACTCTCAGCTTCATTGGTTACCTTCAGTTTTTTTTAAGTAAGGTGCCTTAATTTTCATCCTAACATTAAAAATCGTAAATTCCAAGAAATTTAAAACAAAACTAGGAACTTCTGCTCATAAAAACGTTTTAACTCAATCAAAATTCAAGTTCAAATGAAACCATACAAACTCCAAAGGGGGCGTTTCCCGATTAAGAGCAAAGAGTTAGGAACGTAGCTAGTGAACAAACGTCCAAAATCTAATAGTAGACTTAGTAAATTCAGAGAAAAAAAAAATAAATTTAAGGGATTTCCCCAATAAGAGACAAATTTCGATTTAAAGAGACTTTTTTGCATCAAACGCAATCTAAAAAATTAAAAAATTCGAATCATGGAGGGCAAAATTCATGGAAATAAAGTCGAAAATCCATAGTTATCAATAACTTTGAGTTAATCCTAGTACTCACATCTCGTGAAAAATTTAAACCACTTCAAAATCCACGTGAATAATCGTAAAGAAAACATAATTGATTCTCCACGTCAATTTTTGGTACTCAGTTTGAAATTTTTGATACTCACTTTGAGTATGACAAGTAAAATAAATTAATTTATTGGCAGAATCTTGAAAAGTTTCTTACGAATATAAATTTTGAGATCGTTTATTTTTGTTATTTGGTGTACTGTGATGTTTGTTTAACTGTTGAAGCAAAAAATGCAAAAATAAAGTTGTTAGTAAAGTTCGAAATAAAACTTATCAATTTTTTATTTTGAAAAAAAAAAAAAAATTAATTGACAAAATTCACACTTTTCCGCATTTCAATCCTTGTTCCTATTGGTCCTACGTTGGGAAATGAAAACCATGTCATGAAATATATAACGAACCGGTTCAAATTTCACTCTCGAGTTTGGGTACTCACTTCTCATTGTGAATTCCATCGCTGTAATTAATCGACATTTTTGTATGGGAATTTCATTTTCACTCGAACTATGTACTAGGCTTTAAGCCTAGAGCTCACCTCTTGTGAAATGGAAAATTCAGACCGTTTTAAAATATACGTGAATAATCATAATGAAAATATAATTGATTCTTCACGTGAATATATGGTACTCAGTTTGGAATTTTAAGTACTCACTTTGAGTGAAAATAAAATTAAAATAAATTTGTGATAGTAGTTGTTTGACAGAATCTTTAAATTGTTTTTGCGAAGATTATTTTCAATTCATGTTGTTTTGTTTTTGACTTGTCGGAAGCAGTAAAATCAAATAAAAACGATGATTTTATCTAAAAAAACTCATTACCTTACCTTTATTTTTAAATCTTGTGGAAATTTATTGTAAGTGAATCAAATTATTTGACAAATGTCTGACTTTCCACACTTCAACAATTATTTCCTAGTGGTCGCACGTTGCGAAATGAAAATCATTGCGTGAAATTCATGACGAACCGGTTCATATTTCACTTTCATATTTAGGTACTCAGCTCTCATTGTGAATTCCATCGATGTGAATTTACGGCCAATTTTATATGGAAATTTCATTTTCGCACGAACTGAGTACTGGGCCTTACAGAGAAATTCGACTTGAAGTTCGAGTCGACTGTATTATTAGGAATCCAAAAAACTGTGGAGCTCACCACGCATTCCACTTAATAATTTTGAAAGGAAAACAAACATGAATTATGTAGACATAAAAAGGAAGGACTTTTCCTAAATTTTATTTGCCTTAACGGTAACCTGACGACCTCTACATTTTTATCTGTAAGGAGTTAACATTTAAGCAATGGCATTAAAAATCGAATACATTATTTATGAGGTATGTCCTTTATGCATTGTACCACACAAGAACAACTATCCTCAAAAAACGCAGTGATATAGCAAATGACATTGAGTGTATAAAAACATGTTAAGGAAAACATAGTTGCAGTATGACATCCTGCTAACAGAACACAGGTGTAAAACTTAATTTTGTTTTCTGCCAAGTACAGAGATGTTTCCTCTACTTGTTATATTTTATGCACTTTTGCAGCACACGGTTATATGAAGAAAAAGAATAAGGAAGTTCACGGAAGTTGTCGTTTGGAAAAAATATAGGATAGCAGTCCCAACATGAGGCAGGTGAAATTGATACTAGAATTAATTAATTTGAGCGCAACACGATGCCAACATCGGATGGTTTTTGTATGTACACATATTGGAAAACCTGGACAATATTTTTGTATGCCTTCATGAACAGTTGTTTTGTTTTCATATCTAAAATTTTATTGACTAACAAATTGAAGAAACAATATAACTATAAAGAAAAAAGTGTTTTTCCTCGAAATCTTATCCTATCTTCTTAATTTGATAAATATTATTTTGACCCAGATAACTTAAACAACTTCAATCAATAACTCATTTTACATATATTCTCTTAATATAAGAATTCCAAACGAATCAAATTACCAAAATACCCTAATTGCCAAATTATATTCGGCTAATCAATTCAATCGTCCTTCGTTATTTTCGGTTCTAGCCCTTTATATCACAACCATAACAAAATGGCTAAACAATTTCCGGTTTTGACGTTGCGATATACGAGTGTTGGAGCTTAAATAAAGATTGGAGTTGTAATTACAGAAGTTGGGACAGGGTGTTCTCTAAAAAAATTTAACTCAGTCGGCAGGTATACTTTTTTTATAGCTTAAAAAGAGGCCTAATCGAGGTCTGTAGTATATGTCATCATCATCATTATCAAGTCCTGACCACGTCTTTCTCTGGGAGTCTGCTTCTGCTAGAAATGTTGATTTTCATGTTGTTCTCGGTCTTCCAACCCACGATTCACAAAAGCCTGCAATTTCCTCGAAATGATAGTCGTGCTCGTGACATTCCAGGTTTCGCATGCATATAACAGCACGGATGACTTTGGATTCGAAGAATTTCAACTTAGTGTGTAAGGAGATTTGACTGGATTTCCAAATTTGGGACAGAGAATCGAAGGCTGCGCGAGCTTTATTAATCCAGATCAGTACCACCATTTGCTGAAAAAATACTTCCAAGGTAGTTGAATTGCTCAACCTATTCAACTAGCGTTCCACACGTTTTTGTCCACAAGTGACGTAGATGCGCAGAACGAAAAAGAAAATCAACTCGGAATAGCATACCATGTATTCTGTATACCTTGTGCTTGATACATCCCGTTCAGCCCGCTGTTGTTATTTGTCAAGATACATATAATCGCCATAGTCTAAGTGACTAATGGCCGATTTCACGAAAGGCTTTTAATTATTTAAAAAGCCTTTTAGCCTTTAAATTATGTTTTTTGGTTTCACTAAACGCTTTTATATTTAAGAAGATTTAAAATGCCCTTGTAAACTAAAAGCTCGTTTTTGTCTCATTAAATTTTAAAAGTGTTTTTTGTTAAGCCATTCCAGTCAACAACAGCTGATATTCTGCTGTCAGAATAATTGTCCCTCATCCATAATGCTTTTTCACTTTTTCTCATACACTTCGCATGTGCGAGGGAAACAACCTCTTTTTATGATTCCAGGGATGTGAGCAAACTCAGTCAAATTAAAATATCCCTAAAATATCCCTTTTCTACATTGGTGAAACTGAAAAATTTTAAATGACTGATAAAATTTAGAAGTATTTTAGATAAAAGTAATTTTAGTGTTTGTTTATGAAATTGGCTATAAGCCTTTCAAACGGTCTCCATTGAATGCCCAGTCTCTCCGCTGTTCCAACGCTGGCCGTCAAAACGTCGTCAATCGCCTCTATTTATGCCTCTTGAGTGTAGACTCGATTCTAAACTTTAGCTCGAAAATTATGGTCACCATTAGTTTTGGAAAAATGGACAAAACTATAATACCTCGCCAATTGTTGCAATTCTTAAGGTCACCTTTTTTTGGAAACTTAACAATGACACCATTCTTCCGGCGCTAAGATAGATTTCGTTTTCCTACGCAGCTTGTATCAACGGATGTAGAATACAAGCCGTTCTGACGGGGTCAGCTTTCAGAAATTCGGCTGGTAACCCGTCATGTAAAAATCTGTACAAAAACCGAACGACCTATGCAAAAAGAGCAGCCTGGCAAAAATTTTGTTCAGACATTGAGTCTACAAACGAAGCCGCTAGGCTCAGGAAAGTCATGTCTAAGGTACCCTCACCCCCGAGATTTCTAAAAAGACCGGATAATACCTGGACAGACTCCTGCTCTGAGACTTTAGAGTCACTTTTAAGCACTCACTTCCCAGGGTGTACTATCAGTACATCTCCTGTGGACAGAGGGCCCAACATAAGTGAAATTTATGATATAGGCAAACAAATCGTAGATAGTAGGAAGGTGGCTTGGGCCATTGACTCCTTCTCGGCATACAAATCTGCAGGGCCTGATGGAATCATTCCAATTATGCTCCAAAGCTCTAAAGATACAATTGTTCCAATTCTAGTGGATATTTATATAGCCTGTCTTAACATCACCTATATTTCCGCTAGATGGAGAGAAGTCAATGTCATCTTCATCCCGAAAGCTGGCAAGCCCACCCATACCGAACCGAAGGACTTCAGGCCTATCAGCCTTTCCTCCTTTCTCCTGAAGACCTTAGAAAGATTAATTGACACTCATATTCGCCTAAAACTGAATGGTGGTGTGCTCTCACAGGCCCAACATGCGTACTTGAAGGGCAAATCTGTTGAGACAGCACTCCATGAAGTGGTTGGTACGATTGAGAAGTCGATACACTTCAAGGAATTCACTTTAGCAGCATTCCTTGACATAGAAGGGGCCTTCAATAATGTTGATAACGGTGCAATTCGACAAGCCCTTAACTCCGTCAGCATCGATCCATCACTCATAAACTGGACTGATTTCATGCTTCAAATGAGACTCATTAATGCAGAAATGGGTGACAGCAAGATAAGAGTTAGGACAAGTAGGGGCACTCCACAGGGTGGAGTACTTTCTCGTTTGCTTTGGCTCCTTGTCGTCAACCAGATCTTAGTTAAACTAAATCTGGGCGGCATCAAGGTAGTTGCATATGCCGATGACATTGTGTTATTGGCCTCTGGAAAATTTGTCCCCACTCTGTGCGAGCTCCTACAAACGTCCCTGGACAAGCTCAAAAATTGGGCCAGAAGTTGTGGCCTCAATGTTAACCTACTGAAGACAGAACTGGTGCTGTTTACAAGGAAACGTAATATTCCAAACATAAACCCGCCAACCATTAACGGAATACCGTTACAGGTTTCGGGTACTGCCAAATATCTTGGCGTTGTTCTCGATCGTAAACTAAACTGGAAAGAAAATATTAAAGAAAGAGAAAGAAAAGCCTCAATAGCTTTCTACACTTGCAGCAGAATTTTTGGTAAAAGATGGGGTCCCAGCCCTAGAACCATTCATTGGATGTACACAGCCATTATAAGTCCAATTCTAACGTACGCATGCATGGTCTGGTGGCCAGCCTTAGATAAGGAAACCAATCTAAAAACCATGACTAAAATTCAAAGACTAGCGTGTATTGGTACAACCAGTGCTATCAGGACCACACCAACGGCTGCCCTTGAAACTTTCTTTTCACTTGCCCCACTCGATCTGTTCACGAGAGAGTTGGCGGCCAAAAGTGCTTTAAGACTTCACCAATGTAAAAATTGGAAAAAGGGCCTCTACGGTCACAGAACTATAATGAATTTTACAGACATAGACATTCAAACAGACTACGCTTCACCGCACATAGATTTCAACCCAGTAACCATAACAGATATTCCAACCAGGGAACTCTGGAATGAAAACAGGGTCATAAATGAAAATCATGTTTCGGTCTTTACTGACGGTTCCAAAACCTCGGAGGGGGTTGGGTCAGGCATCTACTCAGATAACCCATCCATAAATAGATCGTTGAGGCTTCCAAACTTTTGCAGTGTATTCCAAGCGGAAGTACTGGCAGTTTGCGAAGCGGCGAAACATCTTGCCTCATGTGAATTAGTAAACAACAATATTGATATTTTCATAGACAGCCAGGCGGCAATTAAAGCCATTCGCTCAATCACCACAAAGTCCAAACTGGTCGACCGTTGCCGGAACGAGCTAAGAGTACTCAATGCAACGAACACAGTAACCCTAAGATGGGTTCCAGGACATAGGGATATTCACGGGAACGAAATGGCGGATGAACTGGCCAAAAGCGGTTCATCTCTCCGAGATCCGAGCCAAATCGAAGCCTCTGTGCTCATGCCACTGGAGCAAGAAAAAAGTAGAATACACCAGAGTTTCTTAGAGGCTGCAAATGTCAGATGGTCATCCATCGACACTTGTCGGGTTTCTAGGAATCTATGGCCAAATATTTCAAAGAAAAAAACTGATTACTTACTCAAGCTAAGCAGGCCTCAATTATCTCTCATGGTTGGTGTCCTTACGGGCCACAACTCAATGGGAACCCATTTGAACAGAATGGGTATTAAATTATTTTGTTCTTTATTGACCGCAAGTTTTCGATAATAAATAAACACACGAACAATTTTGTATAATAATTAATGTATTTATTAAAAATAATTATCTAATGCATTTCGAGCTCATAATTGTGTGCTCATCTTCAGCGAGCGCTTAGTAGACTAGTATCTTAATGCTGTGATTTTTATATTAGTCGGTAAACATCGATACAAAATTGCGTCTTAGAAGGGTACGATAGTCATCTAACTGATGAGCCCCAACTATCGTACCTGGGCGAAACGCAATCATGGAGTTGAGCTCACTTGAGCTTTTAACTTTGAATTATATATTCGGTCACTCCACTTAAACAGAAGTATTTCTTTTCAAATTTTCTTCATATTCAATTATTTTGAGAAGAGCTATCGAAGATTGGATTTCCAGTATTTAGGGGGTTCGATGTCAATACCCCTATTAGATCTACGGATCTTATACAAAAGTGATCCTTCCATCTGCGTAG
Source organism: Dasysyrphus tricinctus (assembly GCA_963921185.1). NCBI lineage: Eukaryota > Metazoa > Arthropoda > Insecta > Diptera > Syrphidae > Dasysyrphus > Dasysyrphus tricinctus. The sequence goes on along the minus strand of OY992533.1, from coordinate 18,954,771 downwards.
CTGATCATCAATTGATGTCGAAAGTGTGTCATCCACATCCACTACAGGATGATTAGTTTTGCTTTTTTCCCGACAACTTCCTTGAGTATTTTGTGCATTTCCTTCATATCTCCACTTCTTGCAGCGTTTTCCGCATTTTCTGCGAGACTGTCTAGCCTCACCCGCCTGTCACATCTCACACAGTGATAGACCTTTCGTTGACCTTTGGCATTTATTAGCATTTTGAACGGTTTGCGAAGCTCGATTTTATCCCAGGTGTCTTAGGATATCTAAGGGCCAGTTTTTCAGTTCAGGCTTTACTCTGAGTTAAATCAGAGTTAGCTTATCCTGAAAATAAATTAACCCTGAGTTAACTCTGGAACAGTTTTGCAGTTGAGGATGAACTTTATCTTTCAGCTGTCAAAATTCTGAGGCCAACGATGTGCTACACTATGGATATCACCCTTCTACATCTCTTACGCATAGGAATAGAGATGGCGCCACAACGAATTGCACTGACAATAACTTTCAATGTCAAAAGTTGGCGCCACAACCAAAAAGACCCTCAATTTGGTCCCTGAGTTAACTCACCACATTAGACGAGTTAACTCGGAACTAACTTTCGATTTCAATTGACTGAAAAAACCCGTTTTTGGAGTTAACTCTGGTTTAACCCCGAGACTAGGATGAAAAACTGGCCCTAAGAGTCTAACTCTCGTCCTCTTGGGTACAGTTTAGGATCCAGCCTCCATAAAAATACTTTTTATAACATCCCAATCCCACATCTCATCAATTGTTGAATGTTGATTTTTTTTTTAGTCCCACCCTGACTGTCGCTGCCTAAACTATGTACGGTAAGCGGTAGGCCATTATAGTAAAAAATAAATTGAACTTTTAGATATCTGAAGGAACTTCACTTTCATGTTTTAACCACCAGAATTGGTAGTTTGTGATATCACGAAGATGCCACAAGTATCGAAAATAAATATATTTTTTGGAGCATTGGACACAAATTTCAAATGTCAAGTGGTATGCACATAACACCCTGTAAATAAAGTTAAAACTATTTTATATCACTGATGTGTTGTTTACTGGGCGTTGTTCTAGAAGTTTTTTTTTCATCCGTCACAATTAGAGAGCACACAAAGATATGGATATAGATAGACCCATGTGCTTCCGGGGTTTAATATCTAGGGAAAGAAAATGGTACACACAGTGACAATAAGGCTTACGTGTGGGTAATGTGAAAAGTTTTTCAGGGAAAACTTTTTCACTATCAAAATTCAAACTGAATCACGTCGTCGTCGTTGCCCTCGTCCTCGTCTTTGTCGGCCGACGTTAAAGTAAAGAGAACTAGATATTTGCTTTGGTAACCTACTATACCTACTTCATCTTTTCAGAAAAGATTTTTTTTGTGTACCGACTACCAAAATAGTTCCATGCCTTTTTGAGAATTTTTTCCTTATTTGCGGTCAGGGGCTGGAATCGTATATGTACCTAATTGCCTTAGTGATATTTGAAGTTTGGACCAAAAGGAAGTAATAAATTTGTGTACTATGGTTAATTGTTTTTGTTGTCGTTGTTATTTGAGACTCCCTAATTGGAAAAAAAGGGAAAGGCTTTTTGTTCCTTAATGGTTGTTGAACGTTTTAACTCGGGGTGTTCAAATGTGCATGAAGAACATAAAGTTTAAAATAATTAGGTGCTCTAGCTCTATAATAGTTCTGTTTAAATTTCCAAAACTTCCCATTTTTCCTTAAAACTCCTCTTCATACAACTTAACTCATCTCTTTTTGGAACAAGCAAACAAACGCCCTTGTGCTGTCAAATCACCATCAAGCATCAAAATTCCAGCACAAGGGAAATGCACCAGATGCATCATCATCATCACCTAAAATCACTTTCCTCCTTGAATATTTTCACAGGCGCGTAATTAAATCTCACACCAGTCGTGGTAGTGTTCACAAAGATCTCTCTTTCGCTCATTATAGGCATTAACGCTCATGAAAATTCAGTGAAAAATAAAAAAGATTTAAAAAAAGTAAATAAAACTATAAAAAAATAGAAAATGGAAAACCCCAAAAATGAAAGAATTATGCCCTTAATTACAATTATCAGATGGCTTAGCCCATATTTTCCTCTCCCGTCCATTACTTGCATTTATCTCGTTGAATTTACAACAAAAAAAACTATTAAAAGAAAAATAACTGGAACATCACTGATTAAATGCGCAGTGTTGAATTTAATTAAAAACGTTGAGTTGGATTTTAGTTTTTTTTTTACTTTTTTTTTGTATTCCTTGTCATTTCTCTATTCGAGCTCTTCATCTGCAGTCAAAGTGATGAGTGGACAAAAAGGCTTGCAGGGAAATGTGTTGAAACCACACGATGGCATGTGTCATTTATTTGTTATTTTTTTTTTTGCTTTTTATTCAACAATTTCTTTACAAATTTGCCTTGTATACAGGCTGGAACTTCATAATGTATTTTATTTTCAACTTTTTTAAATTTAACAACGCGCGGAACAAAATATATAACGCAGACATTTACGTAAAATGAAATGCGTCAGTAAAAAAATCTTAAAGATTTTGATATTTTTGTTTGTCCCGTTGTTGAAGCCCGTGTGACTAAACATATTTTCTTGATTTGTTTTCTTATCAAGTCACGTAACTTCTTTTAATTTTTTGTATGGAGAACTTATAACAAGACCCCGGACTCTAGCACTAAACCTAACTAGTTTCCTTATTTTAGCCATTAAAATCGATGAATTAGATGCAGTTTGTCAAATTTCTCGTCTTACCTGCGAACATACCGGTTACTTGCATCTTCTCATATTGTAACCATTTTTAGTTATTTCCCAGGTAATTAAATAGATCATTGCGTATGAAAAAAAGCCCACAAAGCTTTAAAAGTTCTGACCTTCAACTAGTTCGAAGCTAAAGTGACGATATGGCACGGTGACTATCCATCGTCTGTTTGACAGTACAGCCCTATTTTTCGGTACCGTGTCTTCCCTTTTAACTGGCGATATAAATAGGTACTATAGGGCAAATTTTGGATACGTGCAAAAAAAAAATTTCGAGATAACAATCAAACATGACATTACGATGATAGAGAATACGAAAAAAGTGGGTGGCACAATTCTGTCTGTCTGTCTGTCTGTCCGTACCTCAACCTGCAGCCTAAACCACTGAAGCGATTTTCTTCAAATTTTGAATTTAAGGTTTTTTTGTAACTCTCCAGAGGGGAAAATGATTTTTTTTTTTTTAAGCCTAGTACGCTGCTGATGCGAAACGAAATTTTTAGTTGGTCTCCAATAAGACAACGAAATGCTTACGAAAACGATGCGGAAAAATATTAATTGACAGTTGCACAAATTCAAAAAATTAAAACAAATGCAAATGCAAAAAAATCACAAGCATCCATGCTGTAACGAAAGAAACAACAAAAATAAACACGAAAAAACACAAATGTCATTTTTTCGCACACAATAAATGGTCTGGGTAATTAATTGAGTGCGAAAAAAGAGTGTAGACATCTCCAAATAATCTGCTACAATTATCAATTTCGCTCATCGAACAGCGTACTGCAGAACGAAAAGTAGAACTAAATTTTTAGTTTATGATTTCGCTGTGTGATTTTTGTATGGGATTTTTCGTTTCGCATCAGCAGCGTACTAGGCTTTAGCTCAAAAAATAACGGTACTTGCCATACAACCGTTAAGGAAAAGCTTATTTATCTCAAAAACGGGACCAACGATTTTGATAAAAAAAATCTGTGTATTATTGTAGATATGATGTACCTTTTAGTAAGAAAAAAAATCATCAAAAATATTTATTAACGGTACCTGCCATATAGGGTAAAGTCGGGTGATATGGCACCACGGGATATATGGCACCCTTTAAATATTTCCTACTTAATTAATTATTTTTAAAACAAAAATATCAGAATATCATCAAGCTTAACTTTAGCTCTCAATTGATGCTGTTAAAACTGAAATAGCTTTTTTAACTTTAAAACAACCGAAAGTAAAATAATAGTGACTATATTTAAGTAATTTTTTTTTTGCGCATAACATAACAAAGTGCAGCAACGGAATTATTTGGCACCAGGTGCTCGCTTTGACGAAAAAAAAAAGAGTGATGCGTTTTTATTTGTTTTTAATTATCGCAATCTGTAAGCATACTTGTTTTGTCTGAGTAATTTGAAAAAAATAGTGGTAATATCAAAAGGGAGATATGGCACCCCTTAAGTTTAGTACAGATTGCAATGGTGCCATTTCACCCACTACTACATTTTGGTAATTTTTCATTGACTTTCTAGGACCGTTTTTTTTATTACATTTGAGCCAAAAAGTGCATTATTTGACTTTTCTCATTGCATTTGACATTAAACTGCATTGAGTGTGGCAAAAATCCATACAAAAAGTAAAGTTCCATATCACCCTCTAGCAGGTGCCATATCAACCGCCATTTTTTCACATGTCTTTTTTTTAAGGTATTTTTATTTCTTTAAATAATATGTGTTTTTATAAAAGCTTTTGTAATCAACCTATTTTTTTTTTGTTTTAAAATTAACTTCTGAACACATATATAAAAGCTTAAAATTAAAACCATTTTTACTTTGTGAGTTATTAAGAAAACTGGAAATGGGTGCCATAACACCCGACTTTACCCTAACGGTTTTTTTTTTATTTTTGGTTTTCTCATTAACCGCTGATCCGATTTCAATATAAATTTTTGCACAAAAGCTTTGTTAAAACATAAATAATACTGCATACCAACATTTTTGAAAAAATAAATTTTGGATTTTTAAAAACAGATTCAAATTTTTTTTTTTTTTGAAAATTCAATATTTCAAAAACGGGTTGATGAATTGATTTGAAATTTCAGTTTTAAATGTATATTAATATATACTCAAAATTGGCTTACCAGATTTTTTTTTTTAAATTGATGTATAATGCGCAGCATGCACTGCACTTGTGTGTGAATTTCCATTTACACACAAGACCCAACTTAAGATTTTAAATTTTTTCGGCACATATTCATATTTTTTCAAGTTATCAAATGGCATACTTTTTTTTGAGCTCTAAGTTATTTATCAGACTGTTTATACAATTAAAAGAATGATTTAAATGCTTTTTATACTTTTTCTATAATTACTCGAATATTTTCTAAAGTTCTTAAGTCCCACACAACTTGAACATAAGAGCAAGTACGTGCGATCCAGTCGTGCATTTAATTTATTTTCTTAAAGAGGACAATAATTTGTCCTCTTTTTAGTAAATTGTCATCCCAATGTCCTCTTTTTATCTTTCAAATCAATTCAAATTACAACTAAGTATTACTTACTTAAGAAAAGATCTAGAAATTAATGGCGAAAATGTACAAACAGTCACTAGCTAAAAAATGATATGAATTTTTCAAACATTTCAATGAAGAACAGAACAAATATGAAAATAATGTGTATTCAGGCAAGTAGAGTTGTCTCTATTATTTCAAGCGTGAAATGTTCTGGCCGAAAAAGTGTTTTTAATTTCAAATATATTTGGGTACCGGAGAAATCGCAATTAAAAATTGACACACTAATGTAATGTAATGTAACTAGCAAAGTGCAATAAATTTCGACTACGACTGTGCAGTAGGGTGTGTAATATATTTCTCATCTAATACCTACCTTCCAAAAGTTGCATTACATTTATTAAATGCAAATTCTTCATTTGGAATTTTCTTTTAAGTTATCGGCTTTGGCTCGCTAAATGAGCTTGAAAAGAACACCAAAAAACGTTTGTATGCTATATTCGAGAAATTATAAATCAGAGAAAAGTGTTCTGTCCAATTTTTTTAAAAACTGACAAATTTCAACTTGGTATTTTGGCGTGAGAAGTCAAAAGATTATGGGAAATCTAAATGGATTTTAAATAAGGGGAAATAGTACTCTAAGATTCCTGAAGGACTTTTAAAAAAAAACGTGATGTAGTACACAAATTTGGCTAAAAAACGTTTTTTAATGATTTTTCTAGATTTTTAGATATGGATATTTCGAACAGGCTTCTTTACAAAAAAATGTGAGTGCCATTTTCTTTTTCAGTGGCATAAAACTAGCCTATAAAAATTTGGTACCTTTGATACCTAGTCAAAATTGATTTAAAAAAATTTACTAATATTTTTTGCACTTAAAAAATTGTATAAAAATACAATTTTGAGTGATTTCGATTTTTGAATTCAAATTTGTACTGCCTTAAATTTTGATCTGTTTAATTGCTTGTACACTTTATGCTAAATTTTTTAAATTAGTTAAATCAGCTCAGATTAACTCTAACAATATCCGCACAAAAGACAGAGAAAGTATAGACTAAAAACACCGTTTTCGACAATAAACTTATGCTATATTTCCACTAAACGCTAATCTGAGTTTTAACAAGATTTACCGCAAATCTCCTTTAAATCTTGAAGTTTTACCATAAAAATTTATTTCGTAAATCCTGAAGATTAGAAATTAATCTTCCTAGGACAAACACTTTTACAAGCCGAACCAACCACTTACCTATCCTTGTATGGCGCTGAAGGATTCATTTATGGCTGAATTCAGTTCTTCACAGAGAAAATATTCTATCTCACTTCCTATTTATGAGAAAAAATGAAACACCATTTGCATTTTAAAAGGGGCTGTCAAAGTAAATCTTTTTGTGCGGTGGAAACACCAAATAGATTTATTAAATCTGAACTGAGATAATCCTCTGGTGGAAATATAGCATAAGTTGCTTAGCGAACCAAAGAAACAATTAATTTTAAACTTTTTCCTATATTCTTATCCCTACGATTCGAATGCAACTTTTGGCAGGTATTAGATTTCAATCTAAACTGTATAAAAGTGACACACTCTAGGTAGGTACTGTGCAGATTTTAAAATTTTCTTAAAAAATCATGATGACGTTGACATCTTAAATGAAATATATTATGAAAAAAAATATTAAAATCAAACACAAAGTTCCTTTGAACTATAAACTGCTGCCAAAGACATTCTGAACTTTTTGTTCAACGTCATAATGCTAAGTCTTCTACTTGGCTGATTTATTTCAGTAGTATATAGAATTTGTATTATAAAACCTTCTTTTATGTCATTAATTGTAGTTTTTTGTTTTGTTTGAAAAATTAAAAAAGGGTTGGAGTCGAAATTCTGGCAGGGTCACTTTTTAACATTTTCCAATTTTTCTTTTTATTATTGAAAGTGTTGTAAGGCAAACTGCTCTTTTAGGCTAGTCGCGCCCATGCAACTTTCAGTTTCGCAACTGTTTGGTTGCAAAAATGAATCCTATTGACTCATATGGGACAGCGCGCACATGCAGAAACTATTCAGTTGTCGATTCGAGCAACTTTTCAGTTTGTGTTTTGCCACAAACTGGACGATTGCCTGAAATCGGGTTTTCAATTTGTGTCATATAGAATAATATGTAACTGCGCGCACATGCAACCAAATAGTTGCAGATATTTTACCACATCGTTGAACTTTGTTGTTTCCAAAGTGACTTATGTTCTCTGTGCGAAAGAGAACAAATTTATCTTTTCTTTTATTTGCTGAGCAAAAGAATAGGACAAAGGCGATAATATTTTTCTTTGTATGTATGGGGTAGAAAATTTTAATAAACATTGTCGGTGTGTTGGTTAGGTTCGTTGCGATTGCTTGTGGAGTTGCTCATGTGCACGCTCATCGGTCAACTTGTGACTAAACTGTTTTGTTGCTGTAGCAGTTGCATGTGCGCGACTCCTTATAAGCATAGTTTACAGTTCCCATGCAAAAAAAATTAAAATTTTCAAACCCATTTTCCACCTATTCTGTGCACCAAATCCAGTAATATTGAAGGCGAGAAACATTTGCCTTGGCCTTAGAGGCCTAAGAAGCCTACTGAGTCATTAGCTTACCCTTAATTAATAAACTATAGGCCTTAAAATGGAAAACAATTATTTTTGAATGCAAAAACCATTAGAATGCAAAATATGTCTTGAGGTGAATAAATTTATATATTTTTTGGAAGTTTAAACCGACCATAAAAAAAAAAAGATTTTATCCACCACACTTTTTTCGAATGCAATACAATTGCCGTCGATTGTTTTGCATGACGTTCCATAACAGCAATGGTTTTTTTTTCTTGAAAATGTAAACCAATCGTGCAATCAATTAATTTTGCATTTCACCTCAATTATTTTTGACATGCGAAAATATTTGCATATACATAGATTTGTTTATGCGAAAAATGTTTGGCCTGGCCTAAGTCACCCACTGAGTCATTAACTTACCCTTAACTATTGATCTATAGAAATCTAACTAAAAATGGAAAACAATTATTTTTGGATGCAAAAACCATTTGCATGCAAACAGTGCTGAGGTGAATATATTTTCCTTAAGTGTAAGCCAACCATATAAACAAAAAATATTCACCATACTACTTTCTCGCACGCAAACAAATTGCCGGTTTTGCATGAAATTTCATGACAGCAATGGTTTTTTTTTGCATGAAACTGTAAACCACCAATCAAAATAATTTTGTATGACACCTCAATCAAACTGTAAGCTAGGCCTTACAAAACTTTTGCACTTAAAGTTACAGCTTCATTAACCCGTTATAAAGTATAAAATAAAGGAAAATATAAGTTGTGCGTGGATGGTTAGTTGTTTTATTTTTAAAGAATTGTGAAAATCACATAAAAGACAATAGTCTCTTCCAGATTGCAAGATAGTGTTGTACTGAATTGTCTAACAATAAAGTTGAAAAAATAATTTTCTTCTGTTTTTGAGAAAAAACAGAATAAGCAGAATTTTATTGCTTAAAATTTTATAAGACAGAATTTTGAAAAACAGGATTTTGAAAAGCATAACTTCAACAGACAGAACTGAAAAAAAGCAGAATTTTGAAAAACAGAATTTTCGTGCAGAAAACAGACAAAAGGCCTATGTTGAAATATGGCCATATGACAAATTGCGAAAGTGTCCCTATAATGTATGACCCTATGTCACGGCACCGATACAGTAAAGTGCGCTTGAGTTCTAGTCTGTAGCTAGACCTACAGCCCATAGTACTGAAGCGATTTTCTTTAAATTTTGAACTACCTAAATTGCATTATGAACCTATACTAGACTTGGAGCTTAATTATCTTCAAGTTTTATTATTTATTTTTAAGTCTTACGGTAAAAGTTTTGAGACTTAGATATTAACAAAATCTATTTTTCCCAACGGATCCAAGATGGTTGGAAATAACCTCCCCCTCTCCATCCGATTAGAAAAACCAAATTTCTTTTGTTTGTTTGCAACTGGGCTAATGATTTATAAAATGATTTTTCATTCAAAAATTACCATACAACTAGTCTGTTAGTCTTTCACTAAAAGTCAAATCTCCACTTAGGCCTCTTTGCTTTTCAGGAATCACGAATTACTTTTTAGAACGTCCTGATTTGGCTTTATTTGTTTATCTTCTTCTCCTATACAACCTTAAATACTTAGCTTCTCAATATAACCCAGCTTGTTTTTAATTTCGAGCAGATGGCTATGGCTATACTATAAGCTTAAGCATGGATTTCATTTCCTTTATATTTGCATTATTAAAGCTCAAATCTTTCCTGTATACATCAATAACGATTCAATCTTGCTACTATGTTGTATAGGAATATATCCTTACCGAGCAAACACAGCACAATAATAATAATAATAAAGTTCAATGTCATTTTTGCTGACATTTACACGAGTCCTGCCTTTTTCCAAGGAGTGATTTTAGTCATCCGTTATTAACATTGACAGGTTACCTTTATGAGGTTCATGTTAATTACTTTCTCAAGTGGATTGTTGTGCTTGCAAATAATATTGGCATCAGTCTCAAGGACTGACAACAACAAGGACGACACAGCTATTCATCATCGATGATGGGTACTTGGATGTGCTGGAAGGAAGAGAATTATTATGTTAGGTAAAAGGTTTTTTTTTTTCTTTCTTAGATTTGATTCTGTGTCTGTTACATCTTGAGAATTGGGTTGATTTATTAAATTTATATTGACATGACAACAAAGTGGAATTTTGGATATAAAGAGCCTTCGTTAAGACCAAGTAGGGATGTATGTTTTGATTTAATTTCTATTAAAATAGATCAATGAATATGCTAATTTCAAAGGAATAATAATAATTATTGATGTCCTTGGTTAACCATAAGAGTCAGTGCATATAGGTTTTTTTGGGTTTTCTTGCTATACATATGTATCAACAAAAAACGTTAACATATGACCTGAAATGACACATTGCCACACCTGAACCTGGGCTACCAAAAGTATCTTTTATGAAAACTTACATTACATATGCAATGCTTAGCTATTGACAGCCTTGAACCACAAGAGCAAGATTGTGTAATTCACTAGTGACTAGTGTATTTATTTATTTATTACGACGACCTGGTCATCTTATCAGAAATACATTACTCCTTACAGCTTATGATAAACCAGCTAGAAAACTTCAGCGAGTACAATTGTCTACACATCAACACAGGGAAGTCAAAAGTACTCGTATTTAAAAAATGAAAAGGCCGTTAAACTCGACACGAAAAATGGAAATATGGTGAAAAAGATCTGGAAGTCGTCAAAGCGTACAAGTATCTGGGAGTTAAATAAATCATACCCTATTGAAATTGTTGCGTTTCTTTTTGGTAAAAACTTCTACGACTGCCTTCTTCCACACGCAATTATATGCTCCTAATTGAATGCGTTATGTCACCCCTCTTTGTTTTCCCACTTAAACTTAGCATGTTATCGAGGAAGATGATACACGTCTTAACCAGGTTCTCGTCTTGAAGGCGCTTAGAACGTAAACAATTTTCTTACAGGACAGGAAAAATGTTGCAACGAAGTACAACCTCGTGCAGTCGTGCTTGATCTATGAGAAAACACCATTCCAGAGTGGGAAACAATACCCGGAAACTCGTCCTGGATGTGGAAAAGGCTATCACAATCGAAAGCGTAACTTAAGGAGAAAACTCAACAGCTTGTTTTTTGTATAGACAACTCGAGCACCAACAGATAAACTACCTGAACACTGGCCTAAGTACTGCACATATTTCAATGGTAATCCGAGTGAGAGGAGAACTACTTAAGCTCAACTATATGTCACACCGGGAGGATGTTCCACTACGCTGCTGTCTATGTAATAGGTACTGGAGAAAACGAAAACCTTATTCACTTCCTTGGTTCTTGTTTTATCTTAAAAGAAAGCCATGCTTAAATGAACTAAATTAAATCAAATAAGAACTTTACAAAATTCATCGACAGGTTGCGGTTCGTTGCAAAAATTACTTAAAGTATATTATTTTTCATTCAAAATAGCTTTTTATGGCCTTTAGTCCTATAAATTGGAGTTTCGTTCGGCTTACTCACTTGAACTCATCAGTGACATAGTGAGGGCTTTGTCATACGCAATTTATATTAAGTTCAGTTCAACTTACATGAATTTTTCAACGAAAATTCACTGTAAACTATATCCAACAAGATTAGAATTCCTAATCATTAAGCTGGAAGTTTTTTTGCCCTGGGCCAGGCATAGTTTCTATATAAGAAGGTTTTATAATACAAATTTTATATACTACTGAAATAAGAAACTAATTAATTCATGTTAAGTCGAAAATAACCATAGCTAAGTGGGTGGGTGGTAGAACAAAAGTAAAAATTATATTATAGGCTCATATATTATAATATTTATGAATATGACCCTGCAGTAAAGTAGGGTTTTTTAGCTAATTATTCCAAAATAGAAATTTAAGAAAAAAGTGTCTAAATCAGCAGACTGTTTTAGAAATTTGAATATGTAGGTATTAGGTTTTTGAAAAAAATAAGATAGGTGCATAAACAGAGAAAGTAGGTCCTTATTGAATTTTTTTTATTTTGCAGCTATAGGCGTTGTTTGAAGTAGAACAATTTCTTATGATTTTGTTTGTCAATTTCCTTATGATGTTGAATCTTTTCATATATTTTTGTAGGAAATTTTTTAAAATCGTTTTTAACTACATTTTTGTTTTATTAAACCATTGTTTTTATTCTTACATCGCATTTATAAAAATTAAATGCAATTTTTACTTGCGATTATAGGTACTATAAGGCAAGTTTTGGATTCGTGCAAAAAAAAAATTTTGAGATAACAATCAAACATGATATGACGATGATAGCGAACACCAAAAAAGTGGGTGGCACAATTCTGTCTGTCTGTTCGTCTACAGCCTAAACCTAGTGGTTTTTGGTGATTATGCCCACACGTTTTTTTCATTTTTTTTTAGAATCAAAAGTAACTGTACCTGCCATACAATTTTTTTTAGCAATTTTACATAATCGTATTTTTCTCAAAAACGGCTCGACAACTTTTCTTAAAAAAAAATCAATAAATTTATTTTAGTAAAGGCTTTCTTTTGGTGGAATACCATTTTTCAGAAATGGTTATTAATGGTACCTCCCAAAGAACCATTTTTTTTATTTTTGATTTTCTTCAAATCGGTACGACCGATTTCAATTATTTTTTTTACACAAAAGCTTCCAAAAAATATAAATAGTTTTGTGTACCAATATTTTTGAAAAAATATTTTTTTGATTTTTAAAAAATGTTTCAAATTTTTTTTTGGAAAATCAAATATTTCGAAAACGACATGATCGATTTGTTTGAAACTCGGTATTTAAGACTTTTTTAGTACTTTCTTAAATTATTTTTAGAAAAAAATTTACATTTATGAAAAAATAACGGTACCTTCCATACAAAATTAAAAAAAACCGCAAAGGAAAATATTTTTTTACTTAAAAACGACTCCTGCGATTTTGATTAAACTTTTTTCATATACTAAAATTAGTACGATCTACTACCAAAAATTATAAAATTTTACACTTAGCAACTATTAATAGTACCTATCATAGAACGTTTTCTTTATTTTGAATTTTCTCGTTATCGGCTAAACGGATTTAGATGAATTTTTTTGTGTACAAAATTCAGATAAGATCAAATAATATTGCATATCAAAATTTTCAAAAAAAAAGTTTTTGGATTTTTAAAAAAAGTTTCAAAATTTTTTTTTGAAAATTCGATATCTCAAAAATGGGTTGACAATTTTTTTTCAAATTTTGTTTGTATATACATATAAACATATACTTTAGATTTGCATACCAAGATTTGTTCTTAAAAATGTTTTAAGAATTTCATATATAAAAAATTAATTCTTTTAAAAACGGCTCCAACGATTTTAAATTTTTTTTCCCATACAATCATATTCAATCAAGAATTAATATGGCATTCTTTTTTTCCACATCAAACTGTCAAAAGAGTTGTTTTATCCAATTTAAAAGTCGTATTTCATGCTTCTCTACATTTTTCTCTCATAATTTCCATGTTTTTATATACAATTTTCTTAAGCCCACAGTGTCTTGAACATAAGAGCAAGTACGTGCGACCCAGTCGTGAATTTTATTTTCAGAAACTTATGAATTATCTATTTGAAAATCTTTTGCTTAACTTAAAGGATTTAAAATCTACCTTTTCTAGGACAATTATTGAAAAAAATTGAGGAAAACAGTTCATCTCACAAAATTGTAGTGCAAATATTTTTAAACAAATCGAGAAAATTTGAATAAAAATACTAGTAGGTACATAACACCAAAATTTGTGCAAACTTAAATCATAAGAAAATAAAAATAAATGAAGTGAACGACTATATTTTTCATTCACGCGTCGCCACTGGTCGCACGTACAGTGTTGGCCAAAACATAAGCAACTTTTTCAAGAATTAAAACTCTGGTCTATACCTGCCTGGATTTTAATATATTTAATAAACTTTTTATTAATAAATGCTCTTATTATTAACAAAATAAAATTTATAATAACAAAAATGATGTTTCATAACTAAAAATATATAAATGCAAAATGATATCATGCTCCTTTTTACCTTGCAACTTTTTAAAAATGCATGTTTCTAATTAAATTTATGGCCAATTTCACGAAAGGCTTTTACTTATTTAAAAAGCCATTTAGCCTTTAAACGGCGTTTTTCGTTTCACCAAATGCTTTTATATTTAAGAAGATTTAAAATGCCCTTGTAAACTAAAAGCTCGTTTTTGTCTCATTAAATTTTAAAAATTCTTTTTTGTTAAGCCATTCCAGTCAACAACAGCTGAAATTCTGCTGTCAGAATGATTGTCCCTCATCCATAATGCTTTTTCACTTTTTCTCATACACTTCGCATGTGCGAGGGAAACAACCTCTTTGTTTGTATCCAGGGATGTGAGGCAAACTCAATCAAATTAAATCCCTAAAATATCCCTTTTCTACATTGGTGAAACTGAAAAATTTTAAATTTCTGATAAAATTTAGAAGGAGTTTAGATAAAAGCAATTTTAGTGTTTGTTTATTAATTTTTAATATTTTGTGACAAAACCTTTGTCATCGCACTGCAGCTCCTGGCATACTTTCCAGAAAATTAGGATTAGTGGAACCTGGTATACTATTCCAAGTCTCTTGACCTCGACAAAGAGATCGTTCCTATTTCTCCTATTTTCTCTGAACTTTTCTTCTATCTACAATCTCCAATAGTATTTTCATGGGTTTGAGACCAGGATACAGTGCTGGCCACTTCATAACATCAAGTTTTTGCATTTGAAACCATTTTTTTGACTATTTTTTGGTATGGTTCGGATCATTATTTCAAGAGAAAATCCTCCTCAGCACGTGGAAGCATGACGTTTTCCATGATGTCCTTGAATACGAAACGGACCATAGTTCCACATATTTTATCAATCGGACCCACTCCATGTCCAGAGAAACACTCCCAAACATCCACGAACCATACAATTTCCTCGTCCATGTTTGAAAGTACCCTTTGTTTATTCGGTATCTGGTTTGAACTTAGTTGACTGCACAACGGACTTCGTCGAAAACCTAAATGGAATACTGTACTGTGTTCTGACGAATCTATAAATTCAATTTGAAGGATAGCGTGGTTTTACGAGTCCGTTGGTCAATCAACCAAGGTCATACCAGATTTCGAATAAACAAAGGGTACTTTTAAACATGGAGGGGGCAATTGTATGGTTGATGGTGGATGTTTGGGTATGTTTCTCTGGACATGGAGGGGGTCCGATTAATAAAATATATGGAATTATGGACCGGTTCGTATCCAAGAACATCTCAAACCCTAGGAAACACTATTGAAGGTTGAAGATTGAAGAATAGTTCAGGGAAAATAGCAGAAATAGGAACGATCTCTTCGTCCAGGTCGAGAAGGCTTGGAATAGCATACCCGGTTCCACTGTTCCAAATTTTCTGGAGAATATGCTCTGGAGCTGCAGTGCGATTATGAAAATACAAAGGTTTTGTCACAAAATATTATAAATTAAACACTAAATCTAATTAAAAACATGCATTTTTAAGAAGTTGCTTATGTGTTTGACTGTTTGTTGACCAGGTTAAAATGGACATGATATCATTATTCTTTGATTATTTAATACTTTTAGTTTTGAAACATCATTTTTGTTACATATTATTAATTTTATTTTGGTAATAATATGAGCATTCATTAATAAAAAGTTTATTAAATATATTAAAATCCAGGCAGTTATAGACCAGAGTTTTATTTCTTGAAAAAGTTTCTTATGTTTTGGCCAACACTGTAATTGCCAACCATATCAAAGCACATTCTTGAATTTAATCCACGTCAGGGTATCACAAGTAGTTGCCCTTAAGTAGCTTTGAAATTTAAAAGGCATTTACAAAATGAAAATATGTATTAATGGCGTTATAGAAACAATACCTAATGTGCAAAATAATAGGTGTGTTCTAAAATCTCATCAAAAGTGCTACATCAGAAGGGGATGATACGAAAATAAAACCGTGAAATTATTTTTTATTTACCTATGTTTGGTTTTACAACTTCTGAATTTAATAAGCAAAAAAATAATAAAAACAAATCCATTGAATAGAAAACGTAGGTAGGTATATTATTTTGTTGTGCTGTGCAAAAAAAAAATAGGTATAAACACTCGAGCTCTTAAAGAAAAGAAAAATTCCATGCAGTATTGAAAGAATTTATTCTGTTCTGTTCTCTTCCTTATATTATATTTTGTTTGAAAAGCTTTAATCTTGAATAAAGTTTGACATCTCTCATGCTAAATAAATTGCTAAATGTTAGCATTTTCAATACGAATGGACTCCTTTTTGGTACCGATTTTCATATTTCTCCTTTGCTGATATCTATTTTTTGAAAATTCAATTTTTGTTGTCAAAACAAAAAAAATATTTTCATTTTAATTTGAAATGTCACTGATTTTTAGGATTTAAATTCAGTATGTACCGCGAAGGATTACAAAAGCTCAGGAGTAAGGCGTTCGGAGTGTCCAATCATCGAAAAATATCATCGGAATATGGATGGTCTGAAACTATAATTTTTCCAAACGTTTCAAATTAGTATTTCTTTATCTTCTGGATAAAAACTTTAACAGTCACTTGAACTGGCGGTTAGGCTCCCGAAACTTTATCTGTCGGATATCACTATCCGAGACATTTGAAACCAAAAGTTGAAGTTTATCTTGCGGATAAGTTCCGGATAGGCTATCCGAGACTTTAACCGGAACATTTGAAACTGGCCCTCAATCTCATAAATTCCTACCACAAATGCAAAAATACTTGTACGAATAGCTAGATATTAATAGCCCTATTCTCCCCATCATCACTGATACCTCACAAGTCACTAGAAGTGGTGAAACTGATTTTGTGACTTTTTCGTATTCTCCCCCTAAAATCACAACTTGTGAGAGTCATAAAAACAACCGAAACTGTGATCTCCTCCAGAGCAGGTCACAACTCACAATTTACTTGAGTTTCTTCAAATCATTGAATTATATTTTTTCTAAGGAGGCGTTATGTTCTCTGTGCGAAAGAGAACAAAATGTATGTATTCTTTTATTTCTTGAGCAAAAGAACAGGACAAAGGTGCGATATTATTTTGCCTGTATTTATGAGATAGATAAACTGCCCAGCAAACATTTCCCTTCAGAAATGATTTATAAATAATTCACAGAAGTGAAAGAAACCCTCATTTATGAACTCATTTATAAACCGGTTTGGATCAAATTTACTGGCTAGCATTACTTCGAATTCGAATCGTTTTTATGTTTCATTAATAATAGAATAATTCTTCACTTTAGTGAATGTAAATAGGACGCTTATATATTCATTTCACTGAACAATTCGTGAATCTATTTTGAATCATTTAAATGAAACAGATTTGATTCATTAATATGAATATAAATTGGGGTTTCCTCATTCAGTTTAGTGAATATAAATTGAATTATATTTAATTCATTATAATGATTCTTTAATAATCCGAATGTATACCATAGAACTGAATTTAAATATTATTTCAGTGTGGTTATAAAAAAATGCTATTTTAAAATCGTAAAATTATCTACATAAACAGTTTGATTTCCTTAGATTTATCGAATGAAACTTATGATAAATTTTGCTAAAGTATATTATTTTATTTCAACTTCAATTGAAATGTAGTCACAATAAATGAGATGTCACTTTATTTTTATCACTTTATATTTTTATTTGTTAATTTATTCAATTTATCTTTTTTGATTTTGTTTCACTGCCGTACAGTAACAATACGCAAAATTGAATGAAAGTGACGAATTTTCTATTTGCATAAATTTTGTTTCAGTTTTGGCGCGACAAGGTCCCGTTATGGCTTTTCAAAATGAAATGAAAGGGACATTCAATTTATGTGAATAATAATAAACGCACCCAAGATATACCTCTTTTGAGGATCGCTTGTGCGCGTTCACTTTTATTCATATTATGTGAAGGAAACAAGAATCTCGATATTTTTTTATTATGAAAAATATCAACACAAATCCCCTTCCCCGCGTATGAGGTAAAAGTGATGGGATATTTGAGTATATTCACATTTGATTCACTGAAGTGAGTGTTTCTGGAATATATATTCTTCATTTTCACTGAATGTTCAATGAACGTTCACAAAAATGTTTGCTGGGTGAATACATATTGTGGGTGTATTGATTGAGTTCGTTGCGATTACTTGTAGAGTTGTTTATGTGTGCGCTCATCGGTCAAGAAGCTACCAACAAAATGCTATGGTGAATTTCGTTGTGAGTTTTCTTGTGACTACTAGGGGGAGAATACCAAAATGTTATCGAGTCACAACAATCCTCACAAGGAGGAGTCACAAGGGCTTGTGACTTGTGATTCCTCATAAGGGGGAGAATCAGGCTATAAGTCACACTTACAGTATAAATAACAATAATGATGGAAATATTTTGAGACTACAACGAGAAAATCAAAAATAATAGACTTTAAAAGAAAAATATCAGAATCGTCGGAGTCGTTTTCGAGAGAAATAATATTTTTTTACGGAACCGCTGTTCGTATGGCCTAGGAAATCACAAATTCCCCTCTAAGGCTAGTCGCGCACATGCTACTGCTACCGCAGAGAATTTTGAGTAAAATGAAAAAAACTGTTAAAAGGTACAACAATGATATTGGCGAACAGTGTTAACACTAATAAGTTTAGGATGACATTTTTCCATTTCATATTGAACCTATTTGGTGAAACAAAAAATTATAAAAAATTAATTTAATTTGGAAAAGAAGAGTTTTGAAAGTTGCGATTGGAATTCATTTGATTTGTACGGGAATAGATGAGTTTTGATTCAAGAGTATAGGAATAGAAAAGCTTTGAAATCAATGAAAACGGTTGGGTTCTTTGCGATTGCTTGTTGAGTTGGTCATGTGAGCGCTAATCGGCCAACTTGTGACTTAGGCGCCAGTTATAGCTATCATTGAAACTCATCATTGAAAATTTTAATGATTGATTTTGAGACGTTTAGGGGGCAAAATAATTTATTATTTTGATGGAAAAATAAGCCTTAAGACTTAATTAATATATCTAGCCAAAAAAATTGTTCAAATAGGCCCAACTTTCCACATAAAAAGACTTTTTTTATTTCAATGACTGAACTACCTTACCAATGATCATTGATAGATTAAAAGTCAATTTTTGTGGAAGGTTGGGCCGATTTGATTTTTTTTACTAGAAATATTAATTAAGTCTTGAGCTTTAACCGTCCATCAAAATACTAAATGATTTTGCTTTCTAAACATCTCAAAATCAATAATTAAAGTTTTCAATTATGAGTTTCAATGATAGCCATAACTGGCGCCTAAGTCACAAGTTGGCCGATTAGCGCTCACATGAAAAACTCAACAAGCAATCGCAAAGAACCCAACCGTTTTCATTGATTTCAAAGTTTTTCTATTCCTATACTCTTGAATCAAAACTCATCTATTCCCATAAACAAATCAAATGAATTCCAATCGCAACTTTAAAAACTCTTCTTTTCCAAATTAAATTCATTTTTTATAATTTTTAAATAAAATAAATTGGGTGGCGCAACAGCTCATGGAGAACCAGGGCCTAGTGACTTACAACTCACAACCATTCCTGTGTGCGTGTTCGATGGCAGGAATGGATAATTTTTAGTTTCACCAAATAGGTTCAATATGAAATGGAGAATGTCATCCTAAACTTATTAGTGCCCAGCAAACATTTTTGTGAACGTTCATTGAACATTCAGTGAAAATGAAGAATATATATTCGAGAAACACTCACTTCAGTGAATCAAATTTGAATATACTCAAATATCCCATATCACTTTTACCTCATACGCGGGGAAGGGGATTTGTGTTGATTTTTTTCATAATAAAAAAATATCGAGATTCTTATTTCCTTCACATAATATGAATAAAAGTGAACGTGCACAAGCGATCCTCAAAAGAGGTATATCTTGGGTGCATCCATTTTTATTCACACAAACTGAATGCCATAATGGGACCTAAAAAATAAATAACGGGACCTAGTCGCGCCAAAACTGAAACAAAAGTTATGCAAAGAGGAAATTCGTCACTTTCATTCAATTTTGCGTGTTTTTAATGTACGGACGGAACTATATCCATTGTGGCAGTGAAAAAAAATTAAAAAAAAAGAATTGAATAAATTAACAAATAAACATATAAAGTGATAAAAATAAAGTGACATTTCATTTGTTGTGCCAACATTTCAATTGCAGTTAAAATAAAATAATATAGCAAAATTTATCATAAGTTTCATTCGATAAATTTAGGGAAATCAAACTGTTTATGCAGATAATTTTACCATTTTAAAATAGCATTTTGTATAACCACACTGAAATAATATTTACATTCAGTTCTATGGTATACATTCAGATTATTAAAGAATCATTATAATGAATTAAATATAATTCAATTTATATTCACTAAACTGAATTAGGAAACCCCAATTTATATTCATATTAATGAATCAAATCTGTCTCATTTAAATGATTCAAAAAAGATTCATGAATTGTTCAGTGAAATGAATATATAAGCATCCTATTTACATTCACTAAAGTGAAGAATTACTCTATTATTAATGAAACATAAAAACGATTCGAATTCGAAGTAATGCTACCCAGTAAATTTGATCCAAACCGGTTTATAAATGAGTTCATAAATGAGGGTTTCTTTCACTTCTGTGAATTATTTATAGATCGTTTCTGAAGGGAAGTGTTTGCTGGGTGTTAACACTGTTCGCCAATATCATTGTTGTAGCTTTTAACAGTTTTTTGCATTTTACTCAAAATTCTCAAAAGTAGAAAAGAAGAGTTTTGAAACTCAACCCCTCATAATATGTCACTTTGGAAAGAACGAAATTCAACGATAAGGTGAAACATTCGCAACTATTAAGTTGAATAGGGAGTTAACATGGAACAACATGGTTGAACAACATTGCATGATGGAAACGGAACAAGTTTTCATAAATATTTTGAAAACCAAATAATAAAGTTGGACAACATGGTTGGTTTTGCGTTTTAAATGATCAAACATTGATGGCTGTCAAACAATGTTGGACAAGACGTTGTTCCATATAAACCCCCCTAATGTCCTCGCAGTTACATATTATTTGCAACCAAGCAGTTCCAAAACTGAAAGTTGCATTTGCGGTGCGACTAGCCTAAGGATTCACTCTCTTTGAAACTAAAAGAAATTCACTTGACTGCAGACTCGGATCCGGTTATCCGACGGACAGATAGCCAACACCATTTAATTCGTTTTGTTTGCATTGATCAAAGTTAAATTTAATGTTAACTAAACATGAAAACTCGTATGTCAGGTAGTTTTTTTTATCGCAACTAGAAAACTGTTATTGCAAAATAAAATCAATGTTCCTTTATTTATATGTTTTTTTTAAAAGCATTTTTATTAAATAACTTTATCAGTCGGTTATGGGACAGAAGCACTGTCAGAAACAGAAATATTTTCTAATTGGAAACACATAAATAAATTTACTGGAAATCTCCTTCGGGCTCATTTTTAGAAGTTGTTTTTTTTGTTGTTTGCAGGTTTAATCAAAGCACCAAAAAACCATTTAACCGTCAAAACTTTTAGATCCTCTTACCTCTAGTTCTCTAGTTCGGTTTGAAAAATCGTGTACCAGAGTTTCAAAAAGCATCGAAAAGAACCTGTTCTAAAAAAACAAACACAAATTTTCACAAACGAATGGCTGAAAGCCCTTTGAACTGTATCCAAACGAAAAAAACTCGCCATCGAAAAAATAAATGTAGCTTTACCTTTAAAACACTTTGCTTTCAGTACTGTGTCGAGGGTTCGATACCCTATCCAACTGGCTCCAAGAGACTTCATCAATCACAAGCCAAGAAACAAAAAAAATAATTTTAGTGCGATGATGAAACAAAAAATAGTTCCGAGCTGTATTGGAACTTGAGGAGCACAAAAAACTCAGGTCGAAACTGGATTTGGGGAATTATGTTCGTTTTACAAACCTTAAGCCTTGAGCGCTGGGTATGGTTTGGAAGAATACAAATACCTTTCTTAACACGTCTTTGTTCCAAATATCTTTTAACAACATTTTTGTTTGTATCACGAACGAAAAGAGGAAGAAAGATTGTTCGCGCTCATAAAAAATAAAAGTAAAGAAAAACGATTGAACGAACAAAGGAAATGGGGTTGTAAATTTGTCGATTTGAAGCAACTCTTTTCCAGCAAAGGGCTTTATCTTGGCACCCCATTGTCTTGAAATCGGCTCCTTTTGTTTCCGTTTTCAATGTGGGAATATAACCATGGCAAACAGTCAAGGATGGGCGTTTGTAATAAATTGCAGTTCGTTAGCGTAAAACACAAAATAAGAAACGGAAATATACCAAAAATATAAAGAAATATCATCTAAAAATACATTTTCGCTATGAAAGAAGAAGATATAGAAACTTATTGTCATGGCTGGCGCGTGATGGCATTTTCCTTTGCTTTTTCATTTGTGTTCTGTGCTGTATGGAGGAGAAGGAGCGTTGTGTTATGATCAAGGATATAAATAAGAATATTCTTTGTAAGCAATTTTCGAAAAGTTTATGAAGGTTAATGTTTTTGATTTAAAAAAGTACAATGTATTTAAAAACCTCTGGGAAGTTTATTGAGGTTGACAAAAGCACCCTCTGTTTATAGCATGCTGAGATTATTCAAAAAATAGAAGCAAATCAGCACACACGTCACTAGGTACCCAACAGTATTCAAATGATTTTTTGTTATTTAAAACTACTTTAAACATTCAAAATTGTGGTTTTTTGAAATGGGAGGTTTTTTTACAATATTTTCTTTTTCTGACAGCGCGTGACATGTGTATGATGCCATAATATTTGTATTCAGTATTCTTTGACAAATCATCATGAATTGACTCACTCTGTACCAACGTTTCCAAATAATTCAGCTGTATTACGAAATTCAGCGAAAAAGTTTGAAGAAAATCCACTGCTCTTGACAAAAATTTTCCTTTGCGATGCAACATCTTTTCGGCTCAATGGGTATATCAATAAACAAAATTGATGAGAAACCGGAAGGGTCTCGAACTTCCGTTGCATTCACAATGATGAAATTTTTGGTGTGGTTTTTGGGTTAGTAGATTCATCATCGGTCCTAATTTCTTTAAAAGCGATGCTGGCGAGAACGTTACAGTCAAATGTGACTTTTTCGTTCATCAATTGAACAACCATTATGTGCAGAAGCTGTGGTTTCAACAAGACGGCGAAACATGTCACACAGCTCGTGCCACAATTGATTTATAGAAGGAAACGTTTGTTAACCGCATAGTTTCACGTTACGGACCCGTGAGGGCAATATTTGCCGCGTGATTGCCGATATACGGCCACAAATGTTGGAAAAAGTCATCGAAAATTAGATTAGAGTACGTCCGAGACAGCCGTGGGGTTCATAAGCCAGAAATCATGTTTAAATTATAATTCCAGAAGATTATTGTCGGGGATTTAACTTCCGAGTCTAAATGTTGTAGGGGCGGTTGGTCCCAACTCGCGCAATAAATCTGAAATAGTCCAGAAAAAAGGGCACTATGCCGAACAACAAGAATAGTTTTTTAGTTTAATATAGTTTATTAAATAAGAACGGAGAAGAAGTCACGATGACCACAACTTGTATCTGTTGAAGATGTAAGGAACAACACTGTCTGTTCAAGGTGTAGAAAACAACTGCTCTGTCACAGACCAAGTCTGCGCCCAAGCCACCACCAATCCCATGATCAGAAGTGCAGCGTCACCAGAACGCCCACAGGTTCAGCGAGTCCAGTATTTGGTACCAGGCCCATGCCTTGGATACCCATCGACACACAAGAAAGAATGTGCCGACCCCAGCAACAATGAGTGCAATCCGTGGGAGCGACATCCAAATCAGTCAAATGCTTGATGTCTTCCAAGAAATGCATTGGTAGCTTCCAATGCTACTGCATTATGTAGGTCACCAACGACCCTTCGGCGACGCGAAGTATCTGGTGTCCGTAGTCCAGTCGATGAGTGGGCGACACACTCAGTCGCCTTAGCCATAGGTATGCTAAATGTATCTGGTATCCGATGAGAGGCGATACGATGGCGAGTCATAGTACTGTGGGTGAGTGTGTATCTGCTAGGTTGCTGGGTGGTGGCTGCCGACGCGACGGTAGCGACGATATCACCTATAGCTATAGGTATATGTCCAATGGTGGCATCAAATTGTGTCGCAATTCGATGGTCAGTGTACTGCGCATAGTACTAGGCAGTATGGAATGCGTCCTATATGGCTGGATTGATGGCGGGTGGAGAGAAGTAGTAGGGTACATTATGCTGTCGAAGCACTGATGGCATTTTGATGGGTCAACGGTGGATGACCGAACAATTATCTTTCGAATAAAGTAAATTTCATGCCAATTTAAGAATATCATCTTTATTTTATTCCAATTCAAAGTTATATACTTCTAAAAAAACACCCTTCACTTATTCACAGCACAGGGTGATAGGCTTTTAATTATTTACTTTGCGAAACCACAAAAATTCGATGTGATATAAATTAGTTTAAAGAAAATTTAAAAATTTACTTTACATTCATCAAACAGAAGAAAAAAGTTGTAAACTATTGTCCAATTTTTTTAATGGCCTTTTCGATTGGCAATCCAGAAGCGTTCGGAATGTGTGTAAACCTTTCTGAAAGTGTTCTATTGGCATTCAGAATGACAGTTCTTCTCTTGAAAAGAACAGAAAATGATTCTGGATTTCATTTCAGAATCGAAACCAGAACAACTCACACACTCAAACACTCAAACACATAGTTGCCAAAGTGTTGTCAAATATTGAAAAAGTAAATTCTTAGCTAAAAATAAGTAAATTTCACATTTCATTGTTTCTAAAAACAATTATTTTCCGTTTACAATATTATTTTCCCATTTTCTTTATTGAAAATTATTATACTCGTTCATATTTGTGTCCACCAAGTTTCCAAATGTGAAGAACATTTCAATCCGCATGTGAAGTTGCACAAATACAGGGATACGAAAACTTCAGAATCAAACTACATGTGCCTGTTTGTTTTATTGGCGTTCCGGATTGGAGAGTTCTTCCGAATTGCCAATCGAAAAGGCCATAAGTTTGCTTCCACCATTTGATGTTTGCATCCACCCATTTACGAAAAAGCGGTCGGTGAGCGCTCTTCACGTCCGACGCCAAAAGTTAACGAAGACTAGACGAACAGTATCAAATCGCAATTATGGTTGCAACATATTAATTCCTTGCATTCGTTTGGTTTCGTTACGACCCCTTAAGTCGCCTTTCGACTATTATAGTCCTACCTTATGACTCAATCTCAATAGCAATAACTTAGAAATAAATTATTCATCATCTCATCAGTGTCAAAATAAAATACAAAAGAATTATTAAATTAAAAAAAAACGGCAACTTTTTCCCTTAACCCCTCGATCCCAAAATAAGGAGCGAGTACCCAAACGCATATCATAAACAAGAGTTCGTCCATCGAAAAATACAGTTTCATGACAGATTTTGAATTAAATTTACTCGTGATCTTAACTGCGATCGAATTTTCCTTCAAGAGTGGTGTAATTTATTTTAAGATTTTGATAAAATAAAATGCACGACTGGATCGCACGTACTTGCGCTTATGGTCAAGTTGTGTGGGACTTAAGAACTTTAAAAAATATTCAAGTAATTATAGAAAAAGTTTAAAAAGCATTTAAATCGTTCTTTTAATTGTATAAACAGCCTGATAAATAACTTAGAGTTCAAAAAAAAGTATGCCATTTGATTACATGAAAAAATATGAATTTGTATATGCAAAAAAAAATTTAAAATCGTTGGAACCGTTTTCTTAAAAATTAATTTCTTATATATAAAATTTTTGTAACATTTTTCAAAAAAAAAATTTGGTATGCCAGTTTTGAGTATATATTAATATACATTTAAAACTGAAATTCAAAATAATTCATCGGCCCGTTTTTTGAAATATTGAATTTTCAAAAAAAAATTTTGAATCCTTTTTTTAAAAATCCAAAATTTATTTTTTCAAAAATTTTGGTATGCAGTACCTACTTTTTATATTCTATTAAAGCTTTTGTGTAAAATTTTTTATTGAAATCGAATCAGCGGTTTATTGAGAAAACTAAAAATAAAAAAAAACCGTTATATGGCAGGTACCGTTAATAAATGTTTTTGGTGATTTTTTTTTCATACGTAAAGGTACATCATACCTACAATAATACACTGATTTTTTTATCCGTTTTTTTAGCCGTTTTTGAGATAAATAAGCTTTTCCATAACGGTTGTATGGCAAGTACCGTTATTTTTTGAGCTAAAAAAATTCAATTTCCCCTCAGGATAGTTGCAAAAAAAACCTGAAGTTCAAAATTTGAAGAAAATCGCTTCAGTGGTTTAGGCTGTAGGTTGAGGTACGGACAGACAGACAGACAGACAGAATTGTGCCACCACTTTTTTCGTGTTCTCTATCATCGTAATGTCATGTTTGATTGTTATCTCGATTTTTTTTTTGCACGAATCCAAAACTTGCCCTATAGTACCTATATCGCAAGTAAAAATGAGCTACAACACTGGATTAACAGCTACATTTTTCGCATTTTTATATCGAAACTCAATGTTAAGATATAAATTCAGTCATTCAACAAGGAATAAAACTTAATGATCTCACTCAATTTTTCATATTAGATCTCTTTTCGCCCACCTTTTTGCTGTATATCAAATGTCGACGCTTTTTGCTGTTGATTATTTGTACATATTCTTTTTTAAATAAATAAAATTCGTTTGTAAGGCAATCAGAGAAGAAGGTAATGCTTCCTCACATAACACCAAACAGATATATAAAACTCAAGGCATATAGACACCTATTTGAAATCCAAGACTTGTCTGTCGTTTTTCGTTTCGTTTTAGCTTTTTCTCACAAATTGCCATTACATCCGTTTTCCGGTGTGCCAACAGCAGTCGTTACAGAATGCGTAATGTCACAATTTGATGGATTATTGACGACTTCTTAATGTATCTATCATCATCAGGGTATATAACGTGTGAACTTTTTCGCCTTCCTTCGAAACACGAATGTCGAAGGTATTTTTTCTTACCATCAGAGGTAGGTAGATAGTGGGCCAACACCAGTGCTGTGTTAGAAATGTCAGAAGTATCTTTATTCCTTGGTAAAATTGTGTGTATATTTTAAGGCTGAAATTCATGTTCCGGACGTATTTAAAAGGTACTTTATAAAAAGTCTGAAATGGATATCATGTTTATAGCTTATTTGTTTTTTTTTCTGCCTTAATATAGCAGATTATTATAATAATATCCCTGTGGAATGTGACAACATGGCTGTAGACACTAAAACATCATACAAAACCCAATAACGCTGTGAATGTATAGTTAATTAGATTGATACATACATACATACATGCATCGGTGTACCTAACTCATTTGCTGAATAATATTCAAGCTTTATGAGTATATCAATCGAATTCTGAAATCACATTCCATAAATTTTGCAAACAAAATTTCACGTTTCAATTAACGCCTAGAGCTAAAACAGATGACCGAGGGCATATTATTTGCCCATAATTAGAGATGATGGCGTATATAAGCTCAAATGGGTTTTGAGTTTATGGAATATGAACTGTTTTTGATGGAAATACATACCTACTCCGCATTTAGTATATGAATTTACTTAATTTTCGACAGTACCTCCTACACTTAGATAAAATTATGTTTTTAAAAATTGTTCATAGGCGAAAGAATAAAATGATCATTTATCTGATCAAGCACAGGTGCTTTACCTAGGGATAGATACAGGAATCCAAAAATCACTAAAACCGCAACAGACTGTGATTCACTCACTGACAGATCATACAAATTATAGGCACTGCAAATTTTGAGCACTTCCTGACACCGCAGAATCTTCTTATTTCGTATGACGGTAGGTAATTTGTTGCGTTCACAGAAAAAATTGAAAATTTGAGATTTTGCATTTAGAAGACATTGCTTGAATCAACTTTCTCAGAGTTGTAAGCAATTACCTACATTCTTTAATAAAAAAAAAGAGTGAAATCACACCGTTAGGAGTAGGACGTTAGGTTAGATTAATGGGCTGTCAGCCAGTTGGTCTTGTTACCGTCATACCTAGATCAATTGTGGTACCCTAAGGATTATGGATCCCATGAAATGAAACCTATGATAGATCCATGTCAATTCAAGCCCGTAAGGGGTGTTGATGAGTTTTCAGCAGGCTATAGCCTGAAAAATCGGTGGGTATTTTTGAGTCGTTGAAGAAATGCCTGTCATCTCATAATCGACTGGCTAAGGAGAGGAAAACCCCTTTTAAAGGCGTGATCCTTCCTTCGCCTATACACCAGCTACTATCGCCTCTGCGGTGAACATCAGCGCCAGTGAGTTGATGGGGCCACCTCAGAGGCGATAGTAGCAGGTGTATAGGCGAGGGGCCCATTCTCCGTTCACGTCGCTCCTACAAGAAATATAATATAAACATTGATATTTTCCCTCAGTGTAGATCTCACGCATGCCAATCGATTTTAGAGCAAATATTGCAAGACCACGATTTAGTTGACAACAATTTGAACGGTTCGGTTGCCTGGACACCATGTGTATTGAATTTTAATTATAATTTATCAACATGTATTCGGAAGGGGTAAATGCCAACAAGAAAACATATTATTTCCGCTTCATCAGATTAAATTAAAAACAAAACAAAATCTGACGTTAGTTTTAAAATAATTTAGGCCATAGTTCGGTCTGCCTCTTATAACGGGTGCTTCATTTAAAAACTTTCATTTAAGCTTTAAATAAAAAAAAACATAAAATGGAATTGGATGGTGGAAGCTTTATGACGCGAGAGAATAATCTGATATTTAATTTTTAAAATACATAATTTCATTAAATTTCTGGTGTCGACGATTACGCCGTATATGCAGATCATCCAGAAGATCCAAATTTTAGATCACTAATTTCAGTTCTGCGACCGGAACTCATGTGCCCAATTATTACACGAGTAATGTTGGTCCTGAAGTCCTGAATCATAGCGGGCTGATTGGCGAAGACTTTTGATGTTCATACACCAGAGATGAGCTAATTCGTGATTGTTTAATCACAGGTAAACCTGTGACTGTGATTTGCAATTCACTGTGAGTTTAACCTGTGATTGTGATTCGCTAATTTAAAAATAGATATGTTAGAAAATCGCAATAAGTTATAGTGACTCATTATACTGCAGACTTTATTTTTAAGTTCTAGACTTATTTACAAAATTTCAGCTTTCTAAAGCAACGTATGAAGGAGAAAACTCAAATATCAGAAAAAGAGATGTGGCAGTGGGTTGGATTTCCAAAACAATCATATTGTTTTTTAGGCTCTAGACAACTTATTTTCAAAATATATGCTCCCCAAGGGCAATGTATTAAGGGCAAGACTCGAATATAAGAAAAGAAGGCGTGGCAGTGGGTGGATTTCCAAAAATTTGATATATTGTTCTTTAGGCTCTAGACAACTTATTTATAAAACTTCCGCTCCATTGGAAAACGTATTGAGGGTAAAACCCAAATAAAAGAAAAGCAGGCGTGGCAGTGGGCGGATTTTCAAAAAATGCATAGTGTATTTCTTTAGGTTTTAAGCAACTTAATTGCAAAATTCAAGCTCCTTAGGGCGACGGAGTAAGGAGTTAATTTAAATATAAAAGAAGTAGGCGTGGCAGTAGGTGGGTGTGAAAAATTCGCAACTGCCTTGCTGGTCAAATTCAGAATCTCCAGTTTAAAAATTTACCAAATTGGAAAGGAAAATCTATCAAAAAATAAACCCATAAAATGCAAAGAAAATCGCGACATCGATCGTTTTCATTCTTTATACTTTCGTCTTTATCTGTGAAATTTTAATTTCTCTTGTGATTTTATTCTGGTCGTGATTTTGTTCACAGGGTTAAATGAAACACGACCATAGTTCTTTTCGTGATCACATGGGCTCATTTTTATAGCAAACCAAACGGTGCCTCAACATGCAATTGAGGATTATCATCACTCCAAATACGGCAGTTTTATTTATTGACGTATTCATTCAACTAAAGGTGAGCTTCATCGCTAAACAAAATTCGCGTATGAAAATTGGACGTAGTGTTTGGAAGCGTTGTTCAGGCGTCAGTCTTTATTCATGTTGAAATGCCAAACCAAACTAAAAATAAACCCCTTGACAGCTGAAAAAATGGCGCCAGTGTTGCCAGCTTAAAGTTATAAACCTTCAAAAAAAAACTCCCGTTAAAGGGCTTGGATTTCAGTACTTTGGAAACCTGGCCTTATGGAGTAATTTTGAGTTCTGATTTGATTTAGCATATCGACATCCTGCGGTAGTCTTGTGTTTGCACTAAAAATTCTGTTTAAATCCTTTAAGTTGGCATTGCATTTTCGATAGTACTCTCCAGGATTGTTTCCTTAAATATAACCAAAACAAACATATAAGAAAGCAAAGGAGATATTTGCAATGACTTGATTAAAAAGGTTTGTTTCCCTTTTCAAATTTGTCCTTTTTCACTAACTTCCTTAGTCGTATTCCGTTTACTTTAACAATCTCTTACCTGTCTACGGTTAAAGGTAGGTACCTATTGTAAAAAAAAAAATAATAAAAACATAAGGAGCACCTGTTGAAAGTGCAATTAATTTTAATAATTGTAAAAGCAGTCTTAGAGCCAGCCAGACCAACAAGAGTACAAACATAGGCGAAATAAAGTTAATTTTTTTAATGCTCCTCTGCAAGGAGGTAAAGGTAAGGTTAAGACTTAATTTATGGCATTGACCCTGTGTTGTGCTTAAGGTGGACAATAATAAGCGTGAATTTGTTTTTAAATTAAATGATATTTAGCTTAGGGACAACATAATAATTTATGGCCTTTTTTTGTCTACACCTCATCATTAAGGTTTTGCAAAGGAAATATTTGTTGTTTTATAATTTTATAAGAAAACACGAAAGAATAAAAACTCAAGCCTCATACTCGAACCCTTTTATTTTTTTTTAATAAGCTATTTTTATGATGGAAGGTCAAGCGTAATATTTTAATGACAGACATTTTATATCTTGATGAATCCTTGCACTTAAAATGTTTCTTTTAAATTAACCTTTGACTAATTAATTTTCTTTTTCATCGAGAAATGAAATGGGTAGCTCTAGCTCTTGCTACATAAAATCAATATTCACATTTTAATTTAATTTTCAAAACTGAATGCTTTTTATGTGAAAGAACAATTTTATTTCTAGTTTGGCAAGGTAGCTTTTTGGATTGATTTTATATGAAACTTTTCATTTGGCAAAATGCTACCATCTAAAAATGTTAAAATCCTTTCTATCTAGGAAAATTATCCAGCTGTGGCATCTTCACATTTCACATAGAGGAATTAATTGTGGGTTCTAAATAGATGGTGTTTGTATGTGTGCTACTGGGTAAGGTTTGTTAGGATATAGTATTATCTGGACTTGGCACAAAACTAATAATCCAACTTAAACGGATTTTATTTCGGTAAATGCCTGGAAGTAAAAGTTTTTAATTGAGTTTTTCATTGAAAAGCACATAGTTTGCAGAACAATAACGTCATTTCGTAATAATTTTATGATGAGGGAACAGGCAAATATGAAAGGAACCATCATCTGCCAGAGGTCAAGGTTTTGTTTTTTTTTTCTTTTTAACCAATTATTGTTTAATTCCGGAAAAAGGATTTTCATTTGGATAAACTAATATAAGTCGAGTACATGTGCATTAAGAGGAAATCTCAGTGTTAATTGGAAAACATGAACATAATAATATATGAAAAATAATCTTTTTCTAGAGTGGAAGACAAATACAAGGATTTATATTAGTCACAAATGATGGCACAAAACCAACGAACCCAAATTAATTTGCTAAGAAGTTATAAGCTGAATGAAAGAAGTCCCTTATATGTATGTACATATATATGCCTACCTTGAAAACAATTTGTTTGCATTTGGGAAAGGACGGGTAATTGAAAAAAGAGCTTGGTCTAGGTCAATTTGGACAAAGAAAATTAGTTTTTTTCCGTATATGAAAATTTTCTCAAGAAGCCTTAGAGAAGACTTAAGATTCCTACAAAGAAGAAGTTAACAAATAAGGAGGGTGAACACTGAACAGGTACGAATTGAACTGCAGAGTGTTTAACTATGTATGAAAATTGTAAACAACTTTACTGGCTATATCTGTTGTTATTGTTTCTTCGCATTATAATCTATTATTCATGGGAATTACTTTAGATAAGATGGAATGAATATATTTCGGTAAAAGCTAAGGAAAGTAGACTTTGATAGAATGAAAGAAGATTTGTTTTAAATCTTAAAGAGGTTGTAAGAGAATGCAATCTTCTGTGAATGAAATCTTTTATGACTTCAGTTAAAATATGGCATTTATAGACTTCGTTTTGAGACTGCGATTTCTCTTTGTCAAATAAGAAGTTGAAAGCTAAAAGAATACAGTTCATTAGTTTATATTATGTAGGAATATCAATATGCTTTGGAAAAATTATCGCTACACTTTTCTCTGTTAATACTCAACGGAACTGCATGAATTATGTATCGTTATAAAGGTTTTGCAACAGAAATGTGCACAAACTAAAATGTATGTGTACGTTGTGGTTTAGGTAGCTAACAGTTACTTAAATTTTTTGAGATGATTGATTTTTATCGTTTTAAGGATTGAGTTTAGAAATTTAAGATTTTGGCAACTGAATTGGATTTTTGGTGAAAGAATGGAATTTCTAGGTTACCATAGTAAGGTTAAAATTACAGTTTAATACTTTTTTGCGCAAAAATCACTCATTAAGCTTGATTTTCATTCACACTATAGTTCTAATACTAGTACAGTCTCAGTACGTTCTCACTACAGTAAAATATTCTTAAACGAGATTAGGCTATTGATTATGTCATATAAGAAGGAACTAAGACGTTCATGGGACTTTATTGTGAAAATCCCTTTTGATGATTTTTACAATAAAGTCCCATGAACGTCTTTGAAGATGAGAAAACCGCAGAGTGCTGTTAAAGTGGAGGGTGCATTTTTTAGAAGGGCATGCAAAAGCACCCTTTTTGGTTTTTTGCATACAACTCGAAAACGAAGCAAAATTTCAAGATAATTCTCCAAACCTTTTTTGTGGAGTATAATATTTACCATTGAAATAGATTAAAAAAAATTTTAGTTAGCTTAATTTAAAAAAAATCATTGCAAACAAATGTGAAAAATCACGTTTTTTGTTTTTTTTTTTTTACTTATTTGCTTATAATTTTTCTACCAGCATAGGTATGGGCTATGCTCCGTATAAAAGAAAGATAATGAAATTTCCTTTAAAATGAATTATTCAAAAAACGGTTTGGATAAAAATCGACCGAGAAATAGTCGTTCAAACTATGCTGATTTTAAGTTTTTAAAGCTTTATAAATGACATTTTTGGTTATTTTGATGGACTTGTTAGATTATACGCTCAAACTGGGTGTCAAATTTCAAATTTTTCGTAGTTTTAGGGTTGCCATCTATTTTTTTTTTAAATAAAGAATAATTGCCAAAATCAACACACTTGCTTTTACAAAGCCGGGTTTTGACCACATGTTAGCTTATACCTTCTCGAACATGAAAAAAATAGTGTCAGACAAGTTTTAAGGTTGAAAGTATTTGCCAGACGAGCGCAACATGTTCAAAGTAGGCATTATAAGAAATAACTTTTTTTTTAATTTTGGAATACCTAACTCGTCTGGCACTATTTTGTCCATATAACGAAAGATATAAGCTAACAAATAGGTACCCCAGTTTGTGAAAGTAGATTTAATAATTTGGACAATTATTTAAAAAATTAGATAACAAACGGAAAAGAAAGCTTTTGCACCCCCACTCCAAAATGCACCCTCTAATTAAATAGCTCTCTGCGGCTTTCTCCAATGACCCCTTTGGAGATTGTTACAATAAAATCCCATGAACGTCTTAGGTCCTTATTGCCCTGTTTTTTAGGACATAATCAATAGCCTTCTTACATATAGATTCAAAATAGCTTTTTATGGCCTTTAGTCCTACAAATTGGCGTTTCGTTCGGCTTACTCACTTGAACTCATCAGTGACATAGTGAGGGCTTTGTCATACGCAATTTGTTTTAAGTTCAGTTCAACTTACATGAATTTTTCAACGAAAATCCACTGTAAACTATATCCAACAAGATTAGTATTCCTAATCATTAAGCTGGAAGCTTTTTGCCTACATATATGTAAAAATCAGCTTTGTGCAAGTAGGTTTGCGATTTGAAAAGTTTTTTTTTTTAAATTTAAGAAAATAAAAAAAGTATATTTCTTATAACCTAACTTTTAAAACTTTAGGCCCGTCTGGCAGGAACTTTCGACCGTCTGACTGGTCTGGTATTTTTTTTTTCATGCACAAGAAGATATCAGCTAACATAAATGAAAAATCAGCTTTGTGAAGGAAGTTTTGCAATTTTGACAATTTTTTGCAATTTGAGAATGAATAAAAAATGATATTTCTTATAATACCTATTTTGAAAGTCTTAGGTTCGTCTGGCAGGAGCTTTTGACCGTCCTATTCGTCATATATGTTTTTTTATATCAAGAATAATTAACCAAGTCGTGCATTTTTTTTTTTGCGACAGAAGAAACAGAAGAAACCGATACCGATACCGAGACAAGACTGAGACTGAGTTACCGATACCGAGACGGTACTGAAATTTTTCAATTATGACGATAACGAGACGATACGTACAAAAAGTATCGTTTGGTTTGGTATCGTAGTCAGCCCCAGAAAAAAATAGTTTCGCCGAACAGTTTGCTGCAAAAGGGACAAATGAATTCTTAAGGTGATATCTATAGGCTTGGAAAAATGGTCTGCAAATTATTTGCTCTGATGTAGTTTGACATTTGAAATTTACATGTATTTAAATGACTGTGAGTAGCTGTTTTCATACTTTTGCTTTTCATTAATATTCGGTCTTTTTTTATTTGTTGTAGTCTTTTGAACGAGTTTTTGTCATAAAGTGACGTAGATAAGCAGAGTGTGGTTATTCGATTTTTTGTTTGTTCTTTATGGAAAAGATGTAAGGGAAACCAAATATGTATGAGAATATTTTTTCTTTTCTATATTTTTTTTCTTTTAATCTTCAAAATTTGCCGCCCCCCGAAAAATTGGCCCCTATGGCTAATCCTGCACTGTTTTAAGCAATCTTAGTCCAGAAAGCCAGACATTTCTGCGGTTGCAAAATCCAAGCCAGACGCTTTTTGTAAATGTCAACAAAAAAATATTGATTTTCAATTCAATCGGTAGTCTAGTGAGTCAACGAAGGAAAATGTAAATTTTAGCTTTGTTGCATTCATGGCCAATTTCATAATCAAACACTAAAAGTACTTTAGTCTAAAGTCCTTCTAAATTTTATCAGACATTTAAAATTTTTCAGTTTCACCAATGTAGAAAAAGGATATTTTAGGGATATTTTAATTTGACTGAGTTTGTTCACATACAAACAAACGAGGTTTTAGTTTACAAGGGCATTTAAAATCTTCTTAAATATGGAAGCATTTGGTGAAACGAAAAAACATCATTTAAAGGCTAAAAGGCTTTTTTAAATAAATAAAGGTTTTTCGTGAAATCGGCCATCAGTGTTTATATCAAACTCTAAATCATGTGGCTCATGGGCCTCCTAGATTATACCATAGCAACAATTTATTTCAGTTCGATGAAACCCCACCTTTTCCTCCTCAAGGACTTTTATATGAATTAATCTTTCCTAAGTTTTTTATTAATTTTATCGGTCTATAAAGCCGAGGTTTAAGAAAAGTTTCTTTAGCGTCTCATACTTCAGTCCAAGGCACCTACCAGTTGGTATAGAAAAAGGAAGTACATAATGAAACCCAAATTTCTTCATGCATAAATATACGCTCCTTTTTTAGTTCTTACAGCTCTATACTCTATTAAGTATAATTATCGAAAGAAATAATAATTATACCTACCATAATTTTTTCCGAACAACCGACAACACATTGTGTCAATAAATTTATTAATCATTCAATTAAAATTAATTGCTTCATAAATAAATAAAATGTTCCTAATTTCATTTAGTCTCGCATAGCCTGGTAAGGGTTTAATTGTCACACGCTCAAACTAAGCTTTTTGTTGTTGCCTTATTATTACTTGTAAGACCTATATAAAAGCTAGAACTAAAACCCTCATCTCTCTATATACGTAGGTAGGGTTATGTGTACATTCATATAAATTACCCTTCACCATGATAAACAATTAATTTCATAATTCAATTTTGATCTATACACGAACTTACTAATAGCCATAAATGCTCCAACTCCATTATTGAATTTTACTGCTGCTGGCACTAAACAGTATAAGTACACCAAGTGAGATGTCCTTTTTTATGTCGTTCGAGTATCTTCCAATAAAAGGGTATATCCAATCTATGAAGTATATAAATATAAATACATATGTATATGTGCATATGCTATGGTATTGAAACCTAAAGTCGTGAGTGTTGGGATGTGTGTGTGTCAGTGTGAGTGTGTTTGCACTTTTCGAAATAGGATATTTTCCATAAAATGATATCAATGGGTTACGGCCAGACACCATCCAATAAAAGAATCGGATAAAGGACATTAGAAGGATTTTCATTGAATCAAAAAGCGTATCGATCCACACTGCGTTGTGCCGATGCACTGAAAAAAAAAATCAATATTACTGTCAGAGCACTAAACCTACCTACGATTGTAAACCTAAATCTCGCAACAAATTTAGAATTTTCAAAATCACGCATGGCATACCTAACGATTTTGAACTAGACCAGTGGGCCTACGACAGAAGCTTGCAGTTGTTTAGAATTTGCTGGCATTTTTTGCTTTCAGATTTTGGCGTTTATGAAATAGTGGGTGTAATCTACTGCTAACAATGTGAAATTTTAAAAATTCATACTTTGGATTTGGGACGATTGCATTGCTTGCTTTGTTATTGAGATAAGGACAATGTCATGCCGACCCCACAGTAAAATAACATATGACATCACAAATGACATTGTAAATTTTTCCTAACAATTTCAACTGAAATTTTGCAGAAATATTGTGAGTTTGTTAAATTCTAAAATGTTTTTACTTTGTTTGAACATTTCTTTCAGTGTACTTATCCTCACTCACAAAAATAAAAGGATATTGAATTGCATTTGATGATTTATTGTGATTATGGGAGAGATAGAGCTTGGAAAACCAACAAACCCGTTTATATGATGGTCTGTCTATTGCGTTAGTCAACTCCCATTATTGACTTGATTCAGTCGATGATGGAATGGAATTGAATGAGTTTTTATAATCCCAGGTTTTGCTTCTATACTTTTTTATCTCTTCAAAATGATCGACTCTGAAAAAACAATGAGAAAATAATAAAAAGAGCCTTTCCATCATAAACACACTCACCAAAAAGATTGTTCTTTTCTTTCGCAAAATGGCAGTGATGTGCGCAACACGTTTCGCATTGTTAGCCAGATTTTAACTTCATAGACGTGTGGCGGCGGCACCAGTCACCAAAACATGTCACCATTAAGTACAAACTTGGATGATTTGTAGTCAGCACATAGGAGAGGCCTGCTATATAGCCCGGAGGCAAGTTATCCGGTGTCATTGTTCAAAATTTGGTTAGACGGAGGAATTTAAATTATTCTCTCTATATCTTGGAGCTTTGGCAGAGCAGAGGTTTTAAGGCAGATGCATGCATATAATGCGAAATTTTGAAAGACCACTGAAAATCCATTAGAATGTCCGCTAATGAGTCCATGAAAATAATGACTTGCTGTTTTGTTGCCGCTCCCCCTCTGTGAAACCGGAGCCGTGCGTATACTATATTCGTATATGTATACAACAATGCAAACTAATTAAAATTGTTTTTGGGGACATTAAATTGTTTTTGAAAGTTCACAAAATTGTCATTAGAGGATAATAAGTTGGTTTTTGATGGTGTTTTTTTTTTTTTTTGACAGAAGGAAATAAAAGTTTTTTTTTTGAAGTTTGGAAATGGCCAATGCGTACAAAAACTTATGTATATGTTGGCGTCATACGACTTGTGGAACTACCAAGCATTTCAGAGGATTAAATGACTTATGGAGGGTTTTAATATAAATTAGATGCGAAGGAATTCAAATTAAATGCTTGAATTAAAGGAAAGGATCTATTACCAAATGCCTTCTTTAATTTTGGGAATGTTACTCATTTTTAAATCCAGTTTGTTATCTATAAAACAAGTTTAAAGCTTTAGAAAAATTATTAAGAAATATTGGTAAACTAACCCCCTATTTTGGCACTCAAAACTAAATTTTGCTTAGGTGCCAGTTATAGCGATCAGGAAAACGTGTTGTTAGTAGCTAAGCTAGCAATGTATTGTTGGAGCATTAGCTGCCGATTCCATTCTGCTGTTTTTCCATCTTTATAGAGTCTTATCAGCACCCAAAACTTCATTCGTGAAACCAGGAGCTGATTATTGGAATTTAACAGGGATCAACGAAATCTTAAATCTTTCCTATCCTCCTACTCTTTCTAACTAGTGCCGTGCAATTCAGGTTGCATTTAAAAGACCTAAGGTCTTACAGGCATATAGTTAAAATTATTATTATTATTATTATTATTTGACAAATGGTTGGGTCCAACAATAAATAAAAAAAAAAAGAAATGAGTTAATTCAGGGACTAAGTTGAGGGTTTTTCCGTTGTGCTGCCTACTCGATTTCTATAGTAAAATTTATGGTCAGTGCAATTTCGTTGTGGCGCCATCTCTATTTTAATGCATGAAAGGCGTAAAAGGGTGATATCCATAGTATCGCACATCGATCTCAGTAGATTTTTGACAACTTAAAGATAAAGTTAATCCTCAACTGAAAAACTGTTCCTGAGCTTACTCGGTTTTAATTCATTGTCAGGATTAGCAAACTCTGGTTTAACTTAAGTAACCCTGAGTTGGCCTAAGCAATTTAATTTTCGACAGGTTGCAAACATGTAAAATACGCATTTAAAAATAAGAGAAAAGGAGAAGCAACTGGATGTGCCTGGTAGGCCATTTTCAGAAAAAAATACCACTTGAGGTTCAATATTATTGCTGGTATTGTCAATCTTAAGCCGTGTCCAAATTATGTTGAATTGTGTAGATCAACATCGTTGATCAACAGTTTTGAGTAAGTGTAGATGTGTTGATCGACAATGCCAATCAACATTTGTTGACCCGACCGAACGCAACCCTTTTCAAATGGATAGCAATCAAAAAAGTTGTTCAATAAATTCTATTTTATTGAAAACAGGGTTTTAATTTCATGAACATAATTTATTGATTTGTGCGTTATTATCTAAGCAATTTTTTTTTAGACGAAAAATGCAATATTTGTTGTGAATAAATATTTAATGTTAATAATATCGTTTTAACTTTATTGTTCACAAAAAAAAAAAGTTGGGTGCCCCCAGGGTTCGAACCCTGAACCCTTCGGTTCGATCCTGACGCATCGCTCAGAAAATTCCAATCCACACAAATTGTTACTACGAAAGTTTTTGACGTACACACTAGCGTGTTGATCGACAATGTTAACCAACAATGGTGATCGGCATAGTGTGGACTCTCCTTTAGACACGCCTTTTAGTTAACCTTTATTTTAGCCACACTCCTTTCCTTTCTTTTATTGCTTGAATCGCAGCAGTTCTTATGCTGAGATACGGCGGCACTTTGACTAGGGTCTTTAAACAGTATAAAACCGTTAAAGTTAATTTGTTTGGTTTAATTTTCTTATTTAATTTTTGGTTGGAAAAATAAAAACTTGCTTTGTGACAAACACAAAGCTTCAGGTTTAGTATCTACCGGATTTAGCGGATTTAAAGGTAGAGTCCAATCCAAAACAGACGAAATAGGGCTCCATTTTGGTTTCTGTGTCCAGAAATTTTTGGAAAATCTATAATGATTAATGACTGATAAATCATATGATTTTTGCACATGTCCCATAAAGGGGCCAGTCCATAGAATGCGTCACATGCGTTGCGCCAACGGATCCGTTGATGTTGCCGGATGCGAACAATAGGGATGGCCCAATGGATACGTTGCGTTGTTTTAATGAATTGGCTTTTGTCTTTTAGATTTACTTTTGAGTTTGCTAAAAGAAGGTTTATATACAGTTAATTTTTAAAGTTCACACCTTCTAGTACTTCCAAAAATTGTTATACAGTAGACGCTCGATATAGTGAAGTAAAAAGAACCAGACCTGTTCACTGAGCGGGAATTTTCTAAGGCATTCCAAAGGCGAATTTGATCCAAAATGCACATTTCGTTCGATGTGAATGTTTTTAATTTTAATTAAGCTCAAACAAGGCTTTCACTCAGGTTTAAACAAAAAACAGAAACAATTCTTCAGAGCTCTCAAGATATGTTAAATGCTTGCGTGAAATTTGTATACAAAATACGTTTTTATATAAAAGTTTGTGTGTTCACTATAATTGTGGATAGTTCACTATTTCGAGATTCACTAAATCGAGCGTCTACTGTATTTACTTTTGAGATTAGAGTGTTTGCAAATTAATAAAGAAAAATTAACACATAAAATAAATCAGAGAGAGTTAAGGTACCGACAGTGTAACCCAATTTCTCAGTTAAATGCCACCCGAACAAGCCTTTCGTTGACAACTAATTTAAATAGGTCTACAAAGTCAACAATGAACGAACCTATTACTGACAATAAATGTCAACGGTGTAATTAATCGAGCTGTAAGTTGTGTACGGCAACGCAACACATGCAACGGATTTTATGGGTTAGGCCGTTAATTTGGACAAAACCCCGAACAAGTTGCGGTTTAGGGAAATATAAAATACAAATAATGGTTTCTTCGCAAAATTTTCAAATTCAGGTGTGCAAGATCTCTACTGCACAAGACATCACAAGTACACAAGATACATAACAGTAGGTAGAACTTGCTTTTGTTTTAGAAAATATATATCTTGCTTACTTCACGCTGCGCTAGTTAAAATTTAGTTTTGAAAGCAATTGCTAGCCTGAGCAAGACTAACCTTATTTTATAAAGCTTTAGCTTCGCATTACAGTTTGAGTTTGGTAGCCTTAAAAAAATACTTATCATAGCTTGCTTTTCCAGCTTAAACTCTAATTTGTGTGATTTAAAATAGTTTTAGCTAGAATACTAGAGTAAAAACTACAAAAATATCA
This sequence comes from Dasysyrphus tricinctus, assembly GCA_963921185.1. Classification (NCBI taxonomy): domain Eukaryota; kingdom Metazoa; phylum Arthropoda; class Insecta; order Diptera; family Syrphidae; genus Dasysyrphus; species Dasysyrphus tricinctus. Next base: position 18,913,605 of record OY992533.1, on the reverse strand, counting down.
AAATTCCTGGACCCATGACTATAAATAAAACTTTGACCAAATCTTTTTACATGAAAACAATATACTTGCCATAAATCAAAATCAAAAATATCTGTGTTGCTTTTCGGTCCCAAAATAACAGTTTTAGCTTACGCTTTAAGCCGAAACATGTGAGTAAACAAACAAAAGGTAAAAATATTAAACTTAAGCTAAAATTTTCTAGCTAGACTAGCTAGCTTTAGCTTCTTCCAAAAATAGCTTAAACTTTTTTTTCGCAAGGCTCAACATTCACAGGCGCACTTGTCAAACTATCTTTCCTGGTAACAATAAGGCTAATTCAACTATCAAAGTCAAAGCTTATTTCAGACATAGCCACTGTGAAAAAGAGTTAAAAAGTATGAAATTTTCGTTGCAATTGTTAATTTTTTTTTAATATAACTTACCATGCTCTTATTTTGTCCCTACATAGAACCTTAGCTTTGATGCCACCAAAGCTATTATTTGTTTTTTGTCTGGGAGTTCAAATAATATCCATGACACAAAGTATTTACCAACAATTTAAAAAAATTAAATATTCATACCTAAAGGACATGTAGCGATAACTGAAATAGATAAAATGTTTTCAAGTTGCATTTTATGCCAAAGAATTTTGCAGTCTTTGCTGTCTTGACAATAACGAAGCCAAACAAAAAGAAAGCAGAAAAAAAAACTTCATCTTGCTGCTCCATCTTTATATAGAAACTCTGATGATTACAACACTGATAATACCTCCTCCTAGAACGCAAACGACTCTGATGCTAGGAGCACCAACATTATTGTTATTCTTTTAAGATCCTTGCGTATCCACACAGGCGTATAAGACAGTAGACGTATAAAAATAGCATCACAAGGAGCAGAATTTCTATAGTATCCTTAATCTCTGATGAGGAAAATGTTATTTCGAAGAATTTTTATTTTAATATATTTTGGAGTCTTGATTTTTCGCTGCGTCGTCGGTCGTCGCGTTGTCGGCTGCATAATTTTATTGCATCAAAGTAATAAAAAGGATATATTCTACAATGTGTATAGCGGCAGCTGTGCTGGGCTGGGCATGGTGGCTCCGTTTTTGCTGAGATTTGTCGTTCTCGTCATATTGTGTTATGCGAAATGTTTAACTTGTAAGTCATCTTAAGAAGCGTAAACATACGCTATTATGTCGTTGTCTTGTATGAGGGATTTTTTATGATAAAGTAATTTTGATTAAAAATTCTATGCGAAGCAAAATTTAGATTGGTATTATTTTGTCGCGCATGTAAATTGGTTTTGATTGCATAGATATTTTTTTTATTCAAACACTTTGTTTGATATAACCATGGCGCCAGGGTTAATGCTCAGAGAGCAGAATAAAAGTTACTTGGCGTTTACAATAATCTTATGAAAAATCAGAATCATAAGAATGACATGCACAATGATTGGGAGCAATCAGCTGTAAGGGAGAAGTGACTGTCTTCAGCTTATCGAAAACCATCGGTGTGATGTGAAAAATGTGTTAGCTCTAATGCTTATTGAATATTCTTGAATGAATTTTGCTTAGTTTTTCCAAGAAACTTCTGGGAAGAATTAACGAAGACTACAAATCAAAGGCTAGATCGAAGCTACCGCATGAGTACCAGGTTGAAACGAGCTAAAACCACTTAAAGCGATGTATCCAAGAATGTATAGGTAGTTTCAATCAACAAGAAGCTTACAGGTCACATGTGGTGTTTGCATCTTCAAATAATACCTAGTTAAAGATTAAGACTCTGCGATGCTATTTTGGAATGAGAACTATGTAGCTCAGAAGGTGACACAAGAAGCACTTTTCTGTGGTTTAATCATTCTTAGACAAGAAATCGTAACTACGATCGAAGCCAGCTCCACTGGCAGTTTTTCCTGATATCACAACGAGCCAGTAAAAAAACAATTTAACGAGTCTAGGATACCGAAATATTTCCTATCCATAAGTTGAAAAAGGGAATGAATATCAAGCTCCTGAAAATAGATAGATCTTAGGCAATTCGAAAACTTAAAGGAAACACCATCGATTTTGAACAAACTGGATTTCGCCCTGGGTCTCTCTGTCTGGAAAACATCAATTTTTCTGGAAATGATATCATTTTCTGCACAGAGGACAAAAGAATTTACAGTAAAAAAAAAAGGTTTTTTAAAGTTGTATATTTTTAACAGGTGTGAGTACCTATTATAATTGGCATGCAGCTCTGCCCACAGGAAACAGGCAGTAGAGAAATTTACTTATCTATCAATTCAGTGTCACGGCATGGGTACACGTACCTACACGTGTATTGAGGAATTTATACCCGTGTACTTATTAAATACACGTGTTAATAAAAATTCACGTGTATCTTAAAAAAATTGTAAATCTTTTTAAGATACACGTGAAGGCTATCGATCGGACTACTGCAACGACTGTCGAAAGTAAGCACACACGTTGCGAACCAGTTTAACAAACGGTGTGTCAAAAAATTCCTTCAATTTGTTTTTTATTTATTTCATCTCCTAGAAACATAATAAAAGCGTGCATAAGTTTGAAGATTATTCGTAGACTGAGTAGTTTGGTCGCAAGGAGTGTTTCAAATTGTGCCATTCACAATACGACCATATTTGGTTGTGTTGCAACGCTCGTTGAAATTTTCAACATCGTAAGTGCACGGTCCGATGTACAACAAGGACATTCACAGTAGAACCTGCCGTATACGACTGAAATTTTTCGGACAGTCCTTACGACAGCTTAAACGTGAATGACCCGCTTTTTTGATGATTGACCGACCAGGCGACGACGATGAAGACAACAACGACAACGACAACGACAACGACAACGACAACGACAACGACAACGACAACGACAACGACAACGACAACGACAACGACAACGACAACGACAACGACAACGACAACGACAACGACAAAGACAAAGACAAAGACAAAGACAAAAACAAAGACAAAGACAAAGACAAAGACAAAGACAAAGACAAAGACAAAGACAAAGACAAAGACAAAGACAAAGACAAAGACAAAGACAAAGACAAAGACAAAGACAAAGACAAAGACAAAGACAAAGACAAAGACAAAGACAAAGACAAAGACAAAGACAAAGACAAAGACAAAGACAAAGACAAAGACAAAGACAAAGACAAAGACAAAGACAAAGACAAAGACAAAGACAAAGACAAAGACAAAGACAAAGACAAAGACAAAGACAAAGACAAAGACAAAGACAAAGACAAAGACAAAGACAAAGACAAAGACAAAGACAAAGACAAAGACAAAGACAAAGACAAAGACAAAGACAAAGACAAAGACAAAGACAAAGACAAAGACAAAGACAAAGACAAAGACAAAGACAAAGACAAAGACAAAGACAAAGACAAAGACAAAGACAAAGACAAAGACAAAGACAAAGACAAAGACAAAGACAAAGACAAAGACAAAGACAAAGACAAAGACAAAGACAAAGACAAAGACAAAGACAAAGACAAAGACAAAGACAAAGACAACGACAACGACAACGGCAACGGCAACGACAACAGCAAAGACAGCGACAACGACAACGAGTCTTGGTGTCTTCTCGCTAATCTCTCACCGCCATCATCCAAACTTGGTTTTCAGTATCGTGGTCAAAGGGCTCGTCTCCCTATGGTCTCGTCATGCCCATTTACAAGGAATTCTGTATAGTGGTTTTTTCGCTATGGTCTCGCTGTGGTCTCCCCATGACATTTATACGTGATTTTCTGCATTGAGGATGTTTTGGCGTCATCTAGCTTTGGTCTCGCTATAGTCTCTCCAAAGTTCTTTTTTCACAATTAAATTTTTGAAGAAGGTTAAAATATGCTAAAACCATGGTTTTAAGGTCGAAACCTGGTCTTCAATTTTTTGGTTATTTAGCTCTTCTCATTGTGGTATCGCCGTGTCCATTTACACGGCTATATGTGTCTTGGTTTTCTCGCTATAGTCTCCTTTTAGAGTTTTCCGTGACATCTATGTGTGGTTTAAATATTGTGCACTTCAGTCCAAACCTGGCATTTGCCGTGTAAAGACAAAATTGGTGCGAACATCTTTTTCCGCGAGTGGTAAATAAAAGTTCATAGTTAATTTTGTTTCTCTATTTACTCCACCAGAAAGGTAAGAGATGAGTTGGGGGCCGCCCCCCCAAAACCATAATCGGTTTATAGGCCTCGAATCAGAGGTCAATATAAGCCAGACAAAAAAACAAAAATACAATAAACGAAAAAGTTCAGATGATGACGACTTTCCGCAATTACCCATGATTACGAACGACACCAATATTCCACGCTATCTTATTTTAAGTGGGACTGAAGTAGTTAACGAAAAGGTACGCACTCTTGCATCATACAATCCCTTCCAAATAAATAGAGGTTTGGAATACATATCGAAAGATATTTTGGAGGTCAAGGCAATGAGATCTGGCGATCTTCTTCTTAAAGTTCTGAATGAACCTACAGCAAACAAATTCCTCAAAGTTAAGCTCATTGATTCAATTCCAGTTAAGGTTACAAGCCACGTGGGACTTAACTCTGTGCAAGGTAGAATATTCTCGAGACACATAATTGATATCCCTGAAAAAGAGCTTCTGGAAGAGCTTAAAAAATTCAAAGTAACGGAAGTAAGAAAAATGATGAAAAAAGAGAAAGACGAAATGATCGCGACAGGTGCAGCAATAATTACTTTCGATTTAATTCGACGACCACAAACCATCAAAATTGGATGGATGAACTGCAAAGTAGATGAGTACATTGCTAACCCTATGCGCTGCGTTTTATGCCAAAAACTGGGACATACTAAAAATCGCTGCACTAATGCAGCAGTTTGTAAAGAATGCGCCCTTCCTCCACCTCATACTCCATGCACACGCATATTCTGTATTAATTGTAATGAGGAAACACACACGTCGTACGACCCATCATGCCCTTCTTTCCTTCGTTACAAATCTGTTAATAAGATCAAAGCCGACCGTCGATGCACCGTTCGTGATGCTTGGCAAATCTATAACGATAATCCATCACTCCACCAAATACAACCTCCAAAAAAACGCAACAACAATAACCCGACAGTAGCTGAAATAATAAAAAAACGTATTGAGGATCGAAAAGATCCCACAACCACCTCCGTCAACTCCAGTTCACTCACTGAGACTAATGTTCAAATTGACACCAAACAAAATGCTTCCAATACAGAACCCGAGACTAAATCATTACCCGCACAGCTCCCCAAAAAACCACTCCAAAACCATCCAAGCCAACTATCGCACCAGCCACTACCAACTCAAAAAACTCTCTTATCAAATACCACCAAGTTGCAAAACCTTACTACTTTCACTCATCATTCAACAAAAAATTCACAACAACCTTCTTCATCTAAGGAAAATAATATGGACATCGACTCCGAATCTGAGCAATCTACAGGCTCAACCTTACAAAATAACTCAAACTCACTCCCACACAATCTCTCTCTCCAACAACAACTCCAAAATGATACACAATCCAAACTACTCTCATTAAAAAAAATTGAAAAATTATAATGGCTCTGTTGGACTTTGACTTTGTCATCCTCCAATGGAACCTCCAAGGCTTTTTAAATAATAAACATTGCCTTGAACGATTAATTAGTAAATATAATCCAGATATAATAGCACTTCAAGAAACGCACATAACATCCAATACAAACAAATATTTCAAAATGAAAAACTACAAAACCTTTCAACACAATAAAAACTATCAGTATGCAAAAGCAGGTATAGGTTTTCTTGTGAAACAAAATATACCTATAACTTCACATTTCACCTCTTCATCGAACTTGTTGCATCAAACTATCGAAATTGGAGCAAGTAGAGCAATTAACATCACAAATATATACAGAGAGTATGACGTTGTACTAACCCCAGAAATGCTAGAGGATATTCCATTAAAAACCCATAGCCATCATTTAATACTAGGAGACATGAATGCACATAACACGTTATGGGGATCAAATACAACCAACCCTTCTGGATTAAAGTTTGAAAACTTTGCAAATGACCGAAATTTAGTCGTCCTAAATGATGGTTCACATACTTTCTTTAGTACAAGAAATACATTTACAGCAATTGATGTTTCTTTTGCATCTGAGGATATTGCACCTCTTCTACATTGGGAGGTCATACCTTCTGGCTCAGAGACTAAAGATCATATCCCAATCATTATACGAACTCCACATCAAAAAATTGCAAAAAAGTTTCAAGCACGTTTCAAAGAAAATTTAGCTAATTGGAATTCTTTTGAAGCATCGACCCAAGCTCTCTCATTAATAATAGGCCCATCAAACAATGTTAACCAGGAAGCTGCAAAAATTAAAAAAATCATAAGAACAGCTGCAGCCAAAAGTATCCCTGTCACAAACCAAAAGAAACATAAGTGGAATCCTATTTGGTTCACTAGAAACATTTCGATTCTTGTAAAAGAAAAACATGATGCTTGGTCAAAAGTGCGTAGAAGTCCCACAACAGAAAACTGTATTTCTTATCGGAAAGCTTGTTCAAAACTTCGAAGAGAGTCTATCCAAGCAAAAAGACTGTCGTGGGAAAACTTCATCAATACCATGGACCCCACATTAGATTCTAGAACACTTTGGAACAGAATAAGGTCGCTCCGAGCCTCCAAGCCACCTCAAGAATTTCCCTACATGTTAATGGAAGAAACCTTACAAACTGACCCAAAAGTGATAGCCAACACTTTTGCAAACAAATGGAAAGGATATAGCGCTGACACCACTTATTCAAACACTACTATCCAAAAAAAGATCAACTTTAAAATAGAAGATCTCCCGGATATGTCAAATGAATCAGAGTTCTTGAAGGAACCTATCACAATTGTTGAGTTCAAGCTAACCCTGCAAGGTACAAAAGGGACAACACCAGGTGAAGATAAGATTACATACAATATGATAAAATATTGTGATGATAGTCTGAAAAAAAGGATTTGTGCTTTGTACAACAGCATCATGACAACAGGTGTTTTTCCACACGACTGGAAATGTGCACAACTTAAACCAATACCCAAAAAAGGGACGACATCTCACTCATACGAAGAATATCGACCCATCTCACTACTCCCAGTTCTCTCAAAGGTTTTAGAAAAAATCCTTGCAAGACGAATTGGATGGATGATGGAAAAGAAATTGCATCCGGGCCAACATGCTTTTAGACCAAACAGAGGAGTTCAAACACTGTTACATCTATTAGAACACAAAATATCTCAAAATCTGTCTCGAACAAAGCACAGTATGGTTATGTCATGGGATCTAGAAAAGGCTTTTGACAGAGTCTTAGCTTTTCCAGCTATCAATCAGCTATATTCATGGGGCATTCCCAAAAAAACCCTGAAAATAATTCTTTCTTTTCTCTCAGGAAGAACATTCAAAGTTAACGTCGATGGTCATGACTCTTCATTAGTCAAGCTTGAAAACGGAATCCCACAAGGTTCTCCATTATCGGTGATCATATACAACGCCTACATCGACTCTTTGGCAACAGAACTGGCACTTCCAAGATACAACCTTGATTTCATCGGAATCTACGCCGATAATATTTACGCTTTGGCTTCTGGTGACACTACCCAAGTTAAAAAAACGATTGAAGAAACCGACTCGGCAATACAAAGTTGGGCTCATGAAAGAGGTGCAATAGTCCCATCAAGAAAAACGGAAGCTCTTCATCTCTGCAGGAAAAGAAAGTGCATACCATCCCCGATTATTCTTCATGGAAATCCAATTTTGCCACAACGGCAGCTGAAAATACTGGGGGTTAACTTCAGTGGAAGTCTAAAATGGGATTTACATACCAAACATATCTTAAATCAACTAAAATCTCGAAATAACGCACTCAAAATGATTTGCTCACGAAAACGAGGACCACATTTGGAAACGGCGATTAAAATAGCTAAGGTATTAGTGGAAGGCACCCTGCAACATGGTATGACAGTTTTTATGTGGACCGCAAAAAAAAATATCGAAAAAATTGACGCAGCAATCAACGAATGCTATCGCACGGCAACAGGGGCATTAAAAACTACACCAATTGCAGCACTCCGAGTCGAAGGGAGATATACTTCCTTCGAAGAACTTGGCAAAAAGAGAGCAGTAAATATAGCCAGCAAAGGGTTAGTCGACATCATGCATCCGCTACATATTACACTAAAAGAAGAGATACTCAGCAAAAAAACAAACCGAAAAAATTCTACTTCAGCGTTGATAAACATAGTGTCCTTAATACCCGCAGCACAAATAGTAGTCCCCGAAATTAGTTTGAGAAGCAATTTTAATCCCCCACCACCTTGGAAGAGGAACTTGCTTAAAATCGACACCAGCTTAGCACAATATAAAAAAAACGAAACTCCAGATGAACAATACCGTAAGCTGCATATGGATATGATAGCCTCTTCTAACACAAAACGTATCCTTTACACCGATGGCTCATTCAAAGACAACACTTCTTCATATGCAGTGATAGAGTTCAAAACAAATGGAGAAACAATACTTATCCAACAAGGACTTTTGTGGGATCTAGCTGGTAGCTACATCTCTGAACTTACAGCTATTGAGAACGCCATATCTTTGGCCCAACACTGGAACGAGACAATCATTATCTTCACTGATAATTTGGGTATCCTTAACGGACTTCGCAGTGGACTAAACAAATGCCCATCCCTAGAAGCTATCAGAAGCACTCTCAACTTAAATACAAACTTATCTTTAGCTTGGGTGCCAGCACACGTCGGAATAAAGGGTAACGAGTTTGCAGACACATCAGCTAAGGAAGTCAGCAAATATCCTTTGACTGTAACAACCCCTATATCTTACCGACTCACGAGAAAAATATTTGACTCAATCCAGAGGACGCAGACGACTGAAGAGTGGAAAACTTCACAAACATTTCTTCGAAGCTATCACTTCTATCCAAACCATATACCATACCACACAAATTTCACAAGAGATGACTGCATAAAACTGCTACGAGTCAGGGTAGGAAAAACCCTCTTCACGAGTCGACACCTGTACAACAAAGAGTCGCCAGAGGAATGCCAGCACTGTGGAACCGCCCTAACAATTTGGCATATATTTGTAATTTGTCCAATATCCAAGCTAATAACAGATCCACAACAAGTTCATCCACAACTCGCAGAAATTTTAGACCCAGCTAACTTTAACTCAATAAAAAATATAAAAGATGTAACTTCATTACACAACAAGTTTAATGACATTTAAATTTAATTCCTTTTTATAATTCATTTTTCTTAATTTGTTTTCTATTCCTCTTTCAAACTTCATTTTTTCACTAATAATGTAAATAAATAGTTAAAAATTTGTTTTAATCACATTTAATAAAAGATAGCATCATATGGCCTGGTTGCCCTGATGCTTTTTAATTAAATAGTTTGTAAATTAATTTGTAAATTATTTAGCTTTAAATAAATAAATAAATAAATATTGTGCACTTCTTAGGTTAGGTAAGGTTATGTTTTTTGCTATGTAGAATAGGTGACCTTTTTTGATGGAATTTGTTGGTTTATTTGTGGGCTTCAGGTCAATAAATAAAAACAATTTCTTTTTTGAATTCACGACGTTTCGTTCATGTCTATGGACATCATCAGGTGTTAACAAAATAGTTATATTAGCTACATTGAATTATAAACAAAAGGTAAAGTTTTCCCAACTATTGCACTCAACTGAACACTTTGAAGTTTAGCTAGCAATTATGTTTTTTGGTTAGTGCCACTTTTGTTTTCAATGTGAGATATGTATGTATGTACGTATTCGATGGGGGTTTTTCAATTTACGCAGGTATATACATATATTTCAGGACTGGTTTGATTCTCGAATTAATTTTTTTTTTCAACGAAAGAAGAAGTTTTTAAATTGATTTTTAAAACTTTTTATATGAACAAAGTTACTCTCAGTTGAAGTAATAATTATTTCCTAGAGTACCATCAACTTCTAAAAAACAAATAAACCAATCGTTAGCTTATGATAACCTCGTAAAGCTACATGTGGTGCATAAAATATCTATCGATATGATATAAGATATTCTATTTTTCGGTGAAATAATTTACGATCCAATAACATTCTTGCAAAATATTCGTGTCAACGTAAAAAAGCTCTTTGAAATTCCCTCCTTTGGTATATCCGACCCGAATGATTGATCTGGCTCGATAAATCCTCACGGGTTTCTTCTTGTTCTTCTCCTCCTCTAGGCACATACGTGTATTTGATAGTAGCATCGGAGTATCTACTTTTATCAAATTTGTCAATTTTCACTCGTACATATAATGTGTCGGTGTGTTTATGTTCTTTCGAGGCACATTTGAAGTACTATTGTCAGCCTCATATATTATATGAGTTTTCATCCCATCTGAAATGTGTACTTACACCAGCACCAGCTGCTGGTGGGAACTTGAAATAAAGAAGAGATGCGCAAAACCTCCAATAGCTATATCTATTGCCTAACCATATCGTTTCCCCTTTGAACTTTCTGGCAAACACTTGAAATTCCATCTAACTCGCATTCGTTTTGGTTTTTGACTTTTACTGACTTTTTACGACACTGGCAGCAATCCGCACTCCCAAACCACGCCGCGCCATACTTTTTAGCCAACATTAGTCGCCCGAAATTGGTATTCCCCATCCGCTTATCGGATCAGTGTGATATCTTTATAATCCCCCTTCCAATAGTAGCTGATACGATAAGCTGTTACAGGGAAATGTTGTCATTTTAAAGGAAGCAAAAACGAATACCATAGGTACATATACAAAAAAAAACGTCAAAATGTTTGATTTTGATTTATTCTTCAAGAGGGTGGGAGAAGGAAGCCCCTGCCCCACGCCCACAAAGGATAATATTATGAAACAGGGAGCAAATGTCTTGTTTTTCTTTTTTCATCATCTAAATATAAAATCTTATTTTTCTTGAATAGGTCTTCTGTTGTAGGTAAAGTAGATATTTATTCCTTTTTTTTGTTGCTATCCTTGAAATTTATATAAGGAAATGGTATAATTTGCATATCATATTTCATTTGGAATAATAAGCGGAAGTGTAAAAGACTAGCAGTGGTAATTTGTATCAATGATTGAAATTTTTATTTTGCTTCGAAAGATTAGGAGAGTGAATTCAAATGAAAAAGAAATCATTTACTATGGGCTGTTTAATGCTTGGTATTTTTTGAAACTTTGATACAAAATTTCCTCCTCTGAAGATAAGAAACTTTTTTTAGAGATTCAGTGTAGGGCCGAGGATAATTTAATATCATAAACATTATCTTTGGTAGGACTTGGGTTGTCATTCTCGGAGATTATGTTCAGAGCACACTGAATATTCTGAGCAGAGGGGTTCCATTTTTAGGATAACTTATTAAAACATCAAACAATAACAACGACTCAAATATATTAAAGTACAAATTCTGGCCTAGTTTACTACAATTTTCGGCGGCTCGGGGTTTTTGTGCATTCCCGTTTTTTTATATTTACGTAGACTGGGTCTATTTGCAAAAAGGGAACAAAATTGACAAGGAACTATGTAGTGTGAATTGAAATTCTGAGCTTTTCTTGACCAAACATTTAGCTGTAAGTTCCAAAAACAAAAATGAATTCTTATCAAATTTGTTTTCTGAATTCTTTGACTTCAAAAATTAAATTAGACTTTAAATTAAACCTCAAAAGCAATCAATAACGTAATTTATGGTCCATTCAACAAAGGAACAATAAATGCAATAATTTATACTCTCTGGGTTATTATTTTATGTGATCGGGGTGACCCCCAGGTATAACATACTCAAAGTCCCCAGCCCACGGCCACTAGGGCTTGGAAGAGGGTTAAAAAACCCCTTTTGTAATTTTTCGTGAATATTTTTAAAACGCTTATTACGGAAAAGTGTACATTACAAAAAGAATATTAAATTTCCTACAAAACAAATAAACCAATCGTTAGCTTATGATAACCTCGTAAAGCTACATGTGGTGCATAACATGTAGTGCACAACGCTTATTACGGAAAAGTGTACATTACAAAAAGAATATTAAATATCCTACAAAAAAAAGTTTTATTCATATTTTCGGTAGGAGCAAGATTAAGAAGGATAGGGCAAATAGAAATTTCAAACATTTTAAAAGCAATGTTATTGTCTTACATTATCAATGTTTTTTGGTCAATTTACCCAAAAATTACGGAGACACTAAGTACATATTGATTCATGGTCAGTGACGCCATGAGAGCAAATTGGGGTGATAGGAAAGAATGGCCGCCAGTTCAAATAGTGTTGCGCAGCGTACTAGGAGTAGATCTAAGCGTACCGTTTGTAATCTTTGCAAATAAAAAATCAATAATATTTTTTCCATTATTAAGGAGTCCAAAAATAACGCAAGGTGATTTGTTTTACACATTGGGCAGCTACGACTCCTTCGTAGTTCAACAGAGTGTGAGACAAGAGGATGTTTTATCGCCAATTCCCTTCCTGCTGGCAATGGACGACGTTTTAACGGCCAGTATTGGTACAACAGAGCGACAGGGCATTCAATGGAGACCGTCTGAAAGGCTCAGTCACTTAATGCCCATGACATATGTCTCCTGGTGGGCTGAACGGGATGTGCCAAACACTGCAAGTGAAGGAGAGTTGAGTGGTCTAAGAATAAACAGCAAAAAGACAAAATTAATGCTCACTTGCCGCTCCACACAGTAGCGTATTATTCTAAAGAAGACTCCAGTGGAAGAAGTTGAACAGTTTAACTACCTTGGCAGTATTGTTTCTTCAAACGGTGGTACGGATCTGGACGTTAAAAGTAGAATAAAGAAATCTCGTGCTGCTTTCGGTACTATAATAATAATAATAATTTTAACTATCAGATGAGGAATTGTGGCGCAAGACAAGTCAAGAGCGGCTGGACGCCGACATAAGAAAGCGTAAATGACGATGGAGGACGATGCAAAGCAGTCCTTTGAATGGAATCCTCAGGGTGCACGGTGGGTTGGAAGACCAAGAACAACATGGAAATCAACTGTCTTAGCAGAAGCAGAATCCCAGAGAAAGACGTGGCCACAGTTAAAATACCTTGGAGCAGACCGTGAAGGATGGAGACGTTTTAACATTGAAAATGTTTATAGGGTCGTTTTGAGTAAATTATGGTGTTACTAAAATGAATAAAGTGAACAAGTGTGTATATGAGATGAACGATGGCGTATAAGGGGGATAAGATCGAATTTTTGGTGGTGTTACTAAAATGAATAAATTGAACAATGGTAATATGAGATGAACGCTGGCGTATATGGGGGATAAGATCGAATTTTTGGTGGTGTTACCATTCATTTTGGAATGAACAAATATGTATTGAAGATGATTGCAGGCGGATAGGGAGGGTACGGTTGAATTTTTGGTTGGTGTTTCTAAAATGAACAATATAAGTTTTAACTATACATATTACTATAATTATAAAATGCAAGAGCTAGTGCAGTCAGCACTCAGCAGTGCATTGTGCTTCTAAAACTAAATCTAAGCGTTGGAAATTTTTTGAAAATGTTTATGATAGGAAAATAATGTGGAGGTGCAATATGACGTTTTTTAAAATATGGTTTTATGTGAAATGGTCGAACAAAAAAAGAAAACAAATGAGAAGTGCCAGAGTAATATTTTTTTTTGTTTATCGATGGTTAAGTTTAATATAACAATTTTGTACATATATTTTGCAATTCCAAAAAATCTACAAAGTGAGATATTATTGGTTGTAAGTTCAAAGTTCTAAAAAAGATGGCTCACAAATGCTACACATCAGAGTTAAGGCTGATTGTACTAAATTGTATAGTTTAAGAAAGATAATAAATAACAAATTGTTTCGTTTCAGGAAATTTTGATACCTAGTATTTTTTTATATTTTATATACCTATTTTATATAATTTTTGTTGATCGATTTTTCGCAGTTATTATTTTTTATCTTTTAAATGGTTGCATTTAAAAATCTCAAATTCATACCGGAGATAGATTATATAGATTCACATATAACATGTAAAATTTGATTTTTTTAATCGTACCTAAGCCGAGATAATAACATATTTCTGTTCATTTACATATCACCTACGTACTCTTTAATCTGTGCACCTAGACAATTAGTTTTTGTTTTATTAGCAGCTTGAATAATTGACAATTATTTTGATATATCATACGTTGCTGTACGTTCTATATAAGCTTCACAAATCGAAAATACAATTAATTAAAAAGTGGTACTAAATCTTTAATCAATATTCCTAAAATTCATCGTCGTCGATTTGCAAGTTTTCGTGCGGACAAACAGCCCAAATAAACAGAGCACAAAAATATAGTCCCATAGTTCATTGAAGATTTCTTTCTATCTCTGCCAGGGTTGCAAAAGTCGATAAGATTGTACTTTTTTCGAAAAAGATAAAGAAAATTAAAAAGAAAATCATCTGACCTCACAAAATGTATACTGTGAACCGAGGCTGACATCGATATAACAGAAGAAATAAAAATGATTAATACAGTTTGTTCGAGAAAATGGCATTTACAAAATACCGGTTTCAACAATCTCGCAATTAAAAATCGAAAACATTAAATTTATAAAATTTAAATCTCGCAAAATCGAAGGGTATTGCAACAAATTCCTACAGTTTTGTTATAAAAGTTTCGCATATGTAAGTATGTATGTACCTTATATGTTAATTAACATAAACAGCTAAGTTGTTTTTTAATTAATTGGATATAGAAATATTACATACGTTCATACAACAGCAAATGTGGACAAAATATTATCAAATCAAATCAAAAAGTACAATTCGATACACTTTCCTTTTATATTTTGATACATTGCTGAAACACGATTTCATCCCTGATATCTGTCTAGTAGTTTATTATAAGAGACTGTTCATTTCAGTGTTCAGTGTTCCTGTTCAGTCTGTCTTCAGTTGCAAAGATGCCTTGGAGTTGGGAGGTTTCTTTGCGCTGCTTGCCGGTAAATATTTTTTTTATTAATAGTATAGAATGCGATGTGCGTGAAAGGTAAGTAGGTGATAGAATGCATGTGGGATGTTTAGTTTTCAGGTAGGTTCGTTAGGATATTTGTTGGGGGTTTTTTGTTTGTTTATTATTTTACTGTTGTGTTTTGTTTAGCTATGATTAGATGGATTAACGAAGAAAATGAAAAATATGAAATAAGAATACCTACAAGTGGGAATACAAATATAGGTCAATAAAATCACAAAACTAAAACATAAAAAAGTTATAATTTTTTAACTTCCCATTGGAAGTTATTGTAAATGGTCCGATTTGTCAAAATAAAAATTTTAACATATCTTCACGTTTCGCTCCCTAGAATCGGATTCCATTTTTGTAGAGAGATGTCTGTGTGTGTTCGTACGTTCCTTCGCTTTTTTTGTTCACCGTATCTCAAGGACGAATTAAGATATCGACTTCGGATGGATTTTATTGTATACACAGTAGTTTCATTACAAGCAGAAAGGAAATGTAGATGAAAATTGTTGAAAAAAGTTGTTTGGCTCGAATATCTTGACAACAAACAATGATATTGGCTTCGAGGTTATTTTATTTTATACGCTAGTTTATAGATACAAATTGATAAAATTTAAAAAAATATTGAATTAATAGTTTTTTTTAAGCGAAAAACTGCAAGCAATTCTACACACTAATTATTAAAAAATTGGTTTTTGCCTCAAAAATCTTGAGAACAGATAATGACATGACATCGGGTTAATTTAAGTCCACACACTAGCTTAGAATTGATAATTGATAGGATTTATAAAAAAATTCAACAAAAAGTTTTTTTTAAGTGAAAAAGAACTACAAGATAGGTACTTCACCAAAAATTGTGGAAAATATTTTTTCATCTCAAATATTTTGAGAACAAACAATGATATTGACTTCAGGCTAATTTTATTCTTTAAATGAGTTTATAATAAATGATTGATAAAATTTGTAAAAATATTCAACTAATAATTATTTTTATCGAAAAAACTACAAGAAACTTAACAAAATTGTAGAAAATTTTTGTTCGTCCCAAATATCTTGAGAACAAACAATGATATTAGCTTTTGGGTATTTTTTTTCTATAAATAAGGATTTGTAAAAATATCCCATAACCAGTTTTTTAAGCAAAAAAACTACAAAAAACCTTACCAAAAAATGTTGAATTGTTTTTAGTCTCGAATATGTTAGGAACAAATAATCATATTGGTTTCGGGCTTCTATATATGTATGTACTAGATTATAATTGACAATCGGTAGGTTTTGTATAATAATTCAACAAACTGTTTTTTTTTTAATGCAAAAAAAAAAAATACAAAAACTATACCAAAAATTGTTGAATACAAAAAAATAACATTGGACCTCTAGCTTCCGGGGCACCACAAATTGGAAGTTACTAGTGTGGGTCACAACCAGCCTCTTTTTGAAAATGCAATAAAGGACCGTATTGCAAGAGTCTCTTCAAAACAGACTGGTTGATTAGACTAAAAGTCGATTTATCGTTATTGCTAATTTGTATTAGTAAATATTTTCCTATTTGATAGAAATTTTAAGTCCATCAAGAATTTTTGGTTGACTTTTGTCTTGCCGAATTTTTTCGAAAAGACTCGTAATAAACCCCAAAATTAAAAAAAAAACTACAAAGGGCATAAGAAAAATAGAATTTTTCTGACACGTACCAAACAGCAGCGTTGAAAATTCGTTTGTAGGCAAATATTTGAGGGAAAATCACATATAAGTTAGCGTTGCCTACCACAATTAAACAGTTACACGAGTTAGGAAAAATCTATTCAAATACAGACCGAAATAAACAAGCAATAGGTGTAGAAATTTTTAATTTTTGTTTGGTGCTACCACAAAGCTAAATCAAAAAGAAAAAAGTAAGGTACCGCACGAAGTAAATGAAAAATATAAGATTAGAAGACAAGTGGGAAAATAATTTATGTGGGTCAATAAAATAACAAAAAGAAAACACCTCTTTTGTATATTTGAAAATGAAACAAAATAAAAAAAACTACAGTGGGAATAAGAGAAGACAAATTTTGGGGAGAGGTAACAACTATCAACATTAAATATTTGTTTTTTGGAAAATATAATTTTATTTAGTGTTACAAAAAACGTGATTTTGGAAAACGAAAAACGAATACAGGGCGAAATAGGAAAAAAAAGTAGTTATACATATGCTAACATCATTTTGCGCTTAGGGAAGAATCAAAATTTGGTTGAAGATAAAACGGAGGGAAAATTAAATGTATGTATTAAGCAATTAAGAGCTCCGATTTTTGTTGGATTAACGGCTTAAAAATTATCCTTCCTTAATTGTTTTTAAAGCTGAAGAAAAAAAAAACAATTTGGTGTGTTTAAGCGCAAGTAAAGATGGAAGTGCGAATAAAGTTTGTTTAAAAAATTTTTAGTTTTCTTAGTTCAATATAATGTTTGGATTGGTCTTCATAAAAAAGATGAACTAAATTGATATGTATGTATAAATTGGTAAAGATAAAATTTAAAAGAGAAAAAAGATTGTATAAATTATAAAGATTAAGGATTTATCTAGCATTAGCAAGTCATTTTCAATGTCCCCATCATTACTCAAGGAGTGAAATCTGTAAATTTTTTTTTTGTGAACAATAAAGTTAAAACGATATTATTAACATTAAATATTTATTCACAACAAATATTGCATTTCTCATCTATTAAAAATTGCTTAATAACGCACAAAACCAATAAATTAAGTTCATGAAATTAAAACCCTACAAATGTTTTTAATAAAATGGAATTTGTTGAACAACTTTGTCGATTGCTATGCATTTAGGACGGTCCACACTATGCCGATCAACATTGTTGGTTAACATTGTCGATCAACATGCTAGTGTGTACGTGAAAAACTTTCGTAGCAAACATTTGTGTGGTTTGGAATTTTCTGATCGATGCGTCAGTATCCAACCGAAGGGTTCAGGATTCGAATCCTGGCGGTGCCCAACTTTTTTTTATTTTTTCTTGTGAACAATAAAGTTAAAATGATATTATTAACATTAAATACTTATTCTCAATAAATATTGCATTTTTCATCTAGTAAAAATGTTATTAATAACGCACTAAACCAATAAATTACAAATGTTTTTAATAAAATTAAATTTGTTGAACAACTTTGTCGATTGCTATCCATTTGAATCGGGTTACGTTCGGGTCAACAAATGTTGATTTGCGTTGTCGATCAACACGTCTACACTTACCCAACAATGTTGATCAACGATGTTGATCTACACAATTCGACAAAATGTGGACGCGGCTTTTGAATCGGGTTGCGTTCGGGTCAACAAATGTTGATTGGCATTGTTGATCAACACGTCTCAACCCTGTTGATCAACGATGTTGATCTACAAAATTCAACATAATATGGACGCGGCTTAATAAGGCTAAAGTAACTGTGGATGCGCATTCTGACCAACAATTTTTCCAACATATTTACATACACGTCAGAAAAACGTTCAAGTTCTTATGAAATTCTTGTTAGTTTTCAGAACAGATTCATCTTGCAAATGAATTTGATTCTGTTCAAGCATTCGTCAGAACTGATGGTGAAAAATTACCAATGAATGGAACGTGTGTATGTGAAAAAAAGAGTTTATGAGAACTCTAACGCATTAGGATCTGTTTATGTTGGAGCTGTGATAAATGATTCAAGCAGCGATGCGAGCAACGATAAAAACGAAGCTCGAGTCGCAGCTCTTATGTAGGTAGTGTTCATATTGGGGCTTGGTTAAGCAATATTTTCTGATACAAATTATTTGTTTCGTTTCAAATTATATAATTTCATCGTAAAATAATCAGCATCTATCCTCGATAATAGCTTCGAAAATATAATCGATGATTTTCTTTGCTAGGATCACAGATCAAATCGTTTTTAGGAGCTTCAACATGAACACTAATAGTAAAAACAATGCAAACTATTTCGAAGCTCAAGTCACATAGTTGCTCGAATCGTTTATCACAGCTCCAACATAAATACAGCCTTAACTATTACCACCCGCGTTGGAAGAACAATTCTGAAGAATACCTACATCAGAATATTGTTCAGCAGATCACGCTTCTACTGTAACCATAAGCAAATTAAACGGAAACGCCAAATTTAAGAACAAAACACCCCCTGATGAAATAGCTAACGACTTTAACTCATATCAAAACTGTGACTCCGAAACAATTGCCAATAATTGCTTAATGTGTTATCAGCACTGTGACCTTAACGCATCATTTAAAATTAAAACTTTTATTTTCCTACTGTTTGCATTTAGTTTTTATAGCTCACAACTCAAATATTTATGTTTAGTTGTGCCATTGAAAATTGACAAGTCTAATAATTTGTTTTTATATTTTTCAAGTCCACCTTGCGATAAGATCGGTTTTTATGTACACAGTAGCAGCAGCAGTAGCAGCTGGATTTTCAATTTAAAAATTCACAAACCCCCATCTAAGTGTAAGTAGGTTAAGTATTTGGGTCGCACGTTTTAACTCATTTTTTTTGTTGAACTTGTTTTAATAGTTAATTGCAATTTTAACACCTCTTGTTACTTCGAGACATAATTGCAAACTTATCGTAATAGTCTAGAAGCTATATAAATATTTCGTTTTACGTGCTTATCCGTAGGGATTGTCTAAAAGTATAAAAAGGTATTTCAGTAGGGTGTATCTCTTCAAACATTATTAGAATCTCGTCTGGCAAAGAAATATTTGAAAACTTTAAGAAATGATCAAGCTACGAGGCTTATTTTTTGTGACTCTTGTGATTTTGGGAATCAATGGATTAGTCGATTCATATTCGATAAAACCAGTACATCAAGCTGTTGAGGATGAAGTCAAATTTGGGGTAGGTCAGCTTAAGAGTTGTGATTTTTATTCACTTTAAACAATTGCTTTTGTAGAAATCTGGATTCTTTGGTATTTTTGATGACTTATTAGAATATTTTTATGATGAGAAAGAGGATGAAGATGATGAGGATGACGAAGATGATGAGACCGTGAAGGATGATAAAGAAGTTTGTGAGTACAATGTAATATGATGTTTATGTGTGTAAAAAACTCAAAAGATTTTGTTTTCAAGTGATTTGCCGAAATTGCACAATAATAATAAACCGACATAATGAGACAGCTTCTGGAGGAGCTCCAACTTCTACTGGAAATGGTGCATCATCTGGTAATGTTGCACCTGGTAACGGATTAGCAACAGGAAATGGAGCTGCCGCAGGAAATGGTGCTGCGCAAGGAAATGGTGGCGCACCAACTGGTTCAAATGGAGTGGGTTCGAATTTGGCACCTTCAAATGGAGCATCTTCAAATGCAGCTGGTTCGAATGGAGCTGGGTCACTTTCGAATGCACCAGGTTCAAATGGAGCACCTGCGAGTACCCCAGGTTCAAATGGAGCCCCTTCAAATGGTGCAGCATCACCTTCGACTGCCACAGGTTCAATTGGAAACGGGGTGAATGAAGCAGGAGCACCCTCAAATTCTGCAAGTGCAAATGGAGGCTCTTCAAATGGCGCAGCCCCAGCTCAGACGGCCCCAAATACAAACGGAGCACCACCACCTGCGACTGGCACAGGCACAAATGGAAACGGTGCGAATGCAGCAGGAGCACAAAATACAAACGGAGCATCACCTGCGACTGCAACAGGCACAAACGGAAACGGTGCGAATGCAGGAGGAGCACCTTCAAATGGTGCAGCCCAATCTCAGAATGCCCCAAATACAAACGGGGCACCTCCTGCGACTGCCACAGGTACAAATGGAAACGGTGCGAATGCAGCAGGAGCAACTTCAAATGGCGCAGCCCAATCTCAGAATGCCCCAAATACAAACGGAGCACCTCCTGCGACTGCCACAGGCACAAATGGAAACGGTGCGAATGCAGCAGGAGCAACTTCAAATGGCGCAGCCCAATCTCAGAATGCCCCAAATACAAACGGAGTACCTCCTGCGACTGCCACAGGCACAAATGGAAACGGTGCGAATGCAGCAGGAGCACCTTCAAATGGCGCAGCCCAATCTCAGAATGCCCCAAATACAAACGGAGCACCTCCTGCGACTGCCACAGGCACAAATGGAAACGGTGCGAATGCAGCAGGAGCATCTTCAAATGACGTAGTACCAGCTGAGAATGCCCCAGATACAGACGGAGCACCACCTGCAGAAGTAGGACGATGAACTATCAGACAAAAATTCCACAATTTAGGAAGGTCTGAGTATTTTTGTGGTAAATTTATTTGTTAGGATTTAGTTTTAAAGCCTGAATACAATTTGTTCAAACAAGAAAATCAAATAAAATAGGACGACACAAAGGTGTTTGTTTAAGCTTAGAAAACAACCGTGCAGGGAAGACAGAGGTTGTCTTTTTTTTTAAAGATTTTCAGCAAAAACTGGTCGACGCCATCGCTCGGCCTTCACAATTCACCAAATGTGTTTATGGAGTTATCAACGCAATTTGGTTTAAAAACGAATACTTTTTTTCAATACTTGGAGCGTCCTGAGCACTTGTCTTAAAGCTCACTACAAAAAAAACTATTAGGTACGCTGACTGTTCTATTAGCAAATATGACCATACCAAAGTCTATATACCCGTTTCTGTTTTGTTCAAGTATCCTAACCTATACTTCTAAGAAATAACTATTTAAAATCTAACCACCCACTTTCGCCAAAAAGGTTTCACCAACTATTCATCATATAAAACCACAAACTCTTTTCATAAAAAAGAGAAGAAAAACTTTCCCAAAATTTAGACATCAAACTATTAAAATAGCGGTGCGAAAACAAAACAAAAATTAACTCTCAAACTTGGTCCTCCCATTTAACTTAACGTCAAAACTTCATTCAAACTGTCATAACTCATATCATATTTATAAAACTATTTTCATGTAGGTATAGGTAGGTAAAATGAAAGAAAAAACTAAAATCTCTCCTCACTCGAGAAGGAAAAAAATCTCAGCAGTGCCATTTTATTGACGTTCTCCAAAAAAAGAGGAGAATACAGAAACAAAAAAAACTCAACCTATAACAATCAAAAAACAAATTCATCTGAATTGAGGAAATTAAATTTAACTTTATCAGTCTCTAGCGAAGACGGTAATATACAACTTTCAGTCAAAGAAATTTTATGCCAGATGGTGGCAAACCTAGGATAACACAGTGCAAGTCTGAAAGTTTTCCAGTTCAATGGAGGAATATAGATACATATGTAGAAGTCTTATCCTTGGTGTGTAGCTATCTCTACTTAGATAGGAACATCTTTTTCTTTCTCAAGGCAAGACAAGACAACATAAACAATAACGAAAATCATCAATCATTCAGCAAGGAAACAACATGAACAAGGCGGGATCGGTGCTGCAGGTGACGCGATGCAAGAAGAGGACGAAACAAAAAAATAAGTTCGAAAGGATTTAAAGAAGAAGGTTTTGTTGTGGTCTCTTCAATTTGCTTAATATTTTGAAATGTTTAGAGAATATCAACGAATTAAAAAGTTTATTTTCATTCAATCAGCAAAGCGTATTTATTTTTAAGAAAGAACTGAGATGGTATTATTTTTTTTAAGGAAAACACGTTAATCAATTCGAAAGTGTTCAGTTAAATGCCTTTCATTCAATGATTACTGGTTTAAATTTTGGTGGGTTCACTGGTCAAGTTTTCATACATTTTAAATTCGTGATTAAGTAAGTAATTAAGAAAAAACTTGCCAAGTAAATCCACCAATTTATAATCAGTCATCATTAAATACCAAATTTCTGTCATAGTTAGGAGTTGTTTCGATATCACTCTAATTCAGATATTTGATATTAAACTTCCTGAACTAAAAACTTGGCATATATTTTAGATCTCATTACTTTTTTTGGTTGGCTTTTTACGCACAGGTTTCTTGTACATATAAGAACTTGGCTCTTTTCTTAAATTTATGTTTTTGTTGTGATCATACTTAACCTAACTTGTAGGCCATCCCTAGTATTGAAAAATGATGACCTAACCACCTAACTGTTAGAATAGGTCCATCTATATTTGTGTGCTTTAAGCTTATTGTGAGAAGAGTGAATTCTTTAAGATACAAAAACTAATCAAATGTTTTTTGGCAAACTGGGTGGATGCTACAGTCCTAATACTTTATCGAACTTAATCATTCTCCGACAGAGTCTCCCTATAATGGATCGATCCGTAGAAAGTGGGTGGTTGCACTACAAGTCCTTTATTCTTTATTCAAACACGTTAAATACTAACGCAACAATCTTAAATTATAAATTATAAATACTTAAATCTATTATATAAATTTAATTGTAGTGAATGAACATATTCTTAAAATTGTGTGATTTAACGTTATCATTAATTGAATTAATTAGAACATAGTTTTTATTGAAGACATTAATTAAGAGATTGAGAGGACTATTGGCTCCATAGTTAGATCTACTGAAAATATTACAAAGGGGCAATTGCCTTCTTAAGCTAGGACGGCTAAAACTAAAATTCAATCTACAAAGGACCGATGGAGCTGTAATCGTTCCATTTATAATCCCTATTATAAATCAGAATTGCAAGTACTCTCGATGATTTGATAGAGATGGAAGAGTTATTAGCTGGAGTCTATGCGTGTATGGTGGCAAAATAAACCTACTAGACCAAGGAAGAAAACGTAAACAAAATCTCATAAATCTTCTTTGTACACACTCTATTCTGTTGACATGAACCGCGTAATATGGGGCCCATACAATGCAATCGTATTCCAGAATTGATCTAACAAAAGAAACATACAGAATTTTAAGGACATAAGGATCACTAAAGTCACGAGCAAACCTTTTAATGAAACCAAGCATCTTATTAGCTTTTTTATAATGTAGTTGTAATGGTCAGTGAATGAGAGTTTTGAGTCCAAAACCACCCCAAGGTCAACAAAAGTTGACAAGCTACATAGAAGTGACGTATTCAACAAATAATTAAAAATAAGGACGTTTTGTTTGCGTGTAAAACGCATGATTTTACACTTGTCAATATTTAAAGACAGACGATTAGTATTGCATCATTCCCAGAACTTATGAAGATCATCTTGTAAAAGCTCACAGTCAGCTACTGAGTCAATTTTTCGAAATATTTTCACGTCATCGGCATAGATTAAAGACATAGAGTTACGTAAAACAGAAGGAAGATCATTAATAAATAACACAAACAATAACGGACCAAGATGACTCCCTTGAGGAACACCTGAATTTACTCTAAACCATCTAGAACGTTCATTTTTAATAACAATACTATATAGTCTATTGCTGAGATACGAGGAAATCCATAAAATAAAGCGATCGTTTAGTCCAATGGTGCTTAGTTTCTTAAGTAATATTTCATTATTTAATTTGTCGAAAGCTTTACTGAAGTCAGGAAAAACACAATCAACCTGCTTATAGTTTTCAAAAGCGTCCAAGCAGAAAGTCGTAAACTGTAGTAAATTAGTGACCGTCGATTTCTTCTTCACAAAACCATGCTGGTTTTCACATATAACGGAGGAGCAATGAAAAGACAGAACATCACAGATAATAGATTCGAACAATTTAGGAATGACAGAAAGCTTAGCAATAGGCCTGTAGTTAGTTACTATTTTTTTTGAACCTTTCTTGTGAATGGGAGTAAGAAATGCATTTTTCCAAAGAGCAGGAAACGTAGAAAAACTAATTGACTTGTTGAAAAGCACAAACAACGGGTATGACATATATATTGCACATTTTTTCAGAATAAAAGAAGGTAAACCATCAGGGCCGGGACTAAAACATTCGTCTAACTTTTCGATATAGTCAAGAATAGTCGCTTCGGATATTGCAAAATTAATCGAGCTCAGGTGTGAGAACTTGTCATTTGTAAAATTAATATTTGGATCGTTTGTAGAAGCATTTTCTAAGGCACCTAAAGTCTGCATAGAGAAAGTTAGAGTAGCTCATAAATTCGTCCCTTAAACTAACATAACAATTATGGGCTTCATCGGTCCGTGAAAGATTGAATCTATTCCAAGCTTTGTTTCTTTTGTTTTTAAGCGTTATTAAATGCAGATCGAACCAGGGCGGGCTGTTATTATGAACACGTTTTTTGCGCAAGGGAATAGTTTCTAAGAAGCAGACAAATAATGTTTCATAAAAATGTACAATCATTTCATCAAAAGTAACATTAGAAAATACAGAATCCCAGTTAATGCTGTTAAGTAAATAAAACAATTGCGTAAAATTACATTTTTTAAAATTGAATTCATGCTGATCCTTACAAATATTAGATGAATGAAAGATACTTAAGCTGAGAGAAATAGATAAAGCAGGATGATGGCGATCTTCTTCTACAAGCTTTGAGTCACTCAAAAATACTGCAACATCAGAGTTAGGCCGCGGCCACGCAGTAAGCGGCTGAGCGGCTGAGCGGAAAAAAATATAAAACATTTGAAATCACATAGAAGCGGCCACGCTATGAGCGAGCGGCGAAACAAAATTCTGAGCGGCTAAGCGGCGCCGCTCAGCAACCAAACCTGTTTTAATTTTTAGTAATGTTCTGAGCGGCAAGAAGTAAGTAAAGATGGCCAAAGTAAACATTGACAGCCTTATTCATTAGATTCCACTAAACAGATGAATAGTTATACACTGAATAAGGACTTATACAGCCACTATTCAGTGTTACACCAATTCTTATTCATAAAACATTTTCCTACCCATTATAGTTATACAACGCTTGCGTCAAATAAAGTACCAAAAAGGGAAAATCTATTACATTTTACTCTAAGCAAATATCAGCTATTTGTGAAAAATCAATAAAAGAATAATACTGCCAGTTCGGGTCTTTTCAATTTCAG
Organism: Dasysyrphus tricinctus; assembly: GCA_963921185.1. Taxonomy (NCBI): domain Eukaryota; kingdom Metazoa; phylum Arthropoda; class Insecta; order Diptera; family Syrphidae; genus Dasysyrphus; species Dasysyrphus tricinctus. The sequence continues at coordinate 18,887,715 of OY992533.1, read as the reverse complement.
TGTTAATAATTATAATTTTGAAGTTTTCTTGTGTCCTTTTTAGTAATAATTAATTAATATTTCAATAAAACTGAGCTATTTAATATTTCGTTTACTCAGTGAATTTTTATTAAAAGGAAAAACAAATCAACCCCCATTTTTCCTGCTGCGACGTCGACGGCTGCCACAGCTCCATTCCGGTTAGATTCTTTTTAGTTTTTTTTTTATATAATACAGTTTTCGCTGTTATTGTTTATAGTAGGTATGCATATGCGCATAAATAAAATAAAAATGTTTGAGATACAAAACTGTTTTGTTGTTTTTATTTCATTATTCTTTTCGCTCGCAGTTTTTATTGGGAAGAATAGGTTATGTATGTGTGGATATACATATCTGAATATTTCACTATTGTGAGTATATTAGTGACATTTCGATACTTATATATCCTTATGATGCCACTATTCAACCTCCAAACGCGTTTAGCTTATTATGAGCCTATATTATATTACGTTGTATAAGTTTTATGAATAAGGTTTTCGCGTTCAGAGGCATTATAACGAGTGGATAGCAATATACACTTGCTATGATGCGTTTATGAATAAGGCTGTGAGTTGTTAATTTCGTGTGTGCAGTCTCGACCATCTCGGCATTTTAACTACTAATCGCTCAAGAGCAGTCGCTCAGTGCCTGGCCATACGTCGCTTAGAGCTGCCACTCAGCCGCTCAGCCGCTTAGCCGCTCAGCCGCTTACTGCGTGGCCGAGGCCTTAGAGACATCAGAGAAATATATAAGTTCCAAAGTTTTTCCAAATTGGTTACTAATTCCGTTTATTTGATCAAGTCCAAAGGCAGACATACCATCGATAACGAGAAATTCATTATTGTTCGAAGCATCGACAGGCATTAAGGCATCAGAGTGAATAGATTTTTTTCATTTCAGGTTAGGTAGATTAATCACCGATAATTAATAATTCACCTGTATCATCAATTCTTTCATGAATAGTTTCTTCCAAAATTTGATCATTCTACACCAAACGAAAGTGCTTCATACAATTATTTATAACAATTTTGAGAAAGTGGGTGGTTGCCACGCCTCCTGAATACCAAATCTTTTAATTAAAATTTTTATCAAATTTCAAGCTTCTACTATGTGTGAAAGTTTTCTTTATATTTAATACAAATTAAGTGATAGGCGGATACCACGGCCTTTACCCTTTTCAAGTCTTTCGTGAAAAATCGAAATGTATGAATCCCGAAGATGTCGATGATCTCTGTGTAGACTAGTTTCCTAAGTACCTTTGTAATGAAGTTTTACAATTTTCACTACCCCCCCCCCCCAAGCGTTCAACAATTAATCACTGATCTGTCACCGTATATTTATAAATACACCCACCGCCAGCAACATTCGCTATCAGCACCAGTGATGTAGGGTGCCGCCATAGACCAGTAATCAGCCACCAACATCAACTACCAGCACCGCATATCAGTATTAATACACACCATCACCCTGCATAACCAAACCACCAAACATCCATGTCAACAAACGCCCGCCACCACTTACCGAATGATCAACAGCCACGGCACCCAAAATGACATTGTATACAGATACACTCTGTATAAGCAACAACAACTACGCACTGCATTCGGTGGTTTCACCGTCATATGATTTTTACATTTGTGCTCCTTACAATTCACACTGTCTTGTGTCACAAAAATCCTAATGACGAGGTACAAATTTCCGAAAAAGCCGAAGCTTATCACCTGGAAATAATTCCAAATTATTTACTAATAATTGCGAATTTTAGGAGAGTTTAGTTTCCAGCGGTTCAACGTTTGTAGCAACCTTGATAAACTTAGGTACTTTACTTGGTGCATCCGTGTATCACTTAAAGAAACCCTTTTTTGGCATCCGCCGTTAAAATCCCATTGTTCTATGACTGGAATCAGATTCCTATCGTTGTTCTCCCTGCCTGCTCTTTGGAGTTGGTTTTGGGCTAAACCCGTTGTTCTCCTTTGGATTAGCCTTGGGCAGGAATCAGATTCGCTTTTTGTGGGCAAGACCTATATCAATATTTAAATACCTCGAAACCTTCCCGTCTTGTTTGTTATTTGTTTTGATTTTGGATTTGACAGATCTCAAAAGAAAATTCGATACTCCAAATAAACTAAACCGTAAGTGTGTTAAGTATTAAGAATACTATTTTCTTGCATTTCGAAAGTTCTACGGAGTACCAATTCAAAAGCGGAATGAAAAGCACTTTCGAATAAGATTGACTTTCGGAAAGAAAAACAGAGAAGGGCCCCTGGTTTGTATTAATTTGAATAACGCAATCTTGACAACGGAAGTGAAAGTCCTCAAAATGCCAGATTGCTCCAATTAGAGAACATCTTAGGGATTAGTGAAGTTAGATGGTTTGGCTCGGGGATGCTTAAGTCTCAAACTCATAATACTGTACTACTCTACTCCGGAAAGGTACCTGGAACCTGGAAGTTATCGTAAACCTGGTGTTGGATTGCTGCTTTGCAAAACAGCTCTCAACAGCTTAATTTCTTGGGAGCCTGTAGATGACAGGATCCTTAAGCTAGGCTCCGGACTAGATTATATCGCGTCACTATTATACAGTGTTTTGCCCCAACGGAGCTCTCCTCCGTCGAGGGAGAAGGAGGCCTTTTATAACTGGCTGGGTACTGCTTATGATAGTACACCACATGGAGAAATCATAATGGTAATGGGAGACTTAAATGTCAAGGTTGGCAATGACAATGATGGGCCTCTGGCATGTTATGAGAAACCTTGGTATTGGTGACCGCAACGACAATGGTGAACGTTTTGTTGATTTTTGTAAAGCCAACAGCCTTATAATAGGAGGGACCATATTTGAGCAAGAGAGTGCCACAAAGCCAGCCAGTCGGACAGACAAGCAGCTTCCAATCAAATTGATCACGTCGTGATCAGTCGGCAATTTAGAAGCAGTCTCCAGAACGTACGAAACAGAAGAGGTGTAGACATGGTAATGCCCAAGTTCAGAACCGATAGACTTAAGGATCCCGCAATCCGCCAAAAACAAGGGGACCACATTTCACAATGATTGAGAGCAATCAGGTGCACGGAACCCACCTCCATCGATAACTATTATGTGCTGTGAAATATATTTTTGATATCCGGTGCTGAAAGTATAGTCGGTCGGTCGCAGGGAAAAAATAGTGCCTGGCTTTCCGAAGAAGCTTGGGCTAGGATCGAAGAAAGAAAACAGTTCAAAGCTCGCATTGCAGCTAGTCCAGCAGCATGGAGAAACGATCTAGAGTGAGCGTATCGCATGAACATGAGAGAAGTTCACCGTAGCGTGCGACGACGCACGTGATAAGCCTATTTGTATCAACGCATTGGCAACAGAGGTAGTAGAGGCCGCAAGTAGGCGTGAGAATAGGGACATCAACAGAACTACCAAAGAGCTTACAAGTGTCCAAAGCTCTTAAGAACACCTGGTTTAAAACATAGACAGATCACTGCTGGTTTTGGATGAGGACCAGCTAAAAAGGTGGAATGAGCACTTTTCTGCGTTTTTAAACCGAGTTTTCAGCAGTGAAGTCAACCAAACACCATATGACCCGTCTGTTGTAACAAATTCAGAAACTTCCGCAAAAGGTCACGAGTGCATTGCAAGTCAAGCGGAACCCTATCACGTAGCGAGGCAGACGAGTGGCTCAACCTAGAAGTAAGGTCGAAGAGTAATCAGTACAACTGAGGAAGAGTCGGAGAGAGCTGAGGTACATCTCCAGAAGCCGTACACGAAGATGTTTAGGAATAGTTGAGGCATTATGCCCGGCAAGGGGAACCTCTACGGACGCAACTGGTCCGAGGATTTAAGAAATAAGTAGTGACTAAGATTGATTATTATACTTAATTAAAAATAATTTTTAACATGTTAAGTTTTGCGTAACATATTTAGCAAAGCCTAGTTGTTTGACGAATAAAAAGTAGCCAAATTCACTGCTTGGAAAATCCCGTCAAAATCGGATTGTTTTCAAAAGGAATTTGATAATTTTTTTCCTCATGAAAATGCATTGCAAAACATGTTATATTTCAACTGACACCTTACTGATGAAAATCTATGCCACTACTTCACAGAAACTTCTTGCTGTTGTCAAATTTGTATTTATGGCTGATTTACAATGCCGCGTTGGGCGTTGCGTTGAAAGATTTACCTGTCAACGCAAAAGTTCAGGCATAGGAATATCTGTTTATTGTTTACAATGACGCGTTGAGCATTATGTTACGCTTTTGCATCCATTAGTAGGTACACAAACCAACGTAACGTAAGCGGCTGCAACGCAAAAGTAGAGATTATTCTACTTTAGCGTGCGTTTTGACAATTCGATTTCAATTTTGGTATTTGGCCATCTTGTGTTGAAAAAAGTTTGAATTTTTTTGCTCGATTTATCTCGACGCGGCCGTAGTGCTTATTAAATGTAACGTACGCATCGCAAACGCGTCATTGTAAAACAGCCATAAATGTGTTGCCCCTCCCTAATAATTAGTGTACCTTCAAAAATACAGCCTTAGGTATATTTGAGCATGAACTAAAATCCTTAACCTTGAAGATGGAATTCTTTAAACCAAAGCTATAATTTTTTAAACCGATTGAAGGATATTTTGTGCTAAACAGGATTTTTCTCCACTAAAATCGATGCATGTCGACGATTGAATATTTAAATTCGCTAAAGTTGCCTAGTTTTAAATCGCCTTTAGTTTCTTTCGGTTAATTCGCATGAGTATCTAACAATTTATTTTACGCAAATCATACCCTTTGCCTACTGATTAAAATAGTTTCTATGGAATTAAAAAAAAATATAAATTTATAATTACAATTATTATTGCTTATCCTAATTGCCCTCGAAATTTCGATCTCTTTTTAAATACTTACGATCCAAATTGATCCCTTCAAAAAAACACAGAATTTTCCTACATCTATAACTCACCTCTCACCACTTCGCCACACACAGCCCAATATGCAACCAACAGCACACAACACACATACACAATATACTTAACCCAACCTACGATCCAAATTAAATCCTTTAAAAAGCACGGAATTTCCCAAAATCTAAATCTTCTCATTTCGCCACACACAAACACAACCCACAGCAGCATTCATATACATCCCTATCCTACGATCCAAATACCAACTAAAACCATTCTAAAAAGCATGAAATTACCCAAAATCTGAAACTCACCATTCCACCACACACAACCCACGGTACACTGCACATGCACACTCCATATCGGCTTCTCCTCTCCAAGTCTACCTTCTTGTCAGACATCTCCGTTCGTCTATGTATGCATCGATAAAACATAACTTTATGTTGAGATGAGAACAGAGACCAACAATTATTTCTCATAGAATTTTTACTCTTCAAAGAGCCTCGTCGCACAAACACTTCAGGATTATCTCTCTTCAGTTCAGTGACAGTTTCAGTTCAGATTCGGACCTCGGATCGGAGTTCAGTTTTGTTTTCTTTCAAATGCGTTTGTTTTGTTTCTTTCGCGATCGGCGGTGAAAAAATATTAAAATAGCAAATATATAAGTGAAAGATAATTAAATAAAAAATATAAGTGAAAGAAATATTAAATAGAGTGTTAGAATTTTACGTTCATTAAAAGAAATCGATCAATTCGATCGCTGAAATTTTTTTTTTTTTTGTTTCTAAATGATTTGATCTGTCAATATGCAAAACTTAATTTTTAACCAGTGGAATTTGAAGAGTGCCGTTCGTGTCGTGGCGTCGGATTTGGCAGAGAATTGCAACATTGAATTTAATGCTTGTCATTTTTATTGTTAATATTATTGGCGGGAATATCTGAAAAATATTAAATAATGTTAAACTGGAAAATGTGAGTTGTTTACGTTCCGTTATGTAAAGAAGTGCATATGCATATGACCATTTTTCCCATGATCCATGAGTAAAGTGCCTTTCACATGAGCTGCGAATGCGAACAAATTTGTTTAAGCAATTCCAAGCTTAAATTTCAACAAATTCTTTGTTTAACTTTTTGACAAAGTGAATAAACGATCCTATCTACAATTTTAGAAGGAAAACATGGACTAAAATTAGTTTCCATTACCAAATTTAGCATTTTATATTTTATATGCGACCGAAAAAATATTTTCTGCGAACTGTCAAACCCTTTCACGCGAGGAAACTGAGTTGCCAGCAACTTTTAGTTCCTGGGTGAGAAGGGCAGGAGGAAAGAGGGGCGAACAGAATCTCCCCGGTCGAGGATTTGAGGAGATTTTTTGACATTTCCTTTCACATCTAGGTTTAGGTGTGTTCAACCAATAGACTTTCAAAGAAAATTTCAAAAATTGCCTGGAGATTTGTTCCTCGTATGAAAGGTATAAGAGATTTTTAAGGAGATTAAAAGAAAACGTCAAAAAAATCTCAAGCAACTTGTTTCTTCGTGTGAAAGGGGACTTATTCGCAATCCTCAACATCAGGACGCATGCCACAAATCTGCGAATGCAAAATTCGCTGGTTTACTTTTTATGACAATTCGCGTCTGTGCGACCACTTACCTATGTGAAAGAAATGTCAAAATTCTCGACCATTCGCAGTTCGCAGCTCATTTGCAAGGAACTTAGTTTTGTTTTGTTTGGTCGCTGATGTGAATAATCGCATTATAAATCAGCGAAACGGGTGCTAAACAAAAATATGAGGTTAAATTCCAGCCAATTTTTCATTCGATGCTTTGTGGAATTCATCTTGATGTTGTGAATCACGAATTAGCGTTTGACAGTTTGCAGAAAATATATATTGTTGGTCGCGTAGAAAACATATGTAATTTTGCTAAATTTAAGAATTTAAACTTATTTAAGACCGTGGTTTTCTGTTTGTGCCTATATTGGATCGTTTAATTACTCCGTCGAAACAAAAATTTGTTGTTATTTGCGCTTGAAATTGCTTGAACAAATTTATCCACGTTCGCTGGTCTCAGCTCATATGCAAGGCACTATTAGTCTTACTGGGCATGGGTTCTTTTTTTCAATAATATAAAAAAAAATATTAATATAAATAAAATAAATTGTTAATAAATAGTATTAACAATGAAAAACAGACGTGTAATGTATTTTTTTTCTCTTTCTAGGTATGATGAAAACCATTATTTAAATATTTATAAAAATCTGGTGAGTAATTTTGTTTTTTGCCTTGTAATTAAGATATCGTTGGTTTTTATACTTATGGCCATATAATTAAGCCACTAAAATAAAGTTTAACATTTATTCAAATCATGAAATTTAGTTCTTTAACTAAATACACTTGTTTTACAAAATACGCATTTGGAATTCAAAAAGTACCCATTTTTATTTGTATACAGCTTTACTTTTTCGTTAAACCTTAATTTTGTGGAAATATTTGACATATACATATTACCTGTATTAACTAAGCCATCTGAAATCAAGAACATTTAAATTTAATTTACTGTATTTTGGAATACGTTTTACCCTTTGTGTAGTTAGTATTTGGGTGGAAATCCCTTCCGTCTTAATATTTCGGCCCATCTATTTCCAATTTTATCGATCAGCGCTGCAAATAGGGAAGAGGTTACTTTTTCCACTCTTGTTTTATTCCAAAGAGAACCCTTATTCGTGTTTTTTTTCGTTGAACTGCCCTTTTTATTATGCTCCGGAAATTCTCTATGGGGCTGAAATTCAAACCACGAAAGAACTTGAATGAAGATCAATTTAAACCAAGACTTGATGATCAGAAAACAATGGTCCTATGTTGCCGCAAATTATTGGCGAAATCCCTATTAACATGATTTTCTAGAATATCTTTGTACATTGCAACTCTCATTTTCACATTGACCTAAAACTAAATAATAGGACCAACGCAACAAGATGGGGTGAAACCTCACCAAACCATCACCGATGAACCACCACGCTTAAATAGTTTTTGATGCGTGTATTTGGGGTCCATAATATGGACCCCAAAAACATTAAACTTCACTTCAGACGACCAAATTCCAAAAATTCTCGCTTGTTTGGAGATGTTCTCTAGCGAACCATTGTCTTCTTGAAATATTTTTTTTATTTTCGACACGTTTGGCTTTCGCCTCTCAATTCTTCCATCAATTTTTTTTCTTATAGTCGTCTTCATGTGGTTTTTGCCAATATTTTTTACATCTATGTCAGTTTGGGCTCTCAATTGCACAGAAATTAGTGAAGGGCCCGTTTTGGTAGGTCTGATGAGGTTCCTATATCTTCAGAAGGAATAGCTTTACGTGGCTGTTTTTGGGAAAATCCTTAAGTTTTTCTTTTTTTGTAATATTGAACCGCCAAAAACATAATAGACTAAGAGCCCACAGCAGATTTAGGGTGTGATCGATAGCAAAAAAAGAAGTATAGGCGTCGAAAGCTTCATTAAAGGCTATTCAAAAAATCAAGGTCTTGCAGTCCACACCTGGGGCCTTTGCGAGAAACAGTGCATCGAAAAAAAAATATGAATGCAACTTCGAGAATAATCGTGTTAGCCAAAATTGGTTTTCACCCCTCCCTAGATAAGCTCCGCGGATCCCATATCACGGAACCAGAGATCATTTGAGTGTTTAATTCGCCCTGCCAGACTGTTTAAAAAAACCGTTTTTCACTTAGAATTTTGAATTTTTTAAATGGTCCGGTAGAGCGAACTATACACTCAAAAGGTCTCAGATTCCGTGATATGTGATCCGAGGAGCTTATCTAGGGAGGAGTGAAAACCAATTTCGGCTAAAACGATTATCCTCGAAGTTGCATTCTTATTTTTTTTTCAATGCACTGTTTCTCGCAAAGGCCCCAGTTGTGGACTGCAAGACCTTGATTTTTTGAATAGCCTTTAATGAAGCTTTCGACGCCTATACTTCTTTTTTTTTTGCTATCGATCACACCCAAAATTTGCTGTGGGTTCTCGCGGTCTATAAGTTTTGTGTTATTTTCATAATAGTTCTGTAGCTTTGGAAGCATTTCCAGATTACTTTACTCTCAGCTATAGCTTCTACTTTTACCCTTTTCAGTTAAGATGTAAACTTTTTCAGTAAAATGGACAAAATAAGTGGACAAAGGATTTGAATACATTTTAATTAAAAATCGTCGATGGATATTATGTAATTAAATAACATGTATTCAAGGAAATGGCGTATTTATGTAACATTGTCACTACGACCTTATCATAAATAACAGTGCGCAGTTTGAAAACAAACGAACTTTCTTCTTCTATTAACACCTTGTTTTCATACAAGGAAAACCAAAAAAAGTAACTATTTAAATACAGAAAACATCACTTGATTGCCTACTTCTGTTTCAAATAAGCTCCCTTTTTAAATATACATAGGTACCTACGTTATTACTTTTTGTACTTCTTTCTAAGGGGATTTTTAGGTTTGCTCATTCAATAAAATAAAATTTTGTGTTGAAATTGAAATGACGTTTCAAGATCTTACCCAAATTTATAAGAATTTTCTGGCAGATCCTTTCATAAACAATTATAGACCCATTTCGCTTTTATCGTTTTTTTCTAAAGTCTCTGAGAAGGGTATGAAATCAAGGACGCCTTCCTTTTTAGATACAAATATTTTTTTCAGTAATTCTCAGTTTGGGTTCAGGAAAGGAAGGTCTACAGAAAATGATGTTCTGAAGCTTTGTGATGAAGTCTATACCAGCAAATGAATCTGAGGTTTTGGCTTCCTTATTCATTGACATTACTAAGGCGTTTGATATGGTGGACCATGCACTGTTGCTGGATAAATTGTATAAGGTTGGCTTTCGTGGGTTCGTCTATAACTGGTTTAGTTCTTATCTTAATAACCGCAGACAAAAATTAAGAATTCAAAATAATGTTCAGTGATCCCACAGGGATCTGTATTGGGTCCAATTTTGTTTTTAATATATGTCTATTCGCTTTTTGTTCAAAACTATAAGTAAGAAATAACGGCCTTTGTGGACGACACATCACTAACGTACTCTACAAAACATTGACATACTCTACAAAAACATTTTTGGATAGCGATTTGGAAGCTTTTTGCCATTGGTTTTTTCGTCATAAACTTTGTATAAGCGAAAAAACAAAATTCATGTTATACAGCCTATCCGGTGCCACTTATAACTATATGGGACTTCAATTTCATTCTCCAAGCTGTCTTCAATATGTCCTGCGAAATTCCTGTCAGCATTATTTGGATTCCTATACATTTAATCATAGTAAATCTTGTTGTGTTGAATGCTTTACTATTAAACAAGTTGAAAGTTTTAAATATTTGGGAGTTATTTTAGACCGTAGATTTAGTTGAAAAGAACACACTTCAAGCCTAACCAAATACTTTAATTCGGTTTTGAGACATTTCTATTATCCTAGCCTTTATTGTAGCCAGTCATGAATTATCATCATCATCAAGTCCTGTAACCCCGATTGGGTCATATGGCGCCTACAAATCGCTTCCATCCTTCACGGTTTGCTGCAAGGTATTTTAACTGTGGCCACGTCTTTCTCTGGGAGTCTGCTTCTGCTTAAACTGTTGATTTCCATGTTGTTCTTGGTCTTCCAACCTGCCGTGCACCATGAGGATTCCATTCAAAGGACTGCTTTGCAATTTCATCGTTTGGTTTCCTCAGTGCTCAGTATGTGACCAATCCATTGCCATTTACGCTTTCTTATGCCAACGTCCAGCAGCTCTAAATTGTCCTGCGTCACAATTCTTCGTTTAATATAATTTGTGGCGATCGAATATTTAGAATGTGAGCATTATTTTTGCCTTTTTGCTATTTATTGTTAGACCACTCGACTCTTCTTTCACCTCCAATGCTTGACACATCCCGTTCAACCCACTGATGTTATTTGCCAAGTGACATATATCATCGGCATAGTCTAAGTGATTAAGCCTTTGAAACGGTCTCCATTGAATGCCCTGTTTCTCTGCTGGCCGTCAAAACATCGTCTATCGCCAGTAGAAAGAGAGTTGGTGATAGAACACCTCCCTGTCTCACACCCTGCCGGACTCTGAAAGAGTCGGATAGCTGCCCATTGTGTAAAAAAATTCCCATAACAAAAGTGATCTCCATATACATTCACGATTGACTCGGTAAAAGGCCTCAAAATCCACGAACATGAGGTAAAGCGGTGATTGAAACTCCGCAGACTGCTCAAGAACGATACGCAGAGTGTTGATATGGTCGACACACTACCACCCATTGCCAAACCAGCTTGACGCCTCTTGAGTGTAGACTCTATTCTAACCGTTATTCGCTCGAGAATGATGGTTGCCATTAGTTTTGGAAAAACGGACAAAACTGTCATACTTCGCCAATTGTTGCAATTCTTAAGATCACCTTTCTTTGGCAACTTAACAGTTACACCATGCATCCTTCCAGTCGTTCGGATAGATTTTGTTTTCCCATACAGCTTGTATTAACGGGTGTGGAATACTAGCCGTTCTGTCGGGGTCAGCTTTTAGGAATTCGGCTAGTATTCCATCAAGTCCAGATGCTTTTTTGTTTTTAAGAAGATCTACGCCTATCGTGTAGCTGGGGCACTTCAGCACTCTGCTCACGGAATCCTCAATAAGCAACGCACAAAAGTGATCCTTCCATCTGCGTAGCTGATCCTCAATTAATACCAAAAGTGTGCCATCCACATCCACTACCAGATGATTGGCGGTGCTTTTTTGGATATTTTGTGCAATTCCTACATATCTCCTCTTCTTGCAGCGTTTTGCGCATTTTCTGCAAGACTGTCTAGCCTCACCCACCTGTCACATCTCACACAGCGATAGACCATCCTATGTGCAAGGCGATACTAGATTAGCAATCAGCCTTTCGTTGACCTTCTGCATTTATTTGCATTTTCAACGGTTTGCGAAGCTCGATTTTATCTCAGGTATCTTGGGATAACCAAGAGTCTTTAACTCTTGTCCTCTTGGGTACAGTTTCGGATCCAGCCTCCATAATAACACTTTATATCACCCCACTCACTTTTTTTCCCGTGGGTGGGTGCAAAACCTGCATCAGGCTCTATGAGGACCGGAAAACGCGTGCTCATAGAAGTGTGAGATTCTTACTACACTAAAACCACCTCCACTTCCCGATTGCAACTAAGTTGAAACTTTTCTAGCAATTTATTTTTAACGAAGTTAAGTAACGTGTTGGAGCTAACTTTCCGATGAAAATTCCTGCTTATTCCGCGATTTTAAAGCGGTTTTCCGTTCACCGCACCAAGTCGCAAGGTTTTGTTCTTTGCAGACGGTGGCGTACTAAATTCGACTCGTCAAGAATGTCAATAATCGTTGGATTAGCGTGATCTAATAGCCGATTTCTATGTTTTCGCGCGAAACTCTTTATTTCGCCTCGAACCGTTGGAATCCCGAGATCCCTGTGAAGATCTTCGTTTCTTATATACCATGGTGCATTTACAAATGACCTAAGCAATTTATTTTCAAACGTTTGTAAGTTATTTAAATTTGTATCGAAGGTACAACCCCAGAGTTGTATACCGTAAGTCCAGACAGGTTTAAGTACCTGCCTGTATAAAATCAACTTATTATCAATACTAAGCTTAGAATATTTACCGAGTAGCCAGGGCCCAGATCACGTAACACGATTCGATTGAACGATCGTCGTTTTGACTCTACCTGTCTCTATTCACATCTACAGGAAAATATATAGAGAGTAAAAGCCCTTATTTGCTTTTGTAATGGCTTAAAACGCTTAAGAAAAATGACGTTCGTTCAAGAACCATGCTTTTTAAGGAAAAATTGACGTTTTAGCACTCAATTTAAGAAAAAAAAAGTGACTACCATACAAGTATTAGTACATCTGATAAGTAATCAAGGCAACAAAAAAAATCATTCACTTATAAATACAACAGAAAAGCACTCAACAACAAAACAAAAAAGATAGAGATAAAAACCGAAAAACGCGTTTATCTCGAAATGTCAAAAACACACTTACGTCTTCTTAACACGGCAGAATAGTCGAAACGATGATCGTTCCATCGAATCGTGATCTGGGCCCAGTTCATATCTCTTAATTTACTTTTTAGTTCTTCGCATTTCTTTTTTACGTGCGGCTTCCATTTTAATTTCGCGTCTAGAGTCATTCCCAAGTATTTTGCCTCATTCGCAAATGGAACACGACCGGTATTTAGAAAGACGGGCAATCTATTTATTTTTTTATACGTAAGGTCCACGTGGACTGACTTTTGTTCATTGAGCGCTATTCGCCATGTTTTTGTCCACTCATTAAGAGCATTTTGTAATTTAATCGTAGCTTCATTAATCGTTTTGCCTACTGCTAGTATTGCAGTATCATCAGCAAACGTTGATTATTATAATTATTATAATAAATAATAATAAATAGTGTCTTCTGTTTGAGGTATATCACGTGTAAATAGAAGGTACAGAACTGGACCTAAAACACTACCTTGTGGTACCCCAGCCACTATTTCTTTGAAATTAGAATATTCATTTCCGTGTCTTGCACGAAAAAGTCTGTTTTCTAAATATTCGTTAAGAATTTTATAAAGTACTTCAGGCAGAACTTGTCGTAATTTGAATTTGAGGCCTTCGTGCTACACCTTGTCAAACGCTTGCGACACATCCAAAAAGACCGTCGAACAAATTTTCTTTTCTTCAAGAGCTCTCTCAATTACGTCAGTTATTCTATGCACTTGATCAATTGTTGAATGCTTGCTTCTAAATCCGAACTGATGTTCAGGTATTAATCGTTTCTCTTCTATTATAGGCTGCAGGCGCAGGAGTAGTATTCTTTCAAAAACTTTCGATATTATTGGAAGAAGCGAAATCGGTCTGTAAGAATTCTTTTCATGAGATGGTTTGCCAGGTTTCAAAACCATTATGACTTCCGCAACTTTCCATTGGCTTATTCATATTCAACATATTCTAGCCTTAGAGCGGCATTTATTATATAAAGGAGGTTAATTAATCCTTTATGAGGAAGCATTTTTAATATTTCCGCTGTTATTAAGTCATACCCCGGAGCTTCTTTATTTCTCTGTTCAATTCAGCGAGCGTAGCATTTCTGGTTCTGTAGTTCTCACTTGAGCTAAGACTCATATTAATATTTCCATTGAGTGCTTGCCCATCAGAAGGTTTAAATGTTTCTTCCAGGTAATCGGCGAATACCGCCGCTTTCTCTTTGTCACTTTTAGCCCATTCGTTGTTTTTATAGCTTTCCAAAGTGAGTAGTTGGATTCTTTCCCAGCTGACAAGCTTTCAAGGTAATTTTCAACTTCACGGTTTATGAAATCTGATATCGCTGTTTTTAGCATATTACACAAGCGATTTAAATGAGCTTTGTGTTGAGGAGCACGAGTTCGCTGCCATTTCTTACGTGCTTTTCGTTTATCTTTTATTAAGTCTTTTATTTCCTGCGGATATTTTATATCCTTATAGCGCGGCGTAACCCTTTGATAAGGCGTGTAATTCCACGGTGCCTTTTGTATTATATCAACAAAGGCATTTACTGCGTCTTCAAGCTCAAGAGGAGTTTTAATGATACCCTCAATTCAACGTTGTCCTCGATATCTTTCTTAAAATCGCAATTATTTTCCATTCCTGCCTCATATAGCATTCGACCCTTTTGAGATATGCATCTTGAAGCCCAAAAGGTGTGCTTTGCATTAAAGTCGCCACCAACAATTAAGTTTGGGCTTAGCGACTTTATCAATGTCGTAAATTCACTCTTATGGATTTTGCAACGTGAGGGCAATATATCGAAGAGATATTGAGAAGAATGTTTTTAGTTCTAGCCTGAACACTACTCAATTGCATCGATTCTACCTCTATTTTCAGGCCTATTGAGTGTTCAATGCACTCTTTTATATATAACGATGATCCACCCCTTGCTTTATTTGAGGGATAAACAGCGTGGTAGTCAAGAAACTCGTGGATTTTAAGATTTGATTAATTTTTGGCATGCGTTTCTGATATCAAACATGTGTCGATATCATTTTCCTGCATATACATCCAAGTTTTTGCCATAATCTGTTGGCATTCCACGTAAGAATTTTAAACTTTTCCATCATAAATTTTTTGAGAGAGATTTGGGTCGAAAACAATTTTCGAGCTTACTTAACCTATCAAAGATAAGTTTATTTGTGTCACATTGTTCCTCAAGTTTCGACAGAATTATTGAAAAGACTTTTGAAACCGGGTCGGTTTCAGTGTCGTTGTTTACGGGTATATTTTTGGCCGCTATTTGGGCATATGTTTCTGCATTTCCTTGCTTTGATATATTCTCCCCACTCACTGAGAGACCCATTTCAGTGGCATTTCATCTTCAGCATACGGTAGCTTTACTCACACATGATCTTAAAACAGATTTGCTAATCCATGATGCCTTCAATTCGGTGTGTTGGAAAAATACCATAGAAGGAAGGAAGGTTACATAAAGAGGAGGTCCATTTCCGCCATAAAAACAATCTTCGACTCGTCTGACCACAGAAGAGACAAATACAATTTGATGCAGTTCAGTCAAAGTGGTTCCTTTGCAAATTTCAATCTTTTGAACACATTGTTTTTTTTTGTCAGAAATGGTACCTTTCTAGGGCTGTGAGCTGCTTGAGCATGTTCTCGTAAACTTCTACGAACCTTTTCATTGCTGGCATCAACACAAAATATGCCTTTAATTTCAGAAGCTGGCGTAGAGGGATTGATTTTGAAATGCCTGATAACTCGTTTTATCAACTTAGGCGGCTTCCTCCTGCCATTATCTGGCTTTGGCAATTAAATAATGGCTGTTCTTACCATCTTTGGTTTGCATTCAACTAGGCATTGAACCTGCGCATAAGTTTTACCTTCCGATATCAGTCTTCTAATTAGGGCACGCTATTTCGGTGTGCAGCGTTTGCCTCTTCTCAGTAATGGAAAAAATATGACCAATTTTTCCATGAAAACTCTAAAGGTGTAATGGATAAACAAAAGACAACGTTTTTTATAATTTTCAATTTTTGAAATAAAGAGAAAAATAATGTTTCTTCACATAAACCGTTGCGCTACTATTTTTCTGATCCGGATCAGATCCACGTGGATAATAAAATGTGGCTATTATTGTTTTATAAGAATATTAGCTTTAAATTTGTTTGATAAATGACAAGTTTACAAAAAAAAAAAAAATCATTGACATGTATTGTATACCCAGTTTGCCATTAAATAAACCTTTGCCGACTGACCTGCAAAACAACACGAACATTTTATTATTTTAAATGCCAGTAGGTTGTCGATAGGTATTGGTATCCATTTATTGTTTTTATTCCAGTGAGTGGGATGTGTCCGTTGATATTTTTCTTTAAACAAAGCAATTCAAGCTACACTTTTATTTTCGTTCGGAGAAAAGAGCGATTAATGTGAGTGTTTTTGCGGTGGCATCACTTTACTTCACACTATAGAAGATGGATTAAAGAGAAAAATTAAATACATTGCTTCATATAATTCCAAACAACAAAAAGTTACTTCCGTTTCTGCCATATTATGTGAACGTTTGAAGCCATTCTTCAGCATTATGTTAGATCCATATCAATCAGAGCTTTCTATTTTACCGAATAGATATTCACACAATGACTGAAAACAGGAACATCAAATCTATACCATTGCACCTGTCTATCGATTTCAAAAACCACGTATGACAGCTTGACAGGAGCTAAGTGGAAGAACTATGTATATCAAGCTATTTTTATTATTGAAATCCTTGCCAAGGGATAAGTTCTAAACGAGTAAAGAACGCACACTACTCCATCAAGGTTGGTAAAAAACAACATGTAGCTACCTTTGATGTAAAAAAGTTTTTGGAAAAAGGTACTTATACGGCGACCATTCTTCCTTTTTTTTTTGATAGGACAGTTCTCTTCTTAGGGCCAGTTGTACAAATATTTAATCGACTTCAACGAATTAATTGAGGTTCAACGATGGTTCAGGCATTTAATTGGGTACTATAACATTTTTGAGCCTTGAATCATCGTTGAACTTCAGTAATTTCGACGAAATAGGAGAGTAAAAATTGTTGAACCACGGATCAAAATTTTAACCACGCTTGCACAACTCGACCTTAGCAATTATGTAAACTGTGATTTTTTTGTAAATACGTACAAAAAATGACCACTATGGTTATAGTGCATTTTTGTTCACAGTAATGTTGAAAGAACACTGCAGGGCTTTCACTTTAAATCAAGTTTTTAGTTTTTAGTACATAAACTTTCACTTAAAGAAATTCTTAAGCCGCGTCCACATTATGTCGAATTGTGTAGATCAACATTGTTGATCAACAGTGTTGAGCTAGTGTAGGCGTGTTGATCGACAAAGCCAATCAACATTTGTTGACCCGAACGTAACCCGATTCAAATGGATAGCAATCGACAAAGTTGTTCAACTAATTTCATTTTATTAAAAACATTATGTAGGGTTTTAATTTCATGAACATAGGTAATTTATTGGTTTTGTGCATTAATCACATTTTTACTAGATGAAAAATGCAATATTTGTTGTGAATAAGTATTTAATGTTAATAATATCGTTTTAACTTTATTTTTCACAAAAAAAAATAAAAAAAAAGTAGGGTACCACCAGGACTCGAACCCAGAACCCTTCGGTCATATTCTGAATCATCGATCAGAAAATTCAAAACCACACGAATGTTTGCTACTAAGGTTTTTCACGTACACACTAGCATGTTGATCGACAATGTTAACCAAAAATGTTGATCGGCATAGTGTGCACCGTCCTTTAGGGAGAGCGCCCACTAGGCAACTAAGCTGCAGGTAATGGTCTGGGGATGAATGACGTCTTCTGGATATTATTGATAATACAATGAGGACTGATGATTGCCGTAATATTTTAAGAGATAATTTACCAGTGTGGCAAAACTGGGGTTAACTGATTCAGGGGCATTCCAACAAGACAATGGCCTCAAGCATACAACGAAATTGGTCAAGGAATGGTTACTAAATGGTACTTATAAGCAACTAGAAGACCTTCCGCGATCCCCAGGCCTTGAACTCATTGAGCATTTGTAAGATTATTGGTACAAACAGATCCAAAAGAGGAAATTATTAAGCAAAAAGGCACAAAATTCAATTTTGTTTGAAGAGTGGCAAAAAATCCCAGCTGAATTGACAGGGAAGCTAGTAGAGTCAATCCCCAGACGCATAGAAGCTGTCCTTAGGGCGAAAGGGAAGTAGATGAAGTATTGGTTTTAAGTTTTTCGCTTTAATTGAATAGTGTACACTTTCTTTTGACGCCATAAAAATGACGTGTTTTTTGTTACTTTTTTACTGAATTTTTACCATAATATTTAAAAAATAAGATAGTTTTGTTCCTAAAAGATCGAATCTATTTTCTTCAACAGAGTTACAAAAGCGCAGTTCACAGCTGTACACTTTTTTTTGACGCTCACAGTATATGATACAGTGTTAGTTTTGTGCGTATTTTCACTGAAGCTAAGAAGATAGATTAAGAGGTGTCAATGAGAGCAAAACCAATTACACTGTTCTGCAAAAATCAACTTTTTTTTCGCCTTCAAGTATTTTTTTGAAATTATGACAGATTTTACTTTTTTAAATCTGAATCTTATTTCAAAAAAATTCTACCACGTCCAGTTTTTTTTAAATTGATTTTTGAAAAATATGATTGATTTGTAAAAAAGAGCCTTCTTAGACTTGGTTGACCTGGTAAAAAAAAAAAACTATTGTGCCTATTCTGCTCAAACTTGGAGGACTTACTCCACATAATAAAGAGTCCGCCAAATAACTTTTTTTTTTTTGAAAATGCTATAAAAAATCTACTGTATATTTTCTCAAATTTCTTTTTTTATTTGAAAGTACAATCCTGAATCCTTCCGGTTAATAATGAAAAATAATTTCATTCAAATGGCTGCTTCGCTAAGTGGGCCTGCGATCGACTTAGAGAAGATGCCGATTTTGCCAAAAAAATCATCTTTTCAGATGAAGCTCATTTTGATCTTGGCGGGTATGTAAACAAGCAAAATTGTCGCATTTGGGGCACAGAAAACCCGCACGCCATTGAAAAGCCGATACACCCAAAACGAGTCACTGTTTGGTGCGGATTTTGGTCCAGAGGCATAATTACGCCATTTTTCTTCGAGTGGCTGTTACAGTCAATGGCGATCGTTATCGGGCCATGTTAAACGAATTTTTGTTCACAAAAATTGAAGAGAAGGATATTGGCAACATTTAGTTACAACAGGATGGCGCTACGTGCCACACAGCCGAAGCTACACTCCATGTAGTAGTAGCATTTTCAAAAAAAAAAAAGTTATTTGGCGGACCCTTTATTAGTTTTCACATGAAACCAGATTTGTCACCATCCATCAATATTCACCTAAATTTCGTTGTTTTTATGATTTACGCTGTATAAAACATATTTTTTTGGAAATAATAGAATTTCCCTATATTTGATATTCATAAACTCAAGTACATTAAATAAATTTTAATCGAAGACTTCAACAAAAGAAACAACTAAGCGTTTTAAAATCCCAAACACTTCTTTCCCATTAGTGTATTTCACTGAGTACTCTGTATAAAAAACTGGTAAAATTGTTTACAATATAAAAAAACACACCGATTCTATCAAACTACACCTTAAAAAAGTAGTTTTAAAAAATAAAATAAACTCAAAAATCCAAATAAACAGTTTACTATAACTTTTTTCTTGAAACATATTATTTTGTAGCTTGTTTTCTTTTCATATTTTCCATTGTTTGACGAAAAATTGACCAGCAAAAATCTCCCAGCATTGCTTCTGACCATTTCCCGTTATATCTACGTTCTATGTGCATCATGTCTTGATGGAACCTTTCCCCATGCTCATCTGAAACTTCACCAAGGTTTATCGGGAAAAAATCTAAGTGGGAGTCAAAAAAAATGAATTTTCAGCCACATGTTGCAATTAAGAGCTTTATAAGAGCTAAGTAACTCTTGGATGATTTCCTTGAATTTACATTATCTTTGGGAGGAAACCGAATTTTAAAAAGATTTAAAATTATTTAGAAAAATGAAATATATTTCTTTCAAGTCCTGTTATTAGTTTTTAAAAAAAACTTCTATCGGTGAAGAAATTCAACGTCAAAAGTACCCAAAAAACGGGTTTTTGACATGTTTGAATTAGAATATCTCAAAAACGTGACGTGCTAGAGAAATTCTGACTTCGGATTCGGATTCAGCATGCCAAAAAAAAGTATATTTTTGTTTAAAGGCGATTTTCGTTGCAGACCAGTGTTATCTATGACATCATCTTAAATGATACTTAACAACAGTGTCTTTGGTAGAAAGTCGACATACTTAGACAACAGTTGTTGGCTTTGATAATTTCACGAAACCAATATGTGATACCTATAATCCTCTCAGAAGCAGCAAGTTAAAAGTGTCTTGGCATATCCCAGATTTCCCATTCTTTAAAAAAGTTTGGAGACAAAAAAGAAAAAAAACTTTTGATAGCTGTTTGATGATGATGGTTGGGTTTGGGTGCAGCTAACGATGCGACGAACGAAGACGGTGACGCGACGTTCCAAAAACTAACACCTCAGTGAAACTAACGATAAATTTGTTGAAATGTGGGTGTCGACTGAAGCATGATACCGTGCCCTAACCTTACTATACCCATCAGGTGCATTCTACACACTTACTGAATCTAATAGGAAAGAAGAACAAAAAATTAAAGGGTATACGAATCGACTGACGTAAGAGTGACATCTGACATGGTTCTCTGATTTTTCACCGTTTTACTTCTTATTCATGTCTAATGGATTAAACTAAATGAACATTTTTAGTACCTACATATGAAGGTATTTCATACATACAACTGCCAACACATACCCTTATAGCTAGTGATTTTAACGTCTAGTGAGCATCCGTATGGAACAAAGAAGAAAACAAAGAAATTACTAGCAATCGGTGCTGGATTTTCAACCACAATGCAAATCAGGCAAATGTGCCCTAAGGATGAATTAATAATTGGTTTTTGTTTTGAATGAATAAAAACCTGGAAATTTGAATGGTAGGTAGGAAAAATTTTAAATTTTAAAGCTCAAATTGCATATTCTGACTTCTGATAAAAGTTGTGTAACCCTTTTTTTGGCAAATGTGATTCTTTTGTCTATTATTTTTACATTTATTTGATAAAAGCTGCCTGAATTCTGTATTCCTATATATCTAAGCTTTGCAAAAATATGACTTACTTCTCTTGATTCTACTTAAGGGAATTTGCGATCGATTCAAGATATGCCCATAAACACGTTCATTCAAAACCAACATTAATCAATTCACCAGTGTCCATCATCAGTTCTGGTGAAAGCTCTACAAAAATATTGATTCAACCATACTTCTGACGAACTCGTTGCAAATCCAAACATGTGGCACTGTAATCGTTTCATTAGAAAGTTGAATTGAGTGTTTATTCTGGTATGTGTGATTCGTCAGAAAAGGTACAATTCAGCCAGATGTACCGGATGCACATACTGCGTAATCTTATTCGTGCTAAAGGAATTCACTACACCGGTTTTGTTAAAGGATTCCGGAAAATATTTTCAAAGTAATGTCTGTTAAACCAGCACACAATAAATATTACATTCTCTAAATTTCGAGCATCGATTATTTGATTTGAAAATAAACTAAATGTGAAGATAAAAATGTTTTTTCCAAATATCTTAACCTCCATTCTTTTCACTCATACATTCAACCTTTCTTTAAATATTTCGAAATGTGTAAAGAACGGGTATTAGTTAAGTCATTTTAAATACCCAAATACCTGGAAACCGAGGAACCCAATTGATTGCTCATAAAACTTGTTGAATAGTGCTTTGTATGCTTTGTATGCTTTATATGGTTAAAAGGTACTTAAATGTTTACCTTTTTTTTCTTCTAGAAATTTTTAGAATTTAAAAAATTAAACAATATTTTCTAAAAATTTGGATTGCCATTTTGAAGTAGCGACTTACCCCCAGTTTCAGTGTGGAAGTGAAACTCACTTATTCTTTTGAAAATTCAATAACTTCGTACAAAATAGTTAATTTAAAAACAAAACTACATATTTTGAATTTGAATATATGTAAATCAGTTAACCTTTGAGTAACATTCAAATTGAATCATCTTGGAATGAATTTTTTTATAATACATTTGGTCACTTCAAGGGTTACAAAATTATTTTGTTTTTAAGTTTAAATTCATTCCACAAAAACCATTATGAGTAGGTTTTATGTATAAATGCCCCCTAGTCCAGTCCACTCCTGGTGATATCAAAATTTTAAGATTTGAACCTGAGTCTGGAGTTGTCAATTGTCTTAAAACACAAAAAAAAACTAAAACAAATAGAATTGGAAAAATAAAATGTTAAGTAGGCAGCAAAATGTCTTTGTTTTTCTTGAAAAGTTTATCTGCTGACAGACATTTCCATTAGGTTATGGTACCTATGTTTGATTTATGCATGTTGAAGAAGGAAAGCTAAGTTGATTGAAAATGGGGATTATTTGTATAATTGCAGGCAGAGTGAGTGAGAAGTTAAAATAATTATTCTTAGAAAAACAAAATAGCGTTTTTGTCTGGAAATAAAAAGAACTTTAAAACATTGGGCGAGGGAAATTATATGAATGGAAAATTTTCGGCTTTGTTGGTAGATACAACAATCTCTAAGGCAACGTCAACGGTTTAATCAATATTTTTTTGAAAACTTCATATTTTGTATGGTAAGTTTAAAATGCCAAACTATTTTTATTTTTATTTTGTTAGTACCAAGCAACGAGTATACATAATGTACATACCTGCCTACCATAAAACGAAATTTCATAAACTTGTAAATAAGTGACCAAGTTCAAATTGAAGGGTTGAGTTCCTTAGTTTAGTCGCAAAACTGCGTTCAGAAATTTTCCAACACCTAAGAACGTTCATTATTTTTGTTAAAACCTTGTTATATTGGGTGTGGTCTTCAATTTATTCAGCTACTTTCCCCCAATTTAAATTTTCTTTTAAGATTTTGGACAAGGAATATCATTGAAAAACAAGAATTTTTGGGAAATCTGAAATTTGTTGACAACATTTGAATATTTACATCCCTTCAAAATCCGTTAACTAACACGTTTACATAAAGTTTATTTACAGCCTATTGAATAGACCGGAAAATGAGGGATATAAAGGAACATTTACGTGCAAGGGTTTTTATTATTGAATATGTTTGTTTGGCCCATGAGCATGCTTAAAACCGAAAATGCTACTAAATTCACCCATGCTTTTCTGAGAGAATGGTCACACTGGCCACTTTTCAGTATTTTTGGTCTAACTTGAAAACTAACCCGAATTTAACAATTTTACTTATAAAACTTTTTGTTCAAAATTAAATTTTCTATTGAAATGGATAATTCAAAAAATTTTATGAAAACAATTAAGCAGGAAAAGTTAACAAAAACCAACCTTAAAAAAATCCAAAAATCAAGGATTTCTAAATTTTTTAATAAATTGTGCATAACTTTTTTTGAAGCAAAGATAGGGTCAAGACATGCATGGATAAAATAAAGAAGAGACTTAAGGCTTTTATATGGCATGTTCAAAAATTAATAATTGTTCAAAATTGACAGAGATATTCCCATTCAAACCTTTTCATTTCTTATAATTTTTCGCAGTTTTGGCCCGATAATAAATGGTAAAGTTTGAATGGCTATATCTCTGTCAATTTTCAAATAATATAGCTTTTTTAACATTTCATATTAAGGCCTAAAGACTCCAGTTTACTTTGTTTATGCATGTCTTGAGAGTATCTTTGCTCCGAAAAAAGTTATGCGGAATTAAGAAAAAAATTTAAAAATTTTCGATTTTTCGATTTTTTTTATGTGGGTTTTTGTTTACTTTTCCTGCTAAAATTGTTTTAAGAAATTTTTCAAACTATCCATTTCGATAGAAAATTTAATTTTGAACAAAAAGTTTTGTAAGTAGAATTGCCAAATTCGGCTTAGTTGTCGAGTTATACTAAAAATACTGAAAAATGGCCAGTGTGACCATTCTCTCAGAAACGCATGGCTGAATTAAGTAGCATTTTCGGTTTTAAGCATGCTCATAGGCCAAACAAACGTAATCATTAATAAAAACTCTTGCACGTAATTGTTCCTTTTTAAAAGGTCTATTCAATAGGCTATTAAGGCTTAAATTTAATTTTAGCCTGCTCTTGAAAATGTATGATTTGGGTGATATCTTACCCATTTTTTTTTCATATTTTTGAAAGCGTATTCTATCTAAATTTCATACCTAGTATTTCATACGTTTTGTTCGTCAGAATACGCACGAGCTCGTGAGCAGAACAGATGCATCGTTCAAAGTGATTTGATTTTGTTAAGAGTTCGTCAAAACTGGGGCCTATAACACAGAACAACAAGTCAACTAGTCAACAATTAATTGTTCGACCATGTTTGTTCATCAAGTGAAAATCATTTCTGTAACTCAATAAAAACCGCAACAATTGTCAACTGAAAAAATTTCCCTCGAGGCAATTCGTACACGATGAGTCGTGAAGTTCCCGAAAAAAAAACAATTATTAGCTCTTTTGGCTCTATTTCAAAGTCACTTTTTTTCTTTGAATATATTATTTGTCTATTTCTGATTCTCATTACTACTGTTCGATTTAGAATAAAAAATGAAAACATTTTGTAAACCAAATTCTTCACCACTTAATAAATTCTAAGCAATCTTCCCGATTCCCTCACTTGATTAACACTTACTGCAAGTGCTTATTTCTATCCTAGCTTTGTTAGCTTCGAACAAGTCCGCAATCGTCGTTTTTAAACTCTTAGTCTAAGAGCCAGTGGGCGGCAGACTTACGGTATTTCAGTACGATTCATATTAAGTGGAGCCATAGTACTAGACCCCCTGAGCATGAAATGGGCATTCCTAATCCAAAGTCATAGTACCTCTGGGAGCACCGGGGTCACAAAAGTCGAAAAAATCGACCTCGAAAACGTGATAGCAGTACGTCTACCTCTTTGATATGTTAGACTACATACTTTTTGCTATTTAAAAATAGTAAAGGCAGACATAGGGCGTAGTACCTCTAGGAGTAACGGAATTTAAAAAAATGAAAAAAAAAATCCCAACAAAAATAAGCTTTTTTTCCTTAGTACAAAAAAGCACTTTTTCTTAGAGGAATACGTTCAGATCTTTTATATTTTATTATTAATAGTCAATTTTACTAAAAAAAAATTTCAGATATTTGTTGTGATACCTGGATTTGTAACGGAATTTTGAATTAAAAAAATCAAGGACAAATCTCTATACACATTTCACTGTTTCTTTTTAAATAGAAAAAAATGTTTTTCTATGG
This sequence comes from Dasysyrphus tricinctus, assembly GCA_963921185.1. Classification (NCBI taxonomy): domain Eukaryota; kingdom Metazoa; phylum Arthropoda; class Insecta; order Diptera; family Syrphidae; genus Dasysyrphus; species Dasysyrphus tricinctus. The sequence goes on along the minus strand of OY992533.1, from coordinate 18,862,386 downwards.
CTCCACTTAATATAAATCGTATTGAAATACCGTAAGTCTGCCGACCACTGGCTCTTAGACTATCTTCTTGATTCCAATTACAGAAACGGTGGATTTATGAAACTTCCTACTTGTTGAAAGAAGCCAAAATAATTGTTAAAGTTCGCCAAAACTTGTTGTTCCGTGTTATACAAATTTTAAAAAGTTGTTAAATTTCACTTGTTCAACAAGCACTTTATTTCGATACCTTCCCGTAAGAATGTATTAAGCGACATTTAAAAAAAATTAAAGGCATCGAAAAGAACCTCTTGTTAAGTTATTTATTTGTGTATTTAATGGAATAAAAAGATTTGGCACAGGACTCAAAATCCCTTTAAAAATCTGTTTATTACAACAAATTACACAAATAAATAATCAAGCAAGAGGTTTTTTTAAATTTTAATTTAAAATTTCGCTTAATACATTCTTACGGGAAGGTATCGATGTATTGTGTTTAGGGCCCCATTGGCAAATGTGTAAGGCGCATTCACTGTAACCACTTGGTTCCGACATCAAAATAATTGTTCGTCAGAATATGCATCCACTGTAACCATAGTCTCATGTTGAATTCCTTTCAACCAAAAAATTTGATCTGCTTAGAAAACAAATGATTTGTTTTAAAAAAAATCGATTTTTATAGGCAAAACCAAATCTTGGATTTGAAGCACGATTTACACGGATTTCCACACACACTAGGAAGATTTGACATTTCTTAAGTGTTCGTTGTTCGTTTGAGTGGATTGCGATCAAAAAGTATTGAATAATTAAATTAACATTACAAAGTTTCCAAAGTCGATTGGTAATAGAAAGCGCACGTTCGCCGATGTGTTCCTCCATTGATGTGTTCTGATGTATTTTGGAATGTTTTTTTTTTTAACTTTTATGGGCGCAAAATGCTGTTTGTTTAATTTTGAAACAATTTTCTGAAATATATTTGTTTTTAATCGTACAAAACTACGCATTTGTATGATGATTAATTTGTTTACACTTTGCCTCAAAACTACTGTCAATTGGCATCCCAGAAACTGCTCAAAGATATTTATAAATAAATTGCGTTAATCTTTCATTGAAACTCAAGTATCCAAATAATGTTGCCTCACATTATGTGTACTTAACAAAATAAGTAAAATCAATTAAAATTATAAAAATCGAGGTACGACCTTTTATACAGGGTTATTGGCATAAAATGTGAAAAAATGTTAAGGCTTATGAAGAGTTGGATCGGCAGTGTGTGAGTCGGAGCGAGACAGTAGTTTTGTTAGGTATTTGTTTCCCCTTATTTACCTATCCACTTGAACTTTGCCTGAAGGTTCTAATGCCACTCTGAGCAGCCTTATTTCATATTATATCCCCAGTTTTAACTAGATGATGTCTGTGAGATTTCATATCTTATTCTCAGTCCACTGGTCCCTCAAAAAAAATGCATTTCTTTCCTTCTGTCCAAAAAACTTGTGATGTGTAATTGAAGTGTTATTTAAAAAGACCTTAGGTCTTAAAAGCATTAACATATGTATACTACCTGTTTTTTAATCAACTACTAACTGGGGTCATGGATGCGCCTTGGACGAACTGAGGCGAATGATGTGTTACAAATGAATTGAAGTTTCATTGGTGATGCATTCATTCGTGAAAAACAACTTTCCGATTTTTATAGCATTTTGAGTGTTGAAACTTGCTTGCAAGGAAAATTAAAAAAGAAAATTTACTTAAACCATTTTGCCATCTGAGAGCACAGAATTTCTCCAAACCCTTCCCACTGTTAATACAAACACACTTAATTTTTGTTAAAAGCTATGTAGGTAACTGTATTTCACTTCCTCACCAACTGTTGTACGTATCTACATATTAAAATGTTATCCCCCGACGCACATTCAATTTCAGAATTCAATGAATCAATTACAATTTCCTCTCAATACATCATTAAAAAAAAAAATAATAAAAAAAAAACAGAAATCAAATCAAAGTTTTATAACGACCATTACTTCTTTACCTATCCACTTTCATTACACATCACAAATCTCCACACTTTAATTGATTACACTCGTCTTCCGGTAATTACGCAATAAATATTGACAGGAATCTCGGCAGCACTTAACTACTTGTACCACTGACTGATGACGATTCATTAATTATTCCCGACCGTAATACTTATGGAGTACTCGTACACATACAAAAATTATTTCTCTGCTCCAATATTATATGGTTCAATGGCAAAGTGAGTCCGCCATTCAACCGAATTGTATAGATGTATAGGTAAGGTATAGAAATGCGAGAGTGTATGTATAGCCCGCAGAGCTTCAATTCCAAAGAAACTCCATGCCATGCACTAAAATTCCTCACTCATTAAACTCCTACGCCATGTTGGCCATACACTACACACATGCATCCGATTGGGAAATACAAAACCAATTAAAGTATCAGGCTCATTAAATGAGAGAGAGCCTGAATCAAATGCATTTACGCCAAACGAGAAATTGCACAGCTTCAAGTCCACCTCTAAATGGACGCAAAAAAGTTTTTCTTTTTTTTCAATTTTTTGGGAAAATTTACAATTCCATATAAAATTCCTTGGAGTTGTGCTGGGAGCCGTATGATGATGAAGAATTACATAAACGGTCTGTGTCCCTGGTTCAAGGCTCGGCATATACGAAGCAGCAGTAACATGGAAAATAATTGATCAGTAACCAGTGGTAGAGTGTTTCATCGAGAAGTCCAATCGTTTCCTCTAATAGTTTCGAGGGTCACTCGCTTTCAAACGGATCATATGTTTTCCTAATTACTCCTTTGGCATTTTTTCTATAAAACGGGTGTCCTTTCATGTATTGAAAAAAGCTTCATTTGGTAAAGTTAGGTGAGCCTTAAGTGGCTGACATAAAAAAAGGCTAAGAGATTTCTTCCCTATCCATTATACCATTAAGAGCTTCTGATGAAACGAACGAGACTTCTTATGTCTATGTCTATAGTTTGTTTGTGGGAGATCACAGGGATCCGTGTAGTAGACAGCAGTGCATGTATGAGAATGTTTGAAGAAATGTTATTAGTTGCAAAATATTCACCATCAGCATACAGAATTTATCATTTAATGAACTTTTGCTTTCGAGACTTGCATGTTCACTAGGCCATGATTTTTATATGGATAGATCTTCAAATTGAGTTACGGGGGATTGTCTTCCATCCTTTGACATTTAAGCCCAGCATTGTTTGACTAGTCACAATGCATATAACTAACATCAGGAAAACTCTTCGATATTATTCAAATTTATTTTGAAAATCGGTTTAACATTCAAGACATGAATAAGCTTTAGGTATTTGTGTGGTACATTTAAAAGGTACTCTCTTCCTAAATATTTAAAAGTCCAGTATCAAGAAGACTTAGGGTTACGATGAGGAATAATTTTATTTATTTTATCAGAAGTTTTATTTCTTACTTCATTTTTTTGAGCTTTTTTTCATAGAAGTTCTTGGCATACAAATCTCCGATACACAAATGGTGCCTCAAGAATAGTTTGCGTTGAGTGTTCGTAGATCGGGCCTTTGAACATCTTAAGGTCATTCCTTATAAGAAGGTTTTTATAATACAAATTCTATATACCACTCACATAAATTAGCCAAGTAGAAGACTTAGCATTAAGGATTGGACTTGTTGAATTATTGATACAAAATAGCTTTTAATAGCCTTAAGTCCTACAAATGTTTGTTTCGTCAGGCAATCTCACTTCTTAGGCTCATTAGAGACATAGTGATTGCCTTGGTCATACGCCATTAGAATTAAGTTCAGTGTTCAAGTGAGATTGTCGGACGAAACGCCAATAAGATACTATTCTATACTATACTTTTTTCCCAAGAAACAATTCATACCAATCTTCAAATGTTTTAAATCAATTTCGAAGTTATTTTGACAGCACCAAATTGTGTGTTTTATAAAAGAAATTGTTTTGTTTCCTAAAAGGAAGAAAATATCAATTAAAATGATAAATTATATATGTTTTGTGGTAGCAATCGAAGATGTAATGCAAGATGAGAGAAAAAGGCAAATATCTTTCAGAAGATACTTGAGGGATATATCAAACCCTCTTGAGTTGCCAAAATCCATGTAAGTATCTCCGCAATCGAAGTTCCAACTCATAATTTTTCATTTTGTATCCTTAAAATTCCATCAATATTATCGCGTTAACAAGCCAATGTTTAGGTATTTGCTTGATACCTTGATAAAGTCGTTACCAGAATACAAAAAACCATTTGCAGTAACCCCTGTTGCGAAGCTTAGCGCATGCTTGCGCTTTTTTGCTGAAGAAGTGTACCAAAAAGGTGTAGCAAAAGACTACGAAATTGGCTTAGCACAGTCTTAGCTTCACGAACTTGCTCATACATTTTTTCCTGCAAACTTAACTCCTTCTGCAGAAACTTAACGTAATTTTTTACTTTGGGGCAACTTTTTTTACCTCTTGGGCGTTTTCTCGCCAATGCTTTTATCATCAAATGCTTCGTTAAAAACATTGCACGCAGTATCATCTTCCTCAATCAAACTTTCGAAAATTGCATCTAGTTCTTTCGCTGAATTATCTTCTTGGGTCTTTTGAAAATTATGAGTGTTTACATTCAATTCCCCGTCACAAGAAGGTTCCAGCTTTCGCTTTTTAGAACAGGAAGGCAGTCCAAAACGTTTAGAATCAGATTGGCCTTCCACATACTCACTTATTGCAAATTTGTATGATAGGATGCTCTTAGTTCGAGAGCTTATATTCTTTGCTGGGTCCGCCACCTGTTGCACTCTTAAATTTTATGTTTTCAGGACCTCAAGCTGTTTTTTTGTTTGTTGAGTTAGACCTTAAAAAAAATATTTCTTTTATTATTTCATTTCACAATAACGTTGGAATTGCTTAGGGTGGAATGCAACTGGAGATAAATTTCTTGCATCTTCGAAGAAAACCTAATAATTGCACATACCCAAAACTGAAAGCTGTTCGGTTTCCTCTATGCAAGTACAACTCATGGATAGTGGCAGAGATGGGGTGGATTTCGGTTTAACAACAAAAGACAGCATTGAGTTTTTGAAGCATTAAATTCTACGCAGTTTTTTAATTCCCTATTGGACAATGCTGTCGATATCAGAATTTAATGAGTTTATCATACACTTCCGTTCAAGCTCCACAACGGAAGAACAAGGAAGAGAATGTGAAAAGCTGTATTACTGGATTAGAAATCACAGATATGAGAAGGAGATCATTAATGAAAATGAAAGAGAGAAACGGAGACAAAACGCAGCCCTGGGGCACACCAGTATTTATTTTATGATTATCAGACTTGTTACCATTCAATGCAACTGGTATTGAACGGCCAGAAGAAGAGCTTCATCAATCTTAAATGCACGCATGTTCGATAAGAGTGCTTGATGCCAAACTCTATCGAACGCGATTTAAAACGATTTAAAGATTTGTTCCACCGCTCGGTGAGATATACAATGAGATCATCTTTTTTTGGGATAGGCTGGACAAATGCTGTTTTCCATCCAGTCGTAAAGAGACCAATAGAGTAGGATAGATGGAAACAGCTTACGCCAGCGTTGAAGTACACCTATTCAGAATAATGGGAGGTTATTATCCAGGCCAACGGATTTGTGTTTATCAGGATCTTTTAGAACGGTTGCTAATGCACGAGTGCAAAAAGAAGATTCATCACACGAACTCATCATTAACGCTCTCAAGTACCTACAGGAGGAGTCATGACACTCTCTGTCAGCGTAGAATTAACAGCAAAATGTATCGCAAGCAAATTGGCTTTCTCTATTGAGCAAACATAGGGAGTGGCATTGAAGATGAGTGTTGGACCCAAAGACGAGGTTACATTTCTAATGTTTTTTAAAAACTGACCAAAAATGTGTGCTATGCTTGGAACACGGTGGCTTTTCCTACCTTAATTTCTCTTCATGCCAAAATTTGGTTCGTTGAATATGGGCGGTACAGGTCTTTCTAGCTTGTTTAAACTTTCTTCAGTAAGGTTGGCTTCATGACATCGGAAGCCGGTGTAGTTCCTCGTGGCATAATGGTTAGTGTGTTGGACTGCTGTTGGAAGGTCTGTGTTCGATTCCCAGCCGCTGTCCCCTAAGAAAAACAGAAATGTTGTTTTCCAAGGTACCTACTGCCTCTTGCGAGGAACTGATAAATCCTCCAAGAGTATACTTGCCATGAGCAAGTGCTTCTCATATAGCCGTTCAGACTCGGCAAAAAAGTAAGTCCACTCCATTCCTGCCATCAATACGTACACAGGTATGGTTGAGAGTTGTATGTCACTAGGCCCTGATCGCATGAGCTGTTGCGTCACCAAATTTATTTAATTTAATAATTTTATTTATCTAGACAAATTGGTACTTCTGTTCTTATAAAATGCAGTTATCTCTGTAATTTTTGATTCAAAATAGCTTTTTATGGCCTTTAGTCCTACAAATTGGCGTTTCATTCGGCTTACACACTTGAACTCATCAGTGACATAGTGAGGTCCTTGTCGTACGCAGTTTGTATTAAGTTCAGTTCAACTTACATGAATTTTTCAACGAAAATCCACTGTAAACTATATCCAACAAGATTAGAATTCCTAATCATTAAGCTGGAAGCTCATTTCAGTAGTATATAGGCTTCCCTCCTAAACTCATCAATTGGGTTTCTTCTTATCTCCATAATAGATCCTATCAAGTTAGATTTAGGAGCTCTGTCTCCAACCCTTTCTTTGCCAAATCTGGAGTTCCCAGGGTAGTCATTTGGGGCCCCTTCTTTTTATCTTAGCTATCAACGACGTATCCCTCTATATACGTTATAGTGAAATTCTAATTTTTGCGGATGATATGAAAATTTTCAAAAGCATCAAATCTGTGAGTGATCGTTTACTTTTGCAAGAAGATATTAACAGTTTTGTTATTTGGTGTAGTAAAAACGGTTTAAATCTCAACCCTATTAAATGTCAGGCGATCATTTTTTCTAAAAAAAAAGTTCCTACTTCATTTGATTATGAAATATCGCAGCACACATTGCGTCGTGTTGATAGTTTCAAAGACCTAGGGGTTCATTTTACTTTTAATTTTGATTTTACGAAGCATATAAATTTAATAGTCAACAAGGCAAACTCTATGTTAGGGTTTGTTAAACGTTGGTCTAAGGAATTTCAGGATCCTTATGTTACCCTCGCTCTCTACAACAGTCTTGTTCGCCCTCATCTTGAATACGCATCACAGGTATGGACTCCTTTTTACGATGTCCATAAGAATAGACTAGAAGCAGTACAGCGTAATTTTATACGTTTCGCCTTGAAAGGACTACCGTGGTCCGATCCTTATAATCTTCCTCCTTACGAACACCGGATTAAGCTTCTTCAGATTCAAACTTTGGCACAAAGGAGAATTAATAATGATATTGTATTTATTCATCAACTTTTAACGGGCGTTATTGATGCACCTGATTTATTATCTTGTACTAGCCTTAACTACCGTGGTGGAGGTCACAACACTCGTAGTCTAGAACTAATGCATATATCTCAACACCGTACCAATTATGGAATGCATGAGCCTTTTACCCGCATGTGCATCATTCTGAATTTGAACTCTAATTTTTTTGATTTTAATATAAGTAAGAATAGACTCAAAGCTTCATTGAAGACCAGTGTACCACGCTCTTAAATGTTTGTAATTGTTAATTTTTTCAATGTCATTTTATTTGTTATTTTATAATTATTGTTTTTAATTTTATTTTGTAAAGTGTATGTTTTAAGTAGTTTGTTGCTTACTAACTACTAACACTACACTAAGTGATGAGCCTGATAAGCACTTAATTTGTGTTTGGCAATTCTTTGGTCGCAAGATGTTGCTTGTACTAAGCTCTCTTCGGCAAAGATCTGATAGTGTAAAAAAAATATAGAATTTGTATTATAAAACCTTCTTATCTGTAATTTTTGCTAAATAGTAAACAAGTATGCACGGCTGGATCACTCTTACTTGCTCTTCTGGTTCAAGGCTATAACGTGGCTATAGGCATTGAAAACATAAAGCTCTTTAGTCTAATGTTGTAATTTTTTAAGTGTGTTAAAGCTTAAAGTGTGAACGTGACATGTAATTTAAAAAGAAACAAGTCACCCCTAAATTAATTGCGTACAAAATCGACATGTGTCTCCTTTTGTTAAGATTAAGGAGCTTTTATTTTATTGAATTTAGTTTCCTTCGAAAAGTATACAAGTGTACACAATTGTTATTCCTCTTCCATTTATGTCAACACACTTTGTATATAAAATACAATAATTAATGAAGCACTTAACCAAAATTAAGAAATCAATCATCCCAAAATGCTTTTATTAAGTGATATTAATTATTATTGTATAGAAGATCCGCTTAAAATGTCAAGATATTAAATGTTGATTGATTATATTGATCAGGAAGTTTAGCTTTTATTTACCCAATTATATTTTTATTTTTTTCTGTTTCCCGAATTTCTGAGACCACCCTGTGTCAATAGTGCATTTTTTTTTTTGTAGAAGGTCACATTGTATAGTGACCCATGTCACGCACCATCGATGCTTTGTCGGCCTGAAATGTTTACTGGTGGTGATGGTGGGTGCCGCAAGTGTTACGACTTCCACTGCATGAGCCTCTCTGTGTGAATAGTGAGGACAATTAATTTTTACTGAACCTCATCAACATCATTTTGGGTCATTTCCCGAAACTGTGATTTGAATGGCGGAAGGAGATGTTGCAGCAGGCTTTCTTTTCTGTGTGTGTTCTGGCAATATGGGGAGGCTGTGATGAAGTTGGAGTTGAAATAAAGGGGACGACGGCTACGCGACGGGGCAGTGTATTTCAATGACCAACCAATTTAATTTGATTACAACTAGAAAGAGGAAGGATATTTAGCGCTATTGTTTCCTAAAGGCATTTTAAGCTTGTGGAGGCTTTATATATGGTCTTCACACATGATGGCGGAATTATGATAGGGGATGTGGATGTGGGTAGATTGGCAAGCCCGTGGGAGAAATTGAATTTTAATATGACTGAGTGCTTGCTCTTTTGAAATTGGTTTTTATATTTGACAAACAATTCATTTTTCTTTGTTTAATTTAAGTTTTTGTTTCATAAAAATAAAAATTATGTTTCAACAATTTCTCAACAATATGTATACGGAAAGAATTCTTGGATCAGATCAAGAAAAATGAATCCCGATTTCGTAATTTACGACTATTTGTTTGCAATTTGCAAAACTGGGCAAAATGAAGATATTGATAATCAACAATCGTAAATCATGACTCTTTAAGTATCAATTATTCTATCCAGAGAAAACAAAAATTGCGAACCACAAATCGCAATTTGATCCAAATGTTCCTCAATTGCACAATTTGTAAATTTGCAAAAAAGATTCGTGATCACCACTTTTATTTCGTGATCTTGGCATTTGAAAGATCAATCTTGCTCTATACCCTTCATTTTGCAGGTAAACGAATTTAATTTAATTTATTTGAAATAAATACTTTACACTTGACTCTACTTGGTTTTGAACTCGCAACCCTCCAGTTGCGGAGCGAGCATGCAACCACTACGTCAATTTGCATTACGGATCATTGGTGTCACACATTAATGATTAGATACACGCCATGTTGTGGTGCCTTCTCTCTTCGAGAAGTATATTGCGACAAGAAAGCCGTGATTTAGGAATTTTTTGTTGGTGATTTGCAACTATTCTCATGGAGCAAATTGCGACAAAAAAAAAAACGGAAATCAGTGATTGTGCAATGTTAATTACTAAATATTTATCGCAAATCAATATTTTTAAATGCTGTTTGTGATATTATTCCCTTGGAGAGTAAATAACGCCACAAAAGTTGTATTTTTCTATGAAATATACAAGCTTGAACCATGGAATTTTATTGCAAATCACGAAGAAACTAATTTTGTAAATTGCTACGTTTTGAATATTAAATTACCAGTTTTTTTTATTAATTTGGGATCAAAATGCCTCTATTTACGAATAAAACAAGATTCGTAAATTGCAACTGCAAATTTTTCAATTGGTGATTTTTCAATTCTCTCCGTGTACCTACATTATGAATGTAGGCAAGACTACTGTCCATATTTGTGGCTGTCGTGATAAAGAAGTTAGGTAAAGGAATATTTAATGAAATTTCAACCTTTTCTCAGAGGAAATATCAAGTACAATTAACAAAAAATCAACCAAATATCAAATTGCTTTGGTACAGAAATTTTTCTTCTAATATTTTCTTTAAAATTCCGAAAACACATGGCGATTTGAATTTTCGATTAATCTGCTTATTCCCGACCACCACGGTCCACGATACAGTATGATGTGCATGGAATATTTTATGAAAGATGACTTTTTATACACACACATCCTGTTTAGTATGTATTGATGGATTTTGTACTGAAATTAGGTCTGAATTCTGTCTGTCTGTCTGTCCGTACCTCAACCTACAGCCTAAACCACTGAAGCAATTTTCTTCAAATTTTGAAAATATTAATTTAATTTAATATTTTTTATTGCAACTGAAGTTATATTTATGTATGTAATGAACTTATGAGTTAGGAATGCAAACATTGTTAAAATATGGTAATCTGAGGGCTTTCTTAATTTGTCCAGTGGGAGATTTTGTTTTATCTGGTAACACTGTCATTGGATTACATCCCTTCTAAAGTAGCATAAACTAAGAATTATTGTATACCTAGTAGTACCTCGTGGCTTGATGGTTAGTGCGTAGGACTGTCATGCCGAAGGTGTGGGTTCGATTCCCAGCCGTGCCACCTAAAAACAGAAATGTTTTATTCGAGGTACTGCCTCTTGCGAGGAACTGACAAATCCTCCAAGAGTATACTTGTCATGAAAAAGTGCTTCTCATTTAGCCGTTCGGAATCGGCAAAAAACTGTAGGTCCCCTCCATTCCTGCCAACAAACACGCACACAGGAATGGTTGTGAGTTGTAAGTCACTAGGCCCTGGTTCTCCATGAGCTGTTGCGCCACCCAATTTATTTTTATTTTATGTTATTTTTTCATTTATGCCTTAAATAGATTTAGTATATCATTGTTCTTATTATTGTACATATGTATATATTAAATATATTGTATACTTACCTACAAATTTGACTACAGTTTCCCCACTTAAATGAAGTTCAATGAATTGATTTTTCCACCTAATCAAAAAACATATTCATCTTTCGGTTAGTTGTACCAAAAACCAAATTAAGTGTGATTCTATAATTTAAGCTTTCACATGGTAAAAGCTTTTGGACATGGCTCAAAATATTTTAGTAAAATATGCTTAGGATTGGATAAAAACTACGCTAATCGAAGCTGATCGAAAATGAAAATAATAGTGATTTTGGATTCCATAACTAGGGCAGATAATATAATTTTTGGAAAACCTAAGGCATATTCCACAGTTATATTTGAACAAAAATTTAAGTTATCATGCTAATTTAAAATTAATGTGATTGCCCTTTTTGGGCAAACTATAGGAGCGGCAATTTTTATGTTTTCACGGGTAATTTACGGCACTAAATCGGCAATTAATGATATTCTCAAAAATATTACATTCAAAAGTTGTCATGCTAACTTTACATCTAAAATTATCGTTTTTGTCCTTTGTAAGAGAGGATACTTTTTTGTTTTAACGGTATTTTTATGGCAATTAATGGCGTTTTCAAAAAAAATTTTTGCCCAAAAATTGAAAAGTTTTACATAAAATTTACGTGATTGCCCTTTGTGGGCAAACCATAAGAGCGGCAATTTTTTTGTTTTCACGGCAAATTTACGGCAATTAATCGGCAATTAATGGCGTTCACAAAAATGTTATTATCGAAAGTTGTCATGCTAACTTTACACCTAAAATTTACGTTTTTGCCCTTTGTGGGCAAACCGTAAGAGAGGATACTTTTTTGTTTTAACGATATTTTTACGGCAATTAATGGCGTTTTCGAAAACAATTTTTGCCCAAAAATTGAAAAGTTAATGCCTTTTACATAAAATGTACGTGATTGCCCTTTGTGGGCAAACCATAAGAGCGGCAATTTTTTTGTTTTCACGGCAAATTTACGGCAATTAATCGGCAATTAATGGCACTTTCAAAAATAAATTTTTCAAAAGTTGTCATGCTAACTTTACACCCACATTTCGTGATTGCCCTTTCTGGGCAAACCATAAGAGCGGCAATTTTTTTGGTTTCACGGCAAATTTACGGCAATTAATCGGGAATTAATGGCGTTTTCAAAAAAAAATTTTCAAAAGTTGTCATGCTAACTTTACACCCAAAATTTACGTGATTGCAATTTGTGGGCAAACCGTAAGAGCGGCAATTTTTTTGTTTCCACGGCATATTTACGGCAACTAATCGGCAATTAATGGCGTTCTCAAAAATAATTTTTTACCAAAAACAAAAAAGTGTAATGCTAACTTTACGCGTAAAGTTAGCAGGATTGCGCTTTTTAGGCAAACCATAAGAACTGCAATTGTTTGGTTTTCACGGCATATTTACGGCAATTAATCGGCAATTACTGGCGTTTTCAAAAATAATTTTTGAGCAAAAATAAAAAAGTGTCATGCTAACTTTATATAAAGTTAGCAGTATTACACTTTGTGGGCAAACCGTACGAGCGGCAATTTTTTTAGTTTCACGGCATATTTACGGCAATTAATCAGCAATTACTGGCATACTCAAAAATTGTTTTTTCGAAAGTTGTCATGCTAACTTTACGCGGCTAAACCTTACGAACGTACACAATTGGACACAGTTTGAAGAGCTCTGAAAAGATTTTGTATACAAATTTCAAAGCTCAGTAAAAACAACAGCAAAAAGCGATTAACAGGTAGTTGGAATTCAAAAATGAAAGGAGCTGTCAAACGAAATTACCAAATTACAAATGAAAACACTTTTTCTGTGATTTAAGGAATTACCTCATTTCGGCTCTAATGAAAACACGTAGTTTAAGGCCGACGCCTAACGCAACAGCTGCACTGAGTGCACAAGACAAACACAGTTCGGTTATCAACAAGTCCCAAAAAATAGGCTTTCGAGCAAAAGCAAAAAATGATAAAGTTTGACTGGCTATATCTGTCAGTTTTGAAATAAAATGGCTTGTTCAACATGTCATATTTAAGTCTTGAGCCTCTACTTTATTTTGTTTGACCATATCTTGAGCCCATCTCTGCTCCGAAAGAATTAATGCGCAATTTAGTACACCATTTATAAATCTTTGATTTTTCGATTACACTGGTCAACAAAATTTAATTATTTTTTTGTTACAGAAACCAAAATATACTTTTCCGTAGGTTTTTGGTGTGTTAAACTTGAATCTGAAGTCAGAAAAATTCTATCGGGCCACGTTTTTGAGATATTCCCGTTACAAAATCGAAAAACCCGTTTTTTTGCTGTTTTCAAAGTTGTATTGTAACGTGAAGTAAATTGTTTCAACAAAATTTTTAATGGTTTCTGAAAGATCTAATTTTCTTCTTTTAAAATCAGTTTAAATCTTTCCGATACCTCTTTTCTTCTCGGAGAAATCTTCAGTTAATTGTAGGCCTTCCATTTATGAAATAAATACAATGTTAAGGAGAATGGGCAAAAATGTATGGGAAATGGTCCATTTCTCAATACGAATGTGTCATATATCGTTGAAAAGGTTATTTTGAGTACATCATTTCATTATACGGCCGTTAAGCTCTAAACCATGGGGTTCACGAGATATTCAGCTAATGTGGATTGGGAACACATTATTGTTCTTTCGGTGCTTTGAAGCTGAATATCTCGCGAGCCCCATGGTTTAGAGCTTAACGGTCATATAATGAAATGATGTACTCAAAATAACCTTTTCAACGATATATGATACATTCGTATTGGGAAATGAACCATTTCCCATAAATTTTTGCCCATTCTCCTTTACATTGTATTTATGTCATAAATGGAAGGCCTACAATTAACTGAAGATTTCTCCGAGGAGAAAAGAGGTATCGGAAAGACTTAAACTGATTTTAAAAGAAGAAAATTAGATCTTTCAGAAACCATTAAAAATTTTGTTGAAACAGTTTACTTCACGTTACAATACAACTTTGAAAACAGCAAAAAAACGGTTTTTTCGATTTTGTAACGGGAATATCTCAAAAACGTGGCCCGATAGAATTTTTCTGACTTCAGATTCGAGTTCAGCACACCAAAAACCTACGGAAAAGTATATTTTTGTTTCTGTAAGAAAAACCTTGTTGACCAGTGTTATTTTTGGTTTTTCTTTTTATTTTTCCGCTTAAGTTTTTATAAATTTGTTTGAACCATTAGCTTCCATCTCGCTGAACATTTCGCGAATGTTTTTAAGCCATTCCCAGCAAACACAGCTACAGGTCCCTTACAGTTTGTTGATAGAAACGAATGTGAAATACCTTTTGTCACGCTGAAAAAAGTAAGAAGCATGTGTCAACATAAGTTGTCTAACAAAAAATCACCCGGGTACGATCTAATAACTGCTCAGTTTTTGAAAGAAATGCCTTTAATAGCCTTCAAGAAACTCCAATTTATTATATACGCATGCCTTAAACAATATGTGCCACATCATTGGAAAATTGCAAGTCATTGTTATACCTAATCAAGGTAAGCCACCAACATAAGTAACATCTTACAGACCAATATCGCTTATACCAATCATGACAAAAGTTTTTGAAAAACTGCTACTGAAAAGGCTTGGCAAAATAATAGAAGAAAGAAGGAAAACAAGTAATGCTCGGCTATATTCTTAGATGTTACTCAAGCCTTTGAAAAGATTTGGCACTTGGGACTTGAGTACAAACTGCATAGGGACTTTCCCAGGCAGTACTACGAAATACTGAAATCCTACATAACGAACCGACTCTCTAGAGTACGGTACGACCAAAATTACTCGGAGCTAAAGAAAATTGAAGCCGGTGTACCACAAGGAAGTGTCCTAGGACCAACCCTGTATCTGTTATATACAAGGGATATTCCAGTGGACATCAACGCTTTCATGGCCACCTTTGCTGATGATACTGCAATATTGGTGCCAGATGAATCCGTTACGAAGGCAACACACAAATTACAATCAGCAGTCGATAAAGTTAGTGATTGAACGCAGATATGGCGTATCAAACTAAACGAAACAAAATCGACGCATATAAACTTTACAAACAATGTTCCAATTTATATGAACAGTACAGCAGTACCTTACTCGAATACCGCTAAATACCTTGGAATTGCTTTGGATGCAAAGCTTAAATGGAAAGAGCACACCAAAAGAAAAAGAGAAGACAAAACTTGAAGTACAAAAAATTGTACTGGTTACTAGGAAAGAACTCTTACCTACCTGTCCAGAACAAACTAATGTAATATAAGCAAGTATTGAAACCCGTTTGGACATATCGCATCCAACTATGGGGCTGTACAAAGAAAACGAATGCTGAACCCATCCAAAAATTCCAAAGCAAGGTCCTTCGTTGAATAATTAATGCCCCTTGGTATATAAGAAACAGCGATCTACACCGTGACCTTCAAAGTTCAAATTGTAATGGTTACAGAAATGGTTAAAAAAACACGCTTAATCACACAATCAGCGACTGTAAGGTCACACCAACTCCGAAATGGAGACCGTCCTAAATGTACGAAACAATATTCGGAGATTAAGAAGAACCAAGCCTCATGGGCTGATGGTCTTAAAGCTATGGGAAAGTGTTATAACTTTAAACCTCCCCCAATGCGATTTAAAAATTAAGAAATAAATATCATTTGTCGATTTTTCATAGATTAGTGCTGATTCACCGGTGGTTTTAGGGCGGTAAGAGTCCCACACTACTTGGTACCGATTCTTACCGAGTGTCTTTTGAAGATCTCCATCCATCCATTCCAAAAAAAACTCGCTTCGATAGGAAATATATTATTTTGAACAAAAAGTTTTATATCAAAAATTGTCAAATTCCGCTAAGTTTCTGACTTATACCAAACATGTCGAAAGGTGTCCAGTTTGATCATTCTCTCTCACTCTAACTTCTAACTTTTGGGTGTCTATATGCACATATTGTTTGTTGCTATTTAAATAACCACTAATCTTCAAAAAGCAGCCTGTAGTTCATTGATTTTTGTTTTATAAAAATCCATGTAACCGATGTTGATAAAAATGAAATTTTAACGACCGACAACAAAATGGGTACAAAATAAAAAAAGGTCAACCCAGCCATTAAGAGTGTTCCGAACTGAACAAAACAAGTCATTTGCTAACTTTTTTTTTTGCATTTATAAGATCGTTTTTTTTCACTTTCATCAGATACTTTGTTTTATAAAACTTTGCATTTTTACTAATTGGTCACTAGTAGGTGTATTATTGTATTAAAAAAAAATTTCTAAAAGAAACTGATTTTAACTTCTAAATTTACATAAATTTTCTGTCAAAAAGTGCATTTTAAGAATTAAAAATTTCAATATCAAATGATACAAATATGATTACATAATTAATGAAAATCATGAAAAATATATTGAATTAATATCCACTGCAAAAAATATTGTCAAAAAAATACCGTTAGGTATAAAAAATTGACTGTCAAAAATGGGTTTTTTCAAAAAACACAAGCATTTTTATTTTGCACTATTAAAATTTTTATTAGGTATATTAGTTTTATTAGGCCATTTTCGCCATTTTCTCGATTTCTTAGAGGCTTTTACCAAAATCTAGAGCACAAAATTAAATTTTTTTCCAATGATGGCATGGAAAATAAGTTTATCTGTCCATAGACACCTTAATCGCTTTGATCGGATAAGTACACGCTTCGCAATCTTATTCATGAAATCACCATTTCAGTCCGGAACACTCTTAAGGCTGCAGCTGAAAAGGCACAGAATTGCGAGACCCACTGGAGAAATAGAGAACCCGCTACCATATGATTTAGTTTTGCTTTGACCCAACCTACAAGCTCTAGCCTTTTGTTGCTTGCTATGCACAGCGCCCTGTATTTATATCATAGTAGCTTTTTAATTTAATTACCTTCTGTTGGGAAGAATTTTGTCAACCAACAGATAATCAAAAGAAATTATAATTTGTGAAACAAATATTCAATATAATTCAGTTTATTAATAAATATATCTGTTAATAAGGTTACAAAATTAGTTTTTCCTTGGAATTAATTATATGGCTTCAAGATTACCCAGAGAGGTCCAGTCGTGGTGATGTTCGTTTTCAGAAAGAACTTATTTCAGGCGAATGACATCTGAGTGAGTATTAAAATGGCGTTGGTTTGCGTTCATAAATGCTGTTGTACTTCCGGTGATGTTAAGCAGAGAGGTGCATGGGCAACACCCCCTCCTGGTATGTCCACTAGTGGGCCTACTTCTGATTCCTTTCGGACGTCCAAAACGGCTAGCTTAACAGCTGGTCTTTCGTAGATACCTGTATTAGTTAGGACAGTTGCACTTCTTACCTGCCCATCCTTGGAAACTTTCGTCTGAATGATTCGTCCTTTTGGCCAGCAATTGCGTGGACTGTTAGAATCCACGATCAAAACGATGTCATCCTTCTCTATTGGTTTAACGGGAGCAAACCACTTGGTGCGTCTCGTTATTGTGGGCAGGTATTCTTTTACCCAACGCTGCCAGAAGTGTTGAGCATAGCTTTGAGAAACCAGCCAATTTTTCTTTAGGACTTCTTTCTCGTTGTTGAAAATAGCCCACGGTTTGGAGCCATTGGATGAGCCCACCAAAAAATGATTGGGGGTGAGAGCTTCTTCATTTTCAGCGGCAATAGGCAAATATGTCAGAGGACGAGAATTGACAATATTCTCAACCTCAAGTAGCATACTTCTCAGCAACTCATCGGAGGGATTACGACTTGGAGCAATTTGATTCAGCACAGTCTTTACAGACCGCACAAGACGCTCCCAGCTTCCGCCCATGTGAGGCGATCCTGGCGGGATAAACGTCCATTTAGTGTTGACTGAAGTGAAAGTCTGCATAAGCTTGTCGTTGTCGATATCTTGATACGCCTGCTTTAATTCCCTCTCGGCTCCCCTGAAGTTCGTACCATTGTCACTAAACAACTCGATGGGAGTTCCTCTTCGTGCCATAAAATTGCGAATAGCGAGTATGCAAGAGTCGGTGGTCAGCGAATAAGCGATCTCTATGTGGATAGCTCGTGTAGTGAGACATGTGAGCAAAACTCCGTACCTCTTCTCAGTTCTTCTCAAATTGACAACGAGCATGGGGCCAAAATAGTCCACGCCAGTGAACGAAAAAGGGCGTGAGAACGCAGATACTCTGGCGACTGGCAAGTCAGCCATCATTGGTGGTCGGGGTTGTACAGCAGCGTTCTTACAAGCTTGGCAGTTTCTACGTACTTTAGAAAGGACGGCTCTCAATCTACAGATGTAAAATTTCTGCCGAAGCTCATTCACAACCGTCTCGTGGTTCTTATGATGGTAAAGCAAATGATATTCTCCTACTACCAGATTAGTAATGTGATGCTGGGATGGGAGAATAATAGGACCTCTCCCATCTGAGAATAATTCCACATGGCTCCGAATCCTGCTGTTAGCTCGGAGAACTCCAAAGTCGTCTAGAAAAGGAGATAGCGAAACAATTGGACTTGATTTATTTATTTTACCTCTCGAAGACAAACAGGCAATCTCTTCAGAAAACACATCGTATTGAGCTTGCTTGAAGATAATTAATTCGGCGCGCTGCAATTCCTCTTTTGTCAGGGGTCCAGTTCTTCTGATTTCCTTTTTTTTGATCATTCTCCAGTTAAAGGCACAGCGAATAACTCGGCCAGTTAATTGAAGAAGCCGAGACCATTTGGAGAAAATCTCTGGTCTAATCAAATGTCGATCTTCCAAGCAGTGTAGTCCAACAAACTGTGCTTTTAATTCTTCATTGGTCGTTAGTCTTGTTGATTCTTCTTTTGGCCAGAACTCTGAAGTCGACATCAAAAAAGCAGGCCCCTTAAACCAAGGGCTCGATGTTTTGAAGTTAGGAACTTTCTGCCACTTCGTCGCCTCGTCAGCTACGTTCAGCTTGGTAGGTACCCACCTCCACTCATCGATTTTCGTGATATCGAGTATTTCGCTGACACGAAATGCGACAAATTGTCGGTATCGACGGTGATCAGACCTGAGCCAACTCAGTACTGTCCTTGAGTCTGACCAAAAGAACTGCCTTTGAAACTTGATTGAGTGACACTCAGACATCTTCTTAGCAAAACGAGCTCCAAGTACGGCAGCCTGCAACTCGAGCCTAGGAATTGACACACTTTTAAGTGGGGCCACTTTCGTCTTGGCTCCAATCAATGCGCACTCAACAAAGTCTGATGAAACCATCCTGGCATATGCGACGGCAGCGAAGCCATTCTCACTGGCGTCAACGAAAACGTGAAGCTCAAAGTCTGGATAGAAAACAAAGTTTGTTGAAACATAGCATCTAGGTATACGTACCTCTTCAATCTGGGGTAAAAAGCTTAACCAATGGCGCCATTTGTTGAATTCAGCTTCTTTAATCGGATCATCCCAGCCAATTCCACTGCGCCAGATTTCTTGGAGGAGTATCTTTCCGTACATGATAAAATTCGCCAAAAGTCCCAAAGGATCAAAAACTTTCATCAGAATCTGTAGCACTTCGCGTTTAGTGGGAATCTTTCCATTTTGAAGTACGTCTGCATTCGTCGAAGTAATGGTGATTTTGAATGTGAGGTAGTCTTCAGTTGTGGACCACCACATACCAAGAACCTTTTCAGGTGCAAGTTCTGTATTCGTATTGAGATTAACTTCAGCCGGAGAGCAGGATTGAAATCTTTTGCTGATTTCCTTGGAATTAGAGATCCAATTACGAATATGGAACCCCCCCTGTTGGTGAATAAAGGTTATTTCTTCAGCAAGTCTTACCGCGTCTACTTCAAAATCCACACTATCCATGAGATCGTCTACGTAGTGGTTTTCACGTATCGATTTAACAGCTCTAGGGAAATCACTTTCAAATTCTTCTGTGTTTTTGTTTTTTATGAACTGCGCTGAACAGGGTGAACACGTAGCCCCAAATGTCATGACTAGCATGACGTATTCTTCCACTTCATTGCTCTCGCGATTAAACCACAGAAATCTCTGGTAGTTCTGGTCCTCTTTTCTTATCCGGATTTGATGGAACATCTCTTGGATGTCAGCACAGATCGCGAAACGCCTTTGACGAAACTTGAGGATAACGGACATTAAGGATGTCAATAAATCTGGTCCCTTGAGAAGAACCGAATTTAGAGAAATGCCACCAACTTCGGCTGCCGCATCCCATACTAGTCGAACCTTACCAGGTTTGTTCAGATTTTGAACCGGAAATATGGGTAAGTACCATGAATATGAACGGTCTTCAGCTTCCTGTGGTAGAAGTTTTCTGGCATATCCTTTTGTGACGTAACTTTCGATTTTATTGTGAAGTTCCTCCGCTAGCTGTAAATTGCGACTCATCTTCTGTTGAATGCACGACAAGCGTTTTCTTGCCATCAAGTAACTGTCAGGAAGTTGTACCTGGTCATACTTCCAAAGCAGTCCGGTCTCGAAGTGGCCATCCTTTCGTTTGGTAAACTTATTAAGTTGTTCTAATGCTCGTTGATCATCAGCGGACTGCAAAATTTTGGCATCTGAAGATCCGAATTTCTCGTTACAGATGAATTCGCTAACAAGTTGTTCCAACTTAAACTCGCTTTCGCGGCTACATTCACAAATATGAATGTTAATATGATCATCTGAACTATTACCCGCTTCTCTCGGAGATCTGGGTTCAGGGTGAGGACAGCATCCGTAGATGGTCCAACCCAAACGTGTTTTTGCGGCCACAGGTTCGTCAGTATTTCCTTCTTTGCACTTGAGAGTGAGTCCCAGCCTCCAATTATTAAGCCCAATGAGAAGGCGAGGTGCTGCATTGGAATAAGACTCGATAGGAAGATGCCGTAGATGTCCATATTGCTCTTGTAACTTAACTGCATCCAACGATTGCAGTGGTAGTTGCAGACTCTTCACCGTATGAACATTAGTTAAAGCAAACATCTTACCTTTGTCACTTGTGCTGGAAATATTGAGGCTCATCACTTTGGAGTCATCCTCGTATCTGTGTGTGTTGGCGGTCCACTTTATGCAAAGGGGTTCGGGCATTCCCTTGATGTTAAGTTGGGCAGCAATATCCTCATCCATCAGCGTCAACGATGAGCCGTCATCCAAAAATGCATACGTCCTTATCTGAATTTTATTGCCATGTAAAATTACGGGAACAATGCGGTACATTACTGCACTTGAGTTTTGCATATGTGCATTACTAGGCTGTGCTATAATTGGAGAAACAACGTCCTTGCATTCTTGTGCTTTACCTTCATCAGGTTTATCGTTGTGAAGAAGTTGATGGTGCTTTGAGTTGCAATTATTTTTGCCACAGATTATAGCTGATCGGCAACGATAGCCATTGTGTCTTCGCAGGCAGCATCTGCATAGTTTGCATTCTCGAACGATTTCCCATTTTGACGAAATGCTTAGATCTCTAAACTTTACACAGCTGTCTACTGACTTACAGTTGTTACCACACACCAAACACTGTCGTTTATTAACTTCTTGAATTGAAAGTGAATTCGGGCTGGAAGTTGATTCTTTAGCTTCTAAATGTGCATGTAAGAAACCTTTTTCTTTCTTCCCTCTTGCTCCGGTCAAAGTTCCACTAGTTGTAGTTACAGTTTTAGATGGCATAGGTGTGATGCAATTGGCAGCTTCTGCAATTCGATACATCCAAACGCTGAATTCAGATAGGGTGCAGATAGGAAGTGTTTGCATGTAAATCGCCCAATTAAGTTGGATAGGAACAGGCAACTTCGCAACTAATTCCTGTAAGAGTGAAGAGTTATTCAGATGTGATGCTAGTCCAGCGGCTTCCAGGGCGGCACAATGGTTTTGTACTGCAACAGCAAACTGTATGAGAGTATCCAACTTCTCAGCTTTAGGTGACGGTGTTGATTGGATCTTCAATGTAAGGCAATTTAAGATTTTGTCTGGCTTTCCAAACAGCATTTCCAAAACAGAAAGTATACGTGGCACACAATTTGGATTATTTATTAAACTTTGCACTGCCTCAAAAGCCTTATCTTTGAGCACCTTTTGAAGCCGAAGTAGATTCTCCTCGTCGGTGAAGCCACATAGTCTGGTGGTCCTGTTGAAATTGGCTATGAATGATGGCCACTCCTCTGGATTGCCACTGAAACTACGCAAATCCTTCAAAATCGAATGACGCGCAGCAATTTGATTGCTTGTTATTATTTTCATTGATGGCTGCTGATCTACGAAAGCTGATGACGATGGTTGCTGTTGATGCATGTTCGATGGTCTTTGCTGGATATTGAATGTAGTTTCTGGGTTCTGATAATGGAAGGACAAGTGCGGCTTAGCTTTGGCTGCCTCATCGATCTGTCGATTGTACTGCTGGACGTTGTGTGCCTCCATGTATTGACGGTTGCACTGGTTCAATGGAAGCGATGAAGACGTAATGGCTGATGGTGATACCGATTGGTGCACAAGTGTTCTTTGAGGCTGATACAAGGGATTTGAAGACAATTGCAGCGGCCTTTGTTGGTTTGGCATATGTGAATTGACGTTAGCACCCAGCCATGTGTAGCCCACGTTTGGGAATTGACTTTTAGGGTCCAAGGTTTCAGTACCTGCTTTATTGTGCTCAATTTCCTTGCGTACATGCGATAAAGGCTTCTTTTCTAACCAGTCTTGAACTTTGCTGTTGGCATCTGTGGAAATATCGTCATCAACTTCAGAACCAGAACTACATTCTGCAATTTCGGATAATATTTGGTACTTACGGTTGAGAAATTCTTTTTCCAAAGCTTTTTCTTCTTCTGCAGCTCAAAGTCAATCTTTTTAGCTGAAGATGATCTTTGTGAGGATTTTAAACTCCTCCCTTTTGAGGTTATAGATGCAGCATGTGGTTTCGATGATTGGTTGACGTTTAACTCCGAGTACTTTTTGTCAGTGTGACAAATTCTACCAGAATCTGGTAGGTTTGATTTTGCCTTCGTCTTTAATGCACAGCTTGGATGTTCAGATGTTAATGGAATACCTGGTGCATGCAAAATAGATGTTAATGGAGCGTACCTAAAATCCAAAGGTGCCGGTGCAGGCTCATGCTGTGCTGGTGGTGGTAACCTAAATGCTTGTGACGTCGATGAGGTTGAACGAGTTGGTTGGATTTTCGATGGAGATACTTCGATGAAAACTGACGTCCGCTTAGGAGCATCCGTGGGTACCCAATATGTATGCGATGACAACGGATGAGTGAAACTGTCATGCACAAAGGTTGGTGGATTACCTTTCGCCATCGTCATCGACGTTGTTGGTTGCGAATTTGATGCACTTGATTTAGTTGGAGCATTGATATCAGTCAACAATAATTGTGAAACACCACTAGCAAACATTTCTGCTGGCATTACAGCTTCTGTGCTAACAATCGCAGATGTTTGAATTGACTTTGCTTGCTCTACGTACATATTCATATTTGTTGTTGATGGCTGGGTTGTTCCCAAGCAGGCCATAAAGGCTGGGGTGCTACCATCGCTTGTAGTTGCCGGCACTGTAGTGGTATTGGAAGATGTAGGTGTGGACTGCCCTTTTGGCAAGTGCGGAGCACCTGTGCAGGCTGCACATGCGAAATCTTGGTTTTTGATAAAGCTGTCGACTCCAGCGCACATGAAGTGAAACCAGTTTTCGCATATGTCACAAGCCACCATGTTATCCTCTGAATCAGGATCACTGCATAATTGGCAATTATATTCTGTTGAATCCATCGCTGAAAGTAAGCTGGGCGCTCTTGAGTAAAGCGTCAGATAATTTTGTAAAATTGTTGGGAAGAATTTTGTCAACCAACAGATAATCAAAAGAAATTATAATTTGTGAAACAAATATTCAATATAATTCAGTTTATTAATAAATATATCTGTTAATAAGGTTACAAAATTAGTTTTTCCTTGGAATTAATTATATGGCTTCAAGATTACCCAGAGAGGTCCAGTCGTGGTGATGTTCGTTTTCAGAAAGAACTTATTTCAGGCGAATGACATCTGAGTGAGTATTAAAATGGCGTTGGTTTGCGTTCATAAATGCTGTTGTACTTCCGGTGATGTTAAGCAGAGAGGTGCATGGGCAACAACCTTCAGTTTTTATAATCTTGTCTTGATCCAGGGCCGATTTGTCAATAGTCAGCTTTCTCTTCACATGAATATTCTCTATCCAGTGCTATACTGAAGGTGCCGCTTGCTCCTTAACGGCTTTTGGAGCGATTTATTTACATATATAGGATTTTTCTTTGGATACAAAGTACAAAATTCTTAAAAAAAGCTACAAAATACGGTAAGCTGAAAAAGGCCTTTATCATGAGTTCTTTTAATCGGATCGTAATAGCATTAAAACTTAGGTGTTTTGGTAAATGAATTGAAGTGGTGACACGACACCCCCAGCACCCGTATTATAAAAAATGTTATTTTCAAGCACCACCATCCCTGTGAAAGACTGAGAAAAAAACCTGCCAGACTTTTGTATTCGGTATCAGGACACTTATATGTATCGACCCACGTATGTACCTACTCAAATGTTGCCACTCCTAAAACTTTCTGTTTAAAGTGACGACGACGATTGAAAAGTCGACTCTTAATGAATTAATTAATTTTAAATTTCTTCTCTCAAGCAATTAAAAAATAATTACATAAATAAAATTCTCGAAAAAATGGCTTTTGATAATATAATCCTTTAAGTATTGATTTTCACCATAATTCATTCAATTAATTATGTTCGAAAAGAAAATAATTAATGAACATGGACAACCAAGCTCTCTTCTATATAGTCTTCACACACACACACAATAATAATTGTAACAACTATGTAAAATAAAATAACAATTAAATTTGTATATTTTAATTTATTTTGAAAATAATTATTATTATACCATTTAGCTATATTGTTTTGTTCATATTAACTTTTGAATCAAAATATGCCAGTAACTTCCCATATATATGTACATATGTATATGTACGACGTACTAATTGATTTTAATGTTACAAGACTAATTGGATTGTAATTCAATTAAAAAACTTAAATGATTTAACGTTAATAACCATGTTTGTATATGCGGCTTTGGTTCAGAATTATAGGTCATTAAAGGGATTATGATTAAAGGTCATTTAAGTGAGAAGTGCGTAAAATATTGCAGAATGCTCTTCGGATGGTTGTTCATTTAATATTCACTTCAAGGGGACTTTTCAATAAACCTCCATGGTCATGGTACGTACTGGTCTCATGTGCACAGTTGAAAGGATTCCAATGTTTTGGAATGTCAGTGGTAGACCACAAAATATTAATGACTGATTCATTATAGCTCAGTTAAGAATCTCAATACACGTAAATACACACATCCTTAAATAACTAACAACTTAGAGTAAGTACTTCAAACGCCCCTTAAAGAACCATTAAGACTATAAGTTTGGAAGCATTACAATAAAGATACTATATAGGGTCTTTTTCATCGAGCAAAAGTATCTAAAGTTTTCTAAGTTAATTTTTTATTGACTTTCTCCTTGACTGCTCGAAATGAATTTTTGTTTTTGCCTTTCTTATCCAAATTCTAGACACCAACACACACACATGAAAAAGTAATTAATTTTGTTTTTTTTTTTTTTAGCTTCGTATCCTAGTTGAAGGAAAACTCTCTCACATCCTTTTCGGTCAATGATTTCCTTCCGGTCGTTAATTTCCAATCTTTACACAATTTCTTGGTGTGCAATGGTCGTGGTCTGGCAGCTCTGCTCATTGAGTGGGCCAATTCAACCCGCAGCACATCCCTTGAACGTAGTGCGTGTAATTATTTGCTCAACATTTTCCACTTTTTGTTTGTGCTTCCGAACAGGATCTCCACTCTCATTACGTCTTATACTCTTTTTTGTACGGTTAGAGCAAGAAGGGAAAATGGGGAGAAATAAAAACGAAAGTCCAACAAACCGTTAGTTGCATACTACTATGCAAGCGGTTTTAAGGATTTTATGTTCATGTTTTTTTTTTATTTTTTTTAACAGCCGGCTTTTGTTGGGTTTGCGTGGCTGGTGATGGCGAAGCAAAGCATATAGTCAAATTGCTAATGACGATGGGTTGAAAATTCGTGTATGGGGCTGCAGGTTGCGCGTTAACGAAATA
This sequence comes from Dasysyrphus tricinctus, assembly GCA_963921185.1. Taxonomy (NCBI): domain Eukaryota; kingdom Metazoa; phylum Arthropoda; class Insecta; order Diptera; family Syrphidae; genus Dasysyrphus; species Dasysyrphus tricinctus. The sequence continues at coordinate 18,836,142 of OY992533.1, read as the reverse complement.
AATATTTCATGACTTTGATAAAGTGCCATCGCGAGGCGACACACAATCTAAGAAAAGCATGAACACTGCCGTGAAATAAACTAAATGCAGTATTCAATGCAGTCCGCTGAGGGTGTAGGTATCCTTATCATTGCTGCAGCAACTAGCTAAACAATTTTCTTGTCAGTGCTGTTGAAGGTACTATTAATTTAAAACTGTTTTTTTTTTATATATGTCTTTGTCAATATTTTGTTTTAATTTCCCATCATGAATCATTTGAATCAGAAATTGACGGTCTACATCGAATGGAATGTTTTCATAATTGAATATTTAATTTTTTATCGATTTTCTGTGTTGCCAAAAGAACAATAGAATGCGAAGAAAATTATAGGTCATAGAAAGTATGATTGAGACTATATAAATATAAACAAGTTCTAAGCCGTTCTACAACAATATAATCGGCAAGTACCATTGTGACCAGGATGATCGACCATAGACCAAATATTCAATCTCAGGCAAATCCAGGAAAAAATCAATGAATTTCAAGTCGAGAATTCAAAGCCGCATGATAGCATTCATCATCTGGACTGGAGCTCTATATGGCGATAACTGAATTTGGAATCCCGGGAAAACTGATCCAGTTGTGTCGTGACATTTGAAAATATGCAATGCAATGTATATTTAGGGAAAAGCTCTTCCGAACTATTCCAAACATTTACAGGGTTTCGCCAAGGATATGCCCTATCACTTCATTTCTTCAATCTCATTCTGGAGCAAATATTACGCAGGGCAGGCGTTAACACAGAAGGCATTATTTTCAATAGCTCTGTCCAACTTCTATGGTATTCCAATGATACCGACATCACCGGCCGTTCTCAACAGGCCGTTATAGAGGCTTTTACGGCAACTGAATAACAGGAAAAACTTGTAGGTCTTCAAGTAAACGAGTTGATAGCATTAACTTCGAAGTAGTTAAGGAGTTCATCTACCTTGGAGATTAATCAAACGAACGACATCTTAGTGATGCTTTATTGAACATTTCTATTTACAATTGGCTTAAAAATAATTTATAACTATTAAATACATTGATAAATAATAAAATTTTTTTGGCACATAAGGGGCCTAACGGTATACATTGGTAAAATTTTGAATACAAATAAGATTTATAATATGTGAAAACTTAATATAAAAGTCGGTTTGACTTTGTCGTCCTCGGGTTGTTCAGTCCCGGTTGTCCAGTGGCAGTGCATTTATGTAGGATGGGGGATAGAGTTGGCGTTTAGCCACGGTAATGTGCTGACCCTGGGTCTGAGTAGAAGTGTCCTCATCTTAGTGATGATCCGACGAAGAATTAACCTTAGCCAGCTGGTGTGATTTCGGTTTGACGCAACAGATGGGTTCAAAACCCCTCACTAGAAAGACACATTCTATAATACCCGTATATTTCCATTCCTGCTTTATGGCGCAAAGTGTTGGCTGATAAACAAAAAGCGAGAGCATTGGCTCAGCCACATCGAGCGAATGGTCAATAATGCTCCATCCAAGAGAGTCCTTAAATCCCAGCCCCTTGGATCGATAGAACGAAGAAGACCGAACCTCCGGATTAGAGACCAGGCCATCGTGGATTTTTTGATATCCGCAATGGCTTGATCTAGGTGACTGAAAACAACGTGTTTATGATCGTAGAGAATGGAAGGTTGTCGTGTCTCAGACTGCGACAATTCCATTTAAACAAAATTTACGTCTTTAAAATACAAAGCCATAGATATTTTCAAAAACGACAGCACTGAACTGCTGGGATGCTGATGCCATGTACATTATTCAACCCTCGAAGACTCCTGCTGAAAAATGAGAACCAAATGAGCAGTAGTTGTTCGCTGCGATTGAGATTGTGGGTGGCGATGAATAAGTTTTTGGTTAATTTATTTATTCTTTGCCAGTTCCTCTGACGTATTTGTCCTCCCTTATTTTGGCCATTTTCCAGTTAATTATTCGTGTGCGTAATATAATTTTGGGTTTTTGTGTCTTCCTATTTCTCCGTTAGTCTATAAGTTTGAAAACAGTTGGGCGATGTCTGTGGTCTGGATGCATTTAGATAACTAGAAGGAGAAATGAGTATTTGCCTATTTGTTTTTTTTTTTTTTTCTGAGTGTATTCTACAATTGCAAATAAGTATATATAGCAAAAGGATTGGGAACGCGGTAATTGTTTGCAAACCTTTTACTTGCGTTTTATTACTATACTATGCATTCATAGACTTTTGTACATACTTTAGACGAGTGTGGCACGTAAATTGATGGCCTGACATTAAGTGTAAATAATGGAAGCATTTATACACATTTAAAGCGAATGGACTTGACAAATTCAAGATAGCATAGTTTTATGTAATAAATTCTTAAAGTTATACATGAGTGTGCTAAAAAAGCAAGTTTATTTATTTCTTCAAGAATAAAAGTTTTAAATTGTTTGAAATTTCTGACAGTTTTTCAACTTTGGCTTTTATGAACATTCACTTCTTTTTTAAGGAAATTTCAGTAACTCACAGGAGATCATTCAAAATTATCTCATATTCAATCAAATGTTTAAATTTTGAATTTACGTAATTTTCATTTAATTTATTTAATTGCATTTTGGATTAAATTGCCGTTTTTTTTTGTTTCAAAACAGCGCGGTGTTTGAATCTTATATTGAAAATTATTTAACATGGACGACAAACGTTTCTTTATTGGGTAACTAAAAATAGCTTGCACAACTAGATGAAATTTGAAGAGGTGTCCTGCAGATTTCAGCTCCTCGTGGTTTGATTGATCCCATTGAAGATGAAAATCTGTTATACGGTACGTAGGCGAATCCATTGGGGCACCGATCCGTTTTGTTTTAGCTTTCTAGCTAATTTTTGTTTAATTCGAAAGGATTTGTTGGCAGCCATTTCGCACAGTACACATATTAAAGGTAATATCTTCCGAGTTTTCATTTTCGTTCAAGTTCGCGCATGTGTCAAAATCTGAGAGACCCCTGTCAGTTCATTGTGTGTGTACTGTGACATGTTCAACACTTTCCAAATTTTACATTTAGATTTTCAGTTTTCTCAATTTTCCAAGCCTCTGATTGGCCAGAATTCAGAAATCTGAAGATTCAGTACTGAAATTGAGGCATTGAATGTACCCATTGTCAATTTGACAAGGTCTCTGAGAATTAATTTGTTTTTTTTGTTCAGTATCTGACAACCGATTTTTGAAAACATGCGCAATATATTACCTTTAATATGTGTACTGTGGCCATTTCGTGGGTAAGGTGCCAGTTATAGCTATCATTGAAACTCATAATTGAAAATTTTGATGATTGATTTTGAGTCGTTTAAGAAGTTAAATCATTTATTATTTTGATGGACAGTTAAAAGTTAAAACCTAATTAATATTTCTAGCCAAAAAATTTATTCAAATAGGCCCAACTATCCACATAAAAAGACATTTTTGTTTCAATGATTGAACTACCTTACCAATGATCATTGAAAAATTAAAAGTCAATTTTTGTGAAAATTTGGGCCTCTTTGAAATTTTGTTTGACTAGAAATATTAATTGAGTCTTGAACTTTAATCGTCTATCAAAGTAATAATAGAATTTGCTTGCTAAACGTCTCAAAATCAATCATTAAAGTTTTCAATGATGAGTTTCAGTGATAGCTATAACTGGCGCCTAAAGATTGGAAAAAACAGTGTGAAAAAATCAATTATTGGTTAATTTCTGTTGAATAAACACATCCCGCCCTATAAATAAAAATTCTAGTTCACAAAATATAAAAAACGTTGATCAAATTTCCTAATAATAAAACTATTAACTGCTATTCCACGTGCAGTTCCCAATCTTAACGAAAATCTACTACAATCCACAAGAACTCTTCTGTTACCAAGGAGTATTTATTGAAGTGCACTCTCCCACTACATATGAACTTTTAACATGAGTGTCACAAGTGTGTGTTTCCTTTCATTTGTAGTTTTTGGGAAAAACTACAGAAGAATTTTTAACCTAATTACTCGTTAATGAACCTCTTTTTGTGAGTTAATTTATAATCTTGAATTTTGTTTTATTAATAAAATTTCACATTTATCTGACTGACTACAGATAATTCATGCGTTATATTTGCGTTTATAAATACCGGTGATCATGTTCTCCGTTATATGTATTAATCAAGCACCCTAGAGCACACCACTGTCATATGATAAGAAATCATTTGACAAACTGTCAGTGTCAAAAAACATGAAACAAGAATGTAAAGTTCATTGTGTCTCCGAGATCTCATTTCTCTGAACATGTCTATCAATTAACGGAAATGAAACCAAGTTTGCAAGTCCAATTAACAAACCTTAGATGAGAATAACTTTACTGTTAATTTTATAAACTAACTTATTTCAGCTTGAAATGAAAACGTAATGCTTCAGAAGAAAAAACATAAAGTTTACATTTCAAACCTTTAATAGAGATCTCGAATAACTACCATAATGTTTATCTGTTTGCACAGAGTTGCCGATGATAAACAACCCAAAGTTTATACGCCACAATTCTGCTGAAGGGATTGCCAGCCACCGCCAACTGCATTCAAATTGTATTTCCAAATGGCGAAATGACGAACTTAATCCTCATCAAAACCCACACAATGGCAGTGTCAATGAATTTCTAATTCCCTTTTGCAGTTGTAACACAAATTCAACTTGAATTTACTACTGAACTTCTCTCTCCCTGTTTTGTCGTGCGCTAGCTCTATCAATGTATAAATTGAAGTAACCACTTCCAGCAGTAGCAGCAGCACTCCGAGGTCGTGTTTGCCTCATCATCAGCCCTCCTAAAGTACCATTGGCATCAGCGTCAGCCTCCAAGGCAGCAGCAGTAGCAGCAGGAACAGTTGCGGTTTAGTTAATTATGCAACTGAAAAATACAAGACTCGTGCAGCTGTGAACACAAAAATACAGCTTCAATGGGCAAGCATTACAGAAAGCAGTTCCAATTCCAGAATCCGAACCGGAGTCCTGGACTGTTGGACTGGAGAACGTATACAAGGTCTGGGTGTGTATACCTATCTATAAAACCCACCGACCGACGACGACGGACGAACCAAACCAACCGAACCCATCAGCAAGGCCAATCTGCTGAAATATGTAAGCTGGAGTCGATCCGCAAGAGATTACACTGCATCACATTGGTGCGGGAGTAGTATAGCTGTGCTGTATGCCGTACTGGTACTGAGTAAATATGTATGCGCGCTCAGGATAATAATGGCAATAAAACAACAATCATCCTGCAAAAATGGATTAAAATGTTGACCCACGGAAATGTTTATTCATCGACGATGGACATGGAGCACGAATGCAAGGCAGCTAGTTGCTCTGGACAAAATCAGATTACCGAGGGGCTTATTGCACGAAAATAACGCGAATTGAGATGGTGCAGCGTCGATGGCACTTGGTGAACTTTCGAGTTTTCTGTGATTTCGGTCCAGCAAACGAATCAAGCAGGAGTGGGTTCTTATATCTCAACAAACAACCGACCAACGACACGACCGACGACGACGACAACGACTTCAATGAAGGTTACGTAATATTTCGTTTCATATTGTAAATTGTTCCGATAAAACTGTCACTAGGTCGAGGATACGAAAGCTTATGGTAAAGAATTGGTTGTTTTTATTAAAATACTCTGAATAAAGGAAGAGAAATTTTATTAAGTTTCGGCTGCGGTTGTTGTTAAAAAATGTGTGCATTCCTTCTCCTGGGCTTTAATATGTTTTCTGGGAAAGGGAATACACGAATATTTGTTTTTATTAACAATTCATATACATAGTCATATTGATACTAATACTTTGGAAGTTCAGTAGTTAATGAGAATCGTATGCAGTTATTTGTATACCAGTGAATATCAATGCAGAATTTTAAGCAATTAATGTGAAAAGGAAGTTAGCCAATGGTTCCCAAGGTCCCAAGGTAAATAAAGATTGATGAAAAAATCGATTTTAATTTGATACACCAGAAAACTGCCGCCCTTAACATCAGAAACGTATTTTCAAAAAAATTTAAAATTGGTGTATTAGCATTTTTGTAAATGTAGGTACATTCCGCATCAACTGCATGTTGTTAGGGGGCAGGTAATTATTGGTGAGACTCGTATTGACCTTTACCCAACAATTTTTTTATATAAAATTTGCACAAACTCAAGAGACTATGAATATTCTTATAATTTATGATGTAACACTGCACGAGCGTTTAGGAAAAGTGGAGAGGGTGTAATAGGAGATGTCGATGCACTTTGCTCTTGAATGCTTGTAAATCACAATGAAGAAGAAAAATCGATTAAGGCAAAGCATTCCACATTCGAGGAGTACGGCTAAAGATAGATCATCTATATTTGACACTACGTACAAGGTTTGGGGACAACTGATGAGCAGCCTTTTTTGTGGGTTATCGTATGAAAGTCTCGACTTTAAACAAGTTTTAGAGCTCCTGACGAAGCGTGCAAGACTATTAATGTCTGTACTTGCCAGATCACTAGGATCGTTATATAGAAGTAGTCTGCTAAGTGGAGCCTACGTCTGTGGGAAAGAGCAGGGGAAGTACAGAGAAGGTGAGGAATCGTTTCTTCCTCCTCCTCGTGTAAAAATCGTTTGAAAGTACGCCAAGCCGCGTTACGTGCCTGCCTATTAAACAGTGTCCCGTTATGACACCTACTATAGGGCTGATGTGCAGTCTGCTTAGAGATATTAAACACTTGGAGCGCTTTAAGTCAAGGTTTGGCCATGCTTGTTTACTATTCTTATTAAGTAACTCTAGCTTTGTTCTAAACAATGACCGAAACGGCCAATGTTACTATTTGTCACAAATATTTGTTCAATCTGCGTTCCACCCTTCGAAAATTGGTTTGTTTTGGGTAGAAGAGAGTGCTCACCAGAGGGCAAAACATTTCACCTTCCTGATAAATTCTCTCGCAGAAATTGTTTGGCCAAACGCCAGGATGACGTAGGTCAGATTTCAGATATAAAAATAAATCTTGCCAACAGTTGTCACCAATTCATCAAAATTTCATAGACTGCCAATTTTTGGTCCCTGAAACAAAGCTATTTTTTTCATCAACAATATCACTTGGATAAGTGTTCTCAATTTTAAAGAATATTATCTATTGACTGCCAATTGGTAAATACTTTTGGTTTTAAATGCAAATACGGGACTTAGAACGTCACTTCCAAACTTTCTGAAAACGTTGAAGTGAATGGATGCATTGGGTTATAAATAGGATGGACTCTACACGGTGTTCTAGAGAATCAAAATATTCTGTAATGGTTGAGTCACCTATTAGTTTAAAGGCTCTGTTTCAGGATTCTGTCCAATAACCCCAAATGTGTAGTAAAAGCACCTGTCCAAACATGAGAGTTGTACTCCAGTTTTGGGCGGATGTATGCTTTATAGATGATAGCCGGATCAGAAGGGAAACAAATTTCTTGCATCTTTTAAGAAAACCTAGGCATTTTGCTGCATTTTTCGCTTCATCGAATATGTGATCATTCCATAAGAGATGGTCAGTAATTCAGATCCACTGAGTTGAATCCGAAAATTATTACGAGGAATGGCAAAAAGAAATTTTAGCCAGAAAACAACTTGAAGTCCTCGTTGAAAGTCTTCAGCAACAAGTTAAGATATGTGAAGAAAAAGTCAGCATGTAAGACAAGAACACCTCAGATAACAACAAGACAAGTAAAAAAATACTTGCAGTGAAAATCCCACGCAAAACTGCAAATGAGTTTCATACTGATAAGGAAGAGCTCTTTCTTGAAACTGATGGTAACAGAAACAGCCTTAAATCCAAGAAACGAAAAGCGGAGGGTAGTAGAGACTGTTGAAAAAAGTCAGCTAACAGCTTTAAACGCAGATACTGCTTTTCAGTGGCACTCATATGAAAAGAAAGCTACAAAATCGATGAAAGTAGTAGCAAGAGGCCTTCACTCTTCATATGTGTTGCCAAAGAAATTGTCGACTCCACAGGGGTATCAGCGACAAAAAAGAGATCTCTACCTTTATTTAAACTTACTTTCGAAAATAAAGGAAGCCTCGAAAAGATTTACAACTCCGAAATGGAGACCGTCTTAAATGTACGAGACAGTGTTCGAAGAGTAAGAAGTCCCAAGCCTTATGAGCTGATGGTCTAAAAGCTATGGGAAAGTATTGTAGCTTTAAACTTCCCCAATGTTATGTATAAATTAATAAAGAAAAATAATTTGTCGATTTTTCAGAGATTGGTCCTGATTCACCGGTGGTTTAAGTGCTGTAAGAGTCCCACACTACTTGGTACCGATTCTTACCGAGTGTCTTTTGAAGATTTCCTTTGGATGAAAAAAAAAGATATCTTTGTGCTTGAAGGGTCCCATTATTCCTCCAATTTCATAGAAAGGATCCAGACCAAAAGCAGAAAAACAGGTACAAATCATCATACTTTCACCCCCTTGCTGTTCTTTGCCAATATTTTATCGACGAGGACTAGTCTTACCTCTAGTGGTTAGATGAATCAAACTGTGATGTATGCATTTAACTGAAGCCCCGTACTTGTAAACATTAACAGTTCTTCCCAGTGGCCACTTCCCTTTGGTTTTTGAGCTTTATAAACACGTTTTTTTTAACTAAAGTTGTTTGGTAATTCTGGTTTAGTGTTTCTGTGCAGCGAAGAGTTGGTGAAGAATATTCAGCCCAGAATGGATGGTACCATTGAGTTTCTATAGAAACTCAATGATGGTACCAACTGTTAAACACGGCGGAGGAAGCGTTATGGTCTGGGGCTGCATAGCTGCGGAGAGAGTTGGGAATATATTCGTTTGTGATGGTCGTATGGATTCAATAAAGTGATGAAAAAGATGCTGTTACCATCTTCTAAATCAATAAATAGAAGAATATAAGCTCAGTTGAGTGCTCTAAGCAGTTACGAAAAATTTTAATAGTATAGAAGCAGTCTTAAAAGCCAACGTTTTCAGCACTAATTACTAATTTATTTGATTAAAATATATTTCTAACAACTTTTAAGGGGTGCCTAATACTTTTGGCCAAGGTTGTACATAATATAGACAACAATCCAATCAGGACTATATAAATTTACATCAATGAACACTGTATTGTCCAACAATGACAAAAATAATTATTTTAATTCAAAATTCTGTAGAAAACTAATTTTGTATACGAGTATGCCTCAAATTTTAGTATTTTTTAATTCACTTCCCTTTCACATAATGTCATTTGTATTATTATTTACATATGTATGTACGTATGTTTATTTACTTAATTATCTTTTATTAAAAGCTGAATTGTTCATTGAACATTGCCATTACTGAAACTTTTCGGTCTGAGTATATGTACATTTGAAAAATATTAAAATCAGATTCTATTCTATCTGTTTAAATGCAAACCACAATATTATGCTGCTTACGCATTCAATTTACGTATGTTTGAACATACGGATAACTAAAATGTATAGAAAATATGAGTGCATTTTGGCTAACCATTTTAATTTTAACCCGTTCAAATGATATAAATAAATTCCACATTCAATTTTGCCTAAGGAATTCATGTTAGATCCTCTGGCACTCTCGAAATGAAAAATATCTATTCAAAATGAAATTTGCATTTATTCATTGAAACATAATGTTGCTCAAATAAATATATATAAATTAAGCCAAATATGGCAGGTGCTATGGTAGCTGTGTATATGTGTTTTCGGGTTTGGAATGCAAATTTAGAATTATTAAAATTTTCAAATGTTTACATGCTAACATTTTAAATGGATTATTATTTATTTTTGTATTGCTAGTTTATTGCCAATAAAAGAGATATTCATGACACATGGCACAGCTTAGGGATATCTAAAACTCACATACCTATCCGTTTTCATTTTTTTAATTAGTTAAATCAAACCATGATATGAGATTTTCATGATGTCAATTATTATTATTAAGGTCAAGCTTCCGAGGCGTAGGTTCCTATACAATCAGTTTGGATAAGTTTCACTTTCAAATTAAACTTCAATTCGATACGTTAATCATATACTCGTATTGTATGGAATAACGACGTACTGTACCTACATATAACACTAGTTTACAAAATTTTGGGTCATGGTAGGGTCCTTAGAAAAAATATATTTTCTAAACTAATTTTGGGTCACTGAACACGAAAATCAAAATTAATTTTTTTTTTCAAAGAAGCGTTTTCGAGATATGCGCAAAAGTCATTTTCTCAGCTATTTTTTCAGATATTCCCATAAATCTCGCTAACGGCTTAGCTAATTTACATAAAATGTATATTTTCTGAATGATGTGATCAGTCTCCTTCCGACGATGTACTGCTTGTAAAAGTCGGACTGAAATTTTTAAGTTACAGGCATTCAAAGTGTCACAAACGAGTATTTATTGAAAAATTTCTAGTTTTTGGTTGCTCCATATGGATAGAAAAAAAAATATTTAAAATAATTTTAAGGACTCAAATGAAAAACAATCCTTTTAACAAAGATTTGAGCTAAAGTTTTTCAAAATCGGACGATAAATGTAGAAGTTATTAAATAATTAGTGAAGGAGGCAATTTAATTTTTTTTCAATAAAAGTCATATAAATGTATATTAGGGTGTCTGTTATTTCCCAAAATCATTTTTTTTAAATCAGAAATCCCTAAAATCTAAATTCTATGCCCTACAATAAAGTTTTCGACCAAAAAACTTTTGTTGTAAATTAGCTAAGCCGTTAGCGAGATTTATGGGAATATCTGAAAAAATAGCTGAGAAAATGATTTTTGCGCATATCTCGAAAACGCTTCTTTGAAAAAAAAAATAATTTTGATTTTCGTGTTCAGTGACCCAAAATTAGTTTAGAAAATATATTTTTACTAAGGACCCTACCATGACCCAAAATTTTGTAAACTAGTGTAAGAGACTGTTCCAAGAAAATCGAAATTTAGATGTTTCATGATTGGTCTCAAAATTTCGGTAGAAGCTCCAAATATATTAATCCTAAACTTTGAGCTTTTTAAATTGATATTTAGAGGTGGCGCATTGCAATTTTCTGTTTTTCATACAAAATCTATAGACAAAAACATGGCGTTGCGTTCTCATGATTATATCACAAAAAATTTCTAGTCCATGGAAAAGTTACTATATTAGACTATAGAAAATTTTACGCTCTACAAAAAAGTACTTAGGTAAAATGTTAGTATATCGCACCGTTTTGATGATATTCCACCACCTGTCCTTTGAGTCATACTTTTTCCATACAATTGTGTTAGAAGTCTTAAGCTTTTTAGGTTTTATTTTTGTTCTCTCTTAGAAAATCAAAAAACCCGTTTTTAGCTGTTTTTCTGGTTATGTCCTAATAGTCTAAGAGCCAATGGTCGCAGACTTACGGGGTTTCAGTACGAATCAAATTAAGTGGAACCATTCCATTAGACTTCATAAACATGGAATGGGCATTCCAAATCTAAAGTTATAGTACCACTGGGAGCACTGGGGCCACAAAAGTAAAAGAATTTCGACCTCGAAAACGTGATAGCAGAACATCTGTCTCTTGACTATATAGTTTTGGCTTTACAAAAATAGTAATGGCAGACATAGGGCGCAGTAACTCTTCGAGTAACGGAGTTTAAAAAAAAAAGTTTCAAAAACTCCCAACAAAAATAAGCAATTTTTCCCAATTTAAATTTTTCTTGGATTAGCTATTAAGTGCAGGTCTTTAATACTTCAATAAAAACTGTCAATTTTACTTAAAAAATTATTTCCAGCCTCTGGCTCTCTGATATGTAAATTTGTATTCTCTACTTCATTAGAAGAAAATATAGCAGAGACTTGGTGCATTACTTGAATTTATAACAAAATTTTTAAAAAAGCTAAAACTAAAAGCAATATGTCTGCCTCTCTGATTTATGAATCCTTATACTCTATTTCATTAGAAAATTATAGCAAATACCTGATGCACTACCCACCCACGTTTGAATCGGATTTTAAAATTTTGAAAGCTTTGGATTTGGAATGCCCATTCAATGCTAGGAAGTCTAATACAATGCCTCCACTTAATTTGAATCGTACTGAAATACTGCTCTGTAAGTCTGTCGACCACTGGCTCTTAAGGAGGGTCCACACTATGCCGATCAACATTTTTGGTTACCATTAGGCGTTTTCCTTTGGAGGTGGCGAAGTACTTGCAAGTACTTTCCTAGATTTTTTCGATGGAACACATCAAACTGCTTTCTCATGTAAAATGTATCTACTCGCACATGAGAGCATGTGCAGTTGGTAGTACTAGATTAGAGTTTTCATCTACTCATAAGTACTTTGCCACCTCCAAAAGAAAACGGCTATTGTCGTATCAACATGCTATTGTGTACGCCAAACCTTTCGTAGCAACAATTTTTGTGGGATTGGAATTTTCTGATCGATACATCAGGATCCAACCGAAAGGGTCAGGGTTCGAATCCTGGGGGTACCCAACTACTTTTTGTTTTGTGAACAATAAAGTTAAATACTTATTCCAAACAAATATTGCATTTTTCATCTAATAAAAAAAATAGGATAATAACGCACAAAACCAATAAATTATGTTCATATAATTAAAACCCTACAAATGTTTTTAATAAAATGGAATTTGTTGAAAAACTTTGTTGATTGCTCTCCATTTGAATCGGGTTTCGTTCGGGTCAACAAAAATGTTGATTGGCATTGTCGATCAACACGTCGTCGACACTAACTCAACACTGTTGATCAACAATGTTGATCTACAAAACTTAACATAATGAGGACGCGGGCTTAGACTATTATGACATAAACTGGAAAACAGCCAAAAACGGCTTTTTTGGTTTTCTAACGGGAATATCTCAAAACGTGATCCGATGAAATATTTCTGACTTCAGAATCGAGTTCAACACACTTAAAGCCTATAGAAAAGCATGTTTTGGTGCCTTTAACAAAAACCTTGTTGACCAGTGTTATTGAATACAATTCAAATGTTCGGTTAAATCGCAACTAGTTTTATTTTAGCACCAAATATCTTCTAAACGGTAAATCCCATCTAATTTTTGATTAAGATCTTTTTTTTTAAAAAATTAATTTTTAATTCAAAAATGTCAACGGATTTATTCCAGGTTCAACGGTTAGGAAGTTTTAAAATTCCAAAGTTTCTTTCAATTTTTTGCCATACAATTGGTATGGAAAAAAACAAAATGGCGATGAGGGACCTCAACGTGAAAATTTGTTTTATCTTAGAGAAATTTGTTTATGCCCCAAACTACCTACTTTTCATGGTATCAAGAAAATCAAAGCAACTTCGTTAAATTTGACCCACCTTAATGTGGAAAGGTACTTATGAATGACACAAAATAAGTTGTTAGGTAGAGCTCGCTGGAGCCTTGTGGTTTCAATTGACATGAATCGGATTGTGCAAGATGTTAGAATATCTGCAAAGCTCAATGAAATATCAGTCCTTAAGTTGAGAAAAAAGGATGCGCATCTATTGCTTGCTATAAATTACGCTTTATCTAATAACTTTAAAAATCCGGCCAGTTGTTTTTAAGCGTTTTTGAGAATTCTGCCTTGCTGCGGATATGACGCTGACCGCTTTTGATACAGATATGACGATCTTGTACCGAAATGACTTCTACTGATATAAATAAAATAACAAGTGTTTGATTATATAAAAGTTAATAAGCAAATGGTCAAACCCAATTAAACATGAAATTTAGTATCTTGTTCATATATAAAATCATCAAAATCTGGCATCCTATGAGATAGAAATCCATAATTTTTGAAAGTCATCAATATCAGTTGTGTCAAACAATTAAATCAAATAAGAATTCGTGGACTTAATGTCGAATTGAAGGTAATGATTAAATTTACTACTTTAATTTTAAAAAATACTTCATTGAAATATAAACCATACCTACACTTAGAAGGTCAAACCGTCCCAGTAAAAATGGGTGGACCCAGGAGTTCAGGGGGGATCATGAAATTGAAAAATCAATTATTATTTTTCCAATAAATTATTTAAAACAATTCACCAAAACTATAAATGCGCTGAAAACAACAAGACTTTGTTTACAACAATTAAATAAAACTATAAATGAATTGAATACATCACAAGATTTTCACTTTTAATAAACAGCTGCTGCTCACATAAATGTCGAATCGGGTTGAGATATTGCAGTTCACCCGACGAAAAGCAGAATGTAAAGGTACTTCGAAAGGGAATCGCTTCACTCAGAAAAATCTACTGGTACTGATTTTCTGATACTATTTACAAGTCAAAAATCTAATAAATACTATCGTTTTCTTGTTTTATACTATCGTTTTCTTCATAAAAAGGCCATTCAAAATTTTAGTGGTTAATGGAATCAGATATCTGTCAGATAAAATATTGTCTGGTAATTTGATACAATATACCTGTCAGATATCTTATAACTACTATCGTTTTCTGGATAAATAATATCAGTTTCTCTTTAACTGACAGATGAAATATTGTCTCGTATTTTGATACCATGTACCTGTCAGATATCTTATAACTACTATCGATTTCCAGATAAATAGTAGGTATAATTTTTCTTTTAACTGCCTGATAAAATAATTTCTGAAATTTTGACACAATTTGTCAAATTTCTGATAAATACTATCAACTTCCAGATAAATAGTATCACTTTTTTGTAGCTGTCAGATAAAATAATTTCTGTTTTTTTGATACCATTTTTCAGTCAAATTTCTCATAACAATTATCGACTTTTTAGGCAAAAAGTTATTATGACAAAATTATCTTGAATTTAATGCCAGTTAAAGGCCTAAAAAATTTAATACATGTTTGTTAATAAAGATGATAATGTATATGAAGGTTGTTATTTATCATTTACCCAATCTCTAAAATTGAAGTCAATATTTTTCCTGATAGATTTTCTCGATCGTTATGTTTACTGATATCATTTAGCGGCTTCAGATAAATATAACCACATATATATTCATTTACATCCATTGCAATTTTATTTATCAGCTTCCAAATTAACGCATACATACGAATATTTCTTGCTAGCCCACAAACCTTTTTACTGATAGCATTAAGCAGCTGGAGATAAATATAACCACACATCGATTTAATAATGGTTCTTACTATCTGAATGCATATAGATTCTATCAGTCTCAGTATAAATATTACCACTACACACAAAATTTCAACCAAACATAATACAATCCACACTCCAGTAACTCGCGGTTTTGCGGTTTAGTATTCACTTCAATTTATCCTATCATTGAGTGCGGACGTGAAAGTGAGAAAATAAATTCAGAAATAGTAACAACTTTACTAAACAACAAAAAAACAATAAAAACTGTAAAACTTCAGTTTTATAAAAAAATAAACAGTAAAAAGTGTAAACAATAAACATTAAAAAGTGTAAGCAATAAACAATAAACAAAAAAAGTGTAAACAATAAAAAGTGTAAACGATAAACAATAAAAAGTATAAACAATAAACAATAAACAGGAGATACCTTTTGTGTGAAACAAATAAAGGATTTATCTACGCCAACAAGGTGAAGTACAATTTATATTTATTTTCATTTTTTTTATCAATTTGTTTATTTTATTCTTCTTCGTTTCTAATTCGAACTTCATTCCGATAAAGTACTTATTTCATTTATCTGCAGTCTGGTAAATAGTATCAGGTTTATTAAGGATTTTAAAACTTATAAGATATTTTTGTTCTTATCTTTTCATTTACATACATAGATGGCAAATCAGCTTTGGGAAATTCTTACAGCTCCAATTTCCATTATGATGGAGTTTTACAAGCTTGCGAAACGGATATGAAAACGTAAGCAAAAATTAACATTTATTAACTATTTTAAAACTTATTAGATATTTTTGTTCTTATCTTTTCATTAACATAGATGGAAAATCAGCTTTAGGAAATTCTTACAGCTCCATTTCCATTATGATGGAGTTTTACAAGCTTGCGAAACGGATATGAAAACGTAAACAAAAATTAGCATTTATTAACGACTTTAAAACTTACTAGATATTTCTGTTCTTATTTTTTCATTTACATAGATATCTAATAATACTGATGCAATGGGGGCAACTTGGACACACAGCTTATTGGTTTCTTTGTTGGCTCGGCGTTAATTTAAACAAATCTACCCAATGTAAAAATTTTAAATGAAAACTTAAATTTAAAAAAAAAATCAAAGTTACCTAAACTGAAACAATTTTTTTTTAAGTTTTTTTCTTTCTGGGAAGTTTCTCTTTCTTTTTTAAGTTTATTTTCAGTTTTAGCTGCAAATATAGAATTATTAAAACGAAGGTGTATGTGGTATATTAAGAAGTTTCTTAAAAGCCAATCGAAGACAGAACGGAAGTGTGTTGGAAAAGAAAGTATCTACTATGATTACATTCTATAGTTATCTTGAATCTTTTTTCTTATTTCTATAGAAACACAGTGCAAAATAATAATTTTGTCCTCTAGAGATGGCGGATAAACGACAAAGTTGAACAAAACCAAAATAATATGCCTTATTTCGAAATTAAAATCCATTAGAAGGTATTTAGAATTCGAATGATTTGTGTTAGAACATGCAAATAATTCGAATTCTACTCACTTTCTAACGAAATAAAATTTTAGAATTAGGCTTAATATTAAGTGGTACTTTGTGTCTTTTATCCAATAGCAGCTATATGGAAAAGTATCTTTTGCACTGATAGGTGTTATTAGAATGCCGATACAATATACCAGAACTGAAATAATATACATGGTACTCGCTATCTTTTATCCGATAGCAGCTATTTGGCAAAGTATCTTTTGCACTGATAGATGCTATCAGAATGCCGATAGAGTATACCAGAACTGAAATAATATACACGGTACTCGCTATCTTTTATCCGATAGCAGATATCTGGCAAATTATTTTTGAACTGATAGGTGCAATCTGAATGTCGATAAAATTTTCTAAAATGCGATAAAATATTGCATGGTACTAGGCATCAGTTGGTCATTATAAAATCTATCAGTTTTTCTGGGAGATTCTAGTTATGACGAGATCTGATAAAATGTATCCGCTTTTTTGGTCATATATACCAGTAAAATTTTTTGGGTGTTGGGTGATTCGAATATTCGATTCACGTGTATAGCAGAAGGAGAGCACATAGGTAGTTTAGATAATCTCAGATACGGATAGTGATGATCCAATTGAATGAGTGTCCCAAGACCCCAATCACATTCACAACGCACTTTGTTCTTTAAGATCTTCAGACTTCATATTATTTAACATAAAGAAAAACCTCAGGAGATCTGTAATTCTCTTTTTTTGTTCACTATGTGTAGATATGGTTTTGAAAGACCGCACTAAGATTCTCTTTATTTTCTATCACATCTCTGCCACACCCATCCTCTTGTGGAAACCGGATCTTATGAGTTGATTTGGATAAATTCCCTATTTGTTTGTGGAATTGTATTGGCATTATTTTCTTTTTGTCAAAAACGAATTTAACCAAAGAATCTTGATTAAAACTTTTCCCTATGTGATATTTTACTTTTATTCTCGACTTCGATAGCTCTCAGAATCTCAACTGATTTTGTGCAAACTGTTGGTCAGTATGCTTTTCCTTTAATTATTGATATATTTTAACGTCTGAAAGTTTTATTTACAATTCATCACACCTTCCACTTATGCCAAGCAACGCATACATAATATAATCGTACAAGTGATGTGTATTTAAAATACAACCAACCCCATAAGGAATTAAGGATAACCATTAAAATCAAGCATCAGTCAAAGGCATCATACATATAAAATCTCCATCTCTATTTCCCCTCGAGGATAGGTACCTACTAAAATGCACACATACATTTTTATGCTTCGATTTTGGACAAACTTCAATTACAAAACATCCAGTATCGGTAGAACTTTAACAATAACGTCCACTTGTGAAGAACAAAATTTTATCTCACCCTAGACAAATTCCAAAGCATCAAAAGGATTGCTTTGACTCAAATTCCTCTGACCGTACCATTCCCTCTTCAGTATCCTATTCAATGATGGCATAAGACCAAGAACGTCATCCGAAAATGTTGCAATCAAAGGACATTTCTCTTATGATTTCACATTGGCAGTCATCGTTATTCCCACTGGCTTCCATCGAGAGCTGCCATTAGGAAGACCCAAGCGAGAGCATACAGAAGTCGTATAACGAACATAACGATAACGTTCCATAGCAACGTATACGAAAATATTTCAACCAAAATGACCATTTGCTCTCGTTGTGTCAGACTCAAACTCAAATCTCAAACCCTTCAATAAAAACTAATAGGTCCTTGCATTTGAAGCACACATTTTGCGCTTATGGATTGCATGATGATGATGGGTCATGGATTTGGAAAGATGGAATCGAATGTGAATAAACCTATTGTGTGCGAGTGTCTATGGTTTTGGACCTAGATACATACATATATGTGCCTGAGGCATTTTTGGTCATATAAAAAGAGGAGAGCAATCAAAAATGTACCCTCCCCTCCCCCATTTGTATCTAGGCCAGTTTGGTTCTATGTAAGTGCTTGAGGGAAAGCAGTAAAACAATACTTGCCTTTACATCAAGCAAATTCGTAATAAAAACGGAAGCAAAAACCGCAAGACATCAAAGTAAATTTTTAAATTCAGTTTTTAAATTTAAGTTCAAAATTATTGTTGGTCAAAGCTGACAGAGTTCACAAGAAAAGTAAAAATTTGTCAGTGAGTCCTTAATAGTGCCTATACACATGTATCTTCATATATTTGAAATAATTTCTATAAATAGGTTTTATGATGAAATCTGTAAGATAAAGTCAGTAGAATTGCGGATGTAGTGAAACTTTATTTGCAAGGATACGCAATTTTAATCTTTCCTTCTAAACGAATGCGGAGGAAAACTCATCTTGAAAAACTTATTTTCAAGAATTGACAGCTTAAATCAACTCTTAATCCAAAGTTAAAATCAAACATTCATAATATACTACATTTGAATGGAAAGAGAAGCGAAAGTAGTACTACCGACTCGTACCTATACTTGTGCATTGTATAAACGGTTAAGTAAGCACTTACATCATAAGGAAAATGGAAAAGTTTTCCAATTTGACGCTAAAGTATACCGAAGGAAATTTTCTTTGAATCTAGAATTTGAAATAATATCGCATTGTATAAGGAGAAAGGTATTTCAAGTTTACCTATTCTCTTATATGAAGTGCCTTTCTATACTTATATACACGCGGCATTGATGCCAAGCAAGGAGCTTATATTATAAGCCTTCTCATTTCAAGAGAAGTCCTTGAGAATTCAATACTACTCCACTATGTTGAGGGTTATGCATGCATGTATGTATATATAGGTATAATGTAGTATATAATATACAAATCGTTTCCATTTCTAAGTTATCTAAATAATACCCATCGATTCTTGAGTTCCTATGTATGTATCATAGTTCAATTTAGAAAAGTTAACCGTTATTAATTAAATTAGAACAAAATATCTTAGTATGTTGAGACGATGCCGGGGGCGCAAAATTTAAAACAGCCTAGTTTTAAGATGGGATACTACTTAAGAATTTGCTAACTTCAAGATGTTTGCTTAATTAAAAGAAAATTTGCTAATATGTATCGTGATAAACCCCTTTTTAAATGACCACAACTAAAAGAGTGGTGTAGTACCTCGTGGCTTGATGGTTAGTGCGTAGGACTGTCATGCCGAAGGTCTGGGTTCGATTCCCAGCCGTGCCACCTAAAAACAGAAATGTTTTATCCGAGGTACTGCCTCTTGCGAGGAACTGACAAATCCTCCAAGAGTATACTTGTCATGAAAAAGTGCTTCTCATTTAGCCGTTCGGACTCGGCAAAAAACTGTAGGTCCCCTCCATTCCTGCCAACAAACACGCACACAGGAATGGTTGTGAGTTGTAAGTCACTAAGCCCTGGTTCTCCATGAGCTGTTGCGCCACCCAATTTATTTATTTTATTTTTTAATTGAGAATAAAATTGAAGAAAATTGCAACAATACTGTGCTTTAAGATTAAGATGTATTATTTGATTTAATTTTGTTTATTTGACATTTGTGTCAAAAAAAAACTGATTGTAGTGAATTTTTCCTATGACAGCGATGAATTTTTAGCGAATGAATTCATTCGCCAACCCTAATATGAACTTTCACAACATGCGCAAAACCGTTCGATTTCAAGCGAACGTTCGATTCCGAACCGTAATAAGGCCCTAAGATAAGACTCGGAAGCGACAAGTACTCGTAAATCGTAATAAATTAAATAGATTTTAAAATCAAATTTTAACCTGTGCCTTTTAATGCCCTGTTGTGGGCACAAGTATTTTCTTAACCAAGCCACGACCTCAACTCATAATTATGCATTTTGTTCTCTTGCGCACAGAGGACATAATGTCCTCTTAGAAAGAATATAATTTAATGATTTGTAAAAACTCAAGTGAATTGTGAGTTGTGAGTCTCACAAGTTGTGACTTTAGGGGGAGAATACGAAAAAGTCACAAAATCAGTTTCACAACTTCTTGTGGACTTGTGAGGTATCACTGTATCAGTGATGATGTAGAGAATAGGGCTATAAAACTATAATACAAAAATGAAATTTGTTTTTTATTATTAACCAACCAAAAATAAAAAGAAGTTTGCAAGCCGGGATAGCACGCCTTTAAGCCAATATATCGAAAACGTGAACAAAAATCTAGCAGATATCATCAATTAATAAGAGCAATATCGACATTTTAAAAAAGCAGTAATTGACTTCATAATTAAGATTTATTCATAACCTCTAAGAAACGAGGGTTAACACAAATGTGCATGAAGTTTTACAAAAAGTGGCACTCGAATTTTTCAGGCCAAGGTGCGTATTATGAATTGCTCCTACGGCCAGCATAGCGCGCAATTCGCGCTGTCGTCGAGCAGGATTTTTTTTTAGGAAAATATCCAAATGAACACATAAATCCTATCCGATTTTTGCGCTGTGTTTGAGGAGGGTTTTTTGTGATAAAGCATAAAATCGTACTCATAAGCCCTCCACCATTTATGATCTGAAACGTAGGATGTTTTCAGTTGTTTTATTATTTTATTTCATCTAGAAACCATAATGTGCTTCAACACAAAACGAAGATGGGCATGTTTTTTGCTTATTTTGTTGTTTCGTTTTTTTTATTTGGAATTTTATTTTGTATTATTATACATGCACTAAAATATCGCGTGAAATTTAATGGAAGTCAAAAACTCGCAAAACAATTGAATGCCAAATAATAAGCGAAAGCGAAACAACAAAATGCAAAAAAATTACATGCCTTAAAAAGCAAAAAAAAAAAAAACAAAAAAAAAGGAACATCTTTGTAAGACCAAATTTTCTTTCTCCCTTTTAAAATTAAATGCATAGGGCCAGCGTGGATAACAGTAGTAGTGACAATCAGGGACTGAATCAAATCAACCCCCATCAACGGATACCAACACAAAAATATATAAAAAGCCACGCACAAGCACGGACTTATTTTGCGATTTGTGCTGACATCGAGGAGGGATTCTGAATTCAAAATCATAAAAACACAACTGAAACCCTACTCCGCTGCAACGCAGAAGGGTATACTGAAAGATAGTATGGATTTGTTTACACATATTTGATAAACGCCATGAAGATCCTACTCGTTTTTTTCGCTATGCCGAAGGAGTGTTTACGTATGAAAAATCGTAAACGCACTCCTAAAACCCTCCTCGACGACAGCGCAACGTGTGCGTTGCTTCATAGGAGCAATTCATAATACGCGGCCCAGGTATTGACAACATTCCCTGAAAAAATAACGCATTTTGGAGACTATTTTGTATACGACTTTTGGCACGCTAGAATTACTTGCCGCGTATGTTTGCTGACTGGGCTCTGGAGCAGTTGGAAATGGATCCCAATTTCAGTAAAAAAAAATCACCTTCAGTGATGAGGCTCATTTTTGGATTAACGGGTACGTCAACTATCAAAATTTCCGGATTATAAGGATCCCAATCCACAAAAGGTCCACCAAGTAATGCTTTTGCAGAAACGGAGAGTGCTACCGATCGGTGATAACCAATTTCTTTTGACTTTAGTTCGGTCTTATCTTGAATGCGCACGACCCAGCCAAGCTAGTGTTAAATGAAAAGAAACAAAAACAACTTCTTCCTGTGCTATTTTTTATAAAAAAGGATTGGTACGATTGGTTTTCCAAAGTGAACAACTTTCTTTTCCCTGAGGCACAACAATGACGAATATGTTATTGTCGGTTCAAAGGTAAAACTCACTAAGTCAAAAAAAAATATTCAAGAAAATGAGAATGAAATGCATTTTTTTAATCCAAAAAGTCCCGTTTTGCACGGTTATTATAGGGACATAGAAAGGTATGCCTTGGAACTTTATTTAAAAATTTTCAATTAAATTTCCTTCAAAAGTGTAATATGTTAGTTAGTCAGTTTTACCTTTGAACCGACGTTATGTAAATAATGTCGAAAAGTTTGGGTAGAGCTTAGAGCATTTAGGAAGAAATTACTTTTCCAAGAAGATAGAAAACATTCGTTGCTAAGCAGGTCACTTAAATGGTTAAAACTAATTTCTCCCATTATTAAATTTGCAATTTAACTCTTTTTCATATACAAAAATCTAATGAAATCAAATGAAAACCCTGCCTCGCATAGCATTATCTCAAAATCATTTCAAAATTGAATAGCATTCCAAGCACGAAAACGAATAAATTTTATTGTTTTCCGTTTTATTTTTAATTGTCGTATGGAAGGAGAAAAATAAGAACATTTCTCAAAAGAGAAGTTGATCCAATAAATGTTTTATTTTACAAGTCTTTTGTCAAATTTTCCTAAACAGTCTCTCAATAAAAAATATTCATGTTCGAGTTCCGCCCAATTACTTTGGTAATTTATTGAAAAAAAAAAACAACAAAAAAATCAACCCAATATGACTCAAATAAAAGAAGGACTGATTTTCTTCTGTTCTCACACATTTTGAAAGATTTACTTTTTCCCTATTGTTATATAATTCACCAGGAAGAATTTATGATGGAGGACAAAACCAACAGCCAGCGCAGGGAGGTGGTTTAGGTTTATAGGTTTATGTATGTGTGGCACAACGTAGAATTATTCAACTCCTTTTTGAGGGGGCGGTGTCTGGCACGAAGCCCAAACCAATTTGAATTCGCAATTTAACTTCGATGAGTTATCGAATAAAGAATTGGTTTCATTTTTCGCGATGATAAGTTCCAGATTGTCAGAACTTGGAAGGAACTATAAAATTGTACTAATTAACATTTGCAATGCAAATGATTTCTACACGTTCAATTTGTTCCATGCTGGGGTTTTGTGGAATCTCATTAGTAAGTTTTCTTTGGTTTGGAATGTTCGTGCTGAATTAATTGACTTTTCTGAAAGTTAGTGGGATTGGGGGTTTTTCAAAGTACATACCTATCTACGTACCTAAAGCTTAGTAGTGCTAGCGGCGGCGGTGTTGTTAAGAGAATTTTGTGACAGGAAAATATGAACTATTATTATGGTTGGAGCAAATTTTGCTCTTATACATATACATCAACTCTAGATCTTGACATTCGAAGCTATATACACATGTATGTTTGTTGGGTATTAAGAACAGATAGTTTCTATGATATAATTGGTGAATTAATTTCCTATCAAGGTCGAGAAAAAGTTTTGCGATTCGCAAAAATGTTAATAGCTAATGAAAACATACAAATTGAAAAAGGTTTTAGTAAGCCGAATGAACTGTCATACTAAGTTCGATTTTTTTGATACTCCTCTGAACAGAACAGTCTCGCTCAAAGAAGTAAGTAAATAGTGTCATCATATTGATCGGCAAAAACCTGAACCTCATTATGACGGTGTGAGTGGACATAGCGTACCAGGACGTAGGCAACTCCTCTCGTCAATTCGTATCCCAAGGAGTTATAGTCCAAAAATCAATAATTCTCGAAGACGACATATCTCAATTCTGTTTTGGTTTTGTGCTACTCATATGCAAATCGAAAACTGGTTAGTTATCGAGAAGTTGTCAACTTTTATAGTGAGATCGCTTTTGGCAGCTTTATCAATGCTTGCACATGGAATGAAGAACCCATTGCACTTGTCCTTATCTTCATGGCTTTAAAAAAGTTATACCCAATATTCTACACGTTGTCCTTGTTCTTAAATATTTTTGAATTAATTTTTATTTTTATTTTGAAAATTAGCCCTTCGCTTAAGTAGTGGGAAATACATATACCCCTCTACGCATACACGCCCTAGCTTTTTGTCACATAAAATATTTTCTAATTTTGAGTATGTGGCCGATTCTCAGCAAACTGATACTTTTGTGAGTGCAAAATTTACAAACAAAAATATTAGATTTCTTAAACTTATTTGATGTAATAATGATTGTTATGATAACTAAAGTCAATGCTGAAAGTGGTCACACTACAACTGTAATTTTATTTTGCACCATATTTTACATGTAGAAATGATGAATTGCCACGGTAGTGACACGATTTTGCTTGCCACGGTAGTGACGTTTTCATACTTAAGTCGAATAAAAGTATATGGTGTTCCAAACATTGCATACAACGGTAGTGACCATTTTTTCGCGCCAAACTGATGTCGATTTTTTATGCTCGATATCATACAAACCATTTTGGAGGGAGTCGTATGTTTGTCATGTAAATAAACGGTGACGTATGCTGATCTGAATCGATGCATGTATATTACAATCCACCTTATAACACAGCACGACAGTAAAAACAAATTATTTGATTTTATTTTATTCAAAACTTTGGAACAGATTTTGAACTCAAACTGCTAATTCTATAAAGGAGCTATAACGGATAAAAATAAAATAGTTTTTTTTATGATTTTTTCGGAGTTGCACTTGCCATGTATCGAACTCGAACACATGATATATTAGCTAAAACAGTTGTCAAAAGTAGAAAAAATTCTTAGTAAATGCCTAAAATCGCCATGAGACATACAAATATCAGTTTGCTGAGGATCACTCATGTACGGGGGATGTTCGATAAGTCAGTGACTTTTCATAACGGAAGCGCTCGGATCTCATGAATATTTGTTTGCGGAAATATTTGTTATTTCTTAGCCATAGGCAAAACAAATTCATTTTTTAAACTCTGAAAAATACGCAATTTGTTTCTTTTTTTCGAGCACGTTTGTTTCAAGAAGTCCTGTGCTTCGGTTCATTTTAATGTTTGGCGTGTAGTCGATTATGCAGGGGTAACGAGCAGTTACGAAACGATGTAAAAATTTCCTTCAATTAAGACCTAAACACTGTTATGAAATTTGAAAATGATTCCATATTGTATCAATTTTTTCAGCAATTTGGAAAGCGTTTTCCCATGGTCATGCAGAAAATGAATAAAGCTCTCATTTGAAATGGCTGCAGTGTTAACTATCATCTTAACCTTGACCAGACGTACGATCATCTAACACAATTTTCTGGATTTTTTGACCATTTTTCCAAACAGGACAAAATTAAGATACCCTGGTTTTCACCGATTTTTGTGTTCACTCGACCACTAAGGGCCAGTTTTTCAGTGCGAGATCATCCTAGTCTCGGGGTTAAACCAGAGTTGATTGCATAAACGTGTTTTTCAGTCAATTGAATTCCTTAGTTAACTCGTCTAATTTGGTGACTTAACTCAGGGACCAAATTGAGGGCCTTTTCAGCTGTGGGCCCATCTCGATTTCGATAAGGAAAGTTATTGTCAGTGCAATTTCGTTGTGGCGCCATCTCTATTCCGATGCGTGAAAGGTGTAGAAGGGCGATATCCATAGTGTCGGACATCGTTGGCCCTAGATTTTTGACAACTGAAAGATAAAGTTAATCCTCTGCTGAAAAACTGTTCCTGAGTTAACTCGGGGTTAACTTATTTTCAGGATTAGCTTATTCTGATTTAACTCAGAGCTAACCCTGAACTGAAAAACTGGCCCTAAGAACCTTGTACCTAATTTTGTTCGAGAAAGCAGAGTCTTCAGAATATTTTTAAAGCTTTTTTTTTTTGTTATCCTTAATAGTTTTACCACCAAAAAATAGTGATTCAACAAACCACGAAATTACTTACTTACTTACTTATCCGGCTCCCGATCCATGAAGGGTCTCTGCCTGAGATATTGCGGTCTTCCATCGGTTGCGGTCCCTCGCACGCTCCCTCCAGTCGTCGAGACCAAGCGCTCTTGCGTCTGTGACCGCCTGGTCCCTATAGCGGAGGTTCGGTCTTCCTGGTCGTCTCGAACCTGGGGGCTGGGATTCGAAGATTTTCTTGGCTGGAGCGTTGTTGTCCATTCGCTCGATGTGGCCGAGCCAATGTAGTCGACGTGTTTTGGCTCTTTGGACTACATCCACATCTTGGTACAGCTCGTACAGTTCACGATTGAATCTTCTCCTCCAATCGCCCTCTTCGCATATAGGACCAAATATCCGCCGTAGAATTTTTCGCTCGAAAGTGCCCAGGATCAATTCCCCTTTTTTACTTATCGTCCAGCACTCGGCACCGTAGAGTAGAACTGGTAAAATTAGAGTTTTGTATAGCGTGCACTTTGTCTTTCGAGAAAGGAGTTTTGAACCCATTTGTTTGGCCAAACCGAAGTAGCAGCGGTTCGCTAGGGTAATTCTTCGTCGGATTTCCACTAAGGTGTCGTTCGTGGGATTGATGTTTGTTCCGAGGTAGGTGAACTCCTTGACTACCTCGAAATTACTGCTACCAACAGTGACGTTTTGTCCTAGGCAATGGACAGATGAGGCTTTGTTTGTTGATAGCATGTACTTTGTTTTGTCCTCATTCACTTCAAGACCAACGCGTTTCGCCTGTTCATCAATAGCTGTGAATGCTTCAAGTACAGCTCTCTTGGAACGGCCGATGATGTCGATGTCGTCCGCATAACCAAGCAGTTGAGAAGACCTGTTAAAGATAGTGCCTTCCATGTTAACACCACTCTTGCGCACTATCTGCTCCAGGACTAGGTTGAAGAAATCACATGATAGCGCATCTCCTTGTCTGAACCCTGTACACGTCTGGAATAACTCGGATGAGCTGTTACCCATTTGCACGTTGCACCGCGTATTTTGTAACGTCATGCGGCATAGCTGGATCAGTTTTTTCGGGATCCCGAGTTCCGACATCGCCAATAGAAGCTCTTGGCGACTTATGCTATCATATGCGGCTTTGAAGTCGATGAATAGGTGGTGGGTCTCGACTTGAAATTCGTTGGTCTTTTCCAGGATTTGCCTCAATGTGAAGATTTGGTCTATCGTTGATCTGCCTGGCCTGAAGCCACACTGGTACGTGCCGATCATAGTGTTGCAGAAAGGTTTTAGACGCTCACATAGTACGTTGGATAGGATCTTGTAGGCAACATTAAGCAGGGATATGCCTCTGTAGTTCTTGCAGGACATAGGATCGCCTTTTTTGTAGATTGGGCATATGGAGCTATTTGACCAGTCGTCAGGCATACTTTCCTCCTCCCAAACTTGGTTGATGAGCTGGTGCATGCACCCTACCAGAACATCTCCTCCATACTTGAAGAGTTCCGCTGGTAGGCCATCCGAGCCGGCGGATTTGTTGTTCTTAAGCTTGTGGATGGCTTTCTTAACCTCTTCAGTACTGGGTGCTGGGACTGGATCTTCATTGACTGGTCTAATGCTTCTTTGTTCCCCTGTCGCCTCCTCTACATAATGCCCATTAAGCAGCTGCTGGAAATGCTGCTTAAACACGTCTACAATTCCCTGTGCTTCGGTGACTAGGTTCCCTTCGCTGTTTCGAAGAGCTTGCGTGCCAGTCCTATAACCAGATGCCAGTTGCTTGGCTGTTTTGTAGAACCGGCGGGTGTTGGTGGCGGTGCTGGACTCTTCGAGATACTTGAGCTGAGAGGCTGCGGATGCTCTTTTCTTTCTACGCAGGGTTTTTTTCTCTTTCCTTCTCTTTTCACGGTACTCCTCTCTTGCTGCTCTTGTTTTCCGTTGCAGCATTTGCATTCGTGCATTTTCCGTCTCCTGCTTCAATAGCGCGCATTCATCATCATACCACGGGTTCTTTTTTCTGGGTGGTTGATAGCCTATGGTGGTCTCGGCTGTCTCCTTAATAATGTCGCGATACTGGTTCCACTGGTTGTTAACGCTTGTGGCTGGGTGTACGGCAGAGAGTTTCCCGGTCAATTGCTCACTGTAGTCTCTGGCTTTCTCAGATGTGCTAAGGCATGCGATGTTGAACTTCTTTCTTTGGGCGGTCTTCGTTTTCTTTTCGTTGGACAGTCGGGCTCTGAACTTTGTCACAACAATAAAGTGGTCAGAGTCCACGTTTGCACCTCGGAAAGTTCGCACGTCCAAGATGTTCGATGCGTACCTTGCGCCAATTAGCACGTGGTCGATTTGGTTGGCCGTTCGACCATCTGGAGATCGCCAGGTTGCTGTGTGTATCCTTCGCCTGGGGAACCTAGTGCTACTTATCACCGTATTACGAGCTGCAGCAAAGTCGATTAGTCGGAAGCCGTTGTCTGTTGTCGTTTCGTGGAGGCTGTGCTTTCCAACTAATCCGCCAAAGATGTTTTCCTTTCCGACTTTAGCATTGAAGTCTCCGAGCACGACTTTGACATCGTACTCCGGACAGGCTCCGTAGGCTCCGTCCAGAAGGTCGTAAAACTCCTCCTTGTTAGACTCCTCAGCTTCATCGGTAGGGGCGTGTGCACATATTAGGCTGATGTTTTGGAAGGTAGCTTTGATGCGGATCACAGCCAGGCGATCGCTTATCGGCTTAAAATCGATGACTTTTGATCTGAGTCGATTTCCCACGACGAATCCGCATCCTAGCATGTGCAGTCTTTGGTGACAGCTGTAATAAATGTCGCAATCTTTTCTTTTCGTTATACCTGATCCTATCCATCGTATCTCCTGGATCGCGGTAATGTCTGCCTTGTACCGCGAGAGGACAGATTCAAGTTTTTGAGTAGCACCTGGTGTGTAGAGTGTCCTTACATTCCAGGTGCATACTCGTAGATCATAGTCCATTTTCGTTCCGGGTCTGGTTGCCATTTGAGGGGGGTCGTTATCCGAGGCTTCTTGCGTCTCTCTCATAACAATTGGCTTTTTTACTGTGGCCGGGTTGTTAGCCCAACGCACTAACCTCCAATCTGTAGGGCCATGGGTTTAATGTTGCAATTCTTTCCTTGATCAACATTCGCACTTACAAGTTTAGCAAGTCCTGGCATAAAGCCAAGACCAGTATCCGGCGGCTACCAACTTGGAGGTATTGTAAGCACTTGATGTGTAGGAAAAGATACAGCTCGAGGCCCCCAGTTCCTACAACATCCAACCAACCACGAAATTATTTTCCTTTAATTTTAACAAACGTGGCATCGTTTTTCCATGATTAAATGGTAATGCAGAAAAACGAATGAAGCTCTGATTTGAAATGGCTGCAATGTTAGCTATCATCTAAACCTTTACTCGTCGATAGTCCAACAAAATTTCCTCGATTTTTGACCATTTTTACCACTATTACAAAATTTGGATTCCCCGGTTTTCGCCGTTTTCTTAGCTCGCTCGATCCCTATGAAAATTGTGCCTCATCTAATTCGAAAGAACAGAATCTTCGGAATATTCTCAAAACCTTTCTTTGTTCTTCTTAATGGTTTTACCACCCAAGAAGAAGTGGTCTATCCAGGACCGCCCCGAGCCAAATTAGCGCCCTTTGCAAGCTTCATCACTAACGCCCCTAAATTGCTTTTATGAGTGGAAACAATAATTTCCTTCTTACCCAAGGGGTAGACTTTGCAATGCTTTTTTTTTAACGAGATGTCCCCAAGAAGCAAACGTGGCCGAGGTATCACCAAGAGGTGAACAAAATCGTGCACTTTGCAAAGATTTTGTGATGTAGTTTTTTACTTTCGATGTGAATAAAAAGGAAGGCATAACGACTTATTTATCTGTGGTGCTTTGTAGAAATATTATAACTCCATTTTATAATCTGCGTCTTTACGTCCACCTTACATTGAGCTAGAGCCTAAACGGCTGAACCAATTTTCTTCAAATTTAGAATATCTATAAACATATTCTTTAAAAAATTGTGTTTAAAATTTGAAGAAAACCTGTTCAGCCGTTTAGGCTCTAGCTCGATGTAAATTCGATAAGAAAGCAAATTATAAAATGGAGTTATCATGTTTCTGCCAAACACCACATATGCATAATATCTGTCTTTAAATTCAGAATAAGCTGGTATAGTTATATAATGGTGTTGATCTGTTGAAATGAAAATTGAAAGAGTGGTTAGGTACCTAGTGGTAACACGATCGAGGGCAATGGCTTTTTAATGCTTGCTCAAGGCGCCCATTGGGTTTTGCACCGCTTGCACGTATAGCTATCAAAACACGAAATTATTTTTTTCTACTAAGGTGAAAAAGCTTAAACAGTTGAAATATTGATCAGTGTAAGAGCCAACATTTTTGACAGATCTATTTGAGTTTTTTTGAGTATTGCTAATAAATAGCATATGCATATTTCGGGAAAAAAATCATTCTTGAGATCCGAGCGCTACCTATATAAAAAGTCACTGACTTATCGAACAGCCCTCGTATCTACTTGCGCAGTAAAATCTGTATAAGATATACACCAACTTTCTTACTTAAGATTCTTTGTGTACCTTTTCAAATGTACAGAATTGAGGTACCCACTTATAAATAATTTAAAATTTTTTAAAAAATGAAAAAAATATACAAATCACTGTAGTGACTTTCTTTCACGCTCATTTTCTTATTTATTTTTCTTTTCTTTTTCAGAGTCAAAATGCGATTGATCACCACAAACATAATTTTCCTGCTTAGGTCGTCCAGCTGGTTATTATGCAGATATCGAGACAGGCTTTCAAGGTTATCACATGTGCGATGGCCTCAGTCATCAGTTTTAGCTATTCCTGTCCCAATCCAACATTATTTCAGCAACGGAAGTTAATTTGCGAGAGTTAATACATAGGGGTGAAATGGGTTATGTAGCGAATTTGTTGAGCGGTGAGCGTACAAATATGCAATGATTTGTATTCGATTTGAAAGTGATTATTTTCAAGTTTGAACTTTCAGTTTTTTTCTTTTTTTTCAGATCAAAGATATAAATCGTTTGTGCCTGATGAAGAGAATTCTTAAAGACCATCACGCCCCAACTTACTTGGCACTCTCTATTCTTCACATTATTCTCGAGAATTGTTTGGGAATAAATTCAAAGTATGATTCAAGTCTAGAGAATGAGTTCTTTTTTTTTAAACTGATGTGTCTCTTTATTTCAGTAAATTCCTGTCGTACGTAATGAATCTTTTTTCGAGGAGATCCTTCAACCAAGCCACCAGCTCCCCCATCGCCATCTTTGACAAGCTGAAAACCCCCACTGACTGTTAGCCCCGCGGAAAGGCCTCAACAACCAGTAACTACCACAACTCCAGCTACTGCCGAATTTCGACGGTTGAATACTTGTAATGAACTTCTAGGAACTGCTAACAACACACTATACAACACTTTTGGACATAATTCAGCTGAAGGTAAACACTGAAAGCATTTATCGACAAAGCCACCTCTCGAATAAAACACAACGTTCCATTGGTTCTTCAACTTCTCGAATTCCAACATTACGATCAATCAAAATACTTCCCATCATCAGGCAAGGAAGAGAACGCAATTTCACCAGCTCTTCCCATCGAAAAGGACATCAGTCAACTGCGAATGGACATCTCTGTGCCAGACTGCCCCTTCTCCTTGGAGAATATCGCCTTCAATTCGTTTTCATTGAAAATCCCTCAGCGAATGTTTGATGTTATGACATCAACTAACAACTGATCGATGGTAACGGTGCAAATCCAAAATGTCGTCAATGCCATCCGAGTTTTGTTAAGCCTTGAAGTTGTGAACCATGTTTAAAGAGATAGAAGTCGTTGTGTGTTATTGAGAGAGTGCTTATATTAAGTTTTAAATTAAAAAAAGATAGAATTTTTACATAAATAAAAATAAATACTATAGGTAAATGCATAACCACACACAAATTTTCCTAACAAAAACAATAGTCACACATCGACTTATACCTCCATAAGATCCAGCGTAGAACAACCAGACAAAAATACGAAAAAAGATAAAAAACCTTTTTTTTTATTTTTATTTTTAAGTTTATTATAAAATATGAATTGCCTTATCCAATATTTATCTTTTTATTTTTATAATAATTATTCTTTTGTATGCAATTAGGTATGACAAAAATATTAATGATGTTTGTACTCAAATAAAAAAAAATCAATCCAAGTGTTTGCTTTTTATTCGTGCCAGTTATGGTATTTCGAATACTGGATTGGCTGCGAACTGCCACTGCAGTGCTCTCTTTTCTCTTCATAAGAGATGTATAAAGGGGAAAGAAAGTGCAGCAACGCAAATCCAGTATTGCGAATACCATAACTGACATGATTTGTCAGGGGAAGATTGTTGCTGGAAGTAAATTCATCCCATAACTTAAGCTTCCAAGCCAACCATTCCTTTATCCACTTCCATAATCTCTCTTTTTTAGTAACATGCTTTCCTGTTAAATGGACCTTTCATTTGATGTATAAATCTTGAAGATCAGGAAAGAATTGCCAAAGTTACATGCTATTTTCTGAAATTCAATTTTTATACAATCGACTGAAAGGACAGCAAATTTAAGGAATAAGGTGTGGCTTATGGAAAGGGATATGGCAAAAGGAGGTGTGGCCTAATTTTTAAAAATCAACAAGGGGCGTGGCCTATAGTAGGAGTGCCCTAACAAAAAAAAATATAAAGGGGCGTGGCCTGTCAAAAAATTAGCGAGGGGCGTGGCCTAAATTTGAAAAATTATCGAGGGGCGTGGCCTAATTTTCAAAAAATTAACAAGGGGCGTGGCCTATAAAAGGGGCGTGGTCTAAATCTGAAAAAAATAACGAGGGGCGTGGCCTAATTTTCAAAAAATTAACGAGGGGCGTGGCCTAAATTTTAAAACTTGGCGAGGGGCGTGGCTTAAATTTAAAAAAATTAACAAGGGGCGTGGCCTAATTGGAAATTTATGTTCTAGGGGCGTGGCCTAAAAAAGGGGCGTGGTTTATCTAATTTTTAATGGAGTCGTTTCTAAAGAGGGGCGGGGCTTAATAATTTTTTTTTATTGATGTGGCCAAAATGGGCGTGGCTTAGCAGCTTTTAGATGGGACAGTAAAAAATAGAAAAAAGGGCGTAACTTTATTGTTTTTTCTCTTCAATTTACATTTTTAATGATAGTACAAAAACTAAATAGTTACATATTTAAAAAAAAGGTTTAAAAACTATAGCAAAATAAAATTAATATTATTAAATGTTTATAAGAAAAAATCTTTTAAATTTAAGATATTATTTTTTTGTTGTTCATTCAAATACATAAATTCCACAGAGTAAATTCTCCAAATTAATAATTAGATTGTTGTTCTTATTATAGTTATTAATGCATGATATACAAAATAATATTATTCATCACTAATATTATACAACATTAGCTTTACATTTTTATTTTTGACTCAGCCATTTAAAATCAAAATATATCTCCAAGGAGTTGGTTAAAATTCAAAAATAATATAAAATTATAAGCAAAAATACATTAAACAAAGCATATTTGAATGGAAGCGCAGTTACTTTTTAAGTATAATATTGAATGTGTCTTCTACTTAATGATAGTTTTCTTTTATTAACAAAATTTTAATATTAATAAAATATATATATACTATTAATAAAATATAAACATTAATGCTGTTATTTAGCTAATAGCTTGAATATCAATTTTAATTCTAAACTTATTTTTTATTTCTTTCAATTAAAGTTATTTTTTTCAATATTTAGATACTAATAGTATTTCTTATATTTATAATTTTCAACATAACAATTTTAAATCAAAAATATATATTTTTTTAATTTTCAGATATAAATCTTTTCGATTAGTTTTAGAACTGAGCAGCAATAAATTTGGTTCAAAATGAAAAAACAATTGGATACAAAACAGTAGCATCTGGTGGCTTCACGATGAGTAGTTGTATGCGAAGAGCATGAATGGGTTGCCAGCAGTGAAGTACTTAGTTGCAGAAGTATTGAGCACAAACGATAACAGATGAAATAGCGATTGAAGGAAAATCTGAAAAAAACAAGAGCTTAGTTTATTTTTCATAAATAAAAATATATAAATTATTTTAAGGACTAGAAATTAACAAGAAGGTTTTTATTCGTAAATAATATTAATAAATGATTAAAAGGTATAGCAATTATCTATATCTAGTTTTTAAGGAAGATTGTTGGGTTTTTTGGAGAAAATTTTATATGTTATGGTAGTTAAAATAATAATAACAATAAAAAAATAAAAATAAAAATAAAAATTGTTTTTTTTTTTTTCTTTTTTAAATTAAAATTTTGGAAATAAACGTCAGTATCAGAAGTCAATTTTCTAAAATGACCACCCTTCAAAATTACTCTAAGTTATCGAAAAGTATTTTTTTTCGAATTTTGAAAGATGACCATTGTGAAAAACTCAATTATCTAAAATGACCACCCTTCAAAATTACTCTAACTTATCAAAAAGTATTTTTTTCGAATTTTGAAAGAGTTTTTCACAATGGTCATCTTTCAAAATTCGAAAAAAAAAATACTTTTTGATAAGTTAGAGTAATTTTGAAGGGTGGTCATTTTAGATAATTGAGTTTTTCACAATGGTCATCTTTCAAAATTCGAAAAAAATACTTTTTGATAAGTTAGAGTAATTTTGAAGGGTGGTCATTTTAGATGATTGAGTTTTTCAAAATAGTCACCTTTCATAATTCGAAAATTTAAAAAAATGGAAAGAGAATATACAGAAAAAAAAAATCAAAAAATTTTTTTTCAAAAATCAAAAAAAAATATTTCTAAGGGTGGTCAAAAAAAGTTAAGGGGTGGTCATTTATGTTCAAAAAATTATCTATCGAAAACATTAATCAAATTTGAAAAAATCGATTTTTGAGGCGCAGCGTTCTTTTGGCCCACTATTTTTCAAGATCGATTTTCTCGAAAACTGTGGGTGGTCAAAAAAAGTTATAGGGTGGTAAAAAGTGGTCATTTAAATGGTCATCTTTACGAAAAAAAAAAAAAAATTGGAGACTTTTGCGGGCCAAGTGAACACAGCTATGTTTATGGTCAAGTTTATACAAAAAGTATAAGATCCCCTTAACGTAAGTTCCATTTGATGTCCCAATCATAAAAGAATTCCCAGTTTAAAAATGTCTGGGGATGTAGTTTGTAGGGAGACATTGCAAAAGAAGTGGGGCTTCACAAAAATTAGAAAGGTGCGTAACCAAAAATGGGAGTGGCCTAATAACACAAATTAAATCCACCTCCTCTTTTTACGCTGCCATGTTTAAGTCCCTCTCTTAATTTTGCCTGGCCACATCCCTTTCATATTTTTTAAGCCACACCCTCTTTTTGCAATTTCCCCTAAAAAGCACTAAAATTATTAAAATTTCTGTCTATTTTTTAAATCTATTTTATTGAAATTGTGAATCTCAGAAAATGGGCTGTAGCTATGTCAATTCCTTTGTGTAAGATTATCAAGATTGAGGCTAATGAAAGCCTTGATTAAAACCAAAGCTATGGATCGTTTTTGGAGGATTTCTTTTCATAATTTTACATGCCACGAATTTTAACGGCCAGCTTTTCGGTTGATTTCGAGTTCAATAATGTGCAGACATTCATATCGGAGCTTGTAGTTAACGTAGAAAAATGTTTTATATACCAAAATGACCGGTAATTTGTCAAGATTATAATGATACCTGAATTTTTAAAATCGGTTTTGAAATAAAAATATAAGTCTAACAAATTGTCTCGACATCTTCAATTTTGTATATTCAGCCTCATTATGAGTTTCACGTATTATGAGTTTCACGTGAACAACATTCCATCCAAAAAAAATTTACTTTTCGCCTATTGTGAGTTTCACCCGAAAAATTAAAATTCCCTTTTTTTGTGAGTGAGTACTCATTTCGGGCGAAATGTATCGTAAAGAAGATCTTATATTATCAGTTATTTTTTGAAGGTGAACAAAAGATAAAGAGGTGGTTCCATTGCCCTCTGCGCAAGTTTTTTTTGTTTATTTTAAGCCAACTTCGGGCGAAACTCATAATAATTAAAAATTCCGGGGGAACAAAAATTTTCCGGGTGAAATATTTTCCTGGCAAAATTTATAATAAGGCTGATTGTTTATATTTGTGAGACAGTAACCTTTCGATCGGTTGTAGCCAATTTTGTGCACGAAAAGTCCATTTTCCATACATTACCCGCACAATATTCAGAAATGCAATGACTCAGGCCGCAAAAATAAAAATGCCTTTTTGTATAAGGGTTTAAAATGCAAGTATTTTTACAGTAAGTGGGAAGCGTAGTTTTCAAAGAAAATTACCTAAGGTGACAAACAACTTGTAAAAACGAAGACAAAACTAATAGCTATATTTTGTTCAAAGCTAGCCAGAAGTCTGGGGCTGAAATACCACTTCAGTGACCGATTGAGGTATTGAGGTATACGATAGATAGCTCGAAACGTGAGCGGTAATGCCAATCTCACATAATCCAATCTTATTACTCGAAAACTGATGCGGTAATTCGACCCTGCTCTCTTATCTGATTTCAAAATCACGTTATTTCCGGGAATAGTTTTCTAGAAAAACTACATTCAAACTCAAATATTTGAAGATTTTGTTCTTATGTTTCAACTGATTTTTGTTTTTAATTTTTAATTGAAGTTGGTACCTACTGAGTTGGCTTTTATGATTTTTTTTGAAATACTGAAAACCAGATGGTTCTATGTCTTCTGGTTTCTCTATAAGGATTTCCCGAAAGTGGAGAGTTTTTTTGGGATGTTTGTCATATGGTACCTACTACAGAAAGATTTATTAAAATCTCGGGTGGAATCGGCGAAAGCAAAAGTTGACTGTCACTGTATTGATTGTCAATTTTGATTTTGATATATGTATTCCTTAAGTTGATTCTGAGCAAATAATCTTTTTTCTAACCATTTTCTTCATTTCGTGTTCTTCGCCGCATAGAAAATTTGCATTGAAGTATACATACATATATTAGTATTCACTTATATTTTATTTATCTACACATCTACAAAACATTGCCCGTTTTCGAAAACGTCAATTTGATTGTCAAATGATCGTAATTTTTTTTTGAAAATATTGCTATAGTCAAATATGCAGTCGTCCCGTTTGAAGAAAATCTTTTTGATCACGTCAGCTAATTTTCTTGTAAACGCATTTGAGATTTGACGTATATGAATATATTCTCTGGCTTCTCAATATTTTTGACATCAATTCGATTTTCTTCAATTCTAGACCTCAGTACATTATTGTGACTTTAGCAAACTACATTATCGGTGTAAATTCATAAACGTCAAATGTTTCTGCATCACTGCTTTCTTGTGATGCTGATGCGCAACACAGCTGATGCTGATACAAATGCATCAGCAAAAACGCGTCAAGAATTTTCTTGATTCTAATAGCCTTTTCACACCGAACCAAAAACGCGGTTTTCGCGAAAATATTGGTTTTGGGGAAAAACCTAATCGAAAACACAAGTTTTCTCATACATTTTTTTGTAGCTTCAGGTTTTCGTAAAACACAAGTTTTATATAAAACCAGTCGAAAACATGTTGGAATTCAGAGATGAACAAAACAAACATACCTTTTAATAAGTTCAGCGCCTATTGAAGTGTCAAAAAAGAAACTGATGGGATGCTTTCAAAAGAAATTGAAAACAGGTGACGAAATTCTGTCATATCAAATGTAAAATTTGAGTCTCAAAATAAATTATTTTATTTAAAATTGATAAATAATTGTTTTTGGCAAGTCAAATTGTTCACATTGATCCTCTTTATAAAATAAATCACCGATTTTATTTCAAAAAAATGGAAGAAAATAAAAAAAATGTGCGTGATTCGTGTAAAAAAAACTGGAATGTCAAACGAAAACGTGTAATGTTCAGTGTGAATGGTTTTCGCGTTTTTGAAAAGTTTTCGCCGAAAACCGGTTTTGGGGTTTGGCGTGAAAAGCCTATAATTTGTTTGAAGTTTGCGCATCACTTGATGCAAGTTTGCAATAATGAACATGTTACGCAAAAAGTGATGCGAGTTTGATGCATTTATGAACGTTTGGCGGAAATGATTGTGCATCATTGCTGCAACGATGCTTTTGTGAATTTACACTCGAAAACAATGCAAATGCAGTAAAACTTGTATTTGGGGCGTTCCATTGTCACGTACCCGACTTTCGTTGTTTCCACTGTATTTATTAAATTTAAAACAAAAAAGCGCATTAAGGCGCCAGTTATAGCTATCATTGAAACTCATCATTGAAAATTTTAATGATTGATATTGAGTCGTTTAGGAAGAAAAATCAGTTATTATTTTGAACAAATAAAGCTTAAGACTTAGTAAATATTTTTAGCCAAAAAAATAATTCAAATAGGCCCTACTTTCTACATAAAAAGACTTTCCTTATTTCAATGATTGAACTACCTTGCCAATGATCATTGAAAAATCAAGTCAATTTTTGTGGAAAGTTGGGACTATTTGAAATTTTTTTTTGACTAGAAATATTATTTAAGTCTTTAATCGTCTATCAAAATAATAATAGAATTTGCTTTTCAATTGTCTCAAAATCAATCATTAAAGTTTTCAATGATGAGTTTCAATGATAGCTATAACTCACGTGTGATCAGGGACATTAATCATAATTCCATCGTGCACCGATATCGAACTTCAATTCTATTCTTCCATTCACATTTCTATTAAATATAACAAGTTAACATTATCCAGTTATACGAATCCTTTTCTCTAGATTTGATGTTTTTTGTTTGGTTATGCATAATTTTTGGCCATTTGTAAAGTAGCACGCCCCAGCAATTATCCTTAAGCAAACAAGAAACTTGGATTGCTGGAAAATTCATCATTATTAGGAATCCATATACAAAAAAAAAATCATTTATATGCATGCACGAGTCGGCTACATAAATCAAAAGAGGCCTCCTTCTTCTTCGACTATACAAGTTCTTCGAATACATCCTGCCTAGTGCCTATATTGCTGTATTCTTGGTTTTTATAGATGGCAGCACATAAATCATCTTACAGTTCCTACCTACAATATTTTGTTCTTGTCTTTTTGTTTTTGTTTGATGATCGGAGGAGACAAGGGGAGTACCTATTTACCTTCCTCCTATTTTTTGGCAGAATTATAATTTTTGGGGGGATCGGATTGCAGAAACGTTTAGTCGTAGAACAAAGTACATTCTCGCTGTGGCCTCAGATATTTTGGTGTATTTATTTTTCATTAATCAAACAAAATGAATGCCAGGGGAAATTTCAATTGATTTTTTTTTTTATTTTGAAAAACCAAGGATAGATGTGAGAGAGGAAGTACTTGTTTCAAGAGTGGTTGCGCTATGAGGGGAGATTAAAAAACAAAACACAATAAATTCAGGATATTGTCATGGGGGATTAAAAGGACAGGTCATTTGCGTATGTTGTTATTTTTGTAAGTCAGGCAGCAGGAAACCTATTAAAAATCAATTTTATTTTAAATTAATTCCTTTTTTTGTTGTTGACTTTATGAACAAAAAAAAACTCGAAAGCTTAAAGTCATTTGAATAAAGGCACAGCATTTGTTATATCAGGTTAAAACAATCTTACTGTGATGACAAGAAATTGCAATCAGCTTTTGATGTGACAGCATATATTTTTGACTTTTATTTGGATAATTCCAAATAAATGACGAAAAAAATGCTAACAGTACCAAGGTCCAATGGAACCACCGTAAATAATATATGTATTAAAAAACGCAAATGAAACATGTTTCATAGCCAGCGAAATATTTTCAATAAAATAAAATTCAAGCTAATTTCCTGATTTACACCAAAGTAAGTGCGTTAACGAGTTATTACGTGTAAATTCACAAACGCATCGTTGCAGCAATGATGCACAATCAATTCCGCCAAACATTCATAAATGCATCAAAAACATGTTCATTATTGCAAACTTGTATCAAGTGATGCGCAAACTTCAGACAAATTAGAATCAAGAAAATTCTTGATGCGTTGTTGCTGATGCATTTGTATCACCATAAGATGCGTTGCGCATCAGCATCGCAAAAAATCAGTGATGCGGAAACCTTTGACGTTTATGAATTTACACTACATTTGTTAATTTAGCCAAAAACTAGACAAAGAAAAAATTGATGCTATTTACAAGCTGAAATGAGAGAGTGTGTTGTGTACAAAAAAGTTCAAGTTTAGTGAGGAAATATGATACATACACAAATATACATAATGCATAATGTGTAGTTCAATTTAT
Source organism: Dasysyrphus tricinctus (assembly GCA_963921185.1). Lineage (NCBI taxonomy): Eukaryota > Metazoa > Arthropoda > Insecta > Diptera > Syrphidae > Dasysyrphus > Dasysyrphus tricinctus. The sequence goes on along the minus strand of OY992533.1, from coordinate 18,795,723 downwards.
ACTCTGACTTGACACTTTATTTTAAGTCATCTGGTAGTTTTTATTTGTTCGGTAGGAAACGAAGCGGACTAAGGCTAAGGGCTTGCTCGAAACTGAGGGATAAATCACTAAAACTAAGTAAAGCTACCCTTGCTTTAACAATTAATCGAATTTCCTTTTTATATTGCAAGAACGAAAAAAGCTTAACTAGCGAATAAGAAATAAAGAGCACTCTATCAGAAACAACAATTCTCCAAATACAAAGCATAGATTGGAAAATATAATAAATCTAAGGAAGTACCCTATGTCGATCAACATTATTGGTCAACATTGTCGATCAACATGCTAGTGTGTACGTCAACAACTTCCGTGGCAACAATTTGTGTGGATTAGAATTTTCTGATCAATGCGTCACGATTCAACTGAAGGGTTCAGGGTTCGAATCCTAGGGGTAGGTAGCAGGCGCGGATCCAGGAATCCAGTTTGGGGGGTGGGGTCATGAAATTTTAACATCAATAAGAACTGCTTAGCAAAAGTCCAGCTTAATCATGGCTTCATTCCAGTCGAAGGCTTGATCAGGGAGAAGCTTTAAGACTTACTCGGACTCCCGCTTATATGTAGTTTGATCTAGAAACTGTATTCATCAACAAGATTTAGCTTCATTTCATACTTTTAGGACAATGATGAGGATAAGATAAACATTTAAGATTGGAAGCGAAATTGACGAGAAAACCGTTGTTTTGAAAACTTTTGAGCAATTTACAAAGAATAATTGACAGTAATGGATTACACATTTCTATAGGTACATTATGTAAAACCAAGAAAAATCAAAAGGGGTAATTCAAGTATCAAACGTCAATTTGAAATGAAACAGATAGACAAAATTGCAAAAAAACTTGCTTGTAACCCAAAAAAAAAATAATAATTTCAATTTAACAATATTTACACAATAAAACTACATAAATGATCATATCAATTCAATACTGTACTTGATTTCAAGGAATTGGGCTAGCTAAGATAAGCTGTGGGTGAAGTTAGCACCGCCATTTTCGATAAAAAAAAGTTGTGCTGTATTCTGCTCAACTTGTGCTGCCTTGTGCCGTAATTATTAAAAAAATAGAGATTTTTCAAATTTTACGGATGAGAATTTTTTTTAATGTTTGTTGTTTTTTGGCCGTAAAAGTTGCAAATATGCGAATTTTTGTATCTCCATATAGCAGCAGAAACTGAGCACGAAATAGCACAGTTAAGTTTTTTTTATAAAAATGTGAAATTTATACAAAAAGCCATATATGTATGTATTAGATTTTGGCCTAAAAGCTGAAATTTAGCAATTTTTGTTTATCTTTTCGGCGCATGACAGCTCAAACTGAGCACAAAACAGCATACCTTTCACATTTAAGAAATTGCGAAATTTCGAAAAAAAAATCATTCATTAAATATGCATGTTTGCAATTTTTTTAATTTACTGCCCAAGTTGATCATAATACAGCATAGCGAAAATGGCGGTACCAACTTCACGCACAAGCACATTAAGAAACGAAGACATCCAAGTAATATTTTTAGAAAATTTAAAATAAGCAACTTACATAGATCTTCTGCTACAAAATTTTCAAAAAAAGAATGCTATCTACCTTTTTTGATCGGTGCATATGCAACAAAATGTCTGTGACACCCAAAACTATTTTTTTTTTTTTTCAATTGAAAATAAAACGGAGTTAAGTAATATAATATAAATGTTTAAAATGCTATGATAACTTGTTATCAAAACTACTATACAGGGTATCAAACAGTTACCACCGCACCGTAGATGAAAACCATGGGTTACTAAAAAACTTAAGAGGTATTTTTCTCATTTTCGCTTTGCTTTCGAGTTATAACGGATTTTATGATTAAAGGCCCCGTTTGCTTTAAATAGCAATCTTTGTCAAACTACGGAAGAGCCTTATTTTTTGCGATGATGGTGACTGTGGGGAACCGTTATTATTTAACAGAGTCCGCAGAATTTTAAGTCGGATGAATATCTAAGACATTTTAGTGTATCCTCGAGGGCCAGTAGTGATTTTTGATCAATATTTCTTTGCTGTCCATTTCATTAAGAAGCTTGGCTTTGTTAAGAAAATAGAAGCTTACCATTTATAGGTCATGTTTTTTGTTTAAATAGTAGATTACTGACAAATATGGAATAACCCAAAAAGTTTTTCTCTGTCCTCTAATATTTTGAATAATCAGTAAAGATTGTTTGTGTTTGTTGTTTTCGCTGGAGCCCTGGGGGGGGTCATGACCCCCATGACCTCCCCCCTGGATCCGCCACTGAGGTAGGTACCCAACTTTTTTTTTATTTTTTTTTTGTGAACAATAAAGTTAAAACGATATTATTAACATTAAATACATTCACGACAAATATTGCATTTTGTATCTAATAAAAACTGATTAATAACGCACAAAACCAATAAATTATGCTCATGATGAAAACCCTACAAATGTTTTTAATAAAAAGGAATTTGTTGAACAACTTTGTCGATTGCTATCCATTTGAAACGGGTTGCGTTCGGGTCAATAAATGTTGATTGGCATTGTCGATCAACACGTCTACACTTACTCAACACTGTTGAAAGCAAAAAAAAGGTTTTCTTTATTTTCTAACGGGAATATCTCAAAACGTGATTTGATGAAATATTTATAACTTCAGAATCGAGTTCAACACACCAAAAGCCTATAGAAAAGCATATTTTTTTGGTTTCTATAACAAAAACCTTGTTGATAGAGAAATCCCAACTAGTTTTATTTTTATCTTCTAAACTATCCTATCTAATTTTTGATTGAGATCTTTTATTTTTTTAGAAAATTCAATTTTCTATTCAAATATGTCAACGGATATTCCAGGTTCAACGGTTAGGAAGTTATAAGATTCCAAAGTTTCTTACAACTGTTTCCCATACAAATGGTATGAAAAAACTAAAATTTGGAGCTCATTTTTGTATATATATATTTTTTTTGAGCCCCAAGCTACTATGGTATCAAGAAAATCAAAGCAACTTCGTTTAATTTCACCCACCCTTATAATCCCAAGACATTAATAGGATTAAAAAGCATTTTCCTTCAAATCCACCCATTGGTGCACTAAAATTTGATAAGGAGTCAGCTTAACATTCCAAAATTGCAATAGGGAATTGAAATGTATTTGTTTTTGTACAGACTTGAAGATATTGTTTAAACGAAATCTTATCTATTATACGGTTTGATAAAGATTTTTTTAGTTTGAAGAAGGGAACAAATGCATCGTACTTTTGTGTAATTATTTCACATTTGTATTCACTTTTCTTATAAAAACTGAAAGTCATTATGAGAATGAAAACAAGATTGCTGAATATAAATTTTGAATTTTTAAAAAAATTATTCAAAAATTATAATATTTTTTTTTTAATTTCCCAAAAATTTAATTTTTGGATTTATTCTCTTCTTCTAACTGCCCATTCAATTATAAATCAGAGTATTCTGTTGTCAGAACACTTTCGCGCAATTTTTTCATAAGGATTGGCAGGTGGCTCAACCTTGAATGTTAAATAAAGACATGGCTGTTAGGCTTCTGCTTCAGTTGACATTTAAAAAAAGAGTGTTTTAACCAATACCTCAGAAACTGCTCACCGTAAAAATATATAGAAAAGCCTTTTTTGGAAATTTTAGAACTTGAAAATATGCTTAGGTACTCCTCTAATTTTAAACTAACTACTTGGAGATATTAACGAACAATTTACTAACCCTTTACACCACTTTAACGGTTATTAGAATAACTTTACCAAAAGGGTACTACCTACTTATTTGTGGGTCTGTTTTTTGAATGGCAGAGATTTTCTAATTTTCTGTGATCTGATATGCTTTGACAAATCATTCTATCAGAATAATCGAATTGGCAAATCTTAATGTACTTTCTCATCGAATCATTACATTTAGACGACTAAACCGAAACCCTTTTATAAAATAGCTTTTGTGTTTATTTTTTGTTCAGCTATAATCCAAAGACCACAAGCCGCAGTGTTAAATACCCACAATAACCGATTTTCCCTCCTTTCTCCCAAAAACCAAAAACGCTATAAAACCAATTGAATGAAAATCCGAAACATTTGTGCAACACTATCTCCATCCAGGATGTGCTTTAGCAAATGGTTGGTAATCTCATTGCCATGAGGCACAATGATAGTGTAGCTGTGCCAATATCCCGGATTTAATTGTGTCATTAAGGTGGGAAATGGCTATTTTATATGTCCTGTTGGGGATTTAAGCAGAGTTGCATTGTAAAATCGAATTCAACCTTACCCCGGATAAAAGCAATTCCAAAGGTATTCGCGTGTATTGCTCGTACAATGAGTAATTCAAAAAATGATACAACGAACGAATGAACGCAAGGATGATACCTTAACGACTTGGAACAAAAAAAAAAAACAGCTCGCGATGCTTGCCTTACACATGGAAGTATGTCGGCACAAATATACCCTTTATACCTATGTACATAAATTTTTCAGAACAGTCAGGATTTGTATTGTTTGAAGGATCCAAAATAGTATGATGGGTATTTGTACGAACATTCATTCATTATGTGCATGTTCCTACACGATGTCGTATTATCCTGAATCGTCGGAAAAGTATAAAAACATAAATGCGGACGTGAACGTTCTTTGAGGTTATTATTATGGTATCCTTTGAATGAAGTTGCATCTGAATTGTTTTAATGAAACGTTAAGTATTTTAACGGAAACTTTAGCAACGACCACATTTTTTTAATGAGATAAAGACAGAAAATATTTATTTTTTTTTCTCAGTATACATTTATTTTAATTTTTAATAAATGTTATTATATTATTTTAAAGGAATCCTTCACAATAATATCATAAAATTCTCGACAAAAATACTTCAGCTGGATGAATGAAAAATTAATAGCTTCATGACGCAAACAATCAAGAGAGGAGAAAAACGTAGGTGCACCTTCAGACACTATATACAGGGTGTCCCTTAATTCATCAATAATATTTAAGGGCATGATTCTTGGGTATATTCTAAGAAAAAAAAAACGTAAAAGGGGATGGTTCTATCTCCCCCCTTAAGTTAGGGAGGCAATTTCTGAAAAATTGATTACATATATAATAATATAATAATTTTAATATTTTAATACAATAATTTTAACTATATGCTCTTAGACCAAAGGTCTTTTAAATGCAACATGAATTGCACGGCGAAAGTTAGAAAGAGTAGGAGGATAGGAAAGATTTGGCACAGTGGATTGAGAACAAGGTGTTTATTATCTCTTTAAATCTCACGGATGGCGTCCAGTTTAGCTGGGAGAATATAGAAAAGAATGCTGCCTAGAATGGGGCTCGAACCCACACCTCTAAGTTAGCAGTCAAGCACTACATCCACTGCACAATTGCCAACCGCACTTTAATTTAAATGCAAATAAAAATTTTAAAAATCATCGAATAGAATAGAATAGAAAAAAAAAAAAAACAAATTCAAAATGTTATGACTTATGAGCATTAAACATTTAAGTCAAAAATAGCACGAAATAATATTAAACGAAAAAATGAATATATCCATGGATGGCGTCGCGTCGTAAGGAACCGGGTAAGACGAGATACCTGAAGTGAATTTTTATTTTTCAAAAATTCTTAAATAAATAGTTAACAATATTTAACAAAATTTTATTGTTTTAAAAACTCAACTAAAACAACCTTATTTAAAAAGAATATCGAAGAATGAATTTCAGGCCTAAAAGGAGCTATAGGATTTGTTTCCAGAAATTACCACTGTTTTTTAATACTATTTTTTATGTTTAAAGTCACTTTCTCAGATAATTGCCCCTCCCGCCTGATCGGGAAGATATCAACCCCCCCTTCCAGTACTATTTTTTTTTCTTTTTTTGACACAACCTACACGCTCTAGAGCTTTGAGCATATTGTTATAAATGTATTATTGATACATTTTTAAAAGCTGTCTTTTGAAAACTCTTAGATCAAGAGATTGTTGCAGCCAAACTTTTATTGGAACCGCCAGTTTCGAGCCTTGAAATTATTCTAGATTTTTCTTCAATTGCAAAAACTATACGTTTTGAACTCATTTTCAAAAAAAAATTAATATTTTTAAGTTTTTTTGAGACAAAAATGACTATTGCAGTTGTTCTCAGAAATAGGCGAAAAAAATTGCAAAAGAGCAATCATAATTTATAAATGCACGAAGTTTGCAATGTCTTCTTATTTTTTTTAATATTCTTTATAGACGATAGAGTTTATATTAACATTAATCATTGGCCCTAATTGCGAGTGTCGTTTGCTTTCGATAAACGACTTTTGTCGAAACTTGAAAATTTTGATCTTTTGAACCAAATTTTTCGTAAACAGGTCAAAACAAAAAATTTCACAATAATAATTAAGATTTTCAACACCAACATTAATTTTTTCGATTATCGACTTTCGACAAAAGTCGTTTATGGAAAGCAAAGGCAATAAGGGCCATTATAAGCGATAATTCATTATAGGCAATATAGATAGTTAAAGGCGATAAGTATTCGGTTAGTATAATTTGTATGAGCCTCTGCGCGACTTCAAGATTAGTTCGCAATAACCGATATTTCGTTATAACCAATTTCATGTATGTATGAATGAATTTAGGATTATAAAAAATCAATACTCTATCTGTTTGGAAAATAGTTCTTCGACCTTTATGCAAATTAACTCTCTTCTACCCTATGGAAAATTCAATTAAAAAAAAATGCTTCTTTTTGTGAGCTTTAAGTTTTGGAAAAAACAGGTTTTCAATTGAAGGGTCCAGAGGAAAGTCAACTCACAAAAAAAAAAACTAATGATGACATCTTGTAGATTTTTATAAGAACTTGCTATCTGATGTAAAATCTCTCCATAAACGAAATTTTGGCTCCAACATCGAAGGTCTTTTTGACTCAAATCGGCGTATCAGAAAAAAAAAAAATAAAAATCCATATGTTTTGATAACACTTTGTACTAAACAGAATACTTTATTACTGTCATTAATTTTTTTTTGAACTAAGCTTTTTTTCAATAATGAACTTACATTTTAATTTTTCTAGTAATATACAAGTAGACTTAAGCAGCTTTTCCCCTGATCAAGGAGTTTAATGATAGGTGACTTCAACGCTTATAAAAGAAAGAAACATCTTCGGAGAGTTTGTAAACATATACCTCACAAAACTATTTTTCCAAGAATAAGAGCCATTTCACACATAGCCGGCAACCGGGTACCCGGTGCCGGCTAACCGGTCGTTTGGTTAAGGATCTTATGGAAGCTTTCACACATGCCGGAACCGGTTAATTTGTTGAAAACCGGGTAACCGATGCCGGCTAAACGGCTGCCGGCCATGTGTGAAATGGGCCTAAGGATCTACGAAGTAACCTGGCGCACATCAGATGTTCGAATCGCCAATCAATTCGACCATGGGCTTATCGACGCAAAGTACCTACATACATATCTAAGAAGCTCTTGAAAATTGAGTTTAGTTGATGGATAAGGGAAGCATGGGGTTAGGACTCTCGTTATGCACAAAGAAAACTGAAAAACGGGATACAGGACTCTCATTGTGGTTATGTGAAATGTTCAAATTGTTTTAATGTGATTTAGACTCATCAAAGTTTCTAAGGTAACCACAATTTGAAATTTAATGCTGAATGCCCTAGCAGACAGAGTATGTCTTTGACCGAATAGTTCTCAGTTGTGTATTTACTTATCATAGACGCTAAAGGTGAATGAAGTGAACCCAGTGCCGTGATTTCATTAAAGACGCAGCTGAAACCATCATCATCATATCGAGCAAGGAGAATAAAACTATGCGTAGAAAGTAGAGGATATAGACAAGACAGCCTCTCATCTAAAGGGGAACGAAGTAACTTGCAATCGAAAATAGAGAAACCTGTAGGTTTTATAAAAAAAAAAACAAGCATTTCGGTGCTAGTTTTAAGACCGACAAATGCAAGTTCCAAAAATGCGAAGATTACCTTCTGTCACCGAAACTTAGGGAATAGTATAGAAGAACTATTCAAGAAGGATTTTCAACTGCTGTTAAATAGATATCGCAAGAGTGAGTAGTTGGGTAAGAAGTGAGCCCACTTTCAGTCAATAATGACCCAGCTCTACTAACCTTTTTGGAAAAGGTAGACCAAAATTAAAATAATAAGCTAGAGAACAATGAAAGTATGCTGGATACGGAGGGTAGGTACCCATACATATGTTTGCAAGTATCGATGGAAGAAGAATCATGGTACGTGAATTGACTATCAGCTCCATCTCCTTATGACTCATCTACAAAAAAGGTACTCCTGTGACCCGAAAGAACTTTCCAGGAATATCTTTGCTTAACTTCTCATATAAGATTCTATCCCTATCCGGCAGCGGGCGGCTAGTGTGTGTCTTAAGCCTCTCTGCAACACTTTAATCGACAAGGACTAGATTGGCTTCCGATCCAGCACATCGACCAACAAATCTTTACAAAGCAATGAGGATAATCCTTTAAAAGACCAACGGATTTCAAGTCAGTTCTCTGCACCTTTTCATCGACTTCAGAGCCCCATGAAAGCATTCATCACAATCAGGTGACCCACATACATACATATAATGGCCATGGCTCGGGATAGCAGTAAAACCATTGTATATCCAATCTATAGTATTCTCATGAAACACGATTTTGTAGGTAGACATTTGGTCGATAGGTCCGATGTGATCGCCTTACCGGGATCCCTTAACAAAAATTAGTATTACATTTGGACGCATAGATGGCCACGAGCTTTTTTTCTTCATGAGAATACTATAGAATTTATATACAATGGTAAAACTGTGACGCCTGACCAATAATGGCGCAATGACCAACTAATTAACAGCTCATACAAGCCACACATGGTTCCTTGGATTGGCCTCCAGACCCAGACATATTTTTAAGAGGGTTTTCCAATAAAATCATATAGATTTTAAAATTGAGTCAAACAAGTTGTGGGAGAGATATCAACGAATTTTTTGAATTATTCGACAGGCCTATCAAGAACGTTATGTGTAAAATATGACATTGTTTAAATTGCTATGCGTTTTGACTTTGCCAGGTGAATCGCATTCAAGAAGTACAATGACTCTGGTGCATATATTGTACTTAGATCAAGCTGAATTTGAGTGATGTCATGAGTTATGTTCACTTTGAGGGCACTTATCGTTTACAGTTTATTGGCATAGACCTGTGATTTAAAGAAGCCCAACAAAGAGACAGGTTTACGGTTCAATCACACAACCTCGATAGCCAGTTCACTTCGCGTCATGTTAATTATGCCATCAGCTGTGTGGCATGCAGAGAGTCCCGCCATCTTGCTGAAGCCACTCATTCACATCCATACCACTCAATTTGGCTTTAAAGAAATCAGTTATCATCGATCAGTGGCGCCCCCTGTTGATGGTGATGGCAAATGCCACCGTCGTCGTTTTCAAATAAGTATTGACCGATCACCGATGATGTCACCGAAACGAAATACACTCGAAACAGTGAAATTCTGTACATGCATTGCCTCCCAGATCCGCCAATTTAAGCCTAGTACTCACCTCTTGTGAAATGAAAAATTAAAACCGCTTCAAAATCCACGTGAATAATCGTAAAGAAAACATTATTGATTCTCCACGTGAATTTTTGGTACTCAGTTTGAAATTTTAGATACTCATTTGGAGTGAAAAATAAAATGAATTTATTTATTGACAGAATCTTGAAAATTTTCTTTAGAATATAAATTTGGATATCGTTTATTTTTGGTATTTGGTGTACTGTGATGATTTTTAACTGTCGATAGAAATAAAATGCAAAAATAAAGTTGTTGGCTTAGTTCGAAATAACTCTTCACAATTCTTATTTTAAACAAAAAAAATATTGTTGACAAAAGTCACACTTTTCCGCATCTCAATCCTTTTTCCTAGTGGTCGTACGTTGGGAAATGAAAACCATGTCGTGAAATATATAACGAACCGGTTCATATTTCACTCTCAAATTTGGGTACTCACCTCTCTTTGCGAATTCCATCGCTGTGAATTCACGGGCAATTTTGTATAGAAATTTCATTTTCGCTCGAACTGTGTACTAGGCTTTACCTAAAACACCCAAAGTTTCCTTGTGTATTCTTTTTTTCGGATTTTGGTTGTACCGACCTACATACATACATACAACATAACTTAAGTGTATCTGATTCAGTTAACACTGGATTTGCATTTTTTACAAGTTTTTCGGCCATAAATGAACCTGAATTTGGTACAAATTAATTATTTTTCCGCATTAATGCCTTTTTATAAAATCATAAACTCATTTTTTGTAAACAGGGGAAGGATGTCGAGAGTTCAAAGAGCTTTAATAAATACCAAAAAAAAATCTTCAAGAGGGGTTACCTGTGTAGCTGAGTTCAAAAGGTATAAATATTTTTTTGTACATCCTTAATGTAAATAATTTCATTGTTCAGGTAAAAAAAAAGACATCCAGGAATAAAGTTATAACAATTACGTTAAAATGTATCCTAAGTTTCAAATTTATTTTCTCGTGGTAATCGCAATTCAAACCCAAGTACCTAAACATTTCCCTTAAGTGCGCAGCGAGTGTGTAAATTAACGAACTTTCAAGTTTTGCATGAATTTTTCATGAAACAGGTAAAAAGGAAGGGAAATTTTTATTTTCAAGGGTATATCCAGGGCTGAACTACCTATACAAACAGAAAGGCTCTATTTTAAAGACTATTTCTACCAGAACTACTAAAGGCTCCACGAATGGAGACATATTCTAGATCTAGATCAACATTTTTATATTAAACCAGGTTTAGTTTTGGATATGTTTTGAGCATCAGGAATGTACTGCGAATACAAATTTTCAAAATAGTCAAAAACCTTTTCTCAACCGGTTCGTCTAGGAAAAAAGCACTTTATCTTGCACTTGGAAGAAATTTAAGAAAAAAAGTATAAATTGAAAAGCAAGCTGAACCAAATTAGGGAGCATTTATTTTTAATCCAGCACTGGGCAATAAAATAGGAGAAAAATATATCCTGCTTATACCTACAGCACTGTTCGTATAGTCATCTCCGCGTCGGTCGTAACAACTCTATAATTTAATTTTATTTTTTCATTTTTGTAAATTTAAGGTTTTTTTTTAGAGAGTAGCGTAGTGTTAACACCCACTTCAGCCATCGCGGAAAAAGGTAAAACCAGAGCATCCCCCGAGCTTTGTAATGCTAATTGCCTAGCGGTAAAAAGTCAAAACTTTATTTTCGCCAAAGATACCTTTTTTTGTATTTAACTGGCGCAGGAAAGATGAGTTCTAAGTTCTGGACGGGTGTGGGACAACAAACAGGATTTTTTTGTATTCACAATTTATTTCACTTTGCTGCGAGAAAAGAACTCGGCTGATAGAGAGTAATATGAAGGCGCAAAGTACAGTAATATACCTAAGCATATTCGGCCGGAAGTCTGTTATTTGACGTTAGAGGATTTAAAAAGAAGACGGCAAAGGTAGGCAAGTTACATGAATATTTGGAAAAAGAATTATAAAAAAGGTTTATAGGTAGGTATATGGCGGGATAGTCTTTGGTATTTACTCTTAAAGCTCAAATTGCTTTCTGGGGGTTTTTGAATGTTTTTTGTTGTGATGGTATCCGTTATTTATATTTAAAGAATATTTCCCTCGGAGGGAATGGAAAACTTTATACGGAAATAAATAAATATGAGTATTAGACGAGAGCTTAAAAATATATATTTTCTTTTTAATTGGAAAACCAACTGTAATCCTATAAAAACCCATGAAAAAAACAATTAAATGAAGGCAGTAAGGTTGGAGATAAATATTCAAATAGAATTTCAATAAAATTTGCTAATTTGATTTCAGAACCACAAGTAATTTGTTTAGCCTCAAAAGTCTTGTAAAGCTGATTTAAAATAAGATAAATACTTTAGTTATTTACGTTTGCTTAAGCATTTGGAATCCAATAAATTCTGTTCAAGTGCATCTCCTTCTCTGATGAATAATTTGTCCTTAAGATATGTATGTAGGTGCATTCGGATACCCAGATCAAGCCATATAATTGTCTTCGCTCCTTGATGGTTGCATCTTGCATATTAGAGCTTAGAAAACAAAACAAAGGTATTAAAACTAAGTTACACAATGTTTCGAGAAGTAAACAACATACCTGTACCCTAATACTTCTCTTGCTTTGTGACCTGAGTCGAAGCTTTAAGACCAGCAATCTGAAAATCATTTTACAACCGAAATTGAAATAATGCGCAAACATAAGGTCAATAATTTAAATTGGTATACTGGTACCCATGTCTATAATGTGTATGCAAAATGATTTGGATTGGGTTATAGATCCCCCTATATGACAAGAGTATCCTATCTATAGACTTCTTCAAGGAACTCTCATCATAAGATATATCGTTCTAAGAAACAAATGGATGTTAGGGTATCCCAGCACTGCCCTACATACATCACAAAGCAATGATAATGACTTTACTTACAAAACCAACTGGGTTTTGTGTAGGTAACTGGCTTCAGTAAAACATTTGTATAGATAGCCCCTTGTGAGATATTATTTTGAGTGCCATAATCCTCTCTGGAATTTAATATTTCTAACGAAAGGTAATCATGTTATCTGGAGCATTGTTTCAGGCATGATTTGTTATGCCTTCCTGACCAGATACAAGAGTTATCTATGTAAGCATTCATAAATATTATTTGTTTTTGTCTTTTTTTAGACAGAAAGCCTGAGTTTAGTAAAATATAAATACAGCATCACTACGAGTAAGTATGACAGAAATATATTTAAGTTGTTTTTCATGGAAAATGTGCAAATTAATGAAAATTCAAAATTCGAAAAATATAACAAATATTTCATGAAAATTATTAACAAATTCTGAAAAGTGAAAATAACAGGCCGTTTTCGTGCTAATTAACAGGCGGTTGATTCCTGCTTTTGGCGGAAAAACACTGCGCAACGTAATAGACTGAGAGCCAACGACATAAAAAGTCAAGTAATTTGCGTAAACTTGTAAGTCATATCAGTAATAGCCTTTAAGGTGTTGAACCATTAGTCGTTTGTCTGGTTATACCTAAACACGTGTCGAACAGTAGTAAAATTTGATGTACATTTTTTACATCGATTTATTTCAATGCCTATTGTTCGGAGGGAAAAAGTGTGCATATATGAAATACTTAGCTTGCAATTTTGAGCAATTGTGGTAAAAACAGGTCAAACTCTCTGTTATTTGTCCCTTTAAAGATAGAAATCGGCAAAATATGCAAAAAACACCCAGGCAAACACAGGTAATCTTTGGAAATTTTGTGGCTCTTTATCTCCTTAAGGATTCACTTCAGAGTGTAATGTAAGTTAAAATTTCAAACCTACGACAATGACTTTAAGAGTCGTCTGTCGGGTAGCTTTAATTAAATTTATCTGATTAGCTACTGTATGTAAATTGATTTTATAAATTATATAATCCAAAATATAAAAAGTTGAACAAAGTTGAATCAAAGAAAAAAAAAAAAAAAAATTTCAATAAAAGGCACAAAATAAATTATTGTAAAAAAAAATTTAACATTCATTATTAATTAATTGAATTCCTGAATAAGCTGCTTTCTGTAAGATGTGGCCATAGTTATATACTTGACCAATTTTTCCCAATCAAAATCATCTTCACCATTTAGCAGACATATGATCTCGTTTTGCGCCAAAAAGGATTTGCCAAAGTAGGTGGATCTAAATTCTCGGAGCACCGGACATCTGCCTAAAAAGTGTTGAATATTTTCTTCTTCTCTCATGTTACAACAAGGCTACATAAGGGCGACTCATTTCCACTGTAACACATCACATCTCGCTTTGAAAATCCAACTTATTTTACGAACTTCAAGCTCGTTAGAGAAATAGTTAAGTCCTCTGCTGTGATCTAGTAACCTGTAGATACGTGTGCTGCTTTCAGATGCTCTTCTCAAGTAACTTTGATGTTTTTCTAGCTTAAGACAATCCAAGAGTTCAATGCTTTTAGTAGTCCACTCCTGGTTTGACCCCACACTTTCGTCCCAACATATTCCAAATTCAGCCCCTATTTCGTTTAACTCCTTCACTTCAGAGTGTATGACAACAATTGTTCAAAATTGCAAGCTAAATATTTCATCTCATCTATGCACACATTTTCCCTCCATCCAATAGGCATTGAAATAAATCGATGAACAAAATGTACGTCAAATTTTACACCTTTTGACACGTGTTTAGGTAGGCAAACAAACGGCTAATGGTTCAACACCTCAAAAGCTAAGAAAAAACAGCAACTGAAGAAGATAGCAGCAGTTGGAAGAACAGCGTAGTGTGCTTAGAGGACTAAGACTAAGACTGGACAGGTACCGTGCTCCAGCTGCTCATGAAGCATGTACAGACATTTCTATTCCTGTCCTGAATGTTCCCCGATTTTCCCTAAAAAAAAAATCACATCCATTGTCGAGGCCCATTTTCGGATACATTAATAATTGCTGGATATGAGGATTCCAATATACACGAGGTGAACCAAGTCAGTGGTAATCAGTCACTGTTGGGATTACAGTGTTGGACAGAGAATTAGCACACATTAGTGAATAGGATTTTAATAAGGAAAATCTGTATTTTTGCTTTCTTCTTGGAACATAATTTATTGAAAACTTTTTAATTCAACCCTGAAAAACTTAAATATATACAAAAAAAGAATTCAATAAAATAACAACAACAAAAAAACCTTAAATAAAATTTAATGGTGTAACTTGTAGCGGCCACAGAATTAGCACAAGTACGAAATTAAATAATTTATCACTAAAACAAGTAGTGTTTTCTAATATTTTGTTGGGTACTCTTTTTGCTTTAACACAGCTTTAAGCCGCCGAGGAATATTCGCCTCTAGGTCCTGGCATTGATGGATAGGAGTGCTGTTCCAGCCATCCCTCGCAATAGGCCCTACACAGTACCATGAAAACGCAGCCCACACCATAATACATACACCACCGTGTTTCATAGTTTTAGCTGTGTAACGTGGACTAAGACCTTGCTTTGGTACACGTCAAACATGACACTTTCCGTCAGAGCCAAATCGATTAAATTGCGACTCATCACTCCAAAAAACATTTTTCCAAAATGATAAGGATTTGTATCTGTACTCCGGTGAACTTAAGCCTGGCTGTAATATTTTTGTATGGCACCAGTGTTTTGTAGTGCGTTTCCATGGTGCGGTGTAGGGTCTATTATGAGAATAGAGCAGCAAATGGACCAGCATCAGTACAAGAGCGTTTTGGAAAACCATATGGAGCCCTTTGCAGACGCTAATTTACCATTATCATGGACATTCATGCATGATAATGATCCTAAATACACTTTCCGGCTGGTGAAACAGTGAATTTTTGATCAGAAAATCAATTTTTTGCCTTGGCCTGCGCCGAGTCCTGACCTGAATCCCATAGAAATCTATAGAACGAAGTTGAATACCAGGTTGGACTAAGGAACCCAATGAATCTAGCAGAATTTTGATAGGCAATTAGGGATGGCTGGAACAGCACTCCTATCCATCAATGCCAGCACCTAGAGGCGAATATTCCTCGGCGGCTTAAAGCTGTGTTAAAGCAGAAAGGGTACCCAACAAAATATTAGAAAAAAACTACTTGTTTTAAATTAAATTTTATTTAAGGTTTTTTTGTTGTTGTTATTTTTTTGAATTCTTTTTTTGTATATATTTAAGTTTTTCAGGGTTGAATTAAAAAGTTTTCAATAAATTATGTTCCAAGAAGAAAGCAAAAATACAGATTTTCCTTATTAAAATCCGATTCACTAATGTGTGCTAATTCTCTGTCCAACACTGTATGTGCCGACCGGCTCGGCGGCATGGCGGCATCATTAACCAGTACCTCCTTTATCAAAAACTACAGGTGAAGTGCACTGCTACCATCAACGATTTTGGCTCGATTGGATGATGTGGATTTGAACGGTATAATGGTTCCCAAAGGTCACAGAGCTAATGTCACATTAGATATTCTGCATGAGCGATAAGGGTATGGCATGGTTAACTCACGTAGAGGTGACGTGAATTGTCCACCATGATTGTGCAGTATACTCCGTTAGACATTTTCTTGTGTGGTTTCCTAAAATCGTACGTCTATGCTATAAAGTCGAAATTGACCAGTGCCCTCAAAGTCAATATAACAAGTGACATCGCTTAAATATAGATTGATAAAGGTATCAATATATAGGCCTCAGGGTCGTTGAACCTCTCAGAATCGCACCATCATGCCACTGATAATGTTAATAAAAGGCCTTTCAAATAAAATGAAAAAATAGGTGAAATCTCAAACATATGCAACTTGTTTTATTGAATAATTCAATTTTAACATCCACACGTCTCTAATAGGCTTTTCTTTTTTAACTCTGAGCAGAGCATGAAGTAGAGTTCGAGCTATCGGAGTAAGCTCTGAGCATAGTATGATCAGAGCTCTCCGATATAATTTTGAAACACATCTGAGCTCTGAACTGTCATACGATTGCGATGCGTTCAACTCACCACAACTATGTAATGACTTAATTTTCATCAGACAGCTGGCCAATCAAAAACTCGAAAAATTCAAAATTATGAACTGAAATTGATGTGTCGAACGCGTCCACTTGAAATGAGTGAAAAAAGAGTGAAGTTGGCTGTGCTCAGCTATTTGCTCTATTCGCTCGGTCTTTTTATTCTGATTTCTGAGCTCCTGGAGCGTACTCCGAGCTAGCTCTGATTTGAAAAAGAAACACAAGTTGAGTGCTCTGAGTGCTCGGAGCTAAGAAAGAAACCGACCTTTTTTTGACAGCTCAGTGCTATGCTCGGAGCTAAAAAAAAGAAAACCGCCTATTGTAAAGCTCTTTAGAGCTCTGCTCGAAGGGAAAAAGATTTCGACTAAGAACTCGGCCAAGTTCTATAAAATCGCACTACCTTGCTCTTGTATTTCAAAGCTTAAAAATATGGCTTAGCATTGAAGACATATAATATGTATTTGCCAAAACGTCAAACGGTTATTTCAACTATGAAACATTCAATTGTAGCAAGCCAAGAAAAAATCCTATAAAGGGGTCCTTTTTTCTCGCTTAAGGCTATTACTTCCGCAAATGCAAAACAAAAATCTCATACAAATATGACACAAAGAAATCATACACGAAAAATTCTGTTTTTCTTTTCGTTCTGTTGGACACTGTTGGCGAAAGTAATGACTAGCAAATTATTATAAATATAAGAAAGTCTCTATTCTTTTTTCGAAAGGTGTTCTGTGTTTTTTTCTTTGCACTTGGTGAAACTTTCCATGAATATTCGGGCCTTTCAAAAATTCTATCGTAATCGGAAGCTCTTATGATAGCCCAGGAAAAATGTACAAATAAGGCCATGTGAAGGTTTTTAAATTGAATTATGTTTATTTTGAAACAAGGAACACCCATCGAAAAGTTCATTGTCAAATTGTGTACGCATTTAAAGTTATGCAAGGTCAAATTTCACACAAAAGTAAATGTTTCACATATGACATTTAAACGGTAAACGCGATTGAAAAATATTAAGTGCAAAACAAGCAGATTATGAAATTTCCAGATAAAAGGAAAAGGCACTTTTTTTCCTCCGATTTATCGCGTAGAAAATAAACATTTCAAAAAAGGGTAAAATCTCTTTTTTTGACTTATAAATAAAAAAACATTAACGGTGAATGCATTCGAAAACAACGAACACAAAGTTTGTACACCATGAAACCTTCTATACAAAAGCATAACTTTTTTTTCTTAGAGCTATAATTTCAAGGATATTATTTTTTTTTAAATTTCGTTAAAAGCCAAAAAATTGGCCTGAACCACCTAAGAACCTTGCAGGAAAAGTTCGAAGAAAGTAGCTGCAGAATTGCAGTACCTACTTTTTTCGTATTGTCTATAACCATAATGCAAGGAGAGATCATGAAATTTTCCAAAAAAAAATCAAATTTACGGATTCTATGTCGATTTGTCAATTACTTGTGCCAAGAGTAAGATAACTTAGGCGCCAAGAAATGATAACGGTTTTTTTTTTAAACAGTTCAATACAGGCATTTTCTACTATGGGAGGGTGGATTTATCTACCCCCGTTTGGGCAGCAGGGGCAATTTCATAAGAAAAGTACTAAAATGGAAACAGATATTAAAAAATAACGGTAATACTTGCAATTAAGTAAGTATCATACGTTTTTTAAAGCCAATACTCTGCCTCTGTCCTTAAATCAAGTAAAATCTATGCATAGTTTAAAAAAAAAAAAAACGGATTTTAAAGTCAAAATTTGGGAAACAAAAAAGAATTTTAAAGTGTAATTTTTCAAAACATGTATTGCATGTATATTACACAATGATAAAATTTCGTTAAATGTTGTTAGCTATTTATTTCAGAATTATTAATAAAATAATAATTCATTTCAGGTAAATCGACTTACCTAGTTCTTCACGACCGCCACGGACATATTATTTTTTTCTGAAATTCGTTGCTCTAATTGATTCTTAATCTAAAACGCAAAACTAGATGATTTTATATTGCAAAACAAAAATGTATGACTTCTCGATGCTACTGTCAACTTTAAAGCTTCGAATATTCCCCAACAACTAAATTCATACCGTCTGCATCTTTAAGATTTCAACTTTATTCATTTTTTCTTCGCAGTTATTGTGGAGTTCTTTATCTTCACTATTTGTGATTTTGTTTTTTACCTTCAAAATTTGGCAGGGCTGGTTAACACTCACCAGTAAAAAAACGCCCGGTTAAATGTTTACCAATGAATATTCTTCTTTTTTGAGAGATAATCCGTCCACAAAAATTTCCCTTTGAAAATCCCATACAAGCGATAGGAATTTATGCTTTTTTTGAACATAAACGATGCAATAAATTGTTACAAAGAAATAGCCAACATTCTCAGAATCAAATGCAAATCACTAACGAATCCCAATTTATTTGTAAAAATTAAATACAAAGACAAATTTGACCTTTCAATACTTCGAAGCCAACTATAATGAAAACCAAAAAGGCCAAATTATTATTTAACAAATAAAGGCAATCTAAAATAAAAATGTAGTTTAAAGAAAAAAAGCATCACCCACAAAAGTTATTTCGCTCCGTAAACTGAAATTAATATTCAAAGGGAAACCCCTTAAGGGGCTATTGGTGAGTTGGTTTATTGGAAATAGGATGTAAAATGGAAATTCTCTCGATTAAATTTCATGATTTTGATGCAGGTCACGAATTTCTTATTTATACAATACTTTCACTGTAATGGCCGTTGTGTGTAGATAGACATACAAAAATATAGAGGTCCTTTGAAATGGCGAAAAGGGATTGAGATTTGTTTCATTCTTTTCCTGTTGGGAACTAGAAGTCACTGAGGTAGGTAGAACTCTTGCTTTTTATTTCGTTTGGTTTGTTTTTTTGGAAGTTTACTTTCATCAAAGGCAATCTAGAGCTGAGCTAAGGGACTTTTCAAAAAACCTACAAAAATTAATGGGCCTGGGTAGCTCTTGTTCAGTTTTACAAACTTGATACTTTAAAAAAGGGATAAGTATAGGGAAAGTTTTATTTTTTAATTCGCTTAATAGTCTTGCGGCACATTCAGTGCCGATAACTGTTTGCCAATATTGAAATGGAAACTGAAAAACTCTTGCTTATAGAAATAAATTTTATGATAGAAAAAAGGATATTTTTGACCAGAAATTTGAAAACAGAGATTATTTAGATGAAGAAATAGATTTGGGCTTGAAAATAAACTCCAATACCATAAGGTTAGGGACTTAATTGAGTACCATACCATACAGGCTTTATATTCCATCAGACAAACAAAAAACGTTGATAGCTCTCAAGAACAGAAAAGTTTTAAAATTTTGTGTGTTTAACCAAGTTTATGTACACAGAAATTTAAAAACACTTCAATATTTTCATTCATGGAAGTTCAGCTCTATCGACTACAAGAGTTTCACCGCAGGACGTCAAAGTCCTCCTCACTAGTGTGTGTACATATGTAGATATTTCTACTCGGTTTTATTATGGCCAAAGCTGATGTAGTTGGTCTTTCGAAATAGACTCACTCCATTAATTCATTGACTTCTGTTTGATAGACCTGAAAATATGTTCGTTTTATTCACTGATGTGATGGTGTGCTTTGTAGTTGTTCCGAATTGAATAGGGGGAGGACATATGGCTTCAACTGGCCGTAGGAGCTTCGAAAGAACGGTTTAGTTATATTCCTGTTTGTAGGAGAAACAAGCACCCTTGACTATGTCCGTTTCCACGCACAACCGTTTACTAACATGATTTACAAACTTTACCAACATCATGTTTTCCGAAACAAAGCCGAAATCACTTGAAAATTTTGCATCATACTTTCAAAACAACAACAACTGTGAGTAAAGGTATATAAACGAGTGCATATAGACTTTGTGCAAAAGGAAGAGGATGTTCTATATATTTTTTTTTTTTTTTGAAGTTGAGTTTTTGCTGTAGGTAGGTACTACGAACACAGACTGGTTTTACAAGGAAGAACAATTTTATGTTTGAGTTAATGGTTATTTCCAACAGCTATAGAAAAGAAATCAAAAGGACGTAATTTGGTAGCAGAATGCAGAATGTTATTGGTCTTGAAATCATTGCACTTTCTTAAGAACAGGGATGTTATAGATTCTATACATAAATTAAAGGAGTACCTACCTATCGCTTTCTAAAAACTAAAGTATGGGAGTTCTAAGAAGTAATCAAGCTGAGGGTGGATAATTGTTTAGTACTGTAGCTAGAAGCGCCTGTAGAGTTGTTAATCGGAAATACAAACAATACAAAGTTTTGATACTTAATATTGCTCGCACTTATTTTCCAATGTTTTATATATGTGTGCTACTACGCTGAAAAAAGGATACATTTTGTGTATTTGTTGGAAAAAAGGAAATGTTTGTATGAGAAATGTCCAACATAGACTTCATGACTTCATTATTGCCATTCTAATGAAAACGGTTTGGGGCACATATCGGTTGGATGGTTTCAAAGTCTATTACGGACATACAGTTGCGGTCAAAGTTATTACCCTTCGCTCAATATGTATATAATAAATAGAATATATTTATTATATACAATCTCAAATACCAAGCCATTTAAGCGAAAAAGAATGATGGCATAACGGTTTTTTCCAAATGTCTCTTATATATATGTATATGCAATAAAAGTGCATTTCTTAGTGGTCAAAATAATAGCAAGGTTATGGAAAAAATATATCGTTTTTTGATCTTTAAAAACACACTTCGAGTCTCTGCAAAAATAATTTTAAATGCGAAGTATTAAAAAGAAAAGCCTGAAAGCCGGGGCAAAACAAAAAAAAGTTTAGCCCCGAAATCGGTTAGAAGGATTGTGAGTTGCTCGAAGGCCTTATCCCACCTGACTGATTCTTACTATAAAAAGCCGTTGATTTTAAGTGTAAAGTGCCTTTCACATGAGCTGCAAACTGCGAATCCGAATAAATTGGTTTAGGCAATTCCAAGCGCAAATATTAACAAATTCATATTTTAACTTATCGACAAAGTGAAAAACGATCTGATCTACAATTTTAAAAAGAAAATACGAATCAAAATTAGTTCAAATTTTTAAATTAGGATTTTAATATTTTCTACGCGACCAACGAGATATTTTCTGCGAGCTGTCAAACACGAATTCGCAATCCACAACATCAGGACGCATTCCACAAATTCGCTTTATTTTTTTGCACGCATTTTACTTGTTTATTTTGTAGGACAATTTGCGTCTGTTGGGAACCACTCCTGAGAAAAAAATGTCAAAACTCGCGGCCATCGCAATTCGCAGCTCATATGAAAGGCACTTAAGTGTGGAAACTTTCTGGAGTAAACCTATTAGAAATAAATAATCTCAATGCAACAAAGCCAAGAAAAGTTCAAATTTTTGATACAAAATAAATTGACGTGTAAGCATCTGGCTCAACTCAACACATCCTGTAAGAAGTTGAATTTTTATTTTATATTAATAAAATTTGAAGATTGGTATTGATTGACACAGAATTCCACCATCTTCATATGTACGTTCCAAAGTCAATTGAAAAATCTACAACGGTTTCTATAGATACCCATTTTCAGATAGGTGGGGAGGATGATGACTTAATGAAATACTTATCTTTGTATAGAGTTAGTATATCTTACATGACTTCAGGGCCGGATTTAGAGGTCTGGAGGCCCTGGGGAAACTCAATGTGGAGGCCCCCTGGCCCCTCATTATTTTCCAAATAAAATGAAAAAAAAAATTTCAGTCGAGTGTTTCAATAGTTTATTTCCAGAAAATTTACATTTCTCGGTGAACCAATTAGGCTCCAGTTATAGCTATCATTGAAAATGATCATTGAAAATTTTGTTCTTGATTTTGAGGTGTTAAGCAATAAAATCAGTTAATATTTTGATAGACGATTGAAACTGAAGCCTTAATTAATATTCATAGCCAGCAAAATTTCAAATACAGTACGTTCTCGATTAACGCAACTCTCGATTCATGCAACTCCTCGATTTTCGCAACAGCTGAATTTATATCATTGTTGACGCAGTAATTGCAACTCTTCAAAAAAAATTTACTCAATAAGTGCAACTTTTGGTTTTATATGCATATCTTTATTTACTCAGGTTCTTGGCTATGTTTGTTTTTGTCAGTTGCGTTACATTTTGTCTCGGCAGTTATTTTACCGCTACTTTTGAGTGATGATACGGTGAAGTTGTATGAATGTACATGATATGTATCTATACCTACAATGCAAGATTTTCTTATTAGTTTAATGAATTTTGTCCAGTGAACAGTCGTTTGTGTGTTTCGGAAAATTGGGTACGCGAAACCAGTTATAACAATGAGGAAATCTATGAAGACAATGAATTGAGCCTACAAAAATATTTACTCGGTTATTGCAACAACCTCGGTCATTGCAACCACCCTTGTTTTAATTAGTTGCGATAATCGAGAATGCACTGTATGTCCATCCTTCCAAATAAAAATTCTGAGTATTTCAATGATCATTGGTATATGCTAGTTCAATCCTTGAAATACTAAAACTCAATTTATATTGAAGGCAGAGCCAAAATGAAATATTTGAGAAATAAATTCTGCTTGCTCTTGTTTTTGATAATTAGTTTTAGAAAAAGACTAGTAGTCGTTGAGTTAAAAGTCGAGCAATAGGAAACATAAGCAGAAACACAAAAAAAGGCTATGGGGGTTAAGAAAAGTGCACATGGAAAATGAGAAAAGTAGAGAAGCTTAAAGCTATGTATTAAAAATTGTCCAGTTACGTAGGTATGCATTCAAAAAATAAGAGATAAAAGCAGGAGTAAATTGAAGAAAATTATTTCAAATTTGAATTAAGAAATTTTATTAACTCTAGATTAAAACATTCCAGTCCCATGAATAATTGAATACATTCAAGCAGAACTAAACAAACGCATTATAATTATAATAAATCCAAAACCTCTCCGTAACCTTTTTTTATGTTCTTGTTCTTAACTTGCATTTGGTTATTATCTGTTTTATTTTGAGCGGTATGTACTCGGCGGAATTTGAAATTCCATCCATTGGGGAGGCCCCTGTTTTGTGGAGGCCCAGGGCTGTAGCCCCGGCTGCCCTGCCTTAAATCCGGCACTGCATGACTATATGGTGTTTTTTAACTAGTCTTATGAAATCCAGATGAACCCAACACAATCACCTTTAAAAAGTTATGATTGAATTTTCACTGAAACAAGTACCTACAATATTATGAAATTCCAACAGTATAATGATGGAACCTGGTCCACATTTTGTATAAGACATCACAAGACTCAAACAAACATTTTAAGATAATTGAGGTGAAAAGGTGTTTTTTTCAACGAAAAGGAAAGTTTTGAGCTAGTAGCATGAAATGCCTTCTAAAACTGGTAAGTTGATGAAAGTTGGTGAAAATGTTTGATTATACCTCAGGACCAACAATCAAAAGCAGGCGTGGATAAATGGGGGGGGGGGCAATGGGTGAATGAATTTTACTAATTTTTTTCTTGGCAACGCAGCGTGCAGCAATGAGTAGTTGTGCGTTGGCCCATGGCTGACCAAGTTCAGTTAAGTTAAGTTGCACTATGCACAAATAGCCTTCAAATCGACTGAGTGGAAAGCTTATAACTTCGGTTTTAGATGTCTGATCTTCAAAGTTAAATCCTTGAATTACGTCGATTTAATTAGCTTCAAAAATTCCTAACTTTGCTTCAAATGCTTTTACTAGAAAACTCTCGAGAGTGACTCGATGTCTGTCTTCCCCTCTGGTGAGCTTATTTCATGACTGTGTCTGTGTCCACTTTCGAGTTTTACGCTCGAGAACTTCTTCAGAGCTGCTCGGCGTTTTTTTCCTCTGAAATGGGTACGCTTAAGAGTATGTATATATTCTTCGAGTTCGGCGCTGTATTCAGCGATGCGTGCAGACGTGCTGCACATCTGTTTTAGACATAAGATACGTTTTTGATGTATGCAAGTTTTCGTAAGGATTTTTTCACTTTCGTGGATGCGTTTTAGGAACTTCCGTGTTCCATATTATTAAACTGGCAAATAGTACGAATCCAACGAAGAAGCTTGGAGAGAAACCAGGAAACGACTACAGCAGTCACTGCCGAAGAGAAGTTGGATGGAACTTTTGCACACAGGATAGTTGTTTTTGGCCATTTTTGAAAACGTCAAGTCAACGCCAATTCGATTGTCAAATGATCGCCATTTTTCGACGCGAATATTGCTATTGTATCGATCTGCATGAGTCTAGTAACTCTGAAAACGATGGTTTGAGCTTATATGAAACATTTTTATTAAAACGACAGTTAGTCACAATCGAAGGCTGAACCGAGAAGTTCGGACGGAAAGGTTTAATGAAGTGTTTTTTCTTTTGTATTTTCCACTATAGTCATTGTGTTTTATTTCAATATCGGAAGGTTTGGTTTTGTATCGATGGACGAAGGCATCTGACCAAACGATACGGTTCATCTCGGTTTTGATCTATAATTTTAGTTTAGTTAAAATACAGCTTTTGTCAAATTAATGCCATGGATTTGTTTGCACAAATCTTTTTTATCAACGTCCTTCAATTTTCTTGCAAACGAATTTGATGTTTATAAACACTTTCACCGGCTTCTAAATATTTTTGTTGCCAACTCGATTTTTGTACTGCAGAATTGCACCACACATGATATTTTCGAACATGTGACTTTAGCAAACTGCATTTTCGAACACAATGCTTTTGCAGTAAAACTTGCATTTGCCTTTTTGAACAGAAGACTTTGCAGTTTGCGTTTGAGAACATTCTGCAAAATGAATTTTTGACACTGATGACGTTCTCGAGAACGGCCTTTTACTGGCTGGCAGTTTTTCTCGAACTCAAACGTCATATGTCTGAATAGGAACATACCACTGAGCCATTATGTTTTCCGAGCATAATTGTAGAGTTACGCAGATCTAGAGGGAACTCAAAAAACGCTGTAATAAAGACACCATGCTATAGCTACAAACTGCAAAACTTCATTTCACAAAGTTGAAAGTTCGAGACGCTGTGGCAGTTATGCTTTCTTCAAATTTCAAACTCATCAACTCCTGGATCCGCGCCTGATCAAAAGAGACTATACAAAAACTCTATGGCCTGAGGGTTATCGATGTTATCTATTTTTAAACTATTTCTTATTAGTTATCACTCTAAATAATTATTTAAAAGTGAATTTTTCATCAAAAGAAACAAAACACTATCTACTTCTAGGATTTCTCTGGCTTTACTGCAGTTTAACGCGAACCCAAAGTTTCTTTTTCGATCTTTTTTGATCCGAACGGAGTCCGATTCAAATCGTTGTGTCGACTGAAACATTATCTTCAAACAAAACTAAACGTGACATGTAATGGTATGGTGGGGCTGAAAGTTTTGGCATGAAGAAATTTCAAATCAAATTTTGTCGTTTCCCTGCGTGGTATCATTAAAACGGAGCACCTGCTCAGAACTATGATAAAATTTTGTTAATGCTAGCATTTTCACACCCGTTACCTACTGAGCTTATTTGGAGCACATTTTCTGAGCACGTGTTTCGTTTTATTCGTACAACTCTTTATCATCGTACCTATATGTATATCAGTTTTGCGAAAATTTCCTTCAATGTATACAAGCTTTTTCGTGAGTAAGAACTACACGAAAATCTTTTGTTTTTCTTTATCAGACCGAGACATGATCGATTAAGCCTCATTCCCCTATAAGAGCGTCTTAAATTTCCTTGTAGACTAATCAAGCCATGGTTAATGAATTACACACAAAATAATATCCTTTAAAAGATTTGCTTTGCTAGTATTTAATTATGATGCCTTGAATTAACTGAACAATTATTTTTTTTATTCATGTCCATAAACAAAAAAAAAGTTTCATTGAAAAGACCGAATTCCATTTACTCTAATTGAATTTGTTTTATTTTTGCATTCCACAGAGGACTTTAATTGAATAACAAAAAAAACCCCTACTCTATTTAAACATAGTTATTCAGTTTTGCATAAATCATGTATAATGGTTTATCCATTAAGCTCGGCAGAGATTGAAATTGAAAGCAAAAATATTGCACCGAGAGTGATTATGCAAACAATCATCATAATAATTTCTATTGTTCCTACAGCATAACTGCAATCTTTGTCCAGTTTGTGGAGATTCGAGTTACTATAATACTCTAGGGAACAATAAACTTATGTAAGTGCGCACTCATGTAAACAATGATGTTTTCAATCTTTTGTGCTTATTTATGAAAAATAAAGTCAAAATAAAAAAAATAATAAAAAAAAAGGTTGAATTAAGGATGCATTAATTTGACATAAGTGTTATTATTAACTTGGAGAAATAAGAGCAAACAATGTGGTACTGATATAGCTTATCGTTAGATGAAGGGCTCTGTAGAGAATGGACACCGTTTTTCTTTTTTGTTTTCTTTTTGGTCCGCCGAGTAATTAGCAGAAATGTTTTTGAATTAACAATAGAAAAAGGATAATAACTAGAAGACTATTGTTCAATTTAAATAGTGGTTTGGGACCTCACGAGGGTGGTTAACCATCAGAACCACCATGGTAAAATACAACAAAGGGTACAGCTTGCATCACAAAGCCAATCATATATATTGAGGGGTGTTTTCCAGATTCAACTTTATCAAAAATCACATTTCATCAGCCTTAAGGCTATGCATGAAACTTGCTGCATCAATTTTTAATATTCCAACTTACCACGAAACAAAGAGTTTGCTGAAATCTAAGCACTTATGCGGTATGGTACGATTACCGATTTTACCAACTTTCTCATGGTCTACTTTAAATTTATATCTCTCGACTGTGGACTCTGGCAGTAAAAATAAGAATTTTCCTTAGATATAGAGGCACAAAGAAAAGTTCATGCAACAAATTAAGTCCAAGATAACCCAAGGCTAAAAGTTGTAGCTACACTATTCTAGACTACTAAACCAAAGTAGCTACACAAATATGGAAACACTTTCAATTTGCCACCAAGGAGTCGAAAGTTTTGCACCAACAACTGAATTACCATCAGTTCTTGAAAACGAACCCACAACAAACCAAAAGTACGAAATGGTAAGCCATTCGAAAGCATAACATTTGCAGAAGCTTCATCTTTCAACCTATGTATGAATGTAGTTACTTAACTCTTTTTATGAATGTAAAATGTAACAAATATTTTTACTTTTTTTTCAAATTCGTATTTTCAAAGAAGTTATTGCTGAAAATATTGTGTTTCCATTTTTATATCCCACGCAGTCTATTCATCCCAGAGGGAGAGAACTAAAACTTGGACAAGCTACCACTTTGAACACATAATTCTGGAAATTGTATTTCTGTTTTTCAAATTGCCCGAAGCTATTTTCAGATGCTGTTTTCTGGTTGGGTATATACGTAGTTAAGTTGGTGTTGGTCATGGTTGATGGCCGTATTTGGAACAAGTTTATGTGTTTCCGACTATACTTTTGTGCTGGATATCCTTCCAGAAATTGAAATTTGAAACTTGTGCTAAGGGAGTGAGGAAGAGTTAAAAGGTAGATTTGTGGATTTATGCTTTATTTGCAAGTCGAACAAAAAAATGAAACTAGCAAAATATTATTTCGATGTTCAACAACAAAGTAAGATGGAAAATTCAATTCAATTCAAAATCACTCACCGTTTGAAGCCAAACAAGAATTTATGGACAGAACTAATTTATTTTAATATAGGTATTGGCATGACAGGACGGTATTTCAAATCAGTATTCTATAATTTTTATGAGATACGCTTTTAAAACATTAAACAGAATTACACAATTTTGATAACATTTTAAGTCAAATGCACAGTTCAGAAAACTTTCAGGGTGAAATTTTCAAACTTTATTTTCATAATTTCAATTTTGAAATAGAATTATTGATAACTAGCAGACATGTGCTCCACAGTTGCTCCTTGCTTCACATATTTTTAGGAAATTTCTTAAAGCTGGGTTTCACATTCAACGTCAATGCTTGCGACTGAGGTCCAACGGTTAGAATTGAAGCGTGGAGCTGAAGAAGGGGCTAGTTGACATTTGTATAGTTTTGAGATTTAAGAGCTCAAAGTTTTTTGATTAGAACTTTTTTTGTGTTAACAACTGGAACTCTCTGATGAGGAAGAAAAATGAAATACATTTCAGTCTTTTTTAATTTAATTACTTTATTTCAAAAAAATTGCTTCAAGCCTAATTTGTTTAAACAATTTAGCAAAAAAGGGGCAGTTAACTCCTTCTTCCACTAAAATATATTTGTTTTGTTTTGCTTCACAAAAATTTTGTAGGGGGTTAAGTTACATTTTTAGTTATTTAGTAATCATTTTCAAAAAACTTATCCTAACTTTATGACGTTTACAAATAAACGAACGTAGTTGTGATAACACACAAGCATCTCTCCAAAAACAAAGGATTGGGATTCTAGGAACCTCGAAACGTGGAGATATGTTTAAATTTTCTATTTGACAGACCGAAGCAACTAGAAAACTTCCAATAGGAAGTTGAAAAGAAGGTACTTGGTGAATATATTTAAAAAAAAAAGAGTACAACTAGTTGCGATACTTACTTACTTCATTCGCTTATCTTAAATCAGAGCATGCAAGAAGAATACACAAAATCGGACAGTATAAAAGTTACACGAAGTAGGTACACATTTTACTCCTTGCATTAAGGGGGTAAATGCCCACTTAACTCCTTTATGCCAAAAATCATTTTATTTCTTCCAATGGAATTGTGGTAGTAAAAATGTATTTAACTCTTTTATGCCAACCCAAATGATTTGAGCTTGATTTTTGTAATGCGTTAAGGTGTTAAGTGATTTTAACTCCTTGTTCCACTAAAATCCTAAATTTTGTACTGCATTTACCTTCTTTGCACCATTTTTCTTAGAGCTAAATTGGAAATTATAGATCGTAGAAAGGCGCCAATCGCACAGAAATTTAAGTTTTCATATAGCCTTTTGATTGGTGAAAAAAACCGAAAAATTTCAAAAATTTCACTTACCCCCTGCTTCATCTAAACGCTTCAATTGTTTCATATTCAACGACTGAGGAACCGACATAAAGCAGATGTAATTTTTCCGAATACGTTTGGTTTTCACATTAGATCAAATACAATGTTCCCCGCTTAATTGCACCGGTCTGATTTTTCGATTAGTTAACCCGGGAGTTCAACTACCCGAAACATTTACAAGCTTTGCATTTGTGAGCTCCATTTTGTTAAGATCAATTAAGCGAGGTGCAATGAAGCGGAGAATACTGTATTTAAACTCAAAGCTAAGTACATAAAGGTGCATACATACCTACATACATACATCGTTAAAGCTTAAATCGCAATTTGTATGTATTTCATGGGTGTTTTTTATGAGGGACATCAGAATTTCGATTTAAATAAACTGAGCGAGCGTGATCAAATGTTAATGATTTCATTTCAACTCCAAGCCGATGTTGGGAAATCATAAAAAAAATCCCCTTCCTTATGGGAAATTTCAACTCAAAAGGGAAAACCGACTCATGTGGAATTCCCACTTTAAAGACTGTGAAAAAAAAATATTTAACATTATTTCTTCCCTCATGTTAAAGGCCCAAGTGAATTTAAGAAATCGTCAAAAATCTACAACTTGCATCCCCATGCGTATCATCAAAGCTTGAGTTTGATTTATTTTAAAATTCTAAAAAAAGAAAAGTTGCAGGATTTTAGGTAAAGGTGGCAAGCCACATATCGATTTATGAAAAGCTGGAGCTACCTACAGTCTCATTTCAAGACGGAATTTGGAATTTTGAAAAGGGAGAATCTTAAAAGTTAAGTTTTTGACTTAAGGTTTAATTCATAACATTAACGATGTACATATTATAAATTGTAGGTAGGTACTCAATTTTAAAGAATACTTGTTGACTAGCTTGGCTGTTTCACTTATTAAAAATTGATCAGATAACTTTCTAAAGCTGTCAAGTAATGTGTCGAAAACAACGGTGTTGCAACCTACTACATGGATGTAAAATAAGAGGAAAACTTGGATAAAATAACCGGATTGCCAAAAAAATTACAGATGTCATACGTTAAGTTCTTAGGTAAATACAAATTTTCAGCATCCTGTCGTGTTAAGTCAGGACAGGTGACAACTCAACGTCACTTAAAGTGGGCGGGGTTGGGTGGCTTTGAGTACAAAAACCATGTTCTAAATCTTCTCGCTGCTAATAAAAATCAATTTTAAAAATTGCAAAAATCGGGAATCTATGAGCCTCACACAAACTAAGTTATTTACTTTCTTTTTATACATATGTATTTACAAAAAAGATGTACCTATGTATTATATTTTATTTATAGGTAAAAATAAATAAAAATTACTCACGAAATTACTCCTTTTCATTGGTTGCACCATAGAAGATAGAACTCAGCTAAAAATTAAATTATTAAAATAAGAAGTAGAACCTAAACAAAAGAAAAATGTTTGAATCAAAGATAATAAATAATATTGAAATAAAAAACTGCATAACTCACATTCCAAACTTTTCAATTCTATTTAAATTTTTAATTTTGTTCAAACACTACCGCCAAATAGTTTGCTATATTCAATTCTTATTTTGGCATTTATTTCTTATCTGTCAAACTCGACAATACCGACGAACACGACTGTACCGACCACACAAAATGGAAGCCAACAAAATTTATATTGGAATACAAAAAAAAAATATTTCAGAGAAAATCACATTTCAGCGATCGAACTGTTTGATATTTTTTTTATAAAAATAAATTACATCACTATACAAACATTTTTATTATGTTTTCAATGCCGCATTTTTGCGAACCGATCGCGAAATAAAATAAAAACAAAAAACACAAACAGAACGAACCAAAAGTGAAATCTGTCTGATCTGAACTGAGACTGACTGATCTTGTTTAATCTTGACAGATAATCCAGCGCAGCTTCTGTTTTAGATGAAATTCTCTGAGAAATTCTGTTAAGCTGTTGATAACATAATATTTCTTTGTATTGATGAGATGGGGTGAATGTAAAAGCCGACAGACTCCATGCTGTTGCTGCGTGGGCTGTGTGTGGTGAGAAATACTCTTTGTTGAAATGGGAGAAATAATGAAAAAGCTGAACTAGAAGCGTGCTGTTGCTGTGGGCTGTGTGTGGGTGCCGGTGCAGCTTCTCTTTTGGAGAAATTCTTGTAAGCTGATGATATCATGAGATATGTGTGAATGTATGTGGGTATACTTAGGAGAAAGGAGACGTTGAGATGGGAGAGTTATAAAAGCCGAGCTAGCAGTGCGCTGTTGCTGTGTTTTTGGTGTGGGTTGAGTGTGGTGAAATGGTGAACGATTATTATAGCGATTTAGATACGAAAATTTCCCTGTTTTTTTTTAAAGGATATTTTGATTTGGATCGTAAGCGTAGGTGGGTTTGTGCTTGTACTGTACTATGTGATCAATTAACTAACAAAATGATGGTAAATTATAAAGAAACTTGTTTGTTGGACTGCGAGGAACTGGAAGACGCAATTATAATTATTATTGTCATTTCGCAATAATTTTTGTGCACAAATACCTATATAGGTATCATTTTGACTTTAATAATATTATTTAAACTTGAAGATCTGAGGATTAAGCTTACTTAATCAATGATTTTTCGAGATTTTGATTCATTTTATCATAATATCTTAATCAGCGTTCTTGACAAAATTTTCACGCAATTGAAAAAGGATTTTTTAGAAAATTGACTTGTTTTTGGATTTTTCTCTATATTTAGTAAATGGCTTGAGCAATGGTCTCAATTCTTCAAATTTAAAGATAAAAATATATTATTGCATTGACAAATTTTCCAGAAAAAAAAATAATATGTATTTAGAAAAAAAAAACAGCCATGAAAATTTTTTTTAGTAGGTACTTACCTACTCTAGACTATTTTCACATTTCCTCGTAACAATGTGTAAGAAGTAATAACGCCTGCACTAGACGTGTTTTATTATCATCGGGATCTGGATCTAGATTAACTTTTAACACGTGTTACATAAAACAATTTTGAAAGTTTCCCATTATTTTGTTTTTGTATTACGTTTAAACGTTAATCCAGATCCCGATGATAATAAAACAAGCTTATTAAGAAGAAGTTAATCTGGAAGGGCAACATCGACCGATATGCTTGAAAATTATAACTTCGGTACCATTTTAATGGTCTAATATTAAAGGTGTTAAAATCAAGATGAAATGTCAGGTTGTTAAATTTAAGTGTAAAAATTATTGTGAAAATACAAACAAAATTACAGAAAATTCGTGTTGACTGTTGAGTTCCAAGTGA
This sequence comes from Dasysyrphus tricinctus, assembly GCA_963921185.1. NCBI lineage: Eukaryota > Metazoa > Arthropoda > Insecta > Diptera > Syrphidae > Dasysyrphus > Dasysyrphus tricinctus. The sequence goes on along the minus strand of OY992533.1, from coordinate 18,762,835 downwards.
GTGCGAATAATAATTACATTATTAACACAAGCCCGTTTTACTATCCACAATCATCCAGACACGGATACAGAGGGGGGGGGGGGAGAATCGATGCAATTGCCCCTCCCTGGGGATAATTTTAGGAAATTATTTAATACTTTTTGATGAAACAACCGATGTGACTCACCTCTCCCAGGTGAACCTTATACATACCTTAATGGCTTAAACAAACGTGCAGCTTTTTTCATGCAGTCAAACTCAAGAGCATCACGATGTCTATATTTCTAAATTTGTTGCGCAGCGTTGCATCAACAATTGGTGATGGTTGTTCATCGACCGCTCACCAGGTTCAAAAGTTAGCTATGCACAAATAGCCTTCAAATCGACCGATTGTTAATCTTATAACTTCGGTTTTAAATGTACGAACGTCAAAGTTTAGGTTAGTGAAAAGATAGATGTGGGGCTACATTATCGCACCTATAACATTTTTGAGAACAGTCAAATTAATTCATTCTAGAGAGCAGATTGAGTCCTAAATCGATTTGATTTTCACTTAGCAAAATGCAATTGTAATGAAAAAATTCACAATTTTGAAAATTAATATTTTAAGAAGTTACTACCCCAACCCTCCTCTAAAAATTTGTTAGTAGTTATTTTATAGTTAAATGTAATGGGAGAGGTGACAGGGGCACTTATCTAAATTGTCCACCCTTAAATTGATTTTTGTTTAAAATAATTAAATCTTTAAAATACTTGCAAGTCGATTTAATAAGCTTCAAAAAATTCTAGCTTTGCTTCAATTGCTTGTATCCAAAATATTAAGATAATTAAATAAAGTTAAAATACCAAAACATTTCATACTAAAAGGGTGAGTGAGTCCCTTTTATGATAAATATTTAAATGTTCGCTTCCATTTGAGAAACTACTCTCACTAAAAAACTCTGGAGAGTGACTCTGGGATATCTGTCTTCTCCTCTGGGATGCTTATTGCATGACTGTGTCCACTTGAGAGTTTTACTCTCTTCAGAGCTAATCGCCGTCTTTTTACTCTGAAATGGATACGCACCTTTAGAGTATGCACATGTGTTTTAGCCATAAGATACGTTTCTGATGGTAGTATGTATTAATAAGAATTTTGTCACTTTCGTAGATGCATTTTAGGAACTTCCGTGCTCCGTATTATTAAAATGGCAAAGAGTACGAATCCGATGAAAAAGAGCAAAACCAGGAAACGAGTACAGCAAACACTGTCGAAGAGAATTTGGATGGAACTTCTATTCATAAGGATAGTTGATTTTGAAAACTTCAAGTCAACGTCAATTCGATTGTCAAATGATCGTCATTTTTTGACGTGAATCTTTCTATTGTCAAATATATGCAATCGTTTTTTTTTGCACAAAATCTTTTTTATCAACGTCATTCAATTTTCTAGCAAACGCATTTAACGTTTACGAACACATTCTCTGGCCTCTCAATATTTTCGTCGTCAACTGGATTTTATACAGCAGAATTGCCTTTTCGAACAGACAACTTTTGCAGTTTGCGTTTGAGAGCATTCTGCAAATGAATTTTCGACGCAAATGACGTTTTCGAAAACGGCCTTTAACTGGCAAGGCCGCTAACCAAATTATTCTGTCCCAACTAAAGAAGAGGCTGAAACTTCTTTCGAACTCGAACGTTATGTGCAGGAATAGGAACATACCGATATTTTCCGACATTTGAAGTGGTGTTACGTAAATCCAGAGAGAATTGAAAAACGCTATGAAGACGCTATACTTCAGCCACAAACTGCATAACTAAATTTCACGAAGTTCCAAGTTCGAGACACTATAAATGACATTTATGAAAGAGGTAGTTGCTTTCTTCTCTCATCCACTCACATTGCTTTGTGTGACCAGGTGTGTAGAGGGTATGAAGTGTACTCCAATTTTTTGTAGACATCATCAAGATTGAAGAAACTGACGATAATTGACCTCCCCCCCCCTTAAAGAACGAAATCTGCATCCTCGCCTGGCATGATCTGATCCGAATCGAATCTATGGTAAATAAAACAAACAGGATATTAGTGGCAGAAGTTTTATATTCCCGTCTCTATTTGCTTTAAGTTTGTTTATTTCCCATGTATCCGTTGCCTTATTTCTTTGCACTACTGAGACACATTTACATAACTTGCCAGGCTTAACATTTATATTTGGGTCATTGAAATAGATCCATATTAAAAACCTCAGGTTGATTTTGGAATTATGAGTTAAGTATTGATCCACATCAGACCATGTGGATTATAAAATGTGGTATTATAAATTGATAGTTGATGACAAATTTAAGAATTTTCAAAAATACTCGTACCTACGCTACATATGTTAATACCTACATATTATGTATGTATGTAGGTACTAAACACTCACATACATATATAATATATATTTTTATTCATTTGGAAGAGGTTTTAAGAGTTTGTTTGTATGAGCAAGTAAAAAATTCAGAGTTTGATATTAGTAAAATCCGCCTCCTGCCACGCCCACTTTCCTAGTTTCTTTATTTTTCAGATACCGATCTATCGATTAAGACGAAATTCTTACATTGTATCCTTATGGGGAAGAATGAATATGAAAGGGCGAGTATTTCCCGCCTGCAAATATTTATCGGCTTAGTGGACTAACGTCGTTTAGTTCGGTAGAGTGTATTTGTGTATGCCAAGAAAAAATGTTACGAGACGGTGGCTGTAGATATTTATTGATTGAAGCCAGCTCATACTCCAGACTTACAAATGAAAATTAAAAGGTTGGTAGGAATGTATTTTTGTTTTCTGTTAAAAATATGGGGTTAAATGTACACAAAATAAAAAAAAATATTATCTATTCTTAATCCTTGATACGCACAACATTTTGCCATACTCGGCACGTTCATCTGTCATTACCAGACACAAAATCCGTGTTAGAAAAAATATACACATATGAGCAGATTTTCCAACTCCAATATGTCTTTTGTTTGTGACTTTGGCGATGTGACCTGAGCCAACAAAACAGATATATCGTGGTGCCATTCTCTTGTCCATGGCCATGAACATGAACACGTGGGCTATACCTTCCTACACACACTTCTAACCAGGACTATCTTTGGTCGCACCTTGTTATATCATCTGAAAAGTGACACAATGACAGAACCAATTGACCCAATTTCAATTTCAAAATATTAAAGAATAAAAATATAGAATTTCCCAATCACTTTAAATTGAATAATTTATGAGGCTATCGATTTTCGTGGATATAATACTCTGAAATAACTATGCATTGGAAATAGACGATTTATCGAACTATCTTTTATTAAAACAAGTAAAGTAGACCAGATTTTCATTCGTGGTCGCCAAATGTAGATAATCATATCCCGGTGACGTGTGAAGCAGCTGGCGGAAGAGTTGTTATACAGTGGGCCTTAATAGATTCCAAATTAACATAAATCAGGTAAAAAGTTCTCTTTTTTTGCAACATAGACAGATATACATGCTGAGTTTCATTTTTTGCCAATATTGTCGTAGGCTAAGAGACGGGTAGCTTTTTTCTGCAATTTATTATTGAACTGATGTTCATGAGAACGAAGGAGGAAACAGATTTTACTTTCGCACTCATTTATTTTGAAAAGAGTCCGGACTAGATCTTGGCTTTGTTAAACTTTCGCTTGTTCTATATTGTGAACATTTTTCTCAGATTTGTTTTCATATCAAATGAAGTTCATGATGTACTATATATACTTCACTCTATAGTAAGATAGCTTTCAAAACAGTTTGAACAGATTTGAGGATCTTTTTATTCTCTTAAGCTAAGTATACAGTTCTTTTGAGTACAAAAATTCTTCAAGGTGAGAAAAAAAAAAATATTTTCGGCAAAGAAAAAATATCCGTGGTGTAAAATTTTTTTAGTTCGTCGTCAGTTTACAGTTTCCAAAAAAAAATCTCAAATCTAGGAGAAAGCAAACACAAATGCCAAACGCTATTTTTTCGGAAAAAGAATGTCAGTGACATTGTTTAGTACGACAAAATTCGTGGTGAGTATAAAATTTTATTTTCTTTCGGTAGTTCACATAAAAAAAATAGTTCGATAAAAAAATTTATACGTCAAAAATTGTTTTTTCTCAAAAAGCGCTCCCATAAGAAATACATGTAGTTTTTTTCCTCAAGGAACTTATAATATCAAAAATAGAGTTTTTGGCACTCCAAAGGCCAGTTTTTCAGGGCGAGATCAACCTAAGTGAACTCTAGAAAAGTGTTTTTTCAATCAATTTAAATCCTAAGTTAACCCTGAATAAAATCACCTTATCTTGTAAGTTAACTCAGAGACTAAGAACCCGTTGTACAAACGTGGTTCAAATTTTGATCCGTGGTTTAAATATTTGTATCAGCTGATTTCGGCGGAATTACTGAGGTTCGACGATGGTTCAAGGTTCAAGTATGTTATAGCAGCCAATTTAATGCCTGAAACATCGTTGAACTTCAGTTAATTCCCCAAAGTCAGTGAGTTAAAATTGCTGAACCACGAATTAAATATTTGTTCAACTGGCACTAAAGGTAGAACTAGAATAGTCGGAAGCCAACTCAAGTGGTCGTACGAAACCGAGCGAAAACAAGAAATTCATATGACGTGCTCATAATTGCGAAGTGGGATTTTTCGTTTAGTTTTCGTTAACTTTTGCCGTCGGACGTGGGAGCGCTCACTGACCGCTATTTAGTAGGTAAGTGGACGTGGACGTACGAAAACCAAAATGGTGAAAGCAAACTAAAAGGAATTTGGCGCTTGGTGCATGGTTTTCAACTGTTTTTTTTTCTGTTTGATGTATGAGTGTAGTAAAATCTTAAATTTTCTTTTAATTAACTAATACCACGTCGAATTTTCATGGTTTCGCAGACTAAATTAAAAGCCTATCGCTTTGTGCTGTAAATGAGTATAAGAAAATTAACATTGAACAACTGATTATTTACATTTTTTTTTCAACGACTTAAGTGCATTATAGGTGACTTGTGAAATTGACGTTTCGAAAAGCTACTTTCGGTCGGTTTTGACATAAGCTTCCGACACCTTCCGCCTATTCTAGTTCTACCTTAAACTTGGGGCTGTTTCCGTTGTGGCGCCATCGCGATTTCGATATTAAAAATTCTTGAAACCTTTGGAAAGTGCAATTTTCGATGTGGCGCTATCACGATTTCAATAGTGAAAGGCGTAGAAAGGTGATATTCTATCCATAGTGTGGCACATCTGCAATAGATTTTTGACTGCAACTTACCGATTCAAATTTGGTTCCCATGTGTTATCATACTTGAAAATTATTCCAATTTTATCATATTTATTGGACCACTGTGCGTTTGGGGTCGCAGCCCTCCGAACAGGCGGGTGACTATATATCTTATTAAATAAGAAACGATGCGTGGCTTGTAATGACAAAATTCTAAAGAAAATTACTCCTATATTCTCATAAATTATATAAAGGACGTGAAACAAATTATTCAATTCAACACAAAATTACATGTTATTATTTTATTTGATGCGACAAATGTCGTGACTTTTGAATGACATAGCTTGCGATTATTGAATTTCAACAAATGGCTTGTTTATTGCCTACCAATTTGGGGGTAATTTTGAAATATCCCTTTGTAAAAGTAATCATATGGAAATTTTGTATATTCTGTGGGGCTTTGTGAAAGAAATGGAGTTAATAATTTATGGTTATCTTGAATATTTTATTTGTCAAACATAAGAATGTGAAATTCTATGTTTAGATGTTGATAAAGGATATGGAATAATATATAGCTTCCGGGAAGGTTTTGAAATTTTATATTTTTTTGGATGTAAGAATTATCCTTGAATTTATTGAACGGGACAAGTTATTTTTGGGAAGTGGTGTAATATTTTTTTCCGGAGGATATCTACCTTAACAAACAGACAGACTTAAATCAAGATTTGAAATATTAAAAATGAATTGAAAATTATACACGATATAACTTTACCCATTCTTTTGTATTAACTTTCCAACCTGAGTGTAAATAATAACTCAATTAATGTTCATAAATTAAGGCGAAAAAAACAAACATTCATAAACCATAAGTCACTTTCCCGCATGACCTTTCAAAGCCTCAAGGTATTCACATACATTTTTAATGTTTGAATTCGAAATTCCTTGGAAATCTTTTCAAATACTTCAACAGCCCGATACCCCGATAATATTTGTATTATTAACTTTGTTTTTGAAAAATATCTGTTTATGAAATTAACGCCCCCATAAAAATTTAATGAATTCACAAAGAATTTTGAACTTCGGGCTTATAATTAAGTGCACAAGCTTCGAAAGTTTTTTCTTCCCTTAAAGTATCTAAAAACATTTACACTTTTTGTTGTTGATACACAAGAGTATGTTTACATAAAGTTTGTCAAGGCTCACGAATAGGGGCGGCACGTTGAGGAGGAGAATCAATGTTAAACAGATTTCCCTTTTATTTTTTGTTGATGTTTTTTTTTTTTTTTGTCAATGGGAATCTGAAAGTATTTTGTAACAAGTGGCAATAAGAACGCCTTAAGGTTGTTTTTCCAATGAGGTTATTGATATGTATTTTTTCTTTTTCAATATTACTTTTTGTTTTGTATTGAAATCAATTATTTTACTTTTTCCTTATGTTCTTTTACCAAATTGGATTGGGTGGAATTGTCTACAAATGGAATTTAACTCGTGGTTTTCGTTTTAAAATGGAGTTTTGTTGTTTTTTAAATGGAGAGATAACTATATACAGACGTTCACATTGTTGAAAAAAGTTTTTAGGGCCAAATTTAACGACACATTTGTAAAGCTTTCTAATTGCTTCAATTAACAATTTGGAAAGCATATTCATAATAAAATGCACAACTATCAGCCACAAAAACCAGTTCTTATGGCTTCAAGGGTTATAAGTGGTTTAGACGATATATTGAATATATCGTCGCTCCAAACACAAAGTGACGTAACTGCAAAAATTGACATTTTGAAATATTAAAAATAATAAAATTAAAACGGTTTGAGAGGAGGATACGCAACTTCGTGTGGTGATAAATAACGATCGGTAGCGTTATTTATCATCTCACAAAGTTGCGCATCTGTATCTCAAACCGTTTTAATTTTATTAATACTTTCAGCTTTGACGTAAATGGTTTTATATGTTTTACGCACGAACATCCGTATCTATACATACAGAGGCGGTGCTAGACCAAAATGAGTCGTGTGCGAGATCAATTTGGGGAGCCCCTTGTGAAAATATAATTTAAGTTATATAACTTTAAGGACTTGTTTCACATTGCCTGATCAAGCACTTCTGCCAGGGTGTCTGTCAAGGTATTTCCACCTGCCTTTTTGAAAAAATCTTGTGAGGAGATCTGGAAAGGGATGGCATTCAAGAAAATAATAAAAAATCACTTCCGGTTAGGGGTTTAACCAGAAACGTTACACATAATCAGCCCAATTCTAAATGACAATTCCCGGGGAAATATTTCTCTTTTCTCTTATTCTAAATGAAAAATTCCCGGGAACTTTTTTCCCTTTTCCCTTCTCCCATATTCTAAAAGAACTTCGAATATGCGAACAAATTTCGCGGGGAAAAAGTAGGTATGCATTCTAAATACCAAAAAAAGGAAAATGTGAATTTATTTGGTACGAAATTTTTCCCGACATATTTGCTGGAGAGTTGATCAATAAAATATTGGATTTTTATTTTCGCAGGTTAAATTTATTAACATTTCAACTATTTTTAAGGTCAAAAAAAAAAAAATCAAGTGTTTCTGAAGCAAAGAAAGAACTCTCATCGTTTTGGCAAAAGAAAGCAAATTGCAAAAAGTGGGTAACGTACGAATGACCGACAAAAAAAATATCGACTGGTTAAAATGTCGACTTTTATCGACTTTTTTGAAAGTTAAGATACCGACTTTGCTTTTACCGACTTATTAAAATGTCGACAGTTTGAAATGTCGATTTGACAAAAAGTCGACTGCCCTGATAGAAGTCGAGAAAAATATCGACTTGTCGGAATTTTTCCCATACAGAAAAGTCGATATAAAATATAAATCGACATTTTAAGCTTGATTCACACTATAGTTCTAATACTGATACAGTCTCAGTACGTGCTCACTACATTAAAATATTCTTAAACGAGAAACAATGTTTATATTCACACAATCGTTCTCGCTCCAAAACCGATACGCTCTCGCTCCGATTTCGATTTGTTTGAAAGAATATTTTATCGAAGTGAGAACTCATTTTTCAATTTTCTATTTATTTTGATGTGACAAATCGATGACAAAAAAAATTAATTTGAAAATAATATATGAAAAAAAAGAATACAAACAAATATGGGAGCTATATCGATATCGGTATTGGAGCCGCAATTTGAATACTAGGGTTAAGTATCGGAGCGAGAACGTTTTGAGAATTTATCGATATTGGCACAGTAGTGTGAATCAAAAAAAAATATTAAAGCTTGATTCACACTATAGTTCTAATACTGATACAGTCTCAGTACGTGTTCACTACATTAAAATATTCTTAAACGAGAAACAATGTTTATATTCACACAATCGTTCTCGCTCCAAAACCGATACGCTCTCGCTCCGATTTCGATTTGTTTGAAAGAATATTTTATCGAAGTGAGAACTCATTTTTCAATTTTCTATTTATTTTGATGTGACAAATCGATGACAAAAAAAATTAATTTGAAAATAATATATGAAAAAAAAGAATACAAACAAATATGGGAGCTATATCGATATCGGTATTGGAGCCGCAATTTGAATACTAGGGTTAAGTATCGGAGCGAGAACGTTTTGAGAATTTATCGATATTGGCACAGTAGTGTGAATCAAGCCTTAACCAGTCGACATTTTGACTTGTCGATATTTTGTCTGTCGGTCATTTGAAAGTAACCTAAAGAACAAAGCTCTGCCTTAAATGTTTGCACGGAATAACTTTAAACTCAAGAATCATAAATTCTTGTGTGATTTCTTAACAGGAACTTAACAGTTTTTTGATGCTGTGGAAAATTTAAGACTATGATTAAGACACAAGTTCTTATTTGATTCTTATAATAAATAACTTATTTAGGCAGTTATTAATTTTATATTACCTTTTGTTTAGCTTCAAAAAAGTTCAATAGAACGCATTTTTGTTGCCTACCTACATTATACCTTTTATTTCGAACTTTTAACTGCCTCATTTTCTGAATGTGTTATTATTGTATTAGTATTAAAACACATTACAGACCCTGAATAATGGGCAATTAAGACATCAAAATATATAGGCAACAAAAATTAAATTACAAAAAATGTGATTTATTGAACTATGACAATGCGATATAAGATAATAATGATCAGATCATAGTTTAGGGAATGATGTTTACAAGCGCGCGCTTGTAAACATCATTCCCTAAACTATGATCTGATCAAAATGTCGACTTTCAAAATGTTGACTTTTAAAATGTCGACTGTTGAAATCTCAATTCATAAAATCTCGATCACTGTCGACATTTTGAGAATCGACATTTTGTCGGTCAAATTTGTGTCTATATTTTGATCTGTCGGTCTTTTAACCAGTCGAGATTTTATCTGTCGAGATTTTAAAAGTCGATCTTATGGAGTCGATATTTTAAAAGTCGACATATCGTACCCAATCCGCTAAAAGTATATGAAGAACAAACACTAGTAGATTCATATTTAATCATAGCTTTGGATAGATACAAAAAATTTTAGATCAAAAGTAACCACGAACTTCAAAATAATTAATGGGATTGGCGGTGGACCCAATAATGAACAACGGTTTTCTGAGTACAAACGGGCCATATAATTTGGTTGGGATGAAAGCGTCCTTAGCTCACTTAATTCAAAATTGAAACTCTATATACGAAGAAGCGCAGAAAGACCGAATTCCTAAACGCATATGTTGCGCAAAATGCTAAGAAATCAATTCCCAAAAGCAAATAATAATTCCTGCTTAGCAGTAGTTCCCAAAATGCACGAGATTCTCTTTTCTTGTGCAAATGCAAAAATGTTGCAATCATGTTCAAATTATGGTGCGCAATTAATTTGTTTTCGCTTTAAATCTGCTTTGCAAATCTTGCGCTTGGGAATTAGGCCAAATAAATAACACAAAGCTCTTGTTATCTTTCGTAAACAAGTTTAAGTGTACCCAAAACTACTGCCTCTGAAAAATTGAACATCCAGAGAATTAAAACGGTTGGTTTTGCTGTCGATTTTCCTCTTATTCTTTTTATTACTTACACTCATACAAAATTGTTAGTCCGATACTGAAAATTAATCTGTTTTTTTATTTTTATTTGACTAAATGTAACAATTCTTAAACAATTTCTTCTCTCCCTGCTATTTAATTTGGAATGTACTTATGTCAAATACTGCGAAACAGCTGTTTCGAACATTTAGAATTCTCATTCCCGCTTTCGAAGGGAAAATCATTCTTCCGGGGAGTTTGGATTAGGAGAATTCTACTCTCGAGATATCACATATCCCAGGAAAGAATTTTCCCCGGGAATATTTAGAATTTGGCTGAATATAAAAAACAGTCTGAAAGGGCTTTCGTCAAAGAATTTTGGTCTGCCTTTTTGACCTGAGACTTATACGGACATCTCGATAGGGATGGCAGCCAAAAAAAATATTACGCAAATCACTCCCGGTTAAGCCTAGTACGCAGCTGAAGTGAAACGAAAATTTTCTAGGGTCTCCAACTCGAGAACGAAATCAGAAACGAAGTGATTGCGAACAAAATATGGAGTTTTATCAGAAAGATGTCAAAATAAAATTCATTTTCAAATGAAAAAAAAATTGACTTAAGATTTTAAACTGTTTTATGTTTGTATTTATTTTGACATCTTTTTGTTAAAACTCTCCATATTTTTTTCGCAATCACTTCGTTTCTGATTTCGCTCTCGAGTTGGAGACACCAGAAAATTTTCGTTTCATTTCAGCTGCGTACTAGGCTTTACGAAAAATAAGTGGAGACTTGGTTCGAGTATCTGCTAAGATTACACTGGTCAACAAAATTTAATTATTTTTTTGTTACATAAACCAAAATATACTTTTCCGTAGGTTTTTGGTGTGCTGAACTTGAATCTGAAGTCAGAAAAATTCTATCGGGCTACGTTTTTGAGATATTCCCGTTACAAAATCGAAAAAACCGTTTTTTTGCTGTTTTCAAAGTTGTATTGTAACGTGATGTAAATTGTTTCAACAAAATTTTTAATGGTTTCTGAAATAAATAATTTTCTTCTTTTAAAATCAGTTTAAATTTTTCCGATACCTCTTTTCTTCTCGGAGAAATCTTCAGTTAATTGTAGGCCTTCCATTTATGACATAAATACAATGTTAAGGAGAATGGGAGAAAAATTATGGGAAATGGTCCATTTCCCAATACGAATGTGTGATATATCGTTGAAAAGGTTATTTTGAGTACATCATTTCATTATATGGCCGTTAATCTCTAAACCATGGGGTTCACGAGATATTCAGCTAATGTTGATTGGGAACACATTATTCTTCTTTCGGTGCTTTGAAGCCGAATATCTCGCGAGCCCCATGGCTTAGAGCTTAACGGTCATATACTGAAATTATGTACTCAAAATAACCTTTTCATCGATATATGACACATTCGTGGGAAATGGACCATAAATTTTTACCCATTCTCCTTTACATTGTATTTATGTCATAAATGGAAGGCCTACAATTAACTGAAGATTTCTCCGAGAAGAAAAGAGGTATCGGAAAAATTTAAACTGATTTTAAAAGAAGAAAATTTGTTCTTTCAGAAACCATTATAAATTTTGTTGAAACAATTTATTTCACGTTACAATACAACTTTGAAAACAGCAAAAAAACGGTTTTTTTCGATTTTGTAACGGGAATATCTCAAAAACGTAGCCCGATAGAATTTTTCTGACTTCAGATTCGAGTTCAGCACACCAAAAACCTACGGAAAAGTATATTTTTGTTTCTGTAAGAAAAACCTTGTTGACCAGTGTTATCTGTTTTATTGACATTTCACTGTCGAACTGCGTACTACATAACAAAAATTACTACGAAATTTTTCGTTTACGATTTCGTTGTGTCAATTTTTGTATGAGAATTTTCGTTTCACTTCAGCTGCGTACTATGCTCTAGGGTTTAAAGTAGCAACGTTACTCAAAACAAAGGAATTTATAAAAATAAAATATGAATTGCAATAACTTAAAACATGTCTGCTGTGGTGTATGAGAAAAGATTTTGGTCTTTATTTTTGTTCAGTGATACTTGTTGTTAAAATGTCACGTAAGGCTATAAAAATTAGTATTGACATTGAAAAATAGCGGAATTTATATGGAGAATTTTCTGGCCTGAATTAAATTTATTAAAAAAATATCTGCCAACTGCCTTTTTCAATTAAATCATATCCTATCTCCCCTGTACAGCAAATATAAATTGGGTGGAGTTTAGTGATATTTAAATTTTTCTTTCGTGTTTGTTGGTAAATTATATTCTATTCGGACGGGGTCACAGGGACGGCCATCTCGAATATCTTTTGACAGTTCTCATTTTCGACAACCTGTGCAAGATAATACCTAAAATTAGTGTACTGTGACCAAGAGTGACATCATTTGAGTTTTGAGTATGATGAAATATGATAATTAATTAATAAATATCAGCACAAACCAAATAGACCGAGAGCCCACAGCATATTTTGGATGTGAGTGATAGCAAAAAAAGAAGTATAGGCTTCGAAACCTTCATTAAAGGCTATTCTAAATATTAAAGTCTTGCAGTCCACAACTGGTGCCTTAAACATAAACAGTGCATTAAAAAAAAATATGAATGCAACTTCGAGGGTAATCGTGTTAGCCAAAACTGGTTTTCTTTTCTCCCTAGATAAGCTCCTCTGATCATATATCACGGAATCTGAAACCATTTTAGTATATATGTAGTTCGCTCTACCGGACCGTTTAAAAAATTCAAAATTCTAAGTGAAAAACGGTTTTTTTAAACATTCGGGCAGGGCGAATTAAACACTCAAATGATCTCAGATTCCGTGATATAGGATCCGCGGAGCTTATCTAGGGAGGGGTGAAAACCAATTTCGGCTAACACGATTATCCTGGAAGTTGCATTCATATTTTTTTCGATGCACTGTTTCTCGCAAAGGCCCCAGTTGTGGACTTTGATTTTTTTAATAGCCTTTAATTAAGGTTTCGACGTCTATACTTCCTTTTTTTGCTATCACTCACACCCAAAATCTGCTGTGGGCTCTTAGTCTTAAATGTTTATATATGTACATATACATATGTATGCAATCAAATTTTTGTTTGCGTAACTAATTCGCAATTAATTAGTTCTCAATAACCAACTTTTTTCAGCTCGATTATCTCCTTTTTGGAGAAAGTTTTCCTGCTAAGTTATATGAAGTTAGCAGGACACCCATTTTTTCGCAAACTAAAAATGCAATACAATTTTTTTTTGCGTTACTAATTCGCAATTAATTAGTTCTCAAAAACCAACCTTTTTTCAATTCATTAATATTCATTTTTGGGAAAGTTGTCCTGCTAAGCTCACGCGAAGTTCGCAATTCGACTATTTTTCGCAAACGAAATTAGTTCTCACAACCAACTTTTTTTGGATCGTTTATCTGCATTTTTGAGAAAGTTGTCCTGCTAGGTTCATATGAAGTTAGCAGGACACCCATTTAAGGATAGTTTTTAACCTGAATTTTCAAGTGTCCTGCTAAATTTATATACATACATTGCTTAGATTGCCACAATATTGCGGATGTAGAGGACATTAAGTTTCCTTTTGAACTTGAAATCGCAATAACTAGGTAATAAGTAAACAACCTAATAAAAGCAACGGAATGAGGACCAAATTAGCAAGCATCATCCTTATTTTGCTTGAAATAATAGCTACGTCGAGGTTCCACAAAATACTGACCAGAAACTGACACATTCGTCAGATTGTTTTCACATTATATGTTCAGTTTTCATTGTATTTTGACTTACATGTGTATCGGTATGAAGATTGTTGGTGCTTATTCTCTTCTTCAAATGCCAAATCAATAACAATAAACTTGTTGAGTTTCCTTTCGAATCAAGGGCCGGTTCTTAATATTAATGAAAAACAAATAAGGACACGTGAGCTGAAAGCGTCTTATATTAACTTACTTATAACATCTGTCTAAAAAATAACATCCAAATTCGAACTAAGGGTTGTCCTTCATTATCATTACATTTGCTCTTCGAGTGGGCTTCGTGATAAAAATTAATTGTTATGAGCTTTGCTTTATATACATAAACATAGATATCAATTCCATTCAGTGCAATTTATTTTAACATAGCTCATAAAACCATTTCAGTGTTTGCCTATTAAATGTTATGACCATTTATTACATTATAAATTTAACAAAAATACTAAAAGTCAAACAAATTAAGTTTAATGTTATGAATATAACAAAAAATTGCTGTCTATCTCTAGAGTTACTAAAAAGCTTATAAAAAAGTTATTTTACTAAAATTGTAATGAAGTAGCTCCCTATACAAAGAAGAACAAAGGTATGATTAATTAAATTATCAAAACATCACATCACGGTCCTCGGTCCATCGTTATCCTCGTCTTCGTCCAAATAGAAAGTGTAGCCCTATCCACACTTTGAAATGAAATCCTTAATAGGTATAAACTTGATATAGCTTACACCAACATATAAGACTCTTCCAAAAGTCCAAGGATCCGCTGCAAAGTTTTTTCTCCTCACATTCTTTATTTTTAATAAAGCTCATGCTGTCTGTACAATTTCAAACAAGCAATCACCCACTTCTCAGCTTTATTTGTACGAAGGCAGGTAACCATGATTTTTCTCTTTGACAGGATGTAGTAGAATGATGTCTTGATTGCTTTATAATTGTAATAGGAAACATTTTTTTTATTTTGAAAAAAGAAGTACATATTCTCAGAAACTCTACAAAAAATACTTGTAAGGATTCTGAAGTCACTTAGTTGAAATAGAATCATAAATTATGCACCATCTTCATCTACCTACTATGTTTAATGTAGAATAGAATATAATTCAAGGTGAAACCAAGTTGTATAGGCTTTGAAATGTTTCATTAAATCTCTTACACAGAAGGTGCCTTCAGAGTTGTGTAACTATATACATAATCTATCTATGTACTATGTACATACCTACTTGGTTGTTTTTACCAATCAAGGGAACTTTTAAAGCAAAAACCTTTAAGCTACTTTGTCAACATCAAAAATGTTGAGCTCAGACATTTTTATAAATTGATTTGATAGCAAACTCATCAAATAATTCTTTTCCGCTTTGGTGAATTTTGTTGGGTTTGGCGTGGCATATTTTACTTCGTATGTGTTCCTTTTTTTTTTAAACTATCTATACGCACTTAAGAGAAAGGGTATATGCATTCCAGTTTCAGTTTTCACAAGTCTTTCCAGGCTATTTCCAGGGAAAATTTGTAAGAGAAAGAAAAATTCAATAAGTTCCTCGACTCTCTTTCTAAAATCTCTTTTGAGGCACAGGCATGGGAAAAGTATACTAAAGAGAACAAACATTTTTTAAGGATTAACTGTGAACTACGATGGAAGCAGTGATGTTATACGTGCAGGGCAAAGGCCTTGGTAAAGTGGTTTTACTTTTGCAAGGGTATGTAATTTAAGTATACTTTGGAACATATTCATAGACATTGTTTAAGCTGTCCTAGGTAAAAGTGGAGTTTATCTTATTGAAATTTCCTAAAGTAAACTCCAGTTTTGCAGCTTGAACAATGTCCATGAACATACCCCATCATGTTTTGCTAACAGTCATATTATTGACATGTTTCAAAACTAGTTTTGCGTCTGAACTAGTTCTATAGAGGTTTTGAGTTACAAGTTTCGAACAAATTGGTATTATTCACATCATCAGTTTTGAAATATTGAACTGAAATATTAAAACTAGTTTTACATAAATCTCGAAATTCATAAAACCAGAAATATCTGGTTTTAAGAGCCTCGAAACTAGTTTTGACACTGTTTATTATTATTCATCAAAAAAATGAAACTAGCAACTTATAAAGTCAATGAATATACAAAATGTCAAAAAACAAATCAAAAAATATTTATGTACATACGTATGTATGTACGTTGTGATGTTGATAAATATACGGAATGTCGTATTTCGCGAATTGTTTTATTGTTAACAACAGTGCGGGCTCAGTAAAAAAGAAAGTTAATAGTGCATTTCCAATTACAAGAATCATGTGTTGAACGCTTGAGTTTCATCATTAAATTTTACAAATAACAGTTAAAAGTGCAGGAAATAGTGTTATAAATTTTTTTCGCGAAAAAATGTTAAATTTATGTACCTATGTAATGTAGTACGATCTGATCGCGAGTTTTAACCATCCCGAATTACTCTGGGAAGTAAAACTCAGCTAGGGAAGCAAAACTAGTTTTATGAACAAAACTAGAAATTCGTTTGATACCCTTAACTAGTTTTATCTCAAAAAGTGAATATTGTCGATTTTTTTTTGAAAACAAGTTTTATAATTTTTTGATTAAACTCGAAACAAAACTAGTTTTGACTAAAACTAGTTTCATTTCAAGTTTTACAAAATGTGAATAATAGGGCTGTTAGAGTTTTTCTAAGGAGATAGCCCGGTAATGTGTTCAAAAATCTTTATTTATTTTGTTGTTATGGTCGTAAGGCCCAAAATCTTAAAGCTGCAAACAAAGTTTTCATAGCTACATATACATACCTACTTATCTGACCGAAATCAATGTTAATCCAAAATAGGAAACTCCTGGTAAATGATTGGGAAGCTAGAGACAGTTTTTTTAATATGACTAATAAGTCTAAAGGAGAATAGGATAAAACGGTCTACAAGACCAATAACAACGAGGAAGGTGTTTGTATGTACTACAACGTTATTATGGAGGCTTATTTCACATTGCTGCGCTGTGTTAAAACTGTTATTCGGTGAATAAGATTGTGTTCTGGTCCACTCTTGAATGAATAACAAGTACATATGTGCAAAATGTATATAAACTGGTCCAACTAATAACGACGGTATATGTCATTCGTCATTGGGAAGGTATTTTGTATTAACTTTAATATCTTTCATGGTCAGTTCAGTTCAAATCGATGGGTGAACTAACTAATGTTTTATAGTAGTTCATTTGTGTGTAGTTATGTACAAACATTTTTGAACGCTAGTTTAACCAATTACACTGGGAAAGGTGTTTTATGTGCTACAATAGTGAGAAGTTAGTATATGACAGCTTATTTCAAATCAATGTGTGAACAAAGTTATTCGCTAATTATTACCCATGCTCCATAAATTTTGTCTGTACCAAAACTCACTAAAACAGCGAATAACTTTTTTCATATAGTGATTTTATATAATTTGGTGTAGGAACTGTTATTTTACCTTTCCAACAAGACACGTCTCATTGTTTTTGATTCCTAGAACACCTTTTTTACAATTTTGCCGATTGTCCTTTCAAGCTAATTCACTTAGGGCCAGTATTTCGGTGCTGAGTTGACTCAGAATAACTTAATCCTGAAAATAAATTTACCTGAAGTTAACTTTTCCAACAACTTTTTAAAGTTTTAAATCAACAGCTTTCCACGATAAATTGTGTCTTGAAAGCAGAAGCGATTGGAGCCCATTCTAAACACCATGCATCCATTCACTTCAACGTTTTTGGGATGTTTGGAATTGACGTCAACATTCATTGCAGCATGTTTTTGCTAAACAGTGGTTAGTCCCATATTGGCATTCAAAACAGCAGTGAACTTTTTCAAAACTTAATTTGCAATCGGCCCTTCGCTTTCACAAAATTTATGTTGATATTCATAAAATTGAGAACACTTGCCCAATTAGATTTGATATTCCATGATGAAAATAGTAGCCATGTTCTAGAGATTTTTGGACAAAAATTGTCCATCTGGCCAAGCTTAATTTTTGACTTTGCTTATGCCTCTGACATCTGACCTGACCAAAGAATTTCTGCCCGAGGAAATTTCTTGGACATAATTTATCAGGAAGAGGAAATGTTTTATTCTCTGGGAAACACTCTCTTCTGTCCAAAACAAACAAATATTTGAAGTGTGGAGCAAAAAGTGAATAAATAAGTAACATTGGCCGTTTTGGTCAATGTTTGGAACAAATCTAATGTTAGTTAATAAAAAAAGAACGTACACAGATATTCTCAAAACTTTCTTTTTTTTGTACTTTAATTTTTTATCTTGAAAAACAATAAACTTTAAAGAAAAAAAGGCAATAAAAAGAAAAAATAGGCAAAATAGGAAAAAAAGCAAAAAAATGCTAAACAAACTATGTATATATTTTTGGAATCAGGAGGACATGAAACGGGTTTGTATAAAGTCGATATTTTCATGCGATAACGTGCAAAAAAAGGCAAAGTAAGCTAAATCTTATCCCTGGATATCACCCCTTCAAACACTTTATTTGCGAAATCAAAATGGCGGAAAACACCCTTTCTAAAGTTTTTAGTAGATTTTTGGCACGCATTTATCAAAAAACTCTGTTCAGTTAACTCACTTAATTAGGTGAGTTTTCTCGAAATTAACTTACGATTTAGATTGACTGAAAAACACGTTTCAGGAGTTAACAAGGATGAAAAAATAGCCCTACCTACTCATTTTCAAAATCAATCAACAAAAAAGTTTTTGAAACAAATTTTTTTTTGTATGTACTTTTGATTTCATTTCAAGTCAAAAAAAGTATCTAAAAAGTACAGAAGTTGTGGTTTCTTGTCATTTTGATGACGACTGACTACGCATTGCTTAGGAACAACACAATTTATTCCTTTACGCACTTCCGATTTTCTGTCGCCGCAACTTAAAATACGGTCGCAAATAAATACAATTTCTTGGTCGCATTTGCGTTCATTCACGTTGTGGCTCATGTGTTCTATTTTTTGCGACTAAATAATCGTGCGATTAAAATCGCAAATGCGCTCCCAGTCTTAACTGGCTTGTGAGACTTTGAAAACTTGGTGGGGAAAAACGGTTCGATTAATCGATTTGAAAATTAACAGAAATATTGATGCTTGAAAAGTCTAAAAATCTGCATACATATATAATAATCAATATTTGCAAAGAAAAAAAAAAGATTTACGAAAAGACCATGAAGATAGTTAGTTAGTTGCTTAGTTTTTGAGAAATTTAGGAAAAACAAAAGGTACTTTTCCCAAATAAGCCCGAAAAAATTAATTTGTTCATGAATAAAATCCATAATTATACCCTTTTTCGGGCTTTTTAGGCAAAAGTACCTTTCGTTTTTCCTAAATTTCTCAAAAACTAAGGAAGATTTTTACATTTGGCTTTCGGTAATGGACTATAAAACAATGAGGGAATTGAATATTGAGCACAAAAACAGCACTTAAATATGTACAATTTTGAAAAAATAATACCGACTTAAAAAAACATTTTTTTTATTTGACTTTGAGACCTAATTTCTTAAGAACTATTCGCTTAAACAACTTGATTTTAAAACCAAATGCAAGAATGAAGCTTTCAAAAAACTAAATCATATTATTAGATGTGCTTTCGTTGATTTTTTATGTTTTTTTTGCACTTAAATATATATTTAGCACTAAGATACAATAGATACAACTTCCCCCCATTAAATTTTGTTCTTAGAATATACCCAAGAACCACACCCTAAAATACTTCCACTCAGGTCCGGGACACCCTGTGTAATGTAAATTTTAGAGAAAATGTAGTATGAATAAAATAATTAGTTTTTCAAAATTTTGAGTTCGAGAATAAATTTTTCAAAAATGATTTACTATAAAACAATGCTCAAGAAAAACCCTGCATCGATTAAGATGAAATATACATATATTATGTATGTATATGAATCGAGAGCGCATTCACTGTAAGAAGAACAAAATAAATTATTTTCTTTAAAAGTTATCCTCGCGACTGTCTATGGTTGGATGGTTTAAAAAACATTACTACTTGATAGTTCCCCATATCAAGTAGTTATCAAATATTAAACTAATTTCTCATGAATCCACTGTCACCGATTACACAGAACATCAAAACAATCTTTGTAATTATAAAAGTGATATACATATAACGGTAAATGGGTCATCTAGCCAATATTCACTAGTACACATATTTAAAGTAATATCATAAGCGTTTTAATTATTGACAAACGTGCAATGTGTATTACTAGATTTGTGTACTGTGGCGAATACTTACTTTTTTTAACGGACACCTATTCGAAATCTTATGATTTGGGATTTTTGTTTGATTATCTTTTTTAAATCCTTGGGCCAGTTTGTTAACATTGGGTTGAATCTGTAATAAATTTTTTACAGGTGCTGATTAACAAGATCTGAACAACTCAAACTATAGTTTTTCATTGACTAAATTTTAAGTTAACAAGCACATTCGAGGATTTAACAATCACAATAATCATTGATTAAATATGATTAGCTGTGAACAAACTGCCCGTTAGTCTGACAGTATATGGGGGATAATCACCATTTTGTTTAATGAGGTCGTTTACTGGAACTAAGAGACAGCATCATGTTGTATTGAATCACCAAAAGTTTGTCGAGTACCTAATTTATAATAGGGGTATTCATGCAACTGCGTAAAACACTAGATAAGTTTACGATTTGGTTAATTTTATCTTTTGGTTAATGAACTGTCAAATTTTGTATGGGAAATGGTTTACACAATTTGGTTTATTTTATCCAAGGATTAAGCTGCGGAAAATTAACCAAATATTTGGTTAAACTTATCCAAACGTCATTGTGACTTTTAGAGATTGAATTAGGCGTGTTTGTGACTTTTAGAATAAGGCATGTTTAGAAACATGATATAAATGATATCTCGGAGAACTAAAAAAGCTCTGAATGTATTCTGTTATTATTGCATTGCAATTAGTTGGTGATAAAAGTTGTGAATTAAAACGTAGTTTACGCAAAAAAAAAAGAATTAGAAGGTCTACATTTACTCAACGATTAAAGGCTCTGCCCAACCAACGCGAAATTATAGTGAAGCACTCACAAAGACATTTTTTTGTTGTTTTTTAGTATTGAGATCATTCACTTTAATTTCGTGTTGGTTTGGGAGAGCCTTCAGGAAAGCTAATTTCGTAAATTATTAAGGGAGAACTAAAAACTCTCACCCAAACCAATGCGAATCTTTCGTTGACGACGACGAACGTGTTGTTTTCATTTAAAACAACACGTTGTTATTAATGTTTTTGCTGTGGTCAACGAATGATTCGCACTGGTTTGGAAGATTCTAAATAGTTGGAAGCTGTTAGAAACAGATGTCATTAGCCAATGCAAAGTATCTTTCTGAACTGTCAAAATCAGAATTAAGCCATAATTCTCTTTTTTTCGTTCCTATCTCAACAAATTTCAGTTTCATTTCCGTGAAGTTAACTCGGGGGCGCTCTATTCACTTCCGAAAGCAGAAGTTAACGAAAATGAAGAAAAGTACATTATGGGCGTGACATATGATTTGTTTGTATTCGCTGATTTTCATCCGACCACTGCCGTGAGCTTGCGACTAATATATTTCTACCCTACAACGCGACTATTGTCATGTATATTAAGGTAGAACTATAATAATTGTTGATGGTTTACTGAAGTGGTCGGTTGACAATGAGCGAATACATGAAAACCATACTCATCTCACGGGAGTGAAACTGACATTTGGTGAAGTTGGAACGAAAAAAAAGAGAGGGATGATTCATTTTACTTAAGTGGAATATTCCATCATCTTCTTTTGACTGTTTGGAAAGCAACTTTTCGTGGGTTTTTAACCCATTGATTTTGACAGGCAAAAGTTTCGTTGTCGTTCCAAATATTTCGCATTGGTTTGAGAAAGCCTTAATAGTTCTAGCTTTACATTTTGTTTTATCCTTCCGAGTTTCCGACTTCACGTTGGTTCGGGAGAGGTTCTCTATTTAAAAATTACTACGTTTACAAGCAGGATCGGGAACTCGAGGTTTTTGTCGCTTGAGTTGAGTTGAAATGGTATTGAGATTCCAGCAAAATGAATGGCATTCATGTATTTATTTCAATGCAAAACAAATATAATTGAATTAACAGGAGTACTTACTACACGTATCTATTAAAACTAATATATTTGTACACACACATGCAAATAAACAGACCATAATGCATTATCTGTAAAACCAACTCCTCGACTTAAGCCGAACGCGCCCAAATATTTGACGTTTAACGAACAGCTGATTCAATTACACAGCATTTAACCAAATTAATAAAAGGTCGTTCATGCAAACTTTTGCGTAAACTTATCATTTTACACAATTTGTAAACTTACGACGTTGCATGAATACCCTTAATATTTATATGGATTAACCAAAAGAGGTATGCGTCGCTTTTTTATGTGTAGAATCTTAAATACTGTACCTAAACATAGTTAATGAGAATGATACGTTTTCAGATTCTGCACTGTCTCCTTGTTGTCAAAGAATCCATTATACAATACGGCATTCTCCACCAACAGGACCAGTCCCAGGACATCAATCGATATTTTTCCGGATTTAATTTTAATTGATCACGACATCCAGCGTGTTACAGCTATATGTATGTATGCGTGTACTTTTGTAATCAATATCTTTTCATCCATAAATGTGTATCTACTGTCTTATTCTATTTCACCATTACCAACTTTGTTTTCACGAAACAACACATTAAAAATACTAAAAATGTCATATCCAGTGTTGGTGATAACTTTTTACGAAAATAATTTCATATTAATAACACAGGTGTACAAGGTTTTCGACACGAGTTGATCCAAGGGTAATTTTTCGTGCTGAACTCAAATCCGTTTTTCGCTATCAGCTCTGGTTTTCGAGATATTACTGTTAGAAAGTGCAAAAAAACCTTTTTCGCCACTTTTGGGGTAATGTAACTATGCGAATTGATTTTTATTTTTACTTGCGATTTGTAGGTACTATAAGGCAAGTTTTGGATTCGTGCAAAAAAAAATTTTGAGATAACAATCAAACATGATATTACGATGATAGAGAACACCAAAAAAGTGGGTGGCACAATTCTGTCTGTCTGTCTGTTTGTCTGTCTGTCTGTCTGTCTGTCTTTTCGTCTACAACAGCCTAAACGGCTCCATCGATTTTCTTCAAACTTGGTACTTAGTGGTTTTTGGTGATTCTGCCGACACTTTTTTTTCATTTTTTTTTAGAACCAAAAATAACGGTACCTGTCATACATTTTTTTTTGGCAAATTTACATAGTCGTATTTTTCTCAAAAACGGCTCGACAACTTTTCTTAAAAAAAACTCAGTAAATTTATTTTAGTAAAGGCTTTCTTTAGGTGGAAAACCATTTTTCAAAAATGGTTATTAATGGTACCTCCCAAAGAACCATTTTTTTGATTTTTGATTTTCTTCAAAACGGTACGACCGACTTCAATTATTTTTTTTACACAGAAGCTTCCGAAGAATATTAATAGTTTTGTGTACCAAAATTTTGGAAAAATATTTTTTGGATTTTTAAAAAATGTTTCAAAATTTTTTTTTGAAAATCAAATATTTTGAAAATGACAAGATCGATTTATTTGAAACTCGATATTTAAGACTTTTTTAGTACTTTCTAAAATATTTTTAGAAAAAATTTTACATTTATGAAAAAATAACGGTACCTTCCATACAAAAGTTAAAAAACCGCAAAGGAAAATATTTTTTTGCTTAAAAACGACTCCTACGATTTTGATTAAACTTTTTTATATACTAAAATTAGTACGATCTACCATCAAAAATTATAAAATCTTACACTTTGCAACTATTAATAGTACCTGTCATAGAACTTATTTTTTTATTTTGAATTTTCTCGTTATCGGCTGAACGGATTTAGATGAATTTTTTTATGTAAAAATTTCAGATAAAATCAAATAATATTGCATATCAAAATTTTCAAAAAAATGTTTTTGGATTTTTAAAAAAAGTTTCAAACTTTTTTTTTGAAAATTCGATATCTCAAAAACGGGTTGACAATTTTTTTTCAAATTTTGTTTTTATATACACATAAATATATAGTTTAAATCTGCATACCAAAATTTGTTCTTAAAAATGTTTTAAGAATTTTACATATAAAAAATTAATTTAAAAAAAACCGCTCCAACGATTTAAAATTTTTGTTCCCATACAATCATATTCCATCATGAATTAAGATGGCATACTTTTTTTTCACCTCAAACTGTCAAAAGAGTTGTTTTAGCTAATTTAAATGTCGTATTTCATGCTTCTCTACATTTTTCTCTCATAATTTCCATGTTTGTATATACAATTTTCTTAAACTCGCAGTGTCTTGAACATAAGAGCAAGTACGTGCGACCCAGTCGTGCATTTTATTTTTTTTATTGTTCATATTTCTGAAAGTACCAATGTTAATATTCAAAATTCAGCTTTAATCGTCCCAATATCCTTTTTACTCTTTGAGAAACCCTCAGTTGCATATTTCAATATATTGTGATGAGCAAGGAGCGACTTCACCAAGATTTAGAAAGAATAGAAAAAAGTTACAAAGGTCTTTGGGATGATAGTATGTTAAGTGACTATTGTTGGTGTCTTGTACGTGAAACGGACCAGAATTCATATAAAACCGTGCAGTTCCATTACACTTTGTTTTAATTTGTAAGAGTTACTTCAAATTAAAAAAAAAAAACTATGGTCAAAAACGGGTGAATTTTCAATTTATTTCCAAAAGTTGAGCTGATAGCGAAAAATGGATTTCAGATTTGAAATCTACACTAAAAATTCTTTTTTAGAACTTATTTTACCTGCTCCTGTTGAAAAGGACGTAAGCCAAAGAGAAAGCATTTTTAAAATTAATATGTAGTCAGATGAAGACTAATAACTTATTCAATATCTCTCAAAAAGTAAAAGAGTTATTGGAACGATTAAAACTGAATTTTGAAGATTAAGATTAGTACTACTACTAGAAAATACATGAATGGATATCTATATTCCGGATTGGATATTTTTCTTTTCATCTAAAATCTTTGAAACCTAATAAGTAGAAATAAACGGAGAGATTCTTCAATTATTAATATTCCTTTAAGGTTACATAACAACCTACTTATTACAATTAAACACCCATAAAATACTAAAACTACTCTGACCGCAATCATAAATTATTTTAAAAAAATATGAAAAGCAAACAATCCTCAAAACCACTCAAACCTCATAAATATTGACGATGATTATTTTCCATTCTGCCATAAATAAAAAAAAAAGAATTATTTCACACACTAGGTACATTAATGAAGAGCTCTTACTTTTAATGAGCTTTTCACAACTAATATTATACGCACCTGTTTTATTTCAATTAAATATTGATAGATACTTTATCAGTATCCTTGTTTATGTTTGACACTATAACTAGGTATTATATTTGTTAACTAAACAAATAAATAATTTATAGGCTAACATAAAGCCTATACAATATACATAAACTATGCGTGAAGCTTATTATAAACCTTCATTACATTGTGAACCATTGCATAATGATTAATTTTGTTATGTTTTCCCAGGTAATCAATATCAAACTGTGTGTGTTAGTTTAGTGAGTAGGTATTAATTAAAATCAAATGTTTGTGATTTCTAAGGATAATGAACTTGTTTACCGTGGATTTGTGAATGTGGAAAAACTGATGATTGTTGGTATTTGTTTTTTTAAATATTATAATATTTATTTTTTATATTGTTTCAAAAAATACCAAGTTAATATTAAATGTTGTTTCAAGAACTGAAATCAATTGAACTTCACTTTAATATTGAATTCACATTAACAGGTAGATATATAGCAATTTGAATATTATTTGTAAACGTCGAAAGCAGGTTGATAACCACACATATTCGTTATTTCATACCCATGTATGTGTTAGATGTCTGTTTTTGAAACTCAACTATTCACTTCACTATGGGTATAAAAAATTCACGTTAAGTGAAGCCAATCAATATTGTCCTCGCATCAGATAAAAGATACTATACATAATGTTCTGCCCCCATAGGTACCTATATCAACATCAATTTCAATACACACATATGAAGTGATGTGTATATTGGTTGGAACGTTAATCCGATTGTCCTTTGTATTTTGTATTTAGTTCAGCGAACCGCATTTAAGCGGAATAAAAATAATTTATTTATTGTTTATTTGTTGTTGGAATTATCCTTTTAAGAGTTGTTTTTTTTTTTTTTCTTAATTCAGTGAAATGAAAAATACAAACATCCCACGCAGAGGGCGTTGCGTTTGTATAGTTCAAGGATAAAGCCATTTGACATGAAATGGTTCTTAGAACCTTATGTTAAATATTCACACATTTAAATTCGGATCTTACATGTGTGTATTTAAACCTACTTCAAAATCAAGGATATAAAATTTGAATTTAAATAGACATGCCGAATTAAAGGCTCAAAGAATTTTCTATTCAAATTATATAGCATTATTGTTAAATCATTCGTTTGAAGTGAGGGGATTTCAAATGAATAAGATTTGAACTTATTTATTCAACAGCTTTGCATTCAAAAAAATATTTTAAGGTTAGAATTTGAGCTTGTGAACTATTTGGGTAGTTTTATTTACAAAAAATTCACATTAAATACATTTTATTTGTATAATTTACAATAAAAGAATTTTATGGCACATTAAATTGAATGAGTATTAGGTCCAGGAAAAGTGTGAGAATCAAAAAGAATTCACCTAAACACAAAGTTAGCCAAAAATAAAAAGTAGAATAAAGGGCTCGATGATAGTAGCAGAATGGTTTCCCATCAAATGAGAGAATCAAAAGTGGTGATGGCTAGTTAAGAGTTCCAGTTCAGCTGGACTACAAAGTCGCCAGGTATAGATATCATTGAAACTCATCATTGAAAATTTTAATGATTGATTTTGAGACGTTAAGA
Organism: Dasysyrphus tricinctus; assembly: GCA_963921185.1. NCBI lineage: Eukaryota > Metazoa > Arthropoda > Insecta > Diptera > Syrphidae > Dasysyrphus > Dasysyrphus tricinctus. Next base: position 18,735,888 of record OY992533.1, on the reverse strand, counting down.
AAGTAAAATCAGTTGAAATTTCGATGCCTAAATAAAGCTCCTGTCTTAATTATTATTAATAGTAAAAAAGAAATAATTTTAGCCCAGCCTTTCACATAAAATATGAGTTGTATTATTTTTCAAGGATTGAACTATCTTAGCAAAGATTATTAAAATTGTGTGTGGAAAATAAGGCCTAATTGAATCTGCTTTGACTAAAAATATTGATTAAATCTTGAGCAAAATAATAAATGAGCAAAGGGTACGGCAGTGCCCAGCAAAGTTCTAAGTTCAGTACCAATAAAGTGAGAAACTTAAAATTCGCAGTATTTGCTGAGCTGATCAAACACAGGAGCATTTCCCGGCATCGTAGAAACTTGAAACTTCGCACAACGTTCGGCCTTGTGGTGCATAAAAAGGCAAAAATCGAAAATTTACACTTTTCTATTCAGGGGGCGTGGCATCCACCCACTTTCTTAAAAATGATTATAAATTATATTGAGCATTTCCGATAGTTGTAGAACGATGGAAATTGGCATATCGGTATGACGTTTGACTTGAAGTGCATAAAAAGAGAAAAATTAAAAATTGAGATATTCTATTCAGGGGGCGTGGAATCCACCCTCTTTCTCAGAATTGTTATTATTTATATGTAGCACTTTCAGTTGTCGTAGAATAATCAAACTTTGTAGAGCGGTAGAGCTTGTATTTCACCTGGGAAAATAAAGTATTTGCAAAAAGGAGTGAAATCAAAACAGAAACATAAATGTTAAAAAAAGAGCCAAGTACAAGAAACCTGTGCGTAAAAGTCAGGTAAAAAAGTAATGAGATTTAAAATATATGCCAAGTTTTAAGTTCATTGGTGGATTTACTTGGAAATTTTTCTCTTAATTACTTACTTAATCACAAATTTAAAATGTATGAAAACTTGGCCATTGAACCCACCAAATTTTTATCAGTACTCATTAAATACCAAATTTCTGTCATATTTTTAATTGTTTCAGTTTTACTCTACTTAAACTATTTATTTATTTTGTCATTTGAAAATCAAGCCCTACCGCTCTACAAGGTTTCATCACTCTACGACAACCAAAAGTGCTCCATATAAATTATAGCAATTCTGAGAAAGTGACTGAATGGAAAATTTCAATTTTCGGTATGACTTGAGGCGCATACAAAGTGAAAAATAACACTTTGTATGCGCCTCAGGTCATACCGTTCTACCAATTTCCATCGTTCTACAAAAATCAGAAGTGCGTTATATGTATAGTTGATAACAATTTTTAAAAAGTAGGTAGATGCTGAAAATTACTGACTTTTATCTTTGTATGCACGTCAAACCCTACCGCTCTAACAATTTTCATCTTTCTAAAACAATCGGAAGTGCTCCATATAGCTTAAAAGAATTTTTGAGAAAGTGGGAGGATGCCACCCTGATCGAAAAATTCCAAATTTTCGATTTTTGTCTTTCTAAGTACTACAAGCGCTACCGATCTTCCAATTTTCATCTATTATCTACTACAGTCAAAAGTGCTCCATATAGTCTATACAAATTTTTGAGTTAGTGGGTGGATGCCACGCCCCCTGAATAGAAAATTGCAGATTTTCAATTTTTTGCTTTGTAAGCACCGCAAGGCCAACGCGAGCGAAAGTTCAAGCTCTATGCTATAGTGTTGAAATTTTGTGAGCCACCTGTGTTTAAGCAGCTCATCAAATACCACAAATTTGAAGTGTCTGACTTAATTGGAACTAAGTTAGAGGTGGTTGAAAATCACCTTAGTTTGTTCCTGTAAAGAGGGTGTAGTGCCGCGAACTTGGCTGAGCACTACCGTGCCCTTTGATTTCATAAAAGCATGGAATACATCTATTTTTATACACGTAAAAACAACTAACTTGATAGTGGAGATTTTCAACGTGTGTTTTAGTTTTAATAAATCAAAGATGTTATTTTCAGTAGCTCAAAACACAAATTAATTATAAATTTATTTGCTTAAATGAACATTTCGGACATTCCATCGTCAGTAAAGACAGAATTTGAATTACCTACATATTTTTTTTTTTTGACGAAATAATAATAGCTAATGGGCGATTCTGCTAGAGACAATTTTCGACTTCAATTTCTAAGTACTTTTTACTTTTTTTATAACAATGTAAAAAAGAAGAACATAATTTGTTAACAAAAATAAGATTACACCTAATTTAAAGATTAACATTTTTGTTTGCGCTTGGCAACATTGTCATACAAGAGTTTTGAGGAATTGCAATTATCATAAAATGTTGCACCCGAAAATCCGTACTTCATTTTCGTTTTTTAACTTTATTTTTATTTCTTGTTGATATCGTTCAATAACTAATAAATATTTCGCCGTCAACAGAGTTTCGTGTTTTCGTTGCACCCGCGGGGACTTTGTTCCGCTCCCGACTAATAAGGCGGATATTCATCTTTTTCGAATATCCCACAAATGAGGCGCCAAAAGTCGTAGCTGATATTGAAAAACTTAAATCATTGATTGTAAATTTTCTATGGCCGACCAATTTCCGAAACTGGTTCACCTTTTTTGACCAATTACTACTGGCATACTTTTTTCGTAAATATCTGACATATGGAGTACCAAGATTCCAAAGACAAGGCCTGGCACCCACTAAGTTGTGATCAACTGTTATTAGTTGTTCCCAAAGTCCCTTAGTAATTTTAATTGGCAAAGTCATTAGTACCTAAGGTGTTTTTATTTCTTAAAGAAGTGGAATTTGCGGCAAACAAATTGTATAGTTTTTTCTTAAATAATTAAGTTAACTTTGAGCCTGGGGAAAACCAAAGCGATTTGGAGTAGCGAGTCCGTGTTGATCACAATTGCCATCGCATTTCGCTTCGATTATGACAGATGCTGTAGTTGCATGCCCTTTGCCACCTAGCATCTTGGCAGCAACTTTTGGGAAATCCACGTTTATTTGTATAACGCTTCCTGTAAAAGAAAGCTCAATTAATTTTTGAGTGCAATACTTTATTGAATTGGCGACCATCTAAATCCGCCCTTCCCCTTAGGAATACCTATTTTAGGCAACTTTAGCGAGCAGCTGAAGTTATAAAAAATAATAATTTGCAAGCGTTATCCTGGTGTACCTAAGTGCCCTAAGTCCTTAAGTGGTGAAATTGCATACTAAGCTGACTAGAATTCATCTGGAACTGTTAAGCTTAAGTCACAAAACAGAGTGTAGCCAAATTAAAATCAAAACCTTGATAAAAAGAAAGTCTTTTACGTGAAATTTGACACTGAATGCGAATATTAAGAATATGATGCACAAAGCACATTGCTATATTTTCTATTAATAATTAAACGGCAAAATACAACGGGAACAAATTGTATGTTAACTGTGTTTCGAGTTTAAAACTCAACCCCAAGCGTTACCGAAGCCACGTGATCACTTCAATCTCAATGCTGCTTTTTCTTTTAAATATTTATCAATTGCAATAAATTTACTTTCATTTTAAACTAACCCACATTTTCAATAGCAAAAGCGTCTCTTTTAATATTGAAATTTCTCATCTTTATTATATATTAAATTTTACTTTCAAAAGAACGTAGGTAGTAACCATTGCACTGTTATTATAATAATAGCATAATGTTTATGGATACAAAAAGGTCATTTTTATTAAATTCCATTTAATCGATTTCCAGCCACATGGGTAAATAGATAGATATCGGGGCTTCATCTATTTTATATGTATTTACTTTATACATTCATATATACATAAAGCCTGTACGAAACGAACAAGCTTTAGATTCCTTTAAGGCTCCTATAGTATTTCACTCACCATTAATTAATAATTTTCATATATTGCCTGTCATTCAGCGAGGTCATTTGATAGGTATAATGCGAGTGCCTGCGAGGTATCCAATATATTTATACATTCCTACATATAGTTACCTCCATGAGTATCTTAATTGAAGTGTTCTCCGTGTACGTGATATCGATTTTATATTCCATAATATAAATGTATTGAAGTTTTGTGTCTTAATTGAAATTAACTGCGTGTTTTAGTCATAGATGATGATAATCAATCGAAATTATATTAATTGATGGTCAAAATTTAATGAATACATAAACTTGAACGTAAATGTAAGGAAGGAGTTAATGGATATAACATTATCTACTACATTCCTAGAGCCAAAGTGTGAATTAGGAAGGGTAATTTCTTTTGATAAAGGATTTCTGAATGTCGGAGTCAGAGTTCAAATTACAATATGTTATATAATAATATTATGCGGGTTTTATTATCATCTGGATCTGGATTAACTTTTACACATAATACAAAAACAAAATAATAAAGTAAATTCAAAGCCCTGGTAGGTAGAGCTTAAATTTGTTTGTTATTGATTATGTAATTTATTTATGTGTCAATAAAGTTATAATAATAATAATAATAAAATCAAAATTGTTTTTGTAAAACGTGTTTAAGTTAATCCAGATCCCGATTATAATAAAACACGCCTATTGATACAGAAAAAGTTGTTCGAAATATTTTCAGTTTGAAATTTTGAAATCTCTGTTGTAAGTGTCCAAAAAAAAGAGCAGTAAGGTTCTCAAAAAAACTTGTGTGTTCATTAGGGTGTTTCATATTTCCAAAGGTGTGATTTTTGGCTGACTTTGCTCACGCCCCGAGTCTTAGTGATGTCAAAGATATGTATGCCAAATTTCAAGAAGATTGGATAATATTTAGAAGTTGCGAATTTTGATCACTTTTATCTGAAACTATTGAGTATTCTAATATTGAAGTCCTTTGTATTAAAGGGCTTCTCATGCACTTGTTTCATCTTGTGAAGGTTGTGTGTGTCTACAAGTACAATCTAAACTACATTTTGTTAATTTGTGACATCCCTACCTTCAATTCTTTTTAAAATAATTTCTCTTCGAACTGTACCTTCAAACTTCGAGCGTTATGCCTACACGGTTTACCAATTAGAGAGGGCCGGTCGACTTTGAAATGGAATAAAACAAGCTGTGTGTGTGGTATTAACGAAATTCTTATTATTTTTTGAAGGGACTATAAGTATGCTATAGTAAATATATAATATGGAATATGACATTGTTCAAAATATCTGCCACGGCTGCGCACGGTGGCAAGGATCCGAGACGTCGAAATTTGAATGTCTTTGTTGCATTGTTCGGGCTGAATTTTAACGATGGCCTAAATTATTTTGACTTTGAGGGCATCAGTTGATTGCGGCTCATGAGCATAGACCTGCGACATCAGAAAACCCCACGAAAAGTTTAATGGGGGCAAATCTCACGATCTTGGTGGCCAATTCACGTCACCTCCTCGAGAGATAACCCTATCTTACAGTTATTGTTTACTATGAAAAATGTCTTTTGTTATATAACTGTGTAATACGCAGTGCTGTCCTTTCTAAACAATCTGTCACATATTACATCCATATAATCCAATTTTGGCCAAAAGAAATTGCTTGTCCTCTATTGGTAGGGATCTCTTTTGATTAAATTACCGGAATTGACTGCATGGGGTTCACCTATCCCCTTACCCCTGCCCTAACTGACGCAACAAATTTTTTTTTTTTTGAAGATCAACTCACCGTTAAGGGTGATGGGAGCTAGACTTTTGTGTTCTTATAAAAAAAAAAGACACATTTTCTCTAAAAGCTGCAAAAAATGTAAAAATCCTATTTTTTGCCTACTTTTAAAAAAGTGATCAAAATGCGCAACCTCTAAATATTCTCCAATCTTCTTGAAATTTGGCAAAAATATCTTTTTTGTCAGAGAGACTCGGGGCATGAGCAAAGTCAGGTAAAATTTAACATTTTATTTTGTGCCTTATAAAATGAAACACCCTAGTGTTCATGTTTTGCTTGAGGTAAAAAAATGGAAAACCTGATTTTTGGAAACTGTTCCAACCTTTAGATATATTTTGGGACACTTGCTGCAGAGTCAAATCTTCATTGAATGTTTAAAACTTCTTCTTGCTCTATTTTGCTACACTTGGAATCCCGGGAAAACGAATCAGAGTTGGGCAGTAATCATTACAAAAGAAATCAATTACGATTACATGTAATTTGTAATTGAAAAAGTCCAATTACTGATTACACGTAATTGTAATGGAAAATTTCAATTACAAATTACATGTAATTGTAAAAAGCAATTACTTGATTTAATTACATGTAATTAAAAAAAAAAATTGAACAAAAAAAAGTAATTGAAAAAACCTCTAATGATTACTTTTTTTGTAATTATTACACACAAATGTAATTGATTGCAAAAAATATCAATTACATTTAAATATATGTGAAGAAAATCTTACCTCAACGCTCAACGTCTATAATACAAGCACGATTTGTAGTTTGTTCACATCTGGGGGATAAACCATTCTTACGATGTTTAATTTATGCCTATTCACTTATATGAACTTAATAAATGGTACACAAACGTAATTGATATTTTGTGTAATCAATTACATTTGTGTGTAATGATTACCAGAAAAAGTAATCATTACACGTTTTTTCAATTACTTTTTTGTCTTCAATTACTTTTTCCCAATTACATGTAAGTATTAATTGAAAATTTTCAATTACAAATTACAAGTAATTGTAATTGAAAATTTCCAATTACAATTACATGTAATTGTAATTGCAAAAAGTCAATTACAGATTACATGTAATTGTAACTAACCCTGTAATCAATTACAAAATGTTATAATTACTACCCAACTCTGAAACGAATCCAGTTGTGTCGCGTGACATTGGAAAATACGCTATGCAATGTGTAACAGGGAAAAGCTCCTCCGAACTATTCCAAACATGCTCAGTGTTTCGACAAGGAGATGCGCTATCGTGTGATTTCTTCAATCTCGTTCTGGTCAAATAGTGCGTGCGCAGCGCAGGCGTCAATACTGAAGACACTATTTTTGACAGATCTGTCATACTTCTAGGGTATGATCATGATGATATTGATCTCATCGGCCGCTCCCGACAGGCCGTTATAGAGTCTTTCACGGCAATTGAAAACAGGCAAACTTTTGCTTCTCAAGTAAACGAGGACAAGACCAAATACATGCTATCAGCAAACAATGAAAGATCTGGCAACCGGCTGGGACAAAACGTCACTGTTGATAGAAACAATTTCGAAGTAGTTAAGGAGTTCCATCTACCTCGGAGTAAATGAAAGATCTGGCAACCGGCTGGGACAAAACGTCACTGTTGATAGAAACAATTTCGAAGTAGTTAAGGAGTTCCATCTACCTCGGAGTAAACAATTATCCCACGAACAACATGTAAGTGGAGACGCGACGAAGAAAAACCCTAGCCAACCAGTGTTTCTTCGATTTGGCGCAACAGATGGGATCAAAACTCTTCACATGAAAGAGGAAGTGCACGCTCTATAAAACCTTTATACTGCCAGTCCTGGCTTTATGGCGCCAACTGTTGGGCAATAAGCAAAAAGGGAGAGCTGATACTAGGCTCCTTCGAAGGAAAAATTCTTCGACGGATATTTGGTCCTATGTGCGAGGAGGGTGAATGGAGAAGAAAATGCAACCATTAGTTCTATGAACTGTATCAAGATGAGGCTATAGTCCAGAAAATCAAAACACATCGAATAAATTCGCTCGGCTACATCGAGCGAATGGACAATAATGCTCCAGCCAAGAAAGTCTTTGAATCCCAGCCACCAGGTTCGAAAAAAAAACTGTTAAAAGACCAAAACATAGCGTATTCCAAAAAGGTTTGGTCTATATGACTGGAGCAGCGTACTCGGGATCGTAGAGGATGGAAGGCTGCCGTGTCCTAGGCTGCAACCCTTCATGGATTCGGAGCCGGATAAGCAAGTAAGTCAGATTGCCTTGGGTGATTTTAATTCCAAACTAGGAAGAAACACGTCTTTGGTGGCATACACGGAAGATATGGCCTGTACGGCACCACCTCCGATAACGGATTCAGATTAATCGAGTTTGCTGCGGGGCGAAACGTTGTGGCAGCTAGTTCGCAGTTCCCACATCTTGATATACACAAGGTTACATGGCGAATTCCCGATCAATCAACAGCCACCCAGATTAACTACATTGCAATCGAAGCACTTTTCCAGTATCAAGGATGTCCAAACGATGACTTGGACCACTACCTCGTTGTAGCCAAGATAATGTTACGGATATCCAGGCCAAAGCCAATACAGGACTACAGGCACAAAAAATCGCCAGGTCCTTTCGGATCGAATCTTTCGCGCCCTCTTAAATAGTTCTATGCCACCAACTTCAAGCATTGAGAACCAGAGGAAGAATTGCCAAGAAGCCATCAGAGATGCCACCTCTGACGTGCTGGGCCTCGCATGACCACTACAGTGAAACCCCTAGTTCGACGAAGAATGGCAGCAAGTACATGCAGCCAAACAACAGACATACAAAGCGGCGCTGCAAAGAAGGACCAGAGCTGCTCACGAGCTCTACGAACAGAAGACGAGAGAGGAACAGCGGCTTCTCAGAAGGAAAAAGAAAGAGCTTTTGAAGCGCGCGATTGAGGAAATAGAGGGATGCCATTGCAGGAATGAAGTTAGGAAGTATTACCAAAACCTCCTCGGGTAACAAGACCCGAACCGAAGCCTGGTCCACTTAAGTCCAATAAAGCTGCTGGAACTGATGGCCTTTGCAAGAAGTAAACACCAGCTCATCTGCAAAATATGGTCTGAGGAAAGCATGCCCCATGAATGAAACCTCAGTATTGTTTGCCCGATCCTCTGGACTGGACCAACTACAGAGGCATCAGTCTGATAGGTTCATATCAGTATGGCTTTAGACCATCCACCATCGACCAAATATTCGCACTACGGTAGATAAAAAAAACAATGTCAAGGCCGCGTATGACAGCATCTATAAAAACGAGCTATGTCTAGTTTTGGCATCCCTCTCAAACTCGTCCTTTTGTACAGGATGACGATGGAGATTGCACGCTGCTCCATCAAGGTCAGCAAAGAACTCACCGATACCTTTGATAAAGGTTTTAGACAAGGCGACGCGCTGTCATGCGAATTCTTCAACATTGATCTTGAAAGAATAGTTCAAAACTCTCACGTCAAAACTAGAGACGTAATCATTCAAAAGTCCTTCCAATTACTCGCTTATGCTGATGATATTGACAATCGGATGAACAAACCGTGATTAATGACAGCGGTGCTTTCGTGAGTATTGAGGAGAAAGCCATAAAGATGGGTTTAGTGGTAAATGAAGGCAAGACCAAATATATTCTGTCAACAAGAAAGTAAGGAAACTGTGGCATGCAGCTGTAAGCCACGCGTCCGCTGTAAGTAGCTAAGTGTAATCACTCCTTTCAAATTCCGAACTATTCCCATTTTTTTAGCAATCACCTCGTTTTCTGTACCCTTCAAGCGATCTCGGACGAAAAGAAAAATGCCTGAGTTTCCGGTACGGTTCTTTCTTTTTAAGATCTTACAACTCCACCGAGCAACATCGTTGTATGCCGAGAATACCATTTTGTAAAGCAAAAAGAAATAAAATTTCTGTGTTTTATCTCCGGAGTATAGTGTGGAAAAAAAATAAAAGAAAACGAAAACGAAAAATAAGAATAAAAGAAAACCAGACAAGAAAATCAGAAAGAAACGAGAGCCCAATCTACGCGTACGTGAAATAAAAAAAAATCCGTAAGTAAAGTTCCCGACATTCTTTTTGTTCGTTCACCTAAGTACCTACCTACATAGTAGGAAATAAAAAAAAAAAAATAAAATTATTTTTGTCAACCATCCCTTAAACAGGCCCATAGAGCGACTAGCTCTGGCGAGGATAAGTCACCCAGCGCTGGTCGCACGCCTCCGCCAACGCCCTTCATTAAATCGAAAAAAAAAAGAATAAAAAGAACAAGGTATCGTATACGTTTCATCCACCTGGATGCCTCGTGTCATCGTCATCGCTAACCAAACTTCCACTTTCCAGATTCGGCGAGCAAGAAACGGCCACTCGATTACTTTGGTTAAAAGAAAAAATCGTTTGTTCCCCTCGATACCCGGTGATCGTCGCTCCATCAGTTTTGTTGTGGATCCCGGTCCAGGCGGTTCGAGTATCGCTCGATAAGCGTACCTATCTACTCGTGAGTGATTCGTAGCCTGAACAAGGATAAAACAAAAAAAAAGTAGCAACAGACGAAAGCCTAAAGAAAGAGAACCGTTGTCGTTGGTTGTTCAAACAATTCGTTTCTCGCAAGTATCCGAAGTTCAAAGTAAAGAAAGACACCACGGGAATGAGCGGTGCGAATAAATTTTGTGCATTTCGGTTCGGGGGTTGGTCATTCGTGCTCGTATAAGCGTTTAAAGGTTTACAAAAAAAAAAGAAAAACACAAAACAAATCGAAATAAAAGGGAAAGATAGTTCGTAGAAATCAAAATACCTCGAGAAAAGCAAAAAAAAAAAAAAAAAAAAAGAAATAAAGAAATAAAATAAGAAGCAAGAGAAAAGAATATAGTTTAATATAAGAGAAACTTAGATAAATGAAAAAAAGCAAAAACAAAGAAAGAAGAGTAAGAAAAAAAAGAATAAAGAGAAAATTTAAAGAGTCCTTCCGTGACCTACATTTTTTTTTTGGTTGTTCCGACTTAAATTTTAATTATAGATAGATTTGTGAACGTGAAGAGAATAAGATTTTTTATTATCGCGTAGAGTTAGTTTTTTTTTTTTTTTTTTTTTTACAAATATACTCTCTAAGTTTTTTTATAAAAATAGAGTGAAAAAGGTTATCGTGGAGGGGTTGCAGAAGGAGGAGACCGTTCCTGTGCGCACATGGCTGGATTTTTCAACAAAAAAATATCGACTTCTGTACGTAAGTCCTTTTAATATTTTGTTTTCTTTTAATATTTTTTCGGTTGTTTTATATTCGGTATACATTTGTCTGAACCCAGGCATACAATTATATTGGGTACGAATACTTTATTCTCTGACCGTATATTTTTTTTTTTTCTTTAATTTATTGTTAAATCATAGTTATAGTAAGCCATATGTATGAAATATCAGTTTTGAATATGTTATTTAGTTTCATTATTATATAATATAGTTTTAATTTCATTCCTTCATTATTTTCTTTGTTTTGAAAAAAATAAAAATTAAGAACCATAATCTTCAAATGAACAAGTAATATTTTTTCGTTGTTCGGTGAGAGAAAGGGATGAAGCGGAAGGGGGAGAGAAGGTTAAAGATGGGGTAAGGTTTTGAATATAGTACGTTTCGGGGAGTCAACAATGGAATTCAGGGCAACTGTTGGCTGAGGTGAAGGGTGTAGGATCACCCTTATCGGTGAGGGTCAGCTCAGGTAGGATAACACCAACCCTACCCAGGTGCTCCTGTGGTGGAGCAGGAAGGGAGTCAAGGGGGGAGTAGTGGAACAGTAGTGGCACGATTTATTTTTATTGTTTTGACCGAGAAGAAGTGGTAACAAGTCCCACCCCACGGCGAGCCAGCCGGTGCTCTTATGCAAGCGTGCCGCCCGTTACCATTAGACAAAAGGAAATGTCATCCGATTCCTGACGGTTACAAAATAATATGGCGCCCAAAGCGTGTGACCCAAAGTATCAACTAAGGTATTTATGGCTCCCATACGATCGAGCTTAGTAGGTAAGAGCATGTCGAGACCTGAGATTTAATAAGATCCGCTTGAGGGATCACTCCTAGGCAGAGATCATTTATTCAGGTTAAAATGTCCAGAACATCTCTTAATATATTTTTTTTTTTCTGATAAGAATTTGTTTGTCAGATCAATCAATTTCAAACAACGTTTTATAAGATCCACTATTCGCGATATGTAGAGATCGGTTAAACACATTTTTGTTTGATAACAAGCAGACAATAAGTACAAACGCGTTATTAACTTCAAGAATTGCTAGTTTTTTTTAGGGGTCTCTGTTCTACTACACCATCTCTTCTTTGAAAACCATCCTTATTTGATTTCCTCACCTTACTTCCAATTCATCTTTCTCGAACCGAACAGAATCAAGATAAAAAGATACAAATATCATAGTTATACAATTTTAATTTTTTTTTTTTAACTTAAATTAATTTTTTTGTTTTCTCGCAAATATGAAGAGTACGGGAGCTATAGCAAAAGATAAAAGGATCACAAGATCTGTCAATAAGAATAATCCTTTAAATTTAAACAACTCTATAGAATTTGGATCAAGGTCCTCATTAGACAATAATAGGCCAAGAGTAATACATACACCAAGAAAAATGTCGCGGTCGGTCGACAACCCTCGAAGTTCGAAAGAAGATTTAAATATAGTAGAAGATCCAGTCGGATCAATTAGGGATTTCAACATCGAACCTAACTTTTTAGATCGGCCTGATCAAATACCGGATTCAATTAGTGAATCCAATTTGCAATTCGAAAATGCAAATATAGCGGGTTGTTCGCGAAACAAAAACAATATTTCAGAGTCAGGGAAGCAAAAAGATGTGCCTCTCGAGGCTTATGTCCAGTCATGCGTGAACAAATCGTTTGAAAATTTCCAGACGTCCTTAATGCACTCCCTAGAGAGCATGTTAAATGCAAAAATCGAAAAAACGGTTAAATCCTCATTAACTTCCGCACTTAATTTAGATGCGATGAGACAAAAAGTAATTCCAAGTGACAGTCAGTCGTTACCCAAGAACAGGGCAGAGCAACCACAAGTAACAGTACCAAATATTGCTACAAATAATGAAAATCAATTTCTGTCAAACCGTTTCCAATCAAATCCTTATGCTTCGAACCAAGATAGTAATTATTATAACAACGAAAACCAATTTGAGCAAAACATTTCGAATAACCCATTCAGAGATATGTACCCAATCCGCAAGCTTGTTATGGATCGTTGGGGGCTTTGTTTCGATGGGACTTCAAAGTCCATTTCCGTCGAAGATTTTGTGTTCAGGGTGGAAACCTTGAAACGGAATTACAACTGTTCATGGCCGGAAGTCATGAAAAATTTTCATGTATTGCTCGGTGGGGTAGCACAAAATTGGTTTTGGCAATTTCTCAGAACCAGCCCTCGTTCAGATTGGCATACCGTTCGCCATGCTTTGTTAAAACAATTCAAAAACTTCGAATCTGATTTCGAGATTATCAAACAAATTATGGAACGAAAACAGCATAACACCGAAAGTTTTGACGATTATTACACTTCCATTTTACATTTACGTAATCAATTACGCGAACCGATTCCTGAACTAGAGTTGTTGCAGATTCTAAAAGGCAACATAAACACTCGGCTTATGAACTTTATATATCCAATGGCAATATATTCCTTAGAACATTTCCGCGAGGAATGTCGTAAGACGGAGAAGATGCTGGTAACTCGTGATCAAAATCGCCAAAGGTCACAGCCATTTCAATCATATAGAAATGTACACGAGTTAGATATTTCAGATGCACCGGAAAGGAACAGCTTTGAAGTCGAAGCAGTTTCGTTCGACAAACGATGTTTCAATTGTAAGAAAATAGGTCACTCATTTCTTTCGTGTTCGCTTCCGGTTCGTAATCTCTTTTGTTACCGTTGCGGTCTGGATAATTACACGACCCCGGAGTGTCCTAAGTGTAATCCGAACTTGGAAAACCGGAGGGCGAGTGTGAAAACAAAATGGGAGTCACGCTCGACCCAAACCTCCCAACCAGAAATTTAGTTGATAAAAGTACCAATACCGACTCCGAAACCAGATTAGACACAAACCACCCGCACAGGACAAATATTAATAAAATTCAAAATTATAAATCTACCAATCAGTCCGACTTTCCTAACTTAAGACATCTCAAATCGTTTGAAGAGAGATTACAAAATTATAATGAAATAAGAGATAGAATATTAACCGGTGAATCGTCGACTTGCGCTAGTAAAAATCTTAAAATTCGATTAAGGAAACAGAAAAGAGGTAATTTTCAAAAGATGATAGAGACTTCACGTCTCGAATCAAACAAGGATTCCCGTCCATACGCTAACGTGCAGATTGAGAACGAAGAGCTCTCAGGTCTCCTTGATAGTGGGGCCAATGTGTCATGTTTAGGAGCTGACTGTTTGACATTCGTCAATCGTCTAAATATCCCGGTAATACCTTTTAACTCAGAAATTCTCACCGCCGATGGAGTGGGGCAGAAAATCAATGGAAGAATTAAAGTCAACATTTCCTATAATGGAATGAAACATCCGTTAGACTTATACCTAGTGCCCTCACTTTCGCAGACGCTGTACCTCGGCATAGATTTTTGGCATAAATTTCAAATTGCTCCAAACCTGGTAAACGAAATCGTCCTTTCCATGTCTGATGTCTCGAGTACGGTTCATCAACTGACACCTGAACAAAAAAATAGACTCCATGTTGTTATAGAATCCTTTCCGTCATTTGCAAAATTAGGACTCGGTCGAACCAATGTAGATAAACACGTCATTGATACTGGAGATGCTCAGCCAATTAAGCAAAGGCATTATCCTGTATCACCGGCTATCCAAAAGCTTTTGGATCAGGAAATCGATCGCATGTTATCCTTAGGAGTAATCGAGGAGAGCCATAGTTCGTGGAGTTCTCCAGTAACTCTCGTATGTAAAAACGGTAAAAACAGGCTCTGTCTTGACGCTCGAAAGCTCAACTCGGTCACAAAAGGAGATGCTCAACCTCTCCCAAATCTAGAATCCATGATTAGTCGTTTGAAAGACACATATTTTATTTCCAGTGTCGATCTTAAAGACGCTTACTGGCAGGTGCCATTAGAAGAAACATCGAAGGAAAAAACAGCCTTTTCTGTCCCAGGCAGACCGCTTTTTCAGTATACTGTTATGCCTTTTGGTACGAAAAATGCGTCGCAAAGGATGTGCAGAGTAATGGACAAGGTGATCAAGTCGAATTTAAGGAACAATGTCTTCGTTTATGTCGATGACCTTCTAATGATATCTGAAGATTTTGAAAGTCACCTCACTCTTTTAAAAGAGGTGTCACAATGTCTGAAAGAAGCTCAACTTACCATAAATGTTGAGAAGTCTAAGTTTTGCTACCGTGAACTCCGTTATTTAGGCCACATTGTCGGCCAAGGCGTTATTAAACCCGACCCAGAAAAAGTTTCCGCTATAACGGACTTCCCCATTCCAAGGACAGTGAAGCAGATGCGACGTTTTCTGGGAATGTGTGGATGGTATCGTCGTTTTATAAAGGGTTTTGCAGACTTATCGGCACCCTTAACCGAAACTTTGAAAAAAAATAAGAAATTCTTTGTAGGAGAAGAAGCAACAAAATCTTTTGAGGCCCTCAAAGCTTCTTTGATTTCGGCACCGCTTCTTACTACCCCTGACTTTTCTAAAACGTTTATTGTCCAGTGTGACGCATCGAGTTTTGGAATTGGAGCTGTTTTAGCCCAATGTGACGATGAAGGTATAGAAAAACCCATATCCTTCTTTTCCCAAAAGTTAAGTCCCTGCCAACAAAATTATTCCGTCACGGAACAAGAATGCCTGGCAGTGGTGGCAGCCGTGAAAAGATTCAGGGCGTACATAGAAGGTTTCCATTTCATCATCATCACTGACCATTCCAGCCTCAAATGGCTAATGGGAATGAAAGATTTGAACGGTCGTTTGGCCCGATGGTCTCTAAGCCTCCAGCATTATGATTTTGAAATTAAACATCGCAAAGGTTCCGCCCAAGTCGTACCCGATACTTTATCTCGTGCGTGCATTGAGGAAATGTGGGTGTGTGAGAACAAAAGTCCCCAGTTTGACCTCAACGATCCCGAATTCACATCGGATGAATACCAAAAGTTGATTCAAAAAATTTCTCTTAATGGCGAAAGCTACCCCGATTTGAAAGTCGTAGAAAATAGAGTTTACAAACGTGTTCGGATTTCTGAAGATATCTATACCACCGATATTCAGTGGCGGCTCTGGATACCAGAAAATTTAACTAAATCTTTGATTGAAAACGCACACAACCCTCCTGAATCGTCGCATGGAGGAATGTCTAAGACCCTCGAGCGGTTGAGAAAACTTTTCTTTTGGCCAAAAATGTCAAAGCAAGTTCGGGATTTCGTGAGGAATTGCCCTCAGTGTAAACAATCCAAGTCTTCCAATGCATGTCTCAAGCCTCCTATGAAAAATCATAAAATAATCAGTAGACCCTTTCAGAAAATTTACATTGACTTTCTCGGTCCATACATTCGGTCGAAGAGAGGCAATCTGTATTTATTTATCGTTCTTGATCATGCGTCAAAATATGTGCTATTAAAGCCTATGCCGAAAGCTTGTTCAACCAGCGTCATTCGATTTTTAGAAGAAAATGTGTTCAACACCTTTGGAGTACCAGAAATTGTCCATTCAGATAATGGGAAACAATTTTCTAGTAAGGATTTTCAAATTTTCTTGAGTAAACATGAAATAAGGCACTTCAAAACTGCCTTATATTCACCCCAGTCGAACGCCTCTGAGCGGGTGAACCAATCAATACTTAGCGCGATTCGAACCTATTTACAAAAAGATCAGCGTGAATGGGATCGACACATCCCCGAGATCCAACAAGCAATTTGTAGTTCAGTGCACCAATCTACAGGAGTTACCCCGTACTTTGCTCTTTTTGGTACCGAAATGGTAACGCACGGGGGTGCGTATCCCTTATTAAAAAATCTCGATATGCTTAACGAAGGAGACTTTCAAACTCTCCCAAAAGCTGATAGAATCCAGTTTATAAGAGATAAAATACAAGAGAACATTCGGTCAGCGTTTGAGAAAAATTCAAAATCTTATAACTTAAGAGCCAAAGAAAGATTCTTCAGGCCTGGTCAAGAGATCTTTCGACGTAATTTCGTTCAAAGCAATACCGCGAAACAGATCAATGCTAAGCTTAGTCCGAAGTTCCTAAAATGTCGAGTCGTGAAACGAATCGGTCAGTGTATGTACGAAGTGGAAAATTTGCAGGGAAAGCGTATCGGAATTTTTCACGCGAAGGATTTGAAAGCGTAGGGTACCTACGGTTTCGTGGGAATTCAGGGTCATGGGTCGATTTTGCGAATATAGGTTCGTCCGGGACTTCCTTTTCGTTCCCAAGTCATTTATCTTTTGCACCAGTGCAACGAAAATTCTGTGGGTTTGTGGCATGCAGCTGTAAGCCACGCGTCCGCTGTAAGTAGCTAAGTGTAATCACTCCTTTCAAATTCCGAACTATTCCCATTTTTTTAGCAATCACCTCGTTTTCTGTACCCTTCAAGCGATCTCGGACGAAAAGAAAAATGCCTGAGTTTCCGGTACGGTTCTTTCTTTTTAAGATCTTACAACTCCACCGAGCAACATCGTTGTATGCCGAGAATACCATTTTGTAAAGCAAAAAGAAATAAAATTTCTGTGTTTTATCTCCGGAGTATAGTGTGGAAAAAAAATAAAAGAAAACGAAAACGAAAAATAAGAATAAAAGAAAACCAGACAAGAAAATCAGAAAGAAACGAGAGCCCAATCTACGCGTACGTGAAATAAAAAAAAATCCGTAAGTAAAGTTCCCGACATTCTTTTTGTTCGTTCACCTAAGTACCTACCTACATAGTAGGAAATAAAAAAAAAAAAATAAAATTATTTTTGTCAACCATCCCTTAAACAGGCCCATAGAGCGACTAGCTCTGGCGAGGATAAGTCACCCAGCGCTGGTCGCACGCCTCCGCCAACGCCCTTCATTAAATCGAAAAAAAAAGAATAAAAAGAACAAGGTATCGTATACGTTTCATCCACCTGGATGCCTCGTGTCATCGTCATCGCTAACCAAACTTCCACTTTCCAGATTCGGCGAGCAAGAAACGGCCACTCGATTACTTTGGTTAAAAGAAAAAATCGTTTGTTCCCCTCGATACCCGGTGATCGTCGCTCCATCAGTTTTGTTGTGGATCCCGGTCCAGGCGGTTCGAGTATCGCTCGATAAGCGTACCTATCTACTCGTGAGTGATTCGTAGCCTGAACAAGGATAAAACAAAAAAAAAGTAGCAACAGACGAAAGCCTAAAGAAAGAGAACCGTTGTCGTTGGTTGTTCAAACAATTCGTTTCTCGCAAGTATCCGAAGTTCAAAGTAAAGAAAGACACCACGGGAATGAGCGGTGCGAATAAATTTTGTGCATTTCGGTTCGGGGGTTGGTCATTCGTGCTCGTATAAGCGTTTAAAGGTTTACAAAAAAAAAAGAAAAACACAAAACAAATCGAAATAAAAGGGAAAGATAGTTCGTAGAAATCAAAATACCTCGAGAAAAGCAAAAAAAAAAAAAAAAAAAAAGAAATAAAGAAATAAAATAAGAAGCAAGAGAAAAGAATATAGTTTAATATAAGAGAAACTTAGATAAATGAAAAAAAGCAAAAACAAAGAAAGAAGAGTAAGAAAAAAAAGAATAAAGAGAAAATTTAAAGAGTCCTTCCGTGACCTACATTTTTTTTTTGGTTGTTCCGACTTAAATTTTAATTATAGATAGATTTGTGAACGTGAAGAGAATAAGATTTTTTATTATCGCGTAGAGTTAGTTTTTTTTTTTTTTTTTTTTTTACAAATATACTCTCTAAGTTTTTTTATAAAAATAGAGTGAAAAAGGTTATCGTGGAGGGGTTGCAGAAGGAGGAGACCGTTCCTGTGCGCACATGGCTGGATTTTTCAACAAAAAAATATCGACTTCTGTACGTAAGTCCTTTTAATATTTTGTTTTCTTTTAATATTTTTTCGGTTGTTTTATATTCGGTATACATTTGTCTGAACCCAGGCATACAATTATATTGGGTACGAATACTTTATTCTCTGACCGTATATTTTTTTTTTTTCTTTAATTTATTGTTAAATCATAGTTATAGTAAGCCATATGTATGAAATATCAGTTTTGAATATGTTATTTAGTTTCATTATTATATAATATAGTTTTAATTTCATTCCTTCATTATTTTCTTTGTTTTGAAAAAAATAAAAATTAAGAACCATAATCTTCAAATGAACAAGTAATATTTTTTCGTTGTTCGGTGAGAGAAAGGGATGAAGCGGAAGGGGGAGAGAAGGTTAAAGATGGGGTAAGGTTTTGAATATAGTACGTTTCGGGGAGTCAACAATGGAATTCAGGGCAACTGTTGGCTGAGGTGAAGGGTGTAGGATCACCCTTATCGGTGAGGGTCAGCTCAGGTAGGATAACACCAACCCTACCCAGGTGCTCCTGTGGTGGAGCAGGAAGGGAGTCAAGGGGGGAGTAGTGGAACAGTAGTGGCACGATTTATTTTTATTGTTTTGACCGAGAAGAAGTGGTAACAAGTCCCACCCCACGGCGAGCCAGCCGGTGCTCTTATGCAAGCGTGCCGCCCGTTACCATTAGACAAAAGGAAATGTCATCCGATTCCTGACGGTTACAAAACCTAATACCGAAGTTTCGGACAGAACTACTATAAGTAGCAATAATTAAGAGGTGGTCACAGCCTTTGTCTATCTAGGCTCCACTATCAACTCAGCGAACGATACCATTGCTGAGATCGCTATTTCTTTGAGCTAAGAAGGCAATTGAGAAGCAAAGCCCTCTCTTGAGCAACTTAAGTGTCCCTGTAATACTTATCATCCCGGTCCTGATGTATGGAGGTGGGGACACTATTTACGGTGGATGAGAATGCTTAAGCGGGAAAGAGTGCACAGCGATACCAACCTAGCCACAACAGTAAAAAGCCAACGACTGAGATGGCTGGGTTATCTAGAGCGAAAGTTTTTGAATCCAACCCCATGGGACGATCCAAAAGAGGCAGGCAGTGTAGCAGGTGGTGCAAGCAAATGAAAGAGGACCTCAACCAGTTTGGCGTGTGAAACTGGAGACAACTAGCTAAAAACCAGGCTGGTTGGAAGAAGCTTGTAGGTTGAGACCCTGGTCCATCCCGGACTGTAGCGCCACTTTAAGTAAGTAAGTAGTATTAGATATCACGGCAAATCTTACTCCGTGCTGTGAATGAAAATTAAACGTGGAAACAGGGAGAACACAGAGATGAAATATATAAATCTTACTCCGTGCTGTGAATGAAAATTAAACGTGGAAACAGGGAGAACACAGAGATGAAATATATAAATCTTCCATGAATGACCATTCCAAGGTATCCCCGAATGTGTCGACCAGAATTAGAACAAAAACTTTTTAGTAGCTCGTTGTGAATGATATCATATTTGGAAGACTGTTAGAATTAATAAAGAAAATCTAATAAATACGACTGTTAATATTTTGTTAAAACCAACACTTATCTCTATACCTGACTCCATTTCGAAAATAGATTTTCAAGTTTACTGCACATTTATCCTCGTTTACCCTAATAGAAATTTAAATTTAAAAAATACAAATGTTTTCAAGCCAAATCTTTTTGTAGTTTTTTTTTTCTCAAAAAATGTTTAAATATCTACAACTTAATACGCAAGCTGCACGGATAATGTCCAGTGCTCCCATTTATAACAATTAATTCGGTAAAACGTTGTGTATATTTGTTTTTTATTATTAGTTGTGAAATATAAAATTGTATGTAGCTACTTCATTCCGACGTTTATGCATGATTATCTTACTCCCAAACGAACCAGCCTTAAATTATTCAAAACTTTCCATATTTAATAGTTCAATCAAATACATAAACATTACAGATACCAATGGGTATACACATAATATCTAACAGCAAATCAATCAAGCTGCTTTGTTACCCAACCGACACTATAAAATGTCAACTTAATTTCAAGTTGCCACGTAAATACACACACCTTTCGCTATGCTGCAATCAACAACAAGCCATGAGGGAAACACATTTATCAATGCTTAATTAGCATTGGATAATAGCGCAAAACACATCCTTGACATCGAGATACGAGTAGCTTCGAGTTTAGATGCCTTTATAAAGTGCACCACGTCAATAGCCGTGTTTTCTATACCCTAACCTATTTTCATATAAAGACCCGGAAATTGACCTTACCTCAAAATAAACCTCTGTCCACAACAACAACAACAAAAACAGTGTGGGTTTACTATACTACTATTGCTGTTGGATCAGCTTCCTGTTTGTGATGCTGCTGTAGGTATGCTGCTCTAGTGCTGCTGTTGCTGCATCACTTCATTTATTTTCGATCAAGAACAACTATTTAGATTCCCTCTTTGGAGGTATACCTAGTCTGCTGGATGGATACACAGATACTAGTCCTAGACCACACACAAAAACAATAAAAACAACACGAATCCTAGGGACACTAGGTATATGTACTAAACATTGAGGTGTAGTACACGTTCGAATCATCATTGCGAGATTCCTATTCCTATCGTCGTCGTAGTCCACCTATAGCGCCATTAAAGTTGGGAATGGAAAATTAACTGGTTAACTGAACACGTAACAAGAGATACATTCACTTAAACCAGTGCAAGTTGTGCAATTAATTAAGAATGTAATTAGGGGTGAGAATTGAAAATTTCATGTGCACTATGAAGCACCTAACCCTGTTTATCGCGAGTGAATATGGGGTCGCATGCGAAATGTTTTTCGTTAATAGAGCGGTTAAAAGGGAACAGCAGGGGATCATTATATGAGTTGCTATAGACCATTGGGATTTCGAAAATTTGGATATGGAAACGTAGAAAACCCGCCTTCACCCTCACGAAAATTCCATAGCTATATTTTGATTTTTGAGAACTTCATGCTATTTTGGTAAAGGGTACACAAACACATATGGGGAATTATAATGGGGAATGAAGTAATGTTCCTCTAGGTATAGTTTAGTGTAATAGTTCTGTGTAGTTAGGCGTACCTACTTCAAATATGTATTGGGTTTCAATCGTTGCGTTGGATGCCGTTATGCGAAAAACATTTTTGTACATATGCAGGTTAAATTGATTCGAAATACTTTACTTAACTTGCATTATGAGTTTGTTTTTAATGTCGTTACTTAATATTGGTGGTTAATTTAACAACCATTAGTTTCTATTTATTATTTACGCTTCACATACTGCTAGCAGGGTTCATTCTGATAATAACGCCGAACGAAATTAAGCCGAATTTCGGAATCCGGCCTTAATTCGCTTTACCTACTAAAGTGAAATAACGCTGAATTTTAAAGTTTGGCCTTATTTCGCTGTGGCAAAATGAAATAGAGCCCAATGTTAACAGAGAAATAAAGCCGAACCCAACAAATTCAAAATTCGATTTTATTTCAAAGTTTCATTAAATGCAGATTCTATAAATGCAAAAGAAACTTTGCATACACCCAACCTCGCACCCACCCCAAATCTTATAACGAGCCCAAGAAGGGGGGTTGCAGGGGAGCAGCATGCTCCCCATACATACCCCACTGTTTATTCGCGAATTTTTAAATTTCACAAACCAAATAAAGGACAGGATCTATTGCAACCCACCGATAAAATTCGGCGTTATTTCACTTTAATAATAATAATAATAATAATAATAATAATAATAATAATAATAATAATAATAATAATAATAATAATAATAATATTTTTACTATATGCCTGTAAGACCTAAGGTCTTTTAAATGCAACCTGAATTGCACGGCACTAGTTAAAAAGAGTAGGAGGATAGGAAAGATTTGGCACCAGTGGATTGAGATCAAGGTGTTTACTATCTCCTTAAATCTCACGGGTGGCATCCAGTTAAGCTGGGAGACTATAGAAAAGAATGCTGCCTAGAATGGGGCTCGAACCCACACCTCTAAGCTAGCAGTCAAGCACTACATCCACTGCACCATTGCCACCCGCTTTAATAAAGCGAAATAAAGCCTCGGCACCCTTCTGATACAATTCTTCCAAATAAATCTAACCTTTGTTCAGGATTATTTATCTTTATTGTTTACTATAAATATTAACACACTACCATCAATGGCGAATTCTATACACACAGGTAATTGTTAAGCTAATTTTTAGTTTCCATCAAATAGTTCTATAAAAGAAGATTTGCAGAATCTCTATCTAATCGATTCATAAGAGAAACGATGACTTGGTCAAAAACTTCAAAGTACAGTACCCTGTACTCCTAATATGCCTTTCGTCAGCCCTGACTCCACCCTATCGAGATATCTATTCGGAATGAACAATTCTCCGCAACGCCAAGTTTGAGGTTGAAGTTGCATTCAAGGTATCATTCATCGGAAAAGGATGAAATATCATATAAGATGGCGCATTCCTACAATAAGGACATCAGAATCTCGTTGTTTTTTGCTTGTTTTTATTTAAAATTAAAAATCCAATCGAAAAGTGGATACACAAAATATCCTTAAGAAAAAAATGTTTTATATTGCATAGGAAGTCGGAGAATTTTCCGATTGGCTCATCCGAGCAATGTTTTTGGAGTCTTTTCTGTTCCCGATTTCAAGAAGGAGGAGATTTGGAACACCGAACACACACATACATATATCTACAGTTTTTCGTTGGATTACTTGTCAAAAGTAATTAATGTTTAAAGAAACCATTTTGAAAGTAGTGTTAGTTTAAATTCGATTGGGGTCAAAAAGCAGTGGTACAGTCAGAAAATCCAATCAAAAATGACATCACTTTAAGGGCCAATTTTTCATTGCGAGATCATTTTAGTCTCGGGGTTGAACCGGAATTAACTCCAAAGACGAGTTTTTCAGTCAGTTGAAATCTTAAACTAAATCCGATTTAAATCAACTAATTTGGTATTTTAACTCAGAGTCTAAATTGAAGTCCTTTTTCGCTGTGGCGCCATCTCCATTTCGATGCGTGAAAGATAGGTAGGGTTATATCCATAGTGTCGCATATCGATGTCAGTAGATTTTTACAACTGAAAAATACAGTTAATCCTCAACTGAATAACTGCACAGAAAGAATTCTTGGATCATATCACGAAAAATGAGCTGCAAATTACGAAAAATGAATCCCGATTTATAGGGTAAAGTCGGGTGATATGGTACCACGGGATATATGGCACCCTTTAAATATTTCCTACTTAATTAATTATTTTTAAAACAAAAGTATCAGAATATCATCAAGTTTAACTTTAACTCTCAATTGATGCTGTTAAAACTGAAGTAGCTTTTTTAACTTTAAAACCACAACCGAAAGTAAAATAATAGTGACTATATTTAAGTCAATTTTTTTTTTGTGCATAACATAACAAAGTGCAGCAATGGAATTATTCGGCACCAGGTGCTCGCTTTAACGAAAAAAAGAAGAGTGATGCGTGTTTATTTGTTTTTAATTATCGCAATATGTAAGCATACTTGTTTTGTCTGAGTAATTTGAAAAAATAGTGGTTATAACAAAAGGGAGATATGGCACCCCTTAAGCTTAGTACAAATTGCAATGGTGCCATTTCACCCACTACTACATTTTGGTAATTTTTCGTTGACTTTCTAGGACCGTTTTTTGTTTTACATTATATCCAAAAAGTGCATTATTTGACTTTTCTCATTGCATTTGACATTAAACTGCATTGAGTGTGACAAAAATCCATACAAAAAGTAAAGTTCCATACACCCTCTAGCAGGTGCCATATCACCCGCCATTTTTTCACATGTCTTTTTTTCAAGGTATTTTAATTTCTTTTAAAAATATGTGTTTACATAAAAGCTTTCGTAATCAACCTATTTTTTGTGTTTTAAAATTAACTACAGAACACATACATAAAAGTTTAAAATAAAAACCATTTTTACTTTGTGAGTTATAAAGAAAACTGAAAATAGGTGCCATATCTCCCGACTTTACCCTACCTTGGCTCGGGATTTCGTTATTTACGACTATTTGTTTGCAATTTGCAAAACTGAGCAAAATGATGATATTGATACTCAAAAATCGTAAGTTAACACTCCTTAAGTATCAATTATTTTATCGAGAAAAAACAAAAAATTGCGAACAACAAATCGCAATTTGATCCAAATATTCCTCAATTGCACAATTTGTAGATTTGCAAAAAAGATTTGTGATCACCAATTTTATTTCGTGATATTTCCACTTGGAAATATCAATCCTGCTCTACCCTTCATTTTGCAGGTATGTATTCACATTTAATTTAATTTATATGAAATAAATACCTTACGCTTGACTCTACTTGGATTTGCGGAGCGAGCATTCAACCACCAGGCCAATTTGCATTACAACTCGTTGGTGTCACACATTGATGATAAGATACCTGCCATGTTGTGTTGCTTTATTTCTTCGAAAAAAAAATTGCGCGAAGAAAATCGTGATTAAGAAATTTGTTGTTGGTGATTTTCTCATGGAGTTGCGAATTACGACAAAAAACGTAATTCAGTGATTGTGCATACTAAATATTTATCGCAAATTAATATTTTCAAATGCTGTTTGTGAAATTATGCTTTTGGAGAGTAAATTACGCCAAAACAGTTGTATTTTGCTATGAAAAGTACAAACATGAATCATGGTTTTTAATTGCAAATCACGAAGAAACAAATTTTGTAAATTGCTACGTTTTGACTGTTAAATTACCAGTTTTTGTATTAAATTGGGATTAAAATGTTATGATTTACGAATTAAACATGATTCGTAAATTGCAACTGCAAATTTTTCAATTGGTGATTTTTCAATTCTTTCCGTGTGTTCATGAGTTAACTCGGGGTTAATTTATGTTGAGGACTAGCCAGCTCTGAGTTAACTCTGAACTCAAAAACTGGCCCTTAGTGTCAGTTATTCCCTTTTAGATCTTGAGTTATCTTTTCTAAGGAATTTTTACTGCTTTGCTAAGCTAGTGCTGAGAAAAGCCACCGATTTCTTTTGACTGTTTCATTTTTATTCTTTCTGTGATAATATAACTAACCTACAGATTTAAATGAGTATCTATCTACATGGCAGTCGAAACTAAAGGATTAGATCTGAATCCCTTTTAATTAACTCCAAATGCCAAAAAATTAAATAGCAAAGTTCTCAATTTCGAAATTGCAACTCAGAATTTATACCACACTACATGACTCTTGCTTTAATTTAGATACTTCAATTCCCAACAAGTACCTACCTGACCTACCTATCTGGAGTAAAAATACAGGTTGCTATAGCCACATACCCAATTGTCAAAGCTTTTCTTAAATCTAAGAGAATTTAATTTCACAGGATACATCCTTATCGGACCATCAATTTGACAGCTCCAGTGGCAGTTCTAACCCATGGCCAGCCAACACATAAAAACCGGCAATCAAACCCCAAGCCCATTGAACAACATCAGAGCTCATAATACCATATCGTTTTTCTATTTCATCCTAGCAGGATATCCTATCCACATCCCAACGACAATACCGACACCAACACTCCCAAAAAATAAAAAAGATTCACTTGTTGTGCTCTAATTCATGTGACTATCACTATCACACAAAACGAAGTCGTAAAACCATTTCTAAGGATGAAGTCAACCTGCACAGTCCAAGATACCACTTTAACGACCAGTAGTTAATGATATTTTTTTTTTGTCATGTGATATAAAATTTTATATCCCTTGTTTGCTGTTGTCTTCATCGTCTATATATAAGGAAGTGGTCTCTGATAATTCTTTTATTTCAGAAATACTATGAAGTCGTGCGGTTTTAATGGGCTTGGGGGTTACCGTTCTATGTAATTTGTTCTTATCAGCCAATAATTGTTTAATCACCTTCACCACATTCTATTTATTACATAATGTGTTTTATTCGCTGATTTTTATGTTTGTATTCTTGGAGTATATACACACATGTTTGTGAATTAAGGATTCATTATAATTATTTTAGTTGCTATGATATTGTTAGAGCCTTATGTGTCATAATTGTTAAGAAAAAGTTCCACATTCAGGCCAGAAACTTGTCACATTAAGGCGAAAAAGCACAAGTGTCACGCAGAAAAACAGAAAAAGATTAATTAATATAATGAACGATTGTATAAATATTATACACTGAACAAAAATAAACTAAAGATCTGAAATCTAGGGACGCGTTTGACCACTATTGAATTGGACTTGTTGAATATTTGGCTTCTATAGTAAATGAAAATTAGCGCTTCATTCAGTCGAGTCGATCTCTTTTGCACTCGTGACTGACTCATGATGGCCTCTGGCGAACGCAGTTTTTAGTAACTTTAGTACATCTTACAAGGATTTTGTTCACAAAAAAAATTACTGTGAACTATATCCAACAATGTTAGAATTCCTTTGTCATTAAAGGAGGAATAATTGTTTATGTTAGTATAGGATCTTAAAATAAAAATTCTATATGCGAAATGTAATGAAATATTGAAATTCTAGAATTTACCGGTAAAACCTAGAATTTTTTTGCAGCATTTAGGCTCTTGGAACCTCATACACGTAATAGGATATTCGCAAAAAAAAAAACATCTCCTCTAATTGGTCAGTAA
Source organism: Dasysyrphus tricinctus (assembly GCA_963921185.1). Lineage (NCBI taxonomy): Eukaryota > Metazoa > Arthropoda > Insecta > Diptera > Syrphidae > Dasysyrphus > Dasysyrphus tricinctus. The sequence continues at coordinate 18,708,594 of OY992533.1, read as the reverse complement.
CAGAGAACTGCAGCAAGTAGCTCGTTTAACGAGCCACTCACAAAATTCATTGCCTTACACAGTATTCAGACACATTCATATTCATTTCCAATCTACACTTACATTGTATTGCTTTTCATAAACGAATCTGAATGGAGGTCACATTCGTTTGAGAAAATGATTCACTTCAACATGATTCAATGTATCAATGCATTGTGAGCTGCTAAAAAACCTGTTTTCGTTCGAATGTGAATGTGTCTGAAAATACTGAACAAGACACTGAATGACTGAATATTTGGAGCTTCATCAAAAATTATTTCTATTTCATTCTGTCTCCACTGGCGAGACCAAAACGGATGCGACAGATGATTTGTGATTAGCGCATGCGCCCTCTTTTTCCATTCTTTGCTCTTTTTTCTGTTTAATGCTATAAATTTATTGTAAGTGTAGAGAATATGTTATGTTTTGTGAGCCACTTACAACTTATGACCAGGGTTGTCAGATGTGGCGATTTGTCGCCAAACAGGCGATATGAAATTTTATTTGGCGACACGAAAATCGGTTTGGCGATATACCTTAAAAAAGGCGATATTTTTAGGTTTTGGCGATTTTAATTTTTTTAATCAAAGTCGTAATATCTTCGGTCAAAAGGTAAAACTCACGGAGTACAGAAAATATATTAAAGTAAATGAGAATGCAATTAATTTTTTAATCCAAGAGGTCTCATTTTGCAAGATATTTACTAACACATTGAAATATATGCCCAGGAACTTTATTTCAAAATTTGCGGAACGTGACTTCAGCTTCAAAAAATTCTTTTCAACCTAATTTTAAAAGTATATTTAAATAAATTGTGAGTAGGTTTACCTTTTAAACGAAGACGACATTGTTTATTTTTTTCTGATCTTCACTTAACGCTGTGGCTCCATTGGCAATTTTTGAGACAGTTGCAATTGGAATAGGAATGGCAATTATTTGCTTGGCTGGGCATTTTCATTGCCAGGCAATTTCAATTGAAAAATGTGTGTATAGAAAAATTTGACTGCAAATGCAGTCAAATACTGTTTAAATCCCCTGTTTTTAATAAAATTTAATTTTAATTCACTATATTTTGTCATGTGCGTTGTCATATTCTACGATTTAATTAATTAAATATTGCCAATGGAGCCGCTGGGTAAACCTCGCAAGTTTTTTAATGGTCTGCTAAGATTTAGGCATCAAAATACTAAATCTCATTTCTCATCGCACTCAAAACTGAACATCGATTCTTTCCCATCACTCAAATAATTTTATAATATTTTTGTGATTTTTGAATTTGGTCATTTATAAAGTGGAACATTTTAAATTTGGCGATTTTTTGGCGATTTATATGTTACCTTTGGCGATTCCGCCTTTTTAAACCTGACAACCCTGCTTATGACATGAGCTACTCATAAATTTCAATGCTGTTATGAATCACCTGATTCATTGCATGGTTTGAGTGTGAGCCCCTAAAACATTCAGAGATTCATGGATGCAAGCAAGATAACGATTCGAATTCGGTTGTGTAACGTACAAGGAGCCTTAGAAAGAAATGAATATGATTCACATTCGTTTCATTTCCATGAATGTGAGACTGTCAAGAGGCTCGTATTTTTGCGAATGATTCAGAATTGCGAACGAATGGATTCATGCAGCTCTCTGGTCAGTAAGTAGTCATATAAAAAGTCAGCTTGTTTGAGTAATTGGTCAGCCCAAGAATACTTGTAATCAAGTCTTAAACTTTATCAAGGTCACGGCCGATTATGGGCACCCCATTTGTGGAATATAGGTACGCAGGTATTGTATATTATCCAAAAAATCACTAGATCGTCATCTATTTTCAGTAATTGGTCAGCCATATGGGTGATTCGCTGCCAACTATGATTCTTTAAATAAAAAAAAATAAAAAATTAAAAGTTATTGGAAAGAATTTTTGTTTCGTTTTTGTGGCTTCATTTAGTCAGAGTATCAAATCTTTAAAAGCATTTTGCTACAACTTTTAAAGAACAAAAAATATGGTGAAATGTACTATCGCTAATGGAGCTCTTTTACTTTTTCTTGTTTGTATTTTGTTTTCTCTCTTTTTGACCATATTTTTGTTGAGATGCTAGATAAACTGTTATGTTTTGACCTCTTGACATTTCTACTTCCCTTATTTTCGTTAAATATGCATAACTTTTTCGTTTTTGTAGTTTATTCTTCTGAATGGCAACCCTTTTCATTGTGCTGGGTTATTACTTAGTTTTAATTGCATGGAATAATTTTTATTTGGCTCTTTCGAGGTATTGCTACAGTTTGAATAAAGAAAATAGGTAGAAAGTAAATATTATTGCAAGAAATAGTTTAACTAAAGTTCACGGTGCCACGGTACTGACATCCACGGTACTGACATTTAGACAATTTATGTAACCTCACTTCTCTATGCTTATGAGAAAAATCAATTCCAGGACAATTTTTACTTATGCCGTTAAAAGGAATACAAAATTCTGATAATCAACCAAAAACATGTTATAGCATGCTTAAAATATACTACCACGGTACTGACAAATTAATTTGTGACACCCTTTTTTCGAATGAAAACATATCACTCTTAAAGTACAACAACCTTAAATAATAAAACGATTATTGTTATCTATACATAAATAGTACCTCTTTAAGAAAACCACCATTCAAACGTCTTGAAACTAAAACAACACCTATTGAATTCAAAAATGAAAGTAAATCCTAGGACAACATTAATTCATTTTGACTTAATTTTTGCATAATTTTGTCAAGGAAGTTTTGCACTCAAACTTTTCTAAGGTCAACATTTCCATTCATTGAAGTATTACATTAGAAAAAAATAGATTTCATCGGAAAAACAAGGAACGGACATGCCACGGTACTGACATTTTTACTTAACGTGTCCAAGCCATGTGGAAGAAATAGGAAATTTGGTCATGATATCCAATGTATATTGTAGTAAATAGCCATTTACACAATTCAAACCAAAAATATATACGAAAATTTTACATTAAATAACAAAAAAAGCACTGGACACAAAGAATCACAGTTGGCACGGAATCACCCATATAGAATTCATTTAATGAATTTTCAAGGTCTCAGACAAAAAAGTTAATTTAAGAAAAAAAATACTCCTTCTAATAATTGGTCAGTAGTTGGCCATAAAAGGTCATAAGATTCCATTTTCACTGGCTGATACCAGTAAGTTCCTGTTCACAGAATAGGGAAATTTTGTACTCACTAACGAGCGCCCTCTTCTGTGCAAAGTTACAATCTTTAACTTCAGGAATGCATATGGACTGAACACTGAACAATTTTATGGGTAGGTATTACAACGATAACGAAAGTTCCATTCCACAAACCAATAAAAAGTTTTCACTCTAAATTCCTAAATACTTAATAGGTTAGGTTAGGTTAGGTTGAAGTGGCTGCCAGTCGTGGAGACTGACACACTTAGACCATGAGTTGGTCCATTGTGATACCACATGAATCTAGGAAACCCTTTTCCTTACTCGGTGAACCATTTGGAGCTTCTTATGAAGCGTAATAGACTGCCAATGTCTAAGTTTCTCAGATCACTAGGATCATTGAAGTAGAACTCACCAAGGTGAAGTCTTCGTCTATGAGATAGAGCAGGGCACGTGCATAGAAGGTGAGGGATCGATTCTATCTCTTCCTCATCCATACAGCTTCTGCAAAAATCGTTAGCGAATACGCCAAGACGCGTTGCGTGCTTGCCTATGAGGCAGTGTCCGGTTATAACACCAATCATGGAGCTGATGTGCAATCTGCTTAGAGAAATCAAACGCTTAGATCGTTTTAAATCCATTACTGGCCAGATTTGTTTTGTTGCCAAACAAGAGGTGATATCATTCCACCTAAGATTTGTTCTCTCTAAGGCATCTTGCTTCAGCAAAAGTTTACATGTAGCGATGGGTATACCTATTTCTGCCTTACTAGGTAGAAGAGGTAAAGTTGTACCATTTTTAGCGAGTTCATCGGCCTTACAATTACCTGGGATGTCCCTATGCCCCGGCACCCAACACAGGTGAATATTAAACTGTTGTGCCATCTCCAGCAGAGACGAACGGCAATTTAGGGCTGTTATAGAGTTAGTAGAGACCGATTCCAGGGATTTAATAGCTGCTTGACTATCCGAGAAGATGCGGATATCTGTAGTTGATATCACGTTTTCCTTCAGCCAAGATAAGGCTTCTTTAATCGCCATAAGTTCCGCCTGGAACACGCTACAATGATTAGGAAGACGGAATGAGAGACTTAATTTTAGTCTTTCTGAGTACACACCGCCACCCACCCCTTCATCAGTTTTCAATCCGTCCGTGTAGATATGAACCGATTCATCTTCCAAGAAAGCCATATCCTCCCAGAGGGTTCTAGAAGGAATGGTGACTTGAAAGTTTAAGCCGAATTGTGGTTTTGGGATGGTGTAGTCAATGCGACTAGGTAGTGACCTGAATGAATTCAGAATGATGGAATGGCCAATATTATTGTTGTAAATACTTAATAGCTAATTATATACTTAAAAAAGAAAAAAAAAACATTTTAAAACCCTTAACTTTCTTGAAACACCATCGATCATAAAATAATATATATGTTTATTAAAATGGAAAATAAAAAAAGTAGACAAAGTAAAAATATTTTTCTTTTGGTGTAGGTATAATATTTTTCACCCACATTACAGCTAAAGTAAAGTTGGATACAAAATATATATAAATAAATAGTCCTTCATGGAAACATGAAAGTCTACAACAAGTGTCTGAGATAAAAGTTTAGCTACTTTATTAATGCCTGGCCATTAATATTCGCATGATTATACTAAACAAGGCTGGCGGCGGCGGTGGCGACCACCGGCAACGGGCTGGGGCGGTGCGTTGGTGCTAGCTAACAGTGGCATTGGTAGTGCGGCGGCACCTGTTATATTCATCACAACACTATAAATATCCTTAAAGAAGGATAAAACATTTATCACAAGTTGTGTGTAAAATATGCTACCAATTCATTTATCAAACGAAAACAAGAAACTTTTAATAGCTAAAGATAAGAAAAATAATAGCTTAGCATATTACATAATTATAAGAAGTATAGGTAAGTATGATGAAAAAGGAAAGGTCATTTAACTATGAATTGGCTTGTTTGGTTTCCATCAGATTAAACTGATGAGCTAAAGGTCACATTTAGTGAACAGAAAGAATTGTGTAGGTTCAAACATTTTAAACTGAAAGAAATAAGTAATTTTCTTTTTAACTTTGACAGTTTTTTTTCAAGTAACCTACCTCAAGTTGTAAATTTGAAGAAAACTGATGACTAATAGATGCCTTCGCATTTTAACAAAAAGACACATTAAGTCTGCTGGCAAAGGAGGATATCATTAAAGGTTATGTCCATGTGGGCGGGTGGAAACAATAATATCTATCCAGATACAGAGTTTGGTTTTAATGCGGGCCATAACTTATCTCATGCCGCGTCTGAACTGTTATCTGATATCCAATGAAACAAAACATATAACTAGTGTACTGATGGGTTAATTAATCTCTTATTATATTTTGTTAAAGGCTTTCCACATCGCCTGTTTGAAAGGTCTATATCTGACATCAGTCATCTTGATTTAGCATCAGCTTACATATGTACGATGCTTCGCTAAAATTTTAAAGGAAAATGTTTAAACCCTCACTTATATAGTTTAGAACCGTATTTTTTGGCCTTAAGATTTTAATATTTTGTCTTGTAACACGAAGCAACTTAAGTAATTCACTATTTTCTTTAATGACATCCCCTACGCAAAACCGAGATAGCTAAGTCACCATATACAAAACAAAACGTTGAATTCCCAATAATTTCTTTCAAGTTGCTACGTGGGTGAGTGCAAGCAATTAAATCATCCGGCGAATTCAATCAAAATGAAGAAGGAAACTTCGCATTTTTCTCAATAATCTCAAAATTAAAAATCAGATTTTTTACAATTTCGAATTTCGCAGCAAAAAATCTAGCGATAGACCGAAATCACGTAAATTAAAATTTACAATATCAAAATCTCGCAATTCCAGTAATATTGGCTCCGAGTTTCGAACTGAAAATAAAAATAAAACTTGAAGACGGTATTTCCCTAAGAATCTCATGCAAGTTTTTAATTAAATTTTGTCTAGCGAGATTTTAATCTGTGAAATTTAAATTTGCGAGATTTTGTGAATGCGGCATTGTTTAAAATGAAATCGAAAAATTAAAGATTTCTAAATTTTGGAACAAATAGCGCATAACTTTGCAGCAAGAATAGGCCCAAAACATATTCAAACAAAATAAAGTAGATGGAGAGGCCCAAGGCTTTAATATGGCATGTTAAGAAAGTCATTTATATTTTTGTATTTGTAAAAAAGGCAATTTCTTATCTAATTTTGTGTTCAGAAATTTTGACAAAATCATCAAACCAATTTCATTTTTACGCTAAAATTAAACTTTATATATAAGTATTAAGCTGAGTTCTTATAATTTATTTATTATTTAGTAAAATTAACTGAACGAAAATGCAGTTTTTGCAACTTTATCCGTAGGTAAGGTTAGGTTAGTAGGGGCGTGCACAGGAAAAGGCTGTTGCGTACACGGGGGCCTATTGGTCCATTGTGATCCCCTTACGAAAAGAAAGCAGAGATGCTCCTAAACTAATTTTTCAAGTAGACTGGCTCATTTGCAACTTTATCTTTAAAAGAAAATTGTTTTTAATTCACTGGAGAAAGAATTATTTTTGTGACGTCCCTTTCGTAAGCTGTGTGTTTTTACGAACTTTGCCCATTTTCACTTGCGATATATCCATGGCCGTCGTGAAGAACCAGGTAAGTCGAGATACCTGAAGTGAATTTTTATTTTTCAAAAATTCCTTAATAAATAGTTTACAGTATTTAACAAAATTTTGACTTCATCTAACACTTTCCTTATATATTTGAAAACACATGATGAACACTTGTTTTGACATAAGTCGGACTTTGTCAATGTTATTAAACTTTGACCCCGACCTTATAATTTTTTTTGTGTTTGAGTTACCTGGTTCTTCACGACCGCCACGGATGTGTACGTATGTAGGTACTATAAGGCAAGTTTTGGATTCGTACAAACAAAAATTTTTGGAAAACAATCAAAATGCTAATTTCATATGAAGTTAGCAGGACACCCATTTTTTCGCAAACCAAAAATGCTAAAAAATTTTTTTTGCGTAACTAATACACAATTTATTAGTTCTCAAAATCAATTTTTTTTAATCGTTTATACACATTTTTGATAAACTTGTCCTGCTAAGTTCATATGAAGTTAGCAGGACACCCATTTTTTCTTAAACCATAAAAGTAATTAATTTTTGTTTTGCGTAACTAATTCGCAAATAAGTAGCAACTAATGATAGGATAGTTTTTAACATGAATTTCCAAAAGTGTCCTGCTAACTTTATATACATAAAAATAACGGTACCTGCCATACAATTTTTTTAGCAACTGTACATAATCATATTTTTCTCAAAAACGACTCGACAACTTTTCTTAAAAGAAATTCAATAAATTTCTTTTAGTAAAGGTTTCCTTTGGGTGCAAAACCATTTTCCAAAATTTGGTTATTAATGGTTCCTCCCAAAGAACCATTTTCTTAGCTTTCGATTTTCTTCAAAACGGTATGACTGATTTCAATACATTTTTTTAAACAGAGGTTTCCAAAAACTAAATATTTTTTTGTACTTAAATTAAAAAAAATATATTTTTTGGGTTTTTAAAAAATGTTTCAATCTTTTTTTTTTGAAAATTAAATATTTCGAAAACAATATGATTAATTTTTTTGAAACTCTTAACACTCAAGAATTTTTTAGTACTCTGTAAAATATTTTTAGAAAAAAGTTAAGAAACCGCAAAGTATAATATTTTTTTCTCAAAAACGACTACTACGATTTTGATTAAACTTTTTTCATATACTAAAATTAGTACGATCTACTACCAAAAATTATTAAATTTTACACTTAGCAACTATTAATAGTAACTGTCATAGAACAATTATTTTTTATTTCGAATTTTCTCGTTATCGACGAAACGGATTTAGATTAATTTTTTTATATAGAAATTTCAGATAAGATTAAATAATATTACATATCAGAATTTTCAAAAAAATTTTTTTGAATTTTTAAAAAAAGTTTAAAATTTTTGTTTGAAAATTCGATAATTCAAAAACGGGTTGACAATTTTTTTTTCAAATTTCGTTTTTATGTACACATAGATAAATATATAATTTATACCAAAATTTGTCCTTAAAAATGTTTTAAGAATTTTATGTATAAAAAAAGTTAATTTTTAAAAAACTGCTCAAACGATTTAAACAATTTTTTCACATACTATCATATCAATCAAGAATTAAGATGGCATTCTTTTTTTCCACCTCAAACTGTCAAAAGAGTTGTTGTAGCTAATTTAAATATAGTATTTCATGCTTTCTTTCAATTATTACAATTTTCTTAAACCCGCAGTGTCTTGAACATAAGAGCAAGTACGTGCAACCCAGTCGTGCATTTTATTTAATAATGTAATTAATATATATATTCTAAATTTATTTATACTTGGAAAAGGTCCCAGAGGGGGGTTCAAAACTCCAATAACGCCTCCTGTATCCGCCAATGGGACAATATAGGTAGTGAATTATTAATATAAATTTTATTGGCATAAGCATTCTTAGAAAGTTTACTGTCAAGGGTATTTATAGGTATAGAAAATGGGAAGGGTACATTATCCCCGAAGCCCAAATCCTTAATATATAAAAACCATAATGGAAAAAACTCCGAATGTTAAAATCCCGAATCGCAAAAAATCCCGAATATACATTTAGGATTTAATCTCAAATTTTAGGTTTGGTATCCCGAATTGCCAAATTAAGCCAGAATTGCAAAATCTCGAGTTGTAAATCCCGTATTGCAAAATCCCGAAGGACTTCGCACTCCAGACTTTGCTGTTCGGAATTACAAAAGTCAAAATGTTGACCCTCGTTGATTCTCACGTTTTGCCATCTAGGCCATTCGGCAGAGGCAAATCAGATTTTCCATAATGCAAAACTATACTGATTTTTGATTGCAATTATTGCTATAGGTAGGATGTTTCTGATCTTGCTTAAAAATGGCGTGGTTGTAGATGTTGTGTGTCAGACGCCATTTTGAAAAAAAAACGCGTTTTAGCCAATGGGCCATATGCATAAACGGTAGTAAGTGCTTTTACTGGTAAATTTTGATAGTATTTACTAATTGTCATATGCATAAAACCGAAGTAAATACTGAACAACAAGTATTTACTGGAGGTAAAAGTATTTACTGGTTTCCAATGAATTTAGCCAGTAAATACTTTTATTGGTATGCATAAAAACTAGTAAGTACTTTTTATTTCCAGTATTTACTGCAAATTGTTCAAGTTTGTAAAAACCAACGTGAACATTTGATAGTAAATACTTTTGTATACTGAATGCAAAAATTCACAGTCGTGAGTCAGAAAAAGTGGCACAGAAAAGTAGAAAAAGAAGACATACCAAACGAATGGCTTACAGGTGTGTGTTCTATTAAAAGTTATAATTCTGGAATCCGCTCTCGAGATAGAAAATCACATGTGAACACAGTTTTATGAGATTAGCTAACAAAGTGGTAGACAGCTATCCGCCAGAGAACTTCTCAAGAGTTTTCTATTGAAATTATTCTCAAATAAACACACACCTTAAGCCCATAAGTACAAAACAAAAGTGTTTACAAAAGAGGAAATAGAACGGTAAATTATAAAAGAAATTCAGAACAACAGCTTCCAATTTCATGTAAACACATTCATTTAGTATATACTACCAATTTTGGGTGAATCAGTAGTATTTACTTGGATGAATTCAGTATTTACTACTAGTATGTGGTTACTAGTATAAACTTTATTTTATGCATACCAAACACAGTAAATACTATAAGTTTCAGCTTCTACTAGTAGTACCAGTATTTACTTTTACCTTCTACTGGTAGTAAGTACTTCATTTTTATGCATATGCCCCACTATCTCGAGAATGGCTCACCCTACAAAAAATATGTCAAAACTTTTTTCATAGAAAATTTAATTATTTTTTTTTTTAATCAGAGTTTTTGCAAAAACTAAAAAAAGCATACTTTAAGGCGCCTTAACTCTGACTACAGGCTTAAAAAAATGTGGTATACAGTTAAAAAAATACATTTCCTATGAAACAGATTTTGACATATTTTTTGTTGATAAACCATTCCCGAGATATTGGCTACAACACGTTTTTCAAAATTACGACTGATGCACAACATTTACAAACTCACTATTTGTTTAGTAAGCTTTGAAACAACCCACCTTTCAATAGTAAGAAAAAAACCTCTGCCACCGACCTTATTCGGGATTTTTAAATGCGTATTCTTTGTTTTCGGATTCGGGATTTTGGGAAGTTGAGATTTTGACCTACCTCAAATTTTTATAATTTTTTTAAGGAATAAATAAAATATATTTTAAATACCCTTAAATTTTGTTTGATTTAATTACTTAAAAGCATTTCGGAAGCTATCCATCGTCAGTAAAACTTGATGACTTAAGATTATTTCAGTACCAACTTTCAAAGAAACCAAACTGTTCCGTATGGCTTGACATCATTGACATTTTGGGATTATGCCATTATCTTGACTCTTAGAGCAACAAAAACCTCAAATGGAAGAAATTTTGAAATAAATAATTAAAATCTTGAATACAAAAATTTCAAACGTGCAAAAATCTAGAATAAACAAAAATCAGGATCTTTATGGAAAAAAAAACTTTTCAAAGAAGGGTTTGGCCCTGGAACTTAGGGGTCACGATTTGAATAACTTCTTACCCACGGTCTTCTGTACCACTCACACATCTTTGTTGCTCCGGTTAGGGTATGTTCAATCTTGGCTTGGCGCCCATATCAGTGGGACAACAGCCGCTTTGAACCTTCTGACTAACAAAAAGTGTGTCTGATGCCTACTGGCCGAAATAATAAAAACGATCAGAGGAAGATGACATGTTGAGTATACACCAACCTACATATGTAAATGTAATAGAACCCTTGACGTAGGTAGATGCTCTGAACTATGCCAACTTTACAGAGGGATAAGTATCATAGGTGTCGACTTTACTATGTTAACGCTTGAAAACTTTTGATAGCATTCTGATGGATCCCAGTGTTGTTTTGGCCAGGCAAATCAGCTAACTATCGATCTAATTCTCACACTCTGACAGACTTGACAGAATTTCTTGGGGCACGTTAAACTCTCAAAAGAATCAAGGAGATCCGAAACAAAACCTCGATATAGGACAGAAGCATGCACCTTATCAAGAACGGATGCGAATCTTCTTGGTTTATTTGTGTTGAAGAACCTCATATTGTCAACCCCTTGTCATTAAATGTACAGCAATTTTTCTCTCAATTTCATTATACAGCTGCATTCCCTTCTTCCGTGGGAAAAGACGCAATCAATACACCTTCTCAAGTTTTTGTGTTTCTAAGAGTTCGGTTAAATATTCATGAACACAATCTAGGCAAGGTACATTCCTTACGTTTTGCCATCACTTATCTATAATTGTGGATCTTCATGCCAACCCGTAACTCATACCTACAATTCATAAAAACGAAGTCAATATTCAAGCAAAAAGGTGGGGATGGTGGGGGTGGGTTGATGATGATAACTTATATAATACCCTTCTCATGTTTTGTTCATAAATTAAATTTATCATTTTCATCTCTGCAGATACAATTAATGAAATAAACTCGCCCACAAGAACAAACAACAAATTATTTTCCACTTAAATGAATTTCAAGAACAAATTGGCCATTCATAGTCCCGACAGATTTCCGCCTTTTTATTTTCCCAACAGAACAGAACAAAAAAAAATAAAAGGTTTTCCTTGGAAGATGTTTCCTAGATAGTGCCGCAATCTTCTTATACCAAAAACCATCATCACAGTCCTGCACACAGCATTGTTGATATTTGTTAATGGATTTTGTTTAACTAATTTGAGGGTCGCTGCAGAGCTTTAAAATATGTTCCAACATCTGGAGGTGACTAATTTGGGCACAGGTTACTGTGACGGCACTCATCGCGGTGGCAAAGGCGATGGTCTAAAATAAATTTGAAGTAAACAAAAAATGAGGATATTCATAAATAATTTTCGGAGAAGGATATTGGCAAATTATTTCCATCCGGTTTGGGGTGATTTGGTGAATGTTGTATTTATACGGGGGCTTCAAGAGTAAGCGGAAATCAAAAATTCTTTCTAAAGATGATTCATAGACACAAAAACTAATGGTTTCTGGTGAAATTATCCATCAATCAGGGTGCAGGCAGTTAGGGGATGGATGGGCAAAATTTGAGGAGATTACAAGTGAATTTATAAATCAATCCCTCTTCAAGATTCAAAACACGGATAGTGGTAAGCGTAAGGGAAATAAACTCAGATCAAATCTCCATCATTGCAATTACAAAGTAGCTGGATGGAGAATTTTGTCGGTTAAGGTCTATAGTTACACCCGGACTGCGGTAACACATTAAGCAAGTAAGTTATGAAGTACCTACACACTTTCTCCACTTGACTTCATCTCGTGTGTGTCTGTACAGCTATTATCATTATTTAATTAACCACGTACATACGTTATTCAACTCTCTTAAATGCCTAAGAGAAGTTCTTAAGCAATTTATTACCACAATACGGCCACAAATATGTCACTTTTGACCATTTGCTGGATTAGAAAACAAAAAATATAGCATCCCCAGGGAATGTTTATTCTATGTAGAATAGATAGGTACTTTCGCTCTTGCAGCAAACTAGAGATAATTTCCTCCACCACTTTTTTTCCTTATAGTCATTTTGTAAAGTAGCAAGCAAAACGAGTTGGAAATAAATTAGAATAAAAAAGTTTTCGTGTGCCAGGAGCAGAAAATAAAAATGCACTAAGTTCTTCAAAGCACCATAGACGATAAAAATCGATGCAACTTTTTAAGTAGGTACGTTTTTTTTTTGTTCATTAAAGAGGAAGTTTAATGTTGTTTGTTGACCTGGTTTCTTAAATGGCAAGCCAATTACTTTATGTGTAGTCAGCTTATTCCTTGCGATTAAATAGAAACCTTTTTTTCAGATCAGAAGAGCTTGTGTCATTTTGAGTTGTTCGTTTTGCAACCAATTAATTACTACTCGAGCTATTTGCAATTAAACAATGGCCACGGAATGAAAGGATCATGAGTTAGAGCTTTAGGATATACTAATGTGAAGCATTACATTGTTGTTTTAAAATAAATGTGACTGTCTTTTGCTATTTGTCTCGAAAACACTTATTTTTATTCGTTGAAAATAGATAATACCTGAAGGTTGACGATAAGTATTGTCAGATTCTAGAACAAACTAATTTTTGTATTCAAACAAACCCACGAATTTTATAGACGGTCTATCGCTGTGTGAGACATGACAGCAGAGTGAGGTTGGATGAACTCGCTGCAAGAAGAGGAGGTATCCGGGAATTGTAAGAAGTATTCAAAGATATTATTGGGGAAAAAAGCAACACCAATCATCCTATAATGAATGTGGATGCCACACTTGTGGTATCAATTGAGGATCAAGTACGCAGATGGAAGGACCATTTTTGTGCCCTGCTGAATGAGGATTCAGTTGAGCAGAGTGCTGAAGTTCCCCACCTTAACGAGATGCGTAAGTCCTATAGGGGTTTTGATAGCGAACCCCTTTCTATATCGCAAAATCAATCATCAATAAATCTCTTCAAAAACAACAAGGTAGCTGGACTTGACGGAACACCAGCTGAATTCCCAAAAGCCAATCCGATAACTTGTAGTAGAATTTTTGGTAAAAGATAGGGTCCCAGCCCCAGAACCATTCATTGATGAACACAGCCATAATAAAGCCAATACTAACGTACGCTTGCATGGTCTGGTGGGTGGCCAGCCTTAGAAAAGGAAACCAATCTAAAGACCATGACCAAAATTCAAAGACTAGCGTGTATTGGCACAACCAGTGCTATGAGAACTACACCTACAGCAGCCCTAGAAACTTTCCTTTCACTAGCTCCGCTCGATCTGTTTACGAAAGAGCTGGCGGCCAAAAGTACTTTTAAACTTAAACAGTGTAATAATTTGAAAAAAGGCTACTTCGGCCACAGAACCATAATGAAATTCACTAACATAGACATTCAAACAGATTACGTCACACCGCACATAGATTTTAATCCAGTGGCGATGACAGATATCCCCAGTAGGGAATTCTGGAATGAGAACAGGGTCATCAATACAAATCATGATTCGGTGCTTACTGAGGGTTCCAAAACAGACGAAGGGGTAGGGTCAGGTATCTACTCGGAAAACCCACCTATAAACAGATCAATAAAGCTTCCAAACTTTTGCAGTGTATTCCAAGCGGAGGTACTTGCAGTTTGCGAGGCCGCGAAATATCTTGCCTTTCAAGAATTAGTCAATAGCAATATAGACATTTTCATAGACAGCTAGGTGGCAATTAAAGCTATTTCTTCAATCTTGTCGAACTGAACTTAGATCTCTAGGCGCAACAAACACAGTAACCCTTATATGGGTCCCTGGACATCGTGATATTCTCGGGAATGAAGTGGGAGATGAACTGCCCAGAAACGGACCATCTCTTGATCCTAGCCAAATCGAATTCTCGGTACTTAGCAGGAGCAGGGAAAAAAATAGAATCCACTAGAATTTCCTTGAAGCTGCAGACGTCAGATGGTCATCACTTGACACTTGTCGGGTTTCAAGAAATTTATGGCCGAACATATCGAAGAAAAAAACTGAATATTTACTCAAGTTTAGTAGGCCTCAATTATCGCTCCCAGTGGGAGTCCTAACAGGCCACAACTCATTGGGAACCCACATGAGCAGAATGGGTATCAACCCATCTGACTTATGTAGAGGGTGTCAAGATGAAGAGGTGGAGGAGGGCTCACCCCATTTCCTTTGTGAATGCCCCAGTCTGGGCCATAACTAGAAAAGAGGACCACGGAGAATACTTTTTCGACGAAATGGGTGACATATCTACCCTGCCACTAAAGAATATCCTGAAATTCACTCAGAAGTCAGGGTGGTTCAAGGAGGCATACCATTCCTAAACTTGTCCTCAGTCCCACGCCCATCCCCTCCTCACACCTATCTATCTTTATCCTGGGGAGCGCAATGGATCCACGGATATCCGAGTGAGATGAAGCGGCTTACCGTATCATCACCCCTTCTAACCTAACCTCATCCGATAACACAGGCCAGAATTCTACATCCTTTGATACAAATCATTTGGGAAAATGAAAGCTATCCCAAGGACTGGAAGGATAGTGTGATTGTTAAGCGGCCAAAGAAAGGTGACCTTAAGAATTGCAACAATTGGCGTGGTATTACTGTTTTGTCCGTTTTCCCAAAACTAATGGCAACCATCATTCCCGAGTAGATAAAGGATAGACTCGAGTCTACACTCAAGAAGCATCAAGTTGGCTTCCGCAGCGGTCTAGCGTGTGTCAACACCCTGCGTATCGTCCTTGAACAGTCGATGGAATTTCAATCACTACCTTACCTCATATTTGTGGATTTTGAGAAGGCTCTCGATCAAGTTAACCGAGAATGGTTATGGAGATCGTTGCTTGGTATGGGAGTTCATCTAAAAATTGTTGCCATTATTAGGGAGTCCTACAACAACGGAGGGTGTTTTGTTTTACACAATGGGCAGTTATCCGACTCCTTCCTAGTGCAACAGGGTGTGAGACAAGGGGATGTTCAATCGCTAATTCTCTTCCTGCTGGTGATGGATGACGTATCGACGGACAGTATAGCTAAGCGACAGGGCATTCAATGGAGACCGTTTGAAAGGCTCAATCATTTTGACTAAGCACATGACATTTTATGTCTACTGGCAAATAACATCAGTGGGCTAAACGGGATGTGCCAAGCACTGCAAGTGAAGGGAGAGTGGAGTGGTCTAAGAATTAACAGCAAAAAGACAAAAATAATGCTCGCAGGCCGCTCCACACAGCAACGTATTATTCTACAGGAGACGCCAGTGGAAAAAGTTTACACTTTAACTACCTTGGCAGTATTGTTTCTGCAAACGGCCAGCGGTACGAATCTGGACACTAAAAGTAGAATTAATAATGTTCGTGCTGCCTTCGGTACTCTGTCCCCAATTTGGAAATCCAGTCAAATCTCCTTACGCACTCAGTTGAGATTCTTAGAATCAAATGTCAAATCCGTGATTTTATTATGTTTGTGAAACCTGGAAAGTCACGTCTACCATTTCGAAGAAATTGCAGGCTTTTGTGAATCGCTGTCTTCGTCACATCCTTAAGATTCTCTTGCCACAAATTATATCAAACGAGGAATTGTGGTGCAGTAAAAGAAAAGAAAAATACATAAGAAAGCGTAAATGGCGTTGGATTATTGGTCACATACTGAGGAAACCAAACGATAAAATTGCAAAGCAGTCATTTTGAATGGAATCCTCAGGATGCGGTTTGGAAGACCAAGAACAACATTGAAATCAACTGTCTTAGCAGAAGCAGAATCCCAGAGAAAGACGTGGCCACAGTTAAAATACCTTGCTGCAGATCGCGAAGGATGGAGACGTTTTGTTGACGCCCTATGCCCCAGCCGGGGTTACAGGACACGATTATAAAAATTTTACAAAAATAAATGTTGTTTATTAATTTTGAGTTGTTCACACTTTTATGTATTTCTTCTTGCTTCCTTCTATGGTGTGAACGTTATATCGCAGATATAAAATGGTAAACTTTTTCGATTTAGAAAAATTTAAGCAAATGTTTAAGAAATAAAAAATTTATTAAATATTGATATTTCTGATAACTTTTAAAAAATTAAATTTTATTTTTTAACTTAATCCACAAATTAGTTCTTTTTCCGTTTATCGAATTTGATTTTGAATAAAAAGCTTTTTCGAATTAATTTTGTTTAACTATCTATCATTTTATCCACGTTTATCCCAACGGGACTCTTAGCTTAATGCAATTTTTATTAAAAATGTTTTTTTTTTTGCAATTTTTGCTTTTGCATTTTACTCTGCTTAATTTGTTTATTATTACACTGCATCAACTGATAAAAATTAACTCTGATGTCTCTCCGTTTTATTGCGTGCATGATTTTAATGTCCATGAATTCGATTTTGTCCATCTATACTGACTGACGGCATGTGTCCCCTTTTGTTATATCACAATATGAGCTCAATATTAAAATAAAATCAACATCGTTAAAAAATAAAAAAAATATATACATATATAAAAACATTACGTACAAAGCCATTATTTTAATGATAATTATTGTTTTATCCAGTTATGGCAAAAGATAAAAGTTTTAAGTGCTAGGATATTGAAATTACATGATGTGCAGAAAATTATATGTTGAGATTTTTTCTCTCTGACATACATACGTAGGGTATATGCAATTTTAATTTGAATAGTAGATAAGTTTTTTTTCAAAATAAAGCTACGAACATGGTAAGTGAAAATGAAATTTTGATACTTTCATCAGGAATCTTAAATAGCTATAGCTAGTTTACCAAAGATACCCATATTTCGTGAAAGAAATAAAGCATACAGTGATGCACTGCATATGAAACCTAATTTCTAATTCCTTGCAATCACAGCTTTTGGATAAATTTATAATTCTGACAAAGTTTTCTCTCAGGATAATTCTTTTTGCTTTTTTTTACAAAATGTATACACTAAGTTTTGTTTCCATACATTTTTTGTGGTCTTGTTTAAGTTCCTTGCATTTGTAAAAATATGTGAACTAATGATGGGAAAGTTACCATATTTTTTTGTTTGTGTTTAAAATGGCACGTGCGTGCTTAGACAGTGTCCTGATATAACACCAATCATTTATTTAATGTGCAATCTACTTAGAGATATCAAACACTTTGATCGCTTTAAATCCATTTCTGGCCAGATTTGTTTTGTTGCTAATCAAGTTGCGATATTATTCCACGTAAGTTTTGTTCTCTCGAATGCATCTTGCTTTGGCATAAGTAGCGATGGGTATAGCTATATTTGCCTTACTAGGTAGAAGAGGTAGAAGTGTTCCACTTTTAGCGAGTTCATCGGCCTTGCAATTACCTGAGGATGTCTCTATGCCCTGGCACCCAACACAGGTAAATGTTAAACTGCTTCGCCATCTCCATCAGAGATGAACGGAAATTTGGGGCTGTTATAGAGTTAGTAGACACCGATTCCAGAGATTTGATGGCTGCTTGACTATCCGAGAAGATGCGGATATCTGTAGTTGATATCACGTTTTCTTTCAGCCAAGATAAGGCTTCTTTAATCGCCATAAGCTCCGCCTGGAATACGCTACAATGATTAGGAAGACGGAATGAGACACTTTCTTTTCGTTTTTCTGGGTACACACCACCACCCACCCCTTGATCAGTTTTCGATTCGTCTGTGTAGATACGAATCGATTGATAACCCAAGAAAGCCATATCCTCCCAGAGAGTTCTAAGGAATGGTGATTTGAAATCAATGCGACTTGGTTGTGATCCGAATGAATTCAGAATGATAGAGTGACCAATGTTATTGTTGGTCCATTGTGAGGAGGCTTTAAGGCATATGGCTGCATTTGCAGCCACCTGTTTGCTAAAAATATCGAGGAGCGTTAGATGTAGCAGAACTTCTAGAGCGGCAAAGGGTGTCGTACGAAGTGCACCACTTATACATGAACAAGCAGATCGTTGAACTTTGCTCAGTTTGTCAAACTTAACCGCCTTATCTATAGCAGCCCACCACACTGCAACACCGAAAGTGAGGATCGGCCCAATCACCGAAGTTTATAGCCAGTGAGTAATACAAGGCTGAAAGCCCCATTTATTCCCGACGGGTTTTTTACATGAGAGCTGAGAAGAGTGCCACTGTGGCCTTTTGAACTCTTGCTGGTAAATAAGGTTTCCAGCTTAGCTTTTTGTCTAAAAAGACTCAAATATTTTGCTTGATCAGTGAATGTTAATGGGATACCTTTAATAGAAGGAGAATCTAGATGAGGGATTTTATATCTCCTTGAGAAAAGAACAAGTTCTGTTTTATGAGGGTTGACACCCAGACCACACCACCGGACTGCCCAATTGGTAAGTCCATACAAAGCGTTTTGAAAGAGTTCTTTCAAGCTAGTAGGATGCTTTCCTGATACGGCAATTTCAACATCTTACGCATAGGCAATCACTCTGTAACCCTCCGCTTCCAGGCATGTTAGCAGCTCAATTACCACCAAGTTTCAGAGAAGGGGAGATAGGACACCGCCTTGCGGTGTACCTCTACTAACAGACCTCCTAGTAGAAAAGCCACCCAGTTTTGAGTTGATAATCCAGTGCAGATGCGATTGTATATGCATCGACATAGTTAAAAGCGCCTTCTGTATCTAAGAAAGCAACCATGGTGTAATAAAAATAGTAAATAAAATACAAAACTATAAATAAATTGGGTGGCGCAACAGCTCGTGGAGAACCAGGGCCTAGTGACTTACAACTCTCAAGCATTCCTGTGTGTGTGTTGTTGGCAGGTGTACTCTTAATGATAGAGGGAATATTAAATGGTTCCTACTAGATTGTGTAAAGCAGCTTTCACCGATTTCCCTTTGCAGTAAGCATGTTGACCCGTAGATCCTTCGCATTTTAATGCTTGTTCGTAAGTGGATATCAATCAATCAAGGTTTTTAGAAGGAAAGATGATAGACTGATAGGTCTGAGATCTTTCGGGCTTCCTTAGGAACACTTTCCACCTTTGGGTATAAACACAACCTTGACTTCTCTCCAAGACAGGGGAATGTGGACCAGCAGAGTGGTCTAACTGATTTTTTTGTCACTTTTTACTTGCGATATATGTATTTAGGCTCAATAGACAAGAACACACGGTTTTTATTTTTTTTATATAATTTTTCTCGAAGGTAAGCCAAAAAAATAAATCAAAACATTCTCTGCTAGACGAGACAAATATTGCTCAAAAATGTGAGGATTAAAAGGAACGAAGGATTTCAAATTAAATTTCCTATTAAAAAAAATTAATTCAAATTTCCAACGGAGGAACCAATTATAGCAACTTTTATTTTAACATTTTGAATTCCGAAAGGGAATTTTAAGATTAGTAAATGAATTTTTGATTCAATATTTTAATCCGTTTTGAGATGCTAAGGCGAAACTATCCATGGAATTAATTGAATATTTAACAATATTGCCCTTCAAATCGTTGCCTTCACTTAAGTTTAGTAGGTACATATGAATAATGAAAACTAAACATCACATCCTGACCTTTTGATCATAACACAAGGTCACACAACATGTAGGTAGGTACGTGATGAAAAATAATATTTTCACATCCAACACCACATTAAATTGAAAAATCCTTCATACGTGTGCACATATTAAACTCAAATCGATTTTTCCATATTTCATGTGAAATTCAATATGAAATGCGTTTCTGTGTTTGAATACATCGGTATATATAAAATATACGAACGAAAAAGTATAAAATATATATTTCAATATTCTCATCACGCAACTAAACCACAAAATTTCAATATCCATTGCGACACATTCCTTTTTGGCGTCTGGGGGGAAAAAGGTTGGGTTTAGTGGGGGCAGAGCGGGGAGATGGGGAGAGGAGGTTGTGGTATATATTGTAATCGCACACACGACACATTCGTTTTAGTTTTTTTTTTCTGCCGCACTCCCGTTATTTCCTGACACTATAGCTGTATGGAATTTTACTGTGTGTATTGTTTTGCCAAATCTTAAGTCCTTTTATTTGTGGTGACACTTTGACACTTATTATATGCGGACCCAGCGATCCGATATAGGGACAAATTTGCAAAATTGCAAATTCTACATGAGTGTTAAAAATTTTTTTTTGGTTTTTTTTTTTCTTATCCTGTTTGGTAGGTATGTAGTAGGTACATTTATCCTGTGTCGGTGGAATTCCAACCAAAAAAAAAAAAAACAAAAATTCGGGACATTGCAGATTTTGAGAAAAATGAATTTTATATTCATGTCCTCTGGTATTTTAGTTTTATTATTTCTTGTTTGAAATGAACAAACAAAAAATAAAATCTTCAAA
This sequence comes from Dasysyrphus tricinctus, assembly GCA_963921185.1. Taxonomy (NCBI): domain Eukaryota; kingdom Metazoa; phylum Arthropoda; class Insecta; order Diptera; family Syrphidae; genus Dasysyrphus; species Dasysyrphus tricinctus. Next base: position 18,687,447 of record OY992533.1, on the reverse strand, counting down.
AACAAGAAAATAACATTTCGCAAAAGTAAAATTCTTCTGACAGCAAAAGAGGATAAAGTTTTCCGCGTGTAGAAGGACACATAAAACACACGCGAATTGTATACTCTTTCCAAAGAAATAAGTGTGTTGGTATGTTTTTTTGTTTTAAGGATATCTTAGAGATGAAATGTTGCAAGAAATATGTTTTTTTTTCTTGTTTCACTCAGAGTTTTTCCCGAACGAAATATTTCTCCAGTTGCGTTGTTGCAGGAAAACAGGTCCGGTTGAAGGGAAGTATAGTGGAGTGGTCGTGGCCTAGGCGTACTTTAAAACTCCACTGACATATTTTACCAAACTACAAATTAAAATCACTACTTAATTTGTAATTGTAAATTACACTACAAAAATTGTGTTATTTTTTTAACATGAAATACAAACTAAGGTACAATATATGAAATATACATAAGTACCTACATGTGTGCGATACAGGTAGCCGTGTAACGACTACATAAATATTTAAAATCCAATTGAAAAAATGTGTTCATCACAGCAAGTTATGTTATGAATACAAGCATTGAGTTTTTCAAATATGTATGAAATACAAGTCTCTGTAGAAGTTTATATGCCACATCATGGTGTGTGAGCGTTGACAGACCCAGGAAATTAGTAAAAATCTTGAGAGTAACCTAAGAAAAATTAGTTCATACATTTTTGATGTTGGTATATCGCCGTAGAATTGCACTGCCTATAGCGAATCCAAACTCCATCAAAATCTAAGCATTGACTTTTTGTATACGGTTTAAAGAGGGGTTGAGGAGGCGGAAGGTGGAATTTATAATACTGAACATTTTGTCTTGGTATAATCTAGGCTATTAAAAGTAAAAGTCTTATCTTTATAATGAAGACTTTTTTTTAAGTGGAACAGGTAAAATTTAAACGAAAATCTTTTGAAAAAAGTGGAATGTCAATGAAATTTGGAATAGATAATGTTAAGTTTGTCAATATAACCAAGTGATAAAAGAGTACCATAAAATATCTGTGTGAAATGTCTAAAATTTAAGTATGAAATAATATTATTAGATATCTATGTTTTTTCTACCGGGCGCCATTTCACCCAAAGCCGCTTCTGAAGTTAGGATATGTGTCTGGTTGCTATGTGGAACTCGTGAAACAGTAATGTGTGTCTTTGTGTGAAGATACCAACATTTATCCTGATTTCTTGCTTACCATTTTTTTTATGGAGTTTCGAATTTTTCCAAAGTGCAGAGTACCTATATATACCCATCATGGTGAAGCGGTGTGCCTCTGGCCTTGAAAGTTGTTGCTTTTTTTCATCGCTTTTGTGTTGAGGTGCACGTGATGTCATAGAGAACACTTGTATCATGTCCTTTCAAAGATTATTTTTTTGTTTTTGTTTTGCTGAAGTAGCATCGCTAGCGTATCTTCAGAAAGTGACATAAAAATGGTAGCTGTTGAAAGTAGAGTGATTTCAGTTATTTACAACTTAAAGGTGTTAAATCTGGTCCTTATACAAGGCTCAGAAGATGTGTAGAGATTTTTCGTGATTTGATTTCAAAATAACATTCAATAAAAGTAAAAACGAACTGTAATGGAAAAATAGAAAAATATATATTCCATCCATAAAGAAAAATTGTTAACATTATTTTTGATTTGTGAAATACAAAACAGGAAAACATTTGGATGCCAAGGAGCATTCTTTTTTCATCTATCCATTTGGTTGTTTTTTTATTTTTGACGAATTTGTATACAGAGCGTGACGAAGTTTTATGTTCCTTCCTATATGTGGTTTCATCTTTTGCTGTTAGTATCTAATATAAAAAGACCTCAAAACTTTTTAGAGAACAACTTTTTCTAATCTAATATTTTTCAACAACACAGCATTCATAACCGTTAAAACAAAGATGCAAACAATAACTGTATACCTATTTTGACTTTAAGTATTTTACCCACAATTTCAAGTTGATGTGATGATTATGTAGCTGACACACTTGAGATACTTGTACGTATGTAGGTTCTTTATACAAGTTTTTTTGTTCGTATCATTTTAATGTTTCAATTAGTATACTTTTGCTGTGTTACTTTGAACATCCTTACCCGCAGTATCTTTGACATTCTTCTGATCAAAAGGAAATCTCCTTAATAGCATCAAAGCATGTATATTCAGGAAACTCTAGCAAAGTAATATATTTTTTTTTTCAAAGAAAGCAAACTTTTACATTAATAAAAGTCAGTTAATGGTTTTTCTTTTTACTTGCGGTTAGGTTTTCTTTTTTTCGCTTACAACAGAGTTTATATTAATTACCTTCCTTGGAGGGCAATCTTTCGCGTTTATGTTATATAATATTTAACACACTTTAATTTGTTTGGCAATCTTAAAGTGTTTTATATACCTTTGAGATGAAAATTCTTTGAGAAAAATCAACTGCCGCAACATGAAAGTTCAATATGTGCTGTGCACAAAACATACTTTCACCATTCACAAAACAGAGAAACATCATTACAGCACATTAAAACATAAAATCCTTCAGCAAAGCTTTAACAACATTTTATCCTTTTAAGAAACTCATCCTTAAGTTCACATATTAACGCGTTTAATATTCCGAGAGCACAAGCATCACTCAGTGTAAGGATTATCCGTGCCATACCGACCGACCCAAGGAATATTCATACAAGAATTTCTATTAAGGTTATTTTAGTTTTCTCCAAAATTTTCTCTCCCAGCACTTAGACACTTCAAGGATCAAAGTGATTCTAATGCCATTATGCACGTTTTTCTTATCGAACTTTTTTGATCTCTTAGTGCAATCTTTTACTTGTCGTGGTAAAGGTTGGTCTTTGCCAGCACAAAATAGAAGAAAAAAGGAAGTGCCAACGTCTTTAGGTTCCATTGAACGTGTTCGAATATGCAGGCAAAGATAGATTTTACAGTTCATTAAATAGTAACGGAACTCGTCTGCATTCCAAACTATATAGATGCAAACGATGAGAAAATTATTCGTTTTAAAGATGTGAACTTAAATCTGATTGAGTGATAGAAGTAAGGATCATGGAAACTAAAATCGGAAAAGAAAATTTTCTTTGTGAGCAAACTACCACGAATTGTGTTCAGAGAATAACCTTTAGCATTTTCTTAACAATTTAACTAGGCTTTCTGTCTAATCAACTTAGCAAATGGAAATATTTCCGGTTGCCAAAGTAATCTTTCAGTTGTTGTGATTGAAATTAGTGTAATCCTAATCGTGTTAATGAGAAAGTCAGAAATCAAAAAAACCATTCTATGGCAGGAGTTATAACAGTTTCTACAATTTTCTTGTAGCAAAATATAATACAGTTATACACCGAATTTCTTCAAAACCATTAGAGCCCTTTTTCTGATTTTCTTATTTTCCTAAACGGTTGCTTGGCAAGTACCAACTATTATTTTCAAAAATAAAAAATAATGTATAGCTCCATATAGGGAAGCAATTACAAATCGTCAGTTCCAAGATCGAAAAAAAATAGCTTAAGTGACTTAAACAGATAGACAGGCAAATTTGTGAGAACCGCTTTTTTCATGTTCGTAAAGTTAGGTTGTATTAAAATATTGAGTTTGTTTTTTTGTACACAAGTTTCTGTCATAAGTTAAGTCAAGGCCCTTGAAAGGTTTTCGTTGGAGAAATATAGTTGAGGAAGTCTTGTCAAATACTTGTGAAGTGCTAGCTTCTAAAAACTTGTTGTTTAAGTTCTGCTATCCCATCAGAAATATCCCGTATATAACATAAAAGAATTCTTTATACACCTCACACAATGGTGTGAAAAATTGAAGTTCTTAAAGGGTCCAGGGAAAAAAGGCTTAAGTGCACTTTGGCGAGAAAAATAAAATTGTAAGTGGAGTTTTTGTGTGTAAATGGAAATTCACACAAGTACAGTGCACGCTGCGAACTATACATCAATTTATATTGAATGAACAATAACAACTCGTGTGTGTTACCTCCAAGTTTATAGGCTGGAGTTATAGCTATTTCAGGAGTGCCACCTCAATCATCAGACTCCTTTAGTGGTGCTTAGTTTGGTTATGCTCGTATTAATTGCTAGAACAATTTCATGACCAGATTTAAATTCAGCGCATCAAAGACCATCAGAAAAGTATGTCTTGGTTCATGTTAAAACAACAATTCAAATTTTGTCAGGCAAAGTAGTAAATTAGTGCTTTCGAAAGGATTTTCGCAATTAGTATAAATAAGTAAATTTTCAACTTGCGCTTAAGTCCAAATGGGTTGTCGCAGAAAAAACCTTAAACAGAGATTTGTTGGAAATTTTTAATACTTTCAATTGTGCTTTGATGTAATTCACGAATAATTGATAGTTTTCGAGCCAAAAGTAAAAAACTCCCAAAAAATGCATTTTTACATCATTTTTTGTGCGTCACGAAATTTTAGTCGCAAACCTCAGATTCGGATTCAGCACCCCCGAAAACACTAAGCAGGGTACAAATCAAAGCTACCCCACAATTTGCTCGCTAAGAGCCCTTTTGAGCACAAATTGACTGGACTAATATCGTTTTGTTCTATTTTTCAATTTTTTGAGCAAAACAAAAACTTTTGAAAGAAAATTTTTTAGAAAGTATGCCATTTTACGAGTTTTAAAAGACCTCTAGATAGAGTTGTACTACATCAGATAGTACTCATAAAAGTCTATAACATGTCACTATCAATGTAGTGCTTTTTTTTTAATGGACTTAAGCCGTTTTCCCCTGGAAGAGTTTAGCTAGAGCTTAAAAATTTTGAAAATTTTGTTTGCTTTAATTTGATTTTTTCGAATGAAAGTATCGGTTGGGATTTTTACTGTTTTTGGGAATTACATCTTAAAACAAAAAAATGCCACAAAATCCGTTGGTTTTCCCCTTTTTAAGTCAAAGTTGAATGACCGAGCGAATCGAGCGAAACGCTGAACGAAGCCTTTGTATATAAAGTTTATATACAAAGCCAACTTCACTTATTTTTACTTGCGATATAGGTAGGTACTATAGGGCAAGTTTTGGATTCGTGCAAAAAAAGAATTTCGAGATAACAATCAAACATGACATTACGATGATAGAGAACACGAAAAAAGTGGGTGGCACAATTCTGTCTGTCTGTCTGTCTGTCTGTCTGTCCGTACGTCAGCCTACAGCCTAAACCACTGAAGCGATTTTCTTCAAATTTTGAACTTAAGGTTTTTTTGTATTTCTCCAGAGGGCAAATTGATTTATTTTTTTAGCTCAAATAATAATGGTACTTGGCATACAACCGTTAAGGAAAAGCTTATTCATCTCAAAAACGGCTCCAACGATTTTGATTAAAAAAAATCAGTGTATTATTTTAGATATAGTGTACTTTCTGGTAAGAAAAAAAATCACCAAAAACTTTTATGTGCTTTGACAGCCAATTGTAAAAAATTGCAAGAAATTTCACCTTACCAAACGCGCCTAAGTGCTCAAGTGTGTTTCATAATTAAATCTGAGGAATCTAATCATAATCTGCTCGGAGCTCAGCTCTGATCCCTCAGCCTCTGCTCACTTTGAAAAGAACAAAATTCAACGATGTGTCAAACTATTTGCGGTTGCATGTGTGCGCAGTTACATATTATTCTAAATGACACAAATTTAAAAACCGATTTCGGGCAATCGTCCAGTTTGTGGCAAACACAAACTGAAAAGTTGCTAGAATCGACGACTGAATAGTTTCTGCATGTGCGCGCTGTCCCATATGAGTCAATGGGATTCATTTTTGTAACCAAACAGTTTCGAAACTGAAAGTTGCATGTGCGCGATGAGTCAATAGGATTCACTTTTGCAACCAAACAGTTTCGAAATTGAAAGTTGCATGTGCGCGACTAGCCTTACTTCGAACTTTTATAGCGCACTCTTATTTCGATGAAAAATATTTTTTTTTCTCGAAATACTGATTCAAATTAAATATTTGATGGTACCGTACCTTTTTTTATATTGAAGAATAATAGAAACAGAAAAGTAAGGGTAACTTGGCGTTAGATTACAATGCACCACAGATTGACTTGCATTAGATAAGACAAACAGCTTAAGCGTGTAGATTAAACCCTAGTTTACAGTTCCCGTGCGCAAAAAAACTCTAGGCAAATATACCCGCATGTCAAAAATAATTTAGATGAAATGTAAAATTAATTGCTTGCGTGATTGGTTTACAGTTTCATGCAAAAAAAAAACAAATGCTCTCATGGAATGTCAAGCAAAACAACGGACCGGCAATTGATTTGCATGCGAAAAAAAGTGTGGTGAATACATTTTTTTTATGGTCGGTTTACACTTAAAAAAAGATATATATATTCACTTCAAGGCATTATTTGCATGCAAATGGTTTTCGCATCCAATAATAATTATTTTCCATTTTGAGGCCTATAGATTATTAACTAAGGGTAAATTAATGACTCAATGGGTGGCTTAGGCCAAGGCAAACATTTTTCGCCTTGAATAGTATTCAACTTGGTGCGCAGAATAGGTGGAAAACCGTTTTGAAAATTTTGATTTTTTTCGCATGGGAACTTAAAACTATGCTTAAAAGAAAAAAGAAAAAAATCGTATGGGAATGGGATTTTCCGCTTATTTTCTATAAAAGTTGAAACATATCATTGGAAAGCAATGGAAAGTCGTATAATACCATTACCCATATCATACCATTTAAGGCCACAAAACTATTCTTTAATACTGTTTTCAAATCAAATTACCTATTTCCGTGAACAATTTTGAAAAATTATATTTTTAATCAAAATCTTTAAAAAAAAGTTGAAAAATAAAATCATAGGTACTGATTAAAAAAAAAAATATTATATAAAGTTCTAAGATCCTAAAAGGTTTTTAACGGTTGATGAAAAGTTACGGCAGTGATTTTTGAATTCACTGATTAGTTTTTGATGTGAAATACGAACCTTAAAATGTCAGTTGAGGAATTTCGTGGTTTTGACAGAAACACGAAAGTAGGCTAATTGGTCGATAGACTGGTCAAATGCACATTTAAATTCACTAGAAAATCCCATGCTTTGAAAACTCAAAAATAATCAAATAATATGCGTAAAAGTATGTATTTATACCAGTGCTTGTTGCAAGTACATATATACATATGTACACTCACTTTATTTCTTATTCATACCATTCATAGTGTACTCGCGTCAAACTATGCAGGTTAACTTTATCTATTCAATTTATTTAGTTAAAAACGCAAAATACGTTATGCTTCGTGTTTAATGACATTTTTAATGCTTCCATTCGCACGGAATAATTTAATGAGATAACTCTTCAAACTTTCGGTGAGTGCCGACTACCGAATCTTCACATCAATGAGATGAAAATAATTTCCATTAAAGATGAAATAAATTCCCATGTGCAGTTAATATTCAGGCTGCAAAGCTATTTCTTCTGTTACCGGGTTAATAAGCCATTAACTTGAGAATAACGAACGCTACAAATTTCCATTATATTATTCACTGCCAGGAGAAAGTCAAAAAAGTTTTCATCTTGTGTTGAAAGTTGAAGGCTGAACGCTGTGAAGACTAAAGGGCATGGAATGAACTAAATTCGACTAATGGGCTGACTGAGTGGGTGGTGGCTTATGGTGGTTTTTGTTAAACTTAATTCAAATCGACAGAGTTTATTGCTGAACTTTTGTTTGTATAATAATAAGGTTTGGTCTTTTGGCACCTACTTCATGGGGTTCCATCATTATGATAAGGATAACTTTTGTTGTTTTTTTTTCATGAAAATAAATATAAGGTATCTTTTCGATAAGTCGTGAAAGAAGGAAATATTAAGCTTTTTTTTCTTAACAACTTTTCGTTGAGTTCACTTGAAGAAACGGTTTTCAGCTGCGATAGCTGAAAAGTAGTAAAAATAGGTGAATTGCAAAATAGGACGTGATAAGTATCTATTTGGTTAAGATTAGGGGTCGATTTTGGTATTGAATAAGTTCTTGTTTAGTTTATTTGGGCTTTATAATTGAGATAATAAGCTGATTATTATTCATCACCAACTTTAGAAAAGGTTATAAGAGCAAGAGGTTTTTGAAGTTTATCATAAAAAAGGAAATCATTCAAGCTTAGTGTTTGTCTAGCAAAATAAGAACTTTAAAAAAAGTACAGACAAACTAGTTTTTTTTTTTGTTAATAAATTTGACAAAAACTAGTAAAATGGAGAAAATTGACATAACAAATGATTCATTTAGAGATTTTTTCATTTAATAGTTTTTTTTTTACTTTGGTCATGATGTCCTGTTATTTCTATTCAGTATTGTTTGACAAATCGTCATGGAAAGACCAAGCCCGGCACAGCGTATTAAAATTATTCAGGTAGCCTTGAAATGCTTAAGGAAATTCCATTACTTTAGATACAAAATTGGAGCAGTTAACAGGTATATTTCTGGCTTAATTGGGAGGTACGTTTCAAGAAACAAAATTGTACAATTTGACCTGAATAGCAACCCATAAGTTTCAAGAGCTACCATGAAGCCCAAACAAAACAAAAGTTTCATCATCGGCACGAATTTTTTTTTTCAAAAACGAGGTGGCTAGAACGAAACTTTTAATGGCAGCGGTTTTCACGCCATGCCAATTTTCAATCTCAAATTGAAGCCCGTGCTCTCCAGAACATTTGCGATAAGCTAGCTACAATTCAGGACTTCAAAGCCAACATTGCTATTGGGCAAATAATAAAAGAGTGTTGCAAAGAGTGATCCAAAATTGGACTTTCTGAATACGGCGGCGGCACGCGGCGTAGTTGCGGGCAAAATTTAAATGAAATTATCTGCAAAAAGTAAATGCCAGTGACTGTATTTTAAGGTCATACTAATGATTTCACCCTCCAATTCTATTTTATTTTTTAATTAATAAAAAAAAAAATTTAAAATGAATCACCCGCTATTTCTCCATAAATTGAGTTATAATATTTTTTTTGGCAATAAAGCTAATTAATCTAGCGTAGAGTTAAGTGAATATTCCTTGTCTTATTCAACGTCAACTCATATACATTTGTATACATACATGAAGCGAGATATTTATGTTGAGACGAATAGAAGGACAGTGATGGCACGGCAAGTTAAAAGTTCAAATGAGCTCAACTCCATATTGCGTTTCCCCCAGGTACGATAATTATTGGGCTAATCCAGTTAGATGACTATCGTACCCTTCTAAGACGCAAATTTATATCGATGATCACCTTTGAGCTCATTTGAATTTTTAACTTGAATTATATTTAGTCACTCCACTTAAATAGAAGAATTTTCTTTTAAAATTGTATTCATATTCTATTAGGACAGTGCCTAGGTCCGTAGAAATTTTAATTCGAAAAATATTGCAATGTTTTATTGTGATCTCTAATCTCTACTACTCCTTTTGACTGTGCTTACGAGACGACCTTCTCAACTTGAATGTAAAAATTAAAACATATGGGATTGTATGGTCGTGGCCACGCAGTGATCGCCAAGCGGCTAATCTGAGCGGCCGGGCGGCGGCGTCAATCTGATTTAGATTCTGTTTTATTTTTGTTTTTGAACGAAATAATAAAATAAAATTATTAACAACAGCGTATAAAGTCGTCGTAAACATTGTAAACTTACTTTACTACGATTACGACGACTTAACGCTGTTGCATGAATACTTTTATTGTTTTATTATGTTTTTGTATTACGTTACTTGGCAACGGCATTTTAACCCTTGAACTTGCCGCTGTGCCGCTTGCCGCTCACTACGTGACCAGGGCCTTAGACTTATTATAAATACATAACTTACGAACTGAATTAATTAAGAAGATAAATTACACATAAAAAGGCTTTCCATCTGACTCCACAAAATAATAATTGGAATCTATTATTCAATGTTTTAATTTTTTGTTATCTTATTCACAGAATGGCTAAAAATCAATAATTTGATACACATGCATATGTACATATATAGGTATACGTACTTTTCCTTCGATTCCACAAATAATATTTCTGATTTCAAGCAAATATCAAATTTGGCTCTTGTCAATCAAATCAATTAACTTTGAATAACGAATTCTATTTTAATATGTGTGTATTTGAGGGAGGTGTACCTATATATTTTAGAGGTAGAACGTAGAATGTTATCAAGCGCTTGGTTTTTGGATTTTCAAAATTCAGAAATTTATCTAAGGCAACCGATTCCAATGATGTGTCAACTCATTCAAGAGACTTTGTGTGTGTTGATTTAAATATAATTAAATGAGGAGCTTATGTAGGCATTGGTTCTTGATGATAGAAGGTGTGTCATGACAAAATTAAATTCATGACCAAATTCAAATTGTCGGTATCTTACCAATACATATGATATACATAGTTGCCAAGAATACGAATTCAGTTTGTTGTAGATATACAGTGCCATCAAAAACATTCCGGAATTTTTGGGCTAATTGATTAAGTGTTGCTTTGTTTATAAATATGAAAAAAGATCAAATGTTTACTATTTAGTTTAACCATAAAAAAAAAGAATCATCCTAATCCATCAAAAAAGAAAAAAAATGATCAAAATTAGAAGTAAATTCAGAATTTTGGAAACTAACCAGATTTTTTGTATTTACGGTTAGTAATGTCTCCCTTAAATTACGCCAAAAAGAGCTATGGAAGAAAGCCAAAAAAATGTTGGCATACAAATTTTTGTAAAAGCTTCCAAAATGAAATAGGAAAATTTGCCAAAAAATGTGGAAATTACCCTGCACTTTTATAAAAAGAGCCAAAAACTTGAAATGGAAAACGCCCAACAAGAATAAACTTTTGGTTTAATTTCCAAATTCATTTTGAAAACAAGACTGAAGAACACAGCCTTTACTGGCCTTATTTTCGATATGAATTTGGAAATAAGGCCCAAATATATAAAGAGCTGATTTGTCTGGCCTTAATTACCTACATGTTTTTCACGAATTTTCAAGTGCGTATTTACTGAGGAAAAAGCTGAAAAAGAATGAACTCGAGCCGAAAAGGTGCCTGTGGAGTCAGAAGACATCGGCGTTCTATGTGTAGTTTGCCAAACAACACAGCTAAACACAGTAATGTTGAAATGCAAACATATGAAGGTATGTTCTGAATGCAATATGAAATTGATGCCAAATTGTTTTCATACCTGTTGAAAGAGTGGTATGCGTTATGCGACGAAACAATATTCACATATTAGAGTGTTAATCTCATCAGTAACCCGGTTTAAACCTAATTAAGAACTATATAAGAAGATTTTATAATACAAATTCTATATACTACTGAAATAAATCAGCCAAGTAGAAGACTTAGCTTAATGATTAGGAATTCTAATCTTGTTTGATAAAGTTTACAGTGGATTTTCGTTGAAAAATTCATGTAAGTTGAACTGAACTTAATACAAATCGCGTATGACAAAGACCTCACTATGTCACTGATGAGTTCAAGTGAATTAGCCGAACGAAACGCCAATTTGTAGGACTAAAGGCAATAAAAGAACTTTTGGACTATTTTGAAAAGGCGGGTTTTGAAGAGAACGCCTACGTCAACGTTTCCTCTTTCTGCAGCTTTGAAGAATGAGTGGGGAAATGATCCTGCTTTTTTATTCGACAGCTTCATTGCAGCAATCACTCGTCACTGTCAAACGTTAAAAAAACTAACGGTTACTGGACAAATTACATCATAACCGCAAATACTAAATAAAACAAATTCGGTTAGTTTAGCACAGGAAAATTCTCAATTCGCTTCTAATTTTGACAATTTTTTTTTTCTTTTTTGGTGAATTAGGGTAATTCTTTTTCTTTAAATGCGGTTAACTGTTTAGTAAGAACGTAAAATTAAGAAAAATTTCACATTTTACACACAAAGCAGCAATTAAAGAAGTTGACCAAAAAATCCAGAATGTTTTTAACAGCACTGTACATATACTCGATTTAAGGCTTTTGACTCTATTAGGGTTTTATATCATATATCGCCCCCTGATTGCAAGAACTAGGTAACTCAATTTTACAAATTTTGGAGATAGCAACGTTCATAGATGCCTAACTAAAAGAGGGCGAGGGAAAGTTTAATTTGTATGTTTCTTACACTTCAGAAATATTCTATATTGGTCTAGAATAGAAAAAAATTGGATGACAAATCTTGAAAACTGTTTTGCCGAGATATTTTAAAAGTTGAAAATTGAGTTACCTAGTTCTTGCAATCAGGGGACGATATCATAAACTGTCAAATTTGAAATTTATCTACAAAAGTAAGTTAAATCTTCAAAAACATTTTATTGAAACAAATTTTAACTTAAGCCTTAAACCCCGACTCCACAGGGCATACAGATGTCCAACATCGCAACCACAATCCAATCAATAATTAGCAGATTTTTTCTCGCTGGGCAAATTATGTCATGTCGATTCATTTCTCTCTCACCATTACGTCTTTAGACTCCTGATAGCAGTAAAGAGACTTTTTTAATATCCAGCTATGTATCTCGAGATACAACGAAAACCAGAAAAAACTCACACGCACGTGAATTTTCAAATTTCATGGCCAAGCTTTGAACAGCGTTCATGTCGTGTCTAAAGGACGGTCCACACTATGCCGATCAACATTGTTGGTTAACATTGTCGATCAACATGCTAGTGTGTACGTCAAAAACTTTCGTAGCAAACATTTGTGTGGTTTGAAATTTTCTGATCGATGCGTCAGTATGCAACCGAAGGGTTCAGGGTTCGAATCCTGGTGGTACCCAACTTTTTTTTTATTTTTTCTTGTGAAAAATTAAGTTAAAATGATATTATTAACATTAAATACTTATTCCCAACGAATATTGCATTTTTCATCTAGTAAAAATGTGATTAATAACGCACAAAATCAATAAATTATGTTCATGAAATTAAAACCCTACAAATGTTTTAATAAAATTAAATTTGTTGAACAACTTTGTCGATTGCTATCCATTTGAATCGGGTTACGTTCGGGTCAACAAATGTTGAATGGCTTTGTCGATCAACACGTCTACACTTACTCAACACTGTTGATCAACGATGTTGATCTACACGATTCGACATAATGTGGACGCGCCTTAAAAGTTGGTTTCTTCGACATGTCGTCGACAAGAAATGGATTTTTCTGGCTCCATTGGTTTTTTTCTGGGCATGTTCATAATCCGAGCATGGCTCATGTCTAGTTGGAGCCAGCATGTAAAGTAAGTATGTTGTCGTCAATCAATGAAAATTTCCTAAAGTCAACTTTTTTTGTTTTGTTTTTATTTTAAGTTGTTAAACAAGATTTTTTTATCAATAAAATTGAAATCGAATATATAGTATTTGGATTTGGACAGTTTTTGATTTGTAAATGCAGAAACAAAGGATCTAGGTTACTTAACACTTTGTAATAATATGATGGTTTATTTTCCAAATATACAAAAATTGGACTTAGGGACTTTTCATTGAACGACAAATATATTTTGTATGTTCTTAGTTTAAATTACTTATAACTTTAAGAACTTTCTTTTGCAAGGGTTAAAAATACATACCTACATGTATGTGTATCCGCTACGGCTACGTATGGATGTTAGCAAAATAGCAAAATGGCAGTGATTGTAAAGCAACCGATGTGCTATTGGCAGGAACTAGCAGGAAGCGGTGCAATATCCCGCAAACCAAACTCTTGGATAACGAAATACCTCATTTTTTGAAAACCCAAACTAACGAAATCTCGCAAATTAAAATATGCTTTTAATAATCTCTCGAAAATTTCAACCAAAATCTCGCAGCAACTAATCGCAAATGGCTTTTACAAAAAAAAAATTTTTGAGAACACACCCGAAGATATTTTTCATAATTTTTATTTTTCAAATTGAAAGTTATATCTGTCAGTAAAAAATTTGTACTACGTTTATTAGTGGTAACAACCCCTATTCATTTTACGTTCCTAGTTGTCTTTTTAGCGTGTATTATGGAACTAGAAATATTTTCTATTTCTAGTTCTCGCGCGTGATTTTAATTGGCGAGATTTTGATTAACCCTGAGGCCACACGAGCAAGTACGAGCAAGCAAGTTGGCTACATACACTGCCTGTCAAATTCGTAATTTGCATTCCACTTGCCTCCCGCTTGCTTTCCACTTGCATTCCACTTGCTTTTGCTTGTCTCCCAACTTGCTTCTCAACCTGCTTCACTACTGGCTTCAAAACTTGCATGCCAGTTGATAAGCAATTTGCTTGGGTTTGTTAGTTCGCGTTCGTTATGCGAGGATTTGAATACGATATTCTAATTTGCGAATATTTTTTTCAAGGTCACTGCAAAGGTACCTAAATTGTTAAGTACATCATATTGAAGCAACCGCCATCCAGCAAATACAGTCATACCTATTTATGCGAAAAAGTGATCGAAAATCGGACCTCACGTCACGAATACGAAGCCGCGGACGCACGTTATATGTATGTACTTTATAATTTATGTTAAAAAATATTCTTTCAAATTAAAGAAATTAATGAATACCCAACTCTCAACTTGTTTTATTTGCATTTAAAGATCAAGCATAATCTTTTAAAAGACATTTTATAAACCTAAGATATTGTTGTTTCATTAAAATTCTAAAAATATAATTCCTAAAAGCTCGCAGTCTTTTTTTCATTAAAATTCTTCAAATATAGTTCCTTAAAGCTCGCAGTCTTGCTTTCATTCAAGAAAAAGTATAGCCTGACAAATATTATGAAGTCACAACTGACACTACTCCATTAAACTGCTTAAAACATTAATCGAAATGAATAATCAAAGCATTTGATTTATATTCGCCACGTTCAAGAAATTTCAAATCCCTTATAAAATACTTGAGCCATTTGTCTACCTTTAATCACCCAATTGCATTGGCAATTTAACTCAATTTACATACCCATCACTAGTTTGTTGGTTAGCGTGACCTAATATCAGAGCTACTGAGGTGAAGACCGAAGACCACAAGAAAAAAAAAAGCTGAAAAAAAGACCAAAAATGACAAATGTAAGTTGTGCTTAATTTAAAATGGAAATCTCTTCACTGAATAGCATGATGGTGATAACTATCCTTCTCTCACTAGTAGGTATGTATATGCTAGTCGGTATGGGTATCGTCATCGTCGTCGTTCATAAACGAATTGAAAAGGGTTGTGGTTTGCAAAGAAAAAGGGGGAGATGACTTTTCAAGAATAATAACATTTCTCGCCTGTTCCTGTGCATATTCCTGAATGGGACAAGGACATTCGAAGAAATTACCATTCAGACCATGAGCCGTTGTGATGAATCGATATAATTTATACTGCGGAATAATTCCGAGTCTTCCTGAATGCACCGCTGTGTGATGGTGAATGTGCAATATAATGCAAGCAAAGTCATCGTCGGTAGATGAAAACCAGTTATGCAGGATTTTGCTGTCCTTTCTCCAATACAGTTTATCAAGATGCTAGTCTTTGAGAAAGAGAGCTGAAATGCCATCTTGATCATTTTAAGGTTGCGGGTTAAATAGAAGCGGTTTTGCAAAGAAAATACTTTGTTTAGATAGCATCTTTCATATCGTCTATGCAAAGTGGATATCAAAACCTTCTCCTATATAATTTGAATACAAATGTACCTCGGTATATTAATGTTTTCTTAAAACACATGTGTGCTGTTATGTTGCTCTGAATTGGAAACACTTAAGTTTATGTCTTACTTAATAATTTGCCTGACATTATCCTGAGAGCATGATTATCCGAAATCTCTGTTTCCTCAAATTCGATCAGAATGGTAAAATAAATGTTTAGGTATTCCATGAGATTGTCACTTGTGCATTATACACATTCACTCTCTACCCTGCCTCTCTCAATTTCTAATAGCATTTCGAAAACATCAGTTGTTCTGTAGCAGAGACAAGGCAAATTCAAGATGAAAGATTCAATGTATTTGCCACATTGCATGGCAGTCATCCACATGCTTTATATTAAATGTATATTGAGTCAATGTACACTTGGGCGTGTACGCATTTTTTAACAAATATTTTATCTGTGCTTATACTTTTGATTTGGTTAAGCTAATGGTATTTTTCCAAGCGGCCTTGACATCTGTCAAAACTCAAAAGGAACAAGTCACACATTAACTTTTAATAATATCAGAGTCATTTCTTCAATTCACACATTGACATTACGTCATGGAAATATACATACATTACATAGGTACATACATACCTACAAACAACAAGAACACTCCCAACTTTCTGATATAACCTTAAAAATTACCGTTTTTACTCCATTAAAAATATGGGATTAAATATGAAGATCCAGCTTTGAATGTGCAAAGAAAAACTTTGGTTGAGCGATGAAAATAAAGCTCATTCTTATTTATGTACAATTTACATGTCCGCACATTGTACACATATGAAGTTGACAGGGCACTTTTGGAAATTTAGATTAAAAACTATTCTAACATAATTTTGTGTTCATTTGCGAAAAATGGGCGTGTTGCGTGGGAACTTAACTTGAGTTTAGCAAGAAAACGTTCTCAAAAATGAAGATAAAATATCTGAAAAAGTTGGTTAATGAGAACTAATTACTTGCTAATGAGTAACGCAAAGAACATATTTTTTTAAGTATTTAAGTAACTAATTTTACCATCATACTGACATCAAGCGCACTGCGATCATCTCTGTCCGAAAATTGCAACAACAATAGGTACATTATACTTAACTTACCGAACTCAGAAAATGTTAAGGAGTGAAGCACAAAAGAAACAACTAGATTCGATACCGGAACCGGAACCGGACCCAGAAAAAGTCAACGAAAACGAAGACCAGAGAGAACAACGACGATGAACATCACCATGGCCACCTAGCAAATGAGAAATAGGAATTTCTCGGACAGAGTTTTCGCAAATGAACCAACCCTTCGATAGCTGCAGCAAACGACACGATGAGAAAATCACCACCTCATGAACGGTATTTGGTTGTTGAGAGTTGAGATTGAGTCAGAAAAATATGTATTGCCTGGTGCTGGTAATCTAGTCAACCACCCTACTCCTTTAGCAGTAGATCTATACTGCGATTAGTCCCAAACGAGTCTACTCCTCTTTTGAGAATTTTGAAAATTATCCAATTTTAGCCAAAGAGCTAACAGACCCCAATGAAGATTTTTGGTCGGCCTCAGACTCACCAGGAATTATTGACTTTTTCAATAAATTTAAATGCATAAATGGCGAATATAAAAGAAAGTAAGGCAAGAACATTTGTAAATGTATGAATTCTCCAAGCAAATGTGACTTTCTACTAATTTAGTTTTAGAAGATTTATTCTTTTTTTTTTATTGCTGAAAATAATATTATAGTGGACTTCGTTTTTGAAGTCATTGTTGAGTCTGAAGATTCTCCTATATTTTTCGTTAGTAAAATGTATTAGAAATGGATTGAATTTGATTTTATTTGCTGTATTTTCTGATATCTACTGCAGTATATTGCAATCTACTGCGTTTTTTTCCTCATATATACTGCAATCGATCATCTACAGGGCTGCAGCGCTGACCACAGTGCTAGATATCGTCGGCTTTCTGTCAAAACCTTCGTAAGACAAATTTGAAAAATTGGTTAGAATATACACAAAACCGATTAAAAAGGTAATAAAACGTAATTCTTCATGAAAGGTTTTAGAACTGGGCGATAGAGTTAAAAGGAACCATGATATAGTTACGAGGCATATCAAAGGGCATGGTAGTGCCCAGCCAAGTTCACGGCACTACACCCTTTTTTCAGGAACAAACTCAGGCGATTTTCAACCCCCCTCTAACTTCAGTACCTATATAGTTAGAAACTTCAAATTCGCCGCATTTGCTGAGCTGATCAAACACAGGTGACTCACCAAATTTCAACTTTTTAGTAATTCCCGAGATATAGGACTTCAAAAATCGCAAAAGCCGTAACTGACTGACATCGCAAAAACTTGAAATTTCGCACAACGGTAGGCCTTGTTGTGCACACAAAGGAAAAAATCGAAAATCTGCAATTTTCTATTCAGGGGGCGTGGCATCCACCCACTTCCTTAAAAATTCCTATAAATTTCATCGCTGTACAACAATCGGAAGTGCTCCATATCACTTGCGATTGTTGTAGAACGATGAAAATTGGTAGGTCGGTAGGGCTTGAAGTATTTAAAAAGAAAAAAATAGAAAATTAGGAATTTTCCATTCAGAGGGCGTGGCATACACCCACTTTTTCAAAAATTGTTAAAAACTATATGGAGCACTTCCTATTGTTGTAGAACGATGAAAATTGGTAGAGCGTTAGGGTTTGACGTGCATACAATGATAAGATTGGAAATTTATAATTTTCAGCTCAAGATGCGTTGCATCTACAACTAACAATTCATTTCAAGTCAAAAAAGTATCTTACTAATGGAAAACTGTGAGAAAAATCTAATGGAATTGTGGTTTTCTTGTCATTTTGAAGACGACTACGCATTGTTTAGGAACAACACAATTTTTTCCTTTACCTGGATTGTAAGACTTTGAAATTTCAGTGAGGAAAAACGGTTTAATGAAATATAGATGTTTTAAAAGTCTACAAATTTGCATACCAACGCAAGCCATGCAATCAATATTTGCAAAGAAAAAAAAGATTTACGAAAAGACCACAAAAAGTCGGTTTTTAGTACTTTTTTTTAAACTAACGGTGAACGGTAAAAAAAATTGTAAAAAACTTTCTTAAATTTCCAAAACTGTAGGTATTTAAATTTTTTATAACGTCATTATTTGCTGAGGTATTGGTAATTAAAGCTAAAAGTATTTTTTTTCATTCAAAGTCAGATAACCCATGCAAATAAAAATTGTACGACAGCAAAACAAAAAAAAAGACTGAATTTAAGCTCAATCAATCTGATCATTACATTTGATTGACTGATAAAAAGTTATCCATAGAAATGAGGACCTTCAAAAAAAAATTAAAAAGTATTTTATTTGTCTCGTGTCATTTCCTGCAATAACGCAATAACGGTACTTCAAAACAAATTTCTTTGCACATCTCGAAATAAAATACAAAGCTGTAGAATACTTTTTGTTCCAACTTAATACGACCACTCATCACAAAGATACAGCTAACAAAAATTAAAAAAAAAAATATTCCTTTAATTTCATTGACTAGTGTATTTAGGTGTATGTAGCTTAAATGTAAGCAAAGGGACAAAGGGAAAGGTATTGAACTTCATGCAGAATTATGTGTGTAGATATAACGATAAACCTAATTTAATAGGATAAATAATTGTATTTATTTTAGTCTGTTTGTTTCAAAACTTAAAAGTACAACCCACGTATTATTAAGTTGGAAAACACCATAGATCTATAAATAAATGAATACATCAAAAGTACTGATGCATTTTGTACCAATAATACTTACTTACATACATTTTGCACAAACCACAAACACATAAAGCCCAACTTTAAGGGTTGTATGCAGTAAAACAAGGAATAAGTGAACCCAATAATGATTACATTAACCATGCCAGCTATGCTATCCCTATGCCAGATGTAAATAGTGCAGCCAGGGAAAACTTTTTCTTTTTTTTTACTATCCATTTTAATATCCCTAAACATATCCACAGGTACCTACTACCTACAGTAAAATGTTGTTTTACAACTGCATTCAATATAATTAAATTAATGTAACAATGTGTTAGTTTTGTGGTTTACATCTGCATATTTGATGTAAAACTTGTGTCTGCATCATGTTTAATTCTTCTTTGAAGCATTTAAGGTCTTTTTGAATTTATATGCACATTCAAATGATTTTTGATTAAATAAAATTGAAAATCAAATATTTACAATGCTTGATTTTTGCTCCCTTTTTATGGTAAAATAAAATAGAATAGGCCCACTGAGCCAGAGCCAAAGTTACTCTCTACCCCTGTGTTTGAGCTATTTCATTCCATGGAATTTTAGTTTCGAACTGAGAAATTTTCATTGAAAACAAAATATTCAAAGCATTCCTGGAAAGAAAAAAAAAACGAAAAAAAAAACTTTCCAACTAAAAGTATGTTCATTGCAGGACAATGGTTGATGAAATATTTAAAACGGGTCAATGGACAAAAGGACTTTGTCTTCTCTATCCAGCACCGGGTTTTTTGTTTTTGACTTCACATCAAAGTGTGTTTTAACTTGTAACGTCCATCAGACACGAAAAGTAAATGTGTTTTAAATTGAATTTACCGTTAATAATATTAACACTACAGCAAAGATGAAAGTTTTGGAATCCGAAAAATCTTTGAAAGAAAACTTTTACTTCTTCTTTTTCTTCATTTCAAGAAAAAAAAAGCGGGAAAAATAAAGAAGCTTATATGAGAGCATCCTCATGGAAGGAATATACATATATGTATGTTTCCCGATAGTAGTTGTACAAGGAATCACTTATACTCGTGTTTGGTAACTTCATTAGCTGGCATGTTCATTTGGATTAGTTTGAAAATCTATCCCTGTTTTGTAAAGCAAGTCCATTAGGGCTCAATATACGTCTTCGTTTTTCTTGAGAAGATAAATCCTTCACACTAAAATACATCTTATGCCATATATAATGCCAAGAAAGAATTTCTTAGTTTATTAAACTTAACTTTATTACCAAGAGACTTTCCTCCAAGTCACTTTTGATTTTGGCCCTGATAGCAGAAGCTCTTAGAACTCATTTAAGTTTTTCGATAAATGGAATGTGAAATTTAATTGGAAAATAGTTGCCAAAAAGCAGAATATACAAACAAAAATAGGAAATTAAAAGTGTATATAAAATAGGAAAATTTTATTTCATGGAATCAGTTATAGTTATATTCGAATTAATTTCAGTTTTAAGTGAAGGTAAAAGGAAATGTAATTTTTTAAGCTTTGATTTTTCCTCCTAAAAGGTTTTCGTTGAAGAATTCCGGTCTATTTTCAGTTGAAAAAATGAATACAAATTTTGTGTTTATTATACTTGAATTAAATCTCCATTATAAACTAAGAGCCCACAGCAGATTTTGGGTGTGATTGATAGCAAAAAAAGAAGTATAGGCGTCGAAAGCTTCATTTAAGGCTATTCAAAAAATCAAAGTCTTGCAGTCCACAACTGGGGCCTTTGCGAGAAATAGTGCATCGAAAAAAAAAATATGAATGCAACTTCGAGGATAATCGTGTTAGCCGAAATTGGTTTTCAGCCCTCCCTAGATAAGCTCCGCGGATCCCATAACACGGAATCTGAGATCATTTGAGTGTTTAATTCGCCCTGCCAGACTGTTTAAAAACCCGTTTTTCACTTAGAATTTTGAATTTTTTAAACGGTCTGGTAGAGCGAACTATACGCTCAAATGGTCTCAGATTCCGTGATATGTGATCTGAGGAGCTTATCTAGGGAGGACTGAAAACCAATTTCGGCTAAAATGATTATCCTCGAAGTTGCATTCATATTTTTTTTCGATGCACGGTTTCTCGCAAAGGCCCCAGTTGTGGACTGCAAGACTTTGATTTTTTAAATAATCTTAAATGAAGCTTTCGACGCCTATACTTCTTTTTCTGCTATCACTCACACCCAAAATCTGCTGTTGGCTCTCGGTCAATTAAGGCTTTCCTGGAAAATTTGGGGAAGTTAAGGAAAAAAATAAAAAATAAAGCTTATAAACTACTGTATAAAAATATACCTTAGCAATTAAATATAATTGTAACGATATTGAATTACTATGCCAAAACGTAACCCTCTCTTTTAAACAAATTTTCAACAGATGCTAGTGGAATTTCTGCACCCCACAACTGAATGACAATGAAAGAATTTTTGTGGTACAAAATGTTTTATTTATTTAAAAATAATGCACAATTCTATAATTTCATAGCCTGAAGCAAAAATAAAATGTAGAACGGTGGAACGCAATTGCTTTAATATTCTTAGTCTTATAATTACCAAAATTTTAATATACGTAGATATACATCATTCATTAAGAAGAACACCGTCATATATTATGTCATAGCTCAAAGTTTGTTGTTTCGAGATAAATGCGATTGTGCCGACCTAGTTCAGTATATCTATGTATGTGACATAGCAACATGCCGACGAAAACTCCTCCATAGTACTTTTTGGCCAGTCCCCCGGTACCACTCTTTGTTCTAAAATCTAAATTGTTTGAGGTAAAAAGCCCACGAATCATCTGATTTATTGTAAAAATTTTAAAGCATTTTTAAGAAAAATTTCTTGCACGGCAATTTTCATTAAAAATTTATTAATGTGGCTACAAAAATAAATTAAAAACAAATATTAGGTTATCCGCTTTTTGAAATATTGAATCTCAAAAAATTATTTTGAACATTTTTCCAGTAAATGTTTTTGAAAAAAAAAATTGGGTATGTACTATATCTAATTAAAACATTCTAGTCACGAAAAACATCGCGCATACAAGGTCCTATTCAACGTTCTGTTTGAGCGTCTTAAGCTATTCTGCAACACTATAATCGACAAGTACCAGTGTGAGGTGTGACATCCGGCCAGGCAGATCGACTATAGACCAAATATTTACCCTCAAGCAAATCCTGGAAAAGACCAACGAATTTCAAGTCAAGATTCACCATCTAGGTGCTCTATATGGCAATGGCTGAACTTGGGATTCCGGTAAAACTCATTCAGTTGTGTCACGTGACTTTGGAAAATACGCCATGCAATGTGACATTAGGGAAAAGCTCTTCCGAACTATTTCAAACATGCAAAGGGCTTTGGCAAGGAGATGCGCTATCATGTGATTTCTTCAATCACGTTCTGGAGATATGTCCACCTTCTATCGTATACTGATGGTATCGACATCATCCGCTCCCTACAGGCCACTTGTTGGTCTTCAAGTAAACGAGGACAACACCGTCAAATACATGCTATGAAGGCATAAACAAACAATGAAAGATCTGCCAACGGGCTAGAACAAAACGTCACTGATTATAGCAACAACTTCGAAGTAATTATGGAGTTCGTCTACCTCGGAGTAAACATTAATCCGAGGAACGACACATTAGTAGAGATCCAACGAAGAATTACTCTAGCAAATCGGTGCTACTACGGTTTGGCGCAACAGATGGGTTCAAAAATCCTCACATGAAAGACGAAGTTCGCGCTCTATAAAACCATTATAGTCCCAGTCCCGCTTTATGTCGCCGATTGTAGAGCGATGAGCAAAAAGGGAGAGCTGATATACTGCGCTGCTTCGAAAGAAAAAATCTTCGACGAATATTTGGTCCTGTGTGTGTGGAGGGCAAATGAAGGAGAAGAAACAACCATGAACTCTATGAGTTGTTGATAAGGATGTGGCCTAGAAAATGTATACACGTGGACTACATTAGCTCGGCCGCATCGAGCGAATGAACAATAATTCTGCAGCTAAGAGAGTCTTTGAATTCCACCCCCCAGGTTCGAGACAAAGAAGAAGACCGAACCTCCGGCTGGTCTAAAGACCAAGCCATCACGGATGCCAGTAAGCTTGGTCTAGATGAATGTAAGCAGCGTGCTCGGAATCGTAGAGAATGGAAGGCTGCCGTATCTCAGGCTGCGACCCTTCATGGACTGGAAGTCACAGAAGCAGGCAAATTTATTTCACTCTAAAGCTTTCGACCAATTGCGCTCTATTCCCCGCTCTTAGCACGAGTCCTGGCCTTAGACTGACAGAGACGTAAAAGCTCGAAGTGTCAGGAAAATTCCGACATCTAGTAGCTCTATTTGTGTTACCTTCTCAAAACAAGTTGTGTGCATGTATAAACATTTCATTCACAAATAAAGCTAACGAAATAACCCCTCACTTAATATGTGTAACTGTTGACATTTTGATTTCTCAAAAATTCCTTAATCATTTTTTTAAATATCTTTTTTTATATTCCCTCCCCACCATACCCCCATATTCGACTCTACTGTCGCTACTGACGTGAATCAAAACTTCAAAGTTTATAAATATTAAAGTTCAATTGATATAAATTAATATTTCGTATAAAAAGGTCATTTTGTTGTAGGTACTGAGGTTTCAATATTTAAAGTCATCAACTACCCTGTCAGTTTATTGAGCCACATATTTTTATTCAACAACAGATAATATAACCAATTTTTATTTTTCCGAAAAAAAAACCTTCGTAAAATATGTAAGGTACAAAGTATATCGAACTGTGAATCAATCGCAATTTCCATTATTTAAGAGGAAATTTAATCAAATAGAATATCCAGTTGAATAATTTTTTGAGAAGCTCCTCATTCGACAAAAAAAAAAAAAACTTCCACAGTAAGCTGAATATGATTTCTAATCGTAAATCGTTATACCCAACGAAATGAAAAAAAAAAAGTATCATGTCCTCTGGTATCAAAATCATTTGCACAAAAGAAGGCTAGAAACGGGTTATTTGATTTTCCAGCCTGATGAAGGCAGTCTATATTCTATAATTCTATATCATCATGCGAGAAATATTTAGTTAAAAAAATAACCATCAACATTTTATATTCATGAGTGGAAGTTTGGCACATTTTGTTTGTATTGATAAATATTCATTACTGTGAGTCGGCGAAATTCATTCGGTTTGTATGAATTAATTAATAAAAAATATTAAAATAACACGCAACTGGATTGCACATAATTGCTTTTGTAGTTCAAGTTGCTTGGAATTTTAGAGAGTGTAACATCATATTATAAAGTATAATAAAATATATAACCTATCAGGAAATTTCTCAGTTCAGTTCAGAAAATGACTGTTCAGAGCATAGGAATTGTACAAGCTGGTGACTTTCCAAATTTGTCATGGGTATTATAGCCAGGGTTTTAATTATTGAATATGTTTGTTTGGCCCATGAAAATGCTTAAAACCAAAAATCCTACTAAATTCACCCATACGCTTCTGAGAGAATGGTCACACTGGCCTCTTTTCACAATTTTTGGTATAACTCGGAAACTAAGCCGAATTTAACAATTTTACATTTCAAACTTTTTGTTGAAAATTAAATTTTCTATCGAAATGGATAGCTTAGAAAATTTCTTTAAAAAAAATTGAGCAGGAAAAGTTAACAAAAACAAACATAAAACAAATCGAATAATCAATGTTTTTTTAATTTTTTTCTAAATAGCGCATAACCTTTTTCGGAGCGAAGATACGCTCAAGATATACTTGAACAAAGTAAAGAAGAGTTTTAAGACCTGAAATGGACATGTTAAGAGACCATATTGTTTGAAAACTGACAGAGATATAGCCATTCAAGCCTTACCATTTCTTATCACCTTCGAAGTTTTTTGCCCGAAACCTATTTTTTGGTATTTTATTCCAAATTTAACATTCTTGGCACCTAGTACCAAATCTTATATTAATCGGATCATCCGTTCGGTCTGTAGGTTTCAGACCATATAGATATACATATACACTTTTTAAGTATTCTCTATAGTTGTAATGTCATATTAATATCAAAATATTGTTTTCGAACATTCTTACGAATGTGAAATTTACCATATTGTACCGAAAAATAGGCTTTCAGGCCAAAACTGCGAAAAATTATGAGAAATGGTTAGGTTTGAATGGGCTTATCTCTGTCAAATTTGAACAAATATTACTTCTTAAACACGCCATCTTAAAGCCTTTAGTCTCTACTTTATTTTATCTATCTATGTCTTGACCGTATCTTTGCTTCAAAAAAAGTTATGCACAATTTATTAAAAAAATTAGAAATCCTTTATTTTTTGATTTTTTTTAGGTTGGTTTTTGTTTACTTTTCTTGCTTAAATTTTTTTTTATAAAATTGTTTGAACTATTCATTTCAATAGAAAACCTAATTTTGAACAAAAAGTTTTAAATGCTAAATTGTCAAATTCGGCTTAGTTTTCGAGTTGTACCAAAAATATTGAAAATTTGCCAGTGAAATAGAAAAACTTACCGACTAGATTTCCCCTATGGGAAACTTTCATTTAAGCTTGGCATATTCCCAGGCTAGCAGTTATAAGCATTTTTGAACAAAAATTTAGAACATACCTTTGTTAAAATCATTAAGGCTGTTAACAGTCATATTGCAGGTACCTACCCATTTAGAGTTAAATCAAAACATTTGAATATACACGCTAATAGGGAATTAGCTAAAAGCCTTAAGTTAGACATTTGAAGAAAATTGCTACAGACGAACAGACTGACGAAAAAGACAGACTTGTACTGCCGTGTTAAGAAGAAAAAACGTAACTGACTTTTTGGCTGTTTTTAACGGGTGATTTTTTAGCTGGTTTGGTTTTGGCAACACTGGTTTTGACAGCTGACGTGTGTTTAGTACCTTGTGTCACTGTCAAACAGCTTCAGTTTGGTTTGCAATTTAACCATGGATCGTCTTACAAATGAACAACGCTTGCAAATTATTGAATTTTACTATCAAAATTCGTGCTCGGTTCGAAATGTTCATCGCGCGCTGCTTCCATTTTATGGTCGGCATTCTCGACCTTCTGAGCAGTCTATTCGGAAGATTGTGACCAAATTTCGCACCAAATTTACTTTGTTGGACATTAAACCACCAACACGTTTACGTACTGTGCGTAGTGAAGAAAATATTGCGGCCGTATCAGCTAGTGTGACAGAAGACCGCGAAATGTCGATTCGGCGCCTACTGTCAATGGTGAACGCTACCGAGCGATGATAACAAACTTTTTTTTGCCCGAAATGGAAGTTCTTGACTTGCATGATATGTGGTTTCAACAAGACGGTGCCACATGCCACACAGCACGCGAAACAATGGCGCAATTGCGAGGCGAGTTTGGTGAACAGTTAATTTCACGTTTCGGGCCGGTCAATTGGCCGCCTAGATCGTGCGATTTGACACCATTAGATTATTTTTTGTGGGGGTATGTCAAGGCTAATGTCTATAGGGACAAGCCCGCTTCGATTGACGCACTGGAAGCCAACATCCATGCATTCATTCGTGAGATACCGGCCGATATGCGTGAAAGAGTATGCCAAAATTGGACTCAGCGGATGGGCTACCTGAGACGCAGCCGCGGTCAACATTTGCATGAAATTATCTTTAAACATTAAATTGCAAGGTTCAAACTATCGATTCAAATAAATATTTCATTAATTTTTTCGAATTTTTTGTGTTTTTTTTTTTTAAAGTTCTAAACCTCTTAAAAAATCACCCTTTAGTTAGTGCCAGTTTTGACATCTTTGATATGAGTGCTATTTTATTCTTTAAAAATAAAAGCCCTTACTTGCTTTTGTGATGGCTTAAAACGCTTAAGAAAAATGACATCCGTTCAAAGAACTTTTGCTTTTTTAGGAAAAATTGACGTTGTAGCACTCAATTTAAGAAAAAAAAAGTGACTAACATACAAGCTACTACATCTGATAAATAATCAAGGCAAACAAAAAAATGATTCACTTGTAAATACGACAGAAAAACACTCATCAACAAAACAAAACAGATAGAGATAAAAACAGAAAAACGCATTTATCTCGAAATGTCAAAAATACACTTACGTTTTTTCTTCTTAACACGGCAGTGTAGAATTACCACAACTTATTTGCTTGGGTACGCCATTATCGTAATGAAAAGTCTGACTAAAATTTCGAGTTCGATTTTGTTTACGAATCCAAAACTTGCCTTTTAGTAACTGCTATGTGCTTGTTCATATCGCAGCTAAAATTAATAGAATATTGAATTTGCTACAAAAATCAAATAAACATTGTCATATAAAAAAAAATGTATATCGCATCTGTGTGTAATAAAAGCGACTATCAAAGACTCAATGGGTTGGGTAAACAATTTTTGACTCACAATTCGAACAAATTTCCATCAGAACTGGTTACATATTCAAAATAACAAACATAAAAATACAAGACATTTAAAATATGTAATAGAACCCAAGCCAATTAGAATTCTGACAAACTGTAAAAAGTTGAATTATGAGTAGATGAAAACTAAAGGGTCATCGCAGATACTGGCTCTCTTAAGGCCTCATTGATGTGCAGTCTACAAAAAAATATTGCTGTCATAAGTGAAAAATTTGAAGACGATCACCTCACGGTGATCTCACTAGCCACCAAGATCGTGTGATATGTCACCGATGGATTCATTTTTAAGGTTATTCAAAAGACAGTGCTTATCTATAATCTTGATACTTTGAAAACGAGTATTCGTTAAGTTATGGCTGAGCTATTGCACAGTATATGTACATTCTACATGTGTCGAAAAGTCATCGAAAATTTGATCTAAATCGCAGGTATGTATAGATATATATGTTCATTAGGATGGTGATATGGGTTTTTTGAAATTCTATGTTTCGATGGACATAAATCAGCTCCAAATGAAGGAGAAAACAAAGTTCTCCAATTTTTCAAGATTTTTACTTTCATCCCCTATAGTCGCTGTATGGGTAAATTAAACTGCCTATTTTTTTTTGTGCATACTATGTGATTCACGTGAGATCTGCCAAAAAACTCAAAGCATGTAGGTTAGAAGTAGACAAGAAAAAAGTCCCTCAGAAGGGGGATAGTTTTCTAACCCGCTTGGACGGGAGGGAGATTTTTATAAAAAAAAATTCATAAATCAGAAAAAAAAAATAATTAAAAAACAGAAGCACTTACAGTAGGTAGGGTAGAGCGGGGCTAGTTGGACAACTTTTTACTTGAAGTCTTATAACTTTTTATCTATTCATAACATAACAATGAAACTGAAATCTATAGAAAGAATGTAACTTCGGCTTCTTTAGTAAATTTTAAAAAGTTACAAATATGTTATTGCAGAAGAATAAGATTACTTTAAATGCACCCAGTCCAAGTGGTCCAACTTGCCCCACTAGCGGGGCAAGTTGGACCAGTAGATGGGGTAAGTTGGACCAAAGCTTAAAAAAAGTGGAAAAAGAAGCTCTATTAAGGACATAAACACCGTTAGTTTGAACTAAATTTGATCACAAACAAAAACTTAATTCGAATCACAACTTAAGATAACGTAAATGATCCCATGGTGCTATGGCCAGTAATAGGGAATTTTGTATGGGCCTGGATTTCAGCAAGAATGGCATTGCACCCACTCCTCGCCGGGTAAAGTTTCAGAATTTGCTTCCATAGACATCGATAGCACCATACAGCAATAATATTCTTTTTCCACTTTATGTGTCCAAAATTTTTCATACTATTTTCCAATATAAAATAAACAGCGAGGCAGGTTGGTCCAACTAACCCCACTCCTACCATGATGAATATATTCCGTCACTTTGAAATTAAACACTTTAAATTTTACAATTTCAAAAATGGAATATAAAAATTCAATAACAGAACTCAAAAAATTACTGCACTTTGTTGAAAAATTCGCACGTTTTCAGCACGATAACACAAAAAGAAACAAACTCGTTTTTTTTACTTTTGTACCCAAAAAAACACAAATAAGCGCGTGGTTTTCCTTTGGCAGATTAAATCTACCTTAAACCAGTTTAGCACGGGTGATTTAGTAACTATGCTTCATTCGTGCATGATCGTCATCATTTAGCACTTGCGGTTTCTGAGCTACTGGCGTGGTCCAACTTGCCCCGTGGTCCAACTAGCCCCGCTCTACCCAACTGTGTGTCATCATCATCATCAAGTCCTGTAACCCCGGTTGGGGCAT
Source organism: Dasysyrphus tricinctus (assembly GCA_963921185.1). Lineage (NCBI taxonomy): Eukaryota > Metazoa > Arthropoda > Insecta > Diptera > Syrphidae > Dasysyrphus > Dasysyrphus tricinctus. The sequence goes on along the minus strand of OY992533.1, from coordinate 18,657,907 downwards.
AGGGCGCCAACAAATCGTTTCCATCCTTCGCGGTCTGCAGATAGATATTTTAACTGTGGCCACGTCTTTCTCTGGGAGTCTGCTTCTGCTAGAACTGTTGATTTCCATGTTGTTCTTGGTCTTCCAACCCGCCGTGCACCCTGAGGATTCCATTCAAATGACTGCTTTGCAATTTCATCGTTTGGTTTCCTCAGTGTGTGACCAATCCATTGCCATTTACGCTTTCTTATGTCAACGTCCAGCCGCTCCTGGCTTGTCCTGCGCCACAATTCCTCGTTTGATATAATTTGTGGCCAGCGAATTTTTAGAATATGGCGTAGACAACGGTTCACAAAAGCCTGCAATTTCTTTGAGATGGTAGTCGTGACTTTCCAGGTTTCGCAAGCATATAACAGCACGGATTTGACATTGGATACGAAGAATCTAAACTTTGTGCGCAAGGAGATTTGACATGATTTCCAAATTTGGGAGAGAGAACCGAAGGCTGCGCGAGCTTTATTTATTCTACTTTGAACGTCCAGATCAGTACCACCATTTGCTGAAACAATACTTCCAAGGTAGTTAAATTGTTCCACCTCTTCAACTGGCGTCTCCTGTATTAAAATACGCTGATGTGTGGAGTGGCCTGTGAGCATTATTTTTGTCTTTTTGCTATTTATTTTCAGACCACTCGCCTCTCCTTTTACCTTCAGAGCTTGACACATCCCGTTCAGCCCGCTGATGTTATTTGCCAAGAGACATATATCATCGGCATAGTCTAAGTGGCTAAGCCTTTCAAACGGTCTCCATTGAATGCCCTGCCTCTCTGATGTTCCAACGCTGGCCGTCAAGACATCGTCAATCGCCAGTATAAAGAGAATTGGCGATAGAACATCTCCCTGTCTCACACCCTGCCGCACTTCGAAAGAGTCGGATAGCTGCCCATTGTGTAAAACAAAGCATCTTGCGTTGTTATAGGACTTATAATGGCAACAATTTTTGGGGGAATTCCTCTACCAAGAAGTGATCTCCATATACATTCACGGTTGACTCGGTCAAAGGCCTTCTCAAAATCCACAAACATGAGGTAAAGCGGTGATTGAAACTCCGCAGACTGCTCAAGAACGATACGCAGAGTGTTGATATGGTCGACACAAGACCGCCCACTGCGGAAACCAGCTTGATGCCTCTTGAGTGTAGACTCGATTCTAACCTTTATCCGCTCCAGAATGATGGTTGCCATTAATTTTGGAAAAACGGACAAAACTGTAATACCTCGCCAATTGTTGCAATTCTTAAGATCACCTTTCTTTGGCAACTTAACAATTACACCATCCTTCCAGTCGCTGGGATAGATTTCATTTTCCCACACAGCTTGTATCAACGGGTGTAAAATACTAGCCGTTCTGACAGGGTCAGCTTTCAGGAACTCGGCTGGTATACCATCAAGTCCAGCTGCTTTGTTGTTTTTGAGAAGATTTATCGAAGATTGAATTTCCAGTACTGTAGGGGGCTCGATGTCAATACCCCTATATGATCTACGCATCTCGTTAAGCTGGGGCACTTCAGCACTCTGCTCGACAGAATCCTCATTAAGCAAGGCACAAAAGTGCTCCTTCCACCTGCGCAGCTGATCCTCGATTGATACCAAAAGTGTACCATCCACATCCATTACAGGATGATTGGTGTTGGTTTTCTTCCCGACAACTTCCTTGGATATTTGGTACAATTCCCTCATGTCTCCTCTTCTTGCAGCGTTTTCCGCATTTTCTGCGAGACCGTCTAACCTCACCCTCTTGTCTCGTCTCACACAGCGATAGACCATCTTATGTGCTAAGCGATACTCTCTTCGCAATTCAGCCTTTCGTTGAGCATCTGCTTCGGCATTTATTTGCATCTTCAACGATTTGCGAAGCTCGATTTTATCCCAGATGTCTTGGGATATCCAAGAGTCTCTAACTCTCGACTGCTTGGGTACAGTTTTGGATCCAGCATCCATAAAAACACTTTTTATATCACCCCACATCTCATCAATTGTTGAATGTTGTATTCCGTTTAATGACGAAGCTCTGTCGTTAAGGTTGGTGACATAGTTACGACATATGTTGGGATCACTTAAAGCATTTGTATTGAACTTCGAATTCCTTGCTGCACCCTGTGATTGACGTTGTACAGCTGCCGTTCGTAGCTTGAGACTCATGAGAACCAAATGATGGTCGCTTCCAATGTCGGCATTTCTTATGCTCCGAACATCGCACATTGACTTCCTCCATCGCTGCTGAATCATGATGTGGTCAATTTGGTTTTCAGTTTGACCATCCGGATGTACCCAGGTGATTTTGTTGCAAGTCTTATGTTTAAACACAGTTCCACCCAGTACAAGACGATTAGCGTTACAAAAATCGACCAGCAAATCGCCATTTTCATTTCGTGACCCCAAGCCATTTTTCCCCATGACGCGTTCCAGACCGTAGTTGTCTGATCCGACTTGGGCATTGAGATCTCCCATGACAATTATGATGTCGGCTCTTGGAACACCACTGTAAACTGAGTTAAGATGAGTGTAGAAAGCGGTTTTGTCTTCCTCGGTCGCTTCATTTGTGGGGGCGTAGCACTGAATTATTGTGACGTTGCGAATTTTTGAACGGAACCTTGCTGTCATTATTCTTGCAGAAATGGGCGCCCAGGATATAAGACTACGCCTTGCTTCTTCGTTCAACATAATTCCGACACCATGCAGCCTTTGGCCACCCTCTCTTTCATCCTCCCCGGAATACAGCATTCTCGTTTGCCCAGAGTCAGCTCTGTATTCGGCTCTTCCTCTCCACCTAGTTTCACTGATGCCCAGGATACTGATCTTAAGGTGAAGCATTTCACGCTCAACCTGCTCGTATCTACCTTCGCCGTACAAGGATCGAACGTTCCATGCTCCGATTTTCGTACGTATGCGGTAGCCAAAAGTATCATTTGCTCTTCTTAAAAGACTTCTTCTATTTGTTAACGATTCATTTATTGTTATGGCGTCTTGATTGACGCTGGTACACGAAAGATGCCGCACCCCCAAATCCGATGTGCGGTTTACAGCAGCCGAAGCTGCAGAAGGATTCTCCATAAAATGGTTACCTCTTGGGGACTCATTTCCAATTGTTGTCATATTTCATGTAATAGCATATATCCTTCCACCATGGTGTTTTCCGAGATACGATTAATAACATACATAAGCTCAGATTTGACAGGCACACCCGCCTTTTGTATGGTCAAACACATAACTGCTCGAGGCCGCCCACTATGGGAAAACAGACGCCTTTTGTAGCCGCCCAATATGGGTTACAGACGCTACCTGCTGCTGCCGTTGGCCTTTTAACAAAAAAAAAAAAACGCTCCTCCGCCACCAGACTATCATGCCGTTGACCGCCACCTGCAGTTCATCCGTCTTAAGGGGGCTTTTAACCATCCCAAGGACAAGTTTGTGCCCTGACCAGCAAAGCTGGGTTGTCTGCTTATCCCGGCATCCATTCGGTCCCCCTGCACGTTAGCGTTACCCACCCTCCACCACGCGGAGGTGTGCATAGGGATTTTCCTATCATTGAGCCTAGGGCCATATGGCGTCCTAGCACTCTCAAGTACTTTTGGAGGGTACCTTTTTAAAAAGCCAAAAGTCCATTTGTATAGTTTATTTTCAAATTTATTTTCTTAATAAATAATTTCAGCAAAAGTTGTTTTCAAACTTAAAATTTTGAAGACAAAAAATTTAATTTTTTTACAAAATGTTGAGTTTAAAACTATTTTTACCCAAACTGTTCATCAAACAAACTTAAAGTTAATATAAACCATTTGAAGGGACGTCTGGCTTTCCAAAAATTTACAAAACTGTAAGTGTTACCGCTGTTCTATAATTAATTCTTTTCTATTTTATGTATTTTTTTAGAAATTGACCCCTCAGGATTTGGGCGTTGAGCCCATTTTACGGTTCACCATGGTTTATGGATTTTCGGATTCGTACGGATTTGGGACAGTGCCAATTCATACGATGTCTCCTTTGTGGCAATGGCTTCGGAGAAAGTCACGGTTTGGTGTGAATTCTAGGCAGCCGACATCATCGGTCTATATACTTCTTGGAAAACGACGATGACACTGCCATCAACCATTTCTTGTCTGCCCCAAATTGAAGGGTTGGCTACGAAATCTCGCAAATCAAAATCTCGCATTCGAAATCTCGCATAACGAAATCTCGCAATTACAAAATCTCGCTTTTCATAATCCCGCAATTACAAAATCCCGCTTTTCATAATCTCGCAATAACGAAATCCCGCAAACTAAAATCTCGCATATCAAAATCTCGCAAAATTGAATTGACTTACAAAAAAATGAATTTGTTGCAATGCAATTCAATTTTTCGAGATATCTTACCTACTGCAAAATATATAATCCAGTGTCTGGGTACTTTAAGACCACACTGTTATTTATTAATTTGAACTTTTGATTTTCAATATTATTGCTTTCAAAAGAACAAGAAGGAGAGAGAACATAGAGATGGTGCATCCAGTTGTAAAGTGTCATGTGCAAATCGCATTACTCGTATTTGGCCTTGAACAAGAAAATACTTTTAGTTCCATTATGAACGCGTAAATGACTATAGAGGTTATTAACAGTAATAAAGGATGTACACATTTTTTTTATTGACAGGTAAATTATCCAAAGTGCTCTTGGGTAGGTATCTATACTCTAAAAAAAAAAAAAAAGTCGTGTGTGATTCGTTGCTGTGAAATTTGAAGTTGCGAGATTTTGATTTGCGAGACTTTAAATTGCGAGATTTTGGTTGAAATTTGCGAGATTTTTAGGTTCAAACTGTAAATGCGAGATTGTGAAAAGCGAGTTTTTGTAATTGCGAGATTATGAAAAACAAGATTTTTAATTTGCGAGATTTCGTTATCGAGATTTTTAAAAAAATGCGAGATTTCGTTATTCGAGATTTTGGTTTGCGGGATATCGTAGCGCTCCCCAAATTGAATGATATTTTTGTGTACAATGATCGCGCACTAAAGGGATTTTGACTACCCTTAAAATGATTATAAACACAGTACGAGGCCGAGGGTTAGGGAAATATGGAAGAATTCAAGAGGAAATACCGATGCACATTGGTTTTGTAGTTCTGGGATCAAAATACAGAGTCAGGTATAGCTTTCTACTACGTACGGGTAGAGCGGCTAAGAAAAGAAAGTCTATACTTGAAAGGACGTCCAAAATTGGGCTCAAGGGTAAACTGATGTGCACTCCTGAAAGTATTACGGTGGAATTGTTTAAGTGGAGGAATACAACTGGCTATTTCACTAGAATACTGTTTGTGAAAATAGTTATAAAATACTAAGAGGCTCGAAGCATTGCGGCGGTGGTTAAGGGAAGCAAATATTTCAGTGATAGTCTTTTCACCTATCATAGGAAAGGCAAGTGGTTCTAACAGCATGAAGTTATTTTCCATACAGCTGATCTCACAATGGACATTCTGCACAACCAATTTGAAGACATGGTTATCTAACGAACGACACGACGTGAACTGGCCGCCTCTGTCGACCGATTTGACCCCGTTTAGTAGGAGGTACATATACGCCATTGAATTACAAACGCCCGGTGCACTCGACATCAACATTACCCTTATCATGGGTCAAATTCAGCAGTTGGGTGCACCAATTTAAATTAAACAATGACCTTTTTACGGACCACCCTCATATATAGTAAATCATATAATGTACACATTTTAATAGGTAAATGGAATAAGCTTTTATTCACTTAATAATTCATATAAATGTGATTAACTGATTGATTTTAAATATTTAAGAGCTTCTTTTAATGACTAATTTTTTAGTTAATTAATTTAATTTGAAAAAAGTATTCAAAATAAATAAAACTCAAAAAAGGCAGATATTTTGTTTTATGTTCGGAACCATGACAGAAACATATAAATTCCAATTGGCCTTGTTTAAGATTTTGAACCTAATCTACGTAAATTTATGTCAAAGCCAATGCTCCCGGGCTTAACTTAAAGAGATTAAATACTGTTTATATAGAGTTTTCTGATGCCAGGATACCACTTTGCTGTCATGTTCACTGATTTATGCCAATTACCTGGCGGCAATCATCTTAAGAATGTTTTTTTTTCGTGTTTTTTTTTTTTGTTGCTTTTTGTTTAAATATTAATTCAGTCACTTAATAAGCAAATACCAACCAGCACAGGCAGGTATAGGAGTAGAGAAAGCTTATATTCGCATATGCATCAGCATCATCATGCCTCCTCTCTGGAAAACTGGAATAGGCCCCAACGGGCTTGATCCAAGTATTTATCATTTTGTGCACAAGACAGGCATAATAAATAAACGATTTCAAGAGACTTAAGTGTGCGTGAGTTATTGATAAAGTTAGTGGAAAGCACAATTATGCCTTGCAGGTGGAACTTTATAAGGATGTGTGTCTGTCGTTCAACTCGCATATACACAAGTACAGTGTTGTTTGTTTTTGTTTGAATTGTGTAAAATGTTTTTTGTAGCATTTATGATGTTCATTAGATTGGCAATGACAAAAACATAAAAAGGATAACCCTTTGCAATACTTAGATAAGGGGAATTATAAATTATGACATAATAAACTTCGTAGGAAGAGTTCATGCATTCATACACACAAATGTATAGTATCTATTTATGTAGGTACATTTAAGTATAGGAAGCTAAGCTACTTAATTTTAATTAAACCAAAATGTGTAAATTTAATTTAGCGCAGGCACAATTTGCTCGAACTCACACCGCCACATCATCGTCATTTAAAGTGACCCGAATTAATTATTGTAATAATAACACACATAAGAGGATCAAGTTACACCCTGAATTTCGGTAAGCTTATAATAATTCAATTATTAAATGAACAAACGTATTAAATTGAATCATTTGATGAAAAAGCATTGAGTGAATGCGTATAGCATACAACTTTCGTTATTGAATTATATTGTTCTTTTACTTTATTGATAGGTTTTTTTTTGTCGAGCCTATGACATACATACTTTTTAGCATTGCCTTGCATAGTCAGAGTGTCGAACTATCATGCCAGTACCAGAGGGTCAATATGAGGTAAATCGATATCCCCGGTAGTGTTTTTGCAGGGGTGCTGCCTTTTGCGAGGAATTATAATGAACTGCCTGAGCCTAGCCATTTGAATTCAGTAGAAAATTGAAGGTTCCATCCATTTCTGATGCCATCGAACAATACGCATCCAATAAGTGTTGAGAGTATAAGTCACTAGGCTCCGGTTCTTTACGAGCTGTCAGTCGCACCAAATATTTATACGCTAAAAATATAGTGGATCAAGTTTCTTATGATGGAGGGGTGGCGGCGGCCGGCGGCGCGGCTTTTCGAACAACAAAAATCAATGTAAAGTGTGCTCCATATTGCTCACATATCGCTTCTCGAATTGTTTATTGCAGCTCCATAACCTAAGCAACAAATTGCTTAGCTTTGCATAGAGCTGAGAAACTTTTAAAAGAGAGGGACTTTATCGCTATTGCATGTTTCGAAGTAGGTATTTCACACTTAATCACCCCGATTACAGAATCCGATGGATGTTTGGAGGAAATCAGGCTCAATATTGATATATTTTATACAAGCAAAATGTCAAAATTGAATCTAATTCCCTCCACAACGCGTCCATCGGACTCTGTAATCGGGGTGTATATATGAATATTGACATATTTTCAACCAACAATATGTAGGCCACCCACTTTTTGGAATTAATTGACCCGAAACCGAAACACACACTCAATTTTTTATAATCTCTCACAGTGCGTTATCAGAAAACGCATAATTTGCATCGCTCAGAATTTTCTATTAAAAAAAAAAAAACAAAAATCCAACCAACTTACCTACAACTCTCTTTAATCTATCTATACGAGCATCTCAATAAACTGTATTCTCCCATGCTATTTATTGATGTTACGCATTTTCTATGCCCTATAACAATGTAATTCCAAAACCCACACCCCCAATCGGATTTCATAAAACTGATACCGAAATCTCTATCGAATACAGGATATCCTGGGACGCACTTCAACGCCTTAGTATGCAAAAACATGTAAGCTCATTCAATTGCCCATCATAGTGCCTTCGGCTGGCTGGTTGCCTGGCTGGCATACGTGCACATATAGATATATCTACATATTCCATATTCGTATTTTCTTACATACATAACGAGTATCCTTTTTGATGGGATAGGAAGTCCATAAACAAATGTTGTTTTGTACTTTTGTTGGGTTCCGTTATACCATTGAGAAAGTTAACCAAATGGAAAATAACTTATGCATGCAGTCCTGATTGAAAAACAATGAGCAGTGATAAGGGCTGAAATTGCTTTTGGGTAGGTTGATAGATATAGTCACACAGTATGTAATGTACATACCAAGTAAAGGTAAGGTTGGTAGAATCTTTTTTCTCCCAAGAGAAGCTTTTAATTTTGTGGTTGATACCTAATACCTATAGACTATCCTGTAAAGCATTCATGTTCACGGGAGTATACCTTATATTCCTTGCATGAAATCACATACCTACTATCCTGTTCGCTAAACTAAGTTGTTGGTTTCATTTGAGCTGTTGGTGGTGTATAGAGAATAGAGAGAAAATAAACAATTCAGGATACCCACAAGAGAGCATAGTCTTTAGGTATGTAATGTATAGAAAGATATGAATGTAAACTGAGAGCAAGCAGATGCATTTACAGCACAATTAACAATTAATTTTTAGAAAAAAATACTTTTCACTGTTTTTACAGCCACATAACATCAATACATGCATTCAAAAAGTTAGTCCTTGAAAACCTTCTGAAATAGCTACTTCGAGAAAGTTAAAAAATGTGTGTTTTGACTTTTATCGATGGAATGGAATTCTTTTCGATGATTCAATAATAATGTTATTAAAACTTAAGCTAATAGCATCTCTTACTCACTAGCTTACCTACCTCTAAGTTTTAACTCCATCTGAAATAAATAAATACTTGAACTGCTTGTCTGAAAAAAAAATCACCCCAACAACACGCACATTCACTTAGGAACGGTTGAAAGTGTTAAGTAGTAAGTCACTAGGCCCTGGTTTTCCATGAGATGTTGCACCACCACATTTATTTTATTTTTTGCTCTACTTTCCGTCGTCGGTCTGTTCGTCCACTGTACATCGAGGCAGAGCATAAACGTGTGGACCGCATGAAATTTGGATCAGAGCACTTATTTAATTTAATTTAATTTATTTTGTGTAAATTCAGACACCTAAAAACAAAAATGTTTTAAAATAGCTTTTTATGGCCTTTAGTCCTATAAATTGGCGTTTTGTTCGGCTTACTCACTTGAACTCATTCAGTTGAACTGAACTTAATATAAATTGCGTATGACAAAGCCCTCACTATGTCACTGATGAGTTCAAGTGAGTAAGCCGAACGAAACGCCAATTTATAGGACTAAAGGCCATAAAAAGCTATTTTGAATCAATAATTCAACAAGTCCAATCCTTAATGCTAAGTCTTCTACTTGGCTGATTTATTTCAGTAGTATATAGAATTTGTATTATAAAACCTTCTTATAAAAATGTTTTATCCGAGGTTCTGCCTCTTGCGAGGAACTGACAAATCCTCCAAGAGTAGACTTGACATGAAAAAGTGCTTCTCATTTAGCCGTTCGGACTCGGCAAAAAACTGTAGGTATTCCTGCCAACAACACGCACACAGGAATGGTTGAGAGTTGTAAGTCACTAGGCCCTGGTTATCCACGAGCTGTTGCGCCACCCAATTTATTTTTTTTATTTAAAAAAAATGCCAGTACTCAGGCTTTCTATTATTATGAATTTGAAGAAATATAGAAAATAATACCCGTGTTTTGTTGGAAAATCTATCAATAGTATAGTAGGATTTTACACGAATAACAAAAACAATATCCGCAGTATGAATACTACCGATAAAAGTTAAAGTAGAATCTTACTACGGATGGGTTTTTGACATTTATACGAGTCTCGAATGGATCTTATGTGATTTCGTTCTCAAATGTTGGTACGATTGATATTGCATTTGTATCTCGATGGCTGTGTTCGTTGAGTAGTTCTGCATTTGGAATCATGTGTTTTCCATTGGGGAAAAAAATCAATCTGTTACTGTTGATATTATTTAGTTTTGTTAATGAAAATGGACTAACTGGGCTTATTTTGCAAGAGAAAACAATAAAAAAGATAATTAAGTTTTGCTATGTGTCCACTCAGTTTAGATTAAATAAATCTTTTTGGTGTTTCCACCGCACAAGAAGATTTAAAAATGATTAAGTTTGACAGGACTTTCTAAAATGCAAATGGTGTTTCTATGTTACTTATGAAGTGCAAGTCAGATAGTTTGATTCGTGTTATACAATGAAGAACTGAATAGTTCAGCATCATATAAGAATATGCTACCTACTCCATGTGCAATTTTTTTTTTTTTAATTTGATTACAACAAAACTATATTTTTTGTACACAAACATGCAAATAAACAGATCATAATGAATTATCTGTAAAACCAACTCCTCCACACAGGTTTTTCTTCACAAATTTTGACTCGACTCCGATCCCCGACCGGAATCGAGTCGAATCAAGCTCATTTCAACTCGATTCAGGTATACAAAGAATTGAGGCGAGCTTCAAGCTCGCTTCAACACCACATGTTAATGTAGTAATCTACGAACAAACCCCCTTCTTGAAGTTTTTATTTTATGTCAAATTGTTTGGTTAAAACTTTGAAATCGACCGCCAGATTTCCAGATGTTCTTACCATATCTTCTTGAAAATTGTCCATTTTATTAGTTTTAGTTAGTTTTTTTTGCTGAAGTTAATTTTAACTTTTGATTTTCACAAAACTTTCTTCTATTTGTGTTTTTTTTATTATTATTCTGACAGGTCTTCTTTCAGTTATACCAATTTTTAAATACAAAAATCTGGCTACTGCCGATGCGTTTTCTTGGGAATTTTCTACTATACTATTTATAGAATGCCAAAAAAACACGGGTAATATTCTTCTTTTTTAGAGGAATAAATAAGTTCAAATAGAGACGTTTAAATATGCTCTACTCCATATGCATTGCGTTTCGCCAAGTATTAATGCTGTGGATTTTTATTTGAATCGGTAAACATCAATCAAAATTTGCGTCTGATGAGCCAAACTATTGTATACCCGGGCGAAATGCAATACATGGGGTAGAGCTCACTCTCAGACTTCTTTATTTGAACTTAATTCATTCACTCATCTTAAACAGAAGAATATTATTTTCTAATTTTCTTCAAATTCACGACTTTGATTAAATTTTATAACGGGTCATTCATTTATAAGCACTTTTTTGTTTATTGATTTGTTGGCATATGACGCCCGAGTCATGTTAACCTATCATATTATTTTTGCTCAGTATTATTGTTTGATGTTTCATTATGGAAAGACTTAGTCCGGAACAGCTTCTACAAATTGTTAAGCTTCATAACGAAAATCAGCGTTCTACGAGCAAAATGTTTCATGCACTTATAGCAACTTATGGTCTATCTACATAATCGGCCTACCGAATGCATGGTTCGCTTTACCTTCCACCGATAAGCTTGAAAGCAAATGCAGCGACTAAAATACTGCAGTCAAAGCTGAGAAAAAACGTGATTATGTAAGTTTGGGTTACCCTCTCACAATTTGACAACAAATTTCTCATGTGGTTCTATTTTGTTTTTTGTTAAAAAAGCGCTTGAGCTAATGTTGGTCTTGAAGTTGACGAACCTCAAAAACTTCTTCAAGGAATCGATTCTTTCTGGTCCAAACAGCTTCCGCAGAAATCGTTTGAAATTACTCAGGTTGTGTGCTTCCCTATCGACTCCTATGTATTACGGACTCTATGTGTAATCTGCTTATAGCACTTTTAGCAGGATCTGATCGCTTCCCAACAAGCAATGATGTTGTTCCACCTCATGTTCTCTCTCAAAATAAAGTACATGCAATAACCATTTCAAAGATCTACGACACATTACTGTGGACTTGGTGGACCAGCTCCCAATGCGGAATAGCATTATTGTTCTATAATACGTTTTTGCCAAATATCTCTCGAACCCCATGGTCTACAACTAAACGGTGGTACAATTGAATGAAGTGTATGTTATAACCTTACGACCGATGTACGAAACATTGATGTTGAGTAGGAAGACAATGTCCAAATGCGGAGTTGCATTATTGTTCCTTTCGATGCTTTGAAGCCAAATATCTCGGAAACACCATTGTTAAGAGTTTAACGGCTGTATGATAAAATGATGTACTCATAATTCCCGTTTTATCGATGTATGACACATTGGTGTTGAGAAATGCAGCTCCCAAACATTTTTGCTGAGAAATTTTTCGCTGGATATTAGCAACTTTGCCAGGTTGTATTTCTGACATTTTTTGGCTAACATAAATATTGAATGTACCAAAATGAAAGAAATAAAGTGTTATATAAAAATCCATTTAAGTATTTTTTCGATTAGATGCAATCTCTGAACTCAGATTAACGTTAAAAACAATTTCTTACTTCAAAATTTCCACAGTTTTTCGTTCATAACTTTTTTCGAAAGATGTATCAACATTTTTTGTAGGCAAAAGTTGTAGAATATATTTTAAAGTATAAAATTAAAAATAATATAACGCTAAGTAGGTATGATGGGAGCCGAGAAAATCGAATTCACACTTTTCAAAGTCTTTTTTCAAAATGGCGGACAACGCATAGGTGCCTTTTGTTCGAACTTTGTAGATTTACACTCTCCAACAAAAAAAAACCACGCAGTATAATAAATCGGAATAAACCCCGAAAAAAGGGTTCAATTTATCAATGATGATTTTTGGGCGGCATAAACATTGCAACACAATACACAAACTAGAAATAAAAAAAATTATAGCATATTATTGTATAATAAGCTTCCGTTGATTTCTAATAATGTTGTATAATCTTAGATTAATGTTTAAAAAATTACCACAATCGCCTCAAAGAGTGAGACAGCATTACTGGCGAATTCGTCAGCCTTACAACTTTCTGGAATAACACTTTGGCCCATGGCCCAACAGAGTGGAATTTTGAGCTGCTGCACCCATCTCCAATTATGTAGTCTATAGAGACTGGGCCCGGAGAAATGAAGATACAAATATATCTCAGTTTGACATCACGTTTTTCAGCCGAGACAGGACTTCTTTTTTCAGGAAATTTTCTGCCAATGTATCTGAGTATTTAGACACCTCAAACAACCCCGTCAATATTTTTTGATCTGTTGATCGGTGTAAAAATGAATCGATTGTGATTCATCTTCCAGGAAAGCCAAATCCCTCCAGATGGATCTGACAAGGGTGGTGACATGGAAGGTTTTAACAAACTGTAGTTCTGAAATGGTGTAGTCTGTGAAGTGATCCTAATGAGGTTAGAATTATGGATTGTACAATTGAGGCGATGAGAACCAAAACTCGCCATATCCATGCCAGAAAAACTTGTCACAGCCAACGGTAATTGTTAAATATCTTTTTAACGAAACTTTTAATATAATTTTCCTTTAAACCACAACAAAAAGATTTCAAAATCTATGATTGGATGTAAACAATTATTTTCTAACTGCTCTCATTTAAAAGTTATTAAACAATTAGGTTGTGTTATGGAGAGATTTTTTGAAATGGATATGGCGAGATTTGGTTCTCATCACCTCAATTGCTCAATGTTCAATCCTATTATTGATCCACCGTGAAGAAACTTAAAGACGCATGGATGTGCTGGCAGCCATTTATTTCGTGTGTAGAGAGGTTTAATGTGGGTTTCCACTGGTAAAATAAACCAATCTTTTGTTGATTTTTGATCTGTTGAAACCAATTGTGCTTAAAATAGCGAGGAATCGGGAAATTTATAAAGCTTCAATTTCTCTTTAAATAACCCATGCACTCCGCACAGACAACCTAACTGTTGGAACTTGCCTACTGTCACATTGGGTGTTAGAATTTGTCTTATTACCGAAGTATATAGGTAACATGGGTAATGCGCAATTGGAGACTCTTTATTAGCAAAGGCAATTTTGCACAAGAAAAGTTTCACTCACACTTTTTGACTCTTTCTTGATAGTTTAACTTCGTATCTAAAATAAAACCCAAATATTTATATCTTCGTCTGAAAATTTTAAACAAATGGAATGCCTTTGATAGAAGTAATGTCTGGGTAAATTTATATTTTCATAGAAAAGAGGACAAGCTCTGGTTTGCGACGCAAATTATGTGCAGTTCAAAAGTTGATGAATACCTAATTTTTAATTTAAATAATAAACATAATTGGTATAAAATTTTTTCTACGATATAACCCTCCTCTTTATTCTTAAGTGTCAGAAATAATGAGGTAGTCGACTGGGATAGGTACTTTTAATGGAATTGTGATGGAGACCCCGATTTAAATAAAACAGAGTATGTATCTACATAGGTACTAAGCATGATTTTAAAAAAGGGAGTCTCGTTTGCATCTTCTAGATTGACGATTGAAAAATGGACACACAAAAACTTTTTCTTGTCTACTTCTCACCTACATGCTCTGAATTTGTCCGCAGTTTCTACGAGAATTTCCAAAAAAAGGGGGAATTTAATTTACCCGTACAGCGACTGCAGGGGATGAAAATTAAAATCTGAAAAAAATTCTTTTTTCTTCATTTAGAGATGATTTAGGCCCATCCAAATATTAAAACTCAAAAACCTATTATAACGACCAACCTAATTTACATATATTGGGGCGCAGGGTTAAAAGTCCATAATGTTATTTTGGCTCACTTGGGTGGGTTAAAAGTCCATAAATGGATTATGAACTTATAACCTTCCCAAGTGGGTCAAAACCCGAGAAGGAAGTGGGTCATAAGTTCACAAACAAACCATTGATTTCAGTATTTGAAGAAAAATCTACCTAATAAGGTGCATTGCAATAAGACCCACGGTAATAAAACCCGTGAGCCTTATCTCCCAAAATCAATGGAAAAAACACCCAAGGGCTAATTTTTCATTTTGAAGTGGAAACTAAGCTGTGGGGTTTGTTTCCTTTTTCTTGTGGGCTTTAATTCCAATTACGAATGGAAAGAAGACCCATTCAACAAAATTGATATATAGGATAAACTCAAAGTTTCTTTAAATCCAGATTCTTTAAATGCAAAAGAAACTTGCATACACCCAAGCTCTCACCCACCCCATACATACCTAACTGTTTATTTGCCGTAATCTGAGGTGCCAGTAGGTACTGTATTTATGTAAGGCAAGGCAAGTGTAAATAAGATCAGTGCTATAGCACCCAGCATTACGGCGAATAAAAAGTGAGGTATAAACTGAGGGTATATTGCCCCCTGTAACCCCCCTGCTTGGACTCACTATATGATTTGGAGAAGGTGCGAGTTTGGGACAGTACAGACATTAATTGTAGCTGTATAATTTTGAGATCTTAAAATAGAAGAGCATTTAAAAGCAGAGAGTTGATCATACTTTAAGCGTGGGCTTAAATGCAAAATCCAAAAAGAAATAACAGCAGCGGTTCTCATTTCTTTTCTTTCGTTAGTTTTATAAATAAGGCCCACGGACTTTACTACCGCGGGTCTTATTGCACTGCACTTATGAATATCAATACAAAATAGAAACAATCAAAAATATTTACAAAAAAACTTTTGTACATATTCGGCAAGCCCTTCCTCAATGCTTGCTCAAAATCCATTGTCAACGAAGCTGGACGAAATTTCAACAAATCGGTTTCAATATATTGGCTCTTCTAAGTGGGCCAATAAACGGAAGGCCAGTAGTGCATAAGAATTTTTCTGGAATTTTGGCCTACTTGGGTGGGTTATTAGTTCATAATGCCCAATATGTACTTTTGGCTTATGGAATTTTAAACCTGCGCCATATATTGGAACGTGTTAGCCTTGTGAATAAATAAAAGTTAATGCTATTTTTGAAAGAAGCTGTAACTAGCTAGTCATAGCTATTTATATTTATGAATAAAAATACGATTACGCTAAACAGCTTTAGCTAGAAAATTTTAGCTTAAGCTTAATAGTTTTAGCTTTCGTTTATTTATTCACATGTTTCGACTTGGAAGCTTAAGCTAAAACTGTTAACTGTTATTCTTGTGACCAAAAAGCAACGCATGAAGATTTGGATGTTGATTTACCAAAACTATTTCCTTGCTCTGTATGGAAAGTATATTGTTTTCATGTAAAAAGAACTAGTCAAAGCTTTATAGTCAGGGGTCCAGGAATCTTGATATTTCTGTAGTTTTTACTATAATATTCTAGTTAAAGCTATTTTTAATAACACAAATTGGAGCTAAAGCTGGAAAAACAAGCTAAGGGAACATGAACTTAGCTTTGGCTATTTTAAAATAGCTATTACTAAAAGACATCTTTTAATTGTTTTTAATCAAACAAAACCTTGCTTTAACTTAAAAATTCAAGTTTAAGCTTAAGCTTTTTGTATATTCACAAGACCCGATATCAGAAGTATTTTTGTTCTACTTACCAAACATTAATGTCTTACATCATCTTCGGTAACTCTTCTAATGTTTACATCAAAAACCCAAAAATGTTTTTAATTACTTTTTTAAGCAAATTACTTAAAATGCAAATATACTCATTTCACACAAAATCATTTAAATGTTTTCTTACCATTAGCTATATTTTATATGCAAATATATATGTATGTACATAATTTAGCTGCACATAATTTAACTGCACAACACAGAGAAGTAGGCTCATAAAATACATTTAAGTTTGATAAATTGCAAAACTTCTGCATTTTCAATTACGTTCTTCAAGGCATTTGAGAGAAATTTCATTTCAAGTTTGGAAACAAAAAGTTATTTTATTTTACTTTTATCATCATGACAAGGAGAATAATGCAAATCAGTTATAAGATTGTATACTTTTTTCCACTCAAGCTGATAGCATTTTGTCTGAAGTCTACCTTCGTTTCATCTGTATGTTATGAAGGAACTTTATGAAAGCATTTCCACGACATGTAGGCATTTCCTCAAACAAGAGCCTAACTTATCACGCTTAATCCCATTCACTCAAATATATTTTGTTCTTTTTGAAACCCTTCATATCTATATACCTAAATAGCTTTAGTGGTAGACTTTCATCAACCGATCGTTTTAGTGGACATTTTGACATTTTCCTAATTTTCTTCAAATTAATCCGGCTCATCTTTATTTTGTGTGAGGCGAAAGAAGAATCCTCGGATGCCAGTTCCCAAATATCCTACCAACCACTCTAACCGTCTGTCAAGAATATTAAACACCTAGACTTACATCATCTTATAGCCATTTCTTTTTCTCGTCAAATCTTTTGTCGGATATTATTTCTGTATCCTCTCCAAATGGGATTACACAAAAACACTTTTCCCCGAAAATAAGAAGTGTTTATCCTGTCGTCTGTCAAAGGATTCAATTTCGCAACAACTATAAGCGCCATGTAATCTCTAGCTCATTAGTTTTGCTCCAGCAAGGAGAAATAGGAGGTGGATGTCGGAGGTTGGGGGAGTTTTGCGACAGGTCTGTAAAACATAGGACATTAATCCTGCTAATTAATAAGAAAACTCGTCCAGGAAGCAACTATCTTCAAACAGCACCTCGGTAACGACGGGGTGGCTTTGGCTAGCTATATTGTGGACGACAGCTGGCTATACACACGATATCGTCTACATCATAAGAGAGTTAAGAGAGAGAGAGTGGGATTTAATGAGTCCAAAGAATCATTAGAGCTAAATTGTTTGATTAATTAGAAGAAGAACGGGTACATAATGACCTTGCGTGTTTCTTTCGACTAATCTTAACAATAACAGATGTCTTACATTGTTTTCGTTAAGTTTTGCGTTTTTCAAAAATGAAAGGTAGGCAGGTACCTATAATAATAATTTGAAGTGTTGTTGACATAAAATTCCAGAATGTTATCTTTCAAAACAAATAGCTAAGACTTTTCTTTGCAATGACGGTAATAGGATGAATGTTTAATTAGGAAGGTTTTGTACAATTAAGGGCCCGTGTATCGCGTAACACTAAACCGATTGCTCCACTTAACGATTGTCGTTTTGATTGCTCTTTCTACTTCCCTATTGATATGAAAGAGATATAGCTATCGTCAAAACGACCATCAAGATATTGACAATCAACTATCAGCTTAGCCGATTCTATTCCAGGTCTAAAGAATCAAAATTGTAAAACGGTGCAAAATCAACAAAAATTTTAGCTCAACTCAAATCCTTTTCTATCATCGTCGTCTGAGTAGATAGGACGCGTTGTTATATTAATTAATTATGTCTCATCGTAAGTTTTCGGCGCCTCGCCATGGTTCCATGGCTTTCTACCCCAAGAAGCGTGCAGCTAGACATCGTGGTAAGGTTAAGGCATTCCCCAAAGATGATGCCTCAAAACCAGTGCATCTAACATGCTTTGTTGGATACAAGGCCGGTATGACTCACATTGTTCGTGAGGCTGACCGTCCTGGATCAAAGATCAACAAGAAGGAAGTAGTTGAAGTTGTAACCGTCTTGGAAACTCCACCAATGATTGTTGTCGGAGCTGTGGGCTACATTGAGACTCCATTTGGTCTACGTGCTCTCGTTAATGTATGGGCCCAGCACTTGTCTGAAGAATGCCGTCGTCGCTTCTACAAGAACTGGTATAAGAGCAAGAAGAAGGCTTTCACCAAGGCCAGCAAGAAATGGACCGATGATGTCGGCAAGAAGAGTATCGAGAATGATTTCAGGAAAATGATCCGTTATTGCAAGGTCATCCGTGTTATTGCACACTCACAGATCCGTTTGATCAAACAACGCCAAAAGAAGGCTCACATTATGGAAATCCAATTGAACGGTGGTTCAATTGAAGATAAGGTTAAATGGGTCAGGGAGCACTTGGAACAAGCTGTGCCAGTCTCAAAGGTCTTTGGTCAAGATGAGGTTATTGACTGCGTTGGTGTAACCAAGGGTAAGGGATTCAAGGGTGTGACCAGCCGTTGGCATACAAAGAAGTTGCCCCGCAAGACGCACAAGGGTCTGCGTAAGGTTGCTTGTATTGGAGCTTGGCATCCAAGTCGTGTGTCCTTCACTGTGGCACGTGCTGGTCAAAAGGGTTACCATCACCGTACCGAGATCAACAAGAAGATCTACCGCATTGGAGCTGGAATCCATACCAAGGATGGCAAGGTCATTAAAAACAATGCATCAACTGAATACGATTTGACCGACAAGAGCATAACCCCAATGGGTGGTTTCCCCCATTATGGTGAAGTGAATAACGACTTTGTCATGCTTAAGGGATACTGTATTGGTTCCAAGAAACGTGTTATTACCCTGCGTAAATCACTTTTGGTCCACACCAGCCGCAAAGCTTTGGAACAAATTAAGCTCAAGTTCATCGATACATCGTCCAAGATGGGTCATGGTCGTTTCCAGACTGCCGCCGACGAATTGGCATTCATGGGACCACTCAAGAAGGACCGCATCAAGGAAGAACAAGCTGCAACTACGGCTGCTCCAACAACCGTTTAATTATAAAGATTTTATTTTATTGATTAAAATGTCATTTTGGCTTTTAACCAATGTAATTAAATATTAAAAAAAAAAAAAAAAAAAAAAAAATGTTTGATCGCCGAACCTCTGAAAGCATGAAGTATCAAAGATGTGATAACCGCCAGCTTTTGTTCTTAAATATAAAATAAACTTATTTAATTTGAATTTACTTTGTGTTTATCAATGAAAATTAATTAATTATATGAGTTTCTGTCCCATGAGAGCTGTCAGAGTCCAAATAATATCTAATTCAAAGAGAAACCATTTTCTCTGTCTATTTTTTGATATCATAAGAGCTGTCAGCTAGAGAAACCATCTTTGAATCAGATATTATTTTGGCTCTGACAGCTCTTATGGGATCAAAAAATAGACAGAAACTCAGTATTATATTTCCACGGAGCAAAATTGATTGATTTACAATGGAAAATAGTGCAAGATTATTTATAAAATGGATAATGCTGTGTTGCCGAGAGTTCAAATTTTGAAGAGAAATTTGGTGGAAATAATAAACCAACTACTGCTGTTGAAGGCAAGTTTGTGTAGAAAGTTAATATACAGGGTGTCCCGCACCTGAGTACAAGTATCTTAGGGTGTGGTTCCTGGGTATATTCTAAGAATAAAATTGTATGGGGGGAAAGTTGTATCTCCCCTCCCTGAGACAGGGGGGGCAGTTTCTGAAAAATTGACTTAAAATGCAAAAAAAAACATTAAAAATCAACGAAAACACATCTTATAATGTGCTATATTTTGTTTTGAAAGTTAATACTCCATTCTTACATTTGGTTTTTAAATCAAGTTGTTTAAACGAATAGTTTTTGAGAAATTAAATTTAAAGTCAAATTTGTTTAAAAAAATTGTGATTTTTTTTTCTTAAGTCGATATTTTTCAAAATTTTACGTAATTAAGTTCTATTTTTATGTTCAATATTCATTGCCCTCATTATTTTGTAATCCAATACCGAAAACTAAATTTAAAAATCTTTCTTAGTTTTCGAGAAATTAAGAAAAAACGAAAGGTACTTTTACCAATGAAGCCCGAAAAAAGGGTTAAATTATGGATATTTCATGAATAAATTAATTTTTTCGGGCTTTGTTGGGAAAAGTACCTTTTGTTTTTTCTTAATTTCTCAAAAACTAAGAAAGATTTTTACATTTAGTTTTCGGTAATGGATTACAAAATAATGAGGGCAATGAATATTGAACACAAAAATAGCACTTAATTACGTAAAATTTTGAAAAATGTCGACTTAAGAAAAAAAAAAATCACAATTTTCTTAAACAAATTTGACTTTGAAATTTAATTTCTCAAAAACTATTCGCTTAAACAACTTGATTTAAAAACCAGGTGCAAGAATGGAGTATTAACTTTCAAAAAAAAATATAGCACATTATTAGATGTGTTTTTGTTGATTTTTAATGTTTTTTTTGGCATTTTAAGTCAATTTTTCAGAAACTGCACCCCCCTGCCTCAGGGAGGGGAGATACAACTTTATCCCCATACAATTTTTTTCTTAGAATATACCCAGGAACTACACCCTAAGATACTTCCAGTCAGGTGCGGGACACCCTGTATAAAGTTCGTGACACTGATTTGTTGATTGATAACCAAGAAACATATTACAGTGTTGGTCATGTGCCCCTAACAGAGAATATTGCAGTTTTTGCCGAAAGTGTGAAGTGTGTAAGATTAAGAACGTGTAATTTACACAGCAATTGAAGCTCAATGACCACCCCCTTTGGTCTCGCTTCTATATTTGGGGCTCAAGGCAGTTCAAAATTGACGACAATTTTGAAATAATTTTTGATATAAGACATTTCTGTCGTTGTGTAAACATGCCAATTCATCGTATTAGCGAGTCTTTGAAGATCCACACATAGTCAGATAATCAGAAACCAGGGCATCCTAAACTTGAACTGTTTGGTTTCTAAGTAGCGGCATTATTCAAAACGACTTTGTAGAACTTTCTAAAGTTGCCAAGAAAAATTATGTGATACATAGAAGAAAGGAATTTCACATGGAAGAGAGCACCACTGACAGACGTCTCAGCTCAGATACTTAAGAACGATAGGGTTATCGTGAATAAAAATTTCCCTGGGAATTGGTCCCTCTTTCCTAAATTTGAAACACCAATACTTTTTCCTTGATCCATGTAAGCTCGAGTTTCCCCTATGGAAATAAAACCAAATTCCCCTGAATGATTTCCGATACCATAATGAATTCTGAGGGAAACTTTCGACTATTGATCCTTTTGACCTCGAAGGAGGAAAACATTCCCAGGCAATTTTACTCATAACAGCCCTCGATATTTGCCAAGTTAAGCTTTTTGTGAAATAGGAGCCCGACCCAGTAATTTGATTGAAAAATATTTAACTGTCATATCACCTAGAAAAATTGAATATTTTCTCGTTAACAATATCAAAAAAACTACTGATCCATTGCCACCGACCTGCAATGTCTAGCTCCGATACAGCTCTGAACTACAAGAGCAAGTTCGTTCGATCAAGTTGTGCATTTTTTTTTTCAAATTTCCGAAATTTCCCATTATTACACTCAATGACCCCGATAACGATGGACATGTTAGCAAGTCCACCACTTGTGGTACTATTACTTATATAACAAAGAGAAAATACTTTGGGCAAATAGTTCATCAAATCCTTGTTAGTGCGGTAATTGATGCAATTGCACGCACTCCCTATAGAATCTATCAATTGTAATTTCTGCTCCTTTAGGGTATGTATATGAAAACATATAGAAGTACATACAATGTGAGTGCGTGTTTGTATTCTTGGCCCTCTCATGAATGTGAAAAACGTCTACATGATGTTGATCAAAGGAATTAACCTCGATTCCTATTGTTCCATAGAGGGCTTGTGCTTCAGGGTGCATGTAAAATCTCGTACTAAGCCTGATGGATGTCTGCATATCCAGGAAGTATTTCGTTAGCAAGCAGCAAGATTACAGATAAATCGATGTTTGCTTAACTCGTTTGATTCAGCCAAGTCAATATAAGGATTACTTTAGCTATAGAACGTATAGCTATAGGTTTGTGAACAGTTGTATATGAAAATAAAGGACAAGTTGCCAACGAGAACCTTTTACAATTACAAGTAGCAAGAGCTTGTCGGTACCTAATGGAATTCTCATGACATATGATGAAGTTTTCCCAAATCGTTGATGGTGTTATAATGGTTGGGTAGTTTTTAAGGTTAGATACACTTGACCATTGCAAAATTTGAAGTCAACGAAACTGAAAAATCTGTGATTAATCCTTGCAAGGTTAAGGAGTGACCAGTAACGAGTTAGGGAGTGTATGTATTGCACATACAAATTTGCCTGACCAATTGTTAAAATCTTTTAATTGGACTTGAATCCAAAGTGGTCCTAAATTGGTAGATTTGTTGGCCATTTGCCCGGGAAAACAGTTTTAAACTGGTAGGGAAATTGAGATCTTGGAGGGCTGTGAATTGTGATTTACCCAGGCAAACTGTAAGTTCAAAAAAATATCACTTTCAACCAATTTTAAGTTAGTACTATAATTGGTATCTCTCATTTCATCATTCACACAAGTGTGAGTAAATGGAAAATACCGTTTTGAGGACTTAGATCGATAGTACCTAACATTAGGACTCTGAGAATAAATTGGATGAAAGACGCATTCATTATAAAAATCAAAACTCAGATATCAAACAAAATTGCAACATAAAATAAAATTAAAATTAAAATAAAATCCACATCTGCACCACCCGAACTTTCTCTTGTGGTATCAGGCTCTATGTTGGCCAAGCATTGGAGTATTATATTTTTTATACAATTCAGGTCAACTCTGTTATTTTCACTGAAACCAAACTGTGGTCTTCCTAAGGTTTTTGGTGTTCTGAACTCGAGCCTGACCTCGGAAATGCTCCATTACGTCAGGCTGTCGAGATATTCTAACTCAAAAATGCAAATTTGAGGTTATGTTTCACACCGAAATTATTTGTCTATAAAAATCATCTGATTCTTCTACGTACCCCCTTTAAAACACATTTGTAATATCTTCAGTCTTCTCTTTTTTTCAAGAAATCGTAAGTCTTTGCTACACTTATTCTCGATTGTTCCGCTATCATGCGGATTTCTCCGAGCAGAAAACACATACTGAAATATGTAATTAAAAAAAGATTTTAAAGAAGAAAAGTTCTACTTTTAGAAACTGTAAGTATAGACCAAGAGTTGACAGCAGATTGGTTTCCTCTTTGAAAATTGGAAACGGGGTCCCATAGAACCATACACTCAGAAAAATCTACTGGTACTGATTTTCTGATACTATTTACAAGTCAAAAATCTAATAAATACTATCGTTTTCTTGTTTAATACTATCGTTTTCTTCATAAAAAGGCCATTCAAAATTTTAGTGGTTAATGGAATCAGATATCTGTCAGATAAAATATTGTCTGGTAATTTGATACAATATACCTGTCAGATATCTTATAACTACTATCGTTTTCTGGATAAATAATATCAGTTTCTCTTTAACTGACAGATGAAATATTGTCTCGTATTTTGATACCATGTACCTGTCAGATATCTTATAACTACTATCGATTTCCAGATAAATAGTATAATTTTTCTTTTAACTGCCTGATAAAATAATTTCTGAAATTTTGACACAATTTATCAGTCAAATTTCTGATAAATACTATCAACTTCCAGATAAATAGTATCACTTTTTTGTAGCTGTCAGATAAAATAATTTCTGTTTTTTTTATACCATTTTTCAGTCAAATTTCTCATAACAATTATCTACTTCTTAGGCAAAAAGTTATAATGTCAAAATTATCTTGAATTTAATGCCAGTTAAAGGCCTGAAAAATTTAATACATGTTTGTTAATAAAGATGATAATGTATATGAAGGTTGTTATTTATCATTTACCCAATCTCTAAAATTGAAGTCCATATTTTTCCTGATAGATTTTCTCGATCGTTATGTTTACTGATATCATTTAGCGGCTTCAGATAAATATAACCACATATATATTCATTTACATCCATTGCAATTTTATTTATCAGCTTCCAAATTAACGCATACATACGAATATTTCTTGCTAGCCCACAAACCTTTTTACTGATAGCATTAAGCAGCTGGAGATAAATATAACCACACATCGATTTAATAATGGTTCTTACTATCTGAATGCATATAGATTCTATCAGTCTCAGTATAAATATTACCACTACACACAAAATTTCAACCAAACATAATACAATCCACACTCCAGTAACTCGCGGTTTTGCGGTTTAGTATTCACTTCAATTTATCCTATCATTGAGTGCGGACGTGAAAGTGAGAAAATAAATTCAGAAATAGTAACAACTTTATTAAACAACAAAAAAACAATAAAAACTGTAAAACTTCAGTTTTATAAAAAAAAAAAAACAGTAAAAAGTGTAAACAATAAACATTAAAAAGTGTAAGCAAAAAACAATAAACAAAAAAAAATCAAACAGTAAAAAGTGTAAACGATAAACAATAAAAAGTATAAATAATAAACAATAAACAGGAGATACCTTTTGTGTGAAACAAATAAAGGATTTATCTACGCCAACAAGGTGAAGTACAATTTATATTTATTTTCATTTTTTTTTATCAATTTGTTTATTTTATTTTTCTTCATTTCTAATTCGAACTTCATTCCGATAAAGTTCTTAATTCATTTATCTGCAGTCTGGTAAAAAATATCAGGGTTCAGATAAAGTACGTATTTCATTTATCTGCAGTCTGGTAAATAGTATCAGGGTTCAGATAAAGTACGTATTTCATTTATCTGCAGTCTGGTAAATAGTAAAATAGTATCAGGGTTCAGATAAAGTACGTATTTCATTTATCTGCAGTCTGGTAAATAGTATCAGGTTTACTTACGATTTTAAAACTTATTAGATATTTTTGTTCTTATCTTTTCATTTACATAGATGGAAAATCAGCTTTGGGAAATTTTTACAGCTCCATTTCCATTATGATGGAGTTTTACAAGCTTGCGAAACGGATATGAAAACGTAAGCAAAAATTAACATTTATTAACTATTTTAAAACTTATTAGATATTTTTGTTCTTATCTTTTCATTAACATAGATGGAAAATCAGCTTTAGGAAATTCTTACAGCTCCATTTCCATTATGTTGGAGTTTTACAAGCTTGCGAAACGGAAAACGTAAACAAAATTTAGCACTTATTAACGACTTTAAAACTTACTAGATATCTCTGTTCTTATTTTTTCATTTACATAGATATCTAATAATACTGATGAAATGGGGGCAACTTGGACACACAGCTTATTGGTTTCTTTGTTGGCTCGGCGTTAATTTAAACAAATTTACCCAATGTAAAAATTTTAAATGAAAACTTTAATTAAAATAAAATCAAAGTTACCTAAGCTGAAACAATTTTTTTTTAAGTTTTTTTCTTTGTAACGGATTGATGTTCTTATTTAACTCGCTGCAATGACCTGCTTTTCACATGATTTCCTCAAGACCACAGGATTCCCTGAGCTAAGCCATGGAAGGTTAAATAAGTTGTCCATGTAGCAAGGTACGGCTCGGCATGCTCGCTTTCACCGTTGACCAGCTCGTCGGTGGGGTGGGTACTTGTACCTGCCGCTGGACTACCGCACAATGTTTTCATGCCGATGAGAAAAAAACAAACAAATGCCTTTAACAAGACCTATTCAACTGCAAAAACTATATTTCATTTTAATTTTCTTATTTATGGGAAACCCGAGATGTTATTAGGGTCCCAGAGTGTCACCCTCCCACTGTTTCTAAAAACTTAAAAACTCCTCGGCCATTGAGCCACTCTAATTATTTACTCAACAGCCCCTAATTAAAAGATAGTAATTTCCTAAGAACTACTCAATTTGTCGTCGTCGTTTAACATTATCACTTCATAACACTTCCCTTTGCACTTAGAAAAGAATCACTCAAACATAATTCGAAAATCAATTCACCAAACAAAACGAAGGACTTGAGGCAAGAACTTGATTTAACATGGTTTATTGGGATTTAAAATTCAAACAAAATATAATGTCAAATCATCATCAGAAAAAAAATGTGGAAATATTCAAAAAAATTAAATTATATAAATGAAAAAAATTAAAGCTCTGTCATGGGTTTGAGTGAAAACAAAAAAAAAAAAACAACAAGCAAACTTAATTAAAGTGTACGCTCAAATGAGAGAATTGATTCGCTCTTACAAAAAAAAATCATAATATATGTATGTACTCGTATTTTGACTCAATCATTGGTTTGCATACTTTTTGTTGGTTTTGTTATGTTTTGTTTTCACTCTCACTCAACTATAGGCACTCAATAAATAATAATAAAAATTTAAGAGAAAATTTAAAATGACATTTGCATGTATGTATGTATAAAACTAACTATGTCATTAGATTAAGTATCTAAAATTTTAAAGATCGTTTTACGTTCACTATGTCAGGATTTAAATTTAAAAAAAATGAATAGAAAAAAAAACTTACCGGCTGTCCAAAGTTGGTGTGCACATCAGCTTTGTTGACGCCTGCGCGCTATTTTTATTGTTTTGATGAAGCGCAGCTATATAAATGATGTGTAGAAATAAGAAAATTCTGGCAAAGTTGAACGTGTGACGATTCTTTAGAGACTCGTTCTTTTAAATAATAAAAATTGATAATATGTTGATGATGATGATTATAATGATTAAACTAATATATATGCATATATTTGATGATTGTTGGTTTGATGATTGATCATAAACTGATAAAGATGATGGATGGTGTAATTGGTGGAAGTGGTTGGGGTTCAGAGTCTAGGATTGTTGATTGAACTCTGGGTGGATTTTTCGGTGGGATGCTGATCGGGTTTTTGTTTGGTGATGGGTCTGGTTTCGTTTGAGAGCAATCTCCTCTGATAACAGCTGAGGTTAAGTTGGCTTTCTTCACACTTGGCTAGTGACGGAGGCTTACTTTGTGTGTAGCCTGACTACCAGTGAGCTCACGATGGAGGAGGCACTGAGTTTTCATACAGATGGTAAGTTGACTTGTTTCCAATCTGACTTCTGTATTTCGTGGGTAGAAATCAGAGTGGAACCACTGTTAGGGGCAAGGGCAACAATCACGATCAAGCTTCTTAGAACCTCGGAGAGGCAGAGTTGATGTGATTTGCTCTTATCTGTTGGTAGGTATATCTCGTGCACGTTGTTCACCACCTGACCATGCGAGAGCCCTGGCTCTGGCTAAGGCTGGAGCACGATCTTTTGGCACTGGTGATAGAAACTCGGCACAATTCTAGAAATAATGGTCGGTTAAGGAAAAAAAAATACGAATGACGATATTGAACCTACTTTTTCGTGGCAATTTGTAGTGATCTCGCTAACAGAGGTTAGGATCAATTCGAAGAGTGCACGGATGACTGACTGATCGTTCTGCACTGTAATATCACTCGGCACTCAACTGAAATTTTGCACTGTGTAAGCACATGGGCAAATGATATTATTGAATTATTGGCTCTGATTGATTACCTTTATAATCGGCGCAATCCGCCTAGATTTGGTGAATGTGAAGATCACGTGGAGGTTGAAGTTATCCAAAAACCCTTAGCTGAGTTTTGTTTTTCTTTTTCTTACTTCACTGAACTGGATTAATAAAAAAAACGAAATTCTTAGGCATTTTTTTACTACATGAAACTATCTAAGTAAGATTTACCTGATGCAGCGCTGGCAGAACACTTAGGTTAAGTGAACGAATTCACGATAGATTTTTTTTTCTTTTTAATATCAAAATTCTCGTTTTGATATATAAATCTAATAATGTATATTCGATTCAAAGGTACACGTTATATAATGATCTTATATAGTCACTGGACAAGATTTATAATTTCGTTTTGGTCTCGACGAAGGTTGGCAGAGAAAAGAAATGGTAGAAAGTCGGATATGGGAAGTTAGGTTGCGAATTAAGCAAAGACCTGCGCAGTTCAGTGGGTATTTCGTTGTTCGAAATTTCGTAGATCGTAAGTATTTCGTAAGGTGGTGGTAACATGGAGCTATGCGATGTTTCGTAGTAATTATAAATTGTATTTATGAAGCTGGACTGTACACAACATTTCAACTTCCTGTCAGCCAGGACATGTAGTTGGAATGGAAAAGGATACGATTGAATGAATGTAGTATTAAACTGAAGAATGTTATCATAAGCGCATATCCTTGGCGTGAATAATACCTAAAGGCTTTCCATTAAGGTTCTCTAATTCATATAAATTATTGCTTATGATTTTTGTAATTCTTGCTTGGACAAACTTTGGGCATAACTTAGCGCTTCGTTTCTTTGATTTATCACTTAAAATGAAGTTTCGCTTTAAGACAAGTTGCCCTACATTGAATTTGCAGACTTTACTGCGAGTGTTATATGTCTTTTCATATACCTTGTGAGCCTGAGCTAAGGAATCTTTGATACGGTTATGAATCATATTCATCTTAACAGCTTTAGGCAAAATGTCAAACTCCGAGTTGTTTAATCCATTTAGATTTTTAAGAAGCTTATAGTCTGAGCCGTGTTCTAGCTTGCATTGGCCAAATAAGGCCTCGTGTGGCGACATTCCAATGGCAGAGTGGACGCTTGATCTTAACGCACTTAAGATGGAAACTAAATGCTTATCCCAATTCGATTGGTCGAAACCAATATAAGACCTAATGGCTGCCAAGATGGACCGGTTGGCACGCTCACTGGCGTTGGCCTGTGGTGCATAGGATGCTGTCTTTATGTGTTTTGTTTCATAAGAAACAAGAAACTTAGAAAACTCTTTTCCTATAAATTGTTTCCCATTGTCAGATAGGAGTGATTCTGGTACTCCAAATAATGCAAAGACATGCTCTTCTAAAAATTGAATTGCTACCTCAGCAGTCGCTTTTCTAATTGCTTTCGCAAGTATAAATTTGGTTAGTTGGTCAAGACAAACTATAACGTAGCAATTTCCACTCTTGGACCTCGGATAAGGTCCGAGAAAATCAACAAAAATATGTTGAAATGGTCTTTCAACGATAAAGGATTGTCCCATTGGTGGTCTCAGGATAGCGTTCGGGGCTTTGGACGATTTACAAACGATGCATTCTCCGATGAACGATTTTACTTCAGCCGCCATATTAGGCCAGTAAAATCGTTCTCGAAGACGATACAACGTTTTGGTGATCCCACCATGCGAGGCTCGAGGGGGATCATGAGCGAGTCGGATTAAGTTTCGGGTCATGGCGGCAGGAATCCACAGTTTCCAGACGCAATCGTCTTCCCTGGGATCCCCTGTGCAGTGTCTGACCTTCTTGTACACAAAACCTTCTGAAACTTGAAGGTCAGGTAGCTGGGATTTGTTTTTCTCTACAGTTTCGATTAACCCCATATACTCATCCGACTTGAACGCCGGATCAGTAAGGTTAACCTGTAGAACATCGGAAGAGCTCATGGTACCTGTGTCGATAGATGCAAGTTCATCTGCTGCATACACTCGAGACAGTGCATCTGGTGCTACATTTTGTGAGCCCTTTCGATGCTCTATAACAAAAGAGTATTTTTGGAGTCGCAAACTCCACCGCGCTAATCTTCCACTTAAATCCTTTTGGCTCATGAGCCACCTGAGACTCGAATGGTCGGTCACTATCGTAAATTCGTGCCCTTCAACGTAAGGCCGGAACTTTTCAACGCCTAAAACAGCAGCTAAACACTCTAGTTCCGTGACGCTGTAATTACGTTGCGCACGATTCAATTTGTAAGAGTAAAAGTAGATAGGTTTTTCTGCTCCTTCATCATCAAGTTGGCTTAAGACGCAACCAACACCTGTAGACGAAGCGTCACACAAAATGATGAAGGGTTTTTGAAAATTGGGATTGACTAAAACTGGAGCTGTTGTCAATGCCAGCTTAAGTTCTTCGAAAGCTTTAAGAGCTTCAGAGGTAAAGACGAATGTTTTGCTTTTCTTTAAAGTATCTGTCATTGGAGAAGCAAGAGATGAGTAATTTGGGACAAAACGCCTGTACCAACCGGACAGGCCCAAAAACCTTCGAACTTGACGAGGCGTTTTCGGTGTCGGGAAGTCTTGTATGGCTGATACTTTGTCAGGATCTGTCTTTATACATCCGCCTCCAACAATATAGCCTAGATATCGGAGCTCTTTGAAGCAAAATCTCGATTTTTCGAGATTGATAGTTAACCCTGCTTTTCTCAAAAGTGAAGCTAGGGTACGTAATATTTTTAAATGTTCCTCAAACGTACGTGATACAATCAGTAGATCGTCCAAATAAACAAATACATTTTGTTTCAATTCATTAGGTACCACTTTGTCCATTAGCCTGCATAAACGTTGAGCCGCATTGCAGAGGCCAAAGGGCATAACCTTGAAGTGATATAAGGGTCTACCAGGCACACTAAACGCTGTCTTTTCCCGTGCTGACTCCGCTAGAGGAATCTGCCAAAATGCGTCTTTCAGGTCAACACTGCTGATGAAGTGCGTTTCTGATTGACGACTTAGCAGATTCTCTACATGAGGAAATGGATAGGCGTCATTTTTTGTTACCTTATTAAGCTTCCTGGAGTCAAGACATAAGCGGTTTTTCCCTGGCTTACGCACCAAGACCACAGGAGAACTCCAGGCGCTTTCACTTTCTTCAATGACATCCATTGCTAACATTCTATCCAATTCCTCATACATCAATTTCTGGATGGCGGGTGACACGGGATAGCTTCGCTGCTTAATGGGCTCAGTATCACCTGTGTTTATTGTATGTTCTTCTATCGTTGTCCGCCCAAGCCCTTCTTTGGCGTAGGACGGAAACAAACGTATAACATCTTCGATTTCTTTGGACTGATCAACCGACAGTTCATGCGCGTTTGAATCACATTTACGAAGAGGAAGTGGACAAATCTCGGAGATTATTTGAGGGGCTATCTCGAAAAGTTTCCAGAAATTTACTCCTAGATACAAAGATTGTTCGAGAGATGGAACTAAATACAATTTTATTTCTTTGGTCATGTTTTTGTAGGTTAATTGGGTGGTTATTTCACCTACTATTTGTTGTGGTTGGCCACTGGCAGTCCTTACATTTGAATAAAAGTTTTTGTAAGATAAACCTTGGTCTTGCAACATTTTTAAGCATCCATTACCTAGGCAGCTAATGCTTGCTCCGCTGTCTAAAAGACCAAGCATCGATTTTCCAAAAATGAAGATACTTGCATAAGGCCTAGGATCTTCTGTATTGCAGAGTGTAGTGGCACAAATTTCTCGGTGAATGTTTTTCTTTTTTTTAAATCGGTTTCTAAGCTTTTGGATATGTTTAGGAACTTGGCCAAAAATTCTTTCGCGAACTTCATAATAATTTTTCAATCTATCATGAAGAGAAACAGGTTTCTTAAACGACAGAGGTTGTTCTATGCATCTTGAATGTTCGCGCTTTAGGATTTTAAAATGGTCTGTTCCACCCATTTGGCTTGCAGGGCATGAAAAATCAGACATTTTGGTTATATCAGGTGTTTTTGTGAACTCAAGTTTATTAGACAAAACAGGTATTTGCGACTGATCATGAGGGTAGATACAGTCAGATTGAAAATTATTGAAAGAGTTTATATTTACTTTTGTTCCGGGTTCTCTTTCGGTTGACAAAACTCCCCGGTGGTAGAATTGCCCCGTTTTCGGTTTCCCGAACATTTAACACAGTTCGGTGTTGTAGTGTTATCCAAGCCGCACTTGTAACAAAATAAATTTCGCTGAGGGCTAGGACATTGAACAAATGAATGTCCTTTGGTCTTGCAGTTGAAACAAGTAAAATTCGATTGGTTTTGTTGGCTATGGGACACGTTGAAGGCATTAACATCAAACAATTCTTCTTCTTGTAATATGTTTTCAAGCTCACTGACTTGTTTTTTAAAGTTATTTTGTTGAAGAGGCTTTTGTCGCAAAAATTCGTTTTGGGAATGTTTCTCGATTGATCGACACACATAAACCATTTCAGCTAAGCTATTAGTGTTAAATGTAATGAGAAGCTCACCGGTTCTTCTTTTAACATTCTGTTTAATTAGATCGATGAGTTCTCGTCGTGACTTGGGGATACGAAGGCGAGCGTTCATTACTAGAATGGCATTATAGAAATCGTCGAAACTTTCATTTTGACCCTGACGGCGGTCAAACATTTTTCGAGAAAGTTCCGAGTCTGTTTCGATGCTTCTATATTGCTCAATCAACGAAAATTCCAAACTTTGCCAATTTGCATTTGGATTGGTTTTAAGAAAAGTCCAAAACCAACTTTCGACAGTTCCGGTAACAAAAAGATGAAAGTGAAGAAACAAGTCTTCCCACGAAACGTCGTAACTAGTTTTGAGCCTTTTTAGACGGAAAAGAAAGTCATCAACAGTCATTCTTATGTTGTCGAATTTCAAGCCCCATTTATGAAATTCTCGAGCTCGATTGGAACTGTTGTGAGAAACATTTCGACTAGAGTTGTGACTGGGCTCATTTAAATTGAGTCCATTCATTTGACTCAAAAAGTTTCTAGCATTTTCGCTAAGATGACCAGGTTCGAGATTTTCATCTGGTCTTATAGGTGTATGAGTAGCGCTCTGCTCTTCAGGACGAATAATACCTATGCCATGTAAAGACCCTGTTCCAATTCCAACTGGTGGAGATGGTACTCTTAGCGTATCACGAATAGTTTTTACCACTTCTTCTCTAATTTTCGCTCTTTCCTCTTCATACTCGGCCTTCCTAGAACGCAGATCTTCTGCTCTACTTAACCCGATTGTTGCATTCACGATATTAGTTATGTATCGTTGTAAACTGTCATTTAAAGATACAGTCGGGGTTATTTCTGCTTGACTGCCAATATTTTGATTATCTAAAGGAGGATCTTGATCTTGCCTTTGAACCTCATCCTCGGTGACATTATCAGCTGAAGAAGCCATAGCTGGACCACTTGGGTCAGTGGTTTGTGTACGTGTGTTACGAGAGAGAGTCTTAGAGGTTTTATCTTTGGACTTGTCTCTCGACTTGTCTGTTTTTGGTGCCATTTGGCAAGTGAAGCTAAAAATTCCCGAAGTGTTATACGTTATAATACGAAATGAGTATCGAATACAAAAAAAAAGTTATAGTTAAGAACGAAAGTTCAATCAAGCATGTAAACTCCGAAGATATCTATCCATTGAATCAGGTATAATATCTTGATAAAAAAAAAAATACAACTTGATGAACGATAAGGAATTTAAGTGAAATGAGTAACAAAAACCTATGAGGGATTATGTATCGGAAAAAAAAATATAAAAATAAGGGCGGTATTTTCAGAAAAGAAAATATTAAAAAAAAAAAAAGAAAATTCAGAATTTCAAAAAAAAAATCAAAATATAAAAGGTATATTGTAAATCATATGTGCTTGGGAAATGAAATTTGTGATGTGCTTAACAACGACGGAATAAAGATAAATTAAAACAAAACTAAACAGAGAAATATTGTTACAAATTTAAACGCAACTGAATAAAGGATCTTAAAGTACCTCTTTATATTTAGGTCGTTCAAATTCTAAACCCGTTCTCTTAATAAACAGATTATAGTTTGCTGAAAGAAGATACTTGTCAAAAGAAAAATTTGTGGGACTCAATTTGTTTTCCTTACAAGTGATTGTTAATGTTAGC
This sequence comes from Dasysyrphus tricinctus, assembly GCA_963921185.1. Taxonomy (NCBI): domain Eukaryota; kingdom Metazoa; phylum Arthropoda; class Insecta; order Diptera; family Syrphidae; genus Dasysyrphus; species Dasysyrphus tricinctus. The sequence goes on along the minus strand of OY992533.1, from coordinate 18,623,661 downwards.
TGAAAATAATCATGGGCGCAGCAGGCGGAGAAGGGTTTCAATGAACTGATATCTCCCGGTCGTCCATGAAATTCAGTAGCCGAAAGCCAAAACATCTACTACAATTCTATAAGATCAACGCAGCAGTCGGAGCAGTTGTAACACGTACAAAAAAAATCTCCTGGTCATTGATCCAAATAAAAATATAGTATGATTTATAACACTTAAGTCAACGCTTCTCGAAGAATGATCAAAAGTCCGAAATCTTGGGACGTTAACTAAAACGATTATATTATACTGTGTAAAATTGTTTAGGCAAACAAAAACTTTCACTGTGTAAAATAAAAAAAATGTATGTAACTGTTTCAAGCTGAAATGAAACTATAGGTATATAAAAGAATATTCGAAGCCCCACTATGGGCGCCACCTGTGTAACGGATTGATGTTCTTATTTAACTCGCTGCAATGACCTGCTTTTCACATGATTTCCTCAAGACCACAGGATTCCCTGAGCTAAGCCATGGAAGGTTAAATAAGTTGTCCATGTAGCAAGGTACGGCTCGGCATGCTCGCTTTCACCGTTGACCAGCTCGTCGGTGGGGTGGGTACTTGTACCTGCCGCTGGACTACCGCACAATGTTTTCATGCCGATGAGAAAAAAACAAACAAATGCCTTTAACAAGACCTATTCAACTGCAAAAACTATATTTCATTTTAATTTTCTTATTTATGGGAAACCCGAGATGTTATTAGGGTCCCAGAGTGTCACCCTCCCACTGTTTCTAAAAACTTAAAAACTCCTCGGCCATTGAGCCACTCTAATTATTTACTCAACAGCCCCTAATTAAAAGATAGTAATTTCCTAAGAACTACTCAATTTGTCGTCGTCGTTTAACATTATCACTTCATAACACTTCCCTTTGCACTTAGAAAAGAATCACTCAAACATAATTCGAAAATCAATTCACCAAACAAAACGAAGGACTTGAGGCAAGAACTTGATTTAACATGGTTTATTGGGATTTAAAATTCAAACAAAATATAATGTCAAATCATCATCAGAAAAAAAATGTGGAAATATTCAAAAAAATTAAATTATATAAATGAAAAAAATTAAAGCTCTGTCATGGGTTTGAGTGAAAACAAAAAAAAAAAAACAACAAGCAAACTTAATTAAAGTGTACGCTCAAATGAGAGAATTGATTCGCTCTTACAAAAAAAAATCATAATATATGTATGTACTCGTATTTTGACTCAATCATTGGTTTGCATACTTTTTGTTGGTTTTGTTATGTTTTGTTTTCACTCTCACTCAACTATAGGCACTCAATAAATAATAATAAAAATTTAAGAGAAAATTTAAAATGACATTTGCATGTATGTATGTATAAAACTAACTATGTCATTAGATTAAGTATCTAAAATTTTAAAGATCGTTTTACGTTCACTATGTCAGGATTTAAATTTAAAAAAAATGAATAGAAAAAAAAACTTACCGGCTGTCCAAAGTTGGTGTGCACATCAGCTTTGTTGACGCCTGCGCGCTATTTTTATTGTTTTGATGAAGCGCAGCTATATAAATGATGTGTAGAAATAAGAAAATTCTGGCAAAGTTGAACGTGTGACGATTCTTTAGAGACTCGTTCTTTTAAATAATAAAAATTGATAATATGTTGATGATGATGATTATAATGATTAAACTAATATATATGCATATATTTGATGATTGTTGGTTTGATGATTGATCATAAACTGATAAAGATGATGGATGGTGTAATTGGTGGAAGTGGTTGGGGTTCAGAGTCTAGGATTGTTGATTGAACTCTGGGTGGATTTTTCGGTGGGATGCTGATCGGGTTTTTGTTTGGTGATGGGTCTGGTTTCGTTTGAGAGCAATCTCCTCTGATAACAGCTGAGGTTAAGTTGGCTTTCTTCACACTTGGCTAGTGACGGAGGCTTACTTTGTGTGTAGCCTGACTACCAGTGAGCTCACGATGGAGGAGGCACTGAGTTTTCATACAGATGGTAAGTTGACTTGTTTCCAATCTGACTTCTGTATTTCGTGGGTAGAAATCAGAGTGGAACCACTGTTAGGGGCAAGGGCAACAATCACGATCAAGCTTCTTAGAACCTCGGAGAGGCAGAGTTGATGTGATTTGCTCTTATCTGTTGGTAGGTATATCTCGTGCACGTTGTTCACCACCTGACCATGCGAGAGCCCTGGCTCTGGCTAAGGCTGGAGCACGATCTTTTGGCACTGGTGATAGAAACTCGGCACAATTCTAGAAATAATGGTCGGTTAAGGAAAAAAAAATACGAATGACGATATTGAACCTACTTTTTCGTGGCAATTTGTAGTGATCTCGCTAACAGAGGTTAGGATCAATTCGAAGAGTGCACGGATGACTGACTGATCGTTCTGCACTGTAATATCACTCGGCACTCAACTGAAATTTTGCACTGTGTAAGCACATGGGCAAATGATATTATTGAATTATTGGCTCTGATTGATTACCTTTATAATCGGCGCAATCCGCCTAGATTTGGTGAATGTGAAGATCACGTGGAGGTTGAAGTTATCCAAAAACCCTTAGCTGAGTTTTGTTTTTCTTTTTCTTACTTCACTGAACTGGATTAATAAAAAAAACGAAATTCTTAGGCATTTTTTTACTACATGAAACTATCTAAGTAAGATTTACCTGATGCAGCGCTGGCAGAACACTTAGGTTAAGTGAACGAATTCACGATAGATTTTTTTTTCTTTTTAATATCAAAATTCTCGTTTTGATATATAAATCTAATAATGTATATTCGATTCAAAGGTACACGTTATATAATGATCTTATATAGTCACTGGACAAGATTTATAATTTCGTTTTGGTCTCGACGAAGGTTGGCAGAGAAAAGAAATGGTAGAAAGTCGGATATGGGAAGTTAGGTTGCGAATTAAGCAAAGACCTGCGCAGTTCAGTGGGTATTTCGTTGTTCGAAATTTCGTAGATCGTAAGTATTTCGTAAGGTGGTGGTAACATGGAGCTATGCGATGTTTCGTAGTAATTATAAATTGTATTTATGAAGCTGGACTGTACATCTTTCTGGGAAGTTTCTTTTTAAGTTTATTTTCAGTTTTAGCTTCAAATATGGAATTATTAAAACGAAGGTGTATGTGGCATATTAAGAAGTTTCTTAAAAGCCAATCGAAGACAGAACGGAAGTGTGTTGGAAAAGAAAGTATCTACTATGATTACATTCTATAGTTATCTTGAATCTTTTTTCTCATTTCTATAGAAACACAGTGCAAAAAATAATTTTGTCCTCTGGAGATGGTGGATTAAAGTTGAACAAAACCAAAATAATGTGCCTTATTTCGAAATTAAAATCCATTAGAAAGTATTTAGAATTCGAATGATTTGTGTTAGAACATGCAAATAATTCGAATTCTACTCACTTTCTAACGAAATAAAATTTTAGAATTAGGCTTAATATTAAGTGGTACTTTGTGTCTTTTATCCGATAGCAGCTATATGGAAAAGTATCTTTTGCACTGATAGGTGTTATTAGAATGCCGATACAATATACCAGAACTGAAATAATATACATGGTACTCGCTATCTTTTATCCGATAGCAGCTATCTGGCAAAGTATCTTTTGCACTGATAGATGCTATCAGAATGCCGATAGAGTATACCAGAACTGAAATAATATACACGGTACTCGCTATCTTTTATCCGATAGCAGCTATCTGGCAAAGTATCTTTTGCACTGATAGATGCTATCGGAATGCCGATAGAGTATACCAGAACTGAAATAATATACACGGTACTCGCTATCTTTTATCCGATAGCAGATATCTGGCAAATTATTTTTGAACTGATAGGTGCAATCTGAATGTCGATAAAATTTGCTAAAATGCGATAAAATATTGCATGGTACTAGGCATCAGTTGGTCATGATAAAATCTATCAGTTTTTCTGGGAGATTCTAGTTATGACGAGATCTGATAAAATGTATCCGCTTTTTTGGTCATATATACCAGTAAAATTTTTTGGGTGTAATGAACTACACTGACATAGATATTCAAACGGACTACATTTCACCGTACATAGATTTTAACCCAGTTGTACTAACAGATTTCCCAACAAGAGAACTCTGGAAGGAAAACTGAGACTTAAATGCAAATCATGTTTCGGTTTTACGGACGGTTCCAAAACGGAATCTGGGGTAGGGTCAGGCAACTTTTCAGTTAAACCACCCTTAAGCAAATCAATAAAGCTCGCAAACTTTTGCTGTGTTTTCCAAGCGGAAGTGCTAGCAACTTGCGAGGCTGCAAAATATCTTTCCACATGTGGACTGATAAATAAAAACATTGACATCTTCATAGACAGCCAGGCGGGCAATTAAGGCCATTTCATTAATTGTCACAAAGTCAAATCTAGTTGATCATTGCCGTAGTGAATTGAGATTGCTCGGTGAATCAAACTCAGTCACCCTTCGATGGGTCCCGGGACATAGTGACATTTATGGTTATGAAATGGCAGATGTACTGGCCAAAAACGGTTCATCACTTCAACCAAGCCAATCTGTACCCTGGGTACTTAAGCCACTGAAACATGAAAAAAGTAGAAATCACCAGAGCTTCCTCAAGGCCGCTAACTACTGATGGTCGGGAATTGACACGTGTCGGGTTTCGAGGAATCTCTGGCCAGATATTTCTAAGGAAAACATAAGGTATTTATTCAAGCTCAGCAGACCTCAACTGTCTCTCTTGGTTGGAATCCTAACGGGTCACAACTCAATGGGAACCCAACATGACCAGAATGGGCATCAGCTCATCTGATCTTTGTAGATGGTGTCAGGACGGAGGTGGACGAGGGCTCATCTCACTTTCTCTGTGAATGCCCCAGCCTAGCCAGAACTAGAAAATCAGCCCTCGGAGAATATTTTTTCGATGAACTGGGTGACGCGACGTCTCATTTTTGCCACTAAAAAGCATCCAAAAATTCATTCAGAATTCAGGATGGAACAGGGAGGCACCCCCTTCCAAAACTTCCACTAGCTCCCTCCCCTTACTCTTCCTTTACCTACATACATCTCACATATCCTGGGGAGCGCAATGGATCCATTGAGATCCGAGTGAAGTAATGTGGGCCACTGCATCACCACCTCTTCTAACGTAACCTCTAACCTACATGTTAGGGTCATTAACATTTCGATTCACTTTTCAAAAATAAGAAATGATGCTCGGTCATTTTCCCAAGTCTCGAGACTTTAACTTGGCGATCCGGTAAATAAGACCCATGATTTAAGCAGCTTTTAAAGCAAACCTTATCGGGGCTTCTGTGAAGACTTTATTTCTTGATTTTTTGTTTTGCTGAAAGTCTCCAAAAAAGTGATGATAAGGTTCGGGTAAAATGGTTATATCTTGAGTTCTATTAATCACACCGTCAAGATTATAGTGTTTATGCTTATAGAATATAACAGAACATCACATCCAACTTTTCACAAATGAATTAAAGAGGTTATAACCCTGAAAATAAACCTAGCACTTTTAAGCCCCCCAACACTCCCAAAGACAGAAAACAAAACCTGTCAAACTTTTGTATTCGATATCACAATAATTATAATATGTACCTACCTATAATCCCTCATACTCCGATTTTGGTTATACATCCACTTCCAAAATTTGCTGTCGGCTCTTAGACTACGTATTTTGGTACATTAAGGTTAGAATATTTCGAAAACCTGACGTAATGGAGCAAATCTGAGGCCAGATTCGAATTCAGGGCATCAACAACCTACGGAAAAGTATAGCTTGGTTTCTGTGAAAGCAGTCTAGTTTTGCAGACCAGAGTATCTACATTACAAACGAAAAAGTTTGAAAATAAATTAAAAATAAAAATTAAAAATCGAATATTTTCTCTAGAGAATCACATAATAAATAAATTGGATGGCGCAACAGCTCGTAGAGAACCAGGCCTAGTGACTTACAACTCTCAACCATTATTATGTGCGTGTGTTGTTGGCAGGAATGGAGAGTACCTACAGTTACAGTTTTTTGCCGAGTCCGAACGGGTAGATAATAAGCACTTATTCATGACAAGTATACATACCTATACTTGGAGGATTTGTCAGTTCCTCCCAAGAGGCAGTACCTCCGATAAAACATTTCACACCTTCGGCATGAAAGTCCAACGCACTAACCATTATGCTACGAGGTACAACAGAGAGAATCACATACAAATTTTAAACAAATAGATCCACCCATTTAGGATCTAGCTCGATGTACAGTAGACGCATAGATGCAGAGACACGCACACCTGCTACGTTAGACTTCTTTGTCATCAGCTATGTTTTATCACATTTTATCGGGATTAAGGTATGGATCTGGATTAATTTTTAACACGCAATACAAAAACAAAATAATATGCTAAATTTTCAAAATAGTTTTTTAGCATTTGTTAAAAGTTAATCCAGATTGAAGAAATATATGATATCAATATGAGAGCCCTATGAAACAACGAAATCACCCTCTCTTATAATCATTTAAAAGTCAATATTTTGTTACTCTTTAAAATATTTATTTTCCAATCCGAATAACAATTATTGAACTTGAGAAGCTTGAAACACACATTTTAACCAAGAAATTGTGGAAACTGGTAATAATTTATTTTTCTTTAACATTGTGTGGAATTTTTCTCGGCTGCCACAATGCAAAGATTTTGGGTTTGCTGGCAGAGCACTTCTGGTGAAAAACGGGGTTGACATCATCAGGATTAAGTCCCACAGAAGGGTTTTATTATTATTTTTTTATTTTTATTTTTATCTTTTGCTTTCGTTTCTGATCCTGGTGTTGTGTGCGAATTTGCTATTTTACCAAAACCACAAATTGAAAATACTGAGCGACATTTATTTCGCATTTCCGGAACTGAAAAGATTCTTAGGGATTTGTGCCATACCGCAGCATACAGGCGGCGGCACAGCCCACCCTCTGCTCTTCTTTGGTTCGTAGTCGTCGTCTTCATAGTCGTAGTTGTAGTCGTAGAGTCGTAGTCGTTTCGTTTTGTAAAAAGGATGGCATCCATAATTCACATGTTCTTGAAGTAAATATGCATTAGAGAAGTTGAGGCAACAAGGGGAGTTGAGCGTCTTGACACAAAGTATAATAATTGCCAACTAGGGATTAAAGGAGAGGTTTTCTTGGCGCACAACTGGCACAGAAATAAGAAACTAAAATCCCAAACTAAAATAGGAGGAAGGAGCTACTCAACTTTTGTATATGGTGTCGTTTTGGTATGCCATGCTCTTTCCTAAACCTAGGAATTTATTACCCCGATGACACTCGGAGTAAAATTAATTTCTTGGCAAGTGAGCTCGTTCAATCGTCGACAAACCGAAACGAAGAATGGCGGGCGGCGACGGCGGCGGTAGCTGCTAAACGAGCTAAAAAGGGATGCGTCTTTATGATGAAGAGAAAGAGAAAGAAGAAGAGATTCAGATTTAATGGTTGTCGCTTTTATGTGCTGCATTTGATTTAATTTAGTTTGGATTATACGAAGCAGGGGGTTTGGTTAAGCGCTTCTCCTGCTATGCAGAGAGGTGGTACCTAAATTCCTTAAGAAACTACTGAAATAAACCGTGTGAAATGAAAGCACTTTCTATGGGAAAATTGTTAAAGTACTTTTTGTTGTTAGTTTGAAAGCAAATTCCAATACACAAATTTTTTGGTACATAAATGGAGAATTTAATAGTTATGTTATTTGTATTTCTCAAGTTAAAAGATCAGATAGTTGACAGCAACTTTTTACTGCCATCACCAAGTGGCATTTTGTGTATAAAAATGAACAATGGGAAAGATTACTCAGGGTCATTTTCGACTTGAGTAAGGGAACCAGTAGAAGTCTGTATTTAAAAGTGTCGAGGGAACGTCAAACAAATCGTAAGTATTTAGATGAAAATTTAAGGTTGTCCCCAAACAGATAGAAAGAACGAGTTGCTAGATCTACTTACTTCGTCTTTTCTTTCATCGTAAAGCCAAATGTGATCAAATGATTTGATCAAAATAGAACTACTGACTTTCAGCATTTAAAAATACGATTTTTAACATTTGCAGAACATTGATGTTAAATTAAAATGCCAAAGTATGTATATAAACATTTCTAGGTAATAGTATTGTCTATAGTCTCAATTTTCAGATTTCCAGAGCCACAAAGCACAACAGACTGCACTTCATCTTAACATAATATTCCAATTCACTCTAAATATACCTGCAATCAGGATTAACTCTTGGAATAGAGTTGAATGAACAAATTAATAGTTCTATGTTCATGCTGCTTAGGGTAATAATAATTATTGTTTTCAATCCCTTAGTGTAGAATCTATATACTTATCTACGTATACATACACATTATTATCCATTTTGGTAATACCTGGGCATTTTCGTCTTGTTTGTTTTGTTATTATATTAAACATGTGATGAGAATATAATAATGCTTGTGAGAGCCTTCATCGTTGGCTAAACCACAAAACTTCCGTATGTTTGTTGAGTTGGGTCAGCCTCAGCAGCATGTCCTTATTATTGGCCTTTGTCTTAGAGTACAGAGATCACTATTTAACATTATCCAAGTGGGAAATTTCTAGGTACACAATGGATGAAAAACGGATATATCCTTGGGCTGAGTTTGTGACTGTAGGAGGTAATTTCCAGGGTAACCATACAGGTTCATATTTTGGGCTTGGGAATCTTGAAAAAAATCATATTTTGGATAAGTATTATCTTCAATATGCAAGGCAATAATACACAAAAGACTGTTCTAGACTGCCTTTATTAAGTCATGTTATTTATTATTGCAAACAAAAAATGCGTTACATCGTACCTACAATTGACATCAAATTTAATGTTTAAAGGCTGCGGGAATTTGCCAAGGCAATGAAAAAGAAACATTTCTTTCTATAATTAGGTCCTTAATACATCATGTACAGTAAGCTACATTCTTCTGGTGCCCCTGACAATTACTAAACTTCAACACCTCAACCTTAGTATCATAACCCCACAAATACTTACTCTCTTTTAAAGTACTTTCCTCTCAATTTAAAATATTCAAAGTTTTTAATTGTTCCTCACTTAACTGTCAAAGGTGATTATTATTGCAATTTTTTTTTACTAACAAAAGTAAAAGGTCACAATATAGAAAACATTTGAACTGTATTCATTTCTTTTGTCTTAAATAAACGAGTAATTAAAAAGTGGTTATGAGTTGAGAAAGGCCAGAGCTTCCCGCAAGCTCAAAGAGTAGAAGAGAAGAAAGAAAACAACGAAAAATTGGATTTTCTTTATTTTGATGATGATTACACATTATTACATTAGTCCTTTAATTTTTGAGATACTTTCATCAATTGGCCCAGAAAAAACGGTTTGACGGACCAATTTAAAAATTAAAAGAGCAATTTGAAGTATAATTAGCATACCAAGTCTTCCCGTAAATACTTTTTGAGATGCTTTTATAATTTGTAGGGAGGATGCATAGCCAAAAAATGAGGATGAGGGTTTGAAAGCGCATGCATCTACAGTTTGGAAGCGATACTCGGCAGTTCTACATTGCATCGCATACATGTTTAATTGTCACGCAACCCATCCGATTCAGTTTTCTTGATACCCCGAGTTCGGCCATCGTCGCATAATATGGAGCTCCTAACTATTAATAAAATCATGTGCGGGTTTGAAGTAGTTGAGAAATGCACCCAACAATTTAGTAAATCCACTGAATGTCGCTATGCTCTTTCAAGGCTTAGAGATAAAAAAAACCTACAAAAACATTCGTTTGTTTTTGACATATCTGCACGATAAACCAACCTGACTCCGTTTGGTCTCCATTCAACAGGAAGGTCTCCCCACTGATGTCACCAGGCTTAAGAACCTCTTTATAAAATATCATGATTTTCTTAGTTTGTCTCCCCAAAAGGTGGCGAATGATCTTGACCTTGGGACAATATGTTCACTCAAAGCGAATCTCGCATCATCAGCGTAGCAGAGGTGACCATGATAGATTTTTTCGTTTCTAATATACTCCTAAACTCCACTTCTCTTTCCAAAAACCTCCCTTTTTCTTTCTACTATCAAAATGTAAGAGTCAGTTTTGCAACAAACTCATGCCTTACCCTTCGAAGTTAATGCACTGACTGAAACGAATCTTATCCCCAGCATCAAAAATCAAGAATTGTTCCCTTCTTTATTTAACGTTTATCGCCACTAATGATTGCCCTAGCCGCGGAGTCCTTCTTGCTGTAAAAAATTCTATAGACTCTTCTCTTATTGCCATATCCTGTTCCCCTATTCTTGATGATGTGTCAATTAAGATTTCACTACCCCGAAAGTCACTTTTCGTTGTCTGTTGTTACCTCTTACCTTCACAACCCATCGAATCCTACTATAAACTTGCAATTAAAGCGATTGATCATGTGTATCACCGATTTGTGTGACCCCCATGATGAGATCCTTCTTTTTGGTGACTTCAAATTTCCTAATTTAAAATGGACTCCATCAGACGATCTTTCGTCATATCTTGCTTCCAATCCCACATCTGCTGATTCAAGCCTCCGGAAAGTTAGTGGCATCCCAAAATTTCATGGGTAGGCAACTTGACCTTATTTTCACAACAGACCCCATTTACTCTTCTGTATCACCTAGTCCCCTTTCTCTATCAGCCATCGACAGCTTCCATCCTCCCCTTCTTCTCTCATTCTTTCACGATACTCCATTACACGATACTCCATTACACGATACTCCATTACACGATACTCCATTACAGTCCACCCTTTCACTTCCACAAAGCAAACTTTCGTCTTATAAATGAATATCTCAACAAAGTCTCCTTCAATTTTGACAGCTAAGCCATAAATAATGCTTAACTTTATTCTATAGAGAAATATTTAACTCTATTTCTCTTTATGTTCCTTTTTCCCACCGCAAAACCTCGTCTACTTCTCCACCTTGGTATAATCGCAAACTTCGCTCTCTGCAAAATGAAAGGAATAAGTTGCGAGAAAGTTACCTCCGCTCTCGTTCTCCTACTGACTATTCTTACTATCTTAGTTCTTATCTACATTTCACCGAGTTATACAATTCCCTTTACCAGCGTTATCTAACGGAAATGCAATCCAACCTTATCAGTGATCCTAAGTCATTCTTTCAGTTTGTTAACTACAAAAGAAAATCCGATGGCTACCCAACCACTTTCTCTTTCAATAACGTAGCTTTGAACCATCCTAGCACTATCGCCAACCTTTTTGCCACATTATTCAAACAATCTTTTGCTGATGACTCCTTTGTTCCTGATTCTGCCTTTTTCAATTATCTACAAAGTTTTTCTCTTGGACCGCTTCTCCTTCGAACTGTCAAACCCTATCTCATCGAATATAAATTGAATCAATTAAACGATGAATTTAATCCGGGTACAGATGGTCTCCCTCCCATAATTCTAAGAAAATGCTCTTCTACCCTCTCTCAAAAATCAGGGACGGTTCCCTCAGATATGGAAATTTGGAAATCATCTTTCATAGCTCCGATCCACAAAGAGAATCCGTAGATCGATGTTAACAACTATCGTCCCATTGCCAAGCTTTCACACATACCCAAACTCTTTGAAAGTATTTTGTATGAAACCTTAAGTAACCACTGCAAATCTCTCATCTCCTCCCCACAACATGGCTTTCTCAAATGCCGGTCTACAACCATTAACCTTGTTGAATTTGTGTCTTCACCCTCTCAGCCTTAGAGAAAGGCTACGAAGTCGATACTATCTCAACCGATTTCAGATAAAACATTTTTGTTTTTAGGTGGCACGGCTGGGAATCGAACCCACACCTTCGGCATGACAGTCCTACGCACTAACCATCAAGCCACGAGGTACTACATTAAAGATATTGAAAGGGTCATCAAATATTCTTCTATCTCTCTGTACGCCGCCCGATGATACCAAGTTTTCAAGACCATTTCCTCAACACATGACTGTTCCCTTATTCAACAGGATCTTGACAGTTTTTCAGTTTGGTGTCTAAAAATAATCTCCTCCTCGTCTCTACTTGCTCCATAATCAACCCATACCCACCGTTGATAATATTCGCGACCTTGGCATTTTATCTGACCCTGAGCTTAATTTTCTCACTCACATAGATGATATCATTCTCAAAGCAAACTCAGCGCTCGGCTTCGTCAAAAGATGGTCCAAGGAACTCTCCAACCCCTATGTTACCCGGTCTTTATACATAACATTTGTTCGTCCTCTCCTAGAATACGCCTCTCAAGTTTGGTCCCCTTACCAACTTACTCACATTTCCAGAATTGAGAGCATCCAGCGTCGATCGTTTTTTACGATTCTGATTCCGATTCTGCCTCCTTATCCCTATCGAGACTGCCTTAAGCTCATCAACTTGAATTCCTCTGTACTTGAGCAGAAACGAGTGTAACCAATTTATAACTCTAAACATCTGTTCACTTCAATATTTTCGTGAAGTTTGGAACTGACGTCGTCATTTAGTACCTACAGCATTTTGTTGCTCAACAGTTTTATCTCCCGTATTTGCATTTAAAACAGCAGTTAACTTCTTCAACACTTCATTTGCGTCCTTCACTTTAATCAATATTTCGTATATTCCTTGCCTTGCGAACACTTGCCCATAATTGATATTCCTTGATGAAATTAATAGCTTTGTTCCAGGGATATTTGGGCAAAAATAAGTAGTCTGTCAAATTTTGATAAATATTCTGACATCTAACCTAGGTGAAAGTGGTATACGAACGATCAAAGAAATTCCATGGGTAGAATAAGCCAGGAAGAGGAAATGTTTTACACTGTGGTGAGCACTCTCTTTTTCCCAAAACAACCTAATTTTTGAAGAGTGGAAAAGGAGTTGGGTGAAAATTGGTGAAAAATAGTAACATCGGCCGTATTGGTCAATGTTTGGAACAAAGCTAATGTAAGTCAATACAAAAAAGTTCGTACACAAGCATTCAAAACTACATACTTATTTTATTTTAAGATTTTTGTAATCTTAAAAATTAATGAACTTTGATAAAAAAAGGCGATAAACGAAAAATAAGCAAAGAAGGCATTAACGGGCTAAGCAAAATAAAATACATATTTTTGGACTCAGGAGGGCATGAAACGTTTTTGTATAAAGTCGATACTTTCATACGATTACGCAGAAAAAAGAACAAAGTTAGCATAATCCTATCCCTATTGATGAGTATCGACTTGAAATTCGATAGTCTTTTCCTGCTGCAGTGTAAGGATTTGGTGTATGATCGATCTGCTACACTGTTAATTGAAAATTATACTGTCGGCAGATTGGCTTAAGACACTCACATAGAACAAGTTGGAAAGCTTTAGTGTACAAATAGTACATGTACAGGTATACTTCTATGGAAAAACACTACCCATATAGAAATAAAAATTAAGTTATTTTTCTTCTAGAAGGCATTTGCCGGGGCACCTGAACTTAAAGCGATCCTTTTTCAAACATTAGAAGTAATCTGCCATCATATGCACACGTCTAATCTACCCTCATAACGCTGCTCCAAGGCATAAAATGTTGTTGGAATATCATTCTTCTCTTTAATGAATTTCTTAAATGAAATGCACACATGATTTTTACCAGGGGAGGGAGGGCAAATTTTGTACGGGGAAGGCAAACTATGAGCTCTAACAGAAAAAACTCAAGTATTTGTCAGAAGTCCGTGGTAGAAATTAAAAAAATATTTTTTAAGCGTGAAATTGGGGGTGATTTTTGGTCCCGTCTGCATATATGGGGAATGGAGAAAAAGATACAACAACGAAGTATAGGGGCTGTACAGGGACAGCGAATTGGAATCCAACCCCGTGGAACGTCACAGAAGAGGAGGACAGCAAAACAGGTGGCGCACGCAAGTGGAAGAGGACCTTAACCACCTAAGCGTGCTGAACTGGAGACAGCTAGCTATAGAAACCGATTCGGCTGGAAGAAGCTTGTTGGTTGGTCCACCCCGGACTGTAGCGCCACCTTATGTAAGTAAGTAAGTAAATTTGCTGGCTCTTCTACACAGAAACGAGGTCATCGATCAGAAAGCACTGATTTGTGCATTTTTATTAGTTAAAACGACACTGAGTAAGTGTTCTTACTCACTGACCAATCCTACCCAAATGAATCTGTCTAGAACCGACGCGACGAATGTGAATGTTTACTACTATTTCTTTGTTCCAGGGACACCGAATAACAATACCCAACAACAAATTTAAGAAAATAAAAATAAAACATAAAACATAAAAATAAATATTCAGGTTCTTAAGGATTCTCGTTTGTTTTTGTATTGAGGTGCAATTGGGTCCAAATATGTACTTTGTTTTAAGTATGTATATTTAGTTAGGTAAGTAAGTACAGAACACAATGTAAACCACATCAAAAGAAACTCCAAGTAACTAACAAATTGAAACATTGCCATTACAAAATTCGTTTCCTTTTATTTTCTTGTTTTCTTTTTATAAAATAAAAAAAAAAAAAAAACAATTTAACGTGTGTAATGGGACAAATTTATTCCTTAAAGCAACCAAACAACTCAGTAAAATTCATCAACAACAGAAAAAAAACCTCTTACCTTCCTACCCGGAAGCAGCAACAATAAACACCGTCAAGCTGACGACAAAAGAATCAATAGCAAACGATAGATGGATGTCTAGTCATCCGCTTTAAATACCATAGCAACAATCTTCCTTCAAAGAGATCCATCTGATTCTTTCGAAGAAAAGGAAAAGTAAAATACACGAGGGCTATTATGTCTTTTTTTTCAATCATTATCTTAAATGATTCACTTTAAGGACTTGTCACAGTTTTCTTCTTCTTCTTTTGTTCATTCTCATTCTTTCAATCAACGATGGTGTTGTTTATCTTACAACGCTTTAAAACTTTAGATTTTCAATTTTAATCAAAGTTAAGGATGTTTTGTGCAGTTCAATTCTGTTAACTTTAAGGCTGAGTGATTTTTAAAGAGTGTTAAAACTCGGTGTATACAAAAAAAAAATCTTAAATTTCTGATTCTGCTTTTTTTTGGATGTCCGGAGTACTTCTTTGGCACTCTTATACCACTACAAAAGCCTTCAATTGGCTATTCCGAATTATCATTGTTTCTAGTCTTTTTCCATGATTTCAACAACGAATAGGAATGGGACCCCTTAATACATACTTAAAAAATATTTTCAACGGATTCTTGTCAAAAGTGATTGTTACTTGGAGAAGCCATTTTGTTTAATGGCGACATTCGGTAGCACATATTTGTGTAAATATTGAAAAATGATAAATCATATTCAATTGAGATTTGATTTGAAAAGGAGCTGTACGGTCAGAAAACCCTTTATAGTGCTGTAGTATTTAGCCATAAAATCATTTTATATTGATTTTTGCTTATTTCTATATTTTTCAAAAAACTGAACTGAAGGTATCATGCACAAAACAACTTCACTCGATAAAACATTTGACTTTTCAAACGTGAATAACTCCGTCTAATGATGAATACTCAGGCAAGCGGAAAATGTGAAATTTCCAATTTGTTTATGTTTATCTTTATGATATAAAATTTTTGTATCCAAAATACTCGTGCATCGTATACTACCCAAGCTTAGGTGAAATCTTTTGTCACTCAATTTCCAAGCCAACCAATATTTTATACTGGGTGTTTTATACTTAGCTGCTTATCGTACTAAGCAGTTATATTAAAAACAAAAAGTTTTAAGCAAAGAAACATTTCTGAAGCTTGAAGTAAATGTATTAAAAATCTACACAAATTTTTGGCAATTAATCTTTTTTTCAAACAAAAAGGCAAAAAGAAACCGAAAATTGAAAACTTAAAACACCCTACGTTCTTTTCAAAACCTATCCTTTGGGAATTTTACTTCAAACACGCTAAGCCTTATACTATGGCATACCTGCTATATATGAGTTGTGTTATCTCCTATTTAGATACTACCGTTATAGAGTGGAACATCAAATATAAAAAAAACTGTAAATTAAATCGGATAGCAATTGAGCTACGTCAGCACGTAAACTGAAAACGGGTTGTTTGCTCTATGGGCCCTTCAAATTCCAATTAATTCCATCGACCATCTATTTTTTTTTTTAGTTTATATTTAGTCAATTGAGGTGAGCAAAAAAAATATAGGTAAACCTAAAATGTGCATAGAATGGCATAAAATTTTTCGACATAAATGGTAAGGCAACCAATTAAATGTAAACCCTTGGAGTTCAATAAAACTAAATGGCCCTAGGTATGATCAATTACAGTTTTCAAAATTTTAGGGTATCAAGCCCTATATATTTTTGTTGTAGTAAAAAAAGTTTCAAAAGATTGAATCCATTGGATTGAGTCCAACCACCAAATGAAAATACATTTTTATGAATATGAATAAGTATTTTAGCATCCTTTTTTACCAGAACCAGTGGAAGATATTAACTTATTTCACTTATCAAAAAATAAATTGTATGCTAAATATGGATTGAGAACGATATTATATTTTTGTCGTTTTTCTTTTACAGTCATTCTTAAGAAACAGTTCTCAACTGGTGGTCCGCGGGCCCCAGGAGGTCTTTTCTTATGATTGAAAATATGACAAGGTTTCACGAAAAACTCAATATGGCACGATTTTTTCTGAACAATTTCAAACAGATGTTCAACCTTGAAACTAACAGTTCAATCGGTGAATAAACACACGTACATATTTAGAAAAAAAAAATGGTGCAATGAACAACTATTCCTTATCACGCTAAAGTTCGTTGATTGTCAAAAGGCATTATTTTGGTGTATTCAAGTTGAAAGAGGAAGTTGAAATTCATTCATTCATTCTCTGCTCCAGAACTTGAATTCCAACTGGTATACCTTGTGCCCTTGTGGATACATTTTGCACATTGGAATCAACTCAACTTGCAATTAAGGATCCGGCAGTAAAAAATTTGATGACTCGCTAATTTCCTTCTCTGCAAATTTCAGCTATGAATCCAAAAGGTTGCAAGAGAAAACTACACAAATGTTTTCCAAACAATTGATAATAAAACATGTTTGCACAGAACAGAAGAAAATATTGCATCAACAGTACATTGTTGGCACCCATAGACGAATTCGGACATTGTTTTCCGGAATTTATTTAATTCAAGAAGAGCTTATCGAAGTTCAAAATGATCGCGGCTACAAAGAATGTTTAGAGTCCGGAATCAGCCTCGAAGAATTTGAGTGCAAGAAAGCGAAGGCATGCATCTTCGAAAAAAATCAATGAAATACAGTAGACGCTCGATATAGTGAATTAATAAAAACCAGGCCTCTTCACTCTTTCGAGATTGTTCACTTTTTCGAGCGGGAGTTTTTTAAGGCTTTCTAATGGTTAATTTGTTCCAAAATGCACTATTAGTTCGATGTGAATGTTTTTACATTTATTAAAGCGTTAAACAAAGCTTTCTTTCAGGTTAAATAAAAAACAGGTAATTCCTTAGTTTTCTCAAAATGCTTGCGAGACATTTTTATACAAAATGCATTTTTATAAAAAAAATTTGTGTGTTCACAACTGTGGATAGTTCACTATTTTGACATTCACTTAATCGAGCGTCTACTGTATCTTGTTATTTTTCCACATAATATCTATGTAACCAAGGTTTTGTTGCTGGTAACATAGACGAAAATCACTTGGACTGGCAGACGGCATTAACATCATGCTAATCTTATTGTTAATAATGTTGTGTTTAAAATAAATTGAATTGAATCGAAATAAATTGAAATGAATTGAATTGAATTGAATTGAATTGCCAGCCACTTTGATTAACCTACTAGACACAAGGCTACAACTTTGTGTATGCTAGATTTGGGACTAGTTAAGTATGAAAACCACGGTCTGGCAGGGTTGCCGCGGTCGAAAGGTTGCCATCTGATTTTTTCAAAATGCAAAAAAAGGGTCAAAATTAACCTACTCGCACAAGGCTGACACTTATTTATAATTTAGTTTATACATTCTTATGCATGAAAAAAATTATGCCACACGGGTTTGGCCGTCCAAAGTGCTTGCCAGACGAGGATGATATGCCTGAACTTCTCATCATCATCGTGTCCTGTAACCCCGGCTGGGGCATAGGGCGTCAACAAAACGTCTCCATCCTTCACGGTCTGCTGCAAGGTACTTTAGCTGTGGCCACGTCTTTCTCTGGGATTCTGCTTCCGCTAAGACAGTTGATTTCCATGTTGTTCTTGGTCTTCCAACCCGCCGTGCACCCTGAGGATTCCATTCAAAGGACTGCTTTGCAATTTCATTGTTTGGTTTCCTCAGTGTGTGACCAATCCAACGCCATTTACGCTTTCTTATGTCGACGTCCAGCCGCTCTTGACTTGTCCTGCGCCACAATTCCTCATTTGATATTATTTGTGGCCACCGAATCTTTAGGATATGGCGAAGACAGCGATTCACAAAAGCCTGCAATTTCTTCGAAATGATAGACGTGACTTTCCAGGTTTCACAAGCATATAACAGCACGGATTTGACATTGGATTCGAAGAATCTCAACTTAGTGCGTAAGGAGATTTGACTTGATTTCCAGATTGGGGACAGAGTACCGAAGGCAGCACGAGCTTTATTTATTCTACTTTTAACGTCCAGATCCGTACCACCGTTTGCAGAGACAATACTGCCAAGGTAGTTGAACTGTTCCACTACTTCAACTGGCGTCTCCTGTAGAATAATACGCTGCCTGAACTTCTAGGAAATTTTTATTACATATTTGCGGTCATTATTTTAGTAAAAGGCTGTTAACCCTTTGTTTCCTCCATTATAAATTTTCCTAATTTCGTAGAATAACAGTAGATAATCAGTTTTCAAATTAAAACTACCGGAACCTAAGAGAGAAGTGTTTATTGAGGTGGTTTGGGCTTTGGGCTGTAACCACCGGGCAACAAAAAGGTTTAGACCTTAAAAATACGATTAAAAATAATGAGCAAAAATTTTGAATTACAGATCCATCATCATCATCATAGGTACCATGATGCGTATACGTACTTTATTTTCGAAAAACAAACTTATATAAATTTAAGACTCCAAGTAAAATCAATAAAGCAAGCAATATGGGCTAAAGGCTAGACAACACTATTATTTAAGGTTCTTAGTTAAGTTTGTTTTAAAGTGAGACCTATCACAAACTTCATGCCACGTCTACATAAGTAAAATGAATTTCACAAATGCCAATCTGTTTGGAAAGGCTCTCTGTCTTGGTGCTCTGTAGAAACATGATAACCCCAAAAATTTATTTGTGTCGACATCGAGGTAGATTCTGAAATCGATTTTCATTTTCAATCGAAACTAAATTTCATATTCCAAATTCCGATCTTTTTGGAAAATTTCGCAATAACTTTGAACTGTCAAAATTGGTGGTGGGATAGTGGAATGCAGAACATGATCTATTAAGCTTGATCGTGAGGATTATTTACCAAGAACGAATACACATTCAACTTATTTAGATGGAATAATTTTAACTTCGGTCAGTTATCAATCAAAATGATAAGAATTTTCACTTAATGCTTACACCAATCAAAACACAGCGGACACCCACACCTTTTAAAAAAAAGTTGCTTAACATAAAATGATTAACGAAACACTCATTGCTTCCTCGAGAGCACTATGCATTTCCTTGTTGTCGACTTTTTTATAAACTCCCTCCAACATCCCGTTTTTCATTTCATGCTATTTTTTCTCTCTCTCAATTTTGTCTAGTTGCATGTATTAAGTTGTAGTTACCCCATTCTGACTGAAGAAACAGTATTGCAACAGGAAGTGCCCCTTTTTACTGCACACACTAAAGTCAGTCACAGCTGCTGCAACAGTAGCAGTAATGTTTGTGACAACGGATATCCTTTTTGGAAGTGAAACAACTACTGTTTATAAAAAGAAAAAACAAGAAAAAAACAAAAACAATCAACAAAAAACGTTTTATTTAACATAGCAGCTTGCTACTACTATGCTGCAAAAGTGCAGCAGCAGCAGCAGACCCCGGATCTACTTGGTTTTCATTAACAATAAACTGACGAGAGTACGTTTCGCTGAATATCCTTAAGCAATGTCACACATAAAAAACTGCATTTCCTTCGGGTGACTGGTTTTCATAAGGAACATTTTATGTGTCGTTTATCTTTCCATGTGGTTGCATGGATATAGAGTTGCTGCGTCCTTTTAACTTAGTGCGTTTAAATACTGTTGGCTAAACTTTTTTTAAGAATTCAACTATCTCATTAGTAGGAAGATGAATCTTTAACCACCCACAATTTATGGAGGTGAATTATATAACGATGAATTATTATATCTTGTTGTTAATTAGAAATTTCAAGCACATTATATATGTACGTCATGGCCAGTAACTAACCTGTGTATACCCGTTATAGTTTGTTAACAACCATGTCGGCGCATGTAGGTGAATTCTCACATTTAAGATAATAATGTGACAACAATAGCCCAATCGTCTAATTACAATTTGGTTGTTGCATGCAAACCATTATTATTTCAGCGATGTTTCCCGATAGCTATTAATTAAAATATATCCTAGAAACAACCGGCCTTGGATGGATACACAATTTATTGTTCGTTTCTTCGTGTTGATGGTCCCCCTGCTTGGCTAACTGGGCCAAATGGCTGAATGGCTTGTTAGCTTTAGCTTATCCTGAAAATCAGGATCTGTCGCTTCACACTTGAAAACAGGAAAAAGCCCCAATTCGACACTTAGTATAATTCAATGTCGCCTTGTCTTCGAAGTCATTGTTAAGAGCCCTTGGTACGCACTTAGTCCAATTATACCTCCGCTCTTAATTGCATAAGTCACGATGATGATGGAAATGGGAGCAACATACAAAAAGTAAAAAAAGAGCGAGAGAGAGTGAAAATAATTTAAGTTAGCATGCACATAGCTCGACCGCTTATACGACAGGAGAAAAAATTTCACCAGTTTCACAATGAAAGATTTTAATAACTGAGATACCCGGAAGCATCAGCTGCAGTGAATTGATGCATTTTTATCGCGGGGTATATCGAGACTAATTCAAATCTCGATTTGAGAAGAGAAGAAAATCACAAGAAGTACGGCAACAACTGGGTTGGGTACGAAAATCCCGAATGGACAGAATCACGTATGACCAAAATCCCGAATTCCAGAATCCCGAATGCCATAATCCCGAATCCCAAAATCCCGAATGCCAAAATTCATTTCGGAGTCTAGCCTTCAAAATATAAATTTTGTAATGTTTTGTAAGCATATTATTTATGATGCTGAGAACAGTTTCTGTCACAATCCCAAAATCAACCTGTCCAAGTAGGCGATGCGTTTTTGAGAACAAGAGATAATACACGGAAACGGAACAAGAAAATTATCTTCTCATTATTTGTAAAGAGTGCGGCATAGATTCGTTTGAATTATGCTTAAACTAAATAACGATTGGCAACTATTGTTTTTCTAATCATCAAAGAAGAATTCTATTCATTTTTATCATTCGGGATTTGGTCCATTTGGGATTTTGGCTTTCGGGATTTTGTCCATTCGGGATTTTGGGTATTCGGGATTATGGCGTTCGGGATTCTCATTTTTTGCTGTTCGAGATTTTGGCATTTGGGATTTTGTACCCTTCCCGCAACAACTCCTTGCTTCCTACAAAAATAGTAAAGATATTGGAATCAGAATGCGTAGGGTCATAAGTCCACAGGCCAAAAGTCTATTATGCACTTTTGATCCAGTATGTGTTTTTTTTTTATTTCATAAGATAACCGCACACCTGCATGGATTTAAATTTCACAATTGGCTTATGAACTTATAACCCACATAAATGGGCCGTAGCAGGCGTGGATAGGAGGGGAGGGCAATTGTCCCCTCACATTACTTTGTGTGGCCAGGTGCGTAGAGCGGTATAAAGGAGTACTCCAATTTTCTGTAGGTCTCATCAGGAAACGCCGCCAACAATTTCGCAGTGGCGTGATCCCAAGACAGCTGGCAAAGCTACACAAAAATTTTATTCTTGTTCTTTTTGACTGAGAGAAATTCACCTTATATTTTTCAGTGGAAGAAAGTCATCATGCAGCAGTACGAATATATCGTTGAATTAAGGCTAGCAGGAGTAAGAATTTTTATTTTTATTTTTATTTTTTTTGTTCATTTTGAAGTAGGTCGTGCGCGGCAACAATAGCACAGCCACTTAGGATAATTGCTCCTTGATTTCAATGCGAGTTTTCTTGATTTTTTTTTATTTGGTTCTTGTATTTCAGCTTAAATTCATGTTGTGCTTAAGCGGGAAAAAAAAGTTTCACTTCGGTTATGTGTATGGATGGGTGTTTTGAATAATTGTTTTACATAACTCTGAGACCTACATAAGAGACCAAAGTATTTGGCACAACCATCATAAAGTGTTGAAGGTGTTCTTTTTCATTGTTCCTTTGTTATGAAGTTCGAATTGAAATTAAATCATATAGCAGATTGTTTGAGAGGACGAATTTTTATGATAAGAGCTAAAGTTTGGCTGCCATTTGCGTTTTGTTTGATGTTGGGGAAGAACATTCGATGAAGAAGTTTTAAAGGCCATTTGTTGGATTTTTTTAAAACATATTTTAAGCTATTAAAATCTAATGAACCCGATCCGAAAGTGAGTCTAACATTCCGAATCCCAATTGATCGTAAAACTGAGTTGTTATTATCTCAATACAAATAATGCACATTGTTTACAAATGTCTATTCAGTCTGATATAGATTAGATGCGACAAAAAGTAACGCGTGTAGGTTAGATCAAGCCAAACAAAAAATATTATTTAAAAAGTGGTTTTAATAGCCCCTGTTTAGAGGAATGCCATTTTCTAAAAGTTTTGCTTTTGTCTTGGTGAATTCAGCAGAAGGAAATAAACATATGTACATCCAAATCCATTGCGACTTACTGTGTTCTGATATTAAAGGCTGGTTTAACTATGACTTAAAGGTACCAACTATGTTCTTATATTTTGGATTCAACGTCTAAATTTTTTTCTCAGGATCAAAGTACTACTCGACAACTTAAACAAAACTTCTTATCACAAAATTTCAACTTGAATAACTTTAGGAATTTTTTCCCCAAAAAAAAAATATAAAATATCTTCTAGCGCGACCTTGTTTAATGTCGAAAAGTTTCTCCATCATCAAAATTATAGACAAGTACCTACAACAATCTATTTAATTCGCTAAATTGACTTAAGTAATTAAGTTTTAAGAATAACATTACTTTAACTACCATACCATACCATTATCCCTAAACTGCCACAAGAATTAACCGGTTTAGATGCTATTTTCGCTTCAATTCCAGCTGAAAGTGCCTTGGCGGTCATGCCTTCGTCTTTGCACAGAAGGTCTAAAGGCCATTATGCCTTGGTCTCTTTAGAAGGGTTAAACTTTTTTTCAACAAATTCACAAGCAATCAACATAAGATTATTTAAATTGATCCATTTTCCTTTTTTTTTATGATTCTATCTGGAAGAAACTTTGCCTATAAACAGAGTTTGTTCATTTTCTTAATTTCTCTAATGGA
This sequence comes from Dasysyrphus tricinctus, assembly GCA_963921185.1. Classification (NCBI taxonomy): domain Eukaryota; kingdom Metazoa; phylum Arthropoda; class Insecta; order Diptera; family Syrphidae; genus Dasysyrphus; species Dasysyrphus tricinctus. The sequence continues at coordinate 18,600,107 of OY992533.1, read as the reverse complement.
AAAGGCGGCAGTCATACATTTAGCTTTGTAATAACTAAATGGATAGGATGCCAAACAAAAAATTAACGAAAATAATATTTTCAAGATGTTATATATATTTTCCTCCCCAGGATACGTCATCATATACTTTCTAAAAGGATAGCAGTTTTAAGACGGTATACAAGTTAGATCAAGAGTTCCTGGTCTGGTTGCGATTCGCCGAGAATAGTCAGTGAGCAAACAAAAGGGATTTCAAAATGACAGCAGAAAAATGAGAGTATACTCTTATCAAGAGTAAAATAAATTTTCAATTGTTTTAATATTAATTTTGGCTTGTTTTTGACATGCAACTTTGTTTGGAATGGTCGACAGGATGTTGTCTGTTGCAGTCATCAATAAGTGTGGCTAAGGACTAGGACTCATGGTAGGAAGACAGTTTGAATTGTGTTTGTAGTAGGTATCTAAGAAATACAAAGTCAAATAATCATTTTCAGGAACTATTTTGCTCAGTCCCCAGGCAGGAAGAGTAGAAGCATAGTTGGCATTTTGGAGCGTGCTGGTTTATTTGTTTTGTATTAAGATTGAAATTGTGGGATTTTTAAAGCTTGGAAGTAGAAAAATCAAAAAGTATTAATTGAAATCAAAAAAGCCAAGTGGTATTATCAAAGGGCACGGTAGTGCCCAGCCAAGTTCGCGGCACTACACCCTTTTTACAGGAACAAACTCAGGCGATTTTCAACCCCCCTCTAACTTCAGTACCAATAAAGTCAGAATTTCAAACTCGCAGTATTTGCTGAGCTGATCAAACACAGGTGGCTCACCAAATTTCAACTCTTTAGCATTAGTAATTCCCGAGATATAGGACTTCAAAAATCGCAAAAACCGTAACTGACTCACTGACTCACTGACTCACTGACAGATCATCAAAATTATGGAGCACTTCCAGACATCGTAGAAACTTGAAATTTCGCACAACGGTAGACCTTGTGGTGCATACAAAGGAAAAAATCGAAAATATGCTATTTTCTATCCAGGGGGCGCACAGTGTGTTGAATGTATGGGCATCGAGGAAAAAAATGAAAAAACATGTTCAAAGTGCTTTTATTCATTTAATATGAATATATATTTTTTAACTTCTTAAACAGAATCCTTAAACACTAAAAACAATATAAAAACTAAACTTTCCTCATGTGATGAGGATAAATCTGCATCAAAAACTAAATATTTTTTTATTTCTTCCAAGGACCTTGTTCTTATCAAATCATCAACTTTTTGCCTCTTTGTTTTGCTGCAACACGCTTCAAATATTTTTCTTGGCCTACCACGTTTATTTTCCGAAGCCTGATTTTTGGACATATTCTGAAGACACTCAATGTTCACGGGAAAAATATGTGGTTTTTCAAGCCAGTCTTTGTTTTTTTTTTCAAAAAAAATACTTTTCGTCCTTTTGCTCTTTTGCCAGCGTTTATTAATGTTTGACCACTGGGAAGAAAGGTGACCTTTTAATTTAATGTCATCTTCAGGCTCCAAAATACCTTCTACATTAAATATTCTTAACATAAACTGCAAAAGATTTGGAACTTTGATTGATGGAGCAGACATCTATACCTCAAAAATCTCTCTATTTGAACACATTCTGTTAAAAATGCATGAAAATAATAGGTTGTATTAAGGAAAAAGGCAGGTAAAGGCAGATGAATCTTACTTTTTTTAAAAGATCTTAATCTTGTCTCTATTTTCAAAAATATTTTTTTGCAACAAGTAATGACACGCAAAAAATAGGTCCATTCAAATTAAGCACTCTCTACGTAATAATAACCTTGATTTTAACCTGGATTTAAGACCCTCCAACTTGCAGTTAACGAAATAAAAAAAAACGTGAGAATAACTGTACTTATCAGAGATCATGAAAAAATTAAAATTCAATTTGTTATTCTTTATTAATCTTGAGCGCGACGCATATTGCTTCCCTCTATAGTTTTCTCTTATTTTGAGTTAGCCAGTTAAGGTGACATTCAGAGCTGCGCTTATAGCTGGTGGCTAAGCTTTATCATAAAAAACCTTTTGGATGATGTTCTCGGGATTGTTAGCTTCAATTTGGCTTATTTGGAAACAAGAAAGTAAACATTTTTTTTTTCGATTTTTTTCCACTACCCAACCCACTGTGGGGCGTGGCATCCACCCACTTTGTTAAAAAATCTTATAAATTATATGGAGCACTTCTGATTGTTGTAGAACAATGAAAATTGGTGGGTCTGTAGGGCTTCAAGTACTTAGAAAGAAAAAAATTGAAAAATTGGAATTTTCATTCAGGGGGCGTGGCATCCACCCACATTCTTTAAAATCCTTATAGATTATATGCAGCACTTCTGGTTGTTGTAGAACGATGAAAATTGGTTAGTCGGTTGGGCTTGAAGTACTAAGAAAGAAAATAATTGAAAAATTTGAATTTTCCATTCAGGGGGCGTGGCATCCACCCACATTATTAAAAATTCTTATAAATTATATGGAGCACTTCTGATTGTTGTAGAACAATGAAAATTAGTAGGTCGGTAGGGCTTGAAGTACTTAGAAAGAAAAAAAAAATTGAAAAATTGGAATTTTGCATTCGGGGGGCGCGCCATCCACCCACTTTATCAGAATTGCTATTATTTATATGGAGCGCTTTCGGTTGTCGTAGAATTATGCAACTTTGTAAGGCCCTAAGGCTTGATTTTCACCTGGTAAAGTTAATCTTTGCAAAAAGGAGTGAAATCACAACAAAAACATAAATGTTAAAAAAAGAGCCAAGTTCTTATATGTACAAGAAACCTGTACGTAAAAAGTCAGCCAAAAAAAGTAATGAGATCTAAAATATATGCCAAGTTTTAAGTTCATAAAGCTCAATATCAAATATCTTAAGTAGAGAAATATCAAAGCAATTCCAAATCATGACAGAAATTTGGTATTTAATGATTACTGATTAAAATTTGGTGGATTTACTTGGCAAGTTTTCTCTTAATTACTTACTTAATCACAATTTTAAAATGTATGAAAACTTGACCAGTGAACCCACCATATTAATAATAAGATACTAATAACTGCAAAAGTAAAAGAGTGGTTCATATATTTACGTATGCCTATCTACCGCCTGTTTCAGAAGGAGGTATTTCTCTCAATCACTGTTAACGTAATGCTGGTAACGGGTCTTCCACTAGCGACTTCCGAACTTTGACAGTTGATAGCGGCCATATTGTTGAAGCCTCTGTGTGAGCGGTCACGGTGAAGTGCTTGTTTTACCTCCTCGTGGTGGTCCCCGGGACAACTATCTGTGAATTCCTATATACATAAATAGGCTAAAATTACAAGTGTGAAAGGCCTAGCTCTCTAGGATAGGTTACGGAGGTAAGCATTCTTCGTAATTGATTTCAATTCCGCTAACGAAACCGACAGTACGTGTCGGATAAGAAATGATAACACGTTGACGATTTTTGCTATTTAGGACCTTAACTACATCTGTCAAATTGGCTGCCATTAATTCAGTCTATTTTTCCAAATCATCAGGGAAGGGTAGCGTTCAATAACACGTGCAAATGAAGAAATTATTTTATCAAAATGGGGGGTCTGTTTGGGCAACGGAACCCTTTTCATCATCTTCAGCGATGAAGCCCATTTGTGGATGGAAATGGGAACTTTAACAAACAAAATTATCGAGTTGGGGGCGGATCCAATCTTAAATTGCAAGAGCGTCCAATGCATTCCGAAAGTCACTGTTTGGTGTTGATTTTGGGTTTGTGGCGTCAAAGTTCCATACATTTCTTTGAGAGCGACGTTGGCCTAGCCATCACATTCAACCGCGAGCGCTCTAGGTCGATGATTACTAACTTATTTTGACCTGAATTAGATGATATGGAAACCAACGACATGTGGTTTCAACAGTAAGGCACTACGTGTCACACAGCTCACGCCACATTAGAAATTCATCACGAGAGATACGAGAGTATGTACATCTCACATGGAGGCAGTGTTGGCATTAATCGATTAATTTTTTAATCAATTAATTAATTTGATTAATTTTAATCAGATTAAAATAATCATGATTAAAAAAATCATGATTAAAAAATTAATCTTAATCATGATTAATCGGGTTAATCATTAATCATTAATCATTAATTGATTAATTGATTAACTCTTTTGTAAACTGATGCATTCATCAATGTTGTAGATTCTACGTAACAGAAATAATGGAAAATTATGACACAGATTACTTAGAACATTTTATCAGAGGCCACGGAGGTGCCCATCCAAGTTTGGGATACCTCGCTTTTTACAGGAACAAACTCTGGCGATTTTCGACTCCCCTCTAACTTCAGAACTAATAAAGTCAGAATCTTTAAGTTATCAGTATTAGCTAAACTAGTCAAACACAATATGCTCACTAGATTTCATCTCCTTAAAATTAGTAGTTCTTTAGGTATAGGACGGGTTGGGGTCGAAATCCCGCGAATCAAAATCCCGTTTGTCGAAATCCCGCGTATCAAAATCCCGTTTTTCAAAATCCTGGAAATCAAAATCCCGAAAATCAAAATCCCGCGATCAAAATCCCGCCGTTTCTACTACTATGGGACAGCTCATTTATATTTTTGTTTCCTATGCAATTTGCAAATTGCGTTTAAAGATTGAAGTCGATTTTTTCGTATAATGCGATGCATTAGTTGAGGATGGCAAATACACACGAATAAACACCGAGGTGTGTATGGGGGGGCATGCCATTATAGGCATGCCATTATAGGATTTGGGTAGGGTGCGAGGTTGGGTGTATGCAAAGTTCCTTTTGCATTTAAAGAAAAAATATCATTCACACATAATTCGAAAAAAAAAAAAATTAAAAAAAGACAACAAAAATCGATAAAGTTAAGCCAAAAAAACTGAAAATATTTTTTTTTTAAGTTTTAGAAAAAGTTTTTTGCCAATTTTATTTTGACTTTTGGGAACGGGCACATTCCAAGATCACGAATATGCATTTTATAAGTCGCTAGGACGCTTGGCTTAGCTGCAAATCAAGTTTAAAGCTGTAAGCTTTGATGCCTCTAGGACGCTTAGTTTAGCCGCAAATCGCGTTTAAAGATAAAAGTTGATTTTTCGTATGATTCGATGCATCAATCCAGCGCCAGTGTCAAGTTTTCTTGAGAAACACTACCTTAGGTGGAAAATAAACGCGAATAAACAGTGAGGTATGTATGGGGGGGGCATGCTGCCCCCCTGCAACCCGCCTGCTTGGGCTCATTATAGGATTTGGGGTGGGTGCAAGGTTGGGTGTATGTAAAGTTTCTTTTGCATTAAAAGTCGCTTGGACGGATAGTTAAGCCGCAAATCAAGTTTAAAGATGTAAACTTTGATGCCTCTAGGACGCTTAGTTTAGCCGCAAATCACGTTTAAAGATAAAAGTTGATTTTTCGTATAATGAGATGCATCAACTGAAAAGTGGCACTTCCTAGATTATGAACATGACGCTTTTAGTGAGTTTCATTGCCAATGGTTCTCAGGATTTAAACCCCCTTTTTGGGTCCTCTGTCCCGCTTACGAAACTTCGTTGATCAGCTTCGGGTATTTAAAGTCGCCTGGCTGGCGCCAAAGTCAAGTTTTCTTGAGAAACAGTACCTTGAGTGGACAGCTTCGCGGGTTCTCAGGATCTTAAACCTCCTTTTGGGGTCCTCTGTCCCGCTCACAACGGAGTGTTGCTCCACTTTGGGTATTTAAAGTCGCCTGGCAGGCGCCAATGTCAAGTTTTCTTGAGCAACAAATCATTCATATTTTTAAAAAAACTTGAAAACGAAAAAAAAGTTTAGAAAAGTTTAATTTTTGATTGAAATTTTCTTCAAAAACAAATTTAGGAAAAAGTTATTTATTCTAAATTAAAAAAAAAAAAGTTGAAAAAGTTTGTATTTTTTCCAAAAAAACTTTCCACCTCTGTTCTGAATCCAGACCCACCTCTTTCAAGATCTAGACTGTGCTAAAACCTAACGCATACTACCTCAGCCTCCAACCCCATAGTGTTCAAACAGCGTAGAGTTGCCTGACTGTACATTTTTCTAAGACTTAGTTACTATTTAATCAAATAATCAAATTAACGATTAATGATTTTGATTAATTAATCTTAATCAAATTTTTTTGATTATGATTAATTAATCTTAATCAAATTTTTTGATTATGATTTTTAATCATTAATTTTTAATCATTAATCAGATTAACTTTGGGCCAACACTGCATGGAGGTGATGTGAACTGACCACCGATATCGTGCGATTTGACCCATTAAGAACCTTTTCTTGTGGGGTTTTCTAAAGTCGCAGGTATATGCAAATAAGCCACAAACCACAGTGGCCCTCAAAGCCAACATAACCCATGCCATCGCTGAAATTCAATCTAATTTAGGCACTTAGTCATGGAAAATTGGATATTTCGGATGCGCACCACCCAGAGAAGCCGGAACGGACGATGTTTATTCCATACATAATAGCATCCAAAGGTCTTTCAAAAGATTAAAAAATTTCGATGATATCTCACACACACTTTGTTTTATTTAATGGCTGTTTTACAATGACGCGTTCGCGATGCTTATGTTACATTTAACAAGCGTTACGGCCGCGTCGAGATAAATCGAGGACAAAATTTGAAATTTTCAACACAAGTTGGGGAGGTACCTAAATTGAAAATCGAAATTGCCAAACGCACGCGAAATTTTAATAATAATTTTCGGTATCGTAAAACAGCCAAAATTAAAAAATAGGAAGTGCTTAATGAACCACTCACGTATCACGATTTTTAGTTCCCCATCAAAAGCTATCCCGGAAATATTTCTTAAAACCCTTTTTAGATAACGTAGTGTAACCATCTAAACATTTTTTTAATATTTTTTGTATTCAATAGATGCGATACGTTTGCTGTCTTCTTTTGAAAGACATAGATCTTCTTCATATATCAAAAACACAAACACAAACACATGTACATAGAACAGATTTGGAAGTTTTTAAATTAAACTTGATTTCTTTTTTTTGTAACTATCCCACACATATCAAGATGAAAACTTTCCAACTTCCGTGGACAGCTAAGCTAGTTTTTTTTTTTTTTTTGTTATTTTAAGAATGAAAATCGGTGAATCCACGAGAGATTTCTATAAACTGAGAATCAAGGAAGGTAATTGATTTTTTGTATGCTCTGTGTTCATTCAACATTTTCCAAAAGGATAAACCATCTGAGGGATTCATTGCACAGAAGGAAATGGTTTGTTGGTAAAATGAAAAGAATTATCATCCTGATGAAGTGCAAGCGAGAGAAAGAGAGGAAGAGAAAAATAATCGAAGAAAATATGAAGCCATGACTGGGAATTCAATTTCCAATTGAAAATAAGGACAAACATTACTTACTGGTTATAGCTGTAATCTGGCCTAGAGGGTGGTGGGTAGTGGAGGAGCTTGGAGAATTGAAGGAGATCTTTTTTTATTCAGTTGAAAATCAGACAATTCGGGCTATCGATTATGGCATGAAATAAGAGAGATTTGCAACAATCGATTGTTTGAAAAGTCAATTGAATTGGATTAGATGTGAACAATGATGCGCTTTAATACGAATATTTTAAATTTATGTTACTATTACAAGGAAGTCTGTTCGCCAACATAAAGTTAAAACAAGACTTTGAAATTTCAATTTACATACACAATTGAGGAGGGAGCAAACACTTGGACAAAGTTATTACACAGGAAATAGGGCTCATCGAACACGAAAATTTCTCCCCAATTTTCGCAGATAACGTGCCATGAGAGTTTCAAGTTTTGATTCTTTTGTAGGTTTTCTTCTTGGTCTCCGAGCATTTCTTGGTCTGCGAGCATTTCTTCGTCTACCTAATGATTTTCCTCTTGTCCGCCTGGTTAGACGATTTCTTTGTATTTTCCTCCTAAAATGAAGTTCAAGGTTATCTAAGGAGTAATATGTAGATGCAATGTTGAGGCTAACATACCGAACCATAACAATCAATTTAAATTGATAAAGTTTCCAAAAGATTAAATTCAAATTTCATAAATTTGTATGTTTTGACACTAAATAAATTTGTGTGTTATTTATATTTTGTATATTTTTTTGTTTGTTAATTCAAAGTAGAAAAGTAGGTTAGTATCATTTTTTTTTTTTTTACTTTTCAGGTTATTATGTCCGGTCAGATTGTGAACGTTGATAATAGACTAAAAGCCGGCAGCAAATTTTGTGGGTGAACGCATAAACAGAATATGAGTATGAGGGTTTGTAGGTGCATGCATTTTGAAAACGAATACAAAAGTCTGGCAGGGGCAGGATTTTGTTGACGCCCGTAGTGGGGATCAGGTAATCTTCAAAAACTTATTTAATCATTTTTTCGTTCAGACGAAGAAGAGGTGAGATAAACGCTAAGAACAATATTTTACAAACATCTTTTCATGGGAAAGAGATGTCGAAAATTATTGTGAGCAAGAGTTTCAAAAGATATTTTAACCTACAAAATTATATATAGGGTGTTTTAATTAGAGGTAAAGAACTTTAAGTTGGCAACACTATTTTAACTGGCGGCTATTTTTTCTTTTTTTTTTTTTTTTACACTTCAGAATTCATGTTGTAGAGAGCTTAAAGCAAGCTGCATACTACAAACAGAGGCTCATCATGAGTGCATGTGTTAGTGGTTAGTAGATAAAGCAAGCTAACACAAGCACATAAAAAGATACAAGAAATTAACAAAATTAAACAAAATACAAAATATAATATGAAACAACATAATAATTATAAAATAAAGTTAACAAAATTAAATTAAATATAATATAAAACATTTAAATAAGGTATCTACCAAGGCGTTAAAAAATTACGAGAGTGGAGCACTGGTACGCAACAATGTTTTTAATCCTACTTTACTAATGTTAAAATCAACAGAAGAAGCGTTCAAATTAAAAAGTTTGCACATACGATTAAGAGGTTCATGTATACCATAATTGGTTCTATGAAAAGGAACGTGAAAAAGTTCAAATCTTCGTAGGTGGTGGGATCCTCCGCGGTAGTTAATGCCTATACAGGCTAACAAGTCAGGTGCATCAATTTCACCTCTGATAAGTTGGTGGAAAAATATTAAATCATTATTAACACGCCTTTCATATAAAGTTTGAAGTTGCAAAAGCTTGATTCTGTGTTCGTAAGGTGGCAAGTTGTACGGATCAGCCCAAGGAAGACCTTTCAAGGCGAAGCGAATGAAGTTATGTTGTATTGATTCAATACGGCTTTTATGAATTTCGTAAAAGGGAGTCCATACTTGGGAGGCGTACTCAAGATGGGGTCTTACATAACAATTGTATAAGGAAAGAGTAACATACGGATCGTTGAATTCCTTTGCCCAGCGTTTTATAAATCCAAGCATGGAACTCGCCTTATTTACAATATAGTTAATATGTACTTTGAAATCTAAATCTGAACTAAATTGAACACCCAGGTCTTTGAAATTAAAAACACGACAGAGTGTGTGCTCTGAAATGGAATAATCAAAAGCACTCACTTCTCGTTTTTTAGAGAAAGTTATAGTTTGGCATTTAACAGGGTTAAGAGAAAGGCCGTTTTTCCCACACCAAACATTAAAATAGTCAATATCAGCCTGCAGGAGAATATGGTCATGATAAGATTGTATTGTTTTAAAAACCTTCATGTCATCAGCATATATAAGAATATCACTATAGCGTATACATGAAGTAACATCATTTATAGCGAGAATGAACAAAAACGGACCCAGATGGCTTCCTTGAGGTACACCCGAGTGAGCACTGAATGAGTTTGAAAGACAATTTCTGAATTTTACCTGGTAACATCTTTTTTCAAGGTAGGACTTTATCCATGAAATAACAAACATCGGAAAACCAAAGGCTTTAAGTTTGAATACAATAATTTCATGACTAAGTTGATCGAATGCTTTTGAAAAGTCAGTGTATATGCAATCAACTTCATTCCCGTTTTCTAAGGCATTAGAACACTTATGCAAAAAAGTAAGGAGATTTGTTACGGTTGATTTTCTTCTCACAAAGCCATGCTGTTGATCACATATAATACTCTTAGTATGAAATGCCAGGCTCTCGCATACAACTTGTTCAAAAATCTTTGGAATGCAAGAGAGCTTTGCTATGGGCCTATAGTTCATTATATCAGATTTGTCACCTTTTTTAAAGATTGGTGTGAGAAACGATTTCTTCCATAAATTGGGAAATATTCCTGTCCTCAAAGAAATCTCGAACAAAAATAGCAGAGGTTGAACAAGTATAAATTTACACTTTTTCAATAGTATAGGGGGTATTCCATCTGGACCAGATGAGTAATTATCATTTAATGATGAGAGAAGTTCTAAAACAGTACTCGGAGGCACTGGGATATTATTGCAGCTTGTTTGAGGGTAACTATGTAAATCTCTAAAATAATCTTCGTCGACATCTAAGGGCTTGTCAACAAAAGAATTACGAAAATTTTTAGCGAAAGCGTTACAAATATCAATGGTATCCTGTAGGAAACAATTTTCATACATGAAGTTTGCTGGATAACCATCTGAGTTTTTTTTTGAATTGACAAACCTCCAAAATGCCTTTGGGTCATCTTTTAGAGAACTACCCATTTCGTTTACATGATTAGTGTATAGATTTTTTGAAAGAGTTTTAAACTCTTCAAAAAGGGTAATGTAGAAGTTATGGTCGACTGGCGAGAGAGTTTTTAAATACACCTTCCACGCTCTGTTTCTTTTATTACGGAGTGTTCTTAGCTCTTTCGTATACCATGAGTGACAAAAATTCGTATTCTTTGAAATTTTTAAAGGGATAGTATTATAAATGCAGTTATTAAGAATGGAATAAAAACTAAAAACTGCTTCGTCAATATCGCTAGAAACTGATATATTCTCAATACCAGACCTAGCTATTTCTTCTGATAGCAACTCAAAGTTTGCCTTTCTGAAGTCAAAAGTATATGAACAATCATAAGGGTTACTGTTTTCAGTAAGGTGATTGCTCAAGTCAAAAAAAATATCCAAGGGTGGATGATATTCATCTAATGTAGTGACCCCAGAACTAGATTCTAGAACCAAGGTACTAGTAGCGTCCGAAGAAAATACCAAATCGAGAATTCGATTCTTAGAATTTTTTATACAGCTTACTTGCTGTAAGTCAGTTGAAATTATTCTATCAAGAAGTAGAAGCTCATTTTGAGAAGAAGTTAAGGATGCTTCTTGATAGGATTCGTCATCAGAAGGGACCCACTCAATGTGAGGTAAATTAAAATCACCAAGAAGTAATATGTTGCTGTTTGAGCAAGACAAGTCAATAACAAAATCTAAGGCTTTAGAAAGTTCCACATAGACTGCGTCCGAACTTTTCGGAGGAATATATGCATTTAATATGTATAACTGTTTGGACTTTAGAGTTAATCTTATACAGATTAATTCAATACAGATATTAAAAGGGAAAGATATAGACGAAGATGTAAATTTATTTCTAACTGCAATAAGAACACCACCTCCCACCTCTTTTGGCTTATCAACATGACGATCTTTTCTATATACTAAAAACTCTTGATTGAAAAGTTCCGTGTCAAGAAAACTTGAGTTCAGCCAAGTTTCAGTCAAAACAAAGATGTCATGTGAAAATGCTTGGGAATTCATATAAATATCAGCAGTTTTGCTGCGTAGCCCTCTTACATTTTGGTAGAAGAGGGTGATTCTGCTTAGTTTTTTGAAGATATATTATTGGGTAAACTACGTGTGAGTCTATTTTTCTTAATAGAAAATTCCTTAAAATTCCTTTCAGCTGACAAGTGATTTATTTTTAGCTTGGTTTGGCTTTTCAACATGAATAGACTGACGCCTGAACAACACTTCAAAATTGTGCCAAATGGGTCCAAAACAAGAAATCCGTTGATCACAATTTTCATACGCGAAGCTAACTTTTGGTTGAATTGATACGTCAATAAACAAAACTGCCGTATTTGGAGTGATGATAATCCTCAAGTTTATATTGAAACACCGTTACATCCACTAAAACTGACTGTTCGGGGTTTGGTGGAATAACTGGTCCGTACTTCTTTAAAAACGATGCTCGCCAGAACGTTACAGTCAATGTTGACTGCTATAGAGCCATGATTACTGACTTTTTCGTTCATAAATTAAACAACCATGATGTGCATGAGCTGTGGTTTCAACAAGACGGCGCAACATGTCACACAGCTCTTGCCACAATTGATTTATTGAAGGAAATGTTTCGTAACCGCATAGTTTCACGTTACGGACCCGTGAATTGGCCTCCAAGATCGTGCGATTTAACGCCACTTGACTATTTTCTGTGGGGATATATGAAGTCGCTAGACTACACCGATAAGCCCAAAACGATTGACCACTTGGAGGACAACTTTCGCCGCGTTATTGCCGATATACGGCCGTAAATGTTGGAAAAAGTCATCGAAAATTGGACCTCCAGATTAGACTACATCCGAGCCAGCCAGAAGATTAAGGCAATTTCATGTCAATTTAAAAAAATAATCTTTGTTTATTCCATCCCAAAGTGCTATACCTCTAAAAAAAAACACCCTTTATAAATGTTTACTCTAACCTCCTACTACTTTTGTGTTTTACAACAGTTTTGATTTTTTTTTTTTTTTTTTGTAAAATTACAAGAATTTGCTAAAGTTTCAAATGATATGAGATTCAATGTATGTACTTAACTAAAAACCGTTAAAAATAATCGATCAACCAGATACGTGAGTTCATGAGAAATTTTAGTGAGCAGTTTAAGAGTGTCGTGACAATATATGTACACAGGCACCACTATTTTGAAAAAAGCTTATTAGTGAGACATTTTAGTGTCGTGACAGTATGCACAGGTATCACTGTTTTGAAAGAAGCTCGTGCATAAGCCTGTTACTGAAATTTTTTTGACAGAGTATAGTAAACAGGAAGAACCGAATGCCATTTAAATTTAATTAAGTGATGAGTGAATAGCAAAAAAGGGTTTGCATCTTAACCTAAACTTAAGGCATTTTTATTTCTACTCACCGATAAATGCACCTAGTACCTGAACCCACTGTATTTACACAATAATTTGCAATATAAAGGAAAACTGCTATCCACATCATTGCAGTTACGTCTGTTCGTGAGAAACTTTTTACCTAAAATTGCTGTTATGCCAACTATGTCATAACGCATTGAGCCATGTTCTAGACATTTTTCAGTAAATCTAATAATGTAGAAATATGCAATCAAGTTTACCTAGTACATTATATGCCCAAGCCTCTAAAAAGAAAAATTTGCGAGTTACGCCACTTCGTGAGATAAGGGACGATATGTATATAAAAAAGCCAGACTTACTAAAATGACTTCTCCAAAATGTTGCTAGCTCTTAATTAGACTATAAGGAGGAAGGTTGTATGGATAATTCCAAGGCAGGTTGGAAACTAACGAACCTAACAAAGGTTATATAGAGGGATTTAGTGATTTAAGGATCTGAGAATTCTTTAGACCAGCTTTTCACAAACCCTTGTGCAGAGTAAGTTCTCTTGATAGACGTGACAATGTGGCAATGAAAATTTAGTTCCTTATCACAGATAACACCAAGATCGCTCAGTGATTCTACCGCAGTGTTTGGATTATTGTTAATAAGATAAGTTCTAGGGAGAAGATGAATGCGCTTTCGGGAGTAGGTTATTGCTTGACACTTATTTACATTTAATTCAAGACACAATTTTGGCACCAGGTGGAAAATCTCTTCAGGTAATTTTGAAGAAGTTTCGGGTCGTCAGGAGAAGATATTTGTCTATATATTTTTTGTCGTCGGCATAAATTGATACCAAAGAGCTCTGAATAACACAATAAACATCATTGAATGTCAAAATAAAAATCAAAGGGCTGAGATGGCTGCCATGTGGAACACCGGAGGGTGCTTGTATACATAGGATCAGATTAGGTGGCTCTAAAGACAACTTTATAAAAGCGATCTTTTAAATAAGATTCAATCCATGCAATAAATTGTGGTTGAAATCCCAGGGCCCTTAGTTTGAAAAGGATCAGAAAATGAGAAATTTTATCGAAGGCTTTGCTAAGGTCGGTTGCAATTACATCAACTTCATTACCATCCTCAAGATCACATAAAGTTTCAGTGTCAAATTCAACTAAGTTGGTGTTTGTTGATCTTCTTTTCAGGAAAACACGTTGTTTAAGTGGGACAATTTGCTTACAATGGAAAGTCATTGTGTAATAAACAATACTTTCGAAAAGTTTGGGAATGGAAGAGAGTTTAGCAATAGGGCGATAGTTGAAGGTATCTTTTTTTGGACCTTTCTTATGATTTGGGATAACAAAAGAGTTTTTCCAATGAGAAAGAAAAACGCCTTGCGAAATTGAGAGCTGAAATAAGTGTGCTAGAGGTTTGATAAAATTTGAGCTGCATTTTTTGATAATTATAGCAGGAATCCCGTGATGAATAATCATCCTTCAGATTATATACTGAGTTACAAAAAAAGTGGCGCACCTTGAAATTTTGCAATATTTTTAAGTGATTTAAGAAACACGTGTGATCTGAAACACACGTTTTTTTAATACAGTTTTGTTTATTAACATAAAAATAAGTAATTATTCATCTAAAATAGAAAAAACTGAATAAAAATAAAGCTCTGTAAAAACATAGCGGCATATTATCAAAATGATAACAAGACATCCAAAGGTATGACTGCGCCACTTTTTTTGTAACTCAGTGTAGATTTTTTTCTTCAATAACTGCAGATGGAATTACGATGGAAGTTAAAGAGGTTTGGGTGCTTCATTCCAAGTAAGAAAAGTATTCCACATCAGGTATTGAAGTATCAACTGAAAATGATCGACTAAAGAACTGGGCAAATAAGTTGGTAATAATTTTGGAGTCTTCTGGGCTTGAATTTAAGAAAGGGTGAAAGGGTAGCTGTAAGATTATTTTTGGCGTTGATAAAGTGAGAAAGCTATTTGGATCAGAGTAAGTAGATAGCAGTAATACCTCGTGGCATAATGGTTGGTGCATTGGGATGTCATGCTGAAGGTCTGGGTTCGCTTCCCAGCCGCTGCTACCAGAAATGTTTTTCTCGAGGTACTGCCTCTTGCGAGGAACTGACAAATCATTCAAGAGCATATTTGTCATGAATAAGTGCTTCTCATCTAGCCGTTCGGACTCGGCAAAAAATTGTAGGTCCCCTCCATTCTTGCCAACAACACGCACACAGGAATGGTTGACAGTTATAAGTCACTAAGCCCTGGTTCTCCACGAACTGTTTTGTCATCAAACTTATAGAGTTAGTTGAGACCGATTTCAGAGCTTTGGTAACTGATTAACTATTTGAAAATTAAATGAAATGATGCGGATGCCTGTGGCTGTTATCACGTTTTCATTCAACCAAGGCAAGGTTTTCTGATCACCAAAAGTTCCGCCTAAAACCGCTACAATGATAAGGAAGACGAAAGGAGAGACTTGCAACTTCTGCACAAATAAGCCGAACGTTTGATTTTACTCAGTTTGTCGCAATTACGCTTTAGAGAGTAAGTCCAGCATACTACCACACCGTAAGTAAAAATTGGCCTAATCACCAAAGTATATAGACATAGTGAGAGTGATAGGAGAAAGGTGCCACTATGTATTTTTTAACCGTTTCTTGTATGATTTACTGCTTAACTTCTTATTTAAAATAAGGACAAAATAAAACCGAGAAAAGAATACCTCGAAAGACTTGAAAAAGAAGGCTTCAACCAGAGCCCGGTTTTAAGTCCTACGATGAAAAATTTTATGTTTCTCAAACATATTGACGAGGAATACTTGTATGTATGTATACTTAAAAGGATAAAACAGTGCCCATCTTCCAATTTTGTTGGGTTATTTGTTATTTTTATTACCGCTCAGGGTTTAGGTATTAGGGAAAGCTGCTAGCAACCAATTGTGTGGTATAGCTATAGCCGCACTCCTTTTATAAATCACAATTAATTCGAACCGAGAGTAAGAAAATGTTGCGGCTGCAAATTGCCACATTGGCATCAGAAGATTTTTGATGATGAACCTCAAGTTCATGTCCTTACCTTTCCTGCTATTTCCTGTTTCAATTTGAAGAACGCAAAATTGTTTAAAAGAAAAAACTCATTAAAAAAAAATAAAATTCAAAGATATCAATGTTAAGGCCAGACCCCCCATCATTTCATACTGGACTTTCACAATAAGCAACAAACCTTCCCCAAACACCCCCTCCCATAACCCTTTTTAAAATCAACATGATAAAAGTAATTCCAAAATGTTAACAAAGCATATTTCTCTAACGACCCTTTGACCCAATATATTAACTCAATTCATACTTTTCTAAATTATCCTTAAGGAATTCAATAAATCATATACATACGTATGTATGTTCTATATTATGTACCTTTGTACGGTTCACAACACACAATAAATCATGTAATGAAGTTAGTTATTCTTTC
Source organism: Dasysyrphus tricinctus (assembly GCA_963921185.1). Classification (NCBI taxonomy): domain Eukaryota; kingdom Metazoa; phylum Arthropoda; class Insecta; order Diptera; family Syrphidae; genus Dasysyrphus; species Dasysyrphus tricinctus. The sequence goes on along the minus strand of OY992533.1, from coordinate 18,583,634 downwards.
CACATATGTGAACAGGACCCGTCGCATTATGTTATATTTTGACTTTAATACCCTCAGGTTTGCCTAATATTTTTACTAGACGGTCCTTCCTATTCCGCCTCCCTGCCCCTTCCCATCTTTACAAAACCAAAAATGAACCTGACCACAGCATTTTGATTTATTAACTTTTATATCCCACTTTAGGTTGGAATACCACACGAACATTCAATGTTTTGGAACTTACCTTAGGTATAATATGTACCTATAGCTACACATCTTATTTTTATATTTATGTTCCTTTAAATTGGATCTTTTCTCGAGATATAAAATATTTCCATGCATTATTCAAACTCTATATCCTTAATTCGTTGAGAGATTAGCTGCAAGCTGAATCAAGGGATTTGAATAAGAGAGGATGACCCTTAAGTTTTTTGTTGAGATAGCAAAGTAACCTTTTATTTAGGGGTGAGCTATAAGGGCATACACGCTGATACATCACATAGGGAGAGGACACTAAGGTCCAGGCACGTGGCAAGTATGTATTTCAACAATTTAAATGTAAATGCTTTGATATTAATTGTATTTTATTTTGTTTTTTTGTTTAGCTTTGATTGTGCATACCTGTTGAAGGCACTTTATATGTAAATTCAAATAAAAATTCTAGGTGTTTTCATTTGCAAATAACAACAATATACAACAAATGGTATATTTTTAGAAACAAACGTAAAAGTATTTTTTTTAAATTATATTTCTGAGGATGAATGTAGAATTTCCTTAAAATATTTATTCGTATTTAACCTAAATAAATATCAAGAAACGACTATAGGATACACTCGGTGGAGAAGGTATGAATTCAAAGGGGATAATGGGGACACTAGGAGATACTTTTTGTACTTTTCAAATTCAGCCTGATCTACATAACATAGGTATGCACCAGAGTCATCGCATATTGAACCTCTTGGTCGATGGACGATGTCATATTCCATACAAAATGATATTGATATAACTTTCAAATATCTCACAAACAATTCGTTTTATTTAATTTGAACATCTAACCGCTCCTATTGGAAAACCCTTTACAAACAAAAAAACCGAACAAAAGCATTCTTAAGAAGTGTTATTCTTAATTGCAATTCAAAAATATTCATTTGAACGATGAAATATTTGTTTATTTTTCTTCAGGGTATAAATTAATGATGTTGGTTTAGGGTTCTTTTGTGCTAGAGTGCTCCATTTCTCCCTACATATCCTTTTTCAAGGTCTTTATGTTTTGAATTCCTGATGCTTTCTAAGGATTTCAATAGAATTAGGATATTTTTGTAGGCTTTAAAAATTTAAACAACATATGATTCCTGCCTTTTTCTAAACAACATTTTTAGTAGATACGTACATATGTACTCCTATGTAGGTATGTATGTATTTGGAAGGACGTTCAACATAAAAATGTTAAATATTTTACAAAACCAAAGCCTTGTTATTTTATTCCCCATTTATTATAAATAAATATTTATGTGGTAATTTTTATTTATGATGTTTTATTATGGCATTATTAGGGATTTCTAGACTGTGCCCTTAAGCCTCGTTACACTTATTACTCGTATGTGGTTCTCTGTAAAAGTAAAGCTCTCTCGTTTTCTTAATATATTACAGGCATGCCTTATGCATTGGCAAGGGTAATCTTGCTCACATGACATGACCTGGCCTCCTACCTATATGGCTAAACCAATTATTGTTCTTCTTGGAATACACGTACGTTTTCAAGGTTTTGGTGTTAAGAATCATAGAAAAAAAAACATTACATTTAACTTTCAGGACAAGCTGTATAAAATTCTGTTCTATGTGTAGAAAACTTAAATAGGCTTACGCATCTAAAAAGCAATAAATATCATTTGAAACCTTTTTCAAAAATTTCAACGTCTGTTAAATGAATTTTGTTCTTATACACAATACATTAATACATATTCCACAGGGCACAAGTTTTCTCATCTGTTCGCACTCATTTAACAAAGAAAAAAAAATAATTGAATTTTATACCGCAAATTCTATAGCTAAGCCAAAAATTCATTCCGTCCAAAAGCGACTTCAAAGATACGATATGAATTCATAATCATCGTTTGTACTGCAATATAAGTCCCACACCGAAACATTTATCCGGATACCAAAAGCCAAGTCGAAACCCTCTTTCATTCAACTCCTTCCAAACCAAACCATGAAGGCATGAAACGAGTATCTTTGGGCCCCAGAAAACCCATTAACTAGAAAATTTCATCTCAGATAGCTTTTGATTGTTGTATACTGGTATAGTCTACATTTTCACATTTTGGCCAGTTTTCATTGTTATGTTTGCAATGTGCAGAAAGGCGGCAGGCAGGAGACACACTGGCACAGTGTGTGAAAGTATTGAAAGCCGATGCGGGGTCAAAAGAGAAAAGGATGTGATGCTGGCTGAGGTTTTTGGTCCTTAACGTTCATTTTCAGTATAACCATCCAAGAGTAATTGAGAATGCGTATATTTAACTTTGGCGAGCAAAATTGAGTCTTAGAGAGAATATTGATAACATTAGAAGATAATATGCAATTTGAGGACTATTTAGTGGCTTTGGGATTGTTAATATCCGTTCGAGGCATTTTAGAGAGACGTTAAATAGATGAAAAAGAATTTAGATAATTTTTTAATTATTTTCAGATGTGTGATGGAACTTCGGAAGTATAGTGTTCCGTGAAATGGCCTACATTTTTGCGGGGCATAAGGCACATTTCACAATAATTGCTCTTGTTACGTAGGAAGGAATAAATGGCGGAAACTGAACTCAGTGCATGGCCGTAGCCAGGCAGAAGATATGGAAAGAGCTCTGTTGGGTTACATCATTAATAGTCTGGGAGCCGACCGTAAGATTACCTACCTATGTATCTCATCGCAGCTACACGTAAAAAGGATTCCAACCGATAGTTTTACTCCAAACATTTACAAAACTACTGGTCGGACAAGCTTTATCTGGTTACAATGGTTAGAAAATGCACTTTTCAGGTTGCATTTTTGTCTAAGTGTACCAATAATGTAAGCAATTCTTATAAAAGGGCTATCAAAGACTGTCCTCTACATGAAATCAAAGGTCGCACAGACTTTTTCCGGTTGTTGCCACGAGTTCGACCACTTTTATAAAACTAGGAATTTTGTTAATACTTTGATGAAAATAAAAAAAATTAGTAACGGCCACTTTCTTAGCAATGTTAAAAAATAATTTTTTTACAAAAATGGTCGGACTCATCACAACAGCGAAAAAGAGTGTCTGACTGCTGGTATCGTGTAGAGGACAGCCTTACCTTTCATTTGGTGCCCCATTAACTATGAGTCATTGCCAAAACAATCGAGTTAGAGAAATAACTCCTATGAGAACCGTTTGGCAATACGAGAAAGCCAACTGCGACGGTCTCAATAGTTTCTTCAAAAACTTTAACTGGTCACTATGCTTCCTCGGTAGCGACGTAGATTAAAGTGCAGATATGATTAAAAATTTAATTCTTTATGGTATGAGAAATTTTGTTCTCATACCGAACAGGATAAAATCTATCAAACCGAAAGAGAATTCATGGTTTGATTCGAGCTGTAAAGAGGTTATCAGGGTTAGTTAGAGAAGTAAGTTTCCGAAGATACAAAGCCAACTCCACTGAGGAAAACCGAAATAAGTTTAAACAAGCTCGAAAGACCTGTAACGTTACGAACCAAATCCTTACATGACCAGAAATTAAGGCAAAAATACAACAATGTCCCAAAGATAGTAAAAATTGCTGGTCATTTGTAAGCAACGGACGTAATTCTTCTTCGGTTTCAACGCTCGTCTACAATGATACTCCCTATGTCAGCCCACTAGAGAAAGCAAATTTGCTTGCAGCATAGTTTGCTATTAATTCGACGCTGCCAGAGAGTGTCATAACTCCGCCTGTACTTAAGAGCTCATTTGTCCAGCCTGTCCCTAGAAAAAGGTGAATTTTCGTCTCCCTCTAACTATCGACCAATTGCAGTTACGTCCCTTCTTTCCAAGGTCATGAAACGCTGATTAATTATCAACTCAAGAAATATCTTGCAGAACGGAAGCTTTTTAATGACCGGCAGTACGGCTTTCGTAGCAATAGGTTCACTGTTGATCTGATGGTATATCTCACCGAACAGTGAAACCAATCTTTACATAATTTTAGAGAAAGTAAGATTATTGCACTTGATATTTCTTAAGCGTTTGATAGAGTTCGGCATCAAGCTCTCTTATCGCAAATGCATGCATTTGGCATCGATGAATCTCTTTTTCGTTGGATTAGAAATCACCTTTCGGACCGATCAATACAAGTTGTATTGTACGGTTTCAAGTCAAGAATATCAAGATATTCATTAAATAAATGCTGGTGTTCCCCAGGGCTCCATTTTGTCTCCTGCCCTCTTTCTTATTTCCATTAATGATATCTTATCAGAAACTTCTAATCCATTAAATCGTTTTGCTGACGATAGCACTCTCAGCTTTTCACATTCGTTTCTAGATTTACATCCCTGCACTTTAGATGTGGAACTTCAACGGCAGCGTATGATAAGCTCAATAAATTTTGATCTTGACAGCATTTTTCAGTGGGGAACAAAAAACCGCATTGAATTTAATACTTCAAAAACCCAATAATGCTGTCTGCTGTCGTTAAAGCAAAGCCCACCCCCAATGCCGCTATCCATGAACGGTAATTGCATCGAGGAAACTGAACAGCTTACAGACCTGGGTATGTGCATCACAGATCACTTTCTGTGAAATGACCACATATTCAACGTCACCAAAAACGCAGCAAAGTGTTTAGGTTTTCTTCGAAGATGCAAGAAATTTTATTCCTTTGTTCCCTTAACGGAAAGATTCGAATCTCTTGCATATCAACGTAATGTTTCATGCTTCACCTTATTTTATCGCTATTTAAATAAATAATGTTCTAGCAAAATAGCCAGTTTCACTCTTCCCCTTAAACAATTCCACCTTAATACTCGCATTGCCATGAATGCTCATCAGTTTACCCTTGAGCCCAATTTCGAACGTACTGCTAAGTACAGAGATCCTTATTTTAGCCGAACCACAAGAATGTGGATTGCCTTACCTGGCTCTATTTTTCCCTCCCATTGTGATATTCAGAATTTCAAAACCAATGTACATCGGCATCTGCTTTTAAGTCCTTCCCTGTTTTCCTAAAACTCGCACTGTGCTCAATCATCTTAAGGGTAGTCACAACCCCTTAAGCGCAAAATTAAAAATAAATAAATGTGGTTAACCTTGTGAAAATAAAAGGATGTGGGTTAGTGAGAAAACAGTGCTTTATAGCCATCTCTTTTTTCCTTATGTTCCTTTTTTTCCATGTAGGGCCTGTCTCTTTTCCTTACACTGCTGACAAATCGCTAACATAATTCACAATGGTAAATAGCCTCCTGCCGATCAGAGTGAAAACTTGTATCTGGGTTATTGAAATAGCTAGATAGATAGATAGATAGATAGATAGATAGATAGATAGATAGATAGATAGATAGATAGATAGATAGATAGATAGATAGATAGATAGATAGATAGATAGATAGATAGATAGATAGATAGATAGATAGATAGATAGATAGATAGATAGATAGATAGATAGATAGATAGATAGATAGATAGATAGATAGATAGATAGATAGATAGATAGATAGATAGATAGATAGATAGATAGATAGATAGATAGATAGATAGATAGATAGATAGATAGATAGATAGATAGATAGATAGATAGATAGATAGATAGATAGATAGATAGATAGATAGATAGATAGATAGATAGATAGATAGATAGATAGATAGATAGATAGATAGATAGATAGATAGATAGATAGATAGATAGATAGATAGATAAATAGATAGATAGATAGATAGATAGATAGATAGATAGATAGATAGATAGATAGATAGATAGATAGATAGATAGAAACGAAATAAACCTCGATAGAAACCTGGATCCTGGATAATACGTGTTAAAAGATAACCTCGACCCAGACCCAAATAAAATAAAATGCAGCTATAAACGGACCAACTTTGATCTAAGTGTGACAGTATTGATAATAACTGACAGCCACTTCTACCTATTAACTCCACGAATTTCACCTTAGGGTAGATCCGGCAATGGACGATAATCTGAAAGGGAAAACTGAAATTGTAATATTCTATGGAGAATGGAACACATATACACATGCATTGTCTAGGCCACATCGAGCATATTGACAACAATAATCCAGCAAAGGAGAGCAAATGTTGAACCTTGCTTGACCTGTTCGGTCATCTATAGATTTTTTTTAACACTTTTGCATTACCAAGTCATAGATTAGAGTAATCCTTAAGTATTCAGGCTCAATGACATTAATAGCTGAAAGGGTTGTAAAGAATGTAATCATTTTAAATCATTTATTGAGATTTCATTCATTGACTTTACTTTGAGACTGAGTAGACTTCAAGTTCTGCAATCACCATGCAGCTGACATTGAAATGATTGCAATCATTTTTTTCCCATTCATCAGCAATCGAATATTGAATTCAATCTTTTTTGGAATTCATGCATCCTTTGCCTTCTCTCAAAAAATATTTTCAGTCTTTAAATTGAAGTCATAAATGATTGCAATTATGTACAAAAGATTGCATTTTTGTATAACCCTGATTGTTATTCTAGTTTGGGTTTTCTCTGGACATTTCGCATGCTTCTCTGACTTTCAGCATTTCCTCTTTGGAAAGAGAAGTTAGACTGAGTATTTGCAAGCATCTAAGCACTTAAAACCCTGCAACAACCCCACTGCACTCCATCTTTGAACTATCAGTTCTTAAAAAAAGTTTTGTCAAAGTGCAGTTGCTCTATAGTGAGTAAAGTTTGAATTCATAAAATTTCTGTTTATCTGTCAAAATGCCAAAAAAAATCATTTAAGAAAACTGACAATACAATGTGAACAAAAGGACCTCAAAATACATACACGACTTCTAAGTTCCCAAAATTCAACTGATGTATTTAGGTTGCATTTTCTACGTTGTATAATTTTATTAAAAATTTTGAAACTACAATGTAGATTTTATATAAAACAAAAAAATATAAAATTACCTATACACAATTTCATGGGAATTATATTATTAAAAACGGAACTTCTCTCGTATATTCGCACATGTGAATAGAAAACCTCCAATACGTGTGATGTGGTTATGCCTCATGAATATGTTTAGTTTTTTATTCTTTCTATGTATTTCTCTGCTATACGGACAACCAAAACTATTCGTGCGAGTTTTATTTAATAACCACACCGGCTTTTATATTTAACACTATAAATGGAAAAGCAACGATAGAAAAGTGTTTAAAATTCAATTTTATATGAAATGAAACTAGAGAAAATCGTATAGCGAACCAAAAACTGAACCGAACTGAACTGAACCGAACCGACAAAAGAGATATTCCCTGGACATGGTGTAACATGGTCATAAATTACACAATGGTTGACTGAATTTGAATTATGTATGCGAAATGAAAATCGTATTTGCATAATGAAATACATAATATATGTGTTCATATATTCGCATCGAACACAAGTCCTTATAGACCACTAAGCGTTTTCGTCTGGAAATTCAATTATATCAATGTGATTCCGTATGAATACCCTTTTTGGCTTAGAGTTAGGCCTCCATCTGGATGATCTGATGAAGGTTCTATATTTAAACGCTAGATTAAATTGTCAAGTTCTGTTTCAGTTGTACTTTGTATAAATTTAATTAAATTATTTCGATTCGTGCCTGGGAGGGAGGGATACAATTAACTGTTTAGAATAATATGTCATAGCTTGGCTTAGGAATATCTTCCTATACCTACTTTACCAAAAAGTCGGAATCATTATCAAAAAATATATCGGTCACAGCAAAGGTACGATAACATGGCACGCTAGAGTGGGTGTGATAGGGCTCTGTATCTGTAAGGATTACATTTTTTTAGGCTCTTGAAGTGATCGAAATAGGAAGGTACCGCACTTCAAAATGCCTGATAATGTTACATAATGTCGGATTTTGTATATAAAGTTATCAGCCACTTTCAAAGGCATAAAACTTTGTTCATAAATAAAGTAAGCTTAACAGGACCCTATCACAACCACATAAAAAATGTTCAGCTTTGTATGGTTGTTACGGGTGATTCCGACCCTTTACGAAAAAGCACAAAACCTGACTTATAATTGAAAATAAATCCCATTAGACGATGCAGATTTCCCATAAAGCCAAAAATCGATATGATATTGAATTTTTTTTTTAAATTCATTAAAAATTCATAAACACAAAATTTATGAGTGACCAATTTCTGAAAATAGCTGTCTTTTTATAAACTTGAAGTGGCCTTTCAAATATCTTTCTTTTTTTATTTAAGTGACCCAAAAGAGGTGAGCTTTTTTGTGACCTTGAAACGAACTTTAAAAATGTATAGAAAAAAATCTATGGCTGACCAATTACTGAAAATAGATGACCTTTTATCAAAATTAAAAATCTTTCGAATGGTATTTACTAATAAGAGGTGCCAAAAGTCGCGCGTGACCTTAAATGACCTTGAAAATTTGTAAGCCTTGATTACAAGTTATATAAGACTGACCAATTTCTAGGGTTAGTTGACCATTTCTGATAAATTACTGAACAATAAGATGGCACTTCGTGGCTTGATGGTTAGTGCGTAGGACTGTCATGCCGAAGGTGTGGGTTCGATTCCCAGCCGTGCCACCTAAAAAACAGAAATGTTTCATCCGAGGTACTGCCTCTTGCGAGGAATTGACAAATCCTCCAAGAGTATACTTGTCATGAAAAAGTGCTGCTCATTTAGCCGTTCGGACTCGGCAAAAAACTGTAGGTCCCCTCCGCCTCCATTCCTGCCAACAACACGCACACAGGAATGATTGAGAGTTTTTAGTCACTAAGCCCTGGTTCTCCACGAGCTGTTGCGCCACCCAATTTATTTATAAGATGGTATTTTCTTTTTTAAAATTTCTCAGATATGACGTGCCAAAGGTCCAGAGCCGAGTTTCGGGTATGTTGGATTTGCCCTCTAAAAGTACTTGAGAGTGCCATGTGGCCCTAGGCTCAATGATAGGAAAATCCCTATGCACACCTCCGCGTGGTAGAGGGCGGGTAACGCTAACGTGCAGGGGGACCGAATGGATGCAGGGCTAAGCAGACAACCCAGCGATGCTGGTCAGGGCACAAACTTGTCCTTGGGATGATGGTTAAAAGCCCCCTAAAGGCGGATGAACTGCCAGGTGGCGGTCAACGGCATGACATACTCTGGTGGCGGAGAAGCTTTTTTCTTTTTGTTAAAAAACCTACGGCAGCAGCAGGTAGCGTCTGTAACCCATATTGGGCGGCTACAAAAGGCGTCTGTTTTCCCATAGTGGCGGCCCCGAACAGTTATGTGTTTGACCATACAAAAGGCGGGTGTGCCTGTCAAATCTGAGCTTATGTGTGTAATTAATCATATCTCGGAAAACACCATGGTGAAAGGATATATGCAAATACATGAATTATGACAACAAATGGAAATGAGTCCCCAAGAGGTAATCTTTTTATAGAAAATCCTTCTGTAGCTTCGGTTGCAGTAAACCGCACATCGGATTTGGGGGTGCGGCATCTTTCATGTACGAGCGTCAATCAAGACGCCAGAGTAATAAATGAATCGTTGACAAATATAAAACAGTCTTTCAAGAAGCGCAAATGTTACTTTTGGCTACCGCATACGTACGAAAATCGGAGCATGGAACGTTCGATCCTTGTACAGCAATGGTAGATACGAGCAGGTTGAGCGTGAAATGCTTCGCCTAAAAATCAGTATCCTGGGCATAAGCGAAACTATGGAGAGGAAGAGCTGAATACAGATTAGACACTGGATAGACGAGAATGGTGTATTCAGGGGAATATGAAAGAGAGGGTGGCCAAAGACTGCATGGTGTCGGAATTATGTTGAACGAAGAAGCGAGGCATAGTTTGATCTCCTGGACGCCCATTTCTGCGAGATTAATGACAGCAGGGTTTCGTTCAAAAATTAGTAACGTCACAATTACTCAGTGCTACGCCCCCACAAATGAAGCGACCGAGGAAGACAAAACCACGTTCTACACTCATCTTAACTCGGTTTACAGTAGTGTTCCGAGAGCCGACATCATAATCGTTATGGGAGATCTTAATGCCCAAGTCGGTTCAGACAATTACGGACTGGAACGCGTGATGGGAAGAAATGGCTTGGGGTCACGGAACGAAAATGGTGACTTGCCTGTCGACTTTTGTAACGCGAATCGTCTTCTGATAGGTGGGACTGTCGGATAGCTGCATAAGACGTGCAACAAAACTACCTTGGTGCATCCGGATGGTCAAACCGAAAACCAAATTGATCATATCATGATTCAGCAGCGATGGAGGAAGTCTATGTGTGATGTCCGAAGTATAAGAAATGCCGATGTGAGAAGCGACCACCATTTGGTTCTGATGAGTCTCAATCCAGCATTCAACAATTGATGTGATGTGGGGGGAAATTAAAAGTGTTTTTATGGAGGCTGGATTCGAAACTGTACCCAAGCGAACGAGACGTAGAGACTCTTGGATATCCCAAGACACCTGGGATAAGATCGAACTTCGCAAATCGTTGAAAATCCAAATAAATGCCGAAGCAGATGTTCAACGAAAGGCTGATTTGCGAAGAGAGTACCGCATTGCACATAAGATGGTCTATCGCTGTGTGAGACGTGACAAGAGGGTGAGGTTAGACGGTCTCGCAGATAATGCGGAAATCGCTGCCAGAAGAGAAGATATCCGGGAATTGTACCAAATAGCCGAAGATTTTATCGGGAAAAAAAGCAACACCAATCATCCTGTAATGGATGTGGATGGCACACTTTTGGTATCAATTGAGGATCAGCTTCGTAGATGGAAGGACCATTTTTGTGCCCTGCTACATGAGGATTCAGTTAAGCAGAGTGCTGAAGTGTATTGACATCAAACCCCCGTCAGAATCGGAAATCCATACATCTATAAATCTCCTCAAAAACAACAAGGCAGTTAGACTGGACGGAATACCAGCTGAATTCCTGAAAGCCGATCCCGTAACAGCGGCTAGTATTTTACATCCGTTGATACAAAGCATTTGGGAAAACGAATGCTATCCCAGGGATTGGAAGGATGGTGTGATTGTTAAGTTGCCAAAGAAAGGTGACTTAAGGAATTGCAACAATTGGCGTGGTATCACCGTTTTGTCCGTTCTCCCAAAACTAATGGCAACCATCATTCTCGAGCGAATAAAGGATAGAATCGAGTCTACACTCAAGAGGCATCAAGCTGGCTTCCGCAGTGGTCGATCGTGTGTCGACCATATCAACACCCTGCGTATCGTCCTCGAGCAGTCGATGGAATTTCAATCACCGCTTTACCTCATGTTCGTGGATTTTGAGAAGGCCTTTGATCGAGTTAACTGAGAATGTATGTATATGGAGATCGTTGCTTGGTAGAGGAATTCCATCAAAAATTGTTGCCATTATTAATGAGTCCTACAACAACGCAAGGTGTTTTGTTTTGCATAATGGGCAGCTATCCGACTCCTTTCGTAGTGCAACAGGGTGTGAGACAAGGGGATGCTCTATCGCCAATTTTCTTCCTGCTGGCGATGGACGACGTATTGACGGCCAGTGTTGGTACAGCTGAGCGACAGGGCATTCAATGGAGACCGTTCGATAGGCTCAGTTATTTAGACTATGCCGATGACATATGTCTACGGGCAAATAACATCAGTGGGCTGAACGGGATGTGCCAAACACTGCAAGTGAAGGGAGAGTCGATTGGTCTAAGAATAAATAGCAAAAAGACAAAAATAATGCTCACAGGCCGCTCCACACAGCAGCGTATTATTCTACAGGAGACGCCAGTTGAAGTAGTGGAACAGTTTAACTACTTTGGTAGTATTGTTTCTGCAAACGGTGGTACGGATCTGGATGTTTAAAGTAGAATAAATAAAGCTCGTGCTGCCTTCGGTACTCTGTCCCCAATTTGGAAATCCAGTTAAATCTCCTTACGCACTAAGTTGAGATTCTTCGAATCCAATGTCAAATCCGTGCTGTTAGATGCTTGTGAAACCTGGAAAGTCACGTCTACCATTTCGAAGAAATTGTAGGCTTTTGTGAATCGCTGTCTTCGCCACATCCTAAAGATTCGCTGGCCACAAATAATATCAAATGAGGAATTGTGGCGCAGGACAAGTCAAGAGCGGCTGGACGTCGACATAAGAAAGCGTAAATGGCGTTGGATTGGTCACACACTGAGGAAACCAAACGATGAAATTGCAAAGCAGTCCTTTGAATGGAATCCTCAGGGTGCACGGCGGGTTGGAAGACCAAGAACAACATGGAAATCAACTGTCTTAGCGGAAGCAGAATCCCAGAGAAAGACGTGGCCACAGATAAAGTACCTTGCAGCAGACCGTAAAGGATGGAGACGTTTTGTTGACGCCCTATGCCCCAGCCGGGGTTACAGGACACGATGATAATGATGATGGATTTGAGCAGCCACCTGTGTATTTCGTATGCCGTTTTGTTATCGATTGGATTATCAGCCAATGTAGCTGAAAATAGCGCTTTACTTCGAATTAATGTTTCACTACCCTGATTATTTCACCAACTCCATAGATGTATTTTTAAATCATAGTATTGAAAATAAGAAAGTAAGTACATAATTATTAAAACCAGATGAACATTAGTCTAGCTAAGCAGAACTTCTAAGCTTAAACTCATATGATTATTAATATAGGAACCCATAAAGCAAATATCCCACATATTTCAGATAGGATGTAGCATGTAGGTACATAGGTATAAGTTGGTTTTATAAATAAACATATTTATTGAAATCCATTTAATTTTAGACGATGGTATTAATTTAAACAATTCACGGTGGAATTAAATTAAATGCATCTATCTACTACAGCACTCTAAATAAGCACACAAACAAATTACTCGTTGGTTTTGTGTTTTATTTTTAGCTCCATCAAATCAACACTTGTATCTCTTTTAATATGCTTATATCCCTTAATAGCAATTTAAGCTCTATTTCCACATCGATTATGTTTAACAATAAAAAGCCTCAAAGCCTAATTTCTAAAAACAAAATGCATCATCGTATACTCCAAACCCAAAACACAATTAATCGCACTCATTAAAGCGATCATATAAAGTGCAAATCCAATCGCACATAATGTCGCATTTCATCAATTAATTAAAATTCCCCAATTTCGCAAGTATATACAAATAGCCAAAGGTTCGCTCAGCACAAAGTCCTCAATAGTACGTATACGCAGACAGACAAAAAAAAATAAAATAAAATAAAATGTCCTTGTGATTTATTCCAATGCAATTAAATGCATCCACAGACAAACACAATTTAAACGCACAATGGGATTCAATTTGAATTTTAATCGATTGGAGTGCGTCCACTAAAAAAAAGAACCGATTTCCGAATTGGCCGGAAAGTGGTTTGCATTGGTTTCTATACCCATTAACTGAATAAACTATGGAACATGCTTATAGGTGCATATAATCCGCAGCACAAATCAAATTTGAGTTGATCCTATAAAATGGCCATTAATTTATTTTATTTTAAGGGGATTTAACTGTTTATGGTATTTTTTATATTTTAGTTTAATCGCATTGTTTGCATAGGCTGAAGCCAAATGGTTTGCTTTATTTATTTTTTTTTAACATTGATAACCTTCAAAGGATTAACCCTTTTTAGCAACACAAATACCTTACAAATTTGCATTTCAACATTGTGTTTTATTTTGATAACTGTGAATTGTTTTAGGGATATTTTGTTTGTGCACAAAGGGAAATAACAAAATTTGACCATACCCAAATTTTGCCTTTCATCACACGGTTGTGTATTGTATATGCGATTTTCAAACAAACAAAATCAACAAAGAATTTACTCCGATAAAACGACTGAATAAAAAAACAATAACTACTTGAGGGAGCTACCACCAAGTTTATAGGCTGGCGTTATAGCCATTTCCCGGGTGTCAGACTGATCATCAGATTCCTTTAGTGGTGGTTCGATTCCCACCTCCAATTTCAAATAAATCAGAGTATTTAGTTATCAATATCTACTTGAATTTCAAAGGAAAATTCGTTTGAACTCATGACGACAAGGAAGTGAACTCACTTAACCCTCTATCTAATTATATCTTTACGATCTGCATTGAAAATGCCATTGACGACATTGATAGATTAAATGCAAGGCTACTTTATGTAATAACACTTAGTTCAAGTAGTTGGAAATTTTCACAATTGTATTTGTAAAAATATTTAAATAAATAAGTATGTTATAAGAGATATGTATTAAAATCTAAGAACACATTTAAGAATGGATCGCACGTACTAGCTCTTATGTTCAAGTTGCTAGGAACTTAAGAACTTTTTAAATATGCAAGTCATTATAGCACAAATACACTAGTCAACGAAATTAAAGGAACAAATTTTTTTCAATTTTTTTTAGCGTTTTTTTGAAGAGCTGTATCTTTGTGACGAGTGATCGTATTGAGTTGAAATAAAGAGCATTTTACAGCTTTATGCTTTTTGTTTCGAGATTTGTTTGCAAACAAAATTTTTTGAAGTACCGTTATTGCGTTATTGCAAAAAATGAGACGAGTTAACAAAATTATTTTTTTTTTATTTTTTTTGAAGGTCTTCATTTCTATGGGTAAATTTTTGTTGAGTCAATTAAATGTCATGATCAGATACCTTGTTTATTCAGCTTCAATTCAGTTTTTTTTTTTTTGTCGTACGATTTTTTTTGACATGGTTTATCTGACTTTGAATGAAAAAAGATACTTTTAGCCTTGATTACCAATATCTCAGCAAATAATGACGTTATAAAAAATTCAAAGGCAGTTTTAGAAATTTGAGAAAGCGTTTTACAAGATTTTTTCTAAGATTTTGTAGAAATTATTTTTTTTTACCCTTCACCGTTAGTTTAAAAAAAGTGCTAAAAACCGACGTTTTGTGGTCTTTTCGTAAATCTTTTTTTTTTCTTTGCAAATATTGATTGCATGGCTTGCGTTGGTATGCAAATTATTTTCAAAAAAAAAAGTATGCCATATTATTATTAAAAAGATACAGCTTCGGTCAAAATAATAGTAGTAGGTACTCCTTATCAAAAAATCAAAATTGAAAAAAAGTTGATCCCTTAATTTTTAACAAATTAATACCCATGTGATTTTGAAATTGGCGTTTTTAAGCTTTTATTTTCAAAAAAAAAAATAAAATTTCAAATTTAATATTTGATCCTATATTTTCAAATCAATTGAAAAACTTTTGAAAAACAACGGTCGAAAAATAGTAGTGCGAAGATGATCCACCTTTTACTATTACAAAAAGGCAAAAATAGGACAAAAATTGTATCAGTTGAGGGTTTGAACCTTAAACTTACATTTAGTAGTTGCAAGTCCCTCATTGGAAATAACAGCAGCACAACGGCGGCGTTGCATTGGGTTTATCAAGTTTTCACACCTTTATACACTTATCGAACTCCATGAGCGCTGAATAGCTACCCTAAGGGCTTTATTGTTAGATTGCTGGCAACTAGCAACATATTTTTTTGCATCGCACAATCTCCATGAGATTTGAATCCGGAGACTGTGCGGCCAGTCCATCACATTAACTCTCTTCTGCTTCACAAGTTTACTAGTAGGCTTTGGGTCATTTTCTCACCGAAAGACAAATTTCAGTGGTATTTCATCTTCAGCACAGGGTAGCATTACTTCCTGCATGATCATTACACAGACTTTCTAATCCATGATACTTTTAATTTGGTGTATTCTAATAACACCATAGAAGGAAAACCATGTCCAAACCATTATGCTGGGTCCTCTGTGTTTAGTTGTGTTTGCATTGAAACGTGGGTTATATTCTGTGTTTGGTAGCCTTCTTACATATTAACAAGGTCCATTTCCACCATATAAAAAAATCTTGGACTCGTCTGACCACAGAATATTTCTTCAATTTTATGCAGGCCAATCAAAGCGGTTCCTTTGCGAATTTCAATCTTTTTGTTACATTGTTTTTTGTCAATAATGGTACCTCTCAGGGCTGTGGGCGGCTTGAACATGTTTTCGTGAACTTGTACGAACCGTTTTATGGATGGCATTAACATAAAATATGCCTTTAATTTCAGAAGCTGGCGTTTTGATTAATAACGGTTGTTTATCTGTCATATAACCATTGCAACAAAAAATGTATTTGTACCCGATCATTAAGAAAATGTTATTTAGTCGAAATGTAACAGTTTTTTACTATCAAACCAATACAAAACTAACAAAACCAAGGTTATGCAATTCTATTACTTGTACTACTATTATTTTGACCGCAACTGTATATGTATGTACAAAAATTAAAAATCATTGGGGCGGTTTTTTTAAAACTATTTTTTTATACTACAATTTAAGTTATATTTTTAAATAAAACTTAGGGATGCCAGCTTTAAGCATTTATTAATATACATTTATGAAATTTAAAAAAAATCATAAACCCGTTTTAAAAATATTGAATTTTCAAAAAACTAAAATAGTTTTTATAAAAAATCCAAAATAGACTTTTTTCAAAATTTTGATATTCAATATTATTGAAATTTTAAAGGAGCTTTTGTATAAGAAAAATGATTGAAATAGGTTGAGCTGTTAAAGAGAAAATAGAAAAATAAAAAACAAAACGTTTAATGGCAGATATAAAAACAGTTTTTAGGAATTTTGTCTCATAGGTACCAAAAAGTAAACCATATATACAATAACACATTGATTCTTTTTATCAAAACCGTTGGAGCCATTTAAGAGATAAATTAACTTTTTCTTAACGGTTGTACGGCAAGTACCGATATTTTGCAGCAAATAAAAATTTCAATTTCCCCTCGGGAAGGTTACAAAAAAACCGAAAGTTCAAAATTTGAAGAAAATCGCTTGAGTGGTTTAGGCTGTAGGTTGAGGTACAGACAGACAAGCAAACAGACAGACACAATTGTGCCACCCACTTTTTTTCAATTTCAATAATTTTATTTTATTCCAAACTTAAAATTATTTAATAAACATTTCTCAAAAGAATAGCGGAAGTATGATAACAATCTGCATTCTTTAACTAAAAAGTTAGTGAAGAATGACACCTTAGTAAAAATGTAATAAATTAATAAATATCTGATGTGGGGTGACAATCAGTTATGAAGAAATAACAATTCATTTAGTTATTATTTTATCTTTTTAAACAATTTAAAGAAAGAAAAAAAAAGTTCTCTATCATCGGAATGTCATGTTTGATTGTTCAAAATTTTTTACTGCACGAATACAAAACTTGCCCTCGTATCTATATCGCAAGTAAAAATTGATATATACCAAGTTAAAGCATTTACCAAAATTCTCTTAATTCATTTTTGAGTTAACACGCAATTTCTAAGACAAATTAATTCAAAAACGACTTTCGATGGAACTCCTTTAATAATTCCATAAAAATGTTGACAATCTTTTTCAGGGATCCAACACTAATTCATTTAACTAATTGATATTCCTCCGTATTCCATACAAATCCCTGATATTCCCCATGCATTTAAGATAACCACGAAACTCTGAACGATTTATCCGATCACGCGTGAAAACCTTATTTCTCTTATGAAACTCTGAACGAAAACACTTCACGTATTCAATAAAATTTCCTTAATATTCACCCACACAATATCTACATAACCACAAAACTCTGAACGAGTTGACCAATTCCACGCGAGAACATTTTCTTTTGTTAAACTCTGAACTAATTTAGCGAAACTCTTCAGGAATTCTATACAAATTGTATTTCCTTCAGAGGTTTTAGAAAACCATGAAAGTATAAACGAGTTGACCGGTTCCATGCGAGAACATTTTCTTCTGTTGAACTTTGAACGAAATTTAACGAAACTCTTCACGAATTTCATAAACAATCTTTAATACCTACTCCCAACAGACAATCAAAACTACTACAAAACACTGGTACAAGTCTTACTAATCCACGTGAAATTCTATCCACTATCCTAAGATTCTGAAAGAATTTTACTCTTCACAAATTCCATAAAAATTCAGTGATATTCCTCTAGAAGTTTTGTAAAACCGCGAAACTCTTAAAAATGTCACTGATTCTTGGCTTCTTTTATTACATTCTGAACAAATTTAAACGAATCAATTTTGAGTTTTACCATTCCACAGAAATTCTTTCCTGTACGGGTTTTACTAATCCACACAAAACTCTGTCCTCTTATTAAACTTTGAAAGAATTTAAGCGAAACTCTTCATGTATTCAATAAAATGTCCTTGATATACCCCCACACATTCTCATAACCACGAAACTCTGAACGAGTTGACCAATTCCACGCGAAAACATTTTCTTTTGTTAAACTCTGAACGAATTTTAACGAAACTCTCCACAAATTTCATAAAAATTCCTTTCTCTTTCATATTTACCTCCAGACAATCAAAACAACACCAAAACACTTAATTTTTACTTATCTACACAAAATTCTATCCTCTTGCAAGACTCTGAACGAGTTTTAACGAAACTCTTAACGAATTTCATACAAATTCTTTTATATTCCCAACAGACAATCAAAAATACTACAAAACACAAGTACAAGTACAAGCACAAGTCACACGAAATTCTATCCTCTATCCTGGACTCTCAAAGAATTTTACTCTTCACAAATTACACAAAAACTCAGTGATATTTCCCTAGATATTTTATAAAATCACGAAACTACAATTTCAACTATTTTTAACTTTCTTTTGTTACATTCTGAACAACGAATCAATTTTGAGTTTAACTATTCCACATGAAATTCTTTCCTATTCCAATACCCTGGACACTTTTTAACGAAACTCTTCACGAATTCCATTAAATTTATTTTTATATTCATAGATAACCACGGAACTCTCAACGAGTTTATTGATTCCTCATGAACCCCTTTTCTTTTGTTTAACTTTAAATTTTGACGAAACTCTTCAGTCATTCTAGAAAACCAAGAAACTCTGAACGAGTTTAAGTTTCCATACGAAACTGTTCACAACTTTTAGTTTGTCCCTCAAGATATAAATGACAACCACGGAACTCTACATGAGTTAATCTTAACATTTTCTTTTCGTGAACACTGAACGACATTTTATTAAATTTTAAATAAATTATTGTATGTTTCGGCGTAATAATTCTGAACAATTTTTAATAAATACATTTAAGTCAGAAAACACATAGCCAGAAGAGAGCTAAAACTATATCAAGAGTTTCACTCAAATTCATATTCGGAGGGTCACACGCTGATCACGACTTAAGGGCCGGCAAGGACGGTATCAACGTAAGTTTTTTCAGCCAAATTTCGTCAAGTCAAAAAAACACTTGGGATAGGCTTTTGGTCATCAGAAAAATGGCATGCTTACTTTTACACTTTCCAAGAAAGCGCTGCGACGAAATGCCCAAACGTCAATACGGCTCCAAGTAAAACTATTCATATTTCTTCAACTCCCCCCAATTTTTAGCATGTTTTTGGCTTAAGTGCATGCTGAAAGTAAACTCGTTTTTTAAAGAGAATTTAAAATTCTTTGATATTCCTCCACACATTGAAGAATGAAGACAGCTGTGAAACTCTGAACGAGTTTACCGTTTCCGCGAGAAAACGTTTTCTTTTATAAGACTTTGAATGAATTTCAATGAAGCCCTTCACGAAATCCATCAAAAATCTTCGATCTTTATCGATTTACATCTTTACCAATTCCACGAGAAAACTTTTTCTTTTGTTAAACTCTGAACATATTTTAACGAAACTCTACACGAATTCCATAAAATTCTTTGATATTTCCCAGACATACTAGATAATGAAACTCTGAACGAGTTATCCGATTCCGCACGAAAATCTTATTTCTCTTGCAAAACTCTGAACGAATTTTATTGAAACTCTTCATGAATCCCAAACAAAATCTTTGATATTCCCCCACATTCTTGATAACAACAAAACTCTGAACAAGTTTACCGATTCCACGAGAAAGCGTTTTCCTCTATCAAACTTTGAATGAATTTTAACGAAACTCTTCACGTATTCAATAAAATTTCCTTGATATACCCCCACACATTCTCATAACCACGAAACTCTGAACGAGTTGACCAATTCCACGCGAGAACATTTTTTTGTTAAACTCTGAACGAATTTTAACGAAACTCTTCACAAATTTCATAAAAATTCTTTTTTCTTTCATATTTCCCTCCACACAATCAAAACAACCACAAGACACTTACAATTTTTACTTTTCTACACGAAATTCGATCCTCTTGCAAGACTCTGAACGAGTTTTAACGAAACTCTTCACGATTTTCATAAAAATTCTTTAATATTCCCAACACACAATCAAAAATACTACAAAACACAAGTACAAGCACAAGTCACACGAAATTCTATTCTCTTTCCTTGGACTCTCAAAGAATTTTACTCTTCACAAATTCCACAAATACTCAGTGATATCCCCCTAGACATTTTATAAAATCACGAAGCTACAATTTCAACGATTTTTAACTTTCTTTTGTTACATTCTGAACAAATTTAAACGAATCAATTTTGAGTTTAACTGTCCTACACGAAATTCTTTTCTTTTGCAATAATCTGCACACTTTTTAACGAAACTCTACACGAGTTCCATACAATCTATTTTTATATTCTAAGATAACCCGAAACTCTCAACGATTGATTCCTTTATTGATTCCTCACGAACCCCTTTTCTTTGGTTGAACTCTAAATTTTAACGAAACTCTTCAGTCATTCTAGAAAACCAAGAAACCCTGAACGAGTTTAAGTTTCCATACGAAACTGTTCACAACTTTTAGTTTGTCCCTCAAGATATAAATGACAACCACGAAACTCTACATAAGTTAATCTTAACATTTTCTTTTCGTGAACAGTGAACGAGATTTTATTAAATTTTAAATAAATTATTGTATGTTTCGGCGTAATAATTCTAAATAATTTTGAATAAAAACATTTAAGTCAAAAAACACATAGCCAGAAGAGAGCTAAAACTATATCAAGAGTTTCACTCAAATTCATATTCGGAGGGTCACACGCTGATCACGACTTAAGGGCCGGCAAGGACGGTATCAACGTAAGTTTTTTCAGCCAAATTTCGTCAAGTCAAAAAAACACTTGGGATAGGCTTTTGGTCATCAGAAAAATGGCATGCTTACTTTTACACTTTCCAAGAAAGCGCTGCGACGAAATGCCCAAACGTCAATACGGCTCCAAGTAAAACTATTCATATTTCTTCAACTCCCCCCAATTTTTAGCATGTTTTTGGCTTAAGTGCATGCTGAAAGTAAACTCGTTTTTTAAAGAGAATTTAAAATTCTTTGATATTCCTCCACACATTGAAGAATGAAAACAGCTGTGAAACTCCGTTTCCGCGAAAAAACGTTTTCTTTTATAAGACTTTGAATGAATATCAATGAAGCCCTTCACGAAATCCATCAAAAATCTTCGATCTTTATCGATTTACATCTTTACCAATTCCACGAGAAAACTTTTCTTTTATTAAACTCTGAACATATTTTAACGAAACTCTTCACGAATTCCATAAAATTCTTTGATATTTCCCAGACAAACTAGATAACCATGAAACTCTGAACGAGTTATCCGATTCCACGCGAAAATCTTATTTCTCTTGTAAAACTCTGAACGAATTTTATTGAAACTCTTCATGAATCCCAAACAAAATCATTGATACTCCCTCACATTCTTGATAACAACAAAACTCTGAACGAGTTTACCGATTCCACGAGAAAGCGTGTTCATCTATCAAACTTTGAATGAATTTTAACGAAACTCTTCACGTATTCAATACAATTTCCTTGATATACCCCACTTATTCTCATAACAACGAAACTCTGAACGAGTTGACCAGTTCCACGCGAGAACATTTTCTTTTCTTAAACTCTGAACGAATTTTAACGAAACTCTTCACAAATTTCATAAAAATTCTTTTTTCTTTCATATTTCCCTCCACACAATCAAAACCACCACAAAACAATTACAGTTTTTACTTTTCTACACGAAATTCTATCCTCTTGCAAGACTCTGAACGAGTTTTAACGAAACTCTTAACGATTTTCATAAAAATTCTTTAATATTCCGAAATCCCAACATACAATCAAAAATACTACAAAACACAAGTACAAGCACAAGTCACACGAAATTCTATTCTCTATCCTTGGACTCTCTAAGAATTTTACTCTTCACAAATCCCACAAATACTCAGTGATATCCCCCTAGACATTTTATAAAATCACGAAACTACAATTTCACCGATTTTTAATTTTCTTTTGTTATATTCTGAACAAATTTAAATGAATCAATTTTGAGTTTAACTGTCCTACACCAAATTCTTTTCTTTTGCAATACTCTGGTGACTTTTTAACGAAACTTCACGAATTCCATAAAATTTGTTTTTATATTCTTACATAACCACGAAACTCTCAACGAGTTTATTGATTTCTCACGAATACCTCTTCTTTTGTTGAACTCTAAATTTTGCCGAAACTTTTCAGTCATTCTAGAAAACCAAGAAACTCTGAACGAGTTTAAGTTTCCATACGAAACTGTTCAAACTTTTAGTTTGTCCCTCAAGATATAAATGACAACCACGAAACTCTACATAAGTTAATCTTAACATTTTCTTTTCGTGAACACTGAACGAGATTTTATTAAATTTTAAATAAATTATTGTATGTTTCGGCGTAATAATTCTGAATAATTTTGAATAAAAACATTTAAGTCAAAAAACACATAGTCAGAAGAGAGCTAAAACTATATCAAGAGTTTCACTCAAATTCATATTCGGAGGGTCACACGCTGATCACGACTTAAGGGCCGGCAAGGACGGTATCAACGTAAGTTTTTTCAGCCAAATTTCGTCAAGTCAAAAAAACACTTGAGATAGGCTTTTGGTCATCAGAAAAATGGCATGCTTACTTTTACACTTTCCAAGAAAGCGCTGCGACGAAATGCCCAAACGTCAATACGGCTCCAAGTAAAACTATTCATATTTCTTCAACTCCCCCCAATTTTTAGCATGTTTTTGGCTTAAGTGCATGCTGAAAGTAAACTCGTTTTTTAAAGAGAATTTAAAATTCTTTGATATTCCTCCACACATTGAAGAATGAAGACAGGTGTGAAACTCTGAACGAGATTACCGTTTCCGCGAGAAAACGTTTTCTTTTATAAGACTTTGAATGAATATCAATGAAGCCCTTCACGAAATCCATTAAAAATCTTCGATCTTTATCGATTTACATCTTTACCAATTCCACGAGAAAACTTTTCTTTTATTAAACTCTGAACATATTGTAACGAAACTCTTCACGAATTGCATAAAATTCTTTGATATTTCCCAGACATACTAGATAACCATGAAACTCTGAACGAGTTATCCGATTCCACGCGAAAATCTTATTTCTCTTGTAAAACTCTGAACGAATTTTATTGAAACTCTTCATGAATCCCAAACAAAATCATTGATACTCCCTCACATTCTTGATAACAACAAAACTCTGAACGAGTTTACCGATTCCACGAGAAAGCGTGTTCATCTATCAAACTTTGAAAGAATTTTAACGAAACTCTTCACGTATTCAATAGAATTTCCTTGATATACCCCACTTATTCTCAACCACGAAACTCTGAACGAGTTGACCAGTTCCACGCGAGAACATTTTCTTTTCTTAAACTCTGAACGAATTTTAACGAAACTCT
The DNA here is from genome assembly GCA_963921185.1 of Dasysyrphus tricinctus. Taxonomy (NCBI): domain Eukaryota; kingdom Metazoa; phylum Arthropoda; class Insecta; order Diptera; family Syrphidae; genus Dasysyrphus; species Dasysyrphus tricinctus. Next base: position 18,559,797 of record OY992533.1, on the reverse strand, counting down.
TCACAAATTTCATAAAAATTCTTTTTTCTTTCATATTTCCCTCCACACAATCAAAACAACCACAAGACACTTACAATTTTTACTTTTCTACACGAAATTCTATCCTCTTGCAAGACTCTGAACGAGTTTTAACGAAACTCTTAACGATTTTCATAAAAATTCTTTAATATTCCGAAATCCCAACATACAATCAAAAATACTACAAAACACAAGTACAAGCACAAGTCACACGAAATTCTATTCTATTCTATTCTATTCTATTCTATTCTATTCTATTCTATTCCCCCCAATTTTTAGCATGTTTTTGGCTTAAGTGCATGCTGAAAGTAAACTCGTTTTTTAAAGAGAATTTAAAATTCTTTGATATTCCTCCACACATTGAAGAATGAAGACAGCTGTGAAACTCTGAACGAGTTTACCGTTTCCGCGAGAAAACGTTTTCTTTTATAAGACTTTGAATGAATATCAATGAAGCCCTTCACGAAATCCATCAAAAATCTTCGATCTTTATCGATTTACATCTTTACCAATTCCACGAGAAAATTTTTCTTTTATTAAACTCTGAACATATTTTAACGAAACTCTTCACGAATTGCATAAAATTCTTTGATATTTCCCAGACATACTAGATAACCATGAAACTCTGAACGAGTTATCCGATTCTGCGCGAAAATCTTATTTCTCTTGTAAAACTCTGAACGAATTTTATTGAAACTCTTCATGAATCCCAAACAAAATTTTTGATATTCCCCCAAATTCTTGAAAACAACAAAACTCTGAACGAGTTTACCGATTCCACAAGGAAGCATTGTCCTCTATCAAACTTTGAATGAATTTTAACGAAACTCTTCACGTATTCAATAAAATTTCCTTGATATACCCCACTTATTTTCCTAACCACGAAACTCTAAACGAGTTGACCACGCGAGAACATTTTTTTTTGTTAAACTCTGAACGAATTTTAACGAAACTTCACAAGTTTCATAAAAATTCATTTTTCTTTCATATTTCCATCCACACAATCAAAACAACCACAAAACAATTACAGTTTTTACTTTTCTACACGAAATTCTATCCTCTTGCGAGACTCTGAACGAGTTTTAACGAAACTCTTAACGATTTGCATATAAATGCTTTAATATTCCGAAATCCCAACATACAATCAAAAATATCAACTACAAAACACAAGTACAAGCACAAGTCACACGAATTTCTATTCTCTATCCTTGGACTCTCAAAGAATTTTACTTTTCACAAATTCCACAAATACTTAGTGATATCCCCCTAGACATTTTATAAAATCACGAAACTACAATTTCACCGATTTTTTACTTTCTTTTGTTACATTCTGAACAAATTTAAACGAATCAATGTTGAGTTTAACTATTTCACATGAAATTCTTTCCTTGTGCAATACTCTGGAGACTTTTAAACGAAACTTCACGAATTCCATAACGTTTGTTTTTATATTCTTAGATAACCACGAAACTCTACATGAGTTAATCTTAACATTTTCTTTTTGTGAACACTGAACGAGATTTTATTAAATTTTAAATAAATTATTTTATGTTTCGGCGTAATAATTCTGAACAATTTTTAATAAATACATTTAAGGCAGAAAACACATAGTCAGAAGAGAGCTAAAACTATATGAAGAGCTTCACTCAAATTCATATTCGGAGGGTCACACGCTGATCACGACTTAAGGGCCGGCAAGGACGGTATCAACGTAAGTTTTTTCAGCCAAATTTCGTCAAGTCAAAAAAAACACTTGGGATAGGCTTTTGGTCATCAGCAAAATGGCATGCTTACTTTTACACTTTCCAAGAAAGCGCTGCGACGAAATGCCCAAACGTCAATACGGCTCCAAGTAAAACTATTCATATTTCTTCAACCTTCCCCCAAAGCTGTAACAAGTATTTGGCTTAAGTGCATGCCTTAAGTAAAACCGTTTTTTTAAGAAAATTTTACATTCTTTGATACTCCCCCATACATTGTAGAGCGCGGTTAAACTCGGAATGAGTTTACCGCTTCCGCGAAAAAAACGTTTGCTTTTATAAAACTCTGAATTAATTTCAATGAAACCCTTCACGAATACTATAAAAAATCTTCGATCTTTATTGATCTAAATCTTTACCATTCCACGAGAAAATTTTTTCTTTTATTAAACTCTGAACATATTTTAACGAAACTCTTCACGAATTCCATAAAATTCTTTGATATTCCCCAGACATACTAGATAACCATGAAACTCTGAACGAGTTATCCGATTCCGCGCGAAAATCTTATTTCTCTTGTAAAACTCTGAACGAATTTTATTGAAACTCTTCATGAATCCCAAACAAAATCTTTGATATTCCCGCACAATCTTGATAACAACAAAACTCTGAACGAGTTTACCGATTCCACGAGAAAGCGTTTTCCTCTATCAAACTTTGAATAAATTTTAACGTTTTTTGATCATTTTCCCACACGTTTTTTAGAGCCATAACGGTACCTGCCATACAATTTAACATAATCGTATTTTTTCTCAAAAACGGCTCCACAACTTTTCTAACAAAAAATTCAATAAATTACTTTTAGTAGAGGCTTCCATTGGGTGGAAAACCATTTTTCAATTTTCTTCGGAATGGTAAGACTGATTTTTATAATTTTTTTATGCAGAAGCTTCCAAAATTTAAAAAACAAAAAAATATTTTTTGTATCTTAAAAAAACGTGTCAATTTTTTTTTTTAATCAAATTATTTGAAAACGATATGATCGATTTTTTTGAAACTCGATACTTAGAGTTTTTAAGTACTCTCTAAAATATTATTATACAAAGTTTCACGTTTATGAAAAAATAACGGTACCTTCCATACCAAAGTAAAGGAAAATATTTTTTCCAGAAACAACTGTTTTCCATATACAAAAATTAGTGCAACTACTACCAAAAATTATAAAATTTTACACCTAGGCCGTGTGTCAATTGCGTTAAAAAAAGTATGGTTAAATTTGATCCCATGACTATATTTTGACATTACTGAGGTGAATATAGACGTTAAAATTTAAACGGCTCAGGAGCTCCTTAAAATTTTAGCCAGTGGTTAATTTTTGACATGTCTATGCTCATGAAGAAGTGAGAGAGATGAATGTAGATAAATATTTTATTTTGCTATCATGAAGTCATCAATCCTATCGGAAAAGATCCAAAACAGGAAAAAAATTTAAATCAAATGAAAAGATTAAGAAATATAGACAAAAAGCTTATAATAAATGTGAGTATGCACTCAAGAAGAAGTTTGAATAACCTGTGATAAATCCTTGATAATGCAAAAGAATCAATAACATTGATAATAGTTTTTCAAATGATCATTAATTTTGCAAACTGAGTTGTTGGTTAGGCGTACTGTCATTACGGAAAAAATGCAACAACAAAACTAATGCAAAATGTATGTTTTAAAAAATCCTACTTAATTCAATTAACACAGCAAAAACCTAAAATTGTATTCACCCCCATAAAAACGGATAACATTTAACTGGGATCAAATTTAACCAAAATTTTAACGCAATTGACCCACGGCCTTACCAAATATTAATATTACCTGTCATATTTAGAACGGTTTTTTTTAATTTTTAATTTTCTCAGTATCAAAATTCAGATAAGATTAAATAATATTGCATTTATCAAAATTACAAAAAAAGGATTTCAATTTTTTTTTTTTTGAAAATTCGATATCTCAAAAACAGATTGACAATTTGTTTTAATATTTTTGTGTATGAATATAAATAACTCTAGATTTGCATACCAAACTTTGTCCTTAAGTTCTAAGAATTGTATATATAAAATTTTTTTTTTTTTTAAACCGCTCCAAAACGATTTAAAACTTTTTTTCATACAATCATATTCAGTCAAGAATTAAAATGGCATTCTTTTTTTTCAACTCAAACTGTCAAAAGAGTTGTTTTAGCTAAAAATTTCAAATATCGTATTTCTTGCTTCTCTACACTTTTCTCTCATAATTTCCATGTTTTTATATACAATTTTCTTAAACCCGCAGTGTCTTGAACATAAGAACAAGTACGTGCGACCCAGTGGTGCATATTATTTATATTACAATAATGTACTTACAAATTTCGAACGACCTGCACGAATTTTATGAACAAAAATCCGAAACTGCTTGGTCTAGGCTAAAATTATATACCTTCGTGACGGAAAAAGTTTGTTAATTACATTCAACATCGGAATCGGAACGATCAGGTTGGGCCCAAGAAAAACCTATATGTAATTTCAGCTTATAAACTTGGTGGGAGTCACTCAAGTTGTTAGAGTTCCTTTTAATATTTTGTTTCAGAAACATTAAAAATTACAGTTAGTTTCATATAAAATAACTAACCAAATATCTGAAAAGGTAGGTATAGCGAAAAGGCTTTCATTTTGGTGAAGACTAATTAGACAAATCACAAACACTTTAAAGCATGAGAAATAATAACTTTGAAAACGAAGCTTCTTATGTATATGTAAATATAAACGCTCAAACAATAATCCAAAAATAGCAATTTTTCCGTGTAAAAGTTAATCCTGATTCCGATGATAATAAAACACGCCTAGTGATGAATTATGATGAATTGATGCGCTCAGAATAATAACGCAATATGCAGTTTTGATTTACTTGGGTATTTTGAGTTTTGTCAAAACTCTCCTGTCCGAAATACTTAATTTTCGTTTAAAAGAGGAATATTAAATTCCGGGTAAGAAATATTTTTGAATATTTTCTTTTCAAGTATGGCTTTAATTTTAAAAGGCAGCATTACAAACAATTTAAACGTGGGCTTATTCCATTATTATTCTGAACACATCAAATAAGTTCGTGTGGTCTGGTCGTTGATTGAAGGAGAATGTGCCGTGTGTTGCTTCTTTACGGGCTCTACTCAAAAATATGCCCATATGTTTCATTCAATAGAAGTATTCTGGATTTTTAGATGAAAATTTCAGATTTGAATCAAAAATTGCATAAGTAACGAGCAACTTTAAGTTGCTTCGGTTTAATAGCAAAATATGGCACAAATCATCTTTCAATTCTGTCAAATTTACTGCCACTAGAAACAATGTTGCAATATTAAAAAGTAAACCTCTTAAAGAAAACTGCATTTATTTAGATAAGTACTTGATAATGCATTTCTAGCAATTTCTAAACTTTTAAATTTGTGAGCTGAGGATTTTGATAAATAAGAGGTGACAGTTGGAAATATTTATCATTTTGACATTTCTACTTTTAGATCAACATCAACCTTATCAAACTTAATATATGTACATATCTATATCATTATATACATATATATAAAATTAAACGTGATTTTAATCCACTTCACACACATCCTGAATTGAGACTGATAAAATTTGGGAATAGTGACTGTGTTCACATGAGAGCCTCAAGCGTCTTCTTTTTATTTCACTCCCATCCTTTGGTAAGAAAGGGATGGCCAAGTGAGGCAGAACTCTGAAATTGTTTGAAAATTCCTGCCTCACTTTGTCATTTTTTTAGCTCTTGAAATTTACTGCTATACTTAACATTAATAATAAATGGTGATCGGCCTAGGCCAAGTGTGAGTTGGATTAATAAATAAAATTTAACTCCAGGTAAGATTTCGGAATTTCCACGTAAGGATCCACGTCGTTATAAGTGTCGAAATCGAACTTTTTATTAAATGCAACGCGGTTTTAAATGCAATTTACATCACGGCCGTAGCCTGGATCAAACGTATGGGTGAGCTCACGGTTATTTTGGGTGAGCTCACATTTTTATTATGAAAATTATAATACATATGTTGATTTCCTGGTACTGGGTGCTGAAAAGAGCGTTCAAGCATTTCTGAAAGTACCATGTAGAGTTATTTGAACTGCGAAATTCTCATTTTGTGGGATCTTTTATGTGGAATTTTAATATTTTAAATTGATTTAGTATAAACTGGGAAATTTTCTGAAAATAAAATTAAGAATTAGAAACCAGAATGACAGTTCTTGCCGTGCAAAGAAGAAAAAAAGCTTTTTTACCTGATTTCAAAATCGAAAAAAATCGTACACGTTTCGAGTCGGTTTTCCTGACTGACATTCGAAACGGTCATTTAAATTTTAAGCTATGAACACAAGAGGAAACCAATGAGTTTAAAATATATATGGCTATAATCGTTGAATGAATTTATATGTATGTGTTTTGCGTATTCCATATTGTTTTATAATCGGAACACACTTTGACTGAAAAATAACTGATCTAGCGACTGGCAACAAAAGCACACAAGAGCACAAATAGACCAATGAACGGAAGGGTCCCCAGTTTGTTGACGAAGAAATCAAAGTGTGCGGAATAAAACGGAAAAATTTTTATTGTGGCATAAGTACATTTCAAATATTATTTCAAAGCAAACTTAGAAAATCTTAACATACCTTAGAAAATTTTTGGGTGAGCTTAACTTATTTTTGGGTGAGCTGAGCTCACCCTAGCGTAGGCCTGGCTACGGCCGTGATTTACATACAGCCTCAAAGTTCAAAGACTGTCCTTACACACAAGATTTTTATCTCTGACAACTTTTGAATTTAGGTGAGAAGGTCACAAAGCGCGGGGATGTGAATGTGTTTGTTTGGTCCATAAGCATGCTTAAACCCCTAAATGCTACTAAATTCACCCATGTGTTTCTGAGAGAATGGTCACCCTGGCCGCTTTTCAATATGCTTGGTAGAACTCGGAAACAAGGCCGAATTTGACAAGTTTACACTTAAAGCTTTCTGTTAAAAATTAATATTTCTTTCGAAATGGATGATTTAAAAAAATTATAAAAAATTTGTGCAGTAAAAGTTAACACAAACCAACATAAAAAAATCGAAAAATCAAAGATTTTTAAATTTAACATATCATATTAAGATCTTAAGAGAAAGACTCTACTTTATATTGTTTGGGTTATATCTTGAGTGTATTTTTGCTCCGAAAAAGTTATGCACAATTAAGAAACAAAGGAGAATGGGCAAATTGGTCTACCTACTCAACAGAGATGTGTCATACATCAATGAAAAGGTCATTGAAAATACTTCATTTTATTATACAGCCGTTAAGTTGTAAACCATGGGGTTCAAAAGATATTCGGCTTTAAAGCACCAAAAACAATAATAATGCATTTCTTAATTGGTACTTGTATGACCTGCTCAACATTTATGTGTTATATATCGTTGGAAAGGTTATTACATGTACTACGTTTTTGTATATGGCCGTTAAGCCGTATACCCCGGGGATCAAGAGCTACATGGACATGAAAAACTCCAAATATAACAATAATGCAGTTCTTGATTGGCACTTGGTCTACCAACTCAACAGAAATGTGTCATACGTCATTGGAAAGGTCAATGAGAGTACTTCATTTTCTTATATGGCAGCCAAGCTCCAAACCATGGGGTTCAAAAGATATTCGGCTTTGAAGCAGCAAAAACAACTAAAATGCATTCTTAATATGGTAACTGGTTGCACAACTCAACAGTAATGTGTCAGGTATCGTTGAAAAGGTTAACTTATGTGCTTTATTTTTTTATATGGGTGCTATACGCTCAACCATGGGATTCAAAAGATATTTGGGAAAAATGCAGAAAAGAGCAATAATGCATTTCTGCATTGGAGCGTTGTCTTCTTACTCAACAGCGATGTGCCATACATTTTTGAAAAGGAAATAATATGTTCTTCAAATATTTGTATGTCTATCAGCTGTAGACCATGGGGCTTAAGAGCTACTTGGACATGAAAAACCCCAAATATAGCAATAATGCAGTTCTTGATTGGCACTTGGTCTACCAACTCAACAGAAATGTGTCATACGTCATTGGAAAGGTCAATGAGAGTACTTCATTTTCTTATATGGCAGCCAAGCTCCAAACCATGGGGTTCAAAAGATATTCGGCTTTGAAGCAGCAAAAACAACTAAAATGCATTCTTAATATGGTAACTGGTTGCACAACTCAACAGTAATGTGTCAGGTATCGTTGAAAAGGTTAACTTATGTGCTTCATATTTTTATATGGGCGCTATACGCTCAACCATGAGATTCAAAAGATATTTGGGAAAAATGCAGAAAAGAGCAATAATGCATTTCTGCATTGGAGCGTGGTCTTCTTACTCAACAGCGATGTGAGCGAAAAGGTAATAATAATATATAATAATATGCACGGTCGGTACATGTGCGCATGTTATATCAATTTTGTGGTATTTGTGTTTTGCCCGGCATCAAAATGGATTTACGCCTCCTACAGCTCACCTCAGCAATGTCATATTGGATGACGCTATTATTTAAATATTTAAAAAAAAATATATGAATACATTTGCTATGAATATCTCTATTACTTATTTTTAAAACTCATCCGTTGATACATATATACGCTCAGCTTGAATATGAATATCCTTAAACCCCAATGTCAACAGCTGATAGAAATACAAATGATTGAAGAACATATTATTACCTTTTCAAAAATGTATGGCACATCGCTGTTGAGTAAGAAGACCACGCTCCAATGCAGAAATGCATTATTGCTCTTTTCTGCATTTTTCCCAAATATCTTTTGAATCCCATGGTTGAGCGTATAGCGCCCATATAAAAAAATAAAGCACATAAGTTAACCTTTTCAACGATACCTGACACATTACTGTTGAGTTGTGCAACCAGTTACCATATTAAGAATGCATTTTAGTTGTTTTTGCTGCTTCAAAGCCGAATAACTTTTGAACCCCATGGTTTGGAGCTTGGCTGCCATATAAGAAAATGAAGTACTCTCATTGAACTTTCCAATGACGTATGACACATTTCTGTTGAGTTGGTAGACCAAGTGCCAATCAAGAACTGCATTATTGTTATATTTGGAGTTTTTCATGTCCATGTAGCTCTTGAGCCCCCGGGTCTACGGCTTAACGGCTATATACAAAAACGTAGTACATGCAATAACCTTTCCAACGATATATAACACATAAATGAGCAGGTCATCCAAGTACCAATTAAGAAATGCATTATTATTGTTTTTGGTGCTTTAAAGCCGAATATCTTTTGAACCCTATGGTTTACAACTTAACGGCTATATAATAAAATGAAGTATTTGCAATGACCTTTTCATTGATGTATGACACATCTCTGTTGAGTAGGTAGACCAGATCCCATACATTTTTGCCCATTCTCTTTTAAAAATCTATGATTTTTCGATTGTTTTATGTTTAAACCACCATTTCGAAAGAAATATTAATTTTGAACAAAAAAGTTTTAGATGTAAAACTGTCAAATTTGGCTTAATTCCAGAGTCATACCAAAATTGTTGAAACGTGGCCAGTATGATTATTCTTTTAGAAACGCATGCGTGAATTAAGTAGCATTTTCGGTTTTAAACGCACTAGAATGGCAAATTGGGTGAATATTTTGTATGTTTTTTCAACTTTATCGATGGCCATTTGGGTCTCCTAAATGTGGCGGTGATATGCGGCGACATAAATGGGGTTTTCTTTTAGTAAATAAAATCAGTTTTTTTCCCATTCAGATCTGTTAATATGGTAGAATAAATTCGAAGTTTCCAGATTATTTCAATGCAAAAGAAATTTTGCATACACTCACCTCGCACCCACCCCAAATCCTATAGTGAGCCCAAGCAGGGGGGTTGCAGGGGGGCAGCATGCCCCCCCATATATACCTCACTGTTTATTCGCGTATTTTTAAGTTTCACAAACCTAATAAATCCTCTCCTTTATTTGGTTTGTGAAGTTTTAAAATTCACGAATAAACAGTGAGGTATGTATGGGGGGGCATGCTGCCCCCCTGCAACCCCCCTGCTTGGGCTCGATAAAGGATTTGGAGTGGGTGCGAGGTTGGGTGAATGCAAAATTTCTTTTGCATTTAAAGAATCTGTATTTTATGAAACTTTGAATAATATAGCCGAAATAACGATTCTCAAGAAATATTTGGCCTTAATTCTGTTTTCGCATTGCAATAAAGCCAAAAAACTGCTTGCGATAGATTTGGTTTTATTTCGATTATTTTTTTGGTGTTATTTCCATCGGGCATAAGAAATAACACCAATTTGGCGTTATTTCGTTTTCGAGATGGAAATAAGGCCAAACTCAAAATTTGGCTATATTTCGTTTGGTGTTATTTCACGTCACCATTTTTGACAAGTTTTCACTGCTAGAGAACAAAAATGTCCACCAATAACGATGGCTAATAAATTATAGCAACATTTTATTAAATGTTTTATTAGGAAAAAAAACAAAATTACTCACCAGCCATCAAATTTTTATAAATATTGTATGATAATTATTTTCATCAAACCTCCCTCACCTAGAAGAAGAAAGAAAAATACATTATACATCTGTTTTTTCATTAAGGGTATTCATACATCAGCTTAAAGCTGTCGTAAAAGTAGTAAAGCCTTAAGCTTCGTAAATCTGTCACATGGAAAATTGGACAGATTAACACATTTTACAACTTTACTAAGTTTACGGCGACTTTACGCCGTTGCATGAATATCCTTATTGTTTATGCAAAAAGTACTAAATATTTTATACCTATTATAATATTGAAATAAAAAAAACCAGTAAAGTACTCCTTAATATAACGGAATATAACGGAATATAGCAACTCACTTTCCTTTTCAATTTTATTTTTTCACTATTTTGTCAAACCCGAAAGCACCGACACCCGAAATCCCGGTAATTTGCAACATTTATATCGCAAAAAAAACACATATCGGCGATCAAATTGATCGATTTCTTTTTCTAGACAGATGATAGAATATCACTTATGTATATTTTATATTTATGTCACTTTCATTTTTTTATTAAATATCATTATCTATCACTTATATTTTATAGGTATTTTAAATATTTTTTTTCACTGCCGATCGCGGAAAAAAACAAAGAAAGAACGCACTTGAAACAAAACAAAACAAAACTGAACTGAACAACTCCGGTCCGAAGTCTGAATTGCCATTGATATCTGAACTGACTGAATTCGTGAACTGAAAGATTTAAAGATAATCCTGCAGTGTGTGTGTGGGCGGGGAGCACTTCTTGCTCTTTGTAGAGTAAAATTATTTCTCTGAGAAATTATTTTACTCTGTTACGAAAATACATTAGTTCTTATAATCACAGGAGAAAGCTGTAAAAAAGACGGTAGACTTTGATCATGCACAAGCCGGACTTACTGTCGTGTTCTTTGTGTTTGTGTGGGTTGTGTGTGGTGAAATGGTGAATTTTAGATTTGGGAAATTTCATACTTTTTTAATTTGGATCGTAGGTTTGGTATGGTAGAGTATGCTGTGTGCTGTGGGTTGCGTGTGGCGTAATGGTGAGTTATAATGATTATTGAGAGGTCCATGCTATTTTTGAATTGAAGGGTTTAATTTTGATCGTAGGTAAGGTGTGTTGTGTATGCTTCTGCGTGCTGTGGCTTGTGTTTTGTGTGTGGCGAAATGTTGAGTATAAGCTTTTGGGGAATTCTGTCAATTTTTGAAGCGTTTAATATTAAGATATTTTTATAAACAGATCGGATTAGTTACCAAGGCAATTAGCACAAACAAATGATGGTAAATTACAAAGTACCTACCTATGAATTTGTTTTAGTTAGGAATAGCTTTCATTCCAGACTAAAGGATTAGTCTTTGGTTTGGGTGAGGCGGTCATATCGCGTCGCTGTGTCGTCGCATTATTTGACATGCATATAACTTCAGTAGACAAAAATCCTGTTGAGCACAAAATTACCTTCAATCGACCGCTATCGTCGGCGTTTAAAAATTTTAACTTTGGTTCTAATAACTCTAGCTTCAAGGTTAAGGACAATTGGGTATAAAAATTATTAAATAAGTTTAGGCTAGGTTCAGTTTCCCGTAAACTTAATAAAACAAAATATCCAACAAAGTTATTGCATTACCGCTTAGGTACTCCCTCCATTAACAGTTGTCAGTGGTTGTACTGTATTCTAATAAATTAAATAGGGAATTATTGTTTTGTTTTGAAATTGGAAGAATTTGCTTGCACTTATGAAACCTGATGTGATGAGATCTCAATTCACGTGAGAAATGATTATACATCTATGGCAACAATTTCCCGTCAAAATACCGTTTGTTATATTGTCACATCACACCCGTAACGTTTATCTGTAACCTGTCACACCCATAACGTTTTCAAATCAAAATTTTGTATTGTTTTTCATAGCTTCGCTTTTCATTTCTTAACTAAAACTGAAAGTCAACTATCAGGGTTAGTATATAATTGCAAAAGAATAATACATTGTTTTCATGCAATATTTTACACCACATGAAAATTCGATATCCCAATCGCAAATTACCAGTTTTCTAAAGTCACACCCGTTACGCAACTTAATTGAATCCCATAACTGAACCACCAATTTTTCGTACTTTAGGTACTAATAATTTATTTATTTAAAGACTTTAGGTAGGTTTCTTAAGTTTTAATTTGGAATAGTACCTGAATAATTATTAATATGTATCACTGATGCCACTCCCTTAACCATGGAAACACCTACATATCGAACTAGCTAGCCCGCCCCGACTGGCTCCACTCGGGTAGACAAAAGTTTCTAAAATAATTTATTTACTTACTTACTTTAGATGGCGCTCACAGTACAGGGTGGGCTACGGCCTCAACCCATAAACCCCTCCAGCCAGCTCGGTCCCTAACTAGCTGCCTCCAATTGCGCCTCCATAGTTGGTTGAGGTCGTTATCCACTTGTGTGCGCCACCTAAGGTGGGTTCTTCCTCTGCTGCGCAGAACATCAGGGGTAGATTCGAAGACTCATCAGCCTGGTGCGTCGAAGCTCATACGCTCCACAATTCCACATGTCCCAGCCATCTCAGCCGCTGTATTTTCAGCTTTCTGACCACGTCGACGTCGCTGTAAAGCCCATAAAGTTTATTGTTAAATCTTCCCCCCCATACTCCATCGATACATGAAGATCACCCGAAGAATTTTCCTTTTAAAGCATCCAAGCAGATTCTCATCCGTTTTTGACATGGTCCATGCTTCTGCCCCATATAGCAGAACCGGGATGATGAGGGTCTTATATACATACATAAGGTCTCTTTGGTTCTTTAAGAGAGTTCTTTACTACTCAAATGCCTTCTAAGCCCGAAGAAACAGGGTTGGCAAGAGTAATTCTTCGAATGATCTCTGCACTGATGTCATTTTGCGATGTAGTAGTGGAGCCCAGGTAGACAAAGTCCTTGACGACTTTGAAGTTGTGCCTATTCATCGTGATTTTTTGCCTGAGTCGACGTTGTTGAGATTCCTTTCTCGATGATAGCATATACTTCGTCTTGTCCTCATTAACAGCCAAACTCATTTTCGCCGTCTCCGATTCAATACTTGCAAACGCGCCGGTAACAGCTCGCTTCGTTCTCCCAATGATGTCAATAACAACCGCATAAGCAAGTAGTTGAACGGAATTTTCAAAAATTGTTCCTCTGTTATTGACTTGCGAGTTGCGTATAATTGCTTCAAGTACGATGTTAAACAGGTTGCATGATAACGCGTCACCTTGCCTCAAACCATTCTCGACATCAAAGGGTTCGGTGGTGTTCTTACCAACTTTGACGGAGCAGCTAGATTTCTCCATCGTCATCCTGCACAAGCGGAAGAGTTTGGCAGGGATGCCGAGATGCGACATGGCTTAGTAAAGTTCTTCTCTATCTACGATATCATATGCGACTTTGAAATAGATATAGAGGTGGTGTGTATTGATTTGAAACTCCTGGGTTTTTTCCAAAATCTGTCGTAGTGTGAGCATTTGATCGATGGTTGATTTGCCGGGGCTAAAACCACACTGATAAGGGCCGATCAGATCGTTGACAAATGGTTTTAAGCGATCACAGAGTACAGATGACAGGATTTTGTATGCGACGTTGAGGAAACTTATACCTTTGTAGTTGGCAAAGGTCAAAGCATCTCCTTTCTTGTTGATGGGGCAGACTATACTGAGGTTCCATTCATCGGGCATACTTTCATCCGACCAAATTTTGGAGATAAGTTGGTGTATACTCCCTACCAAGTCATCTCCCCTGCTTTGAATAGCTCGACTGGAAGGCAATCCGCACCAGCAGGCTTGTATGCTTTACGCTTGGCTATAGCTAATCGCACTTCATTTAGGTCGGGAGGACGGAAATGTTGACCATCATCTTTCAGGTTGAATGGAGTGTTCTGTCTTACAGCGGAATTTTGGCCATCTTGGCCGTTTAGCAGTCTAGAGAAGTGCTGTTTCCAGATCCTCAGCACGGACTTTGTGTCCACCACCATGTTCTCGTCTTGGCAGGCTTCCGTTCTGGCCTTGTAACCCTTGGTTGATTGCCTCACCCTTCGGAAGAACTTTCGAACATCTCCCCTGCCAACACAATCCTCAATAGACTCGACTGCCCGCTCCACATGCTCTCTCTTTTTCCTCCTGAGAAGTCGGCGCTCCTTCCCTCATTTTTACCCGTAGAGCTCCCGGGTTGCACTCTCAGTAGCTCTGGTTCTAGTTTGCAGCATTGATTGGTATGCCTCATTCTTTGCTGCATGCGCCGACCCTGCATTCTTCATCGAACCGGGGGTTTCGTTGTGGTGGCCTAGTGAAACCCAGAACATCAGTCGCGGCACTCCTGATGGCGTTTTGGCAGTGTTTTCACTGGTCTTCTGCAGATGATGCTGGTGGCGGTCTTGCTAAGAGATTAAAAGAGACGTGGTCTACAAAAGTCCTGGCGATCTCTTGCAATTTTAACTTTTCACAGCATCCGCTCATCGTTGTGGCGTCATGGATATCCGCATTCGTACTTGAGCTACCAGTAGTGATCCGAGTGTATGTTGGCACCTCGGAACGTTCTGGAAGCATGTCTGGCATCTATAGCAACAGGTCCCTTTGTGTATATTGAGGTGTGGAAATCGAGTGCTGGCTATGATGACATTACCCCCCGCCGCAAAGTGAATCGGCCTGAGTGCGTTGCCGGAAGTTTTGTAGTGCAGGCTGTGTCCTCCGACTATCGAACCAAAGATGCCCTCCTTTCCGATCTTGGTGTTGAAGTCGCCACGAATAATATTGACGTCGTACTTGGGGCATTTATCATACGTTCTCGTGGATATCGTAGAATTCTTCCTTGGTTGAGTCATCTTTTTCTTCCGTTGGGGCATGGGCACAGATCAACGTGATGTTTTTGAATTTTGCTTTGATGCGGATTTTGACCAGGCGCTCGACTCGACTTCTTGCCTAAGGGTTCCCCTTTCGAAAAAACCGCAACAAAAAAGCCGCTAGTGCTGCTCCTTGCAGCACTCGCCAAAGTAGATATCACACGATTTCATCCTTCGTATGCCCTCTCCATCCCATCGCACTTCCTGGATGGCTGTAATGATAGCCTTTAGCCTATCCAGGCTATCCACTGGTTGTGCGGCTGCACATGGCCTGTTTAAGGTCCGGACATTCCACGCGCAGATCCGAAATTCATTGTCCTTGTTTCGTTTGCTGGGGTCGTCAACATTAAAATCATCCATATCCGAGGCTTGTGGTTGTTTCGGAACCAGTTAGTTTTCCCGTGGTAGGGAAGTTACCCCGACGAACAACCCCCATCTTGAAGGACCAGACCCTTAAACTCCAAGGGTGGGGAGCCGGATAAACCGCTCCTTATAGGCTGGTGCTACGAATATGTCTTAGTAGCCCATATAATGTGTTCTCTAAGTAGTTCAACCTAACTGGAACTGTAGACGCCATCGTTGATTCCATCTGGAGAACTCTTCCGCTTCCACCTGGATAACTGGAAATGCCTGCGTGAGAACACTCCTCGCCCCCTCTCTCGTTTGCTGGCGCCTAAAACCCCCGCGACTATAGCTTTCCAAATACATAAAATTTATCCAAATCGGTCCAATAGTTTTTGAAAAAATGGTACCACAAAATTTATTTAAGCCTATTTATATGTATATATGTGTGTAGATTTGGATAGATTAATATGTGTATAATAAAATGATATAAAATATAATAAAACTATAGGTAATATACCTATATCTTAACAGATTCCATACAACTTCCTATAAGTACCTATCCTGGCATTGAAAGCCATTTGGAAACAAGACATTAACTAGATGCCAAATCCTTAACAATCAATTTCTGTAATTTATGATAAGATATTTACCTTTTCAAAGTTCTCTTTCAGTCAGAATACTCAGAATTGAAATTATATTCTCCCATTAGACGTTATTAAATAGCAATAGGTACATTTCCGGTAACAGCATATCCTTACATAAATATAAAATGCTCTTTCAATGAATCTTTACTTAACAATATTTTACTGTACCTCGTTAACATTATCCTTAAGAATTGAATCATTAAGTGATTGATTAATGAGTAATGTGTATAGAACAAAAACCTAATTTAATATCATTGGTTTTATTTTCAAATGAAATAACTTCTCAAAGGAGTACTTAGGTATTGATCCTTAGATAAAAAAAATATACAGGAAAGTAGATTTTCGGGTATGAAGGAAAATAAGAAAAGAAGACAGGAAGTGGTTAAGACCTGCGGTTGCGGCTTATAACCTACACAATTATATACGTAAACATACTAACTTATTGCTCACAATTTTATTTTTTCCTAGTGTATTTAACAGCACTTTCGTATATACATATGTATACTACCGTGAAAGTGCAAAATACGTTAATAGGCCCATTAACTAGTTAATTAGAGGAAGGCAGCGTAACAGGTAGTACAAACAACACCTCAAACAACTTGGCGTGCAAAACTGGAGACAGCTAGATAGAAACCGAGCCGGCTGGAAGAAGCTTGGTGGTTGAGGCCCTAGTCCACCCGGACTGTAGCGCCACCTTAAGTAAGTCAGTAAGTATAAGTAAGTAAGTTAAATTACTTTCCCAAGACTAAATTCTCACTTTGCTAATGGTATTCCTTTAACTAATAAATATGTTTTGCCGTCCTTTTTCATAAGCTTTCCTAAGTGGCCCCAATACTTAAAAACTACTTCCATTCGACTTGTTTGTTCAATTTCTGAAGAATGTCCTTAAATATTGGTTAAAATTAAATCTGCTTACGTTTTGCAGCACCATCCCAACAAATTATAATGAAGCGAGTAGGTATAGTACAACAAATCTTCGATTCGACACTATCCCATAATTTTCATCTCCAATGTGGCTTAAATAGTTTTCTTATAAATTTTGCAAATATTTAACAAAAGTATGAAATTATTGTTCATGGGGAATTATCCCACATAATTCACTTAAATGCATTTCAATTAAAAATTCACAGCTTCTTTATGGAACATGGACTGCGTAGCGTCTCTCTCTCACTCTCCCTCTTTCACACATACACTTCCTTGGATTTAAAGGAAGGATAAACTTTTTGGAGAAAAGTTTATGGATGTGGTCGAAACAAAAGCGCTTAGCATTTCGTAGTTAGATATACTACTATTCCTACATATAGGTACCTTCTATATAGCAGAGGAAGGATCTAGTTCTTGAAAGTGGTGACCCGTCTATCGGATATCAAAATTCCAAACTAAAGGAAGATTGTTGCCGAAACTTTTGTGCATAGATTTTGTGGTATAACCAATTAGAAGATTTATGGCTTGGATAAACCATACTGTGCGAAGTTGGCGATTTTATACACCTGCAAAACAAGGCTACGGCTGCCAATGCAGGTTTGCAGTTTCTTTTTTATTTTACTTTTTTATATCTGCTAAGTTGCTGAACAGATTGCCGGTGGAAAGTTTTCGCGGAAAAAAGTTTAACAACTAGTTGAAAATGGCTATAACTGATGGGCGTATAATCTATGTGTTATTTTTTAAATTGAACTTCACTCAAACTGTTTTATAAAACTTAAAGAAGCTTTAATTTAATAAATTTTGTTTAATTTGTTTCATCGAAAACGTATTATCAGCCACAGATATCCGCATCTTCTCGTATAGTCAAGCAGCTATCAAATCTTTTTAATCGGTATCTACTAACTCTTTAACAGCCCTAAATTTCCGTTCATCTCAGCTGGAGATGGCGCAGCAGTTTATAATTTACAGGTGCGAAAGCTTCCAGTGTCCCCGATTAAGAAAAGCCAATACGAATGGGCTAAAAGTGACAAAGAGAAAGCGGCGGTATTCGCCGATTACCTGGAAGAAACATTTAAACCTTTGATTGGCAAGCACTCAATGGAAATATTAATATGAGTTTTAGCTTGAGTGAGAACTACACAACCAGAAATGCTACACTCGCTGAATTGAACAGAGAAATAAAGAAGCTTAAGTCTAATAAAACTCCGGGGTATGACTTATGTTAAATTCCTTACAACAAAAAAATCGAATCTGTTTAGAAAAAAATCGATTTGTTTAGAAGAAAAGATCAATTTTTCTAAACAAATCAAATCTTTCGTTTTTAGCTAGATTTACACAGACTTTCACACACACTAGTAAGATTTGACATTTCTCTGGAGTTGAAAGTTTTGTTCTGCGGTGTTTTACAAATACTCAAAAGTGTTTCTCGTTCGTTTAAATAAATTAAAAACAAATTTATCTCTTAAAAGTTTTTAATTCATCAAATGGCAGTGCATAATTAAAAAGAAGTGATAAAAATATCAATGAACTTCGATTTCAAGTGTCCAAAGTCGATTGATGTTATGAAGCGCGCGCTCGCCGACGTGTTCCTCATTTGATGTGTTTTTTGATGGATTTTGGATTTTTTTTTTTACTTTAATGGACGCACAACAATTTTTGTCTATTTCTGCTACTATTCCCGGAAATATATTTCTTTTTAATCGTATTAAATGACGCGTAAGTCGGAATGCACTTTTGAGTATTTGTATGCCCATTAACTTGTTTACTTTTTGCCTCAAAATGTATGTCAATGGCCAACACACACAATCACATAAAAAAATTGATTTTTTTTACAAATTCTTTTCAACACAAAAAAGAAATCGATCTCCAATTGTTGAAAGGAATTCGACATTAATAACAGCGGAAATATTAAAAATGCTTCCTCATAAAGGATTAATTAACCTCCTTTATATAATAAATGCCACTCGAAGGCTAGAATATGTTCCAAGCCAATGGAAAGTTGCGGAAGTCATAATGGTTTTGAAACCTGGCAAACCATCTCATGAAAAGAATTCTTACAGACCGATTTCGCTTCTTCCATTAATATCGAAAGTTTTTGAAAAAATACTACTCCTGCGCCTGCAGACTATAATAGAAGAGAAACGATTAATACCTGAGCATCAGGTATGAGAGAGCTCTTGAAGAAAAGAAAATTTGTTCGACGGTCTTTTTGGATGTGTCGCAAGCGTTTGGCAAGGTGTGGCACGAAGGCCTCAGTTCAAATTACGACAAGTTCTGCCTGAAGGACTTTATAAAATTCTTAACGAATATCTAGAAAACAGACTTTTTCGTGTAAGACACGGAAATGAATATTCTAATTTCAAAGAAATAGTGACTGGGGTACCACAAGGTAGTGTTTTAGGTACAGTTCTGTACCTTCTATTTACACGTGATATACCTCAAACAGAAGACACTAACGTAGCAACGTTTGCTGATGATACTGCAATACAGGCAGTAGGCAAAACGATTAACGAAGCTACGATTAAATTACAAAATGCTCTTAATAATGTTAATGAGTGGACAAAAACATGGCGAATAGCGCTCAATGAACAAAAGTCAGTCCACGTGGACTTTACGTATACAAAAATAAATAGATTGCCCGTCTTTCTAAATACCGATCGTGTTCCATTTGCGAATGAGGTAAAATATCTGGGAATGACTCTAAACGCGAAATTAAAATGGAAGCCGCACGTAAAAAAGAAATGCGAAGTATTAAAAAGTAAATTAAGAGATATGAACTGGCTACTCGGTAAATATTCTAAGCTTAGTATTGATAATAAGTTGATTTTATACAGGCAGGTACTTAAACCTGTCTGGACTTACGGTATACAACTCTGGGGCTGTACCTGCGATACAAAACTTACAAACGTTTGAAAATAAATTGCTTAGGTCATTAGTAAATGCACCATGGGATATAAGAAACGAAGATCTCCACAGGGATCTCGGGATTCCAACGGTTCGAGACGAAATAAAGAGTTTCCAACGATTTTTGACATTCTTGACGAGTCGATTCTAGTACGCCGTCTGCAAAGAACAAAACCTTCCGACTTGGTGTGGTGAACACAAAACCGATTTAAAATCGCGGAATAAGCAGGAACTTTCACCGGAAAGTTACCTGCAACACGTTACTTAACTTCGTTAAAAATAAATTGCTAGATAAGTTTCAACTTAGTTGCAATCGGGAAGTGGAGGTGGTTTTAGTGTAGTAAGAATCTCACACTTCTATGAACACGCGTTTTTCGGTCCTCATAGAGCCTGATGCAGGTTTTGCACCCACCCACGGAAAAAAAACAGGTGTTGGGTGCCGGGGCATAGAGACATCCCAGGTAATTGTAAGACCAATCAGCTCGAAAGCGGAACTTTTCTACCTAGTAAGGCAGCATTAGGTATTCCCATCTCTAAATGTAAACTTATGCTGAAGGTTTAGAGAGAACAAACCATACGAGGAACAATATCAATATCACCACTTGCTTGGCAACAAAACAAATCTGACTACTATAGATTTAGACGAGGAAGAGGTAGACTCGTTTCCTCATCTTCTATGCACTTGTCCTGCTCTATCTCATAGACGAAGACTCCATCTTGGAGAATCATACTTCAATGGTCCTAGTGATTTGATAAACGTAGACATAGGTAGTCTATTACGCTTCATAGGAAGTTCACCGAGTAGGGAAACTTCCCTACTCTCCAAAACTGCTCTTACGATTTTCATGTACATACATATGTATACAAAGTTTCCAGATTGTGTGCACTGCCTCACAAAAGGAAAATACAACAGCAGAAGAAAGGATCTTGGTGGCCAATTTATATCACCAAAATGCCAAATAACTCAGACAATAAATATTTCTTGGAATACTAGACAAACAATAAAGCTCAAAAAAGCCAACGGGTCATGCTATTTGAGATGCAACACCATCTTATGTTGCTGAAACCACATGTGTTTCATATTCATATTTTCAATTTGAGGTCAAACAAAATAGGTTAACATTCAGGCAATCTCCCTGGTATAAAAGAGCTTTGTGCTGTTTGGTCAAAATCGGTCCAGCAGTTTGGCAAAAAATGCATTTTCAGAGCGATGCAATGTTCGTTGAGTTCTACAAGTACCTACCTACAGCAAAAATTATTTTCTGCACTTGGATGCTTGTCATTAAACCACCTCGAACGTCTGAACAGATTTTGATGAAATTTGACAGAGATGTTGATACAGTATCTCGGTTTTCTAAATTTTCACCAACGATGACAATAGCGACTTCTTCAATATTGTTGGCGCATTAAAACGTCTTGCGTGTTGTCCTGTAGGCGTCCTATCGGCTCTGATGACAATTTTTTGGTTATCAGATGACATGCAGTCCTGAATAATGCAACCAATTTGTTGTGTTGATGGAAAAATATTTGGAGCTGTTCCACAATTGGTCAACTCACCAAATTGTTGTGTACACAATGCTGATCGACTTGTCTTGCTGATTTGCAAAAAATAAAATTACAAGCATTTGTAGTCACTACCCTGCGGCGGCGTTGGCAACAACAATAAAAGTCAACCACATAAAAAGTCAAATCGTTTGCGTAAAGTTGTAAGTCATATCAATAACAGCCCTTAAAGGTGTTAAATCATTAGCCGTTGGTCTGCCTACCTATACACTTGTCAAACAGGTGCAAAATTTGACGTATATTTTGTAAATCGATTTATTACAATGCCTTTTGGTCGGAGGGAAAAAGTACGCAAACAAGAAATATTTAGCTTGCAAATTTGAATAATTGTTGTTATAGGTCCATCTCTCTGTAGTGAATCTCGAAGATGATAGAGAGCCTTGAAGTTTCCAAATATCACTTGTTAACCTGAGTTTGACCTTTGACAAGAATGGCTCAAAATTGCAAGCTTAATATTTCAGGTATGCTCACTTTTTCTCTCCAACCGAAAGGCAAACCGCCCGACCGAATTTTAACTGACTTCACAAAAACACTCCCTGACCAATACCAAAGATTACCTGAAAAAAATCATTCATATCGGTCAAACCGTTCTTGAGTTATGGTGTGACAAAGGGAAATAGGGAATCATTTTTTAAATTATAATAATAGAAAGATATCAGAATCTGAAACGGCGCGCGGCGCGCGGTGACGACGCGTTAAGGCATAACACCAACACGTACCATGTTTGTTGCACACTGATTTTTTCCTCTACTGAATATGTTTTTGTTTTTTTGTTTGGCAAGGACATAGACACTAACAGGACAGCTCATTTACGTTCTTTTGTAGGAGCAAGGAGGGACAAAATTGGTTAAACCTTTTCCCGAAAATATTAATAAAATGTGTAGATATTTCTAAATTGTTATGATGTGGTTAATGAAATCGTGTTCAGAATTCCTAATCAATTGTTTATTTCTGGGTCAGTTGCTTTTGCAGTATTGCTTCCATAAACACCATAGCAAACTCCTTCACAAAACACAACCGATTTTATAAAAACAAAATTACTTTTCTTGATCCGTATTTAATTTTATTTATGAAGAACAGATATTCATACGAGTATATGAACAAAGTCAAATACACTTACATATACACTCCTCGTCAACTGAATACGCACAAACATTTTTTAATATACTTTATCCATTTTTTCCAAACAGTGATGGTTATTATGCCATCTGTTGATGCTAACTATTCCCTTAAGATGTTAAGCAGATAATTCCGAAAGAATTATCCAAAAACAACCGTGAGTTTTTCTTCAACCACTTGCAAAGTGTTTTATATGCAAAGTAGGAGTTTTTTTTTTAGTCAACTGAATAGGTACAACGCCATTTTCTTCGTTGTTTATAAGTTTTTTGGAGTGCTTGACAGTTTAAATTAACGATTTTAGTGTTTTCAGTAAAATTTAATTCTTGATTTCAAATTTTAAGAAAAATGGGTAGATCTACGTGTCTTAACAGTGTTGAAAAAGCTAAAATCGATTTACTTAGAGACCAAGGCCTAACTGGACGTGCAATAGCTGATAAAGTTGGCCGAAGTTTTAATGTAGTTTATTCTTACTTGAAAAATAAAGATGCATACGGCAAAAACATGAAGGGAGGTAAGAAAACAGCAACAACAGCAGCTGAAAGACGAAGAATTTTAAGATATGCATCAAATTCTTCTGATTCTGTGGCAAAAATAAAACAAAAAGTCGGCGTAAACGCAAGTTGCTCAACAGTATTAAGAGTAATCAACAACTCAAGCCATCTTAAACGAATGAAACTTAAGAAAAAACCACCATTTGACGAGGGACGGGAAATGTTGCGATTAGATTTTTCAAGACTTCACATGAGTTGGAAAAAAGAATGGTATCACGTGGTTTTTTCAGATGAAAAAAAGTTTAATTTCGATGGCCCTGATGGGTTCAACTTCTATTTTCACGACTTAAGAAAAGAAAAAAGATTGTTAAAGCGCCATCATAGTCGTGAAGGAGGTGTCATGATATGGGCAGCAGTCAGTTATTATGGAACAGTTGAGCTCGAGGTTGTAACATCAAGAATGACAGCAGCTGGGTATAAAGTAATTTTGGAAAGAAATTTTCCTAAATTTTCTAACATCTTTGGACCCATAAACTGGACCTACCAACATGATAATGCGCCTATTCAGATTCACTCAGCGCGCATAATAAAAACATGGATAGAGGAGCAACAAGTGCAGTTGCTTCAATGGCCGCCGTACTCACCTGATCTAAACATCATAGAAAATGTCTGGGGATGGTTAGTACGCAAAGTTTATGAGGGTGGTCGTCAGTTCGAAGACAAAGAAACCTTAATTTCTGCAATCAAATTAGCGTGGAGCGAAATTTCGTTAAATTACATTAAAAAGCTATACGATTCCATGCCGGATCGAATTTACGAAGTAATTAAAAATAAAGGTGGAAGTACCCACTACTAAACTTAAACAAAAACTTGTTTCATTCCATTCCAATACCAATTTTAATTTTTGTACCTATTCAGTTGACTCAAAAAAAAACTTCTACTTTGCATAAGTTACACTTTGGAAGTGGTTGAAGGAAAAACTCACGGTTGTTTTTGGATAAAACTTTGAAATTCTGTTATTTATATGTTACGAAAATTTTTACCATCAATAGATGGCATAATAACCATCACTGTTTGGAAAAAATGGACAAAATATATTCAAAAATGTTTGTGCGTATTCAGTTGACGAGGAGTGTATATGCACATATATATATGTATGTTTTTAAAGATGATACCACTTTCTGGCCACAAATGGTACGTTAAATGTATTATATCCTGGCTATTTCCTTCCTTTTCAAATTATGTGGCACAACGTTTGGATATTGTGCAAACATTTACTTAAATTCACACTTTGTATTATATTGGTTGATGCATGTGCGTTTTGGGATTCGTGTGGTTGTTGAACTATAGATAACATGATTATTTAAGCCTTTAGCTCTGACCAATTTGCTAACATGAAGCAATTTGGTTATGATTTTTTTTTTTGCATATTCAACTGAAAAATTAAAGTTCTTCATTTCTCATATTCGTTTTACTATTGTCTACTGGAAACAATTCATCCCATAAACCATATCTATCTAGAAACGGTTCGTCGCCAAGCTGAATTTCCTTGTCATTGAACATTGTGTAGACATTTTCGCTAGTTGATGGAAGCCACTTAACGCCATTAATATCACTGGGGACTCTTTTGAAAAATTCAGCAGTTAGAATATATTTAAAGCTTATGTATGTTAGTATTAATTTTATCTCACCCAGTTTTGGCAAATGAAGCCCACCACTTTCCAATCCTTTCAGCCATAAACATATCAGAATCATCAAGTTTCGGTACCAGACTGAATTGAAAAAGATATTGGAGATCATCAGCATGTAAGACACCTGCAAATAAAATGTTATCGCAAATTCTCCAAAAGGAATATCGACATAATGCCTGTAAATACCTCTTGGCTTGCCATTTTCATCGGGGAATAGGCTAACCTTCCCAGAATAGTCAAATCGATAATAGTAAACATCAACATATTTCCTTGCCAAGTGAACCAGTCTATAAACTCCATGACCAATAATGGCATCTGAAAATATCTCCCCGAAATTGACAAATGGCTGATCCTGAATAAGTTTGTCCTTCAGGTAAAATTTTTGAATCTTCTTGCTTTTCTCAACAGCATTTTTGTCCAATGCAAAGGTGAAAATCTCAGGTGCATATTTTTCGAAATTCAAACTTATATCATTCAGAAATCCCTTGTTGCTTGCATGTTCTAAAAATTGATGAAATGTTATAGACGTTATAAAATAAAACAAAGTTGCTTACGATAAATATTAAAATAAGCTAGTTCATCTTTGGTAATTCCTGTCATAACTGGAACTTTGTTGAACTCTCCCTTGGCAAAGACATTCGTTGGTGTGTCGAGGAGAAAGTGTCCATCCACTTCATAGTTCCATTTTAAATCGATAAAACCATAAGGTTCATAAGTTTTGCATGCATCAATAATCTTTTCCCATGAAACATTCCTCAAACAGTCCACTACATCCTTGGAATTGTATATGGGACAGGAAACAAGGTTAGCTAGTTTTCTAGTCCAGCTCACGTTATCCACAGTAAAATGGCTTGTAGCCGAACCACTCATAGCAATTGCTCGATGAAAAAGTCCTTTAGATAATGGCGAAGCCATGTGAAGTGTAACAGCCATTCCACCAGCACTCATGCCAAATATCGTTACTGATTTCGGATTTCCACCAAAATTTGAAATGTGATCTTGCACCCATTGCAGAGCCATCACTTGATCAAGATATCCATAATTTCCAGGAGCGTCTTTATCCTTAGTACTTAGAAAACCCAATGCTCCAAGTCTGTAATTGATTGTGACCAATACAATGTCCTGATTCATAAGTAACTCGGGTCCTGCTTCGAATTCACTATGGCTGGTGCCGAGAAAATTTGAGCCGCCATGGATGTAAACCATCACCGGCTTGTTTCCCCTCAAGTCATGAGAATACACATTTAGTACCAAGCAATCTTCTGACATTACATCATTTGAATATCTGTGTGGTTGAGGGCAGATAAACCCGTCTTTTGTAGCATCTAGAATAGTTTCACTCCATTTCGTAATGCTCACTGGGCCCTTGAAACGTTTTTCACCGACAGGTGGTTCGGCATATCTTATACCACGAAATGCCTTAAATTCATGATTTGTATTTGTTTTCAAAATAGAACCTTTTATTTTACCAAGGCTTGTTTCGACAATCAGCCCATCATCAGCAAGAGCAATGCTCATAAAAATCGTCACGCAGAGACACACTAAACTTAACTTCATGCTTGCGCGGGATGATTTCGAATACTAAATCGCAAGTGTTCTCTAAAATGTTATATACTATCTCATCATGATATTTATTAGTGTGACCATGCTTTAGGAAATGGCAATAAGGAAGTATTGTTTAAATGAATATATTTATGTCTGATATAAGAAAATGTTGTAAGTACTTTGCTTTTGTCACTCATCATAACCGTTTCGAAAAACATGCTGAGATTTATTGATTGTCCACAAAGGTTATTTAAGTTTTACGATCAGAAATTTCAACCTTGATATTGTCATGTAGATCAGTTTTGTGAAAACAACTAAAAACAAAAAATCAAACTTCTTGTGGTTCATCCAATACGGATTGTATAATTATGTACATATGTATGTTTGTTTGTTTGTCAGCATTTCTTTTTTATTTAAATTATATACATAGGTACAAAAATTACATACGTGTTCATGTGAACAAGAAAAATAAATGCAATGGTCACACTAAGTTTTACTATCTTACTATCTCAATCAACCAATTTGAGAGTTGAGATTGAAACATATTATTTACTCTTTCTTGAATGCGTTAGGTTCTATAGTAAAACTTAATAAATCAATTAGATAGTAAGAAAAATAGTTTCTTTATTTCTAATTTTAATTTAAATACATAATGCACAGTTCGATGTTATTATCTTAGATAATCAGTTTCGATTTTAAAAATCTTTCAAGTGCAAGTGAAATGCTCAGAATTCAGCAATGTCAAGGGTATATTGGCGCTGAGTTAAACAAAATATCGAGCTTGCATTTAGTTTCTGTGTATGTTAGTGCGAAGTTTACAATTTAAATACCCTATGATATGATTGAAGAGACTTTGAACTCTCGAAATTTGGCTATTATGATAGAAGATTGAAAGAATTAAAGTTGAATTAGTATAATAATATGAACTGATTCGTATGACCTTACTATGCGAGTACAAGTACTTAACAATTTCAATTATGTATTCGTTTATGCCAAATATACCAACGGCATGCAGGATATGAAAATAAATGCACTTAAACTAGATCGCACAAACTTGCTCTTACAGATCAAGGATATGGACGGATGGACGCAGACCGTGGAGGACGAAATGTAGGAACTTTCAGTTTATTATTATTCATGTCGATGGGTGTCTTTTCACTTATCCATTTGATACATTATAATGTTTTGTACGTATATCGGAAAGCTTAATATGTACATTTATAACGTTCATCGTCTTTTGTGTATCTACTCGTATATCTTCAAAGACATTAGGAAGATTGCTGAAAGACTTCTATAGTCTACATTTAAGTATTAATCCATGTCAGAATAAAATGGGAAGGAATTTCATACTGCCGGATTTACACGAATGGAAAGCTGCCAGTATAATGACAAAAAGAATGAATTTGTCCATTCTTTCGTTGTTGCTTTTGTCATTATACTGGCAGTTTTCCAATCGTGTAAATCCGGTAAGCGACTGCCAAATTTCAGTGCTGAAAATGGTTTTCATACTTTGCTTCCACACTCGCATTGACATTTGTTTCGCCATAACCTCAAACACTCAAGTGTGATAGAATGTGTGATGATTTTCGAACCAATCCTAAAAAAGTTCATGTAAAAGCACTTGTCAAATTGTGTTTTATAAAATTTCATATTCTGCTTCCACACTATTATACCAACATAATTTTCTTCAATTTTTTTTTTGAAAAATGACGTGTTGATACTCAATGGGGTAATGTGGAAGGTCTATAAATACATTATACTCTGTAAGTACATAACACTTTCATTTCTTTATCTTAATTGATTAGTTCTCTGTGCTTGAAAGTTCATAACAAACCAAATAATACGCCTCCTGAGATTATAAAAGTAGATAAGATTTCAAATAAAATACTATATCAGTTGTATAATAATTATTCTTATTGTTTAGTTACTCGTAGGTGCAAATACAAATATACATATACATTATTTAGATTACGTGAATATAAAATGCATAGCTGGATCGAACAAGGTTAGGTTAGGTTAGGTTAGGAGGGCTGTGCACAGCACAGAGGCTGTTGCTTACACGGGGGCCTGTTGGTCCATTGTGATCCCCTTACAAAAAGAAAGCAGAAATGCTCCTAAACTAATGATTCAGATAGACTGGCTCATTTACGAACCAGCATGTGCTATCTATAAATTTCCCCATATTTACCATTGAGACCTGCGCTAGATCGTCCAGTTCTCCAACAAACCTGTTTCCCATCAAGTAACGGAGGCGGCTTGTTTGTAGGTTTGGACAATCGCAGAGCAGGTATTTAATGGTTTCTATTTCTTCTACATCCTGACAGCTCCTACAACAGTCGGGTGCGAGTACACCAGTGACCAGTTAAGTTAGTACACCTATCAAGATTCTAATGTTCTTTTTACTCAGCGATAGAATATACTGAGTTTCCTTTTCATTAATTCTAGGCCATAGACTTCTAGAGATTACGCAATCGTTCCTGGTAATCCAGGATTTATTGATTTGCTCTTTCGTTATTAGGTCCATTTTCGATTTAATCACGCCGATCGGGATGTCTAGCCCCATGTCTAATTGGCTACTACTGTTTCCATTTGATAATGACCCCTTCCTTGCTAGTTCATCTGCTATATCATTCCCTTCTATATTAATATGTCCAGGAACCCAGCAGAGTTTGATTCGGTTAGTGTTGCAAATTTTGTTGAGTATGCCTCGACATTTTGCCACTGTTTTGGATCTTATGGTCTCACTGGCTATTGCTTTGATCGCAGCTTGGCTGTCCACGAAAAATGTGATCTCTGACGGGATCAGTTTTTTCTTGTGTACCAATTCTGCTGCTTTATGAATAGCATAAATCTCAGCCTGAAAAACACTACACTCATCTGGGAGTTTATATGACTCTCTAATATTAAGGGCTTCACAGAACACCCCCGCACCCGTTCCTTCTTTCATTTTTGACCCGTCAGTATAGAAGGGGATACCCTGTTCACTAATTAGTGAGTTGGGTTCCCATCCATGTCTTTCGGGTATTGAAATAGAGAAGTGTTTGTTAAAATCCATTAAAGGTGGAATATAATCAGTCTTCACAAAAAGTCCAGCCACCGTGTCATACCTTTGTAGGATAGACCCATGACCATAGGTGCTGTGCTTCCAAGAGCCCAGTTCTTTGAGTCGAAATGCGCTTTTGGCTGCTGTGCATCTAGTGTACTCGTCTAGGGCTGGAAGATTTAAAATAATTTCCAAACCTGCCTGTGGCGTCTCTGTGCCCCCGTTATTCTTATACAGGCTAGTCTCTGTATCTTATTCAGGTTTTTGAGATAACTTACTTTTTCAACAGCCTTCCACCACACTATAGAACCATAGGAAAGTATGGGGCGAACTATCGTCGTGTACATCCACTGGATAACCTGCGGTCGCATACCCCACCGTGTACCAAAGGTCTTTTTGCATGTGTAGAAAGCGCATAGTGCTTTTTTCATTCTTTCCTCTGTGTTACGTTTTCATGTTAGCTTGGAATCAAGGATAACTCCAAGATATTTAGCTTCCTTGGAGAGTTTCAGAGGGATGTCATTAAGCCTGGGAGGAGTAAAATCCCCTTATTTCTTTTTATTCGTGAACAGAACTAGTTCGGTTTTTGTAGGGTTAACCCCGAGACCGTTTTGTGTTGCCCAAGAAGATAGTTCTTTAAGTGAGGATTCCCTAATATCTTTGATGGTGGTAAAATACTTACCCGATATCAAAATTACTATGTCGTCTGCATAGGCAACAATTTTAATTCCCTGATTCCTAAGTCTTGCAAGAATTTTATTAACAACTAGGATCCAAAGGAGAGGTGAAACTACCCCTCCTTGTGGCGTGCCTCTTGTAACTGTTTTCTCAACAATAGTATCTCCAAGTCACGAGTTTATGATTCTGCCATTGAGCATGGTATAAATCCAGTCTACAATGGCAGGCTCAACTCCAACCTCTTCCAGAGCAGATTTAATGGACTCCGTCTTTACGTTGTTAAACGCTCCCTCAATGTCCAAAAATGCTGCCAGGTTCTTTGTGCTCGATACTTTTCTCAATTTGTGAAACGACCTCGTGCAACGCAGTCTCCACTGACTTAGCTTTAAGGTTAGCGTGTTGGTAGTTGCACAAAATGCTTGGATTGAGAAGGTCTCTAACATGCAGATCAATAATTCTCTCCAATGTCTTGAGGAGGAACGAAGAGAGACTTATAAATAAAATAAATTGGGTGGCGCAACAGCTCATGGAGAACCAGGGCCTAGTGACTTACAACTCACAACCATTCCTGTGTGCGTATTTGTTGGCAGGAATGGAGGGGACCTACAGTTTTTTGCCGAGTCCGAACGGCTAAATGAGAAGCACTTTTTCATGACAAGTATACTCTTGGAGGATTTGTCAGTTCCTCGCAAGAGGCAGTACCTCGAATAAAACATTTCTGTTTTTAGGTGGCACGGCTGGGAATCGAACCCACACCTTCGGCATGACAGTCCTACGCGCTAACCATCAAGCCACGAGGTACTACGAAGAGAGACTTATTGGTCTGTAATCTTTTGCTGTCGAGTGTGTCAGTTTCCCAGCTTTTGAAATAAAGACAACTTTAACCTTTCTCCAGCTGGTAGGGACGTATCTAAGTTTGACACAACTTTTGAAGATTACCCTAAGCCATGGGGTGATTATCTGTAGAGCATGTTGAAGAAATGCCGGAATTATCTCGTCTGGTCCAGCTGGTTTAAAGGGTTTGAACGAGTTTATTGCCCACATAATCTTCTGCTCTGTGATAACCTGATCCAATTCTGGTGCTGATTGTAAAGCTTCTAAGGAGTCTGGTTGCTTATAACCTGAGTCCTCAGGGCTCTTAAAGTCAGGAAAATGCGTTTCCATAAAGAGTTCAAGTGTTTCTTGGCTCGAGTTCGACCACGATCCATCGGGATGTTTAATATATCCCGGAATCGTGGGATTATGGGCAAGGACCTTTCGAAGTCTCGCTGCCTCACTTGTATTCTCAATGGATTCACAGTGTCTAGCCCATGAATCCTTTTTGGCTCTTCTTAACTCCTTGGTGTATGAGTTAAGTTCAGCTCTATAAGAATTCCAGTCTACATCTAATTTACTCAGTTTGGCTTAATTCGTTTCTTAAGTTCACTGTTCCACCATGGTGGGCTAGTGGGTTTAATGTTACGAGATATAAGGCAGTGTCTTTCGAAGGCCGTTCTCATTTCACTAGAAAGGTTTTGAACAACAGTATCTATGGTTGAGGTTGCCGAAAGCGCGTCTTCCTCTGGTGGGTCGATACGGTCGTTCAACCATTTTGTGTGCTCTGTCCAATTTGTTCTAGTTGGGTTTCTAAAGGGCTTAATCTCATTTTTATTCCTGTCTACATAGAGTAAAGAGTATCCTAAAGTGATCTGAGAAAGATTCCTCAGGTGAGACTCTCCAATTCCCTACAGAAATGTTATCGTTATTACTCATAAGAGTGAGATCTAGAACCTCTACCCTGTTTTTGTTCCTAAATGTTGGGTGATTACCCTTATTACATAACATAAGGTTTGAACAGAGAATGTATTCGAAAATTGACTCACCTTACCTCCCCATTGAGTGTGGTGGGCGTTGGCATCGCATCCCAACACCAAAGGTGTCCCTCTTGCTGTGGTCTGTCCCACAAGATCGTGGACTGTTTTTCATGGTGGAATTTCCTCTTCGTACGACATGTACGTTGACGCCAAGATGAAGTTACCATCCTTGGACTCAACGCTGATTGCCACGTTGTCCTTGTTGCTGTACCTAGATAAAAAGAAAGCATTAATTGACTTTTTCGCTAGAATACAACTTCTTATTTCACCTACTGACGTGGAGTGGAATAGATTATAGTTTTTTGACCTCAATCCTTGTACCTGATTCTTATGAATCCATGGTTCTTGGATTAAGGCCACATCCACGGCCTCCTGAGACATGTAGAACACTAGGTCGTGCGTTGCTGCTTTAGCGTGATGCAAATTAATTTGCACCACCAGCAGCTTTTGACTCCCCTTTGCTAACATGCCTCCTTACCTTTACGGTTCCGAGAACATATCTCAACACGTCTTCGTTCCCTTTATGAAGAAGGTCAGATTTCTTGTCAATTATGAACAAGAGGTCCTTCCCTTCCCCTCTGAGATTCTTCTTTAAATGAAGAAGTTTCCATTCTAGTATGGGCAGCTCCTTATTCTGTTTCGCCAGCTGTTTAAACACGGATGCATCCTCATGCATGGCAGGAGGAGGAATCCATATATTAACCATCCGGCAATGTGGCAGAGCTGTGACGGGAAGAACCCCAAGAGATACCCCCTCCCACAGTTCGCCAATATTGGTGATTGTGTGAGTGAGGAACTCCAGGGATTTCTGGTCCCCACAGCAAACCACTTTTACTCCCTTTCGCCAACCAGCTCCATCAAAGGTGTAGTCCTCCGAACTATCATCCTCGGATGTCACCATCATGGCTTTGATGATTTCGTTTTCCACAAGTAACCAATTTTTTGCCGTGATTTTCCCATCCGGGTCGTCTCGACTTATTATGGCCACCTGTAGATCGATCGGGGTGGTGTCAAAACTGTTGGTTTTAAGCTTTTTATAACCTTCAGTCTTAGTTGCCTCCTCCGAACTTGCTCTCTTAGATGAACCTGGATTCGTCCCAGAAGAGTTGCCTACCTGTGCTTTCTCGTTCCTTTTCAGGTTCGATGAAGCGTTGGCCTGCTGTTTCTTGCTGGAGGTCTCCAGTTTTGTCTTTGAGCCAGTACTAGCGGTAGAGTTATTGCCCGCCTGTTCACGGTTTATCTTTTTAGGGATAGACCTAGATGCGGCAGCAATTACTTTTTCGCTGTCTGGCTTTTTAGCGTTTAATAGTAGTTGGGAGGAAACAATGGGTGCAGCTTCTTACGAAGCCAAGCCCTCGCCGACAGCCGTGACTTCTGTCGACACTTGAGCGTATATCCCCGCTCGGATTTCATTATTTGTATTGCTTTCCATGACCATTAATTTATTTGCTTTTGGATAAACATCCCTGTTTTTGTTTGGTTTTTCTTAGTTGTATGCCCCTGCAGCTGGATTGCTGGAGGGTCATATCGTAAGCCCGCTCATCAACGTCAAGGCCAAAACCACGAGGGGGAACAAACTTGCCCTTGTAGTTCAATGCTATAACGTCACAAGATTTTCAATATACGAGTATTTATATGTTAATGTTTCAATACTATAATAATGGGTTGGCTACGAAATATCGCTTTCGAAATTTCTGATAACGAAATCTTGCTATTACAAAATCCCGCTTTTCATAACCTCGCAATTACAACATCCTGCTTTTCACAATCTCACAGTAACGAAATCTCGCAAAATTTTATTGGATTGCAACAAATACATTGTTTTAATCAAAATTTCGCACGAGATTTTAATTTGCGAGATTTTGATTTAAAAAATGTAGGTGTTGTAATCCAATTAAATTTTTCGAGATATCCTACCTTCTCCAAATTATATAAATCCAGTGCCTACCTACTTTTAGACCACACTGTTATTTATAAATTGTTAAGGCTCTCCCACATCACCAACGTGAAATCATAGCGAATCATTCGCAATGATACAAAATATGGCGCAGATACACAATGCTAAGCAACAAAAAAAAAACGTCTCTGGTCAGCGAATGTTTCTCGTTGGTTTGGGAGGGACTTTATTGTTTATTTTTTAATTATTTTCAAGAGACAGTGCCGTTCCTAGCCCTAAGAGCACTTGGGGAAAGCCCAGAGAACCCGCGTTTTCCAATACAAATATTAAAAAAAAAAATAGCGAACCCGTCATTTACACCGTATTTATACTGACTCCAATCACACGGAAAAAAAGTTAGGGCCTGGTTAAAATGTCGATTTTTGTCTACTTTCTTACGGAATTTTTAAATCCGTACTTGACAGAAAGTGGAATGCCTAGATATATTTTATAGACTCTTCTTATAATTGATTTTCATGACAAATTAACCATTGATGCCAAGTTTCATCGACGGACCATTATTTTCAACTCGTTTTCGGTAATATTTAACTTTTATACTGGAAATTAGTCATCCTTACATAAAAATGACAATTACTTTTTTCACGGAGGCCGTATCGACTTGGTTTTGGTGTCATTTGATTCAGCATTCAAAACTACCTTAAAAACATGTGTCAAATGCTTAGGTTGCACCAAAGTAAATTTCTCTGTGTGATAGACTACAACTTTCCCCCTCTCTCCCTCCAAAAAAAAAACACCCTTCCTTGTGAAATATTTGTATAACTCTTTTGATTTTTCATTCTGATGGTACATGAGACATTTTTACCAAGTTTCATGACGGTACTAATTTTTTTGTTTTATTTATCCTATTTTACCTGTACTGGATACAAAGAGATCACTTGCGAATATACTCCTGGACTCGAAAGCTTTTACTTGCGATATATGTACTATTCCAGCACTGACTTGAAAGATTATTGGAATGTCCGATGGCAGCGTTGAATGCTGCAGAAAAGTAACTCAGTTCTTCTCGACGCTCAAGACTGCTTTTGGCAAATTTTGAGATAGCAATCAAACATAACATTACGATGAAAGTAGGTGGCACAAATTCTGTCTGTCTGTTTGTATCTGGATCTACAGCCTAAACCAATGATGCGATTTTCTTCAAATTTTGAACTTAATGTTTTTTTGTAACTCTCCAGAGGGGAAATTGATTTTTTTTAGCTCTAAAAATAACGGTACTTGCCATACAGTGCATTATTGTAGATATGGTGTACTTTTTGATAAAAAAAAAAATATAAAAAACATTTGAGGCGATGAGAACCAAAACTCGCCATATCCATGCCAGAAAAATTTCTCACAGCCAATAGTAATTGTTAAATATCTTTTTAACGAAACTTTTAATATAAGTTTCCTTTAAACCACAATAAATAAATTTAAAAATCTAAGATTGGATATAAAAAATTATTTTCTAACTAATCTCATTTATTAAACAATTAAATTTGGTTATGTGAAATGGATATGGCGAGTTTTGGTTCCCATCACCTAATTTATTAACGGTACCTGCTATATAACGTTTTTTTGTTTCTCATTAACCGCTCATCCGATTTTAATAAAAAAAATTTCACAAAAGCTTTCTTAGAATATAAATAATACTGCATACCAAAATTTTGGAAAAAATCAATTTTGGATTTTTAAAAAAAGATTCAATTTTTTTTTTTTTAAATTCAATATTTCAAAAACGGTTTGATGAATTATTTTGAAATTTCAGTTTTAAATGTATGTTAATATACATCACTCGAAGTCACAGTACACATATCTAAGGTATTATCTTGCGCATGTTGTCCGAAATGATAACTGTCAGAAGAAATTCAAGATGGCAGCCTTACGTGACCCCGTCCGCTGTATTACAACAACAACGAAGAAAACAAACACAAAAGGATAATTTAAAAAACACTAAAAACCAGAAAGGAATGTTGTTTGCATGATAAAATAATGTTAATAAACACTAAAAACCTTGAAACAATTGTATTTGTTAATAAATAAGTTACAAATGAAAACATAACACACAACTCAATCACGGGATTCGCCATTTTCCACTGATTTTGATGGATGCGCAGAACTGAACAAAAATGAAAACGCTAATGATATTACCTTTTAATATTTGTACTGTGACTCGAAGTAGTATCTCGTGGCATGATGGTTAGTGCGTAGGGCTGTCATGCCGAAGGTGTGCGTTCGATTCCCAGCCGTGCCACCTAAAAACAGAATTGTTTTATCCGAGGTACTGCCTCTTGCGAGGAACTGACAAATCCTGCAAGAGTATACTTGTCATGAATAAGTGCTGCTCATTTAGCCGTTCGGACTCGGCCAAAAACTGTAGGTCCCCTCTATTCCTGCCAACAACACGCATGGTTGAGAATTGTAAGTCACTAGGCCATGGTTCTCCACGAGCTGTTGCGCCATCCAATTTATTTATTTTTAATATACACTCGAAATTGGTAATCCAAAAATTTTTTTGAAAAATGTTACAAAACCTTTATATATGGTCGGTCCAAAGGTAAAACTCACAAAGTGCAGAAAAAATGTTCAAGAAAATGAGAATGAAATGCATTTTTTAATGCAAAAAGTCTCATTTTGCACGGTTTTCATAATGAAATTGAAAGGTATGCACGGGAACTTTATTTAAAAATTTGCGGAACGTGACTTTTCAACTTCAAGAAGTATGTTTCAATCTAATTTGAGTAAATTGGGAATGTCTGCTATCGCTCGATGCACGATGCATTTAATGGAGAGTAACGTTCAATGGCACAAACGCAAGCACTAGGTGTGCTTGATCGAACAATGAAAGATTTGTGGAAAAATGCGAGAAGTTTCGAAAAGGTAAGAACATTACACTGGCTGAAGATTTCCGTAAAATCTACAGGTATCCCGCAATCAATGTCTGCAGACGAACTCAGTAGGTAAGGTACTCACCCGAAATATCAGCGTATTTCTGACGATACGTAAAGAAGCTGCAGTTGACGACAAAATTCCGAGTTGCGTTGAAGAAAAATCCATCAGCCGATGATTTCTTAAAACAACTGTTGGCAATAATTACACTGTGCTAGTTGAAAAAACCGACAGATGGCGCACACATCTACTTAAGGTAATTCGGATATGCTGAACAAGATGGCGTACTTAGTTTTTCGAGATTAGGTCAAATAAGAAAGATTTTCGATTTTAAAAATTTGCTTACAAGCCTGAAATAAACGATACAAATCTTGATATATTTGATATGTTTTGATTATAGATCGATGTTAATTGATCAAATATGTATTTTTTTAGTTAAATTACAGTTTGTAAAATTTATAAGTCAACAAAACTTACAATTCGACATTTAAAAAAACGTTTTTGACTGAAAAAAACATCATTTCTTGTTCAATTTTACCTACAACATCCAACATCCTACCACCTTGTTAGGATATCCGAATTATCTTTAGTAGATATGTGCGCCATCTGTCGGAAAAAATAAGTTCCATTTTCAAGCACAGTGTTATTAATGGCTGAATTCTGGTTGATGCTGCAACTGGCCTGATTTCTTTCCTGTCGGGCTTTTGTGAACATAAGGAAGAACTATTCAGAAAACTGTTTTGAATATCGGTCTATTTTAAGGACTTCGATGGTTAAAAATTCATTATTCAAAATGAAATCGCAGACAAACAATAATGACGAAGATACATATCAAAGGACACGGTAGTGCCCAGCCAAGTTCGCGGCACTACACCCTTTTTACAGGAACAAACTCAGGTGATTTTCAACCCCCCTCTAACTTCAGTACCAATAAAGTCTCAAATTCGGAGTATTTGCTGAACTGATCAAACACAGGTGGCTCACGAAATTTCAACTCTTTAGCATTAGTAGTTCCCAAGATATAGGACTTCAAAAATCGCAAAATCCGTAACTGACTGACTCACTGAAAGATCATCAAAATTATGGAGCACTTCCCGACATCGCAGGAACTTGAAATTTCGTACCTTGTGGTACATACAAAGGATAAAATCGAAATCTGCAATTTTCCATTCAGGGGGCGTGGCATCCACCCACTTTCTTAAATATTCTATAAATTATATGGAGCCTTTCCGATTGTTGTAGAACAATGAAAATTGATAAGTTGGTAGGGTTTGAGGTACTTAGAAAGAAAAAAATTGGAATTTTCCATACAGGGGGCGTGGCATCCACCCACATTCTTAAAAATTCTTATAAATTATATGGAGCACTTCCGATTGTTGTAGAACGATGAAAGTTGGTAGGTCGGTAGGGCTTAAGGTACTTAGAAAGAAAAAAATTGAAAAATTGGAATTTTGCATTCAGGAGGCGTGGTATCCACCCACATTCTTAAAAATTCTTATAAATTATATGGAGCACTTCCAATTGTTGTTGAACGATGAAAATTGGTAGGTCGGTAGGCCTTGAAGTACTTAGAAGAAAAAAAATCGAAAAATTGGAAGTTTCAGTTCAGGGGGCGTGGCATCCACCCACATTCTCAAAAATTCTTATAAATTATATGAAGCACTTCCGATTGTTGTAGAACGATGAAAATTGGTAGGTCGGTATGCCTTGAAGTACTTAGAAGAAAAAAATCGAAAATTTGGAAGTTTCAGTTCAGGGGGCGTGGCATCGACCCACATTCTTAAAAATTCTTACAAACCTTATGAAGCACTTCCGATTGTTGTAGAACGATGAAAATTGTTAGGTCGGTAGGACTTAAAGTAATTAGAAATAAAAAATTGAAAAATTGGAATTTTGCATTCAGGGGGCGTGGCATCCACCCACATTCTTAAAAATTCTTATAAATTATATGGAGCACTTCCGAATGTTGTAGAACGATGAAAATTGGTAGGTTGGTAGGACTTGAAGTACTTAGAAAGGAAAAAAATCGAAAATTTGGAATTGTCCATTCAGGGGGGGGGGGGGGGTTGCCATCCACCCACTTTATCAGGATTGCTATTATTTGTATGGAGCACTTTCGGTTGTCGAAGAATTATGAAATTTTGTAGAGCGGTAGGGCTTGACTTTCACCTGGCAAAATAAATCTTTGCAAAAACGAGTGAAATCACAACAAAAACATAAATGTTAAAAAAGGAGCCAAGTTCTTATGTGTACAAGAAACCTGTGCGTAAAAAGACAGCCAAAAAACGTAATGAGATCTAAAACATATGCCAAGTTTTAAGTTCATGAAGTTTAATATCAAATAACTTAAGTAGAGTAATATCGAAACAATTCCAAATCATGACAGAAATTTGGTAATTAATGATAACTGATTGAAATTTGGTGGATTTTCTTAGCAAGTTTTCTCTTAAATACTCACAAATTTTAAATGTATGAAAACTTGACCAGTGAACCCACCAAATTTTAATCAGTAATCATTAATTACCAAATTTCTATAGTTTTGCGAAAACTGCAGGTACTAACCGTCATTGCCAACTAATGGCCGTCATTGGGATTGGACCACCTTCCCCTATATTGCCCAGGGGTGGAATTGCCAAAGGTGATTTATGATAGTCGACAGTCACAACACAATAGCAAGTCTACTGTGAAATGGGCTTAAGCGGTCCCTAGACGCTTAATATTATTGTGCAAAATATTACACAATATTATTGGCTAGGTGCCCCAGACGGTTCAATATTTTATCCAATAATTAAGTTTAGCCGAGTTTCTTATCACTCGCGGAGGCGTTTACTCTTCGACACTTCAAAATTAAATAAACAAATATTGTGCAGTTGTACCCACAGACCATACAATATTTTAATATTGTGCAATAAATATAAAAAGGTTTTTGATTTACTTCAATATATTGCACAACCCCTCAATATTATCCATAGACGGACAATAATATTGTGCAATATCCAATATTGCACAAAAATGTTGAGCGTCCAGGGACCGCTATGGGTAATTTGTGATAGTTGACGGTCACAACACAATAGCAAGTTCTTTGTGCTGTGACTGCCAACTATCACAAATCACATAAGCCGATTCCACCTCAGATTTTTAGATTCATTGAAGCAGAAATCTCCCAGAAGGACCACAAGTCTTTGGAATAGAGCAGATCAGAATATGTGAAGAGATGTTAAGGAATTGATTATCATTCTTCCTGGCATTTATCTACAGCTTTTTCGTTTTAAAAAACTCAAATCCACGTTGCTAATTTTACCTATTGGACAGTAAATTTTCACCTTTGGGATATTGTATAGCATTTGTGATCAAATAAAATTTGGTTCGTTAAATATGGCCATAAAGTTTGATGCCTTTAAAACAATCTTGATATTATTACAACCTACTATAACACATGTTGTCACGTGTGCTGTTATTTGTATTATTATTTTATTCTATAAATTCAGTTACTTATTAAAATTAATGTTGCACCTCACGTTGCACACGTACATTTATTAATCATGTTCAATGCTCATAGCTCATATGTTTTGAATTTCATGCAGCGCTATACTGATTGAAAGACCTTTATGCAGAGCAGATAACAATCGTTGTCATCATATAACTTGTCCGTTGTCCCTTTAGTCTTTTTCCAGAGAGATAATAATAATTGCTAATTAAAATAATCGATTGATCGTTGGTTCTATCGTAATATCGCGGCGGAGAATAACATTGGTTCCTCAGGCGTGCTCAACTGGATGCTTATGCAATTCGAGATACGAATTTCGAGTCATTTAATTTAATTTAAACGTTCTTTGTGGCAATAATTTAATACATAATGGACACAGCAACAAAGCCAACAAAAGGCCAATAGCCCGTATCGACGAACACATGTAAGCATAACGTGTCCGGCATAATATGAACGAAAACTTCCTAGGCACATTATGTTCCTATATGCTTATATTACGTACAGACAACACACCACACGCCACACCACGTTTAATTAATTATTTAAAAATAAAATTCTTGCATCAGTTCTCTTTAATCAGAACATGAGTGAAGGATTTGCGCCGCACCGCGTGCCGGCCGCTACAAAAGTCCATCTTGCCATAGGGCTTCAAACGAGGCAAAGCTTATTTCATTGCATTGTTAATGCATGAAATAATATCGAAATTCGATATGATACTATTGAACAATTATGGTGCAAAGGCAGCTTGTAGCATTTATCCTAAAGGGACTGTCAACAAAACGCTATAAACGATAATAATGAAAGAATTTCATCTATAAATAAATATTATAAAGCATACATTTTATTATTTCTAAGATTAAATCAGGATCAAAGAAAGCTTTTTAATGGTAAAATATATTTTAAATGAAGCCTTAATTGTGTTTCACTGATTTTTGGAGAAAATAAACTAAGAGAATTTCTGTCGTGAAACTGTGGAACTCTTCAAGTATGGAGGAGATGTCCTGGTAGGGTGCGTGCACCAGCTCATCAACCAAGTGTGGGAGGAGGAAAGTATGCCAGACGACTGGTCAAATAGCTCCATATGCCCAATCTACAAAAAAGTCGATCCTATGTCCTGCAAGAACTATAGAGGCATATCCCTGTTTAATGTTGCCTACAAGATCCTATCCAACGTACTATGTGAGTGTCTTAAACCTTTCTGCAACACTATGATCGGCACGTACCAGTGTGGCTTCAGGCCAGGCAGATCAACTAAAGACCAACTGGAAATCCGACGAAGAATTACCCTAGCGAACCACTGCTACTTCGGTTTGGCCAAACAAATGGGTTCCAAAACTCCTTTCTCGAAGTACAAAGTGCACGCTATACAAAACGCTAATTTTACCAGTTCTACTCTACGGCGCCGATTGCTGGACGATAAGTAAAAGAGGGGAATTGATACTGGGCACTTTCGAGAGAAAAATTCTTCGGTGGATATTTGGTCCTATATATGCGAACAGGGCGATTGGAGGAGAAGATTCAATCGTGAACTGTACGAGCTGTACCAAGATGTGGATGTAGTCCAAAGAGCTAAAACACGTCGATTACACTGGCTTGGCCACATCGAGCGAATTGGCAACAACGCTCCAGCCAAGAAAATCTTCGAATCCCAGCCCCCAGGTTCGAGACGACCAGGAAGAACGAACCTACACTACAGGGACCAGGCGGTCTTAGACGCAAAAGCGCTTGGTCTCGACAACTGGAGGGAGCGAGCGAGGGACCGCAACCGATGGAAGACCGCAATATCTCCGCCAGATAAGTAAGTAAGTAAGTAACAACTTTTTTTACCAAAGTTATTGGTAAAAACGTATTTTTTGCCATTTTTTGGTCTTTTGTGATTAACTCGGTTTCAGTATATCGCACCGAAAAAAGTAAAATATGCATTTATTCATAATAACATAAGCTACTATATTATTCAAAAATTATTTGTTTAAACAAATAAAACAAGTGACTTAAAGTTAGTTTTTGTTGTTTAAAAATCACTTTTCCGTGATTATTGAAAAAAAAGGTAATTTAACGATGAAGTTTTTATTTTTCTTTTTAAAGTCCTTGTTATTACCTATAATTTAACAAAGATCAGCCCTCAACGACCTACGGAAGCCGATTAATAAATTAATGAACATAGGTAATTCAGCGCACCCACGCAATTTTATGTTTTAGGTTTTAATTAATATATAAGCCCCACTATGTCGCAAAGTAAAATTAAAAATCTTCATTGTTTATAATAATATTCTGTATCAATTTGCGTTAAATTCATTTTATTTCAACAAAATGTTGCCGTTGGACTAAACGTTTTTACTTGCGATATATGTATGTATGTACTATAAGGCAAGTTTTGGATTCGTACCAAATCAAAATTTGAGATAACAATCAAACATGACATTACGATGATTGAGAACACGAAAAAAGTGGGTGGCACAATTCTGTCTATCTGTTTGTATCTGGATCTACGGCCTAAACTAAACCAATGATGTGATTTGCTTCAAATATTGAACTAAAGGTTTTTTTGTAACTCTCTAGAGGGGAAATTAAAAATTTTTTTTAGCTCCAAAATTAACGGTACTTGCCATGCAACCGTTAAGGAAAGCTTATTTATCTCAAAAACAGCTGCAACGATTTTGATAAAAAAAATCAGTGCGTTACTGTTACCCAGAACCGTTATTAACCATACAACGGTTTTTTTTTATTTTCAATTTTCTCATTAACGGCTTAACGGATTTCTATCAAAATTTTTATGAAAAAGATTCTTTAAAATGCTTATAATATTTTAGGTATTTCACAATTAAAAAAAAATACGTTTTGGACTTTTAAGAAAACATTTAATTTTTTTTTTTGAAAATTCAATATTTCAAAAACGGGTGGATGATTTTTTTTAACTTGGTTCTTAGATATATTTTATATTTTCTAAAAATGTTCATTCTAATAATTTGAGTTTGAGCACTAAGCTATTTGACTAGTTATGTATACAATTTAAAGAACTATTTAAATGCTTTTTTAAGCATTTTATATTT
Organism: Dasysyrphus tricinctus; assembly: GCA_963921185.1. Lineage (NCBI taxonomy): Eukaryota > Metazoa > Arthropoda > Insecta > Diptera > Syrphidae > Dasysyrphus > Dasysyrphus tricinctus. Next base: position 18,516,474 of record OY992533.1, on the reverse strand, counting down.
TTATATTTGTTTTTCTATAATTACTTGCATATTTTAAAAGTTCTTAAGTTCCAAGTAACTTGAACATAAGAGCAAGTACGTGCGATCCAGTGGTGCATTTTATCTTTCTCGCTTTTAATGCCTTTTTTAATGAGAAAAAACTATATTTAACGGAACATTTTTAGTTCTTAATTTTTTTGTTGTCCTATTAATTTTCTATAAATTAAAAGAAATAGTCCTTCACGAATAACGGGAGTGGAGATATTCATGAATTTAAAATGACATGTAAATTCACTGACGCTGTGTATCACAGTACACATATTGAAGGTAATATTTAGCGTTTTCATTTTTGTTCAGTTCTGCGCATCCATCAAAATCAGTGAAAAATGGCGACTCTACGTGACCCCGACTAGTTAAACATCAAAATTTGTTGTGTGTTATGTGTTCATTTGTTACTTATTTAAATACAAATACAATTATTTCTAGCTTTTTAGTGTTTATTAACATTTTTTTAGTGTTATTTTAATTATCCTTTTGTGTTTGTTTTCTTCGTTGTTGTTGTAATACAGTGGAAGAGGTCACGTAAGGCTGCCATCTTGAATTTCTTTGACAGTTCTCATTTCGGACCACATGCGCAAGATAATACCTTAGATATGTGTACTGTGGCTGTGTATAGCCCAGTAAGAATAGATTTTTTCAAGGGAAAAATTACTAACAGGCTGATTTTTGGTATGTAAGTTAGCATTAAGGTTACCTATAATTTGAGAAAAATCCTCAACCATCCGACGAACGCTAGGTGAGTTATAAGGGGTAAAAAGTCACGAAAATTGGTTTTTGCCGAATATCTCGAAAACAGAAAGTTAAAAAAAAATCACAAACGGATAGCTGAGGCAATTTTCCATTGAAAAGTTTGTCAAAGTTTCTTCGTTACATTTACCGCTAAGAAGTTATTGCACTTCAAACTAAAGGGTGTTTTTTAAGGTGTGGTTTCAAGAAGAAATAAAACACATATAATTTAATGCTATGGCAAAGAATTTAGCTTTATTATTAAGATAAGGGTTTGCCATTATGTTTTTAAAAAATTATTTTGTTTTAAAAAAAGTGGCCGCCGCGATTGGCTCGAATAAATTTATGCCGAGAGGCCCTATTTTCGACCACCAATTTTCAAAGCGATGGCGGATAGACTCATTCGGGTCTTCTTGGATACTCCGCTCCACAGCAGCAAAAGCGTCTTCGGTAAGCGTTGTACAGGCGTCTCTGAGGATTCGCACTATCCACTAGAGTAAGCGTGGTGCGAAACCGATCCATGAGGCGTTTTTCTTTTTTAATTCAGAAAAGTGCTCTGAACAGAGTCCGAGCATGTCGAGCATCTTCTGAACATCATCTGAGCAAGTTGGTCCTGAGCAGCGTTGCCACAAAGTGACAAAGTGCCCGATTAGGCCTTTTGGACGCCTGTTTTATATTTTGGACCTTTGCCCGGGCCTATTAGAAATGGCCCCCAAATGTTTATTTCAGAAGCTTTAACATAATTATAGTGTGATAGTTAAAAATGTTGTACAAAATAAAATATTAACCATAGCCATTTTTAAATATAATATCGATACCCTCGCGGAAGAATGTATTAAGCGACATTTTCAAAATTTTAAATTAAATTTTTAAAATACCTCTTATTCAGTTATTTATTTGGGTATTTTGTTGTAATAAACAGATTTTTAGAAGCATTTTGAGTTGAAAATCCCGTTCCAAATCTTTTTATTCTTTTAAATACATAAATAAATAACTGGACCAGAGGCTTTCGCTCATTAGAGTTTAAGAATTTGTATTGGGTTTAATTTTGTTGCATGATATTTATTTTTTTTGTAGAACTAAAAGTGCAGTAGGTTTATTTGATTTAAAGGCAGTAAATTTCTCTTGCAAACAAAAAATGCAATAGATTTGCAGCAATTGCGGGAACGCTGGTGCGTTAATAGGCGTGTTTTTTTATCATCGGGATCTGGATCTGGATTAACTTTCAACACGTGTTACAAAAATAATTTTGAAAATTTCCCATTATTTTGTTTTTGTATAACGTGTAAAAATGAATACAGATCCACATCCCGATGATAATAAAACACGCCTAATATGCCATCTACTTTGGGAGGCAAAATTAAAAAAAAACAGCAATAAAATATGAAGAGGACAGAGACAAAAAACTCACTGGAAAAAATGGCAAGAGTACGATAACTTAGGCGCCCAGAAATTATAGCGGTTTTTTGTAGAACAGTTCAATGCAAGCATTTTTTACTATGGGAGGGGGTCTATCTCACCGCGTTTGAGCGGGAGGGGCAATCTCATAAAAAGTACCAAAAATTTAAAAATAATATTAAAAGTTAACGGTATTACTTACAATTAAGTATTATACTTTTTTTAAAGCCAATACTTTGTTCTATTAGCTAGTTTTTAAGTCAAGTAAAATCTATGCATGCTTTTTGAAAAAAAAACGAATTTTAAAATTAAAATTTGGATAAAAAAGGCTTAAATTGTAATTTCTCAAAACTGTAAAACTTAACATATATCATTTTTTTCTGAAACTCGTTGCTCTAATTAATTTTTAATCAAAAACTGAAAACTAGATGATTTTATGTCTTCTATTTTTTTTAGAAAATCGATAATTACTATAACTACTTTTGTATGGGATGTTTGTTTTTTGCCTGCTTACGTATTACAGCCGATGTATCAACAGTGAGGTATGTCTACAACCCCCCTGCTTGGGCACATTATAGGATTTGGGGTAGGTGCGAGGTTGGATATATGCAAAGTTTCTTTTGCATTTAGAGAATCAGGATTAAAAAAAAAAACTTTGAGTTTATCCTATACATTTAATATCAACAGGAGTTTTCTAAATATACATATACGTGGCCCAAAGTTGCACATTTGAAATTTTCAGACATGAAAATCTAATGCAGTTTTTGACTAAAGCAACGAATTTCAGAAAAAACAAAATAATACGTTATAGGTATAACAGTATTGAAAAATTACTCTTAAAACTTTTTTTTTTCCCCCAAATTTTGAATTTAAACCCCGTTTTCACTTGATTTTAAAAACTGGCTAATAAAACAGAGTATTGGCTTTAAAAAAAGGTATAATACTTAACTGTAAGTATAAAGCCCGTTTGACACTACATTTCTTCTTCATTATATTTCTCATTAGGCGTTTTTCTTTTTTAGCTCCGAGCACAGCACTGAGTTGTCAAAAAAAGATCTGTGTTTCTTTTTTAGCTCCGAGTACTCAGAGCGCTCAACTTGTGTTTCTTTTTTAAATCAGAGCTAGCTCGGAGTACGCTCCATGAGCTCAGGATAAAAAGACCGAGCGAATTGAGCAAAAAGCTGAGCGCAGCCAACTTCACATTTTTGTTCACTCATTTCAAGTGGACGCGTTCAACACATCAATTTCAGTTTATAATTTTGAATTTTTCGAGTTTTTGATTGGCCAGCTGTCTGATGAAAATTAAGTTATCATACTCTGCTCAGAGCTAACTCCGACAGGCGCGGATACAGGGGGAGGGCAATGGGTGCAATTGCCCCCCCCTGGGAAAGAACGAACGCAGCATAATTTATATGAATTTAATAAAATGTAATCATGAACAGGTTCTTTCGTTATACGTTTATAAAAATTTTTCTTGGCAGTGCAGCGGTCGAGCAATGAGTGGTTGTGCGTTGGCCGCTGGCTGACTAGGTTCAGTAAAGAAAAGTTCCACTATGCACAAATAGCCTTCAGATCGACTGAGTGGAAAGCTTATAACTTCGGTTTCGAATTAAGATCTTTAAAGTTAAGGCCTTAAAATAATAGATACATAAATGTCAGGCTACATTACTGTATAACATTTTATGAGAAAAGTCAATATATTTCATACTAGGGAGTAGATTGAATCCCAAATCGATTTAATTTGCACTTTTCAAGATGCTGTGAATGAAAAATTTCACAATTTGAAAAATTATGTTTTAAAAAATTATTGCTCACCACCAACCTTACTCTACAAATTTGTAAGTGGTTTTTTTATAGTTGAATGTATCGCGAGAAGCGGCAGGGGCACTTATTTAAATTTTTAACCTTCTAGTTGATTTTAATTAAAAAAAATTAAATCTTTACGATACGTCGATTCAATTAAGCTTCAGAGTTTTTCAACTATGCTTCAAATGCTCGGATCTACAGGATAAAGATATCTTAATTTAAGTTAAAATAATAAACTACATTTGTGTATAAAAGTTATTGAGAAATACCAAAAAAAGTGATAGAGTTCTTTTCTGATAAACATTCAAATGTGCGTTTCCATTGAAGGAGGACTTTCACTAGAAAACTCTCGAGAGTGACTCTCGGGGACTTTCTTCCCCTCTGGTGAGCTTATTTCATGACTGTGTCTGTGTCCACTTTCGAGTTTTACTCCCGAGAACTTGTTCAGAGACACTCGCCGCCTATTCACTCTGAAAAGCATACGCACCTTAAGAGTATGCACATGTGCTTCGAGTTTGGCGCTGTACGTAGTGATGCGTGCAGACGTGCTGCACATCTGTCTTAGCCATAAGATACGTTTTTGATGTATGTAAGTATTCATGAGGATTTTGTCACTTACGTGGATGCGTTATAGGAACTTCCGTATTCCATATCATTAAACTCGCCAAGAGTACGAATCCAACGAAGAAGATTGGAGAGAAACCAGGAAACGACTACAGCAGTCACTGCCGAAGAGAAGTTGGATGGAACTTTTACACCTCCTTCAATTTTCTTGCAAACGTATTTGACGTTTATGAACACGTTCTCCGGGTTCTCAATATTTTTGTTGCCAAATCGATTTTTTTACTGCAGAATTGCACCACACATGATGTTTTTGAACTTCGAACACAATGCTTATGCAGTAAAACTTGTATTAGCCTTTTGCATGTTTGAGAACATTCTGAAAAATGCATTTTTGACGCTGATGACCTTCCTGAAAACGAACTTTTACTGGCAAGGTTAGGTTAGGTTATCCCAGCTTAAGAAGAGGCTGGAAATTTCATTCGAGCTCGAACGTCATATATCTGAATAGGAAAGGAACATACCACTGTATGCCATTATGTTTTTCGCGCATAATTGTGGAGTTACCCCGAGGCCACACAGGCAGCTACTGGCAAGCAAGTTGCACTAGAAAAACATTTGTTCACTAGCACATACAAACCCAATCAACTTGCTCATCAACTGGAATGCAATTTTTGAAGCCAGTAGTGAAGCAAGTTGGGAGACAAGCAAGTTGAATGCAAGTGGGAGGCAAGTGGAATCCAAATTATGAATTTGACAGTCAGTGTATGTAGCCAACTTGCTTGCCAGTACTTACCCGTGTGGCCTGAGGGTTACGCAGATCCAGAGGGAACTCAAAAACTCTGTAACGCACCATGATATAGCTATATACTGCAAAACTTCATTTCACTAAGTTCAAAGTACCCGCTGTTCGAGACACTGTGGCAGTTATAAAAGAGTTAATTGTGTTCTTCATATTTCAAACTAATCAATTCACATTGCTTTCTCTGACCGAGCGTGTTGTGTAGAGCGGTATGATGTGTACTCAAATTTTCTGTTGACCTCATCAAGATTTTGGAAACTCACGAAAATTGCCCCCCCCCCTGAACGAAATCCTGGATCCGCGCCTGAACTCCGATAGCTCGAGCTCTACTCCATGCTCTGCTGAGAGCTAAAAAAGAAAAACGCCTATTAAATCAATCAAAGTGTCATCAGCGCAAAAAAGAGATAAAAAGAGAGTTTAAGAATTTTCTCTAAATTAGTTTTCACAATTACAATGTGTTCGAAAAGTGAATATACATCATAAACCAGTGTTTTTTATTTTAATTCTGAAATATCTAGAAAAGCTGCCAGAACCTGACATATATTATTTGAAATTCAAATTTTGTATACATTTTTTGCAACATTTTAACAATGGATATAGTGTATACCCACTCACACCTTTCAAAGTTTGAATAAGAAATTGTACATTCTGCTTTTTTTTCATTTCCAGTTCATTAAAAATTAGAGAAAAATGTAGTGTCATACGGGCTTAACCGTTATTTTTTTACATTTTTAGTACTTAGTACTTTTAGTACCCCGCCTCCCATAGTAAAAAAAAAATGCTTGTATTATACCATATTTCCACCTAACGCTAATCTGAGATTTAATGAGATTTACCGCAAATCTCCTTTAAATCTTGAAGATTTACCATACAAATTTATTTCGTTAATCTTGAAGATTAGAAATTAATCTTGTTAAATCTTCCTAGGACAAATACTTTTACAAATCGAACTAACCTATTCCTGTATGGCGCTGAAGGATTCATTTATGGCTGAATTCAGTTCTTCACAGAGGAAACATTCTATCTCACTTCCTCTTTATGAGAAAAAATGAAACCCCGTTTTCATTTTAAAAGGGGATGTCAAAGAAAATCTTTTTTAAATCTTTTTGTGTGGTGGAAACACCAAATAGATTTATGAAATCTGAGCTGAGATAATCCTTTGGTGGAAACATAGCATTAGACTGTTCTACAAAATACCGTTATCATTTCTTGGCGCATAAGTTATCATACTCTTCCCGAAAAATTCGTTCAATGAAAATATTTTACCCAATTTCGGAAAAAATCGTGCTGGAAAGTCGGGGAATGGAAATGCATGAAGATCAACCGTAAATTTACCCTATTTTAAACAAACAAATTGCGCTAATATTAATTAATAGTATGTTCCGTTCCATATAAGTTCATGTGCGTTTTTTTTCAATGTTTTCGTTGGCATCATTTTCTGACCCACACAATGGGGGTTTATGTGCCTGTCTATATTTGCTGTTTTTTTGCATGTCCAAATAAAATTGTGTGAAAAAATCGACAACAAAGCAAAACAATTTACAATTTACATGTTAAATACCAATCCAGATAATTAACTGCAGTTAACTTTAGTCCCGATAAAAACGGTAATGCCAAACTACGATTGTCGTCGTGTTATCGGTAGTTTATAAAAGTTGTGTTCCTTGCCGACTTTCAAACAGTTTGAAACCGCCAGATTTAGTCCGAAGTCGTTCCACACTTGAAAAATTGTATTGGTCCGCACCAAATCTGGCGGTCTGAAACTGTTTGAAACTGTTTGGGACTAAACCATGGAACAGGGTTAAAGAAACGTCAAGTGTTTGTTGGTAGCCCGGAGCAAAGAAGAAGAAGTAAAGGCCTGGTCAAACAGAGCGCGGGCCGACGCGACGGGACGGTCAATACTTTACTGGGAAAGAAAGAACGCGACGGTCAAATTTTGTTTGTAAATCTTTACAAAGACCGTCGGACCGCGCTCTGTTTGACCAAGCCTTAAAGGAACTGGCATATCGTGGAAACAGTGAAGCATTTTTCATAATAGTGTGAGTTAGGCCTGGTTCACACGAGATTGTACTGCACGATTTTTTGCAGTATAAATCCGTGCGGATGAGCAGTGGCGTATATATTTTACATAGAGCCTTTCACACGACGTTTGTACGGCAAGAAAACGTACTCAGCTAAGTACGTTTATCGAAAACTCAACGGACTTATCAAAAAAACGACTGAACTGCGACGTATCGTCTTCCAGTGGCGTATAGTTTTATATAGCCTCGTTCACACGGTTGAAATCCACGTTGGGTATTTGTTCGTTGGCATCAAATGAGCTTCAGTGGAGAGAAAAGCCCATGTATACAAAAAAAATTTATCGACCCATAGGGTTGATTTAAAAAAATTATAACTCCGGTGATACTGATTGGATCTTAAAAGTTAAGGTCTTTAAATAAAGAAGAGGAATGAGGCAACAAATATGCGTTTTTAGTTTTTCAAAATTATAAAAATTTTCATAAACATTTGAATTTAGAATAAAATAAATGGAATTGATTTGGGCTTTATTCACCCCTATAGTATGAAAATTTTTGCCCCTCCTCAATGATTTTTTTACATAATATAGCCCGTTATGTCAGCTTTCTTTAAAAACTCTAACCTTGAAGATCCAATCAGTAGAACGGGAGCTATCATTTTTTAAAGCCATCCATATCAAATTTTAATAAAAAAAATTCCATGTAGATAACGGGATTTTCTCGCTGGTGGATGGTCGTGGACAATGGTCCAAGCAGGTAATTTCAATGCAATTGTTTTGATTTTTCGATCAATTTAAAATCAAGATTGTGTCGCTTATATATCACGTAGGATAATGAATGAGGTATCAAAATAACCGTAATTTTATTTATATGTTATATTTAAAACAACAAGAAAATTCATCAATGCACAAAACAGATATGAGTTCATATGTGAAAGCGCTCAAATAATGCCGTTATCTCCGTCCAACGGTATTCTCGGACTCCTATTTTTTAAATTTATATTTAAATCAATATTTTCTATCATCCGTCTAAGTTTCAGGTTTCTAGCTCTTTCCCTTAAAAAGATAAAAATAAAATACTTCACAACTTCAAACTTTTCCATTCATTTTCATTATACTGCAGCTATTCGAGTTTTAAACGAATAAATATAAATATCGTGTGAACACTCAATTTTTGTTCGGTAAAAACCGAATGCGATAAAAAACGTGCGGTACAATCTCGTGTGAACCAAGCCTTACACAAACACAAATGCACTGCCCCAGGGTCGCAGTGCAGTTACACGGCTGAAGGCTGGGGCGCCCAAAGGAAGCCAGTTTTAAAAAAAGAAAAAAACAAATGAGGTGCTTCCGTCATTTTGCCGAGCTGTAGAAAAATGTAAAGAGATTTTAAATCATAAAAATAGTGAAAAAGCCTATTGAACTGAATAAAAAAGTGAAATGGAAGTTAATATAGTGAATACCTACTTTGAAAAACTTTATTGATAAGAAATATATAAAAAACATGTGGTGCATTAAATCATATAAAAACGCCTATAATACGGTGCACAAATTTTTCTTTTCACAAGTAAGTTTTCTCTCATATTCTACTTAATAAAGTGATGTTTTTTATGGTAGCGTACTTTTAAACCGAAATAAACACTTCTTGACGAAGATACAAATCCAACAAGATAAATAGGGGTCTGCTGTTACCACTTTAAAAAAATTTTATTTAAAGCGTTAAAAAATAACTCTGCACTACGGGCGCTAAACGGATTTGAGCGCCTTGCCACCACCAACAAAAACTAGATCGAGAATTTCTCATTTGACAGATGAGTCTCAACGAAATCACTGGATTAAAGTATATTTTTGTTTTCAACAAATTTGTTATTTTTATAGCAAATTGCGATGAAATCTTAGTTTTAAAGTATTCTAAGATAATTTATTTACCCAAATAACATCACTTCACGTTACTTTATATGAAAATGTCAGACAAAATTAACTTGTAAAATAAAATGTTTGTATACTCCTTAGTATAGGCGTTTTTAGATGATTTAACGTAGCCACCACATGCTGTTTTATATTTTTTAAATAAATTATTGATAGTATTCCATATTCTAACTTTTATTTCACTTTTTTATTTAGTTTAAATAAACTTTTTCACTTGTTTAACAAATTGAAATTTCAAAACACTTCCTTTCAGCTTCGCAAAATGACAGATGAATCTCAATTTTTTTTTTTTTTTTTTTAAATTCTTGCTGCTTCACTCACGTACACTGTATATGTGATATACACCACTTCCTTTACTTCTTCTTCTATGGCCCGGAGCCCACACGAGCGAGTACTCGCTAGCGAGTTGGGTACATACATTAACTGTCAAATCACTCGCCGCTCTACTCGCTTCTCAACTGGCTTCGAAAAAGGCAAGCCAGTTGACTAGCGAGTAGGAAAAGTTTCGATGTAGCGATAACTCGCTTGTGTGGCTTCAGGGTAAGATAATTCAAAACAAAATGGCAGAACAATGCAAAAGGTAAACAAATGTTAAAATGTCCCGATGTCGTTTTTTTCGCCAAACTCCATATGGACATGCAAAAAAACGCAGCTGTTGTCTTCTTACTGACTGAAAGTTGTTTTGTTGATTAACAGCGTGTCTACATTATGCAAAAAAAATCCTTTCAGATCCATTCATCTCTCACTCGCACAAAAAAAATCCATCTTCTTGAAGCCAAGAATTATTTTCAAAAGTGGCGCATCGGTGCATTTTGGGTGAAATCTTCCTTCTCTTTCTTTCACACATAAAATCTACCTATCTTACTCGATCCACCTTTCAGTAAGAAGACAATCTAGACAGGCACTATGTGGAACATCATGATATGATAGGTCTGTTAGCGTACTCACACAAAACACCCAAATTCTACCCAAATCTACCAAATTTAGACCAAAGCTCCGAGATTTGAAGGAGATTTGAGGTAAATCTTATTAAATCTCCGATTAGCGTTAGGTGGAAATGTAGCATAAAATAGAAATTTTAATGCAAGGGTTTTTTATTTTCTTGGAAGCTTTATTTTTGTTTACTTTTTGTTGGTGTCTGAACAGTGGTAGAAATTTTTGGTTCTATGCGTTCGTGTACTTTTGTACAGTTTAACTATTCTCTGAGAGAATTACATCTCCACTCCTCAAAACTTGACAGACTGCCCAAATTAGCCCAGAAAGTACAGGACGTTTGCCTCTCAATCTGTTTGTATTGGCTTGTATATGTATATCTGTCTAACTCTCAAGTTAAAGCTCTCACAGGGTTTCCATACTTTGAATTATAAATTGCCACAAATCGAAGAACAATGTGCATATGGTTACCATGGATAAAAGTGTTTAAAGTGAAAAGAATATAAATTTACTTAATATAATATATGTGCATATGATAATAAAATAAAATTAAAGAATTAATAAAAGGGTAGTTGTTTTTATCTACGTTGTTGTTTTTTTATTTCGTTTCCTATCCATGAATAGGAATTCTTGAGAAAAGCACACATACCTATCCAAAATTGGAAATTTACCAACACATACACCAAGTCACTGCGGAAATATCTGGCGAGTAATCTGACATTTCATTTCACTCGCTCACTCACTCCCTTTTGCTAACTGAATCGATTTTCGACGAAAAGTGACTCATCTCACTCACTCCCTGCGGCTTCGAATTAGCTGAATCTCGGCACTGGAAATAGGGATGAGTGATTTTGATCGATATTTCCAAAATATCGATAGTAAAGATTTCAATGTTTTGCAACATCGATATTAACATCCAAAACATCGGCCCAAAAAACAAATAAAAATTAGTACGAAAATGATTGATTCTGCTAGTAAAATCTAGATGGAGTGACTTTCATAGTTCTTAAGGCATCTGTAACATTTAGAATTTTTTGAAAAAGAAAATATCAAAGGTTCTCCCAAACCAAACTAAAAATTCAGAACCACAACAAACTCGATGTGCAAAATGGCACAGATATAAGTTACACATGAAGTGCCTATCAATTTGCTTCCATCAAATTTGTTTTGTGCTCATTTGTGCAAAAGAAATAGATATTTTTACATCGATACTCAAGCATCAGTATGATCGATGCTCAGCACGACGCCTTTTAAACCATACAAGTTTTTGTACACACTTTTGTAAGCAAAAATATCTTGCAATATCGATAGATAACAGCTTACACATGAAATACTTGTAATATTATTGCTTCTATCAAATCTGTGGGCGATAAATTTTGCAAAATACAAATTTTAGCATCGATTTCCACGCATTGAAATAAAAGATGCTCAGAAAGACCTAATTTACACCAATGCAAGTTTTTGCACACACCTTCGTGTTCTGCAATATCGATATATTCCAAAAAGCCACAGAAAACAGTTTACACATAAATTCCTTGAAATGTTACTGTGAAATACATATTTATTATCGATTTTCACGAATTTAAATTATCGATGGTCAGAAACACGCAGTTTACACCATGGAAGTTCTTGCGCACACCTTCCTGTGAAAAAACATTTTGAAATATCGGATTTCAAAAAGGGCACACATAACTGATTAACACATGAATTGCCTTGCAATATTGATTTTGTTAAGTTTGTTGATATTCAGTTGTGCAAAATACATAATTTAAAATCAATTTTCACCCATTAAAATCATTGGTGCCTAGAAAGACACCGCTTACACGCGGTATTAGCCCACAAGATTCTGTGCATCATTATTTTGCAATATCGATGTTTAAAGTTGAAATACCATGCTTATGACTTCATATTTTTTATTTGTATAAAAACTTAAATAGATTTTAAAAAACTTAAGAAAAAATAGCCGGCACCAGAAATTTTGAAAGCAAAAATACAATATAGCATAGCATGACGCATTTTTTGTTTTGGTCAAACAAAAACTTAAACAAAAATACCTGAAAAAAACATCGATGTTAAGTAGCATCGATGTTTTCGGTTCGATTTTTATTCAAATCGATGTTTGGTCTTCGATGTTGACATCGATGTTGTTTCAATATCGCTCATTCCTATCAGGAAAATACTTTTTTTTTGTGTAATGCAGACGTCAAATTATGAAGCCGACCACCTAACTGTCATCTTCAAATGGAAGCAAAGAAACTGTTATACATTATAAGGAATACACTATTCAGTGTATTATAGAGATCAGTGGTATACGATCAGTATGCTTTTGGGATTGAAAGACGACGATCATGTTGGACCGTACGAAATGTTTCAAAGAATTACAACAACAATTCCTGTATGTTAATCAGTGGTTTAGTATCTTTTTCAGTGGTAGATTTGTTATTTTAGTGTTGTGATGGTATACACAGGCACCACTGTTTTGAAAAAAGCTTGCCCATAAGCCCTGTACTGACAATTTTTGCTGGACAGACTATTATAGCCGCATTTTATTATCCTCATGATCTGGTCCGGATCAGAATATGATAAATAAAACATACAGGATCTTAGTGACAGGAGTGCTGTACTCCTTGCACTACTGAGACACATTCACAATAGTAATTTTTGGATCATGGAAATAGATCCAAATAAAAATCCAGGATCCCATGTTGTTTTTACATGTTAGAAATTGATCCGGATCAGATCATGTGGATAATAAAATGCGGCTAATATGTTCCCACCAAAACGAAATCTGAAATTTCGGCTGAAAATTTTTGACATTTCAAATAGATGGAGCAAGATTTCGTTTAAATCAAATGATTTCATGGAGATTTCGCTGAGATTTCCATGAAATCTTCTTCTATCAATTAAAAATATCAAAAGTTTTCAACCAAAATCTCGGGGTGGAATCGCCTAAGGTGATTGTCACATTTATGATAATCAAATGTGATCACAGTTTATTTTCCGTCTGTGTAAGGTGATCACCAAAAATTATTATAAAACTGGCATCACTTTGATAGACAAGTACTAAGAGCTGTCAAAAATTCATTTATTTGATTTTGAAACATTAGGTTTGTTCCTTGGATTCTTCGCACTGTTTGGGACTAAATGTCAAATTTTGACATTCTTCACTCAGAGAGGAGAAAAACTGTCAAAATGTGTGGAACGGCTTGGGCACTAGTTTGCACTAATTCGGACTAAACGTCAAACGACATACTCGGCTAGAGTTGCCGTACATTAATCATAAATCTCAAAAAACATTTTCAAGAATAACAACTCAAAAAATAAAAGTTAATAAAAATTTCAAGTTTATTAAAATAAAGAACAAAAAATATTCATAAATTGCCTTAGTTTGAAGGAAAAATTTGTGATTTTTAAATGGAGTTGTAATATGATTCATCAAAACCCCTGGCGTAGATATTAATGAAACGAACAAATTTCTGCATTTGAAACATAAGGGCACCACAAACCAAAATGGAGTTTTGTTTCATATGTTTTACAATTCATTTATGCCTACCTTTTCATCTTTCATAATTTTGCTGCATCCAGTTGCTTCGCTTTCTCTCTTTTAAGCAAACATTCAATGGTTTTTTGCTTTTGTCGTGATGTGTGACGTCATAATCATCTCTGATTTTGTTCGGAAAATAGCAAAAAAATAAAGTAATTTGATTGCTCCTTTTAAACCAATCGTTTGATTAATAATAAAAGTTGGTTAAAAAAGATTGTGACGTCACAAAACCCCAAGATGGTGAATTGAGTCTATAAAATGAGCATACTTACATTAGCTCTGTTTTTTAGTGCATTTTTATCTTCGCTTAAAAAAGTAGCGTGTTAAATATATACACGGTGGTAAATCATAATGCTTCAAACTTCTCTTTTTAAGAAATAATACTGAAATACAAGAAATACTAAATTGCAAATAAATGCTACAAATGTTTTCTTTCAAACAGTTTTGCTAAGTGCAATAATTTTATGAATATCATTTGATTATTTTAAAGAAAAACACAATTAAAAAATATACACACTACTTATTAATATTAAAATAATAATAGAAATAAAAGTTGCACTTGGGTAACCCCTAATAAAGGTTTGGTTTTTTTAATTTGAATGCAACAAACGTCTAAATTACGTCAACTTGGCATATTTGACAGCTAGTACAAAACAGCCACCAGAAATTTCTCAGACCAAATCTGGTAAGGAGGGGAAATTTTATGACAGCTCTTTTTGGTCCGAAACAGTACAAATTTTCAAGTGTGGAACGACTTCGCACTAAATCTGGCGGTTTCAAACTGTTTGAAAGTCGGCATGGAACACACCTATTAAAAAGCTTTCTCACACATTAAAATTTGGCCCATTTTAGCTGCCCATTACGAACTAACTTACATTTGGGATCCACCAAATCCAAAAAAAATTGCATTGGCACACAACTGGAATTGGAAAATAGGAGAGATGTGGGTTAATCAAACTCCAGCTGGTAAATCTGTGAACCAACAAATATCTGTATACAAATGTGAAATGTGTTTCTTCTATCCGAATGTCTTATGAACCTATGTACTAGTGGATACCCGTCGTGTGCTACTTCGGTTAAAGAAGAAATATGTATATTTTGTTGGTTTGCTGGATGAAAGGAAATTTGGAAGTGTATGATACTTTTCATTGTTGTATGAAGACGGTGTCCACATTGGGTATGAAAAAGTGGATTTTTAATGACTTTTCAGTATTCATATCTCGCTCCCACTCCTTCATTGAAGTGAGATATGAATACTGAAAAGTCATTAAAAATCCACTTTTTCATACCCAATGTTGACACCGTCGAAGTACATGATTTGGACATATCACTGTCATTCAGTTTGTTTACGATTTAGATTTTATTTAGAACGTGAAAATAAAATTCTAGACTGTGTCTTACGTAATTGTTCTTATAGTTCGAGTTTTTCGTGTTTTTAAACTTTAGCTGAAAGTCTTTTTACAAAAAATATCTTGATATTTTTTTTTTGATTTTCACTTCAAGCTAAATTAAAAAGAAAAAAGATTCGTCAACTAATTTGTTTCTATAAAAAAAAAAATACATCAACGATCGTTATGCACTACTTTTATTATAAATAAAAAGCATAAATAAAAAAACAATGAAAAACAAATGGGGACATATTCATAGATGTTGTTTTAGCTGTTGCCAACATGCTAGGCTCCACTAGACATGAACGATGCCCAATATCCAACCCACAATCCAATCAGCAGTCCGATTTGTATGGATATGTCACTGCTTGAACATGGATTTTTGCGGTTCCATTGTTTTTTTTTTCAGACATAGTCTGAGCATGGCTCAGGGCCAGTGGGGCCAGCATGTTAAGGAAAGCTGAAGTTTATCAAATAGAAACTTCATCATGTAAACTCAAGTTTCGTCTGGCAACAGCTTAAATAGGCGTGTTCAAGAAAATGAGATCTCCGACGGCTCAGTGTCAAAAATTGAGCAAGCGAATCCAATATTTTCTTTCCTCGGTTATTTGACAGCAAAATTTTTGAGGAATCCTGTTCACGAGACTGATAAAAATAATAAATAAATTGGGTGGCGCAACAGCTCATGGAGAGCCAGGGCCTAGTGACTTACAACTCACAACCATTCCTGTGTGCGTGTTTGTTGGCAGGAATGGAGGGGACCTACAGTTTTTTGCCGAGTCCGAACGGCTGAATGAGAAGCACTTTTTCATGACAAGTAATACTCTTGGAGGATTTGTCAGTTCCTCGCAAGAGGCAGTACCTCGAATAAAACATTTTTTTGTTTTTAGGTGGCACGGCTGGGAATCGAACCCACACCTTCGGCATGACAGTCCTACGCACTAACCATCAAGCCACGAGGTCACGAGACTGATACTACGTTTTCATTAGAGCTGAAATGAGCTCATTTCGCAAATCACAGAAAAAGTGTTTTCATTTGTAATTTGGTAATCTCGTTTGACAGCTCATTTCATTTTTGAATTTCAACTGGCTGTTAATCGATTTTTGTTGTTGTTTTCTTTTGTCTCCTTCCATTGTGCTTTGACATTTTCATACAAAACCAATTGAGAGCTCTTCAAACTGTGGCAAATTGGGTGTGTTCGTTAGGTTTTTACTTAATTTCCAACCTAATTTGGTGCAAATTTGGTTGAAACTATCTCATTTCGAAATGTGAATTTGTATGGGAAATGAGATGATTTCGTATCGCATTTGGAAATTTTCAACGAAATTACCTCATTTGGCCTAATGAAAACGCAGTATGAGATTGCTGAGGGCTCTGAGATCTCATTTTCCAGAACTTGCCTAATAACTTCTATAAATATGCCCCATGGTGTTTAATAATGTCAATGATGATAAATTTGAGGTTATTTTGTTATATGATGTATAAGATAAATATCTAAGACACCAGCCCGTAGACAAGTAAAATCAACTCGAACATAGTACTCAAACCACCTTCACTCGCACCATGTTCGAGCGTCTCCAGAGCCCTTTATAGAATTTTTGTTTTTTGCTATCAAAAATTAAAACTTGTCAATAATATTAATTTGTTATCAATTAGAAAACGTATGTTCATATGTTGTATTAAATTTTAGGTTTGTTCGTGTACTTTCTGGGCTAAATTGGGCAGTCTGCCAAATTTTGATGAGTGGAGATGCAATTCTCTCAGAGAAAAGTAAAACTGTGCAAAAGTACACGAACGCATAGAACCAAAAATTTCTACCACATTTCAAACACCAACAAAAATTAAACAAAAACAAAGCTTCCAAGAAAATAAAAAACAAAGCCACAGAACTAAAATA
The DNA here is from genome assembly GCA_963921185.1 of Dasysyrphus tricinctus. Lineage (NCBI taxonomy): Eukaryota > Metazoa > Arthropoda > Insecta > Diptera > Syrphidae > Dasysyrphus > Dasysyrphus tricinctus. The sequence goes on along the minus strand of OY992533.1, from coordinate 18,499,436 downwards.
TATTTTTTAACTTAACATTTTTCATTTAAATTGATATTTTTTTAATAATTAATCCCGAAATCAGCATTCCAGAAATGGAAGACTCAAATACATTTAAAAACAAAATTTGTTTATTATTAAAAATATTTTGTTATGAAATCAGTTTTTTCACATAAAAGCACTGCACAATAAACAAAAACAGAAGAAATTCACTATTTAATCACTTTTTCTTCTCTAAATATAGCTCCACTAAATAATTTATTAAAAAAAAAACGAACAGATTAGAACAAAAATCACTTTAACTAAAAAAGAAAAACAAACTAAAAGTAAACAACAGCCATTTTGGTTTTGTGTTGTTGTTCTTAACTCACAGAACACATCACTTACCAATTCTGCCCAAACAAATTCCTTGGGCAGAATTTGGCAAAAATTGTCAGGAAGGGGAAATTTTTTGCTCTCTTGTGAGCGTTCTCTTCTGCCAAAAACTACACATTTCTTGCGTACGCGAACAGTATTTATTTCTTTTTTATGTGTTATTACAATGGTATGATATATTAATTTTAGACCCTGAAGATGAGGAATAAACCTCGAAATATACCTATTGGTTTAGTTAATAAAATATAGCATTTTATTTGAACTTGAAGAAGCAAAACAAAGAATAAATACAATTTAACCTAAAAGTTCAGCAAAACAATAATTAAAATTTTTTTTGTGGAAAATATATTTCAAGTGAATTCTCATCGGTTTGTATCTTTTTATAATTCGAATAATCTATTAACATATTAATTTGGTCGAAAGAAATACTGATGCGTTTAACTGATTGCCTCAACCACAAAAGAAAAATAATACTTTGTATTCATACTCTCACTGCTCCTTGTCCTGAGGCAACACTAGCGAGAATACAGGCAAGCGAGCTTTACTCACTTCCAACTCGCTTCGAAAAAGGCAAGCCAGTTAACTGGTGCGTTGCAAATGTTTCTGTGTATTAAGGCCCCAGCCCATAGAATCCGGTGCGACCGTTGCGGTGACGGAGCCATTGACGTTGCCGGATGCGACGGTTTGAGGTAACCCAATGAAAGCGTTGACATTCACATAACAACCAGTTGAAATTCAAACACACACACATAACAACCACTTGAAATTCAAACACACACACACATAACAACCACTCAAAATTCAAGCACACACACAAAAAGTTCCTGTCAACGCATCTGCCAAAGAGAAAAAGTTAAGAGTTCAGCTACTATGTCCGTTGCCTCCGACGCTTGCGTTGCTTATGGGCCAGTTCCCATAAGAAAACATGTATTTTATAGAGCTGTCAGATGGATGCGTCACCACAACGGACGCCACAGATTCTATGAGTTGGGGTCTTTAGAACTCACTGGTTGATTACACATGTCATTTAAATTGACAGATGGACTGGAAAATTTCGTTTTCCATTGGATATCCAGAAACATTCCAAAGCGTCTGGAGGTCTTCTGAAACCATTCTATTAGCATTATTCTTTTCCTTACGATTCTGAGAAGACAATTTCGCATCTCGATTTTAAATGAGAATACACTCGAGAAGCACCAATACATTCAAACTCAAACGTGAAAACAAAGTGCAGTATTGTTTTCAATTTCACCTTTTGTGTGCCAGCAAAATATTTCTATTCAATGATTCACCAATATATGTACAAAACTTCAGAATAGAGTAGAAGGAACAGGCACTACTGTTCCATTGGATTCAGAATGAGTGACTTCTTGAGTAAAACCAATGGGAAACAACATTAGTTTTATAAACCATGGTAAAAAATCAATTTTCGAATGAATGCGTAATATGTACGTAGTACATTAGGCCAAATGAGGTATAATTTCGTTGAAAATTTTTAAATTCGATACAAAATCATCTCATTTCCCATACAAATTCACATTTCGAAATGAGATAATTTCGACCAAATATGCACGAAATTAGGTTGAAAATTAAGTCAAAACCTGACGAACACACCCAATTACCCACAGTTTGAAGAGCTCTGAAAACGTTTTCTATGAAAATGTCAAAACGCAATGGAAGGAAACAAAAGAAACGATAAGCAGCCAGTTGAAATTCAAAAATGAAACGAGCTGTCAAACGAAATTACCAAATTACAAATGAAAACACTACCTCATTTCGGCTATAATGAAAACGTAGTATAAATCTACTTGTGGTGGAAACATAGCATAAAATTTATTCATTATTCAAAATGTAGCTCTTGGATGATTGACAGCAGCGATAGTAGCTTTTGGTGTGTTTCATTGAAAAGAATTATTGCTAGAACAGTAAAATTTCCCTTCGTAAAAAACAACAAAACCTAAAGTGTCGATAAATAAAGCTAGAACTATAAAGGCTCTCCCAAACCAACGCGAACTCGTAGCGAATCATTCGCAAAGGCATTTTTTTGTTGTTGTTTAGCATTCAGTATCTTTCATGTTTTATATTATTGTGAATGATTTCGCGTCGTCGGCGAATGTTTCGCGTTGGTTTGGGGGAGCCTTTAAGGCTGAACAACAACAAAAACTATATTTGCGAATGATTCGCTATGATTTCGCGTTGGTTTGGGAGAGCCTTAATGCTCGGAGGGGCACTTAAGTGGTCGGAAGAAAACAAGCGAATACACGGAAAGCATATGACGGTGACTATAATTGCGGAGTGGAGCGTTTCGTCAAGTTTCGTTCAACTTTGGTTACGGAAGTGAGGTGCGCTCCGGAGCGCACCTCACTTAAGTAAAACTGACATTTGGTGAAATAGGAGTGCCAAAAAGAGATAGATGATAGTTACATTATGGGTGTGTTCCCCTTTTTTCGGTACGGAAAGCTACTTTTCGTTGGTTTTTGACATTAGCTTCAGTGCCCTTCCGACTATTATAGTTCTACCTTAAGTCAGTATAAAAGTGGACATAAAAGTTAAGATAGTTTCGTTAGGTTTAAACTTGGCGGGGCTGGACTTGGATTGAATATAAAAGTGAGTATAGCGATTTATTGGTGCTTCCATTGTTAAGGTTCTCCCAAACCAAGGCGAAACATTCGCCGACGACGCGAAATCATTCACAATAGCAGAAAATTTGAAAGATACACAATGCTAAACAACAACAAAAAAACGCCTTTGCGAATGATTCGCTATTATTTCGCGTTGGTTTGGGGGAGCCTTTATAGCTAGCTAGTTATAGTTACCAATAAAACGCACCTCATATGCTCTTTCGGTAGTTCAATTGAATGCACTGATGTTCTCTCCAGTGCATATTTGGGCAGGTAAAAATGTGAATTTAAAATTGCATACTCTTCGTGACCTTTTTCTAGCGTAACCTGTGCCCACGTTCTGACTCTCGCATCTATAAAATTAGTCGAGAAACGTTGGAAAATGGAGCAAATCTCATGTACTTTTTTATTTGTATACTTTTAATTACGGTGTTCATACCAGCTTCACGTGAGGCGACTCATTTTGACGTCTCTTATTTGTATCTTACTCTCATCTCTTAGAAAGAAATAGAAGGCCAAGTGAGGCTGAAGATCTTAAATTTTTTGAAAATTTCAGCCTCACCTCGCCATCGCTTTCCTTTAAATAGCTGTGTTTTTTTGCATGTCCAAATAAAATTGTGTGAAAAAAACGACAACAAAGCAAAACAATTTACATGTTAAATACAACAACAACTATGTCCATATAGAGTTAGCTAAGTCCAGATAATTAACTGGAGTTAACTTTTGTCCCGATAAAACGGTATTGCCAGACTACCATTGTCGTTGTGTTATCGATAATTTGTATAGAAATGTCAAATGTTTGTTGGTAAGATAGTTCAGAACAAAATGGCAGACCAAGGCAAATGTTGAAATGTCCCGATGTCGTTTTTTTCGCCAAACTCCATATGGACATACAAAAAAACAAAGCTAATAAATAGGAATGAGATAAAAAAGAAACGTCAAAATGAGACGCCTCACGTGAAGCTGGTATTAACACTTTCAATAATGTAGTTTATTTATTTATTTATTTATTTATTTATTTATTTATTTATTTAAAAGTATAATAGTAAAATAGTTCTCTTTCGGTAAAATAAGAAACATATGCTCAGTTTTAATAAAAACAAAATTAAGTAACCTACCTAACAAAATTTAAAATTAATATCATACCGAAAATCTAATATTGGCACCACTTCCTAATTTAGCTCATTATTTCGCGCCCAATTTGATAGCAAAATATTTTCATTTCATTCCTCGAAACGGAACACCCAAAAAAGAAAATCGCACACAGCTATTCATTTTGACATTAAGGCACGCACACACCCTCAATTCCAACGCAACTTTCTCTATCCATATACAAAAATTCACATCGTCTATCTTGTATGTGTGACCAATTGGTCAAAACGCCATCTTGGAATTGTATGAACAAGAAGCAAAAAACGAGCAAGAAAAGGAGAAAAATCGAAACATTGACAGGAAAAAAAAAGAACAAATCGCGTCAAAAAGAAAAAGCGAATCCGAAATTTATAAATTATTTTTTTTGTTCTCATCTCTCCGATAATTTAATAATATATTTAAATAAAATGAAAATAACCATTTGCAAGAAAGTCTAAATAACAATTATAACGTTTATCCCTGAATGAAAAACAACAAATTCTAGTTCGTATCGAATCCGAAGTGTAAAAAATAATTAAAAAAAGAAGAAAACCTCATCAAACAAACAAAAATTTTGTTCGTTTCGACGTTTTCTTTTCGGTGTGTGTGCGAATTATATTGAATTTTTATAATTTTTTCTTTCCTCGAGAATTCCTCGAATTTGAAAATCCGAAATCCTTCTTCTACGGGAATTGAGGAACCTGCTTATAATTCGAACGAAATATTTACCAAATCGCCCACTAATTTTATTGTGTGAATTATTGAATAGAATTGAATAAAAGAAAAGAAAAAAAACGATATCTCATCTCGATTCGTGTAAAATAGAGAGATCTTCTTCGATAACCCAAAGTAGATTATTAAACTGATTTGGTGTCCCCGTCGTCGTCGGTGGAGAATTAAAAAGAAGGATCGTGTCCCCCCCCTTCAACTTCCAAGCCAACTAGCCACAGCCGCAACGGTGGAGGAAGCAAAGCAAAACAATTGCAACAAGATTCATATTACTCTCAATCGTAAGGAAGCACCAGCACGACGAAGTACCAGCACGTCGTCGTCGTTGTCGTCTTTGGAACAACCACGATAACCACGACAAGACGTCTTCCTCCTCCTCGATCCAATCATCGAGTTCCCAGTTGAGTCGAGTCCGAGTTTCTGCAATCGAGGAAAGATTCGCAATTAAATTTCTGTCAGTTTTTCTAGACTATGTCTGAATACTTGTACAATCAATTTACATAGCGCCATGGCTGCGACGAGAAAGTTGCAAGGTGAGCATGAGAAATAACTACAAAAAAATATCCACATTGTAGTAGTAGTTATATATATCATCCAAATACAGAACTGCGAGAAGGAACCCTAATCTGTCCTGCAGAATGATTGTGTTCCAAAATATATGCGATTTCTATTTATTTGAAATTGTGTTTTAATGTTTTTTATGTTGGGAAGAAATATAGAAATAAAATTGGAAATTCTTTAGTCGGAGGGAGGACGAGAGTGAGCGAGAAGACAGCAACAGCATGTAGAGAGGACAATCTTCTTGCACTCCACTTGATTATTTTTCTTTTTTTGTATTTTATTCTTTTTCCTCCTTTTTTGCGCCGTAGGAGGGTGGCAGGCAGGGTGACTTCCTCCCTCTTTGGGTTTTTTTGGATGTATATTATAGATGGGGTTGCGTGAATTGGGGGTGGTGGAGGGAAGCATGTCATATATAGGGATGTGGATGGTGTGGTAGAGAATTTCTCTGATGGTCTTATTATGATCATGAGTAGGAAGCGGCATTTAGAGAAACAATTAGAGGAATTTCTTTATTTGTTTAATGCATTGGATCGTGCATAGTTAAAGTGTATCATAATCATCTTATCCAGTTATTAAAAAAAAAAAAAACAGAAAAATCCATTCCAATCTCTTTGTAGGTTTAATACTTTGCGGCCAACTTTTGTAAAAAAGAATCACGTTCACAGATTATATTTCATGGAAACCCACGTACGTACCTACGTTTAAGACAAAAAAAACACAATTTTTGAAGTGTTTGCAGAAAGCGATGTGATGATTATTATTTAATTAGAAAATAGATTCAATTGACCTCTCTTGTTATTGTGTCCAGATTTTGTGTTTGTTATTTTGCACGCAGGGAAAACATTGATCGATCTGTTCTCATGAAGGTCTGTCTGTATGAACCTACGAAGTTCGAAGGGAGAAAGCACGATCTGTCGATCGACAACCACAAAGGTCTCTTTGTTTAGGTAGTTTATGATTTCTTTTATCATTTTTTTTTTTTTGTTCTTTTTTTAATCATCAGCAGGTGCAAGGTAAAGCAAAGAAGTTCTACTAAATTGGATATGACTGATATTTTTTCCGGGAATTTAATTATATTGTCGAATAGATATTATGGTCTAAATATTTAAATTATTTATGTATGAACATAATTTATTTAGTTAAATATATGCAAGGGAATGAATGTTATTTGTTTTTTTTTTTATTATTATTTAGAGCTTATGTTAAGAAATCAAAACAATGAGTACAAAGTTTGCCATAGTCAAAGATATTTGATAGCTAGATATAGTATTTAAGACACAGTTCTTGCATAATCTAGATGGCAAATCACCTATTCACCTTTGCGCCAATCGTTTTTCAGGGTTAATGCCTCAGTTACAAATTCCCTAAGAGTACCTACCTCTTGTCGTGACAAAGATTATCTCATTGCCGTTCTGATTCGGCAACAAATTTTAGGTACTGCATACTATAAAAAGACTTTACCAGATCATTCATCTAAAATAACTAATCGTTCGCTTGTTTGGAATTCTAGACATTTTTGTTGTTATAGGTCCGATTATCTGTACTAAGTACCTAAAAGAGGCTGCAAAGTTTCCAAACAATAGTTTCTTCATGTTTTAAATTGAGCGATTTCACCACAGGGGCTTGGACCTATGACCACAAATGGTAAAAAAACTGCAAATTGAATATTTTTTTGTCTGAACTTTGTAGATTTTCACAGGTTTTTGTATGTTAGGTATTGGTTCTATTCTTTTTCCTTTATATTTTTATAAATTTTATTCGCCTGCCGAAATTCTTCGGTGTTTTTAGGCTCATTCGATTGATTGTATTCATCATTAATCCAGTCTTGGTATACTTATTACAGTATTCTTAAATTGTGTCTCTTTTTCTTCTGTGTCCTGGAAACTTACTCGCCCTTGATCGCTCTGTTTGAGGGCGATTCATTAACAATGATCAAACGTGCTTAAAGAACTTGTTAAGGTACTGATTTTTTAGCCTTACCTCTTAACTGTTTAATTAACTAATAAATAAATAAATGCTTTACAACTATAATACTCAACTATTCTACAGCCTAGAACGAAAAAGTGCTTGTGATCCACCGTTTTTAGGAGTTTTAATCGACTGTTTTTTTTTTTTTTCTTAACAGGAGAGATAGATAGGTGTCTGAAAAAGGTCGCTGAAGGAGTCGAAACATTCGAGGATATTTGGAAAAAAGTTCACAATGCAACAAACAGTAATCAGAAGGTAAAACATCAAGCATTCATACTTCTTATTGTTGCTTAGCAATTTTGATTGCATAATTTTATTTCTATCATTTGCAGGAGAAATATGAAGCGGATCTTAAAAAGGAGATCAAAAAGCTGCAGCGGCTTCGCGATCAGATTAAATCATGGATTGCGTCCGCTGAGATTAAGGATAAAAGCGCCCTCTTAGAGAATCGGCGTCTCATCGAAACAGTATGAAAAACTTCATCTATTTCTTTATTTAAGAATATTTTTATCTTAGTAAAAAAAATTTCTGTCCTTAGCAAATGGAAAGATTCAAAATCGTAGAACGAGAGACAAAAACCAAAGCCTATTCGAAAGAAGGCCTGGGGGCGGCACAAAAAATGGATCCAGCTCAGCGTATCAAAGATGAAGCACGCAATTGGCTAACCAGTTCAATTAGTTCACTGCAAATACAAATAGATCAATACGAAAGTGAAATCGAATCGTTATTAGCGGGTAAAAAGAAACGCTTAGATCGAGATAAACAAGATCGTATGGACGAACTGCGTTCCAAATTAGATCGACATAAATTTCATGTTACAAAACTGGAGACCCTACTGCGATTGCTTGATAACGATGGTGTTGAGGCAGAGCAGGTAAATATACACAACATTGTAAGTAGGCAAGTCCAATTTTTTTTTCTCTCTCTCTGTATGTGTGTTGTAGTGTGCATACTGTGCGTGAACAAACAAACAAAAATCCCATAAAACTAAGAAGAAACGAGAGAAAAGAATTTTCAGAAGATTTATCTTACTTTTTTATTATTGGATTCCAAAGATTCAATTATTTCATCTCTCTACTAATATTATTATTACTTTTATTTTTTAAATATATTACAAACTTCTTTTAGTTTTCTACAAAAGCGTTTGGAATCAATATCAAACAAATATTTTAGAAAAGTAAATTGATCTCTACTCCAAATATTCGCAATAAAAGATGAACTATCTTGACTTAAAGAAAATGTAATATCAACTTACGATACCCGCATCTTTTCTGACACTCGAGCTATCGATTGTTCTCTGTTCTCTTCCTCTACAAGCCTTCACTTGTCGATCTCTGATGTAGATGGCATAGACGTTCAGCATTCCCTTCTTGAGTCCGTCTTTTATAGGGACAAACAACAAGTTTTAAAGCTGACGAACTTGCCGAAAGCGGAACTAAACTACCAAATTGTGCCTCGCTGCACATACATATGTACATACATAGCATACATTATGTGATCAAATAGAACAGGTTGTCGACAAAACTGATTTGATCACCACTGGATCTGAAACACTAAGCTTTTGTTGTCTTTAAAAAAATCTTTTAAAGATGACAAACGATCTAATAAAGAAGCACGCATCAAAGCTATTCGAATAAATAATTCCTGAAGAAGTTATACGGACGAAGAAGTGCTAGAACAGGTTCCTCAACGTCCCTGTGCATATCTTGCTCTCTCGCAAAGACATGCAAAGGCTTAACTCAGGTGTGTGCATAAGTCGCTTAATCAATCAGATAAACCAATAACGCAGGGGCAGAATGTGTTTTTTCATCCAACCATAACGATTGAAAATAGCAAATGAAAGTTTTTACAGTCCAATAGCGAACATTTCGTTTATTCACAAACCAAGAATAGTTGCAATTATTTTATTATGAACGTCTAAAAAGGAAGTAATATTGGGAAAATAATTAGACAACTCAAAAATGCTCGCCTCATCCCGAGCATCAACCTTTCAGAATTCATAAGTCGACCCTGCTTCCACTTGTATTTGTCTAGTTTATGTGTATGAGTTGCTGTATGATATACGTATTAGTTCCTATCCACGCCAAAAGAAACGTTGTTTAAAAAACTTTTTTGAAATGTATTTTTTTTTTGTGGTGGATTATCGCAAAACGTTTTTTAAATGTTTATTTTTATTCATTTTGCATTTTAAGACATCGACGGAAAGCGGAAGAATAAATATCTTCGCGTTTGATCATCACGAACAAATTAAAAAGACCACATTTAAAGCAGTGCCAACGCTTTTTTCTTAAAATTTTCATTTTACGGATTCCCCAAATTGTTTGTTTCGTATTAATATTTATTACATAAAGTTTAGTTTAAATCATCACATCCTCCCTACCCAAGACATTTCTTAACATTTTGTCTTCTTTTGAATCTCCGGAAACAAATAGAAAGGGAATGAAGAACTGAGAATTATTTCATCGCCACCCTAACCACAAATATACCAATGGCCAGTTTTGATTTCTGAAATGTCTGTGTTATAATAAATAAAACACACTTTTTCTGCAAATTTCTAAGTTTTCCTTTAAAATGAGTAATAAATGTTGTATTCGCTTTCTCTATGACAAGGAAAATTTGGGATATCGATAACACACAACACACCTTTACTTACTTAGTTACCCGTAAATGGTCTCAGTCTGAGACACGGCATCTTGCCATCCTTCTCGATCCTAGGTATACTTTTTTCCAATCATCCAGACCAAGGTATCTAAACTGGAGATTCGTTCTTCCTTGTCGCCTCGAGTCTGGGGGCTGAGAATTGAAGACCCTTGGCTGGATCTTAGTTGTCAAATTACTCGATGTGGTTTAGCCAATGTGTTCACTTTTTGTACTACATCCACATCTTTGAACAGCTCACAGAGCTTGTGGTTGAATCTATTTCTCCATTCGCCCTCTTCGCAAACAAGTCTAATAATTTTTCTTTGGAAAGATTCATATATCAGCTCTCAGCTCTTTTTTTGCTTATGGTGCAAACCTCTGTAATGAAGAGGAGGACTGGCAGTATGAGGGGTTAAGAGCGCTTAATGAAGCTTGTAAGCCACGTGACATTATTCGTTGTCAACAAGAACTTCGTCGGCCTCCTTAGTGTGATTGATGAAGTTAAAGCCGTGTTGATCCTCTGTTCTTCATACTTTTGGGAAATCGCTTCCGGCAATTCGCATCGAAAAATCACAAAAAAATATTTTGTTGGCTTTATGAAACATCTTTAAAAGGTTTAAAAACGTTATTTATGTCAAATTAAGGTATAAATAAAGTATCTCTGATGCTTTAAAGTAATTTTTGCAGAAATTTATACTATTTGTATGGAATGCAAAACGGTATTTTGAAAAAGGTGTAAGAAAAAGCTGAAGCGTGTTGGTTGGACCCAGACTAGAAAAAAAAAATCATATGGAAGGAGGTTCTATTCCCCCGGGAGGCCAAATTTTCTAAAAAAAAAAGATAAAATAGAAAACAAAATATTTGAAAACAACGGCAACACCTACATAATCGTACTATAGCAATTTTTGAAGTCAAAAGTCTATTTTCAAATTAGCTTCTTGAAAGAAGTTTTGATTGTAAATACTTTTTGAAAAAAATATTTTCAAACTACAATTAAAGAAAAATTGAGCCAAGTTTTTTTTTCAAAAAAATATATAACAAAAGGTTCATACTACATCCATACTTAAAAAAAGCCAGATTTCCTATTTATGTATTAAGGTCATTAACACTTCAATTCACTTTTAAAAAAAATTGGAAATAATAAGTCTAAAGTCTTTTATCTTGATGATCCGATCAATAGGAGCCATGATTTACGCTTTTTTAGCAAACCTTTTTTGCCTTATTTTGGAGACTTTATTTTGTTGATTTGTTTTTTTTTTTTAATTGGATGATAAGGTTCGCATAAAATGGTATATGGTAAATGGTATATATGTATACTCCCAAAATTTGCTGTCGGCTCTTAGAGTAATAGCAAAAAACTTTGTACACAATATTGAAGAAACAAAATCTCGATTATTTAACGTAGAGATTTTTCAGGCGAATCAACTGATCTACAACGCAAGCTTAAAATCGATGACTTTCAACTGATGCTGTGGCAAAGTATGTGCTCGCAAAATGAAATTTTCTATGTCACATTATTCCATAGGTATATATAACTGCAGCCAAGAAAAAAAAAATACCTCTAAGAACCATTTGCTTATACGAAGCTTAAATATTTATGTTCAACTTAAACGCTTACGTTCTACTCTTGCCTCAGAATAAACTATGACATAAGCTCTTATGTTGAACTTAAATATTTAAGTTTCATATCAGAAAGAGGCCCTAAATTCTAAATTTTGAAAAATTAATCTATATGCGGTTTTTCGAGGAAAATACCCCTATGAGCGGCGTGCGAATATCCATGTTACAGTTGTGAACACGAAAATAGCAGTGGGTTAAAATAAACGAAAAAATGATATTATGGTTAACCGTTTGTGTGGAATACTGAGGCTAAGGTTCAGTGTTGGAAAGACGTCGCACATACTGGCAGGATCAAATACCGCGATAAAAAACAAACTTGGATTCATCTGCCCGCAAAATATTAAGCACACGCAGGAAATCCAACATAGTTTCTTGCATCTACATGCGTTTCTCTTTATGTTTCTTGGTGAGAGGTGGCTCTTTCTTCAACATGCTTGCCCCCCAAATTTGTCTCTAGGAGTCTTCATCTCCAGTTCATATCACTCATAGACAGACTGAGCTGTTAACGAGTCTCAATTGCCGATTTTTGTGAATTCTCTTTAGACAATTGCACAATCCTCCCTCCGTCAAGAGGTGTTATCTTTCTGTTTCCATCTCTTATTTCTGGGTTTTGCGCATATTTTATAGAAATTGAGATCATTTAAGCCGAACAATAACAAATGTGCTGCTTTTCCTGGTATGACTTGCCTTCTCTGAGCAGCAGCAGAATTAATTTGCACTGCTCATCAGTGAAGTGTTTTATATGGTTCACTTTTGCAGAAAAAAAATTTTACAAATTCTTGTTTATATTCATATTTCTTTAAAAACATTTCGTCTACTACAACTCACTTGCTTTCAGCTTATAGCACTTCAAAAAAGTAAAAAAAAGTCCAATATTTACAAAATACTGCTATTTCAATGTTCACTTCAAAAACGATGCCCAACGATTAAATCTACCGTTACTCTGAAAGCATGAAAAATTATCTATAGTTATCTCTTTCTTTACAATGCTAATGATTAAGGCTTTGACTGAATGCATTATTTTTTTAATAGGAAAGTCTAGAACCAAAAGTAGAAAGCCTTCAAGAATGTCTGTGAAATCACTGCTATTTTCATGTTCACAGCTGTACATACATATATATGCACGTTTTGATTGGCTGCATAATATAAAGCTCAGGACATCCTGACGACAACAACAAAAGTTTTTAGCACGCGATTAAAGTCGCAGATATTTTGTAATATTTCTTTTTTTTTAATTAATTTTAAAATTGACGCTTTAAATACTGAGGGACAAAATTTTATTCGTCAATATTCTTCTTTTCAACCTGAATTTCTTCGATTTCTTTCATTACAAAAAGATTTCTTGTATTATTTTGGAAAGTTTAGGTTTTTATTTTTATTTATCTGTAAAAAAATTCAAAACACTTTTTAAAAGAATCAATCAATCGTTAGAGTAAGTGAGTTTCTTTCTTCACGATTCCATTTAAACGAGTACTATAAATAACACAAACAAAATTATTATTAATATTAATATTAATATTAATATTAATATTAATATTAAAAATAGTTAAACTGTGAACACGAACCTTTTGGTTAAGTATGACAGTTCTGTTGGTTCTTTGAGTAGGTACTCATGCCGTGCGACCAAATGGAAGGGCGGAGAAAAGCTCGTGTAATGGTGGCATAAAACCCCTTCTTTTGTACCTACTTGTATATAAGTAAATATGTATGTACATTATGTACAAATCAGCATACAGGTTAATTTAATAGAACTGTAAATATTATTTTTATGACTTCATAAATCAACACTATTATCAATAACTTTGTTCTAGTGTAGACTCCGATATTATATTCTACTTATTTTTACTTATTACCACGACAAATTCACGTATTTAATATCTGCTACAATGCTGCAACACACCTCTTATTGATTGACTCTGTTTTGTCATGCTCATCAACCTTAGTAACCCAAAGCTCACTTCTTCATCTCATCTTCTTTCCTCATGTTTAACACCTTTGTTATTCCAAGTGTTTCATGTTTAATAAAAAGTCAAACTAAATGAGTAATACAAATAAAATCCAATTGAATTGTCCGATAAATATGTTTTTAAAGAAAAAAAAAAAAAAAACGTCTCCAATTTGCCTCTGATAAAGTGTATGTGTCCTTTCAGGTGAATAAAATCAAGGATGATGTTGAATATTACATTGAATCCTCGCAAGAGCCCGATTTCGAAGAGAACGAGTTTATCTATGATGACATTATTGGCTTGGATGAAGTTGAATTATCAGGCACCGGTAAGATAAATTTTCTTGAATCAATTTTTTATGGAATTTTATCATACATTGTATGTATTTAATTGATTACTACCTCATTTGTGTGTCATTTACTAATTATCATGCATTCCAAACCAATCCCCACAAAAAAAAAAAAATGGTAACAGAAGGTGTTTCCCTTGGTATTCCATCATCATTAGCAACAACAGATAGTAACAACAGTAACGAAACTGGCGGTTCCCCAAGTAGTATAGCGTCTGGTGGCAGTCCTGTTCAATCGCCTCCACCCTCGTCGCAACAGCTGAACAACTGCAGCGGCAGTACGGGGAATACAACAACCAGCAGCAGTAGCACTACAAACAATGCAAATAATCTGAACTATAGCAGTGATTCGACGTCTGTTGATATAACGGCAGCAGCAGTAGCGGCGGTGGCAGCGGGTGTAGCGTCAGCCGATAAGCGCAATAAGAACGAAACCAATGCCAGTAGCAAAGTAAAAGTGAGTAGGAAACCTGCAAAAACTAAATTATTCTGTTCATTTAAAAAATGTATTTATTTTTTTTAGCAACCTGTTAAACCTACAGCGGTACGAGCCAATAATAACAACAACACCAGCGGTAAAGCGGCTGCTGGCGCGGGAGGAGATTCGAATCTTAACAACAGTGCAACATCGAACAACCTAAATAACTCAACGGCGGCGCAACTATCGCAACAACAGCAGCAGCCAAATAAAAGCCTAATAAGTTCAACGCCTAGCAAAAATCAACAACAGACGAGCCATGCGTCCAGTTTGGCGAATAGTTTGCAAACAAATGTGACGACTTCAGTGGTCAATTCGGTGCAACAACAGCATACAACATCTGTGACGCTCCAACAACAACAGCAGCCACAACAACATTCTAATGCACCTAGTTTGAATTCGTCAACGATAATTCAGGCCCAATCTGTGATTCAAGCCACACCACCAATTGCATTTGCAGCTGTAGCTAAGAATAATACATGTTTGTTTAAAAAAACTTAACCCCTAATCCTAAGTGTTTTTGCTGATTCATTTTTTTTTTGTATATGAACTTTATAGCACACCTGGAAAATGGCCCTGTGCACCCTGCAACATCGTACGCAATGGCAGCGCCAACGGTCGCTTCGATTGTTGGATCAAATGCACAACAACAGCCGCAACATACAAATCTTCAAACGAATTCCTCACATCAAACAAGTGGTATGCGTTTTTTTTCTCTAGCACTTTAAACGGCAACACATGATTTAACCTTTGATTTAATTCTCTCAGATTCCTCAACAACGCATAACAACACTTCCAATAACACCAGCATAGGAAACACCAGCAGCAATGCAGTGACATCAGGAGTTTCGGTGGATACGGGAGCGCCTCTAGTTATCAATGCCCCGAGTAACAGTAACAGCAACAGCCTTGCAAACCGCATTTCACCCAATGGAATTGCGAACGTGACAAGTGTTTTAACAAACAACACCAGCCGAGGATCTCCTGGTTTGCTGTCTCCGAAACATATGAATGGTCCGTTGAATCACAACAACAATAGTAAGGGATTAAATGTATCCGTGTCCGGTACGCAAAATAGCACCGACACCATGTCCACATTGAAAACAATTGCCCAAGACGTAATCAATCGCTCTGGGTCTGAAACGAATATGCTGACGCAAGGTCCGAACGTAGACACAAGGCAACAGCAACAACAAGGATTACTGCAGCAGCAACAACAACAACAGCAACAACAGCAGCAACAACAACAACAGTCTCAGCATTTCTCACCAGCCGTAACAGACACAACTGCCAATAATAGCACCACGAATGGTCCAACATCCGGCCAGGGTACTGTTAGTCTGACAAGCGGTATTGTTGGACAAAATAATACTGGCAGCGTAATTAGTAGTAAACCGACAAATGAAGCCCACATCCCACCGCTGTTGGGTGTGGCGCCACTTGGTCCTTCACCATTACATAAGGATCATCAATTGCAATTCCAAATGATGGAAGCTGCATACTATCATCTGCCAATGCCAAGTGATTCGGAGAAACTTACAACGTATATTCATCGGAATCCAGTGCAGACGCCGCCCCACTACCCGCAGGTAAATTGATTAATAACAAAAAGTACAATTTTTCGAAGAAAAAAGTTTAATTTAATTGTTTTCCCTTTCTTCCAATTTTATTTCTATCTTTGGAGCAGTCTCAGCTACCCCATTATGATACAGTGGAATTTTTCCAACGCTTATCAACTGAAACACTTTTCTTTGTATTCTATTATATGGAAGGATCCAAGGCACAGTATCTAGCCGCTAAAGCTTTGAAAAAGCAAAGTTGGCGTTTTCATACGAAATACATGATGTGGTTCCAACGACATGAGGAACCAAAAATTATTAATGATGATTACGAACAGGTAAAAACTTTTTTCATATAGAGCAGTACTGATCAAAAGTGCGGGTAAAATTAAAAACAAAACACAGGGTACGGAAACGCGCACTCAAGAGTCATGAGTTTATCGTGAGCTCGTTGACCCTATCAGATGAGCCTAATAATACACATCCGCCCCTAAGTTTTGGATCGAGCACACAGGTGTTCGATTCATAGAAATTCGCCCCCATACCGGGTCAAAAATACATTTATGAATAACTCGTTAGTTGCTATGATTGCTTTCTGACAGAAGCTCTGAGATAGGGAGTTAACACAGAAAAACCGACGAGACGGTGGTACCGTATTACATACAATAGGGGGACCTAAAAACGTAAAATAAAACTGTCTTGTGTGTCTTGTGCTTCGTCGTTTGCCACCGACGAGTATCACTGGAAAGTCGTGTTATTTTATGCAGACTTAAAAAAAAATTAAAAATATAATAGTAAATCCGCACACCAAAATCGTTTTCCAGAAGAATTCCGAAGAGTCCGGAAGTCTTATGAAACCATGCCACGAAAATCCTCTTCTGACGATTCTGAAAGAGAATTTCGCTTCTCGATTTAAAATCAGAATACACCCGATAATATATTCAAACTTAAACCTCAAAGCAAACTGCAGTGCAACTTCATATTTTTTTAACATTCCATTCGAACTAATTGTGCACTCGAAAACAAAGAATTCAATATAATTTAATAAACAAGTTAAGGAACACAAAAAGAAAAATTATTACATATTTTTAAGTTAGGGGTAAATGCACTATTGTTTTTAATTTCACTTTTAGTGTGCCAGCAAAAAGTTACTATTAATGATTCACCATCAAGGGACAAAACTTCAAAATTAAGCAGAAGTAACAAGCAAACAAATTGAAATAGATCCAACTTCTTTAACCCTTCCAAAAAACTTAATTTTTCAAACTCTGAAAAATACGTTTTTTTTTTTATTTTTTCGAGCGCGTTTGTTTCAAGAATTCCTGTGCTTCAATTGTTTTTAATTTCTGGCGTGTTGTCGATTATCCAGGGGTAACGAGCATTTAAGAAATGCTGTAAAGTAAAAATTTCTTTCAGTTAAGGTTAAACACTGTTATGAAATTTGAAAATAATTCCATTTTTGATCAATTTTTCAGCAAGTGGAGTAGCCATGTCCAAATGGTCACGCAGAAAATGAATAAAGCTCTCATTTGAAATGGCTGCAATTGGACGATCATCCAATACAACTTCCTTGATTTTTATAACATTTCTCCCAACAGGACAAGATTAATATGCTCTGGTTTTCATCACTAAGAAACGTGTACCTAATCTCATTCGAGAAGGAAGAGTCTTCAGAATATATTCTCCTTAATAGTTTTGCCACCAAAAAATAGTGATTTATCAAACCAAGAAAATATTTTCTTTTTATTTTAACAAACGCGGTAGCGTTTTTCTATGTTCAAATGGTGATACAAAAAAACGAATGGAGATCTCATTTGAAATGGTTGCAATGTTAGCTACCACCTAAACCTTGACTAGACGATCGTCTAACACAATTTCGTCGATTTTTTTACCATTTTTCCCAACATGACAAAATTTGGATGCCCTGGGGTGGAATCTGCTAAGGCGATAGTTTATTGGAGATCATCAAAATAAAAATGTTTTTGCTCCACGTAAGGTGATTATGAAATTGACTATTTACAGCTATTTAGGTATCACTTTCATACATCTTAGTTTCTTTACTCGCCCGTGGGATCCCGTGTTTCTTTGATTTTTCCTTCAATAAAATGCCAGATCTTTTGACTTTTTTTCATTTCCCCTCCAGGAAGAATCTACCCGAACATTTAAGTTACTGCACTTTCTTGCTTGTCAAACAAGAAAACAGCTGATCAACAATTTGAAATTAAATTGGTGCAGTACCCTACATAAAATGGTTTAATTTAATTAAAAAAAAGAAAATGACACAATAGAGACAAATATAATAATAAATGTTTCTCCTGATTATTTTAATAGAACCCTAAATGATAAATGCATGTAAATGAAATTACATAATTATGTACGCGTTGAGCCTTTAAGCAAGCCAGTTAAATGGATAATTTACCCCGAAACAAACCAGAAACATCCCAAATGTGTTTCCTTACTTTTCATTTCTGATTAAACATAACAACAACAACATCAAAAAGCTCAAACCAAACTTTTTCCCAAACTTTATCCCAAAAGTAAAGAAACATACCATCTGTTTGTCATTTTTGAGAAAAATAAGTTGTCAGCTTCAGCTCCGCTATAAATCACAGTTTTTTCAAAAAATGAAAAGTTATCAAAGTTAAAATAAAAAATATGAGAATATTAATGTATACTTCAATGCATATTTTATGTGGCGAAGAAAAAGAATTGAAAAAAATGACTACAAAAAAGATCAATAATTGCTCTGAATCAACTTAAGGAATAAATCAAATATTCTGAAACTCCTATAACTAAAACTCCTATACCTATAAGATTTCTATGAATGCTCATTAATGTTGTTTTTAACATATAAATTAAACAGGGTGTCCCGGACCTGAGTGAAAGTATTTTAGGGTGTGGTTCTTGGTGTTATTTTAAGAAAAAAATTGTATGGGGGAATGTTGTATCTCCTCTCCCTGAGGCAGAGGGGCAGTTTCTGAAACATTGACTTTAATTGCAAAAAAAACACTAAAAATCAACGAAAACACATCTAATAATGTGCTATAGTTTTTTTGAAAGCTAATACTCCATTCTTGCATTGCATTGGTTTTTAAATCAAGTTGCTTAAGCGAATAGTTTTTGAGAAATTAAATGTCAAATTCAAAATTAAAAAAAAAGTTGTGATTTTTACTCTTAAGCGATATTTTTCAAAATTCCATGTAACTATACTTCATCCAACAAAAATAGGCAGTGTAGGCAAGATAGGGCGTTTGCCATTCTGCCTACAGTAGATTACATAAATCTGTCCTTCAATAAAGCTCTCACAGGGTTGTCGTAGTGTTTATTTTACATGAACCCAAGTATAAAATTCAGTGCGCACGCACACTCAGATGTGCGCTCAATAGGACGTCGAATATGCGCCAGCTGCAATCAGAAATCTACGAGCGGACAAACACTTTTTAATGGAGGAGTTCATTCAATTTAGTATGGTGCAAAAATATGGCACGCTACTGATTTTGAAAAAGCTTTTCCATAAGACGTGTACCTATTTTTGTTGGATGAAGTATAAGTGCTTTTTTTGTGTTCAATATTCAATGCCCACATTATTTTTTAGTCCATTACCGAAAACCAAATGCAGAAACTTTTCTTAGTTTTTGAGAAATTTAGAAAAAACAAAAGATACTTTTCCCAAATAAGCCCGAAAAAAACTAATTTATTCATGAATTATCCATAATGTAACCCTTTTTTCGGGCTTTCTTGGTAAAAGTACCTTTAGTTTTTTCCTAATTTTTTCAAATACTAAGAAAGATTTTTACATTTGGTTTTCGGCAATGGACTAAAAAATAATGAGGGCATTGAATATTGAACACAAAAAAAGCACTTAGTTACGTAAAATTTTGAAAAATATCGACTTAAGAAAAAAAAATCACAATTTTTTTTTTAAATTTTGACCTTGAAATTTAATTTCTCAAAAACCATTCGCTTGAACAACTTGATTTAGAAACCAAAGAAACGCAAGAATAGAGTATTAGCTTTCAAAAAAACTATAGCACATTATTTGATGTGTTTTCGTTGATTTTCAATGTTTTTTTTTGCATTTCAAGTCAATGTTTCAGAAACTGCCCCCCTGCCTAAGGGAGGGGAGATACAACTTTCCCTCTATACAATTTTTTTCTTAGAATAACACCAAGAACCACACCCTTAAATACTTCCACTCAGGTCCGGGACACCCTGTATATTTTAGCGATCATTTTACGCAGAACAAAGAAAACATTTCAACATTTCTTTGTTCGGCGTAAAGTGATAGCTAAAAATATAAAAATAACATTTATGAATATCCACAGAAAATCTTGTAGGTACATTATAATAGGGAGTTCCAGAATATTTGATTTATTCCATAAGTTGATTCTCAGCAATAATTAATATTTTTTGTAGTCATTTTTTCATTTCTCGTTCTTTGCCACATAGAAAATTTGCATTGAAGTAAACATTAATATTCGCTTATATTTATTTTAGCTTTGATAACTTTTCTTTTTTTTCACAAATCTTTCGATGTTTAGTGGAGCTGAGGCTGACACAACTTATCTTTCTCAAAAAAATCAAACAAAATGTATGAAAGTGACACCTAAATAGCTGCCACCCAAATTCCCTATCAAAAAAGTGATAGTCAATTTGATAATCACCTTACGTGGAGCAAAAACATTTAATTTGATTGCCAACAATCAACTATCGCCTTAGCCGATTCCACCTCTGGTTTTCGTCATGTTGCTAGCTCGCTCGACCCCCACGAAATTTCCTCATCTCATTGGAAAGAAAAAAATCTTCGGAATATTTTCAAAACCTTTCTGTTTTACTTAATGGTTTTACCACCCAAAAGAGAGAGGTTAATCAAAACATGAAATTATTTTTTTTTTTTTTCAATAAGGTGAAAAAACTAATGTCGTTTTTCATTGTTGAAAAACTTTCTAAATTTTGTTCATGTTTTATTCAAAAAAAGATGAGATCTGAAGACGCAAGATGCGATGTTTATATTGAAAGATCTGATCTGCATTCACCCATTATGTACATACATGCAAATGCAAACATTTTTTGTGAAACGACAAATCGAAATAGGGCAATTCGTTTGATGCCATTCCACATTTGTATGTGTATGCATGTATTTATGCTATGTGTGTAAACTGAATCTACTCAAAATATGCCCAGATGTTTCATTCAAGTTAGCAATTCTAGGTTTTAAAATCAAATCTTTTAGATTTAAATGAAAATCGACATAAGACAATAGAAAAGCCAACATTTTTGGCAGATCTATTTGATTTGTTTTTGTGTATAGCTTAAAAACATTCATGAGATCCGTGTACTACCTATATAAAAATTACAAAGTCACTGACTTATCGAATAGCCCTCGTATACTCTTTAAAAAATTAATATGTTGAAGATTACAATAACTGAAAGCAACCAAATAATTGAATATACATATTTAGCATAACAAACCATCGACTTCAACATGGTTCAGTTTTCGAAGAAAAATTAGGAACAAAGGCAGCCTCTTGGGATTGGTCAAAACCATTACACACACAAATATTTTAGCTCATTGAATAAAAGAGTGTGTATTCCTAAACGTCAAAAAATTGTACTAACGTTTCTACTTTCTAAAGCCTGTGATCTCCAAATCGATAGCGAAAACATAAACGAAAAGATTACGGGCAAATATGGAGAATTTTAAACATCAGATGCATCAAAGCATATACACATAATAAAATATCCGGAGACATTTAGCCAGTAATTTTCCTCCGTTCTTTGACAGAGCAGAAGAATAAAATATAAACAGAAATCCTCACATAGAAGTCAAGACAACTCTCTTTTTATTTTCTTCTTAATGTATTTTACTGCGACCAAAAATAATTGAGCAAGCGAATCAAAAAATTTCAGTTTCAGTTTTTAAGGGGAAAAGTGAGGAATTTTTGCGAGGAACCCTGTTATATTTCTGAGCCCTTTGAGATCTCACAAATATAAACTGGCTAACTAGATTTTGGCATTGAAAAAATATTGACATTTTAAATTGTTGTATATCAGCTTCCCTACCTGACTTAAGCTTCTTGTTTCGTTTTGAACGTCAGTGAACGCCACATTTTATCGCTCCATTCACTAGAAATACAAAAATATGGTTAATTTTCTTCCTCCATAAACCGAATCATATCGATTTCCAATATTAGTTTCTTCCATTTTTTCTCAATAAAATTTAAATAACACAAAAAAACATCAAGTGCCAAATTTTCGTCATCAATAATGTGACTGCAAATAAATAAGGCATGTTCAGGAAAATGAGATCTCAGAGCACTCAGCAATCTCATGGGGTTTTCTTTTGGTAGATTCAGATTTTGATCCGAAAATTGATTTTTTTCGTTGCGAATGGTATACGATTTCAGATTGATTTTTCTTTTTCAGTGTTTTGGTGAATAATTTGTGTCTGTGAAGCTATAGCGATCCAGGCAAGTCAAATTGATGGCTTTCAATTGTTCTGGCGTGTAATGGTGTTAGTAAAAGAGGGGTAAATCTGCCGAAAAATCCAGATCTGCAAAATTGATTTTCGATCAAAAAAAAAATTGATTTTTACACGCCTGTGTGTGGAAAACAAGTGGAGGGTTGATATAGTAACCTTCTAAAATCTAAACCATATTCTTTTTTATTGACATTTCACTATCGAACTGCGTATGTAGAACTAAAAACAACGAAATGTTTCGTTTATGATTTCTGTGTGTCGTTTTTTGTATGAAAATTTTCGTTTCGCTTCAGTTGCGTACTATCTACGCCTAAAAAAGTTATATATGTAACTACAATGTACATATTATATACATATGTAAATATATTTAACAAGGATTATTGTACCTTTATTGTAAGAGATAATTGAATAATAACACTGGTCAACAAAATTTAATTATTTTTTTTGTTACAGAAACCAAAATATACCTTTCCGTAGGTTTTTGGTGTGCTGAACTCGAATCTGAAGTCAGAAAAATTCTATCCGGACACGTTTTTGAGATATACCCGTTACAAAATCGAAAAAACAGTTTTTTGCTGTTTTCAAAGTTGTATTGTAACGTGAAGTAAATTGTTTCAACAAAATTTTTACAGCCCTATTATTGACACGATTCAAAACTAGTTTCAATGTAAAACTAATTCTATAGTGGTTTCAAGTTGCAGGTTTTGAACATATTGGTATTATTCAAACAAAAATTGACATCTAAAACTCGAAATCAGAGTTTCTTTTAAAATCAGTTTAAATCTTCCCGATACCTCTTTTCTTCTCGGAGAAATCTTCAGTTGATTGTAGGCCTTCCTACGTATATCCCCACTCTCGTGAACCCCATGGTATAGAGCTTAACGGCCATATAATGAAATGATGTACTCAAAATAACCTTTTCAACGATATATGACACATTCGTATTGGGAAATGGACCATTTCCCATAAATTTTTGCCTACAGGCCTAGAAGGCCTACAATCAACTGAAGATTTCTCCGAGAAGAAAAGAGGTATCGGGAAGATTTAAACTGATTTTAAAAGAAGAAAATTATTTCTTCCAGGAACCATTAAAAATTTTGTTGAAACAATTTACTTCACGTTACAATACAACTTTTAAAACAGCAAAAAAACTGTTTTTTCGATTCTGTAACGGGAATATCTCAAAAACGTGGCCCGATAAATTTTTCTGACTTCAGATTCGAGTTCAGCACACCAAAAACCTATGGAAAAGTATATTTTTGTTTCTGTAACAAAAACCTTGTTGACCAGTGTAATTAAATATGGATGCTTGAAATTCGTAACCAAACTTTTGATCTATACTGTATTGTTTCATATTCAGCCTTCAGGTAGGATACTAATTATGAGTGCCGTCGATAAACGACTTTTGTCGAAAGTTGGTCATCGAAAAAATTAGTTTTGGTGTTGAAAATTTAAATTTTTTCAACCAAATTTTTCGTTAACAAGTCAAAACGAAAAATTTCGTTCACAATAATTAAGGCACATTTGATGATACGAAAATTAAATATTTAATGAGGTTTTCTTTTGGTAACAAAAATTAATTTTTTGTCCCTTCAGATTTGTCAACACACAGATTTTGGCAATTAAAGCCTTCCAATGGGCTAAAAAATCAATTTTTTTTTTTTTGATCGAAAATCAATTTTGCAGATCTGAATTTTTCGGCAGATTTACCCCTCTTTTTACTAACACCATTACACACTAGAACAATTGAAAGCCATCAGTTTGACATGTCTGAATCGCTATAGCTTCAGACACAAATTATCAACCAATACAATGAAAAAGAAAAATCAATATGAAATCGTATACCATTCGATACGAAAAAAAATCAATTTTCAGATCAAAATCTGAATTTACCAAAAGAAAACCCCATAAGTAGAACATAAACGTTTACGCAGAGGAAGAAGTAGAGCATGAGTATATAAGTAAAACATATGTAAATACTAAATTTCGTATCAGCAAAGATTCTCAACAAAAACATTAATTTTTTCGATGATCGACTTTCGACAAAAGTTGTTTATCGAAACCAAAGTGCACTCTAAATAAGGCCGTAAACATTTATATCTGCGGGTTTGGGAGAAACTTGATAACTCCATTTTAAATTTTGCGTCTTAAGATCTACTCTACTCTACTCTACATTGAGCTAGAAGCGAAACGAGTTTGCCGATTTTCTTCAAATTTGGAATAGTTATGAACATGTTCTTTGTCAAGTTTTGTTTCAAGTTTTAATGAAATCGGTGCGCCCGTTTAGGCTCTTGCTCGGTGTAAAGTGGACGTAAAGACGCTAATTTTAAAATGGAGTTGTCATGTTTCTCCCAAACACCACAGATATATATTTATATTTCTACTTCTCTTTCTAGGGTACGTACATCTACTTCGACTATGAGAAATGGAGTCAACGCAAAAAGGAAGGATTCACATTTGAATACAAGTACTTAGAGGACAAGGAATTAAATTGAAGGATTCATGTAAAAATTAAAATAAACAAATTTTAAAAAATGAAAAGAAGAAAAAGAAAATACAAAAAAAAAGAAATACAAAAGAAAACAAAAAAAAAACTATTCTATTAAAAAAAGATGAAATATTTGAAAAAAAAAACACACTTATGTTTTAGTTTTTACTCATAACTTTAGTTTTTTTTTATTACTTTGTTATACATTTAATTTCTCTTGCATTCGCGATCATTGAATATGTTAATCATTTACAAAACTAAACAGAAAAAATGTAGAGAAGAAGAAGTAGAAGGAGAAGAGCGTGCATTGTGTATAGAAAAGATGAAAAGAAAACATGAATATAAATGGGAAGTGAACCAGAAAACACTCATTGAAAACAACATACAAAAAAAAAATATTTAGAATTAATAAAAAACAAAACAAAAAATATTACATTAAACGCTTGATATATGTTTTCATTTCCTTATTTGTTAATTCAACCAACGAACCCACACAACACTTTGGATTGGGAGGAGGATATCTACAGAGAGCTGAGAGCCTTGTGTGAGTTTTTTCTTCTTTTGTTGGGTTTTTATTATTTTTTTTTTGTTTATTTGATGAAACCATGTGAGATTTAATATTTTGATAGCAGCAGGTTGTCTATTCCCGATTTCCCACTATTTAATGTATTTCTCCTCTTTAGTCATTTTCTTTCATTTTGAAAATTTTCAAAAAGTTTTCTATTCAAAAAAAGAACTGCATATTTAAAAATAAAACTAACAGTACGTTTTTAAAATTAAACAAATGTTGACCCCAATGATAAACTATTTCAAAAATGTGTTTCCTTAGTTTTTGGCGTAAAGTCAAAAAATTTTGCTCAGTATTGTGGAGTGGAACTGCGTATATATGTATATTAACAAGTTATTTCTATCCATTTGCCAATAAAGTTATCCTTCCGGAAGTGAACTCACTTATCCTTATCGCTGGGACCCAGTTCCGTAATCGTATAAAATATTCTACAATGTCCTTGGATACTACGAATCTTACATTAAAAACAGAATCCAGTCGTAAACTGAATGGAATTAGAAATTGTAATTTATATTGCGAATGAATACTCGGAAACGAAAACAACTAAAATTGGTTATGAGAACTTTGAACTTGTAGCTTGATGAGCATGTTTTACGATCAAATCAAATCCTTAGAAAAGAGTGAAATATCCTTTTGAGTGGGAAAAGAATTCTGCAGTATTCGTGATGTTCAAACAGGATGGTGATTCTTTTTATCTAAATTATTAGTTTTTTTTTTTTAATCGGCAATACTGCTTGTGAGGTGCTTCAGCCAACCAGTGTGCTATTTCACCAACCTCCAAACTATAAATATTTACTTACATTCGAAACATTTCACAGTGTTTTATGGAAAGAAGTTGTAGGTTTGTGTAATTTCACAGGTTGCGATAAGACTTATTTAATTCTTCTTTGTTTCAGTAATTTCAATATTTATTTCTGTTCGTATTGTAAAAAATAACAAAACAAAATAGGAAAGAAAGCCCTTGACTTGAGCAACAATATCACAGTTCAACTTTATTTGCACTTTTTATTAAATAAAAATTAAATATATTCATAATGATACATATATTTAATATTTTATTTACATTCTTAAGTAAAAAAATATAAGCAGCTGCAAACAAGTCAACTAATTTAAAATACAAAAATAATAATAAATAAACACAAAATAAAAACCTTTTTTGCCAGAGAGTAGTTTTTGCATTTTTTGCGCATAAAATGAAAATCGTTTACTAATTATATATATGCAAAACATAATAATACAATTAATTGACAAACAAAAAATATATTATAAAACATATATTTGTAGTAAAACAAAAAAAAAGTAGTTACTTTTTTCTTTTTTGAAAAAATGAAAACATACCGTAATATACCGCATAAAAACAAAAGGCAGACACAAGAACACATCCAACAAAAAATTATTAAATACAAAAATGAAATTTCCCTTTTAAAAATTAATAATAACAAGGAGAATTAATTATATTAAAAGATGAATAAAAAAGTTACATAAAAATCAATGTAAATTATTAAAAGAAAATATAAAAACTAAAAAAAAAAACATTATTAATAACCTAAAAAAATGAAAAAAAAAAACATTTTTAAAAATTACTATTAAAAGAATATACAAGAAAAGATGATTTATGAGAAAATGGTTGCTTTTTTTATTTTAATGGGAAAGTCCAAAGTAGTGGTATAATTGCACTTGTGCATCCCTACCGTACAGTTATTCCAGTTGCAGCTCCGTCTCCAATCTGTTCAGCCAGTACCCAGGAATTATACTGGTACCATTGTATATAAAACTATAGTACTACTATGGAATAGCTTTTTGTAGTACGCATTGTATGCGTTGTGGCGCTAAGATAGCCACAAATTTTGACTATGAATGGTAGGATAAGAGTATCATAAGGAATAAAGAACCACTAGTAAGAATAAGAGGAGAATATTATTTTGATTTACACTACAAAAATGGGAGTGAAGGAGTCAAGCTGTTTTTATCATTGCAACGAAAAAACGAGAACAACCAGAATAACAGAAAATGGAAAAATATTTTGCATGGCCTATCTCTGTTGAGCATATACATTAGGGTGTCCGTTATTTCCCAAAATTCTTTTTAAATAGCAGACACCCCCCAAATCAAAAGTTTATGCCTAAACAAAAAAAATGTTGTCCGATGTCATTTACACGTGGCTCTAAGCCCATACATTTCCCATACAAATTTGTATGGGATTTTCGCTCTTTTTACGTTTAATTTTTTTTCTCTCGAATTACTTGAGCTATATTAAATTTTTTTGTTGACTATTTTTCTCTAATCATCCCTTTAAAAGTTCTCTTTCAAAAAATTTATTAACAAAAATTTTAAATTAAATATTAAAACGTTCACTTTTATGATGTTTTTATATGGGAATTCCCATGGTAATAATCGAGCCAAAAAATTCGATTTTTTTTGTATACATTTTTGAATGAGGTCTTTTAAAGCGATGACTACAGAACAAAAATAAAAAAAAATTAGAATAGCTCCAGTAATTCGAGAGGAAAAAAGGTAAAACCTTTTCACGTTTTATTTTTTTTTTTTCTCTCGAAAAAAAAATCCCATACAAATTTGTATGGGAAATGTATGGGCTTAGAGCCACGTGTAAATGACATCGGATAAAATAATTTTTTTTGGGCATAAACTTTTGATTTGGGGGTGTCTGCTATTGGGCGCGTTCAATGTTTGAATGGATAGCCTATCTAGGATAGCTTTGTATCCATGTATGTGTTTGAACGCAAGGCAGCTGTTGTTGACATTTCTCATAGGATAGCTTTGTATCCTAAAATTTTAAGGATAGCTTGGGATCTTTTTTCTGCCAACAGCTGTTTCTTCATCAGCTGTGTTTTAACAAGGGATTACAACAACACAAACCTATCCAGATCGCTCTAGTTCGGTGTTTGAACGTGGCCAATAAAAACGATTTTAATACATATGTACATACATACATCGCATATTTTGTTTTGAATTTACGAATTGATTTTTTTTTATTTCTATGGCTTATGGAATAGAGATGGATATAGGTATATGTTTGTAAATAGATGTATGTATGTATGTAGTAACGTATGTTATTTTTTTTTTTTTTTGCGGCATTTGATTTGAAAATTTTCAATTTTGGTGACAAAATTAAATAGGTAAATAATCCGCAACGTTGTTAATTTTCACTATCTTTTTGTGGAAATCCTCGAGCAGTGTTGCGATATTTCGGAATATATTCTATGTACTGCCGTTTTGTCTCGTTGAGTAAAATATTTAAATATTAAAGTTTTAATAAATATTTTTTGGAATTGAAATAAAAATAACGTTGCTAGCTTTATTTTAATCTGTTTAATATTGTGGCAGTTTTTCTACTTTTTGGTAGAAATTGTTTTTTTCCAAGGAAACAAGATGGTTTCCTAAAAAGATAAGTTTTCTGAATCTTTGACTTTTTTGACAAAATCCTATAGGTAGGTAGGTATACGAGTATGTAAGCTCAATACCTACGGCTAAGTTGCGAGTTGTTTAAATAGAATGGTCTGTTTCTTGACCTTATTTCTTCAAAATAAGTGAAAACAATTAAGATCAAATCACTACCTTTAAATTATTGATTTAAGCAAATAAGTATTCGTTCCCAGAAGTTTTTAGAAAAATATTTTAAACTCTGAAATTAATAAATAATAAAGTTTAACTTTAATAAATATATTTACCCAGGCATTTTCAAAATTTTGGAACTTCTTTCGTCCTCCCCCTTAAAAGTGGTCAAGGTAATTAAAAAAGATTGTGCCAAATTTGATTGAAATCGGTTAACGTTAACGTGTATTTTCATACAAAATACATGGAGCTTTCTGAGTTTTCTTACTCGAAATTTCGTTATAAATGCAAAAGCAGATGGAAAATCTTCAAATTTTGTACAGTAGGTAGGTATCTTAAAAAATTATTTTTAATTCTTTTGAACAATATATTTTTCGTCGGCCACGAGTGAAAAGAAGGTAACTCCTAGTTTGCATTTTTTACAAAAAAATATTTAAAAAAAAAGTCTTCGAATTATTTGAATAAAACATAAAACATAAAAAATATACAATGCTGGTACTTAAAAATTATTCTCATGAAGAAAAAAAGCTCGTGGCCATCTATGCGTCCAAATGTCATCCTAATTTTTGTTAAGGGATCTCGGTAAGGCGATCACAGCGAACCTATCGACCAAATGTCAACCTACAAAATCGTGTTTCATGATAATACTATAGAGTGGATATACAATGCCAATCCCACACTACTTGGTACCGATTCTTGCCGAGTGTCTTTTGAAGATTTCCTTCGGATAATAAAAAAAAAAGTTCGATATTTATTTCAATCGCCTGGATTGGCCGAATTCTATTCGTGTCACAATAATAATTTATTGTACTTGTATACCTGCTTGTTAAATTTTTAGCGAAGTGACAACTTGTTTACAGGAAATATTTTTTTATCATCATGATAATACAATTTATGTTATTCAAATAAAATTAAAATACCTAATAATAACATGGGACATGGCGACAAGTGCATCCGTGTATTGTTTTTTTTTTATACATACATACATAATATGTAAGAAGAATTCTCAATTCGTAAGAGTTTCAAGAAACTTATTCGTCTTGGCATTGTGCTCTCATCTTCTGTGCACTGAGTGAGTATTTTCTGTTTTTTTAATCACTATGGGTATTCATGCAACAGTGTAAAGTTGTCGTAAAACAATTGTATTTTGCTAATAAATAAGTAACAAATGAACACACAACAAATGTTGACGTTTAACGAGTGGGGGTCACGGATTCGCCATTTTCCACTGATTTTGATGGATGCGTAGAACTGAACAAAAACGAAAACGCCAATGATATTGACCCTGTTCCTTGGTTAGTCCCAAACAGTTTCAGACCGCCAGATTTGGTGTGGACCAGTACAATTTTTCAAGTGTGGAACGGGTTCGCACTAAATCTGGCGGTTTCAAACTGTTTGAAAGTCGACAAGGAACAAACCTATTGCCTTTAATATGTGTACTGTGCTTGTATTCAACACCTATCTTTTAAGACATCAACCGTTTTTTTAATGTATGGAAAATTTCCAAGTAATTTACTATTTGGCTCAGATTGGATGCCAATTTTCAAAATGGCGTCCAAACGACAGGATTAAAAAAAATGATTCCCAAGCTAAACTTCATCCTTAGCATGTCAAAAATAAATTTTAAATGTAAAAATAAGATGGGTTTCCTGACCGGAGTACAGGTTGGGCGCCATTTTTCAAAATGGTGGCCAAGCGAAAGGATTTCGGGCTAAATTTCATCCTTATCATCTTAAAATCAGATTCCAAACATAAAGAAGGTCCCCGTCAAAAACGCTCGGTATTCGTTTTTCTGACCGGACTAAAGACCAAAAAAACAGTTTCGCAAATTATATTAATAATAATTTTTTTAATTTAAATTTTTGTTTTTATTTATTCTTGTAAAATTGTTTATTATATAATTTTATCTTTTGGGATTAACTCAATTATAATTATTACGATATATATTTATATTTATATTACAAGATACTACAAAAAAGATCTATTAACTTAATCACATTATAGAAAAAATTAACAAAATGCCTTTACCCAGCTAGATATAACTATTGCCCCCAGTCATCGATGTCATCGTCACCCCATCCAGCATCAGCTGTTGTCTCCTCCATATCAGGCGATTTAAATTCAAATCTACTACTGTCAACCTTAACATCTTCAACAGAAATATTTGATTTTTTGGGCGATGGCAGTTTTTCGTCAATGCTCGTGTTACTAAGCAATGTTTCAGGAATGATTGTAGTCGTGCTCTTTTGAATGACAGGTTCCATATCTTTGAAGAAGTCAATGTCCTCATTAGCACTACCTGGCAGCTTCTGCACTTTAATGTCCAATTCACTAATGTCGTCAATGATTTTTGGTGTAGCTACAACAGAGTTTGAGGATGAGGTCTTAAAGGAGTCTGTTAGAGATATTCGAGGCGATTGAACCACTGACGACGAAGAGTTAGCAGGAGGAAGTGGTTCTATGATTAGGTTTTCAATCACAACGGCGGCTGGGGCTGCTTCTTGTCGCTCTTCGTTCTCCCAATCACTCCAGGCATCTTCATCTATCTCACCATCGGTTCCATTGTGGACATCTTCTCCGCCATCAGGACTAAGACGCTGTGGCATGACTACCCCATTTACTTCACCCAATGAATTGTAACTTCCACTCACGTCCACATTGTCCGGCAAAGGACTCCCTGAGACCATGTACTCGCCACCACCCATCACAGGAGTGATTGAACGCGGTTCGACCCAATGACTCATGCTGTCGGGAAGCGCTTGGGGTCGCCCATCGGCGAAAAGCCTAGTTCGATTGCCCCCAATAACCACATCCGACCCCAAAAGAGGTACCAAGTCAGCCAGACAGCGCAAGGTCTTAGCAACGAGAATATCGTTGGTGTCCTTGATGCCAAGCAGAAGATTTGGCAGAATTTGATCTTGCAATTCCTCTCTGCTGAGCAGTTTTACGTATTCGCCGAAGTACTCTAATAGTATCAGCCGGATCTGTGCATCACGGACGCAGAAGATCTCCTTAATTCTTGGAATGATGAATTTTATATAAGTGGTATTAGTGAATAAGGCAGCGGAAAGTTCAGATTTGGTCTTCAGGACGTACGGCGTAACACAAAGCTGAGCGGTGGTGTCGAGAAGGACCATTCGAGAAAGTAGAAGACTGCCAATTTGTGATCCAACCACGTTCTCGTCAAAATACCTCAAACGGTCTATCAAACCCGTGAAGAAATCTTGTTTCTCTTGGGGATTCTTCAATGGCAATTCCATGAGAAACGAATGAATCAAAACGAATTCATGATTGAAGTATGGATGAAGGAGGACAGCCGACAGTTTGGGTCGCATAGCGATGTTTTTATGTCGCAAATGAGTTGCACAATATTCGCGGAAGTCTGCTACGTAAGGTGTGTCAGGTGAGGAGCATTGTTTGAGGATTTCTTCACAGAGAACAGCGAAGGCGTACTGCTCAATGCAATCTCCAGAGGTTTTGGTTTCGTTTTCGTCAATGGCTCCTTTGTAACGATATGGATTGGCCAGATCGAGAAGAGTTTTCGTGACTTCTTTGGCTTTCCACACGTATTCAAAGCCGCCTAGGCGCCAGGAGCCCTCGCCATTGATATATATTGATGAGATGGCTATATTCAGATGACGTGCTTGAGCCTAAAACGATGGATTACTAGAAAACGTTTAATTCAACTACAAAAACATACCTGCTCCACAAGGAAAATTAAACTACACAGAATATTTCGAAGTCCTAGACAGACTTGTATGTCTGTGAGCGCTGGGAGGGTAATAGAAAGTGGTCGAACGCATTCTGTAGCGAGATGTTTGTGTGATCCTTGCTCCCAAGAGGTGATATATCTCAAAATATAAGGGTGACGGTAGATCATTAGATTCTAAGGAAAACATAAACATTGTCAGCATTCGTTGCAGGTAGATTATTTGATTGACTCACCTTAACCGCTCGCTCCATGGGTCCTTGACTTATCCAAACTTGACCATTGACAACTGGTTCTCCTTGGAATATAGAAACCGTGCGTAGGGCTTCAGAGTCTTGTGGCACCACAGCATTGTACAGAGTCCAAAAATCGTTGGCTTCAATGGCATTTTTGTCGATAACCAAACCTTTTAGTTTGCTTGTATCGTTTCCCATCGTGGGAGGAAAAATTTATGTTTTGTTCTTTTTTATAAATGAAAAAGAATTATTGAAACATTTCAATAAGTACAATTGGTTTTCTTATTCTTGATAAATTTTGAATTTAGATTTAGATTTAGGAGAAAATTTTTTTTTTGTGGACGAATGTAAATTTTTGACAGCGTCAAATAATCAAATGTCAACATATAAAAACGATACTCGAATTTAGATTTCGATAGTCGTTTTAAAAGTGAATGACCGCGTTCATCGACAGAAATCTGAAAATTCAGTACTGAAACGTAACGTTGAACGCACAAAAAATCTGAAATTTCAGCCAAAATGTCATATTTTTTTTTTCTGTCAAAATATTGTGTTTTCTTTCTGATTTTAATGGAAGCGAGTATAAAAAGTACTTTTTTTATCGGAAATCAAAAATTGAAACTAAATTTAAACCAATTAGTGACTATTGAAGTTTATGTAAGTTGACTGGAAAACGCTTGTTCTTTGTTTTTATTTGGATTAAAATTTTCGAGAATAGTTGAAGCCAACCAACAAATCTTAACACGTATTACTCCCAAATGAAATTCTTCTTGGGGTTCTTCCACCGATCCCAACTAATTATTCATAAAAGCGGTGAAAACTATCATTTCTTGTTATTTTGTCAAATAAAAAGTAAAGCCGAAATGCCGTGTGCATAGGGTGACATGGTCGACATTGCACCACCCTTTTTTCAAATGATCATAGTTTCTCCAAATGTAATTATTTTTGTTAGATTTCTTAACATCATTTACATGGATTTGTTAGACAAATTCGTGCATAGTTAATTTTTGCATATTATGTATATACTTAAATCTAAAATTGATCATTCAGAAAAAGTGAAATGGTGCATAGTGTACCATGGTAGGTACTAAATGAACCAGTCTTATGTCCACAATGCACCATGCAGGTAGTCAATGCACCACCAACTAATATTTAAAATTAAAGCAAGCATTTCAAGTGATATTGAATATTATTCAGATGGGAGTCCATTGTATCTTTAAGAATAAAAACAAAAAAAGTTCATTTAACACTTCTAAAATATATAAGAATTTAATAATAACAAAAAAAGTAAATAAGTAATAAATTAAATATTTCTCTTCAAGACATTAAAAAAAAAACAGCTAAGAAATTCATTAATATCAGTTAAACGGATAATAGATTAACGTATAATAAATAAAATAAATTGGGT
This sequence comes from Dasysyrphus tricinctus, assembly GCA_963921185.1. Lineage (NCBI taxonomy): Eukaryota > Metazoa > Arthropoda > Insecta > Diptera > Syrphidae > Dasysyrphus > Dasysyrphus tricinctus. The sequence continues at coordinate 18,465,017 of OY992533.1, read as the reverse complement.
GGCGCAACAGCTCATGGAGAACCTGGGCCTAGTGACTTACAACTCTCAACCATTCCTAGTTTTTTTCCGAGTCCGAACGGCTAAGTGAGAAGCACTTTTCATGACAAGTATACTCTTGGAGGATTTGTCAGTTCCTCGCAAGAGGCAGTACCTTGGATAAAACATTTCTGTTTTTAGGTGGTACGGCTGGGAATCGAGCCCACACCTTCGGCATGACAGTCCTACGCATTAACCATCATGCCACGAGGTACTAAATATAGATTAACGTATGTTTAGTTTAAAAATGTATTCAGAAAATTTGTATAGTGATTGTTGTCTTCGCGTTGGTCCTGATACAGAAGGATCTTTAAGAATATATTATATCTCCTGCTCATTGATTACTGCAAAATTTGGGACTTGTGGCATACAGAAAAAGCTCATTAGCGTTTGATTTTAGTCTCAAAAAATTAAATGAACCATTCGTTACTACTACATGCACCATGGTGCATTTAGAACCATGTTGTTGTGGTGCATAGTGCACTACCCCCTCACTTTATTTTCAAGTCAAAATAATTCGCTAACTACCCAATTATATTTGAATCTTTTTAATTTTACCAATGAATAAAACAACACAAATAATTTGTATCGATGTTTAATAAAAACAAAGGCACCACAACTTAAGTGAGAAAAAAAAATAAACTTAAGTCAATTTTTCGATTTGCACTATAAATTACGAAAAAGGCTTGTACATGTACGCACGTACCAACAACTAGCACCAGACTGAGATCCACTGACATTTTGGGGAAAGGCACGTAAGATAATGTGAAGTTTACACGGATGTAACTGTCAGTATGTTAGATTTGGCCATGGTGCATGGAGTACCACTGGTGCAATGTCGACCATGTCACCCTACAGTATTTATAACTATAAATTGATTTTATTCACAAAACAAAAATTAAAAAGTCAACATGCCGCACAGTGGTTCCCAAGTTCAATGTGGTTTTTCGATTCTAGATATACAAAAATAAAGAAAATCGTGAATTTTTTATTTTTTATATGCCTCAGGTCCGCAGTATAGTTAGGTCCGTTCGCGTACTCCCCAAAACTACGAATTTCTACTAATTTTTACGAATTTAAGTCAAATCATATTCGCGTACTCAAAAAATGTGTAGTTTTTCACAGAAGAGAGAGCTCATGAGAGCGTAAATTATTTCCCCTTTCTGTGAATTTTAGCCCAATGAAATTCTTTGGGCAAAAATATGAGTTCTGTCAAACGTAACTTTTGACATAATATGCTGGAACACACCTCTGTTCGTTTACTTCGCAAAACTACACATTTTAGTACAAAGTCCTGCCAAAGATAAAAAAACTACGGTAGACATTTTGTTTTTATTCTTGAATTTTCAATCAGGCAAGAAGTCGCCAATTTAAAGTCTCGTAACTTTTCGTTTTCATTTATATAAATTTTAAAGAAACAAAAAAAAGAATTCATTAATTGAAAAAAAAATGTAAAAAAACAATTCGAAATGTTTTTATTACTGTTTTTTTTTTCAAATTTGTTGACGTTAAAAAACCGGTAGAATTGTTTGTTCAAAACGTTCGTGTACTTTTGCACAGTTTTACTTCTCTCTGAGAGAATTTCATCCCCACTCCTCAACATTTGATAGGCTGCGAATTTTAGTCCAGAAAGTACACGAACAGACCTGTTAACACAAAGTAGCTACTTTTTATATATCAGAAATTTCAAGTCTTGTTCTGTAGTTTTGATTTGTATATTTCTTGATACAAGGAGCACTTTAGGTTGAAATAAAAAATATTAAGGGTATTCATACAACAGCGTAAAGTCGTCGTAAACGTTGTAAACTTTAAAACTTCGTAATTCTGTGACAATTTAGCTGCGTTTTTTTGTATGTCCATATGGAGTTTGGTGAAAAAAACGACATCGGGACATTTCAACATTTGCCTTGGTCTGCCATTTTGTTCTGAACTATCTTACCAACAAACATTTGACATTTCTATACAAATTATCGATAACACAACGACAATGGTAGTCTGGCAACACCGTTTTTATCGAGACAAAAGTTAACTCCAGTTAATTATCTGGACTTAGCTAACTCTATATGGACATAGTTGTTGTTGTATTTAACATGTAAATTGTTTTGCTTTGTTGTCGTTTTTTTCACACAATTTTATTTGGACATGCAAAAAAACACAGCTTTTGTATGGAAAATTTAACAGATTTACGAAGTTTACAACTTTACGATGTTTACGACGAGTTTACGCTGTTGCATGAATACCCTTTTTATTTTATTAATTGTATATTTTTCTTTAATATTACATTCGCCGTTTATCAATTTTGTCTATCCATTTAAAATATTACAGCCTTATTTATTAGATTTTACCAATACTCATTTCAACCTAGGAATAGTTAAACCAAGTCATAGCACTTACTCCATCTTTACGCCACGTCAAACAAATCGTTATTTATAAAATATTTTCTGAGCCGTTTTAGTTAAACCCTCCTTAAGTCAAAAAAATGACCAATCTAATGTCGTTTTTGATTGGACGTTCGGAGTACTCCTTTTCCACTCCATTTTAACTAAATAAATAAATAAATTGGGTGGCGCAACAGCTCGTGGAGAACCAGGGCCTAGTGACTTACAACTCACAACCATTCCTGTGTGCGTGTTACTGGCAGGAATAGAGGCAGAGGGGACCTACAGTTTTTTGCCAAGTCCGAACGGCTAAATGAGAAGCACTTTTTCATGACAAGTATACTCTTGGAGGATTTGTCAGTTCCTCGCAAGAGGCAGTACCTCGCATAAAACATTTCTGTTTTTAGGTGGCACGGCTGGGAATCGAACCCACGCCTTCGGCATGAAAGTCCTACGCACTAACCATCACACCACGTGGTACTACACTCCATTTTAACACCTACTTCTGTTTTTAAGTGGCACGGCTGGGAATCGAACCCAAACCTTCGGCATGACAGTCCTATCCGGATAGTGTTTGTAATAGGCTGGGCTCGGCTAACTTACACTGACTAACTGAGACACGTCCGTGTTTGACGGATATCTTAAAACTGACTGAGACACGTCCGTCCTGTTCGACGGATATTCTTAGATCAAAAGATTGTATAATCTGTCAAGTCTAATCATTAAATTAACAAATCTTTACTGACAGCGACAGGTCACCACAGTGTTAAATCTCTATTGTCTCAGAGTATTATGAAACAATAATATTTAAAATGATTTAAAAAAACAACTTTTAAGGTTTAATTTTTAAAAAACAGTTTTAATTTATTTAATTTTAGTAATATCACAACATACACTGAGGGAAAAAATGCAATTTAAAATCTAATAGAAAATATTTGATTTAAAGTTGAATAATATTCAATAAATCATATTTAATTTAAAGTTGAAAACCTGTTGATTTAAATAGGCAACGTAGATTTAACAAAGCCAACTTAGTTTCAAAGCGAAACGTATTCAATTTAACATTGAAATCAACTTTTCGAACATTTAAAGTACACTCAACGTAGTTTCAAAGTGCAATATGCTAATATTTTTCGAAATCGAATTTCAAATTTCCATGCACGTACTTTTAAAGTGTTGCATAGTTAGGCCAACGTAAAAGTCAGATTTTTTAATCACTTTTTAATTTATATTCTAGCTTAATATATAGAATTTCGAGAGCGCTTCGTAATTTCACGAAATATCTACAAAACATGTGTGAACAAAATTAACGCGCACTCAAAATTCACTTACATTTAATCAAAAAAAAAATTATTACTTTTCTCATATTTATTTTTGTCATTTGTTTAATGAATTAGTTTCCATTTTATTTTAAGTCAATAACTGGACGAAGTTGAATTAAAATTTTAAAAAAGTATTTTAAAATTTGTATGTATTTCAATCAACGATGCTTGTAGTTTAATCGAAGCTGATACATATTGTTTTAAAGATGGATGAATTCAAATCAACGATGATGACATCTCAAATGAAGAGAAAAAATAGTTAAATCAATTTGTTTTAAAAGAGGGAAACACTTTGAACTGATGCCATTACTACTTTGAATTAAAAATTTTCATCTTCGAAGCCAAATCGTTCCGAAAAATATTTAAATCAAAGTTGTTTCCGTTGATCTTACGTTGTTTTTTTCTCGGTGATTTTAATTTAGATTGAATACGAGTTTATGACTTAAACCAACAAATTTGACAAGAAACTCGTTCAGAGTTGAGAAGGAATTCGTTAAGAGTTCCAAAGAGACCTACATACTAGGGCTCTTGATTGTACCCGGGTAATACCCGGTTTCTCAATTACCCGGATACTCGGGTAGAAAAATACCCGGGTTTTACCCGGGTACCCGAGTGGCAAGTCTTCGGGTACCCGGGTACCCGAAAACTCATTTGTCTCGGGTACCCAAGTACCCTAATTGAGTAAAACTCAATTAGAAAAGTGCCAGAATGGCTTATTTTGTCATTGAAAATGGCATATCTTTTTTCACACAGTAATTTTAAATGAGTATCCTTGCTAACTATTGTTATTGTAGTACACGAAAATACCTTACTAAATGTTTTGTAAATGAAAATAGCTTTTCAACGACATATGCCTTGGCGTTAATGGTTAGACTAAATATGTAGCGTTCACACATTTTTGCCTATACCTCTACTACACAATTACATTTTGTACACTAAAATGCAACAAAATATTACTTTTGTTTAAACAGTTATATGAGCTGACCTGTTATAACAGCTATTAGCCGCGTTTTATTATTGCTCAATACCCATATGGTTCACCTCGTGAAAATAAAACGATGTGGGTTAGTGCAAAAGCAGTGCTGTATATCAGTCTCTTTTTTTCTTATGTTTATTTGTTTTTCATGTAAGCACTTGTCTCTTTTCCTCTCTATTCCTAATACTGCTGACAAATCGCTGACATCCATTCACAATGGTAAATAGCCCTCTGCCGGTCAGAGTGAAAACCTCTATCTGGGTTATTGAGATTAACCTCGATAGAAACCTAGATCCCATGTTGTTTTTGTAATGCATGTTAAAAGATAACCTCGACCCAGACCCAGAGATAATAAAACGCATAGCTATTGTAGGATGTAAAAATTCCTTTTCAACGACATATATCTTCGTTATTGGTTAGACCAGTTTTCATAACTTTGCGCATACTGCATTCATTTGCTTCATACTCATATGCACTCAAAAACACATTCTTGTTTAGCGATAGCATCGATCACAGTCATTTGAAATAAGCTTCTATAGTAGATAATTATTGTTGTACATAAGAATACCTCTCCAACGACATATTATTGGTCTTGTAGTACGTTTTTTCCTATTCTCCTTGCAAATTAATTGTTGGTAAAGATGCTTAATTTTTGAGATAGATCCATAATTTTTGTACCATGATGAGAACTTGTCCCCTTAATACTACATTCAAATATCAACAAGATTGGTTTATCCGTATGGTTTTTATAGAATTATTTCCACTTGGTCCATAGAAAGGAACCACTGTGTGCCGTACCCAGCCGACAACAGACCAACAAAATAACTGCAGCGACTATAAAGTACAATTTCTATGTGCAGATCTTTTTTTTGTCTTGTTTTTTAGTTGTCATCTTAATTTTCGGATGAAAATTTTTATCTGAAAAACGTAAGCAAACGTAACTAATAGCCCGATTCTCCCCCGTGTGAGAAATCACAAGTCACAAGCTGTTGTGACTACTCCTTGTGAGGATGGTTCTGACTCGATAACATTTTGGTATTCTCGCCCAAGTAGTCACAAGAAAACTCACAACGAAATTCACCACAGCATTTTGTTTGTAGCTTCTTGACCGATGAGGGCACACATAAACAACTCTACAAGTAATCGCAACGAACTCAACCACCACACCCCCCAACTAACAATTTTGCCCCTATAATCATCCAAAGAAACTTCCCATAATCATCTCTTGCAATCATATAAGCATTATATAATAGTCCATAGAATTGAAAGGGCGCACTTTTTATGCTCCTATTGGACCCTTATGGACTAAATTCAGTTGCCCCGGAAAGCACTTACTGGACTCAATTTAGAGGTCTTATAGAAGAAGGTGGAAAAATAAATAAAAAATATTTCACAATTGTTTTATATTTATTTAATTTTATTAATTTTCTGATATTTTATTTGAAAGTTTTTTCTGAAATACAATCTTAGAATTTATTAGATATTATTTAAGTTATAAAAATTACAAAGTTTCTGTGAGATTCGAACCATGGTCCTCTCGCACTGAAAGTCCACCACGCTAACCGCTCGGCCATGGAAGAATATAATTACGATGAAAAAAAACGTATTCACTTTCTCCACACTGCTGGTTTGTGTCTATACTCTTTAGTATACCAGAAGTGGTTTGTGTTTTTACTAGTACAGCAGAAATGGTTTGTGCCTGAACTTAGCAAGTAACAGAAACTAACATAGAGATCGTATAATAATTTTATAGGATGACTATAGAACAAAAGCTCCGTCGTCATTTCATAAAAGCAATAAAGAGAGATTATAGAAACATTGGTATATCGCTTCTATCAACCTGATAAAATTTGCACCAAAAAATAGTCAAGGAAGCAGTATTACTCCAATAAGGTATTTACTTCACGTCAGAGGGTAATAGGCGCGCTATAGAAACAAATAACACTATAATATCTGAAATGCGAAGCAATTTTGTTAGTTGGGCCACAATATGTATTCAGTTTATCTGTCTCATAAATACAAAGCAAAGGAATATCGCACCTTTGTCCTATTCTTTTGAAATGAAAGAAAACATACATTTTGTTCTCTTTCGCACAGAGAGGGAAGAGTACGATAACTCAAGCGCCAAGAAATTATAACGGTTTTTTGTAGAACAGTTTAATACAAGTATTTTTTACTATTGGAGGGGGGGGTCTATCTCACCCCGTTTGGGTGGGAGGGGTAGTTTCATAAAAACAGTACCAAAAAATATTAAAAAATAACGGTAATACTTACAACAAAGTATTATATCTTTATTTAAAGCCAATACTCTGTTCTATTAGCCAGTTTTTGAATCAATTGAAATCTATGCATTGTTTTTGAAAAAATGAACTTTAAACTCAAAATTTGCGAGAAAAAAGCATAAAAAAAGGTTTAAAGTGTAATTTCTCAAAACTGTAAAATTATATATCATTTTTTTTCTGAAATTCATTACATTAGTTCTTAATCAAAAACTGAAAACTAGATGATTCCATGTCTTCTAGTTTTTGAGAAAATTGAAAATTACTAAAACTACTACCGTACAAAACTCCGATGTTTGCTCGTTTTTTATGATCTAAGTGGGTATGCATACTTTGAACAAATTACAACTGCTTTGTATATGTTTCCTTAATCCAGATTCTTTAAGTGCAAAAGAAATTTTGCATACACCCAACCTTGCACCTACCCCAAATCCTATAATGTGCCCAAGCAGGAGGGTTGCAGGGGGACAGCATGCCCCCCCTCACTGTTTTACGCCAGCCGTAATACGTAAGCAAGCAAAAAACAAACATCCCATACAAAAGTAGTTATAGTAATTATCGATTTTTTCAAAAACTAGAAGACATAAAATCATCTAGTTTTCAGTTTTTGATTAAGAATTAATTAGAGCAACGAATTTCAGAGAAAAAAGATGATATTTAATTTTACAGTTATGATAAATTACACTTTAAACCTTTTTTGTATGCTTTTTTCTCGCAAATTTTGAGTTTAAAATTCATTTTTTCAAAAACCATGCATAGATTTCACTAATAGAACAGAGTTTTGGCTTTAAATAAAGGTATAATACTTTGTTATAAGTATTACCGTTATTTTTTTAATATTTTTTTTTTAATTTTTGGTACTGTTCTTATGAAATTGCCCCTCTCGCCCAAACGGGGTGAGATAGACCCCCCTCCCATAGTAAAAAATGCTTGTATTAAACTGTTCTACAAAAAACGGTTAGCAGTTCTTGGCACCTGAGCTATCGTACTCGTGCCCACGGAGAACATAATGCCTCCTTAGAAAAAATATAATTCAATGATTTGTAGAAACTCAAGTAAATTGTGAGTTGTGATGTGACCTGCTCTGTGGAGGAGATCACAGTTTCGGTTGTTTTATGACTCTCACAAGTTGTGACTTAAGGGAAAGAATACGAAAAAGTCACAAAATCAGTTTCACCACTCCTTGTGACTTGTGAGGTATCAGTGATGATGGGGAGAATAGGGCTATAAAAGTCATCTGAGTTTTCAGAATTTTTATGATAGCTGACCAATCAGAAGCCGCAAATATTCAGATATCTGAGTCCTTAAACGCACGGATTGCGACACAAACACAAATCTAATGCTATGTTTCCACCAAAGGTTTATCTCAGATTAGATTTAATAAATCCTTTTGGTGTTTCCACCGCACAAAAAGATTTAAAAAAGATTAAATTTGACAGCACCTTCAAAAATGCAAATGGCGTTCCAATTTTTCTTATGAAGTGCGAATGAGACAGAATGTTTGATTCGTGTGAAACAATGAAGAACTGAATGCAAGTCTCGAATGAATCGTTCAGCACCATTTAAGAAAAGGTTAGTTCGATTTGTAATGCTATGTTTCCACCAAAGGTTTATCTCAGATTAGATTTAATAAATCTTTTTGGTGTTTCCACCGCACAAAAAGATTTAAAAAAGATTAAATTTGACAGCACCTTCAAAAATACAAATGGCGTTCCAATTTTTCTTATGAAGTGCGAATGAGATAGAATGTTTGATTCGTGAGAAACAATGAAGAACTGAATGCGAGTCTCGAATGAATCGCTCAGCACCATTTAAGAAAAAGTTAGTTCGATTTGTAAAACTATTTCAATGGTATTTATAAGCCCATTCCAAGCAATGTCTAACTTTAGACACCTGTCCAACTCCAAAATGTTATTTATAAATATTTAGCACCGATTGGCTAACTTAGCGACTGAAATTGGTTGTCCAAATCTTATTTCAAAGAAGACACGTTTAATGAAGAATATAGGCAAATATTTGTGGTTTTCTAATTTTCTAGTTTTGAAATGAATGAAAAGCTAGTTGAACGTGTCCCAAAGCGTACTAAAATTAATTTATTCATTCAAAAATGAATAAATACAGGCATGCCACTGAATAAATGAGGTCACATTTGGGCAATCGTTGGAATGCGTTTATAAATAACAAGTTGCTTAAGCTATTTGGGCATTGACTAGCTGGACAGCTGCCCAAGCGTGTTCTAAGAAAATCTAATAAATACAACTGTTTGTCCTTTGAAGATTTAACAAGATTAATTTCTAATCTTCAGGATTTACGAAATAAATTTGTATGGTAAATCTCCGAGATTTGAAGGAGATTTGAGGCAAATCTTATTAAATCTCAGATTAGCGTCAGATGGAAATGTAGCATAATGTTCAGTGTGAATGGTTTCCGAGTTTTTGAAAAGTTTTCGCCGAAAACCGGTTTTGGGGTTTGGTGTGAAAAGCCTATTACTGTTATATGGAGTCTTAAGACCGTGTATTATGGCAGAAGATAGAAGAAGTGGTGAGAGAGATATAAAACGACGTGACATGATTTGCCCAGCGAGAAAAAATCTGCTGATTGTTGATTAGATTATGGTTGCGATGTTGGACATCTGTATGGCCAGTGGAATCGGGGTGTGACATATCCATACAAATCAGACTGCTGATTGGATTGTGGTTTGGATGTTGGGCATCGTTCATGTCTAGGACGCCATTTAGATTGGGAAAGCTGAGACCGGTCTCACGACGGTTTCTGGACAAGAGAAGTGGGGGGTCAGGGATGTCGTGAGGCATGAAGAAAACATAAACATCCGACTCATGAGTCTCATTTTGTTGTTGTTTAAATGCGCAAATATTGAAGTTGTTGTTGTTTCTATGTGTTTTGAGGCGCCTCAAATTTTCTAATGTAGACACGATGAGACTCACGAGTCCAGATCCAGACTCAATTTTCCCAATGTAAACAGGCTCTATATTATATATATTGAGTCCGGACTGGTGAGTCTCATCGTGTGTACATTAGAATATTTGAAGCGCCTCAAAACACATAGAAACAACAATTTCAATGTTTTGCGCATTGAAACAACAACAAATGCGACTCATGAGTCAGATATTTGTTTTCTTCATGCCTCACGACATCCCTGACCCACACTTCTCTTGTCCAGAAACCACCGTGAGACCGGTCTCAGACTTCCCAATCTAAACAGCGTCCAGTGGAGCCAGCATGTTAAGGCCTGGTCAAACAGAACGCGATCCAGCGATCTTTGTGAGAAATTACAAACAAAATTTGATCGCCGCGATCTTTTTTACACAGAGAAGTATTGATCGTATCGCCGGATCGCGTTCTGTTTGACCAGGCCTTTATAGAAAAGAAGTTATTTGCTGAACGCCTTCATTTTCAAAATGGACAAGTTCCAGGCGAAAACATATATTTACGAACACAGCCCCCATTCGCCTGAAGATAGTTGCAGTTCATTTGCCACCATTTTCTTCGGCCAAGTTCGAGCCTCGACCATATGCTTCCGCTCTAAACACCGACCATCTCTTTCTTTTCTTTTTTCACCTACGTGTGGAACATCGCGATTTTCTAACGTTGGTGTTTTGCTTTTAAAATAAGTGAAAAATGGTTAGTAAATTATTTTAAATTTCTCCACAAATCAAAAATTAAACATTCGAATAATGTATATATGATTTTGGTGATTTGTAAAACTAAATGATGGTCGTGAATTTTTGTGATTTCGTGTGTCGTTGAACGAAGTTAGAAATCGTGCAAGTTTTTTTTATTCATACTAATTGGAAATTTTCAATCATTTCAGGGTTTCGTAAAAGTTGTGAAGAATAAACAATACTTCAAGCGTTATCAAGTCAAGTTCCGCAGGCGTCGTGAGGGTAAAACTGATTACTATGCCCGTAAACGTTTGATCTTCCAAGACAAAAACAAATACAACACTCCCAAGTACCGTTTGATTGTACGTCTCAGCAACAAGGACATCACTGTCCAGATTGCCTACGCCAGGATTGAGGGAGATCGCGTAGTCTGCGCTGCCTACTCACATGAGCTGCCGAACTACGGAGTTAAGGTAAGTTCAGTGGAATTTGTCGCTGCTGTATTGGGAAACCTCATTGAAATTTTATTAAAAATTCTAGGTTGGTCTGACCAATTATGCTGCGGCCTACTGCACTGGATTGTTGGTAGCTCGCCGTATCCTTAACAAATTGGGCTTGGAATCGCTGTATGGTGGTTGCACTGAAGTAACCGGCGAGGAGTACAACGTTGAGCCCGTGGATGATGGTCCAGGAGCTTTCCGTTGTTACTTGGATGTCGGTCTTAGCCGTACCACCACTGGTGCCCGTGTCTTCGGTGCCATGAAAGGAGCCGTCGATGGTGGTTTGAACATTCCCCACTCCGTCAAGCGTTTCCCTGGTTATTCAGCTGAGACCAAGAGCTTCAACGCTGACATTCACCGCGCCCATATTTTCGGTCAGCACGTTGCCGATTACATGCGCACCTTGGAGGAAGAAGATGAAGAGGGATTCAAACGCCAATTCAGCCGATACATCAACTTGGGTATCCGTGCTGACGACGTAAGTACTTATTAGGCATGTTCAGAAAAATGAGATGTCAGAGCCCTCGCCCATCTGCCTCGTGAACAGGATGCCTCAGCAAAATTTCTCACGTTTGCTGTCAAATTCTTGAGGAAACAAATTTTTGAATTCGTTTGCTCGCTTTTTGACAGAGCACAATTAGCTGAGGGCTCTGAGATTTCATTTTCCTGAACGTGCCGAATCTTTCTTTTAATTTTCTTGCCAGTCAAGACGTCCACTACAAAATTACCGCCACGATCTCGACCCTGAGACTGGTTGTGCCACTAGTGGACCACACTAACTTGGCCTGTATGTTCGATGTTTGTAGGCTTTAATCCTTCAGACATCCTGTTATCGCGTCAAACATTTCAAGTTATTATTCGAATATTTCCATGAACCACCAATGATCATTATTTATTTTACAGCTTGAAGAAATCTACAAAAAAGCCCACTCTGCTATCCGCGCTGATCCTACCCACAAGAAGATCCAGAAGAGCGGTATCACCAAGAAGAGGTGGAATGCCAAGAAGCTCACCAACGAGCAACGCAAGGTCAAGATCGCAGAACACAAGGCTTCCTACGTTGCCAAGCTGAAGTCCGAGGCTGAGGCATAAGTGCACAGGAGAAGTTTGAGTGGAAGCTCTTTAGAATTTTTAACACTTATTCTAAAATTAACACAAGAAAATAAAAAAATCAAATGACAAATTCGAGTGAGAATTTGAAACTAGAATTTTTAAAATTGTGTTTTTTTAATCACTGAGAATTGTAGGATAAATATAAGGATATACTTTTTTAAATAATAAATATTTAAACAGACCCACAAGGACTTTGAATCGAATGATGTGCAAGGAGAATTCAAGAAAGCAGACCAATTTTGTTTTTGGTGATATACCTATTCAACCCCTCGTTTTTCTCGATAGGTAAGGCCAATGTAAAGAAAACCCTATAGGAAATCGACTTAAAGCCAGTCGGCCTGGGTTTGAATTGAGGAAAATGATCCTTCTAAGTATAGCAAACCAAATGAATTGGTTGTGAGTATTTGTTAGATTCAGGAGCAAATTTGAAAAAAATGTATAACGGTTTTTCTTCTTTGTTTCACTTGATACCTCATTTTTGAGGATCAGGAAAGAAGTATTGACGTCATTGGCTATTTTTTTACGGCATTTTCATAACTCTCCGAACAAAAAATTTCATCCACCAATAGTATGGATTTTGTCAAAATTTGGAGTTGAAGAACATTTAAACGGCTATAACTTAGCTTGTGGCTAGCGTACACAAAAGTTGTATATGCCAAAATCACCGCTTATTGTCCAAGATTATAACGAAATAAGAAAATTGAAAATCGGTTGGAAAATAGAGAAGAAAATGCCCATTGAGTGAAAAACTTGCTTTTTAAGCTTTGCAAGCCTCTTAGAGCCTTAAATCGTATGAACACCTATAAATATTTTATATTTAAATTAGTGGTGTTCAATGTACCATTCCATAGGCACCTTAAATTTAAAGATCGGATCAGTATTTCCCGAGTTATAACCGGTTTTATGGTGCTGAATCGAGAATTTTAAAATTTTCCTTACCAATGTCTTGGAAAAAATTCAAAATTTTTGTTCGCAAATAAAAGTTTCAAAATGATTTTTTTCAGTTTGGCAATCGTTGAGGGGGTGATTTAAATATATGAATATATTAAAGTTCGTCAATAGAAAGATAATTTTTGCGATTTTTCTTCAAAAACACACTTTTTGTGGTTTTTGTTTAAATAGTTTGAATATAACAGTTTATCATTCAGTAAAGGGACTGCCGTCCTTCCTTTCACTTGATAACTCATTTTTGAAGATCAAGAAAGAAGTAACGAAGCTATTGGCCACTTTCTCACGTCATTTTCATACTTTTCGGAACCACAAATTTCAACGACCAAATGTATGGATTTTTGCAATATTTTGAGTTGAAGAACATTACAACGGCTGTATCTCAGCTTGTGGCTGACTTACAAAAATGTTTGATATGCCGAAATCACCGTTTATTAACCAAGATTATAATGAAAGAAAAAAAATTGAGAATCAGTTGAAAAACAGAAAAGAAAACGCCCTTTGAGTGAAAAACTTTCTTTTTAAGCTTTGAAAGCCTCTACCCGCCTTAAATCGTATGAACGCCTATAAATATTTTATATTTAAATTATTGGTGTCCAATGTAGCATTCAATAGGCACCTTAAATTTAAAGATCGGAGTAGTATTTCGCGAGTTATAGCCGATTGTATGCTGCTCAAACGAGAATTTTTAAATTTTTTTTACAAATGCCTGGAAAAACTCAGTTTTATTCGCATATAAAATTTTAAAATGAATTTTTTTTTTCAGATTAGAAACGTTTGATGGGCATGATTGAAATATATGAAAGGTATAGTTCGGTTAAGAAGGATCAATTTAGCGATTTTTCTCCAAAAAAACACTGTGATTTGTATAATACTTGCAAAGCACAGTATGTCCATGAAAATTTATGATTGGATTTGGGCCGCCTGGATATACAAAATAGATGGCTTGTTTGTACGCGTTTAAGCACAAAATAGATATCTGTGGTGTTTGGTAAAAACATGATAACTCCATTTTAAAATTTGCGTCCTTACGGCCACTTTACATTGAGCTACAGCCTAAACGGGTGAACCGATTTTCTTCAAATTTGGAAAATAATTTTTCAAAGGTTATGTCCATAACTATTTCAAATTTGAAGAAAATCGGTTCACCCGTTTAGGCTGTAGCTCAATGTAAAGTGGCCGTAAGGACGCAAATTTTAAAATGGAGTTATCATGTTTCTACCAAACACCACAGATATACATATCGATATAATATTTCTGTTGTTTTCCAGAGCAAGTTTTGAAATAAAATATCAACTTTGTTTTCAGTTTTCTAAATTAATTTATTTTGCACAATTTTAAAAATAAAAATAATTGCTGCTAACACAATATTTCAAAAAAATCAATTATTTAAGCTTTTATTTGAATACATTATTTGATCTCTGTGTAACTCGCTTATACATAAATAACAAATCTAAATTAAATTGATTATGTAAATATCTTCTTACATCTAGACTTTATTTTACAGGGCAAAGGTAACAGGTAGACATTAATTTTAACTTACATTACTTTAATAACATCGTTAGTTTCAATATTTATACAATATTTTAATTAGCAAGGTTTTCCCATACGACTTTACTACATTAGTTTCGATACCATTTAACAGTTTAAATATTCGGTTCGAGCTTTTCCTAAAAATAAAATATATACTTATACATATGTATATTCCATTCTATAAATTCAAATTCATTTGCAAACTTCAAAGTTAAATTTAATTGATCATCTTCATAAGCAAAAATCCATCCAAAACACTGACCAATTTTAGCAAAATACAAATAACCTTCGACGAAGGAACGCTACACAACTTGTGAGCTTAAAACATAATGCAACAAAACATGTTCAACAAGAAATTAAAATGTATATAAATAAATTTAATCCGTTTTAATATCTGATGGACAGGCTATCGCCAACCATCTTATTTATGAAATTTAACTACTTAACAGTTTCATTGTGCATAATATTGAATTTATACATTTTGTAAGTATAATTAAATTCCGTTTCAAAAACATAAACATGTATAGCTATGTGTCATTTCTTTAATTGACTTTTGCAAAGTGTACAATTTATTATTTTTGCAAAATGTTTATATGTAAGTATATATGTACATGCTTAAGACTTCTTATCTTATTCTAGGTCTTTATTATTCTGTTAACAACCGTTGTTTTTAGCTTCATAAAAAAATCTACTAAAGCGTTTATTTATATTTAGCTAATCTAATACCTTAGCTCTCTTGGAATTTTACATTTTTATAATCATACATTTTGGATGAACATTTAATACAATAGCATAACTAGCCAAAAATGAACCGACATGTAAGATAGGATTAAGCAATGTATTCAAATAACAATTTTCTTTATTCTAAAAATTTAATTATAATCGTAGAGCTATTTTCGATTGATATTTTAATAATTCAAAGGCAATTTTAAGTCTTAAATATATAATTTGATTGTTTAAATAAATTAAAAAAAAATTACAACTATATAAACTATAATGATTTAAAAAGAAAGTAAATATTATATAATAATTAAATAAATAATTTAAAATTTATTTTGCTTGATTTTCAACTTTATTTGTGCTGTGGAAGCCAACCATTCAAATTATTTAAACCCTCAGGCACTTTTACAACCAATTAGAGAACACACTAGTCACTTGTGGTGAAATCGACTTACATGATATTTCATAATTAAATCTCGTTTGAGTTTTTACGATCGTCGCACATTTATATTAAAGTTGATTCCAAAGTTAAATTTTAGTTTTACCAATCTCCGAGTGTAACTGTCATGCCATTTCCAAGTTTTTGCGAAACGATCACGTTCGTTTCGCAGTGTCTTGCAAAGAAATTCCATGACTCACTCATCATCATCACTTAAGCTGCAATCGGGAGCTCCTTTCAACTGACAAAGCAAAAGTGAACAAAAACTGGACGAAACGTAGTAATACGGAACTATGGGTGCATAATTTGATTTTTTTTGTATTCATTTGGCTTCGAAGGATCAATTAGCTGAATATCAGGATTCTAATTTCATATTTTCATGATTTAAAGGCGATGGACGGATAAATTTGGTTGTGGCCGGGTCTGTGGAAGCAACTTGATGAGAGTCGGCTTGAACGGAAAGTGATAAAGTTCGTGTCCCTTAAGGAATTTTTAAACAAAAGATCTTAATGCGCTTAAGGTTCGTTTACTTACACTGCTAAAAAAAAGAAAAATTGCAAAGTTAAACAAATATAACAAAAAAAGGGGCCAAACGAAAGGTGTGTTTTTTGTGCACATATCTCCGCTTAAAAAAATATTTGAATGAATAGAACAACAATTCCGCTTAGTTAGAAACAGAATTATAACTTCTACAATTCTGCGCAATTTTATTTTAAGCGAGAAAGAGGGTACAAAAAAAAACACCTAAAGTTGATTTTTTAGTGCAACAATGATATCATAAAATGTTCTTCTATTTTGTGTGTAGGTATTTTATTTTAGATAGATACTTATTAGTTTAATAACATTTTTCTACTTAAATATTTAAATCAGTTTTAGACATAATGATTTTTTGTTGTTTTTAAAAATATGCTTTCATCTTTTACGAATTGAGATTATAGTAACATTTATTCATTATAAGTATACGTATATTTATATATTCTCTCTGACGAATTTCATTTTAAATTTATATTTTTTCTAACTTCTCCAATTCTTTTTGTTTTCTCATCTCACAAACTCTTTCGTTATTGTTAGTTCTTTGTTTTAATTTTGAATATAAATAAATCATATAAATATTTGCCTAGTCAATTGATTTTATCTTTTTTTTTTAGTTTTATAAATATAAATAAATATTTTTTTTACTCAATAAAAGTAAACAATATGATTGATTCCTGCCAAAAAATTATAATAATTATAACACAGAAAGGGGAAGAAAAATATATGATGTTTCCTTATTTAAACTATTAAACTATTAAACTATTATATTATTATATTAAATTATAATTAAATGTATGAAAAAAAATTATCGAAATATTTTTTTAGCTCAGCCAATATTGATTATTAGAATGCGGCGGCATTGTTGGTGTCAAAGCATGGCATTCGTCTTCTTCATATCATCGAGACTGACACGAACTAGCTGCACTGGATGAAGAGAATCCCGATTGCAGGCTTGTCATTGATCCTTTGTAATTGGCTGAGCTTAGAATTTCATAGAAATAATTGAGTTGCGCAGGACCATCGACACCAGTTGTTGGACTAAACCAATGCAGTATGTATGTGTCCGTATGAGTTAGTACGTGGGAGCCCTATATAAAAAGGTAAATATAAATAGCATTGGAATGAAACATTTTTTTTATGAATTATGATTAAATAAGAAGTTGAGATTTTTGTAACCAATGCCGCATTTACACGACTGATGAATGTTTCCATTATTTTGCCAGTGTAGACAAATAAATGCAAGAATAATACTTGTCACTCGTGTAAATGCGGCTTACAATTTTACAAAAAGTAAGATTTCAGACAAAAATTTGGTCATGTGGTCAAATTGAATTTATTTTGAGTAATATGCCCATCGATGGCTTTTCTTACGGTCAGGTGGAACCATTTTTTCCATCGTTTGAGTGAAATAAAATTTTTACGCTATTGTCAAGTTCTCTTATCGCAATTCGCAAATGAGTGGATTTGGTTTGGGAAATTCCCTGCATTGATATAACGGGTGATTTTTTAGCTGGTTTGGTTTTGGCAACACTGGTTTTGACAGCTGACGTGTGTTTAGTACCTTGTGTCACTGTCAAACAGCTTCAGTTTGGTTTGCAATTTAACCATGGATCGTCTTACAAATGAACAACGCTTGCAAATTATTGAATTTTACTATCAAAATTCGTGCTCGGTTCGAAATGTGTTCAGCGATAAGGCTCATTTTTGGTTGAATGGGTACGTAAATAAGCATAATTGCCGCATTTGGAGTGAAGATCAGCCAGAAGCATTGCAACAGCTACCAATGCATCCCGAAAAAGCCACTGTTTGGTGCGGTTTATGGGCCGGCGGCATTATTGGGCCATATTTCTTCAAAGATGATGCGAATCGCAGCGTTACTGTCAATGGTGAACGCTACCGAGCGATGATAACAAACTTTTTTTTGCCCGAAATGGAAGTTCTTGACTTGCATGATATATGGTTTCAACAAGACGGTGCCACATGCCACACAGCACGCGAAACAATGGCGCAATTGCGAGGCGAGTTTGGTGAACAGTTAATTTCACGTTTCGGGCCGGTCAATTGGCCGCCTAGATCGTGCGATTTGACACCATTAGATTATTTTTTGTGGGGGTATGTCAAGGCTAATGTTTATAGGGACAAGCCCGCTTCGATTGACGCACTGGAAGCCAACATCCATGCATTCATTTGTGAGATACCGGCCGATATGTGTGAAAGAGTATGCCAAAATTGGACTCAGCGGATGGGCTACCTGAGACGCAGCCGCGGTCAACATTTGCATGAAATTATCTTTAAACATTAAATTGCAAGGTTCAAACTATCGATTCAAATAAAAATTTCATTCATTTTTTCGAATTTTTTGTTTTTTTTTTTTTTTTTTAAGTTCTAAACCTCTAAAAAAATCACCCGTTATTAAAGGTCACCCTTCAATAAAAGTAGTATTGGATGGCGTCAAACCATTCCCTATTTTTCTGATGTGGAAATGCAACATCAAGATAATGGGGCATATTCAAAGATGTTTTTTAAGATGTTGCTAATGTTGAATTCCTTACAACAATTTCAAATCGATTTTTTTTGTTGGTTGTAAGGAACACACAAAAAATCAATTTTTTCGTGTGGGATTGTGTGTGTGTCATTTGACAGTAGCTTTGAGGCAAAAAAGTAAACAAACTATGCGCATACAAATTTGTTAAAAATATTCCAAAGTGCATTCAGTTTTTCGCGTCATTTTGTTAGATTAAAAACATATACATTTCCAAGAAAAGTTGCAAAAATAAACAAAAAATAGTTATGTGGCCATTAAAGTAAAAAAAAAACAACCCAAATTCATCCAAGAAACACATCATTCGAGAAACACATCGGCGAGCGCGCGATTTATATCTTTAATTGACTTTGGGCACTTTGAATCGAAGTAAGTTGATATTTTTATAACTTCTAACTGACCATTCACTATTTCTTGATGAATTAAAACTAGTTTTAATGATTTATTTGTTTTTAATCTATTTAAATGACCGACGAACACTTTAGAACATTTGTTAAACCCGCCGCAAAATACTTTCAACTCCAGAGAAATGTCAAATCTTGTTAGTGTGTGTGAAATCGATTTGAAATCTTGCTGAAAATGCAAGATTTGTTTTGACAGAATAAAATCGATTTTGTTTAGAAAAAAATCGATTCTGTTTAGAAAAAAATCGATTATTTTGTTGTAAGGAATTCGACATAAGTAAATCTGGAATATGGAAACTTCATCAGGTAAACTCCAGTTTTGTCTAGCAACATCTATGAATATGCCCCAATAAGATCAACTTTACTCTGTTCAACAAAAATTGTTAGAACAGGGTTTATGGGGAATCTTTTTCAAAATATTGCCCCCTGTGTACACGAAACTGAAGCAAAAATAATGCCACTGAAAAAAAACTAGACCCCAGATTTACCCTCCACCATGACTACTTTGCCGCACAGATGCTGGTATACTGATCTGGTATAATGTCATTCGTAGATTTTGAAAATGTGGAGTATTGAAACAAATTTCGGAAGCCCTATGCAAGCAGACCAAGCGGCAAACGCACTATTTTCCTTGTAATGCAGTTCACCCCATTGCCTCTATTTATCAGTTATTGTAATGCGCTATACTGATCACTTACTATTTTGACTGCTTCATACAAATGACTACAATATACAAAATATTAGCTGTTTTTTCAGTAAATTTTGTATCTCTGCTTAAAATTCATATGTAAAATACAGCAACAATAATTTTAGTTCAGCACTCGATTTGCTAGGAATAGCTACATATGAGTTTACTTTGGGACCAACTTCGATCGTTAAATTATTATTACATTAATTCTTTAGCCGCTCCACACATCTGTTGAATACCTACTTTAACAAACTCAATGTTTTCCCACTCATCTCAGTTTAAAGCTCTTTAATTTTCGACAACCTTTTTGCCATTTGTTCAATTATTTTAAAGGTAGACATAATCCCTTGGCCAAAAAAAAAACACGCCTAATATACAAAAAACTTACCTGAACACTTTCTTTATGGTGACAGACTGTAGTTGGTTCTTCTCTAAAATAATTTTCACCTTCCACAAAACCAGAAATGTCAAAAAATGACGATGAAGTGTCTGTTAATGTTACAAAAAATATATAAATTTAATTAAATGTTCAACAAATAAGATTACATTTTTCTTTACCATTTTTCTTTGGTAATTCTTTCGTTGTTCTATAGAGGGTAAAATGCAAATCACTACGCATCACATCAAAATCCCAAGTTAATACACTTTTGGGATCTTTGTTCTTAATAACGACTTCATGAATATATCCAGCCTTAAGTTCGACGGTTTTGTAGAGATTCTGATGTTCATGATGTAGACTTCCATCCACTTGGGCTTCTTCTTCTTCACTGTTCATTTTATATAGCGTTTTCGGAATTAATCCACCTTCATGGATGAGTGTCTGTAAGCAAAAACAGAAAATAATGCTAGTTTCAGAATGTGGTCATGTAATTTAATTGTTTTTGTTTTGCAATTGAGACGAACAAGTGGTTAAACGATATAACAAACAAAAGGATACAGGAATAGAAGGGGGCATCAGATTTTGATGGAAATGTGATAAGAAAAAGGATTTGGTAGTAGTTTGACAAAGGATCACAGGGGAGTTGGTCACGCAAGTCAAATATAAGAAATGACCCTAGGGCCCGATTCTGCAAGCGTGATTGGTTTCCCGTGTACGGGTTCTCTGTGGCACTTTATAAAACTTTAAAATTTAATAATTAAAATTTACTGTGAAATTTCGCCACCCTCATAAAATTATTCTTGTCTATTGCCGAATTCGCAATCCGGGCAGGAAGCTACTCGATCAGTAAGGTTTTGCATCAGATTTCAATAAGCGACCGTTCCCGTTCATTTGTAATACCGACGCGCTGAACCACCTTGCTCCCGCTCCCATTGTAAATTTGGTAATAAGCATGATTATTAAATTTTGCCGTACCCAAATATGTTATTATCAAATTCATTTCAACAATAGAAAAAAAAATCAATTTTTGAATGCAACAACAACAACTCGAGTGTTAGCAAACTCAAGTTCAACATTCATATCTAGATGCAAAAAACTTTGTAGCCTTGGGGCACGTACATATATATGATCTGATCGGAACCAAAGCTCGCCGTATACATACCAGAATAAACTAAACTATAGCCAAACTAAATTGTTAAATAATTTAAAAAGGAGGGTACTTTTAAATCTATTCGTTATGGTTTGTAGGAGATTTATATTTAAAGTTCTGTAAAAAAGAAATTTTACCATTACTTCGGTTTTGACGATTTTTTCTAGCATAGATATGACCAGTTTTGGTTCGCATCGTTTCGTGTGTATTCATCCAAAGAACCTCTTTTTTCTCTTTAGATAGAGTAATTGTTGAGGTTCGAGACTCCCGAAGTTCTTCTTAATTCGGAGGAAACATAAATAAACACATAACATTGTAATTTTTTGCTGCGAATATTCCTTACAATTGCAATTAGCAATGCCAGCTGTGAGAGGAGCTTTTCGAAACTAAAATTAATCAAAACTTATTTTTGGTCACAAGGAGCACGTTAAGGTTCACAAATTTAGCTCCCTTAGCTAAAGAACACGAAATTTGTGATGCAATCATGTAATAGACATAGATGCTGATATAAAAATTAAATTTTCAGCTATCTACATTAAAAGAAATAAATTGGGTGGCGCAACAGCTCATGGAGAACCAGGGCCTAGTGACTTACAACTCTCAACCATTCCTGTGTGCGTGTTGTTGGCAGGGATGGAGGGGACCTACAGTTTTTTGCCGAGTCCGAACGGCTAAATGAGAAGCACTTTTTCATTACAAGTATCCTCTTGGAGGATTTTTCAGTTCCTCGCAAGAGGCAGTAATTTGGATAAAACATTTCTGTTTTTAGGTGGCACGGCTGGGAGTCGAACCCACACCTTCGGCATGACAGTGCTACGCACTAACCATCATGCCACGAGGTATTACCAGCTATCTACATTATCTTTACTTAAACAAATGTGTAATAATAATGTGTTTACTGACATACAAAAATAGTAATATATGACATTAGCTGCGTTTTATTATCTCTGGGTCTGGGTCGAGGTTATCTTTTAACATGCATTACAAAAACAACATGGGATCTAGGTTTCTATCGAGGTTAATTTCAATAACCCAGATAGAGGTTTTCACTCTGATCGGCAGAGGGCTATTTACCATTGTGAATGGATGTCAGCGGTTTATCAGCAGTATAAAGAATAGAGAGGAAAAGAGACAAGAAAGTGCTTACATGAAAAACAAATAAACATAAGAAAAAAAGAGACTGATATACAGCACTGCTTTTGCACTAACCCACATCGTTTTATTTTCACGAGGTGAACCATATGGGTTATGAGCGATAATAAAACGCGGCTATTAATAAATTCAACTTTGCCTGAAAAATTTTGTAGCATTTTTATTTCTATATAATGTAGATCGTAGTTTTTTTGTTTTGAATATTTACATTTTTAGGTGAGGCGGCAAAATTTGGCACTACCCGGGCGGCAAAAACCCACGCTACGCTACTGCGAGAGCTCATCCAATACGTATCTAGTGATATTTTTAATTAAGTATAATATGAGTCCATTTTACTTCTTTGAGTAGTCAAGTAAATATATGGTTTGTGTCCGGACAAATTGTAACAAAAGCAAATTTTGTGCGAATAGACTCAGACCACTGGTACTTAAGACATATCCAAAATTTGCCCATGGGAACATTGGTATTTAGCCGTTTCCAATATCGCAGATGACAAAATGTATTTCCTTTATAAAGCAGACTTGTGATAGATCTATTTCTAATGATTTTTCATGCTGATTCGAATTTTGATATCAGTTTTTACCAAAAATGAATCTTCAAACCAAAGTTTTTTATTTTCATATGTACAAAACCTACATTTTCATTCCTACTCTCTACTGAAATACTGTACAGATATTTTTAAACAATCATGTTTCTTTGAGTTTTGCTAGTAGGTATATGGTGTTTTAGAAACAAATTAATTTAAATTTCGTACACCACGTGATTGGATGCTACTGAGTAAGTGCAATGTTATAAATAAAAACTATAATTTACGTGTTTATTTCACATATGTAGAATATTAAAGCAAATATTTAAGAAAATTCTGCAATTCAGTACGTATTCAAAGACTTGGAATCGATATTACATATAGCATATAGGTATATAATTTTAAAAGGTTCTTATTGATAAAATAATTGTGTGTCTGCAATAAACTTTTTTTTGTGTTGTAATTGTAGGTTTTCATATTTTAAGAAATTTAATAATGCAATTATTGTAATGGTTTGCATTTTTTGTGAAGAGAGCAATAATTCTGAAAGTTTGGTGATTTTGCGGTAAAAAAGGTGTTATTTGAATAAATAACGCCAACAAGATACGAGGAAAATGTATCACTGCAAGTGTTGGTGATAAAGAAAGTACATGATACTTTTCGCAGGAATTTCAAAGATAAACAAAATTGAACAATTTACAAAATGTGACTGTCCAGTCTTGAAAGAAAGTGCAGATCAAGCGATGTCCCGATTGCTTTCTCTGAATAAAAAATGCATTTGAAAACCAGTTTTTATTAAATAAGGAAAACAATCAGTTAGTTTATCTCATGTCCTTACTTATGAATAAATAGAGTTTTTTTATCATTTCGCTTTTCCTGGTTTTTATGAGACTGGGTTGGCATAGTTATTTGTTTATATCTTGAAAAATAAAAGTCCTAGGACCATTTGGTTTTTTGTGTTTGACTAAAAATTGACAAAGGCATTGAATATTAAAGTCAAAAATAGTACTTAATAATATAAAATTTGTTTAAAAAATCAGTTTGAACGATTTATTTTTTTTATGTTTTCAAAATTTTGAGTTTCAAGGTTAATTTTTCAAAAACTTTTCACGCAAAAAACTTAATTTTAAGAAAACATTAAAGAATGGATTTATGGCTTTACAGAAAATTATAGCATAGTATTATGTAATGACATTGGGTTTTAATATGGTTTTTGAGATTTAGGTAAAATTTTGTATCACTAAGTTGGTTTAGGTCTTTGTTTATATGTTGAAAAATTAAAGTCCCACAACCATTTGGTCTTATGTGTTTGGCTAAAACTGGCTAAAGCATTGAATATTAAAGACAAAAATAGTACTTAATAACATAAAATTTTGAAAAAGAAATGAGTTTGAACAATTTGTTTTCAAAATTTAGAGTTTGAAGGTTAATTTTTCAAAAAAGGTTCTCTTAAGCAACTTAAATTAAAAATAAAATTAAGGAATGTATTTCTGGCTTTACAAAAACCTATAGCATGATATAAGTGTTGCCATTGTTTTTGTTTATGTTTTTTTTTCAAAGGAGAATAGGACAAAACGGTCTACAAGACCAATAACGACGAGACATATATCGTTGGAAAGGTATTTTTATGTACTACAATAGTTACTATGGACGCTTACTTCAAATCCCTGTGTGAAAAAAGTTATTCGCTAAACAGAATTGAGTTCTGGTGCATTCTAGTACGAATAAAATATATTTAGTATGGGCAAAGTTTATGAAAACTGATCTAACCAATAACGACAATATGTATGTCATTGGAAAGGTATTTGCATTACCAACAATATCTTCCATAGCAGTTCAATTCAAATCAATGTGTGAAGAAAGTTATTCGTAAACTAATGAAATAGTGTGGTTCATTTTAGTGTGAAAAAACTGTTATTTTCTAGTATGGACAAAAAAAAAAAAAAGCGTGAGTGCAACGACGCATGTCGTTGGAAAGGTAACTTTATGCACTACAATAGTCAGTGAGGCAGCTTTTTTCAAATCACTGTGTGAAAAAAGTTATTCGCTAATTATTACCCATGCTCCATTAATTTTATATGTACCAAAATTCCCTAAAACAGCGAATAACTTTTTCCACACAGTGATTTTATAAAAGTTGTTAGAGTAACTATTACTGTTCATGAAAATATCTTTTCAACGATATACATCTTATTGGTATTGGTTAGACCAGTTTGTATACATTTTTTCCACACTAAAATGCACTAAAACAAAACCTAGGTTAGCGAATAACTTTTTTCACACAGTGATTTGAAATGAGCTGCCATAGTGACTATTGTAGGGCATGAAAATACCTTTCCAACGACATACGTCTCGTTTTTATTGGTTCCTAGACCACCTACCATACATTTTTGCCGATTGTCCTTTAAGTGTTTTTTTTTGTAAATTGCCGCTCCGCTCAAACAGGGGGCAGCAAGACCCCCATTAAAATGACTTTTTTTCTTTTTTCGGTACAACCTACATTCTCTCATCATTAATTCTATCGTATGCAAAACGGCGCCCTTCACATGCACAAATGCATTCAAATTTAAGCCATTTCCCGGTGGTGGACTGTGGCTTATTTTGGATATATGTTTTGGCATGTGTCATTGAACCTAACTGCAAATGAATTTCTTTTGTTACAATTTGTCCGGGGTTAGCCCTATATTAATTAGCTCCTTCTTTCTAGCTGACTTTTTGGGCAAAGAAATCAATAAGAGGGATGTCTTAAAGGACCCTTTTCGTTCTTCTTAAGAGGGCCGTCTTGAAGGACCCTTTTCGTTCTTCTTATGTGCTTGAATCTGGAAAAAACAAGGCTTGCCAGTTGTAGCATGAACAGACTCACTACGAAGAAGTTTAACACAGCCATTTGCTGATACGGAAACTAAATATTTCAATTCCACATAAGAGCTTATTTGACAGTTTACGCTGAGGAAAAAGTAGAACATAAGCGTTTAAGCTGAACATTAATATTTAAGTTTCATATGGGCAAACGGCTTTAAATATTACTTTCGATGAATGAACTATAGATGAAATATGAATTTGCGATTATTGTTATAGTGGGTGCACCTCTGATTTTATGGAAATATATTTCCCTAATTATTTGCAGGCTGAATTTAAAGGACATTTTTATATATTTTTGAAAGCATGAGTGCTGATATGTTTACTTTTTGTGGATACATACAAACACGAATAATAGATTCTTCAAGAACTCAACTCGAATTCACTATTCTTACACATTCACAAGCTGCTAAAAAACATAGCTTAAAATACTTCTGATCAACTTTATCCGAATTCGATGGTGTTTTGTATGACTATTAATAAAAATTGATAGGAAATTCAAATTAATCCTCCTTATCGGTCCAATGTTGCGCTATTGGTTTATTTAAACAAAATTGAAACTCACCTTACAAGGCCCACCCAAGAAATCTGGTATAGTGTCAGACTCAATATATTGTTCTAAACCGTCTTTCATATGAATACAATCGGGGCCACCATAGAAAAGGAATTTCGAACGAGTGTTTTCATCTAGGAAAAAAAAAAAAAAAAAAAATTAATATAAATAATTTTTGTTAAAAGTCGTATAAACCAACCAATAAATGCACTAACGATTGTCCACGCAATTGGGAACACACGTGGGGCACGCACAACTAACACTCTTCCCATAGTCTCGGGATAGTGTTGTTCGACAGTTTCGATTATTTTAAGAAGAGCTTTCACTCCCGGCTGCCAGAGGTGACGCATTGAAAGTCCTTCTAGATCAACTAAAAGACACCAGCTTAGAACAGGCTTTCCCGATTTCTTGGCCGAATCGTTAATTTTTTTGATTCCTTGTTCACAGATGTGAATTGACTAAAAAATTAAAAAAAAAAGAAACAGAAAATGTTTGAATTATCTTCAAACTGGAAAAAAGACAAAGCTTACCAGCTTCAAAAGTCCTTCCGCTCCGATGGATTTAAGAAGACCTTTAACGTCCATATGGCCAAGTCGAAGAATATAAATTGGTCGGCCACTCTTGTCCCGATGGTGCCATCCTCCAGGAAAATGATTCACAACTACCGATGGA
Source organism: Dasysyrphus tricinctus (assembly GCA_963921185.1). Taxonomy (NCBI): domain Eukaryota; kingdom Metazoa; phylum Arthropoda; class Insecta; order Diptera; family Syrphidae; genus Dasysyrphus; species Dasysyrphus tricinctus. Next base: position 18,437,691 of record OY992533.1, on the reverse strand, counting down.
ACCTTATATTCCTTGCACAAGTTGTCAATATTGTTGTCAGAACGCCATTTCAGTGAATCTTTAAGGGAATTAAGTGCTTTTTCAACATGGAAATCACGTGCACTTAGAAACCTTAACAAAGTTTGATAGCTTGGTATCTTCTCGATTCCTTCGATGTCTGCCACCAATTTTCTCAATTCCAAAAGCTTCGATTCTTGCATTGGTGACAATTGACCCAAGTATTTCGCAATGAAGTCTCCATCTAGCATAATTTCATGATTAACCGGTGAAGTTGGTTCTTTTGATATTGGAGATGCAGGCGCATCGAGAGGTGGTTGCCAACGTTCAACGTGTGTAACACCTTCGTTCTTCAATTCCTCAATAAAGTATTCAATAATCTCCTTGCCTTTCAGTGTTGTCTGTGTGTATTGCTTCATTCCCATTTTTTCCATTGAATTTTCAAATCCAAAGAAATTCTTAATATCCAGAGTTGCGGTTTGATCGAAACAAGTCCAATCCGGATTTTCTGGATGTGCATAGTAGCGGCAGCGTTCGAAAATTTCAATTCGCGACGAGAAACTTTCATTGATAGCTTCAATGCTCAGTGTCCTGTTGGCCAAGTCCAAGAAATTTGTTTGCAAAAAATAAACAACTTCGACACCGATTAGTTTTTTAAAAATGTATGGAGCATCGACTGCCAATTTACATCGGCGAGAAGAGGTGCGTCGTGCGCCATTGTCGAAAATTTCATCCTTCACAAGTTGACAGTCAAGAACGACGGGCATTTGTGGACATGTTGGGAAACGTTTTTCGTAGGCCTGTAAATAAAAGTAAAACAAATACATTTTAATACATAACATACAAATTTAAAACAAAAATGGCATACTCTATAGAAAACGGGATTCTTAATTAAAGATATGCAATAATAACAGAAGAGAGGGTACCTACTACGGCAAAAAATGGACTGTAGCAAGCTAGCTATTGTTCAGTCGGTTTCTTTCTTTTTTCGACATGCACCGATTCGTATGCCAACAATTCGTTGATCATACAGGGGGGGATGAGTTGAAAGAGTTGACACTGGTCAAGAATTAATTTACAATTTAAGTTGGGTTTGTGTGTAAACGGATATTTGGTCCTATATGCAAAGAGGAGAAGATTCAATCGTGAACTGTTCGAGCTGTACCAAGATGTGGATGTATAGCCCAAAGAGCCAAAACATGTCGACTACACTGGCTCGGCCACATCGAGCGAATGGACAACAACGCTCCAGCCAAGAAAATCTTCGAATTCCAGCCCCCCGGTTCGAGACGACCAGGAAGACCGAACCTCCGCTATAGGGATCAGGCGGTCACAGACGCAAGAGCGCTTGGTCTCGACGACTGGAGGGAGCGTGTGAGGGACCGCGATGGAAGACCGCAATATCTCAGGCAGAGACCCTTCATAGATCGGGAGCCGGATAAGTAAGTAAGTAAGTTGTGTGTAAATGGAAATCCACACAAGTGCAGTGCATGCTGCAAGTTATACATCATATTATAGTGAATAATTTTGAATGAACAACGACAACTTTTTATTATATAAAAATATATTTTATTTCTGATGTTTAACCTGAAACTAATGATTTTTAATTTCTAATTATTTTGAAATAAATAATATTTAATGCTTAGTATTCTTTAGATTTCTTTTATTAAATTATTGAAGATTTTATAGCTGACACGGTCAGCAGATTGTGGCAAATTCAGAGTACAAAAAGAGAGCTTCATAAGATGTTGCAATTCAAATTATAGATTTAGGTTAGTTAAGTTAAGAATGTACAAGTTGTATGTAATTTATTTAACAATTGTTTAGAAAAATAGTTATGTTTGTTTTGTTACTTCAAATTGAATTTTTAACATAGAATAATTCATAAAAAATTAAGAACTTAGAAGAAATTAATGAAATTTACATTAGAAAGAATACAATGCAAAGTTTACTAAACAACTGAATTTATATTTAAAGCGGTATTATTACCTTACATTTTTTCATTTTTATAAAAATCATTATTTCAATTTTTAGTAATTAATGTTTAATTTGTTTTCATTTTTTTCTTTGTTTTGTATATTCTCTTTATTGTTCTTTATTCTTCCCTTGAAAGTTCTCTTTTGTTTAAAGCTTTGGGGAGAAAATGTTCTGTTTTTGTAAAGGTCCCAGATGGACATCCTAGTTTAAGGTAGAGCGAAAGACGAAAACTTAAATTTTAAAAACTGATTCCTAGTATCTTATGGACCTATGAATATATTCTGCAAACTGTTGCTACTTGGTCCGCATTATAATCGAACTTGATGACGAATTCTCTAAATATGAAAACTCATCGTCTGCTGCCTACTGCGTGCCTACAGTTTTTACATTGACAGCAGTTCAGTTTACACAGATCATTGATTTATTTATGATGACTTAACTTAGGTTATAAATAATCATTTTACTAAACCATTAACTTGTTTCATCTCAAACCCCATACTTCTTTTAGAACTGAGACAAGAATGTCCTTGAAGAACTACGACATTGAAATCGAATGTTCCTTTTACGTTAATTATTTAAACAATTTATCGATTTTTCATTCTTCTTCATTTCTACCGTGAAATATAATGATTACCTACAATTTCTTAAAGTCGTTCAAATAATTTATGAAATTAAATTCCTTCACAGGGTGTTGCCAATTCTTGGTCACTTAAGATGTTTGTATTGTAATCATAATCAGCTTGTCTCCAATTTGTGAATTATCTTCTAATATTATGGAATGAGGCATTTTCAGTCAAAAGAAAAGTCCACACTTGCTTCAAGTTTATCACCAAAGAAAGTGGAGGAGCTGTTGGCATTTCATAGAATACTTTGTCGGTATAGTAGACTGGAATCGAATCGATACAAAACGCGATAAGGCAATTACATTTTTTTTTTGATCGGATGACCATCACTTGCGATTTATCGCTAGTGGAGACCGCATTTTGTGATAATTACTTTCTAGTATCTGCTTATGAAATATTTACATACATATCTTTGAAGATCATTTTTTACTAGAAATCAATGATTTGTCTTTTTTGATAAAAAGAAATCAGAACACTTTAAAATTAACTGAAACACCCACTGCAGAAGACATCGGCATTAGCTTAAAATGTCGATATCCTGGCAAAGGTGTGTCCTAGGCACTTTTTTTCTCCAACTTGTTGGGGATAGTTTTACAAAAATCTTTCCACTTTTCAACTTTGTATACCTGCTGTTGGAAGGCAGGTAATTAAATTGTTTTGAAGAGGACGACAACAATCCAGATGGTAGTTGTTCTCATAGATTTCTAAAGTCACAAGTGACTTTAACATTGTTGTGTACTTTTTAAGTGGATTAGTTCATACCTACTACATGGTAATTTAATATACGGGTGAATATAGAAAATAATGTGTTTGTAGAATTGAGGAGTATAATAAAATATATATTCTCCATCAAGGACGTGTTTAATGATAGAAACCATAAAGTTTAAGGAATTATAAGTTTGGTTATATTTTGTTCATACATATACACATATCTAATTGGATCCTCAATGTTTAAGTGGCAATAATACCTGTTGTTTTCAAGGTATTTTATATCTATAGGCTGGAAGAAAAGGTATTTCATAGTCAAAACTGTTGTCTAATCGATTTACTTAGGAAAAGTCCCTGTTACAACATTTTCCGTACGGATTAAGAATGTAAATTAATGATGTTTAAGTTATTTTGAACAATTGTGTTTGGGGTCGAGCTATAAGTAGCACAACATAATAGGCTACCATTTGTCTTTTGACATTGAGAGATTAAGGACAAATCTTTTTTAGGTTAATGCTACTCGCACTCTTAATTACTAGAACAGTGTGTAATGCTCCTTTACGTCTATTTTCTAATTCCAATATACGCCTTATTTATAAAGGGTTTTACAATAACGGAGGGTCGATGTAGAAATGGAATAAAACAAGCTGTGCGTGAGGTATTGACGATTTTTTTTTATTTGAAAGGCCCATGTATGGACATGTATCATTTATATGAAAATACGATACCGTTCAAATGTCCACCGCAGCTTTGCACAGTAAAACGGATCCAAGAGGTCCAATTTTCAATGACTTTTCCGGCATAGATCTGGCTATATTTAAGCGATAGCCTGGGTTATGATTAAATATCCACCGCATCAGTCAATAGTCAACAACAGCTTTGATAGACGCAACCCAAGCATCATGCCCGCAATAAACAGTTAAATGAATTTAAACGACTTATTTTATCATACTCAACTGAGAATGTTATTTAACTGCATACAAAAATCTTAATACTTCAATGTAAAATTGATATTTTAAATTTAAACTTGTCTTTTTTAATTTATTAATGCTAATTTCATGTTATAGTTTGTTAAATTTAATTGAATGTAAGAGAAGTTATGTAAATCGCAATGGCACTTTCTAGGCCAAATAAAATATTACAATTACAATTACAATTACATCGACTTGTCTCTATAAGAAAACCCCATATATGAATGCCTTTGAGTGAGGATTAGAAGCCTTCAACTATGAAGCTGCCAATTGAAAATCAAATGCATCATAATTGCTATAAAAACAAATATCAATGAAGAATGATGTTTTTCTTACTAAGGAAGAATTACAAAAATAGCGGAGGCAAAACTATATTATAAATTTGTTTCAGTAAAATATAAATATTGTGCAACGTGTACTTTTAAAATATACAAATATATTTTATAACGAACGGAAAAAATAGGAAACAAATTGCAGCAAATATCTATTTATTCCAATATTTAAATTATAAGATTTTCAATTAAAACGCCAATAACAAAACAATAAACTAAAAACTACCTAATGATAACTACCGGCCGGCATGGCACTTGAGCAACAAAAAAAATATATCACTCATACGCCGTGTATTCCAGAATTAATTTTCATTTGCTTGACTGTTTGTGTAGAAGTAGCCGATACTTATCGCGCATTCACAATTTGCTTAAAATTAATGTTGATAGCCACAAGGTCATTAAACGGTGGGGGCAAAATAATTTAGATTTGTTTTCATAAGCTAAGCATTCTCTAGAACTAGATAGCGAATTCCCGAAATGTCGAAACAGAAAATTCCAATGTGTTCATGATTTTTTTTACAAAAAAAAAACAACTTCACACTTTAATTTGTTGGCCCAGTTGAATTGCAGTTTTTTTAAAGCATATTAATACCATGCCATTAACCTTTATAAACCAAAAATAAAAACTGCAAAAGCAATTGGAAAGTTTTCCACTTACGTAATTCAATCTAGAAGTAATAGGAATCTTCCTTTATCCAACCATGGGACATTAATTCAAATTGAATAAAATTGAATTTGTGCTTTTTTCTGTGTGTTATCTGTGCCGGATGCAACTAATGTATAGTTTGCAATTTGAAAACAAAATAAGGAGGTGCAATTGTGTAGAAATTTATACAGTAAATAATATTATTAGATTATCTTTGTGGAACACAAAACCCCATAATTATGGTCAACCGTTCAGTAGTTTATTCAAAAATCGTGTTGACTATTGCCACTAATTCTATATTATTCTCCCCTCAGCAAGCAGATGAATTGAATTATTATTTTATATAAAATGGAGGAGCAAAGTTCGCACAAAATATCTGCTACTTCACAATGTGCGTATAGTTGTTGTTTTGTAGTTTCATCGAAAGGTCAGGACCGCACAAAGACATTGAGAGGCCCTAACTGCTTAGATGGAAATATTTCCAGAAACAAATCTTTTAAAAGATTTAAGTTTTCAGATGTGAATGGGATAGAATAGACTTTAGATAGATAGATAGATATTTTATTTCATTCTTTAAATAATACAAATTACATAGTTGCTACCGCTCAGTTTACACAGAGATTTGATATTTAGGTATATTATATCTTTCTACTGAATAATTAGTTTTAACATTATAAATTTATTCTGACAAGAGAAAATTTTGATAAAACCTTCAATTTAGAGAAAAAATAATAATGGTTAGAGAGTGTGTATTAAAACTTTAGAACTATTTAACAATATTTAGATATAGAAATAAAAAGGAAAAAAATAAATAATAATCACAGATCAATATAATCAGATTATGTATATTCTGATACAAAATCTAATCAAATAATTGAGAAAAAATACAAATTTTGAAAACGTAAATGGTTAAACAAAAATAAACGAAAAATAGGTAAATAAATAAATAATTTATATAAACAACATAAATAAATAAATAAATAAATAATTACAAAAAAATTAATAAATAAATACATAAATAAATAATTTAATGAACAAACAAAAAAGAAAACAAATAAATAAATTAATTAATAAATAACATTACATAAATAAATAAATGAATAAATAACATATCATAAATAATTAAATAAATACAAAAAATAAAAAAAATGTATATGTAATAGACTTTAACTTTTGAAGAATATTTCGATGTGTTTCGGAAACATTGTTTAAAAAAGTAATTTTGCCGGTATATATTTATTCTTTCCTTAAATCGGTTTTTGTAATGTATTTGGCAAAATTTGGTTAAGCTTGTAGGAAAAGTTAAGAATTTTTTGAAGTAACGTGCTAGTCGCCGTGTCAGACAACGCGATGTCAGTTAGATAGTCGTTCTGCGTTTGACATCGTCTAAGGCTATAGACCAGCTATACTCAACCTGCGGCCCGCGGGCCGCATGTGGCCCGTCGAGCTGTTCTAAGTGGCCCACTTGGAATACTTGCATAAATATGCGATTTTATAGAAAAACTGAATACCATAAATCAAAATTTACATTCGTTTGGAAAAAAGGCCTAAATCGATTTCCTCGCTTCTTTTACAAAATGAAACAGTGCCCGCAATATAAAATAAAGAGTGTTGTCAGTGAAAGACAAGTGGAAATAGCTCAATCAACGAAGGAAATGTCACTTTGTCTTTTCGTTTTCACGAATGTCTGATAGTGTTTTCGTTTGGTCCTCCTGTAGCGTCCGGTATCATTTCAAATGCTTCTGAAAAAGTTCATTTGGCACTAGATGACAGTTCTTTTTCTGAAGATTCTGGATTTGAAGAAGGAATCACAACTAGAAGCACGCATACAATATTCATGCGCACAATTGAAATGCCAAAATTGTCAAATGCTATTTGTTATTTAATTTTGGAATTGTCATTTTCACCTATACTTAAATTTGGAGTCAAAAGGAAACATTTCATCCTCTCTATTATCGTCATCTTCATACCTTACTGTAGATACGGAGTTTACTCAAAATAAAAACCCAAGGTGGAGACATTACACTTGTTCCTTAATTAGTCGCAAACAGTTTCAGACCACCAGATTTAGTGCAGACCAGTAGAATTTGTTACTTGTGGAACGGGTCTGCGGTCTGCACTAAATGTGGCGGTCTGAAACTGTTTGAAACTCGGCAAGGAACACAGCAATTCGCTGCTGTTATTGAGGAGTATCAATATTCAGAGAACAGCTGTGTTCATCACCCAAATGCAACAACTAAATGCACAAATGCAACCAAACCCAAACTTCAGAATCAAGAAAAGGGTTGCAACTTGTTGGTTTGGCATTCTGGAATCGGGATCGGAGAGCTTCGGAGGGTACTTCCGGATTACCAAACGAAAACGCTATGACAAAAGCAAGTATTTTGCTAACGTGTGAAAGACACAGATTTTGCAGTTGAAACTCAAATTGTAAGTAATTTTGAGAAGTTTCACCGGTTTTGCTCTCAAAAGTGAAGATTCAAAATTAAAAAAAACAAAAAGACTGTGAAATGAGTGCCCACAGTATAAATTTTCCCTCTTCTACTTCAAGTAATAGATAATATTCCTGACAGAAGAAAAAGTCAGAAAGTCGACACTGGATTGAAAATTAACATCTTGGATCTACATACCTTTGGGAGTTATCGTCGTTTTCAAAATTCAATCCTAAGGGTAAGGAAATAAACGAATAAGGTTAGCATGCAGGAACAAACCAGATCCTGAAAAAGGGTTCTAAATTTCAGAAATCAAATTAATTTTTATATTAAAATTAATAAACCATTCAATTTAAATTACTTAACACCTAAAGTCCAAAAAATAGTTAATGTTGCGGCCCGAGGCAACATAGCTAAAACGGTTTTTTGACCCTTATGAAAAAAAGGTTGAGTATGGCTGCTATAGACTATTCTTCAGTATTGTCTGTCATAAGCGGATGGTTACAGTTTAGATACGCTTTCAATACATAGTCCACGCGGTGCGAGGTGGTTAGAACGTCAAAAGTCTAAATAATCTTAGCTTTCCCATAAAAAGATCCCACGCTTTCTAATTGGCAGAGCGTTTAAACTTTTCAAGTAAGCTCCGGGTCCGACAAGGGAACCACTTACACAGGTTTACAAGGTTTTCGACACGACTAAGTAAGAGTTGATCTAATGGTAATTTTTCGTGCTGAGCACAAATCCGTTATCTGTTTTTCGCTATCAGCTCTGGTTTTCGAAATATTACCGTTAGAAAATACAAAAAAAAAACTTTTTTCGCCATTTTTTGGGTTATGTAACTATGCGAATTGAGTGCAAACATAAATATATTTTTGTAGTGTACGTAACATCTTCAAATAAAATACTTATTCCATTAATTCAGAAACCAATGAGCAACAGGATGAGCAAGAATTAAGTAATGTTAGTGATCAACCAATTTTACTCTCATTTTCAATCTTCTTAAATCATTTTCACATTATCTACTTACTAATTTGCTTAAAGACTTTCACTTTTTTTAAGGTTAGTTAGATACTGGACTTTACATTTAATTAAAATGGATAGTGTGGTTCAGATTTACCAAGACTGCCTCCATCAAAAAATGCCTACAAAATGGGAGTTGCAAAAGCTTTTTAAGGCCAATTTAAAAAAAAAAATATTTGATTAAGGTTTAATTAACATCCGATTTTTTTCTAGTTTTTACGAAAAATTATTTTTAACTATGCGTGGCAGCAGATGGATATTAATTTTATTGGTTTCTCGTCCTAATAATTATCATTCCTGAAAATTTCATCAAAATCGGTTCGGTGGTTTAGTTTTAAGCGATTTTTTTCCATTCTCCCATACAAGGTGCCCCATGAAAAATACTGAAAGAAAAGTGTATGACAGTTTTTTCTACCCCACTGTGCGGCGCGCCAAACAAAACGAATCCAACACTGCTATTTGAATCTGATTTTGAATACCTAGTTAATGTTATATCAAGATTTACATACATGTAGATAAGATAAACACACACCTTGTCCAGACTTTGAGGGTCTTTCAAGGACATTTCAATATATAGGATTATGAATAAATGTTATTGCATGGATATGTGTGTATCTAAACTTAACAGCTTTTTATTTTACGTTCAAGGTTAGTTAACCTTTTTTAATGATTTATGAACATCTACATGTTATCCACTCGCATCACTGGGCCCTCAGTAACACTATTGTGTTATAAAAAGTATTTTGTTGAACTATTCCATGATATAATCGATCTCTATGCTAAATTTCTTCATCAAATCCTTCCCCTACCAGCCGTTCAGCCGACCAAACAAACGTACGTTTATATTTATGTATGTACATACATACATATGTATAGTATTGGAAGGACAATACTTTTTTTCTTGCATATATAAACTTAAGAATAAAGAGTAATGTATACCTACGTATTTTCTTCAACAGTTAATGGGTTTCGTTTTGAAAACGGCATTTTTTTTATGAAAAGCTCTTCTTTACAATTATTGTTGTGAAAAGTAATTAATTTCTATTCTGAAGTGAATGTAAATTAAATAGAAATATCTATACAGTCAAAGCACTTTATAAGTGAACAAATAATACTTGTAAATAGGGAACAATTATTACGTTCAAGGGTTTTTATTATCGAATATGTTTATTTGGGGCAAAAGCATGCTTAAAACCGAAAATATTACTAAATTCACCCTTGCGTTTCTGAGAGAATGGTCACATGGCCGCATGACTTGGAGTAAAGATAGGCTCAATACATGCTTAGACAAAATAAAATAGGGTCTCAATGCTTTAATATGTTAAAAAACTCATTTTTATTCAAAACTAAGACAGTTTTGGCCCGGAAGACTCTTTTTCGGTACTACATGGTAGATTTCACACTCGTAAACATTTTCGAACTAAAGATTTTGATGACATTACAAGAGAATATTTTAAAAGAAGGTGAAGGAAGCGCGCAATTTTCCTACAGACTGCCAACTGGGCTGAATAATATAAACCTTGGTACTAGGTGCAAGAAATATTAAATTTGTTATGAATTACCACCTTAAAAATTCCGCATAATGTTTCAGAACATTTTTTCGTTGACGGGCGAGAATGCACAAGAGTACTAACATAGATTAATTTTTTTATTTTGGAAGGCGAATTTTATATAATTATCCTGCACAAAAAAGGAAGCCGGTCAAACAAATTCATAGCGATTCATACTGAATTTAAATCGTACAATTCTGTCACATTTCAAATTTAAACGATAAACGACTTCTGGGTTTTAAAACAGTTATTGTTTTGTATTTTAACTATTGCCGCTGTTTTTTAATATTTGTTTTTCCATTTAAGTCGTTTTTTTTCGAAAACCGCCCCTTCCTCCTAAACGGGGCGAGATAGACCCCCTCGCATAGTAAAAACTGTTTGTATTTGACCCGTTGGTTATCAATTTTCGGCGCCCAAGTTATCGCACTCGTGCCGTGTCCTGTAACCCCGGTTGGGACATAGCGCGTCAACAAAACGTCTGCATCCTTCACGGTCGGCAGCAAGGTATTTTTCCTGTGGCCACGTTTTTCTCTGGGATTCTGTTTCTGCTAAGACAGTTGATTTCCATGTTGTTCTTGTTCATCCAACCCGCCGTGCACCCTGAGGACTTCATTCAAAGTTTGATTTCCTCAGTGTATGACCAATCCATTGTCATTTACGCTTTCTTATGTCAACGTCCAGCCGCTCTTGACTTTTCCTGCGCCACAATTACTCGTTTGATATAATTTGTGGCCGGATAACCTTTAGGATGTGGCGAAGACAGCGATTCAAAAAAGCCTTTAATTTTTTCGAAATGGTAGACGTGGCTTTCCCGGTTTCGCAAGCACATAACAGCACGGATTTGACATTAGATTTGAAGAATCTCAACTTAGTGCGTAAGAAGATTTGACAGAGTACCGAAAGCAGCACGAGCCTTATTAATTTTACTTCTTACGTCCAGATCCATTCCGCCATTTGCAGAAACAATACTGCAAAGGTATAGTTAAACTATTCGACTTCTTCCCCTGGCGTCTCTTGTAGAATAAACGCTGCTGTGTGGAGCGGCCTGTGAGCATAATTTTTGTCTTTTTGCTGTTTATAATTAGACCACTCGATTCTTCCTTCACTTGCAGTTCAGCCCACTGATGTTATTAGCCAGAAGCCATATGTCATCGGCATAGTCTAATGACTGAGCCTTTCGAACGGTCTGCCCTGTCGCTCAGCTGTACCAACACTGGCCGTCAATACATTATCCATTTCCAGTAGGAAAAGAATTGGCGATAGAACATCCCTTTGTCTCACACGCTGTTGCACTACGAAGGAGTCGGATAGCTGCCCCACCTTGCGTTGCTGTAGGACTCCCTAATAATGACAACAATTTTTGGGGGAATTTCTCTACCAAGCAACGATCTCCATACACATTCTCGGTTAACTCGATCGAAGGCCTTCTCAAAATCCACGGCTTTCGGGCAAAAACTGCGAAAAATGACAATGGCTACATCTCTGTCAGTTTTGAATTAAAAAAGCTTTTTGAACATGTCATATTAAAGTCTTACGCCTCTTCTTTATTTTACTTATGCATGTCTTGGGCGTATCTTTTCTCCGAAAAAAAATTTATTCGCAGAAGAAAAAAATCATTAGAAATCTCTGATTTTTTTTTCGATTTTTTGTCGGTGGGTATTTGTAACTTTTTCTTCTAAGATTTTTAATAAATTTTTTAAACCATCTATTTCGAAAGGAAATTTAATTTGAACCGAACAAAAAATTTTAAGGGTAATATTTCCAAACTAACATATTAAATAATAAAAACACTTGAACCTCTCATTTCCTGGTATATTCAATGGCTCCAGTATACTTAAAAATTGTTTCATTTTTTTGCTGTGTTGTGGAAATTCGATAAAGAGAAATTTGACTGTAATTATTTGTTTTCACACTCAAGGCTATTTTTGGTTATTTGTATTATTTTAGAAACGAAATGACTTTGTTCTTAGGCTTTTTATTTAATGACAAATAAGGGATAAAAAAGAAAATGGACTTTTAACTAAAGGAACGAATCGATAAAATGAAGGAACAATAAAGTATTATAAATGATTTTTCTTGAATATAATTTAAAGGCCACAAGGGCAGTGAATTCAAAGTCTTTGATATCCCCATTTCATAAATGATTTGTTAGAAATCAATATTTGATGTTTTAAGCGTGTTTCAAAATAAGTTATGGGTTTCAATAAAAAAAGCGCTTTCAATGATTCCCTTTTGCATTCTCCTCTCCTTCTTTTAAAAATATGTGCAAATGTACATAATGGATGTGTTAGTGGAAACATCCGAATTGGTGTAAACCTAGGATACATCGGAAAAAAACAGAAATTAACTTGGTGCCTGGTAAATTCTAGGTGATTATTCCATTTATTTAGTACACATGCACAGTTTTGATATTAATTGTTGAAGTGCCGCCAGCAAAAAAAATATTTTATTTGCGCAAAGCATTGTTATGCTACATTTCCACCTAGCGCTAATCTGAGATTTAATGAGATTAACCTTAAATCTCCTTTAAATCTCGTAGATTTACCATACAAATTTATTTCGTAAATCTTGAAGATTAGAAATTAATCTTGTTAAATCTTCCTAGGACAAATAGTTCTACAAATCGATTCATTCGAGACTCGCATTCAGTTCTTCATTGTTTCACACGAATCAAACATTCTGTCTCATTCGCACTTCATAAGAAAAATTGGAACGCCATTTGCATTCTTGAAGGTGCTGTCAAATTTAATCTTTTTTAAATCTTTTTGTGCGGTAGAAACACCAAAAAGATTTATTAAATCTAATCTGAGATAAACCTTTGGTGGAAACATAGCATAACACTTTTCAAAAAGAAAATCTCAATCGGGATGTGAAAATTAAGAAATTACCTCAAGGAAGATCAATAGCTTCAAGTCCAATTTTTTAAATTTGCTCGACTATTATATGAACCTAAACCTGTTTTTAAGAGAAGAAGAGAGCAATAAACTCATTTTTTTTTGTTTTACAGCATAAACTACTAAAATCACGGCCACGATTTGATAACATTGCATTCGTACCCTTTTTTGCTCATAATTAATGCTGGTATCTATCCTTTTTCCAGCTTTGCATGGTAGTTTCTTAAGTTATATGCAAAGAATGTTTACAAATGAAGCCGTGACCATATGGATTCTGCAAACCTAATCAGGTCATAAGACCACAATAAATGGTCCATAAGTTCACAGGAAATCGATGTGGGCTAAGAGTTTCCAATTAATTTGAGATGTGACTTATAATCTACCTTAGTGGGATTCGGTCTTTAGACTAAGCAATATCATAGCCTTTGACTTACCTCTAGTTAAACAAAAATAATCCCAAAATATTGTGTTTTAAAATTGGTTAGATAACTCTATTAGGAGGTATTTTCCTGGTTTCGATTATTAACATTTAAACCGTTTCCGATGAAACTTCAAATCCACGAACTTGTGTAGCCTAATTAATATTGTATAGCCAAATATTCAGCAATATTCTTATTTTCGATTCCAATCATCTTTCCAAAAAAGTATAGCAGTTAGTAAGTTATTTTTAAATAACTATTTTTCTGCTTTAAGTAATTCTTTTCTTTCGAAAACTGCCCCTCCCGCCTAAACGAGTGGAAATAGATCCCCCTCCCATATGATTTTTTTCTTGTGTTAACCCAACCTACTCGCTCTAGCTTTTTGGTGCACCTTATACTTATCACCCTGTAGGTATATAAAATGTTGGTACATATACCAATTTTGAGTATTTATTAATATACATTTTCTGAAATATTGAATTCTCACAAAAAAAATAAAAATTTTTTTTAAATCAAAAATTATTTTTTTTTTTCACAATTTTGACAATTTTAATGACATTTTGAAGGAGTTTGTGCATAAAAGTTTTGATTTAAATAGGCTGTCATTAATGACAAAATAAAAATAAAAAAAAAACCGTTATATGGCAGGTACCGTTAATAACTGTTTTTGTTATTTTTGGAGTTTACTCCTTAAGAATCGATTTTCATATATAGCCCCCGGTATGAAAAAAATATGAGGAGTAAAATCTGCTGAACGATAAAACGAAAAAGCGACACCAGAAACCAGATGAAACGAAAAAGCGACACCAGATACCAGATGAAACGAGAAAGCGACACCAGATACAGGGTTTCCACTTTTCAGAACATTTTTCGCAGTATATTTGTAAAAAAAAGTGCAGTAGATTCAATATTTTTTCAGTAAATATTTTTTTTTATTTAATTTTTTAATCAAACTAAATATGTCATTGGAACAAAACTGATAAATAAATAAAATACATACATTAAATTTGTTTTTCTTCAAAACAAAAAGAATAAACAAAATAGCTTTAAATAAACATATCAAATTATTATAAAGGCGTGAAGGGTAATTTTATTCGTAAAATCAAGTGCAGTAGAATTTATTTTAAGGCAGCAGATTGATTTTGTGAAAAAATGCAGTATATCTACTGCAATTGCAGTAAAGTGGCAACCCTGTACCAGAAATAGAAATTGAAATGCATTTTTTTTCTCACTCGCACTTGCTTAAAAAAGTACGAAGTGATCAGAGAATATCAAATAAAGAAGCCAATCCTCAGCTGTCACTTTGATTTGCCTTCAAGCTGAAGCGACAAGCGAACAGCTGATGTATTAGATTTGCAAGGCATAAGTGAAAAGCAGTGAAAAACGCACACATAGAATCAACTCGTCATTAGTATACCAAAAAGTGCACCATACCGACAATAATACAACAATTTTTTTTATCAAAATCGCTGGAGCTGTTTTTGAAATAGATAGGTAGGTAAGCTTTTCATTAACAGTTGTATGGAAAGTGCCGTTATTTTCGAAGCAAAAAAAAATTCAATTTCCTTTCTGGAAGTTCAGTGGTTGATTGGTTGGGAGCATACAGACAGACAGACAGACAGAATTGTGCCACCCACTTTTGTCGTGTTCTCTATCATCGTAATGTCATGTTTGAAATAGTTTTTTTTGCACGAATCCAAAACTTGGCCTATAGAACCTATGTACATATATCGCAAGTAAAAAATGCTATCACAAGCCATGAAGCTATTTAAGCAATAAAAACGATTTTTAATTGGTTTTCTAATGAAGTTATACCTAAGCAATAATAATATTCAACTCACTCGGTAGTTTACTTAATTTATTCATACTGGAGTCCTTGACGAATATATATCCCTATCCAACGGAGAACTATTTGAAGACAAACCATTCAAATTATAAATGATAAAATCATTTTATGGTAGCAAAAATATTTAAAATTATTCAAATAATCGGTAGTGTATATCTCATCAAACATACGAGAGTATAAATATTGTATACAATACATACGTACATACGAGTATGTAATGTATATGTAAGTTTAGGAATTTGATTCCTTTGACTAATTGAAGACCTTTTAGTGCAATGTTTTTTCCTTTAATTTATTTATAATTTTGGCAAGCTAAAACTTTGAACAATTTTCGGTTCGGTCAAATGAAAATACTCCCCCGACAGTGATCTTATATGCGCATTGATTTTTTTTAATTTAAATTTGGCATTTTTTTGGCACCTGGGGTCCAGTATAATACGCGAGTGAAGTTTTTTTTTAATCAAACATTCGTGGCGCAATGGCGAAGCACACTTTGCAAAACATTAATTGAAATATTTTGATTAGCATTCTAGAAATAGTGGGTGTATGTTAGTGCGATGCCCTAGAGGTGAAAATGTTTTCGAGAGGCGTTGATGTAGTTTGATCGAATTCGATTTATGGTTTTCTTTTTAAGATTGTTTGTAGAGTTTATTTTAGATTGTTATTGCAAAAAAAAAAAAATCAAGTGGATGGCATGAGGATTTAGTGTTTGTGTTTATTTGCAACAAGCAATATGTGCTAAGATATTTTTTCAGTTGTTGATATACAAAGAAACCCACTCTTGTTTCAAGGCTAAGTAGATAGATAAATATGATTAAGATAAAAATAAAAACACCAGATGTTATTATGATTCTCATTAGAACTATATTGAATGTTGTGAGAATGCTTTTGAATATTAGCATTTGCTTGATCAGATTGAAACAATAATTATATATTATTATTTTAGAATAAGAAAATAAACAACAGTCAGTTGTGGTAGTGTATTTTTTTGAAATAGTTAACAGAGATCGAAAATCGGATTCAAAATATAATTTGAACAACTTCAGCGATTTCAGCCATAACAATTAGGTATACCTCATAGTAAAAGAATATAAATATAATTTTAAAATTTAATACTAAAAGTAATAGCGTATAGTTGGGCATTATATAAAAGTTTTCATACAAAGATCAAAACGTCAGCTTGTGAAAATCCCAGCCATTTACTTTTTTTTTTTGGTTTGAAAAGAGTGATAAAAAGTGAGGTTGAGGAAATTACTTTAAAAAAACGATAAAACTTATGATTTTTTTAGTGTGTTCTACGCAACACAATTCTAAAATAGATCTGTATAGAATAAATAGTGCTGATAGTAGCTGCAGCAATAATCATGTACTCAAGGGGGCATATTCATAGATGTTGTTAAAGCTGTCACTAGGTAAAGCTGGAGATTATCTTAAAGAAACTTCATTAGGTAGTTTTGCATATCATCATCGTGTCCTGTAACCCCGGCTGGGGCATAGGGCGTCAACAAAACGTCTCCATCCTTCACGGTCTGCTACAAGGTACTTAAGCTGTGGCCACGTCTTTCTCTGGGATTCTGCTTCCGCTAAGACAGTTGATTTCCATGTTGTTCTTGGTCTTCCAACCCGCCGTGCACCCTGAGGATTCCATTCAAAGGACTGCTTTGCAATTTCATCGTTTGGTTTCCTCAGTGTGTGACCAATCCAACGCCATTTACGCTTTCTTATGTCGACGTCCAGCCGCTTTTGACTTGTCCTGCGCCACAATTCCTCATTTGATATTATTTGTGGCCGGCGAATCTTTAGGATGTGGCGAAGACAGCGATTCACAAAAGCCTGCAATTTCTTCGAAATGGTAGACGTGACTTTCCAGGTTTCACAAGCATAAAACAGCACGGATTTGACATTGGATTCGAAGAATCTCAACTTAGTGCGTAAGGAGATTTGACTTGATTTCCAGATTGGGGACAGAGTACCGAAGGCAGCACGAGCTTTATTTATTCTACTTTTAACGTCCAGATCCGTACCACCGTTTGCAGAAACAATACTGCCAAGGTAGTTAAATTGTTCCACTACTTCAACTGGCGTCTCCTGTAAAATAATACGCTGCTGTGTGGAGCGGCCTGTGAGCATTATTTTTGTCTTTTTGCTGTTAATTCTTAGACCAGTCGGCTCTCCCTTCACTTGCAGTGTTTGGCACATCCCGTTCAGCCCACTGATGTTTTTTGCCAGTAGAAATATGTCATCGGCATAGTCTAAATGACTGAGCCTTTCGAACGGTCTCCATTGAATGCCCTGTCGCTCAGCTGTACCAACACTGGCCGTCAATACGTCGTCCATCGCAAGCAGGAGGAGAGTTGGTGATAGAACATCCCCTTGTCTCACACCCTGTTGCACTACGAAGGAGTCGGATAGCTGCCCATTGTGCAAAACAAAACACCTCGCGTTGTTGTAGGACTCTTTAATAATGGCAACAATTTTTGGTGGAATTCCTCTACCAAGCAACGATCTCCATATCGTCGGCTTAGAGTGTAAACCTGCTAAATCCAATTTTTGTCAAATTTGAGATAAGTATGCAGTTTGAAAGATCGAACGAAGACGCATCGTCTGACATAATTATTTTTGTTAAATTCGGCTTCTTAGCTGGCCAAAACGCTTGATGAGTAAAACAGCTAAGTCCATAACATCCAAATTCACCTGCTAACTCCATAACAATTAAAAATACCATATAAAATTCGAATAACAGGACAGAGAGGGGGGAACCTGATTTTTAAGAAATAATACAGTTTATTATCATGATAGGTATTCTATAAAATAATTTAAAAAAAAGTACAAAAATAGTACCTCCGTTAGTACCCACATACTTTGTTTCGAAATGTACATTAACATTGTGTTTATTAAATCTCAAGGTAGACACTACCAATGAACCTTTGTGTTAGCGAAAACACTACCTTTTGAGATGAACCCCTATATATAGCATTCGTAAACTAAATTAACAAAATCGCAAATAGGTTTAACCTAAACTCAAATAAGTTTCACCCAAGCGCAAATAGATTTAACCCAAAGCCCAAACGCAAATTGAACTAACCCAATCGCAATTCGATTTAAACAAAACTATACGCAGATAATTTAAGCTATTAACAAATCATTTTAAGCAAGACGCAAATTGGATTAACCCAGACTCAACTTATTGTTCCAGCTGTGTGGTGAAGAAATGGAAGGCTTATAACAGTATTGTAAATTCCACTAGTTCTGCGCGTTTTTCCAAGAACTTACCGAACAAATAAAAGGCCAATCCCCTAATAATAGCTTTTTAACAATTATGGATAATTCCAAAATCCATTAGGTCCAAAAAGTACTACTGGATCAATAATTCAAGGTTAGATTAATTCAATTTACGTTTTTGTTAAAATTATTTGTAAATTGTTTAAATTATTTGCGTATAGTTTAACTATATTTGCGTTTTGCTTAAATCGAATGGGGTTAGTTCTAAAGGGTCCGCCAAATAACTTTTTTTTTTTGAAAATGCTATAAAAAAAACTACTGAATATTTTCTCAAATTTCTTTTTTTATTTGAAAGTACAATCTTTCCGGTTAATAAAGGAAAATAATTTAATTCAAATGGCTGCTTCGCTAAGTCGGCCTGCGATCGACTTAGAGAAGATGCCGATTTTGCCAAAAAAATCATCTTTTCAGATGAAGCTCATTTTGATCTTGGCGGGTATGTAAACAAGCAAAATTGTCGCATTTGGGGCACAGAAAACCCGCACGCATACATTGAAAAGCCGATACACCCAAAACGAGTCACTGTTTGGTGCGGATTTTGGTCCAGAGGCATAATTGGGCCATTTTTCTTCGAGTGGCCGTTACAGTCAATGGCGATCGTTATCGGACAATGTTGAACAAATTTTTGTACACAAAAATTGAAGAGGAGGATATTGACAACATTTGGTTTCAACAGGACGGCGCTACGTGCCACACAGCCGAAGCTACACTCCATGTAGTAGTAGCATTTTCAAAAAAAAAAAGGTTATTTGGCGGACCCTTTATTTGCGTTTGGGTTAAATCTATTTGCACTTGGGTGAAACTTATTTGTGTGTAGGTTAAACCTATTTGCGATTTGGTTAATTTAATTTTCGAATGCTATATATTTTATTTTAACATTATTTATACTCAATAAAGCTATCGATTAGCAAAAATCCTACTCTATTTTTGATTGTTCTGGAAAAACGGCTAAGTCCATTATTTTTTTACATTACCAAAAAAAGAAAACCGGCTAACTTACAAAGATGCAAATAAGTACAAAACTAAGATCCTGCTTGAGTTGTTTTGTGTTTAGAAAGGAAGAGTACCAACTAACACAATCCATGTTTTGGATTTCATTTTCTAGCGACGATAAAAGTTTTTGCGAAGTTTTTTCTTTCTCCTGTAAAATTTCCATTTATGGAGTTAGTAGGTTTACACTCTAAGCCGACGATATACATTCTCGGTTAACTCGATCAAAGGCCTTTTCAAAATCCACGAACATGAGGTAAAGCGGTGATTGATATTCCATCGACTGCTCGAGGACGATACGCAGGGTGTTGATATGGTCGACACATGATCGACCACTGCGGAAGCCAGCTTGATGCCTCTTAAGTGTAGACTCGATTCTATCCTTTATTCGCTCGAGTATGATTGTTGCCATTAGTTTTGGGAAAACGGACAAAACGGTGATACCACGCCAATTGTTGCAATTCTTTAAGTCACCTTTCTTTGGCAACTTAACAATCACACCATCCTTCCAGTCCCTGGGATAGCTTTCGTTTTCCCAAATGTTTTGTATCAGCGGATGTAAAATACTAGCCGCTGCTACGGGATCGGCTTTTAGGAATTCAGCTGGTATTCCGTCCAGTCCAGCTGCCTTGTTGTTTTTGAGGAGATTTATTGATGTACGAATTTCCGATTCTGACGGGGGTTCGATGTCAATACCCCTATAGGACCTGCGCATCTCGTTTAGTTGGGGCACTTCAGCACTCTGCTCAACTGAATCCTCATTTAGCAGGGCACAAAAATGGTCCTTCCATCTACGAAGCTGATCCTCAATTGATACCAAAAGTGTGCCATCCACATCCATTACAGGATGATTGGTGTTGCTTTTTTTCCCGATAACATCTTTGGCTATTTGGTACAATTCCCGGATATCTCCTCTTCTGGCAGCGCTTTCCGCATTATCTGCGAGTCCATCCAACTTCACCCTCTTGTCACGTCTCACACAGCGGTAGACCATCTTATGTGCAATGCGGTACTCTCTTCGCAAGTCAGCCTTTCGTTGAACATCAGCTTCGGCATTTATTTGGATTTTCAACGATTTGCGAAGTTCGATCTTATCCCAGGTGTCTTGGGATATCCAAGAGTCTCTACGTCTCGTTCGCTTGGGTACAGTTTCGGATCCAGCCTCCATAAAAACACTTTTAATTTCACCCCACATCTCATCAATTGTTGAATTCTGGATTCCATTTAATGACGAGGCTCTGTCGCTAAGGGTGGTGACATAGTTTCGACATATGTTGGGGTCATTTAAAGCATTAGTAATGAATTTTGTGCTCCTTGCTGCATCCTGCGCAGGTTTTTGTACGGCAGCGGTTCGTAGTTTGAGACTCATCAGAACCAAATGGTGGTCGCTTCCCACATCGGCATTTCTTATACTCCGGACATCACCCATAGACTTCCTCCATCGCTGCTGAATCATGATATGATCAATTTGGTTTTCGGTTTGACCATCCGGATGCACCCAGGTAATTTTGTTGCACGTCTTATGCTTAAATACAGTCCCACCTATCACAAGACGATTCGCGTTCCAAAAGTCGACAAGCAAGTCACCATTTTCATTCCGTGACCCCACGCCATTTCTTCCCATCACGCGTTCCAGTCCGTAATTGTCTGAACCGACCTGGGCATTAAGGTCTCCCATAACGACTATGATGTCGGCTCTCGGAACACTACTGTAAACCGAGTTAAGATGAGTGTAGAACGCGGTTTTGTCTTCCTCGGTCGCTTCATTTGTGGGGGCGTAGCACTGAATAATTGTGACGTTACGAATTTTTGAACGCATATAGCAACAACTTAATGAAAGCCTATGAATATGCCCCATGATGTTAAGTAAATTGGAATTTAGCGAAGAACACATCAACGCCTAATTAATGCCAGTTATATCATTTTTTTATAATTGCTTTTGGTGTTGTTATATTAAGAGTGTTCCGGACTGAAATGGTGATTTCGTGAAGAAGATTGCGAAGCGTGTACTTATCCGATCAAAGCGATTAAGGTGTCTATGGACAGATAAACTTATTCTCTATGCCATAATTGGAAAAAAATTTAATTTTGCGCTCTAGATTTTGGTAAAAGCCTCTAAGAAATCGAGAAAATGGCTAAAATGGCTGTTTTTCAAAGCAAATGTAACCTACACTATAGCATTTTTTAAAAAAAAAATGTTTAATAACATAAAATTCCATATTTTTATTATGCCACTATTGGAGAACATTTTTAATTTTGTACCTAATACAAATTTTAATAATGCAACATAAAAATGCTTGTGAATTTTGAAAAAAACCCATTTTTGACAGTCAATTTTTTATACCTAACGGTATTTTTGTTGCAGTGGATATAAATTTAATATATTTTTCATGATTTTCATTAATTATGTAATCATAATTGTATCATTTGATATTGAAATTTTTAATTCTTAAAATGCACTTCTTCACAGAAAATGTATGTACATTTAGAAGTTAAAATCAGTTACTTTTAGAAAAAAATTTTTTTAGTACAATAATACGCCTACTAGTGACCAATTAGAAAAAATGCAAAGTTTTATAAAATGAAGTATCTGATGAAAGTGAAAAAAAAACGGTCTTAGGTATATATGCAAAAAAAAAAAAAAGTAAGCAAATGACTGGTTTTGTTCAGTTCGGAACACTCTTAAGAGCATTTATTAATAAAACGATAAAAAAAATAAACTACAATCCAGCCGAGTTTTATCTCTTCCTAAAAGTTGCTTTTGGTTTGGCCAGCACTGTGTGTAATTACTGAGAATAGTTTTATTTGACTGCTTTTCTGATTATTTATTTACATATAAGAACACGCAACTTTCAAAAAGTTGTCCAAAACATCCTAAAGCGAAACCGACACTGAATTTTTAGTTTCCAAAAATACAAAAAATAATTTCCATTTGCCAAAGAAGAAACAATTGGATATGGATAGCAATACAAAATAATGAGACACAAAAAGAGGCAACAAGTAACAAAATCTTCATCTTTCGAAATTCATGTCAGGGATCTCTGTCAACAAGACATGAAACGGAATGACTCCATTGGATATATCATGTCAAGTTGGCCATCCTGATAGGAATAATTATCTCTTGTGGAGTCGGGGTGTAATGTTTGATATCGCCAGGGCCAAAAGCTTTAGATGATGTTTGAGTCTGGTGAATAGGGGGCCATGGTAAAAATTCCAAGTTTTTTAACTGAATCCAGCTTCCAGCTACCCTGGACTTGTGGACAAGGGTGTTTGAAGCCAGAAAATGTTCTCTGTACAGTAAAACACCGTTCATTTCGCAAAGTCGAAATTCTGAATTATTTTCTTATTTTGATTATTTTTTTTTTCTTTTTTGATGGATAGTTTAATTTAATTCGTTGTTTAAATTGTAATTTTTGTAATACATATCTAAAAAATAAAAAGTTAACCTTTTTCACATTTTACAAACAAAACAACAATTAATGAAGTTGACAAAAAGTTCGGAATGTATTTGACAATACTGTAAATTAGGGTGTCCGTTATTTCCCAAAATCGTTTTTTAGTACCAGACACCCCCCAAATTAAAAGTTTATGCCCTAAAAACAAAAATTTTGTCCGAGGTCATTTACACGTGGCTCTAAGCCCATACTTTTCCCATACAAATTTGTATGAGATTTTGGCTCTTTTCACGTTTTATTTTCTTTCTCTCGAATTACTGCAGCTATTCTAATTTTTGTTGTTGATTTTCGTTCTTTAGTCATCCCTTTAAAAGACCTCATTCAAAAATGTATTAAAAAAAAAAAAAATCGAATTTTTTGCCTCGATTATTACCATGGGAATTCCCATATAAAAACATCGTAAGACTGAACGTCTTAATTTTAAATTTTAGATTTTTGTTGAAATTTTTTTTTAATGAGATCTTTTAAAGGGATGATTTAAGAACAAAAATCAGCAAAAATAATTACAATAGCTGCAATTATTCGAGAGAAAAAAAAAATTATACGTGAAAAGAGCGAAAATCCCATACAAATTTGTATGGGAAAAATATGGGCTTAGAGCCACGTGTAAATGACCTCGGACAAAATTATTTTAGGTCAATTTTGTTTTTTTAGGGCATAAACTTTTGATTTAGAGGGTGTCTGATATTTAAAAACGATTTTGGGAAATAACGGACACCCTACTGTACATACAGTGGTGGAAAACTAATTAGAAAAGACAAAAAAAACAACCTCGCCTCTTTTCAATTACCTCGTTTTTTAGTGCATATTTTATCTTCGCTTAAAAAAAAAAGTAGCAGGTTAGGTTAGGTAGAAGGACTGAGTTGATATTGTTATCGTCAGACTTAGATCTATGTAGATCCGTTTTGATACCCTAGGAAGTTGTGCCCCACTTAATGTAAAAACCTATGTGCTCTGTTAGCAGTCAAGCCATTTAGAGGCGTTGACGAAGTTCTAGAAAGTTCATCTAAGTCGTCATAGAAATGACTCCCTAGGTGTTTCTTACTTAAATGACAGAGTGCTGGACTGTGGCAAAGGAAGAGTAAAGTATCCTCATATGCTTCATCTAATAATATGTTGTTTGGTGCAACAGGTTGGTACTTTATTATGTCGTTCGGCTTGAATTGAATCAAGCGACGTTCCCGTTCTTGCCAGCTCATCAGCTCTTTCGTTTTCCTGGTCATCACTGTGACCCAGCAGAGTCTAATGTTATGCCGCATCCTGCATACCAAGAACCCTAGGCTCTTCGCGACAGCAAGTTACAAACTTCGAGTGTATCTCGGTAGTAGCAGGTAGTTGTATTTAACATACTACTTTATTTTTAAGCGGAAATAAAAATGCACCAAAAAACACGGCTAATAATAAACAATGTAATGACGAAATACTCAGTCGACAAAAACCGTTATAATTCTAGTAATTTATGTCAAAATTCAATAAAACAGAAAACTTCCAAAAAAATTCGGCGTTATTTGAGATCCTAAAAGTCGATTGGACTTCGCAAGATTTAAAAAAAACGTTATCACTTTGGCAAAAGGTGTTCTGGAGCGACTTTTGTATTCTGAATGAACATTAAAAGTCCTGGGTGTTATTACAAAGCAATGGGTTCTCTTTATTTATTGCTTATTACGCACTTACTGCTTACAAAAACATTATGGTAGGAACTCAAACTGGAAAAAGAATAGTGGATTACTAAAAATTTTTGCCAGCAAGTACAAAAAAAAAACAAAAGCAATAAAAAGTATAAACTTACAGCCCTATCAATAAAAACTGCTCAGATATCTTCTAATTCACAAATTAACTAAAACGTCAATCAGAAGTTAGTTCACGAATTAACATTTCATATCAATAAAAATATTAACTACTAATCAACGTTAAGTTCAAAAATTTAACGAAAATCTACTACAATCAACAAGAACTCTGCTCTCTCCAAAGACTATTCATGGAACTGCACATACACTTTCTCACTAAATGTGAACTTTCGCACATACACTCTCTCATTTGAGAGAGAAAAATATAATTATGTTTATTTAAGAGTAGGTTGTAGAAACACCCTGTTTGACAACGATTATAAAACGAAACCTACATACATATATGAATACTCTTAGATCAATTTTCTTGTTTAGCTCTAGAAATGTTTTCTATAAAATCAGTTTTGACATGCCGAAATAATGATCATCATTAGGTTAATTTGTCTAAATTTTTATTTTGAGCACGTTTTTCTACTTTTGCTTTTATTGTTTCTTTTACATAGGCGGAATAGAAACAAAAACATGTATAGTTACATGCAGGCCTTTATATCGAAATTCACAAAATCTCCAATAGCAACACTGAACATTTCATTGTTGTTTTTTTCTTTCTAGCATAATTACCTAGTAGAACGAGAAAGCTACTAAAATCGTGACTTGTTCGACTCCAAGTCCCCCAGACAGCACCTTCACTTTACACTGAGTGAACCACTCGAGTGAAAATACAAGTCATTATTTTTTCCTGTCATACTTGATTATGTATACAACTTTAAAACCAAAACATTTATTATTCAACAAAATGAAAAATCACTTTGAGTAAAAACTCAGTATCTTTATCAGTTGAATATTGCAAATTAACAAAACAAAACTGAGTTAAGCTGCCGTTGCCTTGCCACTTTCCTTTGGATTAGTGATGAATGTACCGACAAAAATCACGTGCCCGTATGGCGGGTTACATTCGGTTAATTAAAATTTAAATTAATAAACAAACAAATGTAAACAATGAACAATTAGCGAGCATCAGTGCTGGTGGAATATAAGAGATGTTTATAAACTCATTAAAAAAATGTACAATAAATAGGGTTTCCGTCCGGTTGGTAAATAACAAATTTTAATGAGAAAATACGTAAATAGTTAGAGCTAAACGTTCTGTAGGTATTGTTCTGTTTTCACATTTAAGTAGGTATTACAAAATTCGGCCTTAAAATATTAAAAGAAAAACTTTTTAATACTTTTGTGCAGAAGAAATTTGCAATTTCAAGAGTTCACATTTTTTGAAATTACAGTACGCCCTCGGTAAAAGCAGGCAGTGTAAATTCGGGCAGTTGCGTTAATTGAGTTTGTTGCAATAACCAAGTCACAAAAATGTTGAGCCTTGGCTTAGAAAATTAGGCAAACAATGGTAAATCAAAATGAAAACACAATACACCAATGACAGATAACTGCGTTTATTCACTTTTTTTAAAAGTTGCAATTACTGTGTCACTTATGGTTAAAATTAGGGTGTTGCTTTAACCGAGTTATTGCGTAAATCGAGCGTTGCTTTTACAGAGGGTGTACCTTCAGAAAAATTAAATGTTGATGTTGACTAATTATGTACATAGGTACGAGGGCTATTCGATAAGTCAGTGACTTTTCTTAGAGAAAGCGCTCGGATCTCATGAATATTTTTTTTTTGCCGAAATATTTGTTATTTTTTAGGCATATAAACAATTCAAATAGATCCAACTTCTTTGACCTTTCCAAAAAATTCATTTTTCCAATCGCATATTTTTGAGCGTTTGTTTCAAGAAGTCCTGTGTTTCGATAGTTTTTAATTTCCAGTGTGTAGTCGATTATCCAGGGGTAACGCTGTAAAAGTTTCCTTCAGTTAAGGTTGAAGAGACCTAAGCACTGTTTTGAAATTTGAAAATGATTCCATTTTTGATCATTTGTTTCAACAAGTGTGGAAGCGTTTTTCCATGTCCAAATGGTCTTGCAGAAAATTAATAAAGATCTTATTTGAAGTGGCTGCAATGTTAGCTATCACCGTAAAGATGACCAGATAATCATCCACACAATTTTCCTGATTTTTTGAACATTTCGCCCAACAGGACAAGATAAAGATGCCCTGCTTTTCACATTTTTTTTTGTGTACGATCGACCACTAAGAAACTTGTGTCTAATCTCACTCCAGAGAGCAGAGTCTTCACAATATTTTAAAAGCTTTTCTTTACTCTCCTTTATTGTTACCACCAAAAAATAGTGATAT
Source organism: Dasysyrphus tricinctus (assembly GCA_963921185.1). NCBI lineage: Eukaryota > Metazoa > Arthropoda > Insecta > Diptera > Syrphidae > Dasysyrphus > Dasysyrphus tricinctus. Next base: position 18,410,514 of record OY992533.1, on the reverse strand, counting down.
CAAACCACGAAATTATTTTATATTTATTGTAGCAAACGCGGCAACGTTTTTCCATGCTCAAATGGTGATGCAGAAAAACGAATGGAGCTCTCATTTGAAATGGCTGCAATGTTCGCTATCACCTAAAACCTTGACTCAACGATCATCCAACAAAATTTCGTCGATTTTTCGACCATTTTTCCCAACATGGTTTTGCCCCTATTGTGCCTCATCTCATTCGAAAGAACAGAGTTTTCGGAATATGTTCAAAACCTTACAATAAATCTCAACGCCTCTTCTCTTTAATAATTTTCTGAACACAGGCAAAAGCATCATACATTTTGTTATTGCAAAGACTCTTACCACAAACAAAGTTTTGCGTTTAAGTGGTCGAAAACATCATTAAGTAATGATAAAGTGGGGTCGTGTAAGGCTTTCGATCATCCAAATTTTGGATCTTGTGCAGGCGCACATCATTAATTCAGCTTTTAATTCCAGAACTCATATATAAATTGGGTGGCGCAACAGCTCTTGGAGAACCAGGGCCTATTGACTTACAACTCTCAACCATTCCTGTGTGCATGTTATTGGCAGGAATGGAGGGTTCCTACAATCGAACCGAGACCTTCAGCATGACAGTCAAACGCACTAACCATTATGCCACGAGGTACATTGCGATGGTCCACCTCTAAATATCAATATAAGTAGGTTAAAATTTTTAAGGAGGATTAATGTTTTAGGAGCAATCATGAAAAATTTGCATTTCGATTTTTTTTTTACACAGTTTCATGAAGGTACCTACATCAGTTTTGTATTAAAATAAAATTTCGAATCTGATTACTTTTATTACACAATTTTGTGCAGAATTTAGGATTTGAACAATCTTGCAACTTCTAATTTGGGCAACTAAAACATTTTGTTCCCGAATGAATGATTTTTTTCAGTACCCCTAACAAAATTTAAAATACATAATTATGACCTCTTAAATCTATAATATTCAGTTATTTATTGCATTTTGAAAATAAAACAAAATTTCGATAGCAAATGTTTTCTCATTAAACAAATATTACGAATTTAAATCAAAAATATTTCCATAAAAAATCGTAGACGGCAACTCTAGAAGAAAACAATACCAATTGTGTGCCTGTGCGCAAAATAAAGAATAAAAACTTGAGTGAAAATTCCAAAGTGGTTTGACAATCCAATTTGAGTGGAGTGGAGAGTTCGACCTTTGGTGCTTTTCAGTGTGAAGCGAGAAAAGTGAGTGTCTCGCTCGGCGTAAATATTTCCTCTATTCCGCTCGTAGTTTCTTGTAAACGGGTTTTTGTCCATTTTAAAAGTTGAATACGTGGTGTAGATATTTATCTACCTTCAGCAAAGTGCACTAAATTAAATGATATTTCTTAGATAGTTTATATTTACAATACAATCAGTTGTTGCGTGTTTTTGTGCGAAGAAACATCATCGCCAGAATGGCAGCTGCAGAATTATTTTGTGACTTGATTGCCAGTCACATTGGACGCGATAAAGTAATGAAAGTGTTGTGTTACACTGCTAAAGTACTATCCACTCCTAATTCAACAATCAAAGTAGACAATGCTAAGAAATTCTACATCTTCAGTTCGAGGATATCACAAGCTAGGGCGACTCTGCGTCTCATTGATGACTTGCCAACTATCCTCTATGCCCTCGAATACGGACTGGGGCGACATGAGAAAACCCGATTCGACGCAGTTCTGGGTGTGCTGACTAATATCGTTGACATTCTGTTCTTCCCTGTCGACAAGATATGCTGGCTGTCAGATCACAACATTTTGCAGTTGGATAAGGCGCGGAAGAGCGAATGGGACGTCATCAATTCGATGTTCTGGAGTTTGTCAGTGTTCCTTAACCTGTCAAGAGTGCTGCGTGACTATCATGATAATCACATTGCTCCAGCTGGCCTTCTAATGAAGGAACGTGTAACTGGTATCACATTGAATGATGCCAAGGCATCGAAGAGCAAGTATGAACAACAACGTGTCATGGATTCGATTACTGTTCTACGAATGAGCTTGGATTTGGTACATGCCGTCAGTTCTCTGCCAAAAGGTTACCTCTGGGGAGGAGAAATCAAGAGTTGGAAGGTGGGTGTCATAGGATCTCTGTCGGGATTGCTGGGTATTTATCAGTATGTTGTTAAAATTAAAAAATCCAAAAAGCATTAAGTATTTTCTGTTGTTGTTATTTTATTTAAATAAAAAGAAACTAAAAAGCGAAATAATTTTTAATTGCATCAATTTTGTATTTCCCTTATTTTGAGTGGAATGGGACGTGCGTAAGACTCTATTTGCTATCTTTGGAGTGCAATTTTATATTCGGCATTGTCTTTATAGCCAACGTCACATCGGGTCACGTGAAACAAAAATACAAACTGTGTAGTAGGTGGATTTGTTTGTGTATTGCCTATACGTAACACATGTATCACGCCTTATTAATCAGGCAGAAAGCGTTACGAAGGCAGGGGCAAGTAGGAATTAATTTTAATGAGTCTTGTACACTGGAAAGAATTTCAGGGACGTTTTTTGTTATTTATCAGACAAAGTGTCCCAAAAACTAAATTATTTTTTTTCCCGAATTGTTGGTACATTGAGATTACGACGGTAAATGTTTGGTAGAGTTAAAATGTAAACAAAAACTGGCAATTAAAAAAATAATAATCTGTTAAGCTAATAATTTCCTTTTTAGAAGATAAGAGATATGAGCTCATAAAATAACAACGATATGGTGCAATTAAAACCAAAATAAATATGATTGATAACTGGATAATTATTAAGACCAGAATAATAATAATTATTATCTAGAATCAAAACTTTATTTTAAAAATCACACACGCACCAACTTGCTATTATGGCTCAAAGCTAGGATTTGGCTCAGCATTGAAGATGTACGGTTACGGTTTATTTATACAATGTGCATAAACGGTGGGCCCTTTTGTTTCGAAATTTCTATTTATTGTTATGTTTAATGTACCTTCATTAACACCAATATTTCGAGTCTATTCATATTTATGTATGAAAAAAAAAATTAAATCCGCAAAAAAATAAGTCTTGCTACGAATTTCATGATTACGCAACTGTCTTCACATTTGTTTGAATAGTAAAATCTGACATAGAATTGATAAATAATAAATAATGTGTTTTTTGTATGCTGATTGTCTAATCATCGCCATTCGTCTTGAAGACAAAGCAGATATTTTTCTTTGTTTTATAAATTTGCAGTTTCTGTATTTTCTTTTGATGAAATATGGCATTATGTATTTCAAGACAAATATTTTTTTTCAACGGAACCTAGTGTTACTTAGGTACTCTTTATAAAATTATTTTAAGGGTTGTTGGGATTTGCGAGGAGCCGAAAAAAAGTCGGGCTAGTTGCAGGGTCATCACTTTTTATTAAATCAAATGCACAATTCCAGTTGCATCTTTGTGCACTCTGTGGTGGAGATTATTTTGTTTTAATACTGCTAATGGCTTATTTGAGTCATTGCATTTCTCAAAAGAGCTAGGAAAGTTAAATATTGTACATATGTACGTGTGGATGAAGTCGAATTCTCCCTTGATGATTTCAAAAATGTATTTATGTACCAATATTCCTTTCTAGATTAAATACTTTATAGACCGAGAGCCAACGATATAAAAAGTCAAGTCATTTGCGTATGTTGTCAAGTAAGTCATATTAATAATAGCCTTTGATGTGTTGAACCAATAACAGTTTGTCTGCCTACATAATGACGAGTAGAACAGGTGTTAAATTTGACGTAAAAATTTTACATCGATTTATTTCGATGCCTATTGGTCGGAGGGAAAAAGTATGCATATTTAGTGCTTTTGTTTAGCTTGCAATTTTGATTAATTGTTGTTATAGGTCAAATTCTGTTTAGTTAATCCCTAAGAAGATATGAAAGGTCAAATTTTCCAAAAACCACTCAGGTAAACACATAGGTAATGTTTGGAAACTTCGCTGCTCTCTTCCCCGGCTTGAAAAACAATCTAGTTTTTGGCGAGCGGCTAGAATGTTTAACATAGATACTAGCAAGGGCCCAGCAAGGGTAACTCTAGAAATTCTCTAGGGGCTCGCCAGTGAAGTAACCTATTGCCTCGAGAGACAGCAAAAAAAAAAGAAAAAGTTGTCTTTACTGGGATTCGATCCTGAAATTTTCTGATTACCAGTCCTTTACCTTAACTACTGAGTTATTTCGCAATACAGTGGTGCAATGTTGAAAATGAAAAACTATATACTTTAATTTTTCTTACTATTGTATGATGGGTATAAAATATTTGTTTTTGTCATCCAACAAGTTTTTACTAGCGAGGGCCTAGCGAGTATTTGACAAGTTTGCCTAGGGACTAACTACAGAGAGTTTGACCTATAACAACAATTGTTCAAAACTCCAAGCTAAATATTTCAAATATTCCTTGTATGCACACTTTTTCCCTCCAACCAATAGTTATTGAAATAAATTGATGTAAAAAATGTGATTCCGTGAAATAAGTCCCCAATGAAATAATTCCCCAAAGTAATTGAAATAATTAACCAAATTTGAGATTTTTTGCATTTTGATATAAGTCCCCAAGTTCGAAGATGAAATAAATCCCCAAACCAAAAATAAATTTATATAACTTAACAAATTAAGCTCACGAGTAGAAGAAGAGATACTATGTATGTCTACTATTTACATTTTAAATCTAAAAAAATTAAATTATAACGTCTACAATATGGACATTTCACAAATTGATGTCCTTCGGCAATTGACTTCTCTTGGAATTTGGTGCGTGCGCCGGGCACCACGCCCGTGCAACAGGGCACATTCCACCCAGCGCAGCCACCACGCCTGCCACTACGTGCTACCGCACGTAGTCCAGGCTGTCGCCCCCCCTGCCCGACCGCACGCAGAAACTCTTAAATTCACTTGTCATATCGCTGGCACCCCCCACGCAGTTGCTTTAAATTGCATTTTCCTGTATTCTTGATTTAAGTTTTGTTATAATTTTTTTCTAATAAAAAACAGAATATTTTTGGGAACTTTTTTCATTGCATATTTAGTGGACTTATGAAATTACAACCCAATTTAAAAATTAAAAAAATCCCCAAAAAGCCATGAAATAAATCTACAATTTTGGAGAGTTCTTTCATTTGAAAAAAAAAACTTCCTAACTCCATACAACAAATTTTGGGGAGTATTTCATTGGGGAGTTGTTGTCACAAAGCCAAAAAATGTACGTCAAATTTAAAACCTGTTCGACACGTATTTAGGTAGGCAGAATAACGACTCAATACCTTAAAAATGACTTGACTTTTCACGTGCGTCGTTGGCTCTTAGACTATTATTCTCCTTGAAGTAAAGAGTTAAAGAATTCGATTTTGCAAGCACCCCGCCTGGAAAATGGCAAGTTTGTGTCAATTTTGCTGTGAACTGCTGCCTGATCGACCTTATTCTCCAGATTTAACCTCTTATTATTTTGCCTGTTGTCGCAAATATGACAAAAATGGCTCTTGGAAAAAGATATTTATAAACTGATGAAATTAATGCTGCAGAATGTCTATTTTGTAGAGTTTAAAAATAGAATTTTTTGAAAGGGTTTTTGAGAAAATTTGACAAAAAAAAAACAACAAAAAATTGATGTCTCGCAGCTATATGATCTATGTATGAGCTAAAACAAAAATTTGAATACGTCCTCTAGGGAATCATATAAAAATGCTCTGTACCTACCAAACTTGAAGCAAATCGGTCACCCTTTTAGGCTATAGCTCAAAGTACAGTGGAGGCACACACAAACAGACGCAAGAACGCACAACGCAAAGACGTACAGACCGACGCACGGTCGAAATGAAGATACCCACTTTGTCGGACGTTTCTGCATCGTTAGTGTTATTTTGGTTAAAACATTGATTTTTTTTTGACATGAGACAAAAAACTTGGCCCATAAATAAATCAGTATATAAGTAGGGGATGAGTTTTGAAAATCTCGAAGTTAAAAGTCAATAGCATATAATATATTAGGGTGTGTCACTTTGGTATGGCGGAAAAAATACTGTTCAGATTTAAAATCTAATACCTGCCAAAAGCTGCATTGGAATCGAAGGAATAAGAGTATATGAAATTTTTTTGAAATTAAATGGTGTTTTGGCTCGCTAAGCAACTAGGTTTATTCTCGAAAACTGTGTTTTTAGTAGTTTTTCTTTCTATTGCTTGGATATGGTTATAGTTAATAAGAGCTGATTTAACTAATTTAAATAATTTCGCACAAAGTATACAAACAATTAAAAAGAGAAAAATTTAAGGCAATACAAATTTGAATTACAAATTCGAAATCACTCAAAATTGTATTTTTATAAAATTTTCAAGTGCGACAGATATTAATAATTTTTTCTTAAATCAATTTTTGCTTATCCACTCAAACTGGGCGTATTAATGAGTCATGACCAGGTCAAAAATAAAAGCCAAGTTTCAAATTTTTCACAGTTTTAGGGTTGCCATCTAATTTTTTTTCAAAATTTAAAACAATTCCCAAATTCAACACACTTGCTCTTACAAAACCGGGTTTTGAGCACTTGTTAGCGTATATCTTCTCGAACATGAACAAAATAGTGTCATACCAGTTTTACGGTTGAAACTCCTTGCCAGACGAGCTTAACATTTTCTAAGTAAAAAAAAAAAAAAAAAATGCGGTTTTGCACTTTTTTTTGCAATGATTTTTTTTAAAATTCAAACTAAACATTTTTTTATTTTTTTTTTCAAAATCCATTTCGATGGTAAATTTTATTGTTTACAAAAAAAGATGCCAGAATTATCTCGAAATTTTGCTCTGGTTTCGAGTTATATGCAGAAAACCAAAAAGGGTGCTTTCGCACCCCCCTCTCCAAAATGCACCCTCTCATTTAATAGCTCTACGTGGCTTTCTCATCTTCAATGACCCCTTTGAAGATTGTTACAATAAAATCCCATGAACGTCTTAGCTCCTTATTGCCCTGTTATTTAAGACATATTCAATAGCCTAAAACAAACGTTTTTTAGCGAGCCAATGCCAATAACTAAACGAAAATTTCAAATGAAGAGTTTAATTTTAATACGTTAAGCAACTTTTGGAAGGTATTAGATGTGGAAATTCCAGAGTTAAAAAAAAAATGGCACACCCTAATATATATTGTTTTTAAAGTATGTGCATATATTGCCAATACACACGTTCTAAAAACTGTTTATATATGTAGTTTTATATACCAAAGTAATGTATATAAACATAAGTCTTGTGTGAAGACTTAACAAAATAACGAGTAATTATAAAATTCTGAATGCAGTTTTTTTTTCATAAATTTAAATTTTCTTAGAAAAAAATAAAGCACACAAAATATTAAATAGTTTAAAATATTAAATAGACACATACGAAACCATGTTTTTCCAAATGAGTTCTTTCGGTCTTTTTTTTTTTGAAAAGTAAATAAAAACAAAAGAAAAAGAATGCTCATGCACACATACATAACGTATACAAGCATAACTATAGGTATACTATACATATCTAGTATAAACCTCCGAGTAATTTTCTTTGTATTTTATGTGGGTGGTGTTTTAAAGATTATTTAATTTATTTTTTATTTTTTTTCTGAGTCATCATAACTTTTTTGTACTGGGAATATGAAATTATTTGCGATTAACTTGATTGATATATTTATTTTGGCCTTATAAACAAATTTGTTTGAACACAAATGCAACAATTTCATAACATTTATAAAAATGTGTATTACGTACTAATAATAGGCCCGTATGGGCATTAGGCACAGTCGTACCTGATATTCAAAGTACGTCACAAAAAAAGATTAGACAAGAAACCTTGGACTAAGAACGATCCCGAAAGAAGTTTGTGAATTTTTATTTTTTTAAGATAAAGCGTATTAGCTTTTTTCGAATAAGAAATTATAAAAGATACGAATTGAACATATACATATAACTATATCTTCTTGCATTGTTTTATAACTGTCAACATATAGATAAGGTCAGTTTAAATTGTATTATTTCTGGGAAACGTACGAATGATCGACACAAAAATGTCGACTGGTTAAAATATCGATTTTTATCGACTTTTCTGCAATTTTAAACTCTTCTTTTCGCGGACATTGATCATTTTAAACTTATTTGAACTTTTCGGAACTTACCGCGTTAATTATTAAGAATTATTTATAAATTCTACTTCCCGACGTTTCGAAGAAATTTCACTCAAGCTTATGTGAACATGATTCAACAAGAGCAAAACAACCAACCACCCACAGAAAATGTACCAACAACAACGCACCGGTACATCTTAAGAAGTAAAGTAACCAACAACATCAATTAAACGTCACGAAGAGTGAAATTTCTTCGAAACGTTCGGGAAGTAGAATTTATAAATAATTCTTAATAATTAACGCGGTAAGTTCCGAAAAGTTCAAATAAATTTAAAATGACTTTTCTGCAAGTTAAAATACCAACTTTGTTTTCACCGACTAACTTAAATCTCGACTTGACAAAAAGTCGACTGGCTTGAAAGAAGTCGAGACAAATATCGACCTTTATCGACTTGTCGGTATTTTTCCCATACAAAAAATTGATATTCGTCGACATTTTGACTTGTCGAGAATTTTTTTTGTCGGTCATTTGAACGTACCCCAAAGAACAACGCTCCGCTTTAAATGTTTGCACGGAATAACCATAAGCTCAAAAATCATAAATTCTTGTCTGACTTTGTAATAGGAACTTTACAGTCATTTGACGCTATAGATAATTTTTGACTGTTTAAGACACAATTCTGATGTATGTTTGATTCTTATAATGTTGAAGTTATTTAAGTATTTATTAAATATATATTATTTTTTGTTTTTTTCATTGAATTATCAATAAAATGCTTTTTTAACCTACCTCTACATATATATTTCGAACATATAACTGCCTCATTTTTGGTATTATTTATTATTATAGTTTATATTAAAAAGCGTTACAGACCCTGAAGAAGAGGCCATTAAAACATCGAAATATATAGACAACAAAAATTAAATACTAAAAAATGTGATTTATTGACCTGTCTTGAAGCAAAACAAAAGGTAATATCACAAAAGTTTTTGTTCAACTTTAAATAATCGCTGGGCAATTCCATGGTTGGTAACTCACGTTACATTTGGGAGAGTTTCACACTCTCTTTCATTAAAATTTCCATGCTTATATAAGGCCTTTTCCTTTGGAGGTGGCGAAGTACTTGCAAGTTCTTTGCCAGCTTTTTTCAATGGAACACAACAAACTGCTTTCCCATGTAAAATGTATCTACTCGCGCATGAGAGCATGTGCAGTTGGTAGTTATAGATTAGGGTTTTCATCTACTCGTAAGTACTTCGCCACCTCCAAAGGAAAACGGCTATAAATATAAAAACAACAAAATATAAACTCTATGCATGGTAATGATTTCGACTCCTAGGAAAAAATCAAATTTTTGAGAAACATAAATTCTTTCTTAGTAAAAAATACTAAAACATGTTGGTAACTCACGTTACCATATTCGGACACGGGTTTTGTAGCAGTACTATGCATATTTTCTTAAAATTGAACAAACCAATAAAGGCTAACTAGTTTGTTGAATTAGATAGAAGAATTTACCAGCCTGCTTATATCTGTACACAAATTTTAAATTATTGAAAATATTTTATACAAATTTAATAAAATACATGGTAACTCACGTTATTTCACGTTTTTAATTTAAAAGTTTAGAGCTTAGCCTTTTATAATTTAATTTTATTTTTAGCCGTATGCTTATTACTTGTAGGATATTTTGTAATTCTAATTTTAAAACTAGCGAACAATAGACAGGGGGCGAAATAAATTTTCCATTTTTCTATCTTCATGTCCACTTTTTCATGGAATTACCCCGCTTAATAAGAGCTCGAATGGTGGTTGATGATAATGCAATATTAATTAATAATGATCTGATCAAAATGTCGACTTTTAAAATGTCGACTGAATTGAATTAATATAAAGTCGAAAGGCCAGTTGACAGTGGTATTTCTTTAGGAACCGAATGGAAATGTCACAGTTGCAGGAAGCATCCAAATACCATCTTATACATTACATTACATTACCATCTTATACATGGTGTCTATTTTTCAACATATATATTTCCCTGACCAATATCAAAATTTTCCCTGACTAAAATATAAAAAATATTTTATATTTAATGATCAATTAGTTTTAGAATTGCTCAGGCCTAGAAAACTTATAATCAAGGCTTAAAGTTTGGGATATTCGCAAAAAAAAATATACCATCCGAAGAACCTAGTGTTCGTGATAATAATATTAATAATTATTTTTTTCCATATATGTATGTATGTTTAAATGATTTTTTCAAGGTCAAAGAACAAATTATTAGCACCTCATTTGGGTCATTCAACAAAAAAAGTATGCCATCGAAATAGGCAGCTTTATAAAGATTTTGTTTTTTCTAGGTCACGAACGATTTTTGGTCCTTCATATGTGATATGTGGGATAATCGCAAAAAGTAAACCATTTGAAAGGCTACTCCATCGCCATAAAAGTTGAGCTGATTTCCGTAATTATTCCACCTAGATTATTTTGTATGTATTTTACTATGCAATTGAAAAAAAAACATAAGAAAAATGGCTGACCAATTACTGAAAATAGTTATCACAATCTAGTGATCTTTCAGATGGCAAACATTTTTTACGAATATTCCACAAATGAGGTGCCCAAAGTCGCCTTGGCTTTGTTTGACCTTGAGAAACTTCAAGCCTTGATTACAAGTTTTGAAGGGCTGCACGAATTAAAAAGAATTATTAGGTCAGTCCCACCAAATAAAATGATCTGGTGGGACAAGCTTCTCCGTTAAATTGTAAAAATACAGTTATTGTTCTCATACCAAACTTCTGGAAACAAAATTTCTTTGCATAAGATATTTAATTGTGAAAGCAAACTTAATGAGCTGAAAACCCTAAAATCATAATGTGGATGTACACGGCCATTATAAGACCGATCCTCACATATGGTAGCCTGGTTTGGTGGAGCGCGATGGACAAAGAATGTAATTATAAAACGCTTAACAAAGTTCAAAGACTAGCGTGCATAGGAATCACAGGGGCAATGAGGTCCACTCCCACTGCGGGAATGGAAGCCATACTCAATCTAAGACCCCTAGATCTATTCGTACAAGAAACTGCAGCCTATGGTGCTCTAAGATTAAGCCAGACCGATAGCTGGAAAAAGAACTCTGTAGGTCATGCACAAATTATGAACAAATTTACGGAGGGGTATGTATGCACAGACTACACAACACCCCGTACAAATTTTGAAAACCGTTTTCTGTTTCCATCCCCACAAGAGAAGAATGGGAAGCTGGTTTACAACAATCAGATACACCGATGGTAGAAATTTACACAGACGGTTCAAAGATGGATACGAGAGTATAGGTGCTGGTTTCTTTTCAGAATCCCTTAATTTATCGAACTCTTATAGACTCCCTGATTATAGCAGTGTCTTCCAAGCGGAGGTTCTGGCAGTGATTAGGGCTGCTGAACAGATCTCAATGTTGGCGATACCACGGGCTGATATCACCTTTTACATTGACAGCCAGGCAGCGATTAAAGCTATCTCTGCAACAGAAATAAAATCCAAGCTCGTTTCATGCTGTCGCAAAGAGCTAAAGGTTCTTGCCACACAGCACAACATCAGACTCTGCTGGGTTCCTGGCAGATGAACTGACAAGGACTGGTTCATCGTTAGATCAAAGCCTAACGGACTCCGGTGTTAAAATTCCATCCTGTGCCATTAAACAAACAATTGGTAAGAAGATAGTGGAACTTACCAATGACAGATGGAACTCACTCGCAACTTGTACCACTACAAAGAATTTGTGGCCTAGCTACAATAAGAAAAAAAACGCACCATATCATAAACCTGAAAAAGAGATCTCTGAATCTTTTAATAGGAATTATCACGGGACATAATCTCTTAGGTTACCACAAGAAAAAGATGAGACTAAGTACTGAAGACCTATGCAGAGGTTGCGGTGACGTAGAAGTAGAGGAAGACACCCTTCACTTCCTAGGTCAATGTCCGGCACTCTGCAATATAAGAAAAAATGTTTGGGTAGCTATTTCTTCAATGATCTAGCAGAAATCTCGAAGTCAACAGGCAATAAAATCTCAAGTTTAATGAACTTCATCAACGCCTCTAAATGGTTCGATGCTCCATAGGATTTCATAGGTTATATTTTTTAAAGGGATGGTACAATCCATCAGGGTACCACAATGGATCAACATTTATCTAAGTGTGACGGGAACAAGATCCACCGTCAGCCCATCAACCTAACCTAACCTAACCTATATGAGCTGAATGAAAAATAATAGCAAGTTCAATTTATTTTGATTTTCCTAAACATTCTGTCCTCATTTTCTATTTGAGCCGTCTATTTTGAAAGTGGTCTAAGTCCACTTATTTCTATTTCGAGATATTTAAAGGTTTGCGTTTGACTTAATTCAAAAATATGGGAAAGAGCTAAAATAAAAGTGAAGTATTTTTTTTCATCTAAATATATTTAATTTACTTACCCAAAAAGAAAAAAAAAATATTGTTGAACAAAAACCATTTTTTTAGAGTTGTAAATGGACTTAAACCATTTTCAAAATAAATGAAATCGTCTTTTAATTTATTCAAATTATTGTATCAAGCCCTAGCTATCAAATCTCTGGAATCGATCTCTACTAACTCTTTAACAGCCCTAAATTGTCGTTCATCTCTGCTGGAGATGGCGCAGCAGTTTAAAATTCACCTGTGTTGGGTGCCGGGGCATAGAGACATTCCAGGTAATTGTAAGGCCGACGAACTCGCTAAATATGGAACAACTCTACCTCTTCTACCTAGTAAGGCAGATATTGGTATTCCCATCACTACATGTAAACTTATGCTGAAGCAAGATGCTTTAGAGAGAACACACCTTAGGTGGAACAATATCACCACTTGCTGGGCAACAAAACAAATCTGGCCAGTAATGGATTTTAAGCGATCTAAATGTTTGATATCTCTAAGCAGATTGCACATTAGCTCCATGATAGGTGTCATAACCGGACACTGTCTTATAGGCAAGCACGCAACGCGTCTTGGCGTATTCTCTAACGATTTTTGCAGAAGCTGTATGGACGAGGAAGAGGTAGAATCGATTCCTCATCTTCTATGCACTTGTCCTGCTCTATCTCATAGGCGAAGACTCCATCTTGGAGATTTCTACTTCAATGATCCTAGTGATTTAGTAAATGTTGACATAGGTAGTCTGTTACGCTTCATAAGAAGCTCCAAATGGTTCACCGAGTAGGGAAAAAGGCTTCCCAGATTCTTGTGGTATCACAATGGGCCAACTTATGGTCTAAGTGTGTCAGTTTTCATGGCTGACAGCCACTTCAACCTAACCTAACCTGTATCAAGCCCTCTATAAAATTAATAAAAACATTGAAAAAACTAAAAAAACGAAAGAATTGAGCGTTATAGACAATAAGATAAAATTGTATACATTAAACAAAATATATCTGCCGGACAAAATTAGAGGAACGCAGACAAAAGGTGAAAAAGTTGGTTTACTTTAATTGTATCTTTATTTCTTTAATGAAGATTTATGTCTTGGTGAATTGAGAAATGTTTGAAATGGTTACAATTATTCTGCTCCTTGTTTTTCTTAAAAAAAAAGACACAAAAATCAAAAAAAGGGGTAGATACTTTGATGAGAAAATGGACTTAAGGAAATTGAATTATTCTTTTAAAACTCAGTAGAAATGAGGATGGTTTAGTACTTGGTATTCCCTCTCTTCTTGCTCTAAGGACAAAATTATGTATCTTTGGTATATTTCTAATAAAATTTTCGATGTTTCCTAGGTTCTTTGGCTCCATGCTTCAAGCAATGTACTTTTCAGTTCCCCAAAGTTCATGAACTTGGAGTTTTCTTGTTCAACTGTCTACCAATACCAAGCATGCCTTAGACATGTTCAATGGAATCTAGACCAGGAGAACATGCTGGACCAGTCGCGGGTTGCCAAACATATGCCACCCCAGAACATTTTGCTCCTTATCGCTTCACGTTTCAAAAAATAATGGATCTAGTTACATTTAGCGTCAACGCCAATTTACGGTACGAATTTTTATTTTTCATCAAAAACATGCTAAAAGCTATGTGAACTTCACTTGAGTCTAGAATTCTTACTTAAACTAAATACTATTTTACCATAAGCAATATTCCAGCAACATTTTTATTAGAAAAATCGGAAGAGAACCCGGAAGAACAGAATAGATAATAAAATAAGAATGGTAAGATGATGATTAAGGTACATATGTACCTAATTCAGTAAGTCCATTTTATCTTTATATTTTATTATAGGAATGGGTTGAACTTGTTCGCTTTTTAAAATTTAATCAATTTTAAAATTTTAAAATGGGACTTAAACCATTTTTAAAATAAATTTTTTGTCGTTTTATTAACTGAGCATTTTTTGACTCGCAAAATCTAGGTGACTTCAAATAAAAACAAGTGTTTTTTTCTTATTAAAATAAAAGATTAGATTGTTTTCAGATGACTCAACCAATTATCTTGATTTTTTTGGAAAATGGACTTAGACCACTTTCAAAATAAACGGCTCATTTATTTGTCGTCTGCGAACTTGTAAATTACCGAAAAATTGCGATTTACCTAGATGAGAAGTTTAAAGTTTTGAAAAACCTATTGTGAATGAGCCTAATTATATTTCAATATTTGTTTGTAACCACACACACACATTCTCAACTCTAAGCAGTTGATTCAGTTTGCACACTGTACATTTACAAACAAAATTGCTACATGGGACCTGAGATTTGTCAATATAAATGATAGTCTATGATCTATGTTATTGGGATCCTTAAAGCAATATTGCGAGATCGAACTTTTATGTGTTTAAAAATGCGTATAACTTGTTTAATACAAATATTTATGAAGAATAATCTTCTAGTATATGGAAAACATTTTCGAAGTTTTAATGATGAAGTCTGATTATTTATAAAAATAAAAAAACGTCTACCAAACGAATAATAACTTATTTACATACTAATTTTTGTGCATCATTTTTGAGTGGTCCATTTTCGGCCCCACTAGTCTTGAAAAATCTGGCAACACTGCATCTACACGAAATATTCGATCAGGAAAAAGAGAAAGAAATCGAATTTTTAAAAGTTTGAAACAGAAAAAACTCCCTGACCGCTTACCGAATTCCCTGACCAAAATTGTGTTCCCTGACTATCCCTGACTTTCCACTTTAGCGGACACATGTAATAAACTACAAATTTTTCTAAAGCAAAAGATAACTTCTCTACAGGGTTCTAACTTAAACACTCGGTAGTAAGTTTAAAAATGGAATTTTTACGTATTGAAAAATTAATCGTATTAAATTGCGAGATAATTTGCCGAAGAGGACTTATTATGCGGAGGCTCAAACAAACATGTTTGCAATAAGTATTAGTTAAACACAAACGTACCCAACGATTTTCCTATTTTATCATTTGAAATCCATTTGTTTTGATAGAATGTATTGATTTACTTGCTTGAAGGAGTTGTTTTATTTCAAAGCACACAACCATAAAGAGATTTTTCAAACGCTCCTCTAGTAACACGTCCAAAAGAAAAAAAAATATAGAAAATATAAGAAAAACATAAAACCATCCTTGTGCCACCCTTTTATTTATATTCTCTTCGTTGTTTTTTTTTTTGCTTCTGTTTGCCTTCTATCGTGTGTCAAGGTAATGAAAAAACCTAATGGAAACCATGTTAGAAGTATATAGAGGAGTTGGCAAATATAGAACTAAAGGATTCCCACTCACAAAGAAGTGTGCTTGCCCTTTTACCATTTTTACACGTCGAATTATTTAAATTGTTTCACATGGAAAAGAGCTTGAAAATATCAGAGAAAATGTCTACTCTAAAAAAACGGGTGTGCGGGCGTGCAGCATGTTTCTATGGAATGAACTTTTAACATTATTTATGATAAAAGGACATAAAAGGACGTAAACTTATGCGCGAATACGAGTAAGCTTGTTTTTTCTACGCAGTGAGTGCGATGAAATCATCGAATTTGAAAGGCTATTATGTTTTTTCCTATTTAAATACCAATCGATGGAAATCAAATAAAATATGACATTTCTTTTTTTTAGCTTTTTTCTTGGAATTACCAAAAAAGTTCAGTCCATTGAGGCTAATTATAGCTATTGAGCTAGACGTAAACAGCTTAAAAGATTTAACTTCGATTACAAAGGACTCTTCTTTATGAAAAGAAAACTTTTCTCAGCAGTAATTAGTTGTTTAAGGAGAATGGGAAGAATCTCAAAATCTAGACTATACGCCCCATGAGCATATTTGAAAAGAATACTTATACTCACCCAATTTGTTTTGTGCCACATGAGAGAATTGGATAATAAACAAAAGAAGACCTTGGGCAATTCAAGAGTTCGATTACACTACTATAAATAGGAACGACATTAAATTTCGTAGACAAAACAAATACTTTTCTATTGCCAGCTACAAGTTGCTAAGTGGTTTCCTTTTCTAAGGCAAAACCAAATTTGTTAAAAAGAAATCGATCGAATGGCACTCTCAAATATCTTTTATAGAGTTTTCTTATATGTAGGTAGCTGTTCGGGATAGAGCTTTCTCAAACGCCTTCTTGTCCAGTTAAAAGAGACAGTTGAGTTGAGAACTGGTACAGGGGCCCTTCTTCGTAACTTTGTATGTCAAAGTCCCTCACTAGTCACTGACTAATACAATTGAGATCGTTTGGACGAAACGTCAATTTGATTGGACTGAAGGCGAAAAAAGTTTGAATCAGTAACTTTATTCTACTTTCGAGTCTCTTTTAAAAGCTGATTATAGGTGGTAATGTGTATAGAGTAGGATCAATTGTAAGTGCTTTCGATTTTCTGCCACAGAATCTCCAATTCCCGCTGTTCTATTTAAGTTCATAAGTGCTTTCTTTAGAAATTGCGAGTTGAAATTTTGAAAAGAATGTTCCTTCATTTTGACGAATCAACTGGAATAACACCACGTAACTCACACATACAAAAAAGTTCCCACTTTTTTCGAATACAATCTATTAACATTTTCGCACAGACGGACAAGCTTCGGCATAAATGTCAAAACTAGAAATGGCTCTGGGACTTCCTCCCTATAAAAATGGCAGTTTTTGCCAAGTTTAGTTAAGGCCCTTGGAACTTTTCAATACGTTAAATCTAGAAGAGGAACACATGTAAAATACTCGTGAAACACATGAGAAATATAAACAAAAGCTTTAATCCATTAAAAGTTGATTCAATTATCTTGTAAAGCTGGTTCTCGTGAAATAATGCCCCTGCTACAATACATATACAAAAATATTCAAACTATGAACACCTTTTAAAACGAAGTCCTTCGTCGAAGGACAAATAAATGCCCTTTGATATTTACAGACAAATTTGTGATTTTCACTATGACCTACAACTACAGTGGTTAGAATGAACGCTGTGACACCCAATTAGCGACTACAAACCTCTCCCTTACGTTTGAATAATAAAAAAATACTACATAACCAAGACTTGGCATGGTAAACAAATAATAAATGATTGTCTATTAAATCACGAGGCATATTAAAACCGAAGTAATTATACACATTGCAGTAGTCCCCTTATATCTGGCTGTCAAGCGTTTAGTTGAAATCTATATACGAAAAATGTGCTTGGCGACGTCATTGCAAAATGCAAATTGGAACGTTAATTAAGCTGGAATGCTTTTGCCGAAGCAAAAGTAGTTAAGGAGGAAATGCTTCTTGCGACATACGACACTTGAACTTTTCTTAAGGGAATTCCTTTTTATGAAAAAAAAAAAAAAATAAAAAAATGACAAAAAAAATTGTTTATTACAAGAACAGAAAAAAAAAAACATGTTACTTGCGATTCTGTTTCTTATTCGCTTTCCCTTTTTAATAGACTTGCTGTTGATGATAAACTAGGTATATACATGCATAGGTATATGAATTTTCATGGATGAAACAAAATACTCAAATAGAAACTAGGCCACAGACGATATCGATATTGTGTCGTGTGTTAGAGGGTTTTATTACTTCTTGTGTAGGCTTATACGAATACTACATTCTGTTACATAACAACTAGGCAAACAAAAACTATAACCAGGGGTGAATTATTCATTGCGCTTAGTTATGAAGAACTGCCTTTGGGCCCGTTGAATTTGTTCACAAAAGTTAGTTCTTTTTTCAATAACGTTTTATTGTAAAAAGAAGATTAGTTAAAAAAAATTTCGTGACATTCTTGGGCTTAGCTTGGGTTTCTTCACGAATTCCGTTGCGGAAGCGTCTAGAGGAAACGCATACGTCCAGTTCCAGTGGTCTTCCTCCTCTTAGCCTTAACCAACCAGTTGAACTAACGCAGCTTGGCGGCTGGGTATCCACATTGGCAGCACTTGGACGTTTGGATATGATATGATATGATATGATATGATATGATATGATATGTGTGGGGGGCTTACCCTTTTTTTGCCGACTCCGAACGGCTGGATGAGAAGCACTTATTTATGACAGTTGTCAGTTCCTCGCAAGAGGCAGTACCTCGAAAAAAACATTTCTGTTTTTAGGTGGTAGCGGCTGGGAATCGATCCCAGACCTTCGGCATGACAGTCCAACGCACTAACCATTATGCCACTAGGTACTACAATAAATTTTAATTTTGAGTTGTTAATAATCGAAATCTCTAATCAGGCTGTTTTGATTTATTAATAGCCGCATTTTACTAACCCCCTGATCTGAAATCTGATCGGATCAGATTATGATAGATAAAACAAACAGGATCTAAGTGACTGACAGGAGCGTTGTATACCCGTCTCTTTTTGCCTTAGGTTTGTTTATTTGGCATGTGTCTGTTGCCTCCTTTCTATGTTGAGATTATTGACAATAGAAAATAGCCTCCATGCCGCCAGAGTAAAAACTAATTTTTGGATCATTGAAATAGATCCAGATAAAAAGCAGCATCCCAAGCTGTTTTTGCAATTATGTATACAAAATTTATGCGGATCAGATCATGCGGATAATAAAATGCGGCTAAAGTCTGTAAAAAATTTAGTACAGAGTGAACAAACTGGCCCTAAGTTTTAAAGTGATTTGAGATTGTGGTCGAAATTCAGAATTAAAAAACGGTACTTGCTATTTTAAGAATTAAATGTCTTACTTGCTTTTCCTTGTTGTTTTTACAATTTTATAAAGTCTGGGACCCTACTATGAAACTTTATTCTACTTTCGAATCTATTCTAAAGTTGTTTTCAATGCCTTAAATAAGTGGTAATACGTATGAAAAAGGATCAAATGTTAGTGCTTTCAAGTTTTTGCCACAAAATCTTCGATTAGCGTTGCTCTATTTCAGTTTATAAGCGCTTGCTATGGAATTAGCGAGTTGAGATTTTGCGAATTCGAACGTTTTTATTGTAGGATCAAGTTACATAGTTGGGGCCTTGGGCCTACCAAAAGTAGCAACAGCCTTGAGATTTTTTAATGCCTACAACCTCCAAACAGCTTAGTCCGGCCCTGAAGAAGTCCATAAAACTAGCCCCGAAACTACCACTTCAATCCTTCAATTATTTACATCATTTTTTATTGTTTATAATTCTGTTTGTAAACATTATTTCTGAAAAAAAAAACTGGTGTCATTAACCCTACAATTCAAAACAAAGTGTTATAGACTTGTTATATTTATTTATACAAAAAGCATAAATTCTGTCACTTTTTTTTAAGGTGAAGGTCAATACGACTTTTGATAATAATTTGGTTTGGTAGGTATCAGTAATAAAAGATTAATAATAATTTTCTTCACATGGCAATTAAATCATGTTTACTTCAATTTATAAAAAGTATTGCAATGCTGCGTAAGAAAACCACGGTATTAATAATTTTTATTTTAAGTGAAGTGATAATGTGTGAAACATGCCAGGAAGACCTTTGTACTGATTTTATTATTGTTCAACAAAGAGTGAGTATTTTCATAATGAACTCTAAACGTCTTGCTCTCAACAAATGTTACCATGAATGAGTTTTGTGAGTATTTTTATCAGAACTGACTCTTAAACTCATATATTAACGTTGCAAACAGTTAGGTATTGTGTGAATAAATATCATTAGAAGGTAGGTACCTATTACAAACTGTGAAATTTTCATACATACATACTCCTATGAGTTAGCAATTATTATTCGAGTAGATAAATTGCTTTATAGAATGTAGATACTGTTTGTTTTTAACTTTTCTCTTTATAATAATTTTATGAGAACGTTTTTCAAGTTTTTCCTACTCTGAGCAAATCGAAAAATAATTGAATGCATTCCCAAGAGATTGTATAAAATTGTTCAATACAAAATGAGAACTCTGCGTAAGGAGCGAAGCGCACACGAAGATAACGTAATTAGTGAACTTTTTTTTGGTATAAAAGTGATAATTTGAAAAAAAAAAAAAAAAAAATTCAGTGCATTGGAAAATATTGAGCAACAAGCATTTAATGATCAATATTGCTTAGTAATACATTTTCATGTAAAATTGGTTCAATGGAAAAAATGTGTTGAATACAAAAAGAAAATTTAATTTAAATATATTTGGTATATAGGTAACCTAGATTTTTTGTCACACAAAACCAAAAGTTGCCGCTTTGATAAAGTAAAAATGGAATTGTATGAAATAACTTGTTATTAAGAATAATTTATACAAAATTGTAAGCCAACTCTTTTTGTTAAATTTAATTTATAACTTAACTGGTAGTTCTTATGAATTCATTTATTCAAAACCCGAATTTTACTTGTTTTGTTCGGTTTCACCCTGGAGCAAATCCAATTCTCAAGAAAAATTGTTTCACACCTGTTAAAGCGATTACGTTAAAAAACTGCGATTCAAGTTTTTGAGCTTTCTTCATTTCTACATTTATCATTTAAAGCTGGACCGATACCAAAAATGATATTAAAGAAAAAAAAAAAACAAAAGAAATTGATTTGTTTAGTAGTTTTTGCCCTTACTTTTAGATCAATAGAAATAACTTCCAAATTTTCTAACAAAAATACAAAAAGCGATCAAATATCTTCAATTTCACTGAATCTGGTAATATCGGTTGTTTGAAAATGTTCTATGAATGTTTGAATTTATTAAAAAAAAAATAAGAATACTTTTTTTGGATAGAATGCAAAATAGGATTTAGCTATTTTTACTTGCAGCCGACGAAATAATTTTTTTCAAAAGTCACCCCAGAATAAACTACAAATCTTAAAATAGTTTTTGATACTTGTGGCGTTCTGTTATCTATACCTACAGAAACAAAACAAACGGTTTCTCGCTTTCCATATTTTATAACAATAATTATTGTCACAGCGGTGATATTATCATACGGAATTCCGCACAACTTGTCTTGTCTTTGCATACAAGTAATTTTCGCTTTGTGTTATAGGTCGCCGAGATTCAAAGAGATTTATGATGGATTTACACAAGAGATAGAGTGCTCTTGTTTTTCTGTCATAGTTAAAACGAAGAAATAATGCCATTCTGCCACTCATGTAGATGCACCACTTAAATTAACTAGGCGACAATTGGTTTACTACCCAAGTAACTTTTGAAATCTGTTTCCATTTTTGCGCATCAATTAATCACCGCGATTACAGAATCCGACGAATGAGCTGCGGAGGGAATCAGACTCAATTTTGAAATTTTTACTATGAGCCAAATGTCAATATTAGGTCTGACTCCCTCCGCAGCTCATTCGTCGGATTCTGTAATCGGGGTGAATATTGTACATCTCCATAAATATATCCAGCTAAATACAAACAAAAATAGGCTCTGAACATTTCTCATGAAACCACGAAGTGTAATGTAAATACGCCAGAAGGCTTATGTCAAAAAATCTTTTTGTGGATTTTTTTTATGGTTATTATTTTCATGTCAACAATTAGATTCTAATTTGAAGTACAAAAAAAAAGTTCTGACGAACTATTTAATTAAAACACAATTAAGTTAACTGAATGAAACGTCCCTGGCCACTTTCAATATTTGATCACAATCTAGTAAGAACTATAAGTCAACAAAACTGATATAGGTACAATAAATTAAAATTAATGAATACAAAAAAAAAAAACCAAATGCAAAACTGGTCTTTGAATTTTGAGTAAGAAAAAAATTATAACAAAAAAAAATACTCTGAACTCTGCATAACCCTACAAACTGAAATAAACAATTCACTTGCTTTTTGTTCAGTGAAGTAAGAAAGAGGGAGTTCAAGTTCATTCATTATTAAGTTCAAGCATTTACCGTTTGTGCTTCCTAAACAATATGTAGGTTTTAAGGCAATTTGAACCATCATAGCCGACAACATTTCACTTTTCGTCTGTCAAGAAGTAGGTATACATTCTGTGGTGGTGACTAAGAAAGTCTTTATTACTATAAGTTTTCATGTTTTTTTATTTTTATTTTGCAAATATCATCCACGCGCAGACGTTTTTATTTATTTGCACGCAATACTACTGAACTAATTTCCACCTACATACATACAAACGTTTGTTTTCACCACAAACAAAGGTAGGTATTTGAGTATCTATCACTTTTAGAGATATTTGTTTTCATTTTTGTATATATTTATTTATATTTTGTCTAAGTCTGTTCACGTGGTATGCCCATGCTCAACTATAAAACCAGGAACAGAGATAACGCATCTATTTCAGTACCACAATAGTATGAAGATTGAAATGTATATAAACTTGTATTTCCAGTCGAAGTTTAGCTAGGCTTGATACTTAAAAAGAAAAAATTATAATGCAGGAAGCACAATTGAGTGGGACTTCTACGCAACCTTGGTTACACCATATTAAAGTACAGAGCTTTTAAAGAATGCATTCATGAATTAATCGGATATGATTTTGCCAAACTACTGCATGAATTGTTAATTTTGAAATAATAAAATTCTTCATTCGTGAAAATAGAAAAGTACAAGTACTAAACTAAATCGATTGTAATCAAGAAGCAAGCATTCAAAAGAATACCATTACAGTAATCTGAATTGATTTTTAGTATTAGGAACTTTTTTGATTTTTTGTTTAATAAGTCGTGTAATATCATTGTAGGTATATCCAATCTATAGTATTCTCATGAAACACGATTTTGTAGGTAGACATTTGGTCGATAGGTTCGCTGTGATCGCCTTACCGAGACCCCTTAACAAAAATTAGTATTACATTTGGACGCATAGATGGCCACGAGCTTTTTTTCTTCATGAGAATACTATAGAATTTATATACAATAGTAATATGAAGTATTTTTGCATTATTTTTCAAGATAGCAAGTGATGGAAATAGCGCAAGAAAGAATAATTACAAAAAATACAAATGGCTGAGCTATCAAACAAAACCTACGCGAGTTTGAATATTTATACAAAACAGAGTCAGATTTTACCCGATGTAAAAAACAAATTTACAGTACAGCCCTATTCTGGAAAACATCATTGGTACTTCACAAGTCACAACAACCTCACAACGTGAAGTTAATTTGATTTTGTGAGGTTATCGTATTCTGGCAGTAACCCCACAAGTTTTGATCCTCACAAAAACTATCAAAACTGTGATCTCCTTCTGAGGAGATAACAACTTAAATGAAATACTTCTCATTTCGCATATTACCACATTTACATGTTTGTTTGTGTTTATTTCTAAATGCTTTCTCCTATAATATAAGTAGGTACATAAATTACTAAAAACAAATATTATTGTATGTATTATTTGATTTTAGCTAATTATGAAACAAAAAGGAAAACAATCAAATCATATGTTTCTTCTGTTGTAATCAATAGGTGCGTTCAATATCAATTTAGAACGTAGGTTAGTTCGCTCATCTATCTTTCTATGACAGTCGGCCAATCAAGGCCGAAGAAAACTATAAATCATGAGAATCAGACATGTTTGAAAGTGCCCATTCACCGTGGTGAGCTTCTTGTGATAATTATCTAAGAATACCGAAAATGTTATCGAATCACAACAAACCTTACACAGAATACCTCAAAAGAGCTTGGGATTTGTGAGCCCTCACAACGCCAGAATAGGGCTGTTAGGTTTAAAGGTTTGTCTAACGGAGGATGGTCCTGGCTCTGCGGGGCTGCATCCACACATTGCTTTTAATAAGAATTTAGACTACATTTTAAGATTGATCTTGATCTCAGAACTCAGTATGTCAAGTTTAAGCATTTTAACTTATTTAATTCATACCTACTTTGCCACGAAATTTTGACAAGTGACAAATAATAATAATAATATTACATAATGCCTTTAAGAAACTTTTAATGTAACCAGGATCACATGGCACAAGTAGAAAGGAATATAAACACATATGAAAGCATTTTTAACTGCACATTAGATGGAAATAAAGGTGAATATTATCTCATGAAATCCCACAGGCGGTGGGCGTCAAATTGAAGCTGGGTGTACTTATAGGAAAGACTGCTGCCTAGAATAGGTCTCAAACCCATTTACATCTCTAAAGAGTCAAACAGAACCTCCACCTCACATTGCCGCCCGCAAATTAAGAAGGAAAGAATTTTTAATTTTTTTTTGGAAATTCAGACATAAATTTGTGTTCAGGGGTTAATTTTATTTAACAACATTTCCAAGGCGATATTATGTATGTAGGTATCTTCTTTACCATTTCTTCTACATTCATATTCTTAATTTAGAACTAAATTCATTGCTATGTTGCAAATTCTCAAAATATTCAATCTTGCATCCTCTACGTACGTAATTTGAGAAAAATTGAAAAGAATATTAATCCGAAAATTAAAGCACCCTTTGACAACCCTGACCTAGACGTCCATCATATATCCTGCACTCTTCAGTTTCAAGCAATGCAAACTATCCAACAAACGCAACTTACTTAAATAAACAACATACACCACCCTCTTGTGTTTAATGAATTGCAAAAATAACCAATGCATGTGCAACATTCTGGCACACATTGAAGTTTACAGAAGCTTCTTGTTTTTGTTGTTGTTTAATTTTTATCTGATGTTAATATTAAACTTGAACTTTAGTATTATTTTTTTGTTGTCTTGAACTTCTATCATTAAAAATGGAAGTGAGCTCACTTAGTATAAAAAGGAGGGTGTTTTTTTCGTTGGAGGGATAAGATTTCCGCGCCCTATTTGTGTATATATGCCGATTGACTATGACTTCTGCTGTTGGCAAGGATAAGAACGTCCTTGAGAAAAACTGTTACGTATGTATGTCTTTTCGTTATTATTTGGCAAGGTTTTCATAAATAGCTTCTCACATGAACTGATACGTTTTGATTTCGAATGAAATGCGTTTACAGTGAGTAAAAAAATCAATTAAACGGTAGTAAAAAAAATATAATTAAATTAGTTCATACAGAAGCTCGTGGAGAACTAGAGCCTAGTGACTTGCTACTTGTAACTCTCAATCATTCATTCATCTGTGCGTTAATCGACAGGAAATGAAGGTAGAAACTGTTTTTTTTTCCAGCCGGAACGGCTTCGAAAGGATGCACTTTTCATGACAAAAACGTCTTTTGGGATTTGTTACTTACTTGCAGTAGGCAGTACATCAAAAACTGTTTTAGGTGGCCTACGCCGTGACAATCGAAAACAATAATCTCTACGCCAACAGCAGGACAAGAAGAAAGCTCAATTAATATATTTCATTGCAAAAAACTTTTTGAATCCCTTTAGTAGTTTATGTTGTGTACTGAATTACAACGAACGGAATCACCGGACCTATTTGTTCCGGTCATCATAATATGTCAGGCTTGAATAACATACAACCCGCAACTTTACTTAAGAACACAAAACAAACTTCAAATCCAGAAGTAACTTGTTAGCAAGAGTTTTGAAGCCGTGTGCAATTTTTAGAGGCGTTAACGATTTTCCATTATTTAAGCTTACATTTTGGTGTATTGGTGATGCGTTTAAAGTTTTGTTTTCAATTGTATTTTTTTTTACAGATGTGGCGTTCATGCTGAGATGTTGCTGTTGAGAAACCCAAAGATAGTCTCGAATTACCGTTGCATAGAC
Organism: Dasysyrphus tricinctus; assembly: GCA_963921185.1. Classification (NCBI taxonomy): domain Eukaryota; kingdom Metazoa; phylum Arthropoda; class Insecta; order Diptera; family Syrphidae; genus Dasysyrphus; species Dasysyrphus tricinctus. Next base: position 18,384,391 of record OY992533.1, on the reverse strand, counting down.
AAAAATGCACTGTTTGGTGCAGTTTTTTGGCTGGTGGAATCATCAATCCGTATCTCTTTAAAAAATTGACTTGAAAGTACAAAGCCGTCATTGGCGAGGGAATTTTGAATGCCTGAAATTGAATCCCAGTCACATCGGCGACATTTTGTTTCAGCAAGGCGGAGCTATGTCAGACATTGGGGGGCTATCGTGAATAAAATTTCCCACGGAATTTTTCCTACTGTCAAAACTAGGAACGTATGAATTGTGGTCGCAGTTTTTCTCGGAATTTATTGGAATCGAAAATGAATATTCCAATGCCACTGGGCAACCATTTTGATCGACCAAGGTTAAACCTGCAAGGAACAGTGGAAAATTGTTGGAATTTCCAATTTTAGAAGATGGGAGAAATTCCGTGTGAAGTTTTATACACCATAGCCCCCATTGTTCTTTCAGGTCATTGTAAAGATTCCAGATTGAATTCGAATACGGGAGTTAAATTTACTTACTATGCCATACAAAATTATTTCAGTTATTAGTGAAAAAAAACTTCGAGATACGTTCATGATGAAAATAAATTCCAATTAGATTTGTTTGGTTATGTTCTGTTCTTGCGTATAAAAATAAAAACATACTTACTTGGATAAATATACAAATATAACAGTATTGCAAATCTCCTTACGCACAAAGTTGATATTCTTCGAATCCAATGTCAAATCCGTGCTGTTATATGCTTGTGAAACCAGGCTTTTATGAACCATTGTCTACGCCATATTCTAAAAATTCGCTGGCCACAAATTATATCAAACGAGGAATTTTGGCGCAGAACAAGTCAAGAGCAGCTGGACGTTGACATACGAAAGCGTAAATGGCAATGGATTGGTCACATACTGAGGAAACCAAACGCTGACATTTCGAAGCAGTCCTTTGAATGGAATCCTCAGAATGCGAAAAAAAGTAATGTGATCAAAAATTGCGCACAAAAAAGTTCATGTTATATACGGTAACTTACACAACAGATTCTTGAATCCTTTGAAACTTCCAAAAGTTCTTTGAAAATATGAAAGCGGCACGGTAGTAGGGGGTGCAAGTTTTTCTATCAGCTGTTCCAATTTTAGTTGGGTTGCTATATGGGATAGAGAGCGGCCTTGTAGGAGAATCGCTTTTCTCATTGATAAGTTACGACACATCGGCGGTGATATAGTTATCTAACTTCAATGATTCCATCAATATGGCCCTATCAGAACGAAAAAACCTTCAAAAACATTTTGGTATCAACCTCGACCCTAAAAACAAGCCTGGATTGGTGATGAAAAAGTCTCTTTGTCGTTGCCAAAAAATAAGTTTATTCCAAAGAGAATCATAACTAGAGTTAATGCAAAATATAGAGAAAATGCTAACATTATTCACGAGGATTAACTGCATTTTGTTCGCAAATACAGTCGTTTCAAAAAGCGTCATTATATCCACTTTTCAACAGCTTTGAGGGATGTTGAAGCCAGAAAAATTTTTACAGTTTGAGAATGGTGGCCATTGGCGAAGATTGTGTGTTTCAAAGTGCTTCAAAGCTCAAAGGGACAAGGAGCTAAGAAGAGTTTTAATAAATTTTAAAATCTAATGTAATAATAATCTTGCTGAAAACTTCAAAATTCGTGTGACATACACCTGTAAAACGTCAAAAGTCTGTGTCGCTCAAGAAGAGCTGATGAGGGTTGGCGACATTGGTCCACATTCTCAACGTTCCTGAAATTTCAAAGCACAAACTCATGCTCTTGAAAGTAGGTATTTCTTCCTTGAAATATATTTTATGTAGGTACTACAGCCAATCTCTCGAAGATTTCACAGATTTTGCAACTTTCCAATGCTAAATTATGCGGTGTTCAACGGAGGTGGGTACCCCTTGCTTTTTGACGATGGTTCAATGAATGAAGGAGTGAATACCTGCAAAGGTAGGATCAAGAGTTTGAATGATATTGGATTGATCTTTATATGTACACAAAACTTAAGAATTATGTATAGGAAGTTTAAATTATGTTTTGTTTACATTATTGATATAATTAACTCAATAATACAACAATATTTTTGGAACACTTTTCTGTTATGTTCATTATATGAGTGATGGAACAAATTCGTTGCATAGTTTATGAGGAGATATGGAATTTACTGTACGAATTCGAGTTAAACTAACTGTATCCGACTAGAATTTCAACATTAATAGGTATTTTCTGAATCCTTGAACTTGTTGTTTAGGTTATTATATAATTCCTTATTTTTCTTTCAAATCGATTTTTGCTAAAGGAATCCTTCTTTTTACATAAATGTATCATTATCATTATAAACTATTATTTGTCAAATAGGTATACTTTACGTTTACTGTCCTTGATATAGGTACAATTAAAAAACAGCAAATATGTAGGTATGTAGGTTACTCATCTCTGTATGTACCTTACATTTATCCAAGGGGACAGAAATACACTATACAAATTAAGTTAAATATATTTTTTATCATTCAAAACATTTTTCGGGTCATTGTGTGAGGTTAACAACACAATGACATCAAATTATTGGAAAAACAACCTGAAAAAAATACCTTTAGGTAAAGTGCATATCAAATCAAGGAAGGTTTTCCATTCAGAAGGTGACCTCTAGAGTTCATGTTCGCGTTTGCCATTTGGCCTACATTTCACTTTTGCCGCCGCCGGTTCTCTGTTTCTCTCTTAATGAACTTCTTCTTTATTGATTGAAAGATAACAAAAACAGAACGAAAAATAAAAATCAAGTATAGATAGGTATGTAAGTAATTTGAAATAATTATTATCATAAAGTTTTCACCATACAGGCACATGCAAGTATACCCAAACTATATGGCTTTACTTAAATAAAAACTTTTCGGACAAATATTTGTTTGAAGCAGAGAAGCTAATTAGGATGGTTGTTTCGGATCCTCAACATTCTAATGATATCCTTTTAGGTAGGTAATTTGTTTATTTACTTAGGAAGGCTTAATGCTGGGTGTGAAAATATCATTGATTAATATTTTTGTTTTCATTGAAAAGTTCGCCCTACATAATATGTCAAAAAATGTTGAGATACATCTTTTTCTATAGCTAGTTGTTTTGTATTTGAGGAGAGAGAGGCCTGCTCAGAGTCAGAGCACCCTCCTTATAAAAAAAAATAATAGGGAAGGAGTAGATTAGAAATACACAAATCAATCCAAATTCTCGGGAATACAAACAAAAAGAACTTATACAACAACAACACTGACTTACATACCTTCATAACCAACTCAAAGGGGTGTTTGTATACCCGGACGGGTGATTGAAATTTCTGCACCATTCTGGGAGGTTTACTTGACTTCCTTTTGATTTATTTGGTTTTTATCTTTGTTATTAAATGGAAGTAATTTTAATATGAAATTTAAGCTTTTTCTTAACAACAATTCCACTCAGAAACCACACTCGCGAAACACACAAGACAAACTGTGACAGACGAGTTGATACAAGAACAAAAAACAACTGGAAAAACCACTCAATGATGGAAAATTGCCTTGATGTTCTGTAGATTTTTTTTTGTATTTTTCTTGAGATTTTTATTTAAGATAAAAGCCAAAAGTCTAAACACAATCAAAAAGTGCGTTGGAATTATTTAAAGCGGGAAAAACCTATTTTTTTTTGTTGGCGAATTCTTTTTTTATTACTTTTGTTTATTTTTATTACATGAAAATTGAGAGATAGAAAATAAAAAAGATGCGCGATGCGGACGACACAGTTGCATTCAACGAACAACAATTCCCCACGGCTGTCTCTTTTCGATTGAAATTCCCTTTCGTTTTAGATTTTCTCATTTTTTTTATTTGAGTGGGAATTTTATTTGTTGTATTTGATTTTGTTTTCATTTCATTTGACATTTCAAATATAGGGGAATTTCAACGAGAAAAAATCCCACTATTAAAGTAAACACCAACCTGAAGGGTGTGTTCGTGAATGGTGGAGGTAAGGCGTGGTACATATTAGCTGCGTTTTATTCAGTGTTTGGTAACTGCTAAAACTACCGTCAGAAATTCCTATAGGATTTGACAGCAGCTTGTGCGATGTCGTATGAATTCGTACGAAGTAGCAGGTTAGAAAACAGGCATATCTATTGTAATATGTTTTTCGAAATAAAAGAAAGACTTGTGTATTGTCGGAGAGCTGATTTAATAATGATGAATTTTATTTGTTATAATGTGTTCATACTTAAAACTATGCTGACTCCATATTCACACATTTGTGGAGTCAGCAAAAAGAATAATATAAAATGCGAAAAAAGAATAATATAAACACGATATGCAATGCACGTTGTTCATTGCATATCGTGGGAAGATTATGGTGTGCTGATGTGCACAATGTCGCTTCGCGACATATCAAGTGACGAGTGGTATTCGTCACCTGACACGTGCATACACTATGTGCACATAAACACACTACACCTCCCTTCTTTTAGGAAATAACGTAATTACATGGAGTTATTTAACTGTACATAAATTTTAATGATTAACAAATTAAAAATTAATATATTTTTATTTCATATATTTTAATTATTACATCATTTTTTTTTGTCAGTAATATTTGATTTATTATTTATTTATTTTATTTTTCTTATTATTTTTTTTTTGCTTACAGAAATTATTCTTTGTACATATATTAATAAAAAATGTAATATATTTTTATTTCATATATTTTAATTAATACATAATTTTTTTTGTCAGTAATATTTGATTTACTATTTATTTATTTTATTTTTCTTCTTTTTTTTTTTTTTTACTTACAGAAATTATTCTTTGTACATATATTGATAAAAAAAAAAAAAACTCGAAAAATGTATGTTTAATAAAAATTTGAGTGAAGGAGAACAAATATTAAATATTATTAAAAAAAACAAATTTGTTGTTTCTATTTCATTAAAACTCTTAAGTATTATATATTTTTAATCTATTCTTATGTACTTTCTGCTTTTTGTTTTTATTTGTTTTTATAATTATATTATTATTGTTTTCAATTTCTACGACCTCGAAGGGGCCTAAATAAACGGGATCCAACTTATGACCTGATTCGTTTCTTAGCATAACTTTATCTCCTAACTTTAAATCGAGACTAACTATTTTTTTATCGTAATAATCTTTATTTTTAGCTTTATTTACTTCTAATAGTATTTTAGCTCTCTTATATGCCGTTTCTAATCTAAATTTTACTTCCTTAGCATAGTCATCTATATTATATATAGGATCTATCCTATCTATTGAATTAAATTCTATTGGTAAGTTACTTTGCTTACCATAAACAAGTTCGTATGGACAATAATTATGTGCCATAGATGGTGTCGTGTTGAAACAGTAAACGAAGAATGGAAGCCAAACATCCCAATCTGTTTTGTCAACGGATATATAGGAACGAATATATTCGTTAAAAGTTCTATGGCTCCTTTCTACTGTTCCAACGGTTTGGTGGTGATGTGCTGTAGACGTTATATTGTCTACTTTTAAATATTTGCACAAGTCGTTTATAATAGAATTTTTGTATTCTGTTCCCATGTCCGTAATGAACGTCTTCATTGGACCGTACTTCAGAATAAAAGATTCAAATATTGCTTTTGCAATCGTTTTTGCGTTTTTATTTGCAACTGGAATGGCTACTAAATATTTTGTAAGGTCACAAATTAAAGTGACTGCATACTCGTTTCCATTCTCTGATCGAGGTAAAGGACCAATTGTATCAACTATTACCTTGTCAAAAGCATATGTGGGTGTATCTGTTTTTATCAGTGGTGTTTTCGTATGTTTAGTTGTTTTCGACGTCAGGCATTTGTGGCATCTTTTTATGTGTTCTTTAATATGACGTGTCATATTTTTCCAATAAAAGTGTCTTTTTATTTTTGCTAGCGTTTTAGTTATGCCTGTATGACCTCCTGTAATTGGATCGTCATGGTACGTAAACAGTATTGCTTCTTGATCTTTTTCATTTTTTATTTGGGTCACCGGCTTGAGTAGCGCTACTCGTAATGATTTTAATATTTTGTTGCCCATATTTTTGAAAGATTCAATTGAAATTAATTCAAATATCTTTTCGCACGGTGCCACTTTTAGTTTTTTGATTTTTAATATACCGGCTTCTTTTTCGAGCCTTTGGAAGAACTGACCTAAATCGAGAGTTCCATTGGTATATAAATCTCTAACTACAATTCTTGCTATAATTTTGTTCCCACGTTTAAATAAACATAAGGAATCCGTTATTCGCAAGGTCACTACTTTTCGTACTTCGTCATTAAAAATGACTTCAAATACTTTGGGCTTAGAAGCAATGTCAAGAGATTGCTTATGCAGATCTACTTGTTTTTCTCCTGCGCAGGATTTTTTCTGTTTACTTTGGTGCCTGGTAGTGACTTTCAGGACTTTAGCTTGTAAGTCTTTGAGCTCGGATATTGTTATCCTAGACAGGGCATCTGCCACGAAATTGTCTTTTCCCTTTAGGTATTCAACCGTGAAGTCATACTCTTCTAATTCTAGCCTCATGCGTGTTAACTTTGAGCTGGGGTTTGTCATGGAGAATAAATACGTGAGTGGTCTGTGATCTGTTTTAACTATGAAGTGTTTGCCATATATATATGGTCGAAAATGTGTTATTGCCCAGTGAATGGCTGTGAGCTCTTGTTCTGTTGTGCTTTTATTGCTTTCACCTTTTGTGAATGAACGTGATGCATAAGCTATTGGGAGTTGAATTCCGTTATGGTTTTGGGTTAGAACCGCTCCACATGCTTGTTTACTTGCATCAGTTATTATGCAAAATTCTTTTTTAAAATCTGGGTATTGTAATAGGGTTGGTTCAACTAATTTATTTTTCAAATATTGAAATGCTTTTTGGCAATCATCTGTCCACACAAAAGGAATATTCTTTTTACATAACCTCGTTATGTGCCGTGAATAGTCGGCGAAGTTTTTAATAAATCGTCTGTAATAGTTGCAGAATGCAACGAATCGTCTAGCGCTATCCACGTCGTGTGGGACTGGATAATTTTTGATGACGTCATATTTTTTGTCATCTGGCAATACTCCTTTATCTGTGCATTTATGACCCAGAAAAGTCACTTCATGCATAAAAAATGAACATTTTTGTGGATGCAATTTTAAATTGTATTTTCTACATATGTTAAAAACATTTGTTAGATTTTTAAGCATATGTTTTTCGGAACAGCCTATAACCATAAGGTCGTCCATGTAGAGAAATGCTTGTGAAGGTTCAAGTCCAGAGAATGCTATGGTCATCATTCTCTGGAATGAATTTGGCGCTATTTTTAAACCAAAAGGTAGTCGCGTAAAACGATATGAGCCATTGCTCGTTGAAAAAGACGTTAAATTTCTGGAACTTTCTTCTAGTTCGATTTGATGAAAACCTGACATTAGATCGAGGCATGAAAAATATTTTGCTCGACCCAATTGATCAAGGATGTCATCAATTCTTGGGAGTGGAAATTTATCAGATAAAAGTTTTTTATTCAATTGACGATAGTCGATTACTAATCGCCATTTTTTTTCTTCGGAACCCGGTAGGGCTTTCTTGGGAACTAGTAAAAGCGGGCTATTATATTCAGATACAGACGGTTCGATTATTTTGTCGTGTATCAATTTTTTAACTTGTTTTTGAATTTCTTCAACATGACTGTGAGGACTTCGGTAGTTCTTTATATATACTGGTTCGCTATCTTTCAATCTCAAGTTTTGCTTATAAAAATTATTTGTGGTTATGGATTCGGTTTCCAATCCAAATACATCACTATATTCGGTGCATACTTCTGTTAATTGTTTTTTGAATTGGGGCGGAAAATTTTTCTTTAGTTGATTTAGGGCTGATTCTGTTCTACTATTTCGATTAGTGTGGACCACATCATAGTTTGAGAGTGGTTCATATTTTAAGTTATTTAAACTGGCCAGTTGGTTAGTATCGGTTGTATTTAATAGACGAACTAATGCAAATTGTGATGTTGCTATTGCATTTGCAACATAAATGCCATGTTTTATTTCTTGGTTGGGAATAAAAATGAGGTCTTCTGTTGTTTTTATTTCAATTTTTCTTATTACTTGTGATCTTGCTGGTAGAAGTAGTGAATTATTACCACAACTATATGTTATTGGAACATAAATCGGAAAATTTAAATTATTGGGTCTGATTATAAACCAATCTTCAGTTGGTTTGAAGTCTAATTTGCAGTTAAATTGTTTTATAAAATCCATACCTATGATTCCATCACATGGTATTGTAAAATTTGAATTTACTATATGGAAATTGTGTGGGATGATGTATTTATCTGTTTGAAGCTCTATTGGGGCTAGACGTTGGGATTTTACTATTCCCTGGCCTATTCCTTGGATACTTATAATCTTGTCATTTTGGATGTCTTGGTAAAAATCAGAATCTTCTTTTAGAAGTGAAATATCTGCACCTGTGTCTATAAGGAATGTGAGTTTATGTTTAGTAAATACATTTATAAATGACACGAAAATATTGAGATTAAAATTGATAGCATGGACCTTTGTATTTATAAATTGTTTCCTAAAGGGTCTTGGCAGTTTTCCGAGTTACTTTGAGTAATTCGAACATTATTGTGGTTGTTATTATTATTATGGCCACGGTACGAGCTACCACGGCCTCTAAAGTTGCCTCTAGATCGGCCATTTCCCCTGTAATTGTTTTGGTTATTGCGGTAGCGATTATTGTGATGATTACCTCTTCCGTGGTAATTTCCACGATAGCCTCTATTATTGGTTTGCTTGTAAAACGAAACAGTATTAGAATGTCCGGTTGCATCTGTGCAACTATTTACGAATTTGGACATGGCCTCATTCATATCGCTGAATGTGCCAGCCTGCATTATAAGTTTTACCTTATCAATAGAACAATTTTGTGTCATAGCCTTGACAGCGAGCGTTGTGCTGTATTTAGCAGCTAAATCAGAAGCTAAACCATCGTTGATATAGGCTCCTTCTAAACACTTCGTCAATTTTTCTATTTCTTGGACATATTGATTTGCTGTCTTATTTTTTTGTTGTAGATTTAGTAATTTCGCAGAAATTACATCTACTGAATCTCCTTTTACTTTTGCATTTAGTTTTTCAACTATCTCAACTATCGTTTGTTCATTACTTATTAGATTTCTAGCATGTCCCTTTAGTTTGGTCTTTATGAGACTAATTGCTGATACTTCGTGTGCTCCTTTTAAGGAATCAATAAGGAGAAGGGCATCTTTGAAGCTTTGTAAATTTTCTGCCTTTCCATCAAACTCAGGTAAGAGTGATGAGGCCAGTTTAAGAAATTCTACTAAAGTTTGGGCCATGTTTTCCTTGATTTTTATAATTGGTTGTGGGGATTCATCCAGTGTTTCAATTTCACTGTCAGATTCTGTATTTACTACTGGTTTTGATTCGTCTAAACTTTCTATTTGATTTTCATTAAACTCAGCGTGAAGCTCTAATTCATCTGGGACATGTATTTCAATTTCCCATTTAATGCTAATATTTTTTAACTTAGTGTTAAGTGTTTTTAAAAGCTTCCTACAATCTTTTTCATGATCAGCTGTCAATTCATTTTTGTATGCGTTGAAAACATTGACAATACTATTGTAATGGGATATTAGTGTTTTAATATGGTTTTTTAATGTATCTACTCTTATTGTTGTATTTTTGTTAATACATTTGTAAGATTTTTGGAAATTGTCTTTAAAACCGTTTATTTTTATTGCTAATATTTTCCATTCCATTTTAAATTTTATCTAAGTCGTTTGCTCGGCTTATGTAGCATTTTTTAAGTGTACGCTTATACAACAGATAAAATTTAAGAATTAAGTTTACTGCCGTGAGGACAACCAATAAAGAAATGAGCATAGTTTGTGTTTCTAAGTGTGGGGTTGTATCCATCACTTCAACAACATTTAACACATTTGCTGTGCTATCCTTTACTTTGGAGGTTTTACCTCCCATTTTAAATTAATGTTTAAACCTCAATGACTTTAAACAGAAGAAGCAATACCGAGCAAAGATTCCATATAATCTTTGTTACAGTTATTCTAGACTTGCAAAGAGTATTTGAGACGATTGACTATATTTTGTTTAAAAAAAAAAACAGAACGGCAGAAGAATGCATCAAATTTCTTTTAGAAGTAATTAAATATTGGATTTTCGATGGTTTGTACAATAAACAGATTAGTTCAATAGATTTACAATAAACAGATTAGTTCAATAGATTTAAGCTTCATATATAACAATTAACACACATTTTTTTTTTCACGATGAATTATAAAAATATATTACCATTGCTGGGCTGGATTGATTTGATCATCATCATTTGATTGCTGGGCAGCTATGATTTGAAGATTATTGTTGTTTCGTTTTCTGAGTTTAGCTGAGGTCGGAGGTCCACACCGATGGCGATAGTGGTCTGTCAACTTCCGAATGATCACTTTCTAATGAATGTATATCACGAGTTATTTTGTCGTAAAAGGAAGTTTTGTTCGTTCCCAATTAAAAATGATGAAGGAATACGAGGTGGTGGGTAGTGGTAGATGAAAGGCAAACATGTTCGTATCGCTTTTACACTTTCCGAGCACATCATATCATTATTTACTTTTCAACTGATTTTATGAGGCAAACATGTTCGTCGTGGTGGTGGATGAAAGGGTATTTTCTATCCAAAGATGGTTCCTCTTTTTATTTGTAATCAAAATGCGCACTTCACAAATAATTGGACAAGCGATTTGCCGGCTTGATATTTTTAAAGCGCACAATGTTCCGATGTGTTTTATGTTTTTTTTTTTTTTTTTTTTTAATAATTTAAAATAAAGACATTTTTGGATTGAATTAAGTTAATAAAACAACAACAACAAAAAAACTTATTTTTAATTTTATATGGACAGAATCACTGTCACGGTCGCCATGTAATATGTTTTTCGAAATAAAAGAAAGACTTGTGTATTGTCGGAGAGCTGATTTAATAATGATGAATTTTATTTGTTATAATGTGTTCATACTTAAAACTATGCTGACTCCATATTCACACATTTGTGGAGTCAGCAAAAAGAATAATATAAAATGCGAAAAAAGAATAATATAAACACGATATGCAATGCACGTTGTTCATTGCATATCGTGGGAAGATTATGGTGTGCTGATGTGCACAATGTCGCTTCGCGACGTATCAAGTGACGAGTGGTATTCGTCACCTGACACGTGCATACACTATGTGCACATAAACACACTACACTATCCAGTTTATATTTTTGAGATCTCAGAGAGCTAAGAAATCTCAGAAATATACCTAAACAGGATTCCTCTAAAAAATTCCTCACTTTTTCCCTTAAAAACTTCAATGCGAAGAATTCTGTTTGTATTTTATTTTCCTGCTCTGTCAAAAAACGGAGGAAAATTGCTAGGCTCAAGCAATATAAACTGGCTTATTATCTCCGGGTCTTGGTCGAGGTTATCGTTTAACGTGTATTACAAAAACAACATGGGATCCAGGTTTCTATCCAGGTTAATTTCAATGACGGTGTTCACATTGGACTGACTGTGACTCCTCCGAATTTTTTTTTGACGTCTCTGTACTTTATCTCACTCCCACTTCATGGTGAGAAAGAGATGGCAAGGACAGGCAGAATATTTTAAATTTTTTGAAAATCTATGGATTTTTTTTGACGTTTTCTTTTGTGACAACTGCTTTCTCCTCTGTACTTTTTCGTTGGCAAACAAATACTACAACAATTCAATTTTATTTCATTTGAAAATATTTTAAATAAATGAAATTAAAGTTTTGGAATGAAAAAAAAAAATTAATTAATCCCTCAACGAGCGCAGATTTGTGTTTTCTTTAAACGACTTCTCAACTTCTAAGTGAATCTGTTGGTGTTGACATTAGTTTGTGTCTGAACAAAAGAAGTTGGATGAATGTCGAAATAAGTCGGAGGAGTCAGTCCAATGTGAACACCGTCAATAACCCAGATACAGGTTTTCACTCTGACTGGCAGAGGGCTATTTACCATTGTGAATGATGACAGCGATTAATTGTCAGCAGCGTAAGGAATAGGGAAGAAAAGAGAGAGGCTTTAAATGAAAAACAAATAAATATAAGAAAAAAGAGGCTGATACTAGCTGTGTTCCTTGTCAAGTTTTAAACAGTTTGATACCGCAAGATTTAGTGCGAGCCCGTTCCACAAGTGAAAAATTGTACTGGTCGGCACTAAATCTGGCGGTCTGAAACTGTTTGGGACTGTTTTCACGATTATCTCGGTATATATAGCTCCAATGATATAGTTGAGCATACATTTTCGACACATTAGCTGCATTTTATTATCCCACAAATCTGATCTGGATTAGATTATCATAATAAAACAAACAGGATCCCAGTGCGACGAGAGTTTTATATACCCATCTCCGTTTATCCTTTTGCTTCTGTATTTTTTTTCTAATCTATTTTGTATATATTTTCAAAACAAAAAAGCCATCTACACGACAGAGAAAAACTAATTTTTGCAAGAAAATGTTAAGGGTGTGTGGTCAGAATGGCTTTGTAAATCGAAATCCAAAATCAAAGTTGGATTTTGTGTTGTTTTTGTAATACATTTATTTTCGTATGCAAATCCAATTCAGATCAGATCTGCGGGAAAATAAAATACAGCTATTGTCTTCTAATTATTTTTTGAATGCGCTCAACCGTTTTTAAGATAGAGGGCGGAGAACGCGTAGAGTTCAGCTATACATACTGAAATGCAAGTGATTCTCGGTGCATAAGACCTTATAACGGGTGATTTTTTAAGAGGTTTAGAACTTTAAAAAAAAAAAAACACAAAAAATTCGAAAAAATGAATGAAATATTTATTAGAATCGATAGTTTGAACCTTGCAATTTAATGTTTAAAGATAATTTCATGCAAATGTTGACCGCGGCTGCGTCTCAGGTAGCCCATCCGCTGAGTCCAATTTTGGCATACTCTTTCACACATATCGGCCGGTATCTCACGAATGAATGCATGGATGTTGGCTTCCAGTGCGTCAATCGAAGCGGGCTTGTCCCTATAGACATTAGCCTTGACATACCCCCACAAAAAATAATCTAATGGTGTCAAATCGCACGATCTAGGCGGCCAATTGACCGGCCCGAAACGTGAAATTAACTGTTCACCAAACTCGCCTCGCAATTGCGCCATTGTTTCGCGTGCTGTGTGGCATGTGGCACCGTCTTGTTGAAACCACATATCATGCAAGTCAAGAACTTCCATTTCGGGCAAAAAAAAGTTTGTTATCATCGCTCGGTAGCGTTCACCATTGACAGTAACGCTGCGATTCATCATCTTTGAAGAAATATGGCCCAATAATGCCGCCGGCCCATAAACCGCACCAAACAGTGGCTTTTTCGGGATGCATTGGTAGCTGTTGCAATGCTTCTGGCTGATCTTCACTCCAAATGCGGCAATTATGCTTATTTACGTACCCATTCAACCAAAAATGAGCCTCATCGCTGAACACAATTTTTCGATAAAAAAGCGGATCCTCGGCCAGCTTTCCAAGAGCCCATTCACCAAAAATTCGGCGTTGTGGTAGATCGGCTGGCTTTAGTTCTTGCACCAGCTGTATCTTAAAAGGCTTTACGCCCAAATCCTTCCGCAAAATTTTCCACGTAGTGCTGTAACAAAGGCCTAACTGCTGGGAACGGCGCCGAATCGACATTTCGCGGTCTTCTGTCACACTAGCTGATACGGCCGCAATATTTTCTTCACTACGCACAGTATGTAAACGTGTTGGTGGTTTAATGTCCAACAAAGTAAATTTGGTGCGAAATTTGGTCACAATCTTCCGAATAGACTGCTCAGAAGGTCGAGAATGCCGACCATAAAATGGAAGCAGCGCGCGATGAACATTTCGAACCGAGCACGAATTTTGATAGTAAAATTCAATAATTTGCAAGCGTTGTTCATTTGTAAGACGATCCATGGTTAAATTGCAAACCAAACTGAAGCTGTTTGACAGTGACACAAGGTACTAAACACACGTCAGCTGTCAAAACCAGTGTTGCCAAAACCAAACCAGCTAAAAAATCACCCGTTAATAGTAAGGCCACAGATACATATAGCTTTGGGGTGCCGGAATTTTTTTTTATTTTTATATTCAAAATGGGTATTGTGGATCTTGTAATGTAAAGGGTTTAGAAAGTACCAATTTTTGTTCTGGGACATTTTGCAAAATTGAATTTTGAGACCCCGTAGTCGGTTTTTAGGTTAAAAAATCTCAATTCGAAAAGCGGTCTGAAAAACCAATATTATATGAGGTCACAGTAACTTAAAATGATTCTTTTTTGCTTTTGTAACCTGTTGCTAAGAAAATAGGATTCAAATCTGCTTGTCAAAATATCATGACATAACTTTTTACATTAAATCCCCCGAAACATAGATCGATTTTCTATGTATGATGTTTTCGATTATTTTTTCTAAATGGAATGCTCGAATTGGTTGAAACTTGCTTTCTTAACACTATACAGCATTTTTAAATTGATGTTCGGTCAAAACAAATGAGAAAAGAAATCCAAAATAATAATTATAAGTAATTTTGAGCACATATCGACGCAAATTTTACTGATTTTCCTGACCACTTTTTCGAATTGTGCTGTATTTTACCTAAAAACGGCCGCGGGGTCTCAAAATTCGATTCTGGAAAATGTCCCAGAACAAAAATTTCGTCTTTCTAAACCCTTTACAAGAGCCACCATACCTGAATATAAAAAATAAAAAATAATTCGGACACAGCTATACATACTGAAATGCAAGTGATTCTCGGTGCATAAGACCTTATATAAAGTTATTAAATTATTAAAATATCATAAACGATGATGAATAATTTCCATTATTATTGGCAAGGAGAGGATTTGGTTGACCTAAAAACTTAAAAAAAAGCAAAACAAAATTCTTAAAAAGGCATTTATTAAATCTGTACCTTAAATCTTAACATGCTGGCTCCACTAGACATGAAAGATGCCCAATCCAAACCACAATCCAATCATTGGATTGGAATTTGTATGGATATGTCACTACTCTGACATGGATTTTTGAGGCTCCATTTGGTTTTTTCAAGACATGTTCATAGTCAAAGCAGGGCTCATGCCCAGTGGAGCCAGCATGTTAAGGGCCATTTTCCATTTGTTAATTTTTGTGAAGTCAAAAATGTTACCTTTTAATTTCCAAAAATGCTTATTAAGCCTTAACTACATTGCCTAAAAAAGTGACAAAGTACCACAAAACAACTGCGCTTGAGGGAAACAAATATTTTTACTTTTGTAATTTTGCAAAAAGTGGCCAATGTAGTTAAGTCTTTACTTTTGAAAATTAAACTTTCTATTACACATTGGCCCTTATTACAGTCATAGAACATCTCCGCTGAGTCAAATTGTGTAATTAAGTCAGTACCAAGGTACAGAAATAAAAAGAATATAAACATAACAAAACGTTCAATTATATAGCTTTTTAAAATTCTCATTTAACAGCAACAAGAACAGTGTTTTAAAGGACCTACAAGGCCTCTCTACTTGAGCAGAAATGAGTGGAACAATTTTTTTTATACATCCATTCACTTTAACGTTGTTTGGAAGTTTGGAATTGACGCCGCCAATAATTACAGCATTTTTTGCTACCAGTTTTAAGTCCCGTAATTACATAAACAGCAGTGCACTTCTTCAAAACTTAATTTGCAATCGGCGCTTCGCTTTTCCTAAAATTTTGTTGATATTCATAAAATTGAGAACACTTGCTCAATTGATATTCCTTCATGAAAATATTAGCTTTGTTCCATATATTTTTGATTTTTTGCTGTACCTACATACATATATCACTGAAATCTGACCTACGTCAACCTTGCATTTGACAGGCCAATGAATATCAGCCCAAGAAAAATTACTTGAGCAGTTTTTCAGGAAAGGTAGGTAGGGTAGGTATGAACGAATGGATAATACGAACCTTGAACCCGGTTGCGTTTCGGAGGTATTAAGTACCAAAAGTGCATCAAATTGATACAAAATTACGTTATTTTATCAAACCTGATTTTTTTGTTTTGAGAAAAGTTATGATAAACTTTTTGACACTTGCCAGACACCTATATACATATATGGGGCCGCAATGGCAATGGCTCAATGACACCTTTAAGTGTGCAAAAAAATCGTAAAATTTACATTATAGAGCCTCATTGCACGATTCGTTTTTGTCGGTCATAGAAATGAAGGGGGAATGAAGTAACGAAAGTACGTATGAAAATTTTAAGATTTTTTCCGGTTGAATTTGGACGTTTATGATTTGACAAATGAGTTGAGGCGGGGGATGCTTATAGACTTTAAATAATGAGATTAAAAATTGTTTTTCATAATTAAATAGGTATAAATTTGAACAGAAATAATTTAAAAATATTTGTATTGCTCTCTATCTTCCAATAAATGAACCTCAATTTTTTTGAACGTCAAAAACATCGATGGACTTTTTTCGTTGTGTGTAATCACGAAGGTACGTATCATTCAAAAAGATGAAAGACAAAACGAACGAAAAAGCGAATTTGTAATCAGGCTCATAGTATCGAAGATGAATTTTATACATGTTCTTTGGACAATTGTAACAATATATTTCGCAAACTGCCAGACACCTTTGATGGGACCAAATTTCAGCCTTTAAAAATATTTCAATTTACGTTTTAGTATCAAAGCTTACAACTTATGTACTTCGGGCAACTATTTCACAATATTTCTCCAGCCCCAGACACCTACAGTTGAGCCTTACATTCACCAGAAATTTTAAAGTAGTCAAAATAATCGTATGTTTGACGCTACAATAGTCGTATTTTATTGGGAAATGCATAAACCCAGAAAAAAAAAACAACGTAAAATCAAACGAAACCACTTTGATTTAAATATTTTTCGGAACGATTTGGCTTCGAAGACGAAAATTTTTAATTCAAAGTATCATGACATCGATTCAAAGTGTTTCCCTCTTTTAAAACAAATAAGTTCATAATTTGATTTAAGCATATTTTTCTTTTCATTTAAGATGACGTCATCGTTGATTTGAATTCATCCATCTTTAAAACAATATGTATCAACTTCGATTAAACTAAAAGTATCGTTGATTGAAATACATACAAATTTTAAAATACTTTTTTAATACTTTAATTCAACTTCGTCCAGTTATTGATTTTAAGTAAAATGGAAACCAATTCATTAAACAAATGACAAAAATAAATATTTATATATATAAAATAAATAATTTTGTTCACAAATGTTTTGTAGATACTTCGCGAAATTACGAAGCGCTCTCGAAATTCTATATCTTAAGCTAAAATATAAATTAAAAAAGTGATTAATAAATCTAAAAAATCAAACTTTGACGTTGGCCTAACTATGCAACACATCAAAAGTAGGTGCATGGAAATTTGAAATTCGATTTCGAAAAATATTAGCATGTTGCACTTTGAAACTACGTTGAGCGTACCTACTTCAAATGTTACAAAAGTTGATTTCAATGTAAAATTGAAAACTTCTCGCTTTGAAACTAAGTTGGCTTCGTTAAATCTACGTTGCCTATTCAAATCAACAGGTTTTCAACATGAAATTAAATATGATTTATTGTATATTGTTTTAAATTGCATTTTTTCCCTCAGTGAGCTAGCACAGTAAAATTTCCCTTGGCAAACAACAACAAAGAAACATTTTTACTGACTTATTTATCGACACTTTCCAGGATTTGTTGTTGTTTGCTGAGGGAAGTTCTACTGTGGTAGTTATAATATTTTCCAATAAAACACACCTAATATTAAATAAAAGTTTTGTACTAGGCGTGTTTAATTGGAAAATATTATAGCTAATAGAGTAAAATTTCCCTCAGCAAACAACAAAAAATCCTAATAACTATCTACTATTAGTTCTATCTCATACTATAACAAGACTTATCCAACAAAATTTTACTAGCGAGGGCCTCACGAGTATTTGACAAGTTTTCCTTTTACAGTGGCTGGAGAGGTCTAACAAAGTGGGTTTCGTTAATGCGTCTATGTACACTTTTCATCGAGCTAGAACCTACACGAATATACCAATTTGTTAAAAATTTGGTGCAGATCATTTCAGTGTGATTCGCTTGGGCCAGTTCTACAAACATGGTTCAAATTATAACTAGTCCATATCGGAATATAAGCTTGGGCCCAGTTCCAGAACAGTGTGTTTATTCTGTGTACACAGAAAATCGTGAGCACAACAATTTTTACAATTCTGCAAGTGAGTTTAAAATGTTTGACTTGTTTTGTGCGCGAATAAAGCGTGTGTACGGAAAATTATTCCGTGAGGTTCAAGTTTATGAACCATCGTTTAACCTAAAGCACTTCATACACGATGCAACTTCGTGTTCAATTTAATGTCAAGTTGATCAAATTAACCCGTGTGGGGGCATGTCATTTGATTAATTTGAAGGTTGACGATTGAGTTGGAAGAAAATCAAAAGATTTTGATTTTTTTTAAATTGATGTGCTAGTTTTTAACTTTGTTGAGCTGTGTGTAGGCAAGTCATTGGATTTACTGTCAAACCATAGGCATTTTAACTATATGCCAAATTTACAAGGAGGTCGATATGCAATTCAACCTCTCACTTCAAACCTCACGTACTCACTTCAAACGTACTCGTTGTTGGTTGTGCTCTTGTCTTTTGTCTGAGTATGGTCTGAGTTTATACAGTTGAAGTAGTAGCATTGTATTGTATGAATTTATATACAATGGTAGTAGTCTTTCAACAATGTTTATGTTGTGTGTGGCGAAACATAAATTTAGTTGTAAATGGAATTGACAAACAAATTGAGTTGTGTATCGAGTGCTTTAACTTTTTTTCGCCAAAATTTGTACAACTGCAGGAGAACTTAGAATTTATGTTTGCTCATCCACATACAACGGGTAGCTGCCACAGAAAAATTTAGTTTTTTTTTTTAATTTTCTTAAGACGGCTCTAACGATTTATTAAACTTCGTACTTGTGATGCCTGCATGTAAACCCAGATCTTGAAAGGAACAGAAAAAGGATGAAATCTTAGCTAATTTAATACTTAAACCTAAACCATTAAAATTTCCCAGGGGAAATTTCATGGACATAAACCGGAAATATTTTATTATGGCAAATATTCTGCGCCCATTTAACTTCCTGCGATATGCAATGAAAAAACAATGCTCTTAACAATATTCGTAACGAATAAAAGCGTGTTCGCTTCTTCTTAAAAATTCTCTTACCACTTTTAACTTTTATTAGAAAAAATAATTAAATGAATCTGTATAGTGATTTCACTCCCCAAAAGTAAATTTTAATTTGACAGCATGATAGCAAGAAGTGTAAAATGAAAATTGTCATTTATTTTTTTATAAAAACTGGATGAAAAAAAAAATAGTTTACCTGGAAACTATCGATTTCTACCAATTTAAGTCTTAAAGCTATCAAAGTTCATACATAAAATATAATTGTGTAGAAATTGGCAGTTATGGGCTGTACGAACAAATCTAATATAAGTATTCTGTCTCATTCAGGGCGGCGGCGATGGGTTAGTTCGGTCTGGAAAAAAGTTGTAATCAAGAAGATTAACACTAGTTTAACTTTTTATTAATGGGTTATTAATTATTATAAAAATTTCTCTGGTGTTTGATAGAAACATAATTTGTGGCCTTCACGTTCATTTTGTATCCAGCTGCCTAAACGGGTGCTGATTTTCTTCAAATTTGGAATAGCCCAAATAGCCCTACTGCTAGAGATACCCATATTCGATGTATTGCGTCTAAAGAACCTCGTGACATTATGGTTAGTGAGTTGAATTGAACTGTCATGCCGAAGGTCTGGGCTCGATTCCCAGCCGCTACCATCTTTAAACAAAAAATATTTTTTTCCGAGGTACTGCATCTTTCGAAGAATTGAAGCATCCAGGTCAAAAATCAGATAGCTCCACATTTAGATGAAGTATGTTTTTTGAAGGAGAAATATCAAACAAAAAATCCTGCACGGTTTGATGTACCTACTTGAAGCACAGCTACTTTGACTCTAAATTGGAAAAAAGGCATTTTTGTACTGGAGATATCTTGTTTTTGAAGCGCAAGTAAACAACTTTGAAAATGCAAAAATGGTTAGCGGTACCGAAAACTTGGAAATTTTAGTCTCAAATGATGCTTTAGCTTATAAAATTGAAAAACAGCAGTTGGTTCCATGATTTGTAGGTGTATGATCTCACTATGTGAGTGCGTTCGATTCGAAGGAAAAGCATTTCTACTTACTTCTAAATTGTAGAAGTAAAGTTCAAACTTTGGTCGATGCATCGAATGAAAAGTATCGATGTGTCGTGAAACATCCAAAGTATTCGATAAAACGGTTGATTCGATACATCGAATGAGAAAGCATCGCTGTTTTCGATGTATCGATGTAAAATGTGCATCATTACCTTCTGCCCAAAACAACCCGATGTTTTAAGTGTTGAAAATCAGGAAATGGGAAAAACTTGGTGAAAAATAGAAACATTGGCGGTTTTAGTCAATGTTAATAAAAAAAGTACGTACACAGACACTCAAAAATACCTTTTTTATTTGTTTGGTCTTAAGAACAATGAACTTTGAAGAGAGAAAGGCGAAAAAGGAAAGATTGCCAAAAGAGACAAACAAAACAAAAAACCCAAAAGGCAAAGTTAGCAAAACCCTATCCCTGCTCATAAGTTACACCAAAATCACAATCTTAGTTTTTTGTGACGCCATGATTATCATTTCCATTTATTAAATGAAACTACATATATCAAAGATCTTTAAAAACAGAAAAACTAGAAACTTAAACTCAAATGAGTTTTCTGTTCTCTGAACAAAAGCTAGGTGTGATGTTCCACACCTAATGAGCATACCTTATGTATTTTATTTATTTATTTATAATTCCTTAAGGAACGGTTTCAAAAATATTTGAACCCGAAAATTATTTAATATTTTTCATTAAAAAAAAGGAAACATACCAAACTTAAAACCTTCTTCGCCATTTTCATCTTTTTTTTGTGTTTCGAAAGCTCTCGAAATACCCTAGGATTTTCATGTAAACAGAAAAAAAACACTTGAAAATTCTGAAAAAATCTAAAAACATTCATTTCCCATGAACTTTCGTCAAATGCAACTGGTACTCATTATTATAGTTTGTTTTGTATTGGTCCTCGGGGTTACATTCTGGGCACTGATAGATAAACTTCCCCGGATGCTTCTTTGTTGTGAGAATATGCTTCCGGAGGTTTTCCTGCAAACAAAAATAGCATAATCAAATTCAATTAAATGTTGCAAATGAATTCTTAAACTTACAATGTAACCACAGCTATAATCACAATGTGGACACTTATAAGGACACTCCCCCGTATGAACTCTAACATGTCGTCTTATATGAGCTGGTATCTTGGCCTTGAAATCACATTCGGGACATTTGTAGACTTTGTCTGGTTCCAAATGACTTTTCATGTGTCTTAAATAAAAACACAAAATAAATAGATATCCAAAAATTTATAATCGGCAGCGTTTAGTTGAATGCGGGCAAAGTCATGATTCTCAAAATTAAACGCACAATCAGAAGTTCTTGAAGTGGGTAGTCTTTTCCGACTGGTGAGTCCAGCCACCACCATCAACAAAGTCGCATTCAAAAAAATTTATTGGAAATCTTATCGTGGATATTGCACACGACGATGACTATGGTCACGACTTTTCAAATAGTTTTACGAATACAAAATAAAAACAAATAAAAAACCTCCTAGTTCTGCAATTGCAAGGATTAAGAAGAATTAAAATATATTTTTATTTTCAAGAGACTGCGGGTTGTTTCGGATTAAGATTATTGTAATTAGGTGGGATTTGGGTGATCTATTTCGATGATAAACCGAAGAAATTTAAAGTCTTAAATTGCACTCTTTGGTCATGCTTAACTCGTATACGTTCGCCAGAAAACAGTAGCCAAACGAGATAGATAATCAAAATGCGTGAAGGCGTGCATCTTGATGGAAAACAATCGTTTTATAGGCAAATTACAAAACTAAAGTACCTACAATTTGGCTATTGAAGAATTATTTGAATGAGTGCACAGACTTCGTGATTTTTGTATTCAATTGGTTTAGGTTTTATTTTCTTTTAACTTTTTTTTTTACATCGATAGATTTTTTTTTCAGATACTAAAATTACGATCTTCAAAACATCGCATTTTTTTTTGAATTTCCTTTACCCTGCTTTTTCTTTAGTTTTATTTGCATATATCTACATTCTACAATGTTAATATAGTTTTAATCTTTCTGAAATATTTCCCTTTACAATTTCCCGCATTAAAAGAATTGGTATTGCGAATGATGCCCAGAAGAGTCGTTCAGTCATTCATTTATTTATCTATCGTAATATTGGATGAGAGTTTGTCTATCATTGCATTTAAGTTTTTTGGGTTAAAATCTTACCGTTGGAGCTTCACAATAGCAAAACATTTGGCACGGGAAATTTGTTTGGACGAAACGAAAGACCCAATATCTATATATACATAAATAGGTTCAAATAAATTTTGTGGTACCATTTTCTCATAAAGTGTTGGACCGATTTGGATAAATTTTATGTGTTTGGAAAGCTATAGTCGCGGGGGTGTGCGAATCACAAAATTAAACACTGCGGGTCCATTTTAGCTTAAGTACCATTTTCAACATCCCAAAAAATTAATTAAAAAAAAAAAAATATATAGCTAGCTTTCATTTTTTGAATGATGTCGACACGGGGTGGGGACGAGGCTAGTACTAATAAAAAGAAGAAATTTTTGAAAAAAAATTGAATGCATTGAAGCTCCAATTAAATTTCTGTAAGTTCAAGTTTCTTTACTTCTCGAAGTCATTATGTGCTTGATACTTCCATAATACTTTCATTGGGTTTGTACATCGAAGATATATGAATTAGCAAAGGTCCCGAGTCTTAGCACTCTAATATGTGGAATATTCGAAAAAAGTATGCCATCTAAAATGTCAGTTAATTTAAGTAATTTTTAAATTCCTGTTTTCAAGTCCATAACAAAGATATTTCATGTTTAATACTAAAGTTATTACTGTTAGGGTGAATTTTTAAAATAACCAAGGATATGAAGAAACGAGTCTCTCTTGATCTTGGCGCAAAATATTCCATGACTCAAAGTAGTCAATAGTAAAATTTTATTTAAGGACCAAACCATCGTCGTTCTATGAAAATTCCCTGAGTCCAGATTTTTCGAAACCGAGAAAAATCTCGTAAATACGATGTACATATTTAATACAATATAAACATTTAAGCTCTGTAAAAGATCTCTTATGTTGGTATATTCCTTTTTCAACGAATTCTTTAACTCTGACGAGCGCAGCAATATGCAACTACATATTACGAACAAATAGTTTAACAAGTAGTTAAGGTGTTATGGTGTTACTCAACTCAAACTCAAGATTTTTGAAGCTCCAAACAGACCTTTGAAACTGGGTGCAAATAGAATCAGCCTCTTGCTTTATTTAAAGAAAATAATTGCTCTCATTGTTGTTGAGTCGTTAAATAGTTTGAAATTTGAGTCATTAGTTTTAAATCTAGGCTTAGACCATTACAATCACTACAGGAGCTTTGGAGGTAGTCGTAAAAGTTGAAACATGTAAGGAAAAATTGAGTGAAATTGAAACAGAGAGTAGCTGGAAAATTAAACATTTAAAACGAAATCAAGTGCAAATTATTGGCTTAGTATTTTGTATTGCTCCCTAGCTCTTATTACAACTTCTTAACGATTCTTCATTGACGTGATGAGTTTCTTGACTTTATATTGTGGGGATTTTTTTCGTCTACCAGTGTCGCCTAAAGTTCATTAACTGTTTTAGGACCTGGATTTCTGGCCCTTACCCTTCGCTTAAGCTCATCCCACAAATGCTCGATAGGGTTTATGTTTTGACTAACCACTAGCCAGTCCATCGTGGCAATACCGATTTCCCCGCACAGTGTGACATCGAGAGTTATAGTGCATTAGAAGAAATTCTTCGCCAGTAAACCCAGCATAAGGAAGGAACGACGAGGTCCATCAGAATATCATAGATGTTAAGCCTCCTAGACTACCACCATCGAGAACAACAATCAGCTCGCTTTTGCCTTCAATTAAAATGCCTGCCCATATTATAACAGATCCTCCAATACTTTTTCGGCAAAAAAGCATTGTGCATATCGCTCGCCAGGTCGTCTATATACCCGGTATCTACAACCGCTTCCATCATACAGACACATTCTGGACTCATTCGTGAAAATAACTCACCTCTACAGGTCAACTTTCCAAACGTAATGCGCATGAGCAAATCGAAGTCGAGCTTGTCAGTGAATTGAAGTCAATTTTGGTCCCGTGCTAGGACGTTTAGGGGCAAAACGGGCTTCGTTAATTCGTCTCATAACTGTTAACACACTAACGATGATTCCTCTTATGTGCCTGATCTGTTCTTGGATGTGCAGCCAGTCAAATGACGATTTCTGAAAGAAGTCATTACGACAAATATCTCTCAGTGATCGCGGTCGTTCAGTTCTTGGCCTTTGCACAAACTCTCTAGTTTCCCTGAACCTTGTGCAGATTTTTGAAACGCAAGATGGCTTAGTTGGAGCTGACGGCAATTTTTGTTTTTAGAAGCTAAAAAGGGTGATTCCGTATTTTTGCTCGCAAGTGTAGTAAGCTAATGGACTCGATTCATATAAGCATGAGAATTCAAAACCTTGATTTTGTTCATATATTTTGTATGAAAAACAGAAAATTGAGATGCACCATTTCTAAATATCAATATATTTTAGGAGCCTCTACCAAGATTTTGAGGCCAATCATGAAAAATTAACATTTTGATATTTTTGGCAGCGCCTAACCTTAGATTGGCATTTTTTGAGCATCCTTTTAAGGGTTTTAAAAAGTATGAACGACAAATATTTGGGTTTTATTTGCACTGCAACCACAAGATCTATTGTGCCCAAAATAGGATAGTCAAAAGAATGTTCTGTTATGCAGAAAATTGAATTTTTCGTTTGTGATATAGCTTAAAATTGATGCAAATGACAGTTTGTGCATATCGATTTCAAGCCTTACATACAATTTCCATTTTCTGCATTAAATCACCCGCCATTTACATCGCGCACACTCAGACTCGTAGCAAAATTCAAAAAACAAGATCATCTCAATATATACTTTAGAGCTGTCCTCAAGATCATCCAATAAGTTACCCACCTCGTTTGTGATCTTTTTACGTAAGAAGCCATAGCCATATCACAGAGTCAAAACCACCCGCTCCTTGCAGATCTGTACTTAGCAACCAACAGAAGAAAAATAAGCATGCATTCCAGAACTTGACTTCACCTTCTCTTCGCAGGAAGATCAAGATCAATGTCCGTCGCTTTGTTCTTTGGTCTATATGCTATGTACCTTGCTTCAACCATCGACGTGTTCGACTGCTTCCAATTCCATAAATGGACCGTCTTTGGTCGTACAGTACAGAAGCCTCATCTGTGCCTACTCTCGTCATTCCATTCCGCCATGCAATCGACCGCGTCGAGCACCATAACTTCTCATCACATCGCATGCATGCAATAGCACTAAAATACATCAGCGGCAGCGGCATGTGTATATACTCCCTGCTCCACCTTCTACCTAGCCTCTTATAGTGAGAGGGACACCGGTCTGGCTTTTTGTGGAGGACCGATCATCATCATCATCGTCATCGTCATCAGCGTGGCCAACAAATGTTGCACATCGCAAATTAAATGAAAAACCGAAATCTAAGCTGGTGGAATCTTTGAAAGTTCCTATGGATGAGCCTACAGGGGCGTTTTTATATTTGCAAGAATTATCAGGCGTTGAATAGGAACTCTTAACCAAAAGTTATTACACACGGCTTCAAATATAATACACAAAGTCTTTGCGTTGAGTGATAAGAAATTTTACACCGCAAATGAAAAAATCGTCACACAAATTCTCACAGATAATGGTTACCAGGGACAGCTTATAAGAAGTCTAATACTTCGACAAAAAAATAGACCGCATAACGATATAAAAGCGAACGTTGACAAAGGTATTTATAAAAGTATGGTTTATGTTCCTAAACTTACAGAAAACTTCAAGGAAATAATTTCGACAAACACAAACAACATCCAAGTAGCATACAAGTCGCACAACACCCTGGCACCTCTCTTTAGTCACCTAAAGGTAAAAACAGAAAAAGGAAAATGCACGGATGTAATTTATAAAATAAATTGTCTGGGCAATAAAGATGAGAAGTGCGACCTTTGCAATGTAGGGACTACAAAACAATTTTTAAAACAGAGAATGGCTAATCATAAATCTGATTTAAACTGTGATAACTCTGCAAAAACGGCGCTGGCCGCACACAGTATTGAAAAGAATCATAAACCCGATTTCGATGGTGTAAAAGTTCTCCAAACGGAAAGACACGCTTCAAAACGCTACACTCTGGAAACCCTTCATATTTTAAATAATGGAAACGCTATGAATAGAAAACAGGACACCCAAAATATATCAGCCGTGTACTGCTCTCTCGCTTCCTCTAAGAACCCAAGATGACAAAACCAACCGACTCAGCTTCGACGACAGAAGTGCTTCAGTTAATAATTTTTTTAATTACATTTTTTCTTTGTATAAATAATGTTTTGGTTTATTTAATGTAAGTCATTAAACTTTACGTTTAGTTTATATATTTTGTATTTGTGCATATATTTTCTAACAAATTTGTTGTTTTATAATGTTTAAATAAAGATCCCCTGAAGAGGACAGCAATCCTTGTCGAAACGTTGGGAATAAATCAATGTAACTATGTTTCATTGCAATTACCAGTGACCAAAAAAGCCGAAGGATAAATTAAGACCTAATCCATGAAATATTATTAGCAAAAGTTATTAAGACCGCTTTTGGGAAAGGAATCGCGGTCATATAATTTTTTAACTTTTTTAGAAAATATTTTTTAGCCCTGAAGTTTGAGGGATTGAGGTGTGCCTCCTGTAAATTTTGTAAAATGCCCTCGTAGCTAAATCGAGGTAATTAACATATGTGCCGTGCCATGTTATAATTTTTGATCTTCATTGAGCCTTAAACGAATTCTGAAGAACTCCAGCCCAGTTTAAGGCAAAAAACAGCGCCTCAGATAAATAATCTGTCTGTGTCCATCCTCCAGAATGGTCGTCCTTTTTTGTTCTGTGTGTGTGTTATGCGAAGGCTGCTATGACAGCAAACTGAGTGCATCTTTAGAACATGTGCATATTGGTGATCTCGCACAAGAAAATAACATGACGCGCCATTGTGTGGCGGGTGGCTGTTTTAGAGTGCTCCAGCAGCATCAGCAGGAGAACAAAACATCAACCTGACGATGATTATGAGGACGACAATGAAAACGACAACGACGGGCTTGAATGTTGCTTCTGCTGCTGTTTCAAGTTTTTATTTTTGTTGTTGTTGTTGTGGTTCTCTTCTTAAATTTAAACTCAGTCGTGACTTATCGATTGGAATGATATGGAAAATTTTTGTAATATTTCTTGGACTGTTCGGACTGTTCTTAGCAACGTGTATCTTGTTTTTTCTTTTTTATTGTCTGTGTGGAGGACTTTTTGATGGCGGCTTCAATGCAGATGCATTCACTGTGTGGCTATGTGTTGCTGCTGTGGTGATCTCTGATGATGTTGGTCGCTGTGAACCAATCTGATGATGAGCCATTTAAATCTGAAGCCATTTTTTTGTCTGTTGGTTCTTTTTTTTTTACTCAGATTCACCTAATATGGCCGAAGAGGACATGTTCTAAGGTAGATCAACAATTGTAGTAGCTGATGGTGGAATCAATTTGAATTGAATCTATACACTGAAGCAAATTGAAACGGTGCAGTTTAACAGCGTCGAAATTGTATTTGATGACAGTTACATACAAAAGAGCTGATTTACGAACTTGATTGAATTGCATGCTTTTGCTTTCAAAAAGATAAAGTTCATTATGGATTAAAAGAAGCTTGACTTTCACCACTAGTACAACATGCAGATTTAGAAATACTTATGAGGAAACGCTGGACCACATATTAGGTAAATGTGATGCACTTGTGCAACAAAGACATAGATATCTGGGAGCTGGGACGTCAGACGTCACTGAAAAGAAGAGAGAGACATAAAGTCTCAAAAAATGAATACTCGAGTTATTCAAAAGCAAAAAGTTGAAGGGAGAGTTTTTGAAGAATGATTAGTCTTATACGGCCTAGAGATCTTAAGGTCAAAGTGCACTGAGCCCTAAATGAATTCAAAAGAAACTGAGAAGTTCGAGTGGTTGAATTAGAAACACTTTTCGAGATTTAAAATACAGTGTTTATATTTGAAGTTGCTCTACACTTTTGGTAAGGCTTCGATAAAATACCTGCTACTGGGTGTAAGCGGGACCAGATTTGTTAAAAAGCTCTAAGATGAGAAGAGGAAACATAATCTTTAGCTTAAAGATAAAAAAGTCTATCAAAACAACAGGCTCAAAGTCGAAGCCTGCAGGACGTTCAAGGGGACAAACAAGTATAATCGCAATCAGTGCTTAGGCAGGACCAACTCTGCAGACTGTATAACGACTCTATTGACAGCTTTAAGGCTTAACTAAGAAACTCACCATGTCAGTTTTAAAAGGGACTCTTGAAAGGTCTTTATTTACAAATTAAAAATGTTAAGTTATTTTACAAAAAACTATTTCTCTCAGTGCACACAAGTATTAAGCGACCCCAGCCAACAAAAATCCTCTTCATGTGTGATACTCAAATTTATAGATTTAACAATAAAAAAACCTTTTACTGACTTCTCAACTTCGCATAGGTATGTATACATATGCACGTACATTGCTTATTCTATCAAGACTCTCCACTATCACTTCAAAGATTTTCTTCAATTCTTTTGGATTCGTGAAATTCATTTCAATTTTATTTTTTTTTATAATATGCCTGGTCCGGAGATCCTGATGTGAGAGACCTTTTGTTATTCCTCTTGAATTAAAGCCAGTGACTATGGACGAAAGATCGAGATTTGAATCCACAATATTGCATTGGCGGCCACGGAAAAGGAGAAACCCTTTTCATCATTCTTTGCGAAAACCGCAACAAAATTTCAGGAGTAACGAAAGAGATCTTCAATTAGAGATCTGCACAGAGGTGCTATAGACCCAAACAGTCGATTATTGGCTACTAATTAAGGTTTTGCAGGACAGTACAGTAGCCTTACTCGAAGATGATCAATCAAGATTCACAAATTCTCAGCTTTGGGTGTGGAATTTATAGAAAAGGTTACCTTTTGGATATTTATGGCAATGGATGGAATCATGCAGTTTGCAATAGGGTGGAGTTTTCTGAAGATTTGTGGCGAAGTGAAAGAAAACAATACCGAAGGCCATAAGGCTTTTTATTGTTAAGAAAATTAAATGAACAACCCTAGCTTAGACTTGATTTCAT